>JASKUP010000010.1:0-4800000 GCA_030448955.1 Trichopoda pennipes | reverse complement strand
TACAGGTGATGAAAGCTTAAGTATCACCAGAATAAACAGCAAGCCAATCTTCCTGTAAACACAAGGTTATGGTTGACCCTAACTGAGTGCACTAGCAAAAGCGGCTATTAACAGGCTTATAGACTAACCTGCTATCACAAGAATATTCTTTATATATATAATTCTCATGTACGTGTGTTGTGACTGAACTCCTCCCAAACGGCTGGACCGATGTACATAAATTTTTTGCACGCGTTTGGGTGATGCCCCGGGTGGTTTAAATTTACAATTCGGTCCAATTGGACAAAGAGGGGTGGTACTTCCAATATAAGCCACAAATTAGGAATCCAATATTTCTGCTCCTGCTAACGGTATTTAAACAGAATTTAGTACTTCGGTTGAGTGAACATATTTTAAGTTCTGCTGCAAATAGAGGCGAGATTTGATAAAGACGCGTGGTACCTCCCATACAAATCTTCTTTATGTATATAATTCTACTGTACATGTGTATGTCACTGAATAAATTTTTTTTGCATGCGTTTGGGTGCCACCTTGGATTGTTTTCATTCACAAACCAGCCCGGCAGATGACGTAGCAGTCTGTATTCAGGTTATTCAACTACACTACAACTACACGACTGAATTGACTTGAATGAATTTTTGTGTATTCATTCATTCAATGCTGTGTTTTGATATTATATGGTATCGCATTAACGTAAATATTGAGCATTGTTTACTTCAAAAATACACACGCGCCATAAATTTTTAGCCAGCCGCCATATGCTTCCAATGTGTCTTGGCGGATGACGGTGAAAGGCCCAAAGTAACATGGACTCGATTACTGCCGCCGTAAAAACAGTCGCGGTGGGCATCGAGCTTGTTTGTTTGCGTTTCTTCTTTGCGATCTCTCAATGGGTCAGCTAGTGATATAATAAAATAGTAATGTAGAAATCTAGATAAAGAAGTCTAGCTAAAGATAGAGCAACGTCTCTCAAAAATTTTCGGTTTTTTATTGGACATAGGAGGAACCCTGAAAAGATGGAAAATAATATCTGGTAGACGGAGAGTTTCTAACGATAGACCAGAAATTTTCTTGATTATAATTAAGGTACCTTAAGCTGAATAACTATGTTGGATGCAGATCATGAAAGCTTTAATTATCATCTACGCAAGACTTATATTGGAAGAAAGCGTTGGGTCTTCTTTAAAACTGTATCTGACATAAATTCTAATGGTAGAGCACATTACGTATCAATCCCAGTACTGTCTAGTATTAGGATTGGAGCAATATTCAGCTACAGGAGATTCGACTGTTATCAGTAGACAGGCTTAAATTACTAGGCTTAAATAAGGCAAGAGAAAAGACTGCTAATGTTAGTACGGAACTTAACGAAGAAAAGAAAGTCGTATATTGGTAATTGGGAATCTTAGCATACTATTGTTAGGAAAAATGGCGAATATTAATGCATATATGCTTATATCGACAAAATTGGGTCAGTTCAAAAACAATTTTTGTTTTGTTTTGCCTTCGTAACATATATAGGCACAACTTTATAAATCTTCTGCCATATAATACTAGACTTGCCATGATCGATTTGCCAACACTGCGGAGTCGTAGAACTATGCAGGTTTTACGTTTCTGATAAATTTAATAAATGGTGATGTTTGCTCTGACTTTCTCCTGGGGAATACACAATTTAACATTCCTCGACGGCCAACAAGAAATTATAATCTTTTGCATATTAATTTTATCGTTAAAATTTTATAAATGATGATCCTTTCCGCAAAATGTGTTCTGATTTTAATGATCTTTATAACTTCATCGACTTCTCTACCAGTGTTCCTAGAATTAAACGTGATATAATTGTGTTCTTGAACACATAACCTTTGAAGTTGACTGCTTCTGCTTTGTTATGATTTCTATTTTTAGACTCAATCTTATAATGTAATGCATTTTTTGTCTTTATTGCTTTTGTAATTAAGCTTAAAGTCTGAAAGGAAGACAACTTCAATAGACTATATATTAATAAAATAAAATAAAAAATGATATTGTATCTGTTCAAATACTTTAAGTTTCTAAGAAATATAACTAAAACTGTATTTTCGTTATTAACTTAACTATATTATTAACTCTAATTACCCCATATTAGGTAATTCAAATGTATCTAGGGATACCAATATTACAAGATGACCATAATATTAGCTGTCTACGATAACAACATACTAGTAATCTCTCCAAATAAGCAACTAAAAACTCTTTACTTCACTTAAAATATATGAGACGTTACACTTGCATCAGGCATTACGCATTATTCATACAGCTCTACATATATTACGCCAAAAAGGTTTTCACTTTTAATAAATTGTTGTAAATAAAAATAACAATAATCAGTATTGAAGTATTATTAAGACATTGATAATACAAAGCTAAAACCTTCCTCAACTCAGCAAAAAGAAAGCAAAAATGTTTACTATAATGTTTTTAGCATAAAACCTTTTCTATTATCCTATATATTTCATTACTCTACTTCAGGATGCTCTCTTTCAGGATGCAATTAGCATTAATAATGTACATACATTTGCGATACATTGCCACAGGGATATGGAAACAATTTAAAATATGAAATATACAATGAAGAACCACAAAAAATATAAAAAATAAAACAAAAGGATTATAAATTGTTTACAATATTTATGTTAATATTTATTCATTTTAAAACAAATAAAAAGCAATAGCAAACATAAAAATATATCACAGTAAAAATAAAAATCAGTGTGCGAAAAATATGAGTTTTAAAATTAAATCTAAATCATTGCAAATAAATCAATTTTTATGCAATTTTCTAGTAAAATGCATTTAATTTTAAAATTATTGTTGTTTTTGGTATTTCGTTTATCTTTTCGATTTTATTTATATCCCACTGATGCAAAAAACACATCTCTATGGAAAAGAAAATAAATGAATAAGTTTTATATCGAACAGATCAACAACAGCTAACAGATACTAAAATATTTTTAAATAAATAATTTTTTTTTCCAATCAATCTTAAAAAATGTTTGTAGCTTTTATTCAAATTTTAAATACTTTTGTGGCCCAGTTTACTAATTTAAATGTAGAAATCTAGATTCACTTTGTACAGAATGTTTTTTGTTGCCCCAGGAGTATTGAATAAAGAAAACCTTCGAAAGTATGTTACACAACTTGGACAAGAGATGTGATGTTGTTTAATAAATTATTACAATTTGCTTATAACATTCAGAAATTTAAAAAAATTTTTCTATTTTATTTTATATGTTATATAAATATATTACTAATACACCTTCTCAATACATTCAAATATTGCATATAATAAATTTATATAAGCTAGAAAATAAGAAATTAATTTAATTACACAAGCCAATTAACTTTATAAATTTTGATATTTTATTCCTCTGTAAAGGTCCAGCTAGCATGGAATCCGCTGGACAATAGGTATAAGTAACTTTCGAAGATTTATACAATTCACGAACAAAATAATATTTTACATCCACATGCTTGCTTCTAGGAGATATTATCTCATCCTGCAGCATTTTCAGACAGCTTTGATTATCTTCATAAATTGTAGAATTCTTTCATTAACTGAATAATCCATAGAAGTTCTTGAGATGCCTCAGCTAGAGCCACAAACTCGGCTTCAGTAGATGATGACATCACTTGTGATCGTTTTCTACTAGCATAGCTGATTACTGCAGCACCTAGCTTAAAAATAAAACCACTCGTAGATTTTCGACTATCGATATCACCTGCCCAGTCGGCATTAGCAAACTCTTTCAGCTCCAATTTAGATTTATATCCCACACACAATCTTAAATTTTTAGTACCCTTTAGATATTAAACAATTCTTTTCACTTCCATCCAATCGTTATCATTTGGATTATTTATCTTCCGGGATAATATTGACACAGCAACCGCAATATCAGGTCGAGTATTTTTGGAAACATACAGAAGTGATTCAATTGCCTTTCGATATATATTGTTGTTTTAAGTAAACTAGTGGTACTTCTCTTCAAATATCCAGGAGCCATAGCAACAAAAGAACACTTTGCATCCTGAAGGTTGTAACGACCAAAAGTCCGGGGTCGTTTTTGGTCACACAGAGAACTTTCTGACAACAGTCACGGGTCAATCCCTATCTTTTATTTTAAATGTATTTACTAAGATAATGAATTTATATTTAAATTGCTATATTTTTCTACAATGCATCTATTTATACAAGCACATATTTATTTAGTTATAGAATCATTTACTAAAAATACGAATTCATGTATTTACTTATATACGCATGTAGTTATAAGTATTTATGTTGACGTACGATTTAGTTCTAGTTATTATTGTAATTAGCCACGAAGGCATACGAGTATTGTAATTAGTAACATTCATATTGTAAAACTGGCTGCAGCTCGGTGGTGAAAACAGCCGTCGGCTGTGGTGTACTTACTGCCGAAGTAATGTAAGTGTGTTTGTGCATTGGTGTGTGGAAGGAAAAAGAGTATAAAAGCGCAAAATTCAATCAGATTAAATCTATTGGTGTGCGTCCGGCAACAGGAGCAAAGGTAAATATTTTCCTCTACTTTTTTATTTATTTTTTGGACTGGTAGTCAGGGTATAGATAAGGCCGTGGTAATACCCAGCCGAAGCTATACCCTGAGACAGGACAGAACTGCGACGTAGCGACCACAAACAGAGCCGTGGTAATACCCAGCCGAGTTTGTGTCCGCAGTCGCCACCGACAGTGACCAGGCAGTGAACGGTTGCGCCGTGGTAATACCCAGCCTACAGTGCCCTGTCGCTTGCGGCGTACCGACCTATTTCGACTGAGCGACCACAAACAGAGCCGTGGTAATACCCAGTTGAGTTTGTGCCCGCAGTCGACTTAGACAGTAACGTTCGCCGAATACGGACCGCATGAAGTAGAAGATGTTTACTGAAGCTGCCAGCATACACACCACTTCACAAGATTTGAGCCCGAGCTGCAGTCAAGTTGCGAACTAGGAATAGGGCAACCCCTTTCCTGAATAAAGAGCAACATTGTGAGTAAGGCTTTGTCTTTTTTTGGAATTGACACAACACGACCCTGGACGCCGCTGAGCATACCTCAGCTACCAGGAAAACGTGTCGTTACAAGGTTTAGTTCATTAAATATTTTATCAATATACTTCTCCTCGGATAAGTAAAATAAACCGGTATTGAAACTTACTTCAATTCCCAATTCAAATTATCTAATTCTAGTCTAAACAAACTACGATTTAATTTACAAACAAGACTTTCCTTTCCTGGCGTAACAAAACCTTTTTGTTGTTTTACATATATATTTCGGAATCTAGCCCACCATAAAGAAACGCCGTCTTAACATCAATAGATATACTTTCATATTCTTGTTACTTGCAATTGCTAATAAACTTCGAAATGATGTCTGCCTTACAACTGGTGCGAAAATCTCGTCGTAGCTTTCACCATACTAATGCGAAAATCCTCTGCAACTAATCTTGCCCTGTACCGTCTCGCACCATCAACTGTTTCGTTTATTTTAAAAAGCCATTTGCAGCAAACTAATTTGGGATTTTGGAGTAGTTCAACCAAGTCCCATGTGTTACTCTCTTCTTTCACAGCATTACACCATTCTTTGTTGTCAGGTCTTCATGCTGCCTCATTATAGCTTATTGGATCATTACTTGCACAAACTTTATAACCGTACCTTTTGGGAGGTACTCCTTTATTTGACCTCAAAGAAGTTCTAGACATTGCATTATAATCGTTTTGTGTTTCAGAGTCAGATTATAAAAATTCTTCCGCAGATGCAAAAACATTGGTTTGAATATATTAAACGGACGATATCTCAATTTTAAAAATTTTTTCTACGCCTCTGACTTATTGCCTTTATTGAAAATGCATGGTGATAAGAACTGTAACTGTAGCAACATTCCACACAGCAAACCAAATATATGGGGATTACCAGTAACATCATTCGATTATCTACCTGCTAATATTCTTTATACCCTTTAGTGACGATTAATATTTTCAATTTAAATGTTTATAACTTAACATACAGTTGTACATATGTACGCATACCTTTTTTATTTTTGTTTAATTTGTATTTTCTACAGCCATGAATTAGTAAGAAAAATTATTATTGTGTTATAAGTCAAGCGGAGCAGTTCATTATTTTGAGTTACTAATTTACAGTCCACAAAAGTTTAGAATATTACACACCACAATACAAATCATCCGAACCAATCTTATCTAGATCCTCTGGTACTGCTGGAGTACCCTGTGATATGGGATCCAAATTGTTACTTTAAAAAAAAAATTCACCACTTTGTTCTCAGCATTACCATCGTCCATAACAACGCCAGACGACAAAATAACGTTTGGTTCTAAAAACTTCACATCACGACTAATAATAATTTTATTGGTATAACAGTTCAACTATCGAAAAGCCTTTGATTCATCAGCATAACCAACTTAATAACATTTGACAGCTACATCATCTAATTTTTTACGCTTTTGCTTGCTTACATGAGGATATGCGAGGGTACCAAAAATTGGAACATGCAGGTGCCCCTGTAGGCTAGTAGGTAGTGTACTAGCTTGTCAGTATTGGGGTTGTTGGTTCGATTCCCAACAAAGACCTTGGTTTTTTTCACTACAAAAATAAAAATTGTAGGATTCGTTGATTAAATCAACTTGATTTCAGTTTCAATACGCTGAATTTCACATTTTATATATAAAATTTAAGCGCGAGGAGATTCAAAGCTCCTTCTTTTTCGTTGTCCAGAGGAGGAAAGTAAATAAATGAATTCCTTTGGAAATTATGTTTGAACTCTTCCAATTGTTCTTACAACTGTTAGTTTTTATAATAAGAGATAATGTCATTCTTATAGTATTTGGTGGCTGTTTGTTCGGTAGGAACAGCGAGCGCTTTGGATGTGAAGATATTATCCTCAAGCCGTGTTCTAATATGTACGGGTGAGAGAGCGTTCGGGTTTAGGTAGCTCTGTAGTTAAGGTCGTATCTACTTATGTAGATAGAATGCCCGTCACCTGGCTTTTTATGCAGGACTAATTATCAAGATTTTGGTCTTTTACTTTTTATTTAGGCACCTGTGTCCGTCTAAAGGGTCTTTTCCTTTTGTTCGAGTGTATGAGTAGTTTTAATAGTTTTAAATTTATGCCTGAGGTCGTGTTTACCTGTTCCTTTATAACGACATTGTTAAAAGTTTCTGTTTTGTAGATTTTCATGTTTTCAAGAATGTCTAGCCTGCGGCCTTTTTTTGCTAGGAGATAGTAATGCAATAAATTCATCTATTTCCCTTGGTGTATGTCCATAGATTTCAAGGTGTAATGCAAAGTTAGAGTCTCTTTTAGCTATAGTGTAAATTGTGTCGAGTTCTTTGTTGTCTTATCTGGAGTAAGTGGGATTATCTTAAGTCTGTGTATCATATCTCTAAATGCTGCTAGTTTAAGTTGGGTAGGGTGGTTAGAGGTGATGTGGATGGTAGTGTCCATCATAGTTGGTTTTCTATACATGCCAAATGTGAAACAGTCAGTTCCTCGTGTTATTGTGATGTCTAGATAATACAAATTTCTGTCTTGTTCTTTTTTCATGGTGTTTGTAAGTTATTATGGATTGTGTTTAAGTTCTATGTCATCTATATATCTTTAGTAATGAGTATTATTATAATTAATTAATAGTATTGTCCTTCGAGATGTTACATGAAAATGTTCATGGTTGATGTATTGGTTGCCAGCATATAAACTGCCTAGTGCGTCACGTAGCAAAAAGTGGTTTCCTGTGTTGGTATTTAGGTATATAGATCCTTGATTTCAAAGGAAACGAATTACGTGTTTTCGGTTATTTTGATGTCTTTAAGTTTTTCAAAAAGTTGGGTATCGTATTTGTAAATTGTAAGTTTATTATTTCTTTAGGTAGGTCGGTAGGGTATTCAGCTGGTGCAGGTCTCTAGTTTATGATAGGTCTCATTGTTATATTTTCTTTGTATATTTTCGGTTATCCTTTGAGTGTTGATGGCCCTAAGTTCATTTTCATTTTTTGGTATACTTTTGCGTCTGTAAACTTGCAGAGTTTTAAAAGGCTGCGTATTTCTGTTTTGGAAAAATTCGGTTGTATTATTTTTAATTTTAGTGCAGTTGGTCTGTTGTATAAATTGTTGGGTTTTGTTTATATAATCTTTTTAGTACATTACTACAGTTGTATTTCCTTTGTCCGTTTTTGTAATTAATAGGTCATTGATCCGTAGTTTTGCCCTTATTTGTTTAGACATTTTTGTTCCTTGAGATCATCTTTATTTTATTGTATTATTTTATCGTTTTTTCGAGTACGTCGGCTACTTTGTGTCTCATGTGTTCTTGTCGGTTTTGTAGTTTTGTAAATTTTCGTTCCATCCATTTGTATTTTGCACACATCTAATTTTATACCCTATCGCGTAAATTGTGTAAAAATGGTGGAAATATATGCTATAGATTGTTTCTAGTCAATATGTCAGTGAGTTCTATATATTTCTGTGTTTTGTCTTTGTCTTTTTGTATGTAAAGTCAGCGTTTCTCAGTCTTTATTCATGTCAATTGTGCCATACGTTTAGCTTGTTAAGATGCGTATGTTTGGGCTGTGATGTTCACAGTTAAGTATCATGGCATAATGTTGTTGTCAAGATATTATTTGTTGAAACGTATGTTTGCAATCACCTTGTGTAGCTGTAAAGTTTTATTAGTAAGTTTGTTTAGCATTACGCTAGCTCGACTAGCTATGCCTGGAATTGAAATGGTTGGATTTGTTGCGCCAGTAAATGAAATGTTGTTGTCATTCTTATCCGTCTTTGCTGGCTGTTTGTTCAGTATGAACGGCGAGCGCTTTCGATGTGAAGACATCTTTAAAAGCGAACAGGTGAGCACGACCTCAGACGAAATTTTGATACCGCTAAAACTACTCACACACTCGAACAAACAAAAAACAATCTCAGACGGACACACCTACCTAGATAATTATAAAAGACGGAAATATTGGTAATTAGTCCCGCATAAAGGGCCAGAAGGCGGGCATCTACCTACTTGAGTAGATATGACCCTAACAACAGAACTACCTAAATCCGAACATTGACTCACCAGTACAGATAGAACACAGCTTGATAATGATGACTGAGCAAGTAGCCAGTAAAGACGATTAAGAATGAGAACAGTATTTCATTTGCTGGCAGAACAAACCCAAACGACTTAATACCCTATCATCGTCTTAACATGCAAACCTGCTAACTCCCTTTCATTAAATTTTACAGGAGAGACAAAAAACTTCCTATATATTATATTTGCAACTATAGAAGAAAAACAAAAATATAGTTGGTTTATTTTATGGTATTCTACATCCATGATTTCAATCTATAAAAATAAATATGGTAATTACGGAGTTATAACCGATTTTGTAACTTAGCAGCTTTTCTTACATCGATTTAAAATATTATGGTGGATATAGCAGGTTATCTTTTTTAATTTCAAAAGTACGTTTTATTACAACAATCCATGTAATAACACTTAAAATTAAGAATAATAAAATAATTGTAGCTAAGTGGAATTTAACAAAAAAATGCTTTTCAAGAAAACAAAATGGTAAGAAAAGAACTAATGCTAACAGTACAATACGTAGCTCTTTAAAGAAGCTCGCTGTTATGTATTTTTAAATTTATTCATGAGGTAAGTTATCATAAAAGAAACGGTAATCTTCGGGAAGTGACCTCTTTAAATGTTGTAAGTCTTCAAACTTTTTGACAGTGGTCTTTCTTCGATTTTCGTAGAGGTTTGGAAGCTGAGAAAAGGATTTGGGAACAATTTGGGATGATTTTCTTTGAGGCAACTTTTGCCACTCCTCAGTATATCTTAACTTAAAAAGTATTTCACCATTTGGTTTATATTGTAATGCACGAATATCAGTGACTTCGCATCGCCTTTGTTGCGCCCAGGTCGTATACTTTTGAAGAACTGCACAGCATCAAATTTTTTGAAAAACGAGTAGTTTAGGTAATTTATATTGTATGGCTTTGGTCTTTCCTACCTGATTTACAAACTCCAACATAATCTGCAGGAACATAAATGTCTTTATTCTTTAGTGCCCGCTCGATGGTGGAATGAATACAGTCAGCTTCCATTTGAGTATGGCCTACTTCTAGAAACTTTTGATCAATAACAATTTTGTGGTTTCTGGCCGTAGATAACAAAGCATTAGACATCACACAATTTCTATTCTGATAATTACATCCATCACTGTAAAATATTATTTGAGGTGTCTTCAAGGAATCCACTTTCCGCAATACAACATTTTCAATTAAATTCACCCATATGCTCGCAAACTCTTCGGAGCCTAGCCCTCCTTTAGTTTCGTTCCATAAGAAACAGTATCTGTTTCTATCTTTTAAATTGTAAAATGTTAAATTATGTACCTGTAATTTTGTTCTATAATACAAACTACCAATTTTTGACTTAGGAGCCATCAGAACTGCTTGCATATCAACAGTAAATACGACATTTTTATCACTTTTGTCTCTTTCTTTTTCTCTCCTAGCCTCTTCCTTTTTCTGTTGGTGCTCTAAATATTCTTTTTCCGCTAAATTTCCAACTTTAAACATTTTTCGCATTGGTATTTTTTTAGAATGTATAAAGCCGAATTTTTTGCGTCAAAAGCATTACAAAATGCAGCAATAGAAAGACTCCGCACATCACAACTTTTGCACCAATCCTTTTTATAAAACTGATAAAGGGACATGTTTGTTTGCCACTCTGGTTGTAAATATTTTTTTGTGGATGTGGCGCGACAGTAATGGGACTCTATAGTAAGCAAAGAATCCAAGAATAGATTTAGCTCTTCGCGATCCTTAGCGTAGCGAGTAGAGGAAACTTTTTGGGTAACTGAACGACGGGCGGCTACGACAGAACTACTGGAGTCTTCATAAAGTATTAGTTCATTTTTCCAATGAAGCACACTCCATCTTCCAATACCGAGGATATTAAGAAACATAGTTCTGCATACTTTGCTTCGATTGTCTTCTTTCTTTAGATAATATATGAAGGACTGGTGTCTCCTAGACCCTCGATCAGATTTTTTTCCCCGATAACTTTTTATTGGAACTGATGTTACAAGTCCTGTAATGTATACCTTTTTTTCTTTCCAGTTCATTTCCCAAAATTTTTTAAAAATATATTTTCTGTCATCTTCTGTAAAAGTCCCACACTTAAAAGTACCACTTCATAATCCCATGTTTCTTTTTTTCGTTTACCCATATATCTTTTACCAGACTCTCTCAATTTTTTGTTTTTCTCTGCAAACCAATTAGACTTCTGCGTTTGTGATCTTTTACTTCTTTTCTTGCTCTTTTCAGGGTAGTTACTATCAGTTTCAGAATCTGAATTTATGTCATAAGGAACTAAACCCGTTAGTCCAAATTGGCAGTTGTCAGATCTTCATAATCACTTGTTATTGGTGAAATTAAAATGGCAGAACCCCGTTCATCTGGAGCATCTGACATCTGCAACAGTAAGTTTCAAGTCAAAACTATTATAATAAAATCATAATTTTTCGTCTAAACTGAATTAAATAACGCCCACCAAGTCAAAGAAACATACATGTGTACTTACCCTTTATTTGAAAATAGGTTCCACTAATTCACTCAAATTGAACCAAATTTAAAAGAATTAAGTCTTCACCAGAAAAATCACAAAAAATAAAATATTATTTTTCGCCTGAATTCAACGGTGTGTAAGAAAAATTAAGTTTTTTAAATTAAACTGACAATTCACTAGAGTGTTGCCCATATTACAATAAAGCTAATTTGGAGTTTTTAATTAACAAAAAAAAGAATATGAATGTTATGGATTTAGCAGTTTTTCTTACAAAAATTTTTCTATGCGTGGATTTAGCTGTTTTTCTCATTAGACCTTTTTACATACTTTGAAACTCCAATTGAAGAAACATTATACGTTTGTAGATTCGTCATCCCATTCTCTACCGAACGGCATCAAAACCTCACTTTGCCTAAAAAGTGGATAAAGCAGGTTTGCATGTTAAGACAACGATATATTACATAACTTCGAAAGTTTTTCTTTTATGACTACGCTAATTAATAACGTATCTAAATAAATACATTATAACGATATTATAAGGAAAATTTTACAATTTTTGCGCATATAAACATACTTGCCGCAACAGTTTATTTTTAGAGCTGACACTCACTCGTGCGTGATAGCACAGTGACATAATATTAAAGTCCCTTAAAAGGGACCCTTAAAAGTCCATTAAAAGGGTCTCTAGTTAACTAATAATCCATTTGTATTCATTTTCTGTAAATTTATATCTGATTGATCGCAGTGAGGCTTTCTCTTTAAATTAATAATCGTCGTTAAACTTTAAATTTCTTTTTATTTTCTTTCTTGCTGATCTTGCTGTTTAGTTTGTTAGATTATTTTAATTATTTATTTAAAAACTTCGTTTAATATTAAAAAGATATTAAACAAATATGTTTTATTAACATATAAATTTTATTATTGATACTATTTTTTTCAAACCCGATGGAATGCTATTTTCATTCTATTGATTAAAATACTACAAGGTTCACTTTAACTACACAACATCACATGAACGCAGCGTATGTGCAAGTGTCAGTGTATATGTTAATGTGTTTTGCTTACTGTTGACTGTAGTAGTATCAAATTGTATTTTATTGACAATTCCGTCAGTTTTCCTATATTTATTGATATGGTATATATGCGTAAGTGCATGTGCGGATGTATATGTGTTGTCGTATTGACAGATACTATGCCATGCTGCAACGTTCGTTATTATGTACCATGCATGGGATTTTTTATTGCCGTTGAAATTTCATTGGCATTATTTGAAATAAAAAATAAACCTTAACGCTTTTTGTAGATTCGTGTTTTTTTGAAAACTATAAAAATATAAAAACTTTTAATTTGAGATGTGTAAATCTTAATGTACTTGGATTCGAATTTCACTAAAATTTTTAACCTTTAAATTAAATAATACAAAATTAAATTTATAATAGTTATAGTTTTTTGACCTTTTTAATATTTTTTAGTAGTTAATTATGAAGCACTAGGTCACTATTTAATAAAAAATTTTTAAAACTTTTATTTTCATTATTTTTTCGATATTTCGCCACACCGTCGAAAAATTGAAAAAAAAAAATTTTTTTCACTTTGTTCATTAAAAAAAAATTTTTTTCAATTTGTTTGTTCATTATTTTTGTTTTTTTTTTTCTGATGATGCCAACCAACGGTGTGGCGAAATATCGGAAAAATAATAAAAAATAAAAGTTTTTAAAAATTATTTATTAAATAGTGACCTAGTGCTTTATAATTTACTACTAACAAAATTAAATTTTTTAAATTGACATGAAATTTTACTTTCTTCCAAAGATAATCTCTTGGCATTATAATAATAAGTATGACTTCTGGCATACGTCCGCAGCGGCTTGCCTAGGATCAAGGAGGTCCAATTTTCGATTACCTTTTCCAGCAGATGTGGCCATATATAGCCAATAATGCGTCCAATATTTTCCCCCAAGCAGTCAATCGTTTCCTACTGGCGTAGACTAGCAACTTCACATACTTCCACAGAAAATAATTTAGCATTGTTAAATCGCACTATCTTGGAAGCAAATTCATGGGTCCAAAACGAAAAACTATGCGGTTACCAAAGGATTCCTTTAATAAATCACTTGGCTGTTGATTACCGAAAGGGTCAGTAGACTCTGTATTGGTCACTATTGGCTGCGACGATCTGACCAGCGTTTTTTTAAAGAAGTACGGACTAATGATTCAAACAAAAGTGAGCTTTATCGCTAAACAAAATTTGCTTATGAAAATCAACGGCATTCTTGTTTTGAGCCCAATAAGAAAATTTCGTGATGAGATTTACATCTGCACCTGGCCGTAGGCCTTAATCAGATGGTGGTCAAACCACTGGGAATGAAAAGCAACGTCATTCACCCTCTAGGAAGCCAAATACTAATTCTAGCAACAGGTCTTTCCTAGTTGCAATTTCGGCGGTTCCAAAGAAGGATTGCAAACCTCTACTCTTTGCTGAAAAGCTGGAGACTATCCAACTCCTGGTGCAGAACACATGACCAGCATACTCACTGGATCGGATCATTCACCCGTTGGTGTTATTAAAGGCGAGATGATCCTGGCCCACATAATGAGTTCACGCTTGGGTCCGCAAAACCACAACCACCACGATACTCCCGAAGGGCCAACCTCAATAATCAGTCAGAGAAACAGCCCACATAACGATTTCATGCTTGGGGCCGCAAAACCACAACCACCACGATACTCCCGAAGGGCCAACCTCAATAATCAGTCAGAGAAACAGCTAAAAGTCTAAATAGACAGTTAGCGGAAACTCTGGGGCTTACTGATTCCCATGGAAATAACGTGGAGCTTCCAGTTGACCCCTGCTGCCTTCAGGAGACTGGGCTCCCTTATACCCCCAGCAGTACAGGTCTAGATAGTCAAGTATTCTATAATGACCGATAAATGTGCCCTCGGGGCGGCCAAAAAGAACAATTTGGAAACATTATTCAGCCATCAGTCATTTTGAAACACCAAACAGAACCAAATATAAATAATTTGGCAGCTGAAAAAATGGCTGCCAGTTTAAAAAGTGTTGCCACCATATATAACAGTCGATACAATGGCAGGAAAAAAAACTTATTAGTCATTCGCTTAAGATTTACTTCTTTTAACTAACTAGCAATTCAACCTTGTCTTAAAAACTATACTTTTCGAAAAACATCAGCATTATTTATCTCTCACGACTTATGAAATTGGTTATTAATTTGTCTACTCTATATCTAATTAATTACTCCCGTATATGTAAATATATAAAAAGTTTATTTATTTTATGTATCTTTAACGGATGCCATAAATTGATTCAACCAGCAATCGACAGCATATTCCATGTGGAAAATTAAAATATATGTGAATAAATATTATTTTATTTGTAATATTTTTGAATATGATATTTTCCAATGCATTTCTTTTTTTTTTTTTTTTGTGGAACGTATATCCCTGCTTCGTATTTTTCCTGATGGCCTCCTGTGAATATTTCGAATATATTTGAATAATGTAAAGAGAGGTTGTTTTATATTTGATTTTATTTAACATTGTCATAATGGCTGTTATATTATATCAATCAATGTTATATGCATCAATCCATTATTAATTAGGAAATGGCATACTGCGATAGCCCATATTATATTATATATACTGAAAGTTTTCTAACAGAAAAGATTGTAATTATAATTAATGATGCCAGAATATCCTGCAAATTACAATCAGCCGATTTTATGCACATTTGTGCTTCCTTTGCCCGCAATACAAATGCCCAGAAAATTGGTGATTTCTTTCTCTCAATCATAGCTTTTAAGATTTATAGATCGTCATGATTAACTCAAGTTTCACAATGCACCGCAAAAAGATGGCTAGCACTATGACAAGAAAAATGACAGCAAAAGACCACAACGAAAACTAGTATTAGTATACATTTGATTATTGAAAACGCGTGAAAACTAGGTGCCCCTGTAGACTAAAAGGTAGTGTTCTAGCTTGTCAGTAGGGGATTTTGGGTTCGATTCCCAACGAAGACTTTGGTTTTTTCCACTACAAAAATAAAAATTAACTGTCGGTGGGGCTGCTCAGCGATGAAGGCATAGTCACTGGTCGCTGTGCTGTCTTTATACGGCAGTTAATTTCCGACTAACCTTTTACTTTTACCACCTGTTTCATCTCTTCTTTATCCCTTCGTTAAAGAATGTAGCACGGTACTTGACTAAATAGGCATTAATGCCTGAAGTGCTACTTCTCTTAAAAAAAACAAAACAAAAAATCGTTCTCTATTTTTCTATAACATAGATTTAAAAGCACAATGATTTGGTACATTAACATTATGCCAAAAAGTGTAACGCAAGGTCTTGTGAACTTTACTAATTTTGCTTATGTTGGTCCTGGGGTAGACGTAATTTGAGCTTCCCTTAAATCATTAAGGGAACTTTTTCAGCATTACGCGTAAATCATCTGTTTTTTGGGAATATTCATCAATAAGAAATTTAAAATAAGATGGTCCTAAAAATTATACGTGGAGTTTTTATTACCAAATAAATTAATAATTTCCCTCTGATTTCTTAATAACTTTTCGGAAGAAATTCTTTTTAATATACAAAATATTTATTTTTTCTTGTATCTTGTCTTCTTTTAAAAGTTTAACTCATGGAATTTTCGAATGCAGGAAATGTTTACTTAAACTTAATGATGCCAACAACTGCCAACTCAACGACAAAAGAATAATAGCAACAACACCACCGTGAATATGTAAACGTGTGCCAAAAAACTAAAAAAAAATAATACTGTCTTCACAATTTTGTGTAAATGTATCGTTAGATAAACTTAAATATAATTTAAGGTGTGTGTGTGTATTTGTTTGAATGTAAAATTATAGTTACGTAAGGTAAGCAGTTGGTAAATTGTTATATATCCTTTGCTGTATCCTTTTCAATTATAATATACCAATACATGCAGAGAAACTAATATTTCGTGTGCTTTTATTTTATACCCTACACTGTCCTTGCAAGGGTAATCAATTAAGTTATGTTATCATTTTAAGTTAAAATAAGATAACTAAAGTTAAATTTACAATTTTTAAATTGAGTTCTAGAAGTTTTGATCATTAGTCCAATTTTTAATCAAATTTCTATCCATTTGCAATTAGATGCTATCTACATACGTTAATTTAAAAACTTACTTTTTGCCCCAAGCAATAATAACTTTATGCGAGGATAGGAGCCTCACGTAGGATAGTTTACTCTCTCAGACAACTGTTATTGTTACGTTTATTCCTGAAAAAAAAAATTTGTTGTCTTCCGTTATTTTAATGCAAAATAATTACACAACACTTTATATAAAAACATGTATCTTAGAAACTACATAATTTGTAAACAGATACAATAGGTCATATAACTTAAACAAAGCAATAACATTTAGTTGCAGCATTAAAGATCAAACCTGGAAAACTAAAATTTGTTATTATTATATGATGAAAGCTTTTCCTTTTAATAATTTCAAACACTTATAAGGATTTTAAGATTCCAAAAAATTGATGCACATAACATATATAAAAGAATATTGAGGCAAAAAATGGAAAAACTTGTTTTTTTTTTTTTGACAACTTCTTCAAACGTAATTGAAGATTATTTCTTTTCAACACAGTGATTTTAATATTCACTACTCTTCTGTTTGCATGACTAATAACTATATTATTCGATAGAGATAGGTTACGTTTTCCGACTCTATATTAAACACACATTCATAATGAGCCATAAAATATATCACAGTGTTACGAAAAAATTTAATAACATTCCTTGCTTGCGGAACCATACAAGTCGTATTACAGCTAACAAAAGAATATCGGCCTGTGGTTCAATATTTCTTAAAAATCGTACAGCCCCAATTTGTTGAAAATAATTTACAAAAGAGGTTTAAAATAGTACTTAGCTTTTGTAGGCTTAAACAATTATATGGACCACATAACTTTAAAATGTGGCAGTTCTTAATTTAGTCTAGTCTAGTTAACTGCTACAGGTTTTACCCTTTATGTTCGAGAATACTTTATTGCAGGAATATAAAAAAAGTTACCAAATTCCAATATTACAGAGAAGAATTTTTTGTTATAATAATTTCTTTCATCCTAGTCCTGCGAGAGCCAGGAACGACTTTTGCCATATGGCAACGCCAGGAATTAACCCAACTTTCAAAATATAATAATGAAATAATTTTTTTAGCTGATTTTTTTTAAAAATTAACATACAAAAATACATAAATTTTTTTTTTGCTAATAATGGAACATTTTATTAGATATTTAGGGTCTTGTATGATAATCAGCAAAACATTTAATGCACAGGCCAACGTCGCACTTTCTGGAGACTGTTGTCCAATGGTTTTACAAGTTTCTCCTGCGCAACGTCGTTTTTTAACGATTGGTATGACTTCTTCAGAATCTTCATCATAATGTCTTTTGCATGAAAAATTACTCCACTTTGCTTTCTTAGCAAAATGGCAATTTCCCTTTTAAATTCAGGTTGGCTCATTTTACTCTCTCATTTTTCTCTATTCTTTGAAGCTGCCAAGCATTCTAAACACATACGTCTACCAACAATGTATAAATAGAGCTCCACCATTTTTTCCCACGGTAGCCAATGGATAGCAATTGCCATATTGATCTAATCGATCAACTAAATGCGGATTTAGCGGATTGTCCCAGTTAAACTATAGCGTTTATTTTTGAGGAAGTTAAATAGTTGGAAACTATTGAAGACATTGTCAAAGAAAAAGCTACATAGCAAATCTCACTTTTCTTCTGGAAGTTCGTCGACACACTTTCCAAATAGCTTTTCATACTCTGAATTTGAACGTGGTTTTCTTCCTTGATAAATTACAAAATTTAATAAGCATCCAGTTGGTGTACAGAGTGACCACACTTTGTAGGCAAATCTTATTAGTTTTCCCTTGATAAATTGTTTGCAGCTGTTTGCCAAAATAAGAAATTATGCTCTCTTCATATAAGAAATTCTGTTCTGGATGAAAATTCTTCAACATGTTGGCTTTAAGATTATCTACAGATCATACAGATCGAAATAAGTTTCCACATCATATCAGCGCCGTTGTTGTTTTTAGCGTTTCTAACGAAATGTAAACAACTACATATTTCTTGAAAACGATCTCGACGCATACTTTCAAAGACGAGATTATTACGTAAATCATCGTCGACCGACCATATATCTTTTGTTCTTGCGTGTGTTTTGTATCCGGGTTTTTCCTTCCCTTAAAAACTGCATAATCGTTAGATTTATCAGCGGTGTGTTGAATCAAAACGTCATCGAAAAACTTCTCAAATTGTCAATGTGGTTTAAATTGAAGACAGTCTTTATAATTACTCTCAGAAAAAGTGGAAAGTTTTGTAACAAAATCATTTTTAACCCAAGTATACTTTTGTCCTTTGTCATTTATTGTTAAAGAAAAAAAACGTGATGTTGATTTTCGCAGTTTTTAAAGTTTTTTTTTTTTTAAGAAGTAGCACTGCAGGAAACAATACCTATTTAGTCAAGTACCGTGCTACATTCTTTAGGAAAGGGATAGAAAAGAGATGAAACAGGTGGTGAAAGTAGAAAGGCAGTCGAAAATTAACTGCCGTACAAAAGTCAGAACAGCGACCAGTGACTATGCCTTCATCGCTGAGCAGCCCCACTGACAGTCAATTTTTATTTTTGAAGTGAAAAAAATAAAGGTCTTCGTTGGGAATCGAACCCACAACCCCCACACTGAAAAGCTAGTACACTACCTACTAGCCTACAGGGGCATCAAGTGGAAGTGTGTGTCTTCATTGTTTCCCTATAAAATTTGCTTGGTATAAGTTGGTGTTGAAATTCAAATGCCAGTCTTCTGTTGCAGCAACGACGGGTCGTTTATGCACAGTCAAGCCGATGCTTCCGGGAAGCTAGTGGCGAATGGTGCTGGTTCCTTTCCACATCATTCAACAAAACTCTTGGTATGCACATTCGCTGTGAGACCAGTATCAGATTTCCCAGTCTGCCGTTTTCAAAATTTCTTAGTTCAGTTTTTAAAGTTGTTTCTTTCTGTGTAGAATCGATACTTTTTGAAGAATCTGTACCTAAATTCTGAAGAACGTCTTCAGATGTTGGTTCACTGTTATTGCTATCATTTGTGACAGCATCGTCGTAAGAACCTAATCACTGTCCACCTTTAAAAACTATTTTGCAATTCGATATCGATTGCGCTGAGCAAACATTATCTAGGATACCACCTTCTTCTTCTGTAGCGTCATCTTTACCGTTTATATACCCATCATTTTCAGGAGGTTCAATAAAAATCTTTGCAACTTCATCTTTAGTTTCGCTACCAAGCTCTTCAAGGAAATATAAAGCTTCAGATAATGTTAACTTTCTGAAAAATTTCAAACATATTTCGAAAAAAGTATACACATCAAAAATCGTATAGGGTTCCACTTCCAAAACACAGCCTCTCAACAAGACGTTTTTAAACGTAACAGACTTTTTTCACGTGAATTGCTAAAAACATCATGTAAACATTCTAAACTGCTCGCTCATTTCATATTTACCGTTAGCCACGCTTTGCAACTGCTGCATTACTAGTGATGCAGAGAGTGTTGCCATATGGCACCGGTAGGATATAACGGGTTAATTTATCGACAATTTTAAACAGTTTTCGAACACAGTTTAGCATAAGTTATAATATTTCCTTTTAGAAAATAACGGCTGTCAACCAAATTCGATTAAGAAAAAAAGAAAACAGAAGAAAATTAATTCACCAAAGTTAGATTATAATGGCTGCCATTCAGCAACTAAGGCCCTCAATCTTTATCTTGCAACGAAGATAGCATATGGATATGTTATCTGCTCATTTTTATAAAACTAAAGTAGGGGCTCTAATATCGTTTAACTTCGCATATGGCACAATCTTCCACTTTTTTTCGTATGTCAAAGATTTATCCCCTCGATTTATTCAAACAGACTCACGAATTGCACTACCAGTAGGGAGCTAATCTAGCGAGTTAATAATCAACTCGAAAAATGAATAATAAATAATGCAACTGTTTTACAAGTGATATCACTACATTTTTATTATCAGATATCTATTGAAAAAACGCCTTAGTGAATATAAAAATGACTCGGTAGCGACGTATTTAAGATCCCTAGATGCAAGTAGACATGATGAATATAATCTCTACAAAGCAACTAAATACCTTAAACGACCAGTAATACGAAACACTGCAATTAGCAAGGAAAATGGTGAATGGTGCAGATCTAATTCTAGTAAGGCAAATGAATTTAAACAAAATTTAGAGAAAACATTTACTCCTTTTAATATGTGTAGTACTTGTGAAGAGAATGAAAATATGAACTTTCTTGATATTCCTTCCCAAATGGATCTCCCTATCAGAAGTATTTCTCAAGTGGAAGTTGTGGCTGAGGTAGAAAAACTTAATAAATCTACAAGTCCAGGATATGACTTTATTAATGCAAGAGCATTAAAATTGCTATCAAAAAAGGGTATGACATTTTTGGTTACTATTTTTAATGCAATATTGAGACTAAATTATTATCCGTCTCAATGGAAATATGCGAAGATCATAATGTTACTTAAGCCAAATAAGAGTGAAGGTGAAGTATCCTCTTATAGGCCAATAAATTTATTGCCAAATCTTTTGAAAATATTTGAGAGGCTTCTGTTAAAGAGACTTCTGCCAATCCTCGATTCCTAGAATATTATACCTGGCCACCAATTCGGCTTTAGACATCCGCATGGTACTCCTGAACAATGTCATCACATTGTGAATATTATTACTAATGCATTAGAAAAGAAAGAATATTGTTAGGCGGTGTTTTTGGACGTCAGTCAAGCATTTGAGAGAGTATGGCATTGTGGTCTCCTATATAAACTCAAACATCAACTTTCCGCTCCATTTTATTTGCTTTTTAAATCGTTTTTACATAATAGACGATTCTATGTTCATGCTAATGGGGAAAATTTCGAATTTGGAACTATTTTATCAGGAGTACCACAAGGAAGTGTTCTGCGTCCAGTCCTATATACGATTTACACATCAGATATGCCCATAAATAATATTTTAACCATTGCCACTTATGCCGATAACACAACTATTTTGTATGCGAATGAGTTCCCACAAGAAGCCTCTGCAATGGTGCAAGGGCAGTTAACTCTGATTGAGCAATGGTTACTCATATGGAATAATAAAATAAATACCCAGAAATCATCTCATGTGACTTTCACGCTAAGAAAAGGTGATTGTCCATCACTTATGTTCTACGGATATACTACTCCAAAACTAAGTAAGGTAAAATACTTAGGCCTTCATTTGGATAGAAGACTAACATGGAAGGATCATGTCAAAGCTAAAAGAGAGTCCCTAGATATTAAAGCAAGAAAAATGTAATGGCTCTTGAAATCAAGATCAGGGGGGTTACTATGCCACTCGATTCGAAAGTTAAAAATTACGGATACGGATTTTTGCTACCAACTAACTCGAATTCGTAAATACACTTGCTATTTTCGAGTTGCCGTATCCGATTTTCGGATACTCGTAGTCTACTTTCGGATGGGAATCACTATGTAATTCTAATGTAGATGTCAAAGTCGCTCGAAAGTATGTATTTGTTTTCGTTTGATTTTGAGCTAACAGACAAAACGTTAAAAAGAACTTAAATTAATCATAACATCGACATTAAACGCTGGAAGTGTAAGTATTTGTTAAATTTATGTATATTAATAAATAAAAATTAATGCAAGTCTTTTCCAATGAGGATAATGCTACGAAAAATGCTAACACCAAGCAAAGACAATTTGAGCTTATGCTCAACTTCATGACAACGCGTCCGCAGTTCTTAGATGGCCGGACTATATGTATGTAAGTACCATCAACAGCTCCTATTATCCCTAATATTCCAGACGTGGCATAAAACGAATTTTTGGCAGCTCGTTTTTCGTTCTGCGGTCATGATGCAATTTATGTGCTAAGGGCACAATACCTTCTCAAAAACATTGCACACTTCTGTAATGCACTTTGACACAGTTTGTTGTGCCAGGCCAGCAAACCGGTCTTGACCGATTTGGTGTTGGTACTCACCTTCCCCAAGGAACTTAAGTGTAGCATGATGGTGTTAGAGCAGTCGACCTCAATGTTACTAATGCTCGCCAAGACAAACTCAAAAGCATTCTTCTTAAGCCGGAAATTTCGTACAAACCTACAAATAGAAATATTTACTTACATACAACATATTGAATAAATTGTTACTTACATTATATCCGTCACCATCGCGTAGGATTTTACGCTCCAACCGCTCGTCGTCATATTCCATTCAAAGGGCAACCGTATCCATTTTTGTAACTTATATTTCTTGCACAATTTTGTTTGTTTACTTTTTTATTTTTGTTTTCATTGTTTTGACATTTTGCGTAATAAATGCTGCCAATGTTGAATAATACATTCGAAAGTAGTGCCAAATTTATTTCAATTAGCGGCAACACTTTTCACTCGGTCCAAAAGTGTTACGTGGTAAGAGATAAAATCGGATCGAATACAACTTTCGAGCTGTTCATACTTTCGAATCAAGTTACATAGTAACCCCCCAGAACTGAATCTGCAAAACAAAATAAATTTATACAAAACGATTTTAAAGCCAGTTTGGACTTATGGCCTTCAACTCTGGGGCACAACAAGTAATTCTAATGTTGAAATACTTCAGAGATATCAATCTAAAACGTTGCGATTATTGACAAATGCTCCTTGGTTTATAAGAAATAACTGCTTACACAATGAGCTGAAAATACCCACAATAAAGGAAGAGAGCAATAATTTCAGTGAAAAGTATTTGAATAGATTAAGCAACCAAGCTGTTTCACTTCTGGATGATAGTGAGGAGATACAAAGACTGAAAAGATTACATGTTCTTGACTTATCCTTCAGAATATAGTTAAGTTTACGCGCTTACTATTTTGTAACTTTTGTTAAATTCACTGGAACTTAATAAAATAAGTTATTTTTTAAATTATTTATAAATTTTTCTTAATATTTTTATTGTAAATAGATTGCAAAATAAAAGAACTATTAAAAAAATGATCAGATATATGTTTTACCAAAATATCCAACTTCTCAACACTACAAAGTATTGTCAGATACATATTCAAAATCCATTAAATTAAAATAAATATTTCAATCGCTGGAAAATGTAGCAGCAAGAAGTGTAGGGCTTTAGAAATTATGTTGTTACCTGTTAGACTTCTTTAATTTTTGATTATTTTTATTCGTTATTTTTATTCGTTTTTGTTCGCTTTTTCGTTTTTTGTTACTGTAAGCAACTCATTTTACGGATACACATTCATACGCATTTATGTCGTTCAA
The DNA here is from genome assembly GCA_030448955.1 of Trichopoda pennipes. Lineage (NCBI taxonomy): Eukaryota > Metazoa > Arthropoda > Insecta > Diptera > Tachinidae > Trichopoda > Trichopoda pennipes. Next base: position 4,775,955 of record JASKUP010000010.1, on the reverse strand, counting down.
TTTTTTTATACGTTTTTTCGGTAGTTATTGCTGTTGCTAGTCTCTCGTATTTGAAATTGCTCATTTCATGAAAATGTGTCATGAACCATTTAAGCTCATTTTAAATGTAATTTAAAACGCTAAATTATGCTCATAGCCGGAAGTTGTCATATACTACCTAAGTGTTTCCTTTTTCCCTGATTGCTTGACTGGCTTAAGCGAAACGAAGAAAACGTTAAATAAATGTTGAAAATACAATAACGAAAAATAAAACGACTGAGTCAAAAAAGAAAGAACGAACAAAAAAAAACGATTGAATAGGAAAAAAACAAAATCCCATTAAAACTTGGCAACCGTTTTTCTACAACAACAAAAGCAGCAACATAAAAATCACATAAAAAATATTAAATCTAAAAATACGTAAAGTAACGGAATATGCTTACAAATGCAAGAAAAAAATACCAAAAAGAAAAACAACTAATAAATTTGTTAATTTTAAGCTGATTTTCAAAAAAATCTTTAACAAGCACAAGCAATATTATTTAATTTAGGAACAAATTATCGACAAAAAAAATTACTGTCAAAATACAGGCTTTCAGTGCTTCATATTTTTCCGAATCGCTTTTCTAACAAACTTTTTATTGTTTCCTTCAGAATTTATTAGCTTTACTACAGCTGTCTCTTCTGACCTATAGTTTGCATAGCAACTAGCGCTATTAATCTTAATATAATAATATTATGACATCTATTTAACTTTATTAGTTTTCCTTAGATATCGAATATTTCACGTTTTACAAACTTGTGATAACAATAACTGACGCTAACTTAATGAACTGGGTTGCAGTTTTCAGATTAAGTTTTTTAAATAAAAACACACCGTTTTTAAACGAAAACATTCTATTTGATTAAGATCTGCTACATAGTTAGCTATGGTATTATCTGTTAAGTTAACATACTATCTTGGGATAATAATAATCCCATTTAATTTAAAACAGTAGTTTACTTCTTTTCTCCTAATCTCACTACAGAGACCAAAATCCCATTTGCATTTGAATATATTGATGTTTTTACAGTTTAACTCCAAGAATTTTATGAAGCTCATCCTAGAGCCAATCAAGGTGAATATTTTTTTATACTAAGCTATGGCTGACGAGGCATTCGCGAAATATCTTTGTTTGCCACAGCTAACATAATGACACGGTGAAACAGAATCAATATTTTTTATAAAATAACAAGGTTCCAATGTGATACAATAATAGGGTTTGAAAATCGGCTTCATTTTAAGGGATTTAAAGTTGCCTCATCCACCTTTTTACGTTGTTGTTCTGGTAATACGACACAGAAACTTGGACAGCAAAGACTGAATGACTGAGACTAAAAATACAAATTTAAATTAATGTCTTTATACTAATTTTATTTTAACCGCGTTGGCATATGTCTTGACGGAATCTCACTGTCATTACATGTGTCACCGGGGATCCCAGTCCCTTAAAGGCTAACAGAGAGCCAACTGAACAACTCCAAGTTATTTCCACGCGAATCAGTAAACCCCAGAGTTCAACTTTTTTACTTTTTTAGCCTTTTAGCTGTTCTCTGACTGATTACTTAGCTTAGCCCTTCGGGAGCATCATATTATTAAGGGGCCAGGATCATCTCACCTTTACTGAGAACAAGGGGTGAATGATCCGGATTTAGTGAGCATGCTAGTCATATATTTTGGACAAGGAGTTGGATAGTCTCCAATTCTTTAGCAAGGAGTAGGCGTTGGCGGCCCTGCTCCGAAATTTCAACTAGGAATGACCTGTTGCCTAGAATTATGTCTTCGGCTTCTTAGGGCTAGGTGCACACTACGTATGACCCAAGTGGTTCGATCCACCGTTGGGTTATGGCTTACACGCATAACTTTTTTTTTATTTCTTTCCGTCTTTTCCGGCTGTTCGTTCGGTGCTTTCGATGTGATGACATCATTATCAAGCCGTATTCTAAACTGTACTGTTGAAGCAGTATTCGCGTTTAGATAGTTTTTTTGTTAAGGTCGTATTTACTCATCTAGGTTGAATGCCCGCTACCTACCATTTAATGCGGCCTTAATTTTTAATATTTCCTTATCCAGGTACGGAATAAATTTTATTTTAATAGACAATGAAATTTTTGTTTTGAAAATAAAACGAAATGCAGTCTACAAAATGTTTTGTAATTCATTCCAAAGACCAAACTAAATTTATAATAAATTTCTTGTAAAAAGTTAATAAGTTCTAAGGAATCTTGATATTTTAAAAAGAAGTTGGTGGCAGGGCTGCTTGCCACAGACATTACAATTATATAAAAGTTGCGGTTATTTTAATTTCTCATTTTGCCTCTTGTTTGGTCAACGACGATCCAATATTCTGGTGAGGATGTGTCCATTACTCTTGTAATAACTTTAAGGAGTAATTGTAGGAACATTTTTAATCTTTTGCTCTTTTCTCTGTTCCTGAGAAAGGGAGCAAAACTCTTTAAACTGAAATACTAAGGTGAAAAAAAATAAAATTTCTAGTTATATTTTATACAAATCTGCTATGTTCTGCTATGTAACCGTCATGATTTTCTGGTAAAATTCATTAGAGCAATTTCTAGAAATGAAGGATTTGGAAAAAAATAAAAGTCATTTAGTAGTTTCAAAACAGCGGGTCCGGCTAAGCACAAGCTTACAGGGTCAATGTGGCGAGTCTTTAAAAGTCCCTTGTAAGCACGTTTTATTTTTTAAGATGCATAACCTAAAACAAACGTGCTACGTATTTATTGCAAACAAAAAGGTGGGTCGGCTAAGCTATATTTCGACGACACTAAACAAAAGTGACGAATGTTATCGACTAATAAATTTGAGCAATTTATGCAAAATGAAGACATTATTATGGACAAAGATGAGTATTTCTGGCGACAATTTACATCACCGGCCACAGCATATTAAACGCACTGAGGTGGGATTTCTTATTTCACTGTGTGTAATTTCTATAAATCGTTGCTTCTTATTACCGAATTAAAACTTAGCTGAGTAAAACTTTTTTTTTGTTTTAGAAATCAAGAATTAAATCTGGTTATAGAATTAAAAAAAAGACACATTGTCATTCAAAAACACAATTTGTATGTCATCGTAAAAAAAGTAAAAAAGTGGGTAGAAGTAAATAACATATTAATTATTTAAAACTGCGAATATATAAACAAGTCAAAGTAAAAAGGAGAAAACTATTTAGTTTTATGATTTCTTACCATCAGAGATTTTGACCACCCAGTTTCGTATAATACCAGGTAATAAGCTCTCCGTCCATCTACCAACTGCTACTTGCTATAGCTGACCTAAGGAATCAGATGGCCTCTCATTAGTTAACTTCTTGCATAATTCAATAATTAATCTACATAGTGATATGAACTAGAACTGAAGCCTGTAAAAAACTGTACTTCGACATCTTCAACTAGGTATAACACACTGTCATCTTTTATTTAAAAACATTACATGAATGAGCAAAAAAGCACTACAGTGGCATAAATATTCTTTATGTTATGAACTTTTATTTCATAATTGAAGGTTGCAATATATCTGAAGAAGAAATACTAGTGCTAAACACTTCTATCAGAGTAAGCCATTAGTTTACAAATTAGTTTATTTAATATTTCCATGTTACAACAGTCTGGCATTTCAAATACTAAAAAATAATAATAATCAAAAGTATTTTATAGCGCTACTTAAAACACATACACACACACACACACACACGCAATCACTCACTTCCTAGTTTTTAAAACTGTTATTAAGCCACAGCTTGAATTGAATTTTATATGTTGACTCGTTGAAAATTGAAAAAGCAAATTTACCCTTGAATGTTCCTGTTGCAAAGCGAATTCCAAATAAGGAATAAAGAGGAAACTTTATTGTTTATTATTACAACCTTTATAGAAAATTATATTATTATATTATTCGTAATAACCCACCACAATCACCAATGACCCACAAAAAAAAATATTGAAAAGTTTAATTTATTCAATTTAACTTATGCTGACGATTTTGTCTGCATTAAATATTATATTGTAAAAATGTTAGAATAATACAAAATTCTATTATAAGAGAGTTCTTTACTAAATAAAGGATGCTGTCAACTTTCCAAAGTCATTTTAAATAAAATTGCTTACTTTCATTTTATGGTCTATTTTTCCTAGGAAGTGAGATGTCTCTTTTTCTTAGTTTAGAACTGTTTAATAAAAGCGCAGCAAGTGATTTCTTAAGGAAGCAGATATATTACTTGTGGTATCTTTAACACAAAGCATATGTTGACAAACATATTGATAGTATAAGCTTTTTTTTGGGGTATTTTAGAAAAATCTAAGTGGGTCGATTAATTGAATTCGTTAAAGAAAAACAAATTTAACATATTTCTTTAATACTTTAAAATGATTGTAAAATATGAATTACTTCACATCCACTTAGCAACAAACATTTTACCAATATCTTACATTGTGCAAAAATTACACTCATGCAATTAAATTTGTCTATTATTAAGTCCAACCATTCTATAAATTATAAACCTAAAATATATGTGCATTATATTTTGACATCTAACTTAACTTAGAAGTGGTTAGGTAAAACTTGTGTACTCTAAATTAATGTTAAGAAATTTTTTTATAGGAAATTAAAGCACCTCATAACGACACTAGCATCAACCTTAATAAAATTATAAGAGTAAAGAGTCATATCATTTAATATAGTAGTTCATGGGTACTAATTTCTATACTTCACATGCTTATATTAATGCCACTTAAACATAAAAATTTGTATAAATTTTAAAATATGTAAATTATACTAGCACTAATAGAAACATCGGTATATACAAAGAATCTTAAATTCATCCAATTCAAACATCGTAAAACCTTTTACATTCTTTAAAGGACTTAAGAAGCAGTAGTAGAAATGTTTACACAAAAAATGTAAAACTATTTTCAACTCATTTACATAAATAGTGAGACACATATATGAACGTTACATTAGTTTTTAGTGAGTGAGAATATTTTTGGGGTAATTGAGGTAAATATTATATTTGATGAAACAATTTGCGATTTAAGGACTATTTTTATATAAAACTAGCGTGCCCGTGACTGCTTTGCAAGTCATTTGTGGCTTGTTTTTATTATGCAGCGTCTTTTTTGTGTGCGCAAAAAAATTCAATCATTCAAAAAAATTAATCAGAAAAAACACAATTTCTTTTTTTTTCGTTTTTATGTTTTTTTTTAATAATTTTATCTTTTTCAGAATTCAATATTAGTGATAATTGTTACACCAACTTTCACTTGCAGATGGTGGAGCGGCAGTCCACGTAACTCAGGCGAATTTTAAAATCCCACTGGATAATTTACAACGTCGTCTTGATTCGTATCAGAGTCAACCGATTTGTAGGTAAACATTTCCCCGGGAATGTCATTTAAAATTGTAACATTGATATCTGAAACATCTGCATATTTCGCAGCTAAGATAGCTCTTTCTCCCAACCAATCATGGTTTCTAAAATGTTGTGTAATACCGGGAAATACCTTTGTGACCAATTCTTGTTTTGATTGTGCAAAGTGGAAAAAATTATCTGGAAGCGTAATCAGTTTTGTGGCGGGGTCAATTGTAATTGCGCCATTCCCAATATCTAACAATTGCTTTAAAATACGTTCGGCTGATGGATCATTTTGCAATAGAACACGCAAGTTTTATATTATATTATATATATATATATATATATATATATATATAATATATATATATATATATATATATATATATATATATATATATATATATGAATTAAAATATAAGATTTTAGTACATTTAAAGATTTTATTAAAAATTAAAAAAACAGGTAATCATTTTGACGGATGTAGTGATGCAGAAAATGATACATTACATGCTGCTGTTTTTTTATCTCTCCTGTTTTCTTTAAGAAGCTTCCATATGGATTTGTAAATAATATTTTGTGTTTAATAAAATTTAGAAATCAATATAAAAATAACTAAAGCATAACAAACAAGTCAGAAATTGCATCATAAACTTGTCATGTCAGTTAAGATTAATAACGATTCGTTTGATATATTTGTATAGATTAGGTTTTTTTCATTTATTAACCCATATTTTAATATTTATGTGTTTAGCATTACTTAATCATAATGTAAATAATATTGAAGATATTTGATTAGTAAGAAAGTGATATCTTTCCTGGGTGTTTGTTCACGCCACGAAAATCCTAACGAATAACAAAGGGGAAAACCACGGGATAACAACCTACTAATTATAAAAGCGGACAAAGGAAACACGACTGTACAGTATTTCATTCACTGGGGGAATAAACCCAAACAATTTAGTAAAAGAAAATAAAGATTAATACTTCTTCTTTCTCTTATCTTAATAATAATGCCAATTATTATGCAGCTTCCAATTGCATCATGCAAAGTAGATAAGTACTTGATAAGATTATCGATTAGGAATTTTTTAATGTTATTTAAATTACAGAAAAAATTTTTTTCCCTACTCAATAACATGGAGTCTTCATAATATGAACTAACAATAAGTAAGCAATTCTTATATATATAAATAGTAAATTAAAATACCAGCCATTGCCAGACAAAAAATAATAAACTAGTTTTCAAATTTGTCCATATATATTAGTAGTTCTCAAAATGTTTCCAATTATTTCGGCAATAACTAGAAAGAAACGATACGTTTTTTTTAAATACCCCCAATTTATGTGTTAAAAAATAGATAACTAGCAATAATGTTGGATTATGTCTCTTTCCTCTTAAAAGAAGATTGATTAGTAATAGATTAAGCGAAGTAAGTAAAACAGATCTAGCAGCTTTTTCTAATTATTTCTGTTATAAGGGTTTTTCAACAAGAAGTTTGCTTTTAAATTGTGGCAGCACCAACAACATGATAGCTTTGATATATTCACAGTAGAGATATATTGGCAATTATTGCAATAAATTAAAATCCCCTATGAAAATTACGGTTCTATTACAGTTACATTTCGTAAAATTCATGATGTTTTTGGACAACATAATCGTCCTTCTGAGACCGCTACTAACAATTTGGTCGTTAAATTTGAGCCTGCAGGCCCGATAGAAATTTTGCGAACACCAATGCATATTCGACTGGATCGTTCAACTGAAAACATTGCAGCAGTGAGCCGCAGTTTTAAAGTAGATCCAAATTTGTCCATTCCTCGACGATATTAACAATTGGGGTTATTCAAAACTACCACATGGCGAATTTTGCAAAAGGAATTTGCATTAGCAATTTTCACTTGTCAAGGTATGTCAGCAAGCAAAATAGCCACATTTTTGTGTTCTGAAAACTCTACAGCGATTACTGAGATGCCTTTTCAAGCTACAGTGTATGGCGCGCTATATAGTCTGGAGACGAGATTCAAAGCGACAGTACCACATATTACACAGCCAATGAAACGATAAATTTATTGCAAACCAAATTTTCCGATCGCATAATTTTACGACAATCAGCAGTTTAGGGTGCAGCCAGATTTAACAGCACTGGAGTATTCTTGTGGGGCTACGACATGATAAGATTTATATCTACACCTGGCCGTGCGCCCTAATCAGATGGTGGATTATTACCACTGTGGATGGTATGTAGCGCCATCCTCGCGCTAGAAGGCCTTTAAAAACGTATATCCTCCGGTCACTCCTAGTTGCAACTTCAAAAGCCCGGAGTAGGCCGCAGCCTTCACTCCTTGCTGAAGAGTTAGAGACTATCCAACTCCTGGTCCAAAACGCATGAAGCTTAATATAATTAAGAACACGACGGCATTCATACTCACTGGACCTGGACCATTCATTGTGTTCATTGCGAATGATCCGACCCACAAACTCAAACGTGGCCCTTGAAACACTTTTGATACTTTCGAAGGGCCTACCTCAATAATCAGTCAGAGAACAGCTAAATGCCTAAAGAGACAAATAGCGGAACTTTGGGGCTTTACTGATTCCCGTGGAAATTTAGTGGATTTTCCAGTTGGCTCCTACTAGCCTAAGGGGACTGGGCTCCCTTTTACCGTCGCAAGACACAAATCTAGATGGTTGTGCGATCCATAAAGACTTATAATGTGACCCCGGGGGGGGGGGGGAATTTTGGGGCTACGTTAAGGACAGAGTTTATGTGGAGCCAGTCATATCGATTTCAGCCTTCAAACTCCAAATCCATGATGTGATTCACGAAATGGAACCGCCATTTTTGCCAAAAATTTGTTGAAAACTTTGACGAAAGATCGACATTTGTCAGCATGGTCATGGTGGACATTTGCCAGATATCATTTTTAATTTATATTGCAAAATTTTTCCTTTCATAATACAATAAAAATTTGAATCATCTTGCTCTAAATTTTTTGTTTTAGATAACAAACTTCGTATTGAAAAACCTTTTACTATTATTTAATTAATATGAAGTCATTTAAAGGAATACTAACAAATAATGAAAAAGAATCAATAACTTGTTCTGATAAAATAATTTAACAAATTTTGTAAAAAAGTTTATTTAATTGTTTTTGTTTGTGCTTTTCATGACAAGGCCAGCCAAAAACATTGGATTGCTGAAAGCAGCTTTTTTTCATTAAACCTGTTGTAGTCAACAAAGCTTTATGATTAAACATTTAAAACAATAATTGTGGTGGCCTTTATGTTGAATGCTAAAGTCAGCTCATCAGGGAACCTCCCTCCACCCACCTTTTAAATAAGGTTTATATGCTTTATACAAGACACTTAATAATGGAGTGAAACATGTTGGTAGAGTAACTCTGATAGCTGCTAAAACAATTTGCAATTTTAAAAAACTGCAAATCAATAAAAATTATTGCTTAATATATAACCAGTTCAAAAATTTGTTAAGCACAAATTTTGTATATATGAGAGCTCATTCAAAGCAGCCAAAATTTGATTATCATTGCCGAAGAACTAGGGGTGAACGACAAAAACGGCAACAAATTCAGAAAGCGACAAACATCTAGAAAAGAATAATTTTCTATGATTTACGTGGAAAATAAAAATGAAAATTGCAATATTAATTTCCCTTAAACTCTCTTACAACTAAATATTATAACCAACGCTTGTTCGTTAATATTCAACTGTGCTCGTTGGTGTAAAAATGTTTGTAGTTGCATGTGTAATTTTATGAAGGCAAGCTGAAGTTGGTGTGTGCATGTGTGCCTTCCCACAACCATGTTTAAATAGATTAATATGGCAGTTAGAAAAAGATTTATTGGTGTGAAATTTCATCAGTGACATCAGGTGATTATTGTTAAACCCAAACATTCGCTTTTAGAACGACAGCTACATTTACAATCTACATATTATACACATATGCATGCACGTGTGTAAGTATGAATGTATGAATAAACACAAGAAGACATTTTATAGAAAACCCAAGTTAATATGATATATTCCCTATGATTCTTTTAGATAAAAAATGTAAGGTAAGGATATATTTAATTTAATTATTGTCAAATTTATATAACAGCTTTAGTTGTAGTAGAGCAGATCCAATCCACCATTTTTTTTTTGTGTTTAATTTTTGTTTTAACTTCTTTATTTAAAAGTGAAAGAATTCATCTGGCGAATAACTATGTAAATAAAATCTGGGTTGCCCGACTTAAAATCTTATAAAGAAAATAATTTTAAAATGTCAAGTAATCGCTGCTTTGCATGTGGTAGCATTCTTGTAATTTTGAACATTTTAATTTAGGCAAAGACTCAAACATGTTGTGCGTCGAAATGTACTTAACAAGACAGCGCTAAAAAAATTTATCAAAAATTGAGAACTCTTTAATTTAGTTAATAATAAATATATTATTATAAAAGCCCAGAAACCCTTGCTTTCACCTTTTGATCTATCCAATATATACCGGATTCTTTTTATAAATTTGACTCCGTGATTAGACCCTTAGAATTTCAATTATTTTAATTATTGTAAAACAAACTTATATTACTATACTAATTCATACTACTAAATCAAAATGTCTTTTTTTCTTCTTCTATATATTTTCTTTTTTTTTCGGAACAGCACTCAGGGGACCAGAACTAGAAAATTAGGTTATTGTGAGGACGAAAGAGGAAGCAGTATTTGTGGACATTCGATTTTAATTTTCCTACATTAAAAGTGATAGGAAAGACTTCGGCAGGTAGTGTATTCCACATTACGTACTGTTCTACTAAAAAACGAATATTCCCTGTAATGCATAGTGCAATTCACCGGCCAATCAATCACAAATGGATGGGCCCTTAATGAAAAACGTGTTAAACGCAGAAATACAAAACAATTTCATTAGAGCACCTACCATTATATTAACGATTAAACAGTGCAATACAACACACATTGCGACGATGCTCTAGTGAATCAATAAAGTTGGATACCCTTCTGTCCTCAATGAGCCTCTTAGCCCTCTCTTGTACGCGGTCGAGCAGCTCCAAAATAAGCTTTGGGGCGCTGGGCCATACATGAGAGTTGTATTTAGTTTTTCAATGGATATATAAATAGTACGAAGATCTCATGGAGTGATCTTATATCGTTTCAGAAACGCAAGGAACTTTAAACCTTCTTTAGAAACCTGAAACGTGTGTTTAGTTCATAGAACATGACAATTTTTTTTTTCATAGCAAGAACATCAAGAGCTTCCGATACCCTTATACCTGTATCACCCATAATAACAAATGCAGCATCATTTTTGAACACACGTCTATGCGTAAACATGTAACATTTAGTCTTACGGGCATTAAAATCGGCTCTGTTTACATGACTCCATTAGGAGATTGTTGCAAGATCGTGATTGAGCATATCTGTTACGTAATATTTTTCACTACTAAATATTACCGAATTAATTAAAAAATTTAAACTATATCGCCACGAAAAGATTATAGGTTTGGTACACATATGTATTGTTCGGTGTTCAAAACGAAAGTGTTTTATTTATAAAAAAATGGAGTCTTCATTAGAAAGTATAACACTTATTACAAAAAATTTCCCAAGCCATGAGTTACCAGTAACTTTTCACAAAGTACTAAATTTAATATTATGCTTAAGGGAGTTCAATTCATTCCAAATCAAATACATAAATTCAATATTATAACAGCAAAAAAGGCCAAACAATATCATTCATATTTGGTCTTTTGGAACCCAATAATAGATTTGCAAAATCAATATACCAGATCGTTCTACTTAAAAATAAATTAGGCGTTTTAGTTCGTTAAAAAATAGAAATCGCAGCTTCGAGCAATAGAGTAGCATTAAGTAAAAGATTGAAAAGTTAAATATTATGTGCAATAGTACAGTATGTGTGTTGTTTAAAAGTGTTGCCGATAATATTATACATGCTCCAATGAATAAATAAAACGTTAATTATTTCTTAAGCAGTGTGTATTTTACTTGCTGTGATGACTTGCCTTTATTATCTCAAAAATAATAAGGAACGAAATCACAGAATATAGCGCATGTTAAACACAATAAACTTTGGGTATGTAAACTCCTCTATTGGACAACCCTTTTATATTTCTACGTCGACTAATAGGCAATATTTTGGTTCAATATAATCGTCTATCTATACCATAGAAATTACACATAATACGAATACGGGGTTTCTGAGTCAATATGTTTAATACAAATAACAGAGAGTTGTATATTTATCACTTTCAAAAAGACAAATACAACACCTTTGTGTGTCCATATTTGTCGATATCATGGCAAACAAATTTTAAGAATCTTTGACAAAATTTAATATCCCTAGAAATAATAACGCGGTGTTAAATTAATCTTTAAAATTTTTAAAACATGTTTGTATGGGATAAAATGCTAAACAATTTAGCATAGAAGTTCTACTTTCACAACGGCTCTTAATGTTTATATAATAAAATAAAATTAGTCGATATAATGTTCCACAACCGCAACCCCGCTTATTGAATTATGATTCCTGTATAAACTCAAATTAATGGCAACCTGCAACTATGATGACTTTGACTATGATAAACCTAAAAACATATAAAATTAAAATATATAATTGATTTACGAGTATATGGCAAATGTGCTTGATAGCCAGCATTTTTACAGCACACATAGGTTACAAACTGCATATTTAAAAGCACAGAAACCAGACAGTGCAGGTAAGGAATTAAACTGAATAATTAAAAAAAGAAAGCTGCAGATAATAATCGAAGCACAAAAAAAGCCTATTGGCAAATTTTAATGAATTATGTTAAAGTCAATAAATAGTATACATGCATATACAGGGTGTCTATCGATTTATATCACAGTAGTTTGCAAAAAAGAAATTAACTTCTCTCTGACTACGAAATACTGTGTACGGATTTTAATAGAAAGCGGTTAGCTATAATGGATGAAGTTAAATGACATAATCCTGCTCAAATTTAACTATTTTAGGTCACTAAGTTTGCTATTTCTTTAAGAAATTAAACAAAGTAATATTTAAGTAGAACAATAAATCAACAACTCGATGTGGAAAAAGCAACCAAGCTCAAACTTAAGGTCAAGTAATTCTACTACATACCACCGATTAAATAAATTAAAGTCAAATACTCTTCTAGTTGATTTTCTAATCGTGATCATTCCGTGACATGACAAAGGGGAGGTAAGTTCAAAAAAATGTATAAAGATATATAGGTAATAGTGACAGAAAGTGATAGAATTAATGTCAGCACCTCCCCGCGGGGCCTTAATCTGACAGTGGTCTTACCACTGGGTGTCGGAAAATGCGTCCACCCATTATTCAATACGCATACACACTAAGTACATACACGCCTTGGTAGCAATTTTCAAGTACATGGCAGCAGGGCAGTGCCCCCACTTTTTGCTAAAGATTTAGGACTATCCAACCCCAACTTGCATACCCAAGCTAGGATTTTGGTTATTAATTTTTCTTTTAACATCTCTTCGGACCTTTTTTCAAAGCCCGATTAAACCATAGTCACTCCCCGAAGGTCCTCACCAATAACCACAACATGGACGCAAATCTGCGGGCAACTAATTCAGTGTGTGTATAATAAGTCACTGGTCTGACTTTGAGAGTCCTATTTTTCTTCCAGTTGCGGGCTCCTGCCAACACAGCCGACTGCCTTTTACCCCTGAAAACACATGTCAAGACGAGGAAGAGATCTATCAAGACTGCGTGCCTCGGGGGAAAGTAATAGTGATAGTTCAAGTTGAATTTATATATTGTTTGAGTTTAGAAAATGTTACAAAATTAATTCTAAAATTAATGGCATTTAGTAAATCTTTTATTTAACCCCCTACCAGAATGATAACTTTCTTGTCTCGATACTTAACAGAGTTGGTAAGTATATCTATAATTCAATGCTAATATTTCCATCTAATTATAACACATATTTCTTATACGATATACACATTTAATTATTTATTAATGTCAATTTGAGCACCACATGGCATAACTATAACATATAGTTTGTGTCAATAATTAAGTCCAATTTTGCGACTTAAAAAAATGTTTTGCGAGAAAGTCAGACAATCTTTTTCATTTGAAGAAAAGGGCTGCTGGAAGTTATCTGGTGTTGACAGGAGCTTACGTTCTACATACACTAACTCCAATAATTTGTGATTGTTTGGTTTGTGCAAACCAAAAGTTGTAATGTCGACACAGAAAATAATAAGAGATCTGGTCAGCTGAAAAAATTTTATGGTAAGAAATCGGAAGTACTTCTCGACGAAGATTGTTGTCAAACATAACAAGAGTCACACAATAAGCGATTTTCCCGCATTTAAAAGCATTGTGATTCATTCACATATAAAGTCCGGTCAACCAGCCAAATCAATGCGAAAACCAAATATCCATAACGCAAAGGTAATGATCTGTATTAGTTGGGATCAGACGATCACAGGGGGCCTATATCAAGGACAATTGATTCACTCAAAGAGAAACGACGAGAATATTTGACGAGACACGAGATCGGTCAAAAACTATTTTGAAAACAGCGCGTTGGAAATTTTAGCTCACTCGCCTTATAGCCAACACCTTGCTCCTTCTGACTACCATTTCTTTCGATCTACGCAGAACACTTCACTTTATAACACTACTTTAGTATATTTTTGTGTATTTTAGTGTATTTTAGTGTATTTTAGTGTACTTTGGTGTACTTTAGTAAATTTTAGTGTACTTTAGTGTACTTTAGGGTACTTTAGTATATTTTAGTGTATTGCTTTGATTCATTCTTTACCTGACTTACCTAACATTGCATTTTAAACAGTGATTTTAACTTGTCATGTTTAATAAAACGCATCAATAGATATCTATTGATAAAGATAAAATGGCTAAATACAAACAGCAAATAATCCAGTCACTACCAAACACTTTTCAAAACAAACAGACAACCAACTTCGCCACCTTACGTGCTGTTCAAATTATGTTGTACTATTTAGGATAGCTTTATGCATTTTGCCTGAACATGAGACAATGCTCTGTTGTGGATTCGGCTGAAACTGAAAAGTATTAAATGTCAGTTAACATCACTTTACTACGAATGATTGTGTAACTGTGTAAGTATAATTGTATGTGTCTGTAAATTATATAATTAACAAAGTAGTTTAAAGTAAAGTATATTTCCAGTGAACAATGATGTTCTAGCAGCTTGTGTATGTTGACAGATGCTACTGCTGTTACCATTGTCACTTACCACTCACGTAATTACAATTGATTTTATGGACATGTTTCATCGCCATCATTAATTATGGTACTTGACTTGTTGTAACAACAATTAAGAAAATCGAGACAATGACAAATTATTACAGAAAGCTTATAGCAAATAAAAAAACATGCTTAAAAGGTAAGATAATACCAGATGAAAAAATTGTTTTATATTCGCCGTTAAAATACGTATATACGTATACGCTTAGAAATTATATTTTGTGAACTGTCTCTGATTTCTATTGTCAAGCTATATTATATCGATATCCATATCAATTTTCTTTAAAATAATGTAGAAAATGCAGCATTTAACTTTCTTCCGGGATATTTAAGCAGATTTTAATTGCGTTGGCTTTATTTTCAACAACTTTATATTTGTAAGTGATTTCCTAATATTTATAAGTAGGCTACTTTATTAATTAGTTCATAGTAAACTATTAGTCGCTACTGCATCCGTATGGACCTAAGTATTTGTTACGAATGTGTCTTGCTTAAGTTTTAAAATAAAATAATTAAGCAAAAAAAAAGCGAACTACTGGTTACAAACTGCGTAGAAGTTTATACACACAGAACTAGAATTTAATATGCTGTTTACTAACTGCCTGGCATGCAAGAAAACAAAACATGTATGCTGTTTACCATCTTGACGCGCAAGACAAAAACTAATTTTACAACAACAAACATACATGTTGTTTACCATCTGCGTAGTTTTCTAAGAAACCCTTTTCTACAAAAGACAACAACAAATGTATTGAAATAAATCCCGAGAAGAAACCTTATCAGCATAAAAACAGAAACAACTATACACATAGACATATAGGCGCCTATGCATAGAATAAACAACATACAACAACAAAATGATATACAAAGGGAGTAGAAGATTCTTAAATCTTCTAGACTTTAAATGGACAAATATAAATAGAGAAGCGTCTGAGTGGATAGTCAGTCAGTGTAAAATTAAACCTGATCAATTAAAGACGTGCATTTTAAGTAAATTCTTCTGAAGTGTCAACTTTGTGTAGTTAAAATTGTTATAAATTTAAAAATTCTAAAAACTGGTGTTATTTATTTTGCAATAATGAACTCACAACAAAACGTTTATAAGAGGTATAAACCAGTACCATCTTCGCTTACGCCTAAGAGCAACACTGCAATTTACAAAACTTGATACTAAATTATCGGTAAATCGTATTACAAATACAAAAGCTTATTTTGGCTATGCAGGCTTTAACGTATACCCTTCTACAATAGATACATCTGTTATGTCTCGTTTACTTGCAGTGAACGTATCAAGCAAAGTCTGGCTCGTCTATCTGTCATATAAGATGCCATAATATTTGAATACATAATTATGTATTTACGTGATATGTTTGAAGAGCTGCTTTTAAATATTCATAGATATTCAAGAGAAAGTATTAAGCAGTTAAAACTGTCTCAGTATTGAACTCTTTATGCCACTTTATTGTATTTAATTTAGGGTTTATGCTTATTTTTGAACCAGTGGCGACAATTGCACTTCTTCCTGATACTAAACTAATATCGTTATTAGTTTTAACTTTCGGAAACTATCCAACGTCAGCATTAACAAAAATTTTTAATTGGATAAACTACATTATAGTTAAAAAAAAAATTCTGCATTGTTATAATGTTCAGTCGTTTCGTCGAATGTTTAAACCAAACCATTCGGATAATAATAAATTTAAAGACTTCTTGAAAATAACCACAATATTTCACACTTTTAAATAAAGTGCGCACAACCCTAAACACCCTACTGTAAACTGGACGCTACTAAGTCAGAAATGAAATTTACGACAATTCCACTCCATTCCTTAAAAGTATAAATTCTAATTAGATGAACGCAAACAATTATAGTTTCAGAGAATTTACACAGCATTACAAAAATATAAATTTATGGTTAAGTAATTCAACTTAATGTAATGATATGCGTAATGTAAATAATGCGTAATATCTTATATAAATTATTTCCTTTTATTTTTTGTTTGTTCTAGAAAGACACGTTGTAATTTCACCACTGTGCACTCATCACATTAGCTCATCACTGTATTTGCTATTTTGTAATTCTAACATAAGTTTTCTCTATAAATGACGCATTTTGTTTCTGTTGTTGCTGTTGTCTCATTGTTATCAAATTTATGAAACTAACTGTGTTCGTATATGTATATAACAAATGATTGTGACAGAAATATCCTGTTGACTATATATTTGCATATATGTATGTATGTATGCTTGCACATGAAGTGTATATGAATTTTTATTACATGACATTGTTGTGCTGCTAACATTTACTGCACATATGACGTCATATTAAAGCATCGTTTTCATTTCAGCAGCCATACAAAATTACTTTAAATGGTAACAGGGATAACACTTAGTTGGCCACTGCGGATAACATAAGCTGTCAACAAATCTCAAAATAATTATCATTGATTTTAATTTGTACACTTACAAACTCCTTTCCTATTATTCATCGTTTTAGAGTTTGTCACTTGTGTGCTCATAATCGAGGGTGTCACAATATGTGAACATTTATAAATGATTCAATTGAAGTAAAATAACAAGCATTTATTCGAAAGAATTCCTTTCAATTTATTTTCAGTTATCAGTTGCTTTAAAAGTTAACATTTTATACTATTTGCAATAAATAAATTTTTATTATAAAATTGGATAGAAAAATGTTGAGACTTATGGTAGAAGATTAATGTGTAATCGTGATATGATTTACATCTACACCTGGCTGTAAGCCTTAATCTGATGATGGTCAAACCACTGAGGAATGAAAAGCAACGTTATTCACGCCCAAGGAAGCCGAGGACTAATTCTAGCAACAGGTCATTCCTAGTTGCAATTTCAGCGGTTCCGAAACAGGGTCGCAAAACACTACTCCTTGCTGACGAGCTGGAGACTATCCAACTCCTGGTCCAGAACACATGACTAGCATGCTCACTGGATCCGGATCATTCACCCGTTGGTCCTATTAAAGGCGAGATGATCCTGGCTCCTGAATCAAATTCATGGAGGGCAGCGAAACCACAACCACCACGATACCCCCAAAGGACGTATCAGGGAAACAAAAGGCTAAAGAGACAATTAGCGGAAACTCTGGGGCTTACTAATTCCCGTGGAAATAACGTGCAGTTTCTTGTTGACCCCTGCTGCCTTCAGGGGCCTGGGCTCTCCTATACCCCCGAACAGCACAAGTCTAGATGGTTAAGTAATCCATAAAGACTTATAAATGGCCCCTGGGAGGGGTGGATTTAAAGTGCGATGGAATAATTGCAGTTTTTGAATTAAAACATTTTTCAATATTTTTCATATAGTAGATTATTTTTTACGCCACAAACTGAAACTCTTATTTTTAACAAAAAATCATTTTATTATAAAAAATACCTTTTTTCATTAAAATGAATTGCGTTCACTCAATTTTATTATTAAAAACTAATTTTAGCAGACAAATTTTAGTTTTTTTACAAAAACTGCATTTCGTCCCAAAACAAATTTGTTTCTACTATTGTGCCAATAATTTGCCTTTTCCACAAGGGCTTCTGTCACATTTCTGACCATAAGAATAATTCAAAATTACTTTTTTTACCACAAGTTACATTTTTTTAACGACAGTTCCAGTAAAGTCATGTAATTTTAACAAATATTTTGAAATAAATCCCAAGCAGAAACCTTATCAGCATAAAAACAAAAATTCACACAGACGTACAGGCGCCTATACATCGAATAAACACATTCAACAACAAAATGTGATACAAAGGGAGTAAAAGATTCTTTAATTTTCTAGACTTTAAATGGACAAATATAAATAGGGCAGCGTCTGAGTAGATAGTCAATCAGTGTAAAATTAAACCTCTTGAAGAAAAGACGTGCATCTTAAGTAAATTGTTTGGTAGTGTTAACTGTGTGTAGTTAAAGTAAATAAACTTGTTATTTACTTTGCAATAAAGAACTCACAACAAAACGTTTTTAAAAGGTATAAACGTAACAATATTCATATTTGCATTATCTTCATATGTAATTTACAAATTATACGAGCATTTAAAGGGCTCTACTTTATTGTAAAATTTGTAGATGTTTCTAAAACAAAATTCTGATTTACAATGCAAAACAAATTTTTATCTAAAATCTATTTTCAAAATATCTTATATCTTATCTTATAAAGGCCAACACACATAGAGACACTTTTTAAACAATTGTCAACTGCAAAGATGTTTTGATGTTTAATTTTTAACTATTAAAGCATTAAGCATTTAATAATGTGGTACGATATATTTCTATGCAAACTAACTAATTTCTATACAACGTTTGTATGTTCTGTGCATATAATTTAAATTGCATGTAATTAATTATCGAATATAAATTACGTTTATATATTTGTAATTGCACTTGCTTGTGTAGGTTTACTTATGGATGTGTTAGGTAAACTAAAATACAAATTACTTCTACAGGTGTTTACCACTAAATTCTCAGTAATAACCACACTTATGTCACTTAATATTGCCAACACTGAGAGATTATTTTTTACAGCTAATAATTTTAATAAAATCAGAAAGTTCCCTTATTTATGAATTATGAATTATAGTCTTGCGAACTTAAATATTGTGATTTAATGTTAAAATTAAATTTTTTAAGAATTTTTGAAATCCAAACGCTCAAACTTATTGATAAGTTTCGATTAAACAATCAACGAAAAAAAAATTGTAGCGATGAATAAAAACATCTCCAGAGTCAATAAAAGTGGATGAACTTTTTACAGTTTATGAAACACTAATAAAAATTAATAACAAACAGGAAGAAGCAGAAAACACAATTATACCAAAAGATGCAACAGATTATACGATTTATTTAAAAATTTAATTCATATTTACAACCAGCTTTCCAATGTGGAAAAGATGTACGGGCTTACTACATCACTTAAAGGCGAAGCAAAAAAATTAGTTCAACATCTGAATATAATTTCAAGCAATCATGAAGCAGCTCTGGAAATTGTGAAGCAAAGGTATTAAAATCGCAGATTGTTGTTTACTAATCAAGTTGATATATTGTTGGACCAACCAATGGGAAACACTGAATCATCATCTAGCTTCAAACAATTTTCAGATACAACAAATGTATGCACTAAAGGGGATAAAAATAAGGTTAGAAAATGCTGAACCGTTTATGGCACATATCGTTATCAGAAAACTTGATAGAAATGGACTGTGACACCATGAGCAAACTGTAAAAAAATCTAAAGAAATTCAGGGTCAGCAAGACATAATGAAGTTTCTGGAACAACAAGCTGGTAGTAGTTTCAAAAGGACAGCCAAAAAAACCAACAGTAATGAGCAGAGCAACCACGTCATTTCACACAATGCAGAAATTTGGCCTTTACTGCAAGCTAAGCAATCATTTTAAACCGGAATGCAAAAAAATTTTAAATCTGTCAACAACCGGGCGAATAAAACCAGCTTATGAAAATTTATGCTTCAACTACATTGAACATAACAGCAATAAATGGTACACTAGCAAAACAAAATGCTGCTATTGTGGAAAGGATCATCATAAAATTCGTCATCTTAGTGAAGAAAGTAAAAACAGTTCAAACACATTATCAATGACTGCCAAAGATTCTGCAGCATCTGTACTTCTAGCAACAGCGCAAGTCAAGGTACAAGCAGCAGATGGGGATCTCTTGGTTTTAAGATCACTAATGGATCAAGGCTTTCAAGTTACAACCTTGTCAGAAAAAGCATTCCAACGTTTACGTCTACCAAAAACCAAATGTAAAACAGAAATCCATGAAATCGGAGATGCAGAGGTTGGAATTTCAAAGTCTAAAAAAAAATTAGTATTAGGACCAAGATTTTTAGGCAATAACTCGATGGAAAAATAAAGCATTAATACATCCTCAATTAACAGGAGCTTAACCATGTCATGCATGCATGGATGAATGTGACATTAAAGAATGAAACAACTTTGTTCTTGCATATCCTTTCTTTAACGAATTTGATCAGATGGATGTAAATAGATGGCTTTATTTTCATCAAACGCTTCATGGTTGCTTTTTTAAATGCTTTGAGATTAACACAGGTAGCTTCTCTTAAAAATCTTCGAATACTTTTAAGACGCAATTGATTGGATTGTGAATACTCCTTCACCACATTTCAATACTAACAACACTGACCTGTATTGCCAGTTTAGCTTTTTCGTTGTATTAGCCCCGCAATTTATTATTGCTTTGTTTTTAATTTTTTTAAACATGGGAGGCTATTTAAAAAAATTAAAAACCTTAAGTCTTTTATTTGCCAAAAAAATATATTTTTATATTTCTGTCCTGAAAATTGGTCTTGCGTCATAACGAGTTTCCGATAGAAACGCATCACATAATTATTGTTCGAATTAATTGGAATTAAATACAATTTTATTGGAATTGAATACAATTTAATTTAAATATAAAATTTCTTATCAATTGTTTGTTACCACAATATGTTGCACTCTCAGGACTCTCTATTGGTGGCATCAGTTCCAAAATTTTTAAAAGCCACATCACATTTCCTCATAAATTCGAGTTTTACAGAAAATATAAGTTAAAAATAAGAATAACGACTATCGAATATCGATATAAAAAAACAAACAATAAAAAATAATTGTCATAATTTTCATAAGAAATTTGTTAAACAGTAGAGGCGTTTACTTATTGAAAACCCTAATTAAAATTATTTTTTATGCTTAATAAACATATTCGGTGCCGGTTACACAGAACAAACAGCCAGCAATGACGGCTTACAACGAAGGAAATGCATGATAAGATTTACGTCTGTTCTTAGCTTAGCAAGCCATAACCAGACGGTGGATCATACCACTGTGGATGATATGTAGCGTCATCCTCGCCCTAGAAGGCCTTCAGATACGTATATCATCCAGTCACTCCTAGTTCAACTTCAAAAGCCCAAAGCAGGCCGCATGAAGATTAATAAAATTTAAGAACACAACCGCCATCATGCTTACTGGACCTGCACCATTCATTGTATTCATTGTGAATGATCCAACCCACACCACACAAACGAGGGACTCGAAACCACAACCATCACGATACTCCCGAAGGGCCAATCTCAACAATCAGTTAGGGAACAGCTAAAAGGCTAAAAGCACAAAAAGCTAAACTCTCGAATTATCCAGTTGGCTCCTGCTAGCCCTGAGGGGGACTGGGCTCCCTTTTACTCCCGTTGACAAATGTAATGATGGTGAGATTCTGTCCTCCCGGGGAGGAACATCGAAGGAAATTTCGTGCTAAGTTTTACATCTGCACCTGTCCGTGGGCCTTAATCAGATGGTGGTCAAACCACTGGGAATGATAAGCAACGTCATTTACGCCCTAGGAAGCCGAGGACTAATTCTAGCAAAAGGTCTTTTCTAGTTGCAATTTCAGCGGTACCAAAGCAGGGTTGCAAGCCACTACTCCTTGCTGAAGAGCTGGAGACTATCCAACTACTGGTCCAGAACACATGACTAGCATGCGCACTGAATTCGGGTCTTTCACCAGTAGGTATGATTAAAGGCGAGATGATCCGGGCCACAAAACCGCAACCACCACGATAGTCCTGAAGGGCCAATGTCAATAATCAGTTAGAGAAACAGCTAAAAGTCTAAAGAGACAATTAGCGAAACTCTGGAGCTTACTGATTCCCGTGGAAATAACGTGAAGCTTCCAGTTGACACCCTACTTGCCTTCAGGGGACTGGGCTCCCTTATACATCCAGCAGCACAGGTGTACAAATAAAAATAATTTAAACTTCACTTTTTATTTGTCTTTATTATTTCCGCTTACGCGACTGATCGTTAGTTGTTCACTTTTATTAATGATCTTTATAATTATTAATTTCTTATAAGCTAACTTATTCTATTAACATAAACAAACAATATGTGTTGTAAGAATATGCAACGTATGCATATTCCCACACATGAGTTTGGTTTAGTGTGGACAATCACATTTCACATTGGAATGTGGGGTGTCCGATTGCGTGCAGAAGCCATGGCAATAACGACACTGTCAAACACACTACACAGGTCTAGATGGTCAAGTATTCCATGAAGGTCGATAAATGTGCCCCCGGTGGAAGCACCGAAGGATACAACAATAATATTTTATTCACTGCCGGAACTAATCCAAACAATTTAAAATTTCTTAATGCTGACAATAAACTTACAGTGATGCCAGGCCACATTAAAAGAAATTAAGTTGCAGATTTATTTCTAACATTTATTGCTTAGAAATTAAAAAAAAACTAAAAAGGTTTATTTACTTTTGTTAATATTTAATTTTTGTAAAATATCTAAGAAATCCCCTTCTCTGCAACAAATATTTAAATATCTTATCGCACTTATACATTTGCAATAACCACATTCTATTTGAACAATATTTTCCAAATAAAGCAAATTACGATTTGAAAGATACACGTACGCACGCAAATATGTATTTTATAATTTATTTTCTGGCTAAAATTTTATTAAGTAGATTTCACCACCTAAAAGGAATTACAAGTTGATGAAAAATGGTTATGAACATATTTAAAGAGCTTAAGAATATTTTGTATAGAATATGTTTACACAAGATATTTAAGAAATGAGCCATTTAAATACATAAATGTATTTTATTTATGTATTAGAAAGATAGTTCTGTTCTATATTTTAAATCAAATATAAATTACTCATGGCAGAAGAAACCCAAGAATAATAAAGTTCTACTAAAATTTTAAAATAAATAGACTTTATATTTTCTTATTGATTTAAGTTTTCTTGTGGATACACATCACACCACACCACACCACATAAATTTTCCAATAAATTTATAACAAATAATATTCTTTGTATCAATGGTCTGATAATAGTTTCAAAGCAGAGGACTGCAATAATGTAATTTTCCATAAGAACACAATATGATGATGGCTAAAAGGATCTATAGGAAAAAAATGCTGCAGCAACAGCGGGCAGGGAAAAACTCTTCAACTATTAAAAAATTTAAATGCTTTTTTAAGACTCGTATCGGATAACTTGAATCAGCATAACAAACATAGCTTTGTCTAGCACGTTTTCAATGCTAAAATTATATATTTAAAAATCAAGGATCAACGCTTTTGGTGAAATTAATGTTAAGTTATAGCAGTATTTTTTTTTTCTTTGAAAAGTACTAAGTAGAGGTAAAAAATAGAAATAAAATCGCATATCTAATTAAAAAGCAACAACGTCTTTTAGGCTACCTAAAACGCTATAAAAATTAATTGCCATGCATTATAGGGACCGTATAAACTGCTTTATAGTCTGGTAACCTTTTGCTGCTTCTGCTATGGCAGATGATTTATTTTAAGAAACTTACGGGAGTTTCACCCAATTAGGAACTTGAAGCGTACGTATTTTCAAAATTATTATGGCAAATATTCACATCGTAAATGAAGGTTTTTTTTGTTAATAAAAGTACTATTTTTTAAAAAATGTGGTGCCCAATAAAAAGAACTAAGAACCTACAACTGCCAACTAACTGTTTTCGAGTGGTGTTTCGAGTTCGTAATGCTCATGTGAAATAAGTTCGGAATGTAGATTGAAACACGTAAGCGTATGACTTAAAAACCGAGAGGTGAAAAAGTTGAAACGTAAGAGCATTAATTTATTACGAAACAATTTTTTCAGAATAAATTTTTAAACATTTAGAAATGAATTTATATATTTTAAATTAAATTAAATAGTTTTCAATCCCCTCCCTTAACGTCCTTCGCAAATGGCGAGCGACATTCGATGTGATAAAGGAAAGTCGTTAAGAGGAGGAATTTAAAACATTAGTTAATTCACCGGCGGAATAACACAAACAATTTAGTACCTAAATTATATAGCTTTCATCTTTAAAACTTTCTTTACATTAAAAAATAGCAATATTTTGATCAATGCAAATAGATGTCATCGTTCCATAGCATTTTTTTTAAAGAGAAGTAGCACTTCAGGCAACAATGCATATTTAGTCAAGCACCGTGCTATATTCTTTTAGGAAAGGGATAGAGAAGAGATGAAACAGGTGGTGAAAGTAGACGAATAGTCGGAAATTAACTGCCGTATAAACACAACAGAGCGACCAGTGACTATGCCTTCATCGCTGAGCAGCCCCACCGGCAGTCTTCGTTGGGAATCGAACCCACAACCCCTAGACTGACAAGCTAGTACACTACCTACTAGCCTACAGGGCACCTTTTTAATCAGTGAGTGAGATATTTCCTGACCCTATATTATATTCTATTGAAATTGGTAGCCATGATCCAAAATATATGTATCAGAAATGTGCTGATATGTGCAGCACGTTATGCGTACATTTCTGACGCTATAATTTCTGATTGACGTTTTAAATAAATTTACTTCGAGAAAACTTAAATGTCTTATTTTAATAAGTATTAATCCATCGGAATACCAGAAACGTTTTAAATGGACAAACGCATGGTTAGAGGGTCGTTGAATATTTCACGTTTAATTTCTTTAATACCCATTAAGACACAGAATATTATTATTATTATCAACTTCGAAAACCTGATAAACTAATTTGTATCATAATTGAAGTAGTCAAGGGGCTATAAACCCTTCAGTTTATATTTTTAATATAAGTGGTATCGCATAAAAATTCGAATAAATTAAAGTAAGAAAACATTTTATATCCAACCATGACAACAAACCAACTCAGGATAGTATTTTAAAAATAAAAAGATAAATTGTTGGTTGCACAAGCAAATTGAGGTTGGTCGTGATAAATGAACAAAAAATGTTTTTTCTTCATAATTTGTTATTGCTTAGTTTGGATATAAGCAAAATTTCTTGTCGATTTATGTTTAAATACAAATTCAGATGAGCAATCTTAAGGAAATTGAAAACATTTAACTTTCTAAACGACACTTTGTCTCATCTGCACAACTCTTTCATCTAAACTGCATGAATGTGTATCAAATACCAGCATCAAAAACATTAACATTTGTAAAAAACATAGAATAAATGAAAATCAATTTTTTCAATACTCACATACACACACACACATTTATATAAAAATATTGTTACGTCATCAGTGTGTTCAATTAGGAAAAAGATTTGCGACCAGTGAGGTGGAATAAAAGATGATGATACAAATATTCAGCATCCAGAATAGAAGGAAGCATTTAAAAGAAACGACAATAACAGCTACAATGTAAATAACAGAGCATTTGTTCGATTAAGCGTAAATCGATTAATTGATTCGATTATCTGTTGAAATAAAATTAAATTTACGATTTTTCAATATTAACTTAATTTGTTTTTATATGTTTATTATTCAATCAACCGATTTTTAAAATTTTTTTATTCGATTAACAATCCATTGTGCTAAGTCGTCGAAGTTCACACTAGCTGTGCAATTCTTGTTGCTACAAAAATATTTCATACAACACTCAGATTATTTTTTTTTCATATGTTTTTGAATTTTGCACGATTAAAATCAATCAATCAAGCATGAAAAAACAAAATTGATGGAAACTACAAGTAAGAAATATAAATATTACAGATACATTCACAAAATTTGTTTGGAATATTTTAAAAACAATAAATATGAAAAAAACAATATTATTTCACATATTTACGTATTCATACATAAATTTTCGTAATAAAACGTTACAAGAAATTAAAGTAATAATTATTAATGCTAGTTAGATAAAAATGTTTGTTTTATAGTCTTATGCACTAAATGTCTCTAATTTTTGTAACATTTTCTGTATCTTCTCTCTTTCCAAGTTAACCTTCTATCCAGGCAAAGATCTAAGTACATTATATTATTTAATTGTGGAAAAGTTGATCGATTTAAGGATACTGGTGGGCAGTAATTTTTCCGAAGTGTAAAATTTGCTTGAACAGATTTATCTGTGTTGACCTTAATAGTATTCCATTTATTTAACCATTCTTCTACTAGGTTCAAACAGGTTTGCAGAATGTTAGACACTTTTAAATGATAAGCTTGCGAAACCATAATAGCAGTGTCGTCGGCATATGTTGTTATTGTTGTAACATTTGTAGTTCGCATATCGTACGTAAAAAGCGTATACAAAACTGGTCCTAAAACGCTTCCCTGTGGAATGCCAGTTTGAATCCAGCCAAAGGCAGATGTTTCACTCTTGACTCTAACGAAGAATTTTCTTTCATGTAAATAAGGTCTTAGTATTACGTAAAAAGAAGCTGCTAGCAGATTTTTTGTTTTAAATAGTAAGTCAGAGTACCATACTCTGTAAAAAGGTTGTTGTATATCAATGAATACCGCACTACAGTATTGTTTTCGTTCCATTGCTTTAGTATATCTTAGTATACCAGAATAGTGTCACAATTTGGTGACACTATTCTGGTAATCCATGCTTGTGTCTGACCTCACACTGATGCTCTGGAATTATGTTTTGCGCCTCTAAAATCGGTAACATCCTTTCTAGTAGTAGTTTTTCGAATATCTTAGAAAGTATTGATAGTAAACTTATTGGTCTATATAAAGTTATTAAGTGTTCCGCTTTATTTTGTTTAGGGATCATAATGATTTCCGCATACTTCCACTGAGATGGAAAATAACTTAACCTCCTCACACCTTTTTTTGAAAGACATTTAATCAGCTTTGCAGAAATTTTGTGTTTAAGCTCAACAATGACTTTTTGGACTTCATTGAGAGTAACATATTTTATGTAAGGACTCATTTGACAAGCAACATCCAGGAATTGTTCGACTTCGTTCTTTTGTAATTGAGTGTTTAAACTGAATGGTTGGAATACGTTTTCTAAATGGCCCTTAAAAGCATTTGCTTTACATAAATCGGCCTTACACCAAGCCCCACACGTATTTTTGAAAGGAATGTTTATTTTTATCGGCCTTTTAAGATAACTTGTAAAAACCATACAAACGATTAAAGTTGAAAATAGTTATGTTGTTTATTATAACACGGTTCACTTAAGATTCTCCTTATTAATAATGAACGCGTATATTTAAAGGAATTACAAAGAAATTCAAATAAAAACATAAAAAGAAATAGAACATAAGTTGTGGAGCTTTACACTTGTAGCTTTCCAAAGGTTATGCTCCTCAATTTGAGTTGGGTCCAAATTCCTTAGAAAGTCTTTTATGGAGTCATTTGTATATACCTTAAGTCTTCGTTTCAAGTAATTGTATGCATTATTCAAATTATCTTTATCCAGCAGACTTCTAGTTCTTTGGTACACCCTTCGTAAATGTCTTTTATTCCTTATCAAATTCCGGATTTCATTTGTTGGATTAGATATTAAAAATATGTCTATGTTATAATTTTTGAGAAAAATTTTTGCTTCGCCTTTATGCGTAAAAAGCTCGTTGGTTTTCCACATTCCTATTCATTTGGTCAATATCATTGACATCATATTCATGAGATTCTCCATTATTTTTTCCAACTTTTCCAATCATGATAAAAAATTGGAGTCTCGGCATTTAACCGCTTCCGAGTAGGACCTGTCGAAATTAGTATTATGTTGATTACAGTTATTTGAATTATCTTTTAGGGTGGGATAATTTGACATGTTCAGGTTAAAAGTGTTTGAATTTTTAGTTTTCAGCGGATGGATTTGTCTTAAAGGCCTTTTTGAGACCAGATCTTGATACACTTTATATTCTTTATAATTGGCTGTATGGGTATTTAGACAGTGAACACAACAGGGTGGTGTTTCACGAGGCTTAGAGCAAAGAGCAGTATCATGATCCATAGCGCATTTTACACATTTGTAGGGTTTTTTACAATATACCTTCGTATGACCAAACTCTTGGCAACGGTGACATTGTATTAAGTCATTGGTTTTAAATGGTGGCTCGATTTTATTATTTATTTGTCTTATATTGTAAACATTTTTGTTATTTGGACTGGGATCCAAATCAACAAAGAACATAGATAAAGGTTTTTTGGTAAAATGACTTTTGGCATTAATTACCGTTGTGACCTGATGTTCTAGCATTATAAGTTTGGCTTTTGTTTCTATAATTGGAGTTGTATGTTGAAGACCTTTAATTACAATTTAATATACCTTTTCTTATTTCAGTTGATAAGTATGGAGATAAATTTTTGATTCTCCCAAATATTTAAAAACCTTACGATAGTGATCTACTGTCTTAATTATTAAACGTACCTGACCTTCTCTAAGCGACTTATAATTAAAATCATTTATTGAAATTATGCAAATATTCTTCACATTTGGTATATAGATAAGTGGAGGTTTTGGTGGTGTATTTTCACTGGTTTCCTAATTGTT
The DNA here is from genome assembly GCA_030448955.1 of Trichopoda pennipes. NCBI lineage: Eukaryota > Metazoa > Arthropoda > Insecta > Diptera > Tachinidae > Trichopoda > Trichopoda pennipes. The sequence continues at coordinate 4,746,953 of JASKUP010000010.1, read as the reverse complement.
GGTTTCATTTTCTTCGTTATCTAAGCTTAGAGCTGCAAATTTGTTATTAGTTGAAGTACTAGGTCCATCATGCACATAGGGTCGTTTCTTTTGGTATATTTTAGGGGAATGCTTACGCTTTTTTGGTATACTTTGCCAAATTGAATTATTTTCAGCACTACAACTGCAATCACTTAGACCTGGCTCACCAATATTTTTTATACTGGTTGAGTAGTGTTGTTATTGTTGTTGTTGTCGCATGTGATTTGTTTTCAATAACGCTTTGCTTTTTTTTTTTTGTTTTTTAGTATATTTTTGGTTTTTTGTCTTTTTTTTGGAATTCATCTGTTTAGCTCAAAATTTCAACAAAAAAAAACCTAAATTTAAAATTAAAACAATTTCAAAGTTAGCATTGTAGTTTCACTAAAGAATTCAATATATTGAATGTGTTCCTATTCCTATTTGCCATGATATTTATAGATGTTCAATATTTTCGATTTTGCTATTCTTTCCGACAATACTGGTAATATAAGTTATCGATTTATATATTTTTCTTTCTGTTATATTTCTTTTAATATTTTTTTCTTATTATTAATAACATTAATTGTTCTAAATGCCTTTGAACGTAAATGTTTTATGAAATTCTCATACAAAAAATTACTCCATAATAAATTTTTATTTTCTTCTTATTCATTAATGGATAATTAGTCATATTGGAAAGTTGTTTTAAGTAATAAATTTCCAATCTTTACTTTATTCTTCTTACAATCTTTTGTTTTTTTTTTCGTTCAGACCAGCACTCAGGGCAAGACCAGCACTCATACAATGCATTATACCAGATCTAGAAAATTAGGTTATGTGGAGGAGGAGAGAGAGAATAGTGTTTGCGGATATTCAGTTTGAATTTTCCTACATTGAAACTGACAGGAAAGTCTTATGGAGGAAGTTCATTCAACATACGAACTATTCTAATAAAAGACAAATTTTCCCTGTAATGTGTAGTGCGATTCACAGGCCAATCAACCATAAATGGAGGGACCCTCAACGAAAAACGTGTTAAACGGAAAAACGAGCGAGTAACAGAAACAAGTTCCCTAATTTCATTAGAGCTCTTACCATTGTAGTAAAGATAAAACAGTGTACTACAACCCATATTGACTAGATACTCCAGAGGGTCAATCGAGTTGGATACCCCACACGGGGTAGAGCAACTCCAAAATTGACTTTAAGGGAACCTTCAAATACATGGGATTTGTAATCCATTTTTGGACGGATATAGGTGGTATAAATAGTACGAAGATCGGATGATGTGAAGTATCTTTTACACCGTTTAAAAAAACCAAGGTACTTGAAAGCTTCTATAGAAACCTGAAAAATATTTTTAGTCCATCGAACATCACACTGAACTTTCGTGCCAAGAACATTAAGGGCTTCTGATTTTTTAATACTTATAACACCCATAGTAACAGATGCAGCATCATTTCCGAACAATGCTCTATGCCTAAGCATGTAAAATTAAGTTTTGCACTCATAAAAGTCGACTCTATTTACACGACCGTATTGCGAGATCGTAATTGAGGCTATTATTCATGTTCTGCCTTTTGTTACGGAACCCACCTCCAACTACTCGTTTTATTGCTGAATAAATACGAAAGACAAATAGTGTTGTCATCTGCCAAAGAATATATGCGGTTGAAAGTATGACAAAGAAGATCATTTAAAAAAATAGAAAATAGGGTAGGAGAAAGAACGGAACCCTGCGATACCCCCGAAATAATCTTGAACTCGTCTGATGAAGTTCTATCTATAACAACTCTTATAGCGCGTTTTCAGAGAAAACTCGATATAAATCTGGAGAAATTGTCACCGCTTAAAACTTACTGTGGGAAAAGCATATCCATATGGCCATTTTACGACTGCTTATAAAGCCTATCGGTGGATTTTACGTCAATTTTGTATAGAAAATTTAAGAATATTAGATCTCAAGCCAAATTGATTTTTTTTAAGAGAAGTAGCACTTCAGGCAGCAATTCATATTTAGTCAAGTACCGTGCTACATTCTTTAGGAAAGGGACAGAGAAGAGACGGAAAGTGGTGAAAGTAGAAGGATAGTTACGGAAATTAACTGTCACACCGACATTCAATTTTTATTTGTAGTGAAAAAAACCAAGGCCTTTTGGAAATCGAACCTACAACCACCAGTCATGCAAGCCAGCACACTACCTACTAGGCTACAGGGGCACCTAAATAAGAATTAAATAGGAATTATGATCAACATAGCAAAAAGGCAACAAAACTCAAAAACTTTTAATAAAAAAACACGTGAACTTTTTAATTTTTAATTTTTCAACTAATATTTTTAATTCCATTGCATGCGTACGTTGCGTTTTTGTAAAAATTTTTGTACAAATATTTTTTTAATTTTTATAGTTTTCGAATTCCAATAGAAACTCTTATAAGAAAATTGAAAATCAAAATGGTTACACCTTTTTTGTATAAAGTCTTTTTAAGTTTTGTTGCCTTTTCGCTATGTTGATTGAATACAATTTTTATTGAATTGATTTGAGATATAAGAATTGAGTTTTCTATATAAAATTGGGATAAATGCACTGACATGAAAATTTATTAAAATTTTTTTCTATAAAGAATGAATTATAAAATAACAGAAAGCTCAATAAATGATTACTGTAATTTTTAATTAAAAATACATTTTTAATTCTATTTAATTTTCCTGTTTTTAGTTTTGAAACAACGACGTTTTTAGAAGAAATTTCAGCAGCACGTTCACAACATCTTTGCCTCAACTTAACCAAGTTTATTTTGATAATTATTTTTGGAAAAAAACCTTCTTAATTCTAAAAATTGTTTGGCCCGAAACGTATAAATATATTTACATATATCGCTTTCCTTACAACTTGCCTTAAGGAAAAGGTGCTTGAAAATCTGTTTAAAAATAAATTACATACATATTGTTATGAAGATGATTTATTAAGTTTTAGAGAAAAATAATTATCAATAAAAACAAGCAAACAAGGTATTCTGTAGTTTTATAAGAAATCTTAAACACACAAGACAACAACAACGTGCTTCTAAGAAATTTTATAAAATATGTAAACCAAAAAAACCAAAAACAACTAACACCGAACAAAACAAAACTCACAGCCAAGCAAGTGCCTAAACTGATAAATGATAATAACAGCAATATGAGGTGATGTTAAAGTATAATTTTCTTGTATGTGCGAGAACTGCTTAAAGCAACTAAGTATATAAGCATCACTTGCTGGGATATTAATGAATTCAAGTTGAGTTATCAGTGATTAAAGACAATAAAGTTACCATCGTGCTTATTTTGTGTGTATTTTCAATAAATAAATCGCTTAACTTAATTAAAAACTATAAAGTTCCGTTTTATTATTTTGCAATAAAATAACTCAAAATAAGAAAACGTTTATTAAAAATAATAAAAGTAACACTATGTTAAAAGCATTAACATTGTTTTAGTTTCTTAGTATAAAAAATTTATTTGTCATTATTTTATCCTTAATTATCAAACTAGCTGCCTTAACTTCTTATAAGTTAAACACCGGTGGACTTATATTTTCGTTCATATTCGTTCAATTTGGCATAACTATAAACTGCTGTGCTAGTACTCCACGAATCTAGTCTAAAATCTAGCAACTATCTTTTGTACTCCTTGAAATAATTTAACATTTTTTTGTAACTTTGATCAGCCAAGATCTTATTAGCGAATGGTGGAATCTAGAGACATAGATAATATAAATAAAACTCTCCAATATTAAACATTATATCTATTCGTTCCTACGATATCTTTCCGTCACTACTGTATTTCCCCCCCCCCCAGGGGGCACATTTATCAGTCTTTATGGATTACTCAACCATCTACACCTGTGCTGCTGGGGGTATAAAAAAGTTCCACGTTATTTTCACGGCAATCAGTAAGCCCCAGAGTTCCGCTAATTGTCTCTTTAGCATTTTAGTTTTTTTTCTGACATCGTGGTGGTTTTGATTTTGCAGCCCCCGCATGAATTTGATTTTAGGAGCCAGGTTCATCTCGCCTTTAATAACACCAACGGGTGAATGATCCAGATCCAGTGAGAATGCTAGTCATGTGTTTTGGACCAGGAGTTGGATAGTCTCCAGCACTGCAGCAAGGAGTAGTGGCTTGCAACCTTGCTTTGGAACCGCTGAAATTCCAACTAAGGATGACCTGCTGCTAGAATTAGTCCTCGGCTTCCTAGGGCGTGAATGACATTGCTTTTCATTCCCCATGGTTTGACCCCCATCTGATTAAGGCTTACAGCCGGGTGCACATGTAAATCTTATCACGAAATGTCACTACTCTATATGCTCGAGCTTAATAATTAAACACTGTAGGATAATTTAATTTCTTAAATTATTTTTTAATTGAATTAAACTACGTTTATATTTTTCTCAGAATTTTATATTAAAAAAACACATTCAATAATAGAAAAAATTTAAAAAAGTATATGAGTAGGAATATACCCTGCCTCTCCAGCAACGAGTAATAAAGTAAGTTAAAAGTTCATATCTATTTCATTTTAATCGTTATAAGTAGAGACATGAAGATAACCAAGCTTATATTAATGTACCTCTTGGAATCAAGAGTATAAAATAAAACAGTGTCGGACCTTTTGCGTTAATAGGTTCAAATATTCAAACACAGCTGAAGGTCTTTCACAGTATATGTACATTAAAAAAACAGTATTTAAAGTAAAGTTAGTTAGAGAGTGTATAGTTACGTTTATTCCTTTTATAAACGTTTTGTTGTGAGTTCTTTATTGAAATCTTTTATGAAATCTAGATTCTGTATGTATTGTTACGTTTATACCTTTTTAACGTTGTGCTGTGAGTTCTTTATTGCAGAAAATATAACACCAGTTTTTAGAGTTTTTAAATTAATAACAATTTTATTTACTTTAACTACAGATTCGCGTCTTTACTTCACGAGGTTTATTTTTATACTGACTGACTATCCACTCAAATGCTGCCTTTTTATATTAGTCCAATAAAAATCTGGAAAATTTAAGAATCTTCTTTGTATCACATTTTGTTGTTGTATGTTATTTATTCGATGTATAGGCGCCTGTATGTCTGTGTGTATTTTGGTTTTTGTTTTTATACTGATAAAGTTTCTTCTTGGAATTTATTTTAAAATCTTTGTTGTTGTCTTGTGTAGATAAGTTTTCTTAGAAAACTACACAAATGGTAAACAGCGTACATGTTTGTTGTTGTCTTGCGCGTATAAAATTTCTACGCAGTTAGTAAACACAACTTTTGTTGTTGTGCATAAGTTTTCTTATTAAGCCACGCAGCTAGGAAACAATATACTCAGTAGTTCACTTTATTGCCTAATTATTTTATTTTAAAACTTAAGCAAGACACATCCGTAAGAGTATGTATATTTGTGTTATATGTATATTGTCATATTTATTCAATTCAACCGTAACGGGAGGACACAAAAAACTTCCAACAACAACAAAAAAAGTGTCAACTGAATAATCAAATATAAGACGCACAGAAAGCCTTCGTGCGTTATTGCTGCGATGTATCTTCTAGAAGTTGCTTTTTTTGCTAAAGAGTCACTAAGAATTGTGATACACAACAACAAAAAACGCTTTACTCTATGAAAATTTAAATGAATCAAATGTTAGTTATCAATATCCTAAGAGAAGGATTTTTGCTTAGAGTAGAAATTTTCAGGATAAGAAGGTTTTTGAGACTATATCTATGTGCTATGCTTAGTATTACCTTAAAATCGATCAGTTTAGCATTTGTGTACTAGCTTGTAAATATGGGGGTTGTGGGTTCGATTCCCAACGAAGACCTTGGTTTTTTTCACTACAAAAGATAAAAATTGACTGTCGGTGGAGCTGCTCAGCGATGAAGGCATAGTCACTGGTCGCTGTTGCTGTCTTTATACGGCAGTTAATTTCCGACTATCCTTCTACTTTCACCACCTATTTCATCTCTTCTCTATCCCTTTCCTAAAGAAGGTAGCACGGTACTTGACTAAATAGGCATTGTTGCCTGAAGTGCTACTTCTTAAAAAAAAAAAAAAAAAAATTGTATGCGGCGCTGCAGCCACAATTTACACGCTTTCTCAATATAATTAGACGCACACTGCCAGAGACGACTGCTGGATTTACAAACATCGACGATAAATCCAAGAAAATGGGTTTACAGTTAAATCAAATGATTTCTAAAAACAAGCAGTATAGGGGAATTAAACAGCAAGTTAGTGTCCACATATCCAACCTTAAGTTTTGTGACATAACGAAAAATTAACAACTAGTCGCCAAAATTAAGAAATTAAGCCCTCTGGCCGCAGACAAAGTGTCTATGCTGTTTTATGGAGCTAAAGCATAACTTTTTGTGCAAACAAATGAAGTAGTCTTAAAATTGAAAATTTTTAATAAAATTTATGTATCGATCTGCAGTAGTGAAGAATACTACAAGCAACACGAAGATATTAATATAGTTATACGGTTTGAGCTGCAAAGACTATCCATATTAGCTAATAAAAATAATTCCTAGTGTCCTTGTAATAGTAGTCATCCCAAAAACCTCTATAAATATCACGCTCAAGAGAATTTGATGTAAAGAATTGAGGAAATTACGAATCAGATCGAAGCGTTTGGAAAAATATATTACACTCGCCCGCCGACCTAAATAGTCTACAACTGAAGATATTAAAAAATATAAATATTTCCAAACCTTTTAATCTCCAAAATCTCTTGAAAATTGCCATATGTGAAAATGTTTTTTCCACATTATTTTACATACAAAAAATCGCCTCTAAGCGATTTTCTAAAAAAAAAAATCATTTAAAATTGGTTCCAACTTTATGATTTTGGTGTGAATTTTTTTACTTCTATTGAAACAAGTCTAAAATAAAATTTATTAATGATGGATTCTTTAAGACAAAAGTAATGATAATTCACAGACATCAAAAGGATCTTCACAACAGATTCAAATTTCGATTCTAAGCAAATAATATTTGATAATAAATCGGACACAACAGAAGTCTGAGTTATTGAACCCCCTGTTAGTTTAAAATTTCGAAAACAAAGATGTAGACAAAACAATTTATAAAATTGCCAGTATTTTAAAAAATTATGTTGAACATTTCATTTTTATCCATGTTTGTTGATAACAATTGTCCTGATATATATAATTTTCATTGTCCTCTTTTGTTTTTTTTTTTTGCTTCGTTTTTAATTTTCTTTACTCCTTCAAAAAACAAAACGAGCAAAATAATAGTAATAAATTAATGAACTGTTAGTGACACAAAATCAATGAGCCAAGTCTTTTGTTAACAAATGCTTTATAAATTTTTTTAAAATTCTTTTATTGTTTTGATTTCGATTTCATAAAAAACAAAATATCCTTTCTTTATCAACCAGCATGTTAAAGCAGCATTTTCAAATACTTTTAAATTATCCTTTAATGATGTAAAAAATGGATGAATGGAAATTAATTTTATATTATCAACGTGTAATTGCTGTTTTCTACAAATTAAAAACAAATTGAAACATGTAAGAGGAATTAAAAAAAGATATCAAATTGTGATAATGAGACTAAGTAAATGTCACAAGCTGAATTTAAATAGGATTTAGAATTTAAAAAATGAGCATTCGATAATGTGATAATGGCATTAAAACAATGAATTTTTTATGTTAGAATAGCTAAGATATTAACTTATTTCATATCAAAAGCTGTGGTATCTTTTAAAAATTATTGATTCACTTTGGTCTGTTCACTTACGTAGATTTAACTTAAAGCAAATTAGCCACGAACATAAGTTGCACTATATTTACCTGACGGCTCTTCAAAACTGTTGCACATAAATTCTTAATACGAATATTATAAAAGCCGTTTAAATTGAGAACAGATATAAATAATTAGAAATAAGCCACAACAAAACCCACCGCGAAACCAATGGCAATTATTACTTGAATAGAAAATATATCTTAACACAAAAGCATCAACAAATATGAGGCCACGTGATTTACGTACAATTAACACATGAAAAATATGTATAAATAAATAAGAGAAAATTGAGTCCATTATAGCTTTACGCGGAAAAAAATGGTGGTTTTTTCTCTTTGTGTTTGGACTAAATGCTGCTTGCTAAAGGCTCAGCAAATGAAAGTGCGATAGCAGTGAATTTCATAGGGCAATCGCGTTCCAACTGCATTATCCTTTAAATGAAACCGGATTATGAGGGTGTTTAGAGGACCATATTGAGTAGGTTTTCTCAATATGGTCTGTGATTTTCGTTATGAAAATGACAAATGCTATACTAGCCTTCATATTAAATTAAAGAAATTATAAAAGCCATAAAGAGTAATTTTTATATTTAGTCTTGAAATGCCCGTGTTTGTGTAGCTGAACATACTTAGAGTTTTAGCCAGGATTTGAATTAAATATTTATAAGCCACTACAAGTCCTATATAATTTATATCTAACCTCACTACAAGTTTTACAATTAATATTATCTATAATATAAAAATACAAACGAAAATTCAGGAAAAATTTCAAGAGAAAAGCAGAAAATCAGGAAAATTCATTTTCATATACAGCGCCATCTCTGATATATAGCATGTACTATAACGGCACCAGTACGTGGTGTGTGAGTATTCCTCACGAAAATAAGTACGTTTTATTTTAAATAAATGACGCCGTGCGCTAGGTCGCATGTTTTTATTTGCGACTGCTGTTGGTAAATGTACGTGGACCAAAATCATTTGCGCATTTGAAAACTGTGAATGGCCACCAATGTCAAGCATATCGAGAAGCATGTCAACTATTAGGTTTGCTGGAGAACGATTCTCATTGGGATTTAACACTTACGGGTTCAGTTGTTTCATCAAATGCGTATCAAATACGAACGTTGTTCGCTATTATCATCACCACATGTTTGCCTTCACAACCAATTCAGTTATGGAACAAATACAAAGACGACGCATCGCTTGCGCATTCGAACGAATAATCCCGACATGCAAATAACCGATGAAATATATAATGAAGGATTGATTCTGATTGAGGATCAATGCTTGACTATTGCAAACAAGCCACTGATTGAAGTAGGAATGATTGCGCTAAATCGATCGATGCATGATGCATTCAACCAAGAATTAAATCGAGAGCTGCAATACAATGTTGATACATTGCAGATATTCGTTCGAAATAATGTGCCGTTGCTGAATGAACAGCAAAAACAAATATAGAAACATTTATGAAAGCGGTGGACAATAATACTGGTGGTCTATTCTTCCTGGACGCAGCTGGAGGAACAGGGAAAACATTTGTCATTTCACTATTCGATCAAGATGTGACATAGCTTTGGCATTAGCATCATCTGGAATTGCGGCGACTCTTCTAGATGGCGGTCGTACTGCACATTCTGCTTTTAAGTTGCCACTCAATTTAAACACAATTGTTACTCTAACATGCAATATTTCCTGATACAGTAGAATGGGAAAATTGTTGTTGGCGCATAAGAAATAACTTGAAGCACTTAACTTCACACTGAAGGATCTTCGGCGAAATAACAACATCTTTGGCGGCTTGATGATATTGTTGGCAGGCGATTTCAGGCAGACGTTGTCAGTAATTCCCCATGCAACGCCTGCAGATGAATTAAATGCTTGCCTGAAGTCATCACCTTTGTGGAATAACGTAAAAGCATTATCGCTAATTACTAATATGAGAGTTCAACTTCAAAATGATCAAAGTGCTGCACAATTTTCCAAAGAATTGTTAGCTGTTGGAAAGGGAAAAGTCCCAGTTGAAGCGGCAGCTGAATTAGTTACCTTACCAACGACTTCTGCCGATTTATAGACTCTCAATTAGCTCTTATTAAAAATATTTTCCCAAACATTAGTGAGAATTATAAGAATTATGCTTGGTTAAGTAAACGAGCAGTTCTCGCCGCAAAGAATAATGATGTTGTACATGCACTGAATTTCGCCATTCAATCAAAAATCGATGGCGATTTGGTGACATATAAATCAGTTGATTCCATAAAAAATCCCGATGATGCAGTAAATTGTAAAACAAAGTTTTTGAACTCTCTGTAGCTACCAGAATTTCCACCACATATCTTGCAACTTGAAGTTGGTTCAGTTATTATGATATTGCGTAATTTATCTTTTAATCCCCAAACGAAATGTTACAAAAACGAAGCCATCTGGTGGCAAACGTGGCGCCGGATTTGCTAGTTAAGTATAAAATCATAAGTTTGTAACTAAAGTATAACAAACACCGAATAAGTAATCGCTGATTTTAAAAATATTCTGGTTTCGCCGTTGGCAAAATATTTTTTCATCAGATCAATGATTTACTTTTAAATTGCCGATTTTCTTAAAACTAAAAGTTAAAAATGTTAAAGCGAATAAGGAGATAATCATCAGTATGTTAAAAATGTAATTGTATCTGATATGTAATAACGTATGTGAATACATATATTTCAGCTTATAGGTGAGAACATTATGTTGCTATACATAACCTTTAACACGTTTAAATATCAAACATGTTATGTTATACCTACAAAAATATTAATAATAATAATATTGTTACGAAAATGATTTGTTTAAGTTTTGAAAGAAAATAACTATGAGTAAAAAAGTTAACGAAATGATCTATTATTTTTTACAAACTGTGTAGTAGGAAATCTTATACACACAAGGCAACAACATATTTCTAAGAAATTTTACGAAATAAGCTAAACAACAGAAAACAAAAACAACTAACAGAACGAAACACAAAGCCAAGAAGGTGCCTACACTGAATGGTAATAACAACATCAACATGGAATGATGTTAAAATAGAACAGTGATGGGCGAACTTTTTAGGTGGCGGGCCAATAAATTTAAAAAAATCTTGCGGCGGGCCATTAAAAAGGGTCAATTAAAAATTCGGTTTAAGCTATGTATTTATTAGTTATATAACGTAATATTTTAAAACAACATAAAAATTTTATAAGATACGGTTTATTATGATTTTTAAGATTTTCCAAATGTATGGGAAGCATGGATCTGTTTCTGACTTGACATAATTTCCTCAAAATCTGGTTCTAGCTGGGAGGATGCGACTTTTAATAAATTAAATAAACTCTCGTCTGATAACCGGTTTCTTATTGAATATGAGGAAGAAAACATTGTCGTAATTTGCTGCGCATAATTAATTAGCTTTGGAAATTTATCTTTTGTTAAGGATTTATAGAAATTAAGCTTATCTGTATTTAAAAATATCTGTTATAAATTGTTATTACAATGCTATTCTATACTTTCCAATTGTAGATCAGATGGAACATTCTCAGGATTAACATTAAAAGGCATTGAAAAAATATCTCAACATGGTTGGATTTTTTTAAAGTCAGCAAATCTGGCCTCAAATTCTGAATACAGTTTTAATAAACTTTTAAATTCTCTTCGTTCAGAGGCCTCAAAGAATTAAATCTTGGAAAATGAGTCAAATCATTTTTTCCCAAACATTTAGAAAATATAAACAATTGAGTTTTAAAAGACCTCAAAATGCCCCAAGTTTCATCTATAAATTGATTTCTTCCCTGTAACTTCTTGTTCAGTTTATTATAGTGCTCGAGTAAATCCGTGAAAAAAGCAAACTCGATACACCATTCTTATCCTCCAATATTTTCCACTCATCCCAAATTTCAGTTTTGGGTTTTAGAAAAACTTTAATTTCTTCGAGAAGACTCCAAACTCTCGAGATGGCATGCCCACAACTGAAGTACATCTGAAAATTCTGCATTAACTTCCGATAAAAACTCTTGAAATTGTCGATGTAACAAACCACCGGCTCGAATGGTGTTAATTAATTTTAAAATAATATTAAGTAGGTGGTTAATATCCAAGGCAGCCTTGCAAAGAACATCTTGGTGGATTATACAATGTAAAAAAGTTGTTTCGTTTTCAGGATCTGACTTTTATAAACTTCTGCAAATCCCGTATTTTTTCCCACCATGTTAGGTGCTCCATCAGTTGTTAAATTAATTAATTTGGAAATTGGGGCATTAAGAGATTCCATCCCCTCTCTAAATTCATCATAAATTATTTTTCCTGCCGTCTTTCCTTTCAAAGATCTCAAACAAGCAAGTTCTTCTGTTATTACAAAGTTTTCATCGAATCCTCTGATAAAAATTAGAAGTTGGGCTGTATCACTCCTGTCAACACTCTCGTCCATAGTGACTGCAAATTACTTAAACTTTTTAAGACGTCCATCGAGTTGAAATCTTTTACCTTTTCTGGGCATAATACTTTTGCAATGCTAATTAACACATTCTTAATAAATTCTCCTTCATATAGGCAACAATGTGACCAGCTAACGTGGAGGATCGCTGGACACTTCTTTGATTTTAAAAAAACATTTGCTGACTAGATATTTTTCTTTTCAATTCCTCTGAATGAACTTTCTTGTCTTCATCTGTCATTTTATAAAACTTCGACCCAAAAAGTTTTGAATTAAGGTTCTGTTAAGTACTGGGCCCACTGTGCGAATGGAATGCAATACAGTTATAATGTATTTTACCTAATTTTGTCGTTTTACTTTATACAGTTGAAGTGTGAGCGTTGTTATTGTAAAAATAGTCAGTCGCATCACATCAACCAGAGAAAAGACACGCTGATTTGAGAGTTATTAAAAGAATATTTTAAGGTTTCATTTTGTATACAATAAGAATAATAAAAGTGAATTATTATTGACTAAACTTAATAGTGGCGACGAGGATGGGATATTTTTCCCAAAAGAAATTAAAGTCAATAATAATTACCACAATTTTATTTTTTCCTCCGTTGAAAATCATTACTCTGCGTTGCAAAATTAACGCAAGTCATAAAACCTTACGTTAATATTCTGGCGACCACGTGTGCGTGTGGCTATACCAATTCTGTCTCCATCTTAACACTGAGACTCCCGGCATTGCTTGAGATTGAGAAGTTGTCGGCCAAGAGTCAATGCCGCCGAAAACTGAAAAAGAATCTCCTGCATCAAATTCCACAACTTCAATCGACTCGTTGCAGCAACCAAACAAAAAGCGCACAATGGCATCAGTGGGAACCATGGAGCCGTTTGACATCAATCAACCTGGAAACTGGTCAACATACTTTGCGAGGTTTGAACTTTTCATCATGGCCAATGACGTTCAGGGTGATCGTCAAAAAGCAGTTTTCTTGACGTTGGCTGGTGCACCATTATATGATCTCCTGTCGTCATTGGTATCTCCCAAAACGGTGAGTGACCTAAATATAGATGAAATTAAAACACTGCTAACGAACCATTTTTCTCCGCGACCATCGGAAATTGCGTCATTTTTTAAATTCCATAACCGTGACCAACTGCCAAATGAGAGTTTTCAGGAATACATCGCTGCTTTGAGGAAACTCGCAGTTGACTGCAATTTTGGTAATGCTTTGGATCGCATGCTCCGTGATAGGTTGGTGTGCGGCTTGCGTGATGAGGCTTTACAGCGAAATCTTCTCGCTGAATCTGACTTGCAATTACAAAAGGTTATCGACCGAGCCACATCCGCCGAAGCGTCGTTAAAAAATGTAATGGTAATTCGCCAGACAGATCAAATACATCACATAAATAAACGTAATCAACCACAAAATAAACAAAACCGGAAGATTCAGAATCAACACAATCCAAGCAAATTGTGCAATGGCTGTGGAGGAAATCATCCCCGCTCACAGTGCATACATAAGGATGTTATCTGTTCAGCTTGTGGTGTCAAGGGACATTTACAGCGCGTCTGTCGTTCATCGAAACAAGGTACATTTTCTACAGATTCATCGAAAGCCTTCAAAAAAACCAAACAACATTTTACCAGACAGAAATCCCAGTCGATCAATCACATCATGGGGCTAGTATCTCATAAACGTTCAACACTTATAAATATTAATGGAAAGAAATGCAAATTTGAAATCGATTCGGGCTCGGATTATACGATAGTGTCGTCGCCGACCTTTTGCCGTTTGTGGCCAGTGACACAGCCCGCATTATATGAGTGTAATTTAAATTTGAGAGATTTTCAGCATAATAGAGTTCCGGTTAGAGGCGTTGTTGATGTTGACATTTGGTATAACAAGAAATTAGTCAGGGCTTTACCTCTGGTGGTGGTTAGTGGCACTCAAACTAATATATTGGGGTGCAATTGGTTTGGTCCTTTGGGTATAAGTATACAAGGAGTCCATGTAATAGAAGAGCTGGATTCTATTAGAATGGTTTTGGGAAAGTTCGATCATCTTTTTTCTAAAGAGCTTGGTAAGTTTAGTGGTAAACCGGTTTCCTTGCGTTTAAAGGACTTTTTCAACCCAATTAGACTTCCAGTTCGTCGCATTCCTTTGGCCCTTAAAAGCCAAGTAGAGGCTGAGCTGAATAGGTTGTGCAGTCAAGGTATTCTAGAACCAATTGAATATTCAGATTGGGCAACCCCCATCGTGCCAGTACCTAAAAGTGATGGTACAATTAGAATCTGTGGTGACTATAAGTCAACACTTAATAAGGCACTATTGCCCCATAATTTTCAGATTCCTCCAGTTACTTCCCTACTTTCGTCGATAGAAGGGGGGAAAATCTATGCAAAGTTAGATCTTGCACAAGCCTATCAACAGCTTGTAGTCGATGAAGAATCTGCCTTGATGCAAACCCTTGTAACGCATAAAGGCGCATTTAAGGTAAAGCGACTTCAGTTCGGTATTTCTTCAGCTCCGGGCATATTTCAAAATTTTATTGAAAAGCTTATAGGTGACATTCCCGGTGTCTTACCCTATTTTGATGACGTAGTTGTAATGGGTAAAACCGAATCGGAACTGTCTGAGCGTTTGAGTAAAGTTTTCAGCCGGTTCGATCAATCAGGTATTCGTTTGAAAAAAGAGAAATGTCAATTTGGGGTCAATTCCATTAACTTCCTAGGATTCAAAATTGATGGCCTCGGCATAAGACCATCGCCTGAAAAAATTAAGGCAATTCAAAATGCACCCGCACCCACAGACAAAAAGCAGCTTCAGGCTTTTCTTGGGCTTTTAAATTTTTATCATTCATTTTTACCAAATAAAGCAACAATAGCAGAGCCATTGCATCGCCTTCTTGATAAGAATCGCCATTGGCATTGGGGAAAAGAGCATGATACAGCTTTTCGTAATTTGAAAAGATTAATAACATCGGAAAGTGTGCTTATACATTATGATGAAGGTCTCCCACTTACACTCGTTTGCGATGCCTCTCCTTATGGTATTGGGGCTGTGTTAGGGCACAGGTTGCATGATGGTTCTGAGCGGCCAATCGCATTTTATTCGAGAACACTATCGAAAACAGAAAGAAATTATGCGCAAATCGACAGAGAAGCAAGCGCTGTTGTTGCGGGAGTAAAAAAATTTCATGATTATTTGTATGGCAGAAAATTTACCTTGGTGACCGATCACCGCCCTCTTTTGGGAATTTTTTGCACGACAAAGCCAACGCCTCCAATATTATCGACTGTCATGCTTCGCCGATGTATATTCCTAAACGCTTACGATTTTGACCTGGTTTATAGAGAAGGCAAGAAAATGGGCAACGCCGACTGTTTAAGCCGCCTACCAGATGATTCAGAACAACATTGTGAGTCTAAAGAAGAGGAAATCCTTATGATTGAACTAGCCAGCACAGAAGTCATCAACGCCAAAGATGTGGCGAAACAAACAGCGAAGGATCCACTTCTCGCTAAAGTCCTCAGCTGGGCGTTAAGGGGATGGCCAAATTGTATTAATCGCGATGATCAAGCATATCCTTACTTCATGCGCCGTAACGAAATTTCTACCCTAAAGGGATGTCTGTTGTGGGGTAATAGAACAATCATTCCTCCACCCAATCGTCCGGCCATTCTGCATGCTTTACATGCTGGACACCCTGGCATCGTAAAAATGAAGGGACTTGCGAGAAGCTATGTTTGGTGGCCAAATATGGATTCGCAAATAGAAAACGAGGTTAAACTTTGTGTTCAATGTCAAGAAACTCGCCGGGAGAAATCTCAAGCACCAGTTCGCACATGGGAAAATACCCGCACCCCATGGTCGAGGCTACATATTGATTTTGCCGGTCCATTTCAGGGCAAATTGTTCTTTTTAGTGGTCGATTCGTATTCCAAATGGTTGGAAGTGCACATCGTCAAGTCCACATCATCTCAATGTGCAATAAGGTCATTACGTTCACTGTTTGCAACGCACGGTTTACCGGACATAATCGTGTCAGACAACGGAACAGCGTTCACGTCGCAGGAATTCCAAAACTTTATGGACAACAATCTGATACGCCATGTCAAAAGTGCTCCCTTTCATCCATCCACAAATGGACAGGTTGAACGCATGGTTCAAACAACCAAAAATTATTTAAAGAAAATGCCGGTTAATTCAAATATTGAACTGGACCTTATTCGTTTTGTATTCAACCAACACATAGCCCCTCACGCTGCGACAGGTCGTTCACCTGCTGAGCTTTTGTTTAATCGTCAACTGAAGAGTTACTTTGACAAGTTTCATCCACATGAATTATCAAATACCGTCGAGAATGCACCTGCTCAAGAATCATTTAAAGAAGGGGATTTTGTATGGGCTCGCAACTACGCATCCGGTCCAAGATGGATACCAGCTCACATACAATCGCAAACTGGACCGTTGTCTTACAAGGTGCGTATGGAGGACAATCGTATATTCAAACGTCATTTAGACCAACTTCGCAGTCGAACGTCTCCCGTCAGCTGTGAGCTAGATTTTTCAAATAGCTCCAAAGATGGAAGTTCCGGATCAAATTCTAACGTCTCCGTGAGAGACAATGAAGAGGCAGATAGTGATATTGAATGTGTATGTACATCACCATCAGCGCAAACACCATCGCCAGATGTACCGACAATCGCTTCTTCACGCTTAGCACAGACGCCGCTAACTGCTCAGTTGCCACCACGCCGTTCAAAGCGGCAAAGAAAAGCTCCACAATTATTTTCTCCATCCGGGCGTTAAGGGGTGTTAAGTACTGGGCCCACTGTGCGAATGGAATGCAATACAGTTATAATGTATTTTACCTAATTTTGTCGTTTTACTTTATACAGTTGAAGTGTGAGCGTTGTTATTGTAAAAATAGTCAGTCGCATCACATCAACCAGAGAAAAGACACGCTGATTTGAGAGTTATTAAAAGAATATTTTAAGGTTTCATTTTGTATACAATAAGAATAATAAAAGTGAATTATTATTGACTAAACTTAATAGGTTCCTAGCGAGATTTTAATCTTTTAGTACAGCTAAGACGGCAGATAAGACAAATAGGTTTTTGGTTATATTCCATAAAGAAGTACTTCCATGTCCACTCTTCTTGAAATACTCGACATTCCGAATCAATTTTTCTCTTTCTATTTTCGATTGAGATTTATGGGGGTAAAAAACTTAGACTATTTTACTATTGCACTTATATTTACTTTTACACTTTATTATTTTAATTACACAAATAAAACTGTACGTTGGCAACTTTATAATTTTACTTCACAATTTATTCTTTACGTCACGAGATTTACACTTTTACTGATTGCTGATTAATCCATCGCTGGCCCTTTGGCATTTGTTGCGCATGTTGTCTCGAATATTCAAGAATCTTCTAAGTCTCACATATAATAGTTGTTGTTATGTTATACGTTCAGTTTTCTTTATTAGTTGTTAGTGTTTTGTGATATTTATGTTTCTTCTTGGAATATTGCATCAGAAAGTTGTTGTTCTCTTGTGTGTACAATATTTCCTAGAAAACTACGCAGTTTGTACACAATATAATATGAAAACATCGCATTTTTTTGCTAAAACTGTCAATTTATACCTTTCTTAAAACATAATGTAAATTTATTTTTTGGGCATAATATTTTAATAGGTGATTAATTTTTTTTTTTAAAAACGCTCGGCGGGCCAGATTGAAATATCTCGCGGGCTGGATGTGGCAATTTTCGCACACATTCTGCAACATTACCATGATTTGCAAAGTAATGTCGCAATATTTCCCAGCATTGTTCAAGCGTATAAACAACCATTTTCGTTTAGCAGAAGGATAAAACTTATTATCTGTCAAATCAAACATGAGCTAAGTATTACTTTTCACGAAATAAGCACTAGTTGAAAAAAAACGTTAGATGGCGGACCCTATAACAAATGTATACTGAATCGGCATAATTAAAATAATTTAACAGCATTATGCCAGATTACAAATTAAAACATTAAATAACAAAATTTTTTCAATCTCAAAATATATGAAGGATAACGCCATGTGAATATATTTTTGGTAGCCTCCGAACAGCACTGAAAGTATTAAATCAATATTATAGAAATAATTTCGCGATGAAATAATTGGGTGCAACTTAGAAGACGCCGTCAGCCTATTAGAGAAACCAACTGGCTAATAGAGGTTTTTGAATTATCAACTCAATTGAAATAATAATAAGCCCCTTGAGTTTTCTAGTAGAACTTCCATTTTTTCAAACCTCACTTAAAAGGACTATTGTCAAAATGTCTCCAATTTTGCCCCTGTCTTAAAGATGTTTTGTTTTTTTGTAATCACTCACATAAAAATTAAGAAAAACTGGAAATTAAAAACTGCAAAGGCACACACTTTTTTCGGACCAGCACTCAGAGGATGACCCCTTGCATTGTGCCAGAATTAGGAAATTAAGTTATGAGGAGGAGGAAACTTTGAACTTTCCTTACTTGAAAGTGACACGAAAGACCACTGGAGGGAATTTATTCCACATACGAACTGTCCCCTAAAAAAATTCCCTGTAAGGCGTAGTGTGATTTACCGGCTAATCAAGCAGAAATGAATGGATTCTTAACGAAAACATGTTAAACCCAAAAAAAAACGGAACGGTAAAAAGATTTTTATTAAAGCACTTACCATTGCCGTAACGATAAAACAGTGAAATACTATCCCCAAATTGCCTCAATGATCTAGGGAATCAATAGAGTTGGATACTCCACCGTTTCCAATGAGCCCTTGGATGGAGTGAAGTATCTTCTATATCGTTATAAAAAACCGAGGCACTTGAAAGCTTCTTTAGAAACCTGAAAATGTGCCTAGTCCATCGAACATTACCCTGTATTTTCATGCCAAGAGCATCAAGAGATCAGAATTCCTTAATAGATATGTATATCACCCATAGTAGCAGGTGCAGCATCATTTCCGAACACACGTCTATGTAAGCATCCACACAAATCCATTTGGAATTTGTTGAGAGATCGTAATTGAAGGTATCATCATATTTTGACTTTTGGAACCCACATCCAACTGGTTCAGTCTATTTCTGAATGAATGCGAATGACAAATGGTGCTGTCATCTACCAAAAAGTATATGGGGTTAAAAGTCTGACGGGCAAGGTCATTTAGACAAATAAGAAATAAAGAAGTAGTAAGAACGTAGCCTTGCAGTAAATAATCTTGAAATCGTTTGCTGAAATCCCATCTATAACAACACGTATGGTGTAATTTCTGGGAAAACTCGATATAAATCTAGAGAAATTATCACCGACACCAAAAGCAACAAATCTTGGTATAAGTGCATCATACCACAAACTATAAAACGCCTTGAATATATCTAGAACCAGCACCTTAATTTCTCCAAAATTATAAATGGAGTTGCATCATTGTTCTGAAAGGAGAGCCAGCAAGTGACTCGTAGAGCGTCCCCTAAGGAAACAATACTGTCAATCGCTAAATAAGCTGTTGGACTCCACGTACCTCATAAGATGAAAACTAATCATAATTTCCATTACTTTAGAGAGTACAGAACAAATTACAATTGGGCGGTAATTTTAAGGGTTGTTAGCCTTACAATTTTACAACTCTAGTTTTAGATTAGATCGTTTTACATTGCAAACTTAAACAAATATCGATAACGTAAGCAATGATGGGCCACGATTTTACTATATTTTTGATTCCAAATCCTATTGAAGAGCACTTTTGTTTTTGTAAAATTTGTTTTAGATCAAAACTGACCACCTAAACGAAGTTTCAGCCAAAAATCATTATTTCAAAAAATTTATATTTATTTATTTTAACAAAAATTTCATTCTAAGAAAAACAATGAACTAAAATATTGTAAGAAAACTTTGAAGTTCGTCCTAGAAAATTGAAATTTCACTAAAGAAATATCATTTAAAAATAAAATTTTTATATAAACAGGAGTATAGGAAAGTCATTGGATACCCCACTTCATGGTAAATAAAAAAAATTTAGTTAAATTACGACAAAGTTTAAATATTATAAAAACCTTTACAGCAAAAAAATAAAAATCGTAAAATTATTGCTTTTTAACTTTATATTTATGTTGTTTGCTTGGCGCCCCAATAGGAATAATCGCACCACATTTACTCTTCCAGCCAACGTTTTGTTTTATTATAGGCAATAATAAGTAATTAAACGCTCTACGTATAATAGTTATCTAGGGACACGCTGGTTATTGTTGTTTGTATTAATGGTACCATACCTAATGTTTCAATAAAGCCTATTTATTGCTGGTCTCTACATATCAGGATTGCCTGCATAAAACTCTACTTTTTATAGTTCTTTAGGTATACAATTATAAGTTTTTGCTTTGTTTGAAAGGTAACCCATCTACTGTTCCAATAACGCCAGCTTTGAGTTCGACTACGCAAGATTATAAGTGCGAAAGGCGTTGAGAATTTCAACACTGCCTATTAAAGTTCTATTGTTACAAGAAAACAATTTTTCAATTTGTATGGGAAGAACTACGAGCACTACAACAATTACGTATTTTTTTATAGGCCACGCCTATTAATAAGGGGATTACGCACAACAATTTTTAAAACTTGTTGTTCTGAAGTCTCACAGTAAGAGTTTTCCTTTTTGTATGAGGACACTGCTCTAATTTAGACTACTTTTCGATCGACGATTCATTCATTTAGATTAACTTTTGAAACTCCCACTTTTTCCGTTCTCGTTATTCGGTTATGCCATTTTTTTACGCAAATTTATATTTATTACGATGGGCATGGCAATTTTGCAGTTAGTGTAGTGTACGTTGGTTCAATTTCAAAAGTAATCTTACCGACCCTGATCTGAAAATGCTACAGTTACCACAAATGCGTGCAAACATAGAGAAATCTAGAAAATACACATTCAAGACAAGACTTGAGTTGGTGAAATCAAGAAGAATTGTACACAATGTACGAGTGCCTAATGACCAATTCCTGTAATAAAATATTGCATACTTCCACTTATATATAGTTTCAGTGGTTGCACTCTTTCGATATCAATTAAGTCACGAATCAGCATAAATGAGTAAATGATTCACTAAAAAAATATTTTTAACTGTAAAATAATCAGTCAATTCATTTAAATTAACACACCTCCTGTTAAAATTTAAATTATCCTTCTATTACAGTTTTAAAATTCTAGTCCTTTGATAGGCTGGCACATATTATTTGTACTTACTTTGGGTACAGAGCCCGTCATTTTTATTTTAATAGAATCTCTTTTTTTTAATAACAAAGTGATTATTTCATTAATTCAAATTGTGGTTTTACATCCTGAATATATTTGTGAAACCATTCACCCCATTCCCATATGTAGTACAGTGAACTCGCAGAAACATGAACTAATTTTTACCGAGGGTGTTCACGTTTTCGAGCTTGTTCACGTTTTAGATTGCATTTTTTTTTATAAAATATTTTAGTTTCTATTATCTTTTATTTAACTTAAAATAAAGTACATACGTTGTTTTTCACCTATGAAACATGTTTTGATTCTATGTTTTGTAAGTTCCTGCCTTATTTTAATATATGTACTACATAGCTACTATGGGTTGCAAAAAGGTTTCTAAGATACGAATTTCTAAACTATGTAATTAAATTCATCAAAAATAGATGTTAGCTGAATAAACTACGACAATTATAAATTTGTTTAATTAGTTTTTATTGAAACGAAGCAACAACAACAAAAACATTCTTTGATACAATGGCAAATAAATAATTTTTTAAGACAACAAAAGGGTGTGTTAAAATTATTTCATTCGAAGGTTTTATAAAAATGATTTTATTATTCATTGACGAGCTAAACAAAAAAGTCGGTGATCTCTTGTTGACGTTGTTTTTGCTTGAGCTTTTGTAATGCAGCCTTTTCTTTGAGGTTTCTTAATACTCTGACATCGCTTTGATCTACATCTCCACTGTCAGCCCATTTCAACAACGTATTAAGTGTTTCTAAAGCCTCCTTTGGCCTAACTTTAGTTACTGACTCTTCTATAACGCATTCATCGTCTTCAGATTCTTCTTCAACTTCAAAACCATCACATTCAGTGGAACATTCATTAGGGTTGTTTTTCCATTCCTGGACAGTTTCAATTGTGCAGTTAGCCTAAAATAAAATTGTGTAAAGTTATGATGCACGTTTAAAGTTTTTTTAATAACCTGAGGAAACAAGATGTTTAAAAGTTCAGCCGCACTTTCTTCTAGTTGTTGGGCTTCTCTCTCCCAGTTTTCTTTCAATACAGCCAAGAGAACGTTTTCCTCACAATCGTCTGTCGCAAAACTCAAAATGTTTTTCCAACATCTATGTAGCAAATCATTAGTTATGCGATTCCATGCACGTTCTAAGTGACAAATGGCTTCTTTTAGCGTGATCTGTTTAATAGATTCAAGTAAATCTGAGTCATTTGCTGCAATAGATGCTAGTAGTGTATTTCTGTAATGGAGCTTTATTATTTTGAATACATTCTGGTCCATTGGTTGGATGAGCGATGTGGCGTTAGGTGGCAAAAACATGACACAAATTAAACCATTCTCAGATATTAATTCGGCTTCAGCTGGATGTGATGGAGCATTATCAAGTAATAAAAGAGCTTTTGGCGAAAGTCCGCTTTTTTATAAAAAATTTAGTAACCTAAATATAAATAAAACTAACTAAACTGTATTTTTTTACAAATGTGATATTATTACCTCAGGAACAAATGAGTGATAAAACCATTCTTTAAAAATTTCTGCTGTCATCCAAACGGATTTCGAGCTTTTATAATTTACAGGACAATTAAAATTTTTGAAACATCGAGGATTTTTAGCTTTTCCTGCTGCGTTTGCGCAACACATAAACGTCAGTCTTTGTTTTTCCATTTTTGCACCTGGAGCAGTTTTTTCCAAACTGGAGACATATGTTTTGTTCGGTACGTTTTTCCAACACAAACCAGATTCGTCAGCATTGTACAGCTGGTCGTTACATAGTCTATTCTTCTTTTCAATTTTTCTTTATATAGCTCCACCAAATGATAGCGTGCAGAAAGTTTCTCACCACAAATTTGAAGTAGTCGGATACCGTATCTTTTCTTAAATTTCTGAAGCCAACCATCACTGGCTAATGCTTTTAATAAGCATGTTCATTTTCCTTAATTTGATTGTGCAATTCAATAGCTTTGTTTTTAATCATAATGCCGCTAACCGGTAGGTTTTTATTTCGAAGTTGGGTAAACCATTTGTACAGACATTTTTCCATTTTTGGAAGCTCCGAAGTATGCAGTGTTTTCCGTTTTCCAGGACCCGAAGATGTGTTATTGACGCATTTCAAAATCGTGTCTTTTTTGTTTCTAATTAAACAAATCGTCGATTTGACGACATTATATTTTTTCGACAAACCAGTTACAGATGAACCTTTCCGTAACAGCTCTAAAATATAACACTTTTCTTGAAGAGTTAACACTTTTGATTTTTTATTAGACATATTTTCAATAAAAAATATTTTTATATCACTTTTTTATTATGTATAGTCAGCGCAGAGATATACTTCCAGGAGAACTGCCGCGTTAATACTAAAACTACTTATTAAGCAACAAAAGTCGTTTACAACAAACAAACTACGAAATTTTTCTGCGGGGAATTCCCAAATTTTTAAATAAGCTTACAAAATTGAATTTTAACGTACAATAAAAAGTTCACGTTTTAGAGCCTTCAGCCTTTGTTCACGTTTTAGAATATTCAATGTTAAAAAAAATGTTCATGTTTTTGGATGTTCATGTTACTGGGGGTTCACGTTTCTGCGAGTTCACTGTAGTTAAAAACTTTCTATTCACTCTTCTAAAGGCTCATGGTCACATGCATTTATTTCTGTATTAGGGATTTATTAACATGCAAAGCGCTCATTAGAAGAGTGAGAAGGCATCTCAGTTAGTGTATTGATCGGGTATTAGAGTTTAAATGACTCAATTCAGGTAATAAAGTCATTTTTGAGAGACATTGTCCCAAAATTTGATGACAAGGTCTTGCAATAACTGGATAGTTTAAAATGAAGGAAACAAATTTAAAAGAAATAAAATAGTATCAGCATAAGCTGAAAAATTGCCGAGATAACAGGATATTGTAAGAAAGTGATACCCCTACTGCACAGTGGTCCAAGACGCCAATCTAGATGGAAAAAAGTCATAACTTCTCTTGGGAAGCAGCTAAAAGTATGGAATTTTGGAATTATGTATATCTTATCGAAAGCATTCTTTGTACTAAAAATGGACGTTATGTGTAACATGGGTGTGGAAATTGTTATGATATTTTTAAGAATATGACAATGTAAAGAATATTAAAATATTAATTTAAAGGTGCCGAATACTCATTTTAGCAATATTTTCAAGGACGACTCGAACGAGGGTTTCAGCCACCTGTTTTTAAGATTGAAGATATATATGAACATTTTTAAAATATCAAATTCTTTGTAATAACTACGAAAAAATTTCATTCAAATTTAATTTCTATAATTTATAATTATTCGGAATCTTTTTATATTGAATTTCTATGAAAGGATATAAAAGTAAGAAAATGTCTTCATCATCTAATAGTTTTTCATTTCGAGAGCTAAGAAATGGCTTTGTTGAAAAAGATGAAATTACTGGATCTGATGACAGAAGCAAATAATTGAAAAGATCTTCCATTGTTTTTTCTCGTGACATTTTTCTAGTGTGATGTTCACGAATAAATTTAAAATCTTTGTTTCGAGACTCTAGTGCTTCCTCCGACATCATTCCTAACGGTAGTGCCGCATTTTTAATTATGTCTGCACCATGAATCAAAATTTTGTAGGCACTCGATGGCATATAGTACCATTCATACAGTTCTACGTAACGATCCTCAGTAT
The DNA here is from genome assembly GCA_030448955.1 of Trichopoda pennipes. Taxonomy (NCBI): domain Eukaryota; kingdom Metazoa; phylum Arthropoda; class Insecta; order Diptera; family Tachinidae; genus Trichopoda; species Trichopoda pennipes. The sequence goes on along the minus strand of JASKUP010000010.1, from coordinate 4,721,775 downwards.
CCATCGCATGTTTTCGGAACGCTTCCACATTAATTGCATAACCACATGACATAGTTCTCAAAATTATTCCTAGTCTTTTTATTAAACTTTCATTTACTCCTGTTATTTGAGAAGCTAAAGAAAGTTGTTAAAAATTTTTTTAGCGGTATTGTCGTCATTCGTGCTTCCTTCTCCCGGCTTAGGAATATCAATAAGCAAATTCATTTCTGATTTCAGAGCGCTAATTATTTCATATTTTCTTTTCTTCTGTAAAGCTTTATCGGACTCACTACAAGCTTACTCCTTATCCACGCATGCAATGTCGATAACCCATATTCGAAAAGATTGACCCTTACATTCAAGGCTTTAATTTATTGCAATTTATTCATAATGGTTGGCGTTGCTCCACAAATACCACATGTTTGAGTAGAGGAATCGCTAAGAAATGAGAAAATTTTGCCATCAATCATTGTTAAATAAAACACATGTTTAACAATAATTGTTTTATCTTCAATGTTAGAAGCTATTGACACTATTGCATTTATTTAATTTTGTATGTAGTTAGTTTCATCTTGAACCGAAGATTTTGTTTCTTTTTCAAAAATCAGTTTAATCGGCCTGCAAAAACGTGTAGATGATGGACGTGGGTTCTCTATATGATATGGTTATCGTACTTTAGTTGTAAAGGTACCAAGCAAATTGCAAACAAATATTTATCTGTTTTATGTTGCTCTCGTTGGATATTCAGTTATGTTCTTTAGAATCGCGGCAGCATCCCTCTTGCCAGATTTATAAAGACTAACGTCAGCAGCGAAAACTAGTTTCTCAGGTGAACATTCACTAACTAAAGACGATACTTCCAAATGCTTCCCTTTTTCAGATTTACGTGAAAAATTTAATCGAGGTCTACCAAAATTTGATGTTGGCGGTTGGATACCTAAATCCTCTGGAATTTTAATCACGCTTTCAGAAGGAAGACGTAATACTCCATTTAACCAAATTTTGTTAGAGTCTTTAAAATATTTCTTAGATCTTTTTGCTTTTATCCATCTTTCGTTAATTGAATACGTTAATCTCCATACAGCTAGCTTAACTTTATTGCAATAATCTTCTGTTTCAGTTTTCTGTAATCCACTCTTAGCAATAAAATAGCTAATGACAGCTTCTACCCTTTTTTTGCTTTCCATTTCGGCAATCCACACATTATATAGTTCTCTCCGTGTTATGGGTGTGCTATCTATAAATGTTTATAAAAAGCTTACCGGTAAATAATTGCGAACAATTTTTTTCCCATCTAAAGTGGACATTACACAGATTAGCAGGGCATAATTTATTTCACAGGAATCCACGGGAATCCTATTTAAAAGTTACTCGAAAAACCATAAAATGCTAAATTCTTACTACACAAAACACATATTTCCTCTTATCTATTATTTTGCACACAGATCATTTAAATTCGACTTTTATTTATAATACCTGACATAGTGCAGCGTAAAAATATAAAAACAAAAATTTGGTCATCTTTGATGTTACGATCAGTTCAAATGTGATGCTGTCAATCGAATGAGCTGCTATAACAACAGTGACAATGCATTTGTTCTTTTTCAAAACTTCATAGCAAAGCAAATATGTAAAAAAAAACCTAATATACAGTTATGCACAGTGGATAGTTATCTAACAATTACCAAACAAATTATTTGAACTTTGAAACATAAAAGAATTGACTTTTTTCCACCTACATTGGCGTATTGGACCACTGTGTGCTTGCATTAAAAAAAAACATAAGTAGGTTGCAATTTTTTAAAAGGACGATAACGCATCAATGACTGTAGATACAGAGGCAGCAGAAAACTATTAAATAGAAAATTAAATATTACATCAAGCTCGAATTCACCTAGGCTTCACAGCCAGTACCATATTGGCGCAGTAAAAAGTCGCTTCGGTTTATACATCATTTATTTCTAAGCTCACTGACTACACTGAGTGTTTAATAATTGTTAGATAATCTTTAATTAGTACAAGGTATTTATGTTTCATTGGTGAATTCAGTTTACTCAAGTGATCAGCTTTCCGTCATTTCTTAGTTTTAAACTGTCGAATGTCGCCTTAAAATAATATGTGTGCTACTACAGCTGCTTCAGTATCTTTTGCTTCAAAAATGTTTAACTTAGCGAAGAAAAGAAATTACTTATAATTTACAGCAGAAAAAAATGGCATCAATTTACATGCGCTGCAATGCAACAAATAAATTTCTTAAAATTAAATATTTTTTTACCAATTAGAAATTTTAAGTAAAACTCAACTCAAAATTAGCACCTTGCATTAAGTTTACAATACGCTTATCAACGACAGTAAGCAGCGATTGGAAACAATGTTCGTAAATTAAGCAAAAAGTATAAAAAGACAAACAAAACTGGATAAAGTAAAAACAAAATATTTCATGAAAATACAAATCCAGACAAACAAAGCTCCACATTGTTGTGGGTTATCGCCAAGAAAAAATAAATAGAACACCGATATTAACATAAACTTGCATACAGCCACAACTTTCTTATATTTAACACAAGACAAAAAATACAACAGTCGTACGAACAAGACATGTTTTCAACAACAAAGTAAAAATAAGATATTTTTACACGACTATTAAGAAGGATATAGAAATAAAAAGCAAACGAATAATTATTAGAAATGCTATCACATTCTGCTGGTTGATTGCGCAACAATATACAGGTATATTCTTCTGATATTTGTTTTCAAAGCGAGCATTACAATTCCATAATATTCTTAAACATTGGCCTCCTTCAAATTAGTTCACGTAGGCTAAGCACATCAGATTAAGTATTAAAGAATGGCATCTAGCTTTATACATAGTTCATCTGAAAAGGTTTTATTTGAATTCAAATTGAAATAATTTATTTAAATAAAAAAGAGATAAATCAATAAAAAAACTAAATAATTTTTAATCTGAATTTAAATAAAGCAATTAATAGATGCAACAAGTACAAGAATTATAACCGCAGCCTATGCCACATAAACTTGGTGAGCTTAGTTATTTACCGGTGGACGGTCTTCAAATCAGTATTTATGGTTTCTGGTGTCTCAAGCTCTAAAAGAGTATTTTTACTCTCAAAATTGCCTTCATAATTCTGTTATAAATTTTTCAACTTTTTCATAATTGACAAGCATAAAACTCCAAGCATGAACTCCAAACTACAATGTCATTATTATCTCTGGAAAATTATATTATGGAAAATTTCTTTTGTGCACCAGAATATAAGGATAACTTTAATTATTGTAGAAATTATAGAATTCACTCAGTAAAAATTAATTTACCAATCTTCTCTATTACTTAGTCAAACCTTCATTAATTTTTTATGTAAAATAATTCTGCGTTAATTATAAATTTTTACACATTCATTAAAGCAGTCTTGAAACCGTCCATTTCTATTATAGTGCATAAGAAATCAAGGTAAAAGTATCATTTTATTCATACATCTATATACATATACTAGAAGGCTAAAATATGCTGGCTTTCATTAAAAGCTGCAGTACTTGGTGCAGTTACAGGGTACACCACATATATATTATATATGTCTTGATTCAGCCTCTTTGCTATCATTAAAAACATTGTAGAAATTAACACCAATGAATGAAAGAATGCACAAGTACATATACAAACGCATGTACAGTAGAATTATATACATGTATATTGTTACATATATTCCTTTTAGTATTCCTTTTAATAACACAGTATTTTAGAGTTTCAAGTTAAGTTAAAAGATTTATTTACTTTCAATACACACAAAATAAACACAATGGTAACTTTGTTGTCTTTACTCATCAGTCAGCTAATGTAAAGGTTTTTTTATAAAACTGTTTAGTTTTATAATGTTATATTGATGAATGAATGCTAAAAGGTATTTAAAGAGCCTTTAAATATTTTGAAATACTTTAAATAAAAATGTAGGCCATTTGAAGCTTTAAAATCATTGGCAATTTCTACTTTACCTACAAACTGTATACAAAGTTTACTTAAATAATTTTGTATATCATCTTAAATTCTTGATAATAATTATTTTAAATTTAAAAAAAAAATTTTTTTATTTAAGGCAAAGAACTTACTCTTTGCGATTTAAATTGCTATCCTTTAACAACTGAACGATCCAAGATCCAAATAATGTGTCGAAGTATTTTTTTTAAATACTAAACTTTGAATGGTAACGCTTCCATGTACTATGCTTAAAGCTTTAAACATTTTTTTACCCGTAATTGCCTAAAAGGTACTGTAACATTTAGGCGATTTGCTTCTTAATTGAAATATATAAATATAGCCAATTAAAAAAGATCAATAAAACGTAATGAAAAAGTTACTAAAATTCATAATTATGATTAACAATTAAAAGTAAATAAATAAATAAATGCAAATGTAATATCGTCAATAATTATTATGCCTGGGATATCTCAGCCGAAAGTCGTATACGAAACGCTAGATTAATAGTAAACTCTAGCATTAAATAGCCACATAGACATTTACGTTTTGCATTCTCAAGAGAAGCTGTAATTGACCTTTGAAAGATACATTTTATATAGTGTTTTACAAACTAAGAGGTCTACTACACGCTCAAATCTCCTTGAAGCATACATTTTCGAGCGTTTGTTTACAAAAAGAGATCTAAACGTACTAACTAAGGGAAAAAATGTTTGTAAGGGCGTTACAGATTTCTCTGCGAAATTTTTCAAGCTATGATTTTTATATTATTTTTAACATTATTGCAACTAATTCTAATATATTAATTTTATATACAAATCTTTCATATAAAATTAATGATTAATTAATGATTACTTTGTCTTCTAAAATTAGTTTGAGCCAGTGTTACAATATGCTAAAATTATTATTTTCAGCAAATAATTGATTTATATTTTAGGCTTTGTTACTTACAACAGTGAACAGTTAACATTAGATATTATTTGTTCAAAGCATACAAACAATTTGTTTCAAGTTCGATCCAAACAACAAACGTGTTCAGCAAATATTTGGACAACTGTTTGTACATACCAAGATGCCACACCATACGATCACACAGAATTGATATTCACTTTGCTTAAATGCTTTAGTAAAAGGTTATTTTATGATTTACTTCCAGAATTAACAGCACTTTTTAGTTTTAATTTAAGTAGCCAAGGAACGGATTTATAATGTGAAATTTTTCAATTTTGATTACCAACCTGTGCCGGTGCCAAATAACTTTTTTTTTTAATGCTATAAACAAAACTACACAGCTTCGGCTGTGTGGCACGTAGCGCCGTCCTGTTGAAACCAAATGTTGCCAATATCCTCCTCTTCAATTTCTGTGAACAAAAATTCGTTCAACATGGCCCGATAACGATCGCCATTAACTGTAACGGACACTCCTGAAAAATGGCCCAATTATGCCTGTTGACCAAAATCCGCACCAAACAGTGACTCGTTTTGGGTGCGTCGATTTTTCAAAGTATGCGTGCGGGTTTTCTGTGCCCCAAATGCGACAATTTTGGTTGTTTACACACCCGCCAAGATCAATGACCTTCATCTGAAAAGATGATTTTTTTTTTGCAAAATCGGCATCTTCTGTAAGTCGTTGGTAGATTTTTATTGCAACAAAGTTTCATTTATCACAACACCTGATACGCTTTAAAAATGAACTGAAAAATTAAAGGGCATTAAGCTATTGTAAAAAATAATACGTAAATAATTCTTTCGTTCACGAAAAACAATTCAACTTGAATTCAATTACTTACTCAGCGAGTGCTTATATAGTTGTTTTAAATGGTTCTCGCATATAAAAGGTCCGCCATCTAAAGTTTTTTTCAACTAGTGGTTATTTCGTGAATGGTAACACTAAGCTCATATTTGGTTGTGTATACGTTTGAACAACGCTGGGAAATATTGTGATATTACTTTGAAAATCATGGTAATGTTGCAGAATGTGTGCGAAAATTGCGTACGCATTTTGAAAGAAGCGAAGCACCGTCAGCTCCTTATGTTCGTTATCTTGTGAAAGAAACTGGCGACCTCATTGACAAACCAAAGCGTGAAAAGCCAAAAACAGAAACTATTGCTGCTGTGACAGAAATTGTGCGTGAAGCCCCATCAACATCAATTCACCGTCGTCGAACATTTCATAGGCATCATTGACACGAATTTTGCATAGAGACCTTGGTACTACGCCCTACAAAGTCCAATTGGTTCAGGAGTTGAAGCCAAGTGACCATCCAATGCGTTTTCGCTTCGCTAAGAGAGCCTGCAATCGACTTACAGTAAATGCCGATTTTGCAAAAATATCATCTTTTCAGGTGAAGCCTATTTTGATCTCAGCGGGTATGTAAACAAGCAAAATTGTCGCATTTGGGGCATAGAAACCCCGCACGCATACATTGAAAAGCCGACACACCCAAAACGAGTCACTGTTTGGTGCGGATTTTGGTCCAGAGGCATAATTGCGACATTTTTCTTCGAAAAGGAGCAAGGGGTGTCCGTTACAGACAACCGTTACAGTTAATGACAATCGTTATCGGGCCATGTTGTTCACAGAAATTGAAGAGGAGGATATTGGCAACATTTAGTTTCAACAGGAGGGCGCTACGTGCCACACAGCTGAAGCTACGCTCGATGTTTTGCGCTTTATTTTTGAAGAACGCATTATCAGCTTTAGAGCTGATGTCGTTTGGCTACCTCAGAGCTGCGATTTGACACTGTTGGACTATTATTTGTGGGACGCCGTCAAAGATAAATGTTACGCCGACAAGCCAAAGACAATTGTCGCTTTAAAGGATAATATTAGTGAAGCCATTGGTGAAATATAGCTGCACACAATCGATAATGTGCTTAAAAATCGAACCGATAGTGTAGGATACTAAATGGCCAGCCGAGGCAGCCATTTGAGTGAAATTATTTTCCATTATTAACCCGAAGGATTGCACTCTTTCAAATAAAAAAAGAAATTTGAGAAAATATTTAGTAGTTTTGTTTATAGCATTTAAAACAAAAAAAAGTTATTTGGCAGACCCTTTACTTGGTCATTTAGTTCCTCAAGGAACTCCAACAGTTGTAACACCATTTATGGTATGTATTGATACAATCAGACATATAATTCGACCAATAACATTAGCTGTACAGTTAACAGGAAATATAAGTGATGGTCATATATTATTAACCAAATGCACTCCTGGCTTTAAACAATTTTAAGCAGTTCATCCGTGACCTAGCCACTATATGTGAGTAACTTTCCACATTTTCATCTTCTTTATAGAATCAATTATATTTTTCATCTGCTTCTATCTTGTTATTAATTTAATGCTATTTGAGGTTTTTTCATTGCAAACAGAAAATGAAAACTCTGAGAACTTATTATCTCTAATTCTACGGAAAAAAGGAAGTTTTACCACTTCATCCAAAAAGAATAACAAACTACAGGTGCCTGCACAATATTCAAAATGATTTTATAGCAAAGCATTTTCATACGAAAATTGTATTGTAATTAGCCGGAAAAAGAGAAATATGGTACGGTCTGCATTGCTGGCGCAGTAACCAGCTAATTTTCGCTTTTTAAAAAAAAAAATACGGTTCGGAAACAACATAACATAGAGAACTAATCATAAATGACAGCCTCAATGTGATCAGCTTCAGAGCAGTTGCAAAACACCACACCATATTTTCATAGAAATTGTTAGAAGACGAAAAGAATGCATGTCCTGCATCATGCAAAATAGTTAATTCCTTTTTTCTAATTATAGGAGAAAATTAAAACAATCAAAGCTCAGTTGCAAATTAAAATTTTTTCAACATAAACCAAATTTTAGACTGTCGTAAAAATTGTATTTATGCCATTTTAATTATTTATATACAAGCCTGTCATAAATCCTTTATCATGTTGATTAATATTTAGTGAAAGAGCGAATAAATACTCTAATGAATATTGTCGGCGTAAATATTACAAAGCAAGTGCATGTTGGGGAAACTGTGGTTGGGTCAGTAAACAAACGAATACGGAAATGAACTTTTAAAGGACATGAAAAAAATAAGTAGAAACACTAATACAGAGAAACGTTCAAATTAAAAAAAACAATAACAGCAATAACTACAACTACAATAGAGGAAGCAACACAGGCAAGGAATATAAAAATAATTATATAAAAAAAACTAATGTTATAATAATATACTCGTACTCCTATGGCTTTAGTCATGGTCTGTGGTTAAATAAATGGTTATTTGTTATAATGTTCTCATTGCTTAAAACCACTCACATAAACAACTTCATGGGCAACACAGAAACACAGATAGAGGATAAATGAAGAAGAATTTTTGGTTTGACTTTGTTTTTTCTTAATTACTTTTATTGCTGTGCGAATACTTCTTGTTGAAGTTAATGCTTAGAGCTATCAAAGCTAATCATTATTACCCGCTTAAATCTAAGCCTAAGAAGTAATGCATAATGTGTGCAAGGCCGCTAGGCTTTAATCTGACAATGATCTTACCACTGGGTATAAGAAAAAGCGTCCACCCGCGGCCTAAGATGTTTACGTCTCAATTTTTGAGTGCACGGTAGCAGGCCCGAATTGGAGACTATACAACGCTTGTCATATTGCATGCGCGAGCTAGGACATTAAATATTTAACCTGCGTTACCACTTCTTCACAACTTTCTTCAAGGTCCGATTAAACCACAGCCACTACGTTGCTAATCAACCAAGAACCAGAACAGTGCCATAGCCCTGCGGGCAACTAGTTTCCGTGGTACCAGTATATGTCTATTAAGTTCACAAGTCAGACTTCGAGTGTCCTGTATCTCTTCCAGTTTGGGGCTCCTGCTATCCCAAGCAGCTGGTCCCGCCTTTTACTCTAGAAAGCACATGTTAAGATGGGAAAGAGATCCATCAAGACTTCGTGGCCCAGTAAGTTATATGAAAGTAAGCGCCCATAATTCTATATATATAAAAATAAGTCGGGTTTTCCTTCCTGACGCTATAACTCCAGAATGCACGAACCGATTTCTCCTTCTTTTGCATTGGTTGGAAAGACAAAAGCAGGAAAACAGGGAAAATCATTTTTCACACACAGCGCCATCTCTGATACATAGCATGTACTACAACGGCACCGGTACGGAGTGTATGAGTATCCCTCACGAAAATAAATGCGTTTCAATTTAAGAAGATGGCGCCGGTGCGTTATACATTGTTTGACAGCTACTCATGCCCACGTGAAATTGAGATTAAAGTTATTCCCTTCCTAACAGTTCAATTAGAAACCATCAAATCAATCACGCGTATTGTGCAAATTTTTATTAAACTTCAACAGCAGGACTGTCCATAGTCAAAAATGCCGAGAGGACGGCGTGCGAACATCGGCCGCCGTGTGCAGCTGTAGTTAACCAATGGCTTCACGAATATTGTCCTTAAAAGCGTCAATTGTCTTTGGCTTGTCGGCGTAACACTTATCGTTGACGGCACCCCTCAAATATTAGTCCAACGGTGTCAAATCGCAGCTCCCAGGTGGCCAAGCGACATCAGCTCTGCGGCTGATAATGCGATCATCAAAAAGAGGGCGCAAAACATCGAGTGTAGCTTCGGCTGTGTGGCACGTAGCGCCAAATGTTGCCAATATCCTCCCCTTCAATTTTTGTGAACAACATGGCCCGATATCGATCGCCATTGACTGTAACGGCCACTCCTTGCTCATTTTCGAAGAAAAATGTCCCAATTATGCCTCTGGACCAAAATCCACACCAAACAGTGACTCGTTTTGGCTGCGTCGGCTTTTACATGTACGCGTGCGAGTTTTCTGTGCCCCAAACTCGACAATTTTGCTTGTTTACATACCCGCCAAGATCAAACTGAGCTTCATCTGAAAAGTCAGACCTATTTCTTTATGCAAAGTTCACCTCAATGATTTCTCTGAAATGTTCAATTGTTGAGAACGACGATGAATTGATGTTGATGGCCCTTCACGCACACTTTCTGCCACAGCAGCAATGTTCTCGGGTGTATGCACTGTTTTTGGGCTTTCACGCTTTGGTTTATCGATGAGGATGCCAGTTTCATTCACTTTTTTCACAAGATAACGAACATGCGGAGCTGACAGTGCTTCTCTTCTTCTAAAATCCGTACGCAATTTTCGCACACATTCCGTAACATTTTCAAGTAATGTCGCAATATTTCCCAGCGTTGTTCAAGCGTATACACAACCATACTCGTTCAGCTGAAGGATAAAACTAATTATCTGTCAAATCAAACATGAGCTAAGTGTTACCATTCACGAAATAAGCACTAGTTGAAAAACAAAACGTTAGAGGACGGACCCTTTACATAAGTATATCAAACTAACTAACTCAGTAACAGATTTTAAATCAAAAGGAGAGAGGAGTTACAGATATTACTGCCATCTTCAACAAATAAAATACATTATTCTTAACTAATATTATTATTATTATTATTTCTTTTCTTTATATTAATTATTTATTATTTCATAAATTTCATTACACTCCGCCTACATTAGACATTAATTGCTTTTAATACATGATGTTGAACATAGTGCGCAGTGCGGTTTATTCTGCTGCATACAAATGCCATAATTTTATGAATGTCGTCGGATGGCAAAAAAATGTATAATTTTGCTGTGCTGTGTAAATTAAAATAATTTATATTTAGATAGTTGCTTTTATTAAAAGAAATGTGTTTTAGAATTAAAATAAGTTTATGTTGTATAATAAGTTAAATTTCTTTACGATATTTCTAAATAACAATGGAACACACATTGTTTAAAAAAATACACGCAAAGCATTGTAATTCAGGGTTTAAAAGGATTTTCGTAACATGTGACTTAACTACATTATAACGTGAACAAAACAGGAGTGCTAATTCATATCTAATGTAGACGGGGTGCTATACACGGCCGCCTCTGATTGCATATAGAGAAGGTTAAAGTAGAGACACTAATAATTTTCGCACATAGTCCATGGGATGGCAGAAATATTATTGCAAAATTTTCAGATCCCAAATAAGAAATTACTCTTTTGGCTGATGAATTTGGTGAATTTTGGCTTCATTACAGTTTGGAATTCTTCTTACAAAAATTAATTAGATTAAGTCAATAGAGGAGTTAATTATTATCAAAGTAGATGAGCTTTAAAACTATGCTTTCGTAAGTGGATTACAACAATTAAAGGGATTTCACAGATTGTCACACGTCAGAGAGGACTAGCGTTCACGAAAAGTTTTTTATGAATAAAAGCGTAAAGGCCTAACTATAATATGCATAAGCTGGCTTAAGGTAATGTCAAAAATTGAACGAAAAGTCTGTCAAATGCTTAAGCAAATCATTGAAGATTTTTAGGTGACTATATTATACTTACATGACTATAGAAATTATTATACACAGTTGCACATTTGTTTTAATCGTACGTTTGAAAAAAAAAAATAATTTCTTTGTAAATAAATGAAATTTATTAACAAAAAGGCATTTAATAATCATACTTTGTATACTTAATACTATTCTTATAAAAATTTATAATTTTTTGTTAATAGTTTTAAGAAAATTACGGAAGAAAAATTACATATAAATCGCTGTTTGTATTATTTGGGCCAAAAGTACTAAAAATATGCAACTGTATGCATCATTGAATTTAAAAACAATAAAAAATTAAGTTTGTTGCAAATTGTTGGTTCAGAAATAGAAAAGAAAATAAAATGTTTAAAGGCCCTTAAGTTATTAAACTCCTAGGTTGAGTCTAGTTCTTCAACGTTATCACGAATACTACAAAATAAAAATTCACATTCTAAAAAAAGTAAAAAATATTCAATGTAAATCCTTATACCGGGGGGTGCGAGAAAGCTTTTCGAAAACATGATAGGCCGCAATTGTGTCCATTCCTCAATATAGCCAATTCCACTGCCAGATGGAGCTACCATCCTCTTCATTTCCTTGCAGAAACATTCCCGTAGTAACTTCCATCTGTGTTTGCACTCTGCAATTTTATAAAATTCATACCAGTATGAAAATTGTAAAACACAAACAAAATTCTTCAAGGTATTAATTACCACTTTTGCTGAATTTGTCTGTTACCTCTTTCCACGCTCGTTCCTTTGATTTGCTATTATAATAAAGCGCGTCTATTTTGTCATATAAGCAATTTTTCCGTTGCACATTTTCTATTAAATTCAGATAAAATATTTTTCGCATTCGCTCTCCGTTGGAATTCGTTTTCTAATGAATCTATGACACAGTACAAAATCAGCTGTTTCCGATAGGAATTGCGTGATATGATTTATATCTGCGCATGTCTATGGAGCCTTAATCAGATGGTGGTCAAACCACTTTGCATAAATAGGAACGTCATGCTCGTCCTGGGAAGCCGAAGACTAATTCTAGCAACAGGTTTCTCCTAGTTGCAACTTTAATGATTCCAGAGCAGGGCTGCAAATCATCACTCCTTGCTGAAGAGTTGGAGGATATCCAACTCCTGTCCAGAACACATGTCTAGCATGCTCACTGGACTGGATCATTCACCTAGGGTGTCATTAACGGCGAAATGATCCTGGCCACCATATTAAACAACAAACCTGATATGGGGCCGCAAAACCACAGCCACCACGATACTCCCATATAGGGGCTAACCTCAATAATCAGCCAGAGAACAGTTAAATCTCTAAAGAGACTCTGGGGCTTACTGATTCCCGTGAAAATAACGTGGGGTTCCCAGTTGACCCCTGCAGCCTTCAGGGGACTGAACTCCCTTTTTCCCCCAGCAGCACAGGTCTAGATATCCGGTATTCTATAAAGACCAATAAATGTGCCCCCGGGGAGTTTCATACTTTGCTTAAGCAAATGACATTTGACGAAACTTGACGAAAGGTTTTGTTAAGTACATTATAGTTTGCCGCTATTAAGTATTTCCACAGTTGCTTAAGTTGCCTTAAGCCAGAACATGCATAATAAGTTGCGTCTTAAGAGTGAGCGTGAGTACATGTGAGCAGATAAAATATACACAAGTAAAATACTTAAAAAGTTGATGACAGTATATAGACATACACTCGATAACTTTATGCGAGTTAAAAATACATTATTAAACACGTGCAGTGTAATAATATTTATCGGTTACTAGCAAATGGTAAAAAAATATAGTTTTGCTTTCGCTGCCTTAAAACAGTTAAACTCAATTTGGCATCTTAAACGAACTGTTAAAAGAGCACTGACACAAATACTATTTCTGTAGATTATCAAGAGAAAACAGGACCATAAGATATGAAATTCCGTTCTCTATTTGCTGGTTAAAGAAAAATCTGTAGCAACACAGATTATAATTTAAGTGATTAAGTTTAGACTCAAGAGATTTTGTTTAGCTATTTGAGGAGATACATATCTAGGATGATAACCAGAACTTGAGGTGTTTCATTAATAAAATTAAAAAAAAACATCTCTAGATACAGTGGCAGGTGGTTTCAGCTGCAATCCTTCTTTTAGAGTTCCTATTCAGCATTCTAATCCCCATCTATAAGCAAATATTGACTTCATCTGGTATTAAATTATGCAAAGCTTAATAATAACTTTAGCATTAGACCAGCAAATATTTTATTAAATATAATTCTGGTGGTTTCCGGGCAGGTTTAGTTCCTTTATAAGAAGCAGCACAGTTTTTTGCAGAATACTGCCGAGCTGTGAACTATTTGTGATCTTTTATTCTTCTCTTATTTATTCTTTCCTCTTTGTAACCGTGCAAAACAGCTCAGATGATGACCTTTATGGATATCGATAGCGATGGATATTATACACCACATTATTAAATACATGATGATCTAAAAGCGGTACTCTTCGAGTCTACTTGACTTGCCGCAAAACAAGCTGCCACCAAACAAACCAACTAAAAGATCGTGGGTTTTTCTTTCCCAGAAATCAAATATTTTAAATGGGAATGCTGCATTAAATATCATTATATTTTAGTTTAAGGGTTTTACGAAACTAAATTTAGTTTATAAAATTTCTATTCCAGTAAATATCTAAATAGTTCACCAACTAAAATGTTTTAAAATTTTGGTTTAAAAACTTATCTCAATCAAAAATCAAACTTAGCAATCATTATTTCTTTATAAATTTAAATGCTTTCTAACAAATACTTTTCTAAAGTTTGTAATAGATTTTACGATGATTGTAAAAAATTAAAACGACAATGTGTGACTTTTGGCAATTACTTTCACAATTGTTGTAATAAACTAATAAAGCACGAAAAACCACGAAAAAAACAACAACAGCGAAGAACATAAATAAAATATTTTTGGGATAACAATAGAAGTAATACAGCAAGTAATTGCACTTCAAAAACTATAAATCGAACTAATGTAGTTCACTTAGTCACACTTCCTTTAGAGAACTTGCCAATAACCCGGCAATAACAAAATAAAGAGGCCATAGTTTTCTAATAGTTTTCTTCTATGCGATTTAAAACCCCGCTTAAGGACTTGTCAAAACAAACGAGGAAATTTTAAAAAATATATGTATATATAAACAAATCAAGCATATTGTTATGTTTATTCCTTTTACGATCCAGCTGCGCTCGGAAGCTATTTGCTAATGATTAATATTTCATATGGAGTTAGAAAAAAAATTTCAGTACAAAGAAGAAACGACACAAATTTTTCTCATTTTTATTATTTAAATAGTTCTTAAGATAATTTATTTTAAAGCTTAAAATTAAACAAATTTTTTTGTTTTTCTGATGGGAGAGAAAATAAACAACGGTGATGGTGTACCAACTCTCGTGCATGCAACATACAATTGCCCGTGGGAAAAACATTGGAATTCTAGGTTTAACCCACACACTTTTAGCGATTGTCCTTGGGATTTATTAATCGTCATTGCGAAAGCAAGGCGAACGATGAATTGGACACGTTTAAACTTTAATGGTAAATCACTTGGGATGATTTACCATTTATTCCAAAGATGCTTTGGAATAAGCAGCTCTTCACCTAAAAACTTTCCCATAATTATCAATGCTTTAATCGCGTTTGACTGATTTGGCTAATTCAGTTCACATGACATGACTATTACCGCTCAAACCTTGAGCTGCAAGTTATGTGATGGCATTCCCGGCAAGTCCAATGAATTCAGGAACTCTTCAGAGTAGTTAACAATATTATCAGAATCGGTAATGGAATCAATCGATTTACACGAATACCATTCGCCATTAATTAAGCTTTTGATTCCTAAATTTATTTCATCAACGTATTTGTTTTTTGCAGCTAAAATCGCTCTTTCACTTAACCAAAGGTAATCGCTGTAATTTTGAGCAATATGTGGAAACACTATGCAATTAGTTCGCCTTTAGACGTTGTAAATTGGCAAACGCCCATTGGAAAGGAAATTTGGCCTGTTGTAGAGTCAGCCGGTATTTTTACACTGCCAATGTCTAACAATTGCTTTGAAAAAACTTAAACAGATGGATCATTTTGAATTGCAACTCGCATATTCTCTGTTAAATTGAGCAAGCATTAATTAGATCGGCAGGTGTTGATCTTGGAATGACTGGCAGTATTTGTCGAAAGTCTCCGGACAATAAAACCATCAGCCCTTCAAATATTTGCTGATTATTGCGCAAGTCTCTTAGCGTTCTATCAAGTGCCTCTAATGCTCGTTTGTGAACCATCGTACATTCATCCCAAATTATCTCTTTGCTGTTTTGAAGTACTTTTGCCATCGCGGAATGCTTCGAAATGTTTAACGTTGGCTCATATACCGTTTGCAAGTTTAAAGGCAGTTTTAGAGCGGAATGAGCTCTTCTCCCTCCTTCTAATATGGGAGCATCGTGGTGGTTGTGGTTTTGCGGCCCCATAACAGTATAATGGTTATTATGGTCGCCAGGATCATCTCACTGATAATGACACGCAAAGTGAATGATCCAGTCCAGTGAGCATGCTTGACATGTGTTCTGGACAGGAGTTGGAAAGTCTCCAACTCTTTAGCAAGGTGTGATGATTTGCAGACCTGTATTGAAATCATTAAAGTTGCAACTAGGTGGTTCTGTTGCATAGAATTATGGTTTCGGCTATCTAGGACGCATGTATGACGCTCCAAATTATACAATAGTGGTTTGTCCACCATCTGATTAAGACTACATAGTCAGGCTCGGATGTAAAACAAATCACACTCCTTCTAATAGGGTAGCATCAATCAATTCCAGAGGAAGCTACTGCAAATGCGATTTGGTTTTGTGAGCGAACCGAAGACAAAAGTAGGGAAAGTAAAAACGTCTTGCCTGTTCCGCCGGGTGCATCGAGAAAGAAGATTCCTCCATAACCTTTTTTTCTCTTATAAAAACTATAAATTTTAAAATTATGTGAATCAAATCGCACGCTGAATGTGCATACATACATACGTACATATATATGTAGAATGTATATTCAAATTTTCACTTTTAATATTATCCTACACGTCTAAATTAAATCACTGAGCGCAGTTTGGGAACTTTATAAAGTTTAAACGTAGGCTAAGTAAGAAAAATGAATAGTGAAAACGATTTATTTATGTTTTCACTAATTTAATGCACAGTATATTGAAAAGTGAAAAGAAAAACATGTATAAAAAAATTAAGACTTTTTCTTAAAACCTCATGCACTTAGAGTGTGTTAAAAACTTTAGTTCTTCGAGTTGGTCTTTAAATTTTTTCATGCGAAGAAAAATTACTTCGATATAAAGTCTAGTTATTGAAAACGTATCACATTCGTTGGGCTTTCCTGGCAAATTCTGTAACATAGGCAAAGCTTGCTGATGTTTGTGTAAGTCAATTTATATAATTATATTTTTTGCTATAAATTTATACACTTTTAGGAAAAAAGTTTTAAAAATGAAACTTAAAATGAAAACAAATTCAACAAAGGATTTTAACTTTTTATTTTTTCCTTACAAATTTCAAAGTATTGAAAAACATGCAAACTATTTACATACATATGTATATGTGATTTTATCGTAAATTTTAATTTAAGTAAGATTTTTTTTTCAAAATTGTGACAGCTATGTTTAGTAATGAATTAAAAAAAATCTTCAAACAAAAAAATATATGCATGACTGTTGACATGTATTAGAACAATTTTCGGTTTGGCCGAAGTTGAAGATGCTTTATTAGGTCCTTTATTTTCTTTTTTTGTTTTTATTTGATCTACTCGTTTTTTTAGCGTATGCTAATAATGTATAAGTGTGTTTGCACGTAGCCAAATTCATTAGTATACAAACTCGTATACACAAACAGTGAAATTGAAAGGAAAATTGTACAACTTACAACCACATAGCTTCGTCAAACCAGTTCAAACGAACATGTCGAATCGTAAATAACTTATGTGTGTTTACAACAACAAAAGCAAAAAGAAAAAGAATAAATGAATTTTCTAAGTTTTTCGGATAATTTTATAATATTTTTTTCATACAAACCATCTCCTGAAAATTTTGAATCGAATAAAAAAAAAATCAGCCAAATCGCTCCAGCCGTTCTCACGCCATTACATTACATATGTGGACCATTTCATTTTTATATATATAGAAGAAAAAGATAGATAAACGTTTTGTTATTTAGCGTTCTTTTATTGCAAAAAAAAAAAAAAACACAGATTTTTCTACTTTCAATACATACAAGACAACACGATGGTAACTTTGTTGTCTTAACGCGCTGATGACTTAACTTTAATTAATTCATTTGCCCAACTAGTGGTGCTTAAGTAGTTATTTTAAGCGGTTCTCGCATATACAAGAATATTCTACTTTAACATTATCCCATATTGTTGTCGTTGTTATCATTCAATTTAGGCATCTGCTTGGTTTGTGTTTTGTTCAGTGTGAGTTTTTTCTGTTGTTTATCTTATATGGTAGAATTTCTTATAAGCATGTTGTACGAATTCTTAGAAAACTAGTCAGTTTATAAAATTTACAGTGAATTATATCACTTATTTTTTTACTGATAATTATTTTCTTTTAAAGCCTTATAAATCGTCTTTGTAGCAATATATTTATTATTTGATTTTGCTAATTTTTCAATTCTCAAAAATGATTGGTATACTTTATAAATAAAGAGATCCGTAAACAGCAATTGTAACAAATTAAGGTACCATTTAGCAATGATATACAAAAATAATTTTTTTTTTGTTTGAAAGAGAAATAGCACTTCAGGCAACAATGCCTATTTAGTCAAGTACCGTGCTACATTCTTTAGGAAAGGAATATAGAAGAGGTGAAACAGGTGGTGCAAGTAGAAGAATAGTCGGAAATTAACTGCCGTATAAAGACAGCACAGCGACCAGTGACTATGCCTTCATCTCTGAGCAGCCCCATCGTCAGTTAATTTTTATTTTTGTAGTGAAAAAAACTAAGGTCTTCTTTAGGAATCGAACCCACAAACCCCATACTAACAAGTACACTAGTCACCAGCCTACAGGGGCACCTTTACACCTTTACATAGAAACAATGTCAATTTTAGGTAAAAACTGAATGAAGCAACATACTTTGATATTTTCGAGAAAATAGCAAAATAAACAGAAAACTTAAACGAATATGTTATGTACTGAGAGGTGGGATGGGAAGATGTGAGTAAAAGAAAATAATCGAAAGTTAGCATTAGATGCTTACTGCAGATAGCCTTATACATAAAAGTAAAAGTGTTATCAGCATTTTAAAGATGGTTTTTGTTTCGATCATAGATCATAGTCATTTGTCTCTTCAGTTGATCTGAACCATGTTTTGCATACTGCATCTTAAGGAATTCATATCGGTACACTACGCAAAATTGCTTGGGCTACATGCATGGAATAATCTATTCCTGCTGTGTTTAGAAAAAAACGGTTATAAAAATTTGGAAATTGGAACATTAGTTGATGCTTGAAAATGCATCTGTGTCTGGAAAAATGAAGTAGTCTGCATGTGGATTAAATAATAAATAAAAACAGCTGGACGTGATTCAACAGTCAAAATGCCGAAAAAGAAATTCATTATATTTTTCTATGGACAATGCTATGCTTCAATATAAACAGTTGCCAGAAAAGTACTGTACCATTCGGATATGATAATGTTTAAAATTTCGTTAGTCACAAGTCATTAAAACTTCAACTGTCATTTAGCTAAGATGTAAATGATAAAATAAAATATTTACAGAGTGCGTATGGAATAGGCTAATGCAATAGCCCATTAGTGGCCGGCTTTAGGCTATCGAAGAACAAAACCTTGTACTAATTTTGTCAAGCCTACAGTCTAGAATTACTACTGTCAAGAGTACAATATCAAAAGCTATGTTATTAACCAAGCACTAGCAATTATTGAGGATTTTATTTTTTTAAATAATTAAACATTCTTTGATACAAAGAAATTACTTAGGAAAATTCAAAGGCTTTTTATTTATTTAATTTAATTATGAAAAATTATATTTTTTAAAATATAACCGATTGTATTCATAAAAACTAAAAACAGGTTAGTTAACATAAAATATTAATTAATAATTTCAAACAGTAGTCCAAAAACTTTAAATAAACAATTTTTAAAATCTAAAATTTTATTGCTGAATTTAGCCATCTTTAAAGCAAATAATAAAATAATTTTATTATTTAAAAATTAAAGTAAATGAAAAAGTAGTTTTAAATAATATGTTATTTCTTAGAACTCTCGTATTCTTAAATATTTTATAATTATGATTCATTGCAAGGATTTCTTTTTGAAAAGTAATAAAGAACATTATTTGCTGCATTTCAATTTTATTGTTCACTGAAAGACGAACAAAATCCTGGAGAGAAATTAATTATATTATTTTCAAAACTTTTAATTTAAGAATATTCCTTTAAAAAAATTTAGTAACCTTTCTCTTGAAGCAATCCAAGTTATCTACATTTAAGCCTAATGTACAAGAGTCGTAACTAAATAAAATTTTATACATAACAATAAAAGCAATAAAAAGAAATCACACACACACACACACACGCACACTTTCCTAATTCATTAAAAACTTCAAACATGTTGTTCTCAAATACAAGAACTTATATAAAGTTTACTGAAACCTTAACTGTGGCCATACATGAATTCCCTTCTCTGGGGAGAGTAACAGCAACACAAAAAAAAAAAAATAAATGTAATAGCAAAAAAAAAATCTATATAAATAAATATACAAAACTACAAATTACAATTGTTACATTAAGGATAACGAAAAAATTTAACTAAGAAACTAAACGCATAAACATGCAGCGGAAATAATGTATTAATCCTGCTGAGGCCATATTTTTATCGTTATTGCCGGCAAAACAAACTTTTTGCTTATTACTTTCTCCAGCTCAAAAGCAATAGACGGAAGATAGACGTTGTAAACGTAGCAAATATAAGTATTTGTTATTTGTATAAAGAAAATGTACTGGTAGTAGCAGTAGATAGCACTTCTATGGATTATAAACATTTTTATATATATCACTTGTTCGACTAATAAAAAAAATCAGTAGTTGTTAATGTGTTCTTGCTTGTTACCAGTACTTAACACAGTCAGCACTACAGTAGATATTAGTATTGCAGGAGATAGGGATTTGTAAGGTATGGATTCCGAAAGCTTTGCATAATTACAGGAGATAGTTTTCAAACAACAATCAAGCAAGTTAAACATCGAGAAATAATTCCTATTAGCCGGAAAATAGTCAACCACTACCCAGGCTCGACAGAGTACCCGTTACTTTGCCGAAGATATTATTTTGAGCTCGAGCGGTTAAAAAGGTTTTAGCAGATCTCAACCTCAAAAAGTCTCCTGGGCCAGATGGGATACGAGCACTGGTCCTGAAACCCGTCCGTTAGCAACTCTTTTCAGCATGTTGTATCATGCCGGTAAATTTCAAAAGTGCTAAACCCTGCAAATTACCGCTCAATTGCAATTTGTTCTGCACTTTCTAAGGTGATGGAAAGTATGATTAATTTTCATTTTATGAAGTACCTGAAATCCAGCAGCTTACTTAGCGACGGACAGTATGGTTTACGTAGAGGGCGCTCTACGGATGAATGGCTGGCCTTCCTATCGGAACAATGGTGCAACTCCATACATCATTTCGGAGAGAGTCCCCCCCCCCTGGGGCAGATTACAAGTCTCTATGGATCACACAACCATCTAGACTTGTGTCTTGTGGGGATAAAAGGGAGCCCAGTCCCCTTAAGCTAGCAAGAAACCAACTGGAAAATCCACTATATTTCCACGGGAATCATAAGTAAAGCCCCAGAGTTCCGTTATTTGTCTTTTTAGGCATTTAGCTGTTCTCTGGCTGATTATTGAGGTAGGCCCTTCGGGAGTATCGTGGTGGCTGTGTGTTTCGAGGCCCTCGTTTGAGTTTGTGGGTCGGATCATTCACAATGAACACAATGAATGGTCCAAGTCCAGTGAGTATAAATGCCGTCGTGTTCTTAATTATATTAAGCTTCATGCGTTCTAGACCACGAGTGCGATAGTTTCCAACTCTTAAGCAAGAAGTGAAGGCTGCGGCCTACTCCGGGCTTTTGAACTTGCAAATAGGAGTGACCGGAGGATATAGGTATCCGAAGGGCTTCTAGGGCGAGGATGACGCTACATTTCATCCACAGTGGTAATAATCCACCATTTGATTAGGGCCCACGGCCAGGTGCAGATGTAAATCTTATCACGAAGTTTAGGAGAGAGTAAGGTGGTGGCTCTAGATATTTCCAAGACGTTTGATGATGCACTTTTGTCAAGACTTGCCGGTGTCGGTGATAATTTCTCCAGATTTATGTTGATTTTCTCAGGAATCGCGCCACAGATGGGATTTCATCAAACGAGTTCAGGATTAATTCAGGGGGTGCCGCAATGCTCCCTTCATTCTCCAACCCTATTTCTTATTTTTCTAAACGATCTTCTTTGCCAAACTTTCTACCCTTTTCACTCTTTCGCAAATGATAGCAACATTTGTCATTCGTATTCATTTAGGAATACACCGAACCAGTTTGAGGTGAACTCCAAAAGGCAGAACATAAATTATACGCTCAGTCACGATCTCGCAATAATCCTAGAATGGCGTCCTGTAAATAGAGTTGATTTAAATGCCCGTAAGATGCAATGTTGCATGCTTACGCCTAGAACTGTATTGAGGAATGGTGCTACATCTGTTATTGTGGGTGATAGGTATTACGGAATGGGAAATTCGGCATGAAACTTCAGTGTGATTTTCGATGGACTTAATACATTTTCAGGTTTCTAAAGAAGCTTTCAATGTGGGAAAATTCAAATCAAATGTCCACAAACACTACTTCTTCTTTCCGCCTGCTCATAACCTATTATCCTAGTTCTAGTACAATGCACTGCATGAGTAGGGGTCATCCCCTTAGTACTGGTCCGAGCGAAACAAATTTCGATAACTGGAACTCCCATAGATCCTAAGGAAAGTGAATTTATATTTTAAATGTTACTTATGTGGGGACGACTAATGACGGACTTAAGACAAGAAACGACAACACTTACTGAAGTGCAAGTCTGCATGGTTTAACGAGTGACTTAAACGCAGGAGTAACAAGTACACGATAGAACACGTGACAATGACCAACAGTTAAATTTTAACGCCGAAAGATAAAGAACAATTATCTATTTACTTTCTTTTAAATAAATATTTTTAATATTATAATAAAAAGAAACAGTGTTTTCATTATAAAACACTATTTGAGCTAACTGATCTTAGGCACAGAGGTATAGTTTTCGCCTCTTTAATCAGTAGTTCTATTATTTTTTGCGCTTTTCTCCTTTCTGAATGGTGCAAGATACACCATTCATCAAGAATCCATGGCCGCGAAATGCAAAATCTTTTTACTATATATTTGTCAGTGTTCGAAAATGTTGACATTAGATGTCAGCAATATCTGTGTGATTTAGATTTACATCAGTGCCTTGCCATTATATCCATTACCTTAGCGTAGTCTTACCTCTGGGTGAGTTGTAGTGTTTTTACCAGCAACCCTATCCAGAGTGCTAATTCGGCCAGTTTAAAGTTTTTAGATTAATTCTATTCAAAAATATTTGCCAGAATAAGTCTATAGTACATAATGATGCTTTGGAAATTTCATCTTTTATACCAGCAATGTAGCTATTCAATGCTTCCGGTTTTGGATAAAGTATTTGAAGTTAATATTTAACGAAAAAAACAGCTAAGCTTCGACTTTACTTTAGTTTCAGGGTCTCTGCTGAAGTATTATAAAATATAGTGTATTATTCTTGTAGAGAATAATGGAATTGTAATGTTGTATTATTGCAGCCTTTAAAACAACTATAGTTTATATAGCCTCTACACATAGCCTATGTTTTTTTCTACTTTTGCTTTATTATTTTGTTGCTGTTTTTTTTTGTAATACAATTGTTTTCCATTATTATTCAAGCCATGCAAACTCTTTCCTGCCTTTAACGGCAACTACGAGTACTTAAAAACAAACAAAGAAACGAAAAAAGGAAGCAACACACAATAAACTTGTAGTCTTTTAATATTAAGTATAAAACATATGACTGTCTGTCCTTCCTTTCATTTAGATATTTGTTTCTCTATTCTCTGACAAGTAACAATGCCATTTAAACTACTTCAATTAGGGATTAGTACCCTTGGAAGCAAAATGTTAACAAAAGCTAACTTCAGGAACATATTTCCATTTAACACCTCCTTTACTCCTTTTCACTTTTCTATACTTTTCTGTTACTCATAGCGTAACGTATATTTAATTTTAAAGTTGGTAGCAAATTAATATTATTTTTATTTATTTTTTTTTTATTATGTTTTCAGATTCATTTTGTCATCTTTTTGAAGAGAGTTGCAAGTATGCTCTTGTATAAAATGTTTATTGTTGCATCTCAAAGACATATCCTCCTTATCTGTGCCGCGGCGTCATTATCATCTGTAGCAGCCACATTATAATTTGTTTGCACATATGTATGCCGGTGAAGTGATTATTTCTGAAAAGAGGCATTTAAATAATTTTGTAGTGTCATTTATTTATGAATGTATGTATTCTGTTCATTTTGCTTAGATTGTAAAAATGTTGAGAAAAACGTATAAAAACTGTAATCAAAATTTCTAACGATAATAATAATAAACTAGCTGAAGTCTTTTGTATATTATAAAATTATACTTTGGCAGTTTTAGTCACAGCTTAGATCAGATAGTAAACAGAGACTTTTGAAGCGGCATCTTACTCCTACTCTTTATTTTTTCTTTAATTTAATCAATTAACAATCGCTGCTTTGCTCTAGAAAGCCATTACATCAAATTTATAAGTTAACCATTCAGAACTGTTTTCCAGTGGTAAGGCACCGCACAATTAAAAAAAGTACTTTTTCCTTTTTAATCCTATCAAAGCAGATTCAAAGTTTCGAAATTAATATGATTTGACTTCTTAAGATATCCTTAAAATATGAATTTGAAAAATATATTTTATACTAACAAAACATTTCGATATTTTGCGCTTCTTTCCAGTTTCAAAAGTATCGTATTAATTTTTCCTAACTCTGGCAACACTGAATCCGAGATTCAAGATTACCCAACTGCTGCTACTATGCCAGCATACTAAAAATCAATATTTATTTTATTTACCGCTATTTTATTTAAAATTCTTTTGTTAATGCAAAATGTCATTTTATAATGTGAAGTGGCTGCCGTTTTGTAGAACTGAGGAATTACGTGATAATATTTACTTCTTCGCCTGGCCGTAAGCCGTAATCAGATTCTCAAACCACTGGGAATGAAAAGCAACATCATTCACGTCCTAGGAAGCCGAGGACTAATTCTAGCAACAGGTCATCTCTAGTTGCAATTTCAGCGGTTCCAAAGCAGGGTTGCAAACCACTACTCCTTGCTGAAGAGCTGGAGACCATCCAACTCCTGGTCTAGAACGCATAAAGCTTAACATAATTAAGAACAGGACGGCATTCATACCCATTGGACCTGGACCATTCATTGTGTTCATTGTGAATGATCCGAATCACAAACTCAAACGAGGGCCTCGAAACACACAGCCACCCCGATACTCCCGAAGGGCCTACCTCAATAATCAGCCAGAGAACAGCTAAATGCCTAAAAAGACAAATAGCGGAACTCTGGTGCTTTACTGATGATTCCCGTGGCTCCTTGCTAGCCTAAGGGGACTGGGCTCCCTTTTATCCCCGCAAGACACAAGTCTAGATGGTTGTGTGATCCATAAAGACTTATAAATGTGCCCCCGGGGGGAGAAAAGAACTGAGGAATATGAAATCTGCCTACACTTTGTGTTATGTAAATACTGTAGAATTAGATTTAAAAAATATCTATATCGACCAAGTAAACGCTTTCCGCGTTATGCACATTTGTGCCCGTTATTGTTGCCACAAACTCTTGTTTTCGACTTAACTTCTTGTGAACTAATTTTCCATCTGTCAATGACAGCAATGTAGAAAGCTTATAACACTATTTGCACGAGAGACACGTTCACAGTATAAGATTTCACTTTAAATTGAATGCAGGGCTTTTTCAGGTTGCGAGAGGCTTGCAAGAGTTGTTTGAGTACAAAAGAAAACAATAAATTTAAACACTTCCAAAGACATAGATAAACTAATTTTAATCAAATGATTTAAAAAAAAATCAGCCATGTTTTCGGACAGTGTGAAACGGACCTTAGCTAAAAACCAAGGTTTTCTAGAACTGGTTGAGGTCTTAATGATGATCGGATAAAAACAAAAAACCCCGAGGTATTATGCTTTGTCGGCAGGCAATACTTATCTGTTCTTGTTCTTATGGGGGATTTGACGTAGGAAATCAATATGGTAAGTCTAAATACGTTGAGTAGGTTTCCCATTAGCATATACAAAGTGGAATGGTAGATTGATTAAATTATGCCCAGTTTGGAATTTACCAAAGTATTATTGCCACTCAAGAAAAACGCTCTTCAGTAAAAAGGACAATATAATCGGAGATCAGTTTTGCCGCATTTGAAGCCTGCATTAACCACACAGACCGGAGTGCCTAAATTGCACTCCGGTCCATGTGGTTAATGCAAGCTACAAATTTATCTAGTTTAGAATGGGATCTTATGTATTTGTTGATTACAACTTTGAAAGCATGATAACTTTTTCTATGAAATATATTGTTGCATTTTATTTAATCCTTGGATTCTTTTAATTGCTATTTAAAAACAACAATTTTTTTTGTATACTAAGCACTTCAACTTCTTCCTTATCCACATTTTGCTTAATACTGTCATACCGCTAGAAACATGTTATGGCGAGTTTAAACACGTATAAAAAAATCTGGTAGCTGTAATAACCTAAAACATATTGTTACGTTTAAACCTTTTATAAACGTTTTGTTGTGAGTTCTTTATTGCAAAATAAATAACACCAGTTTTTAGAATTTTTAAATTTATAACAATTTTATTAACTTTAACTACTTAAAGTTGACACATCAGAACAATTTACTTAAAATGCACGTCTTTACTCTATGAGGTTTAATTTTGCACTAATTGACTATCCGCTCAGACGCTGCCCTATTTATATTTGTCCATTTAAAGTCTAGAAGATTTAAAAATCTTCTACTCCCTTTGTATAACATTTTGTTGTTGTATGTTGTTTATTCGATGTATAGGCGCCTGTAATTGTGTGTATAGTTGTTTTAGTTTTTATGCTGATAAGGTTTCTGCTTGGGATTTATTTCAAAATAGTTGTTGTTGTCTTTTGTAGAAAAGGTTTCTTAGAAAACTACGCAGATGGTAAACAGCATACATGTTTGTTGTTGTCTTTCACGCATAAAATTTCTACGCAGATAGTAAACAGAAATTTGTTTTTGTCTTGCATGCCAGGCAGTTAGTAAACAGCATATCAAATTGTTGTTGTTTGTATAAAAAATTTCTACGCAGTTTGTAACTAGAAATTTTGTTGTAGTACCATAAGTTTTCTTTAGCAAGCCACGCAGTTCGTAAACAACATACCCAGTAGTTCGCTTTATTGTTTAATTATTTTATTTTAAAACTTAAGCAAGACACATCCGTAACAATATGTAGATTCGAAATGAAACTTATTGAATTGGTTGTTTATTTTTGTGTCTACTTTCTAGATGCTTTGGTTTATGTGTAACGTTTATGGTAAAGTAAATTCGTGAAAGGTTTGGCAAACACTCTTTGAATAGTTGCAAAATAATAGATGTACTTCTTTCATAATAAATGAAAACTTGCACGGCAGCAACTCCTTGGTTCATTTAATGAAGTATACATTGGATCTTTAGCAAAAAGAAGTTACATGCTGGGTAACGGTTAAATCATTGTTCAAGACAACTGCTGTCGTGTCATCCTTTCCAGGACACATATCAATATATTTGCAGGGTTAAGTTTTTTTTTTTGTTTGAAACATGATCAGCAGATTTAAAACTTCCAAGTTGTTTCTTTCATCTTGAAAGATAATGTTGATCATGGGCACTACAAAAGGGATCCACAAAACTGTAGTTTTCGTTGCTTAATACTTGATTTTTGAATTACTCTTTAAAATTGCTCTCTGAAAATTTTAAGATGAAGAAAAAACCAAAAAAAAAAAATCATCTCTTATCTCCTTCATATTTGTTCACCGCACAGATTGTGTCAAATTGAAGTGGTTGTCTATAGTTGTAAGATAAAAGATATTGACATTTTCGAATACAGATATCGAACTAATGAACGCACATTCAAAGACACATTCAAATTCATATAAACTTAAGTATACATATGTATGTATTTCCCACCTGTAAGTTTTGTTGTGTCTATATAACAACAAATTCATTTTTGGTTTAACGTGTGATTGAACAAAAACGTTAGTTAACGTGTGTGAAATTTTGTATAGTAAAGTGTTTGTAAATAAAATATTAAGGTTTCCTGGTACTTGTGTGTTTACGTGTCAATAAGTATGCGTTTGTGTTTCAAATGCAATCATTAAATTTGATTTCAATTAATGTTCGATGACATTTTACTTATCGAAAATATTTGCTTAATAATGTTATTTGTCAAATGGTATTCGTGGGCCACTTAAATCCATAATGACTGTTTAAATAATGTGTAAATAAAGGGTTTGCCAACAAGTAGGGATAGACATATTGTTATTTAATTCATATCATACAATTGGCTTAATGTTTTTCAATAACCGACATAAAAATGGCTCTATGGGATCAATTATGCAATCTCAAGGATAGCGGTGACAAATGCCAGAGTTTTTATATCTGTTGTGTTTTCTGATTGTTTGTTTTCTGTAAGTTTGCTTGAAAAAAAATAACGTTAGTTATTATAATAAAATAACGTTAGTTATTTACTGTTATGATACAAAACACCCAAGTGGAAGAGCTTGTGGTGGCTCAGCAATTCGTATTCATAAGGATGTTGACCAATTTCCAATGCCAGAGTACAAAACTAACCACATACAGGCCGCAACTATTAACATACCTGCCATAGCGATCGCTATATCAGCACTGTACTGTCCTCCGAGCCACAATATTAATATGGAGCAGTTTTTTAACTATTTTCAATCGTTAGGTCCAAAATTTTAAGCAGCAGGGACTTTAACGCTAAACACACGTTCTGGGGCTCTCGTCTGATCACTCCAAGATGTAAACAACTCTGGATGCTATTTTATTCAACAAACGGAATGCAATATTCACAGGATACCCTACATACTGGTCTACAGACTTAAACAAAATTCCCGATGTGATTGGCTTTGCGGATGACAACGCGAACATATTTCGTTGATTCCTTCCCTGGATCTTTCATCCAACCATTCTCGAACTTTGTTAATACTATTCAACCATACACAAAACTTGGATTAAAATCATAAATACTTTCCAAATAGAAAGACAAATTGACTTAAGTATTGGCACACCTGAAGCAAAATATTTCACTGAAAATCGAAGATCAAATACAGTCGGCCGCGAACCAACTATCGAATATATTGACTGACGCTGCTAAGCTTTCAACGCTCACTACCTCCTTATGTACAAAAAGGTATACTAACACTCCAAGTCACGTTCAATCTCTAATAAGAGAAAAGAGTCGATTAAGGCGCCAATGGCAAGAGCCCCGTTTCCCCGTCTTAAAGACACAATTAAACCAATGTCAGCAAATGTTGCGCGATGCCCTTTAAATTGGGCAAAAAATTCCAACGACAAAGTTTGCCAATCACCTGGAGGCGGTTTTTGTCCCAAATGTAACAGACTCTTGTTTAACACCAACGACTGCTCAAGAACGCGTCTTTGACCCGCTGAAAATTCGCCTGCCTACGCTGAAAGCAGTTATCAGTGAACTGAAGCCAAAAAAATCTCCCGGTAGCGACAAAATCACCAACGCAATTATTATCAACCTGCCAAATTCGGCTCTGAGAACCGTTATGTTTATTTTTAATTCTATGTTAAGGACTAGTTACTTTCCATCGTCCTAGAAACAGTCGGAAATAGTTATGATTCCCAAGCCTGGCAAAGACATTACGCAAGTATCATCTTATCGTCCAATCAGCTTATTGTCTGTTCTATCTAAAGTATTTGAAAGACTACTTCTGAAATCTTTAGTACCATATATTGATTCAACAAACTTAATCCCCAATCACCAATTTGGATTTAGGAAAAAACACAGCACCATCAAACAACTGCATAGAATTACGAATTTAGTTCGTGAGGCTTTTGAAAGTAAGCAGTACACTCATAGAAAAAACAGCAGGAAATCAACAATTTCAACCTTAAATCAACAAAAAACAGCCGTGAAAATGAGCTAAGGTTGGAAATTATATATTTAACAACGTTCAACATAAAACAACGTTAATCCGAAATCGAGGTAGATTCAACGCTAATTTAATAATGCTCGGTGTTAAATTAAAAAAATGGCATCTTTAAACCAAAAACGAGCGACATTGAATCAAATATTTTCTACGTCTATTTAAAACAAAAACATTTTCAAATCAAA
This sequence comes from Trichopoda pennipes, assembly GCA_030448955.1. NCBI lineage: Eukaryota > Metazoa > Arthropoda > Insecta > Diptera > Tachinidae > Trichopoda > Trichopoda pennipes. Next base: position 4,691,853 of record JASKUP010000010.1, on the reverse strand, counting down.
TACGTGCATATTTAAATTAACAGTGCGCAGCTTTGCTTTAACATGGTAGCGTTTGTGAATTAAAAACGTCCACCGTTGATTTAAGGTTGATATTTTCCCACTACAGTGGGACAGAGGTTTATATTTTAATTATATACTTACCAACATTTTGACCATTCATAAATCAAAAACTTATTTTATAAATATAGTGAATATATAATAAATGTAATAATATAATAAAAATAAAAATTAATTACAGTTATAAAAAGTTACAAAAAAGTTTTTGGTCGCACATAAGTCTTTGTTATTTATTACATATGAATGAAAAGGGAATCCATTAAAATATTTAATAATTAAAATTTAAATTTAATCAAATTCTTTTATTAATTCATAACATTCAAAATGAGTATCAGACTGACTTAAAGGTAATGGGTAACATAAAACATATATTTCATTTATTATTTGTACCGACTTTAAAAAAATTGTTTACCTCTGCAGTCATCACACTAGGAAAAATCTTGCATATGTCATCAACAATGTCAAGAATCTCATTTGACTTAAATGATTTTTCACTACTTACCATTTCTTCTATTCTAATATTTATAATGTCGTCACGTCTGTTATCTGTTAGAATTTTGTTCTCTTTATAAAAATCTAAACAGGATTGGCCTTTAGATCTTTGCTTTAATATATCTAGTAAATCCTTGAAAAAAAAAATAAAAAGGAAGACATAAATATAAAAAATTATGTGTGTATGTTAATTATTTTTACAATACAAACCTTATTTAAAACACGTCTTGTTGAAGATCCTGAAGAAATTGGTGATGCCACATTCGCAAAATCTCTATTAATCCATCACTGAACTTTTGTCGGACTAGAAAGAGTTTCGTTGTCCATTGCAAACTGAAAAAAAATAAATGCATATGCACATAATTTTCAAAAGAGTTAAGATTTTATTCACTGCTTTTTTACGCCACATGAATAACTTATCCCTAACTTCCATTTGCAGGCCAAATTGCGGAATCGCTTCGACGAGGTCTCTTTTCTCACATATTCTAATCACCGATATGTTAGGTTACATGCTGAAATTTGTAAGCTTTTGTACCATGTGCGGCGTCAAAAGTTTAAGTTTGAAATTTATATCCTTACCTTACAATACTGGCAATAATTAAAATTTCACTTTAATTTTTCCATTTTGTATTTTTAAATTAAAGAAATAAATATTAAACTCAAACACTTTATTTGTCTATTTTTATTTTCTGTCTACCACTGACAAATGAATGTTTTGATAAATAAGTTGTATAATAACGTATTACAACGTTGATTGTAAAATTTTCGAACTCATTTCAAAAATGGCTAACATGAATTCAACAATGCATTGTTGTTTTAACCCTTAAATGCATGATTTTTTATTTTGAATTATAAAATTTTTTTTTTGATAGAAATTTAACTGCAGATTACGTAAAAAATAAGTAAAAAAATTTAGGTCATAATTTTAAGTATTTATTTTGAAAAAAACTGTATGTAGACTTTTGGCAACAATATGCGTTTGTTACTAATCTAATTGTCAAAAAACTAAATAAGTATATACGTACACACATATTTACTTTATAGAAAATTAAAATTAATTACGTATGAAATTGTGCAAAGCAGTTGCGGTTTTTGTTGTTGCACAAAGCAACTTTGCATTTGATACAGAAAACCTGAGAACCTTGTGCATCCCGGAAGCTTGCATCTGTTTTTGGAACTTTTCATTATGGCCTACACCATCTGTCTAAATATCTCTTGGTGACATAGGCTTCATGGGGACTCGGTGCTTTTTAGCTTCAATTTGCTTTTCTATAGAACTGCTTGATAGTCTTCCATCAAGCATCCTCCATCCTTCCATCTTCCGCAAAGTGTGATCTGAAGTCAGCTAATGTCATGTTTGGGTATTTTCTTTTATATAGTACCCATAAATTTATTATTGTCATGTCAATCATGTGATACAACAATCGTATATACCACTTGCGACTTTTCATACTGATCTTATACCTGCCCAAAAAGCTATCCATGAGGTCAACTCCTCCCATATGGACGTTATAATCTTTTACTATTTTTGGGCAGGCTATTGATATTGGTTTCTTTTCTTTTTTGTCATATCGATTGCCAGTTTCGGCTGGTTCAGCGCCCAAATAAGTTGATTCCAATGTGGCAAGCTTATTGTCTTTCCAGCATGTCACGATTACATCCATACTATCATAGTTAGACACTTGTTCCTCATATGTTCCACGGGCAACAGAGTTTTTCATATACTTTTTAATGGCCAGCAATTCGCATTTCTTTCCGAGGCGGTTTCTTTGTATAGTACCCAATGCTTACATTCCTTGAGTCCATAGGTAGTGTAGTAGAGCAATAAACGTATATAATAATTATCAAAATACAGTATGTGGTTTATTTTGCGTGGAATTGACCGGCACAATCTCACCACCGCATTTCCAACTACGCCGATATCAGGTTCACCAGATAAGCTGTCAGATTCTTGTCTACCTGAATATATTTCAAACTTATATGCATAACCAGATACTGAGCATAACACAAACAACTTAAAACCCCATTTATGGGGTTTGTTTGGTAAGTACTGCTTCATAAAGTGTGCAACCTTAGTGGAGCGCATTTGCTCATCTAGAGATAGCCTTCGTTCGAATGGTGCCACGCTCACAAACAATTTATTCAAATGGTCCACAAAAAGTTTTATTTTATGAAGACGGTCATGATTTGGCTTCTGCTGTAAATTATCATTGAAAAGTATTACAGATTTGATTTTCTCAAATCTATTTACCGGCATTGTTTTTTTTATACGATCGAATAAGAGTATTTGGATATTGGTATACAGAGGTAAATATGAGGATACCTAGAAATTGACGTATTTCAGTAGTGTTTACAGGAGGAGAGTTGGATACATTTTTTTGCGTAATATATAAATTTGTTTACTCAACAATGATAGCAGGTATATCCTCATTTATGAATTCAGAAAAAAAACCTGAAATGGCGTCTCAAGTCTAGGGAAGAGTTGTGTATTTCCCGTGTATTTCCCGTGAAACGTACTCGATCTTCACTATATTGCATATTTCGCTTTTTCCATATAAGGTCTCTACTTCGTTTCTTCCAAGCTGCAATACTTGTAACGCGTGACAATAATGAAGGATTTGCATCTGGATCAATGAAATGATTTTCATCCAACGGTCGACCGACTTCCACACCTAAGAAAATCCTCAATATCTTTATCTCCTAACCTCCTAGGCATTATAAAAATCAAAGCAAATAAACTAAAAAAAATAAAGAACGAAAAGTAACCGTCGATTATTACTTATGTGCCAAATGCATAATGTAGACATTTGGCAACATTCAGTATTTCCCAAAAATTACACATTTATCCAATCAGATTTTTAAATGTAACATTACTTATTGGTAGCTTACTTGACTACAGATGAGAAATAATTTTTTCCAATTAGATAATTGTTTGATTTTTATATTAAACTTAAAAATATGAAATGACACTTCGAATAACGTACTGATTTCTATCACCCACAATAATAAAATGCCCAAAAATTATGAAACTAAGCATCAAACGGTTACGTTAAGTTTTTTTTATAATTATCATTATTGTAAGTACTTAGCAACTAGCTTTTATAATTCCATACACTCAGACTTATGAATAAAGTTAAGTGTAACTGGAATGTAGACAATTGGCAACAATATGCATTTAAGGGTTAAGAATGCAACGACGTTAATTTCATAATACTTCGTATTAAAAATGAGTTAAACAACGCACGTCATTAAAATAAAGTTGCCGATATCTTGAATCCATCATTTTATAAACAAATTCAAAGACGCACGCATTAAATGTAGGAGTATCCATTTTTAAATTAAAGTTTCTTCTTAATTGAAAATATGTTGGTTTATTTTTGAATCAAAGTTGACTTTGTAAAAATACCATGTCTGAGAATTTCATGTTGTTGTTTTCTTAATTCAATGTTGGACGTTTTAGAATTAAAAAAACTCTTTTTTGTTTTTTAGACAAATATCAATTTTATGATTGTACTATTTTGTTTTCATGTGGTCTTTTTTTATTTCAAGGTTGTTCTATTTCAGTTTAAAGTTGAAATGCTCAACGTTGAAAAATTCTCGTTTCAACTACGATAGGCTACGATTTTAAAATGCGATTTTTCTCTTAGTGTACTGCTCTGCACACTTTATTGAAATTTCGCAAGCGTTCGACAAAGTCTGGCACGAAGGACTTGTATATAAAATTATAACACTGCTTCCCGAAAACGTTCGCAAACTGCTCACAAGCTATTTGGGTACAAGCGGGACAAGCTGGTGTCCCGCAGGGGAGTATAATCAGGCCATTCCTATACTTATTGTATACCGTGGATTTGCCCACATGTCCACTCACACACATATCCACATTTGCTGATGACACAGCGTTTTTGAGTATTCACAAACGGCCGGAAGTAGCATCTCAACAACTTCAAACCCACATTGCTGATTTGGAGAAATGGCTGCACAAGTGGAAAATAAAAGTCAATGCCTCGAAAAGCGTTCACATAACCTTTACGTTAAGACAGAAAAATTGTCCACCCATCGCAATAAAGGTAGTAAACAATTTCAGAGCAGAGCCAAGTTAGGTACTTGGGAATACACCTCGACCGGCATCTTACGTGGGTCACAATTGGCTCTTTATTAAATTTCGACCTCAAAGTACTCCTATTTAAAGCAGCTTTAAAATCAATATGGCATCATGGTATTCAGTTATGGGGTTCTGTATCCGCATCAAATGTTGAAAAGTTACAAAAAAGACAGTCAAAGATCTTGAGAATGATTACGTGCGCTCCTTGGTACATACGAAATAATAATATCCACAAGGACCGAGAAGAGATTAAAACGTCGTGCACGAGCTACATGGCAAAAGTAACTGACCCCAATCCACTTGCGAGGGACTTACCTTTATTTGAGGGCCATAGGCGCCTCAAAAGGGTGCAAACTTTTGACTTGGCAGGACAATATTTTTTTTTCTCTCAAACTAAACGTTGAGTGCTGCAGTGGCAGTACCAACATAAATAGTCTTAGGTTAAGATTTTAATACTTATTGTGAATGTCGTACAGACAGATTCAATAACAAAATGAAGTAGTTAAAAAAAATTTTTGTTATATATTTATAACAAATTAATTTAACATCAGGAAATGAAAACTTTTGAAGTTTATACTATAAACATACATCTTAACATATTGATTGTGGAAGATCCCCTAAATTTGTGTGGCGTACGCATTGTGGTTTCCTTCGAATTAAAATACATATATTATGCCGACTATGTTCAAGAGACAGGCTCTCATAATAACTGAGATATGATGCAAAGAAGAGGAGCTAATTATAAATGCTAGCAAATCGACCGGTACGCCTTTCACTCGAAGAAGAAAGGCTGTAGACGTAAAATCATTAATCCTTTTCGAATCGGAAACCCGTGTGTCAAAGTAATGAACTTGCAAATATACACAATGAAATGAAGTCGAGGAAAGCAAAAAGAATATTTCTTCCATATAAACAATTGTGTGGCCATAAGAAATCTCGCCAAAGACGACCCATAACAACTTCCACATCCGTGGTTTAGTGGCCAAAAGCCTCCTAAAGCACAATTATGCGTTAGGTGAATGGGGTTCAAAGAATTACTTGTATGGATATATGTGCAGCAATATGCATGCACTCATAGAAAAAACAGCAGGTAATCAACAATTTCAACCTTAAATCAACAAAAAACAGCCGTGAAAATGAGCTAAGATTGGAAATTAGATATTTAACAACGTTTAACATAAAACAACGTTAATCCGAAACCGCGGTAGATTCAACGCTAATTTAATAATGCTCGGAGTTAAATTAAAAAAACGGCATCTTTGAACCAAAAACGAGCGACATTAAATCAAATATTTTCTACGTCTATTTAAAACGGAAACGTTTTCAAATCAAATACGTGCATATTTGAATTAAGAGTGCGCAACTTCGCATGGTAGCATTTTTGAATTAAAGGTTGATATTTCCCCACTACAGTGGAACACAGGTTTATGTGTTAATAATATACTTACCAACATTTTTACCATTCATATATCAAAAATTTATTTTATGATTTTTTTTTTTGTTTAAATTATAAATATAGTGAATATATAATAAATGAAATAATATAATAAAAATAACTTTTTTGGTCGTATATAAGTCTCTGTGTTATTTATTACATATGAATGAAAAGGGGATCCGTTAAAATATTTAATATATAAAACATAAATTTCATCAAATTCTTTTATTAATTCATAACATTGAAAATGAGTATCAAACTGACTTAAAACTAATGGATAGCATGAAACATATATTTCATTATTTTGGTAAAGAAAGAGAAAAGTTCTAAATGCGTTTGCATCGAGCATTTACTTATTTCGAATATAACTTGCTGGTGGGATTTTTTTACCTTGGCATGGGATATAATAATATTCTTATGGCAGTAAATTTAATTAAACTATATTTATCATTTGTACCGACTTTTTTTTCTCTCTTATTTTATTTATTGTATCTTCGATGTAATCGAACTAACAATAATTACTCAGTGCCAGACAAAATTCAGTATGCTTCAGGCTGACTGCTATTATCAGCGTGTCATCCTTCTGATGTTTGAGCGAGAGTAGCAGTATCCCTCCTTTTCAGTCTAATGTCACCACTGTCATTAAGTATGTTACGGGCCAGTGGTTTAAAAGTATTTCGAGTCTCTTTAAATATGTTATTGCATGTTTCACTATTTCTGCCCTAACGGATGGCACGTTTAAATCCTTATGGATATTTGAGTTTTTTATGTATCAGGGAGCATTTGTGATCAGTCGTAGTATCTTATTATGACGTCTTTGAATTTTTTCTATATTGCTAGCTGAGGCAGTGCCCCATAACTGGATTCCATAAAACCAGATTGGCTTCAGGACCGACTTGTAAAGTAGAAGTTTGCAATCCAAGCAAAGAGTAGAGTTCCTGCCAATAAGCCAGTTTAATTGGACGGCTTTCAACTTCATTTGTGCTAACTTGGATTCTATGTGGCCTTTCTATGTGAGGCGCTGATCAAGATGCATACCAAGGTATTTGACCTCTGTAATTTGTGGTATTATTTGGTTATTTATGCGAATGGGAGGGCATAAGTCCCTTCGCAGTGTGAACGTTATAAGTGTACATTTTTGTTCACATCTTTATTTGTACCGACTTGAAAAAATTGTTTACCTTTGCAGTCACCTCACTGGGAAAAATCTCACATATGTCATTAACAATGCCAAGAAAATCATTTGGCTTAACCGATTTTTCACTACAATTTCTTCTATTATAATGTTTATAATGTCGTCGCGTCTATTATCTTTTAGAATTTTGTTCTCTTTATAAAAATCTAAACAGAATTGGCCTTTAGATTTCTGCTTTAAATCCTTGAAAAAAATGAAAGTGCAGACATAAGTATAAAAAAATATGTGTGTATGTTAATTATTTTTACATTACAAACCTTATTTAAAACACGTCTTGTTAAAGATCCTGAAGAAATTGGTGTTCCCACATTCGAAAAATCTCTATTAATCCATTTCTGGACTTTCGTCGGATTACAAATAGTTTCGTCGTCTAATCCAAACTGAAAAAAATAAATGCATGCTAGATATATGCATATAATTATAATTAAGACTTTAATAACTTCTTTTTAACGCCACATGAATAACTTCTCCCTAAATTCAATTTGCAGGCCTAAGTGTGAAATTGCTTCGACGGCGGCGTCAAAAGTTTCAGTTGAAATTTATGTCCTTACCTTGCAACACTGGCAATAATTGCATTAAATTAAATTTCATTAACAGTTAACAGTTAACTTAAATAATTAAGTTCTCCAAATCTTCCACATCGACAACTATGCCAATTTTGTTTACTGATTGTGAGCTACTATTAATCAAAGTTTCACTTTCAGTAACTAAAAGTCCATCTATGAACTCGAAATTTTGTTTTTTTAAATTAAAGATTATAAATTAAAAATTTTCATTTTGTATTTTTAAATTAAAGAAATAAACATAAAAATTAAACACTTTATTTGTCTATATTCACTGTATGCCACTGACTAATGCATGTTTTCAAACTCATTTCAAAAACGTCCAACATGCATTCAACAATGCATTGTTGTTTTAAAAATGCAACGGCGTTAATTTCATAACACTTCGTATTAAAAATGATTTAAATAACGCACGTCATTAAAATAAAGTTGCCAATATCTTGAAAATTTCATTCACACAAGATGTGACCAGCTAATCTTGTTTTAAGTTTATTTTTTGTTGTCCCAAAAAACAACATTAGCTGGTCACAGATGTGAGCAAAAATATAGGAATATTTCAACACAGAAGACATCCTTATCTTTACATTGTAAGAAATATAATCATTATCCAAAGTTTGCGGAAGCATCAATATTAGATATAGAAAAAAACTATAAGAGACGTTATATATTAGAAATTTCAGAAATTGTTAATGTACCAAATGTAAGGAGAATAAATTTCAAAAGAGGCACAGACAATTTAGCGAAAAATTATAGGTACTTAATTCACAAGACACATAATTTGTTATAATTATTTCGTAAGAAAGAATTTGTTATTTAATTTCTATTTCCTTGTTTTTTGTATATTTTAAATTTTTGAAATTTTAAGTTTGTATGTATGTAGGCATGAAGAAAATTATTTTATATATTTTTGTCAATTGTTTTCCAAAAATTTTTTAAAATTATTCCCTGAAGAATTTAATTAAAAAAGACCATTTAAAACAATAAAACATATTTATTTAATATAAATAAAAAGAGGTCGAGTTAAAATGATAATAAAATAGTTTCTTCTTAATTGAAAATATGTTGGTTTATTTTTTAATCAAAGTTGACTGTGAAAATACCGGATCTGAGAATTTCATGTTGTTTTTTTCTTAATTCGATGTTGGACGTTTTAAAATAAAAAAAAAATACTTTTTTGTTTTTTAGTCAAATATCAATTTTATGATTGTACTATGTTGATTTCATGTGGTTTTTCTTTATTTCAAGGTTGTTCTAATTCAGTTTAAGGTTGAAATGCCCAAAGTTTAAAAATTTTCGTTTCAACTATGATATGCTTCGATTTTATACTGCGATTTTTCTCTTAGTGTGCCACCATCACAAGCAATTGATACAATACTTAGTTTGCTTGCTTATTTATTAGGCTGGCGGCCATAATGTCGCATTGCATTTGAAGAGCGGTGCCTTTTGGCATAGGTTTGGGGCGGAAATAGGGGATAAGAATATTTTAGGGCTAGTAGTAAGGACGTTAGAAAAACTCAAAAATGAATGGAGCGCACGAGAAAAGGTAAAATTTTTATATCAAACTCTATATTTTATAAAATACATTAGTGATCACATTATTTCTCGAAATTCCTATTATTTACATAGATATAAACATTTTAACATTTTTACTAAATTTGCGTATAAAAATTGATTTTTTTAACAATAAATGGGTGATCACTAAATAAACCTATATTATCGAAATTCCTATTATTTACGTAGATACAACCATTTTAATATTTTTATTAAATTTTCATGCAAAAACCAATTTTTTAATGAAATAAATAATCCCAAAATAAGCTTGTTTTCTCAAAATCCTTTTTTAAATTTCATATTAAAATCAAAGTTTTCATATTAAAATCGATTTTTTTATACAATAAATATGTACAATAGAGAGGTACGGTAGGTAAAAAAAAACTCTTTTGCAAAAGCTAAAATAAGAATTTAAATTAGTTTAACTAAATCTTATATACACTTAACATTAAAACAATTTAAGAGACTTCTGTGTAAGTGAATGGGCTTATTTCAGAATTCAGAATATAAAAAATACAAATAGCAAAATTCCTGCGTGAATGTACGCATACGTTGATGCGCGTTTTGACAGAAAATAAAAATTCAAGCAAATAATATAATAGTTTAGATTGATAAGGAACAAATTTATGTAATTTAAGTCATTCCCTTTAAAGCACCCACATTAATATTATTACAATATATATTATAATACAAAAAAAAACATATAGAATAAATAAGTTATCTAGAATATAAATCGATTATTTTAACCTCTTAGCTAATATGTATCAAAGTCACACAAATATATATGTAAAAACACAAAACCAGGATAACCAATATTACTTAGCGTTTAATCTTTATGTTTTATTTAAGAACATTTCATATAATAAAGAAAGACCAGTAAACTCATCAATTAGATTTTTCCTAAAATGAAAAACAAAAACATTTAACCAATCACCTTAAAATAAAAAAAAATGTTCCTAAACAATGGCAATTTTACTTTACAGCATCAATGATTTAAGCACGAATTAGTATTTGGTATTAAGTAGCATTTTTGACACATGTCTGGTTCATTGGTTGGTTGACTGACTATTTTGTTTAATGATTTATAATTAAAACAGCAAAAAATAGGGCATTGGCAAATTTCAAAGTCATACTTATGAATTATGACGAGTTGATTGGAATTGATTATTAGAGTGGCAGGATTATTTCAACATTTTTCTTAATCAGATTGTGCTCTGTCTGCTTACTTATAGGGTCTTTAGTGTGCAATACTAAGAGCTTTTTTATTTATTGTAACTTCAACAAAGTTATTTAAAAAAAAACTCTATTTTAGATAAGGCACAAAAATAAATTGCCAAGGACAGACACGCCATTATTGTTGAAACCAATTTCTAGTTAGATAAATATCTGTGCTGTAATTTTAATATTTAGGCCTTTTTTACGAGCTTAATATTGAGGTTGTGCAATGTAATAAACAACTAATTTATTATTTAAAACCTTTTATCGATACCGATTTAAAGGAATTTTCAATTATTTTTTGTTTAAATAGCAATGACCCTAAGATCTGCCCTCGAAGTACTTAAAACTCAATTCGGATTTAAACTTTTAAATATCCTTTTGTATCTGTGAGAAATTCTCCTTTTCTTTAAAACTCCAACCTGATTGCTAAGCTTCGCCATGGAAGATTTCACTGGTTCTCATGTTTAAACGAATCCATAAAAAGATCATTTAACAGACCTCTTAAAAGGTGCAATAGCCTTAAAAATATATATTGGGTATTCGAAGGATCAGTTTAACTGTCTCGGGCTGCCGGGTTTCACTGCTTCGTAAAATGATCCATTAGATCCTCAAAAGGTCAAATCCTCAAAACCCACTTACGAACGCAAGGACTTCATTTGACTCTCCGAAGACCACAAGAGCATGGAAAGATCCATTTGGTTTTATATTCGTGTTGAATTTACTCTTAAAGGATCTATTGGGCCTTCAAAAGTTTTTCCTTGGGGTCCTCCGAATTCCACTACCACCATTCCATTAAAGTTTCTATTTGGCATTCGATACGTTCCAATCTCTCCAATGACTTTTTTGGCGTTCTTAAGTTAATTATCAGCCATCATCAATTTTAAACAACAGCAATATTAGGACCATATACCGCTACTTAAACATCTTTTATTATTTTTTTTATTTAATATTATTATTGGAATTAGAAATACTCTTTCAAACATATATAGATATGTATATCCCAATATCACAATAAGTTATGTTTAACAAAATTTGCTATATATCTTCTAAATTAATGTGGATCGGAAGATTATTGTAGAGTTGTAAGCCTTTGTAGAATAAATTCCTTTGCATTGCAGTCGTGTTATCCGCTCAATCCTAAAGCTGTTATTATTTCTTAGTTGATATGATTGAACATCCTCTGCATACGATATTTGTTTGTTAACTTTAATAAGTTTAAGTAAATTAACTGAATCTAATTATGGGCGTAAAAAGAATTCATTCAAAGCAATATTAATTTCAAACAGCGAGACTTATTACTGCAACTGAAATAACGGTTGCCTATTAGAAGATTAGTTAACTGGTAGCAAGTTTATTATAAGAGACAAGCACTTTTCAAGTGAGGATGTAAGGAACCAGATAAATGCAGATTTTCTTATTTCTTTTTAATCTTCAAAAATAAATTTAAATATAGATAATTTCGCAAACTTTTTTTTTTCAAATATTATTTTAAAAATTCAACAAAGTATATGAAGAATAACATCACCAGCAATAAATTACGTGAATAATAAATTAATAACATCTGTAGTGCTTCACATTTCACTGAACGCAACACCAACAAACCAGTTCTCGCACCATGAGCACCAATAAAATAAAACTAATAGAATTTGCAACAATGATAACAAATAAAACAAATAAATGATAAATATTTTATAGCTAAATATTGCTATAAAATGGCTAAAGTTTAGATAATAACACAATGGAGTAACAATACATATCAACAATCAAAAAAATATAACAATACGACTAATAACGATTATAATAAAAGACCGTTTTTTGTTTAAGGCCTAACACTTTGTTTACTACAGTTGTCTGCTATTTCTGGGCTTTTCTTATTGTCTAATTAATGCTATCGAAACGTTATAAAACGTAACAATAAAAAATAAAACATTTCTTTGTATTTTCTCTAGATAATATTTATTTGTTATTTTTTACTGGATCTTTGTTAATAAAGAAAACTTTAGACTGTTGTTTTTTTCTTGTTTTTTAGTTGTAAGAAAAATAAAGGAGATTTTGGCGCATTAACACGAATCCCAGATTGTTTTCAAGTCAAATTCACTTTTTATTACAAAAAATCCCCAAAAGCCAAAAAAAGCTTCCTAAACAAACATTTCTCACAGATAATAAAAGTATATAACCCAGCGGTATTTTGATATGTAAAAACAGTTGTTCAAAAATTTACTTAAAATATTTGTTATTTGGAACGAATTATTTATTTGTAGCATATTATTTCTACGCTTTTAAAAAAACTTATTTTCAAAAACATTTGTTGCACCGAATTTTTAATGGCAAGGCTGAAGTTGCTTCTTAATATATCCCATAAAATAATTCTTATGGCCTAAATCTTTGAATCTAAGGAGAAGTATGATTAAAACTTTATTGCAAAATTATGTTTGAAATATTTATCAATTACAGATTTTTCTGCTAAGCAGTTGCCTTCCTAAAAGACTTTTATATGAAATAATTAAAATATTGAAATTGATCAAACAGAATTCCTTTTCTTCACTTTGTTGAAAAATCCCCACATTGGGGGCAAATTCCCTAATGTGACAAAAATTTTTCTTGCGGGAATTTGTATATACTTCTGATCTATAATTATATTAAAAAGAGTTATTTCCTGCAGAACAAATTATTGAAATACGTCCCGATTTATACGCGAAACATTGCGATAATATTCGTACACAAAAATAGCCGAATTCGAATATAAAATCATAGGATTATATCGTAGTCGTTATATGCGATTTCTTTAAATTTTGTCTTAAGCCTTAAGAAAAATTGAATTACAAAAATTAATTCACATCTCAAAATAATAATTAATTAACTCCAGCCAATACCATAAAAAACAAGAATATATATTGCTTTGCTATATGGCCGAAAATATAATATACTTCCTTCTTTATCAAAAGCAGCAGCAGATGTTTGGCTAAGCTTCTCTAGTCATGTTTCGAAATGAGAATGCCCACAAGTTCGCTTTCTTAAGACATTTTTTTAAACATGTAAACGTATATAAACTACCTGAAATCAAATTTATACTTATTTTTATAAAGATGTTTTGTTCAAGTTATAAAAGTAGTTAAAAAAGTAAATGAAATGACATATCATGTTTGTTTACAAGTTAGTAAGATTCTACAAAATCTTATGAAAGTATGCTGTAATAAAATTCCACGAAATAAAATAGGCAAACCAGAAAACAAAAACAACTAACACAGAACAGGAAACCGAAACAACCAAATAGATGCCTACACTAAATAATGATAACAACTATATGGGATAATATTCAACCAGATTTTTCTTTTATATTGGAGATCCGCTCAAAACAGAATATACAAGCTCAATCTTGTAAGCAATAGAACAGTTGTAGTATAAATGTCGTCGAGGAAATTTATAAAAATAATAAAGCAGCTTTTAGGCTTTAAAAATGGTAAGGTTGCCAACGTGTATTTTTGAGTGTATAAAAGTGAATAACTCGTCTAAGTAAATCGTGCAGTTTAATTTAAAGCTCTAAAGTGTTGCGCATATTATTTTTCAATAAAAGAACTTTAAAAATAAAACGTTTGTTAAAGGAATAAACCTAACAATTTATAAAATCTATAAATCTCATGTGCACTAATTTTAAGTTTTTATATGTTTTTGCAAACCGTGCGTCTAGCCTGTAGACTGATGGACTAACAGGTCTGGTTACCGCCTAAATGCGTTGTTGCATATTTCACGATTTCAGCTTAAGCCAATGGTAGCTTTAGCTCGTCGTATATATTTTAATTATTAACATGCCGGAAAGTTTCAATTATCATTTTTTTTAAGCTACTTAAAGTTTTATTAAGTATGAAAAAGGCCAGTGCTGCCGGATAACTTATTTAAAATCTAAGCTCAGCTTAGAGTTTCCAATCATTTTATTTACACTCAGTTCTTTCAACAGGATGAATACTGGGATATGTTGTTCCTAATTTGTGGAATACTATATACTTTATTCAATTAGAGTGTGGCATGTGACTGTTATCTACGTACATTTTTACTTACTTATCTTTGATTTCCACTATTTTTTCAGGTTTTCAAACAAAATAAATGCTGCTGTAAATATTTATTTCAGCACTTTCGCGATAAAAGTAGATGCGAGCACTAGATTTATAGTTTACAAACAAGATATAAACAACAACAATAGAATTTGTAGCGATTTGGCTAGGGCAAGCTTAAAAAAATTGCCTTTACATATACGAGCTTCTAACATATTGTTACGTTTATATCTTTAATAAACGTTCTGTTGTGAGTTCTTTACACCAGTTTTTAGAGTTTTTAAATTATTAACAAGTTTAAATAAACTTGTTAATACACCAAATTGACACTACAGAACAATTTACTTATGATGCACGTCTTTACTTCACCAAATTTAATTTTACACTAATTTACTATCCACTCACACGATGCCCTTTTATATTTGTCCATTAAAGTCTAGAAAAGTTAAGAATCTTCTACTCCCTTTCTATCACATTTTGTTGTTGTATGTAATTTAGTCAATGTATAGGCGCCAGTATGCCTGTGTGTATTTTTGTTTTTGCTTTTATACTGATAAAGAGTCTTCTTGGAATTTATTTAAAAATATTTGTTGTTGTCTTTTATAAAAAAGGTTTCTTAGAAAACTACGCAGATGGTAAATAGCATACATGTTTGTTGTTGTCTTGCGCGTATAAAATTTCTACGCAGTTAGTAAACAGAAATTTGTTTTTGTCTTGCATGCCACGCAGTTTGTAAACAGCATATCAAATTGTTGTTTGTAACTAGAAACTTTGTTGTTGTACCATAAGTTTTCTTAGCAAGCCACGCAGTTCGCAAACAACAAACCCAGTAGTTCGCTTTACTGCTTAACTGTTTTATTTTAAAACTTCAGCAAGACACATCCGTAACAATATTGTACTAGTTTTAAGATGAGTTTTCAATAAACTTGAGACAGATTATGTCCAAACTAGTTACTTGGTAAAAAGAATAGAGGAATATTTTTAGTAAATTTACTCATCTGCTAGTTCGTTCCATATTATTTTATTTCTTTTTATTTTAAGGGTAATTTTAGATTAAAATAGTAGTCGTATTCCAATTTGCCAGTTGGAGTTTAATATAGTAATGAAATAATAAAATAATTGAGTGCAAAATTGTAACGTATTAGAAGAAAATTTTCATATTATAAGACAGTTATCAGAAGGTAGTTATTATATAAGACTTTAGTCGTTGTAGTATAAGAATGGACAAATAGTGCGGTAATCATAGTATAACCTGGCATTCGTGGTTAAGAAGCTATCCGTAAAGTTCAATCATAGTGTATGATAGTATTGTCTCTGTGGGGATGTGTTAGCATAACACAGTCCGTAGACTGTATAAGACGGTAGTTTTAGTATAAAGTGGTAGGTAGTCTAACTACATCAATGTGATATTCGTTAAAGTATTTTTTGGCGGGTGTTGATGTATAAAAAGATTATCGGTAAGCATAAAATAAAATAATTAATTAAATGCCAAAGTAAGTTCCGCTATCACATTTTTTATGAGAAAAATTTGTATTTTGTTTGTTGCAAATCTTTGCTGGGTTTTGTTAAATTTTTTGCTTTATAATATAACACAATAAGAAAAATGATCCTAAATGAAAGGCGTTATAATTTGTTTAATATCATTGCTCGACAGTATGGTCAACTCTTTGCAAAATAGAAATCAACTCCTTAAATATGAATGATAACGTTTCGTAATTATATCTTAGAGGGTGTGGATAGATGAAGGTAAGTGTGTACTTTTCGGTAAATTAATACGCCCTTAAATTATGAAACCAAAGCTTCTAAATAAACAAATAACAGGTATTTAGAAATAACACCAAAAAATAAAAAAAAACAATAGGAAAAAATGGTCGAAAACCTTCTTTTGTGTGAATAAGCTAATGGATTTATACACGAGTTAAGTTCTCTTATTTTAGTTACAGGAGGGAAAGTGCGACAAGATAAATTAAAACGCCTTAAAAAGATGAAGGCTTTTGTAAATAAAAATGTTAGAAATAAAACAATATCTATATGATTTTTGCAAATAAAACGCTTTGGAAATAAAGTAATGCCAAGTTATTAACTTAATGTAATCATTCCCCTATTAACTGCATCTTCACCCCACAGCCAGTTTTCTTCAACTAACTCCACTTATCATACGAAGGTTTGTATTGGAAATCTATTTTTTTATATTACTATTGATTGCACGCGATTAACTGATTATCTTTTAAACAACTCTACAATAACATTTTACAAGCTTTTATTATACTAAAATATTCTTGTTGAATAATGAAAAGAAGACAAAAAAACAACCCATTATTAAGCCAACTAACAATAATACACCCATTGGCATTCTTAGTCCCCGAATAAATTCCCAAATAATTATACCGTTTGATGTCTTTGGCAAAGAATTTTCAACTTAGTTGTGTTAACAAAAAACGTCGTAGTTGTACAAATTCAGTAAATTATTTTCGTTAACCTAAATCGTCACATTAAGTAAAAAGGGACGATTATAGCCGCAACTTAAAGTCATTTAGAATTAACGTATTTTCTATACTGAAAACAATTTTAATGTGAGAGCACAGTGGTTAGAGGAGCTCCAATACTGTTAACAAATACAATTATAAAATGTTCTATGTATGTTTGTATCCTAGTCTTCTAATCATATTGTAATTATAAACGTTAAAGTATAACTATAGTAAACATGTAGACCGTTATATACAGACCTATAGGGCGATCGAAGTCTAGAGCATACTGATTACCACATTCAATTTGCCTGTTAGCCGGATAAATTAACAGCAGCTTTGATTTACCATTGTTTGGTAACTTTGTTAGCTAACTTTCCTATTCATTAGCATTCAGGGAGTCTTTGACAGATGTTAATACACAGCGTGGCATCTATTTTATGCAGTGTAGTCATTAATTAGCCGCGGTCGAAATGATATATTCTACTCTCTTCGTGTGTCCTATGTCTAGTGTTATACATAGAGCTTTCGTACTTCTCAAAGCAAAAGTGCCGTCGCTTGATGTTTCATATGTAGAAGTTTCAGGCAATTTTCCAAGGGATCTGGTATTGCACAAGAACTTAAAGGTTCTTATTTCCGTAAAACAAGAACTAGACTCACCAACTAGAAGGATTGGTACAGGATTACTTCAAGAAAAGTTTCAAGCACGAGACACAAGAGCTAAAATTTTGCCAATGAGCAAATGCATAACAATCTTTAGACGAGTATAGTTTGATTGCACTAGTAAATTTTTAAACGGTCGGATGAGAGATATTGATTCTTTATTTTGTCGAGCATTCAGGCTCAATTTAAGAACCTAGGTGATCCCTGAATGTCAGGCATCTTTGCACAAAGCCCAGAATAGCATAACGCAAATATGTAGTCTTCTCACAATTAGGAAGTCCTGGTGGAACCTAGTTAGGCAATGCATTTTTAAAACTATTTTTCACCAAAGGAATTTAATCTCAATAAAAATTTTATTAGCGTAATTTTGTGATGGTTCATCGGACACTGATGTCTTAGATACCACAATCGGCAACGACATGAATGGCTGCTCCAATTTTTATGCACTAACTGATAAACGTCTGAACAGTTATGTACTTTATAAATACCCAAGCTTGGGAGCTTGTAGGCTGAAATTTCTTGCTGGTGCTTAACTGTGTTAGAGGAATATGTTTGATTCTTACTACTTCATGCTCATACTGACTGGCTTTTTGCGTAGCTTAGAGTTGCGATCCTATTGCATTGTGGTGAAAATTGTTCCTTTAAATAATTACTACAATACATTAACAGATATTTGGCCGATATCAATAGGGTTATGTTTTTACCCAAGTCAAGCCTAAATTAACTCGATAATCACAATCTATCTATCAAAATTTTCCGTACCTATAAAAAAATATATATATATTATGTGGCGTCAGCACTTAAAAATTGGAAACTTCAATTTGGCAGCGCGCTAGGTGATAAATTGGCTGCTTTTTTGTTAATTTGTTTTTTTGGATATGTGCATATATTTGGACGTACCAATTTCCTCAGGCGTACCACAAGGTAGCATTCTTGGACCAGTTTTATATTTGATATATACCTGCGATATGCCTGTAAGTGAAACTGTCCACACTTCTACGTTTGCTGATGATACAGCGCGTCTAAGTTCGCACGAATACTCCTATTAAGCCTCCATAAATCTTCAGCAATATATAACTCAGTTGGAGTTGTGGAGAATTAAAGTGAACGTTCAAAAGTGCATTCATGTGACCTTCACCCTGCGAAGAGATAATTGTTCACCCGTTCGAATCAATAATCACATTGTTCCTCACCATAGTTATGTGAGATATCTTGGTATACATCTTGATCGTCGCCTTACATGGAAACATCATATTGACTCAAAGCTAACACAAATGAAACTTAAGCTAACACAATTACATTGGCTCATTGGCAGCAACTCGAAACTTAGCCTAGATTGTAAACTTCTAATTTAAAAGAGTATTTTGAAACCAATATGGTCTTACGGAATCCAACTTTGGGGCACACTTCAAATGTGGATAGAATTTAACGTGGACAGAATAAAATTTGACGGTTAATAACTTCCGCTCCATGGTACATCATAAATTCAAACATACATTGTGATTTAGACATACCGCTGGTGACTACAGAAATCATCAAATACGCAGGCAAATACTTAATGAAGCTTGAAGACCATCCTAATCCCCTTGCTCGCAATATCTTGGATTGTAGTGGACATAGCCGATTAAAAAAGAGGGATACCGCAGCTTTAATCCTCAATGCTACAGATGACTTATCTTAGAAATATTTGTTTTGTTTTTTTTAATGTCAATTTTTTTTTACCCAAAAGATTAGTTCTGACATGGTCGGGACTAATGTAACTTTTTTTTCAGAATTTAAGATTTTAAAACTTATTGTTAGTTCAGCTTCTTGAAGATACAATAAATAATTATTGCAAAAAAAAAGTGCGTATATTCTCCGACGGGGTTCAATACTTGGGAATGATTTTACGTCAACCGGTTTCGGGTATTTGCCATCTTCATACTAGTTGCCTTTTTATTGTCAGAGAATACTGAAGATGGAAGCCGGTTGGTTCACAAACCAAATTTGACGCGGGTTGACGTAAAATCATACCCAAATTTTTTTTAGGTTTATTTATACTGTCACTGTTGAAAATTAAACACAATTTAATTGCATGTGTTAACATAATTGTTCATGGCACACCATTAACGATCGTTCTTACGTATAACATTTCAGGTAACCACATAAAGCGCTGATTTTTATTCTATTTGCATGAAACGAAAACCAAAGAAGGTGCATTTTTAATTTTCTGCTTAACTTCGTTTGAACTAATCGTCACTTATGCTGTGCGCCCTTAATTAGTCACTTTCAGATGATATTTCTTGAACTTGCAGGTTTTCTATCTTGGATATGTGTTTCTTTTAAATTGTATTGTTTGTATTTATGTTGCACCGTACAATTAAAATACGTGAGGTTACTTTTTTTTGCTGCTTTTTTCGGGCATCTGTAAAAAGATTTTAGCTCTCAAACTAACTCACATTTTAAGACCATTGCATTACACCTTAATCGCATCTTTCAATCATTCAGACTAATGAAATAACCTTTACACCTCTTCCGAAGTGAGACTGTTACTCAATTTGGAACAGAAATTATATCCACCCAAGTCTGATTAAAGCATACCATTATTAGTAGTCTATATATTATAGAATAGACTCTTCTTGGACTTGACTAAACACTACTTTTGAAAGAGTTATTTTCTCACCGTCTAACTAATCAGCGCCTCTTGTAGAATCCACAAGGAATAGTTATGAGTCGGAAATCTGATGATTTGCATAAAAAATTGCATACTACTGACTTTTAAGCTTTTAAATAACTCTTCAAATAACGTTTTAGTTATTCAAGTTTTTAAAACCTCTTTTACAGTTTTCTTATTACATAGAATATTCTTAATTTTGAAATATTTATAAATGTTTCTGAATTCTTACATTTAAGCCAATGTAGCGACATGGGTTCTAAAAATGAATATATTTTTGCAGCATTTCTGTATTTGAAGAAATGATGATGTGTATTAGTGTGCGAAAACAATTTTTTGTTTAAAATTCCTGTGTTAAATGACACCTCTGCCATCAGCATATAAATAAATTTTAAAAAGCATAAAGAATTTTATTTCCTTAGTATTCCTGCTACAATAAAAGCAATATTAGCTACAACAGCGGCAATTTTATCAGCAATGAGAGTAGCTGCAAAGGTTAACAAAACAGCATTAATAATGGCAGCGACAATAATTAGAAGAAAAAGAAAATTAGGAAATTTCCATGCATTTAGTCAGTTTCATTTGCGTTTATTTTCGCTTTTATTCGAGCATTTTTTGTTATAAAAGTGTTTACACTTATCTAACACGCACAAAACGCATTAATTGAAAGGGGGTTTGAAACAAAAGGAATTTAATGACACCCTTTTACAATATATCGTTAACTTTCATTTACAAAAAACCGTTTTTCAGTTGTTTCAAATAGTAAAATGTGGAAAATTAAAAGGTCTTGTTTTTTGAAAACCATAAGCCAATGATGCTTCTATCACACTGTCTACCTCGTGGGTTACTTTATATATCATCTGCCTCATGTAGAGAAAAACTAATGAAAAATTGTAACCATTTCCTAAAACATTAGATATTTTAGAAGTTAAAGTGTCGGATCGAGGCTAGAAGAAGATTTAAAATTTTTTTATGTTCAAACTGATTTAAACACTTCACAAAACCAGTTCACGTCTTGTTCGATATTCAGTTACTTTTTATAGTTTAACATTACATTTAAAATAAGCTTTTGACATAATATTGTTACGTTTATAGCTTTTATAAAGGTTTTGTTGTGAGTTCTTTTTTGCAAAATAAATAACACGAGATTTTAGAGTTTTTAATTTAATTACAAGT
This sequence comes from Trichopoda pennipes, assembly GCA_030448955.1. NCBI lineage: Eukaryota > Metazoa > Arthropoda > Insecta > Diptera > Tachinidae > Trichopoda > Trichopoda pennipes. The sequence continues at coordinate 4,670,234 of JASKUP010000010.1, read as the reverse complement.
TGACTTACTTTAACTACACACAAAGTTGTCACTACAGAACAATTTACTTAAGATGTACGTCTTTATGTCATGAGGTTTATTTTTCAACTAACTAACTATCCACTCAGACGCTGCCTTTTTATATTTGTCCACTAAAGGTCTAGAAAAATTAAGAATCTTCCTTCTACTACGAAGACTAGGCATCCTTGGAAACATGAAAATCTAAAAAACAAAAACTCTCAACCATGATATTATAAACGAACACGGCCTTAGATACAATTTTCACAACATTAAAACTACTCATGCAAACGAACAAACGAAAAACACCCTCAGACAGACACACGTACCTAGATAATACTTTGCATAAAAATGCCGGGTGGCTGGCATTCTGCTTACCTGAACGGATACGAACTTAACAACAGAAAGACCTCAACGCCAACACTGACTCACCAGTACAAGCCACAACAAGGCTTGAGAATGATGCATTCGCATCGAAAGCGCTCGCCTTTGACTTCAAAACAGCCAGATAAGACAGGATATAACAACAGCATCTTCTACTACGTTTGTATCCTCCCGGGGGCACATTATAAGTCTTTATGGATCACACAACCATCTAGACTTGTGTCTTGCGGGGTAAAAGGGAGCCCATTTCCTTTCAAGGCTAACAGGAGCCAATTGGACAATCCCCTATATTTCCACCGTAATCAGTAAAGCCACAGAGTTCCGCTATTTGTATCTTTATGCATTTAGCTGTTCTCTGACTGATTATTGAGGTTGGCTCTTCGGGAGTATCGTGGTGGCTGTGCGTTTCGAGGACCTTTGAGGTTGTGTGTCGGGTCATTCACAATGAATGGTCCAGGTCCAGTGAGTATGAATGCCGTCGTGTTCTTAATTATATTAAGCTTCATGCGTTTTGGACCAGGAGTTGGATAGTCTCCAACTCTTCAGCAAGGAGCGAAGGCTGCGGCCTGCTTCGGGCTTTTGAAGTTGCAACTAGGAGTGGCCGGAGGATATACAAATTCGAAGGCCTTCTAGGGCGAGGATGGCGCCCATCGACAGTGGTAATGGTCCATTATCTGATTAAGGCCCACGGTCAGGTGCAGATGCAAATCTTATCACGTTACTCCCTTTGTATCACATTTTTTTATGTTATTTATTCAATGTATAGGCGCCTGTATGTCTGTGTATTTTTGTTTTTGCTTTTATGCTGAACTTAATTTAAGATAGTTGTTGTTGTCTTGTGTATATTAGTTTTCTTAGAAAACTACGCAGTTAGTAAACAGCACATATAATTGTTGTTATTTTCTTTTAAAACTTCGGCAAGACACATCCGTAACAATATGTTTCCCAACTAGGCCGGTTTTTACTATACATTCATGTCAGCGATACAATCTTTTTTATTAACGTAAAAAATATATACATTATTTAAAAAATATATCTTATTTCAATAAATATAGGTATAGAACTTTAAATTGGCAACACTTTTCTTAGTTTGGCATTTTAACACGAATAAACTGACGCCTGAACAAGGCGTCCAAATATAATTGGACCCACAACAAGATTACTGTTGATATCGACTTAATAAGAGAATTTTGTTTAGCGATGAAGCTCACTTTCTGCGCCGAAGCGCTTAACCACTTGGAGGACAACATTCGCCGCGTTATTGCCCATATCTATCTCCTTATCTAAAGTAAATTTGAATCAATGAATACATTTTTTATGTTTTTGCTACTTAATGAGCTAATTTTTAACTCAAATTGTTTTAAAAAACCAACGTTTGTCTTTCGTACTAAAAATTTCACAGGGACTAAATTTAAGTTTTTAAAAAGTATAAGTTTAAACGTGAATCAAAATAAGACTTTATGTAAAAGCAACTCTTTGAACACGTTTTAATACTTTACTTTCGTACCAAAAATCAGCTAAAACTTAGAATGTGTTTTTAAATCTATCACTTTTTTTTAACCGGTCGATTTTAAATTTACCTAAATTTATACCTTTAACGAAAGCCTGTGATCTCACCTAGTAAACAAAAAAAACCGCGTTACAAAACTTCGATCCGTTCAAAACCTATATATTTTTGACCGCCTTCTCGTAAAATGGTCCACTGAGTGCCGATCATATTCCCCTGTAAAAGGACTTAGATGCATTTAGTTCTTGGTGTAATATTAACCTTATGAAGTTGAACCTTAAAAAGTGAAAATAAATGTATTTCTTCCGAAGATGTCATACAAACGTGCAATATATTTTAGTTAAAAAATAATGTTTTTCATGTTTTGCCGTATATGAACGCTATTTCGGGCTTTCGATTTTTGATGACATTGAGGAGTCTGTTGCACTCCTTTATGACATATCTTGAAACACCCCAAACTACTCACCGCCACGTTTAGTTTTACTTTTATAGGAAAAAGTACCAACAGCATCATCCTCATCAAAGACAATACGAAAACTCATTGCGATTAACGTTGATGGCAGTTGGCTGGTACAAATGTACAAACTTCTTTATGTATCAATGAATATCAATCATTCATGTATGTATGCGTGTGCCTATTACATGTTTAGTGTTTATAAAAATTCCATTGCTTTCATTTGATGACATATGTCTTGTATGGAGTTTTTGGGTTTATTTTATTGGCTTTAATTGTTTTGTTTAATACCACTTTAGTGTTTTTTATAGACCTATTTATATGTACATACATATAGTATATTGGCAAAAACCCAGCACTTTGAATTTTAAATTAAATTAATCGATTTATTCACTTACAATGCAAACACAATAACACGATGTTAACACCACTGCGCTTTGTTATTTGAATTGTACCTATACAAGAATATTCTACTTTAACATGATTCCATATTGTAGTTTTTATTATCATTCAGTGTATGCGGATGTTTTGCTGTGGTTTTTTTTTTTTGTTCTATGTGAGTTGTTTTTGTTTACTGTTGTTTTAGTTATTTCGTCGAATTTCTTATAAGCGTGTTGTTGTTGTCTTGAATGCATAAAATGTATTAGAAAACTATACCGTTTGTAAAATACTCAATAGGTCATTTCGTTTAATTTTCACTGATAATTCTTTTTTTAACCTGAATAAAACATCTTCGTAACAATTAATATCTAACGATAGTAACTTGACAAAAAAATTCTTTGCACGGACATTTAGCTTACTTTTTCAGTTTTTTGGGTTATAATTTTCAAATAAACTTGCCAAGATTTTTTTACTTTGTTCGCTTTAGCAGCAAGGTACAAAGTATCATATTCACTACATCATATAACATAGTTAAATGTGGTTATCAAAAGTATTTTTGTGAGAACGTTTATGCTATAATTTACAATTCTACCTCGGAAAGCTAAAAATTTCTCCATTAAGCGACATCATTTGTTGTTGATTTTAAGTAGAAATGAAGGAAAAATGGATTCTAGGGGTCAGTGACATTTTTCTTTGATCGATGAGGATTAATTAGTTAATAAATCAACCTTAAATTTATGCGTAGCGTTACAAGAATAAATTTCTTAAGGTCAAGACTTTCCTATGACTCAGCAGATGAAAATAAGCATTGTGACCTGCAAGACGCAGAAATAGCATTCTAAGCAATATTAATTTATTGAAATAATGTCTGTAGTACTCTTAAAACTACAGCAGAAGAAGCTTCACTTTACTTTAACGCAATTTTTGTTGATTTAAATTTGTATTTTTCTCTATGCCGGACAGTCCCCTTCTAGGGATATATATCAATTGTGCCTTAAGTGTTCGCTCATAAGAAATATATATACATATGTTTGTCACGTTTTGTTTTTCATCGACATTTTACAGTTGCTCATTAACAACAATTGTTGCTGTTGAATTTTCATTTTGCTTTTTAATGAGGGTCTTGGAATTTTTCATTTTTTCTCATATTATTGTCCCTATTTTCCGTTCATCATTTTATTCACTTTATATTTTGTTGCTTTTCTACTTGTCATGTTTCCTTCATTTTTGCCAGCCCATTATCCCCTGGGTAACAAATTGCCATGTTATAAAAGTTGTCCTCTTTAATGGATTGTGAAAAATTGTGTATGAAAAGTAAAAAAAAATGTGTACGAATTACGAGAAAAACTTTGTTGTTGAAAAATTAAATTACCTACAGGTTTCTTAATATCGCTAATGACATTGAAGTGTCTTAAGTCAATTATTATTTCAACACGTTTCCAAATACGTTTAAGAGTTTTTTTTTTGGTTATTGTATTCACTCAAAATGTCAATAATAAATCAATTTACCAATAGTTCAAAGATAATAAAATTGTATTTTTGTTTTTTTTTATATATAACAAATAAAAAAGTATTAATCTTAATAATAGTCTTTTTTTAATACAATAATAAATTTAACAATATATTATCAAAATTTCGCTTTCCCTTGGAAAAAAGCTTCTTCTTTATAAAAACAAAAATTAATTTTCCAAGGTAAAGCAAAATATAAAATTTTATAAAAAAAAAGACCGTTATTAAGATTCATACTTATTTATTTGTTATATATAAATAAAAAACAAAAATACAATTTCATTATCTTTGAACTATTGGTAAATTGATTAATTATTGACATTTTGAGTGAATGCAATATCCAAAACAAAAAAAAAAACTCTTAAACGTATTTGGAAACGTGTTGAAATAATAATTGACTTAAGACACTTCAATGTCATTAATTAATACTTATTTATTTTAGAAAAAAGGGTGGAATAAAAATAATAATCATTTATATATAACTAATGTTAACAGAGGCAGCGCAATTAATTGGGTGTAATGCTTAAACAAGTACAATTTTGTAACACTTGTTAATTGTGGAGGAAAAGAAAAGTATAAACGATTTAACTGCGCTTAATATACGCCTAAAATGTAAGTTCGAAGAACCAGCTAAATATCATGGCCGCTATACAAATATTTCAATTGCAAGAACTCTGTCAATAGTGCTGAAGAACGGGCAAAAGGTCTTTGAGCATTAGCCTAAACAACCGATACCATCTTACCTTGGCATTCCGTCATTTGTTAGCGCATCTTTCTTAATTCGAATGACTTTATTCTCAGGTTGGTCCTTCTATAAAAAAAATAATAACATCAAAAGCAAAACAATCTCACCATATAATATAAGTGACTTTTCGTATGTCCTGAAATGTGATTGATAAGAAATTCAAAATTCGAGGGAATATGTATAGCAGTAGCACCAATGAGCCGAATAACGAATAAATCATACAACTTTTGTGACTACAATTTTTCTGTTTTCCTCATTAATATTGCATACATGTTTACATTGAGGTGCTTTTAAAACAGCAATATTTTATAATTCTCGACTGTTCTATCAACACTTTTCATGTGCATCCTGGGTAACCTTAAAACGTAGAAATTAGAAAGTTCTGGAAGCTTACACATGATATAAGTATAAAAGGTCTGGTCCGGTAGTTTTCTTTAGATTATGATATTTTCATTGAAATAGGGCTAATAAATATACTCTCATTTTTTGTCTATATCGAATTTTAACAAAGTGAAATCTGAATATTGTATTTAACATATATTTACACTAACAATGATATCACTGCGGGTCACATTAGTTCATAAAAACGCTGAACGTTTCCTTCGTCGATGCGTATGTACTTTTAAATGCCATGTGCTGAATCCTTTGCATGAAAGTTTCTCATCATAAATGCTTCAGATAATCCTTAATATTTTCCACACTATATTTATTATAACAACGACATTTATTAGGTTATATTATGTTATATTTAAATTACTTCACAATAAACAAAATACCTATTGATGGCGAGGGAAAACTTGAGGTAGAAAATAAATAAATCTATATAATTAATATATAATCACTACACACATATCGTATGCCGATACGTGATTCGAATAACGTTAACACCTGGCCGCGAAGCCTTAACCTAACGGTGGTGTTACCACTGGTGTTACATTGAAACGAGGATCAATTGGCAAGAAGATCGCCTGCAGATAAGAAGTCTTTTGGACAGGAGTTTAATACTCCGCAATAACTTCTTATCAGCAGAAAGCAAGTAGATCGCCTGTGTATGGGAAGTCTTTTGGACAGAAATTTAATATTCCGCAAAAACTTCTTGCCCGCAGACAGCCCGCCTGCCGGTAAGAGATCTGTTGGACAGGAATTAAATATTCCGCAATAATCTCTTATCGACAGTAAGGCTACAAGTGGTGAAAGTTTATCTTCTACCGGGGATTAGCTTGACCGTGCGACTGAGGCAGTGGACGAATTTAATATTCCCGCAGTATCATCTCACCCGGCCAAGAATTCCCCGCGATCACTGCTGCGAGGATAGTGCTTAGTTTACCGCCGCGGCCACCTGTGCCGTCGCCATCTATACCGCTGTCGCCTCTACCGCAGCCATCTGCACCGCAGCCATTGATGCCGCTGCCGCCTCTCTCGCAGCCATCTGCACCGCAGCCATTGGTGCCGCTGCCGCCTCTCTCGCAGTCATCTGCACCGCAGCCATTGGTGCCGCCTCTACCGCAGCCATCTGCACCGCAGCCATTGGTGCCGCTGCCGCCTCTCTCGCAGCCATCCGTTCCGCTGCCGCCTTTACCGCTGCCAGCTGTACCGCAGCCATCTGTACCTCTGCCGCCAGGACCCCTACTATGTCCTGCAGCCAGTGTCGCCGCCGCCTGTACCGCTGCCGCCAGTACCAATACTAGGTCCTGCCGCTGCCCCCTGTACCTCTGCTGCCAGTACCTCTACTAGGTCGTGCCGCCAGTGATGCCGCCGCCTGTACCGCTGCCGCCTGTACCTTTGCCGCCAGTACCTCTATTAGGTCCTGCTGCCAGTGCCGCCGCCGCCTGTACTGCTGCCGCCTGTACCTCTGCCGCCAGGACCACTACTAGGTCCTGCAGCCAGTGTCGCTGCTGCCAGTACCAATACTAGGTCCTGCCGCCAGTGCCGCCGCCGCCTGTACCGCTGCCCTCTGTACCACCGCCGCCTGTACCGCTGCCGCCATTACCGCTGCTGCTTGTCCCGCTGCCACCCGTATCGCTGCCGCCTGAACTGCTGCCGTTATTATCACAGCGCCATCTTGACCGCCGCTGCCTGCACCGCTTCCGTCTGTATGACTGCTGGTGTCCCTACCAATGCCCATTGCCTCAGCGAGCTGACTCCCTGTTCTTCGGCTACAATTCCCGACCGTCCACTCCAACAAGCCACCTTGTAAAGATTAGCGAATAAATAAATTTGGTGTTAAGTTTTACAAAGTTATAAAACATTGCGTGTCATTCATTCTTTTTTTTTTTTTTTAAAGAAGTAGCACTTCAGGCAACAATGCCTATTTAGTCAAGTACCGTGCTACATTATTTAGGAAAGGGATAGAGAATAGATGAAACAGGTGGTGAAAGTAGAAGGATAGTCGGAAATTAACTGCCGTATATAAGACAGCACAGCGACCAGTGACTATACCTTCATCGCTGAGCAGCCCCACCGACAGTACAGTACCTACTAGCCTACAGGGGCACCTATTCATTCATTCTACGGCAATAAACTACTAAAATTTGCAACGACCCTGTTCGCCGCTGTCGCTATCCCAGCAACCAGCGGAAACGTGTCGTCACAAGGTTTAAAACTAGAAATAACATAACAAAGTAAATTTCAAGATAACATACATACGTGCACCTCTTTTAAATTCTCTCTTCCCTCTCGACTACACAGCCTGAGTTGCAGCGACAAAAGTTGCATAAGAAACATAACAAAAACCAATAACAAAAAGTAAACTTCAAAATCCCCGAAAGACCGGATTTGGTCGTATTTTGAAATGTACACCCAGTATGTGTTACTAAGCTCGATAGAACAACAAAAAAGAAACAAATAAAATTTAAATTTAAAAAGCTCCTTATGCGAAATTTAGAAATGTGATTTAATGATTTACAATGTTGTTCCACAGATGATGTTATTCTGAATCATTATAGAAAATCAATTAAAATTTAAAACACTGTTACTATTACCTACCACAAGCATCAAGTTTTTCAAATAAAACGGTATCGTCCGCATAGAAGGGAAACTTCTGACAAAGTTTTAAAGCATAATAGACAAATAGCTAAAAGACATTCTGAATGTACCAAATGAAAAACAGGGTATGGCAAAAATATAAATATTAATAGGAGCTTTGCACAATATTTTCCTAAAACATGGATAATTTCCTAGCTTTTGGAGAGAATCATAATATTATTCCACTTTTTAAATCTGATAGCAAGTCCGACATTTCAAATTACAGAGGAATTGAAAAGCTGAGCATAATACGAAAGCTCTTCGAAAAACTTGTATTGGATTATTTTTGCCATCACAAATCATCAGTTTTGTCGTCCTATCAACATGGTTTTCCTACAAACTGTTCAACTATTAACAACTTATTGCATTTTTCTATAATTATTAATCAGGGTTTCATCAAAGGTGAGCAAACTGATATTGTTTACACGGACTTTATTAAAGCATTCGACAAAATAAATCATAAACGTCTTTTGCATAAATTAAACTTGCTGGATTTCACTACGATTGTCCTAAATGGATTTCACGGAAATAACGTGTCCTATTCAAAAACAACACGTCAAGATATATCTCAGTTTTATCTAGAGTATCGCAAGGCAGTCATCTTGGGCCAATTTTACATTAGATCTCGATTTTATTAATGATCACCCAAAGGTTATCCAATTCTCCAACCTTCTGATGTATGCAGATGTATCCAGATGATGTCAAAATTTTCTTCAGATCAAGTGTTCAAGTTGTTCAAGTCAGACTTGAACAATAGTCTGACTTGAACAGCTTTGAAAGTTGGTGTGATAAAAACAATTGGGAATAAAATCTTGGATTTAAAAATTTTTATATCTCATATTCACATGACCGTTAAAAAGGCTAGAGGTGTACTTGCGTTCATTAAAAGGTGGGCTAAAGAGTTCACAGATCTATACATAATAAACCAGTTATGCACATCACCAAGTTTGGAATATTTTTTAGTAATATGGGACCCACAATTAAATGTGCGTAGTAGTCATGTTGAATCGGTTCAGAAACAATTCCTAATTTTTTTGCCATCAGTTTAATTAATGGAAAAATTGCAGCCGAATTTCTGATTTCTAACATCTGTTTCCGATTCGTTCTACTCGATATTATCAGTCACTATTCTTACAGTTTTTCTGATATAATTATTCATATGCCGATCCAATTTGAAAAATTTGTAAAGATTTTAATAGTCTACTTACCTATTAATTATTCTTAACCTTTAGATATTGCAAAGCTTTGCAAACGACTAGTTGCAGTTTTAAGTAAAAGATGCATGTTCTAGTCTGTAAGAACTTCATTTGTAGACTAGAGCAATTAATAAATAATTATCGTATAATTTAAATCTTTTGAAGAACCTTATTTTTTGAGTAATTGTTGTTAAGTTTTCGCTACAACGTTTTTGGGAAAATTTCATTTTCGATTTCTTGATGCAACTGAATTATTTATCACTTTATTGATATTGGTATTTATTGCAGTAAAGGTCAATGGATCACGCCATCGCAAGCTGCTAACAACTTAAATTTAGAATATTATTGACGACAACGATGTCACTGGCATGTGTCACATGTCACATAGCCAATGAGCCGATCAATTTATTGCAAACCAAATTTCCCGATTGTAAAATTTCATGACAATCATCAATTAAATGGCTAGCCTGATCGTGTGACTTCACACCATTAAACTATTTTTTGTGGGGCTATGTTAAGGACAGGATCTATACGGAGCCAATCGAATCAATTTCAGCCTTAAAACCAAAAATACGTGATGTGATTAACGAAATGGGAACGCGTGGTCATGGTGGACATTAGGCAGATATCATTTTTCATTCATAATTGCTGTACTTTTCTCTTCATAATACAATAAACATTTTTAGGTGCCCCTGTAGTAGGTAGTGTACTAGCTTGTCAGTATTAGGGTTGTGGGTTCGATTCCCAACGAAGAACTTGGTTTTTTTTCACTAAAAAAATAAAAATTGGCTGCCGTTGGCGCTGCTCAGAGATGAAGGCATTGTCACTGGTCGCTGTGCTGTCTTATACGGTAGTTAATTTCCAAATATCCTTCCACTTTCACCACCTGTCTCTATCTCTATCCCTTTCCTAAAGAATGTAGCACCGTACTTGGCTAAATAGGCATTGTTACCTAAAGTGCTACTTCTCTACACAAAAAAATAATTAAATTAAAAAATTTTAATAATCTGAATCTAAATTTGTTGTTTTATTTTGTTTATGTTTTAAGCTTCTTCTTCAAAAACGCTTTATTTTCTACGCACAAATTTTGAAGTTAATTTTGGGCATTTTTGTATTTCATTATTCAGGTTACAAAATCATATCAGGAGTATTGTTTCTGTAAAAATAGTGCTATGAGTCTTTATAAAAAAAGAAAACTGTCCACCACGAGTTAAAAACAGACGTCCACGTATTTACATTAAAAAACTTGCAAACTTATATAAGTACACCATTTCCAACTTTTAGTTTTGTACTTTACAAAACAATTAATGTAATACAAATTGAATTAAAGTTTTATCTTAAAAATGGTATCTCGATAGTAAGCCTAATATACAGCTTTAAGGCGACTCTAAAAAGTTGTAGTTTTCTTTTCTAAATGCCCATACTTACAAATTTATATGATACAAGACGCATTATTTAGGTCTGACTAATAACAATATCAACCAAAACAAATTATGGAATAAAAGAAAATATAAAAGGGGAAGGCGAGTAAATAAAAACTTTGTTTTGTTTTTTTTGTAAAAATTTCAAACAAAAATGAATATTTTGTAAGAATTTTTGATAATAAATTATTTGAACTTCTTAAGTTAAAAAACACATTTTCTCCAACACATGTACAAAGTCAGCAACATATTTCTTTGTTTGTGTTTTTTAAACGGGTATAAACGTATGCGTTTACAATTGTGTAAGAAAGTAGGGCAGAACAGGTAGGCTGGCAATTCAAACACGTAATAATATTTTCACCAATAAACTGAGACATTTTTGTTAAAGTAAACATTTTCAATTTGCAAAGTTTAAAAAGTCGTCTCATTTCTCTGTTTAATTTACATTTTTTTTTTGGTTTACATAAATACCCTACATTCGATAAGAGAAGTAGTTTAAAATTAAGATTCATTGACGCTATGCCATGTTGACTAAGAACTCATTAACAAAATGTAAAACTTGAAAAATTTCGTCAGTAGCATTATGATTTGTGTGGTGTAATAAAAAAAGCATATTCTTGTGTAGTGATCATTCCCTGGTCCAAAATAAAAAAATATTTTATTTAAAATTACTATTTCACAATAGAACTGATTTAAGGTAAATGTGCCCTGATGTAGGTAGTAAGGTCGTGGTATTAAGCCAAGCATTTGTTAGTCAGACTAAGTACAGTTTATCCCTAATATTTCACTCCAGTAAAACATCTGATTAACTGACTGTCTTACTACCTAGAAGGCAATACACCTTGGCCTTGAAAAATCTCATCAGTAGCATTAGGATTAATGAAAAAAAGCATATACCGTAATTCCGGAAGTGTATACTGTGATTCTGCGATTTTAATATCAAACGAAAAAAATGACATTAACAAAGTAGCAGCTAACTCTGATGAGGCCCAATTTTGTATAAAAGTAATTGCAAGTGCCAGGTCCTGACTTTGCGATGGGCTGAAAAATATAAAAATGATTAAATATTTACATCAGAAAAATTAAGTTTCCGAAATTTTGTTGATTTCTTGTCTCTTAAGTTACAAAACGGTGTAAAATGTAGATACCGAGAGCTTGGCATCATAATAACAATATTGAACACCCTTCACACTATTAGAAGATTCGATCGTTTTTTTAATACGTTTCCTCCTTTAATTTAAATTAATTCTAAATGCAATTTATACCTGGCATCTTTCTGTGTTAGTATTGCGCTAGAGTAATAAATCATCGCGTTTTATCAGTTTCATTATTTTATTGCAGTACTTCATTGTTAAACTAATTGGCAGTAATTTTTATTAAAACAAAACTTATTTGATTTTAATGCAATCAATCTAGTGTGAATACTCATATTCTAGAAAATAAAATAAACACCAATAAAAATGTTTAAATCTGTACGAAAAAGAGAGTGAAATTTAAAATAAACTAAAACATTAAATAAATTATTGGATTAGGCTTTTTCTGGTCTTAAAGTTTTTTAAGTCACATTTTTCCATCATATCTTGGGTGCCCCAAAATCTATTTTGAAGTGCTCTTCCTTTTTTTTTGTTGTTTTAAAAGAGAAGTAGGACTTCAGGCAACAATGCCTATTTAGACAAGTACCGTGCTACATTCTTTAGGAAAGGGATAGAGAAGAGACAAGACAGGTGGTGAAAGTCGGAGGATAGTTACGGAAATTAATTGTCGTATAAAACAGCACAGTGACCAGTAACCATGCCTTCATCACTGAGCAGCCCCACCGACAGCTAATTTTTATTTTTGTAGTGAAAAAAACCAAGGTCTTCGTTGGGTATCGAACACACAACCGCTAGACTGACAAGGTAGTATACTACCTACTAGCCTACAGGGGCACTTGTAGCTAGTACTAGCCTAGTGAAGGAGAGAGCCAAGAGGCTCGTTAGGGACAGTAGGGTATCCAACTATATTTATTCTCTAGGGCGTCGACACAATATGGATTGTATTTCACTGTTTTATCGTTACTACAATTGTAAGTGCGCTAATGAAACTAGGAAACTTTTTCCCGGTACTCGCACGTTTTTGCATTCAACTCGATTTTCGTTGAGAGCCCATCCATTTATAGTTGATTGTTCAGTGAATCGCGCAGTGCATTACAGGTAGAATTCGGTTTTTAGCAGAACAGTCCGTATGCGGAATAAACTCCCTCCAGAGATCTTTCCTGCCACTTTCAATGTAGGAAATTTTAAATCGGATGTCCAAAAACACTGTTCCCTCTTTCCTCCTCGCCCCATAAGCTAATTTCTTGACCTGAGTGCTGGTCCAAAATAAATAAAATAATTTAATACCGCCACGGTTTGTGACAGGGGTGCTAATTAAAACTTAAAATTACTATTTCACAATAGAACCGAATTTAGTTAAAGATGTCCTGATGTAGGTAGTGAGGTCCTGGTATTAAGCTGAGCATTTATTACTCAGCATTAGACTTAAGTTTATCCTTAATACTTCACTCCAGTTATAAATCTGACTTGTCTTACTACCTAGAAGGCAATACACCTTGTCCTTGTTATTACACCATAGCCTTCAATAATCACAACAGATAGGAGCATTATTTACTAAAATAAACTAAGGCAGGAAATAAAAAATTCTACCACGACTCAGTTTTTTTACACAGACAAAAATTTTACTTTTTTTTACAATATTTTGTTGATTTTTACAAGCTGTTAAGGTGGCTTTCTTAAAAGTTTTAATAACTTCACTCGTAACAGGGCATAAAAACTTTTTCATATTTAATGATATTTTTTTACTACTTTTTTCATGTCTTCTCTTAAACAGTAATATTCATGCCATTGAAATTGTTATTGTCATACCGTATTACTTATTTTATTTTAAACTTTTTCGTTTTTATTTTCTAATAAAAACAGAAAAAAAATGAAAAGTCTGCTCTTATAAAGAAAAACAAATATCCAACCAACGAAAAATATTTATATCAGATACAAGTTTTACAGCAATATAAAAGTACAAGCAAGAGTCGATGTTTTACCTTAATTTTATTTATATAAAAAAAAATAAAGAAATAAATATTAATAAAAGAAAAACATTGCGCAAAGGTAAAATGAAAAACAAACAACAACAAACAACCTTTATCTGGGAAAAATGTAATAAAAACCTAGTGTTTGCTGCAAAGTTTTTTAAATTTGCTTTGTCTTTATTATATTTATGTTTATGTTAGTAACAACACTTGTTTCTTTCTTTCTTTCTTTTTTGGTTCAAACAAAAATGGTAATAAAAAAAGAGACCAAGAGCAATTGCTGTTTTCAATAAACGGCTGAATGACTGTTCAGAAATACCCAGAATTACTGAGTATTATCCTATGCCTGTGTTCAGGTCTTGCATTAGCAATTGTGCAATGAATAGCTTCCTTTGAAATTAAGGTGAGCTCAGGAAACTTATATTTATACTAGCTGACCCACTGAGAACGAGTTTGTGAGATCGCAAAGAAGAAACGCAAACAAATAAGCTCGATGCCCACCGCAACTGTTTTAACGGCGGTAGTAGTCGGGTCCATGTTACTTTGGGCCTTTCACCGTCATCCGCCAAGGCACATTGGAGGCAGTTGTCCGCTGGCGATGAATTTATGTTGTGTGTGTATCAATATTTACGTAAATGTGATATCATATAATATCAAAACACAGCACAATTTTTTTTTTGTATCATAATATTATTTATTGAATCTTCTAAATTAATAGAACTGACAATAAGTAGATAAATCTTAAATCTAAAAGTAAAAATTATCTTTATGTCTAGCCAATGCCAGCCAAAAAGTTTTAGTTAACAAGAAATAAAAAATAAAAAAGAAAACACTAGAAATTACTTATACTAATAGCCCTAACGTCTCTCCTCTTCAGACGTTTGTAGCCTCTATCATTTAATATATCACGTGTCAAAATATTTGGATGAAATTCCAGTTTTCTCAAATATTTGGATGCGTACTTCTGTATTTCCTCTCTTACAGAGGGCACTTTCAAATCCTTGTGAATGTTTGAGTTTTTCACATGCCATGGGGCAGCAGAGGATTTTGTTGTGGCTTCTTTGTATCCGTTCGACATTTGACACTGAGACAGTGCCCCACATTTGAATTCCATAGCTCCATATTGGCTTTAGAATAGACTTGTAGATCAAAAGTTTGCAGTCCGGACTGAGAACAGAATTCCGACCAATTAGCCAGTTTAATTGAACAGTTTTAAGTCTTATTTGCATAAGTTTAGCTTCTATGTGGTGCTTCCATGTTAGACGCCTGTCAAGGTGCATACCGAGGTACTTGACGACCGAACGTTGACGTATTGTCTGATTATTTATTGTGATAGGTGGGTATGTACTACTGCGTAATGTAAAAGTAATATGAATGCACTTCTGTTCATTAATTTTTATTCGCCATTTTCTTAACCATTTTTCGACTTGGAACACATGACTTTTAAGACGTAGTGGAGCTTCGTGTGGGTCTACATGAACACAAAGCAGGGCAGTATCATCAGCAAATGTTGAAACGTGAACGTCGTCCCGTGTAGGCATATCTGAGGTATATAATAAATATAAAATCGGACCCAAGATGCTCCCTTGAGGAACTCCGGCTCTAATTGGCTGTGGTGGGCTCAAAAACTCCTCGTGCTTTACAACAAATAAACGGCTACTCAAGTAGCTTTCCAGTAATGTGGAAATATTTTGAGGCAAATTCTGCCTTAGTTTATGAATTAAGCCCTCGTGCCAAACTTTATCGAAGGCCTGGGAAACATCAATAAAGAGAGCAGAACAGTAATGTTTATTTTCAAAGGTTTGTTTAACAGCATTAACAAGTCTATGCGTTTGCTCTATTGTGCTATGCTTTTTCCTAAATCCAAACTGGTGATCCGGTATACACTTCTTTTCGATCAATATGGGATACATTCTATTTATTAAAAGTTTCTCGAACAGTTTAGATAAATTGGACAGCAAGCTTATTGGCCTGTAAGAATCTATTTTAGAATGATCCTTGCCCGGCTTGGGAATCATTATCACCTTCGAAATCTTCCACTTCTGAGGGTAAAAACTGAGGCGCAAAATGGCGTTATATATAAACAATAAGATTCTCACCGCTACATTTGGTAGCTCCAGAAGCATCCTATTACTAACTTTATCAATACCAGGTGATTTTTTAAGTTTTAAGTCGGCGATAGCCTTTCTCAACTCTTGTACTTCCAGTCTCAAAGGCACAGCTTCTATAGGTATTATTTCAGGTAACACTACAGGGTCTGTCGATAAATTAGAAGAAAATACTTTTAGGAGGTGGTTGGAAAACAGATAAGCTTTTTCCTCGTTGCTTCTCGCCCAATCACCGCTTGGGGTACGCAGTGGCGACTGGCGTAAAGTTGGTCGCTTAATGTTTTTTGTTGCGCGCCACAGAGAGTAGTCTGAATGCGAGGTTGCATCAAGATTTTCCAAGTATTTGTTAAGTAAAGCAATTCTTTGCACTTCAAGTAAATCATGAAGCTGTTTGGTACACTCTTTCAGCCTGTTTCTTAGTTGGGGTGATCTGCACGCCTGCCACTCTCTACGGATTCTCCTTTTCTCTAGGAGGAGTTGTTGTACATCTACTGAATATATTCTGCTGTATCTTTTTATAGGAGCATTTGTGGTTGCGTGAACTGTGGCTAGTCTGATTTCGTCATTAAAGTCGTCAATAGCTTTTTCCACTTCTCCTGAAGTACGCAGCGGTATATTTTCCGAACAGTGAGAGCTTAGATATTATCTAAATTTAAGCCAATTAATATGAGTCTTAGTTGCCAATGCAGATCGATTTTCAGAATCCAACGGGTTCCATAACGTAACAATAGAAGGTGTGTGGTCGGAGGATAAGTCTAATGAAGACTCTACATTCGTAAACTCACCTGGTACATTTTTTGCGACTCCAAAGTCAATGACGTCAGGGATTTTTTGCCTGTCTGTGGGCCAATAAGTTGGCCTTCCGCTAGAAATTACAGTTAACTTTAGCCTCGAAATTACATTAAACAATGTGCGACCCTTCGGTGTTATCAGACGTGAGCCCCAGTGGATATGCTTCGCGTTATAGTCGCCAGCAGCCAAAAAGTGAGGACCTAAAGATTTATAGAACCCGCAAGATTGATCCTCTGTGATTGGAAAACTCGGCGGACAATACACAGACAAAATCACTAAATTGCTATTGTTCTCTAAAAGACAAATAGTTGTCGCTTGTAAATATCCCGAACAAAATTCGTCCATTACATGGTGTTTGAGTCGGGCCTTCACTAGGATAGCTAGACCCGCCACAATCTCTTCCACGAGGGTCCTTGGTGTCATAAAAGGTATAACCATTAATTTTAAAAATACTCCTGACTGTTAGATGGGTTTCGGAAATTAGCATTACGTCAATATTCTGCACCTTCATGAATAGTTCAAGCTCGTTCTTTTGTGAGCGGATGCCGTTGGTGTTCCAAAAACATACTCTTAGGCAGTTCATGGTTTATTGACGACTGCCCGTAATAATTCGGACTGCATCTGCAGCATTTGCATTATCTGTTGCATCATAACTGTAATGTTGTTGGTGAAATTATTTACCGTTTGAACTAATGTCTCTATAGTTGCCTCGAGACTAGTTGTGTTACGTGAAACTCGGACCTCCTCCCTAGGCTCAAAACTAGTATTTGCTGTGGACGTGTTTTGAGTAGAGCCATGTCTGGACTTCAAAATGTTGGCATACGAGAATTGATGACCAAATTAAATGCATTGAATGAATGAGTATACAAAAATTCATTTAAGTCGATCCAGTCGTATAGTTGCAGTGTAGTTGAATAACCTGGATACGGACTGCAGCGCCATCTGCCGGACTGGATTGTGAATGTAAACCATCTAAGGTGGCACCCAAACGCATACAAAAAAAATTCATTTAGTGACATACCCACGTACAGTAGAATTATATACATAAATAAGATTTGTATGGGAGGTACCACGCGTCTTTATCAAATCCCGCCTATATTTGCAACAGAACCTTGAATATGTTCACTCAACCGAAATTCTGTTTAAATATAGTTAGCAGGAGCAGAAATATTGGATTCTTAATTCGTGTACAATCCGGCCCATATTTGCAGCAGCTCTTAAAAAATGCACACCAAACCGACGTACCAAATTCTGTTTAAATATCGTTAGCAGCAGCGGAAATAATAGATTTTTAATTTGTAGTTTGTATGGGAGGTACCACGCCCCTTTGTCCAGTTGTACCGAATTGTAAATCTTAACTACCCGGGGCGTCACCCAAACACATACAAAATAATTAATGCAAATGCGTTCAGCCATTTAGGAGAAGTTTAGTCACAACACACTTACACTAGAATTATACAGATGAAGAGATATCATTCACAACTTATTTAAAGCAAAGTGCGTGTCTGTACACATCTATTTCTAATATTGAAAATTTGGAACAAGTTTCAGTTAAATAAATTTTGAACATAGTCTCAGGATGAAATAAAGACATATATATATTATCACTCTATATCATATGATTATCTACTGCATTTAAATTCTAAATAATAAAACATTTCAATTACTTTTCTTTTCTTTTTATATTTCCATTGTTTATTTGTTTATTTTATGAATTTAATTTTACAACCGGTTGTTAACTTTGTTGATTTTCTTTCCACAGAGAAAAAATAAGTTAAAGACCATTTATGGCCATCAGGTAAAATGAGTAGTGGAAAGCAAAGAAAAAACAACAACACAAGTAAATATTGTCGCCATAAATATGTATGTTTTTTTAATGGCACTCTGTTGCTTGTCATCTACAATTCTTTCTTCTCATCCATCCATCTATCTACTACATTCCAATGTGTAAAGTAGATTTATTTTCTGGCTTTCATGTTTTAATAGCTCTTTTATATAACTTTTAATCTAGGTACACTGTTTCGAGCAGAAATGCGATTCGGGAAAATTTCAGTTCATCATAATGAACAATACCTTATTTCTTTTGCACCTTAACGAAATAAGAGTTGGCCAAGGAAAAATAAGAATTGCATATGGTACCCGCTAAAGCAAGAGAAAGGAAGGAAAAGTATAACATATTAATTCTACAAAAAGCATTTTTATTTTTTTTTTTTTTTCATATATAAATTATTTATTGTATCTTCATATATAATATGAATTATCAACAGTTTTTCAAATCTTAAATCTAAATGTATAATCATTAGGCCCGACCAATGTCAGACATAATTCTAGTGACAGCAATAAAATAATATCTTAACAAATTATTCAAAAATAAATATAAAAAAATACAAACTATTTTCAAGAGATTCCATTTCCATTTGGAGGGTTATTGACCAATGCCCCTGTGTCTCTCCTTTTTAATCGGATATGACCTCTTAAATTCAAAATATTTCGCACAAGGGGATTCGGGTGGCACTCGAGCTTAGTTAAATATTTGCTTGCGTATTGAGCAATTTCAGCAGTCACGAGTGGAATATCCAAATCACGATGTATAATTAAATTTCGCATGTACCATGGAGCTAATATAATTAATCGTAGTATTTTGTTCTGTTGGCATTGAATTTTTTCCACATTTGAAGCTGAAGCAGTGCCCCATAGTTGAATTCCATAGCACCATATTGGTTTCAGAATCGACTTATACAATAGAAGTTTACAGTCCAGACTAAGAGTTGAGTTCCTGCCAATTAGCCAGTATATTTGAGATAACTTGATTTTCATTTGGATTAGCTTTGTGTCGATGTGGTGTTTCCATGTAAGTCTACGATCAAGGATTATGCCAAGATATTTAGCGTGCAAGTGGCCGTTCATACGAATAGGGGAGCAATTTTCCATTTTTAAAGTAAAAGTTAAGTGGACACACTTTTGCTCGTTTACTTTTATTCTCCATAAATTCAACCACAATTCAAGATGCGGAATATGTTCCTGAAGAACCTAAGATGCTATACGGGGGTCTTCGTGAGAACTAAGGCAGGCCGCATCATCGGCAAATGTTGAAGTATGGATGCTACTGCTCACAGGCATATCACAAATATAAAGCAGATATAAAACTGAACCCAGTATACTCCCCTGCGGCACACCGGAAGCTATCGATGCGGGTTCACTGATGAAGTCTCCTTCGGCTACTGTAAACCTTCTCTCCACAATGTAACTTTCCAGAAACTTTACCATATGGATAGGGAGATATGTCAAATGCTTGCGAAACATTTAGAAAGAGGGCAGAACAATATTTCCTTTCCTCAAATGCCTTTCTCACTACTTGAACCAATCTATGAGTCTACTGAATGGTGCCATGCTGGCTCCTGAAACCAAATTGATGGTCTGGAATGCACCCTCTAACACTTAAAATTTGTGACAGCTTAGTCATAAACAACTTCTCGAAAAGCTTTGATGAGGTTGATAATAAGCTTATGGGCCTATGTTATTCGGCCCTGGTAAGATTCTTGCCCGGCTTCGGAATCATTCTAACTTTAGCTATTTTGCAGACGCTTGGATAATACTCTAATCTTAAAATGGCATTCAATATAAATAGCAAATCTCGAATACAAATACGGGGCAACTCCATTAACATTTTGTTGCTGATACCATCTATGCCTGGGGCTTTCTTCGGATTGAGTCTGTCAATTAGTCCTTGAACGTCACGCAACTTGAATTTAATGCATTCCTTGAGACGAAGTTTATGTTGAGGTGATCTGTGCTGTTGCCAAGCCCTTCTGGCTCTTCTTTTTTCCGCTACGAGATGTTCAATATCCACAGAATATATTCTTCTAAGACCTGTCTGAGTGAAAATAGTAGTTGCATGTTCAGCAGCTTCCTGTGTAAAAGATATTTTAAGCAGTAAATAGGATGGGTCAGTGTAATATCATTTGGTTCCAGTTCAACCCTAAAAAGTGGTTATGGGACTTTCGCCTTGTTTCTTATATCCACAATATGTTTCACCTTGAAAGCATTTTTATTTGAAACATTTTAGGTAAAACTTATACTTATCTCACTTCCTTTAAAGGCTAATCGGGATAAATAAGAGGGTAAGTGTTTCTATAATTCTGGTGCGTTTTCTTAAGAGAAGTAGCACTTCAGACAACACACCCTATTTAGTCAAGTACTGTGCTACAGTCTTTAGGAAAGGGGTAGAGAAGAAATGAAACAGGTGGTGAAAGTAGAAGGATAGTCGGAAATTAACTGCCGTATAATAGAAAGCAGAGCGACCAGTGACTATGCCTTCATCGTTGAGCAACCCCACCAACAGTCAATTTTTATTTTTGTAGTGAAAAAAAAAACACCAAGGTCTTAGTTGGGAATCGAACCCACACTGAAAAGCTAGTACACTATCTACTAGCCCACAGGGGCACCTATTATAATCCCTTTATTATAATTGCGTTTACATTCGTTAGTGTGTTAGATATAAGAATTGTTTTAAAGTTCTTGCTTTTAAGTTTAAAGTACAACAAACTTGACTGAGCAACCAAGTGGTTTTAATAAAGGTTAGATCGTAAGTGAGGTTTTAATACAAGACTTATAATAAGGCAACTTCGTATTCTTACATGTAAAGTGAAAAAACTACAATTTCTTGTAGCTTAAAACAATAAATTCCAAAAAGAGTGAAGTAACTTATACAACTATATTAGCGATAAAAATGTGATTTTTATATATAGTTATCAATACATTTGATAGAAATTCAATAGTAAATTTAAGATTTAAAATTCAACAAAAATATATTAATTATTTTTTAGTGTTCAAACGATGTTTGGACAATTATTATTTCTCTTTTGTATTTAAATGCTCTTACCCGGTTTTGAATTCAAAGTTAAAAATAGAGAAATTAGTAATTGAAGAAGACCAAGAACAATTTTATAAAAATATCAGACATTCAAAAGTTTCGGAAAAGCTCACTTTTCTAATGACTATTACAAATTATTAACCATTTGCAATAAAGCTTTTCTTGCTTGACTTCACTACTTTGCATCTCCAACCTGCCCGTTCCAAAACAAGTAACTTACTTGGACTCACAGATGTATGGTTTCTTACCATGCTTGTGTTACATTTTAAATTTTAGCTTGATGCTATTATTTCGAGTTTAAAATTTTTAGACTTTCTAAAGGCACACGCTTTCACCATTGACCGCAGGTGTAACTCAATTTCTAATTTTTACAATATTTAATACAGGTTCCATAAAATATGCCAGATCTTCATACATAGAGGAGTCGATAATACCAAGTCCGTCTGTCCATTTTAATTTTACCAAGGCCACAAATCCAGAGTTGCAAAAGAGCTGCTATTAAAAATTCAACAACATCGGTTCATAAACAGATGGAGACATCATTAAAAACGATGAATACTTCTATTTCCCTTGAGCTTTAAATTTAAAAAAAATTCTGGAAAAGGCGAAATTTCTCGAATAGATATGGTTTTCTGATAAACGCTTTTTATTCTTTGCTGAAGATATAGTTCAATCAATTATGTTGACGAAATTTCAATCCCCACTCATTGATTGATTGAAACTTTATTGTAAGTTCAAGTTTAAGTTTAGAATTTTAAATTTTTTGTCGCTTTCTAATATAGGAAATAAACTATATTTGTCTCTAAAAAGCATACAAGTGCTTTAGCTTTCTGAAATGATGCACGATATTCTTTGCTTTCTTCGAGCTTCGTACTATCTACTTCACCTTTGTCAGACCGACGGAAAATGAAATATAACTCTCATGTATGGATGGTGCTTCAAAGACTCCTTAAGAGTTACTCGACCGCGCACCGATGACAGGTGATAGTAGTGTATGCAGCTCTAAAGACTCACTAGAACAACAATGCATTGTTTTACCATTACTGCAACGAAATGTACTTTGATGAAATCAAGAAACTTATTTTTTTAAACAGTAATTTTGTTTGTGCAACACGTTCTTAGAGAACGCTACAAATTTCTGTACAGGTTTTTCCTGCCAGTTGTAAAATGCAAAGATTCAAATGCAATAATTAAAAGTATAATTCAGTCTCAGTCTGCTTTCTACATCCTCATTTCTTAGTTCTGGCACATGGAGTTCCATTAGTATGTGTCATCCTCTGAGTGATGAGTGATATTAAAAAGGTTGCTAAACTAAAGTCTGCTCAAACAAATAAATTTGAACAAAATTTTTACAAAATACAATACTTCCAGAATTTATAAAAGAGAAAATTTTTTCTCATGATTTAATTTAATTTTTTTTTATGAACAAAATTGTTATTATTCAAATAGTTGTTATAATTTGCTATTAAATGTGATTCAAGGAACGGTAAAAGTTAATTATTAGCCGCATGAAATTTCTTTTTTCTGTCGCCCGACCTTTGCGAAGACGATGAGTTTTCTTTCGCATTAGTAGCCACATACAGTGGTTCAGTAATTTAGAATTGTTGTCTATATGATCTATACAGCTGTTGGTGTAAAGAAAGCTACTTGCCCTACACCATATGAGGTCTCTTTACTTCTTACTTTATCCAAAACAATGCTATTTAGATTTTTGCTCTCATTACAATCGTATAACATAAATTTTAACATGTGATAATATTTTTTCATTCTATTGCTGGTCTTGGCCTGCTTAATGCATGATTCCCAAATATTTCGATCCAGTTTGTTATACCAATGATTTGCAGCCATCTTCCAATTGGCAGTTGTTATCAAATCCTATTTTGGCTTAAACAGTTGATTTATTCGAACAAAATGGTTCTGCTTATTATTACGGAATATAACTTATACAGCTTTCAGATCTTAAACTGACCGATGAATATTGGATAAGTTGCACATTAAGACGCCGAACTATCGATACCCTTTTGCAATAGAGTAATCACTAATTTTTTTACTGAAGATATTGTATCACCCAGTGACATTTAATTAAGCAGTACAATTTTGATGACATACGTGTATAATGCGCAGAGATAGTTTCAAACATTTGTTTTCATTTCATCGACATACCGATAAGTCGATGAAATGGTGATATAAATTTTTGCTTTGCTTTTCATAGGTCTGTTCCAGAATTAGCGGGAGCGGAAGGAGTTAGTCGACAATTACTTTTTTTTTCTTATGAATCACACATATCAAGCTACCGTTCCGACTGTCAGACGTGCTTAAATGCAACCATATGGCGTAGAGTAGCTGCTAAATGGATTTATAGCTTTCTTGGTCCGTTTCTATACACCTCTGCTTTATCCTCATCACCTTCTAGGTGAGCATTCATCATGTGGTAATTCTTCTCCAAGAGTTTAAAGGTCTCTAGTATCACTGCTCGTTAATAGTCTCTCAGCCCATAGAAGTGAAATAGTTTCAATGATTCTTCATCAGCAACACAATTGAAACGTGTTGGTCATAAACATTCATTTGTTACACTTAAATTGACTACTCAAACCACATGCCAGATTTTTTCCTCTACAAAAAAATTAAAGAAACTGAGACCCGGACAATTTAATATGGGACAAGATATAAAATTTCTTAAAACCGGTTGACAAGCACTCAATTTCATGATTCGAGTTCTCGCATTTCCCATCACCAATGCTTCAGTCTTTTAAATAAAATTTGTAAAAAAAACTCGAGTCTTTTCTTTTGTCATTGAAAGGAAAACTCATGATCACAAGGACTCTTCACATCAATTTTTTTACTTCACATCGTCAATCAACATTATTGCTAAATTTATATAAATAATTTTAGTTCCTAAAAAAGATCATTCTAATAGATAACAAGGGCATGTTGATAGCACAGCTGTTATATTTTTATAATTCTCGAAGAAACAGTATTTTATATCGTATTCGTTATATTTGTCAAACAGCAGTAAAAAATTAATGTGCCACAAAAGACATTAATTTTAATAAAGTATCTTTCCTTACTTGTGTCAGTGCGTCAATAAAATTCAATCACACTGTAGCCAGATCTGTGGCTACAAGGTAATTTAAGCGATTTTTTTGAGACAAAATAAATTTGTAATTTATGCATTTCGACTTAACACTAGAATAAATTAAATAGAAAATTTGCCTGCCAAAACAAAATAAAACAACCCTCCCCATAAATTTGAGATTATCAGTAAATAAATTTTCCAAAAATATGAAGTTTTACCAAAATATAAACTAGAACCGTAATTACACGGTGCGAAAGTCCAAAACAACTGGGACCGGATAATATTTTTTCTTGTAGGGCTTGTCGAGTTAAAGGAGAATCCAATAGTGAAATATGCCGGACAGCTCCAAAATCCTTGTACCTTTGCGCACTTATAAGACTGTAACTTTGTTGACAATTATCCGATTTTCAATTTCTTACTAGATTTGGAAAGAAGAAATCTTTCGAATGATATATAATTTTTTTATATATTAAATTTATTCAAAAAGTACATTTATTTACGATTAAAATGCATATTTGGGTTTAAAAATAAATAAGCAATTGACAGAGTTATTTAACTTTTGATGAAAATAAACTTTTAAACATTTTACACAAATTTTATTTTTGGTTATTTAAATCAAAAGTGTTTGCTTAACCGTTTTTTTTAAATCAGCATCATCAGTTTCTCGTTTAAGTGACCAACAATATTCTAAAATCATTTTTATCTTATTTTTTCCTTCAAAGCGTTTTTCAATAGTTGCCATTTTCTGGCGAAAAAGTCCAAATGCGAATACTGAAAATACATAGCGCAACAAAACTCTTCCATGCACGTCTTTCAACGGAACATAGCTTCTTAATGAAATCTGCATCTCTCATAATTTTTCGAATTTGAGGTCCAATAAAAATACCTAAAAATTATCAAAACAGATAAAAACGATGAAGAACGTACTAGATATGTAGACAAATTAATTAATACCGCCTTTTATTTTGCCTTTACTTAGTTTTGGGAACACCGCTTTGAGATGACAAAAAGCGTTGCCGTTTACATCTAATTTTTTTACAAATTGTTTCGTGTATCCCCAGTTTAAGATGTAGTGGTGGCCGAATAACGTCCTCAGTTAGCCAGTTAGTTAACTGGTCAATGACCAGTTAGCATTTAAAATGTTTTTCCTGCCTATTCTATGTGACTCGCGAGATGGCCATACCTTGCGATCATAACTATTCGGTGCACAACTATCCGATTCACAAAGATAGCACGGATAATTTGTGTAACCACCTTGCATACGAAGTAAAATTGTCAAAACCTTTAAGTTAGCGACGACTTTCCATTTATGGGTGGTATAGCTAACAAAAATTAATATATTTTTCATTACTTCGAAGTTTCTTTTATAATAGTCGCATATGCGATTCGAACTGAAGGTAATTGATTTTGGATATGCAATAAAACAGTTTTTAAGCGTAGATATTACATTAAAAATCTTAAATTAATAAAAATAAAGTCATGAATTTTTATAAGAAAACTTACTTTTACTTGATCGCCATCAATAAAAAGGCACCATTCTCTGCATTATAGTTGTGATTTAATGCCGAAAATAGTTTTGGTACATTAACGTAATACACGAGATCACTGTCATTGGAAATAGTCTTAAAACTTTCTTCAAGTAACCAAGTCCGGTCACTTTTTCTACCATATGTTATAACGAAATCTTTTTCCACCAAATTCCACTGCTTTAATCGCGACCCGAGGACTTCAGATTACTGCTTTGACAAGTGTAAATTACGAACAGAACGTCTAAATCAGCTGTTGACAAAAAATTCCACTCCGTTATTATAGATCTGGGTGGAAGGAACTTTTCTTCTTCAAAATCTTTTTCTGTTACATCGACAGATTTGCTCGTTGTCGGTAGATCGTTATTTACAGGTATCGATTTTGAAACAATTACAACATTTTGTTTTCATGGAAAGTTAAATAACTCAGTCAATTGCTTAACTATTTTGACCCTAAGATATGCATTGTAATCGTAAATAAATGTACTTTTTGAATAAATTTAATAGCATTATAGTTTTCTAATAAAATAATGTGTAAAAACGTCACCAAACCTAAAAAATTTCTGAAAAATCTACAAAATTTGTGTTTGCTGGACAATAACACCGAGATTTCTCAAGTTTTGTATATCATTCGAAAAATCTCAGGTTCTTCTTGCCAAATCTAGTAAGAAAATCAGATCGTTATCAACAAAGTTACAGATTTATAAGTGCGCGCAGAGGTACAATAGCAAGTTTTTTTAATGTAAATCCAGATTTTGGAGGTGTCCGGCATATTTCATTCTTCTTTAACTCCACAAGTGCTACAAGAAAACACATATCACTTCCCAGGTTTTTCTATGTCATTGAATTTTGTATGACTGTGCTTTAACAATATATGAAAAGTATGCTGAAAAATTGTGATATTACAAAAAAATTTTGAGATTTCACAAAAACTCTCAAGATTGATTTTTTACTAAAACTTGATTTATTGGCCTTTTTAATATTTTATAAATAATTTTTTTTGCAAACACAAGGTCTTTATAGAATCAAAAATAAGTTAATTTGTATTTTTGTTTTCTGTAATTCACCACAACATTGTGTGGCATCTTCAAGAAATAAAATAAAAAACAAATAATTATTTTTAAAAACTAATACGGGAAAGATGGCATCAAGCCGATTATATTAAAAAAAATGCCTAATAAATTTTTCGAAATTCTTTGCAAAATTTTTAACTGCTGTCTGCTTAATGGATTCTTTCCTAAGCATTTTCCTAAGCATATTCAGTAGATTGCAAGACTTCACTGAAGGACACGACGTTTTAAATTTTGAGCAATTTGGTTTTAGGAAAGAGCACTCAACAATTCATCAGTTCGAAAGAGTTGTAAATATATAATTAATAGAAACAAGATTTCCCGAAAGAGTACCGGGATAATTTTCTGTGATATTGAAAAAGCTTTTGATTCTATCTGGTATGAGGGTTTAATATACAAGGTAAATAAATTAAATTACCACATATATCTACAAAAAATTATAAGGAGCTTACTATCAGATAGATTGTTTGGAGTTCGAGTGGAAGGAGATGTCTCTACCCAGAGACGGGTGTACCGCAAGGCTCAATATTGTCGCCAACATTATTTTGAATTTTTATTTCTGATTTTAAAATACCAATTATGCAATTGCAATTATTGCGTCTGGAAAAGTATCTAATGCTATTATAAAAAAGTTAAATGTATGATTATTGAGTTCACAAAAGTATTTCAGCAAATGGAAAATAAAAATCAACCAACTTTAACCACAGGCAATTATGTTTCCATTTAATAAATCACCGAAAAGAGTTCCCTGTATAGCTCTTACTGCCGAAGGAAACATCATCAACCGTTACAAGACCGTTGAATAAAAAATTAGCATTTAAAAAGCATATCTTCAGTACATGCGACAAGGCCTTAAAATGCGGTAGAACATTGTTGCCGCTTTTACACAGAAAATCAGAACTCGATCCTAAAAACCAACTGCTATTATACAAAATGTGTATTCTTCCCATAATGACATACGACTGTGAAGTTTGGTATCTTAATAGTGCTAAAACCTATATTAAGAAACTTCAAGCCATTCAAAATAAGAATTTGAAAGCCGTTTTTGATCTACCTCGCAGATATTCCACGAGCCGTCTACACAGAGAGTTTAAGCAAAAAATGCTGAATGACGTTTTTAGAACAAAAGCATTACGATTCGAAGACAGGTGCAGATCTTCAAGTTTTGCTATAATAAGAAATTTGATTAATTAACCCTTCTTCACTACCTCTGTGAAGAGGTTTCTGAAGGGGGTGAAACAAAAATTTCTTTCTTTTTAATATTTTATAAATAATTTTTCGTTCCAGCACAAGGTCTTTATAAAATAAAAAATCAGTTAAATTTTATTTTTGTTTTCTATAATTCACCACAACATTGTGTGGCATCTTCAAGAAATAAAATAAAAACAAATAATTATTTTTAAAAGCTAATACACGTTAATTTGCGCTAGATATCTCCAATATGTAGTTTATTTTTCAAAAACTATTTATATTTGAAATGTATTACTGCGGAGGAAAGCATATTCATATGGCAATTTCACTATTGCTCATATAGCTCATTTGTGGATTTTAAACCAAATTTTGTATAGTAAATTCTTACATAGAAAGATTTATTGTGATTTATATTAAAACTGTTATTGTTTTCAAAATGTTTGCTGTATTTGTGTAAAGAAATGCTTTTGAGTTTTGTTGTTTTTTTGCTGTGTTGGTTCAATGAAAACTCTCATTTCATCAATTTGGCTTGAGATATAAGACTCTTGAATTTTCTATACAAAATTTGGGGACATGCTTTCTCTCGTAAATATATTTTGTCAAGAATAAATATTTTATAAGAATGTCATAAAACACTTACAACTGTAATAAAAGTAGTGTAATAAAAGTAGTGAATGAAAATTTTTAAATCTGGCAACTTAGTTCATGCTTACTCAACAGAGTGGAGGATAGCAAAATGGAAAAGTTCTTCAAGTATTTTCTTTTTATTTATTAAGATGTTGTTGCTTCTCCAAAGTATTTTTAATTTTGTGTGAATAAAAGACAAATAAACACATTTAAGCTTCAATTGCCTGCATAAAAGCCAGTAATGTCAACAAGAGCACAGACGAAAAACGAAATATTTATAAGACCTTAACCATGAAGTCTCCTCACTCTATATATGTGTCACTCACAATAAAACGTCTTCTTTTAGGCTATTAACCGTAAAATCATTTATTTCTGAGAGCCGAAGTTTTGCTTAAACAAATTTGTTATCTGATGGTTTTTTACATTGTCTTGACGGTCTGCCGTAGTTTATTTAAAAGTTATTTTAAATTTACAAATTGTGTATACTATTATGGAGGGCATAAAGCAAAATAATGAATACACAAAAAATAATGGGAATAGTATATTAGTTTTCGTGGTAATATCACAAAATAGTGCTAAAAGTAAATATTTATGAAACAATTTAATGTTGAACTTTAACTATAAGCTTTTGTTATACGGCCAAAAGCATAAAGTGACATAAAAATTTATTAAATAGAAACTTTTCTCTAAATTTGATTCGAATGCATTTTATATACTAAGCGATTTATAATAGCAATAATAATCGTTTTGAAATGCCGGGAGGTATTTTTAAAATAATTGATTTTGTTTAAATAAATTGCGTATGTTTTTAGTGCCAAAATGTTTATTGATGATTCAAATTAATTTTTTCATAATTCACCTAAATAGCCACTAAAGTTTAGTTCATTTAAAACGAAAAACGTTATTTTATTTAGACAATTAGAATCAACTAGTTAGTTTTGAAATATATATATGACGTTGAAACACTTAATCGATTTATTTAAAAAACTTTAATATTATTAAGTTTTGCCCTACAGCTTTTCTGTTCGATATTTTTTAAATGTTGTAGTTAACAACATATTGCATATATATAAGCGATTTAAAACGTTAAGAAACTGTTTAATATGGTGAAATCTGGCAGTAACTTCTGTTGTCCATATATTTATGTGTATGAGTAAATCAATATAATACTGCAGCAATAACTAACAGCAATCTCTTCGCCTTGATTTTGCTATACTTTCTTATCTTAGCTTCACAGGTGGCATATCCAGCAACATGGACCACAAATTGGAAGCAAATCTTATAAAGTACATAAGGGTACTGTGCAAGTCCTGTCAAGCGAAAATCAAATTTAAGACAGTTTTTTTTTAAAGATAACAACTGATTACTTTAAATTTAAAAAATAAACCCCTAAAGATTAAAGTCCACTTTCACTACGAGAAAATCGCCAATGCAAAAACTATAAGTTCACGTTCTTAAGGCTTCAAATTACAATGACGTATTTCCACAATGACATTGTGAGAATACATTTGCGCTATCATCATGTCCTTTTAATTGCACTATTTATTTTTATATTCACTGAAATTATATTTGTTTTAAAATTATCCTAAATTTAAATAGTACTGGCAATCGTGGCAAACGAAGGGCTTCGTTTTTTGTAACATTTCGTTTGGGGATTAAAAAATAAAGAAAAATTATTTTTTTTGTTTTATATTTGAAAAGGAAAAATTGTATTTCACTGCACAACAGCAATGAATTCATTTCGATTTCGAAGTTAAAAATGAAAGTGAATCCAAAGAAAATACTGAATCGAAGCGTTATACGTGTCCGCAAATTAACCGTTTCATTGAAGTGCTCTTTCGTAAACCACGTTTTTTGTTTTTTGGTATGACGTTAACACAAATAAAGCGGATGGTTTCCCAACTCGTGAACACGTAACATACAGCTGCCCATGTGAAGAATAATGATTGGCCTTGCGACTTGTTAACTGTCATTGCGAACGCAAGGTGAACCGGAAATTGCAATCGTTCACCTGCGTACTTTCCGTTAATAATGGTTGCTTCAATCAAATTGGGCATAAGTCTTTTCACGGCAAGTCGAGTACCGTTGCAAAGTTGCGGTGTATTCAAATAACGCAATATCATAATAACTGAACCAACTTCGAGTTGGAAATCCTGGTAACTCCAGAGAGTTGAAAAACTCCGTTGGATAATTTACTGCATCATCGGGATTTGTTATGGAATCAACGGATTTGTATGTCACCAAATCGCCATCGATGTTTGATTGAATGGTGAAATTCAGTGCATGTACAACATCATTATTCTTTGCGGCGAGAATTACTCGTTGACTTAATCAAGCATAATTCTGATAA
This sequence comes from Trichopoda pennipes, assembly GCA_030448955.1. Classification (NCBI taxonomy): domain Eukaryota; kingdom Metazoa; phylum Arthropoda; class Insecta; order Diptera; family Tachinidae; genus Trichopoda; species Trichopoda pennipes. The sequence continues at coordinate 4,638,939 of JASKUP010000010.1, read as the reverse complement.
TTCTCACTAATGTTTGGGAAAACATTTTCAATAAGAGCTAATTGAGAGTCTACAAATCGGCAAAAGTCATTGGTAAGAATAATTAATCCAGCTGTCACATTAACTGGGACTTTTCCATTTCCAACAGTTAACAATTGTTTGGAAAATTGTGCAGCACTTTGATCATTTTGAAGATGGTTAGCGATAATGTTTTTACGTTATTCCACAAGCATTCAATTCATCTGCAGGCGTTGCACGGAGAATTACTGGCAACGTCTGTGAGAAATTAAGTGCTTCAAGTGATTTCTTATGATCTTGCATTGCATCAACAATTTTCCCATTGCACTGGATCGGGAAATATTGCATGTTGAAGTATCAATTGTATTTGAATTGAGTGGCAACTTAAGCGCAGAATGTGCAGTACGACCGCCATCTAGAAGAGTCGCCGTAATTCCAGATGATGCTAACGCCATACCTAGGTCACATCTTGATCGAATAGTGGCCAAAATCACTGAAATGGCATATGTTTTCCCTGATCCTCCAAGTGCGTCCGGGAAGAATATACCACTAGTATTATTGTTCACCGCTTGCATAAATGTTTTGTATACTTGTTTTTGCTGTTCGTTCAGCAACGGCACATTATTGCGAACGAATTCCTGCAATGGATCAACATTGTATTGCAGCTCTCGATTTAATTCTTGGTTGAGTGCATGGTGCATCAATCAATTTGGCGCAATCATTCCTACTTCAATCAGTAGCTTGCTTGCAATAGTCCTCAATCAGAATCAATCCATTATATATTTCATCGGTTATTTGCATGTCGGGATAATTCGTTCGAATGCGCAAGCGATGCATAAAATCTTCACATATGTCGTCTTTGCATTTGTTCCATAACTGAATTGGTTGTGAAGGGAAACATGTGGTGATGATAATAGCGAACAGCGTTCGTATTTGGTACGCATTTGATAAAACAACTGAACCCGCAAGTGTTAAATCCCAATGTGAATCGTTCTCCAGCAACCCAATAGTTGACATGCTTTACGATATGTTTGGCATTGGTGGCCATTCCCAGTTTTCAAATGCACAAATGATTTACCGACAGTAGTCGCAAATAACAACATTCATCATTTCTAGGATGAACAGTATACATGCGACCTAGCACATGGCATCATCTATTTAAAATGAAACGTACTTATTTTCGTGAGGGATACTCACACACCACATACTGGTGCCGTTGTAGTACATGCTATGTATCAGAGATGACGCTGTATGTAAAAAATGAATTTTCCTGTTTTCCTGCTTTTCTCTTGAAATTTTTCCTGAAGTTTCTTTGCAATAAGCCTCGCGGAGTCCGAGACCTTTCCAAAGAATGCAAAACCGTGGAAATCGGTTCGTGCGTTCTGAAGTTATAGCATCAGGAATCATTACATTTTTTAATTAAAGAGAAGCAGGACTTCAGGCAACAATGCCTATTTAGTCAAGTAAAAGGATAGTCGGAAATTAACTGCCGTATTTAAGACAGCACAGCGACCACTGACTATCCCATCATCGCTGAGCAGCCCCACCGACAGTCAAATTTAAATTTTGTAGTGAAAAAAAGGTCTTCGTTGGGAATCGAACTCACAACCCCATGCTGACAAGCTAGTACACTACCTACTAGCCTACAGAGGCACCTAACCTTAGTGGTCCTGCCCCTCTTGTGACCTGGTGGCTCACAGCCCATAATTGTGAAAGTCTCTTACAAAACTATAAATCTATAAAACCGTAAATTTATGAATCGTAAAAACTTTAAATCCCACCAGATCCTTTAAGCCCAAAGAAAAAAAATTGTTGTATGTAGCCGCAATATATAAGTTATCTAAAAGGAGAACTAATGGAAAACAGCATTTCAGATATGCTAGAGTCTTCTATGAAGAAAGACTAATTGCTGTCGTAGCACTTGAGATAAGTTAAAGAAGGTGTCTGTATAATAGATATGCAGTGTATAACAGGATTCACCCAGTTGATTGAATTTTCTGTGCTTCGTTTCTGTAACTTATTTGCAGAGGCTTAGCATGTCTAACTTATGTCCTTCTTCTTACTTTCTGCCCGTCGTTGGTTTAAGTTTTAGTTTTTATAGAGAGCATACTGTATGATTCATAAAGAGATGCTGTGCCGATTAAATAAGAGAACAAAAACAAAAACTTTGTGTTGCGTGTAAACTTCATCTAGCCAAATTTATATCATTTATCGTTAATAGTTATTTAAATGATGATGTCTGCAATGTAAACAACCTTAAATAAGTAGATACGAAGATAAATGAAGATATATGCTGCGATCCAGATAACAATATGGCAGAAACGAAGAGCTGATTTGTAAACGGAATTTCGTGTGTTCACATGCTGGTGGAGTCTCGGAGTATTATAACGTGATTGGATGCGAATGCTTGGTAAAGCGCATATTAAAAAAAATCGATATATCGTGTGATCACAAATATTAGCACAGCAAAGCGCCCTAATATATTGTTGCATGTAAAAAATTTCATTCGTTCTATTCCCTGAAAAAATTCTTTGTTTAAACATGATTTATAAATATTCGTAATCAAATTAATTTATTTCACTTGAACACACAAAACTTTTCAGATTTGTTTTCTTTAGCATCAATAGCGTGCTTTGTAATTCTTTTTTTTACATTTTATAAAATTTTCACTACCGACAACAAAATCATTATAATTTATTATCGGCACGAAGAGGTGGAAGAAAAGGTATGTGCATGTGCATCTTCATCAAACTATGGGAGAGCTGTGTGGTATGCAACGTAAGTGCAAGAGAATAAATTTCAGTTTTAAAATTAAATTAAATACCAGAGGGCAACTAAAAACGTTGTGAACGTAACGCCAACACAGACAATACTTTTGGAATACATGGATACTGCACATCTAATATGACACACACACGTACGCCCACGATATAATAAAGGTCATACTATTTTGTAGTTTACTGGGGAACTAAAGAGAGGAAAATTTAATTAAAGTGCAACTGAAGTGTTGAAGGTGTAGGAGATATGTGAAATTGTTGAAGGATACATCAATTTTTATTGGGTATTTGTGTTCATGTGTTTTTTTACGGATGTATTTAACTCTTCACTTCTAATTCGAAAGACACGAGTGAAAGGGAAAATTGTTTATGTTAAATAAAGTGGAATTGAATAAACAATTTTTTATTTAATGTGACTCTAAAAACGATCTTTTGGCATTCCATGGCTACGAGTAAAATCATGCCAACGAAATTTTACTACATTCTCAAGAAATTCAAATTACTCACTACCGCCGTGGCCCAGTCGGCAACATTTATATTAAACTGTAAAAACTTTCGGTAGAACTGTTAAAACTTTAGAATATTTTCAAAACGAATTCTCAAATAAACCTTTTAATAGCCAAACGAACGCAAGTCCTTAAAAAATCATAAAAACATGGGATTAATATTTGGAAATGATTTCGGCCAAGTGGCAGCTATTATTTACCACACGCATTTTCCCCGCGGGAGCATGCAGTCAAAATGGATCTCTTCCCCATTTTGACATGGCCTAGGCTAGCAGGAGCCTAAAACTGAAAGAGAAATAAAAATGAGTAGTCGAAGTCCGACCAGCTGATTTGAAGACACTGGTACAAGGGGCACCAGTTGTCCCAAGGTTTACGGCCCTATATTGGTTATTGGTGGCTGTGGTTTAAATATAGATTAGCTTTTTAAAGCACAACAAAGAGTTTAATAGCCTCCGGCTTTCGAGTAAAGAATGCGGGCACGTCTTTGCTTGGTATGTTCTTAATAATTGCAACTAAGGCGTGTATGCACCTAGGTGTGCATGCGCCTTGGGGTTTTGGTAAATGAATTGTATTCACCAAGTGTAAGGCAACCGTCAAATTAGGGGCAAACTGCCAGACACTGACGTCAATTATTGTATGTTATCAGCATAAATCAGCATCTGCACATGGCTTGAAAGAAAATAATCGACAGGAGTTCATTTCGTGATAAGACTTACATCTGCGCCTGGCCGTAAGTCCTAATCAGATGGTCACCAAACCACTGGGAATTAAAAAGGAACGTCATTCACGCCATAGGAAGCCCAGGACTAATTCTAGCAACAGGTCATTCCTAGTTGCAATTTCAGCGGTTCCAAAGCAGGGTTGCAAACCACGACTCCTTGCTGAAGAGTTGGAGACTATCCAACTCCTGGTCCAGAAAACATGACTTGCATGCTCACTGGATCCGGATCATTCACCCAATGTTCTCAGTAAAGGTGAGATGATCCTGGCCCCTTAATCAAGTTCATTAATGGGTACGAAACACACAGCCACCACGATACTCCCGAAGGGCCAACCTCAATAATCAGTCAGAGAAACAGCTAAAAAGCTAAAGAGACAATTAGCGGAACACTGGGGCTTACTGATTACCGTGGAAGTAATGTGGAGTTTCCAGTTGACCCCTACTGCCTTCAGTGGACTGGGCTCTCTTATACGCCCAGCAGCACAAGTTTAAATGCTTAAGTATTCCATAAAGACCGATAAATGTGCCCCCGGAGGGTGACAGAATTTCAATCACATGACCTTATGGGCACGTCTACTTTATGAAATTGAATTATCGCCAAATTTTGATTTCAATTAGTTGATTGTTGCAATCGCCGTTTTGTACGTACTTTCATCCTGTTAAAAGCACATCTTGGAAAGATTAACGCCCTCCATATTTTCTAATGTATAATCATTGACCATGATGCTACAACGATTTCCATCGAACATAGCAACAGCTCCAGTTTTAGTTGTGAAGAAGCAAGGTCTAAAAATGCCGCCATTACCTAGACTCGACCAAAAGGTGCATTTTTCATAGAATAATCCTTATCGCTGGCGAGTGAGTTAGAGTTCGATTTTCTGAGTAAATCCAGATTGGTAGCGTTTTTTAAACTTCAATCTCTTCTCTTGATGACTTGCTAGATGTGAGCATAATATGATAGTTCATTAGCTCTATATTTCACGACAGCAAGGAAAATACAACAAGAGCAACGCATTTCGTTTAGATGGAACAAATACCAGAGAACAATAATAGCGTACATAGATGGCGGAGTTAATTTGCATTAAGAGCTTACTAATTTGAATTAAAATTTGACCCCGTCACACGAGAGGTTTTGCATTTAGTAAGCAGCTGTGTCTTTTTCTTACCAATTTTTGCTTGCATTTACATCGAGACCAAATGGCTAGAAGGCAGAAAATATGATTAGCAGCCATGCTGTTGGTGAAATATCAGCATTTACTTGAAAGAAAGCTGAAATTACTTTTCCTGAAACTGCTCCAGAATCTAAAAATTGTTCATAGACAAGCAGTCAATAATCTGTATGTGTTGCTACTAGTTGGAATCGCAGTTGGACACTCTGCATTGAGACAAAGGCAACTGGTTCAAAGTTATCTCGTCATGGCGGATATAATTTACATGGTATTTCTTAAAGCACTTTTTGAGAGTGTGACGTCCTTACGATGAACGACAACATATTTAAAGAACACTTTCATGTGAATAGAAAGGCTTTCCAAAAATTATGGGAAAGAGTTCTTAATATTGAGAGAGTAGACACTAATATGAGGCTTTGTAGTCCACTCGATAAGAGAGTGGCAATAGCGTTGTTCGCATAGGGATCGGCAGCTGAACTGTAAGACTGTCGATAGTTTATTCGGCGTGGGACGTACTACCATTAGCAAAATTGTTATAGATTTTTGCCACACGATATGTAATAATCTCGCTTACTATATTAATTCATATCCCCCACATGCACAAAAAATTAAACACATTGTTGATGCGTTTGAACGCCGCGGATTTCCACAATGCTTTGGAGCTGTTAATGGATGTTATATAGAAATTCAATGGAGAAGAGAGGATGCAATAGATTATTATAATTATAAAGGCTGGTATTCAGTAGCTTTATTAGCAAGTTGTAATCACAAATAAATTCCATGTTCAATAAATCAGCCTTTAAACTCTAACTACCAATTCATTTGGCCAACTTAAGCCAAATTTCGAAGAATCGGCAGGGACTTGCAAGTAACACTAAAAAGTGTTAATAAAGGGTCCGTCATCTAACGTTTTTTTTCAACCAGTGCTTATTTCGTGAATAGTAACACCTAGCTCATGTTTGATTCGACAAATAATTAGTTTTATCCTTCCGCTGAACGAATATGGTTGTGTATACGCTTAAGCAACGCTGGGTAATATTATGACATTACTTTGAAAATCACGGCAATGTAGCAGAATGTGTGCGAAAATTGCGTACGGGTTTTGGAAGAAGAGAAGCACCGTCAGCTCCGTATGTTCGTTATCTTGTGAAAAAAAATGAAAGAAACTGGCATCCTCATCACCAAAGCGTGAAGAGTCAAAAACAGTGCATACCCCGGGAATATTGCTGCTGTGGAAGAAAGTGTGCGTGAAGCGCTATCAACATCAATTCACCGTCGTTTTGAAGAATTGAACATTTCAGAGACATCATTGAGACGAATTTTGCATAAAGACCTTGGTATGACGCTATACAAAGTCCAGTTGGTTCAGGAGTTGAAGCCGATCGAATTACAGAAGATGCCGATTTTGTAAAAAAATCATCTCTTCAGATGAAACTCATTTTGATCTTGGCGGGTATGTAAACCAGCAAAATTGTCGCATTTGGGGCACAGAAAACCTGTACGCACACATTGAAAAGCCGGCGCACCCAAAAGGAGTCACTGATTGGTGCGGATTTTGGTTTAGAGGCATAATTGGGGCATTTTTCTCCAAAAAATGAGCAAGGAGTGGCCGTTACAGTCAATGGCGATCGTTATCGGGCCATGCTGAACGAATTTTTGTTCACAAAAATTGAAGAGGAGGATATTGGCAACATTTGGCTTCAACAGGATGGCGCTACGTGCCACACAGCCGAAGCTACACTCGATGTGTTGCGTCCTATGTTTGAAGATCGCATTATCAGCCGCAAAGCTGACGTTGATTTGACACCTTTTAACTATTATTTGTGAGGTGCCGTCAAAGATAAGTGTTACGCCGACAAGACAGAGACAATTGACGCTTTAAAGGACAATATTCGTGAAACCATTGGTGAAATACAGCTGCACACAATCGATAATGTATTTAAAAATTGAACCGATCGTGTAGGCTGCTATATGGCCAGCCCAGGCCATGATAAAATGTTCAACAGCTTTGTTTATAGCATTTAAAAAAAGTTATTTGGCGGACCCTTTATTATAATAAAAACATGTTGCATTCTGCACATCTTTTTGAAAATAGAAAACGATGAAGTATCTGCATGGATGAAAACTATTGCTGGAGACTTAACTACACGAAGCCAGCCCAACCACTCAACAAGAGTTGGCGAAAGTGATGCTACAGCTATTGCTATTAGGAATGCAATAGCTTTAAGTTTTAGTAAGTACGAAGACTATGATTATGCAATAAAAAATATATTATATTTTTATTATGCAACAAATATATTTTTTTTTTAATTTTATCTATTAATGTTTTTATTAAATTTATAAACTCCTTGCCAGTTTCGTTTTGCTTCCCTAGAGCGTTAATTATTTCATTTGTTATCGAATGATTTTCTTCCACCACACTTTCAACATTTCATTTTGCTCCTTTATCATTTTAACCACTTCACCTTAATGATTTCTCTTTTTTCCAGAGGACGATGAAGCAGATGAAAACATTGTATCAAGAGGAGACAGTGGTGAAGGCGGCGACAAAATCATCACTGGGGATATCAGTGGCTGTGGCACTTACGTTCGTAATGGCTGCGACTGAGGCGATGGTAATGGGTGTGACACAGTCGATGGCTGGCATCTTGCATCTGGTGTATTTACCTAAATAAATTTAATTAAATTTTTTTAAATAAATTTTCTTTTAAATATATTAAATGTGTATTTTTACAAATGAAAATAATCTCAAAATTGGAGCATTATTGGCGTCATGGTTCCAATTATCTGTGCACCGGCATTGAAACATTTCCAACTTTAGGGACTTCCGCCAGAAAGTCCCATTTTCTTTTTTTCCTCTCTACAATTGTCAATAAGTATTTTGTGTAAAAAATTGATTTGTGTAAAATACCTGTATTTCTACGTGAAATTTCTTATTTTTACATGTACTTCATCCGCAGTAAATTTATTGTCCATTTGTACGGCAATTTCCTTGTAAATATGCCCGTTTCTTTTTATGCGCTGCAAATAGGTGGCACGTGTCTCCCAGAGCTCTGGCAAAACCTGTGTATCTTTCTCAGACCAAACATTCGCATCTTGGAAATCTTAAAATTGCCAAAAATGCGTTTAGATTTAAATATTAGTTTTTTGTTTTCCTAAAAAGAATTGAAATAGCTTAACTTTTCTTACCTTTTTTTATTTATAAACAATTTGCCGACAGCTGATTGACTATTGATTGTAGGTTTGTTCCTACATAGTGCTTAAAAATAAAATAAATAGTGCTTAAAAATAAACTACTAAAAAATATTAAAAAGTCAAAAAACTATAACTATTAAATATCTGTAATAATAACATTAATATTATAATAATTATTTATAATTTTTTAATTTTTTTAATCGACCATTTTATATTTTAAATAAATATCTGTTATTCTTTTAAACGGTCTTTTTTAATTAACAATATATATTTTTTTTCGATATTTCGCTTTCCTGAAGAAGCTTTCCACAGGAAAGCGAAATATCGAAAAAAATATATATATTATTAATTAAAAAAGGCCGTTGAAAACAATAACAGATATTTATTTAATAATTATTCATTGTAATTTTTTATTATAAGCAATTTTATTTTTCGTGCTTGATTTCTTTAAATAAATATTTCATGATATTCTCACGAAATATTTATTACAAAAATTTTTATGAAAAAATAAACATTTTATGATATTCTCATAAAACATTTATTCCAACAAAATTTAAAATATTTGAAATGTATTACTGCGGGGGAGAGCACATCCATTTTGCAATTTCACTATTGCTCAAGTAGCTCATCAGTGAATTTTACCCCAATATTGTATAGAAAATCCTAAAAGTCCTATATCCAAAGCCAAACTGATTCTATGAGTATTTTTCATAAAATCAACATAGCATAGACAGCAAGACTCAAAAACACTTCTACACAAACACAGCAAAACATTTTAAACAACAAATGATTCCGAATAATTATAAATTAGTAATTTTTTATTATTATTTACATACTTATTTTTCCTCCTTTAATTTCTCACACAAAGGAATTGCTTGAATGTTGCAAACATATTGGCCGTTTACATTAGGAGCACATGTTACGAGTGCGTCTTCTGCGTTCTTCGAAATTATAGCACATGTAGCAACTTCCAATCTGGGCTTTCTTAACACGCCCAGCAGCAACTGCAGACGTTGATGGTACAGCTTCAGCTCTTTTTTCTAAGATTTTTTTTATAAAGCGCACTACGGCTAGGTTCTCATTGCCTAAGCATTAACTGACCACTCCTAAATGACCGGCATACAAAGCTCTTTGGGGAGCTGGCGAAGAAAGCGTTTAGGCCTCAACTTACTGTATGTTAAATTTGCGTTATTTTCATAGTATATGATGTATGCTGCGAATGCCGTCAAATCTATCATGTTAAAAAAAAAGATAATAACCAAGGTTTTGTTTGTTTGTCTTCGGCAAGTATACTCTCGAAGTAATTAATCCATAACGTCCACTCCTTTTGTTGCATTATAAAAGTCAATGATTTCGGGCTTGCCATTTGTGCTGACGGCATCATCCTCGTGCATTGATGATAGTAAAACCACTCACTTGTTTTTTTTTTTGCACATATTAATTATTGGGCATATAGCCAAAGACGCTCGACTACATAGGGCGATCTTTATGGGCCAACATTTCATTGAGAATAAATGTTTTTTTTCTTACAGTTCCAACTGCTGTCAAATTCATCGATCATAAGTTTTGAAACAAATTGTCCATTGTAATATTACGTCCGCTGCCACGAAAGCGGCTTACTAAATCCTTTACGACTTGATGACCCTGATTAATTTATTGACCCGTAACAGCTTGACAGGTATATATTCGCCCATGCAGTAGGTAAGAGTTTTTGGCATCACATATTCACCACCCTTTGATACCATACTTTAATTTTCATTGTAATTATTTTATATATTATTTAACATATTTCAATTATGCGGTCCATGTTCTTATTAGTTATAAATTAAAAAAAAAAAAAAGAACCAAATCCAAGAATGCAACTGAGCAGAAAAACATTAAATTTAAATTCACTTCTATACTTATAAGGGGAAGTCCTGAATTTGAAACTAGTTGCATTGAATATATGAACACGTGAAATGTTCGTTAATATATTCAGCTACAGAATCGCATTAAAAATTTTTTTTTTTCGAAAATATAAAGAAAAACGGAAAACATTTATAGTTGGCACATGTGTACTTAAGTATACGTTCTCGTAGTAAAAGTTGTGTATAAGGACTAGGGTTAAAGTCCGCTAATTGTAGCGAAGTAGCAGGTAACAGGTGATTTCGAAGTTTTGGTTGCGAAGCTAATAGACTCTTCCAGTGATTCGGAAGATGATGATATTCTTGAAATTTGTGAATTTGTGACGCTTGACTTTTTTTTACAAACTTTTAAAGGTGAAAAGAAGAACAGTATTCCAAATTACGTGGATGCTATTTTCCTTTGGTATACAGAACAAGAATTTCGAAATCATTTTAGAATATCAAAAAACTTATACTTAAGTCTGTCGGAGAGATTTGCTGAAAGCGATGCTTATAAGAACCTTAGACCTAACAAACGCTTGTCGGCCAAAAATATTTGGCAGTTTTTTTGTGGTTTGCGGGCCACCCACGAAGCATGTAATTACCGTAACTTGTCTGATCGTTTTAATTTATCAATATCGTCTGTGAGTAGAATTATAGCCAAAACCACTATGTTCATCAGCATTTTAAGCTTAGATGTAATAAAACCACCCGATGAAGCAAAAAGCTCGAATCAGCTATTTATTTTACGAATAAATGTGGATTTTCTAAAGTAATAGGTACGAAAAAAAGCAAAAAATTTAAATATTTAAAAAATTATTGCAAATTTCTGCTTGTTTTCATAATTTTTACATTCTGCAGGTTGCATTGACGGCACTCATATAGTTATTGGCCCTCCATCTAAACGTAAGGATGATTACAATGACCGAAAAGGTAATGTAACTTTACAAATGCGGGGACTTTGTAACGAAAATAAAAAATTCATCAATATTTTCGTTGGATTTCCGGGCTCATCTCACGATAGCTGGATTTTTAAGAACTCTCTTCTGTATCAAAACTTAGAAACATTTTGCGGAGGTAATGAAAGACATTTTAATATTAAAAAAATAAACTTGTTTTGTATGATAGACAGGCAGATTCCGCTCTCCTTGCTCTCAACATATAGTGACGCATTTATCACAAGCTCAAAAAAAGTTTAAGTGTGTGTTTTGAACTTACTTTTGGTATATTGAAGCAAAGATTTAGCCGATTGTACTATTGCAAATTGCGAGGGATGAAAAAGTTATGTCGTTTCATAAGAGCAAACGTAGACGATTTGATGTTTCAAGAAGAAATTAGACAAGAGCTACAAATTTTGGATACTGAACGATCTATAGAAACGCCTATTGGAAATGCAATAAGAGACAAAATTTCTAGGGAGCTACAATTAAATGCAATTTTAAATTTTATTTGATTTAAGTTAAAATTATAAAAAACAATATAAAAATCTATTTAAATTCAATACAGTTAAACAATTCAATTAAAAAAAACGAACACATTTAATATTAAGTAGAATATGTAGGATAAAAATGTTATTTATCCTTTTTCTTTACAAGTAGCTGCAATAACTCGAGCTTTCTTTTTGATCTTTCCTCTCGGCTTTGGGCTCTCTCATCTTTCTTTTCATTTTAGAATGAAATTGCCTTTTCTCTTCAGACATTTGCGTAATTTTTTTCATTAGATCTTCTTGTGTTGCCATATAGAAATAGCTAAATTCAGTATAAACTGAACCCAAATTAGTGCATTTACTTCAATCAAATGCACTTTGGAGTGGGGATAATTCACAATTTAATTTAAATTAAGGCTGCTAATGCAAATTAACGCTATCGTCTATCTGTTATAAGTCACTAATTAAAAAAGCGGTAACGAAAAATAAAGAACAAACAGTTTTCATAATTGTACTAGAGAACAAATTTGTGAGATCGCAAAGAAGAAATGCAAACAAATAAGCTCGATGCCCAGCGCGACTATTTTAACGGCGGCAGTAATCGAGTCCATGTTACTATGGCTCTTTTACCGTCATCCATCAAGGCACATTGAAGGCAGTTGCCGGCTGGCGATGAATTTATGGTGTGTGCGTATCAATATTTACGTAAATACGATACCATATAATATCAAAACACTGCGCACAAAAAAATTAAATGCATTGAATGAATAAATACACAAAAATTTATTCAAGTCGATCCAGTCGCACTATGGTGCCAAAGATCTGTTTTTGAGGCAATAAATCACAGGAAACAGCTAGACCTTTCAAATTTCGTACAGATGATTTTAATGTGTTTTTATGTTTTTAGTAAAAAATTCAAACAAGCATTGCCACGCCCATTTGCAGTAGGTGGTTTAGAATCAATCATGAATCAATCTAAAAACAGAAAATTTAATTAATACGTACAAAATATTGGGTTTTGTAATAAATTCTTATTTGACAATTTTCTGTTTCAACAACTTCTAAATCGAAATTAAAATGAAATGACTCCTGTTCGTCCTCTTCAGAATCTGAAATATCTTTATTTATAGCTGCACTTGAAGTACTTGGCAATTGATACTCAGGGATTTCAGGAATCTTTAGAAGATAAATAACTTCTCTTGGAAGCTACAAGCTTCTCTTTTTTGAAACACGATTTTTCAGATATATACTTGATAATAACGGGTCAGAAGAATTAAGGGCCCTGTTAAAAACATCTATTATATTATGCTCCCTAGAATCCTTTCGTGCATGCTCCAAGCGGTCCTTTTTATAAAATTTATTTTTTGCCTCAGAAGCATTTTCACCAACACATCCGAGAGGTAGGATTGACGCTTGCAATATTTGATAACTATGTGCCAAAATTTTATGTAAGTTCGCTGACATTGGGTACCATTCATAATTTTTTAAAAATATACAGTTGCAGTCTCACTGCAAAGTTTTTTCAAGTGGTCGACACTTATTTCAAATTCGGAGTAAATTGTGATAAGAATTATAATGTAAATGTTTTAAAAATTCGATATTAATTTTGGTTATAGAAGAAAATAATTCCGGATTAAAAAATTATTTTCATGCCGTATTGCCGTCGTTCGTAGAGCCACTCCCATTAGTTTTTGGCTTATGGACATGAAGGCCCATTTGTTGCCAAAATTGTTCTTGAATTTTACGCTTTCTCTTTGTCCTCATCACTTCGAATTTGCCATTTTTTAATATTAAGTCTATTTGAAAGATTAAAGACAAATTTATAGCATCGAATCCAGGCGTGTAATGGGCTTATACCATATTATGGTCAAAAACTGTTTTGGATTTCCACCGCATACTGGACACGACTGAGTGCTCTTTGCTCCCGTAAGTACGTTCAACACTTTTCCATCAATTAAACTTACAACTTTAACTTTACAGTTATCTTTCTGCCGTTTACCATATAATATTCCAAAAGCTTAATATTTGATATTTGCACATCCAGATTTTTTTTCTTTCAATATATGCTCTTTAGTTTCCTTAATAAATTCAATTTTAAGTGGTCGGCAAAAACGGACAGATTGAGGAGTACGGTTATTCCAAACGATTACGTTACTTGACGCGACTATTTTTAATGGTATAACTGAGGTTACAAAGAGCGAGTTATCTTAACTTTCCGGGGCATTGCTGTTAAATATTTGTTTAAATGTACTTTGTCCTGTGGAACCGTCGAAACCGTAACCATTCATTGACCTCATCCATTCGCATTAGAACTTCTTCCTGGTATGACAAACTTCTTTTTACTGTATGATTAACTAAACTTTGGAGAGGAATATGTGCTGATAAATCCGTTACTGTAAGTTCATCGGGTCGGCATTCCAACTTGCTCTCTAGAATATTTTTGTAACTGGAGAAAATATCACAGTTTCTTGACTTACACATCTGTCTTATGTTTGTATATTGTTGTCTTGTTAAACTATTCTCAAGCAAGTTTCTTCAGGGGAGAGCGGTAATGGCATTTTCTCATTAGAAATTATTTTTTTTCTCATTCTAGTTGGTTTAAATGGAGACGAGGCAGCTTTCTTTAAAGTAAAATTCAAATCATTTTCTTTTGATAAATTATCTGAAATAGAAGCAGCATGAATCAATAGCTTGGTATCATTTCCTTGTTCGGACGACACTTGCGAAGCCATTTTTGTTTTTTGTCGTTCACTTCCCTCGCTATAACCCACATAAGGACGATATTTTTTCTTTGAAACATCACTTTCTAATAGTTTGAATACAGGCTCATGAGATAACCACACTCTTTCATTTTGCCAAAAACGCTTCGTGGTTCTCCGGTTTTTAACCCACTTTTGGTTAGCTTGTGCGCAGAAATTATAAATTTGATTTTTCACTTTCGTCATACAGTTTTCATTGAGACTTCTATTAAATTTCGCGGAAATCCAGTTGATAACCTTAATGCGTTTTCACTTAATATTATTATTTGACCTTTTTTTTATTTATATTTAAAACTAATTTTTCAAGCTTAAAGGTTCATCAATTATTTTATATTTTAATAATTCAAATTTTCGGTACGCCTCTGTGTACCATCTTCAGGAAAAAATGTTTATAAATTTTTTTATAACAAAAAACACAAATTGAAAAAATTAAAAAATTTTCTTGTCAAAATGAATTTAAAAATGAAGTTAAAAACAAAATTATGAAAAGTAAATAACAAAAAATAACAAATACATATAAAAAAATTTTAACAAAAAATTAATTATGTTTGTCAATGTTCATTAAAAGAATTATGTAATTTTTTGTATTAGGTGTCTGTATATATGTGCAACATTATCAATATCCGCTTTAAAATTAATTCTTTTCGTCATTGGTGTGTTAACTATGTGTAACATTTCTAAAATATAACGTCTCTTATAATTCTTTTCAATACTTAAGACTGAAGCATTTTCAAAGTCCGGAATGTGACCCACTTCAGAGCAATGGGCAGATAATGCTGTTCTTTGTGAATTGACATATCTTAAATCAGACTTATGTCCGGCTAATCTGGTCTTAAGTTTATTCTTAGTTGTTCCTATATATACTTTACTACAAATCCCTTGATCATTTCCGTTACATGGTATTTTATATACTATATTAGAAAAGTCAAATTTATTAATTCTATCTTTAGTCCTACTAAATAACCTATTCAATGTGTTATCAGTCTTATAGGCCATATTATATTTATTCCTATCAAAAATATTTGATTTTTTTAAACGTTCCGAAAAACCTGGTACATAAGTTAAAGATTTATAAATCTTAGGTTCCGTCACAATTCTATTGTTAATGTTATTCCTATTCTTAAACCGATCAATCAATTTATTTACCAATCCTTTAGGAAAACTATTATCATCTAGTATGTCCTTAATCCTTCTAATATTCTTTAAATGAAATTCCTTATCACTAATAGTTAAAACTCTATCTATTAAATTCTTAGCTGTATTAATAATAATACCTCTGTTATGCTTAGAAAAAAAGTTAATAATTCTACCTGATGCAGTTGGCTTCTGATACCAATCCATTAGCAATTTACTACCTCTCCTTATTAATAAAATATCTAAGTAAGGAAGTTTGAAATCTTTCTCCTTTTCCATTGTAAACTTAATATTATCACTGAAAGAATTAAATATTGCCAACATGCCATCAATTGCATTATCTGAAATAATGCAAAACAAATCATCAACATATTTAGTAATTATTTTCGGTTTAATATGAAGCTTTCCTATGCAAACATCCATAAGTTTCTCCATAACAATATCTGCAACAATAGGAGATGCTGGAGATCCCATTGGAAGACCCTCTTTCTGAACATATAGTTCATTGTTAAATTGAAAATATCTGTTATCCTCAATACAAAATTTAAAAATGCGGAAAAATAAACATTTTCCAATTCTGGTATGTTGTCTAATTATATCCCATTTTTCCTTAATTATATCAGTTGCTAAATCAACTGGTATACTAGGAAATAGAGAAATGACATCTAAAGAAACCAATTTTTCATTATTATCAATACTAAGATTATTTACCTTACTTTTAAACTCTAAAGAATTTTTAACATTATATTTAGAAAATTCCGTTATTTTTCTTAAGATATTTGTAATATACTTACATAATTCATATGAAGGAGAATTAACAAAAGAACAAATTGGTCTTAATGGAAAATCTTGTTTATGGATTTTTGGAAGTCCATACAACCTAGGAGCAATAGCAGTGTTAGTTTTTAGTTTATTCTTCTCAAAAATAGTAATAACTTCTAATCTAAAAAGTTCATCTACTAAATCATTGTTTAACCTCTGTAATTTATTAGTCGGATCCCTATTAACTAATTCATATTTACTAGTATCTTCTAAAATGTTATTAATCCTAAAATTGTAATCATTCTTTGTTATAGCTACCGTGGTATTACCCTTATCAGCCATAACAAAAAGAATATCAAAGAGAAGAAAGTTAAAAATATACATAGTAAAAAATATAACTGCCTTAGAGTTTTGCAAGAAAAAGAGTTAGGTATAAAATTTAAAGATAATTGGTTTATTAATAAAACAAATTTAGATATTCCTTTGGAAGTACAATCTGTACTTTCTTTAGGACCTAAGCATGCACTTCCTGTTACTAAGAAAAATTTTCCTGTTGTTAAATTGATAACTGAAGGTGAAGATTTTGTACAAACTTTGGAAAAAAAGAGGAACAAGAAGTAGCAAGAACTAAATTGTCTTTAATTATAGACAACCATTTTAATAGAATGAAATTGGACAATAGAGATAAGTTTTTCTTAAATAAAGTTAAGAACACAGAGATTTTTTTAAGGAAAAATAGAGATATTCTTTTTGTTATGGCTGATAAGGGTAATACCACGGTAGCTATAACAAAGAATGATTACAATTTTAGGATTAATAACATTTTAGAAGATACTAGTAAATATGAATTAGTTAATAGGGATCCGACTAATAAATTACAGAGGTTAAACAATGATTTAGTAGATGAACTTTTTAGATTAGAAGTTATTACTATTTTTGAGAAGAATAAACTAAAAACTAACACTGCTATTGCTCCTAGGTTGTATGGACTTCCAAAAATCCATAAACAAGATTTTCCATTAAGACCAATTTGTTCTTTTGTTAATTCTCCTTCATATGAATTATGTAAGTATATTACAAATATCTTAAGAAAAATAACGGAATTTTCTAAATATAATGTTAAAAATTCTTTAGAGTTTAAAAGTAAGGTAAATAATCTTAGTATTGATAATAATGAAAAATTGGTTTCTTTAGATGTCATTTCTCTATTTCCTAGTATACCAGTTGATTTAGCAACTGATATAATTAAGGAAAAATGGGATATAATTAGACAACATACCAGAATTGGAAAATGTTTATTTTTCCGCATTTTTAAATTTTGTATTGAGGATAACAGATATTTTCAATTTAACAATGAACTATATGTTCAGAAAGAGGGTCTTCCAATGGGATCTCCAGCATCTCCTATTGTTGCAGATATTGTTATGGAGAAACTTATGGATGTTTGCATAGGAAAGCTTCATATTAAACCGAAAATAATTACTAAATATGTTGATGATTTGTTTTGCATTATTTCAGATAATGCAATTGATGGCATGTTGGCAATATTTAATTCTTTCAGTGATAATATTAAGTTTACAATGGAAAAGGAGAAAGATTTCAAACTTCCTTACTTAGATATTTTATTAATAAGGAGAGGTAGTAAATTGCTAATGGATTGGTATCAGAAGCCAACTGCATCAGGTAGAATTATTAACTTTTTTTCTAAGCATAACAGAGGTATTATTATTAATACAGCTAAGAATTTAATAGATAGAGTTTTAACTATTAGTGATAAGGAATTTCATTTAAAGAATATTAGAAGGATTAAGGACATACTAGATGATAATAGTTTTCCTAAAGGATTGGTAAATAAATTGATTGATCGGTTTAAGAATAGGAATAACATTAACAATAGAATTGTGACGGAACCTAAGATTTATAAATCTTTAACTTATGTACCAGGTTTTTCGGAACGTTTAAAAAAATCAAATATTTTTGATAGGAATAAATATAATATGGCCTATAAGACTGATAACACATTGAAAAGGTTATTTAGTAGGACTAAAGATAGAATTAATAAATTTGACTTTTCTAATATAGTATATAAAATACCATGTAACGGAAATGATCAAGGGATTTGTAGTAAAGTATATATAGGAACAACTAAGAATAAACTTAAGACCAGATTAGCCGGACATAAGTCTGATTTAAGATATGTCAATTCACAAAGAACAGCATTATCTGCCCATTGCTCTGAAGTGGGTCACATTCCGGACTTTGAAAATGCTTCAGTCTTAAGTATTGAAAAGAATTATAAGAGACGTTATATTTTAGAAATGTTACACATAGTTAACACACCAATGACGAAAAGAATTAATTTTAAAGCGGATATTGATAATGTTGCACATATATACAGACACCTAATACAAAAAATTACATAATTCTTTTAATGAACATTGACAAACATAATTAATTTTTTGTTAAAATTTTTTTATATGTATTTGTTATTTTTTGTTATTTACTTTTCATAATTTTGTTTTTAACTTCATTTTTAAATTCATTTTGACAAGAAAATTTTTTAATTTTTTCAATTTGTGTTTTTTGTTATAAAAAAATGTATAAACATTTTTTCCTGAAGATGGTACACAGAGGCGTACCGAAAATTTGAATTATTAAAATATAAAATAATTGATGAACCTTTAAGCTTGAAAAATTAGTTTTAAACTTAATGCGTTTTCTATTATTTTTCAACCAAAAGTTAAAAATATCCAAATTTTTTTAAAGTTAAAAATATCCAAATTTTTAACTTTTACATTATCTAGAAATAAATTTTTATAAAAAACGGCAGATTGGGGCAGATCATTTTTCTAAAAAATTACAGTACATATTATTACCTTTCACCACACATAAATTTTTTCACTAATAATATCCAATAAACAAAGTTCTACTCCAAACAACCTATGGACGACAACAAAAACTGCACAAAAAAGTCAACACTTGTTGATACAAAATATTATTTACCACATATTAATTTTTTTATAAAATTTTTAATAACATTTTAATTTGCATACCTTTACAAGTGTTTTCCATTTCACCAAATTTTTATAATCTTCAAAGTGCTTGTTTGACGACCAAAATTCCTTTTTTGTTTGTTTATGATTGAATTACAGAAAATGTAACAAAGCAAAACATGACAACTTTGACAGCTCGTCATCTCGACATGAGTGGCCACCTGACTTTAATTTTTAATATTTGAGTGTTTCAAAGTGTTAAATATAAAATTCCGTTATTCTTTTTTCCAAACGTGTGACTTGAAAAATGTACTTTTTGCCGCAAAAACCTATCATTGACACCATAGTGCAGTCGTGTAATTGCAGTGTAGTTGAATAACCTGGATACCGACTGCAGTACCATCTGCCGGGCTGGTTTGTGAATGTAAACCATCCAAGGTGGCACCCAAACGCATACAAAAAAAATATTCAGTGACATACATAAATAAGATTTGTATGGGGGGTACCACGCGTCTTTATCAAATTTCTCCTATATTTGCAGCAGAACTTAAAATATGTTCACTCAACCGAAATACCAAATTCTGTTTAAATGCCGTTAGCAGAAGAAGAAATAATAGATTTTTAATTTGTGGTTTGTTTGGGAGGTACCACGCCCCTTTGTCCAATTGGACCGAATTGTAAATCTAAACCACCCGGGGCGCCACCCAAACGCATACAAACAAATTTATGCAAATCGGTCCAGCCGTTTAGAAGGAGTTCAGTAGAATTATATATATAAAGATATAACAAGAAAATTTAAAGATCAATATGCTATCAGCGGGAACACAATAAAGTAATTTTTAAGTTCTAATAAAGTTTCAATTATTTCTTATGTGTCAATTTAAAATGTGTTACTATGTTTTAATTATTTATGAATTAAAGGTACACCTAACCAACGGACCAAATGTGGTTTTATATAGCGTGTTTTTTTAAGCCCGATAGAACTTGAAATTGTAAAAAATAACACAAAAAATTAAATTGTAATCAAAATTTCTTTTTTATTCGAAGGATCAATACGTGACATTAACATTTGAAAATGATTTCGGGCATATGGGCACCGCGGCTGTTCTTGACGAAGCGCATTCTGGACGTCCAATTTTGGGCCACTTTTTCGAGCACTGCTGGGCGTATGTCACGAATAACACGAACAATGCTGTCCTCCAAGGCGTCAATTGTTGCTGGTTTATCAGCATAAACCAGTGACTTCACGTAGCCCCACAGGAAATAGTCGAGTGGTGTCAAATCGCACGACCTTGGAGGCCAATTGACAGGTCCATTTCTCGAAATCAACTTATCGCCAAATTTTGATTTCAATAAGTCGATGGTTGCGTTCGCTGTATGGCACGTAGCACCATCCTGTTGAAACCACATCTCGTCCGGATCAATGTCATCCATATTTTCAAACAAAAAATCATTGATCATGGTGCGGTAACGATCTCCATTGACCGTAACGCGAGCTCCGGCCTCATTTTTGAAGAAATAAGGTCCGATGATGCCACCAGCGTGAAAACCGCACCAAACGGTGCATTTTTCTGGATGTAATGGAGTCTGTAGGGTCTGTTGTGGATTGGTATCACTCCATATGCGGCAATTTTGCTTATTAACAAACCCGTTAAGCCAAAAATGCGCCTCATCGTTGAACACAATTTTGCGATAAAACAACGGGTCAGTTGCCAACTGCTCTAGAGCCCAATCGGCGAAAGAACGACGCATATAATGGTCTCGTGGCTTCAATTCCTGCACCAGCTGGATCTTATACGAGTGTAGGCCGAGATCTTTGTGCAAAATTTTCCACGTAGTGGACGGACAGAGCCCCAATTCCTGCGACCGACGACGAATTGATAAATTTGGATCTTCTTCCACACTTTCGTTTACAGCGGCGATATTCTCTTCAGTACGCACATTCCTTCGACGTGTTGGTATTATTGCATCCTCTAGAGAGTATGTGGTACGAAATCTATCGACAGTTCGACGAATGGCTTGTTCAGATGCACGATTATGTACGCCATAAAAATGACGAAGTCGTCTATAAGTTGCGCGAATCGACGACTGACTTTCAAAGTAAATTTGGATAATTTCGTAGCGTTGTTCAAGCGAGAGTCTATTCATGATGATTTGTCAGAGTATACTGAAACAAATAAAAAAAAATGTTTCATCAAAATTTCATTTTTTGTGTTACTTTTTACAATTTAAGTTCTAGCTTAAAAAAACACCTTTTATACGAATGCTGTACCATTATAAATACACCTCATGGATGGTGTTATAGCTACATGCACTACTTTAGTTTTAGTCTTAATAAAAACAAAAAAAAACTAATTCTAAAATGCTTCATTTTACTTATCAGAAAAAGTTATATGAAATTTTTTTAATTATTTTTTATCACAATTTTTAAGATTTTAAACACAGGCCTAAATAGAAAGCCAAATTTTAAAATTCTTGTGCTGTTTTAAGTGTTTTTAATAAAGTATGAAAAGTATACAAACACTTTGTATAATGAAATATAATGAAATAACTTCAAATATTTTCACGTCCACAATTGCCAAAGCCAGAAAAGGTAAAGTTTTAAAATAACTAGGTGAGCAAAATAAAAGTTTATTTTCAGTAAGATAAAAATCTAAATAAATGAACTGACTACAAGCAAAAAAGTTTAAATCTTTGTTATAATGTTCAGTAACAACTGCACACGTACAATTGCAGCAACAGCAACACAGAATTACATTTAAATTTAGTCTGCGAACAAAAGGCTGCAACAAAAGCAAATAAAATTCTAGAATAAAATCGCCAAGTCTCTTGTTTTCGTGGCCAAAATTAGATGGTATTGGTAAATGTGTGTTAGCAAATGTATTAAGCCAAGTGAAGCAAAAGTAAATGTTCTGTCATTTATTTTACACTCAAAAGAATAAAATTCTAATTTTTGAAATTATTAGTTGAACTGAATAAATTAGTTCGGCTTAAGTTTATGTTCATTATTTTAATTTCTCAATGTTTATTTAGAAAGAAAAATTATTTAACAAATTTGTGCGAATAAAAACACTAAAATTAAACACTAGCATAATACATATAGACTGTAGTGGTCCAGAAAATAACGCAATTTAATTTGGAAATCATTTTTTTTTCTAAATAAAAATTTTAAAATTGAAATAATGAAAATGAATTCTAGTCGAATTAATCAATTCATTTCTTATGAAAAGTGTTAAATATTTTATGTTCTTTCAAATTTACACTACAACTAAATACAAGGCCAGCCTTAATCAAGGCGGCAAGAGCAATGTTAGTCAGCGATTAACACTGAAATATCATAAATAAGAGAGTCAACATTTTCTTGTACAATTGTTTTAACTTATGTCTGTTGTTTAATAAAGCCCACTGTATAGAAAGAAAAATTAGGGAAAAAATCGCCTAAATTGACATTACTTCTCACAAATACAAACAAGCAAGCAACCAATTTTGCTTCCCTCCGTGCTATTAAAATAGCTTCTTCGATTGTTAAGCGATGACGCCGCTTTGTATGAGCATGAGAATTTTTGGCAGATAGACGACGCCTTACGACACCCATTTAAAATTGGGTGTAAATGTTCTTTTGAATGCAACTAAAAGTGCCTTGCTTCTATATTTCTGTTTAATACTTCCCTTGTCTTAAATACTGCGCGACTAATACAGTTTGTACTCATGATATTTTGTTTGCTAAGCATGAACTTCTTACTAACAATCACCATCTGTGAATTCTGGAAACTTGAACGCCTTGGTGACTTATTTTATTTTAAGACCTGGCGTTGTTATTGCTAGAAATCCCGAACTCAGCCTGGCTTAACTCAACTATGACTGCCGTACACGTATATTTTTATCGATTTTTCTAATGCACAGTCACCTTAGCTAATATTTTTAAGTGCACTTTTTGTGCTCCCATCAGAGCATTTATGAACTCATGAGTTCATGAATTTAAGTCTAATATATATAAAACAAAGATACCATTACCAACGTAACTAAAGTTGTTAATAATTTTTTTACACCACATTTGTTAGTAGTGGAAGTAGCAACTTATTCAGCTCTTTTTTGTTCGCTTGAATTGGTTTAGAAATGAATTTCTTGAGAACGACCTCTGCACTAACATCCTCGACAGAACAATAAATTGCCACCTTTAGACTTAGTGATCGGGGTGGTCAACTTAAATTGCCACAACGAAGGATCTGATAAAGTTAAGATTCCTTTGTTTAATTCGTAAAATATTCATTGTTTTATTTTCTGACACTTTTCTTCTTTCCTTTCTGGGTGAAATTCTTTGATGGATTCCTTTATTTGAATTACTTAGAAATTTTGTGTAATTTTAATATTCTGTGAAAGAAATTGTTGTAAAATTGTCGTATTTATTTTTAAATTTAGAGTTTTTAAAACATTTATAATTTAGGAGTTTTTGAAATTAAAATAAAAGTTACATTTTTGATGACTTATTTTTTATTATATTTTATTTTTGATAAGAATTTTCTATTTTCACGCCAAATACCATTTAATTTATCTTGTAACGTTTATTGTTTTTAACAAACATTTTATTATATTGAATTTTTTATTACAAAATAATAACACAACACTGTAGAGTTTTTAAATTAAATTAAACGATTTATTTACTTTAAATACACACAAAATAAACACGATGATAACTTCACTACTGCAACGACTTAAAATATGCTCTACATTTTTTTTTTTGTTTACTGGCTGTAGTCAACGATGACTATTGCGCAGCCAATGGTGTTTATATATCTGTTTTAAGCGGTGCAAGATAATTCTAATTTACATCACCCCATATTGTTGTTGCTATTATCATTCAGTTACTCGGCGCTTGTTTTGACTGCGTGTTTTGTTGTATTCTGTGTTAGTTATTTTTATTTTCTATTATTTATCTTTTTTGGTGTATTGTGGGTATAAGATTTCTTAGAAAACTACGCAATTTGTAAAACCCACAATAGGTCATTTCGTTTATTTTTTTACATTTTCGTAACAATATTTTTTAAATTAAAATTTATTTGGTGAAGCTTTCATTGCTTTTGTAAATTTGAATTTTTATCGCAAGTAACGAAGGATTTTTTTGTCGAATTTTCTCTCTATTTCAACATTTTTAAACTTCGGTCAACTTCGGTCATTATGTTTTTGTAAAATTTGAATTTTTAAATTTATTCTATTGGACGATTTCGACATTTTAATTGCAGATCTTTAGAATTATGGAAATTTTCTTTTGGAGAAATTTTACTTTTAAATTTGGGTTTTAATTAAATCTAAGTTTTCTAACTGGAACTTGTAATTTATCGAATATTTTTAACATTAGGTCTAACATCGTTGTTTTGTGAGTTTTTCGTTTCACTAAAATTATGGAATGCGTTTTCCATTTATGAAAAAGTTTCAATTTTCTCTAACTATATTCCAATTTTTTGGAAATAGCATTTTTTTTATTATAATATTTGAATTTAGTTATATTTTTATTTTATGAATTTTCATTCATTTGGAATTTCTAAATTTATATTTTTGCGAATTAAATACCTTTAAGGATGTATGCTTATATTTCACATGCTTTATCATATAATCCTGCAATATATCGATGGAAAAGCAGCGACAATATTATGGAAAAGAAAACATTAAGAAATTGCAAATAAATTTTATAAACACACTGTTCACACTTCCTGATTCATATTTAGAAAATAAATTTTTGGAAAAGGGAATTTATAGAAAAAATACTTAAAAATGTACCGCAGAAACAAACTTTACTGGATACATCATATCGCCTTAAGCGAACGACAAGCTATTTAAATCTCTCAATCATACAGCATTTTTTTAAGCGTAGACAAGATCAAATCAACACTCAGAAAAAAAACACAAATACCGGCAAAATATAAAAACCATATTCAACACTAAAATAACCTTCGTTATTTAACTACATTTAGTTGTTATTTCATTTGTTGCTGTGTTGTTGTTGTTGTTGTTGTTATTGTTGTTATTGTTAAAAGTTCAGAAAGTGTATAAAATATACTGACTTATACACTTCTGGCATTTAAAAACACACGTGAAATTTTACATCCCTTCAGACCTTAATATCCTAAAAGCAAACACAAAAAGGACTTCAATAAACAGGAATCCTAAAATACGTTTCAAAGGGCCTTTCCTTAGACGTTAAAAATACTGAAAACCAAAGAAAAAACCTAAATATAGGAGATGTACGTTTAGCAAAACAAATCATAATTTATTTCTATTTGTTAAATTAGTTCCACAGCATCTTTGAAGAGGTAATCTATATAGATGTAAAATTGTTTTCTTATACGGCCCCTTGAAAGGCTCCTTTGCTTGAAGATTTCCCTGTTTTTGCATTACTTGCAACAGTGTGATGTTATATTTTCGCTGTTATTTCGTGTGTTGCTATCTGTGAACCTTAAACTAAATGCGTGCGTTAAATGTTTGTGTTTAGCACACTGACAAACTGCATAGAATTGAATTCAAATGTTAATTAAATTTCTGGATTTTGGTGTTATTTAATTTGTTGGTTATTTCATTTTCAGTTCTGGTTGTTTTGTGTCTGGTAGGGGATTTAACAGCAATCGTGTGCAACAGTGTTTGCAAAATACTATCAACCGTGTTGCAACAATTTTATTTTAATTCATTTTAGTTTTCTAGTTACAATATTTTTAAATCCTGTTACGGGGTTTATTTGGTTACAAATTACTTAAGATAATGATAATAATTATTTATGTTTTTGTTTTTCTATTGGACTATTCGACACTATTAAAAAGGAAGGAAAGGATCAATATATAGAATTTTTGAAAATGTTTTATAAAAGGCCGTCATTTAACGTTTTTTTTTCAACTAGTGCTTATTTAGTGAAT
Source organism: Trichopoda pennipes (assembly GCA_030448955.1). Classification (NCBI taxonomy): domain Eukaryota; kingdom Metazoa; phylum Arthropoda; class Insecta; order Diptera; family Tachinidae; genus Trichopoda; species Trichopoda pennipes. The sequence goes on along the minus strand of JASKUP010000010.1, from coordinate 4,612,715 downwards.
GGTAACACTTAGCTCATGTTAGCTTTATCCTTCCGCTGAATGAATATGGTTGTGTATACGCGTGAACAGCGCTGGGAAATATTGCGACATTACCCTAAAATATTGCTGCTGTGCAGAAAGTGTGCGTGAAACGCCATCAACATCAATTCACCTTCTTTCTTAACAGTTAAACATTTCGGAGACATCATTGAGACGAGTTTTGCATAAAGGCCTTGGTATGACGCCATACAAAGTCCAATTGGTTCAGGAGTTGAAGCCAAGTGACCAATGCGTTTTCGCTACGCTAAGTGAGCCTGCCGATTTTGCAAAACAAAATCATCTTTTCAGATGAAGCTCATTTTGATCTTGGCGGCTATGTAAACAAGCAAAATTGTCGCACTTGGGGCACAGATCCGCACACGCATTGAAAAGCCGACGCACCCAAAACGAGTCACTGTTTGGTGCGGATTTTGGTTTAGAGGCATAATTGGGCCATTTTTCTCCGGAAATGAGCAAGGAGTGGCGTTACAGTCAATGGCGATCGTTATCGGGCCATGCTGAACGAATTTTTGTTCACAAAAATTGAAGAGGAGGATATTGGCAACATTTGGTTTCAACAGGACGACGCTACGTGCCACACAGCCGAAGCTACACTCGACGTTTTGTTCCCTATTTTTGAAAATCGCATTATCAGCCACAGAGCTGATGTCGTTTGGCCACCTCAGAGCTGCGATTTGACACCGTTGGACTATTATTTGTAGGGTGCCGTCAAAGATTAGTGTTACGCCGACAAGCCAGAGACAATTGACGCTTTAAAGGACAATATTTGTGAAGCCATTGGTGAAATACAGCTGCACACAATCGATAATGTGCTTCAAAATTGGACCGATCGTGTAGGCTACTGCATGGCCAGCCGAGACAGCCATTTGAATGAACTTATTTTCCATTATTAACTGGAAGGATTGTACTTTCAAATAAAAAAAGAAATTTGAGAAAATATTCAGTTTATAGCATTTAAAACAAAAAAAAAGTTATTTGGCAGACACTTTGCAAGCACTTGCTCATCTTGGCACAATGTCTCTAATTGTGATGAGTTCGTGGTTCTCAAAAATACGTCTTTTGAAAATCTTTTGTGCCCAGTGCTTTATGACTTTTCTTTTCCCAAAATTTCCAAGGTGAGTTTGGTAATTTCGCCTTTTAAATACCCCTACTTTTTTCTTGCTATTAATAGCTGTCAAAGGTTCTGCTAGTGTTGCATTAATGCTGCCTGAGTTCCACTGCAGTCCTCAATTTCAATTTTTATCTGCGTTTAGTCCTTAAAAAAAAACTTCAGAACGCTGCAATGTCAATAGCTTCGCGTATAACCTTGAACATCATTTCACTTAAAATTCATATGCTGGCGCTAGCTAATCATTCATTATCTCTGTAGAAAAAACGTTGCATTAGTTTCCTGCCTAGAGGAATTTTTCATTCGTACTTTAGTGGTGACTGAAAGCTGCTACATTACAAATATCTGGCGCAATTGTGTTTCTAACAGCCGGTATTTTATTTTTCCCTTAGCAGTTTTGGATTTATTTCGCGTCTTTTTTTATGCTTTCGGTTATAGACCGATAACGAAACTTTGTTGTCTTAAGCATTCTATAAAAAAATGAATTAATAGACTTAGCTTGACAACTTCAATAAACATCATCATTTGTGAATATTTAACATTATATAAAACAATTTCACGCTGGAAGAGTTGTGTCAAATTTGTTTTCAAAATTTTGTACATTCTGTGATTTTCTGGCTTTTCAACCTTTCAAGCAGAAGTATTTAATGATACCGAGATATTTGTTTAATACCCAAAGTCCAATTCATTAACTAAAGCCTTGAGTTGTCTAAAAATGTGCAACTTTTAATATCTGAAATTTTTGAAAATCTACTCTGTCTTATTTCCCATGATTTTGTTAAAATAAATTGATGGACCCTCGTACCCAAATCCGGAATTAGGGAAATTTTCTTGACGGGAGTATAGCGCTTTGCCAAAAAAAATCAACAGAAAAGTCAATCTAACTATCCCTACGATACTGCCTATGCTAACGAACAGAGCTGTAAATGGATCATTCATTTTTAAATTAATTGACGAATTATTCATGCACTGAATTAGCAAATTTTGAATTATTTCTTTCCACACAAAAACAAGAATTGAATAAAATTTAAGTGAATTCAAATTAATTGCTCTTTGTTTCAAATTCAAATGAATTTGTTAAAATGAAGTGCAATTCATTTTCAATACATTTGAATTATTTTGAATTAATTGAAATGAATTAGAAGAAATAATTAACAATTCATTATCAACTCAGCAAGCAGTACTCGCGTTTTATATATCACCTAGTATAGTCCAAAGACAAAAACTTCTAAGATTTGAAATTCCCATGATATAATGGAATAGTCAGGTAGCGGTAGAATAGGAATTGCAAAAATCAAAATGGGAAAATATTTTTTATTCGTTTTAATTTGAAGTCCATTCAACTTAAACAAATTGAAAATGAATTGAAATTCACTTTAACAAATTAATTTAAATTTGGAAATAAATTCAATTCCTATTTGTCTAATTCCTTTGAATTGTTTCAAATTTCATTGAACTCCTTTTTGTTGTGGAAAAAAAATTTAGCCAATTTGTAACGCCTTAAAATCAAAGAAGAACGCTTCATTTACACCTCTGCTAACTAAAAACTAAATTTGTACTCCCTCATTTATTTCAATTTTCAACTTCATTAGCTTAAGTGCAAATTATTGAATATTTGTAGAAAAAACAAAACATATATTTGTTGTTGTTTCTTTTTTTTTTGTGGATTTGCGTCAATTTCAATTTACATAAATTTATACATTTAACAATTTGCCAAAAGGATTTCCATAAAATATTCTACATTTAATTCTACGAAAAACAACTATTGGTTATAATTAACATAAATATTTACAATTATGTATGTGAAAATAAAAAAAAATTGTGTACGACTGCGCGATTGTATTCACGTGGGTTCTCATGTGTATTTGTTCATTGCGAACTACCTGGAGGCGGTTTTAAAATTTACTGCATATTTTAATTTATTTAAGTACATAGCAATGGCAGTCCTTTATTTTAAAACGAACATTATGCAGTTAGTGTATTACAAGCAAAAAATTCACAACAACAACAACAAAAACAAATAGCAAAATTAAATTAGTTTTATATTTTATATGCATTAAAACTTTTTATATTAAATAATTTGACTGAAGTATAATTGATATGAAAATATAATCCTCTCCAGCGCTGAATTGAATTAAAAATCAGATATTGAAAAAAAATTTTTATTTTACTCTTATTCTATTATGAATTTTGCAGCTGTTTGACATAAAAGTACGACTTCCCACAATATATGGTGCATTCGGGGAAAGTCGATCGATCCCATGATCTTAGCTCTGGATACGCTCTCAATTTTTCTTGCCAGTAAGCCTGCTCTTTTATTAAGTTATGCAGCCACTTACGCCACAACACCGCGTTATTCCGGTTGGACACAAAGAACTCAATGTCTTTTTTAAGAAAAAAGTAGACCGCTTCGTCTCCAGCGTGATTCCAACTTACAATCGGCTGTCTTATCAGCCACAGCTGCTGTTATGTTGTCAGTTTCCTGTAAAGCCAAAACTGCGTAAAGATTTACAGCAGAAGATTTTCTTTTTATAATACAGCGGCTGCTGTTCTAATATACAACAGTCTTTGGCAACTTATTGACTGCGGCTACATAACAATTCAAACAATACTAGAGCAACCATTATACATGCAAAAAAAAAAAATTCCTCCGGGGGCACATTATGTCTTTATGGATCCTACTACAACCATCTACACTTGTGTCTTGTGGTGTAAAAGGGAACCCAGTCCCCTTCAAGGCCAGTAGGAGTCAACTGGACAATCCACTGTATTTCCACGGGAATCAGTAAAGCGGAGTTTCGCTATTTGTCTCTTTAAGCATTTAACTGTTCTCTGTCTGATTTTTGAGGTGGGTTTTTGGGGAGTATCGTGGTGGCTGTGTGTTTCGAGGCCCTCGTTTGAGTTTGTGGGTCGGATCATTCACAATGAACACAATGAATGGTTAAAGTCCAGTGAGTATGAATGCCGTCGTGTTTTTAATTATATTAAGCTTCATGCGTTCTGGACCAGAATTTGGATAGCCTCCGACTCTTCAGCAAGGAGTGAAGGCTGCGGCCTGCTCCGGGCTTTTAAGGTTGCAACTAGGAGTGACCGGAGGATATACGTATCCGAAGGCCTCCTAGAGCAAGGATGGCGCTACATACCATCCACAGTGGTAATGATCCACCATCTGATTGATTCACAATCTTATCACGCCATACATGCAAAAAAAATAACCATTGCAGTGTTCGATTTGTTGCACCAAATATCATCAAACATAAACCACATGTTGTTCACGTTAAAAACCTTCCTTTATACTGTAACATTCTTTTGCAATGCAAAACCGATGCTTAACATATTTCCTGTATTTCTGCATTATTGTGCTGAGGAACTGCAATGGCTGTTTGTCAAAAATGACTAAATTGTTTTCAAACATCAGTCGTAACACTGGTACTAAGGAATAGTATTGTGTGCAGTGACAGTCGTGCCTGGTTTTCATCTATCGAATTGAATTAAATTGTTTTTATACCTATACTGATATAGAGTGGAAAAATTGAGGTTAGGTACTAAATTATCCTTCAAATGATGAAATGTCAAGAACTAAGCTATATTTTGGAAAGTTTCAAGCAAGGCACGTTATACTTTTGAGCAAAGAAATTTAATTATGGAAATTTACTACCAAAATGGTGAAAATTATTGTATCACTTTGTAAAATTCGAGCAGATTTTCTTCGTAAGCTGGCTACTTTATAAACCGCTGTATGTAATTTAATGGCTAAATTCGAGGTTCGCGATATTGTTGCTAACAATACGCCAAAACAACATGCTCATAATGGTCGTAGTGATGCAAATACAACCGCTTCACAGCATAGTGTTGAGAATTAACGAGAAACATCAACTCGTCGATCTTCGCAACAATTGGTTACTACTAGAGGCACTTGGTGCAACATTTTACATTAAAGATTTTCATCTTCTCGATTATAACCACCACCATTATTTGCATTGAACTTCGAACAAAAACAATGCATCTTTCTACAAAATAATCATTAATGATGATGTTATGTTATGTTATTAGGATACTATGCTAAAAACAAACAATTCTTTAAAGGTAATACATCCAAATAAAGAGACCGTATGCAGCAGTTTGTGCTCAGGTGGCAACATCGGCCCGTATATTTTTGAAAATAAGAAAGTAAGTGCCGTCATGGCAAATTCTCTGTGCTGCCAAACCATGATAACTAATTTTTTGGGGCCACAAATGGCTAATGTTGACATCAATTATGTTGAGTCAAACAATTCAGTTATTGCATTAGAAATTTTCTGGTCGTGTAAACCTTCTGATTTGGCAGTGACAATTGGCCGCCAGATTTAACGCCGCTGGATTATTTTCTATAACTCATAACTCAAATTGACGAGATAAGCCAAACTTTTTTGCAAATTGTGCTTTAAAGTTTTGTGAAAAGAACGGTCGTCTGCCAACATGCTAAAGGTATGCATTTGCCTGATTATTATATTCCATTAATAAGGCCCATATTTTTATTTGCATTACCGAAATTGTCAAATAAAAACGTGTACTTTTTAAGCAATTTTACCTCCTAACCCATTAGCTGTTTTTTGTTTTTCGAATTATACTATTATTATTATTATTTTTTGTACACTCATAAATTGAATTACTTTCTGGATTGCATTTATTTTATCCGTATTTTGTAAATAAAGTTCATTTGTTGTTATTTTTTATAAACTGAATTGCATTAATTCTTGTTTAACATTAAATAATTTTTTCAAGCACAATGCCTTTATATTACAAATTAAATAAACTTTGCTTTTGATTTTATATTCAATATTTCGCCACACCATTACATGGCGAAATTACGTTTGAATTAATGATCGGTCAATTTGCAGTACGACTGGCAGGAGCTATCGTACAGCCAAAACAATCAGCTGTTAGTCAAAAAGCACATTCCCACTGTCAGCTGTGTAAGCCAACTAAAACATTCGATTGATTATGCGTATGCGTGTGTGTGTGTGGGAGAATGTATGTAATCACGCGCAATAGAAAAGATGGAGCTTTCTTAAAGAAATCAACTTGCTTGCTGGTAAGAAGTTATTTTATGAGGAAGCGTATAAACCTTGTCTGCAATACAACTTAAATTACTGGAATAACCAACACTCCAAGTGTATAACTTCCCAGGACTACGCAGTGTGACCAAGCGCTGTTAGCTTCTGGTGTACAGTGCTTATACCTTCTACAATGTTCGCTTATAGCTTTATACTGCCAGTGCTGCTGCCCAGTACTGCTGCTATTTGTACTGATACTGCTGCCGCTTTTTGTATTGGTAGTCCCACAGTGCGGCCACTGCATATCGCCACTCCCTTCTACCTCCGCTGCTACTGTTTTGTACCGGCCATACTGATACGGCATATCGCTCCTGATTTCCCCTCCGGGGGCACATTTATGTCTTTATGGATCACACAATCATCTAGACTTGTGTCTTTGGGGGTAAAAGGGAGCCCAGTCCCCTTCAAGGTTAGCAGGAGCCAACTGGATAATCCACTATATTTCCACGGGAATTAGTAAGGCCTCATAGTTCCGCTAATTGTCTTTCAGCCTTTTAGCTGTTCTCTGATTGATTATTGAGGTTGGCCCCTTGGGAGTGTCATGGTGGCTGTGTGTTTCGAGGCCCTTATTTGAGTTTGTGGGTCGGATCATTCACAATGAACACAATGAATGGTCCAGGTCCAGTGAGCATGAACGCCGTCGTGTTCTTAATTATATTAAATTTCATGCGTTCTGGAGGAGTTGGATAGTCTCCAACTCCTCAGCAAGGAGTGAATTCTGCTGCCTGTTTCGGGCTTTTGCAACTAGGAGTGACCGGAGGATATACGTATCACCGGCAGTGGTTCGGCCTCCACCAGGTTATGACCTACGGTCAGTACTGGTGTAAACCTTATCACGCATCGCTCCTGCACTGTGACTGACCCAAGCTTCACCTCTTTACACCCATCAATAATTTGCTTAGTATAAGAAGACATGCTTTCAGAAATAAGTTTGTGTTTAAATTCGTAACCTTTGTGAAACGAAGGAACTCTCATTTTATGGAAATTCAAGTAAATAGCTAAAACCCTAACCTTTGAAATAATCATGGATGACCGCTTTCGCTACCGCAGCAATCAGTGACGTTAATCCTCTATCCTAATTTACTAACAATTTTATGTTGTTTTTAGTTATAAATTTAAATATTTCTAGAAAAGCAAATTTTATTATGCGTGTGAAATATTTTTAATTTTTCAACAAGCCAATACAGTGGACTGTCGTAAATTAAAACCACTTTGTTCCTAGGAATATTATGATTTTATTGAAATTCTAATTTCTAATTTTTTTTTAATAACAAGCAACATTAAGGTACACAAAAACAGACAACAAATCATACTACTGCATAGGTTTTTTTAATTATCATTTATAAAAAGCGAACACAAAAGCTACAATTTCATTAAAATTGCAGTTCACCAGTTCACTTGTTATAAAATTAATTATTTATTAGAAGTAGTTCGTATTGACTTCAAAAACAACCATATCGCTGCAATCTGAATTTGCGTTATCGCTGCTGTGTTTATAATGCGATTTTAAACGCTTTCATGCTCCTTAGTTTTTTTTGTTTTTCCAATAACGGAGTTTGCGCTGGGTTTTAAATCTGGGGATCTTCTATCGCAGGATGAACGCCAATAAATCCTCTTTCATCTACATAATATTTTAAAGAAATTTTATTACTTTAAAGAATTGTTCTGAGTTATGTATATGCTTTTTGTGTTACGCCGATAATGTCAATGAATCATCAATGTCGTGTCTATTAAAATTACTGTTTCTTGAAGCACTCATTTTACATAATCTTTTAAAGCATAATTTAAAAAATGATTCTTACCTTAGTTCAAAGGAAAAACTGTGACAAGCATCGCGAGGTGAAAAAGACCTGGCTGGTATGGTTGGGGTGTGGTCATAATAAATATTATATTTTTGGTAGCAATACACAGTAGTTTAGTCAGAATAAACACTTTTTATAACCACTTAATCATGTAGCATGACATGACAATTTACGCGCCTAAATTAGATGCCCCTGTAGGCTAGTAGATAGTGTACTAGATTGTCAGTCTGGGGGTTGTGGGTACGATTCCCAACGAAGACCTTGGTTTTTTTCACTACAAAAATAAAAATTGACTGTCGGTTGGGCTGCTCAGTGGTGAAGATATATGTGCTGTCTTATACGACAGTTAATTTCCGACTATCCTTTTACTTTCACCACCTGTTTCATCTCTTCTCTCTCCCTTTCCTAAAGAATGTAGTACGATACTTGACTAAATAGGCATTGTTGCCTGCTACTTCTCTTTAAAAGAAACAAAAATTTTAGGCTGCTTGGACAAGCAATATCTAGCTGATCTATTGATCTCTTTAAAAGGGATTAATAAAAATACGGTCTACGATTATTAGTTTGAGGACCTGTAGCACTTTTGGTATCATTTTAATATTTTCATCCTTAAATATTTTTATAAATATTTGAAGATAGTAGTAATTGGTGAGTTCTTTACTCTTAACTCAAAACCACTGAATTATATTTTTCAGCTTTCGACTTTATTGAGATATTGCTGTCGAGTCTTTCTGACGACTCTTATTCCTGGCATTGTATAATTAATAGATTTTAGGTTTGTATCCTTCATAGTATACAGATACATAGTGCACTTTTCTGTGATATAACAGGCAACAGTACATCATACATGATCTCTCAACCATTATGAAACAGAGCCTACATCATATTGAGTGTTGTGTTCAATTACCAAAGGCACCACCAGGGTACCTTGATTGTTCCTTCAAACGTATTCTAGCTTACTCCCTTTTAGTTATTTTAACTTTGCGATTTTTTGAAAATTAGTTATTGTCTTATTAATGATTTGGTGCTGATAAGGAATTTAATTAAAGAAACTGATGCCTTGTGAATCTTTTGCATTCATCTCAGTGAGCATGAAATTTATGAATGAATAGATTGAAGGAGACAATATCGCTGGAAATAACCTGGCGTTTTTAAGTTGAAAAACTAGCCGTCACTTGCCCTAAACTTATTACTATGTTGAAATATTTATCTAGAAACCAATAATTGTTTTTGATTTGCAACTATGTAAAAATCTGTTTTTTTCTTTTACTTCCTGATGGGTGCTAAAAAATCTATTAAATATATCTGCCCTTTTTCATTTGATATGTTTAGGCGAAGAAGTATCTACGTACAGTCGCTCACAGATTATTTGATGCAGTCAATAAATGTTTCAGATATTTTTGCAAATAGAAACAAAATTCGTATTATTTCATTTATTTGAATATATATATATATATATATATATATATATATATATATATATATTTGATGTACATGATGTACATTAAGCAGGACTTAATAAATGGCAACAATTATGAGATTGTAACATTTTGTTATATCTGATATTTTGTCGAGAATCCTTTTTGATCTAGAACAGCTTTCATTCAAGAATTCATAGATTCTAGTAACTTTTTTGTGTACTCAGGGCTGATTTTATTCCATTCTACAAGTAGCGTACGTTTTAGACCGGATGCATTGGAAATGTCATGATTACGTTTTTTTTCAAGCTCAGACCACAGGTCGGACTTTGAGCAGGTGTCTATACAACAAACGGGTAGTTCTAAATGAGCCACGCCTTCGCAATACCAGATGTATGTTTAGGGTCATTATCTTGGTAAAACCTAAAGACCTTAATTCCAAGTTTTTCTGCACTTTGTAAAAGATTATCCTTAAACAGGTTCAAATACATATTCTTGTCCATATTTCCTTCGATAAACTTTAAATTTCCGACTTCTGCATACGACATACATCCCCAAACTATAACGCTACCACCGTCATGTTTAGCCGTACTACGTAAATTGCGTAGATTAAGAGCTGTATTTGCTTTTCTCCAAACATATATCTTGCCATCTGATCGAAACAAATTAAATTTGCTTTCATCAGCAACAAAAACTGTTCTCCAAAAGGAAATATCTTTATTTAATTGCCCTTTAGAAAACCCTATTTCACGCGTTCTATTTCTAGCTTTGATCAGTGCATTATTTCGGGCAGTCCGGCCATGAAAATTTTTCTTCTCTCAGAATTCTTCGAATTGTTTCTGGATTGCATGACTTGCCCAGGTATTTTGCCAACTTTGGAGCACTAATATGGGTTTTCCTTAATCTGTCGCACAATCCATCGATTATCTGCGTCATTAAATATTTTATTTGGTAGAGATCTATCCTTGTTGTGCAACCTATTTTCGCGACGAAATATTTCAATGATATGCTGAAAAGTTGAAGCACTTTATACAATAATTTCTCCATTTTTATTGGCTTTTACCTTCTCGAATGTCGAATCAGGTTCGCCCTCTTTTCTATTGAAGTTCGTTTTCTCATTAAAAAATAATGTGACCAAATTTATTTTAACTTATTATTTCTTATATCTTCAAATATCGTTTTAAAGTGACCTTATTACTCATCTGTAAAAAAAGTAGATTTTGCCACGCTGCAGTCGAGAGCTAAATGTGTTGCGAACATTCTTGTCGATCTCTCCCATTATTTTACTTTGGCAAAGAATTATTGTTGCAAATTATTTGATATTTTTTAACTAAAACACTAAATTACTGATCTATTAAATTTTACTTAAACATCCACCGTTTTCATGCCTTCGCATTTCAATTTTCATAACCTAATGAACAAAAATGCTTCGATAATAAAAATTTCACAAGTAACATGGGATTAATCTCTTAATATGTGGGCATCGGATAAAAGCTATAAAAACAATTGTATAGTGTTTAAAGAAACGAGAAAATTAAAATGCACCGTATTAAAATAGTTGGTTCTTATTCCCGAGACATTTAAATTTCTAAGAGTGTTAATTTTAATAAATTACATCCTTATACAGCGATTTTAGAGCATAATTCAACAAATAATGAAATTTAAATAATATTTAATAAAAATTTAAAAGAAAGCTCCACACATACATAAATGATACGCGAGTTTAAAGAGAAATAAAGAATTAAGTTGAAAAATATTAGAATACGAACCCACTAAACTTTAACACGCACTCACTTTAAATAATTTTACAGCATACACAATTAAATTAAGAACAATACTTTTATTATTAAAATACTTTAAGTAACAAAATTTGCATATTCTGAATACAATTGAGAACACACAATACATCTGTGTGCCACAAAATCGCTAAAAGGGTGAAAATACAAAAATAATCACGTTTGCACACGTGCATAAAGAACAGTCAGATAAAGTGTTCTTGTCAATGGTTAAGTGTTGCAACAATTTAATATTTCACTACATTTTTTGACAAACTGTACATTCAATATTTTTAAGGCCCAATTAAAAACCATTTACGTTTCTTTGTTCGTTTGTTTGTGGGTTATCCTTTAATTTTAGCATTTACAATTAAATTGGATAATAGGGTTTGAATAGGCCTTTTATAATTTACTTTATAAAAAATAGTATACTATAAATATTATACAAAATAAAGTCAATACAATTTTATAATATTGTTACGTTTATACCTTTTATAAACGTTTTATTGTGAGTTCTTTATTGCAAAATAAATAACACCAGTTTTTAGAGTTTTTTAATTATTAACAAGTTTATTAAAGTTAACACTACAAAACAATTTACTTAAGATGCACGTCTTTACTTTACCAGATTTAATTTTACACTGACTGACTATCCACTCAGACGACGCCCTTTTATGTTTGTCCATTAAAAGTCTAAAAAATTTAGGAATCTTCTACTCCTTTTGTATCACATTTTGTTGTTGTATGTTGTTTATTCAATGTGTAGGCGCAAGTATGTCTGTGTTTATTTTTGTTTTTATACTGATAAAGTTTCTTCTTAAAATTTATTTCAAGATATTTGTGGTTGTCTCGTGTAGAAAAGGTTTCTTAAAAAACTACGCAGATGGTAAACAGCATACATGTTTATTGTTGCCCCTTGCGCGTATATTTTCTACGCAGTTAGTAAACAGAAATTTGTTTTTATCTTGCATGCCAGGCAGTTAGTAAACAGCATATCACATTGTTGTTGTCTTGCGCGTATAAAATTTCCACGCAGTTTGTAACTAGAAATTTTGTTGTTGTACCATAAGTTTTCTTAACAAGCTACGCAGTTCGTAAACAGCATACCCAGCAGTTCACTTTATTGGTTAATAATTTTCTTTTAAAACTTAAGCAGACACATCCGTAACAATATTAATTGAACTAAATTAACAATACACAATATATCAAAAAGTTTCTAGTGTTTTACAATTTATATGGGAATGGTTTCAAAATAGGTTTATGTATATATAAGAATTTGTTGTTCCGCATTTCGATAATGATATGAGATTTGCAATATAGCATTGCTTCTGTTTAATTGTGCAAATAATAATTTTTGAAAGTAACAGTCAGACTCCTTTGTGTATATTAAAGGAAATGCTAAATATATTTCGGGAGAGCCCCGAAATTCGAACACATCATGTTTATTAGCAGATATAAGTATATTACGAAGGTGATTTATTAAGTTTTAAAAGAAAATTATTATCAGTAAAATAGAAAACTAAACGACCCACTGTGCGTTTATAAAACTATGTAGTTTTCTAAGAAATCTTATACACCTAAGACAGCAATAACATAAGAAATTCTACGAAATAAAATAAACAACAGAAAAACAAAACTGCTAACACAGAACAAAACAAACAGCCAAGCAGGCGTCTAAACTGAATGATAATAACAACAACAATATGGAATGGTAAAAATTTTTGTATATACGAGAGCCGCTTAAAACAATTAATTCACTTGCTAGGCAAATGAATTAATTCAAGTAGAGTAATCGGTGAGTAAAGATAACAAAGTTACCACCATGTTTATTTTGTGTGTATTTAAAGTAAATAAATCGTTTAATTGAATGTACAACTCTTAAGTTTTGTGTTATTATTTTGCAATAAAAGAACTCAATATAGTAAAACGTTTATTAAAAGTAATAAACGTAACAATATTAATATGCTAGTAGGTAAAGCATTGTGTATCCCATAATGTTCTTATCATATCATATTTTTTATGTTGCATTATTCATGCGATCTGCACATGAAAGGTCTGAAGTAAGAGAATACCCAACTTCTTAGCCAAAGGTAATTTTTCAATTTGTAAAGGTTCTGTTCGTGTCCTTAAAATTGATATATATTTTGACATTTTATCATCCTTTTGCAGCTGCACATTTATAAGTTCTTACATGGTCCGATTTTATTCCATTATGCAGTTTGATATATTGACCAGCTTACCATCCCACATATGTTTGAGCATAATCTGGATTTTCGTATACGCTATTTGTGTTAGAAGAGCATTAAGGTATATGATATATAACAGTGTAGCGATAATTTACATATTTAAAACTGTCAGCCATGATGAATATTTGATATATTTAAAGGAGATTGCCAATCAGTTGCTTAAAAATGAGTATGTGGATATTAACTACAGTGGGTCACATTGATTAGTGGCGTTACTAATTACAGAAAAGTTCAGCAGCTTTAAACTAAATGATATCAAAAGTTTGGCAAAGCAAGTCATTAAAATATTTACTCTGCGACTTGGTAAATGTATCGAAACAAAAACTAGTTACTTCAGTCTTATAATAACAAAATAATAACAAAAACTCAAAGATACCATTAAACCATTCTTTGTTTATGCATTAATTAAGATTGGTTGCATATCCTTTTTGATTTTCCACAGTTTTTAGTCTTCTTAAAATAGATTCTACTTATTTTTTGCACACATCAAGCGTTATATGACTCCATTAGTCCTGTGATGCGATCTTAAGTAGATTTTTGTTACTGCACAATTTGTTTTGCATACGTCGCGACGTCCAAGTTAGTCCCATAAGTGCTCGTTTACGTTCATACCAGCGTTTTTTGTAGGTATTTTGATGACATCAGAACAGTTGTAAATCAACCAATTTTACTTTTTCATATGTGCTTAGGGTCATAAAAACTTAAAATTATCAGTAATGCCCAACTTATGCGCACTTTTCATAACATTTATTTTCAAAATGTCAAGATACATGTTCTTATCCATAATACCTTCTATAACGTGAAGGTTTCGTACACCTTAAGCTGCCATACAAACACCACACCATCACTGATATGGCAAAGTAAATTATAACAGACAGTATCAAAGGCCTTGGATTGTTAAATTAGCACAACACTGTCTTATAAAATATCAAATATCTTCTACAACTTCAGATAGTGCTATTGCACATCGGTTTTTTAAATAAAGCGTTACTGATAGGTAGATGGAAAATTTTAGTTGGTGTTCATGAACGCATAACATGTGCTATATTTTTCACTCCCACTTTACATTACACAGAAAAAAAACGTAGTAATGACAAATGATTTTAACCTTACCGCAAAAAAAATTTACATTCAAATCGTTCCCAATAGCAGTTGCTATTTGTTGCAACTACAAATATGCTGTTAATTCAAATACAATTCGCCAAATACAAAAACCGTGTTGACAAATGCAATTGTCTTTGCCCCAAATACAATTCACCAAATACAAAATATGTAATTTCAAATGCAATTGTCGTTGTCCCAAAATACGATTTAGCAAATTGAAAAACGGGTTTGTTTTTTATTTTTAACAAAAAAATTTATTCATAAATAAGACAAAATGTAATAATATTAAACATTTTTCATTAATAAAATAAAAAAAAGATAACTTAGTTTAAACTATATTTATATATGGGTTAATTCCAAAAGTAGTGTACATGAGCTTTTTTTTTTTTTAACGTTGAGGAATTCATTCTCTGAAATTGTTTACTTGCATTAAGATTTGTGCAGATTGCGAAATTACTTTTAGTTTCTTTAAAAAAAATTTGTTTTGCTTTTTTATTGCATTTTGGTGAAATATTTTCCGGAATGTCACTTTTTACAAAAATTTACAAAAGTAAGAAATTAATGCAAAAATGTTAGAATAAAGCCTACTATCGCATTCATTCACTTATTATTTACCAGCTTTGGATGTTTTTCTTAAAAAAAACAAAAAAAAAAAATAGCAAAAAGTTATTTTTCGAAGAGATTCCAATTATTTTTTTTTTCCTTTTATAATTCAAGAATTAAAAAAAAGTAATTTTTTTACAAAAATTTGTTTTTGTCCAGCTTACATTTAAAGTAACAAATTTGCTTCAAACAATTTGGAAGAAATTGTTGTATTTTGCTGGAAACTTGAAAAAATGAAAAGTGACAGTACGGAATTTTTTGTGACAGTAAAGAAAATCCAATTTAAATTTCAAGTGTAACTGTTTTACTGTCGAATTTAGTTTAAAATTTTTGGATTGAAGCTGTTTCCTGTACCTTTCCTTTCGTTGTCTAACTGAATTAAGTTCCGATACGTGTATTTGTGAAATAGTAGATGGTTCTTCATCAAGCTCCATATTCGAAGCATGTGGTAAAACAATCGATGCAGGTTCTTCATGTCGCACTAAGGCCTTATTGGCACGCTTCCGTTCTCTATCCATAGCTCGTATAGCCTTTAGCATCTTCCTCGGCATTTCGTTTCTTTTCAATTTTTTAGAATTTCTACACATAAAAAAATATTAAAAATGTCCTAAATTTTCGAAATATAACGTGTACCTTTCTCTTTCTTTTTTTTTGTATTCATCATCACGTTTCTTTTCTAATTTTCTTTTTTCTCGATAACGTTTTGCTCTTTCAGCTCACGTCAACTTTGCCTTTGTTTAAACCTTTAAGATTTTAGAAGAATAACAACAACAATAGTCATTCAAAGTAATATAACAAATTATCCTTACATCAAAAGAACTACAGTATTGAAATCAATCAGAATTTTCGAGAAATAAGCTTTTAAAATAAAAAAAAAAAAATTTTTACTTAAAAGTGACAGTAAAGAAATTTGTGATATTTTTTTTTTTTCTTCTAAAAAGTTATTTCACGGAAAATTAAAACAAGAAAAAGTGATCAAAACTTCGTAATATATTAATATACATTTTTATTTATTTTATTTTTTACGATATTTTATTAAATAACTGTGTGACAGTACGGAAATTTTTAGCTGTACTTACCATCGTGCGATTATAAATTCACTTGAAAACACCAAATAATTGATTTTATTATTTTATTTTTTATCTTAATCAATTTATCACTTCTTGCACTTTTTAATAGCGATGCACATAAAGCAAACGAAACAGCTTAAGTAATGATTATGACTTAATAAAAAAAATGTGACATTACGGAAAAAACGCAGAGACAAAGTAAAATTAGAACGTCAAAATGACATTGATAACATTTTTCAGGTAAAACCAGAAAAAAGCAATAAAAATAAATACAATCATTGAAAAACAGTTGAATTTTTTATTATTGTTCTATTGTTTTCAACTCTTTTTCCATGTTGCTTAATGAATAACATGTGTGGAGACAGGTATATTTGTATGTAATAGGCATGATATACAGTTAAAGCACCATTTGCACAATTTAGCAGAAAGTTTTACAATAATAACAACTACTTTTGTTTGTTGCTAATTATTTTAGAGCTTACTTGCCGTTTTTGTTTTTTTATTTTCTTTTACATAAAAGAAATAAAAAGCTTGAGACGAAAAAAAAGCATTGTGTTTGGAATTAACCCATATAAATATAATACATAGTTGGACAATTCAATAAATTCGTTTTTTATATTAGTCAAAGCTGTAAAATTTAGAAAATTTGACATGTGTACATACATAAATGTGTTTTAAAAACATTTTATATAATCATGGTGGAATAAATAAATAACCTTATTATTTTATTCGCACAACTGTGCTACCATTATTTAAAATTACTATTTTACAAGGCAACGAAAACTTTTCAATTTCTTCAATATAGTAGCAATTACGGGATCTTAAAATTATATGTGATTGAAATTTTTCTGAGAAAGTGGTTTCTATTTCTTGTCCAATTAAATATATTTGATCTGTAGATTGATAAAATATATGTAATATGGTTAGTAAAACATTTTGTAGTTTTGTTATATCTCCTTTTTCATAACAAACACCTTTAAAACACAAACTTTGTACTTCGTGATCGTTTGTGAAGCTACAGCACAAGTTGGTGTAATATTCTAAATCTGATAAATCAATATTTGAA
Organism: Trichopoda pennipes; assembly: GCA_030448955.1. Classification (NCBI taxonomy): domain Eukaryota; kingdom Metazoa; phylum Arthropoda; class Insecta; order Diptera; family Tachinidae; genus Trichopoda; species Trichopoda pennipes. The sequence continues at coordinate 4,595,388 of JASKUP010000010.1, read as the reverse complement.
ATACCTTTAAGATTTAACAAATTATTTGAAAAAAATGTATTCATAATTAAGTTTTGTGAAAAGATTAGGCTTTGTTTGATGGCTTAGGTGTGCAATATATTTTTCCGTGAGGTTATGATATGAGCGTATTTTTTTGAAACGGCATGTTTACTTTCAAATCGAAAACACCATAAATTCTTTAGTGGACCCAATTTCCGAATGATCGTAGGATAGTGTGTCATAAAATGATATTTTGGCTTTAAGGTCTCATCAAAAAACTCCTTGAAGAATTTATTATGTTCATAAATTAATAATTTTAAATTTGTCAAAATTGCTTCATCAAATTGTTCTAACAAAACGATATCAACTATTTGAATAAAAACAATCAAAAATTTGTATACAGGGTCAGATTCATCAACTAAATCGCCGATTATTAGCAAAACCGTATCTAGAAAGAGTTGCATCTGTGCCGCATTCATTTTTATATTATTGTGTTGGATATGGTATTTACTTATTGCTGGACTAATATGTGCAACCTTTATTTTATTGTATGTGAACAATTGTTTTCGGCAGTTAAATGACTCCAAAGTAAACAGCTTTTTTATGTATATAAAATAGTTAAGGATTTTTGAAATGTTATATTTTGCAACCCCTAAGAAAATGTCATGCATTATATCACTTGCAAAATTGTCAGTAACGTGGAAATTGGACAAAGAGTTCCATATGGAATTTTCTTGAACTGATATTTCTCTATTCGATTTTTCCAATTCGCTCGCACATTTACTTTTATTTCTCAGTTTTCTTCTTCATAACTACTTTTGCATTCTTCTTTAGACGAAGTTCAAGTTTTACAAAAAAAATTGCTATTAAAGAACTTTTGAAAACCCAAAATTTCATTTAGACCCAGGTTGTCGCCCAATATTTGTCCAATAAGAAAATAGATTTTTTTTTTAATTTACCCATGCAATATATTGTTACGCCATTACTGTAGAGATCTTCAAGTATATCCATAAGCTTGTGCAAAGTAGCATGGTTTCCAAAGTAACTGATATCCTTAGAGTTAAGAAAGCCAGCTACGAATATATTACTTAATAAGGACAATTGATACTGAGGGATAATTGGAATAGAGAAATAAATACCACACGTGAATTGCTGACGTGTGCCAAGAGGGTCATTTATTTAAAAATCGTCGAAATAAAGAAATATTGGGAAAACGATTTTGTCCCCGAAATTTTGAGCCTTCGACTGCCACAATTCTCCTTTTATGAAGTGGTTTAATTTATTTGATGAAGTTATTGACTTTATATTTTCAAGGGTAAGCTGTAATATATTTGGTGATTCAAAATATTTCTGGAGTTGATATTTTACCGAGCAAAGGCAACCTTCTATGACATTTTCTTTAAAAGTTGGATGCCCACATACAAAAACTTCATCTAATTCCTTAGATATGCTAAATAATTTTGGTAACTGAAATAAATCTAACTCCTCTAATTTTTTAAAAAACCTGTATTCAGTAGATATACTCTGGGTGGGATTTTTTGCATACCCTATTAAGTCTTCATATAAATTTTGCATTTCAAGATCGATATAAGGTATAAATTGCTCAAAGGCTTCCATCAGAGGTCCCACTATTTGGCTGACAACATCATTTATGGTAGAAGGAATATTATTGCGAGCAGTGTTAGGTTTTGCATAAAGTTTAATATAATAAATTATGCTTTTTCTTATTTCTACTACGTCAACAATTTGGGTAGTGTTTTGAGTTGTTGGGCAATTTTCTTTTACGCAAGGGACTGGTACTTGCACAGTAGAACTGGTTGGTTTTATTTCGTTTGTATGGTGTCCTAAAGTATCAAATTTTTGATTGTTTTTGGTCTCTTTTCGCGATTTTTTACAGGTATGATCCCAATCACATTCAACAATTTCGTTAAAATCATGACTAATAATATGATGATGAATTCTTCAGACTTAGTAAATATACCACTACAAATGGAACAAATATGTGTGGGATTTTTTGTTACGTCTTTAATATGTTTATTTGGCATTTTTTATTTTGTTTATAATATTTTGCACTTTAGAAATTTTTTCTGAAGATGGAATTTCGAATATATACTCTTGTAAAAAAACCCACACATATTTGCTTTTAGCCGAATATTTTAAATTAAAAGTAAAACATATTTTAATTACTAAATCCACAGCTCGGAGAAGTGACTCTACTTTATAAGTTAAATCATTTACTGTAACATAAAACTCTGTTAATTTGCTAGCATTATCACCAATAACGAAAAGTTTAGGTTGAACAGTCGACTGTTCTTCGAGAGCAAGTTTTTATTGTTGGTCCTTTTTTTGAATAAAATCATTCACATTAAATACGTGGACAATCATGTCATTTTGAGCATCGGTTATGGATGGCTTCAAAGTTTTATTTACACGTGGTGGAAGAATTATCGAATGTAATAAATTGAAAAGGTAGAAGTGCTTCGCGTCTAAAAAATAAAAAAAAAAAACAATTTTTGAACAAATTTTAAAATGCTTGTGTAGACATAAATAAATACATATACATATAAATATATTTACATTTGTATATATATATATATATATATATATATATATATATATATATATATATATATATATATATATGCTACTTTATGCGTGGTTGTTGTAATATGTACGAGTAAATTGTATATTGCAGACAATATGTACTGAATGAAGCTAAATTAAAAGGCGTTACTTTGTGTGTTTTGTTTTTTTTATATTATTTTGCGTGTTATTTTTATTGTTACCGACTAGAGATGGGATCGTGAGTGACAAATACAACATTATTTGACTCAACAACGTTTTCTTTGCGACAAATACAAATTATACAACTGCAGAAAGTATTTGTCACAACTGCTTTTTTTTGTGCGTGGATGTACCTACATGTTGTTGATCTTGTTGCTACTAAATTATATAAAGCAAATTTACGGAAAATATGCGGAAAATATGCTTATGTAATGTTTTAAGAACTAAATTCTTTACATAGATATTTGTAACACACTCCCTAAATTACTTACCTTGTTTTCCACACGCCACTTATTTAGGTTATACCGAAAAAGAATTTTTTCTCCAATTAGGTTTCTTGTATTAAAAATTTCATTGATGTCACTACGTTCATTATCAATTTTTCGTATGTGTTTACACCACATTCTACTAAATTTAAAATACTATCATCACTTAAACCCCAAGTCTTTACTAAATCAAATATTTCTAATTCTAAAACACTTGGTTGAAAAAATTGCATTACATTTTGTTGATCTTCCATTTTGTCTTCCACGTGTATTTACTATGACAATCTAAATGCAACTAACAGGTGCCAGCGCTCAAACAACAACAAAAACAAAACAATTAACGGCGAATTGTATTTGGATATGCAAACCTATTGTTTTTGCAACAGCAATCCGCATTTGGCGTAAATAATCTTTTCATTTTGTCACAAATAAAAACTATTTGGTTTTACTAAATTGTATTTGGCACACGTTTTCAAATACAATAACATTAAATTTTACGAAAATCCAATTTGGACCTAATAATTTTGCTGTTGGTTTTTGCCAACTGCAACTTTGCTGTTACGATAAATAAAGTGCATTTGGCGAACGTTTTTGGGGCAAATAAAAAAGTATTTGAATCAACTACTTTTTATTTGCGGCAAATAGAAATCGTTCAACTACAAAAAGTATTTGTCACAACAACATGTTTTTTTTTTCTGTGTAGGATTAAATTTTATTTACCTCACATGCAGCGGTACCAATATTCCAATTGTTATTATTGTTCTGTTATTAACATTTGTAAAAGGTGTTTTTTTAAGCTAGATAGAACTTTAAATTGTAAAAAGTAACACAAAAAATGAAATTTTGATGAAACATTTTTTTTTATTTGTTTCAGTATATTCTGACAAATCATCATGAATAGACTCTCGCTTAAACAACGCAACGAAATTATCCAAATTTACTTTGAAAGTCAGTCGTCGATTCGCGCAACTTATAGACGACTTCGTCATTTTTATGGCGTACATAATCGTGCATCTGAACAAGCCATTCGTCGAACTGTCGATAGATTTCGTACCACATACTCTCTAGAGGATGCAATAACACCAACAAGTCGAAGGAATGTGCGTACTGAAGAGAATATCGCCGCTGTAAACAAAAGTGTGGAAGAAGATCCAAATTTATCAATTCGTCGTCGGTCGCAGGAATTGGGGCTCTGTCCGTCCACTACGTGGAAAATTTTGCACAACGATCTCGGCCTACACCCGTATAAGATCCAGCTGGTGCAGGAATTGAAGCCACGAGACCATTATATGCGTCGTTCTTTCGCCGATTGGGCTCTAGAGCAGTTGGCAACTGACCCGTTGTTTTATCGCAAAATTGTGTTCAGCGATGATTATGATGATACGGATTGAGACCAATCCACAACAGACCCTACAGACTCCATTACATCCAGAAAAATGCACCGTTTGGTGCGGTTTTCACGCTGGTGGCATCATCGGACCTTATTTCTTCAAAAATGAGGCCGGAGCTCGCGTTACGGTCAATGGAGATCGTTACCGCACCATGATCAATGATTTTTTGTTTGAAAATATGGATGACATTGGTCCGGACGAGATGTGGTTTCAACAGGATGGCGCTACGTGCCATACAGCGAACGCAACCATCGACTTATTGAAATCAAAATTTGGCGATAAGTTGATTTCGAGAAATGGACCTGTCAATTGGCCTCTAAAGTCGTGCGATTTGACACCACTCGACTATTTCCTGTGGGGCTACGTGAAGTCACTTGTTTATGCTGATAAACCAGCAACAATTGACGCCTTGGAGGACAGCATTGTTCGTATTATTCGTGACATACGCCCAGCAGTGCTCGAAAAAGTGGCCCAAAATTAGACGTCCAGAATGCGCTTTGTCAAGAACAGCCGCAGTGCCCATATGCCCGAAATCATTTTCAAATGTTAATGTCACGTATTGATCCTTCGAATAAAAAAGAAATTTTGATTACAATTTAATTTTTTGTGTTATTTTTTACAATTTCAAGTTCTATCGGGCTTAAAAAAACACCCTTTATATGATGATGTTGTTTTATTTTAGCTCCGCCGTTCATAGTGTAATGTTGATGGCGGATAAAGTCAAAGTAAAATTAATTAAAGTGGGAAAAAATACAAAAAAAAATAATTAAATCTTATGTTGAAATAAAATTGTTTTATTTTCCAACAGTAGGTAACGAACTCTAATAATTTGTTTTTCATATATCTTTAATAGAGCGATATTGAGGATAGTTTTTCTAGTTAAGAGGAAAAGTACTTGAAGTCATAATTGTGTTGAAGAAGTATGTTATAAATGGAAGTAAACCAAGCAGCAGAATCTTTAAAAAATTTGCGACTTAAATTGTCACAGGCAGCTAAGTTAGATTTCACTGATAACAAACCTTACTATTTAAAGGATGAATTTGCTACTTTAGTTCTCTCATAGCAAAGGTTAATTTGGCATTTATAAATATTTTAATTTACTTGAGGCATTTTTAAGCTAAGAAAGCTTTTAACTATGCTCTTGTTTCAGCTTATTTTAATTAGGCAAGATAATACAGTTTTCTGTATAACAGCATATCCAATTAAAAAATCGATCAGCAACTCCGATTTTCCTTTCGCAATCGGTTTGTCGGAATTTTCTAGAGAAGGATCTATTACTAGTCAGAAAGTTCTCTACGAAAAATATATCGAGCTGAGCATTTCTAACTAATGGATATCTATTGCTGACAAAACTATTTTGTAAAAATTAATCTTATTCTCTGACCTACAAAATCTTTGAACAAGCAAGTCCATTGTTAAATTAAATTCTAGATTAAAGGCAGACTATCACGAGTTTAAAATTTCTCTATAGAAAGGAATCTATCGCTAAATCGACATTTTTTATTTAAGGATAAAACTGTTACTAACTTGACGTTTTCTTTAGAAAAATAAGAGCTTTCGCTCATTAAAATATTCCTGTTTAGTAAGAACTTTTGCACTAGCTACAAACTTGTTCAGACGCGGGTTCTATTTTTCATTTTTATTGTCCTTAAATCATTCTTAGCTTGTATCAGCAATGGCAACCACTAAAGCTACACTAACTCAGCGAACCCTTTACAAAGAAAAGAAAATAAAAAAGAATGTGTCAACAAATAAATAAACGAAAAAATGAGAGCCATGATTTCTTTTCAGATTAAAAACATTTTCAATTGCTAGTAGACACGATGTCGTTTCCAACTAATTGGACTGTCAAGACTCTTCAATATATAAAATAATTATAAATTAACAAACTATAATATCAATTCATTTATTCTCTATTATTTCTACATTAAACAAAGTTATAAAGTTGCACTCTATAGAGGACAAAGAGTGCAACTTTGTCCTCTGGACAAAATTTCACTATCAAACTGCTTTTCAAATTTATTATGCCGAGCAATCGCAGAGAAAATTTGTAAATATCCGGAATATGAGAATACTGACTCCTTAAATTTAAGATATGTTGTTAGGACTAATTTTTGCTAGAAATAGGACTTCTTTTCCTCGGTTAATTGCTGCCTAAGAAATATATACTGGGAAGAGAAGTATTACTTGTGTTTTACCTAAACGGAAAGGGATAATATTACAAAAGCAATGAAATTTACATTTTATTCAACATCCTTAACATTAAGGATATTCTAGTCCAGAATATGTTTATACCTATGAGCCCTTCCCCTCAGTTCATTTCAAACCACAAATTCTAGTCGATAAATAATTTTAAGATTCTAAGAAGAATGATAAGGAACTGACATAATAAGATTGTAATTTATCTTTCGGAAACACTTTTCGTTCACATTAATTTAGTCGTGTCTTCAGGAATCGAACTGCACACTTCCCATTTAAGGTACAAAAACGACTTTCTCTGGATCTTATATATTGATTTTTGCCAAATGCGCATTGTTTATCCAAAGGGTAATCAGTTCTTATCATTTTTGTAGGCTTAAAGTTTCTTTTGCTTCTTGAAAAATAACAAAGACATCTCTAATGTCATGAACTCTCCAGACTGGTATCGTACAATCTTTTCTTCTGTGGCACATTATTATTTGTTTACTTTTTACTTTGTAGGTCTAAGTAGACTTTTTCCCACCATCTTTTCTTTAAATTCGCTTATAGTATCTTGCAGAAGCCTTTTGCACACCAATATTCTGGGGCTAGAACGAAACTTTATATAGCAAACGTTAACCTTTGATTCAAAAACCGTCTACGATAACACGTTTTAACCAATCCTCAAGCTATTGTTATTGTATTTGACTTTCCCGACTTACCAATGCTCCGTTAAGGTTTGAATAACGATTTCTTTTATTTACTTTAAATTTTCTAAGGATAAATTTTCTCTTCCGAATTGCTTGTTTCACCAAGCAAGGTGGACCAAGCTTACAGGACTTCTTATTCAGGTATCTGTAGAAATTTGACCATGATCTTCATTTAACCAACACACTGACACCTCTACCGTAGTTGCCGTACAGACTACATTTGTACTGGTGGAAATAACCATTTTATCAGTTATAGTATTTCTTAGTTCAGTCGAAATCGAATGTATAATAATTTTTTGTCTTAACGGCAGGGGCAAGCCGTTTCATAGATTGATATTACAAGTTGAAAATAGACCAAATTATACTGAAATATTTAAATATTATCCTTACAGTGCATACAGTCGTTAACTTTTTAAACTGCTCTCGTAAGTATATTAGCTTAAAGTTGAAAAGTTTATTTGAAACACTGCTCCTGTATAGAATATGATACCGTAGCACACCTTTTCTCATTATTATTTTGCATATGTATTGATATCTGACATAAACTTATGTCGGTAAATGTGTATGTATAAATGAAAACAGAAAACAGATGTTTGCCGATTTTTAAACTGGAACAAATTTCATAAGCGAGGAAATAAATGTATAATAAAAAAATTTTTGTTTAAATGAAACTTGCGAATTTTCGGTGTTGCAGGTGTTGCAATCATTTCAAAAATACCCAGAGAATATTGTTTTTATGGTTTTGTTTTTAATTTTCATTTAAATTTCAGTTGCTATTGCTGTTGTTCTTGTATGTTTAAATGGAACCTTTAAAAATGTAAACAAAATTTCAATTTAGTTTATGGAAAATGCTATAGCATTCAACCACTGGGTGGCCATTTAGGAAAGGAGTTTAGATTTATATCGGATTTTAAATGATTTTCAAGATATAAGATCTTAAATGACTAAAGTGTATTATCGCATGGTGCAGAATTATTTCCATTCAGAAGTCTTTGTTTGGGGGATAATCTGGGAGAACTTCACTCTACTTTCACAGCACTAAAAAATCCGATCTCAATTTTATACAATAGGGATGGATGTATGGTTGCAAGATTTGCTCATATATTATTCTTATTGTTATTTAATAGCACTTTACGTAACTCGCGAAAGATAGTGCAGATAAAGTCAATTTAAACAAAGGAGTAAGTACCTAACCGAGATGAGGCGGGAACACTAGGTTTATATATAATGCACGGATGTTTCACTTTTCTTAGTTTTTATGTTAAATTTTATTTTTTTAAGTAATCTATAATTATTCGGAATCATTATCAATATAAGCATCAATTTTATTCGTGCTTGATTCCTTTTCAAATAAATATTAAGTGATATTCTCACAAAATATTTATTACAAAACAATTTTCATTAAAAAAGAACATCTTATGATATTCTCATAAAACATTCTTTCAAATAAAAATATTTGAAATGTTTTGCAAAACATTTTTTGTATATTTTGTATATTTTATGTATTTATAAAGAAATTAATTATAATTCATTCTGCTACTTGGTGCTTCACCATTATTAATTCATTTTGTTCTTGTATGATTATTTGTTGTGGTCGTTAAAGTCACTACTAAATTGCTACTGACTAAACACACGAGAAGCGAATTAAGAGTAGCAAGAAAAAAAGGTTTGATCATAGCAATGTTCGACCGCCCCGAAGCGACGATGAGTTTCCAGTACACTCAGCGACGCTTCACGTAAACAGTCTTTTATATTAGTTTTTAATTAAAACATACTATTTTTTATATTTTAAAAAATTTTTATTAAATATTGATTGAAGTTTTTTGTTCAAAGATTAATTTACCTGTGATTCCAACCGTAAGTATTTTGTATACATTTTGATTTGGTATGTTCTCTGACTTACTTAATTCTCACTGATTTTTCCCACAGTGACTACTATCTACGTACCGATAAACGTTAAAGCCACTTGGGAAGTAGCATGTTTTTGGCTTTAGTTTAAACCAAAATAGCCACTTAAGTGAGAATATAGTAGTCTCTTCAACAAGAATTAAAAGCACAAAGACTTACAACAATATTTTGAAAGGTGCCAACTGGGAAGTCGCTATATGCTTCGAGAGTCCAGGTAGATGAATTGTATTTATTATCCTGTAACAAGATATCATTTAAGTAAGATCTATTACAGCCAGCTTTTAAAGTCAAATCTGCACCATAGTGATATACACCTATTGATAAAAGCAATGAAGACGAGGTGGTCAACTTATTCTTATTCGTTCAAAGAGGACTTTAACCTAAACCTGTTGAGCGTTAATGAGATTATGAATAATATTGCCCGATAGTCTAGACAAGTCCGCAAGCTTACAGCTCCTCCGAAGAGTCTAAAAACTTTTTTGCCAAAGCCAAAAATATGTAGGTGCTTATTGTGTTAAGTCTGGTCCACATGATTGTGACACTTCAAAATCCTTTCATGTCTAAACCTATTGGGACAATCAGCCTTTTTCAGTGGCTTCTCTATCAGTTATATATTATTACTTTGCTTTTGCATACCAAGGATAATAAATTTTTAAGATGATCTAAATGTAATAAAACTAATTTCATTAAGGCACTGTAATTTAAATTTAGCTCGCTAAAATCTTTACCGACTGCTTAGTAAATCCCTATAAATATGGATCGTGTAAAGTAAAGAAGTTTTCTTAAGTCTTTCTAAGATGTATTTTTCGTTTTATTCCCCAACCGTTTAGAGCGTATTATCTAATTTAAAAACAAGAAGCATTAAACGTCTTATCTCGATTCAAATTAAATTAAGTCAACAACTCAATTATATATTAAATTAGAAATTGTAATTAAAAATTAATTACATCAATTACATATTTAATCAAAAAGGTAGAAATATGTTTAATTCAAGAAATAATTTAATATGTTAAAAATCTCATAAACGTTCAGTCTAAACCCAAATAAAATCCTTAATTGTGCAAAGATTATACGCCATGGAAATGTCCCCAATATCAAAGTTTTGGAAAAACGAATATTTTACTATGATATTCTTAAGAATAATTGTAATACAAAAATACATAGTAAAATAAATAGTAACAATTTTGTTATTTGGTATTATTTTTAAGTTAATCTATGTTATATCGTTAAAAATTTAAGATCCATAAGCAGAATTTTCCTTAAAGGTCTATTTGCTCTTGCATTAATTCCCCGGCCTACGGACTGTGCAAGTATATAACGAATATTCTTAAGGTGATAACAGGACAAGCAATATATAATATTAGATATTCATTGGAATTTAAAGATAAAGACAAGAGAATAGATATACAAGATAATGATAGATTGTTTTCATTTGATATAGTTTCACTTTTTCCAAGTATTCCTGTAGGTTTGGCTTTAAGGATTACAGAAGAAAAATGGCAGATAATAGAGCAAAATATGAATATTGAGAAGGTATTATTTTTACGTATTCTTAAGTTTTGCACTGAAGACAACAGGTATTTTCAATTTGATAATGGGATATATCAACAGATGAATGGCATCCCTATGGGCTCTCCAGCATCTCCAATTATAGCTGATATTTTGATGGCGGAATTACTAAATTAATGTATTAGTAAAATGCATATTAAACCGAAGATTATCACAACATATGTAGATGATTTATTTTGTATAACTTCGGAAGATGCTGTGGATGATATTTTGTCAGAATTGAATAGTTTTCATTCGGATATTAAATTTACCATTACCAATAAGAAAGACAAATAAGTTAGTATTTGATTGGTATAAGAAACCAATAACTTCTGGAAGAATTATAAATTTTTATTCCAAACATCCGAGAAAAATGATAAAAAATACGGCGAAAAATATGATAGACAGAATATTGGCTATAAGTGATAGAGAATTTCATTTGAAGAGTAAGGACACAATAAGAGATATACTTAATGACAATGATTTTCCAGTAGAATTAACTAACCGATTAATTAGACAATATGATAATCATAGGCATAACTTAGGAAATACTATGGCAGAACCAGAAGTTATATTCCTGGAATATCAGAAAGATTAAGAAAGTCTAAAATATATGACACAGATAGATATATAATTGCACACAAAACATATAACACATTAAATAAATTATTTAGCAGTATAAAGGATAAAATAAGAAAAATGGAAATATCTGATGTAGTATACAGGATACCATGTGGAGGAAATGACCAGGTCAACTGTGACAAAAAATAAATCTAAAATAAGATTAGCTGGTCACAGATGTGACCAAAAATACAGGAATATTTCAACACAGAAGACATCCTTATCTTCACATTGTAAGAAATATAATCATTATCCAAAGTTTGAGGAAGCATCAGTATTAGATATAGAAAAAAACTATAAGAGACGTTATATGTGAGAAATGTTAAAAATTTTTAATGTACCAAATGTAAGGAGAATAAATTTTAAAACAGGCACAGACAATAACACATAATTTGTTATAATTATTTCATAAGAAAGAATTTGTTATTTAATTTCCATTTCCTTGTTTTTTGTATGTTTAAATATTAAAAAATTTTTATTTTGTATGTATGTATGAAAAAATTATTTTATTTGTTTAATAGTTAATTATTAAGCACTAGGTCATTATTTAATAAAAGACTTTAAAAAAAACTTTATTTTTTATTATTTTTTCAATATTTCGCCAAACCATTTTTTTCAATTTTGATTAATTATTTATAAATTCTTCTTCTTTTTTGTTTATCCTGATGATGCCAACTAATGGTTTAGCGAAATATTGAAAAAATAATAAAAAATAAAGTTTTTTAAAAATCTTTTAGTAAATAATTAACTATTAATAATTAACTATTAAAAAATATTAAAAGGTCAAATAACTATAATTATTTTATATTATTTTATATGTTTTTGTCAATTGTTTTCAAAAAATTTTTTCAAATTGTTAATAATTTTTGTTTTTATAAAAATTAATTTCCTGAAGAAGCTTTCCAGAGGAAAGCGAAATATTGAAAAAATATATTGTTAAAATTTAATTAAAAGGACCGTTAAAAGATTAATACATATTTAATTAAGAAATAAAAAGGTCGAATAAAAATAATAATCTAAAATTTTTTGTTTAATAATAAATATTTTGTGATATTTACATAATGCAAAATAAAATTAAATTTTTAATCTAAGTGCTTGGTATAAGCCAAGTCCATTGAACTAAATTGTTTGCGAATTTAAAACGTGTTATTTTTACAGTACACGTAAGATATGAAAAAAAAATAATTTTAAATAATCACATTCTTTTAAATTGTGTACTCGTGTTATGAAATCTTATACATTCCCAAAGTGGCTTTACTTTTCTACTTTGACTGCACCGTAAATTATGTAGTGTCTGATGCTGATTAGAAATCGATGAGTACCAATTGATATTCTACCTCTTATTCTTGTTATTGACATAACCATAGTCATTATTGTTATTCCTGCTGCTATCCTGGATATTGTTGTTATTATTGCTATTGCTGTTGCATGGTTAGTGAGGGCTGCAATATTTGTGTCGTTTAATTTTATGTTTTTGCTAAAAGATATCCAAACAGAAATGGCAATATTATTGTTGTTGATGAGCAAATGTATGCAAACAAACAATGAAAGCAGGTAAAGTTAAATATTAGAATTGAAAATAGAATACCAAACAGTTATAGAATGTTGTAACAAAGGATTGAACAATCAATGTATGAAAGTATTGCATAAATCAAAATGATTGAAAAATCAATTTCGTAGCACTAAACGAAAACACCGTTGAAATATTATGATAAACGGTGGCAACAGCTTTAAATGAGCAAAATGAAATGAATCAACCTACGAATAAAAAGATGATTGTGGGAAGATTAGATGGCAGTAGATTGCTAAAAGCTGTTTAAATAGATGGATTCTATTGCTTGCATAGGAAAATAGAGAGTTCGTAGAGTCGTTGGCGGTTTATTTCTTTTTTTTTTTCCTTTTTTTGCAATTTTAATATTTCCAAATATTTTACCAAATGTGCTTATTTCAAAACGGATAACACCCAAATGTTGTTTATAGAAATTGCAGCAAACATTTTAAAAGCAATATCATTGTCAGTATCACATAGATTTTAATAAAAATAATAATAAAATCAGGTTAAATTTACATTTGTAAATTTAAACAACAAGTGTGATTTCACAACAGATGTTTTTGTTTTTTTTAAACACAACAACAAATTTTCTTAATATAATTTTTATAAGTCGCATTCTCTCAAAGTAAGATATGCTCTTCGCGATTGATTTTTTAGTCAAATAATTACAGTTAAATTAATACCGACTTAGAATTATATCCACTAACAGTTTTCTGTATTCCAAAGACAGGGATTGGTGATGTTTTATGTCCCGTGTATGGAAATTGAAAATCATGTTTCATCAGTATCGTCAAGAAAAAGAATCAAGATCATGCTCGATAAACTCTAAACTCATTTGTAATCTGTGGCGATTTTAAGCAAAATAAAATCTATTAAACTATTATATATAATCGTTACTTTGATTCAACTTTACTATTTATGTTATCCCCTGATGTTTGGTATATTTGTCTTTCCTCCCGCTTCTCTACTCTCTTACCATACTTTCAATGTTTGGAAGCAAGAAAAAGGGGATTGGTTTACCCAAACCAAGTGTACTGTCTGTCTGCTTAACTTTATAAAGTATTTTATTAGCTTTACATTCTAATCGGAATACATTAACATGTGCTTATAGGTTTGTTGCCCCGTATATGTCCTAAAGTTTTACTCGGTTTCTCTTAAAGTTTCAATATTTTTATGCTACATCGCAACTAACTGCAATCAAGGATATAAAAAAAAATGACCTTAAAAATATTATTTGAATTCCTTTGCCATTGCATGACATGCACGATTTTTTTTTACAAAACATGCGCCTTAAAAAGGTACATACAATATTCTGTGATGGGAATAGTTTAACTTCTGTTGTTTAACAAACGTGCGCATTTAACTAGCACAGCCATCCAATACGGCCGCGCAATACACTGTGGTTCCGGCAATAAAGGAGCTTAAAAATTCCTTGTGCTCGAATTACGACGTTTTGAACAAATAAATCGCATCTGCCCCACACCGTATTGTCATTTTAATTTCTTTTGCTTTTTTATGTACAGACGTTTGACGTTCCAATTAATATACAGGCGTTGTTCGAAAAGGTTGAAAAATATTGTGTGAGAAACACTATCAACTATAATTGTAACTGTACTAGATTTCTTAAAAAAATATTTAATGATATTTTCATAAAATATTTATTATTACAAAAATATATTTAAATGTATTACTGCGGGAGAAATCATATCCATATTGCCATTTCACTACTGCTCATGTAGCTCATCATTTGGGATTTACTCCAAATTTTGTATAAATTCAAAAGTTTTATATCTCAAGCGAAATTGATTAAATGAGAGTTTTTAATAAAACAGCACATGAAAACAAACAACAACACTGAAAAACATTTCTATAGATTTATATCTTTTTCAATAAATTTGGTTTGAGATATAAGACTCTTGAATAAGTTCTAAACTGGAGCCCACCGCTTAAAGTGCCCTGTATCCTACAAAATTATTGTAGAGGAAGTGCACTAAAGGAGTGTCATCGTGCAGCTCTCGGAAAACAAAAGTAACAAGTAAATTGCATTCAAGACGAAAGAAAACTGAGAGCATTCACATGTAGAATGTGAAAAATAAGACCCTAGTAGCGCAAAAATAAACCACTATCACCTTGAGATGAAGCTAGTTATTAGGATAGAATGAAGGAATAATTAAAAAAGATTATAAAAATCTTTGATACAAATTTGTAAAAAAGAAGTAGTGATATTAATTTAATAAAATTTTAAGAAAGATAAGATAACATGTTAACAGCAATAGAATATAAATTCGAAGAAAAGTGAAAATATTTCTAGTGAAATATTTCAAAGAAAAAGAAAAGGTAAAACACAACTTTTGTAAAAATGTCAAAGAAAACTCTTAGAAGATAATTTAAAAATATCAGTTTTATAAATTTTCTGAAAAGTGACAAAATATTTTTATAATTTTATATTATGATATTGTTACGGAATTAAGCAATAAAGCGAACTACTGGGTATGTAGTTTACGAACTTATAATACAAAAACAAAATTTCTAGTTACAAACTGCGTAGAAATTTTATACACAAACAAAAACAATTTAGTATGCTGTTTACCAACTGCGTGGCATGCAAGACAAAAACGAATTTCTGTTTACTAAATAAACGCGCAAAACAACAACAAACATATATGCCGTTTACCATCTGCTTAGTTTTCTAAGAAAAACTTATCTACACGAGACAACAACAAATATTTTGAAATAAGTTCCATGCAGAAACCTTATCAGCCTATACATCGAATAAACAACATACAACAACAAAATGTGATACAAAGGGAGTAGAAGATGCTTAAATTTTCTAGACTTTAAATGAACAAGTATAAATAGGGCAGCATCAACCAGTGTAAAATTAAACCTCTTGAAGAAAAGACGTGCATTTTAAATAAAAGTGTTAACTTTGTGTAGTTAAAGTAAATAAAATTGTTATAAATTTAAAAATTCAAAAAACTGGTGTTGTTTGTTTTACAATAAAAAACTCACAACAAAACGTTGACAAACGTAACAATATTATAAAAAGTTTTAACATACACCCAACTTAAATAGTGATAAATTAATACGATACGAAATAAAATAGATCAACATTTTAATAATTTAGTAATTTTAGTCTTAGAAATACCTAGGGTAAATTTACAAAGGCGGATCAATCTACATGGGCAGAGCAGCCCAAAAAGTAGAAATAGCCCACGATGGACGTGACGATTAAACCGGAAAATCTGAGACTAAGATTAGATACTTAACAACGTAAGAAGTATAAGGGAAAACCAGCAAAGTTCAGTAAGTTCTTGGAGTCCTCAAGATTCACGTATATGCAGTGGCTTTCTTAATACTAGAAGAAATAAAGTGACGCGAAATGCAGACCTGATTCTGGAATCTTATAATGGGCCTTCAGATTGTAAGGCAATCTGCCATAGTCTTCATCTTTATTATCACGCTTACCTTATAATCCATGTCTTTGGATTATGAATAAAGCAGCAGATTTCACAGGAAAGAAGCAGTATAGGTTGGAAATTGATTACATAAAATTGAATTCGATAACAATTGATAACCGGTATCCTATTACTGAGCTCAATACGGTTGTTTCGCAATTTGGGCACGACAAATTTAAATTTTCTTTAGAGGAAAAAGAAAACCCCCATTTTCCATGAATAAAAGATAATACAGGTTAATTACCTTCCTTTTGGATTAAAGAACGATGCTACAATTTTACAGCTCGTGTTAGACGACATTTTGCGACTGCATGTAGGACAAATTTGCTACATCCTCATCGATTATATCATTATGTTTAGCAAAACCTAGGAAGAGCTGGCAAAAGTTTTAAAAAAGGTTTTCATAGTATATCCAGATGCAAGTATGAAGATCCGAATGGACAAATATAAATTTTTCCTTAGGAAGATTGATTTCTTAGGATTTAAAAAACAGCTGGGGAAATTAAAGCACATCCAGCAAAAGTGAAAGCAATAGAGGATTTTCTTATTCCTAGGATCTTTAAGAAACTTCGCCTATGTCGACAGACGTTGAAAAAAGAAGTTGGCAAAGCCAATGACCCTAATGCTACCAGTAGAGGAGGGACAAGTATCCCAAGAAAAGCCCAAAAGAAGATTTCAAGGAAATGAAAACAATTCTTGCCTTGAATAAAGTATTGTTACATTTCCCAGACTAACAAAAAGAATTGACAGCACATGCTTTCCATTATGCAATAGGCGCAATATTGAAATAAGGAAAATAAATTATCATATTTATTTCTAGAACACTTTCAAAAAGTGATTAGCAATATGCGACAAATGAAAAGTAAATGCTCGCTATCATCTGGGTTTCAAAAACTTTACGGTTCAGCCGCAATCAAAATATTAACAGACTATCAATCACTATCTCACGCATTAAGTAGTACTAACGGCAATATATAACTGAAAAGATAGAAAAGCATGTTATCAGAATACATTAACAAACCTAAAAACAACCTGCGTAGGAAGAACTTTGTAGCAGATGCGTTATCTGGGATTCCAACCGGCAAACAGTAGGTAAATTCACTGATAGTAATATAGTGACGAAACTAATACCAAATATAGATAGACCAGTTACTACAAGGTGGCGCAAAAGAAATCCTCCTATCAGAAAATGGTATAAATTTTGCGATTGGCCCCTAATGTCAGTTCTGTTTTGACATTTGTGTATTAAACACATGCGAAATACACGTTAATAAACAATGTTACGCTACACTGCTCCAGAACGCGGAATATTGGTGACTATTTATTTAACCAATAATCGCTCGGTGACTTTGGCACAACGTGAATTTCGTCGCAGATTTCCTGGCCGTCCAACGCCTACTGGTGAAACACTGCGACGTTTAGCCGCTCGCCTCGAAGAGACTGGCACAACACGAGATGCTGCCAGGCGTGGCAAACCCCGGAGTAGCCGTTCTGCAGAGAATATTGCTGCTGTAGGCGAGGATGTCATGGAAGCGCCGCCGACATCGACCAGACGACGTGCCACGCAAATGGGTATCAGTTGACGATCTTTACAGCGAACTTTGGTACAAGATTTGAAGATGTTTCCGTACAAAGTCCAGACGGTGCATCAGCTGTTAGCTGCTGACCGCCAATCGCGTCTAACATACGCTCAAGCCATCCTTAATCACCACCAAGAGGAAGATGATTTTTCATCAAAAATAATCATGAGTGATGAGGCCCATTTCCATCTTAGCGGGCACGTAAATAAGCAAAATTTACGCTTCTGAAGCACTGAAAATCCGCGTGTAACCCACGAAGAGCCATTACACCCGCTCGAACTCACTGTATGGTGTGCTGTTTTCGCTGGAGGAGTCATCGGACCTTTCTTCTTCGAAGACGTCGCGGGACAAACGGTTACTGTGAATGGTGAGCGCTACAGAGCAATGATCAACGAGTTCTTTTTGCCGCAACTTGATGAATTGGGATTGGAAAATATGTGGTTCCAACAGGACGGTGCAACGGTACACACTGCACGTGCCACAACCGATATGCTGAAGGATGCGTTTCCCGGGCGCCTAATCTCCCGTTTTGGCGATTTGCACTGGCCAGCAAGATCGCCTGATTTGAGCACTGCAGACTTCTTTTTGTGGGGCTTTTTGAAGTCGCGGGTTTATGTCAACAAGCCTCAGACTCTTGCAGCTCTTAAAGACAATATCCGTCAAGAATGTGAGGATCTATCGCCGGAAGTTTTGGCCAAAGTGATGGAAAATGCCATAAAAAGGGCTCAAATGACAATCAACTGTGGCGGCGGCCATTTACATGACATCATATTCTCGACTTGATGTAAAAAAATTAAAAGACCAAATAAAAATAATCCACAAGAAGAATCAAAGTTTTTCATTTATTTTTTTAATTACAGCCAAAAAACATTGGAAGGTTATTTTTGCGCCACCTTGTATAAAAGAGCTACTTCTTTCAATTAGAAATGCAACCTTCTAATAATTTAAAACTATTTTTCCTGGCTATCATAGACAAGTCATATTTGAATGATAGCAAACAAATCTTGTAAGTATCTTAACATAATCCTTTGGTAATAGGCGGAATTTTTACTGATCATTCAATTTTTGGAAAAGTGCAATTCATGTATCCTTTACACTTGACCCATTGGAGCACACGGCATTTTTAGAAACCGTAACGGAAGAAGTACAACAAAAACCTAAAAAGAATATAAGACTATAATACAGTTCATAGAAATTTACTTGAATGAATAAAAATTTACGAAGATAGTGAAATAATAAAAAATATATCAAAAAAATAAATATAAAAGATACCCAATAATATCTGTTCCTCGCGCTACTCCAATTCCCTATTATCCAGAAGATACTGTTATCTGACCGCCAACACTAATTTGCGACACACGCACAAATAAAACTCTTAAACTCAAGAGCAACAAAAGACGGATGGCAAGAATCACTAATATCCTTTGATATCCCTAAAACAGTTGTAAATTCGGCTCCTATCACAATTACGGGATAGAAATATGTAGAACACCCTCTTCGAAATTTTAAGGAGTTACTTTTTATATCACGATACAATTAATGTAAAGGGTCCGCCATCTAACCTTTTTTTCAACCAGTGCTTATTTCGTGAATGGTAACACTTAGCTCATGTTTGATTTGACAGATAATTAATTTTATCCTTCCGCTGAACGAATATGGTTGTGTATACGCTTGAACAACGCTGGGAAATATTGCGACATTACTTTGAAAATCATGGTAATGCTGCAGAATGTGTACGAAAATTGACTACGGATTTTGGAAGAAGAAAAGGAGCACCGTCAGCTCCTTATCTTCGTCATCTTGTGAAAAAAGTGAAAGAAACTGGCATTCTCATTGATAAACCAAAGCGTGAAAAGCCAAAAGCAGTGCGTACACCCAAGAATATTGCTGCTGTGGTAGAAACTGTGCGTGAAGCGCCATCCACATCAATTCACCGTCATTCTCAACAATTGAACATTTCAGAGACATCATTGAGACGAATTTTGCATAAAGACCTTGGTATGACGCCATACAAAGTGCAATTAGTTCAGGAGTTGAAGCCAAGTGACCATCCAATGCGTTTTCGCTTCGCTAAGTGGGCCTGCAATCGATTTACAGAAGATGCCGATTTTGCAAAAAAAAGCATCTTTTCAGATGAAGTTCATTTTGATTTTGGCGGGTATGTAAACAAGCAAAATTGTCGCATTTGGGGCACAGAAAACCCCCACGCATACATTGAAAAGCCGACGCACCCAAAAGGAGTCACTGTTTAGTGCGGATTTTGGTCCAGAGGTATAATTGGGCAATTTTTCTTCGAAAATGAGCAAGGAGTGGCCGTTACAGTCAATGGCGATCGTTATCGGACCATGTTGAACGAATTTTTGTTCACAACAATTGAAGAGGAGGATATTGGCAACATTTGGTTTCAACAGGACGGCGCTACGTGCCACACAGCCGAAGCTACACTCGATGTTTTGCGCCCTATTTTTGAAGATCGCATTATCGGCCGTAGAGCTGATGTCGTTTGGCCACCTCGAAGCTGCGATTTGACATCGTTGGACTGTTATTTGTGGGGTGCCATCAACGATAAGTGTTACGCCGACAAGCCAGAGACAATTGACGTTTTAAAGGACAATATTCGTGAAGTGAAATAGAGATGCACATAATCGATAATGTGCTTAAAAATTAGGCCGATCGTATGGACTACTGCATGGCCAGCCGAGACAGCCATTTGCATGAAATTATTTGCCATTATTAACAGGAAGAATTGTACTTTCAAATAAAAAAGAAATTTGAGAAAATATTCAGTAGTTTTGTTTAGAGCAATTAACACAAAAACAAAAGTTATTTGGCGAACCTTTAAATTCAATATACTCGAAAACTAAAAAGAAGGCGATAGAAAAGTTGAGAATAGACAATATGACGAAACTTACAGACAAACAAAATAAGCACCCTTACCCAGCTATAACCCAAATAATATCGTATATGTAAAAATAAAAGATTTGGTAACCAGTTGGTTCCTGAATATAAAGAGGAGATAGTAAATGAACATAAAGGAGGCAGAATTCTCACAGAATCTGAAAGAATGGGTTACAAATCTCATACAACAAAAACTAATGAAATAATAAATAACAAATAATAAAAATGATAACAGTAAAAAAGGCGTCAAAAAGTTATTGGAGAATTCGTTAGAGAAATCGTTGGGAAAAAATAATTTTTTTTACAGAATATAACATCTGATGCAAGATAGTAAAATTGGTTTCTCTTTTAACATCAGTTTATTATTTTATATTTTTAATATCCGTAGGCAAGGTTTTGAATAATCTGCAGAGAGAATAATCTTAACTCCCAATTCCAAATTTTGCAACCCCAAAATAAAGTAAATTACCTGAAGAACTAAATTATGGTAAATCTACAAATTTGAGACAAAAACATAGGATGTAAGAAAACGAAAACTTTTGCATTTACGGCTTTCTTTAATTGATCTACAAGTCTAATGAAATTATACAGCGCACAGTGGCTCAGAATCGTATTTCATTGGCCAAAACTCTGTAACTTTTTAATTAACAAAGATTTTTCAGAAATTCTTTTTTTTATTTAATAGATAACATCTTAAGCTTTCATCGAGTTTAGGTTTTATTAAGATCGGTACAGCACGCTGCACTTAAAATTATGCTTAACAATGCTTACTTACATATGTTCTAGTTTTTGGTCAATTTAAAAATAAAATAGTGTAACTTAATTTTTCTTTAATTATATATTTATTTATAGTCATAAATAGATTGTAGATAAATAAAATAACATTTAATATTAATATTTGTATACTTTATTTCATTTAAATATTAAATGCAATTTATAATTACTATTCATTTTGCTGGAATATTTCCTGTAAATATTCTATATTCTGCTCTGTATTACTTCTGTCCTGTAGCAATGCTTTAGCTTCGGCATGTAGGTCCGAATGATTCACTCTCCATTGACTTCGAATGCTAGAGATGAAGGGATCTGACGTTGTCAATAATATATGAATTAAATTTTCATTTGTAGAACTTCGTGACATTTTTCTGGTGTTATGTTCTCTGTGAAATCTGTAATCCTTATTTCTTTGTTCCTGGGCTTCCTCTGATAAATCTCCAATTGGAACTAAATGAAGCTTAATGACAACTTCTCCATGATAAAGAACTTTGTGCACTGTTGCTGATATATTTTTATAATTGTATTTGAATGCATATATAGCAACGGTTTCCTTGGCATAATCACCAGATTTTCTAGCATTATTTGTTCATTGCACGCAAGTACTTCAGTAATTGTCTTAAATTTGAAATAACAACTATATCAACACCTGTTATATCCGATGTAGTTTCGGGATACAAAAAGAATCGTCTTGCGGTACTGCCATCGTTTGTATTGCCTGATCCTTGTTTTGGTTAATCTATAATTAACCCATGTTTAAGAAATGCATCTTTAACTTGTTTCTTTTTCAATTTTCTTTTCTCTTTGTTGGTGTCATTATTACTAACTGATCCTGAAGGTCCGAAGTCCAAATCATAGCTAAGTTTCAGTACGTGTTCCATAAACCTTGTCCTCGTATGTAGCGGTGATAATCTAAATTCAAATGCATCATACTACCTACTGACTTTGTCGGTTCTTGGCTAAACGGACTTGCTGTTACTTTACATATAATACAGCTGGATGAAGCTTTTGTTTCAGTCAAAACCTGGGCAGTTTTTTCGTCTATCATTGAAAGTATTAATTGGTAATTCAATTTAATAGTCTGTTCATCTATCTCTAACTCTAATGGCTTTAGTGTTGAAATTTGAGCTCTAATGTCACTTACTTCATTCTTAATGGTATCACGAGTTTTCTTTTTATACTCAAATTTCATTGGTCTGCAGTATTTCGTAGACGATGGAGTATAGTTTTTCCAAATACAATTTATTTGTATTGTGCTGGACGAAGGTTGCGAGTCTTCTAAGTTCTTTATTAATCGCAATGACACAAATGACAGAAATATCTTCAAATAAAAATTTTTATATTGTTTTTGGCCAGAAGATTCATCGCAACCCCAGTTACAAAAAAGAGTCAAATTGTAGTTTAGATTTTTTTTCAACTCACTTCCTTTAAGTGATTGTAGCAACCTTTCGGCTGTATGATCAAGTAGAGCTCGCAGTTGTAACTGTGCCGAAATTGGTGTAATTTGGATAGATTCCTTTGGAGGATAACGTTACTTTTTAGCTGCAGTTATGTGATGATACGATGGGTATAAATTGTACTTTGTATATCTGTACTTTACTGAAATAAATTTTAAACATTTTTTCCTATAATTTTTAGCAGGTAAGTTTTTCAATTATTTGCAAAATTATTTATACCACTAATAACTCTTCTGTCTTTCTCTCTACGTTTTGCTATCTGCAATTTGTGTTTATGGCAGTGAATAGTTTCTAAAGTAAATTTACTAGCAATTTTAATAGAATTTTATATGTAAAAATTTTGAGTAATTTTCATTAATATAAAAAAAATGTTCTACGGCCGGGTCCGGGCAGGTGCAAAAGTATATATAGGCTTAAAGGAAACACTTTTGCCCTTCTTTGGATGGTTTCGATTTTTTGTGCTTTTTTGTCCTTTAAAAGTTATACACAATTAAACTTCAAATTTTACGAATAAATGGTGGTTTCAAATATATTACATAACACCCCAACTACAAATTATACAGGGTGCTCAAATACCATTTGTGAAAAACAGCAGTCTACCCAACATAACAAAAAAAAACCGCAGCCCATAATCAATAACAGTTTTCAAGAAATCGTAATTAATATGAGATCAAATATTACAAATTTTTTTTATTTCTAAATTAACTTAAATTCTTTGCTTTTAGCAGCATGCCACGCCTACTACTGTGAATATTTTGCCTAAATTTTTTGGCTACCTAAGTTCTGATCTGTTTCCTTTTGGATGACATAAAAATATTAAGAACCGTTAAAGGAAAAAAAATAGGATTTGGCCAATGAAAATTGATTCTGAGCCACCGTGCAGCGTATTTATAAGATTCTATTGGCAGCTAATGCTCCAAAAACTCATTGTTATTTTTTTTTTTTGCATTGAGCTATTAGTAAATAAATTGTGGTTGCTAAAAATAATGATAAAATTTCAACACAAAAGATTAATAAAGAGCCAAAATGAACTTAAAATGTCTCTCACCTAAGCCAAGGACATTCGCTGTGTCTAATCTGAATTTAAAATACATTCGAAATTTAATCCATATCTTTAAAATTCCATTTATTTATTTATTTACAGTCTACGTTTGAGAAGCACTTGAATTTTTTTTCTTTTTGCTTTTTGGTGATTTCTATCTATCAAATTCTTTTGCTATCAAAAAACACTCAAAAAAGGATAGAAATTTAAATCTACTACTTTGGAATATATTGGCAATTGAAGATGAGAAAGAGAGTATTTTATTTAAGAGGATAAATCTTGACCATATGTTCTATGTTCTGTGTGCCTCTGTAAATAGAAAAGAAGAATAATGTGGATTGTCCTTAAGATTTTATAGCCAATTGACTTTTAGATTATTGTACGAATTTATTCTTCTTTAATTTTACCTTACTTTTCTTTAATATAGACAGATATAATATGCAGGAATTCTTTTTAAAGCTTAAAAATATTATAACAATAAGAAGTTATTTTACTGATATTAGAAAGTTGAAAAAGTATTTTATTGGAGTGCTTTTTAATGCTTAAAATAAGTACAAACAAAAATTTTTGGTTTAATTTTTCTCAGTTTAAATGTGAAAACAGGAAAATATCTAAAGACACCGAAGCCACGATTCGATCTTCAGTTTTGAATTTCTTTCATAAAAACAACATAAGTGTCGCACACTGGGGATTTCGCGGGAAAAAGTCAAATTGTCAACATACTCTTCATGTAATATGCAATGATATTTTGAAACTTTAGACTAAATGGTACAACCAAATCAAAAAGAATTATTCCGATCTGACCGCTAGTTTTTTTTTATAGCCGTCTCAAGCTCAGTACTTGTATGTTTTACCGAAAAATTATGTTAAACCGAAAAGTTTCATTTTATTATGTGAGCTAACGTTTTTCTTTTTATTTTCTATTTAAAGTAGGATATTTCAGTATACTAAAATTGAACAAATAAACTCTGCAGAGACTTAAGTTTTTTTTTTTTCTTGGTTTCATCAATGTAAATGAGACATAATTCATGAAAATCGAAAAACGCATTTCGCTTCTATGCACCATTAAGTAAAGGTATGAATTTAAGAAATTTGCTCGAGATATGCACAAAAAAACATTGACAGTTTGCATACGTTAAAGCAGTGATGGCAGGTTTCAATCCGGCCCGGCGAGCATTTTTCAAAAAAAAAATTAATCACCTATTAAAAAATTATGCCCAAAAATAAATTTTCATTATGTTTTAAAAAAGATATAAATTGACAATTTTAGCAAAAAAATGCGATGTTTTCATATTATATTGTGTCCAAACTGCGTAGTTTTCTGGGAAATATTGTACATACAAGACAACAACAACTTTCTGATGCAATATTCCAAGAAGAAACATAAACCTCCTAAAACACTAACAACTAATATAGAAAACTGAACGTATAACATAGCAACAACTATTATATGTGAGACTTAGAAGATTCTTGAATATTCGAGACAACATGTGCAACAAATATCAAAGGGCCGGCGATGGATTAATCAGCAATCAGTAAAAGTGTAAATCTTGTGGCGTAAAAAATAAATTGTGAAGTAAAATTATAAAGTTGCCAACGTACAGTTTTATTTGTGTAATTAAAATAATAAAATGTATTGTAAATACATACGGAATACGGAATGTCGAGTATTTCAAGAAGAGTGGACATGGAAGTACTTCTTTATGAAATATAACCAAAAACCTATTTGTCTTATCTGCCAAGAACCGGTAGCTGCACTAAAAGATTATAATCTCGCTAGGCACTTTAATTCAAAACATCTTGGGTCGAAGTACTATAAAATGACAGATGAAGACAAGAAAGTTCATTCAGAGGAATTGAAAAGAAAAACATTTAGTCAGCAAATGTTTTTTAAAAATCAAAGAAGTGTCCAGCGATCCTCCACGTTAGCTGGTCACATTGTTGCCTAGAAAATAGCAAAAAGCAACAAACCGTTTTCTAAAGGAGAATTTATTAAGGATGTTTTAATTAGCATTAGAAAAGTATTATGCCCAGAAAAGGTAAAAATTTCGAATCTACAGGGCTGTCACGTAGAACGATCACAAAAAGAATTGAAACGTTTTTTTCTAATTTAACAAATCAACTCAATGGACGTCTTAAAAAGTTTAAGTATTATTCAGTCACTATGACGAGATTGTTGAAAGGAGTGATGCAGCCCAACTTCTAGTTTTTATCGGATGAGTCGATGAAAACTTTGTAATAACCGAAGAACTTGCTTGTTTGAGATTTTTGAAAGGAAAGACGACAGGAAATAATTTATAATGAATTTAGAGAGGGAATAGAATCTCTTAATGCCCCAATTTCCAAATTAATTAATTTAACAACTGATGGAGAAACTAACATGGTGGGAAAAATACGGGGCTTACAGGAGTTTATAAAAGTCTGAATGCTAAAAGCGAAAAATTTTTTTACATTGTATAATCCACCAAGATGTTCTTTGCAAGGCTGCCGTGGATATTAACAACGTACTTAATATTATTTTAAAATTAATTAATACCATTTGAGCACGTGGTTTGTTACTTCGACTATTTCAAGAGTTTTTACCGGAAGTTGATTCAGAATTTTCAGATGTACTTTATTACACAAATATCAGGTGGCTGAGTTGTGGGCATGCCATCTCGAGAGTTTGGAGTCTTCTCGAAGAAATTAAAGTTTTTCTAAAAACCAAAACTGAAATTTGGGATGAATGGAAAATATTGGAGGATAAGAATTGGTGCATCGAGTTTGCTTTTTTTACGGATTTACTCGAGCACTATAATAAACTGAACAAGAAGTTACAGGGAGAAATCAATATATAGATGAAACTTGGGGCATTTTGAGGTCTTTTAAAACTCAATTGTTTATATTTTCTAAATGTTTGGGAAAAAATGATTTGACTCATTTTCCAAGACTTAATTCTTTGAGGCCTGTGAGTGAAGAGAAGTTAAAAGTCTTTTCACAATCTTTATTAAAACTGTATTCAGAATTTGAGGCCAGATTTGCTGACTTTAAAAAAATCCAACCATGTTTATATATTTTTTTAATGCCTTTTAATGTTAATCCTGAGAATGTTTTATCTGATCTACAATTGAAAATTATAGAATTGCAATGTAATAATAATTTAAAACAGCTAGTTTTAAATACAGTAAAGCTTAATTTCTATAAATCCTTACCAAAAGATGAATTTCCAAAGCTAATTAATCATGCGCAGAAAATTATGGCAATGTTTGCTTCCTCATATTTATGTAAACAGGCCTTTTCAGTAATGAATTGCAGCAAAAATTCAATAAGACGGGAGTTTATTTAATTTATTAAAAGTCGCATCCTCCCAGCTGGAACCAGATTTTGAGGAAATTATGTCGTCAGAAACAGATCCATATATATAGCTTAAACCGAACTTTCAATTGAACAGTAACCCCATAATTTTTTAATGAAGGACCCTCTATGTTTCTTTTTGTTTAATTTAAAGGCCCTCCACCCAAAAAGTTCGCCCATCACTGCGTTAAAGAGACACATTAAGTTATACGAGAAGAAAAGAGAAGAGTCGATTAGGAGATATCTCAACTAAAGGAATTTGAATTAACAGTAAATAATCGTAACTTTAAAGTAAAACATGAATTATATTTTATAATGATTGACGGCAAGACAGCACAATCAGTAACAGAAACACCAGCAGCATCTTCTTGTTTTACTTCTGGAGTCCCAACATCCAAGATGAATAAATCTAAGAAGAAGCTATGCCCGTAAATGAACAAACACTGCAATTTGATATGTCACCACTTCATGCGCGTATTAAGCTGATGGAGTGTCTTTTGCATGATGTAGCTTATAATATTGAATTTAAACGTGGAAGAGTCGACTCAAATACTCGTACAATAAAAAAAACCGAAAATGTTTGATAAAGCGTGAACTTAAAGAAAAAAAGTAATACAGGTTGATACTGTTAAGCAAGGCTCTGGTACGACAAATTCAGGAAATACGTCACGAAGATTTTTTGCTAATCCTGTTTTGATTTCCGAAATAACGGGTCTAGATGAAAACATAATCAAGAAGTTTTCAATTATTCTCGAAGCTATAACAATCATCGACATAGTAGATCTAAAAAAATTTGGTGATTTTTGTTTGGAGACGCCAAAAGAATTTGTTGCACTGTAGGAATAGTAAAATATGCCACCTACACTTCACAAAATTCTGACTTATGGAAAATATATAATTGAAAAGTGTATTTTTCCAGTAGGTCTACTATCCGAAGAGGCTCAGGAAAGGCGTAACAAAGACTATCAAAAATATCGCCTTACACACTCCAGAAAATGCAGTCGAACGAAGATATTATACAACGAATGATGGTAACATCAGATCCCATGAGTTTACATTTGACGCCTTCATTTAGCCAGAAAAAGCATAGTGTTACAAGCGACGAAGTTAAGGCTCTTTTAGAATAATAAATTAAAAATAGATTTCAAATAAATAATAAATTAAAAATTAAAAAAAAATCATTTAAATTTTGTTGTTAGTTTCAACGATCTACATTTCTTTAACTTTCTTTATTTTTAATCCTTTTGTGTATTACTATATAAATCAACCTAAATTTGTGATGAAATCACTACATTTTTTGACAAATATGTATATTTTTTCCTCACCTCCATACAAAAATCCCCAGTGTGTATCACCCAAGCTTTGAGCTAAGTGTAACTTGTTCGTTTGGTAAAACATATTTCCAATTTAGTTTTAGAAATTTGTTTTCTTTTTAATCTTCGAGGCGAATTCACTCAATATTTCTGACATTCTTGACAAGACTTGTTAATGTTTTAATAAGTAATGGACAACACAGCAAGTGTGTGTCCACAGAAACTTATTCTACATTAATTTGTGCTAGATTCCTTTAAATATAAATAATTTATGTTTTTCTAATAAAATACTTATTATTTGTAAATCGAAATCCATTACTGAGAAGGAAGCGCATATCTATATGACCCTCTCACTACTGCTTACATAAATTTTTCAACAAGAAAAAGAAGTTTGTTTTCTTAAACATAATAAAACAAAAAATTTAGATTAAGATTTTTCAAATTCGTATTGTACTACGAAAAGAAAAGTTCGGTAATTATGGATGAAAAATAATATTTGGCAAATGGCCACCACGACCACGTTGTGTCGATTCTTTCGTCAAAGTTTTTAATAACTTTTTGGAAAAATGATGGTCCTATTTTATTAATCATTTCACGAATTTTGAGTTTTAAGGCTGAAATCGATTCGATGGTCTCCGAGTAGCCCTACAAAAAATCAACTGCAATCGGGAAATTTTATTTACAATTGATCGTTTCATTGGCTGTGTAACATGTGGCTTCTTCCTGTTGAAACGACATGTCAGTGATATTCGTATCATCAATAATAGGCCAAAATTGAGTTGTTAACATCTCGCGATAGCGTGATCCGTTACCGCATTTCTAGACGCATCTTCGCAAAAACGGCCCAATCGCACACCACACAGTGGCACGTTGATCATTCATATGCTTCTCAATAATCTCTCTAGGATTTTTAGAAGCTCAAATGCGGCAATTTTGCTTGTTCGCCTACCATGACAAGTGAAAATGGGCTTCGTCTGAAAAAATTAGTTTTTCATAAAAACTAGCCGATTGTTTCGGAATAAATTGTATGTCCGGTCGGCTGCAATTCCTGCACCAGTTGAATCTTATAAAGCTTCAAAAAGAAATCCTTACGCAAAAACCGCCATGTGATGGTTTTGGATAATCGCAATTGTAGAAAACGTTAAGGAATTGCCGAATTGGGATTTGCTTCAACACTGTAGCTCACGTTTTCAGTTGAACAAGCCGGTCGAATATGCATTTTTTTATCGAACCTATCGAAATTTTTAATGAAAATTATGTTGTCCGAAAATATAACGTATTTTACGAAATGTAACTTTAACAGAACCACGATTTTCATATTGGATTTTAATTATTTTGATGCGATTTTCGTGCGAAATTGAATTCGTTGTAACAATTGCCATCTACTACCAATATGTCAAAAAAAACGAAATGTCAATGTCATTATGTTATTGGAGTTGTCAGAATTGAAAACTTTTTGTTGAAAAAACCCCGATAGCTTATCAGTGGATTTTACCCAAAATTTTGCGTAGAAAACTTAAGAGTCTTATACCTCAAA
Organism: Trichopoda pennipes; assembly: GCA_030448955.1. Lineage (NCBI taxonomy): Eukaryota > Metazoa > Arthropoda > Insecta > Diptera > Tachinidae > Trichopoda > Trichopoda pennipes. Next base: position 4,565,059 of record JASKUP010000010.1, on the reverse strand, counting down.
CCAAATTGATTAAATAAGAGTTATACTCAACCAAGAGAGCAAACGAGAACAAAAATTCAAAAAGGTTTTTTACGTTAAATGGTTACTATTAAAAACAATTTTTTTTGTAATAGCAAAAATATTTGGTTTCTATGTTTTTGTATAAACTTATTTTGAAGTTGCTTGATTTTTCATTGTGTTGGTTGAATATAATTCTTATTTAATCGTTTAGACTTAATATATAAAACTCTTGAGTTTTCTACACAAAATTTGTGGTAAAGTCGACTGATAAACTGTATGAGCAGTGGTTAAATGACCATATGAATATGTTTTTTCCTTAGCAATGCACTTCAATTTATTTTTTTTTTTTTTATTTAATATTATTAGTATTAAAAATACTCTTTTAAACATCTATAGATATGTATACATCACAATGAGTTATATTTAACAAAATTTGCTATATATTTTCTAAATTGATGTGGGTTCTGCTCAGCCCTCACATGGGTCGGAAGATTATTGTAAAGTTGTAAGCCCTTGTAGAATAAATTCCTCTGCATTGCTGTAGTTGTCACCCGCTCAATCCTAAAGCTGCTATTATTCCTTAGCTGATGTGATTGAACATCCCCTACATACGATATTTGTTCTGTTAAATATTCTGGTGCTTGACCCGTTCTCATTTTCCGTATAAAATTTATTGTGTTCATTGCAATCCTCTGCCTTATGTTCAACCATTTCAGCGCGCTTAGCTTGAAATTGATCGATGTGTACCTATTGCATTTCAGTATTATCCGCATGGCCATGTTTTGCAGTTTCTGTAATCGCTCTACTTGTTGTCTAGTGCAGCATGAATATATAATCGTGCAACCGAACTCAAAATGCGGTTTAATTATTATGTCATAAATGTTTATCGCCGTTTCAACTGTTATATTCCTCCTTATTCTCCTAAAAAACTTATTTTCCTTCCAATCTTTTTACAAATATAGTCTATATGCGCGTTTAACTTTAGTTCTTTATCAAGAATCATTCCTAAATAATTTACATCGCTAACTTTTTCTATCACTTGATCATTTACCGTAAAAACAACATTAGTGTTCGCATTTATTTCAAATATTTTGGTTTTAGTCTCATTTAATTTAAGCTTGTTCATATTTATATTCTCCATATCATAATTTAAGTTATTATAGCACTGCTGATCTGATTCGCCCTCTGCAGAAATTAGCGTGTCGTCCGCATAAAGAATTATCTGGCATTTCTCCAATACACTTGGCATATCGTTGATATATATTATGAATATTAATGCACCCAAAATTGATCCTTGAGGCACGCCGTATTCATTCAAAATCGGACTCGACCTTGTGCCGTTTACTTTTGTTACTTGCTTCCTTCCTGTTAGATATGATTGAAACTATCTCGATTCTGTGTCTCTGATGCCGTAATGAAACAGTTTTCGCAGCAAAATATTTCTATCAATAGTTTCCAAAGCTCTTCTAAAGTCTAGAAATATTCCAACAATACTTTTATTTTTCTTTACTTTCTTCCACTTATTAATTACATAATTTACGGCTGTCTCACATGAGAATTTCTTTCTATATCTTGATTGATATTTTGATAATAATTTGTTTGTTTCCATGTACTTTTCTATTTGTTCCTTAACTACCTTCTCTAGTATCTTTTCGCATGTTTTTAACGCATTAATAGGTCGGAATTCTTCACATCTCTTCGTTCTTAAAACTTTTTCAATAGGAGTTATCATTGAAGTTTTCCAGTTTTCGGGAAATATGCCTGTTTGCAAAGATGTATTTATAATGTCAAGCATTATTTTTTCTATTATATTCCAGTTATCAATTTTCATTCCACGATTTATTCTGTTAAAGTCCGATTTGTTTTTCAAGTTCTTACATATTTACTCCAAATTTTCCAACGATAGTAAGCGAAATTTAAATGGAATAGTTATCAAAGGTAGATTGTGAATATATTGCACATAATTTATTTTCGATCTAATTGACTCAATACTAGTCACAAAGTATTTGTTGAAATTATTGGCTACTTCATATTCATTCGTATATTCTAATGTATTAAATATCACAGATTCGTTTGAACTATCACATTTTCTCAAGATTAGATTTTTTATTTGTGTCCACATTTCCTTCTGATCTTTGACTGGCATTATTTTATTATTTATATATATTTTTCTTTTCGTTTTGGATTTTTACCCTGTATATATTTCGAAACGCCCTATAATTCGACCACGCTTCATTTGTGTTCTCGTACATTGCTATTTGGTATCTGTTAATTTTTCCTCTTTTCATTCGATTTATTTCCTCATTAAACCACATACACTCTATATTTTCTCTAATAATTTTCACTCTAGTTAATTTTTTGACTGCAGTCTCCATCTTTTTTTCAAATAAATTTACTTTATAGCTTATGTCATATTCACTGTTTATTTGCCGTATTTCTTGAATTTCTCGTTTAAATTTGATTTTGTTGTATTTAAATAGTTCAATTTGTTTAAATGTTTCTCTATTAGTTACGTTTCTGACACAATTTATCATTATATCTATGGCCTCATGGTCCAAAATTTTATTTGAAATATTAATGTGCGCCAAAATGTTTCGAGTATTTGTTATCACATAGTCTATTAGTGTTCTTGACTTCGGTGTCACTCTTGTAAATTTGCTTATTATCTACTTCAGACCATTGTCGTCCAGAATATACTTAAATTTATTTCTATAAAAGCTATGTTTACACCAGTCTATATTAATATCACCAGCTATTATAATATCACAAATCACAAATAATTCTAAAAATTCATGCTCACCACTGCTTGGAGATCGGTATATAGCTGCTACAATATATCTATTATTTTTATTAAGTGCCATGTGTGCTGTAATCCATATTTTTGTATCAACAATCCTTTCAGCTACTTTTCTTACTTTCCACTTCTTCTTAAAATATATTATTACACCCCCCATTCTGGCTGAGGTTGATAAAGAATTATGATGATTATAGCCATTAAGCTGGATCTCCGTTTCATCGATTTCTTTGGTTATGTGTGTTTCTGACAAGATTATAAATTCAGGTTTTTTTATTCCTATTAATATTTCCAAATGAAAATATATGAATATCTAGTCTTCGTACTTTTTTGCTAAGATATGGTAATACACTCATCTATTTCCCTCGGTGCGTTTCGTGAGTATTTACATTTTGTCTTTTTCGTTTGTACGAGCATATGCGTTCTGTAAATTGTGTTTTTAGTGTTCGTCCAGTTTGTCGTATATAAGTATGTTCACAGGTACAAGTAATTGTGTATATTCCCCTGAAACTAAATTTGTCAGTAGTTTCTGGTGATGTCCTGAGATTATGTCTCAGAGTGTTGCCAATTTTTAATGTTGTGAGTACTCCTTCTTTCTGAAAAAGGTTTTGTATATTTCTGGTTCTGTGTAAGTAAAAGAGTGCCGTCGTATTGCATCGATTGTCTCTTTGTTTCCTTTATTCCTGTTTTTAGTGTTATATTGTCTAAAAGGTGTGTCGATAGTAGTGGGTATGTAGCCGTTATTTTTAGCTATGATGTAAAATGTGTCGAGTTTTTTGTTGTACTTAACTGGAGTAAGTGGGATTATCTTAAGTCTGTGTATCTAATGACTAAATGCTGCTAGTTCAAGTTGGCCAATTTATCTAAATGATTGGGACGACCCTAAGGAAGGATCTACCTAAACCCGAACCCTGACTCACCAGTACAGTCTAGACTACGGCTAATGATGTCATCACATCGAAAGCTTTCGCCCATTTAACAAATAGCCGGCAATGACGGCAATGACAACAGTATAATTGATTAGTTTTGAGTTATTGATAGCTAATGCTTAAAAGTTAAATAAAATTTTAGCAAACAATAACTCATTATGAGAACTAAACGAAATATCATTAAATAAAAGCAGACGATTAAGCTTAAATTCTTCTTAAAAAGCAACAAAAACTTTAAATTTGTATGAAAAAAATATGCATGAAAAAACTCTTAAAGAAAACAAGCAAATTGTAAGTAATAAAAAGCAATCATAGCAAAGAGTGTCTGGAATTTTTTATTACATGCGTCTAGATGCTTGATACTGTGTTCTTACCCCGGTAAATAATCGAGTGCACATACATAAACAATACAAACACTTGTCTTATTTTATAGCAACAAACCTACATTTGCCCAAATATTTAACTGTTATGTAAAGCATATATACATAGAAGCATGGGTGTGTATGTGTGTGTGTCTGTAAGGAAAAAGTTGCGTACATAAATTTGTATTCTTTTAAGTAACAATACATTCTTTTGTCGGTTATTTAACAATCAACAACATGCGAACAAACACCTTGTGTATAACGGTGATGGATTATGTGGTACCAGTGGTTTATTTAACTGAATATCTGTCGGTGTGTCCGTCTGTGTGGACGTTAATTTATCATTGTCGTTTTTGACTTAAGTTTAGCAAGGATTTTGGTGTTGGCTGTTAATGGTGGCAGTCTAGGCAGAGTACTTGGACAGCGCCATCATGTTTTATTGAAATTCCTACATTAATTCATTCATCCAACCATCAACTATCCTTTCAACCATTTACATGTGTTTGCTTCATTAGGACTTTTCCAGGTATAACTAGAGCAAATTCTTCTGACATCACTTCATGTATTTATTTCACTTAGCACTGTGCGTCATGGTCGTTACGTTTGTGTTTTTGAAATTTATAATTTGGAGGCAAATAGAGAAATAATTAATATTAATAATTACAAAGAAGCATTCTTTTCGTCTATATAACTTTTTAAGATTATTAGAAAAGAATGAATTACTTAAGGATAACTTGTTCAACAACTCACTTGCTTGGAACTTTTTTGATGTATTGTTTTAGAGATGGTAGTCTGGCTTATAAAGTCAGCCTTATTATTAAAAGTCAAAAAACAGTGTTAAATATTTTTCATCTTAAGCTTAAAACTCTTGATATAACTTTTCGCTATTTGCAATTTGATCTCAGGCAGGAGTTGTTTATATCAAGCTATTTATTTATTTCTTATAATTCCACAAAATCGAGCATAAATAAGTCTCAGCCAATTGAAACCCATTAACCTGTATCCTGCTTCATTTGACTTTCACTGACAGAGCCAGCAGATTATATACCTACATTTTTCAAAGCCCTATCAGTATTTAACTAGTATTAACATTTCTCCATACCCAATAAGAATTATCAAATACTAGAACTTTAACTTTAAAATTTCAGCAGACTACTACTGCTTTCAGCAACTAACAAAAGTATATTTTAAATTTAAAGATAATTTTTCTTTATTCCAATCCGGTTTTCTTGTTAATGCTAAAGCCTAAACCATGGTTCCTGCATTTATTTTTAAGTTTGAAAGTTCCTATCACCGAATATCACCTTTTTTTCATAAATTATTTATTGCATCCTCATATATATGAATTATCAACAATTTTTCAAATCTTAAATCTAATTGTATAGTCGTTAGGCCCGACTAGTGTCAGACATAATCCTGGTGACAGCAAAAAGAAATAATTAACAAATTCTCACAATCAAAAATAAATATAAAAAAAAAAAAATAATAAAAACTATTTTCAAGAGATTCCATTTCCATAAGGAGGGTTATTTACCAATGCCCCTGTGTCTCCTTTTTAATCGGATATGACCTCTAAAATTCAAAGTGTTCCGCGCAAGGGGATTCGGGTGGCACTCGAGCTTAGTTAAATATTTGCCTGCAATTTCAGCAGTCACGAGTGGCATATCCAAATCACGATGTATAATTAAATTTCGCATGTACCATGGAGCTAATGTAATTAATCGTAGTATTTTGTTCTGTCGGCGTTGAATTTTTTCCACATTTGAAGCTGAAGCAGTGCCCCATAACTGAATTCCATAGCACCATATTGGTTTCAGTATCGACTTATACAATAGAAATTTACAGACCAGACTAAAAGTTGAGTTCCTGCCAATCAGCCAGTATATTTGAGATCACTTGATTTTCATTTGGATTAGCTTTGTGTCGATGTGGTGTTTCATTATAAGCCTACGATCAAGGATTATGCCAAGATATTTAGCGTGCAAGTGGTGAGGAATAATCTGGCCGTTCATACGAATAGGGGAGCAATTTTCCCTTTTTAAAGTAAAAGTTAAGTGGACACACTTTTGCTCGTTTACTTTTATTCTCCATAAATTCAACCACAATTCAAGATGCGTAATATGTTCCTGAAGAATCTGAGATGCTATACGGGAGTCTTCGTGAGAACTAAGACAGGCCGTATCATCGGCAAATGTTGAAGTATAGATGCTACTGCTCACAGGCATATCGCAAGTATAAAGCAGATATCTTCTGGAAAAAATGCCATTTTAAATTAAATCCAGTTAAACATAAACCAGTTAAACATAAATTCATTTATACAATTACATCAATTAAAGATAATTTTTTTTTTATTCCAATCCAGTTTTCTTGTTTATGCTAAAGCCTAAACCATGGTTCCCGCATTTATTTTTAAGTTTGAAAGTTCCTATCACCGAATATCTTCTGGAAAAAAATACTATTTTAAATTAAATCCAGTTAACATTTATACAATTGCATTTACATTTTGAATGACTTATAAGTTAATAACCAGAAGTTCAGGTTTTTCAATAAGAAGTTTGTTTTCTAAAACAAAGAAATTAGATTAAGATGATTTAAATTTTTATTGCATTACCGAAAGAATAGTTTGATATCCGGCAAATGTCCACCACGACCACGCTAACAGATGTCGATTCTTTCATCAAAGTTTTTAATCAAAAGTTTTTTAAGTTTTAAGGCTCAGATCGATTCGATTGGCTTCACAAAAATAATCCAGTGATGTTAAATCACACGCTTTGGCTGTTCACTTAAATTTGGTTTGCAATAAAATCGCATGACCTGGATGGCCACTTAACTGTTGATTGTCGTGAAATTATGTAGTCGGGATATTTGGTTTGCAATAAATTGATGGTTTTATTGGCTGTATGACATGTGACACTGTCCTGTAGAAAGCACATCTCAGTGATATTCATGTCATCAATAATAGACTAAATTTCAATTGTTAGCATTTCACGATTACGTGATCCATTAACCGTAACCGCATTTTCAGCTTCATCTTTGAAAAAAACACGGTCCAATCACGTCTCCAGACTACATAGTGCACCAGACAACAGTGACAAGTTGAGCATTCAAAAACTTCTCAATAATCGCTCTATGATTTTCAGAAGCCCAAATTTAGCAATTTTGCTTGTGACATATCCTGGCAAGTAAAATTTTTCAGAAAACCAGCTGATTGTTCCTGAACGAATTGAGCAAATCTATGGCGGTGAATGATCGATCGGCTTTAATTCCTGCACCAGTTGAACCTTGTATGGCTTCAAAGTTAAATCCTTGATCAAAATGCGTTGCTGTTCGCACATTTTGTATCGAACCTATCGACTCAAATTTAACAACCAAACTCTTAATGGCGTTCTCAGAAGGATGATTATGTTGTCTGAAAATATCACGAATTTTACGAAATGTAACTTTAACAGAACCACTATTTTCATAGTGGATTTTAATTATTTTAATGCGATTTACGTGCGAAGTTGAATTTATTGTAACAATTGCCATTGCATCACTACGAATACATCAAAAAACTAAATGTCAAAACTATCATGTTTTTGGTGTTGCGACAATTAAAAATTCCGATAGATGGGATTTTATTAAACGGGTTCAAAATTAATATAGGTTTCGTTCTTTCTCCTACCCTATTTCATATGACCTTCTTTATCAAACTTTCAACCCTCTTACACTCTTTTGCAGATAATACCATCATTTGTCATTCGTATTCTTTTAGTAATAGACCCAACCAGTTGTAGATGGGTTCCAAAAGCCAGAACATGAATAATACGCTTAATCACGATCTAGCAACAATGCCTATAGGACTCAATGCATGTGTTATTATGGGTAATATAAGTATTAACGAATCGCAAACTCTTGATGTTTTTGGCATGAAAACTTTGTGTGATGTTTGATGGACTAAAAATATTTTTCAGGTTTCTAAAGAAGCTTCCAAGCGTTTCGGTTTTTCTAAAACGGTGTAAGAGATGCTTCACTCCATCTGATCTGCAGACTATTTATATCACCTATATCCGTCCAAAAATGGAATACAAATCCCATGTATGGGCCGGCATCCCAAAGCCTAATTGGAGTTGCTCGGCCACGTACAAGAGAGAGCCAAGAGGCTCATTGAGAAGAGAAGGATATCCAATTCTATTGAGTTGTATTTCACTGTTTTATTGTTACTACAATGGTAAATGCTCTGGAGAAATTAGGCAACTTGTTCCTATTACTCGCACGTTATTGCGTTTAACTCGATTTTCCTTAAGAGCACATCCATTTGCAGTTTATTAGCCAGCCAATCGTACTACGAATTACAAAGAAAATTCGTTTTTTAGCAGTACAGTTCCTCCAGAGGACTGGAGGGAGTTTATTTAATGTAGGAAAGTTCAAACCGAATGTCCACAAAAACTGCTTTCTCTTTTCTTCTCCCCATAACCTAATTTACTAGTTCTGGTACATTGAATTGCATGAGTATGGGTCATCCCCTGAGTGCTGGTCCGAGAAAAAAATGTGACCAACAGACTTCTATTTAAAATGAGTTACACTACACATCACTTTTTTTTTTTGAAAAGATAAGTGGCACTTCAGGCAACAATGCCTATTTAGTTAAGTACCGTGCTACATTCTTTTAGGAAAAGGATAGAGAAGAGATGAAACAGGTCGTGAAAGTAGAAGGATAGTCGGAAATTAACTGTCATATAAGACAGCACAGCGACCAGTGACTATGCCTTCATCGCTGAGCAGCTCCACCGACAGTCAATTTTTATTTTTTGTAGTGAAAAAAACCAAGGTCTTCGTTGGGAATCGAACCCATAAACCCCATACTGACAAGCTAGTACACTACCTACTAGCCTACAGGAGCACCAGTCAATCGCACTACGTATTACAGGGAAAATTCGTTTTTCAGCAAAACATCCTCTCCGAAGGGAGTTTATTCAATGTAGGAAAGTTCCCCATAACCTAATTTACTAGTTCTGGTACATTGAATTCTATGAGTATAGGTCATCCCCTGACTGCTGGTCCGAGAAAAAAATGTGACTAGCAGACTTCTAATTGACATAAGTTATACTGCACAACACTTGCAAATGGTTGTAAGGCTATCAAACCATTTGAAGTAGTTAAGTATTTCAAACAATCAATTCTTTTAAATAACTGTTATCTAAACGACATAAAATTGCTAAAAGTTTTTCATCTTTTGAACATTTTTGAAATGCTAATGTAGAGCCGAAATTCCAAAATGCTATAGCTTTAGTGTTCCTCTGTGTATTTTTGATGATGACATTACCAACATCAACAGCAACAGGGATAAAGAATAAAAACAGCGGCAGACAATAAAGTTGTTGGCGGTGATTAAAGTGAGGATACAAAATGCAGATGTTATAAATGATTTTGTAAACTTTGGGCAGAAGGAGAGAGGTTGTGACCCACACGCTAATTTAAAATTCACTAATTGTTTATCACTCCTTTGCTACTAAACGAATATTGTATTATTCATGATTTAAAAATTGAAGAGGAAAATTAAAACTATAAAACTATAACGTTAAGTCTGGGTTGAAAAAATTTAATAGCTTGTAAAAGAATTCTTTTATTAAAGCGCACCACCCACTGTTGGTGTCACTTCATAAAGTTTTGTCCTTCAAAATATTCTCAATCACTTACCAGTTTACATCTTACATTGTAAATTTGTTTGTAATAATGATGGTCATAAATTTGGAATATATTTTTGCCACGTAGTGATGCCATAACTGCAGGAAAACTGAGAGTTGATGATGCATGATGATGTCGAGGATGTCATTAAAGTCAAAAATTTTATAACTCTAATTGTTATAGTTTATTTTACACCGTTTTTTGTGTGAGTGTTGTCGATTGTTGTCGATTTTGGAGGGCTAATTAATGAGCACAAGAGCAACAGCATCATCCCAATGGGAAGTAAAGTTAAATGAAGCGTCATAAATTTTCACAAAAAAACAACTAACGACGACAAGGTAAATATCAACAACAACATCGATAAACTCTAGCAACTTTTGAAAGCTCACAGAGGATGGTGTGTTGGTCTGTTCTTTTCATTTAATTAAAACCTGAATTGATTCTCCCCACATCATTTAGCCAGCATTAAAGCACAAGTAAAAATTTACAAGCTGCATCCAATGTTTCCAAATGTACCACCCCACATAGTCGTTCACTTACATGCACAACAGCAATCGATTTTGATATTAAAGGTGTGTGAAAATATTTTCTACATATAACAACAGTAACAACAACAACAAAAAATAATAGTTTGTTAAAACTTTGTCCCTTTAAATTTTGAGAGGAAGATGAATTACTTTTCTGTTTTTCATTTATTTTCTGTTTTTCTTTCATCGACTATTTAATAAAATTTTATGATTTCATATCGATTCACGATTAAAAGAAACATTTTTTCGATTTTATTGCTTTGTTACCTTAATCTTTTTCAATTGTTTTCTTATTTTTGCATGCTCGTATTAACATCACAAATGACCACGTTCCGGCAAAGCATCCATAAATCATTTTAAGCCAAACTTTGACTGCAGTAGCCATCAAAGCAATTTATTTCTCACCTCTCAACCACCCACCCTCACTCTGCAATTGATTTTTATATTCTCCTCGCACATGCAGAGAAAGAACACAAGTAGTGAGTAGAATTATTGTTACAACTGGCTTTTTTAAGCATTGCAAATGAAGACCTAAAATAAAAAAGACAGTATAAAAATGATTTCGTAAATCAGAGGCTAACGAGCAACTCACTACTACTTCCCTCTGGGTGAGAAAGTTCACTCGCTCTAAAAGCTGACACTAGAACAAATTGCTCCCTCTTATCTAGGCAAAGAATATTTGTGTGTCCTTGGGTCTTTGTATGGACTTTTACAAAAAGAATTGAAAACTTTGTGGATTCGTAATAAATAAAGCGACCATAACAGAATCAAATTAATATGACGTTATAGCGTCGTTGTGGGCTTCGTAGGGGTCACTAGGAAATTTGCATACGTGAAGATATTTTTCAAATAATTTTAAAGATTTGTTAGCACAATTTATTCAATTTTCTGCAGCAGGTTTTTCTAGATTCCGAACTAAAATTTCTTCAAAAGTAGCCAAATGCAGCTAATTATTTGATTTATTAGAAAATGATGAATTTGATATTTTTATTTTATATTTAACATAGACTTTAGAGTCTATTTACATTACAACTAGATTGGTATTTTTATCCCCGCAAAAATATTTTACGATTTTAATAGCATGTTTCTCTCGTATTTGAAATTGGGTGGGCCCCAGCACAACATGATGGGTAAATTTTGACATCTACTTCTCTTAACCATACAGACAGGGTGAAGGAGAGGTCTTCCCCCCCTATAACAAGCCGTTATAAATCATTTAATATCTGAAAAATAAAAAAGGTGACACTTTGTAAATTTTGCATAGGCTACCCTGCAAATTACATGAGTTAGGGTTTTGCGATATACTACGAATGGAGGAGATTATTAAAAAAATATTGTGCTCTCCAGTGGTAACAGATTAACATTTACGATCAACGAGCATTTTCCAATGAAAGGGTTTTTATTATAAATATTTATTTTATTTTTTGACGATGGGGTTAACGAAACACATCATGTAGAGCTCGTAATAAATAAAGCGACCATACCAGAGTCGAATTAACGTTGTAATGCCAGTTTTTTCTTCTCCACTCTATCCCTTGCAAAAGAAGATAACACAATTAAATAATAGTTACCGCTTTGGCCTGTAAGTGCCCCTGTAGGTTAGTAGGTAGTGTACTAGCTTGTCAGTATGGGGGTTGTGGATTCGATTCCCAACGAAGACTTTTTTTTTTCACTACAAAAAATAAAAATTGACTGCCGGTGGGGCTGCTCAGCGTTGAAGGCATAGTCAATGGTAGCTGTGCTGTCTTTATACGGCAGTTAATTTCCGACTATCCTTCTACTTTCACCACCTGTTTCATCTCTTCTCTATCCTTTTCCTAAAGAATATAGCACGGTACTTGACTAAATAGGCATTGTTGCCTGAAGTGCTACTTTTCTTTACAAAAAAAAACCAAAAACGAAAATAGGTACCGCTGCCTGAATTTGAAGTAAATGTTATTTAGCTAAAAGTGCTTAAAGCAGCAACGGCATTTATCTCTCTTATTCTGTTGTGCAGGTGCAGGTTGCTACACGTCCTAGCCTCTCTCAAAAAAAACGACCATGCTATTTTTTACCACCAAGATCATTATTATATAGGATCAATAGCCTTAAAGAGTTTTATATAATGGGTTTTATCCTACAGGGTATTTTAGTTCCTACAGGGTATTTTAGTTTTAAATGTTATAAACAAAACTACCGAATATTTTCTCAAATTTCTTTTTTTATTTAAAAGTACAATCCTTCCGGTTAATAATGGAAAATAATTTCATTCCAATGGCTGCCTCGGCTGGCCATGCAGTAGCCTACATGATCGTTTCAATTTTTAAGCACATTATCGATTGTGTGTAGCTGTATTTTACCAATGGCTTCACGAATATTGTCCTTAAAAGCGTCAATTGTCTCTGGCTTGTCGGCGTAACAGTTATTTTTGACGGCACCCCACAAATATTAGTCCAACAGTGTCAAATCGCAGCTCCGAGGTGGCCAAACGACATCAGCTCTGCGGCGCTGTCCTGTTGAAACCAAATGTTGCCAATATTCTCCTCTTCAATTGTTGTGAACGAAAATTCATTCAACATGGCCCGATAACAACCGCCATTGACTGTAACGGCCACTCCTTGCTCATTTTCGAAGAAAAATGGCCCAATTATGCCTCTGAACCAAAATCCGCACTAAACAGTGACTCCTTTTGGGTGCGTCGGCTTTTCAATGTATGCGTGGGGGTTTTCCGTGCCCCAAATGCGATAATTTCGCTTGTTTACATACCCGCCAAGACCAAAATGAGCGCTATCTGAAAAGGCTATCGGCATCTTCTGTAAGCCGATCGCAGGCCCACTTAGCGAAGCGAAAACGCATTGGATGGTCACTTGGCTTCAACTCCTGAACCAATTGGACTTTGTATGGCGTCATACCAAGGTCTTTATGCAAAATTCTCCTCAATGATGTCTCTGAAATGTTCAATTGTTGAGAATGACGATGAATTGATGTAGATGGCTCTTCACGCACACTTTCTACCACAGCAGCAATATTCTCGGGTGTATGCACTGTTTTTGGCTGTTCACGCTTTGGTCTATCAATGAAGATGCTTTCACAAGATAATGAACATAAGGAGCTGACGGTGCTTCTCTTCTTCCAAAATCCGTACGCAATTTTCGCACACATTCTGCAACATTACCATGATTTTCAAAGTAATGTCGCAATATTTCCCAGCGTTGTTCAAGCGTATACACAACCACATTCGTCCAGCTGAACGATAAAACTAGTTATCTGTCAAATAAAACATGAGCTAAGTGTTACCTTTCACGAAATAAGCACTGGTTGAAAAAAGAAACGTTAGATGGCGGACCCTTTACATGTATAAATCAATATTTGCATTTGATGTGATTTTTTATTTTTAATAGTTTAGCAACAACAAGAGAGGAGACATTTAGTTATTGCCTTTCTTGTAGTTAAATAGAAATTAGTTTGCAACTATAGAAAAAGGCTGGGTAAACTAAGATTTCTCTATAAACTAAAACAATATTTCAAAATGTGTTGTATTGTTGCATAAAAATTTGACGAGTCTTTGTCATAATTTAAACACAATTTGAAATTAAATAAGATTAATAGCAGTTGGACATGTTGATAAGAATGAGGAAAGGGAACTAAATAACAGAAATCAAGTAGCTCAGTATTGACTAAATTTCTAAAGGACTAACAAAGCTAAACAAAGATTGTCCCAAATATAATTTCACACCCTAATAGTTGGTTTGTCATGACATAAATGACATGTTTAGTTGGCAACAATTTCGAAATTAATGTTAAAAATATAATTTCAAGTCTTTATGTTGGAAAATTAAAAAAAAAATAAAATCCTTTTGGAATTTTTGTTCCATTTTCACTGAAAACACCATTAGTAATAGCAATCAAAATAAAAACTCTTGTGTTCATGTTTTCTAAATTCTCCAAATGACAACTTTCGAAAAAATGACAAATGATTTGCCTTCCCCAAACTCTCTTGGAATTCCTCCTTAATATTTGTTGGTTTAATGTTCATTATTTTTGCATTGGCCCTCAAGAGCTGTGAAAAAATGCATAATTTGCAGCAAAGCATCTATTCGAACAGTTGGAAAAATAAAAACTAAATTACCAAAATTGGTGTTGGTCAAGTTTTAGATTTGTGGTTTTTTAAACAAATTTTCTCCACTTTTGTCCATTTCTGTTTTTAATTCCATTTTGCCTGTGATTGTTCTTGCTCATACTAATGTAGAAAGTTTTTATCGTTTGTCAGTAATTGAATCAGCAATTCCCTTTTGACTGTTTTATTTATTAGTGACAAAACTATCACCAACAGCAACTATAATAATTGTTTCACAAAAAAAAAGTTAATATTTCAAAAATGATGACAAAAGTTTTTCTCCTCTGGGCTTAATTATGATTTTGATAATTTTAAGACGATTTTTTATTTCACCGTGAAGTTACAAAAAAAGCATTAAAGGAATTAAGAATATTAAGGATATTTCTAATTGCAAAAATATATAGAAATTGAAAAATCCGTAATATTTTAATATTAAAATTTTTTCATTTCTTGATACCAGTTTAACTGAAATTTCAAAGAAGTTTTTGTTTCGTAATATACAGCTCTATAGAGATGATTTTTCTACTTTCCAAGAGACGAAAAAATGAAACACTGGAAGCAACTATAGAGTAAAAGATGTATGTGTGTTAAACAAATCCAAAGGAAAGTCGGGCAAATTATTTAAGCAAGTCAATCATATAGATTAATGCATACAAGAAGACACGATTTTCTAAAGTAAAAACTCAATAAAGAGAGAAACCTTAAATTGAACCTTAATGGATCATTGAGAAGATCCTTGCCTATAGTGGTGGTGAATACATAAAATATTTTAGAATGCCCAGACGAAGTTAACAGCACTTTGTCATTTGATTTGCAATGACCGAGCATGCAGAAGATGGTAGTGGCCAGAAGAAAATAAAAACGTTTCTCAGAAATTATAGTGGAAATTAAAGTAATTCAAATAGAATCTTAAGGACCTTGTTACACCTGAAAGAGGCTGGGTATGGCAGCATACATAAAACGTATGTAAATATTTGCCTGCGACAAAAGGTTTTAAATGTCACTCAACAGCCACAATTATCTTATGGCAAAAAATAAATGTCGGTAACTGTTACTTAAGAAGAAAGCCGAAATAGTAGTGGTCTGCTGTAATCATCTCATGTATTAAACATGCTCTCCTCAGCAAATTACCCGACAACAAATGACGTCAGCATCAGTCGATGCCGTGCAGTCAGCTACTTAATTATTTTGAGAGCGGCAGCAACAATATAAACATCTAATATTAAAAAATCCAAATACATATCATCCATCTGAAATTTGGCAATAATATCAAATGATAAAAGCAATAACAATTAAATACTTACAAAGCACTGTAACGCCAAAAGTCACGATGATCGTTTTAGCGACAAAGTTTAAGACGAAGGAGTTCTAGTTTTTTTTATAATTATTTTTACTTTATAATTATCTTTATAGTTGTAAGCTATAGTTTTAAGTGCCCCTGTAGGCTAGCAGGTACATGACTGGGGGTTGTGGGTTCGATTCCCAACAAAGACCTTGGTTTTTTTTTTACTACAAATAAAAAAATTTGACAGTTGTTGGGGCTGCTCAGTGATGAAGGCATGGTCACTGAGCTGCCTTATACGACAGTTAATTTCCGTAACTATCCTTCTACTTTCACCAACCAACCTGTCGCATCACTTCTCTATCCCTTTCCTAAAAGAATGTAGCACGGTACTTGACTAAATAGGCATTGTTGCCTGAAGTGCTACTTCTCTTAAAAAAAAAAAAAAAAAAAACAAAATAGGTACCGCTGCCTGAATTTGAAGTAAATGGTATTTAGCTAAAAGCGCTAATTAAGCAGCCACGGCATTTATCTCTCTTCTTTTGTAGTGCAGGTGTAGGTTACTACACGTCGTAGCCTCTCTCACAAAAAAACGACCATGCTATTTTTTGCTACTGAGATCATTATTATATAGGATCAATAGACTTAAAGAATCTTATATAATGCCTTTTATCCTACAGGGTATTTTAGTTTAAATATAAACTGTTGAATATTTTCTCAAATTTCTTTTTTTATTTGAAAGTACAATTCTTCCCGTTAATAATCGAAAATAATTTCATTCAAATGGCTGCCTCGGCTGGCCATGCAGTAGCCTACATGATCGGTCCAATTTTTAAGCACATTATCGATTATGTGCAGCTGTATTTAACCAATGGCTTCACGAAGCGTCAATTGTCTCTGGGTTGTCGGCGTAACACTTATCTTTGACGGCACCACACAAATAATAGTCCAACAGTGTCAAAAAAAACAAGCTGTTACTTTATTTTATTTATTTTATAATTATATTATAATTAGCTTTATAGTTTTGTATGTTATATTTTAAATTTAATGACAGCTCATTGGGTAGCGACATCTTTACGTGAGGTTACAACTGGCGGCTGATAATGAACGCAGCCACCAGCTGTTTTATATATCAGCTGTGGAGATGGTGTATGTGTGTATCTGTACTTGAGTGTGACGGCGAATGGCTATATAAAGAAAAATTTTATGAACAAAAGTTCAGTAGGTGCGTCCAGGGATACCTTCGCACAGTATTGCACAACACACGGAGCAAAGAGGGTGAGCTGACGATTGGTGACAAATAATGTTTAAGGATTTATACCGAATCAACCAGCCGCCTTTACCTTTTAATTCAACGTTGACACTACACGACCCTGGACGCCGTTGAAATAAAAATTTGAAAAATATCAGCAACTACTTTTTGAGTTTCAGCGGTGCCACATCAAACATTTTTCCCGCTTTTTTTTAAATAATAAACTATTTTATGAAGAGTTAGTAAAAACCAAAATCCAAAAAAAATGTTATTTAAACAGTAACGATAATTGTTGAACGGACAGGCCTCTTTGATTGAGCGGTCAATTTGTACGTCCGAAAAGCTAATTTTTAAATAGCTTCGTCATTTATAAACGAACATAATTATAATTATATTATTATTAGCTTTATAGTTTTGTATGTTATATTTTAAATTTAACGACAGCTAACTGGATAGCGCCATCTTTACGTGAGGTTACAACTGGCGGCTGATAATGAACGCAGCCACCAGCTGTTTTATATATCAGCTGTGGAGATGGTGTATGTTTGTATCTGTACTTGTGTGTGACGGCGAATGGCTATATAAAGAAGAGTTTTATGAACAGTATTGCACAACACACGGAGCAAATAGGTTGAGCTGCCGATAGGTGACAAATAAAGATTGAGGATTTATACCGAATCAACCAGCCGTCTTTACATTTTAATTCAACGTTGGCACTACACGACCCTGGACGCCGTTGAGCATATCCCAGTAAATCTGCAATTGAAATGAAAATTTGAAATATGTCAGCAACTACTTTTTGAGTTTCAGCGTTGCCACGCCAAACATTTTTTCCGCTTTTTTTTTTTAAAAAATAAACTATTTTATGAAGAGTTAGTAAAAACCAAAATCCAAAAAAATGTTATTTAAACAGTAAAGATAATTGTTAAATGGACAGGCTTCTTTGATTGAGCGGTCAATTTGTACGTCCGAAAAGCTAATTTTTAAATAGCTTCGTCATTTATAAACTAACTAAACGGATGTTACTTTACGCAGAACTGTTATTAGTGCAATTTAAAACTTAAATTAAAAATGAATATTTCCAAAAAACCTGGCAAAGTTTCTTTTTGTTTTTTGTTTAAGAGAAGTAGCAACAATGCCTATTTAGTCAAGTACCGTGCTACATTCTTTAGGAAAGGAATAGAGAAGAGATGAAACAGGTGGTGAAAGTAAAAGGATAGTCGGAAATTAACTGCCGTATAAGACAGCAAAGCGACCAGTGACCATGCCTTCATCACTGAGCAGCCCCAATGAGAGTCAATTTTTATTTTTGTAGTGAAAAAAGCGAAGATCTTCGTTGGGAATCGAACCCACAACTCCCATACTGACAAGCTATTACACTACCTAATAGTCTAAAGGAGCACCTAAAATTATATCTAAAATCTGTAAATTAAGGAAAATATAATTTGTTTTTAAACACTTTTTATACAAAAATATAAATTCTTTCATTCTTGGACATAGGTTTCGACAAAATACTTCCGCTTTTAGCAGAAAAATTCTGCTGTTATTAAATACTCTATGGTTAAATAACTTAAGTTTGAAGCATATAACGTTTTTACAGAAATCTACACAATTATTTTTGAGTTAAGAAATAAATGCAAAATTCGTCGCCTAAAATTCCGTAAGAAGTGTATACAATATACACGGAATTTTTTTTAATTAGTTTTATAATAAAAATGAAATTTAAAAGTTGTTATGTCGAAGTTAAAAAAGAAGAAAGGCAATAATAAAAGGTTTAGCTGCAAAAAACTGAAAAAAAACTTCACAAAACTCAAGGAAAAAATTGTTTTAACAAAAATAATATTCTTTTTAGCTGTGTACAGGCAAATAGAAAATATATAAGGAATTCACCCATTCAGCCTTAAGTAATTATCATCAATTTTTTAGTAAATGTTTACTTATTTATATCTTTAATTGCAAAATAATAACACAGTACTTTAGAGTTGTAAATTAAGTTAAACGATTTATTTACTTTTAATAAACACGATGGTAACATTGTTGTCTTTACTCACTGATGACTCTACTTGAATTAGGTGGTGCTTATTTGTTTCATCCAGTTTAGCCACCTACTTGGCTGTGTGTTTTAATTTTGTTTTGTCTTATTTGTTTTTGTTTTCTGTTGTTTGTCTGATTTCGTAGAATTTCTTGTTCTTAGAAAACCACGCAGTTTGTAAAATACACAGTGGGTCATTTCACTTACTTTTTTTTACTGATAATTATTTTCTGATTATTATTATTATTCGACCTTTTTTCTCTTAAATATATAAGTATTAATCTAAAAAGTGGTCCTTTTAAATAAATTTATCATATATATTTTCAATATTTCGCTTCTTCAGGAAATTAATTTTAAAAAATAAAAATTTTCAATTTGATAATTATTTTGTTAAACTTAACAAATCATCTTCGTAACAATATAAACATTTTGTAATTTTCATTTCTTCTTTTTGAAGCATTCATTAATTTGACAGACCTTGATGTATTGACATCACTAATCTATTTTTTTTTGTTTTTGTTGCCAACAGAAATATAAATTAATCTGAGCTACAAAGGTATTCCTGTAGCCGTGCACATCTGCTGCCACCAAAATAATATTTTCCATAAATAGCCTGCTGCGTCGAAAGTGTTTAATGCATCACTTTGCAATCATATTCACAAATTTAACAAATATCGCCACTTTCCCATAGACGCAGCTAGTGTTTAACACTAAACGAGTCTTAAGTCCAAGATAATATCTTTTCCTTTTTTTTTTTGAAAAAAGTGCTGCTTAATTTCTTTATTCTTCTTCCTTTTATATGTAAAAATTAGTGTTGTATTATAACCGGCCTTTCAACAAGAAGTTTGTTTTCCAATTTGACATTTAGTTTTTTTGACGTATTCGTAGTAAACGCATTGGCAATTGTTACAATGAATTCAGTTTTGCACGAAAATGCAATAAAATAATGAAAATCCACTCCAAAGATGGCTAAAGTTACATTTCGTAAAATTCGTAATATTTTCGGACAGTAGAATCGACCTTCTTAGACCCTCCTTAAAAGTTTGATCGTTAAATTTGCGTCGGCAGGCTCGATTCGAAATGTACGATTAGGTTGTTTAACTGAAAACATCGCAGCCGTGAGCCACAGTGTTGAAGCAGATCCAAATTTGTCAAATCCTCGACAATCTCTACAATTGGGGTTATCCAAAATGGCGAATTTTGTGTAAGGATTTGACTTTAAAAGATTACAAGGTTCAACTGGTATAGGAATTGTAGCCGATCGACCATTCACATCGTCGTATATTCACGAACAATCGGCTGGTTTTTCTGAAAAAATATTTTTTTTAGACGAAGCCCATTTTCACTTATCAGAGTATATCAACAAGCGAAATTGCCACATTTGGGCTCCTGAAAATCATAGAGTGAATATTGAGAAGTCTTTGCGTGGTAAACGTGTCACCGTATGGTGCGCTATATGGTTTGGAGGCGTGATCGAGCAGTTTTTTCGAAGATGAGGTTGAAATAACGCATCGCGAGATGCTAACAATTCAATTTTGGGTTCTTATTAACAACGTAAATATCACTGTCATGTGGTTTCAACAGGACGGTGCCATATGTCATACAGCCAATGAAGCGATCAATTTATTACAAATCAAATTTCCCCATCGCATAATTTCCCGACAATCAGCAGTTAAGTAGCCAGCCAATAGAATCGATTTCTGCCTCAAACCTCAAAATCCGTGATGTGATTAACGAAATAAGACCGCCATTTTGCCGAAAAATATTATTAAAAACTTTGATGAAAGAATTGACATCTGTCAGTGTGGTCATGGTGGACTTTGTCATTATTAATCATACCATAAATATCATTTTTCATTCATAATTACCGAACTTATGTCTTCTAACTTTTTTGTTTCAGAAAAAAAACTTCTTGTTAAAAAACCCTTTATTAGTGACCAATGTTCCCTGTATTGCATCCAAGAAATTGTTATGTTCAGAGATTCACTTGCAATTGTATGGAAAGCGTTAAAAAATTTAATTTAGGAAACCTCCTTAGCACATGCTAACATACGCTTCGTTCTTGAAAAGTTCTCTTTAACCCTCATTAAACAAAAAGGTTGAATTAAACACAAGCAACCATTATTTGGAAATGATTTTCTACCAAGAAGGCCTAAGCATAACCCAAATAGTCATAAGAGAAACAATTAATTAAAATTAATTCATCGTAAAATATAAATTTGATTAATTTTTAAAAATGTTAATTTATTGTCTCAGTGTTTTGAATTACCTGTTCAAGCGCTAATTAATAGAATCTTTAATGGACCAATTAACACTGGTTAACTTAAGTAAATTGATATGGATAATTAAAGTGACAATTTTATTTTTCTCATTTGTGCAGCGTTATACTTTTAACTATGTGAAATGATCAAGAATATTTTTTTTGTAAATTATTGTGTGCAAATTATTAAAATTTAAATGTTCTTCTTCGTTACTTCTATTTACGAGAACCATTACACGGGGAAAGATTTTGTAAAAAACAAAGAGGACTCTAGTCAAGCTACATACTTATAAAAATATTGTTTAACATATGGATTATCTATTACAGTTTTGAAGATATATACTAGCCCGTCCCTTATATGGGGTTTTTTTTTTTTCAAATATGATACGCATACCCTCTAATCTTGTTCGAAATGGTCTAGAAGAGCTAAATTAAAAATATTAAACCTTTTGGACAATGTTAACCCATGCCAAGACTCGGTCAAATTTTACATTTGGGGTCATATAAGGCTATATATGGAGTTTCTAAAAAAAAAACTTTTGATAGACAAATTTAATAACAACATTATGAAATATGATAATTATTATAAAAATTACCCATCTGTAGCCAATACTAACCCTTTCTGGCCCACGTATATTTGAATAATACAACAAAGAAAGCAAACTTCATACGCTTATCATGTGCATGATTTAATTTGGTTTAAAATTGTTTTAAAATTTCTCATCTTTTATTCTACATAAACTTAAAGTAAATATTATGCAACAGCAGCAGTGGCGACAGAAATAAGTACAAACTAACGGTTGTTTGCTCAGTTGAGCAAATTGTTATTGGTGTATTTGTGCATAATTTGTTTTCAATGCTATTGCTTTTGCCTTTTTTTATTAAGAACTCAAAGCGTCTACAAAATTGCTCGCAATTTACAGCTACTAAAGTACAGATTTCTTTTCTACAACGTTTATTTATAAATGATTTGGATTTATTAGTAATTTACAGCTATTCGCTATTTTGTGTTGTGGAACATTTACTTATTTTTAA
This sequence comes from Trichopoda pennipes, assembly GCA_030448955.1. Taxonomy (NCBI): domain Eukaryota; kingdom Metazoa; phylum Arthropoda; class Insecta; order Diptera; family Tachinidae; genus Trichopoda; species Trichopoda pennipes. The sequence continues at coordinate 4,542,823 of JASKUP010000010.1, read as the reverse complement.
TTGTGAAAAAACTTTCAGTGCTAATTGAAATCATTAAGATCAACATGTCTCTCGCGTTACGCAGCTCTTTCAAAAAAATATATTTAGTGGGAGATGTAAAACATCAAATAAATGGAACAAAGCTTCCATCAAATAGACAAGTTCTATCAGTTTTGTTTTTTAATACTCGTCAAGTAAAATTAACAGTTAGTGCAAGTGCAAATCTTGTGATTCGGGAATGCATGATATTTTGGGAAAAAGCTAGACTTCCCACAAAAGCTTTTCCAAACAGTGTTAAAAAACTTACAGATCTGCAGAATGTTTGGAGAAAACTGCAAAAGGGATCAAAAAATACAACTGATGCGTTTAAAGCCCGTGAAAGAAAATTCGTTGATCATTTGGATAACTTGTTTGACATCGCACATGCTGATGCATTAACTGCAAAAGCAATTGAGGAGGATAGATTGTTTTTACAACGACAGAGAGAAACAGGTCGCCCGGGTCATTTGGCAGGTGTAGATAGCATTTTGGCTGAAAAAGAGGATCGAAAACGGCAAAGGGAATTGGCATTTAAACAAAGGCGCTTGAAAACCGAAGAAGCTACGACGTCTAATGCTTGTTATGTTTTTCCATCAGATGATTCCACCTCAGAGGACTCGGATAATACAATCTCACCTGTTTTACCACTAAAAAAAGAAGAGGTATTAAAAAGACGAGGAAGAAAAGAATTCCTTACTCCAAAATTGGTATCAGCTTTTGATAGATGCCAATTGAGTGTAAGAGATGCAGTTTTTATTGTTCAGGCTACCATGGGAGCACTTGGCCATAATATCGATGATTATCCAATAAACAAATCATCTATCCAAAGAATTAGGGTAGAAAAAAGAAAAGTACGTGCAGAAGCTTTAAAAAGTGACTTTAAAAGTAATATTCCAGAAGTTGTTACATTACATTGGGATGGTAAATTAATGCCTGCTATAAATATAAAGAATGGCAAGGAAGAACGATTACCAGTACTTATCACTTATGGAAAAAATGAACAACTTATTGCAGTACCAAAGCTAGAAAATTCTTCCGGCAAAGAGCAGGCACAAGCCGTTTGGTCCTCAATAATAAACTGGAATTTAGAAGACAGCGTGCAAATTTTGTGTTGCGATACAACGGCATCTAACACTGGTCGTTTTAAAGGTGCTTGCGTACAATTAGAACAAAAGTTGGACAGAGAATTATTATTCTTCGCTTGCCGTCATCATGTGTATGAACTTGTTCTTAAAAGTGCTTTTGAATGTAAACTCAGTGAAAATAAAGTCGGGCCCGACGTAACTCTTTTCAAAAAATTTAAGGAGAATTGGAGTAACATTAACAGCCGCAATATTCAATATTTTCCAAATGATATAAATAAACATTTTTCGCCTGAAAAAATTAAAGATCTTTTAATTTTTTATTCAGCTCAATTAAAAAAAAAAACAAACAAGAAATGATTATAGAGAGTTAATAGAGTTGTGCATTATATTTATGGGTGGAAATACCGACAACAAACTAACAATCAGACCACCAGGAGCAATGCACCACGCACGTTGGATGGCCAAGGCGATATATTCGATAAAAATGTGTCTGCTTCAACCAGAGTTCAATTTAACAGACCAAGAAAAAGACGGATTACTTGCTTTGAGTTTGTTTATAGTCACAACATATGTGAAACCGTGGATAACCTGTCCGTCAGCATTAAAAGCGCCGTACCAGGATTTATGTTTCCTCAAAACATTGAAACAATATGAAAACATCGATAAAGAAATATCGAAATCAGCTTTCGGGAAGTTTTGTCAACACTTGTGGTATTTGTCGCCAGAATGTGCTATATTTTCTTTATTTGACAATGATGTGGAATTGGAAACAAAGGCAAAGATGGTGGCAAACTTTAGTAAAGATAATGTTTCCAATAATATAAAACGCTACATTCTAGATGAGGACAGCACTGATTTTTTATTAAGTAAGCACATGTTACTATTTTTAATTGTATGTCTTTTATTAATTTTATTTGTCTTGCAGAAAAACAAATGTGCGACTTTATCAACAACAAAAGCAAAGATACTCTTATAAATTTGAGAATACCGGATGATTTTTTAACAGTTTCTCCCATTTTATGGAATGAAAACGCATCATATATAAAGGCCAGAGAATTTATTTCTGATCTGAAGCCAATAAATGATGTTGCTGAGAGATCGGTAAAGCTCATGCAAGATTTTCACGGTTTGATCACTGCAGATGAAGAACAAAAACAATATTTACTACAATGCGTGCAGGAGCACAGAAAGTTGTATCCGGATTGCAAGAAAGACACTCTCAAGAGAAAATATCCAAACGAATAATTAATACATAACTTTGTTCCATTATAACCATAACAAACCCCCACGTGAGCGTATATCAAAATTTTAAATTTTGGCATAAATTAACGGTAATCATTTTGTTTATATTTCGTATTTACTTATGTGTAAGAAAGCATTAGAACACAATAAAAAACCCTAAATGTTATATGATTAATAGCAGTTTAAAAAAAATAATGTACAATAAATAAAAAACTGTATGTGTATGTAAACTGACAGTTTCTAAAATATGGGAAGTTTGCCTTCTTTGTTGTATTATTCAAATATACGTGGGCCAGAAAGGGTTAGTATTGGCTACAGATGGGTAATTTTTATAATAATTATCATATTTCATAATGTTGTTATTAAATTTGACCGAGTCTTGGCATGGGTTAACATTGTCCAAAAGGTTTAATATTTTTAATTTAGCTCTTCTAGACCATTTCGAACAATAGTAGAGGGTATGCATTAGAAAAATTAAATTTTCATATATAAGGGACGGGCTAATATATACACAGCTTTCTAGCGACACGAGTTTCCAGCATTAAGAAAATTGTTTGAAAAACTTTTAAAAATTATACGAAAGTAAATTTAAGAATTAACCAGTTTTCTTTACTATCACATCAGATAAGAGTCTATGGTAGTGATAAGATTTACATCTGCACCACCAGTGAGCCATATTCAGATGATGGTCAAACCACCGTGGATGAAATGTAGCGTCATCCTCGCCCTAGAAGGCCTTCGGATACGTATATCCTCCGGTTACTCCTGGTTGCAATTTCGAAAGCCCGGAGTAGGCCGCAGCTTTTACTCCTTGCTGAAGAGTTGGAGACTATCCAACTCCTGGTCCAGAACGCATGAAGCTTAATTTAATTAAGAACACGACGGCATTCATACTCACTGGACCTGGACCATTCATTGTGTTCGTTGTGAATGATCCGACCCACAAACTCGAACGGGGGCCTCGAAACACACAGCCCCCACGATACTCCCGAAGGGCCTACCTCAATAATCAGCCAGAGAACAGCTAAATGCCTAAAAAGACAAATAGCGGAACTCTGGGGCTTTACTGATGATTCCCGTGGAAATATAGTGGATTTTCCAGTTGGCTCCTACTAGCCTTGAAGGCGACTGGGCTCCCTTTTACCCCGTACGACACAAGTCTAGATGGTTGTTGTAGGATCCATAAAGACTTATAATGTGGCCCCGGGGGGAAAGCCTATAGTAGTGTCTAATCGCTTACGACTGTAAGTCTTTTCCGATCTAAGTCTGTGATTTAAACACTGTGATTTTATAAAACAAAAAAAAAGCCGCCACTTTACTGTTTACTAATCTTCCGTAATCAGAAGTCAAGCTAAGTGACCATAGTGGTAACAATCAGTTGAGATCGACCTCATGAAGAAATTTCGTGATTCCTATTTTACCTGACCTCGAAAAACCGAATTCTCCCACCAAACACGAGATCGAACGGATCTCACAACCGAAGTGTAAGACCATCTCCTAAGGCATGTAAGCCGAAGCTTAAGTGAAAGCAGGTTTGCATTTAATCTTTTTATAACTACCGTCTACAGATAAATTAAATTTTACAAAAAATATTTCTTTCTGTTTTTTACGAATATTCTTCTTTTAAAATTTTTCTTTGTGTCTTCGAGGGCACTACCACACCTAAATTTAAAATTTAACTGCATGTCCTTTATAGCTGTGTAGAGCTGTAATGCAATCGAAGCACCTAATTATTTTCTGTTTTACTACATCCTCCTCTGCGCAGTACAACTAATTACTCTTTAAACAAGGGTCTCTAATACGTAGAAAAACACACAGATTCATTTAACATGACACTAACCCACTGGAGTTATGTTTTATTCATCTGTTTGTTCGTCTACACCTTCCCCACTATACTTTTTCCACTCCTTTATTAGACAAGCAAAAAGAAAAGCAAACAACAACTATTTTCTAAACGTTTGATAGAAGAAAGTAAGTAAAAATGAAAAGGAAAATTTTGCAATCTAAGCTCCTGAGAAAAACAAAAGAAAATTCAGACCACTGTTTCCATTTAATTATATTCTTAAAAATGAACCTCAAAAACCAAATGCTTGCAACAATGGGAAAATAGCTATAAACTAAACACAATGTTGTTACGGCAGCAATGGAAAGTAGTGAGAGTAACACTTCAAATAGCAAGGAAATGTATAAACAAAAATAAAAATTTATTTCTGTAGACCAAGAAACAAAAAGTTTTTCTAGAGATAAAGGAGAAAAAAAACGCAATGAATTCATTTTACGAGAAACTGGGGTTTTCTATACAGTACACGAATTGTTTGGTCATAGCAAGATAAAAATGAGCTTGGAAGAAATTAAAACATTAACAATTCTTACATTAACACTATTGCCAACAACAAGGCTTAAACTCCACTACAACTACCAAGCAGACAAGCAACATCTTCAACATCATCACAATCACGTTTACCATAATGCAATTCCATGGATACGGATTATAGTCATCGGACTTTTTTAATGTCCAACAAAAAGACAAAAGCAAAAATTTCTATTAAACACTCGTAATTGGGCGAGGGTACCAACAAAAATAGTGGCAATAAATTGCTGTTATGATGAATGTTGGTAAAAAAAAGAATGAGGAATGTACATGGAAATTGTAACTAAATGGATAAAACCACTTAAGATCCTTGCTTTACTTTTTTTTTTGTTTAAAGAGAAGCAGCACTTCAGGCAACAATGCCTATTTAGTCAAGTACCGTGCTCTTTAGTAACTGTGATAGAGAAGAGATCAGACAGGTGGTTACAGTAGAAGGATAGTTACGGAAATTAACTGTCTTATAAGGCAGCATAGTGACCATGCCTTCATCACTGAGCAGCCCCACCGACTGTCAATTTTAATTTGCAGTGAAAAAAACCAAGGGAATCGAACCCACAACCCCCAGTCTTATAAGTTAGCACACTACCTACTAGCCTACAGGGGCACCAAAAATAATTATTAGAACGTGTGTGATTTAGCTTTATTTAGCAGTCCATTAGTATGCGAAAGCTATTTTATTAAAAGACAAAATAACTAAAACTATTGAAGAAGATTTTAAGAAAAAGGCGTTTAACGCCTTCATTGATAAAATCTACAATAGAATTACAAGTGCCCGATGAGTTAAGACTGCGTGCACAATATTACTCGACGAGAGCATTACACGATTATTGAAAAATATATCACCAAGATGGATGCTGCGGTTTCTCACATTAGGGAATTCGCGAAATACATGAATAATTTACAAAGATATTTTATATGGGGTTTTTCAACAAGCAGTTTGTGTTTCAATTGGAACAATAACATGGTTATTTTTGCCATTTGGTTATTTGATGTATTCGTAGTATATGCATTGGCAATTGTTACAATGAATTCAATTTTGCATGAAAATTGCATTAAAATAAAAAAAATCCACTCTGAAAATGGCGGTTCTATTAAAATTTCCTTTCGAAACATTCGTGATATTTTTGGACAAAATAATCGTCCTTCTCATTTAATTTGAGTCTACAGGCTCGATACAAAATGTGCAAACACCAACGCATGTTCGCCTGAGTCGTTCAACTGCAAACATCGCAGCAATAAGCGACAGTGTTGAAGCAGATCCAAATTTGTCAATTCCTCGACGTTCTCAACAATTAGGATAATCCAAAACCATCGCATGGCGAGTTTTGCATAAGGGTTTGATTTTAAAGCCTTAAAAGGTTCAACTAGTACAGGAATTGAAGCCGACCGACCATTCACATCGCCGTAGATTCGCTTAATTCATTCAGGAACAAACGGACGGTTTCTCTAAAGGAATCACTGCTTCAGACGAAGCCCATTTTCACTTGTCAGGGTATTTGTCAATAAGCAAAATTTCCACATTTGGGCTTTTGAAATACCTAGAGCGATTATTGAGAAGCTTTTGCATGCTCAAGGTTCGCTATGTGGTCTGGTGGCATGACTGGGCCGTTTTTTTTGTTATGAAGATGAAGCTGGAAATGCGGAAAAGGTCAACGAATCACGCTATCGCGAGATGCTAACAGCTCAATTTTTGGACGTGGATACTAACATGCGGTTTAAACAGGACGGTGCCACACGCCAATTAAACGATCAATTTAATGCAAACCAAATTTAAGTAGCCAGCCAGATCGTGTGATTTAACACCACTGAAATATTTTTGGTGGGGCTCTGTTAAGGACAAACTCTATACGGAGCCAATCAAATCGATTTCAGCCTCAAAACTAAAAATTCGTGATGTGATTAACGAAATAGAACCGCCGTTTTGCCAAAAAGTGATTAAAAACGTTGCACAGTGGATCATTTTACGAGAAGGCGGACAAAAGTCCTTTTTTTCATGGTCCCCAATTGTAAAATTTTAAAGTTCGTTCGAAAGTAGATACAGGTATACCTCGGGAGCCAACAAATTAAAACTTTATTTTAGCAGTATCACACTGAACAGGGTGATTCAAAATGAGCATTTTCAGTATTTTGCTAAAATGAGAAATTTCTTTGTAAATTTTTTAAATCTATAACTCTCTTGCTGTACAAGGTTTTTTAACGAAATAAACTTTGTATAATAGCGTAATATGTTAGCTATTAGTATAAGGAAACTGAAATGTTTTTGATTGATTTTTAATTTTTAGAATTTAATTTTTTTAGAGGTCCAATTTTTTTCCAAATTCACTTACTAAATAGAGCATAACTTCTAAAGTTCGTTAGGAAATGTAAAAGTATTAGCACTGTGTCATAGCCCCTAATATCTCCTATACGTCTATACCCCATTGTATATCCAGCATGATCCGATCGTGAGCAGTAGAACAATTATTCTGACACAAGGTCGAAAAGTTTTTGCAAAATGGAATTAAAATTTTTTTTTCTGATTTGCTATTTCGTAAGCATTTTTTTATTTTTCAAAACGCCCTTATGAGAGACGTTGTTTGGATGAATATGCGTATTTTCAGAAAGAAAACAAAAACTTTTAGTAAATTTCAAAGTCATGCACAGTTGGTCACACAAATATTTGGCATACCTTAAATAACGTAAATTGATATAATTTAGGTCACAAAATACTTTGCTTTTTAAATTGATTTGCAATGATTGTAAAATAGTATGGAAAAATGAAAAACCCTCGTCAACAAAATATTGCAGACCAATAAAATTTACTTTCAAAATAGAAACAAAAAATTTCACAACTGAAGAAGTTCGAAAAATAAAAGATGCAATTAAAGACTTTCAACCTGTAATACTGTTAATGAACAGGTAATTGAAGAAAATTTTAAAATGTATCACACAATGATTGATGGAAAGTTTCACAAGCTTTAACTGATACAAAAGCATCATCAAGCTGCATTATACTCCAAAGGACAAGTCAATTAAGTCCTCCAGTTCCAGAAGAACACTTTTAAGGCAGCATATCAATTTGGATTATCCCCTCTTCATACTAGAATACGTTTTATTGAGCATATTCTTAAATTGGGATGTGAGTTCGATTTTGGTCCTTTTAACAGAAACAAAAACAGAAACAGTGAAAACAATTGAGAAAAATGAAGAAAAAAGAAACCAAAAAAACATTCAAGAAAAGTATTTAGAACAAAGCCTAATCATCGATCAGCCACAGCAAGGGGAAGGCAACACAAATGATGGAAACAGCTATACTTTACAACTAAAAATATTGTTGGACATATTTGCTATCCGCAGTTCATGAAATTTTGTACCATGGGGAACAAATAATTCAACACAATATTCTACCAATAGGAGATCTATCTGAAAAGGCGCAAGAAAAAAGAAGCAAAGACTACAGACTCTTTCGCGAGCATAACACAAGAAAAATTTCTAGATATTGTACTAATGAAAACTTGATTGTTATTTTATTATGCACATCAGATTCCTATATCTCCAATATCCGGAAAAAATGGAAAACTACTTCTATTGAACTAGATGTAGAAGCTAAACTGCTTCTAGAAGATGAAAATCAAGGCTATTTGGAAGAAATATTTACTAATGTTGTTTAATTTTTCCAAACACAAGAGTTATCTGTATGTATTTCATCCTTTTAAAATTTGTTTGTACATTAATAAAGTATTAATCAATTTACAATAAAAGTTTACATATACGAGTAGTATTTATGTTTATTTTGGACATAAATACCTCCTTATCTAAAGTAAATTTTAACCAATGAATATATTTTTTATGTTTTTGCTACTTAATCAACTTATTTTTAACTCATATTGTTTCAAAAAACCAACCTTTGGCCATCGCACTAAAAATTTCACAGGGGCTAAAGCTTGGCCCTACCTGACTTAATTTAAGTTTATAATAAGTTTTATAAGTTCTAAACGTGACTCAAAATATAAGACTTTATGTAATACAAACTCTTTGAACAACTTGTAATACTTTACTTTCGTACCAAAAATCTGCTAAAACTTAGAATGTATTTTTAAACCTATCACAACTATTTTTTTTCCGGTAGATTTTAAACGAAAGCTTATAATCTCACCTAGTAGACAAAGAAAACCGCGTATCAAAATTACGATCCGTTCAAAAGTTATATATTTTTGACCGCCTTCTCGTAAAATGTTCCCATAGTGCGTTAGTAAAAGAATCGACATCTGTCAGAGTGGTCGCGGTTTACACTTGCCAGATATCATTTGTCAATCATAATTGCCGCACTTTTCTCTTCGTAATACAATAAAAATTGTTGGTTTTAGAGCAACAACAAGATTAAGAAGGATAATTGGAAGTATATTTTCTGTTATAACAATCAGCAATTCACTAGTGTAGGTACTACTGTCAAGTATTGATTCAGAGGAGCTAATCTATTTCGATTCGTAAAGAAAATCAATAGAATTTTTATTTCGTTTGAATGTTATGAATGTCTTTTCTCTCAGATCGAGTAATTCCTACGCAAAGCAATTTTAGGCCCACCCTAATGCATTGCGGTATCTATCGAAGTTATTTATAAACTTTAATTAGATATTTTCGAAATTTGGATGGTAGCCAAATGCAAAGAAGGTGGAAATTTATTTTCTCCTTCTCCTGTACCCGGCAGATACAATACCATACAACGCAATAAGGATGTCTTTATAGTGCCAAGCGACAAGGCAGCTCGCCATTATATTGGAGACATCTATAGTGGATTCAGGTGTAGTTAATTAATCAGTCTCTACATTCCTATTCCTCGGACGAAAAAATGTCCCATGAAAATCGATCCTACTAGATTTGAAGTAGTGGTGTAGTTCGCCAAAAAAAAATTGTTAGAACTTAAAAGTTAGTATTGTACTAAAACTAGTATTTTTACCCTACTTGATAGAAAACAAGAACTTAAAAATGCCTCCGTTAATCTTAATGTTATTTTTCAAATTTGAATACAAACATTTCTTTATTTAGGATGAAAAACAATGAGAAAAACTTATTTGGAGGACCTTGTAAAAATCGTTCTTTCTGGAGGTGTCAAAAAGTTTGAAATTCTCAGAATGTAGTATGTTTTCTTTGCAATTTAAGAACGAACAAAAAATGAACTTAGGCCTGACTGAAAATTGTTTATTTAACTAAACATATTTTAAAATAGTCCCATGAATAATTAATTATGAGTAAAATATCAAAAATTGTTTTATATTATCCAAATTCAAGCGCTTCTCTAAAAAACAAGGGATTATGTCTTATATTTTTTTAAAATGAAGAAGCATCTTAATTCCAATATATTGTTACATTTTTCTTCCAAAATAAATAACATCAGATTTTAGAGTTTTTAAATTAATGGCAAGTTTATTTACTTTAACTACACACATTAAGATTTGGACATTGGTACTACAGAACAATTTACTAAAGATTCAGGTCTTTACTTCACAAGGTTTATTTTTAAACTGACTAACTAACCGCTCAGATGCTGTCTTTTATATTTGTCCGCTAGAGGTCTAAAAAAATGAAGAATTTAATATTTTCTTTGTATCACATTTTGTCGCTGTTATATTATTCACTCAATGTATAGGCGCCCGTTAGTCTGTTAAAGTTTCTTCACGGAATTTGTCTTAAAAAAGTTGTTGCTAACTTGCGTTTACTAACTGCGTAGTTTTCTAACGATAAATTTTTTATAGAAAATTACTGTTGTCGATAAATTTGCTATATAGAAAAATTACTGTTGTCGATAAATTTTCTATATAGAAAAATTACTGTTGTCGATAAATTTTCTATATAGAAAAATTACTGTTGTCGATAAATTTTCTATATAGAAAAATTACTGTTGTCGATAAATTTTCTATATAGAAAAATTACTGTTGTCGATAAATTTTCTATATAGAAAAATTACTGTTGTCGATAAATTTTCTATATAGAAAAATTACTGTTGTCGATAAATTTTCTATATAGAAAAATTACTGTTGTCGATAAATTTTCTATATAGAAAAATTACTGTTGTCGATAAATTTTCTATATAGAAAAATTCCTGTTGTCGATAAATTTTCTATATAGAAAAATTACTGTTGTCGATAAATTTTCTATATAAAAAATTACTGTTGTCGATAAATTTTCTATATAGAAAATTACTGTTGTCGATAAATTTTCAATATATTATTTATGTTGAAAATAAATTTTCGTTTACTTTATTACTTAATTATTTTCTTTTCAAATTTAAGCAAGACGCATCCGTAACAAGTTTAAAAAATATTTCTATAACTATTTTACCTTAATTTCTTATTCCTCCCTCGTTTAAAAATCTTCCATCACTAGCATCAACGGATAGTTGTTGTAGTATTTTCTCCTCAGGAAAACAAGTACTTTTCAATGCAAATGTTTGATTTTGTATCCGTCTTCAAGACTGCTTTTATAAAATTATGAAATTTATTAAATTTTGACAAAAGATGAAAATAACATCAGCATAAATACCACGATTTCTTCTATTCACTTTATCCATTTTGCTTCGTTCTCCATTATTTTATGAGTTTTTTATGGTAAAAAAAAATAATAAAATAAAAACTGATACGTTTTGCTTCTAACAAGTTGTATCAAATTGTTGCTGGAAAATTGGTTTAATTGCGTATCTTTAACTTCATATAAATTTCTTTTTCTAGTATATCTTAAGGTTCTATAAAAACAAAACTGAAAACGGAAGCAAAATGAAGTTTTCGAAGCCTTTAGAGTAAAATGTTGCAAATTTTATTCGGATTATGAATATTAAAGAAAAGCAAAATAATAAAATTAAAAAACAATCTATGGACGATATTCTTTTAGGAACAGTAAAATAAATATTTATTTTTCATATTTTTCATCATTAGCACTTCTCATTTTCTTTCTAGAGAGTAAGGACAAATCGCCAATGGCAAGTAACACTTCTTCTTCTTTAAATCTGTTCTATTTTTTAGTCACAAATCTCACATTGCCTTAACTTTATTGATGTTCTTGTTGACCAACTTTTCAAGGATTGGTAGTATAATCTGGGTCAACTGATTTCGTAAATAAATTTGTTTGAATCACATACGGTTCTGTATACATCAGTTTATATATTTTGAAGTCATATTTTTCTTATTTGTTGCAAATTTAAAGTTTCTACTTATAACGACGGCATGGAAAGGAAATAACCTTTAATTTTAAATTTGTTATGCACTCATTGTAATAGTGGACATTTTTGCATCCCAAACTTAAATTAATGAAGTCTGCTAGTCAAAGTCAGCCACTATAGGAACAATACTAATATTTTGTTTTTTTATACCATAGGTTTCTCTAGAGAAAGCTAAGCTATTACCAAGCTATTTTTATATTTATATTACAAAATTTTACTTTGGATTTTAGGGCGTTTTGCATAAATTCATATTAAAATATTCATACTGCTTGATTTGGGTGGGCAAATTTAAAGTCACCTAGTAGATTGCCTCTCAAAGGATTAAATGTTAAGAACTAAGTTGCCATCCTTTAACATTTATGAAGTAAAAAGTTGGAAAATTTTAACAATGAAACATTACCCTCTTTAGCAAAGAATTCAATTTAGTTGTGAAAATTTACTTTCAAAACGACATAACTTGCCTGTGTCACTTCGTAAAATTCCATCAGCTTTCTTCGTAATCTGACTCCTGCTGAGACCGCCGTGTGCCATTTATTTCGAAGCTCAAGATATTGCTGCTGACAATAGATCAACATAATATGTTTGTAGTAACCGTAGTATCACTACTCGTCGACGTTCGCAATATTTTGATCATCACTAGCGGCACTTTGCGCAACATTTGGCATAAAAGTCTTCATCTTCATGCTTATTAAGTTCAACTCGTTCAAGAATGGTCGACCATTGTTTGCGTGGAACGTTTCTAAATTGAGAGTTTGATAAACTGAATAAAAACAACGTATTTTTCAAAAAAATCATCTTTAGCTCATTTTCAATTAGGCGGTTGTGTAACCAAACAAAATTGTCGCATATAGGTTTTACCAAGTCCACAAACAGTCCTTGAAAAACCATATCATGTAAAGAAAGTGTCTGTGGGCAGGCGGTATCGACCTTTCTTTCTTTTTTTTCGAAAATGAGCAAGCCGAGGCGCTTGATTCTTACAGTTTAAAGCCCCTGCATTATTTTCACTGCAGCCTTTTGAAATACCGAGTTTACGTGAACTACCAACAAACACTGACAAACCTAAGAAATGTATCTTTTTATCAAATTTCCTTAAAGTGTTAGAGTTGGACATATTCACGACATTACATTTTATTATTAATTCCCATATTTTTACTTTACACTGCTTTCATTAAAACTGAAACTGTCCAACAAATATGTGTGTGTTTTATGTCAATTTACTTCCTAACCTCAAATTTGCCTACCCATTATTAATGCTTTTTTTTTAAATTGTTTTTCACAATTTTGCCATGTTATCAGAAGTATATAGCGCTTTATTTGGAATATATAAAAAAATAAGTTTATAAAAAGCGTTTATTCAGCTTCTTGCTTTTTAAATCAATGAGAGCTTTAAAATGCGATGATGTGTTTCATTTCAGTATTTTAATACTGAGATCTTATTATTACGATTACTCAACCCATTTTATACCTATTTTAGTTTTATAGAGTTCTAAAAATCTTACATATATTGCTTTAAAATTTAAGAAATTAAAAAAGAGTTGACCCATATAAATCCAACCTGGTCCATAGAAGGCTGTATAAAATAGGAGTGCAACAAGGCATTATAAACCAGCTTAAATTCTTATTTTAAGATAGTCCTATTTAGTATTGTTAGTGTTTTTATTAAAAACTTAAATAACAATCAAAGTAAATACTAGAGTATAGCTTGTCCATCTATTCCTTCATTTACAACAATTGAGTATTTTATAGCAGAACTAAGAATAAGTGCATAAACAAGTTTTCAAACAGAACATCGTAGAGTTAAAACTCCAAAATAGTTGAATAGTGAAGAATTTAGTAAACACAAAATGAAATTAAACAAAATTTTTCACTGATAGCATAGGTCAGTGATGGACTTACTTTTTGGGTGGCTTGCGGCGGGCCATTAAATTAAAAAAAAAACATAGAGGGTCATTCAATAAAAAATATTGGGGTTGCTGTTCAATTCAAAGTTCGGTTTAAGCCTGTTCACATAAATATGACGAAGCAAACATTGCCATAATTTTCTGCGCATGATTAATTAGCTTTTGGTAAGGATTTATAGAAACTAAGCTTATCTGTATTTAAAATTAGCTGTTTTAAATTATTATTACATTGCAATTCTATAATTTTCAATTGTAGATCAGATGGAACATTCTCAGGATTAACATTAAAATGCATTGAAAAAATATCTAAACATGGTTGGATTTTTTTAAAGTCAGCAAACCTTGTCTCAAATTCTGAATACAGTTTTAATAAAGATTGTGAAAAGACTTTAAACTTCTCTTCACTCACAGGCCTCAAAGAATGAGTCAAATCATTTTTTCTTAAACATTTAGAAAATATAAATAATTGAGTTTTAAAAAACCTCAAACTGCCCCAAGTTTCATCTATAAATTGATTTCTTCCCTATGACTTTTTGTTCAGTTTATTATAGTGCTCGAGTAAATCCGTGAAAAAAGCAAACTCGATGCACCAATTCTTATCCTCCAATATTTCCCACTCATTCCAAATTTCAGTTTTGGTTTTTAGAAAAACTTTAATTTCTTCGAGAAGACTCCAAACACTCGAGAAGGCATGCCCACAACTCAGCCACCTGATCTTTGTGTAATAAAGTACATCTGAAAATTCATCATCAGCATCAACTTCCGATAAAAACTCTTGAAATTGTCGATGTAACAAACCACGGACTCGAATGGTATTAATTAATTTTAAAATAATATTAATTACGTGGTTAATATCTAAGGCAGCCTTGCAAAGAACATCTTGGTGGATTATACAATGTAAAAAATTGTTAAATTAATTAATTTGGAAATTGGGGCTTTAAGAGCTTCCATCCCCTCTCTGAATTCATCTTAATATATTTTTCCTGTCGTCTTTCCTTTCAAAGATCTCAAACAAGCAAGTTCTTCGGCTATTACAAAGTTTTCATCGACTCATCTGATAAAAACTAAAAGTTGGGTTGTATCGCTTCTGTCAACACTCTCGTCCATAGTGACTGAAAAATACTTAAACTTTTTAAGACGTCCATCGAGTTTATTGGTTAAATTAGAAGAAATCGCTTCAATTCTTTTTGTGACCGTTTTACGTGACAGCCCTATAGATTCGAAATCTTGTACCTTTTCTGGGCGTAATACTTTTCCAATGCTAATTAACACATCCTTTATAAATTCTCCTTCAGAAAACGGTTTGTTACTTTTTGGTATTTTATAGGCAACAATGTGACCAGCTAACGTGGAGGATCGCTGAACACTTCTTTGATTTTTAAAAAACATTTGCTGACTAGATATTTTTCTTTTCAATTCCTCTGAATGAACTTTCTTGTCTTCATCTGTCATTTTATAGTACTTCGACGCAAGATGTTTTGAATTAAAGTGCTTAGAGGGATTATAATCTTTTAGTACAGCTACCGGTTCTTGGCAGATAAGACAAATAGGTTTTTGGTTATATTCCATAAAGAAGTACTTCTATGTCCACTCTTCTTGAAATACTCGACATTCCGAATCGATTTTTCTCTTTTCATTTACGATTGACATTTATGGAGGTAACAAACTAAGAGTATTTTACTATTGCACTTATATTCACAATACACTTTATTATTTTAATTACACAAATAAAACTGTACGTTGGCAACTTTATAAATTTACTTCACAATTTATTCTTTACGTCACGAGATTTACACTTTTACTGATTGCTGATTAATCCATCGCTGGCCCTTTGGCATTTGTTGCGCATGTTGTCTCGAATATTCAAGAACCTTCTATATCTCACATATAATAGTTGTTGTTATGTTATACGTTCAGTTTTCTATATTAGTTGTTAGTGTTTTATGATGTTTATGTTTCTTCTTGGAATAATACATCAGAAAGTTGTTGTTCTCTTGTGTGTACAATATTTCCTAGAAAACTACGCAGTTTGGACACAATATAATATGAAAACATCGCATTTTTTTGCTAAAATTATCAATTTATGTCTTTTTTAAAACATAATGTAAATTTATTTTTTGGGCATAATTTTTTAATAGGTTATTAATTTTTTTTGAAAAACGCTCGGCGGGCCGGATTGAAACCTCTCGCGGGCTGTAGTTCGCCCATCACCGGCATAGGTGCAATAGCATTAACCCCGGATATTTGACATATTACTTACATTTTCGTTAACCAATAAAACAAATTTATTTTAAAAACTTAAGGAATTCGGCTATGAAATAATTAATATTGCCGTTGATTAAAAACGCTCGTATCTATACAAATCTAAAAGCTTATAAACATATTTCAAGCCGTTAAAATTGTAAGTAAATTTTATTTTTAAATTTTAGAAATTTGTTTATCATGGATTTTTTCAAATTAAACGAAAATAATAATAGAGCAAAGCCAAACAATTTTACTACCAATTTTTAATCTAGAAGTTAAAAGTTTTCAACTGATAAAAAAAACCGCAGTCGGAGATACAAAAAGTTTAAGCAAAATGTTGTTTACTGATGTGTAAAACGTGTATAAAAAGGTTAAGGATAACGCTTAAAAACACCAGCTGTACAAATGTGCAAACTTACGAATCTTGTATTATGAAGCCATTTTTACAATAAATGTAGGTGTATGCAAAACGTCAATACATCGATAAATTAAATTGAAATCGAAGAAAAGAGGAAGAAATTTCTTAGAAGTGTAATTTGCTTTTAAAAATGCGTAAAAAAAGTCAAAAATTTAAGTTTCTTAGATTATTCGAAAGAGGTTGCTGTTTGTGTAATGCAAGCAAAAATGACGGTAAACATACAAGTAATTGTTAACTTCTTATTAATATTTCGTTACATTACTTGGTAGTTTAAAGATTTTAAAATGTAAGAAGGAAAAGGAAACTTTAACAAATTGCATCACTCTGTACCGAATTTTTTATTTGAAATATTAGTTGACACAGCTTTCAAAAAGTTTTAAATTTGATTCATAATGAAGCAGTTTTCAGCGGACCTCATTCTTGCAAGCAGTTTCTTGCAAAGGTGTAAATAATAGTTATCTTAAATTTCTAGTCTCTTTTGTATTGGTGTTGAAGGAACGATTAATGAAAATTCAACAAATTAGCTACTTATTTTAAGCTAAAAATTTATTAAAAATAATAATTAAATTTCAGATAATTACTGATAGAATTTTTTTATTAGTAAAATGTAAAAATAATTTCTGCAATGACCAGGACTAAAAGAATGCAAAAATATCATTGCAAACACTTTTGAAGAGTTTTTCTCTGCATTGGCTACTTAGACGGAATTAAGTTGGCAGCAAAGCCACAGGATGATCCTCAAACACTTTCTTCAAGAAATCATATTTATTCCTCAAAAGTTAAAGGTAAAGGGTGTTTTTTTAAGCCCGATAGAATTTGAAATTGTAAAAAATAACACAAAAAACTAAATTGTAATCAAAATTTCTTCTTTATTCGAAGGATCAATACGTGACATTAACATTTGAAAATGATTTCGGGCATATGGGCACCGCGGCTGTTCTTGACGAAGCGCATTCTGGACGTCCAATTTTGGGCCACTTTTTCGAGCACTGCTGGGCGTATGTCACGAATAACACGAACAATGCTGTCCTCCAAGGCGTCAATTGTTGCTGGTTTATCAGCATAAACCAGTGACTTCACGTAGCCCCACAGGAAATAGTCGAGTGGTGTCAAATCGCACGACCTTGGAGGCCAATTGACAGGTCCATTTCTCGAAATCAACTTATCGCCAAATTTTGATTTCAATAAGTCGATGGTTGCGTTCGCTGTATGGCACGTAGCGCCATCCTGTTGAAACCACATCTCGTCTGGATCAATGTCATCCATATTTTCAAACAAAAAATCATTGATCATTGTGCGGTAACGATCTCCATTGACCGTAACGCGAGCTCCGGCCTCATTTTTGAAGAAATAAGGTCCGATGATGCCACCAGCGTGAAAACCGCACCAAACGGTGCATTTTTCTGGATGTAATGGAGTCTGTAGGGTCTGTTGTGGATTGGTCTCACTCCATATGCGGCAATTTTGCTTATTAACAAACCCGTTAAGCCAAAACTGCGCCTCATCGCTAAACACAATTTTGCGATAAAACAAAGGGTCAGTTGCCAACTGCTCTAGAGCCCAATCGGCGAAAGAACAACGCATATAATGATCTCGTGGCTTCAATTCCTGCACCAGCTGGATCTTATACGGGTATAGGCCGAGATCTTTGCGAAAAATTTTCCACGTAGTGGACGGACAGCCCCAATTCCTGCGACCAACGACGAATTGATAAATTTGGATCTTCTTCCACACTTTCGTTTACAGCGGCGATATTCTCTTCAGTACGCACATTCCTTCGACGTGTTGGTGTTGTTGCATCCTCTAGAGAGTATGTGGTACGAAATCTATCGACAGTTCAACGAATGGCTTGTTCAGATGCACGATTATGTACGCCATAAAAATGACGAAGTCGTCTATAAGTTGCGCGAATCGACGACTGATTTTCAAAGTAAATTTGGATAATTTCGTAGCGTTGTTCAAGCGAGAGTCTATTCATGATGATTTGTCAGAGTATACTGAAACAAATAAAAAAAAATGTTTCATCAAAATTTAATTTTTAGTGTTACTTTTTACAATTTAAAGTTCTATCTAGCTTAAAAAAAACATCTTTTATAAGCAACCATCGTCTTTAACCCATTAAGTTTTTGAATATCCAAGGAGCGTATATGATTCAAGTATAATAGTTATGGTTTATTTTTACACTGGAGCGCAATGCTTAGCTGCGGACTGCATTAAATTGACTGCTAATGTTATAACATCTTTTCGATAAAGCTCATCTGAAGCCGGTTAAAAAGATAGCGCTAACTTTAACCAAAATCAGAATCGATATTGAATTTGATTTAAATTGTTTTGGAATGCTCAAAGAACATTTTAATAGTTTAAAGAAATCAAGAAGTCAATTGAAAAATAAATCATCTTTAGAAAGAGTCTGCTATTGGATTTTAGCCTGCGCCACATTAAACACTTTAATTAATGACAATAACTTAAAGATTTAACTTTACTAAATAAAAATGATGAACCAGCTTTTCCAAATTAAAAGAATATGCCGAAATAAAAAGACGTGCATTTTTAGAATTAGTTGAAGAAAACGCAGAAATTCATTCATTATAAAAATATTACACAAACATTAGTCTAAATATATAAATATACTTACATATTTAAATTTAACAAAAACAAAAACTAACAAAATAATTTATTCCGAAGAGGATTTATGTTTAAATTGTATTTCATACCACTTGTATTCTTTCTTCACTTTCCAGCTGAAGCATTTTTATTTCGAAATCCTACTGCATCTTGTTGTCTTTTAATTCAAGTTCACTTACAGCCATTTCGTTTTCCATTTCAATTTCTCCATTTTCTTTTCTTGTAAAGAAAGAAGTAACGAAAAAATAATTTACATTTTTGCCCTTTGATGTTTTCTGTTGAAGTTTTTTCATACTTTTACTTTAAGGTGTTTGCAGAAGGAAGTGCAGATTGTAAATCTATTGATTGTACATCTGGCAAAGATTCTAAAGAACTAACGGGTGCTGCTATTTCTGATATAGATTAATGATTGTTGATACCTAAAAAACTGTTCTCTTCACAACAAATATCACAATCTATTACATCCGAAGATGTTTCCAATACAAAAAAGGAATGCACTCCTCGCCTTTGGCCAAATGTTTGTCCATTGGAGACAAATCCCTTCCATGTATTCCTAAATACATTTTTCGTAGCCTTCAACTAACAGACCAGCTTCGGTTTGATTTTTCCAGTTGAGAGCTGGTTGGTATATTATTTTTAAATGTCGCATTTTATTTTCCATTGGCACCCAATCCACAGCATTAACCGCAGCAGAATTAGAACTTATTTTTTTAAAATAAATTTGCGCTGTAGACTTCTGAAAATAAATTAAAAAGAAGAATCTATTAAATAGAAGGAATACTTGCCTCAAACGACACCAGTGTATCTTTCTCCACGACCTCAGGCACACTTTTCACACCCCTAAACCACTACACTTGATTAAATAAAAAACAACCTCAGACGGACACACGTACCTAGATAATGATAAAAGACGGAATTATTAAAATTTAGCCCCACATAAAATGCCAGGTGGAAGGTATTCCACCTATATTACTACATAAGACCTTAATTTCGTGATAACATTTACATCTGCACCTGGCCGTAAGCCTTAATCAAATGGTGGTCAAACCACTGGGAATGAAAAGCAATGTCATCCACGCCCTAGGAAGCCGAGGACTAATTCTAGCAACAGGTCTTTCCTAGTTGCAATTTCAGCGGTTCCAAAGGAGGGTTACACACCACTACTCCTCGCTGAAGAGCTGGAGACTATCCAACTCCTGGTCCAGAATACATAACTAGCATGCTCACTGGATTCGGATCATTTATCCGTTGGTATTATTAAAAGCGAGATGATCCTGGCCCTCATAATCAAATTCATGCGAGAGCCGCAAAACTAAAACCACCGCGATACTCCTGAAGGGCCAACCTCAATAATCAGTCAGAGAAACCGCTAAAAGTCCAAAGAGACAATTATCGGAACTCTGGGGTTTACTAATTACCGTGGAAATAACGTGGAGCTTCAAGTTGACTCCTGCTGCCTTCAGGGGACTGGGCTCCCTTATACCCCCAGCAGCACAGGTCTAAATGGTCAAGTAATCCATAAAGACCGAAAAATGTGCCCCCGGGGGGGATACGACCTTAATGGAAGAACTACCTAAACCCGAACACTGACTCACCAGTGCAGTTTAGAACTCGGCTTGCGAATGATGTCATCAAATCGAAAGCTCTCGCCGTTCATACCGAACAAACACCCAGCAAAGACGAAAAGAATGACAGCAGAATGTATTTTTGTTTATTTGTTTGTTTGTTTGTTTGAACAATACAAAAGATCAGGCCTATGGGCCGATCTTCTTGAAATTTTCACAGCATTTAACTGCATTTAACTCTACGGTGCACTCGACAATTTACAAAAGGGTTGAAGAATATACAAACTCGATTAAAAAACAGAATAGAAGAGTTTTTTCTCTGCCTATTGATACATTACTTACACCGTTCCGATCAGGTAGAAAGGATCATATCCTTTAAAATGTCTACAATATGTTTTAAATAAATTTTTTTTCTTGTTAAAATTTTTTTTATTACCTTGATTTCTTTTTTCAGCAAAATAAAACAAAAACTTTACGAATATAATTTTCACTCTTATAAGATTTTAACGAGGAACGGACAATGTAAAGGATGACAATGAAAATTATGTTTCGTTTATTCTTATGTCCATTGAATCCATCCAGCCAAACTTGAAGTCATCCAAACTTTTAAATTCAGCAATTATTAATAGTCGTTTCAGTTAAAGTTCTCCAAGCTTTGAGAAAAATAAATGGGGGAAAATATTATATAAATCAAATTTAATTAAGATGTTACTAATAACAACAACAAGAAAAAAATTCTAAGAAAACGCTTAAAGAAAGATAAAGGGGATAGGAAGGATATTCCTCTAATTATTATTTTACTTTTCAAATTCATATGCCAATATGAAGTTCCTGTTGCTATTCCTTACGTACGGTTGTGGTAGAAAAATTAAAAAGAAACAAAACTTAACAACCAGGACTCAAAGATTGTTAAAAAAATTCTTTTTAAATTATGCAAATTTAATAATTTCGTTTATTTCTCACATTTAAGTGGGGTAGAGTAGAACCTCCATTAAAAAGTGTGTGCGTTTTAATTTTGCTTTTATCTTTTCTGGTTTTGTCTTGTCGCTTTTCTTTACTTTTTATATTTTCCAGTTAATATCCAGAGGTTCTGAAGGATTATATTCGTATCTTACAATCTAAGCAAATTTTATTTAAATAAAAAATAAATACAAAGATATCAGATCGTACATCGAATTTATACTCTAAGCAAAGGTAGTCAAGGTCATATAACTTATGGCAAATTTGCACACATTACTATAGTGGTATGCAAGTCATAATTATACAAGTGCAAGCCATGGCATGCCATGATCAATTCGTATTTTAGTTAAAGTCAAGTGATTTCTAAGACTGTAGTTCAGCCACATTCAATTCATAATCAAATTATAAAATGACCCTGCATTTTATAATAAAAACAAAACCAAGGACAATCCGTGGCCCAAAAACATGCTAAATTAGTTTCGGAGGGCAATTTCCGTAACTATCCCTCTACTTTCACCACCTATCATATCTCTTCTCTATCCCTTTCCTAAAAAATGTAGCACGGTACTTGATTAAATAGGGATTGTTGCCTGAAGTGCTACTTCTCTTTAAAAGAAAAAAACAAGTCAATGCCTGCTGCCAATGAGTTTGTTAGCCGGTATACCCACATAAGTTCGGACAAATAATAGAGGGTGAAGGCTTTTTGTCAATGCAACAAAAGCAATTTCACCTTATTTCCAAGAAAAACAACAACAATATTGCGCTTTACACCGATTTATGAAGCTATAATTAAAACGAAGTCGAATTAAAGACATGTTATTTCTAAATTATATCTAATCCATATTTAAGACATAATCTAGAACAGTCGTAGGAGAGCTGCTCTCATTTTAGAATTATTATAGACAAATAATAGACAACTCAACACCAATAAAGTTTAAAGTGCGATGGCAGCACATGAAACTATAACATACTGACTATTTCGGTTGTTATAACAACACATAAAATTCATCCCACCTTGTACTGAAAAAGAAAGAACGTATATTTTGTTGGTTGCCTAATATTTTAATATACGATTTTGTTTGCTTTAAATAATCTTTGCTAAATTTATTGTTACAGAAATATTAATAAAAATAATTATTTTTGCATTGCAAAAACTCACCGTTTTTTCTGAGAGCACCCAACACACAGTTTTAACTTCTTTCTATATATTGTAACGACACGTTTTCGCTGGTTGCTGGGATAGCGACAGCGAAGGCCAGGGTCGTTGCAATTTTGTTTACTACCTACCTTCTTGGTTCGTAGAAGGAATGAAACTCAATGCTTTATACACGTTATAAAACTTATCACCAAGTTTATTTAATCAACTTTTACAAGGTAGATGGTTGATAGTGGACGGTCGGGAATCGTAGCCGAAGAACGGGGAGCCAACTCGCTGAGGCGATGGGCAGCGGTAGGAACATCAACATTAGTAAAGGCGGCAGCGGGACAGGCGGAAGCGGTAAAGGCGGCGGTGCCTGGTAGAGGTAATGGCGAAATTACCTGGTAGCGTTGATGGCGGCAGCGGTATAGGTGACAATACCAGTTAGTGATACAGGCGGCAGCGGCACTGGCGGCAGTATCTGGTAGTGGTACTGGTGGCAGCAGTACAGGCGGCAGCGGCACAGGCAACAGCAGTAAAGGCGGCTGTACCTGGTAGCGGTACATCGATAATGGCGGCAATACTTGGTAGTGGTACTGGCAGCAGCGGTACAGGCGGCAGCGGTAAAGTCGGCTGCGGCATAGGCGGCAGCGACCCAGGTAACAGCGGTAAAGGCCGCTGTACTTGGTCGCGTTAGCGGAACAGTCGACAGCGGTAAAGTTGGTTGCGGAGCAGGCGGCAGTGGCACAGGCGGCCACGGTGGTAAACTAATCACTATACCTAGCAGCAGCGATCGGGAGGAGTTCTTGGCAGTGTTAAATAATACTGAGGGGATATAAAATTTCGCAACAGCTTTAGTCGCATGGTCAAGCCAATCCCCGGTAGAAGATAAACTTCCACCAATTGCAACTGCACTGTCGATAAGAGATTATTGCGGAATATAAAATTCCTTCAAAAGATATCTTTCCGGCAAGCGGGCTGTCTGCGGGCAAGAAGTTATTGCGGAATATAAAATTCCTCCAAAGGGCTTCTTATCTACAGGCGATCTATTTGCTATCTGCTGATAAGAAGTTATTGCTGAGTATAAAACTCCTCTAAGACTTCTTATCTGCAGGCGATCTTCTTGCCAATTGCTCTCGTTTCATACAATGTTCCGTCTTATATACTTGTGCGTGGGCACAGGCATTCACACACACACACACACCTTATCTGCCATAGCTGAATGGCAACTATCAGCTGTGAGGTTTGGTCTGCATAACAGCTGGCTGCATTGATGATCTTTTTGTTCCTGACTCACAGGTGGCGCTCCGGCGTTCCCGACGGTTAATTTGAATGGTATAAATATAATGTAATATAATAATTATAATATAATTCATAAATACGATAATACTAGAAATTTGTCTTAAATTAAAGAATAAATTCAATTTGAACAGTATAACGTGTAATAATAATAATAAAAATAATAACTATAGTAATAATAATAATAATTCATTTTAAAATTAAGAAAAGTAATAATAAAGTAATAATATTGTGTTGATGAAAATGAGGGCACCACTTTCATCGCTACAATATAACCAGCTCAAAAAAATTTTTTCTGCAACATCTTTCTGAATTTGCATATTTTCGAATATATTCTTCCAACTTTACCTCTTGTTGCGCCCTCTTGTAGTTTTTATTACAGTAAACAAATAAATAACACGGGCGCACATCGAACTAACTTCAAATTTCTGCAGAGCAGTTAATGTAAATTTTCTAGGATTTTTTAATAAATCAATATATCAAGTCAAAGCAATGATATAATTAAGCAAATTATAATTAAGATAATTAATTAAGTTATATTCAAACAGGTGATCGTAAGTTCAAGTACTTCGTAGCATAACAAGATTAGCCACAGATAAGTTGTATTAAAGTCAAGTTAAAGTAAAACTATAATTAATTATATTAACAATCTAAGCTAATAACATTCTTTATTGCTATTGCATATGTATACATAACATGCATAGTTTAGATTAATTTAACATGATATCGTCAGTCAGTCGTATAATTGCAAGAAATAGCGAAAATGGTTTGAATAAGTTTTATTAAATTCAATTTAAGATTCTCTGCTGGTATTCAGCATTAAGTCATTCAGTTATAACGATAATATTATGGCGCTATTCTAATTTAATAATTTCCGCAATCTTTTCTTTTATTTCTTAAGGATGTATGAATTCGAGTTATTTTCTTTACAGTTCTCAGGAGATAGTTCGTATGCGCCTGTATCATAGTGTAATGTATTATCTTTTTATAGATTTCAAATAAATTGTTGGTTTGAGAGTTAATTTATCACTTCTACTCGTAGAAGCCAAGAATATTTAATTTAAGATTCGTTTGCAAACAGCACATAAAACATTTATTAAAAATATTTCTGTATCAGATCGTTGTATACTTTGTATTTCAAATATAAATAAAATGCTAAATGAAATTTAGTTATCAACTCATTTAAACAAAAGAAGTAATACGTACAGTTTGGCTATAAGTTGCTTATAATTATAGGACATTCGAGTTAAAAACAATATCGATGATATAAAGTCTTTAATATATCGTGATGATTATACATTCAAATAATTTAACCTTAAGAGGAGGCATAAAAATACGAAAACTACAGAGTATTCAAGAGAATTGCCTTTTCAAACTAAAAAGTTTTCGGAAAATCTATTCGCATTTTGGCAAATGTGTGTTACCAATAAAAAGAAATCGTATCTGGCTTTAATACATATGAATACAAAGTTTAATTTCCCAATTGAGTTATAAATTTCACTTTTTTGTTTTTGCTTTTTTTTTGCTTTGTTACGCAACGGCAATCTTTATGCTAGAATCACCTGGTGTCACGTTAAAACATTTTCGTACGAGTAAAAATTCTTTTTAGACTCGCACATCTACAGCAGCATTTTTTCTCAACAGGGTTTAATAATGTTGATTGTTAAAAGTATAATGCAGATTTTCTTGTAAAGTGCGAGGGATGCGTAAGAATTATTGTAATATATACAAGCAGGGAAATTTAAAAATATTATTTAAAATAATATACATTACTAGCAAACCAGATAGCTTCTTTTTTGTAACGTTTCTTTTGGGAATTAAAAAATGAAGAAAAAAATTTTTTTTTGTTTTATATTTGAAAAGGAAATATTTTATTTCATTGCACAACAGTAATGAATTCATTTCGATTATAAAAATGAAGTGGAATCTAGTTGAACTTCTCTAAGTAAAAAATGAAAGTGAATCCAAAGTAAATACTGAATCGAAGCGTTATACGTATCCGCAAATAAACCGTTTCATTGAAGTGCTCTTTGGTAAACCTCATTTTTTGTTTTTTGGTCTGACGTTAACACAAATAAAGCGGATGGTTTCCCAACTCGTGAACACGCAACGTATAGCTGCAGACGTGAAGAACAATGATTTTCTAAATTTATCCCGCAAACACTAAGCAATTGGCCTTGCGACTTGTTAATTGTCATTGCGAACGCAAGGCGAACCGGAAATTGCAATCGTTCACCTGCGTACGTTCCGTTAATAATGGTTGCCTCAATCAAATTCGGCATAAGTCTTTTCACCGCAATATCATAATAACTGAACCAATTTCGAGTTGCAAGTTATGTGGTAGAAATCCTGGTAACTCCAGAGAGTTCAAAAACTCCGTTGGATAATTTACTGCATAATCGGAATTTGTTGTGGAATCAACGGATTTGTATGTCACCAAATCGCCATCGATTTTTTATTGAATGGTGAAATTCTGTGCATGTACAACATCATTATTCTTTGCGGCGAGAATTGCTCGTTTACCTAACCAAGCAAAATTCTGATAATTCTCACTAATGTTTGCGAAAACATTTTCTATAAGAGCTAATTGAGAGCCTACAAATCATCAACAGTCCTAAGAAAGAATAATTAATCCAGCTGTCACATTAACTGGGACTTTTCCATTTCCAACAGCTAACAATTGTTTGGAAACTTGTGCAGCATTTAGATCATTTTGAAGTTGCACTCTCTCATATTAGTGGTTAGCGATAATATTTTTACGTTATTCCACAAAGGTGATGCCTTCAGGCAAGCATTCAATTTATCTGCAGGCGTTGCATGGGGAATTACTGGCATCTTCTGCCTGAAATCGTCTGCCAACAATATCATCAAGCCGCCAAAGATATTGTTATTTTGCCAAAGATCCTTCAGTGTGAAGTTAGGTGCTTCAAGTTATTCCTTATGTGCCATTGTGCACTCATCCGAAACAATGAGCTTGCATTGCATCAACCATTTTCCCATTGCACTGGATCGGGAATTACGTGATAAGATTTACATCTGCACCTGGCAGTGAGCCTTAATCAGATGGCGGTCATACCACTGGGAATGAAAAGTAACGTCATTCATGCCCTAGGAAGCCGAAGACTTATTGTAGCAACAGGTCTTTCCTAGTTGCAACTTTGACGATTCCAGGACAGGGTTGCAAACCACCACTCCTTGCTGAAGAGCTGAAGACTATACAACTCCTGTCCAGATCACATGTCTAGCATGCTCACTGGATCATTCCACCAAGTAGGTGTGATTAAAGGTGAAATAATCCTGGCCACCATATAAAACTGACCTGTCTGTTATGGGGCCGCGAAACCACAACCACCACGATAGTTCCGAAGGGCCTACCTCAATAATCAGTCAGAGAAACAGCTAAATGTCTAAAGAGACAAATAGCGGAAACTCTGTGGGCTACAGATTCCCGTGGAAATAACGTGGAGTTTCCAGTTGACCCCTGCTGCCTTCAGGGGACTGGGCTCCCTTATACCCCCAGTTGTACAAGTCTAGATAGTTGAGCGTTCGGGAATATTGCATGTTGGAGTATCAATTGTGTTTAAATTGAGTGGCAACTTAAGCGCAGAATGTGCAGTACGACCGCCATCTAGAAGAGTCGCCGCAATTCCAGATGATGCTAACGCCAAAGCTGTGTCACAATTTGATCGAAATGTGGCCAAAATCAATAAAATGACAAATATTTTGAACACCAGTATTATTTTCCACCGCTTTCATAAATGTTTCGTATATTTGTTTTTGCTGTTCATTCAGCAACGGCACATTATTTCGAACGAATTCCTGCAATGTGTCAACATTGTATTACAGCTCTCGATTTAATTCTTGGTTGAGTGCATGGTGCATCGATTGATTTGGCGCAATCATTCCTACTTTAATCAGTAGCTTGTTTGCAATAGTCTAGCATTGATCCTCAATCAGAATCAATCCTTCATTATATATTTCATCGGTTATTTGTATGGGATTATTTGTTCGAATGCGCAAGCAATGCAAGATATCTTCACATATGTATGTCGTCTTTCTATTTTTTCCATAACTGAATTGGTTGTGAAGGGAAACATGTGGTGATGATAATAGAGAACAGTGTTCGTGTTTGGTACGCATTTGATGAAACAGCTGAATCCGCAAGTGTTAAATCCTAATGAGAATCGTTTTCCAGAAAACCCAATAGCTGACATGCTTTTCGATATGTTTGGCATTGGTGGCCATTCACAGTTTTCAAATGCGCAAATGATTTTGGTCCACGTACATTTACTAACAGCAGTCGCAAATAAAAACATTCAATATTTCTATGATGAACAGTATACATGCGACCTAGCGCACGACGTCATCTACTTAAAATGAAACGTACTTATTTT
Source organism: Trichopoda pennipes (assembly GCA_030448955.1). Lineage (NCBI taxonomy): Eukaryota > Metazoa > Arthropoda > Insecta > Diptera > Tachinidae > Trichopoda > Trichopoda pennipes. The sequence goes on along the minus strand of JASKUP010000010.1, from coordinate 4,514,371 downwards.
CGTGAGGGATACTCACACACCACGTACTGGTGCCGTTGTAGTACATGCTATGTATCAGAGATGGCGCTGTATGTGAAAAATGATTTTCCCTGTTTTCCTGCTTTTCTCTTGAAATTTTTCCTGAATTTTCTTTGCTATAAACCTCACGGAGCCCGAGACTTCTTCGATGAAGTCAAAACCGTGGAACGCGGTTCGTTTATATTATAGATTAATAAATATTTTATGAGAATATCATGAAATATTTATTTAAAGGAATCAAGCACGAAATAAAATTGCACTTATATTGAAAAAGATTCCGAATAATTATAAATTACTTATAGATTAATTATTATTTAAAAACTAAAAAGCATTCAATGCCTATCAAGAAGATTCAGAAAGTGTCTCTTTTCTAAACGACTTCTTAACTGCCAATTCAACTGTAAATCCTAATGAATCTTCCTAGATCCTTCCTTATACCTAAATAGATTCAAGAAATTTGTTATTACTAGATCATGATTTACTATAACATTACTAGGAATGCAAGACCTATGACCTCGCTACAAGTTGAATTACTTGGCTTTACTTGGAAGGGAATTGACCTTAACATAAGTTTCAATTAATGATAATTATTATACAATTACATTTAACTAATACATAATTATATACTCAATTTGATTTATCTTTGCCTAGAGACTTTGTCTTGGCTATCGATAAATTCTTACTATGACTTCACTACAGCCGAATTGTGACTTTATTTTATTTTTCTTAACGTGTTAATTACAATTTGTGTATGACTTGACTTCAGATTGATAGAGATTTAATTATGTTCTGACTATTGCTTGACAATGGATTAACTATTACTGCACTGAAATCTGATTAAGATCTAACTATAACTTAGCTATGGGTTGATAATGACTTAAAAAGCATTGACAAGCATAGGCTTAGAATTAATAATGGCATGAGTATGACAAAGGTTTGATCACCTCCTAATTATAATCCGACTACTTCTACGCTATCTTAGATTGGCTATGGCTAGACCATTAATTGACTATGATTAAACAACAGCTGTGTTGACCTTTAGGTAAACTAACTCGTATGTGAACTGCCAACCTAAGCTAATCTAAGCTATGACTTCTCTATGAATAAACTGTGATTTGATCTACAGGGACTTGACTATGGTTTGAGTATGATTTACTTATGGGTTGACTCCTTTATGACCAATGTTAGACTTTTACTGAAAAAAAATTTTACAACAACTTGACTATAAAAGGACTATGATTTGACTCTATTAAGGGCTTGACTATAAAATAATCGACGACTTCTAGAGCAGTGTAATAATAACATTGTTAGCGCGACTTCCAAAGGCCACTTGAATCAGATGATATCACCGATTTTATTTCGGTGTAGCATCGGCTCTGATTCCCTGTTGTGTTGTCGCCTTCGCCATTTTCTTTTTTTGATATACTCCTTTTGGTACGAGGACAGCAAGCAGCTCAGACGATATTGACTATATAATAAAAGTTTCCACAATTTCTTTGCTAAAACGAATTTTAATAAACTAATATTTCATAATAATCAAGTTTTGTGGTGTTTATTATTTTTTTTTTAAATCCAGAGGAAATTGTTGGGCCTGGTCGACTGCCTTTTCAACAAACATTGTAGCATAATATAACACCAGGATACACAAGTACAGCTCCGATATGGACTGTGTTATCGGAACTGGTATATTTCAAGGTTGCTGGGAATAATAACTTGGCACTGAATGCTTGATAAGCATGATTGTCAATCTGACGCCGTGATTATTAATGTTCTACAAGTTGAAAGCGGGCTTACTATGACTTGCATTATGATAATCAGCCTAATGTTATAACTTGACAATGTATCGCTAATGACTTCACTAGGAATGGACTATGATTTGACTTGGCAATGGATCTACTCTGCTTGGCAGCATTTAATCTTTTATCTCACTATGACGTTATTTTAGAATTATTCATTATTTCTTCAAACGCGTATCCCTCGCATTCAATATTTCTAGCCACGTATATAAAAATGTGTAACGCCAAATGTTTTAAAAAGCTTCGAAAAATTATAAAAAATTCAAGTAAATTTTTGTTTCATTACGACCCGACACCAGAATCAATGACAGGAATTAAAAGAAATTAATCTTAGAACTGAAAACAAAGTTTCAATATGAACATTTATAGATGCAAACATACATATGTGAAAGAACGAAATTAAAAATGGATTTACACTGCAGTTTAACTGAAGATGATATAATAAATTAAAATTTAAGCTTTAAATTTTTTAAATAAAATCTTCATTTTCTAGGGACAATTTTAATAACAAATTTTAATAACAAAATAAAACAGGAATTTAAAAATTCATTAAAAATATGAAAAACAATTCCTTTCAATGAAATCAAATTTTTTAACTTGTTTTCGCACTCTATAACGTTAGAGTTTGGAAAATTTTTTAAAATACCCTTCCGTTACAGTGATGACCCACCCTCTCTCACTTGACTGGAATTTATTTTCATAGAGCAGCAAAACAAACATATTTGGAGATGACCAGACTTTGAAACAACACTATATTACATGATAGTGACCATTATTTCGAATGAAAATTGCTTGTATTTACTCTTCTTTCGCAAATAAATAACGAATGCTACAATTCGCTTATTCTTAAGTCAAGGTAAATAATTTCCAGCTCAGGCATCGTGGCCATAACCCTACAATTATTTTAATTTTGTCTCATTAATTTTGTCTATTATTGTATCAGTGAGGAAACTCAACAGCTTCTCGCCGACTACAAATCTATCGCAGTTGCTGTCACTATCTGAGAGTTGTGTTTATCATGTCAATAGCTTTTCAATTTTTGTCCAAAATTATACCTCGACGATTACTATTTGTGTCACTGTTTTTGTAGTAACCGACATTAGTAAAAAAGTTTCTCTATTGAGGATTGAACTGTTAAGTTTTAAAAAAAACTGTTTCGTTATTTATTTTATCCTTCAGATCAAAGTTCTTGTTTAAAGTGACAAATTATTGTATTTCAATAAAAAAAAAAGCGGCTAAACGATTGTTTCTTTGTTTTTGCGAAGCGTTGATAATTTATAATTCCACCTCAGCTAATAATTTGGAAAATTTATGGGACTTCTTCGCTCGTTTTGTATCGGGTTTTTCAGCAAGAAAATTGTTTTTCAATTGTGGCATGATAGTTTCGATATTTAGTTTTTTGACCTATTCGTAGTAGATGCATTGACAATTGTTACAATGAATTCAAGTTCGTACGAAAATCGCTTAAAAATCATTAAAGCCCACTATGAAAATGGTGGTTCTGCTCGATACAAAATATGCGAACACCAACGCGTGTTCGCACCGGGTCGTTCAACTGAAAACATCGCAGCCGTGAGCCACAGTATTGAAGCAGATCCAATTTTGTCAATTCCTCAACATTCTCAACAGTTGGGGAAATCCAAAACCACCACAGCTTTACAAGGTTCAAGTTGTGCAGGAATTGAAGCCGGCCGATGTCAACAAGCAAAATTGCTGCATTAGGGCTCCTGAAAATCCTAGAGTGATCATTGAAAAGCCTTTGCATGTTCAACGTGTCACTGTATGGTGTGCTATGTGGTCTGGAGGTGTGATTGGGCCGTTCTTTTTTTTCGAAGATGAGGATGAAAATGTGGTAACGGTCAATGGATCACGCTATCACGCTAGATACTAACAACTCAAGTTTGGCTTATTATTGACGACATGGATATCACTGACATGTAGCTTTAAAAGGATGCTACCACACAGCCAATGAAACGATCAATTTATTGCAAACCAAATTTCCAATCGCATACTTCCACGACAATCAGCATTTAAGTGGCCAGCCATATCGTATGACTTAACATCACTGAATTATTTTTTGTGGGACTATGTTAAGGACAAAGTCTATACAGAAATAATCGAATGGATTTTAACCTGAAAACTCAAAACCATGGCCATTATGCTAAAAAGTGATTAATATTATTTTTTATTCATAATTGTCGAACTTTTCTCTTCGTAGTAATACAACAAAAATTAAAATCATCTAAATTTTTAGTTTTATTTTGTTTTAGAAAACAAACTTCTTGTTGAAAACCCCTATAATAAAATTAAATTTATCATAATTCAAGTTATAATGATTTTATTATTTATATTTTTTAAGCTGGACACTACTTTTGAGTGCCATACAAGTTTTATAGCAGAATCGATAATCTTATTTTACTCACAGTGTAATTTTTTGTTTTTAAATGTCAGCTTGATGTATGTTTTTTTTAGAAAACTTTAGCTAATCACTACTTTTCCTTTAACAGCGTTCTCAGTAACAACAGTGGATGGATGTAAAGTTAAATGTGCCGCACTTATGTGTACATATTTCCATACATATTTCTATACAGGTACTGCAAACAAACATCTAAGCAAAACTTAACAATAATTATAACTACTCATATATCCGTTCGTATAGTATTAACAAACAGAACTACGCGCTTTGACAATGGGTTTCGCTTGCATACGGAAACAACTACTTGCAAGCACTGAAAGAAGTATTCACAAGTAGCACCGCTGACATAATCATGAGAATTAGTTACACTAACTATTATGCGACTGTAACAAACAAGCTTACATTATTAGTTTTTGATACAAACGCACACACACACACACACACTCACTCACATATATAAAACAAATGCAAACAAACAAAAAACAAAAAATAAATCATCCATTCATTCATTCACCCATCCATCTAATAAAACAGCCAGCCCAACAACAAGCCAGCCTGGCTCGGTTGCTTGCTTGCCTGATTGCCAGAACGCCAGTCAGTCTTTCATTCACTCTTAGTTGTGGCAGTTCTACAACAGTTCTAGTTCTACACCAAATAACAAACCATTAACACTTGTTTCTGTCATATTACATGAAAACGGAAATTCTATTTTTATTATTTTTTGTTGTTTTTTTTTTGCTTCGTTTGTTGCTGGTATAGCTGCTGCTACTGCCTCTAAATATTGCAATCATTACAACTACCGTTGCTGCTGCTGATATTTTGTTTAAAGAACAAACAAACAAACAGTTTAGCTTTGGGCGGCGTACGCCTAAAGAAACTTTTTGACGTGGGTACTATTTTTTAACTTTTTCATTTTTTCTCCTATTATTTTCTATTCATGTTTATGACTCGGCTGGCAGTTACAAGCGAGATGCTGGAAGAGGGGGAAATATACTATAAAACAAGGTACAGTGGGTAAAGCGTTTACGGCAAACCTTTTAATGCTGTAATTTTCCTAGAAACTTTTATATTTTCAAAAGATGAAAAAGATTAATTATTATAATAGATAGATAATAGCATACATATATGCTAAAATCAGGAAGAAATAGATTTTAGCCAAAATTAATTAATTAAGCACAAAAATATTTTTTTTCTGTTAGCGGCCACGTTTGAGTTGAACTATTAGCCAACATTGTTTTACCCGTCGTTCTAACTTTAATTACTATAATGTAAGGTGTTATTATATAACTTCATCTCCCCCCGGGTGCACATTATAAGTCTTTATGGATCACACAACCATCTAGACTTGTGTCTTGCGGGGGTAAAAGGGAGCCCAGTCCCATTCAAGGCTAGTAGGATTCAACTGGACAATCCACTATATTTCCACGGAAATCAGTAAAGCCCCAGAGTTCCGCTATTTGTCTCTTTAGGCATTTAGTTGTTCTTTGATTGATTATGTAGGTAGGTTCTTCGAGAGTATCGTGGTTGCTGTGTGTTTCGAGGCCCTTGTTTGAGTTTGTGGGTCGGATCATTTACAATGAACAGAATGAATGGTCCAGGTCCAGTGAGTATGAATGCCGTCGTGTTCTTAATTATATTAAGCTTCATGCGTTCTGGACCAGGAGTTGGATAGTCTCCACCCATTAAGCAAGGAGTGAAGGCTGCGGCCTGCTTCAGACTTTTGAAGTTGCAACTAAGAGTGACCGGAGGATATACGTATCCGAAGGCCTTCTAGGGCGAGGATGACGCTACATTTCATCCACAGTGGTAATGATCCATCATCTGACTAGGGCCCACGGCCAGGTGCAGATGTAAATCTTATCACGTCAAAACTTCATCTCTAAATGCTCGTCATGCTAGGCTGCCCGTAAAATCACTGTCACTGAATGTGACATTTTGTAGCCACGTGTCAAAAATATAAAATTAAGATGTGAGTAAATTTTGGTATGGAAATTCTAGTTTTCAAATCATTGCGAGTCTTTCTGGGAACTCAGTTATTTCAGTGGCAGCTACGCTATTTGATGACCTCTGTTATTACGCTAAATTATGAGCACTACGAACATTCTTTTGGAAAAAGTTGCAAGATGCCACATTCACAGCATTAGAATATTAAAAAACATTAATAGACCCATGAAGTATTGTGTTATCTCTTGGGAGGGTGGTATGAATTGCCACAAAAATATTACTTCTTTTGGCTTTTTCAGGCAAGGTTTTCGGAAGTCAACAATTTATGAAAATTAATAAAATTAATTAAATAAGTAATTTATTCATCGGAATCATTTTTAATCTAAGCAATTTTATTATTCGTGCTTGATTCCTTTAAATAAATATTTCGTGATATTCTCACGAATATCATAAGATGTTTATTTTTTAATAAAAATTTTTATAATAAATATTTCGTGAGAATATCACGAAATATTTATTTAAAGGAATCAAGCACGAATAATAAAATTGCTTAGATTAATTAAATAAACTATGATCCTTCACCAGAAGATAAAACATAATTTGAGATTGATTGATTTTTGTTCCTCCACATTGGTAACATCTAGCTTTCATATTCGAATAATTTTACTTAATTCTCATTTGTTTTTAAAAGCAACATATTCGTATAGCATCCTACGAGAAATATTTGTGAAAGTTGTGATCTCACAGCTTAAGGCTGTGTGTGTAAATAATCAAATTGGGTGCACAGTGCACTATTGTGCTGAAACAAGGCCTCAAAAACCGTAGTCATAGCTCCATTTGATTCGCCGCTAACTTTTTTTTTATAAAGAGAAGTAACACTTCAGGCAACAGTGCCTATTTAGTCAAGAGAATAGATGAAATAGGTGGTGAAAGTAGAAGGGTAGTCGGAAATTAACTGCCGTATATAAGACAGCACAGCGACCAGTGACTATGCCTTCATCGCTGAGCAGCCCCACCGACAGTCAATTTTTATTTTTTGTAGTGAAAAAAACCAAAGTCTTCGTTGGGAATCGAACCCACAACCCCCATATTTACAAGCTAGTACACTACCTACTAGCCTACAGGGGCACCTAAATAGTGTTTCTAGCAACCTTTAATTCAATTATTTTCCAAACAATACAAGCGGCATTATTATTTTTCGATATAGCCGCAGATATGACAGACAAGATAATTTTTCGATATTTAATTGGAGCTTCTGTAAAATCCAACCTGAAAAAAAACGTAACGAATACTCAGTCAATTGGATCTTGTAGACTAGTAACTCTATTAAAAATGCTCATCATAATATTGCGTGAGCATTTCAGTGGATGGCGGTTGCCACCGCGGACTCGTCATACGATATACACCGTATTACAATGAAGACCATGTGTATTGTTCATACGCAAGCTAACGGAAAAAAATGCTATATAATTTAAAAAAATCCTCCTGATTGGTTCATCCTTTATAAGTTCATAAAACGATAAAGTCACAACCCAACTGGAAAACAGTAAGGTAATAATTAAATTGCCGTTTATAACTATTTGCTTAACGAAACATCTTCTCTTTCCCATAGTGCTTAATGTTCTTATAATGAATGGTTACTAAAACTAAATTGGTAACTCAGTATCAAAAAAGTGTAGAAGTATATGTGTATGACTTCTTTTATAAGTTGAGTTTTTAGTTTTTGGGTGTTTAAGAGGAACAAAAACAAAATGGATATTCATTCACAAAGACACACAAACACACACACACACACACACACACACACACTAAAACAACCGGCAGAAAAGTTTTTGAAAATACGCCTGTCACCGTCATTGCAATAGACAAGACGTCATAATATAGAACATACACCAACAACCAACAGCAGCAACAGCAACGGCAACATTAACACCAACCAAAAACTGCTTGTAATAATAACAAATGTAACAGCAACAGCAATAAAAAATAAAAACTACATAAAAAGTTACTGGAAATACATCATCATCAACAAAAAAAACAAGCAACAAAAACAACTTTTGCAGCTGCTGCAGCTACAACAACAGCAACATAGCAACACTACCCTTTGAACTTTAGACGCAGTAAAACTTTAAAGAAAATAATTGCTAGAAACGCTTGCTTATTCTTAGTTTAAATGTTGTTTCCTATTTCCAAATTCATCATTATTTCTAGTTATTAGTACTATCGGCACTAGAAAATTGAATTCAGAGATAAGTTAAACGAAAACAATTAAATTGAAATTTAAAAGAAACTTAAGCAAAAAACAACATTTAAAGATGTTAAACAGTGCTGCCAATATTTATTTTAGCTTTCTCCTAAAATGGCTTAAAGAATATTGCCAAATATCGCCGATATATGAAATATATAATATAGGGTATTTTTATAGAGGTATAGGACACTTTTTAACTGTGATGTCATTTTATCAACTGTGAAGTCATTTATGTTTAGTTGTGCAAATTTATTTTAAAAATCATGATTTGGCTTTAAGTTTCCGATCCCGACTTCATAAGCGAACTTTGTTTTGCGATGAAGCTCACTTTTATTCGAATGATTACGTCACTAAATAAAACTGCCATATTTGAAGTGCTGATTATCCTCAAGTGTATGCTGAGGCATCGTTACATCCAGGAAAACTGACTGTTTGGCGTTCTTTATTGGTTGGAGGAGTCATTGGTCGGTATTTTTTTTTCCGCTCGGACCAGTATTAAGGAGGTGACCTCTACTCATGCAGTGCATTATATCAAAACTAGGAAAATAGGTTATGGGGAGGAGGAAAGAGGGTGTAGTGTTTGTGGACATTCGATTTGAATTTTTAAACATTGAAAGAGACAGGAAAGACCTCTGTAGGAAGTTTATTCCATATACGAACTGTTCTGCCAAAAAAACGAATTTTCCCTGTAATTTGTAGTGCGATTCACTGGCCAATCAACCACAAATGGATGGGCTCGCAATGAAAATCGTGTCAAACGCAAAAATGTACGAGTTTCGGAAACAAATTCTCTAATTTCGTTAGAGCGCTTACCATTGTAGTACCGATAAAACAGTGAAATACAACCTACATTGCGTCGAAGCTCAAGAGGATCAATAGAGTTGGATACCCTACCATTCCTAATGAGGGTACGCGGTCGAGCAACTTCAAAATAGACTTTGAGGCGCCGGCCCATACTCGAGAGTTGTATTCCATCGTTGGACGGATATTGGTGGTGTGAATAGTACGAAGATCGGATGGAGTGAAGTATCTCTTACACCGTTTTAGAAAACCAAGGCACTTAAAAGCTTCTTTAGAAACCTGAAAAATAAGTTTAGTTCATCTAACATCACACTGAATGTTCATGCCAAGAATATCAAGAGCTTCCGATTCCGTAATACCTATATCACCTATAGTTTCCGAACACAGATCTATGCATAAGCATGCAACATTGCGTCTTACGGGCATTAAAATCGACTCTATTCGCACGACGCCATTCGGAGATTGCCGCGAGACAGTGATTTAGCCTATCATTCATGTTCCACCTTTGGGAACTCACCGGTCTATTAGCAAATGAATATGAATGGCAAATGGTACTGTAATCTGTGAAAGAGTATACAGGGTTGAAAGTTTGGCATAGAAGGTCGTTTAGAAAAATTAAAAATACGATAAGAGAAAGAAGGGATTAAGTCCCATCTATAACAAATCGTATAGTTAGATTCCTGATAAAACTCGATATAAATCTGGAAAAATTATCACCGACACCAAAATATTTCTTTAAAAGCGATGCTGGTATGAACGTTGCAGTCAATGGTAATCAATACAGAGTCATGATTACTCACTTCCTCGGTCATCAATTGAACAACCACAAAACGACAACATGTCATACACCTCGTGCCACAACTGAGTTATTTAAGGAAACGCATATATCACATTTCCAACCAATGAATTGTCTTCCACGATCATTCGATTAAACGACGCTAAATTATTTTCTATTGGGTTATTTGAAGTTGCTAGTCTACGCCAACAAACCCGAAGTGATTGATCACTGGGAGGAAATCACATTTGCTGCACAATGCGATCGAAAATTGAATCTCCTTAATGGACTACTACCAAGCCAGCCGTGGTGGCTTTCAATTTAAATATTTCATCTTTGGTTAAATCCATTTCATCCATTTTTATAAAAACACCCTATATTAGTTATAAAAAGATTTTCAAAATCCGCAAACAGTCTTCGAAAAATATTACATCGATAGAAAGTAATCGTATGGTGGGCTTTATGGTCAGGTAGCATCATCAGCCCGTATTTTTTTTTCGTAAATGAGCAAGGAAAGCCCGTCACTGTGAATGCTCCATGCTACCAAATTATGATAATCAATTTGTTGTAGCTACAATTGGCTAATGTTGACATTAGCGACCTTTAATTTCAGAAAAACGTTACCTATAGCAATACAGCCACCCAAACAATTCAGTTATCGGATGAGAAATTTCCCAGTCGCGTTATTCTTGATTTGGCGATGTCATTCTAATGACTTAACGCTGCTAGATTATTTTCTCTGTTTACATTATAATTGATTTCTGCTTTGGGTCTTGAGATTTTTATAGCTTGATTTCCTTATATTTTACCATCGATCTCGGCTATCCAACAGATAGATAAAATAGCAATACTTTGTGTAGCCACGTTATAGATGTGGCAAAGGAATTCCAGAGCCTCCATTTGTGTGTTTCATAGTTTGTATTTCCCATCAAAACTGTCCACGGTTTCGATTAACTTCTTCAAATACAAGGCATGTGCAAGTTTCTTGGTAAAACTGCCTTAAGTCTTTCTTTGCTACTGCCACATATATTTAGCCTACATTCTCTTCCATTGTACGTTTATCCAAGTTTCTCAAATAGTCGATTTATGTAGTAACAAAAACAGATATTTTCTTCAGCTCTATAAAAATCGACAGCTAGACATTCGATCTTACATTATTCTTCAATAAGCTTCGCTCTCTTAAGCAAGATGGAGCTAAGGCTTCCGACATTTCTTTTGAATAGTTCGACGTTAAAGAGATGATACATTTATTGCGATACATGCAACTCACGTACTTCCAAGATCCGAACCTTCATATGTTGCTTATTTTTTTTTATCTCGCAAAAATGTTGCTGCCTCTAAATATAATTGCTGAGTAAGATTTAAAACACTAAATGAATTCTTTTTAATAAAGTACGTGTGCAGAAAGGAATTTATAGAACTCTTGCAGATTTAAAATGCTACCATCTTGCTCGTCACAAAATGAAATTGTTGTGGCTTTTGCAAACGAAAGAAAATCTTATATTTCGCACCTCTTTAGCGTGTATTAAATAATTTTTTTCCCAAGGAAATGATAATTTTATAAATGCATCGATTCAATTAAAATGTCTACGAACCGTGTATTTTACAAAAAAAAAAATAATTAACGAAAAAAACTTATCGATAGAATCTGAAATTGTTACTATTTTGACAAATAGATGATAAAAAAATATTTTGTTACACAGTGTTATTGTTCAACAATAAAATTAAAAGGCAACAATATTGCTTTAAATGGCCTCTTTAAGTATTTTAATAACGTGAATTTAAATTTCTGTGGGTATTTACGAGGGCTGCTGTAAAATCTGGTGTTTATATCTAAAATACTAACGCATACAACAGATGGCTTATGAAGACTGTGTTATATTAAAATTACAAAAACAAATTAATAATTCAGCTTAAGATCCATAACAAATAAAAAATAATGCTAAAAAAAGATTTATAATATTAAAAGTCTATAAAAGCTGTGATGGTGGTAAAAAGATTTTATTATCATATTCTATCAAAATGTATTCGTCTTAATTAGAAAACTCTTTAGAATAAATTGTTTCTGTAAATTTTTTCTGTTATTTTTGTTGCGAAAATATATTTAAGTTCAAACGAATTTAACAAACAACACAGTTTTGTTTTTCTTTGTTATTTTTTACGATGGACTCATGCTTACACATAAAAAATACATTTATAAAATAAATAGCAATAACATGTTACCAGACAGTTGCAATTCAATACACTATAGCCGTTTTAGCTCGCCAATAAATACAATCTTCATTTTCAATCAAAACAACTTTGTACAAAGAACTTTTTTAAGTTTATTCGTTGTGTGTGTGTTTTTGTTAGTGTTGCCAACACTAATGAACAATAATATAAAATAATTATTCCCCAAAAACGTTTTTAAAAGTTATACCAAGTTCATAAAATAACGTGACATCAAAGAAAATAATTATTAGTCTGTATTACTCTGGTACTTATGAAATAGGTAGGAACGTAATAGTACAATTTAAGATAAGTCACAATAGCATATGCCCTGGTGGATATATTTGTGAAAAAGCATGCTACGACCATGCTATTTCGTAGCACTTCTTTGTAGTTGATTATTTAATTGACGTTAACAAAATTATTGGAGTTAAACTTCTCCCAACATTGGCATCGGTAATGAAAGCGTGCAAAAAATGCAGAGTAGTCAATTTAGCGTAGCATTCTAGATAAAAAAAGAGCCAACCTTGTTTTGAAAGACATTTAAATTAAAGCAATGGCTCATATCACATCAGTTGTATTTTATTTTCACTTAAATTGAAATATCAAGTTTTTCAACAAGAAAATTGCTTTTCAATTGTGGCAACACCAACAAAATGAATAATTGACATATAGGTTTTTGACGTATTCGTAGTAGATGCATTGACAGTTGTTACAATGAATTCAATTTCGCACGTAAATTGCATTAAAATAATTAAAATCCACTATGAAAATAGTGGTTCTGTTAAAGTTACATTTCGTAAAATTTGTTAAATTTCAGACAACATAATCGTTCTTCTGAGGACGAATTTGGTCGCTAAATTTGTGACGACAGGCTCGATACAAAATGTGCAAATACCAACGAGTGTTTGACCGGGTCTTTCAACTGAAAAGATCGCAATCTTTAGTTACAGTGTTGAAGCAGATCCCATTTAATCAATTCCTCGACGTTCTCAACAACCGGGTTTATTCAAAACCACCACATGACAAATTTTGCGTAACGATTTGACTTTGAAGTCTTTGAAGGTTCAATTGGTGCTTGAATTGAATCCCATTTCGCTTAATTTCGCTTAATTTCGCTTAATCCATTCAGGAACATCCGCCTGGTTTTTCTGCAAAATAATTTTTTCAGGCGATGCCTATTTTCAATTGTCAGGGTATGTGAAAATCCTAGTTTGAGGACTGATTGGGCTGTTGATGTGGCTGGAAATGCGGTAACGCTAACAACTCAATTTTGACCAATTATTGACGACGTGGATATTCCTGACATGTGGATTAAACAGGACGGTGTCACATGTCACACAGCCACTGAAGCGATCAATTTATTGCAAATCAGCAATATCAGCCAGATCGTATGACTTCACGCCAGTGAATTATTTTTTGTGGAGTTATATTAAGAACAGGGTGTATACGACGCTAATCGAATCGATCTCAGCCTTAAAACTTAAAATCGGTGATGTGATTTGCCATTTTGCCAAAAAATGATTAACAACTTGGATGAAAGAATCGACACCTGTCAGCGTAGGCATTTGCCAATCATCATTTTACATTCACAATTGCCAAACTTTTCTCTTAATTAAATTTAAATCATTTATTTTATTTTATTTTAGAAAACAAACATCTTGTTGAGAAACGCCTTTACAAAAGTAAGAAGGCCGTCGTAGTGATTTTAGGATTTATCTAATTTTATATGCTAAATAAGTTAAAGCAGCACATCTTTAAAACATATTTGGTAGTTCACACTTATAACCATCTAAAGAAGTTGAATTATGAAAAATACCAAAATTAAAGAAACAAAATTGGTGTTAAAAGAAGTGATAAAGTACGTCAGCGAAGGCATTTAAATACGATTACATCCATTAGCATGCCAATCGACTGCAGAGTGCCTTTACATTAACGACAGTATGCATATAGAGTCAATTGCTCATCAATGACAAAATAAATATATACAAATCTTGATTGCAAGGAAGTGACGGTTTGTGGAGTTCTTGATGTCAGAAACTCGTTTAACAATATAAAGCAAGAAGACAGTTAACAACGCCATAACTAACGATTTAAAGCTTTTATGGAAACCATTTGTAAACACTAATCTGTTGCATACAAAATTCTAGCTCCAACACAATAACTTTTGAGTCCACCCTCGTTTTAAAAAATGTACTTGTGTGTTGTTATTTATACATATTTATTTTTGTTTAATTTTTTAAGCTCAAACAAAGCCAAATAAAGAAGAACAAACTAAAAAGAGAATCATACACAAAAACAATGATAAACAAATAAATACATGCATACACTTACACACATTTACATATTGATTTACACATAGTCGAACACAAACACTTTGTAGCAAAAGGACTATATGTATTTGTGTGTGTGTGCGTAAACCACAAAATGGCAAATATACCACTTAACCACCAATAACCATCACTATTAACTACTTCCAAGTTATGGTCTGCTCCGGTCTAGTCTGGTCGTCCATCGAACTTTGGCTTTCAATGCATTTGATTATTCCTAGATTTAAATAACCGCTAAAACCTTTATTTCTCATAAAACTCAAATAAAGCAATAAAATTACAAAACAACCGTTCCCGGAGAGATATGAATAAATTGTTTGAAAAACAAATTTCAATGAAATAAAAAAAGTGTTAATAAATTTAACTGGTTGGTTTATTTGAAGCAAATTTGAAATACCCTGCGGTGTTTTATTCTGCCAGAGCTATTTATTGCAACATTTTTCTGACGACTTTGTTAAATGTAATAATGTAAATCCAAATATATATATTATCATCGAAGAATAGGGTTATCGATAAATAATTCTCACAGGTTGCACTTACATATATATTAAGTGATTTTAAGAGGCGACTAGCGAACAACTTAAATAGTTTCCTGGCGTTTAAAATTCTCTATTTGGGTTCCTTTCGAACTCTTCTCTGTTTCTCAGTGATTTCTGGTTATCGAAAATTTGCTCTGAACCTAATTTGCAGTTTTTCATTTAGGCCGCAGATCCATATTTTTACAGTATTGAGTTTTCAAGTTTCAAGTTGAGTCCAAGTCTCTTTATTTGAGCTCTTAAAATCTTGCCAAATTTTTATTTCATTAAAATAACAAAAATCAGAAAAAGCCTTATCTACCACAAGTAATTTAAGTGTCCCAGTTGGCCAAGCTCGACTTTATAGAGTTTTCGTTCTTAACTCTATTTCTCTCCAACTTACTTTTTTTTTAAAGAGAAGTAGCATTTCAGGCAACAATGCCTATTTAGTCAAGTACCATGCTCCATTATTTTAGGAAAGGGATAGAGAAGAGATGAAACAGGTGGTGAAAGTGGAAGGATAGTCGGAAATTAACTGCCGTATAAGGCAGCACAGCGACCAGTGATAGTCAATTTTTATTTTTGTAGTGAAAAAAACAAGGTCTTCGTTAGGAATCGAACCCACAACCCCCAATACTGACAAGCTAGTACTAGCCTACAGGGGCACCAAGTAATATAGTAATTAAAGCTTTCATAAAAGTGATCTATTAGAAAGATTTATTATTTTTTCTAAGAGAGATAAGCAAGGCTTCATTGTCAATTGAGTTCAGTTTCTTCAAATCCAAAACATAAAAAACAAAAGAAATGTACTTTCCGAGAGTTCTTATTTTATAATCAGCACTGTGAATGCCATTTTTGCAACATTGAACTCAAAAACAGTTTTAATATTCTAAATTCTTGCTAAGTTATTCGATTTTGTTAATAAATTAAGAAACTATATTCAGCGGGTCTATAATCACTTTCAATTTCACTTTTACAATTCTCTATCAAGGACTATACAAAAATAGTCCATCTTTCATTACTATACAACATAAACTCAGTAAAAGTCAATGAGGCAATTCACATTAGATTAATATTTGTAGCGCACAACTTTTATTCTTTCCAAAATACACGAGACTAATTAATCTAGCATAAAATTGTATACGTGTACATAGCTTTGTATGTGTTAGTATTTTTATTTATTTCGCGTTTGTTTTTCGTTCGTTATACACATAAATTACGGAACATATTTATCGGAAATATGGCTGAAATAAATGATGATGAGCAGGAATTTCTAGTGCCTGTAACTTTGAAGCTGCAGCATTACTTATAGAAGCTGAGAAGGCAAAGAAAAGCACATCTTGCTAGGTCAAGCCATGGAAAGAGTCTCGTGACTCTGCTGGAAATATCCAGTTCGTCCTCAAGGAATACAATTTGTTTTTTAATGAAGAAGCATATACTTCATACTTGCGGCTGCACCAGAGGTGTTTTTCGTTAATATTGAGTTACGTCAAATAGGATATTGAGCGAACTGATACACCTATGCGAAAATGTATCCCGGTAGCGGAAAAATTGGCTTCCACTTTAAGGTTCTTAGCGACAGGGGAAACTTTAAAAGAAATTGCCAAAAATAGTAAATTGTCTGCACCGTATTTAAGCTCAGCTGTTAAAGAAGTATGTAGTACAATTTACACAAACATTAAAAGTGATTCTTTAAAGGTACATGCATATGAATTTATGTCGCCACACAAAATTGAAAAGATCGTTCAGAAACCAGTAAAAGTTTTTACATGTGACATGTAATAATACTGTTATTGAAACAACTGGAAAAACTTTTACTAGTTACTGATGTCTATACGACGAGAGACAACTAAAGACTAAAAATCGCTCTGCAAAAAAGAAAACACAAAATCTGTGTTTTCATAAGTGTATATGTATTAGTTTTGTTCTGCTGAGGCGGCGTTGAAGCTGGTTGAAAAATTGTGCCAACCAAAAACTTCTCTCTTCACTGAAAGTGCCAACAAGCTGCCATGTTAGAGCAGCACAACTAATCTAGTGCGAATTGCCTCAATTAAACAATTAAAAAAAAGCACTTAAATTAGAAAAAATCTTCAAATTTGAAGAAAAAAAATTACAAAATAGCTGAAAAAAGTGTCTAAATTAGTTCTGAAGGAATTAAGGAATTAAATAAAAGGTACTGAGAATGTTAAATTTTTGCCAACACTTAATTAGTTTAGAAAATCTGGCAAACAGGCAAGCACAGGCCTGAGGCAAATGCTAGAAAAATCGCGAAAATATGATTTAAATTAAAAAAGTTTCATTTATATGCTGTTGACTGGGCAGGATACCGTTGTGAGCAAGGAGCCAGATGTACTGAATACAGCATTTAGCAACATGTATGACATTTTGGTCAGAGTAAACCGAGATAATCAATTCAACAATTCAAATGTTTTGGAATAGACAAATGCATTCAGTAGTGACCTAAAGTTTTAGCAAAATGGATCGCAATGGATCCCAATGAGCATCCTAAATAATGAATATAAAACGTAAAAACAGGTTTAAGCAAAAGAAAGGATGAACTTAATTATAGAAAAACTCGCATAGACTATAAAAGCAAATAAAAAAATTTTAAATATGACAGTCAAATATACAAACAAAAAGGCGAAAACAACAAAAACAGCAAAAACTGCAAAAACCATTATTAAACTTTATTACAATAATAAGGGGTTTAACGATCGAGCAGCAAACGTGAAAAACGTCCACAAAAACCACAGGCAAATATTTTAAAAGTATTTTATCTTGTTGGTTTTATAATTTCATATTTATCATAATTCTTTTGGCAAATAATGTGGATAATGAAGGAAAGCACATGCAAACATGCACGCATACGCCCATCTCCAAACTCATACTATATAGAATTTGCAACATTTGAGAAAAATGTTTCCTGCATTTTCTTCAATATTCATTTAAGCGCACATGCATTCATAAGTCATGACTATTTCAAACACACACACACATGCAAACAAATATTCAAAGTTTATAATTTTTTTTTGTTTTTGCTTGTTATAATTTTTAAACAAATAAACAAATTAATGTGTGAAGAGTACTCATACACAAATCCACACAAAGACGAATATATAATTTTAATACTGCATCCGCATGTATCGCGCTTTTCAACAAGAAGTTTTTCACTATGGCAGCAACAACAACATGATAGTATATTGCCAATTGTTACAACGGATTCAATTTGGCACGATAAAAAAATCCACTATGAAAATGGTGGTTCTGATATTTCCGGACAACATAATCGTCCTTCTGAGAATGAATTTGGTCGCGAAATTTGAGACGACAGGCTCTATACAAAAAGTGCAAACACCAACGAGTGTTTGACCGGGTCGTTCAACAGAAAATATTGCAGCCCTGAGCCACATTGCTGAAGCACATCCAAATTTGGCAATTCCTCGACGTTCTCAACAATTGGGATAATCCAAAACCACCGTATGGCGAAGGGGTTTGCTTTGAAGCCTTAACAAAAAAATTCAACTGGAACAGGAATTGAAGCTGACCGACCATTCACATTGCCATAGATTCGCTCAATTCTTTAACCGGCAAAACCGGTAACGAATGCCATTTTCACTTGTGAGGGTAGTCAACATGCAAAATTGCCGCATTTGAAATTTTTTTGTTTTTTTTTTTTTGAGAAGAGAAGTAGCACTTCAGGCAACAATGCCTATTTAGTCAAGTACCGTGCTACATTCTTTAGGAAAGAGATAGAGAAGAGATGCGAGAGGTGGTGAAAGTAGGAGGATAGTTACGAAACTATCTATCGTATAAGACAGCTCAGTAATCAGTGACTATGCCTTCATTACTGAGCAACCCCACCGACAGTCAATTTTTATTTGTAGTGAAAAAAAACCAAGGTCTTTGTTGGGAATCGAATCCACAACCTCCAATCATGTAAGCTAGCACACTACCTACTAGCCTACAGGGGCACCTAATTGAAAATCCTAGAGCGATTATTGAGAAGCCTTTGCATGCTCAACGTGTTACTATAAGGTGCACAATGTGGTCTGAAGGCGTGATTGGAAAAAATTTTTTTTTCGAAGATGAAGCTGGAAATGCGGTAACGGTCCTATTTTGTTCTATTATTGACGACGAGGACATCACTGACATGTGGTTTCAACAAGACGGGGTACCACATAAAACGATAAATTTTTTGCAAACTAAATTTCTCGATTGCATATTTTCACGACAATCAGCAGTTAAATGGCCAGCCAGATCGTTTCAGTTAACACCACTGGACTATTTTTTGAAGGCTATGATATGATTAACGAAATACGACCGTCATTTTGCCAAAAAGTGGTTTAAAACTTTGATGAAAAATTCGACATAATTTTTCATTCATAATTGCCCAACTTTTCTCTTCGTAATACAATAAAAATTTGAATCATCTGAATTAAAATTTGTTTATTTTATTTTGTTTTAGAAAACAAACTTCAGTTTGAAAAACCTTTTATAAACATATTTGTGTTGTAGACAATGTACATGGAAAATTTTACGTTTTTCGTTGGCTCACTTTTTCCTGTCAAATAACTAAACCTGTGTGAATTTCTGTGTTTGGAATGTATAAATTGTAACAACAACTACAACAGCAACAAAAAAATAAACAAATATTAATGTACATGATTGGAATCGCATCAGGAAATATAAACACAAGCAAACAAGCACATTCATATGTACATTCATTCATTCATAAATGAATATTTACAAATTATATTATGCCTGACCATGTACATTTGCGATTATCTACATGCCCTACACTATTCGTTAAAACTTAAAGCACCACTTTGCGTTGCGTTGGAAACATATTTAATAAGAGTGATAGCTGACTGGTAAAATATAATCGAATATTCAATATTTTCGGATGAACGTTATGTTGACGACGCCCAAGGAAAATAAATCAAAATAGTAATAATGACTTTGAACACCTTATTTTGTGTAAAGCACTTTCATATCTTCTTCCATAATTAAAGTATTTTGAAATAATAAGTATTTTGTTCGAAAATGTAATAATTTTCCATGTGTTTTTGAATAAGATACCTGTTTGAATTAATTTTGTTAGCATGATTTGTCCCAAAATATTAAGTTTCAATAAAAGCATGGCAGTAAGGACAGTTTAAAATGTTTATGAAATGTTCGTTGTTCGTTGCAAAAAGCTTTTGATTAAGTCACACTTGAGGATTTGAGGTTAGGAAGTAATTGGCTAAAACCAGAAACTTTTTTTGACAACTACAGTTTTTTTGACACCAGTGTAAAGCCAAAGTATGGGAATTATCAATGGAATATAATGTCTGGCAAATGTATTCCTCTAGCACGTAGGTAGACGACCCCTCTTTCCACAAAATTTTGAAGCACATTTTGCAATAAAGCTTCACTTATCTTGACAATGCAACTCTAGCACATAGGCAGACTATTCAGCTCTCTTCACAAAATTTTTTGACAGCACATTTTGCAACAAAGCTTCACTTATCATGTTAATGCAGCTGCGAATTTTATCTTTCAGAGCGTCCGTTGTTTGTGTATTGCTCATGTAAACCCGGTTTTTCAAATGGCGCTTAAGAAAATAGAACCAAATAGAGAAATTACGCGATTGGAAAATATCTCATGTCCAGTGGCTTTAAATCGCATGACTTTTGAGTCCGATTTAGGAGTTCGAAACATAAAACTATGCGGTTACCAAAACTTTCCTTTAACAAACCCATTATTTCACGAGTTTAACATGTTGCTTCCCTTTTTTGGGTAGCCGTGTGGTTCGTGACACCGTCCTGCTGAAACCAAAGATCACTGATATCAACATTAGCCAATTGTGGCCACATAAATTTTTTTTTATGATTTAACAGCGCAGAGATTTCGCGATGATGACGTTTTTGTACTCATTTTTTCAAAAAAAGAATAAGGGCTGATGATTCCACAAGTCTCACCATATGTTTTGATGTGATTTGATTTACATCCGCACCTGGCCATGAAGTCTTGATCAGATGGTGGACCAAACCACTGCATAATTTGGAACGTCATGCTCGTCCTAGAAAGCCGAAGCTATAATTCTATGCAACAGAACTTTCTAGTTGCAACTTCGATGATTCCAGAGCAGGGCTGCAAATCAACACTCCTTGCTTAAGAGTTGGAGACTTTCCAACTCCTGTCCAGAACACATGTCTAGCATGCTCACTGGATCTGGGAACATTTCACCAGGTAGGTGTTATTAAAGGTGAAATTTCAATTTTATTCTTGTAGATTCTTTAAAAGTCGCAAACAACTAATACCCTAAAGTCAGCATAATATAGATCTTTTACAGAGGCTTGAAAAATATTTGCTCTTTCATATACTAAAATAAATGAAGCCCTGCATATACTCTGGCTAAGAGAAATTTAAAGCCATTTTGAAAATGTACTTATCCAATCGAAGCCATAAGGATTTATATCGTCAATAACATCCGATGATAATTCAAGCTTCTGTAAGTTTATTAACTTCCTTGTTTTCTAATTTTAGAAGAATTGGTATTATTTGAGTGCCTAAGTCAAGCGTAATGAAATTATCCGCATACCGAACTAAGCAGAACTGAATTAGGTGTAAAATGGACTAAATTTTTAAAAAATTCAAAAACCACATCAGTAGTTGTCCCTTTTGTCGTTGTTGTTACTTAAAATGTTTTAATTGTCAATCTGCATTCCAATTAAACTTGTCTATATGTATTTAACATATTTTTTTGTTTCCAATTCAATAACATTTTAAATGCCTTTTTTTTGCAAAGAGCAAATTGCAACAAAAAAGCCGGTAAAAACCATTACGGACTGGAAAATTGGTTAATCCAAGTGAAATGAGAATTAAATACAAAAAACAATTAAAAATGAATAACAGATTGCAAACTTAATACTTTAACATTTACAAAAAATAATAAATATATATGATATAATTTTTAAATACTATTTAAGTGTTAAAAAACAGCAAACAGTTGCATTGAAATCTTACAAGTGCTAAACATTCAGACCTTCAGTTAGTGGGAGAATAAATGCGAATGAGTCAAATACGTACGAGAGTTTGGAAGGTGTATTAAAAAAATGTGGTGTTGGAGTTTAAGTTGAAAATTTGTTTCATTATACAAGGTAATTCAAGCAATGGTTAGCCTCCATTTCTATCGTTTTGGATAAAAATGTAATTAATAATTAAAAAGGGTGTTCCTATAGAGAAGTGTTTATAAACCACTATCGGCACACTGTAAGCAGAAGCTTAAAATTAAAAATTTTAAATATTAAAGGATGTGGTATTAAGTTGTTTGGATTTTTCCGCCAGTAAATGAAATGCTGTTGTCACTTTCTTCGATGTAAGCCGTCAGAACCAGAAACATATAGATTACCTAATCTTTTTCTCAAAGAGATCTCCGAGATATAATCTCAGGAGATCGCCAGAAACAACTAACAAATTTAGTTCCAGGGGAATATACAGACTTACTTGTACTTGTAAACATACTTATATACGACAAACTAGACGAACACTAAAAACAGAATCAACAGAACACATACGCTCATACAAACGAAAAAGAGAAGAATCTTACTTCGCATTACACCTTAACACGCACCAAGGGAAATTGATGAGTGTATGGCATTATTACATCCTAGCAAAAAAAGACGAACACTAGACATGGAAATCTATAAAACGAAAACTTTTAACAGCGAAATAATACACAATTATACACAATTTTCACACTACTAAAGCCAGTCATATACTCTAATAAACGCAAAACACTCTCAGACGGACACACTTACTTGGATAATAATAAAAGACAGAAATATTAGATTAGCCAAGTGGCGTGCAATCTACCTACATGAGTCGACACGAGCCTATTGAAAGAACCACCTAAACCCAAACGAACACTGATCACCAGTACAGGGCAGCACACGCCTTGACAATGATGTCATCACATCGAAAGCGCTTGACGCGCGGTGGCTCAAAATCAATTTTCTTTTGCCAAAACCTATATTTTTTCTTGACATAGATTCTTAAAATATTGATGCCATTAGAAAGTTAACAGATCAGAACTTGGATAGCCGAAAAATGTTGGCAAAATATTCGCAGTAGTAGACGTGGCATGCTGCTAAATGCAAAGAATTTAAGTTAATTTAGAAATAAAAAAAAATGGAATATTCGATCTCATATTAATTACGATTTCTTGAAAACTGTTATTGATAATGGGCTGCGGTTTTTTTCTTATGTTGGGTGGACTGTTGTTTTTCACATATGGTATTTGAGCACCCTGTATAATTTGTAGTTAGGGTGTTATGTAATAAACAGCCAGCAATGATGGTTTACACCGAAAAAAATTACTATAGCCTTAACGGGTGTGTCCACAAAGCATCCACACTTGACGTATATTATCTAGTAAGTGCATTAGTGCGACATCTTAAGATTTCAAAAACAAATAATAAACATATAAAAATAAAATGGTGGTGTATGCAACACCATCTTAGTTGATTTATTCTATTTTATTTTAAGCCCTCAAAATTACTTTTTTAGACAAAATTTTAGTCACAACCAAAAACACACTCTCAAATTTTTTGACAAAAAAAAAACAGAACGTCAGACTTAACATAAAAAGAAACAGCAGGGTATCCGACTCTATTAACTTGTTCAGTAGCATTATAACGCGCGGTTGCGTTTTACTGTACCATAATTATAAACTATATCATAAAGGCCTGTAAATTTATATCGTTTACAATTAATATGCTCTTAGTAGTCCCAAGGCTGCTTGCACAGAATTCGTTCAACTATTTGAAGCAAGAAACCCTTTTTGGCGAAAGGCTTAAGCATTTTTTATTAGTGATACTGTAGCGTGTGTGTGATTAGATTTACATCCGCGCCTGGCCATGAAGCCTTAATCAGATGGTGGATCAAACCACTGCATAGTTTGGAACGTCATGCTCGTCCTAGAAAGCCAAAGCTATAATTCTTTGCAACAGAACTTTCTAGATGCAACTTCGATGATTCCAGAGCAGGGCTGTAAATCATCACTCCTTGCTTAAGAGTTGGAGACTTTCCAACTCCTGTCCAGAACACATGTCTAGCATGCTCACTGGACTGGATCATTCACCTAGCGTGTCATTAACGGCAAAATGATCCTGGCCACCATAATAACCATTATACGGTTATGGGGTCGCGAAACCACAACCACCACGATACTCCCATATAGGGGCCAACCTCAATAATCAGCCAGAGAACTATTAAATGTCTAAAGAGACAAATAATAAGCTCTGCGAGCTTACTGATTCCCGTGGAAATAAAGTGGAGTTTCCAGTTGTACCCCTGTTGACTTCAGGGGACTGGGCTCTCTTTTTCCCCTGTGTCTAGATAGTCGAAGTTCTATAAAGACCATATAAATGTGCCCCCGGGGGGAAATGATACTGTAACATCAAAAGACTTTATTGTTCGTTACAAATATTGGATTATGTCTTAGCTAAGAAGATAACCAAAGCTAAATAAAGTTGTTACACCCGCCATTAAAATTGCTAACAAATTGAGGTGTAAAGTGGAAACGGTAGCTAGTAAATGTTAAGCAACCGCTGTGAATACATTGCTAGAGATGTCTGTGTGTTTGTTAAAACAGTATATCACCAAACAATATAACACCCATTGGCGGCTTATATATGGAGAAAAAAATATAATTGTGATTATTTTCAAATAAGAAGAAGACATAAGTATAAAATCTCCCAGGATCTACATTTGAAAAGAGTAATGATTGTCGCCAATAAGTTATTAGACAACAGAAAAGATGGTGGCTTTACGATAAGGCTAAAGAGAAAAGCAAGAATATTCTGCAATTCCTTGGAAATAATAAAATATTTAAGCACTTATCTGTGCTTTTGAGCATGACATGTTCTCTTTACGCGATATTTTAGGAGAAACGTTAAAATGCGCCATGGCAAAAAAACGTACGATACAACAGATAATCGCTCGATAAAAAATTTTCACATCGGAGCATATAAGCATCAGCACATATAAGCATCAGCACATATAAGCATGACCATCGAGCACTGCAGAAGACTTTTAATTCAGAGTTTAAAAAGTCACTACAGCACTTAATACTCAATTAGCTGGCAAAATTCTCACATTTAGAAAAATGCGGAACCTGATGTGTTTTTAGAATATATATCGATACAGGGGCTACCCTGTAGGCTAGTAGGTAATGTACTAGCTTATCAGTATGGGGGTTGTGGGTTCGATTCCCAACGAAGACCTTGGTTTTTTTCACTACAAAAATAAAAATTTACTGTCGGTGGGACTGCTCAGCGATGAGGGCATAGTCACTGGTCGCTGTGCTGTCTTAAACGGCAGTTAATTTTTGACTATCGTTCTACTTTTACCACCTGTCTTATCTCTTCTCTATCCCTTCCCTAAAAGAATGTAGCATCGTACTTGACTAAATAGACATTGTTGCCTGAAGTGCTACTTTTCTGTAAAAAAAAAAAAACAAACAAAAATAGTATGTTAGGGTTCCACTGGAAAGAATGACGAATTAGATCTCTTCGACACTACAATAATTGGTCACCGCTGTATTGAGGTAGCACAATCTGCTTTAACCTTACCTAACCATAGATATAGATGGAACTGAAGTGCATGCCTAAAGCTTAGCTATAAACTTTCAAATTTAAAGATTTTTTTTACAGTTTCCATTCTTTATTTGCAATCTTTTTTACACAATTTAAAATAATAAGCAAATTATATAATATTTTTGAGAAGAAAACATAACTGAAATAACTTAAAGTGTCGAGCTTAATAGCTCAATAAAAATAACAATGCTTGTATTATTTACATATTTACATTATATATTACTCTATTTTCTAAAGGGCAGGTCAAGTACATGTACCCTTTTTAATCTGCGTACTTGATTGCTATCGTCTAACTAGTTGATGGCTAGCACGTTGGAATGATAGCTAAGACGGTTAAGATATCTGTCGCTGAAACGGTTAATTTCTTCCTTGATCGTTGCGATACCAAAATCTTTATGAATGTTGTTGTTTTTAATGAACCAAGGAGTATTTCCAATTGAACGAAGAGTTTTCGATTAATATCTTTGCAGAATTTCAATATTCGAATGACTAGTGGTTCCCCACAATTGTATGCCATAAGTCCAAATTGGCTTGAGAATAGTTTTATACAACATAACTTTGTTTTCTAAATAAAGTTTAGATGATGGTCCTTATAATCAATTTTCTTTGTTTTCGTATTTAATTGCTTACGTTTTTCCGTGTTCCATGTTAATCGTTTATCAAGATGTAGTCCTAAGTATTTCACTTCATCACTTTTTGAAATAGGGAACCCATTAATTATTAGGGCAGGGCAATCACTTCTTGTTAAAGTGAAGGTCACATGAACCGATTTTTCGGTATTAACTTTAATGTTCCACTTTACCAACCAATTTTGTAATAAATTTAAAAATTCTTGTAGTATTCTTATAGCTTCTACTGGCGATTCGTGAGATGCTAATATAGCAGTGTCATTAGTTGCAACAATTAAACCGTCAATAGCTGGCATATCTGATGTATAAATAGTGCAAAGATCTGGGCCTAAAACACTGCCTTGGGGAATGCCAGATTTTACTGCACCAAAATCTGATTTTTCATCATTGACGCTAACGTAAAAATATATTTGATGAAGATACGACTTGAGTAATAAGTAGTAAGGAGCAGGTATAACCATTTCTAGTTTATATAGCAGCCCTTCGTACCACACTTTATCAAAAATTTAAAGATTAAAATAATATTTCAAATATTTCAACATTTCAAAGATATTAACTTAATGCTATGAAAATTATCTTTTCAACTTTTATTATATTAGCTACCGATTACTTTAAATTAGATAAAAGACTCTATTAAATTGTTAAACCAACAGATAGATTTTGTTTAACATATTTCTTACCCCTGATAGTTGCATCTGTTGAAATTTGTTAACAAAAAATAAAATCTCGTTTTTATGATTTATCTTGACTCATTTGATGGGTTTCTTATCGCTATGCAAATAGCAAAGTAAAATGAAAATAAAAAGAGCATATTACTGATTGTACTTTAATCTAAGGGGATTTAGATCTAATTAACACCAACATTATATACACTCATTCTCTCACTCAGTTAACTAGTCAACCATCATTCATTCATTCATATCTTTACTCATCTTATGGTAGTGAACCCATAAAAGTGGTTTCCAGTTATTATTTTATTACCTGGCTGGCTCGCTGGGTAAGTAACTAAAATAATTTGATATACCTGTACTAACTGTTCATTTCACATATTTTTCTTACTTACCCAACAGTCTGAACAGATAACTGCTAAAGTTAAGACCGAAGCGATTTATTTGGAATAAGATAAAAAAAAATATAATAAAGAAAAGTGAAACATATTTATTAATGTCAGAAATTATTAAAAGGAATTTTACAGTGACATAAAGAGAAAGTGTTATTTTATTTAATATAAAAAACAACTTGTAAATCTAATAAATCTTAAGTGATTATTGGTTTCTTTAAAACGGATTTTAATCATTTTTGTAATTGGGAAATAATAAAAAGTAAAAACAGATAAAAAGTTATAGAAACTTAATGAAGTGTTAAAAATGGGTCAAGAGGATCAAGAATTTTTAATACAGGAGCATAAAAGACGTGCAACTACTTCAGTAGAAAGCCTCAATAATGTGAGTACGAAAAAAGCACAAGTTTAAAATAGAATTAAAAAAACAATTTCAAATCTTTAATCTATTTCAAAAATATTCTACAAAAAGATAATAATTGTAAAAAGATTAAAAAGTGACAATTTTCTTTTTAAGCTAACAAAGCAGAATGTCACTAGCTGATATTCATCTGCTAGAGAATATTTTGAGTTATATTTTGCGCTCCAATCAACTAAGCTAAATATGTGCATTAATGATGAGCGATCCTGCAATTTTTAGAGGAGCATTGCCACCAATAAACATGATTAATAAATTACCTTCTTTCATGAAATACCAGATATCATCGTTTGTTATAAAAACCCAAGAAGCAATGTTGTCACAAGAACATAACTGTTACGGACGAAATTTGTTAAAAGAAAAATTGAATTTCATTTAGAAAATTAATTGATTTTTTCTTTGAAAATGTAATATTACCCTGTTCTACAATTTAAACTAAAATCTCTTATGTTTGACATTATTATACACAAAATTAAAATACGAATTTCGAACATTAATAAAGCATGTGGGGCTGTTCAATAAGAAGTTTGATTTTCAATTGTGGCAACACCAAAAACATGATAGTTCTGACATTTAGTTTTTGATGTATTTGTAGTAGATGTATTGGCAATTTCGCACAAAAATTACATTAAAATAATTCAAATCCACTATGAAAATGGTGGTTCTGTTAACGTTACATTTCGTAAAATTCGTGATATTTTTGAAAATTATAATCGTTCTTCTGAAATTGCTGTTAAGAATTAGCTCGTTAAATTTGAGTCGACAGGCTCGATACAAAATGTGCCAGCACCAATGCATGTTCGATCGAGTCGGTTAACTGGAAATATCGCAGCCGTGAAGTGTTGAAGCAGATCCAAATTTGTCAATTCCTCGACGTTCTCAAAAATTGGGTTATTCCAAAAGCACCACATCGCAAATTTTTCCTAAGGATTTGAAATCATCGTAGATTCACTCAATTGATTCAGCAACAACCGGCTGGTTTTTCTGAAAAAATCATTTTTTCATACGAAGCCCATTTTTACTTATTAGGGTATATCAATATTTGGGCTTCTAAAAACCCTAAAGTGATTATTCAGAAGCCTTTGCATGCTCAACGTGTCATTTTATGGTACGCTATGCGGTCTGAAGGCCGTTTTATTTCAAAGATGAGGCTGGATATGGTAACGGTCAATATATCACGTTATCGCGAGATGCTAACAACTCAATTTTGGCCTATTATTGACGAGGTGGTTTCCACAGGATGGTGCCACATGCCGTAAATGAAACGATCAATTTATCACTGGGTTATTTTTTGTAGGGCATTGGGAGCAATATATGACGTGATAAGATTTACATCTGTACCTGGCCGTGGGCCTTAATCAGATGGTGGATCATTACCACTGTGGATGATATGCAGCGTCATCCTCGCCCTAGAAGACCTTCGGATACGTATATCCTCCGGTCACTCCTAGTTGCAACTTCAAAAGCCCGGAGTAGGCCGCAGCCTTTACTCCTTGCTGAAGAGTTGGACACTATCCAACTCCTGGTCCAGAACGCATGAAGCTTAATATAATTAAGAACACTACGGCATTCATACTCACTGGACCTGGTCCATTCATTGTGTTCATTGTGAATGATCTATTCCACAAACTCAAACGAGGGCCTCGAAACACACATCCACCACGATACTCCCGAAGGGCCTACCTCAAAAATCAGTCAGATAACAGCTAAATGCCTAAATGGACAAATATCCGAACTCTGGGGCTTTACTGATTCCCGTGGAAATATAGTGGATTTTCCAGTTGCCTTCTTGCTAGCCTAAGGGGACTGAGCTCCCTTTTACCCCCGCAAGACACAAGTCTAGATGGTTGTGTGATCCATAAAGACTTATAAATGTGCCCCCGGGGGGATGGGAGCAATATATAATAGACTTAACATATCGGAGCTATAATTATGTTCTTTTAAATCCTTTCGAGATCTTACATGTTTTCGTGATATCTGGAGAGACCGTCAACATATTGCAATGATCCTCATTCTGTCTAGTCCGTGAAATCCGTGCAAGTATTCGTGTATCTACGGTGTTTGTGGTCTTTGTTTTTGTATTCCTGGGCTTCTTCTTCTGATAACTCCCCAATTGGTGAGCATTGATATTCAATTAAATTTTAGGATGATCCAAAATCGTATGTACCGTAGAAGTAAGTTTCTTCTCAGGGTACATTTGAGCCAAAATTTAGCAGCTTTTAATGCATGATCATCAAACTTTTCTCTAGAGCTTATAACATTTAGGATATCTGCCAACCTTTTTAATTATCGACCCCAGCACTTCAGGCTGTTACCTTATCATTTTCAAAAAATGCTCTAGACATATTACTATCGGTAGTATTTTCATACCCCTGCTTTGGACAGTCTAGTCTCGGTCTAAATTTTTTCAAGAAATTCTTTTTGTGTAATTTTTTTTTTGAGCAGATAGTTTTTCTTTTGTTATTGCTTTTTCTTATTAAAACATTCTCCTTTTCGATGAATTCTATAAGCGAGCTTAAATTCAGAAATTTGCTGCTTTATATCGTTTACTGTAGATTTGATTATTTCTGAGGATTCCTTTGCATATTGGAAAAATATCAGTGGTGGGCGAGGATTTTTCCAATGCTTTTAAGTCGTAAAGGAACTACAGAAGACAGAAACATATTTGCATCTGTAACAGTTGCATTATTCATTTGTTGGTACATTGACCGGGTGATCCCCAACTTAAGCCTATTTAGAAGTAGTATTCTTTGGAGATATAATCCATCAAGTCTTGCAGTTTAACCTCCACCGATACTTCAGTAACCTTTACATTAGATGGCACTGCTTCTTTTTTAGCATTAGGTATTCAGAAAGAATATTCACGTTATGATTCTGTAAAGAGCTTCGTAAAATAGAAGATCTTTCCTTTGACAATTCCAATTCCATAAATAACGCTAAGGCTTCTTCAAAGCTATCCTTTGGGGGCAAAGCATTTGAAATACAGTCTCTAATCCTCTGAAGTCGCTGAAGCTGGTCTTTTACATACTTAAGACATAATGCTTCTGACTCTGAACTGTCATTTATAGTTTTTGCGGTCTTCCCCTTTTGCTATTAGATGATGTATGCAGCTCTCCATTGTTACTGCGTTTAGCCAGTCTGAGTTGTGTCGTACGATTTGACACAATCCATTCTTTTTTATTAAATTTCATTTTATTTTAACAGTCCTTTCGTGGTATCGTGGCCTGTGAGTGAAGAGAAGTTGAAAGTCTTTTCACAATCTTTATTAAAACTGTATTCAGAATTTGAGGCCAGATTTGTTGACTTTAAAAAAATCCAACCATGCTTAGATATTTTTTCAATGCCTTTTAATATTAATCCTGAGAATGTTTCATCTGATCTACAATTAGAAATTAAAGAATTCCAATGTAATAATAATGTAAAACAGCTAGTTTTAAATACAGATAAGCTTAATTTCTATAAATCCTTACCAAAAGATGAATTTCCAATGCTAATTAATCATGCGCAGAAAATTATGACAATGTTTGCTTCCTCATATTTATGTGAACAGGCCTTTTCAGTAATGAAATGCAGACAGAAAAAATTCAATAAGAAACCGATTGTCAGACGAGAGTTTATTTAATTTATTAAAATTCGCATCCTCCCAGCTAGAACCAGATTTTGTGGAAATTATGTCAAGTCAGAAACAGATCCATGCTTCCCATACATCTTATAAAATTTTTATGTTGTTTTAAAATATTACGTAATATAACTAATAAATATACAATGCGTGATTTGATTTACATCTGCACCGACCGCGAGGTCATAATCAGATGGTGGTCAAACCACTTAGTTGATTGGACACCAACTACGCCCTAGAAGGCCTTCGGATACGTATATCCTCCAGTCACTCCTAGTAGCAATTTGGAAAGTCCGGAGTAGGCCGTGCCCTCACTCCTTGCTGAGGAGTTGGAGACTTTCCAACTCCTGGTCCAGAACGCATGAAGCTCTTATTTCTCAAGAACACGACAGCATTCATACTCACTGAGCCTGAACCATTCATTGTGTTAATTTGATCCGACCCACAAACTCTCACGAGGGTCCGAAACCACAACCGCCACGATACTCCCATATAGGGGCCAACCTCAATAATCAGTACAGAGTACATCTTTGCCTTAAGAGTACAAATAGTGCACTCTGCGAGCTTACTGATTCCCGTGGAAATATGTGGATTGTCCAGGTGACTCCTACTAGCCTTTGAGGGGCCTGGGCTCCCTTTTACCCCACAAGACACAAATCTAAATGGAATAGTAGGTTAAAAAAAGACTATAATGTGCCTCCGGGGGGAAACTAATAAATATACAGCTTAAACCAAACTTTTCATTGAACAGCAACCCCATAATTTTTAATGAATGACCCTCTATGTTTTTTTTTTTTAATTTAATGGCCCGCCGCAAGATTTTTTTTAATTTATTGGCCCGCCACCCAAAAAGTTCGCCCATCACTGTGCTTGACCATTTTCTGATTATGTTCGAAAGTGTGGTGAAATGAAGCTTTTATTCTTAAATGTATTTTGAAAGATATCTTTTCCTCTTATTCAAATGTGGGTTTTCTGAAAACTAAATTCGACGAAATGGAGAATAAAGATAAAAACAGCTGCCAAATTTTATTTTGTGTTTTCTTCCTTTTTTCAAACAAGGAGCAACAAGTTGTCATTGTATATCCTAGCTATTCACTTATCAAATTATGATCCCCTATTAAAAGTGTACCGAAGATTCTGGAGTTTTAAGTGGAATATAGTAAAAAAGCAAATTAGATTTTGGTCACCTTCCTTATTTAATAATTTAATTTAATTATAAAAGCAAATTTTGTTTAGTAAAAAGCAACAGTGTGAAAATTCTATAACGATCGATAGTATATATTTTTTATATATCGAAAGTTGGCCATAACTCAAATTTATGTTTCCTGTTTTAGTTTAATTAAGCTTAACTCATCCTTAATAAATTCAAATCTAGCTAAAGGAATTTGTTATAGATTCCAAAAGAAGCACAAAAATGACTGATGATGACTTTTTAAACAATTCTGTTTAATTATTTAGAAAGGCTTTAAAGAAAGTTATAAAAAAGTTGTTAAAAAAAGGATACAATTGGATACATTTGCTGTGCAAAATTGCACTTTTACAAGTACAATGTCCTTTTCTTTTTCCTTTTTTGTGTATTTTTTTTTGTTTTTTTTTAATTCTTTTTGTGTAACCAACTGCTGCTGCAATCATTTGTAGCAAAACAATATGTTCATGTTGCACATACATATGCACATAAACAATTGGATATATATGTATGTATGTATAAATGTATTCTTGAATTGTATTTATGTTGGTTTAAATATGTAAAAAGATCGTTGGGCTGTAATATGTATGTATGAATGAATGGTTTGTATGAATGAGTGAATTGAATATATGAATGAATTCATGGACGGTTGGTCAGTTGAATGGATAAGGATGGACTTGAAGAAGAACAAGTACTGTGAGTAATAGTATACGTTGTACAATCTCATGCTACTAACCGAACTAGCCATCCAAATACTTTGAAACGTGTACATAATTTTAACTTGAACTTTGGCAGGCAGTTGAAAATTATACAAAATCTTTTATAATAAATAAGGCCACTGATCACAGCATAGCCTCTTCATCAGTAGTTAGAGATAATTTTCTACTTGTGAGTCCTGGTTAATTGTTGCCCAAAAAAAATTTGGCTTAAGAAAATTAGTAAATGTCCGATTGTTCTCTCCTCACTAATTTTAAAGCTGTAGTTCATTTCTGTATTTACATTTACTATATGTTAACTGATCTGTGCTATATAAAGGGTCCTCCATCTAGCGTCTTTTTTTATTTCGTAAATGGTAACACTTAGCTCATGTTTGATTTGACAGATAATTATTTTTATCCTTTCGCTGAACGAATATGCTTGTGTATACGCTTGAACAACGCTGGGAAATATTGTGACATTACTTTGAAAATCTTGGTAATGTTGCAGAATGTGTGCGAAAACAGTGAATATTGCTGCTGTAGCAGAAGGTGTGCGTGAAGCGCGCGCCATCAACATCAATTCACCGTTGTTCTTAACAATTGAACATTTCAGAGACATCATTGAGACGAATTTTGCATAATGACCTTGGTATGACACTATACAAAGTCATATTGGTTCAGGAGTTGAAGCCAAGTGACCACGTGTTTTCGCTAAGTAGGTCTGCGATCGACTTACAAAAGATGCCAATTTTGCAAAAAAAAAATCATTTTTTCAGATGAAGCTTATGTTAATCTTGGCGGGTATGTAAACAAGCAAAATTGTCGCATTTGGAGCACAGAAAACCCGCACGCATACATTGAAAAGCCGACGCACCCAAAACGAGTCACTGTTAGGTGCGGATTTTGGTTCAGAGGCATAATTAAGCCATTTTTCTTCGAAAATGAGCAAGAAGTAGCCGTTACAGTCAATGGCGATCATTATTGGGCCCTGTTGAACGAATTTTTGTTCACAAAAATTTAAGAGGAGGATATTGGCAAGATTTGGTTTTAACAGGACGGCGCTATGTGCCACACATCCGAAGCTACACTCTATGTTTTGCGTCCTATTTTTGAAGATCGCATTATCAGCCGCAGAGCTGATGTCGTTTCTCCATATCGGAGCTGCGATTTGACACCGTTGGACTATTATTTGTGGGGTGCCGTCAAAGATAAGTGTTACGCCGAGCATTAAATATTGAATATTGAAAATTAAAGATTTTAAAAATTAACTAAGTTTGAAGCAATCAATGATCTAGTTGCGGAAGGGGGCATCGCAAACTAATTATTTCGAATTTATCTAAGATGAACGAAGCTATTGCAATACAATAGTTGACTTCCATAATTTTGAAAAGATGGGACATATCAATATTCAGAATGATTTCAAAGGTGATTAAGGAATCTTGCTTCAATATCGCGTACGGATTTGTGTAGGCGTATAACTATCGCGCAGTACGGCAATCTCCCAGAGAATGAGATCAAACATAAAGTAACAAAGTGTTAAATCCCGAAAACAATATTCCGGAGGTTATTTACGAAATCAAAAATCAGCAAGTTATCTTCATTAAAGAACCTTACTGGGAAATAAAAATAGGTTGAAAATAAATGAAAAAACAGCGGTATATTACAGAGTCTGCTTTGCATAATTTTCTCCTTTTTTTTGCGTGAGCTTTATCAGAATCATCACGAAAGAGGTCTTAGTAAATAGCAGAACCCATCAAACAATTACCATTATTTTCGAAAAACCTTAATGGCATCGCGTATTGTATTACAAATAATGGGTGGCAACACCAACAACATGATAGTTTTGACATTTAGTTTTTTGATATATTTGTAGTAATGCATTGGCAATTGTTACAATGAATTCGGCAGGAATTGAAGCAGACTGACCATTCACATCGCCGTAGATTCGCTCAATTCATTCAGGAACAACTGGCTGGTTTTACTGAAAAATTTATTTTTTCAGACAAAGTCCATTTTCAATTATCAGGGTATGTGCTAACAAGCAAAACTGCCGCATTTGAGCTTCCAAAAATCCTAGAGCAATTATTAAACAGCTGTTGCTTGCTCAACGTATTACTGTATGGTGCGCTATGTGGTCTGAAGTTGTGGTTGGGCCGTTTTTTTCGAAGATGAGATGCTAACATCTCAATTTCCCGATCACATAATTTCACGGCAATCAGCAGTTAAGTGGCCAGCTTCAATGTATGTATATATTTGTCTGCAATATCAATCAAATCCAAGAGTTGCACATCGCTGGTTTGATTTCAAGCATATTCATCTATATTGTTACGGATGTGTCTTGATTAATTTTTAAAATAAAATAATTAAGCAATAAAGCGAACTACTGGGTATGTTGCTTACGAACTGCGTGGCTTTCTAAGAAAAATTACAGTACAACAACAAAATTTCTAGTTACAAACTGCGTAGAAATTTTGTACACGCGAACAACAACAATTTGATATTCTGTTTACTAACTGCGTGGCATGCAAGACAAAAACAAATTTCTGTTTACTAACTACATAGAAATTTTATACGCGCAAGACAACAACAAACACGTATGCTTCTTACCATCGGCGTAGTTTTCTAAAAAACTTTTTTTTTCAAAAGACAACAACAAAGATTTTAAAATAAATTCCAAGAAGAAACTTTATCAGTATAGCAGAAAAAACAAAAATACACACAGACATACTGGCGCCTATACATTGAATAAACAACATACAACAACAAAATGTGATACAAAAGCAGTAAAAGATTCTTAAATTTTCTAGACTTTTAATGGACAAATATAAAAGGGCATCGACTGAATGGACAGTCAGGCATTGTAAAATTAAATCTGGTAAAGTAAAGACGTGTGTCTTAAGTAAATTGTTCTGTAGTGTCAACTTTGTGTAGTTAAAGTAAATAAACTTGTTGATAATTAAAAAATTCTAAAAACTGGTGTTATTTATTTTGCAATAAAAATCTCACAACAAAACGTTTATAAAAGGTATAAACGTAACAATATCATCTTGCAGGAAAGGAACATCGATTTTTCCCTTTTCCAATTTCTTACACATTTTTAATAAAATACAATTTTCCAATTTTTAATTACAAAATGTAAATAAGCTAAAAGCTGAAGTTTTCACTTGACAAAAAGAATAAAGTAAATATTCTCCAATCCATAAAATACCTGGATTTATTGTCTCATATAAAATATTAAATAATATTATATTACATTCTTGTTATCACATTTTTTAGTTAATAATAGATTACTTATAAAAATATATGCATTTAAAAGCAAGAACGGGAAAAACGTTTTTAATTTTTAAATACCTGAATAACTGAACTTTTAATTAAATTTTTTTTAATATTTTGTTAAATGTATTAAATTTTCGTTAACTTAAACCAAAAGAATTTTTTTAATAATTCATAGCACAGATTTAGCACATGTTTAGGTAAATGTGTGTGTGTGTATATAGTTACTGCTCACTGTAACTACTTTCGAATTTCTGTTTAATAGCAGACGAAAAATTTAATTGTACTAGAAAAAGGAAAGAAAAGCAAAACAAAAAAGATGAAAAATAACTAAAAATTGAATGAATAAAACAAACCAAGGGGCATCGGACACAATGTTCAGTATTGAAGCGATACAAAAACACATTTTGTAGGTGACCGACTTCAATTCTTTGTTAAGCAAAATAGGAAAAATTATGTGGTTATCCATTAATACAGCAAGAATTTTCAAAATTAATAACGTTCACATTATTGAGAAAAATTTAATTCGACAATTTAATTTTAAATTTGTGTTATAAAAACTCCGCCATCTAACGTTTTTTTTTTTCAACTAGTGCTTACTTCGTGAAAGGTAACACTTAGCTCATGTTTGATTTGGCAGATAATTAGTTTCATCCTTCCGCTGACTGAATATGGTTGTGTATACGCTTGAACAATGCTGGGAAATATTGCGAAATTACTTTGAAAATCATGGTAATATTGCAGAATGTGTGCGAAAAATGCGTACGGATTTTGAAAGAAGAGAAGCACCGTCAGCTCCATATGTTTGTTATCTTGTGAAAAAAGTGAAAGAAACTGGCATTCTCGTCGATAAACCAAAGCGTGAAAAGCCAAAAATAGTGCGTACACCCAAGAATATTGCTGCTGCAGCAGAAAGTGTGCGTGAAGCGCCATCAACATCAATTCACTGTCATTCTCAACAATTGAACATTTCCGAGACATCATTGAGCGAATTTTGCATAAAGACCTTGTTATGCGTTTTCGCTTCGCTAAGTGGGCCTGCGATCGACTTACAGAAGATGTCGATTTTGCAACAAAAAATCATCTTTTCAGATAAAGCTCATTTTGATCTTGGCGGGTATGTAAACAAGCGAAATTGTCACATTTGGGGCACAGAAAACCCGCACGCATACATTGAAAAGCCGACGCATCCAAAACGAGTCACTGTTTGATGCGGATTTTGGTCCAGAGGCATTATTGGACCATTTTTTTCGAAAATGAGCAAGGAGTGGCCGTTACTGTCAATAGCGACCGTTATCGGGCCATGTTTATTGAACTTTTGTTCACAAAAATGAAAAGGATGATATTGGTAACATTTGGTTTCTACAGGACGGCGCTACGGGCCACACAGTCGAAGCTACACTCGATGTTTTGAGCCCTATTTTTGAGAATCGCATTATCAGCCGCAGAGCTGATGTCGGGACTGCGATTTGACATCGTTGGACTATTATTTGTGGCGTGCCGTCAAAGATAAGCGTTACGTCGACAAGCCAGAGAAAATTGACGCTTTAAAGGACAATATTCGTGAAGCCATTGGTGAAATACAGCTGCACACAATCGATAATGTGCTTAAAAAACCGATCGTGTAGGCTACTGCATGGCCAATCGAGGCAGTCATTTGAATGAAATTATTTTCCATTATTAACCGGAAGGATTGTACTTTCAAATAAAAAAAGAAATTTCAGAAAATATTCGGTAGTTTTGTTTAGAGCAATTAAAACAAAAACAAAAGTTATTTGGCGGACCCTTTATAATAAGAATTTTAAAGGAATTCACCACATTACTTTCATAGCAAATTGATGGCTGTAGAAAAAGCGTTGTAAAATGTTTTATTGATCCTCGTGTTGTATTTGTTGTACTTGTGGCTTCATTTGAAAGTCCACATATTAAACTAATGTAATTTTAAAATAAGGTATTGCAGCTTAAAAGATGCAAGACATAGAAATCGGAGATCGATGTGCCTACTCGTTACCATATGCACTTTAGTTGTCCAATTTCGGAATTGTTAAAATATTATTTTTTAATACTTGAATTACTTTTTTTACTTTTCTAGAAATTAACAGCTTAAGCTTTTTATTAAATCAGGTTTTACATTCTTTATATTCGTGTGTTAACTGCAGCAATTTTATTAAGATGATCATTTTTCCCTTTGTTCTGTCCAAGATTGTCGATGCTCTTTAAAGCATAGATTCTTATAATAAGGATTTAGTGAAACAACAAGAAGTTAACTTAGATTTCGTTAATTTGATGAATTATTTAAATTTTTTATTTTTCTTGCCTTCAGAAATCTTGGATCATTTTAGGGTCCCAAAATTTTGCCGAATTTTCAGTTAAAATTACATGTATGTATGTATGTATGTGATGTTTTCTTTAGTTTTTATACTCTTTTTTAAACTACAACAGGTAAAATTAGGATTTTTAATTTAAATTGAAATTCTGGGCGTTTTTTTTTTTTGTTAAGTATAAACTTGCTGGTGAATTTTTAATTCGCTTTAGCAATTTTTCTGCATACTTTATATTACTTAGTGCCTATTGGTTACATTAGTGAAATTTTGGTGAAATTAAAATTTTTTGTGTTCTTTCAATTTATTGAAATATTAAAACACAATGCCAGCTTAACGTTCTTTTTTCGCTGCAATCATTTGAAAGTTTTGCTTCATTTCAGCAGAGAGAAGAGAAAGAAATTTTATTTCTCTTTTTTAAGAAGCGTGAAGAGAATATTCTCGCTTTCATACGGCAAAATAATAACATACTTTGGATCACGAGATTTCACCCCTCTACCTCGTACCAAGGTTAACTCTTGAACATAAAAATTAGTTTGATTGTTTATACCCCTCCAATATTTCCAATATCTAAGAGTACTGTGATTTTTACACAATTAGGAACCCTCATTATAGCAGCTGACAATTACAATGCGACTCATACATTTTGGGAGTGACTAATTATCACTCCAAAAAGTCGCGTTTTATCAAATGTAATTCAGAAAATGGGCTTAAATGTGATCTCAACTGGAGAAATAATTAATTATCGCCGCTTTGAAGACTAAATCTAACAAAGAAAAGACCTACTGGACCTTTATAGCATCGACTGGATTGTTATCAATAGAAAACAAAATCGGTTAAAAGACAAAAAATATCTAAACATTTGCTAACAGAGACTTAGATCTCTCTCTCTCTCTCTCTCTCTCTCTCTCTCTCTCTCTCTCTCTCTCTCTCTTGTTAACTTTAAAAGAAATATGACACTTACTGCTAAACATGCAATACGAACTCGACAAAACTTCGATATAACAAAATTTGCTGTATGTACTCGTATATTGAACGAGAGAAAAGAGTAGAATTCGAAAAGTGTGGCATAGATACAGATCCCCCTAACCAAGAATTCACCATGACGTGTAAGCAGAACGTTAAAAATACCAGTCGTATGCAGGACTCCCCTGTGAAGCTAATTTATTTGTTAAACATTTAAAAATGGTCTTCACTTCGAAAATATCTACTGTAACGCCCGAGGTTCCATCCATAATTGCGAAAGAAACAGAATTCCTTAGGTTTAATCTTCCAAAAATTAGAGCAATTTCTGATTCAAACACTAGTAGTGCCCCTGGTATAGACAAAACCAGTAATAAGATATTTTTAGAGCTGCTGCATTTAGCAGTCAAAGTTCTTCTTCTTCTTGTTTTACATGCAATACTGAGTTTGAGTACTATACCCAGCAGTACGGAGTTTATTGACTAAATACTAACAAATAAGCTGAACCATATTCTGAACGAGGAAGAATGTATTTCAGACCACCAATTCAGATTCAGACGACAACATAGCCCAATTTAACAAAAAGAGAAATTGGTTAAGGTGGTAAAAAAAGCTTTCGAGAAAAAGAAATAATGTGCAGCGATTTCTTCGCATATAATGTAAATTAAAGCAATGCTATTAGGGAGCTATTTGTTATACATGAAGGGGATTACCTAAGCTCGCTGCACACAATTGCCGCCGAAGTCCCCCAACAAGTTATCTTATGACCAATTTTATACTTGCTGTATACTTTGGAAATGAAAAACAGCGTTTCCTAATTTTTCCTAATTTTTTAAAAGTTCAAATATCATTCCAATATTTTCAGGATCATATACCTCAATTGGAAAAATTAATATTATTAAAAAAAATGTATTCAGCATATAAAATTACCTTGTGCAAACATCCATATTGTTACTGATGTATTTTGCTTAAGTTTTTTAACAAAATAATTAAGTAATAAAGTAAATGAAATAACTGGGCATGCTGTTTACTAACTGCGTAGTTTTCTAAGAAAACTTATACACGCAAGACAAGAACAACTATCTTAAAATCAATTCCAGAAAGAAACTTTAA
Source organism: Trichopoda pennipes (assembly GCA_030448955.1). NCBI lineage: Eukaryota > Metazoa > Arthropoda > Insecta > Diptera > Tachinidae > Trichopoda > Trichopoda pennipes. The sequence goes on along the minus strand of JASKUP010000010.1, from coordinate 4,473,400 downwards.
CAGCATAAAAACAAAACCAAAAATGCATAGACCAACAGGCGCCTATACATTGAATAAATAAAATAACAGCAACAAAATGTGATACAAAGGAAGTAGAAAATTCTTCATTTTTCTAAATCTCTAGCGGACATATATAAAAGACAGCATGTGAGTGGTTAGTTAGTTAGTTAGTTAAAACATAAATCTCGTGAAGCAAAAACTTGCACCTTAATAAATTATTCTTTAGTGCCAACGTACTTTGTGTAAAACTAAAGTAAATAAACTTGTAATTAATTTGAAAACTCTAAAATCTGGTGTTATTTATATTACAATAAAGAACTCAACAACAACAACAAAACGTTTATAAAAGATATAAACGTTACAATATTATACCTTTACGCACAGAGGTCAAATAGCTCAGTATACACCTTAATAGGGTTTTGACGTAGAAAACCCATATAGAAGCAAACTTTAAGTAAACGAAATTAAAATCAATGCAAATGAACTACCTGATTAATAGAAAATCTACACTTAGGCCAAACTGTAAACTTCTTCTTGATAATGAGATCTCTACGTTGTGAAACCCCTGTTTCCGCATAACTGTAGAAAAACACGGACGGACTATAAAACTAAAATTGTTCCATTTAAGATCCGTGTACTTATTGTTAGTTCAATTATAATTGAAGATTCAATTAATAAATTTGAAAAAATTAAAATAATATTCATTAAGGCTCAGCTATAATATGTATATGCAGGCTTAAGCCAACTTAAACAACTGTGCACATACCTAATAATCATATGTAGCAAACTATAATGTACTTAACAAAACTTTTCGTCAAATGTCATTTACTTAAGCAAAGTACGAAACTGATCGCACATTCCGTAAGGAAACAGCTGCTTTGCATTGTGTTATAGATACATTAGTAAACAAATTCCAATGGAGGGCGAAAAATATTTTACCTGAAATTAATAGAAAATGTACAAAGAAAAAATAGTTTATATGACAAAAGAGACGACTTTAAATATTTTCTTTTCTTTTCCATTATTTTAACGCACAATTTGCAAAAAAAAATTAATTTTGTATTGTTTATAAATTCAATCATGCACACCGTTGCATTTTTTAGTACTTTTGGCCCAAATAATACATACAGCGATTTATGTGTAATTTTTCTTTCGTAATTTTCTTAAAACTATTAACAAAAAATTATAAATTTGTATAAGGATAGTATTAAGTATACAAAATATGATTATTAAACGCCTTTTTGCTAATAAATTTCATTTATTTAGGACGAAATTATTTTTTTTTGCAAAAGTACGAATAAAACAAATGTGCAACTGTGCATAATAACTTCTATATTCATTTAAGTACAATATAGCCACGTAAAGGTATTCAATGATTCGCTTTAGCATTTGACAGACTTTTCGTTAAATTTTTAACATTAGCTTAAGCCAGCTTATGCTAGATGCTACGTTGATGTCTATAAACAGTGACTGTAAATTAAGAGTTCATGCTGTTAGAATTTTACTCCCCCCGGGGGCACATTATAGTCTTTTTGGAACCTACTATTCCATTTAGACTGGTGTCTTGCAAGGTATAAGGAAGCCCAGGCCCCTCAAAGGCTAGTAGGAGTCACCTGGACAATCCACATATTTCCACGGGAAATCAGTTGCCCCAGAGTACACTATTTGTTCTCTTTAGACAATGATGTGCTCTGACTGGTTATTGACGTTGGCCCCTATATGGGAGCATCGTTGTGGTTGTGGTTTCGGACCCTCGTGAGAGTTTGTGGGTCGAATCATTCAAATTAACACAATGAATGGTTCAGGTCCAGTTAGTATGAATGCTGTCGTGTTCTTGATAAAAAGGAGCTTCATGCGTTCTGGACTTGCTTCAACCTTAATCCTTCTTGGTTGCTATCAATCCACCGTAAATGGAAAAGAAAAAACATAAAAGGTTCGACAACATACAAACAGTTTTAAATTGAACTGGAAATCGATATCTTTAGTACATGTTCTAGCATCTGAGCAGCCCTTAACTATTTAGCCTTTACCCAGCGTATTAAAGTAATTTTTTCAAAAGCTTAAAGTTCTCTACCCAATAATACCCTCAAAATACTTGCGCTTCTAGTCGTGATAACGAGGAGATAATTTACACCCGCATCTTTCAGTTAAAATCCTACAAATTTAATTTTTCAGCGTCAAAAATCAGTTGAAAAGTTTTGACTTTGAACTATGATTGCCAATTACATTCAGATCACTGGGTACAGCAGCAACAACAACAACTCACATAATCAGGTATATTACAAATAAAATGTGTTACAGGGTTTAAACATGCCATACATACGTTCATCACTCACACTTCAACTCATTAATAGGTATAGTATGTCCATACAACCAATTGCCAGTAACACATATCACATAAACATAGTATATGTGGATGCACGTACTTCTCTACAAATCCTACAACATCTACAACAAAAGATACAAAAGGGAGTGGGCAACAAAAATATTAAAAACAAAATTACAAATGAGGTTATTTTGTGGTCGGTAAATAATACTTTCTTTAATATATAACTAACTGTAAATTAAAATATTTTATTGTTTTCGAACAGATTTTTTCTTTTTGCTATTATATTATCATAAATTTTGTTATTGTTTTTGTTTTAGTTGTACTCTGCCCGTAATAGAATAGTTTCTGTTGCACAGAAAGAAAGAATTTTTGTAAATTTCGGTCTTTTAGCTTTATATACGGGCACACATACAACAATGTGTGTATATAAACACTCACACATAAATACATTCAAGCTCTAGCGCACACAATAAAGCACAAGAAAATGCTCTTCATCTACTTTTAAAAAGGTTATCTATATAAAAACTGTAAGCAAGAAAAAAGCTCACAGAAAGTTTCATCATCAAAAAATACACTGCACGGGTTTTTCAATAAAAAGTTTTTTTTCTAAATTAAAATAAACAAAAATTTTAGATTAAGATGATTCACGACCACGCTGACAGATGTCGATGTCTTTCATCAAAGTTTTTAATCACTTTTTGACAAAATGGCGACCCTATTTCGTTAATCACATCATGAATTTTAAGTTTTAAGGCTGAAATCGATTCGATTGGCGCCATATAGACTCTGTCCTTAACATAGCCCCACAAAAAATAAACCAGTTGTGTTATATTACACGTTATGAAGTTATTCGATCGGAAAATTTGGTTTGTAATAAATTGATAATTCATTGGCTGTGTGACATATTTTTTTTTTTTTTTTGTAACTCTCAAAATTTTTTATTGTATCTTCTATAAAAAGAACTAACAATAAGTTTTAAAATCTTAAATTCTAAAAAAAAGTTACATTAGTCCTGACCATGTCAGAACTAACCTTTTGGGTAAAAAAAAAATTGACATTAAAAAAAAAAACAAAACAAATGTTTCTAAGATGTGTCATCTGTAGCATTGAGGATTAAAGCTGCGGTATCCCTCTTTTTTAATCGGCTATGTCCACTATAATCCAAGATATTGCGAGCAAGGGGATTAGGATGGTCTTCGAGCTTCATCAAGTATTTGCCTGCGTATTTGATGATTTCTGTAGTCACCAGCGGTATGTCTAAGTCACAATGTATGTTTGAATTTCTGATGTACCATAGGGCGGAAGTTATCAACCGTAAAATTTTATTTTGCATACGTTGGATTCTATCCAGGTTTGAAGCTGAGGCAGTGCCCCAAAGTTGGATTCCATAAGACCATATTGGTTTCAGAATACTCTTGTAAATTAGAAGTTTGCAATCTAGGCCAAGTCTCGAGTTCCTGCCAATGAGCCAGTGTATTTGTGTTAGTTTAAGTTTCATTTGTGTTAGCTTTGAGTCAATGCGATGTTTCCATGTAAGGCGACGATCAAGATATATACCAAGATATCTCACGTAATTATGGTGAGGAACAATGTGATTATTGATTCGAACGTGTGAACAATTATCTCTTTGCAGGGTGAAAGTCACATGAATGCACTTTTGAACGTTCACTTTAATTCTCCATAATTTTAACCACAACTCCAACTGAGTTATATGTTGCTGAAGATTTATTGAGGCTTGATGGGAGTTTTCGTGTGAACTTAGACACGCTGTATCATCAGCAAACGTAGAAGTGTGGACAGTTTCACTTACAGGCATATCGCAGGTATATATCAAATATAAAACTGGTCCAAGAATGCTACCTTGTGGTACACCTGAGGAAATTGGTTTGGATACACTTACGAAGTCTCCTTCAACAACAGCAAATTTTCGTCCAATTATGTAGCTTTTCAGTAGGTTGCTCATGTTACAAGGCAAGTGAGCGGTCAGTTTTAGAAATAGACCTTCATGCCAAACTTTGTCAAAAGCCTGTGAAACATCAATAAAAATAACCGAACAATACTTCTTCTCTTCAAAAGTCCTTCTTATCACCTGAACCAATCGATGGGTTTGCTCAATTGTGCTATGTCTACTTCTAAAACCAAATTGATGGTTTGGGATACACCCACTATCCCTTAGCATTGGAGACAATTTATCCATAAGCAACTTTTCGAAAACCTTTGAAATAGTTGGTAATAGACTTATGGGCCTATATGACTCAGTTTTGGTTAGGTCTTTACCCGGTTTTGGAATCATTTTAACTTTAGAAATCTTCCAGTGGTCAGGATAGTATTCAAGCCGTAAAATGGCATTAAAAATGAATAGCATGATTCTGACTGCAATATTGGGGAGCTCCTTCAACATTTTGTTACTTATGCCGTCCATACCAGGAGCTTTTTTCGGATTTACTTCAGAAATTAACTTTTGTACCTCACGCAACTTAAACTTTAAGGGTCGAGGGGGTAATCCAACTACGCTCGGCAAACTAACATCATCAGTACATATGTGTGGGGTGAATACATCTTTCAAGTAATCGGCAAATAAGTCACCTTTTTCAGCGTCCCTTCTTGCCCAATCTCCACTAATATTACGTAGGGGTGGCTTGTACTCAACTGGCCTTTTAAGGTTTTTTGTAGCACGCCATAAAGAATAATTGGAGTTTGGTGTAGCATCGAGGCCTTCCAGATATTTCTCAAAAGATGCAGTTTTCTCATATGCTAGTAAGTCTCTAAGCCGCTTTGTGCATTCTCTAAGTCTCTACCTCTGCAGGGGCGATCTGTGTTGTTGCCAATCTCTCCTAGCTCTTCGTTTTTCCGCTACGAGACGTTCAATGTCTGAAGAATAGATGTGACCTAAAGCAGTCTGCGGATGTTTAGTTGTTGCAAGCTGTGCTGCTTGTTTAATATTTTCACTAAAAGTTGCAAGGCTACACTCCACATCCTCCTTTGTTTCTAGCAAAATATTCTCCGAACAATGGCCGCTGAGATATTTTTTAAAACTCAACCAGTTGATGCGACTGATCATATTTGTATCAGGAAAAAACAAATGTCTTCTAAGCGGGCTGCAAATAGTTACAATGGTTGGAGAATGATCCGAAGATAAATCCATGGAAGACTCTACTGTGACTAAATTTCTTGAAATATTTTTTGTGACAGCAAAATCTATTACATCCGGAATTTTTTGTCTGTCGGTAGGCCAGTATGTAGGCTGACCACTCGAAGCAACATCTAAATCATTACTGCTAATAGCGTTGTACAATGCTCGGCCCATAGGTGTAATTAAGCGCAAACCCCAGTAATTGTGTTTCGCATTATAATCGCCAGCTGCCAGAAAACATGGTCCAAGACCTTTAAAAAAATTTTTCATACTGCTCTTCGGTTATTAAAAATCTGGGAGGAGAGTAGACTGATGATATTACTATATCATTAAAAAGATTTTCAACACAAATAGTTGTGGCTTGCAAATAGTCTTCTTGCTTGCTGTCTAAAAAATGGTGTTTCAGTCTAGACTTTATTAAAATTGCTGAGCCGCCGCATGCTCTTCCTCTCGGATCCTTTGTATCATAAAATGTGAATCCATTAATTTTAAAAATACCTCTTGTAGTCAAATGCGTTTCAGAGACCAGCATGATGTCAATGTTATTTTCCGTGAGGAAGTATTCGAGTTCGTTTTTATGTTGGCGAATACCATTTGCATTCCAGAAACATATTTTCAACGAATTCATTTTCTATTTACGATTGCCTGAAGCAAAGTAGTCTGCATTTGCAGCATTTGTTGCATCATGCTAGTCATACTAGTTGTGAAATTGTTTATTGTCTGCACAAGGTTGTCAATAGTAGCTGCAAGACGAGTAAAATTGAAGCTTGAGTTAGCGTCTGCATTGGTATTTGCTGATGGAACATTTTTTGGTGGAACAGTGTTGATTTTTACGGCGTCGGCATACGATACATGAGTATTGATTGGTCGGACCATTTGGGGATACGAAGTAGACATATGGCGTTATCCTGTTGAAACCACACGTCAGTGGTGGTCACGTCGCCAATAATAGTTGTTAGCATCTCGCGATAGACACCCCCCCCCCCCGGGGGAGCCAACTGGACAATCCACTATATTTCCACGAGAATCAGCAAAGCTCCAGAGTTCCGCTATTTGTCTCTTTAGGCATTTAGCTCTTCTCTGACTGATTATTGAGGTAGGCCCTTCCGAAGTATCGTGGTGGCTGTGTGTTTCAAGGCCCTCGTTTGAGTTTGTGGGTCGGATCATTTACAATGAACACAATGAATGATCCAGGTCAAGTGTTCTTAATTATATTAAGCTTCATGCGTTCTGGACCAGGAGTTGGATAGTCTCCAACTCTTCAGCAAGGAGTGAAGGCTGCGGCCTACTCCGGGCTTTTGAAGTTGCAACTAGGACTGACCGGAGGATATACGTATCCGAAAGCCTTCTAGGGCGAGGATGACGCTACATTTCATCCACAGTGGTAATGATCCACCATCTGATTAAGACCCACAGCCAGGTTGTAACGACCAAAAGTCCGGAGTCGTTTTTGGTCACACAGAGAACTGTCTAACAACAGTCACAGGTCAATCCCTATCTTTTATTTTAAATGTATTTACTAAGATAATGAATTTATATTTAAATTGATATATTTTTCTACAATGCATCTTTCTATACACGCACATATTTATTTAGTTATAGAATCATTTACTAAAAATATGAATTCATGTATTTACTTATATACGCATGTAGTTATAAGTATTTATGTTGACGTAAGATTTAGTTCTAGTTATTATTGTAATTAGCCACGAAGGCATACGAGTATTGTAATTAGTAACATTCATATTGTAAAACTGGCTGCAGCTCGGTGGTGAAAACAGCCGTCGGCTGTGGTGTACTTACTACCGAAGTAATGTAAGTGTGTTTGTGCATTGGTGTGTGGTAGGAAAAAGAGTATAAAAGCGCAAACATCAATCAGAAAGAATCAATTGGTGTGCGACCGGCAACAGGAGCAAAGGTAAATATCTTCTTCTACTTTTTTATTTATTTTTTGGACTGGTAGTCAGGGTATAGATAAGGCCGTGGTAATACCCAGCCGAAGCTATACCCTGAGGCAGAACAGAACTTCGACGTAGCGACCACAAACAGAGCCGTGGTAATACCCAGCCGAGTTTGTGTCCGCAGTCGCCACCGACAGTGAACGGTTGCGCCGTGGTAATACCCAGCCTACAGTGCCCTGTCGCTTGCGGCGTACCGACCTATTTCGACGGAGCGACCACAAACAGAGCCGTGGTAATACCCAGCTGAGTTTGTGCCCGCAGTCGGCTTAGACAGTAACGTTCGCCGAATACGGACCGCATAAAGTAGAAGATGTTTACTGAAGCTGCCTGCATACACACCAGTTCACAAGATTTGAGCCCGAGCTGCAGTCAAGTTGCGAACTAGGAATAGGGAAACCCCTTTCCTGAATAAAGAGCAACATTGTGAGTAAGGCTTTGTCTTTCTTTTTGGAATCGACACAAAACGACCCTGGACGCCGCTGAGCATACCTCAGCTACCAGGAAAACGTGTCGTTACAAGGTGCAGATGTAAATCTTATCACGTCATCTCGCGATAGCGTGATCCATTGATCCATTGCCTCCAGACCACATAGCATTCCATACAGTGACACGTTGAGCATTCAAACACTTCTAAATAATCGCTCTACGATTTTCAGAAGCCCAAATGCAGCAATATTGTTTGTTGACATCCCCTAACAAGTGAAAATGAGCATCGTCTGAAAAAATTATTTTTTCAGAAAAACCAGCCGGTTATACTTGAATGAATTGAGCGATTCTGCGGCGACGTGAATGCTGGGTCGGCTTCAGTTCCTACACCAGTTGAATCTTGTAAGGCTTCTAAGACAAATCCTTACGCAAAACTCGCCATGTGGTGGTTTTGGAAAACCCCAATTCTTGAGAACGTCGAGGAATTGAAAATTTGGATCTGCTTCAACAATGTGGCTGACGGCTCTGATGTTTTCAGTTGAACACGAGTTGGTGTTCACATATTTTGTATCAAGCCTGTCGACTTAAATTTAACCAACAAATTCTTAACAGAGATTTTAAAACGACGATTATGTTGTCCGAAAATATAACGAATTTTACGAAATGTAACCTTAATAGAACCGTCATTTTCTTAGGGGACTTTAATTATTTTAATGCGATTTACGTGCGAAATTTAATTCATTGTAATAATTGCCAATGCATCTATTACGAATACGTCAAAACACTAAATGTATCATATTGTTAGTGTTGCCACAATTGAAAAACCAACTTCTTGTAGAAAAATCCATTATAAGCAGAGCATATCCATATGCCCATTTCGTAATGGTACAACTTATTTAGAAAAAATCTAACAGAATACTTTTTTTCCTAGAAAACTTGTAAAAAAAAACTTGCAAATAAAAATGCAACTCTGAGAGAGCAAATCAGAGAACTCTGCCAAAAAATCTGTTACATATTAAAAATGATTAAACACTATCCACCTTTTCGGTCACTTGCGTTTTTAACAGATCTCGTTCTCATAATGTATCATAAGCTCCATATAGCAAATCAGTGGACTCTATTTAAACCTTGGAAATTTTTTTACTTTATTTCCTTAAAATATTTTCTGTTCGCTTTTGCGTTTTTTTGCTCCTTTTTACTTTATCTTCACAAAATATCTAAAATCGCTTTTCTATGTCACAGGTTGAGGTGTTAACGATCTTCTCCCGCATAAAAATTCATAATGGAAATGTACTATGGGCCGGTTGCCATCAAAATCTATATGAAAGCTATTCGTCCGTTCTCCATAAAAATTATATTTCTCAATTATTTGTTTATAAACTGAGTTCATTTAGCCGTAGATTTGTTTTTAGGAACGACATATGGATAGCAGACTTCTCTACTAGCACAGGATATGCTGATTTGGCATACTTCCGTCTTTTTATGATTTACAACGCCGAAGTTTTCATTCTTTACCTCTGGAATCATTCCAGAGAAAACTTTAGTGTCAACTCGCAAGATCTTGAAGTCCATTGCTCCATAAGATGATGGGTCCTAGAAAATTCCATATGATATTATATGAAGAAGCCATATATTGTCAGAAAGATTTACTATCAAAGTTGCCATGCAGACATGTTACAGTTGTTTTACACCTAAATTTTCAATCCCAAACATTGTTTGGGGAACAAGAATTCCTTGTTATGAAAATTACGCAGAAAATTCAGGAACTATTAAATACCCTGTTCCCGCTTGTTTTTAAGATGCTTGTGTATACATACGTACCGGGTGTTTTTATAGATGTATAAGCTGGCATCACATTTTAATCGGCGCACAGTGGACCATTTTACGAGAAGGCGGCCAAAATTCCTTTTTTTCAAGGGCCCCAATTGTAAAATTTTAAAGTTCATTCGAAAGTACATACTAGTATACCTCGGGAGCTTTATTTTAACTATATCACACTGAACAGGGTGATTCAATATGAGCATTTTCAGTATTCTTCTAAAATGAGAAATTTCTTAATAATTTTTTTTATTTCTATTAAATCTTTATTTTAATCTTTTAAACGGTCCTTTAAATTATAACGATTTATTTTTTTTTCTCGATATTTCGCTTTCCTGTGGAAAGCTTCTTCAGGAAATTATTTTTTATATTTTTCGAAAACAAAAATTATAACAATTTGAAAAGAAAAACTTTTTTGAAAAACATTTGACAAAACATATAACATAATTTTCTTCATACATACAAACATACAAAAATTAAAAATTTTAAATATTTAAACATACAAAAACAAGGAAACGGAAATTAAATAACAAATTCTCTCTTATGAAATAATTATAACAAATTATGTGTCTTTTGAATTAAGTACCTATAATTCTGCGCTAAATTGTCTGTATCTCTTTTGAAATTTATTCTCCTTACATTTGGTACATTAACAATTTCTAACATTTCTAACATATAACGTCTCTTGTAGTTTTTTTCTATATCTAATACTGATGATTCATCAAACTTTGGATAATGATTATATATCCCACAAATGTGAAGATAAGGATGTCTTCTGTGTTGAAATATTCCTATATTTTTGGTCACATCTATGACCAGCTAATTTTGTTTTAAGTTTATTTTTTGTTGTCCCAATATAAATTTTATCACAGTTTACCTGGTCATTTCCTCCACATGGTATCCTGTATACTACATTAGATATCTCCATTTTTCCTATTTAATCTTTCATACTGCTAAATAACTTATTTAATATGTTAAATGTTTTGTGTGCAATTATATATATATCTATCTGTGTCATATATTTTAGACTTTCTTAATCTATCTGATATTCCAGGAACATAAGTTAATGATTTATCATATTGTCTAATTAATCGGTTAGTTAATTCTACTGGAAAATCATTGTCATGAAGTATATTTCTTATTGTGTCCTTATTCTTCAACTGAAATTCTCTATCACTTATAGTCAATATTCTGTCTATCATATTTTTCGCCGTGTTTATTATCATTTTTCTCGGATGTCTAGTGTAAAAATTAATGTCTTCCAGAAGATGTTGGTTTTTTATACCAATCAAACACTAACTTATTTCCCTTTCTTATTATCAATATAACTAAATATGGAAGTTTAGATTCGAACTCTCTTTCAATCGTAAATTTAATATCCGGATGAGAACTATTCAATTCTGATAAAATATCATCCACTGCATCTTCTGAAGTTATACAAAATAAATCATCTACATATTTTGTGATAATCTTCGGTTTAATATGCACTTTACTAATACATGTATTTAGTAATTCCTCCATCACAATATCAGCTATAATTGGAGATGCCGGAGAGCCCATAGTCAATTTCAAAGTCATGAACAGTTGGTCCCAAATATATTTTGCCTACTTAAAATAACGTTAATTTATATAATTTAGGTCACAATAGTACTTTGCTTTTTGAATTAATTTGCACTGATCGTAAAATAGTTTTTCTTTCAAATTGTTAAATTGCTTGGGTTTGGGCATAAAAACAAACCATTGATATTTATCCAACGCTCTTACAGGTGAAAATATAAAATCAAAAACGATCCGAAAAATAAAAGATGAAATTAAAGACCTTCAACCTGTAACATTTACTGTTGATGAACAGGAAATCGAAGTAAAGTTTGACATGTGTCTCACAATGATTGATGGAAAAGTTGCTCGAGCTTTAACTCCTACAAAAAACCTCATCAAGCTGCATTATATGCATAAAGACATCAAGTCAATTAAGCCATGCAGTTCCAGAAGATGATACTTTTAAGTCAGCATACGAATTTGGATTGTCCCCTCTTCATACTAGAAAACGTTTTATGGAGCACATTCTTAAATTGGGTTATGATTTGGTTTGTTAGGCGAAACAGTGAGAAAAAATAAGGAAAATGAAGAAAAAAGAAACCAAAACAAAAACAAATTCAAGAAAAATATTTTAAACAAGCCCCAATTATCGATCAGCCAAAGCAAGGGGAGGGGAACACAAATGATGGAAGATTTTTTCAGATCCAGATACTGCAGCATCTATTACAAGAGTAGATTTGTAACTAATAAGGAGATTCAGTATTATTTACAAGCAGAAAGATAAATGCAAAATAATTTGGAGAGTATGCCAAAAATACAAGTATACAACGAAAAATATTCTTGGAGATATATGTCATCCACAGTTTATAAAATTTTGTACCATGGGCAACAAATGATTCAACACAATATGCCACCAATAGGAGATCTATCTGAAGAAGCGCAAGAAAAACGAAACAAAGACTGTAGACTCTTTCGCGAGCATAACACAAGAAAAATTTCTAGATATTGTACTAATGAAGACTTGATTGTTACTTTATTATGCACATCAGATTCCTATATATCCAATATGCGGCAAAAATAGAAAACTACTTCTATTGAGCTAGACGTAGAAGCTAAACTACATCTAGAAGGTGAAAATCAAAGCTATTTAGAAGAAATATTTACTAAAGTTGTTTAATTAATAGTAATTTTTCCAAACACAATTGTTATCTGTATGTATTTCATCCTTTTAAAATTTTTTGTACATTAATAAAGTATTAATCAATTTATAATAAAATTTAACATATACGACTTGTATTTTTAACTCAAATTTATATTTAACTCAAATTGTTGTAAAAAACTAATCTTTGGCCTTCATATTAAAAATTTTACAATGAACACAATGAATGGTTCAGGTCCAGTGAGTATGAATGCCGTCGTGTTCTTAATTATATTAAGCTTCATGCTTTCTGGACCAGGAGTTGGATGATCTCTAACTTTTAAGCAAGGAATAAAGGCTGCGACCTACTTCGAGCTTTTGAAATTGCAACTAGGACTGACCGGAGAATGCACGGATTCGAAGGGCTTCTAGGGCAAGAATGGCGCTACATACCATTCACAGTGGTAATGGCCACCATCTGATTATAGCTCACTGCCAGTGCAGATGTAAACCCTATCACGCAAGCCGTCGTGTTCTTAAATTATATTAAGCTTCATGCGTTCTGGACTAGGAGTTGGATATATTCTTTTGCAGATGACAGCGCCATTTATCACTCGGATTTATTTGGTAATAGACCAGGTCATTTGGAGGTTAGTTCCAAAAGGCAAAACATGAATGATACGCTTTATCACGATCTCGCGACAATCTTGGAATAGGGTCGTGTGAATAGAGTATAATTTAATGCTCGTAAGACGCAATGTTGCATGCTTACGCATAGATCTGCGTTCGGTAGTGGTGCTGCAGCTGTTACTATGGGTGATATAGCTATTACAGAATCGGAAGCTCTTGATGTTCTTGGGATGAAAATTCAGTGTGATGTTGGATGGACTGGACACAATTTTCAGGTTTCTAAAGAAGCTTTCAAGTGCCTCGGTTTTCGAAAGCGATGTAGAAGATACTTCATTCCATCCGATCTCCGTACTAAATTAAAGTTTTTTAATAAGTATAAGTTCTAAACGTGACTTTTTTTTTACTTCGTACCAAAAATCAGATAAAACTTAGAATGTATTTTTAAACCTATCACAACTATTTTTCTAACAGCTCGATTTTTAATTTTTATACCTTAAACGAAAGCCTATGATCTAAACTAGTAGACAAAAAAAACGCGTATCAAAATTACGATCCATTCAAGAGTTATATATTTTTGACCGCCTTCTCGTAAAATGGTCCACTGTGCGGCGGCCATTTTGTCAGCTATCATTTGGCATTTCAACATGAGTGGAATGACGCCTGAACAACACTTCCGAATTGCACAAATTGCGTCCAATACAACTTGCCGTTTATCCTGATTTTCACCTTTATTGAATGGATACGTCAATGAACAACACTATCATATTTTGAGTGATGATAAATAATACTGATGAGAGACTGTTACTAGCAGATAAACTGACTGACTGACTGTGATAAAAATCATTGTCGCGATCTGGATCATACTTGGCTCACCGACATATGTAGTTCTTTGGATGGGCTGGTGAAATCAGTGGCCCATATTTCTTTAGCAACTATGCTAATTAGAACTTAACAGTCAATGGTGACCTCTACAGAGCCAATATTGCTAAATATTTCGATTATTTATTAGAACAACCATGATGTGCAGCAGCTGTGTTTTCAAGAAGGCCGCAACAATGGATTTATTAAAAAATCGTTTCTATTTGTGTACGGTTTCGGCTATTTGCCATCTTCAGTGTGTAACGACACGTCCTCGCGTTATGCTGGGGTAAAGCTCGCGGCGTCCAGGGTTCGTTACAAAAAAAATTTTTTACTAATCACAAGAAACACTTTTGTTTTATAAAAAAGAAATTTCTTTTATTATAATTCACTCTTAAACTAAGTTATAATTAAACTACACCACTACTGAGCACGCCAACGATGATCAACCGCTTCGTGGCCCTCAAGAGCTTTCGTTTCCACTCTCCGTCGGCTAGCCTACTGCTTCTCACACTGGAGCGAATAAAATTCTGGTCCAGTCTGAGCAGAACAGTTGGCCTGTCGACCAATTTTTGGCTTGTCACGAATAAGATTCTGAGACAACCTTTCCACGTCGAAATTGGTGTTAGCCTATTGACGATCTTGTCCGTCTTGTTCAGCTAGGGCGAATAAAATTCTGACCTTGCTGAACAAAGCGTGGCCTGGCTCTGGGCTCCGTCACCTGGGCGAATAAAATTCTGGCCAGGTGAAGTAGCGACAGCACTTGCTTGGCCGTAGACCTGAGCTATACTCAATTAATTCAAAGTCGAATAAAATTCTGACTTTGATTAACTGAGCTGAACCTATTTGCAAGACTATTTTAATTAAATTGAATAAAATTCTAACTCACTTAAAAGAAGTCTTGCCCGGTTGCTTGCCCGTGGCCAACTCTTTCTCAAAAACGTAAATATCTCGCTTTTATATGTTTCTGTCAGGCACATACACACCCATACCACTAAACAACAGCTGCTTGCGACTGTTCAGGGTTGTGTTTAATGGTATGTTTTCCTTACGGATGTATCTTCATGTTAATAGGTGGCGCTTCTTAACGGCTATTATAATTTCAAATATTTCATTAAAAAATACTAAATGTAATTATAAAATATAATTATGAATTGTATAAAATGAAAAATGTATAATAATAATATTCTCTTTTGAAAAAATTATGAAATTCATTAAACAATAAATATTCAGAAATGTAAAAATTTATGAAATTCTGTAAAAAAATAACAGAAATTTAAAAATATATTGAGTTTAATTGCTTGTGATTTAACTGCTATGTGATCCAAAAACAAGCCTCCCGACTTTTGGTCGTCACAAGTGTTCTCTGTGCACTAGTTGCGTTCTATTGTCAGCTGTGTTTATATAGTCCGTCTTGTTCGTGTTTCTCTTCGTGTTATTGCATTCGTCACTTTCTCTCTTTTTTGTCTGTATCTTTCTCTCGCCTTTTCCGTTTGTTTGTTCTTACCTATATTGTCGCTACCTTTTCATCCGTCTCCCTCCCCAACTAAATCGTATTCAAATTATGTCAAAAGAATAAACTAAATTTCATTTCAATTAAAAATTTCATCTTTGTTTTATTTAATTTCAAAGTTGTACACCTCAATAAACAACACCCTTTATATGTAAACAATACCCATGCATATCCACTTATAAAAAAGCATATTATTTACAAAACTTTGCATTCATGCATCTCTGCATTTGTATTAAATAAACAAGAAATAGATAAAAAAAAATAACGAAACTTAACTGAAATATTTTTAATTTTGACATTCTTACTCGTCTGAGACTTTGTCGCAAGCGTTATTTATGTATGTAATCAAAATTATCTACAATTTATTTTTCTTTTGTTGTTTAAAAAATTTAAGACATTCATGCACATTCTTCATTCGGATTCATTTTCAATTCAGATAGTGTTGATAAGACACTCAAAAAAGCTTAAAATTAGTTGTCGAAATGAAGGCGAATAAATCACCTTAGCAGGTGTAATAAAGAAAGGAATGTAAGAAAAGCATTAATTTGTTTATATGAATTTAGCTAGCAATTAAAATTACATGCTGACTATAGGGAGCAGCAATAATTACAAAAGTCCTCAGAGCTTAACTATTCTGTTAATGTATGAAAATTAGCTTTGCTTATTGAAATGATGTATAACATAACACTTCAGAGTGTTATTTTCTGCAGCAGCGAATCTAATGTACCCGTTATCATAGTGATTTAAGTATATCCCATGTAGTTTCATAGCGTATATCTGCGGTTGCACAGTCTGCATGGTTGCTATAAAAAGAAAGAGATTATAAGCTCAAATCCCAATGCACCTTTAAGACCCCCCCGGGGGCACATTTATCGGTCTTTATAGTGACTATCTAGACCTGTGCAACTAGGGAAAAAGGGAGCCCAGTCCCCTGAAGTCAGACAGAGAGACAACTGGAAACTCCACTTTATTTCCACGGGGATCAGTGTGCTCGCAGAGTTCATTATTTGTCTCTTTAGACATTTAATAGTTCTCTGGCTGATCATTGAGATTGGCCCCTATATGAGAGTGACATGATGGTTGTGGTTTTGCGGCCCCATAAGGGAATCATGAAAATTATGGTGGCCAGGATCATCTCACTGATAATGACACGCAAAGTAAATGATTCAGTCCAGTGAGCATGCTAGACATGTGTTCTGGACAGGAGTGGGAAAGTCTCCAACTCTTTAGCAAGATGTGATGGTTTGCAGACCTGCCCTGGAATCAATGAAGTTGCAACTAGGTGGTTCTGTTGCTTAGAATTATGCCTTCGGCTATCTAGGACGAGCATGACGTTCCAAATTATGTATGGTGGTTCGTCCACCATCTGATTAAGGCTACATAGCCAGGCGCGGATGTAAAGCAAATCACACTCTGCACCTTTAAGAAACCCCCCCGGGGCACATTTATGGTCTTTATAGTACGTAACAGCTATCTAGATCTGTTCAACTGATGGAAAAAGGGAGCCCAGTCCCCTGAAGAGAGGCAGGGAGTCAACTGGAAGCTCCACTTATTTCCACAGGGATCACTGAGCCGCAGAGTTTATTATTTGTCTCTTTAGACATTTAATAGTTCTCTGACTGATCATTGAGGTTGGCCCCTATATGAGAGTGACGAGATGGTTGTGGTTTCGCGGCCCCATAACAGTATAATGGTTATTATGGTGGCCAGGATCATCTCACTGATAATGACACGCAAAGTGGACAGGAGTAGGAAAGTCTCCAACTCTTTAGCAAGGTGCTGGAATCATTAAAGTTGCAACTAGGTGGTTCTGTTGCTTAGAATTATGCCTTTGGCTATCTAGGACGAGCATGACGTTCCAAATTATGTATAGTGGTTTGTCCGCCATCTAATTAAGGCTACATAGCCAGGCATAGTAAGAATATAAATCTAGCTAGAGCTAAAGATTAAATTAAATCAAAAATAATGAACAGCTCAATAAAGGGTTATGGAATAGTTAAATAAAATTTGCAATAAAACCTCTAGCAATTGAAAAATGCAAATATTTTGTGAAGGGTCCGCCATCTAATGTTTTTTTTTCAACTAGTGCTTATTTCGTGAATGGTAACACTTAGCTCATGTTTGATTTGACAGATAATTAGCTTTATCCTTCTGCTGAAAGAATATGGTTGTGTATACGATTGAACAATGCTGGGAAATATTGCGACATTACTTTGAAAATCACGGCAATGTAGCAGAATGTGTACGAAAATTGCGTATGGATTTTGGAAGAAGAGAAGTACCGTCAGCTCCGTATGTTTGTTATCTTGTAAAAAAAGTTAACGAAACTGGCATCCTCACCGATAAACCAAAGCGTGAAATGCCAACCACAGTGCGTACACCCCAGAATATTGCTCTTGTGGCAGAAAGTGTGCGTGAAGCGCCATCTACATCAATTCACCGTCGTTCTCAACAATTGAACATTTCAGAGACATCATTGAGACGAATTTTGCATAAAGACCTTGGTATGACGCCATACAAAGTCCAATTAGTTCAAGAGTGGAAGCCAAGTGACCATCCAAAGCGTTTTCGCTTCGCTAATTGGGATCGCAGGTCCACAGACTTACAGAAGATGCCGATTTTCCAACAAAAAAAATCATCTTTTCAGATGAAGCTTATTTTTATCTTGACGGGTGTGTAAACAAGCAAAATTGTCGCATTTGGGCACAGAAAACCCGCACGTATACATTGAAAAGCCGACGCACCCAAAACGAGTAACTGTTTGGTGCGGATTTTGGCCCAGAGGCATAATTGGGCCATTTTTCTTCGAAAATGAGCAAGGAGTGGCCGTCGCAGTCAATGGCGATCGTTATTGGGCCATGTTGAACGAATTTTTGATCACAAAAATTGAAGAGGAGGATGTTGGCAACATTTAGTTTCAACAGGACGGCGCTGAGTGCCACACAGCCATTGTTTTGCGCCCTATTTTTGGTGATCGCATTATCAGCCGCAGGGCTGATGTCGTTTGGCCACCTCGGAGCTGCGATTTGACACCGTTGGACTATTATTTGTGGGGTGCCGTCAAAAATAATTGTTACGCCGACAAGCCAGAGACAATTGACGCTTTAAAGAACAATATTCGTGAAGCTATTGGTGAGGCTACTGCATGGCCAGCCGAGGCAGCCATTTGATTAAAATTATTTTACATTATTTATTTTATTTGTTAAAAAAAGAATTAGCACTTCAGGCAACAATGCCTATTTAGTCAAGTATCGTGCTACATTCTTTTAGGGAAGGGATAGAGAAGAGATAAGACAGGTGGTGAAAGTAGAAGGATAGTCGGAAATTAACTGTCGTATAAAAGACAGCACAGCGACCAGTGACTATGCCTTCATCGCTGAGCAGCCCCACCGACAGTCAATTTTTATTTTTGTAGTGAAAAAAAACCACACTGAAAAGCTAGTACACTACCTACTAGCCTACAGGGGCACCTGTAGGCTACAATCCGGAAGGATTGCACTTTCAAATAAAAAAAGATATTTGAGAAAATATTCAGTAGTTTAAAAGCATTTAAAGCACCCCATTAGATGCAAAAAACTTTAAAAACCCCCTGTTAACACCTGCTGCTAGAATTTATATTATTATATTGGCCGTAGCAATGAATCAAAGTAAAACCCTTTAAAAGAAAATCATTATTTATTTTAGATATAATCAGAGTTGAACGCTGTTATATAAGAAAATGCATCGACGGCGTTAGAATTTATTACCACACAAACCTATTCTGGAGATGTTATACTTTCGGCATACATTTCGTTGATTCTTTCTTCCCTTCTAATAATTTCTTAAATACATTAGTTGGGCTGAAAAATGGTTTATTACTTTGTTTAAATTGCAAATCGTATTAAAAGATATTTAAAATAATATAACTGAGAGTGGGGATCCTGTAAGGAGCATGTATCATTGTAATACAGCGAACTCGAGATACCGATCGAATTCTCTTTTAATATAGATTTACCTACACACATGGATTTCTATGAGTCCGTATATTGGCTGCAGGAAATTTGGACTTGTTCCGTGCTATATAAAAACGGGGATATTACAAAAGTGAGCATAACAATTAGCAGGATGAGAAAAATATTGTTAAGATTTCGAGTACCTAAACATTGTCGATTAACTCTTATGAGGATGCCATGTTAAGGTGGCACATACTTTACATATTAAGGGACCAGCTTCATATTAGTTCTATTCACTAATTTTTCTAATACTGGAAATTGTTTTAATTCTAATATTGATAAACAAAAAAGGATCTTAAGAAACCCAATAACATGGAGAAGAGAGCCTTACAAGTAATGAAGAGGTTCAATTCTGCAAAAGCTATGGTTTGCATTTGGTCATTGAAGATCGTGCAAGACATGAAAGGGAAAGACTCTCGAGTGAACACCTGAGGCTGAGGCAAAAAGTTACCCAAAATACCTTAAGCTAGATGTCTACGCAAGTAACATCATGGAAACTTTTAATATTTATGATGGCCAAAAACCGATGAAGGCAGATTAACATTAAGTTTAGGACTGCTAGCAAAGATATGTATATTAAATACTATATAAGAGCCTACTCGTAAACATGCTATCAATAACGAGAGTCGCTGCAATAAGCAAAGGAAGTTGACAGTTATAAAACTGTTAGTGGGAAATTTTTCTAGTCAAGACTTAAAGGTAGTGGCAGCACGGAACCGAAGGTATGATGTGATTTGATTTACATCTGCACCGACTAGGTAGTCATAATCAGATGGTGGTCAAACCACTTGAATGATTTGCGAACGTCATTCACGCCCTAGGAGGCCATCGAATACGTATATCCTCCGGTCACTCCTAGTAGCAATTTCGAAAGCCCGAAGTAGGCCGCAGCCTTCACTCCTTGCTAAAGAGTTGGAGACTTTCCAACTCCTGGTCCAGAACGCATGAAGCTTGATATAATTAAGAACACGACTGTATTCATACTCACTGGACCTGAACCATTCATTGTGTTCATTATGAATGATCCGACCCACAAACTCTCACGAGGGTCTCGAAACCACAACCACCACGATACTCCCATATAGGGGCCAACCTCAATAATCAGTCAGAGAACATCTAATTGTCTAAAGAGACAAATAGTGAACTCTGCGAGCGTACTGATTCCCGTGGAAATATGTGGATTATCCAGGTCACTCCTACTAGCCTTTGAGGGGCCTGGGCTTCCTTTTACCCTGCAAGACACCAGTCTAAATGGAATAGTAGGTGCCAAAAAGACTATCATGTGCCCCCGGGGGGAGGAACCAAAGTATGTAAGGAAAAGATTAAGTATCACTTTAGTACCAGAAAGTAAAGTGGCCTGCATTGGTATTCACCCCCCTGTACCTATAAAAGAATAGCTGCTTCATGATAATTTGGAAATCCTGTTCTTCTTTCCATTGGTTTATTTGATATGGCAGCAATAAGTTATGCAGCCTTCCATTTCTAATTTGTAATTATTAAAGAAGGAAAAACCACTCCTGACTTTTCAACTTCTTTGAAAAAAAGTAGTTCCACTAGCACCATAATTTGCCTTAAGACATATAGGCGAACATTTATTTCTTATTGAAAGTGTGAATACTGGAGCATCACAACACAAACAACTAATCTATACAGGCACACTAACTGCCCTTCAAAAATCCTTTTTCTGTAAGTTAAGACCTGAAACATATTATTTTATCGCACTGTCAGCTATTCGTCAAGAAAGTGAAATTAGCCAAGCCAATGGTGCACAATTACGACCTTTAATCTGTTAAAAACGATTTATAGTTTCTTTTCTTTTACACTATAGCTCCTGATTCGAAATCGTCTGTTCCGTTTGTTTTTTTTTTTATAAGAGAAGTAGCACTTCAGGCAACAATGCCTATTTAGTTAAGTACCGTGCTACATTCTTTGGGAAAGGGATAGAGAAGAGATGAAACAGGTGGTGAAAGTAGAAGGATAGTCGGGAATTAACTGCCGTATAAGACAGCACAGCGACCAGTGACTATGCCTTCATCGCTGAGCAGCCTCACTGACAGTCAATTTTTATTTTTGTAGTGAAAAAAACCAAGGTCTTCGTTGGGAATCGAACCCACAACCCCCATACTGACAAGCTAGTACACTATCTACTAGCCTACAGGGGCACCTAAATTTGAAATTTTAATAAATTATTTGATTTCTTATTTTTCAACATTTAAAATTTGTCATTTTCCATATTTTAGCCTCCTGGGCCACTTGAGGCAGCGGCTATTAATCGCGGTTTAAGCAAAAGTTATGGTTCTTTGGCATCTAATGAGTCCTTAACTGAAAAACTTACTTACTCTTGGTACAATCTCGATGTTTTTGGTGAAGTTCATCAGCCAGGATCAAATTGGAAGCAAATTGTGAATCGTATTAAAGAAGTTATTTGCAATGAGAGGCATATACCCAAGCCGCGTAAGCACTTAATAAAGAATGGTTAGTACTTATGAATAAAATAATATAATAAAAATTTTTCGAAATATTTTTTTAATAAAATAATTTCCAATAGTTTGCGGAGTAGCCTACCCAGGTGAGTTATTAGCCGTTATGGGGAGTTCGGGAGCAGGCAAAACAACTCTATTAAATGCCTTAGCCTTTCGTTCTGCCCGTGGTGTTCAAATATCACCCTCAAGTGTACGCATGCTAAATGGTCATATTGTGGATGCTAAGGAAATGCAAGCCAGATGTGCTTATGTGCAGCAAGATGATTTATTTATTGGTTCTCTTACTGCTCGAGAGCATTTGATATTTCAGGCCACTGTTCGTATGCCGCGAACAATGACTCAAAAGCAAAAATTACAAAGAGTTGATCAAGTTATACAGGATCTATCCTTAGGTAAATGTCAAAATACAATAATTGGTGTACCCGGAAGAGTTAAAGGCTTATCGGGTGGAGAACGTAAACGTTTAGCTTTCGCTTCAGAAGCACTAACAGATCCACCCTTATTGATTTGTGATGAACCTACATCAGGTCTAGATTCATTTATGGCCGCAAGTGTCGTTCAGGTTTTGAAAAAGCTTTCACAACGTGGCAAAACTGTAATACTAACCATACACCAACCCTCTTCGGAACTTTTTGAATTATTTGACAAGATCTTATTGATGGCCGAGGGTAGAGTAGCATTTTTGGGTACTCACAGTGAAGCAGTAGACTTTTTTTCTTTGTAAGTTTGATTTTTTTTTACGCGACTATTTAATATTTTAATATTATTTTTTTAATTTTATAAACCACCAGTGTTGGCGCTCAATGTCCGAATAATTACAATCCTGCTGATTTCTATGTTCAAGTTTTAGCCGTGGTACCAGGCAGAGAAGTTGAATCGCGTGATCGTATTTCCAAAGTATGCGATAATTTTGCCGTAGGAAAGTAAGACGTTCTCTATATGTTTCTTAAGAGAAATAAAATTTCTTTCTCTTCAAAAACCTTCAGAGTCTCTCGTGTTATGGAGCAAAACTTTCAAACGAGTGCAGCCAAAACAGAAGGTTTTAACAAGGATGATGAAAAATATATATATTACAAGGCTTCTTGGCTCACACAATTTCGAGCAATCCTGTGGCGTTCCTGGATTTCCACTTTAAAGGAGCCGTTACTGGTCAAAGTGCGCTTGATTCAAACAACGGTAAGGATGAAATTTCATCAATCCATGACCACCACTAAAGTTTCACCAACACATTCCACACAAGTAATTATATTTTACAATAAGATATAGAAGCCAACACAGCATCACATACATAATGTTACGTTTATTCCTTTAATAAACGTTTTGTTTTTAGAGTTCTTTTATTGCAACATAATTATACACAACACTTTGGAGTTTTAAATTAAATTACACGAATTATCTACACGAGTTTCGTACTTTATTACACAAAAATACACGATGATAACTGTACCACGTTAACGCCTAAAAGCTGCTTTATTATCTTTATGTCTTTACTCGACAATGTTTTCACTTCAACTAACTTTATTGCCCAACTAATGGTGCTTATATATTCTGTTTTAAGCCGAAAATTCTACTTCAACAGCGTCACATATCGTGTAGGCGCCTGTTTCGTTGTGTAAGTTTTTGTTCTGTGTTCATTGTTTTTGTTTTCTGTCTGTTTATTTTATTTCGTGGAATTTTTAGTACGCATGTTGTTGTTACCTTATGGTTATACGATTTCTTAGAAACTACGTTATTTGTAAAAAGACACAATAGGTCTTTTCATTTGGTTTTTTAGTGATAATTACTTTTTTTTAATATTAAACTAACGGTATGTTATTTTAATTGAAAATTCGCTTAAACGTTAGCAACCCCAAAAAAAGCAAAGGTTTCTGAAGACAAGAAAAAATTAAAAATCAAAGAAAACATAGAAATAAATTTAACCTTTATTTTACAAAAACAATTCAAAAATAAACTGTGGGTTCTTTTGTTGACCTTTTTCGGTTGTCGAATATAATCGGCATTTACCTTCAGAGGGTGTTTTTTTTATAACTATGCACTACAAAATAGTGTTTTTATTCAGAAATCATAACATTTTTCGACCAATTTTCATAGACATGATAATGTCTATGAATGGCCATGTTAGAAGCTTATTCGGATGTTGACGACGTAATTAAAGATGATGATGATGATGAGGTTACATTTGAAGTCCCACAAGTGCAAGCAAAGGATATTGTACCTGGCGAGCAAGAATTTATCTCAGAAGAATGTGTTGACGATAATGCAGATATAGACCATGTCAATACGTCCACTGATCAACACGAAGCTGAGCCAGATAGTGAAGAAGCTCCGGAGATTCCAATGTTATGGACTCCCAAAAGTAAAATAAGTTGGCGTATGGTTCGAATACCCGAAAACCATGCATGCATTGATTTTATAACCACTGCCAGAAAACACTAACTTGTTTGAAATTGCAACACCGTTCTCATATTTCAAAAAATATCTAATGGACAAATAAGTATGCACAAAGTACAGGATAACTGTCATTAAAGCAATGTTCGGTGGACAAGGTACGTATTGTTTTTGCACACCACAATATGATGAGCGTTCTAAATTTACCTCGAGTGGCTATGTTCTACTTTACTTTCTTTACTGAAAACATGACGCGGAAGCAATTCTTTGCTATTCAAAATAATTTGCATTTGGTAGATGTAAGTACAAGAATAACTGGACGTAAAGATGGACTTTTTAAAGTGTCACCGATCATTGAACTAGTCCGAAGTGGTCTAATGAAGCTACCTCTGGAAGAAAATCTATGCATCGACGAACAAATTATTCCGTTTAAAGGCAAATTCATTGCTAAGCTGTATATAAAGGTAAAACCATGGCCGTGGAGAATAAAGATTTTCTTTCTGTGTGGTAAAAGTGGTATGCCATACGATTTTGTTCTCTACCAAACTACGCCAATAACCAACAATGGGTCAAAAACGTTGGATTTGGTTCAGCTATTCATTCATTATTCATTTAACACAGCGCATTCCGAAGAACGAGATTGGACATAATCTTTTCTTCGATAACTATTTTCCTTCATACCAATTATTTGAAATTTTAGAGCAACACAAAATCAATGTAAACAGATTTGCCAATCCTCGCCTACCAAGTGAAAAGGAAATGAAACAAAAAGGACGAGGATCATCGGCTGAATGTATAAGATGTATAAGTACTGATGGAAATGTTATTATCACTCGCTGGTATGACAATAAAATTGTAAAGCTAGGCTCTAATTTCGATGGAATTGGCAAAGAAAATAAAGCCAAGCGTAGTCATTGATTGTCCTGAATTTATTCGAATGTACAACGAGAGTATGGGCGGTGTAGATACAATACAAATGATACAATAATACAGAATAAATATTCGCACCATCAAGTATACACTATGAGTCATAATGCACTTCGCCGACTTCTAGACTGTATCGCAAATCGTGTCCCTAATAATAAAACTCTAGATTCTATGAATTTTCGGATTCAGGTTGCCCGAACTCTGGTCGCCGCTCAACAAGAATATGTACCGCAGTTAAATGCGCCACGACAACGAGGAAAGCCATCAAAAGAAAGTTGCAGCGAGAAGCCCGCAGCAGCTGTAACTTCAAACTTGGAAAGCACTTGGCAGTGATTCTATCCCATCACCACCCCAAAAAAGAAAAACATATTTCAAAAAGTTTCACCACAAGTCATGATGAGAAGCTTCACATACCAATTTTTGTACAAGCTAAAAGCGCTGGTCGGTGTAAGGCACAAGGTGAAAAGAAATTCAAATTGTTTCGAAATATTTCACCAAAATTAAGTAAATAATAAATAAAAAAAATTAATTTTGTGGTTATTATTAGTTTTGTTATTTTTTTAAAGAGAAGTAGCACTTCAGGCAACAATGCCTATTTAGTCAAGTACATTCTTAAGGAAAGGGAAGAGAAGAGATGAAACAGGTAGTGAAAGTAGAAGGATAGTCGGAACTTAACTGCCGTATAAGACAACACAGCGACCAGTGACTATGCCTTCATCGCTGAGCAGCCCAACCGACAGTCAGTTTTTATTTTTGTAGTGAAAAAAATCAAGGTCTTCGTTGGGAACCGAACCCATAACCTCCATGCTGACAAGCTAGTACACCACCCACTGGCCTACAGGGGCATCTTTTCAACCAAAATTTTGAATAAATGGTACAAACTATATTTGTTCTTTTTATTTTTTTATTTTAGTACAAAAGAGAAGCAGATGTACATAACAACAATAGGTGTCTTCGAAGGTCTATGTCGAAAATATTCGACATTCCCTAAAAACCAGGGAAGATACCTGGGTCGAAAACTACTATTTTTCTTGGCTTCAGTGCCATCACATTACCCTGAATACAAAAATACAGCAAAATAAAAATTAAAAAAAAAAACAAAATGCAGAACCAAATAAAAATTTAACAAAAAATTTTAATTAAATTAACATTTAATGAAAATTTTGTAAACATGGCAGGAACATTAAAATAACAACCAATTCAAAATCGAATAATTATCAAAAATCTTTAAAATTGTAAATTTACCACAAAGCGAAAACGCACCAAAATTCATAATTAGAAACAAAGTTTTAACTAAAATGAATGTGTTTTTAATTACCCAAAAAGTACGGAATCCCTCGTATACATCAAAACTTTCAAATAAAGAAAATTCTATTTTTATTAAACGTGCATAAATACACATTTTTACGAAGATGCTTTATGAAAGTTATAAAAGAAAATAATGAGTTCTATAAAAGTAAAGGAAGTGGCATATTGTGTCTTCAACATGTTTCATTAAAATTCCACGAACTAAATTTAGCAATCAGAAAAAAAAACAACTTACAAATAACAAGAAGAGACATAGCCAAGTAGGCTTCTGCATTGAATAATATCGTTATTCACTAATAATAAGCTTTCTTCTATATGCGAAAACCGCTCATAGAATATATAAGGTCCATCTATTGGGCAATAAATGCAGTTAAATTGTGAACGTCATTAGTCATTAAAGTGGTAAAGTTCCTACACCATTGCCTATTTTTTGTGTGCATAAAATTTAATCACTCGTCTAAATAAATCGAGTAATTTAATTTAAAAGTGTAAAGTGTTATTGGGTATAAATATTTTGCAATAACAACATGTAATGGATGGGAAAATTTGAGGTTAGTAAGTAAATTGCCTCTCAAATGATTAAATGTCAAGAATTGAGCTGCCATTCTTTGATATTTATTTAGTAAAAAATTGAAAAATTTTAAACACGGAACGTTATACTCTTGAGCAAAGAATTTTAATTATAAAAATTTTAAATGGTGACATTTGACTACGTAAAATTTCAGCAGTTTTCCCTCGCAATTAGGCTTTTTCTGATAGCTGTGTCTGTTTAAGCGCTGAATTTTAAGCTCATGGTATTTTTGCTGACAGCAGACCAAAACAATATGATCATAGTGGCCGTAGTGATGCAAACATAATTGCTGTACAGCAAAGTGTGGAGAATGAGCGTGGAACATGAACTGGTCGACGTGCGCAACAATTGGACTTCGTGCAACATTTTGCAGAAAAATATTCATCTTCACGCTTAAAAAGTTCAAATCGTTTCAACGTTAAAGCCTACCGACCATTGTTTGCGTCAACTTTTTGTTAATTGGCTGTTTGAAAGTTTGAAAAAAAATAGCACATCTTTCAACAATAGGCTCATTCTGAATTAGGCGGTTAAGTAAACAAACAACAAGTCCACAAACAGTCCTCTCAAAACTATTACATCAAAAGAAGATATTACATCAAAAGATTGCGGTTTATGGTCTGTCGGCCCTTATTTTTCACAATTGTATAAGAAAACGCCGTCAACGTGAATTCCTTATGCTACCATGACCACAATTAGCTAATGTTGACATCAGTGACCATTGGCTTCAGCAGGACGGCACCAGAAGACACACACCTATCCAAACAATTCAGTTATTGCATAAAAAATTTCCTGTTGGCATAATTTCTCGATTTAGTAATGTCATTTGGCCGCCTTGTTCTTGTGATTTAACGCTCTGGGGCCATTTGAAAGATCCCGTTTACGTGAACAACCCACAAACAACTGGACGCTCTGAAAGTTGAAATTCGGCGCTGCATTGACGAGACAAGCAAAGCTTTATTGCAAAATGTGTTTCAAAATTTTGTAAAAGGAGAAGACGTCTGCCGACGTGCTAGAGATGGGCATTTGCCCGACATCATATTCCATTATTAATTTCCACATTTCTGGAAACTGGAAAAGAGTGCGTGTTTGTAGCCAATTTACTTTCTAACCTCAAATTATCGTTTATTTCAATTTACAGTATGTACGTATGTACGTGTGTATGTATTTCTATCATTAATATATTTCTTTTCAGATGGTTGCTATTTTAATCGGTTTAATATTCTTGAATCAGCCTATGACCCAGGTTGGCGTAATGAACATCAATGGCGCCATTTTTCTTTTTCTCACTAATATGACTTTTCAGAACGTATTTGCTGTAATTAATGTAAGTTTTACAAAATATTTTACAAGTTATCGTTTTAACTACACAACACAAGTATTTATATTCTATTAAATCTGCAGGTCTTCACCTCTGAATTGCCGGTTTTCATGCGTGAAACACGAAGTCGTCTCTATCGTTGTGATACTTATTTTCTTGGAAAAACTATAGCTGAACTGCCCTTATTTTTAGTGGTTCCGTTTCTGTTTACTGCGATTGCATATCCTATGATCGGATTGCGACCAGGAATTTATCATTTTCTTAGCGCCTTGGCTTTGGTCACCTTGGTAGCCAATGTATCCACCTCTTTTGGTTATTTAATTTCCTGCGCCAGTACCTCCACATCTATGGCTTTGTCAGTGGGTCCTCCTGTAACTATACCCTTTCTATTGTTTGGTGGCTTCTTTTTAAACTCTGGATCTGTGCCTTTCTACTTCAAATGGTTGTCATATTTCTCTTGGTTTCGCTATGCCAACGAAGGTTTGTTAATTAATCAATGGGCAGATGTACAGCCTGGCGAAATAACTTGCACGTCTACTAATACCACTTGCCCTAGTTCGGGAAAAGTGATTTTGGAAACACTAAACTTTTCGGAAACCAATTTGCCTTTAGATTACGCGGGCTTGATAATATTAATTCTCATATTTCGAATTGCTGCTTATGTGGCTTTGAAAATGCGCACAAAGCGTAAGGAATAAAGTTAAATATTGATTACAACAACAACAAAAAACATATCTAGTTTTAAGACTATTCAAAATTTATTGTAAATAAAGGATTCGTTTAAGAAATTAGTTCAGTGTATCTGAATATTATTTGATAGCCCATGCTTTGGGTTAGGCATCAGTTTAAGAGATTTTTAATACTTTAAAATTGATGTTAAGTGTAGATGGTAAAGGAATTTTAACCTAACAAAATCCTATCTTTCACTACGGGTAACATATGTAAGTATAAAAACGTACGGTCGTAGCTATGGCACAATAACTCATCAGATGAATGCAATTCACAGCTGATTATTTGTTACATATGACGTTTTTTGACTTTACATATCGCACTACAATAGCATACATATTTAAAATGTCAAAAGCAGATATTGCAACTAAACTGATAAATTATAGAATGTAATGAAGCACAGGAATCCAGGCCGCTTCTAGTGCGACGGGAACAGACTGATAAGGCGATAAATGGACAACTCAATTCACACAAGAAACTATCTTCATTGTAACAAAGTTGTATTCTCTCAACCGCCCTTCCCCCAGGGGCACACAGTTTTGATAAATCTCTTCCACATCATGACATGAGCCTTCGGGGATAAGAGACAGTACCAGTCTCCTGGGCTAGTAGGAACCCGAAACTAGAAAAGACATAGGACTCTCGACGTCCGACCAGTGACTTATTATACACACTGATACCACGAGAACAAGTTTCCAGCCCTGTTCGTTATGAGGCCCCTCGGAAAGCAACGCGGTGGCTGTAGTTTAATCGGGCTTTGAAGAAAGTTCCGAAGAGATGTTAAATAAAAGTTAACATCCAAAAAATGTCCTAGCTTGCCCATGCAACAGGACTTGGAGTTGGATAGTCTCCAACTCTTCAGCAAGAAGTGCGCCCGGCCCAGCTATCGTGCACTCGAAAATTGCTACTAAGGGGTATATGCATCTTTGAGCGTGGGTGGCTGCTTTATTCTGCATCCAGTGGTTAGATCTTGCAAAATGCTGTCTGTGTACTCCAAATCTCTTGCAGCGAGAGAGCCAAAAAGAGAATTTTTCGACAGTTGGAAGTTAGAGAACTTGCAACATGTTGCTGGAGAAATTTTCGCTTGCAAGATTTTGCAACTAGTTTGAACAGCTGTTTTTATTTATTGTTTGAATGAAATAATTTTTGTGAAATGAAAATAAAAATTGAAATTTAACAATGGCAGAGGTAAGTAGTAGGAATTGTGTTGATTTTGAACGTTTATAATAAATTAATAATTAATAAATAAAACATTTTATTTCATGCTACAAACGTTCAAATATACAGTGCGTTCGTGGCATAAGTGGATTGGAGATGGCAAAACCGATAGAACCAGCAAAGCTGTGTAGAACAAACTTTGCAATTGAAGAGGCGAGTATTTGAAATTGTGTTATATGTTAATGCAATCAAAGTATTATTATTATTATTAAAGTACTTCATTTTCGATGCTAGAACCCTCCAAAGACAGTGCGTTCATCGTGGGAACAGTGACATGAGCAAGCACGCAATATCTGGATTCTTCCTTGTACGAGAGTCAAAAAGATGATTGAGAGCCAATTTAAAATTTGCTATTATATGGATGCATAGGCAATGATATATATTCCCGTCTAAAGCATTTTCTTATGAAGCCAAAAGGAAGAAATTGTGTAAAGCTGTATATGAAAGAAATAGTGCCCAATTACAGCGAAGAGGAATTTCGAAGACATTTCCGGATATCAGGGCAACTGTTTGAAAACCTATGCAATCGGTTTTCAAATTGGGAAATGTTTCAAAAAATGCATTGCGACAAAAGGCTACCCGAAAGTGCTCACATGTTGGCATTTTTATGGTTTGCTGGGCACAAGGCATGCAGCTTTAGAGATGTATCAGATCGCTTTAACAAAAGTCTATTTGCAGTAGGTGCAATAATAGAAAGAGTGTCAATGTTTCTCAGCTCCCATAGTCCAAAGTCATACGGTGGCCAAGCGAACAAAAAAAGAAAATGTCAAGTCAATTTTTCGCCGATAAATGTTTATTTCCAAAGGCTATACCAAAAATAATGAATATACTTAACAATATCTTTATTTAGGCTGTATTGATGGTACGCACATAGTCATCGATCCTCCGTCCACTTATAAAGATGACTATATCGACCGGAAAGGCAATACAACAATTTGTGCGCAAGGAATCTGCGACGAAAACAGAAAATTTATAAACATTTTTGTTGGACACCCTGGTTCGTGTCATGACAGTTGGGTGTTGAAGAACTCACCTATCTATGAAAAGCTTCCATCGTATTGTAAAGATAATAATGATTATAAAAGTTTAAGCACTATTATTATTTTAACTTTTTATGCTTTCAGATTATTATTTACTGGGGGATTCTGCCAATACATGCAGTAAATATTTGATAACTCCATACAAAGATAACGGACATCTGACAAGAGCTCAGATACAGTTTAATATAAAACTAAACTCTGGTCGTGTCTGCATCGAACATACGTACGGTATTTTAAACAGAGGTTTAGGCAGTTGTACTACTGAAAGTTACGCGGAATTAAAAAATTATGTGTTGTGTTTTGCACAACATTGCCAATGAAAATGACCTAAATTTTACATCCGAGCTAACACCAGATGGTGATGGAGAATTACTAAACAATGGCCAGGTTTCTCGTGGAAATAGTGTGCGAGATGAAATTTGCCAAGCAATGGAAAATCTGACAGATAATAATTAAAAAGTCATTTCATTATTTAGCGCCATTTAGGCAATATATTTATTTCGATTTTTTTAGCCACTGTAAAGGAAAAAATCAAATAAATCAATCCACTTAAATTCATGAAACAAAAACGACGAAAGTACTCACTCATTAATTTTTAAAAGCAGAATCAATAATTCCAATAATGCTATTTTTCTGGCATCATTTGCTTCCTTTCTCCCTGCCCTTTTTTTTTCTTTGTGCCCTTCCCTTCCTCTGCTCCTCTATATTAGCATCTAATAGTTTGTAGTGTTTCTCTTCATTAGCTTCCTTCTTATCCGCATATCTCTCTGCATTTACCACGTACTCTTGTAAAGAGCATGAAGCCGTCATATCCAGATTTTCTGAAAATGCAAATGCAAAATATACACACATACCTACATACTTACATACTTAAGTAAATGAAAAATAAATAATGGAATAATAAATAATCACCTTGCGAAAAATTTAATTTTTCGTCAATATAATTGTGCGAATTAAAGTTGTGCGTTTACTTGCAATTTAGATTTTATTACATCATATACAAAAATGAGAAATACAAAGTAATTGTGAAACAAATTACTTGTAAATGTTCAAATTTGTTCAGAAGCAAAAATCGCATACAATAGTGTCGTTCATATTAAAATTTTAGCAAACATTTTGTGCCTGGCAACGCTCAGCTTAAACAACATTGTATAAACCACTCACCACGTCATTTTAAACAGCTGTTGTCTAATATTTTTATTCTCACCACAGTAAAAAAACACCGGCATAAAAAAGAAATATGAATAGAATTTAGTGTAAAAGTAAAGAAATGTTGTGAATAAATAAAACAGAGAAAACGTTTTTATAAAATATAATCAATAAAATTTAAAAGATCTACAAGATATTCAGTTTTACATATAACAGGTAAGCGCTGGCTAGACAACGTCATCAGATATCAAAAATACCTATTAATTTTATAAAGAAATAAAATAATGGATAATGGCGTTTATAGTAAAAGTATGCGGGATGATAATGCACATAAAAAAGCTTTTATTGAATCCTAGCTGTTGCCATTCCATAAGGCTGCCTATTTATCCATAAAAAAACCCAATAAAAAATTCATACTTATATTCTATTGTCTTACCTTTTAATTCGAGATATGTAAATACCACTACATATATAAAGGAAACATTTTCTACAATAAATACCTTCAGACGCAAACACTAGTTAGAAAAAGTTTGACTACAAAATAATTATTTAAACAAGTTTTAAATATGACAATAAGGGCTACTTTGAGTCAAATTTAAATTTCGTACAGCGATAGTGTTTGCCATTATTCAGAGGAGAACAACGAATACAAGTTTAAGAAAATACTTATCGAATCGGCATCTAACTTTGGCGTAATTTTTAATAATCTGGACTTATCACATTACCTTTGTCGTTCGCAGAGTTTACAGTAAACTTCGCACCCTATGGTCGTTAAAGAACTCTACGCCGTTTGCTATTCGCATGCTTTTGGCAAAGACTTATCTAATTCCTTCACTTCTTTACGGCTAAAAACAAGTTAACCCACTTTTTCAAAAATTATTTATTATCTAAGTAAATTTTAAAGGAAAAATTTTTTTATTTACTAAATTACAATATGTGGCGGTATTGGCACAGTTAAGAAACCACCGTTGACGACATGTAAGGAAGACTGGATAATAGCCCTTTGTGTTAAGAAAAACCATTTAATCATCACAAAACTTATCTGACGAACGGGTATCGCATTTTCACTGGATTGCCTGGCTCAGCAAAAAACCAAAAATTCAACTTAAAACTCTAAATCATTTTAATGGTTCTATAATGTTTTCGGCTTCCTTTTAAAAGGTGTGGAATGGAATCAATTATCATAGTTCTATTAACAATGGACCAGTATCATAACAAGGAGACGATCTGTCAGCGAAATTAATAACATTTACCAAGAACAACTTGTTTATTCGATGGACTTAACTTTATGAAAACGATTCAAAGCAACCACAACTAGTGGTAAAAGATTTTTTGGGACCCAATCGGAGGCAATAACCCTCACAAAATCTAGATTTCAATACAATTGAGAACCTCTGAAGTGATATTGAGCCACCCGAGAATTAAATAAATGGAGTAATTAGTTGTCACTGTTTATTTAGATTCATTTGTTTTTCCAATTTATCCCAAATCTGTGTTTTGATTCGAATCGAAAGTGTCTCCGTCCGGCGAAATTGGTATTCTGCGTTTCGTTTAAATTTTTAACGATGTTATGTAATCTGTTTGTTGAGCGCAGTTACGTTTTGGTAAACTTATCCGCCAGTAAATTTCTAATTTGGTTGTCCAGTTTGAAAAATTATTTAACAAAAAAAACTGTAATTACGTAGCAGGAGGTTTCCTAAATCATATTTAAACTTTGTTTATTTTGTACTGAGATGTGAGTGTTATTTTGTTGTAGGCCAAGAACAACGAAACTAAAAAAAAACACGAAGTGCTGCCAAATTTAATAACGGCTCGGGAAGATAAACATGAAGTGCAGGCATTTTGGAAAGAAGTTCCAAAGGCACAACAGAAGTCTAAACAGTACAATAACTCGACCACAAATACCTCTTATACATTGGTTTATCTCTGAATTTATGTCTTTAAGTATTTAATTTTATATTTTTTTATGGGTTTAGTTTATTTATTTATTTATTTAGTTTATTTTTTTAAGTAAATTGTTTAAAAAAAATATCTATTTTATCTGCTCCTTCTTCACGTGTTCCGCAACAACACCTCTTTTTTTTAGTACTTGTTCTTCTTGACCCTTTTCTTGGGATACCATTTTTGGATACATGCGTAACCTAATGCGATGATATAATCGAAATGCAGAATAAATTTGTTTAAAAAAAATGTTTTAATTATTTTTTCTTTTGCTACATTATTTACAATAACTTTCTATTTATTTTTAAATTTATAGCATTATTTTATTATTTTATTAAGAACATTAACATTTACTGCTGGTATATACATGGTACTTTTTATTGCAAAACAATAATTGCTTAATTATCCAAATATCCGTAAAGCTTTCGAACATTAAATAAATTCATAACTTCACGTTGAAAAACCGACTTTAAAAAAAATATTTACCAAAAAAATTATGAATTAAAATTCTAACACAAATGTTAAAAAAGAATAATTAAGGAGCAAAATTTATTGGAAAATCATGAAATATGATGAAATATGGTTTCCAATTCAAAAAATAAAATTGAACGACAGGTTAACCACGAAAAGAAATCGATGATTAAGTGTTTTCAATACATCTATGCTTATGTGCTGGCTAAAAAATGATTGGAGCTATCAAACGTTTGCCGCATAAGATTTATTTGGAAGAATTGCACAAAAAATGACAAAATTAATCGAACCAGGTGAAATAAGATAGGGTTAGGTAGCCAAAAACGAAGCATAATCTCCAAAATACAACACAAGGATCATTAAGCATGGCGATATAAGCATGTATTTCTTGGAACCGTGTTGATCTAACATCTTGGATTTAAAAAAACATGGACAAATTTGTGCACATCTGTATGTCTCTGAGATAGCAATATTAGCAAAACCTAGAGGTGTTTTGGTCGTAAAGAACGTAATAATAACGGATGAGAAAGTAAAATGACTTAAGACACATATTTTATTTCTACAATTTCAGTTTTATTGACAGCAATGTAAAATGGCACACATTTTGCAACAAATGTCAATGCCTGTGTCAAAAGGCTGTAGAGAAAAAAATCTAGTGACGTTAAATCACAAGAACAACGCGGCTAATTGACATCACCAAATCTAAAAATTACCCGACCAGGAAATTTTTCCTGCAATAATTAAATTGTTTGTTTGGGTGGCTGTGTGGCTTGGTGAAAGCAAAGGTACTAATATCAACATTAGCCAATTGTCGCCACAAAAAATTGGTTATCATGGTTTGGTAGCCCAGCTAATTCACAGTTACGGCGTTTACTTACACATTTTCGAAAATACGTTATTAATTATGACTTAAGTAGCTTTTAATGTTTATTATCTTAATCAAGGGCATTTAAGATTCGACACTAAAGTTAAAGAAAGATAGTAGATGACTTACATTTTCAGTCTTAAAAAAATATTCTTAAGAAGAGTCATTAGTGTGTTTCGCCATAATTACGGCAGTCACCATAACGATCTTTTAAAGGCCGAGTAAAGAAACTAGATTTGTGTTGTAAGTTTAAGATGCCGTCTGACCTCAAACGACACCATACGGTCACTTTCTTTGAATGTAATGGTTTTTCGAGGGCTGTTTGCCGAATTTGTGAGACCCATAATAAGCCTCGTCACTAAGAAGGTATTGTTGAAAAATGCCGATTTTCTAACGGACTAAGGAAACAATGATCGGTCGACTTTAACTCTTGAACTTTATAAGCGTGAAAATTAAGATCTTTATGCAACATGGAGCGCACAGTTCCCCTAGTAATGCCCAACCAAC
The DNA here is from genome assembly GCA_030448955.1 of Trichopoda pennipes. Lineage (NCBI taxonomy): Eukaryota > Metazoa > Arthropoda > Insecta > Diptera > Tachinidae > Trichopoda > Trichopoda pennipes. Next base: position 4,437,148 of record JASKUP010000010.1, on the reverse strand, counting down.
TGTTGACAACATCGACGAGTTGATATTCCAGATTCATTTTCAACACTTTGCTGTATAGCTGTTATGTTCGCATCACTACGGCCACTATGAATATATTGTTTTGGTCTAGTGCCATCAACAATAACTTGAACCTCAAATTTAGCTATTAAATTATACATAGCGGTGTCAGAAGTAAAAATTATACACAGCCAGCCTGATTACGAGTGTATTAAACGACTTATCTGTATTTTAATTACGCATGCTAAATTTCTATATTTTCAAATATCTTAGTAAGTTAAAGCGTGGATCAATCTTAATTTTTAAGTTTAATTTTGTGAAGTTTCTAAGTTGTGTTTTCATTCGTTACTCGATCATAAGATAAAAAAGTTTTTGGTAGTAACCGCCGCTTTGGAGGCTACATTATTTTTGACAGTTGTAACAATACATCTTTTTTGTCTAATTAATTTTGACTGGCAATTGGTAATTTGGTGTGTTCGTGTTTTGTACCAAATACTGTGAGGATGGAAGAATATGATTTTCCTACTAAATCTATTCTTAGTTTACTTTCAAAAATTAAGAAACTTAAAAATGCAAGCATAAATGAGGTTTTTTTAATAATAATTTTAAGCTAGAGTAATTTGTTAAGGCATAAGTAATTTGTGCTATAGAGATAAAGAAAAAAAATTGTACACAGACTTTTTAAGCACACTGTATATGTATACTCATAATAAAGATTTTACTAAACTAATCTTATCAAGCAAAATTATAAAAAATATAAATGATTTTTTTTTTGTTTGTTTTTGTAACCAGCAAGATATTTTAACAAAATAATTATTAAGTATACAAATTATTGTACGGAAACAACAATAAAAGATACAAGTCATAGTCCAAATTCTGCTGGATAGCACAATTTTTTTGTTTATGTTTTTTAAATTAATATTTAATTTTTGTGACTTACGGCGGGCAACTTGAAATAGTTTAAGAATAGTAACTTTCGGATGATACACAAAGTGTCAAGCAATATTATAAGGGCGCACGCGACGTTTTATTTATTTACTTACTAAAAGTGGTGAGCTAAACTACATAAAAGCGGGTCACAGAGAAATATTGTTAATCAATCAAAACCAAATTACTTTTCAAATCAGCAAATTTTTGACATAAATTGTTTAATTTTAAATGCTCAAGTAAATTAATTTGTTTTAAAAACTTACGTCAGTGCATAAGAATTGTGTTTTTTATATTCCCACGATAAATAATATCTTAAATTAGTGGCTTGCAAACAAATCTTAAGTAAATTTAATTAAGTACTTTTTTCAAGAGTCAACCAGGTTTCTCTTGTTGGAGCTAAAGATCAAAACAATTCGCATGTAAAATTATTTGCACTAACATTGTAGCAACGATCATTTATTACTTTTAGTGCATATGAATTTCTTAGAAATGTATTATAATTTAGTAAACAAATAAAACCATTAAACAATTATGTGTTAGTCTCTTTTGAGATGTATGTTGTATGTGCAACGTAAACAACTCTTCGCTTGAACGGTTGATAGGTTTAACTTATTTATTTAGAAGATAGAATTGAATTATGAATTAAATATAATAACAAAATAAAATAAATTATATGCTTAAATATGAAAGCATAAAATATTCAGATTAATTTATACCAGGGATCGCAAATTGCGATTATTTTGCAAAATACAACCGAAAAAATCTTAACGAAAGATAAAATATACAATGCGAGATGAAGAAGTACACAATGATAATTGCTGTTATGCTGGTTGTGCCGACTACTTTTGCCTCTATTAATTTTTACTTGCTTAAGTTTTAAACAAACTAATTATAAAACCATTTGGTGATCTTCCAAAATAACATATTTTTCAAGTTCTATTTTTTTGTTCATTTATTTATTTCATGTCAGTTTGGAAAATAATATTAATTTTCTTTTTAAGTTTATAAAATTTTTAGTTGACCTTTTTTATTCTTATTTTGAATTAAAGAAATGTTTAGTTTGCAGGTCTAATGGTTTTATTATAGTTTACTTTATTTTCAATTGTAACTCATAATGCCATATTTATATATGTTGTATATATATTTAGATTCGTGAAGATGCCAAGGTTGTTGACAAAATATTATTAATACAGCAAAACCATTAGACTTTCAACTTGTTATCCAAGTCTTATTTTTTCTTTTCTAACAATAACTGATTTAAGATGAAATTCTTCTCCAAAGTCTTTACTATCCGTAAAATTCATTAAATTAGATTTAAAAACAAAGAAAGCAGATTAAGTTCTAAATAAAATATAAAACTTAAAAAATAACCCCAAGCAAAAAATACTAACCTAAAAAATAATCATTGATTTCTGATCAAAAAACTTGAAAATAAGCAATAAAATAAAGTTTCCTGAATAAAACTTATAACCATTACAATCCCTGATTTGTATGAATAGTAAATATGAGGCAGCTTTGAAACAAAGTCTTAACCCAAGGGATGGGTATAATAATACCCAAATAGTTAAATGAGAAAAGTTTTGTTTTCGTAGAAGGATAGATAAAGAGTTGAATCTTTAAAAATTTGTCGGCTTTTATAGGACTCTAAAAGCTCTTGGGGTCGCATAGTTCTATATATCCTCTGTTGCGAAATAAAATATTTACTTTAGTGGCCCACATATTTGAAATATAAGTAGAAATTATTTCCATAAATGTTTAAATACCCACTTCAGCAGTAAAGGGTTCGTTCCTATTACAAAAATTATGTTCTGCATTTTTTGATAATTATGTTTTATATATATTATTTTTATTATTTTTAGTTTTATTCGACCTTTTTTTTATTTCTATTAAATTTTAATCTTTTCACACGGTCATTTAAATTATAACGATTTTATTTTTTATTTTTCTCTCAATATTTCGCTTTCCTGTGGAAAGCTTCTTTAGGAAATTATTTTTTATATTTTCAAAAACAAAAATTATAACAATTTGAAAAGAAAAAATTTTTGAAAAACATTTGACAAAACATATATAAAATAATTTTCTTCATACATACAAACATACAAAAATTAAAATTTAAAATATTTAAAAATACAAAAACAAGGAAACGGAAACTAAATAACAAATTCTTTCTTATGAAATAATTATAACAAATTATGTGTCTTTTGTATTAAGTACCTATAATTCTGCGCTAAATTGTCTGTGTCTGTTTTGAAATTTATTCTCCTTACATTTGGTACATTAACAATTTCTAACATTTCTAACATATAACGTCTATTGTAGTTTTTTTCTATATCTAATACTGATGTTTCATCAAACTTTGGATAATGATTATATTTCTTACAATGTGAAGATAAGGATGTCTTCTATGTTGAAATATTCCTATATTTTTGGTCACATCTATAACCAGCTAATCTTGTTTTAAGTTTATTCTTTGTTGTCCCAATATAAACTTTGTCACAGTTAACCTGGTTATTTCCTCCACATGGTATCCTGTATACTACATCAGATATTTCCATTTTTCCTATTTTATCCTTCATATTGCTAAATAATCTATTTAATGTGTTATATGTTTTGTGTGCAATTTTATATCTATCATTGTCATATATTTTAGACTTTCTTAATCTATCTGATATTCCAGGAACATAAGTTAATGATTTATAAATTCTTGGTTCTGCCATAGTATTTCCTAAATTATGCCTATGATTATCATATTGTCTAATTAATCGGTTAGTTAATTCTACTGGAAAATCATTGTCATGAAGTATATTTCTTATTGTGTCCTTATTCTTCAACCTTATAGTTATAGTTAATATTCTATCTATCATATTTTTCGCCGTTTTTATTATCATTTTTCTCGGATGTTTGGAGTAAAAATTAATAAGTCTTCCAGAAGATGTTGGTTTCTTATACCAATCAAACACTAACTTATTTTCCTTTCTTAATATCAATATATCTAAATATGGAAGTTTAGATTCTAACTCTCTTTCAATCTTAAATTTAATATCCGGATGAAAACTATTCAATTCTGATAAAATATCATCCACTGCATCTTCTGATGTTATACAAAATAAATCATCCACATATTTTGTGATTATCTTCGGCTTTATATGCATTTTACTAATACATGTATTTAGTAATTCCTCCATCACAATATCAGCTATAATTGGAGATGCCGGAGAACCCATAGGGAGGCCCTCTTTCTGTTGATATATCCTATTATCAAATTGAAAATACCTGTTGTCTTCAATGCAAAACTTAAGAATACGTAAAAATAATTCTTTCTCAATATTCGTATTTTGTTCTATTATCTGCCATTTTTCTTCTATAATTCTCAAAGCTAAACCTACAGGAATACTTGGAAAAAGTGAAACCACATCAAATGAAAACAATCTATCATTATCCTGTATATTTATTCCCTTGGCTTTATCTTTAAATTCCAATGAATTTCTAACATTATATATTGATTGTTCTGTTATTACCTTAAGAATATTCGTTATATACTTGCACAGTCCGTAGGCCGGGGAATCAATGCAAGAACAAATAGGCCTCAGAGGAAAATCCTGTTTATGGATCTTAGGTACTCCATATAGCTTTGGAGAATTTGATACATTCGTCCTAAGTCTATTCATCTCCATTATTAATAACTTCAAAATTACTGACTGATTTGTTTGTTTTACTTGTATTTTTTGGAATAATTTTTCAGGAATTGTTTCCAATGATTCAACCATACTCACACGAAAGTCTAATTGGCACACCTTCGACACATGTAATGTACCTTCCAAGCATTTACCATTGCTGGATCCACAGCATTAGTATATATAACGGCGAATACCATTTTTTGCTCGAACTTGAATTCAGTTATTCATAGGATTATCGAACAAATTAACTCGACCCATTCGTTCATTGGACCATATGTGGTTGGTCAATATTTGCCATCTTTCAAATTTCACCGTTAACTCTCTGCTCGGCACATTGGCTGTACTCCCAAGAAATTTGACATTACAGTGACTACCATAACAATAGCTATAAATATTCAAATAATCTACCATGTATATATAGGGCTATTTATTTATATATTTACTGAATTATCATTTCAACGAATAACGATCAAGTTATTGCTCTAATCGAAACAGAAGTCAGACAAATCTCGAAAATTCTTTTTTATCATTTTCCAGTGCTGTTCGATTGATTCCATTATCGCTAACAGAACCTCTACTAGCCTACAGGGGCTAGTAGGGTAGGTGGGGCTGTAGATACTAGCCCCTATAGAAGTCTATTAGCTTGGCAGTCTGGAGGTTGTGGGTTCGATTCCTAATGAAGACCTTGTTTTTTTTTCACTACAAAAATAAAAATTCACTGTCGGTGGGGCTGCTCAGCGATGAAGGCATAGTCACTGGGCGCTGTGCTGTCTAATACGGCAGTTAATTTCCGACTATCCTTCTACTTTTACCACCTGTTTCATCTCTTCTCTACTCCTTTCCTAAAAGAATGTAGCACGGTACTTGACTAAACAGGCATTGTTGCCTGAAGTGCTACTTCTCTTAATAAAAAAAAAAAAAATAATGATTCCTCTGTTATATACATAATAAGAGTTAACTCGTTAAGCATTATAAACTTATTGGAAGGTATTTTGTTCTGTAGATTTAACTGACTAGCGATGCATAACTGACTCAGCTTTATACTATTTAAATTTAAGATAATTTTAAAGCAAATATAATTTCAGTGAATATAAAAATAAATAGTGTAATTAAAAGGACATGATGATAGTGCAAATGTATTCTCACAATGTCATTGTGAAAATACGTTATTGTAATTTGATGCCTAAAAAAAATTCACCAGTAGGCGAGATGATCCTGGCCACCAAAACAATTCCTGTTAGGGTCGCAAAACCACAACCACCACGATACTCCCGAAGGGCCAACTTCAATAATCAGACAGAGAAACAGCTAAAAGTCTAAAGAGACAATTAGCGGAAATTCTGGGGCTTACTGATTCCCGTGGAAATAAAGTGGAGCTTCCAGTTGTACGCCTGCTGACTTCAGGGGACTGGGCTCCCTTATACCCCCAGCAGCACAGGTCTAGATAGTCAAGTATTTTATAAAGACCGGTAAATGTGACCCCAGGGGGAAACCTTTTTGGGGCAATGTGAATAACAGCTTAAGGCTAGTAAAAAAATTGTCAAGCACAACATTGTCTTGGGTTGATCCGATATGGTGTCCAACAATCGCAGCACAACTTTTATTCCAAGACCATAATTGACATCATTGTTTACAGAAGCGCCGACATATGAAATAAAAGAATAACAATATACTGCTGCTGAAGCTAAGTCCCAATACTTGTGGCCAAATCGCATTAGTTTCCTTCTAAAAAACATTTTCAAGGAATGGTGACAAAATCTGCATCTGTTTATCTATCGAAAGGTTATGTCCAAATACTTCAAAGTGCAAATAATTCAAAGCATTATTAAGTGGATTAATTTTAGCAAATTTATCAATATTGTCCAGATTTTTATTATCAGAAACGAGTATGTTTTGCTTTATTTTTGCAAAGCTTTCTCGACTCGTTGCCCTTTTTACAAACGGACATCCTAAAGTGGATTATTTTGATCAATACGTTGTTGTACTTGGCTGGGTATTATATTCCGTAAGATATAGAATTCTTAAAAATTGTTTTTTTTTACTAATTGCAATAAGAGAACCGGAAACATTTTTTATCCAGCGTACTCATTCGTGTTATCTATGATCATGTTTATGACTTTTTTTTTTATCGAAAAAGTATTTCTATAGTTGCAATGGTGTGTAAGATCCTACGAAAGTAACATATAGCCCTCAACGTTCATACAAATTGCCAAATTTCATACCAATTTTTTCTTTAAACAATTTTGTGGAGTTTATTTTCGTTATTTATGAATTGCTTTTAAAAGTTTTATTTTTTTCATTTAGACCATTTAGGTTTATTTCCCACTGAAATGCCACTTCTTGTTTTTGATGTAGATGAACTTACAAAGCGGTTTTCAGTATCAATATCCATTTTAGCATTCTTTATTTTAGCGGTGACGGTAAATTTAAATTATCTTCATCATAAATGTATTCTATTTTAAACTAACCAAACATTTCGTTAGATAATTCCACTGAATCGTTAAATATTTGGAAATAATCATCAATATGTTCATTGACATTGATATCATCTACCTTACGATTTACATCATTATCTTCCTCATTGGTAGTCTATTAAGTTCAGCAAATGTTAAAATCTTAGTTCAATACATTTTTTATAAAATTTAAAGGAAACACTAAAGAAGTAATATTCTTCTTTGAGTTTTGTTTTATACTCTTCACAATCGCGACATACTATAAAATGCTAAGTTTTAGCAATAGTCTTTTTGTTGTGTTAAAATTCAAAATTGAATTGTTATATTGCTGCTTTTCAAAGTTAGACAATGAATGAACAGATGGCATTATTACGTCAGTTAATCATTTTTTATTTGTTTCGTTTAGATCTTTAACAGTCCAGCTATGTTTAATGAAGAAATTTTGAAATGTTTTAGAACTTATTTCCTCCGAAGTACATAAAAAAATACCCAGACCTCCACAGGTGCCTTAATACGTATGGTGTGAAATTCCATTGAAATCGGATAAGAAATTCGTGCGTCAGACAGTAATGGGTTAAGAGCTAAATTAGTTTTTTATACATAAGTATGTATTTCAATTGGAGATAAAACAAGGTATTTCCGTCACCAATTGCGAAAAAGCTAAACTTGCGTAAAACAATTCAAAATAACAGATTTAAAAAAAAATGTTAAAACAAAGTGATAAATTTTTTTTGGTTTGTTGTTTCACATTGAAATACAATTAAATATCTCCATTTAATTTTGGCTTGTACTTTCCTGATGTGAAATGTATTTTTTTTTTTGTAAAGTTGACAATACAAACGCGTTGACCTTGAACTTCAGTTCGTGTGGAATTTTTTACAAATTTTACAAACTTGATTATATTTAGTGCGTGATGGAAATGCTAGTATGAAATATCTTTGCAGTTTGTTATATTTGAAAAGAATTTTGCAAGGGAGAAATTTATGACGTGAACACGTGAACATTTATTTAATATGCTTTAAAACATATACATATAACATGAACACTTATTAGCAGGAATTTCGAATGAACAATGATTTTAAGAATAAAAGATAATCACAATATCGCACCATTTAGCAGAAATATGATTTTCAAAATAACTACGATATTAGTTATTATTATTTTTTTTGTTCACAACCTTTTAAATTGTGGTTGTTTTCAAAAGCTCTTTCATACTGTGAGTGCCAATTCTGTTGATAATTTTGACATAAACAATTATTAGTGATAAAAATATATGCATAAATAATTAATAATAAGATTAGAATTGAATTATCTACAAAAATTGCATTAAAAAAATAATCACTTCAAAACATAATAAAGTTTTTTTAAAGAATTTAATGCGTCAAATGAAAGAAAATAGCTTCAACGCTTTAAAAAGCAAAAATATTGACGGATTCTTAATGGGAAAGCAAAATTCCAATAATGCTTACGAAACTATAATATTGTTACGGATGCGTCTTGCTTAAGTTTTAAAAGAAAATACTTAAGTAATAAAGTAAACAACTGGTTTGTATGCTGTTTACTAACTGCGTAGTTTGCTAAAAAAAACTTGTGCACACAAGACAACAACAACTTTCTAGTTACAAACTGTGTAGAAATTTTATACACGCAAAACAACAACAATTGAGTCTGCTGTTTACTAACTGCATAGTTTTTTAAGAAAACTTATGCACACAAGACAACAACAACTATCTTAAAATGAATTCCACGAAGAAACTATATCAGCTTAAAACCAAAAAATATACGCAGACCAACAGGCGCCTATATATTGAATGAATAACATAACAACAACAAAATGTTATACAAAGGCAGTAGAAAATTCTTAATTTTTCTAGACCTCTAGTGGACAGATATAAAAGACAGCGTCTGAGTGAATAGTTAGTTTTTTTTTTTTTTTTTTTTTTTAAGAGAAGTAGCACTTCAGGCAACAATGCCTATTTAGTCAAGTACCGTGCTACAGGTGGTGAAAGTAGAAGAAGGATAGTCGGAAATTAACTGCCGTATAAGACACAGCACAGCGACCAGTAGCTATGCCTTCATCGCTGAGCTGCCCCACCGACAATCAATTTTTAATTTTGTAGTGAAAAAAACCAAGGTCTTCGTTGGGAATCGAACCGACAACCCCCATACTGACAAGCTAGTACACTACCTACTAGCCTACAGGGACACCTACTTAGTTAAAACATAAACCTCGTGAAGTAAAAACTTTACATCTTTAGTAAATTTGATCTGTAATGTCAACGTACAAATCTTACTTTGTGTATAGCTAAAGTAAATAAACTTTTAATTAAATTTAAAACTTTAAAAGGTATATAAACATAATAATATATTTGCATAAAAAGGTGGAATTGGTGAAATTATTGAAAAGAATCATTGTACTATAACAGAAATTAAAGATGAAATACGCTAAATTGAGGACAGTGGAGATTTGTCACGTGGGAGCGCTTTACAGATAAGGAAGTTAGTGCTATTGTTAGAAAAGTGAAAGGAAATCCAGCTTCTAGTGCCGAAATAAGAGCAGAAAATTTACAGGTCTTTACCCCAAAATGGCCTACATGAAGGAGTTCCCGGTAAAAAGACAATCAAACAAATAAAATTTCGCCAAAAAAAAATGTACAAACCAGTCTTTAACATTTCGAGAAAACATACTTTTTACAGATGAAGGCAAGTTTAAAATATTTGGTGGAAAAAAACCACCAAAGATATAGGGAAGTGCGAATAAACAATTTAATGATAAGTTTGTGATTAAAACTTTTAAACATTGTACATGTTCCGTAATGCTGTGCGAATGCATGGCTGCATCAAGGGTCGGTAATCTTGTCAACAATGAAAACAGAAGACTACCTTAGAATTTTAAGACACAATATTACCTCTAGAGAAAAAATTAGGGTTAGCACAGAATTGGATATGTGACTTTGCTTTATTTAATTTATTGGTGATAAAAAAAAGTCTTTTCGTAGTCAATAGTATCATCAGATAGCCCCACAAAAAGAAGTCCGGAGCAGTCAAATCAGGCGACAGTGGAGACCATTCAACATCACCATTTCTTTAAATGTGAAGGAGGTATCGGAGTAATTCTATTGTAAAATCCTGGCTGTATGCAATGTGGCACCGTCTTGTTAATACCACATGTTAATCAAGCGCAAATCATGCAGTTGTGGTGTTAAAAAATTTTCCATCATATCGCGATACCGCTCCTCATTCACAGTTACCGTTACACCGTTTTCATGATCAAAGCAGTAAGGTCCAATTATTCCTCCTGAGCAAATTGCACAGCAGACTGTCATTTTTAAAAGATGTAAAGGTGACTGTTAAATAATTTGAGGGTTTCCCTTTCCCAAGAACCGACTATCCCGTTTGTTCACATATCCATTCAAATGAAAATGTGCCTCGTCACTCATTATGATTATTTCATGAAAATCGGGGTTGTTATGGGCTAGTTGTAACATCTTATAGGCATATGTACGGCGGCGTAGTTCTTGTGCAAAAAGCTCTTGTGTCAACTAAATCTTATATAAAATTGTGACCAAATTTATTCCTTAAAGACCAAGCTCTTGAGCACGGTGTCGAATTGAGTCTGATGGATTGATTTTAACACTTTCTTGAGCTAAGAAGGATCTTTCAAGAAGTCAACTATTTATTTACAAATAAAAACTTGTACACTTCTAGAAGAATGCATAAAACTTATACGTTGAGACAAGAAGGATAGTTTTGAATTTTTAACAATAGTGTTCCGGCCTCAACAGACGCTCAATAGTAAGAAAATCATAAAAGGAATACTTTAGAAATCGTTGTACATATATTGAAACATATTTACTGAATCAAATGTGTAAAATAAAAAAAAAATTAATTGAATCCCTTTTCAAAGATTTAAAGTCATTTCAAAATCAAACTCGCATATTTGCTGGAGTAAAAAAACATTGTAGATTCATTATTATTTGACATCAGTATTTTGGAATACACAACTTCAAAAGGGCCTAAAACCAACGTGTACTCGTTGTTATTACCTGGGTAAAATTTTCAAATTTGGCTTAAAGAAAAACGGTAACAATTTCATGAAATTCTTACGTTCATTCTTTTAATAAATGTTTAGTTTATTAAATTCTTTGTTTGCAAAATTATTACACATAATTTTTTACAGTTTTTATTAAATTACACGATTTGTTCAAATATGCTATTTACTATTATAAACAGAAATGTAACTTGTACCACAACTTTTACCACTTTAACGCCTGGCTCTTTTACTTTGTGTCTCTAAACTGTTGTGTGTTCATTCGATCACGTTCACACTTAGACCGAACCAGAAGGAGGAGCTCTGTTTTGAGCGTTTGTAGCATTTATTAGAAAACTCTAATACATCGTATCGAATATAAGATGAGGTTTTTACCACCATTGACCGCAGGCTGTGTTGGCTTTGTATCTTGCTTTATCTTATGATAGTTAAACTTAGTTCAAGGAATTTCAATTTAGCATGTAGCTGTTGTTTTGTATTCACAAAAATTCTTAGCAGCATCTTAATTTTTAAACAGACAGAATATATCATTTCACTTTTAGTGATAATTATGTGTTTAAAATTTTAACTAAGCATCTTCGCAACAATATTTTTTTGTGTTGCAGATTTTGATTGACGTTCAGATTTCGTACTTGCAAATATTCTGCCTGATCACTTACATAAGCATGGGGTAAAAACACACTCGAAACATAATATGAACTATTTTACAACTAGATAATTTGAGGGTATAATAAAAACTTTGCCTTTTATTCGTCCTTTCGTCAAATAGTTTATGCACTTTTACTCCTTAACCAGTCAACACTTTATACTGAATGTTGCCGATAATGTCCTGATGAAGTCCTGAGCGCGATGCCATTACACTTTAAGTCATTTACCATACAGTGGTCCATTCTAATACTTTCACTGCATCATAAAAACTACATCCTCCGATATCGTCAGCCCATCATGGAATTATTGATTTTGCCAATAGATATCCGTTTTATCTCTCAACTTCGGCAATGCTTATACTTCCTCTACATCCCAAAACAAAATTTAGATTTTTCCTACCAAAACTCAAATTAAGGTAGGGGTTTGTAATTTTTAGTTCAAGTCACTGATAAATTTTATCTACAACAACAATCTAAGGTAGATCCGTATAACAGCGACTGATTTGTGGTTTAACCGAGTTTCCTTTCATATTATTATTATAATTTTATTTAGAAAAGAGAAATAGCACTTCAGGCAACAATGCCTATTTAGTCAAGTACCGTGCTATATTCTTCAGGAAAGGGACAGAGAAGAGATGAAACAGGTGGTGAAAGTAGAAGGATAATCGGAAATTAACTATCGTATAAGAGTATAAGACAGCACAGGGACCAGTGATCATGCCTTCATCACTGAACAGCCCCACTGAGAGTCAATTTGGAAAAAAAACCAAGGTCTTCGTTGGTAATCGAACCCACAACCCCCAGACTGACAAGCTAATACACTACCTACTACCCTACAGGGGCACCTTTTGCCTGTGTTTATCAATGATGTCAATCTGCATAACACGAAGCTTTAATAAACAAGAAGCCTTCCCTCCTCTCCTCATGTACTCAGCCAATAATTATGTAACTTTCAAAACCGCTTTAATCTTTACGTTGGACAAAATATATATTTGTCGAAAAGTTAATATAATTTTAGTATCTCCACTATATTATGATGCTGTGGTCTGGAAACTAAAAATTATTTTTTCTCTTAGCCAATACTCTATTAAAATATTGTCTTATTTTATTTTGTATAGGAGATTTTTGATTTGTGACTAAAGAAAAACGAAGCTGCTTAAAAAGATATTTTCCTTCCAAAGTCTAAGACCAGAGAGCGGCTAAAATGGCCAACAATAATATAGACACGTTAACGAATGAATGGGAAGAATTAAATCGAGAATTTTTAGAATTGGAGGTAAGCTGCTTTTTATTTGTAGATATATATAAAGCTGATTTTAATATATTTTTTTTTTTACTTTTCTTTGTTTATTTTTTAGGACTGCAATCGAAAATATATTGAATTGCTGGAACAATTACACTCACACCAACAAAAATGTTTCAATGAAATTAAACATCAACGTTATCGCATGAACCAAATAAGCGCTTCTCTAAAACAGTAAGTATTGAACACATCTGATTTTAAACCCTAATTTAAATGATCAGTAGTTTCTTATGTTTTGAAATTTAAAGTCCTCTTTTTGCCCAAAAGTCGTTTTAAATTTTTTTTTCAGTTTTAATTAAAAAGTCTAAAGCTATTAGATTAACGTTTCAAGCATTTCTTAAGAATGAAATATTTTTGCAATACCTTGTGCTGTTTTTCAGAAAGCGATCATCAATCCATTAATTCCTAATTTAGAACTATTGAAAACATAATTATGTGACAGTTTCTCTAGCAGTCATTTTTATTTTTAAAGTTTTTTTTTTTTTTCAATTTGTGTGTTTATTATAATATTAAAGAAATTTTTACATTTGTCTTTTTTTAAGGCAAAGAGTTTAGGAACTGCGTTCCTCTTCTACTTAATTATTATTTTAAATATTTATATTTGTACATTTGGTGTTGTTTTATTTAAGGAAGGAAAAATTTTATAAAAACCTTTTTGAAAGAGGGTATATGATAAAAACTTAAAACTAGGAATGTGAAAAAATAAAAATTTAAGATGAGATCAGATCATTTATGTGACCATACCGGGAAAGTTGACATCTTGTATGGAAATTTGTTGTTAGCCTCTCAATTTTATCGTAGGTGAGTTCAAAGTTTGCTAGAGTATGAAGACGTTGGGTGGAAAAGTGCCAAGGCAGTTTAAAAATCAATTTTAAAAGTTTATTCTGGGCAACTTGAAGTTTTTTCAGATGACATTTTGCGGAAGTGGACCAAGCTGGAGCGCCGTAAAACATTATTGGATGAAAAATTGCTTTGATAATTAACTTTTTGTTATTTATATTGAGTTCTGATTTTCTCTTTATAATAGGGTACATCAGAATTGTCATTATTTTGATTTTGTGAAGCAGATAAGATATGTGCTCGTTGTAACAAAGTTTGGTATCAAGGATAATACCAAGATATTTGAATTTATTCTCCCAATTAATGTTTTTATTAAAAAACTGAATAGGGTTTTGTGGGATGAAACATGCCTTCCTTCTTCTTGTGAAAAATATTGCTTGTGTTTTTTTTCAGGGTTAACCAGGATATTCCATTTATTAAAATAGTTGTGTAGTTCAGCTAGTGCTAATTGTAACTTAGTTACAATATTAGTGGCGTAAATATCGGAGCAGAGTATGGAGGTATCGTCTGCAAATATTGAAGTGATGCAACTTGAGAAACACGGAATATCTGCAGTAAATAAGTTATAGAAAACGGGTGACAAGCAGGAACCATGAGGACAGCCAGCTGGAATATATGTTTGCTGAGCGCGTACCTACATATACGTGAAATGATCTGATCTATTACTTAGAAAACTGCGTATAATTTTTAATAAATATGTTGGGAAATTGTATTGTTTTAGTTTGTAAATGAGCCCATTATGCCAAACAGAATCAAAGGCAGCCCTTATATCCAAAAGGACCATTCCTGTGGATTTGCCAGCTTGAAAATTTCTTTTAACTAGATTTCTGATTTTAAGTAGGGATTGCGTTGTATTGTGTTCTTTTCTAAAACCAAATTGCTGCGAAGGAAGTATATTATTTGTATCAACAAAATTAATAATTCTTTCCTTTATAATTTTTTCAAGAATTTTGCTTATTGAAGAAAGTAAACTAATTGGTCTGTATGATGTTGGAGAATCTGCACTCTTATTTGGCTTGAGTATTGGTATGGTTTTAGATATTTTCCACGACGCAGGAAAATAGCAGAATTTTAAACAAGCGTTAAACATGGTGGTAAGATACTTTATAGCTTTGTCTGGAAGCATTTTTAGGCATTTGTTGTTGATTTGATCTGTTCCTGGAGTTTTTTTGTTTTTAAGTTTTTTAATTATGTCACAAATTTCTCTTAGGCAGGTGAAAAGCCTATGTAATGGGGTCGTGCCTTCAGAACAGCAACTGCGTACCACGTTATTAACTTCCATTACTGTGTTCGCGTCGCTTAGTTCGGCTGAAATAACATGATTTGCCTTAAAACTTTGAGCCAAGAGTTCACACTTTTCTTCATCGGTAAAGCATACTACACCATTGTGTTTAAGTATTGGAATAAATTTTGATTTCTTTTTGAACATTTTCGTTACGTTCCAAAAAGGGGATTTTGCCTTGTCCAGTGAAGATAGCATATTGTTCCATGTTTGATTTCTGCACTGCTTAACTTCCCTTGTGATCTCCTTGTTGAGTCGGGACATTTGTCTATAATCTTCAATATCTCGGCATCTCTTCCAGTTTCGTCGATAGATATTCCTAAATTGGATCATTACTTTAATGTTATGAGGAAATGGTTTGTTGGGACACGAAATTTTCCGTTTTGGCACAGAGTCGTCTATAGCGATTTTTAAATTTCTGTTAAACTGGTTTATCATTGTGTCTATATGTATGGTGCTAGTTATTTCGTTGAAATCAGGCAGAATGGTATTACTATTTACACTGTTTTTAAAACGATTCCAATTTGCTTTATTAAAATTATAATATTCCTTTGTTATTTCTCTATATTCGAGATTTATGATGCTGCTTATTGGAAGGTGATCTGAACTTAAGTCGTTTATTACTCTTACCGCTGCCATATGCTGCGGAATATTTGTTAAATAGAAATCTAAGGTGGAGGGTTGCTTATTTATATCTGCAGGTGTATGTGTATGTTCATGTGGGAAAAGAATTTGTGTAGCATTTAATTGAATTTTATCGTATAAGATGTTACCCCAACAATTACTTCGCTGGCACCCCCAATATCTGTGTCTACAATTAAAATCTCCACCTAAAACATATTTGTTGTTTGTGTTTGTTAACTTGTGAAGATCCGATTTAAATGACTGAACTTTGTTTTGGTCTGGGCCTGATGAACCACCAGGGAAGTAACATGAGTAGATATAAATTTGGTCGCCACTGCAGTAAATTTTAATTCCAACGCTTTCTATTAAGGTTGTGTTAATTATTGGCAATAATTTATAGGGTATACTTCTCTTCACTAGTATTGCTACGCCCCCACCTCTAGCCAGCAGACGATCATACCGGTAACAATAGTAGTCCTTGAGTTTTAATGACAAAGTTTCATTTAACCATGTTTCACATAATAGACAAATGTCAACATTGCGATTTTCTAAAAATTTTTAAAGTTCTTTTTTATGTCGAATACCTTGAGCATTCCATGATGTTATATTAATTATATTATTCATGAATATAAGAATTTACAAGCGAGGTTTGTAACTACCTCGAACTGCTCTTCGCGAGACTTACAACCTTTTAGACCGGAAACTAGTTCAAACGTGAGTTTTTTAATTTCTTCAAAAGTAAATAAGTTATTATTGTTGTTGTTTCTATTCCATGAAACGTTGCTTCTAAAATTGTAAAAGCTATTGTCTGCATTCTGGTTTTGGTTTAATGAGTTGGGAAAGTTGGTATTATAATTAGCAGTATTATTGTGCAAATAACTTCCCTTACCAGAATTTCTTGGTATAGCACGTTGTTTTATTTTAATATTAGTTTCTCTACTTGGGCAGTTCGGCGACATAGATTTATGGTCTCCATTGCAATTTGCACACTTTTCAAATGAAGCATTGCAATCTCTAGTATGGTGGTCCCCAGCACATTTGCCACAAAAAGTTTTAACCTTACATCTGCTGGATCCATGACCGAACATTTGGCAATTGTAGCACTGTGTGATTTTGTTATTACTTGGTCTTTGGTATTCCCATCTTACTTTGATGTATTCAATGGTTGAATAATTCTGTCTCAACTCCTTTAACGTAACTGATTTACGCTCGAAATAAACCACAAATATGGTTTGTTCATTGTTGTTCTCTCTAGCTTTGGTAACTATTTTTACATCTAAGCATTTTAGGCCTAATTCTTCTAGGCGGCTTTTGATTATTTTAGGGTCGGTTTTTTCAAGACCTAGAAGTATAGCCTTATAAGGTTTTTCATGCTTAGATGCATATGTAAAGTGCTCATGTTGAAATTTATTTGTCAGAGCATCATTGATCGCATCAAAGTCCTCTCTGTTTGTACAAAATACTTTTAGGCCAATTGAAATTTTTCTGATAGAATATTCTCTGATATTTAGAATTCTACATACTTCATGTATTTGTTCAACTTTACATTTAAGTACCGTTATAGGTGGTACTTTTATTTTTCCAGTTTTATTGATAATGTCTTCTTCATCCTGATCATCAATAGTTTGGAGAGGAGCAAAAAAGTTTTGATATTCAGTTCTCTGAGAACTGTTTGTTTTTGATTTTTTAATCATATTCTGCCTATGAGAGGCAAGAACATCATCAACACGCTCGCGCTTTATTTTTGTTTTATTTTTTTTTTTTTTTTGTAAATGTAACAAATTTTTGTTGTTGTTATTTAAAGAAAAAAGAATAACTGTTAATTTTTTTTTGTAACAAACCAATAAACAGCGAATATCACGACCATACGCATTAAACGATAGTGCAAGAGTGATATTTTTAAAGTTATTCTAATAATTTCACAAATAAATATCTGTTATTCTTTTCAACGGTCTTTTTTAATTAACAATATATACATAGATGTCATAGGTCATAGATGTGACCAAAAATATAGGAATATTTCAACACAGAAGACATCCTTATCTTCACATTGTAAGAAATTTTCCAAAGTTTGATGAAGCATCAATATTCGATTTAGAAAAAAACTATAAGAGACGTTATATGTTAGAAATTGTTGATATACCAAATGTAAGGAGAATAAATTTCAAAACAGACACAAACAATTTGTTATAATTATTTCATAAGAGAGAATTTGTTATTTAATTTGCGTTTCCTTGTTTTTGTATGTTTAAATATTTGAAATTTTTAATTTTGTATGTATGTATGAATAAAATTATTTTTTATGTTTTTATCAAATGTTTTCAAAATTTTTTTTCAATGTGTTAATAATTTTTGTTCTTAAAAATTAATTTTCCTGAAGAAGCTTTCCACAGGAAAGCGAAATATTAAACAAACAAATCGTTAAAATTTAATTAAAAAGACCATTTAAAAGATTAATACATATTTAATTAAGAATTTATTTTAATCACTTTTATTTTTGTTTTAGATTTAAAAATATTCAAACGCCAGAAGACAAAAGCAAATTTGAAGAATTACAAAAAAATACTCTAAAGCGTAAGGCGCAGCTATACGAAATAGAGCAGTCGTTGCCAGCTAAATCAGGACGTTATCTAAGAGTTAGTTAAAAAATAAATCTAAAGTTTAATCTTACTAGCTTCTTCTTATCATGAAACAGATCATTTTGGGTGATGTCAATGTTTCCATACTTAACAGAAACGATAAAGTTCGCTATAAAGATGAATACGAAAAATTCAAATTGATATTGAACGTTATTGGTCTATTGATGGCAATTCCCAATTTGATATTCAATTACAGGTAAGAAAAGTAATATGTTTAATAAAAATAAATAAAAATACTGTTTTTATTCATTTCCTAAAGAGCTCTTGAATTATCATACATTTTCCTATTGGTCTGGTACTATTGTACCTTAACCATACGTGAATCGATTTTAAAAGTGAATGGTTCTCGCATAAAAGGATGGTGGCGAGCCCATCATTTTATATCGACGGTAGCAGCAGGCGTTTTGTTAATTTGGCCTCAGGGTGAACACTGGCAATTATTTAGGACTCAATTCATGTACTTCAATGGCTATATAAGTGAGTTGTAATTTTTTATTTTCAATAACATTTAAAACATTAAGTAATCTGCTAATCTGTTAATCTGTTTTCTTAGGCATGGTCCAGTATTTACAGTTTGGTTACCAAAAAGGTTTATTGTATCGCTTGAAAGCTTTGGGTGAACGTCATAATATGGATATTACAATTGAAGGATTTCACTCTTGGATGTGGAGGGGATTAAGTTTCCTACTTCCTTTCCTGTTCTTGGGTTATGCCTTCCAGGCTTACAATGCCTGGACTTTATACAAATTATCAACTTATCCACCAGATGCCCCATGGCATGTAAGTCCATTCACTAATAATATTATTTATTATTTTATTTGAGTTTAATTACATTTTTTTAAGGTTTCTGTCTTGAGCGGTTTATTTTTCTTGCTTTTTATCGGCAATATTACCACAACTTTGTTGGTTGTTCCCGAAAAGATACGTGAACGCGCCAAGGAGCGCTATCGTCTTATCAGCATGGGCAAATCAATGAAATTACGCAAGGAAATGAAAGTGAGTTTAAAGAGCTTAAGTTTACATTGCATCCAAGAAAATATCGTAATTTCAGAATTTTGTTTCCTAACACAAAATTAAAATAATTTCATTTTTAATTATATTTACAGAGTAGCATGAGCGAAACTGATCTCTTTGCCAAGCAACTCACCACTAAAATGCCTATTGCCGATTCCACCGCGGCAGTAGGTGCAACAAAAGAGGAAGTCAAGAAAAGTAACTAGTTAAAATAATCCAAACACAAATAAAAAAATACATAAATTCATAATATTTAAAAGAACACATAACATGAACATAAGTTCCATTAAAAGTTAAATTATACATAATTTCAAGAAACCTGCAGACTTAGAATATTTAAAATAGAAATACACAAACCTACCGAAATATAAAGTAAAATTTTTATAACAATTCAAAATTACAAAATAAGCAACAATTTATTTTAATATTAAAAAAACAAAAAACCTATTAGAAGAAAAGAATACAATAAAATTACAAATTTAAGAGTAAAAGAAAACACAAACCAAGCCAATAGTTGATGTACGGGTAACGTATTAAGGATGTCGATCAAAAAGGGGCTTTGAAAGAATGAACTAGACAACACCAATACATAATTTTAGATTTAATGCCATAAAAATGAAGTTTTTGAAGTTTAAGATTTTACAAACGACTTATAATCTTGTGAAAAATTATTGCATCCAATAGTCCAATTATGGCTTCTATAGTGATTTACCGATAACTAAATTGTTTGTGTTAAGTTGTTGTTGTTAGTTACGAACCTTAAAACAGTGATTTGTAAAATAAGTGTTGTTTTTCAATATTAATTTATTTTTTTATTTGTTTTTTGTTCAAACAAAGCTTGTGTTAAAATAAAAAGTCATTTAGTGCTTGTTTGGTTTGTGAAAATATTTAATAAATATATCTATCTATACGAAAGAAATAAACTTTTCTTGTCTTCATAGTTAAGGCAAAAAATATTAATTTAATTATGTTTAGCAAACCGCTATATATTTTAAAATTCAAATTAGCCAGTCATAACATCCTTTTTTCTTCCTATGCTGTTACAATAACAACAACAACAATCTTGGCCCTAAAGCCAGCCTGAAGAACATTAGCTAAAGAAAGAAATTTTCTAATATAAAAGACGTGGATTTATTTTTATAAAATAATAAAAAGTTATTTCATTTACTAAAAGAAAACTCTTAGAAAACGAAGAACCTGTCATAATCTAAAAGAATTAGATATGTGACATTTCGATTGGCATAAACCAAAAAATGAACTTTTAAATTGAAAGAAATTGAAAAATTATTATTTTTTAATGCGTTTTATTTTTAATATTATGCCACAGCATTGGGTGGCATTTTCAGGCAAAGAAAAGTGTATAAACAATTTTATAAATCAATTAATAAATAAAATTTGTTGAAAAATAAATTCAAATAAATCAATGATTTTTCTGCAAAAATTAAAAGCACTAGAAACTAAAAAATACAAATTAAAAAAATACTTTAACAATATTAATCTTAATCTTTTAAACGGTCCTTTAAATTATAACGATTTATTTTTTTCTCGATATTTCGCTTTCCTATGGAAAGATTCTTCAGGAAATTATTTTTTTATATTTTTCAAAAACAAAAATTATAACAATTTGAAAAGAAAAAATTTTTTGAAAAACATTTGACAAAACATATAAAATAATTTTCTTCATACATACAAACATACAAAAATTAAAATTTAAAATATTTAAACATACAAAAACAAGGAAACGGAAACTAAATAACAAATACTTTCTTATGAAATAATTATAACAAATTATGTGTCCTTTGAATTAAGTACCTATAATTCTGCGCTAAATTGTCTGTGTCTGTTTTGAAATTTATTCTCCTTACATTTGGTACATTAACAATTTCTAACATTTCTAACATATAACGTCTCTTATAATTTTTTTCTATATCTAATACTGATGCTTCCTCAAACTTTGGATAATTATTATATTTCTTTAAGGTTAATATTTAATAAAAATAAAAAAGGGCGAATAAAACTGAAAATATTTTAACTAAACATAAATACAAATTTCTGACACTAAAAACTTTTTAAATAAATTCAAATTTAAAAAATAAAAAACAAATATATATAATACAAATAGTTTACCTATACATTCAAACATCAATAATTGATTAATTATTAATGATAAAATGTTACAAAAAATTAAGGCATATAGTTATGTCTCTGGTTAACAGCTCTTTTGACTGTTAATAATAGAATGAATCTTTATTTAAAAAACATCTTATAACATAGAACAATTATGTGCACCTTAACACTATTGTATTGTGTGCATTTGCCGGCTCAGCAAATTCACACGTTTAGAATTTTAATACATTCATCTATGTCGTGTGAAACTGCCAGCTCAGCGAATTCATACGTTCAAAATATAAATACAGTTTTGTAATCCTAATCTAAATAAAAATAAAAAGGGAATACAAACACATCTATCTATCCATGCCGTGCGAATCTGCTGGCTTAGCCAATTGACATGAATGTAGGTTGATCCCTGTTTGGAAGGCCATATGTGCTCTCAATGTTTGAGAGGGCCACATATGACTATATACAGAGATTTGTTTTATAGTTTAATGCACTGATAGTCTTAGGCATAACAAAAACGTTTAATGACTAAGCTAAGCAAGATATCTGCAAGGTCCTTCCTCCATACAAAATTATATCAAATAATAGCCTTATTAAGTTATGGTTTATGACAATAATCTACAATGATTTTAAATTCAAGGCCATACGATAAAATATACTGAGACACCGCGTAATTCCTGCCAAATTTATTTTAATTTTTGATGTACATGCAGCTGTAAATGTCTATAATTTTGTACATCTTTCGTGTCTTAACGCGTTCGCGGACGCTAAAATTTTCAAAGAGCTGCAAAAATATACAGGCAATTATTTTTGAAACTAGTTGTAATATCCGAAATCTGGTTAGACATGTATTATAAGAGTAATCAGAACATCGTATTTTAACCGTTATATACAATTAATGCTATAGCATCCCCAACGATTACACTTCTAGTTTACTCAATGTGTCCGGCTTAAGGAAATTTGTAAATACATGGAGAAAAGATAAAATAATATGAAATTAACTAATGAACTAGTTGGTTATTATTTTGAATTGTATATTAATTACAAAAACTTAAGCTTGTATAAAATTAAATGAATAAAAATTGGCTTTAAAATTTGAATGCTATAGCATTCACGTCATTTTGCATCACTATGAAAATGAAGGCTATAGCATTCGCGAACGTGTTAAAGTTCATACTTTTTGTTACTTTAATTTTTTGTAATATGCCGACCTAACTACAAAGGATAGTGATTAACTATAAAACAATGTGAAGATAATGCTGTGTTGTGTAAACTAGTATTATTACTATATTCTTGATCTGATTCATGGCCTGCTATTGTATTAAGTGTTTCATTTTTTTTTTTGTTGTACCTACATAAACTTTATTACAATTTTCTTTATTATTACCGTTGCAATGTATTTTATATAAGTTAGATATATGTATGTATTAAATTTCTGAATTTTATTTTTAATTTAACTAAGCAGCCTATTTAATGTGTTACTATTCTTATATGTCATCTGGTATTTATTAGTAAACAAAAATTTTAATTTCTCCATTCTTTCGGATAAAACACGTCTATAACTTATAGATTTTTATATTTTTCGTTCTGTTACATTTCTTATAACACTTTTCTTCTCATTATTAAATTGGTTAATCAATCAATTATTTGATTATATTGGAAAATTGTTCGAATGTTTTCTTTATTCGTTGTAAGTAATTCTGTGTCACTTATTATTAAAATCCTTTCTATCAAATTATTGGCCGCGTTAATAATAATTCTTTTATTTTGTTTAGAATTATAATATATAATTCTACCTAAAGCAGTTGGTTTTCTATATAAATCTACAACAAGATATTTATTTGTTGAAAAGTATAATTTATTGAAAGCATAAATTCAAACTAGTTTATTTGCTGCTGCTTTATTATACACATTTACAAAATGTGACAAAGGATTTAAAAAAGAGGACTACCATATTACAAACTGCTAAGCATACACGCTTTTTAGTAGAATTGTGTTTGTTTGCAAAACTTTATTTTAACAGTTCATATAAAAATTAACAAAAAATTAGTTTATAAGCGAAAAAATCAAAATAATTTTATATCATTCGTGAAAACTGCACAAACAATTACACGCCCTAACGAGCACAAAATTTAATATTTTTTTCTTGTTTAATACAACTCGCAACTTTTAAAAGCTGTAATTCAATAGAAGAAATCAGACTTTTTTGCAAAGGTATTTCTGCCTTTAACGAGTTTCCCCTGTAGGCTAGTAGGTAGTGTACTAGCTTACATGAATGGGCGTTGTGGGTTCGACTCTCAACAAGGACCTTGGTTTTTTCACTACAAATAAAAATTGACTGTCGGTGGGACGGCTCAGTGTTGAAGGCATGGTCACTGAGCTGTCTTATACGACAGTTAATATCCGTATGTATCCTACTTTCAGCACCTGTCGCATCTCTTCTCTATCCCTTTCGTAAAGAAAGTAGCACGGTACTAGACTAAATAGGCATTGTTGCCTGAAGTGCTACTTCTCTTTAAAAAACAAAAAAATAAATCTATAACTAATTTATAAATAAGAAAGTTTTGCAGCTATTCCTTTTCAATTGTAAATTTTATTAAAGTATCAATTTCTAACATTTTGTTATTTGAAGATTTAGATATAACACAAAAGAAATCATCAACATATTTTATTATTATTTTTCATTTAACATTTAGTTTTGCAATAATGCTATCTAATATTTTCTTCACAACTATATCTGTCACAATTGGAGAAGCTGGAGAATCCATTGGAAATTATTTTTTTGCTGGATATACATCTTCTAATTATACTAAATATATCTATTATTTTATATACAAAACTTGAGAATATATATCTTTGCAACATATTCTGAAACATTCCATTTTTCTTCTATTGTGCTAATTTTCAAATCAACAGGAATGAGAGGAAATATTTAATTTGTATCTTTCCTTTTAATCTTTAACTTTAATTAAATCCTTTAAATGGAATCCCCAATGACATTTTTTAAATAGTTCATATATGGGCTATTAACAAAAGAACAAATTGGTTTCAAAGGAAATTTCCCTCTGTGAACTTATGTTTGTCCGCATAATCTGGCTGCATTAATAATATTTCTTTTAATTTTATTTATTTCTGTATGTATCTAAAGTTTATAATAAATACTTTAATTTTTTGTAACGTTTTCTTATTAAAAATTTATTTTTATGTATGTAAAATAATATTGCTCTGTATGTTTGGTATTTTCAAAATTTGAAAAGTTTTTAGTATAAGAAAATTGTATGTATGTATACTTCAATTCATTTTTCAATTTGTAATTCTATTGTTGTTGTTATTTGTATGTATTGTTTTTTGAAGAAAACATTTTTGTTTATTTTGAATGAATTTATTTGTGAACAATTTTTCATTTATTGATAAATTTATAAAATTGTTTACACATTTTTTTTCTTTTTCTGCAGGTGCCACATAATGTTGTGGCGAAGTATTGAAATTAAAACTAAATTTTTTTATTTTTTATATAAAAATTTAAAACAATTTATAAAATACTAAAATGTGCTTTCATCGAACAAAGCTTTCGTTTTTATGTGTTGGAGAGATAAAGCAACCTACGCATGTTGCTTTAATTAATAACTCTGGTAGGTCTTTGCTTCATGTCTTACGCAAATGTTTAAGCAAATATATATACGATATGTAGTTTAAGCAGTTATGTATGTCGTGTTGTTATATATGCTCAAAATATCAAATAATTAAAACTTAATCGCAAATTTCTTCATTTCTGAATGCTGCTTTGAAATATGAGTGAATTTCTTTAATATTTAAAATTAATGTTTAATGTTATCTTAAGGGCAGGTGTTGCCACAGTAGCCGACTTGTTTCAGATGAAAAATAACACTTAAACCAAATCCATATTAATCAGCTAAGTGCTTCGTTTTGTGTATAACCCGTGAGAAATTAGAAATTAAGAATAAAGGAATATAAAGCAGAAAGTTATTTTCAATAAGTTAAGACTTTTAATTTAATACTTGATTAATTTTGTCACAAATAAATCATTTGAAGTGAATTCTTAAAATCCAACAGCACTTAATTTATTGTAAATATTTTAAATTTAGATTCTAAATTATAGAATTGTAATTAGAAAATTATTTTTTATTTATTTTAATTTTTTAAACAATTTTATTATTATTTTTGTTTTTTGTAAACTTAATTATTAATTTAATTTTTTATTGTGTGCGTAAATGTATTATTTGTTTGTAGACCAAGTTAAACTCAGAAATATTCATTCCATGTAATCAGCTAACGGCAGACACAATTTATAATAATATTAAAAAATATGAAATAATTTCTATTTCTCTGTAGCCCGTGAGCTAAAAGAAATCCAAACAAAGCAAAATTGGTGCGAGTAAATTTTTCTGTATTATTTTAAACCGTAAAATTTAATAAAAAAAATTAATACACAATGAAAAATAGTATAAGTTTTTAAATAAATTGAAAATAAAACACCAAATTTATGTAGAAAAACTCGCAACAAAATCATCATTCGTTAAAAGAAAAAATATAATTATAAACAAAAATATTTAAAAAAAAGTGTTTATTGTTCTTATTGTTAAAATAAAAAAAAATAAACAAATGTGTGAAAATAAAAATTGAACAGAACAAAACCATTTTCGTGGCTTTCTTTACATTCCTATGTGGATAATTTATTTAAAATGCTGTGAGGACATAGACTTGATAAAAGTTCAATTATATTTTTTTTATTATTATTGCGACGGCAACATCGTCATCGGTTTTGAGGCAATATCACTTGAACACTTCACTTCATATGCGATAATTTTGTTTAATACACCAAATCGCTAAACAAAATTTTAAGAAGAATTAAATTGATGACTTATTCACCTAAATTTTATCAAAAATAGTACACAAATGAATCAGCTGACTCAAATATTAGATATGTGTGTTATATTTTAATAAAATGATCGATAAACTGGCAACGTCGTCATAAGACTGTTAAACCCAATTTACATTGGACGATTTTTGTCGCTGCAATTCTTAGTTTGTTGTTGTAAATAAGGGGTATAAAGAGAATAGGAGTACACATTATTTACCAAAAAATAAAAATTGCAGCGACAAAAATCGTACAATGTAAATTGGGTGTAACAGTCTTATGACGACGTTGCCAGTTTATCGATCATTTTATTAAAATATAACACACATATCTAATATTTGAGTCAGCTGATTCATTTGTGTACTATTTTTGATAAAATTTAGGTGAATAAGTCATCAATTTAATTCTTCTCAAAATTTTGTTTAGCGATTTGGTGTATTAAACAAAATTATCGCATATGAAGTGAAAACAATCCATACCAGACCTACAAGACTCAACAAAATCCATTACATCCACAGAAAAACACCGTTTGGTCTGTAGTTATCATTTAACTTTGTTGCTTTAAAAATAATCATAAAAAATTTTTCAAAAATATGGATGGCGTTTATCCGGTCAACATGTGGTTTCAACAGGATGGTGTTTTGCGCTATATGGCGATGCCAACAATCTAGGGGGCACATGATAGTCTTTATGGATCCTACTACTTCCATCTAGACTGGTGTCTTGCGGGGTAAAAGGGAGCCCAGGCCCCTTCAAGGCTAGTAGGAGTCAGCTGGACAATCCACTATATTTCCACGGGAATTTGTCTCTTTAGGCATTTTGCTGTTCTCTGGCTGATTATTGAGGTAGGCCCTTTTGGCTGTGTGCTTTGAGGCCCTCGTGAGAGTTTGTAAGTCGGATCATTCACAATGAACACAATGAATGGTTCAGGTCCAGTGAGTATGAATGCCGTCGTGTTCTTAATTATATTAAGCTTCATGCGTTCTGGACCAGAAGTTGGATAACCTCCAACTGTTTATCAAGGAGTGAAGGCTGCGACCTACTTCGGGCTTTCGAAATTGCAACTAGGAGTGACCGGATAATATACGTATTCGAAGGCCTTCTAGGGCGAGGATGGCGCTAAATACCATCCACAATGGTAATGGCCACCATCTGGTTAGGGCTCACGGTCAGATACAGATGTAAACCTAATCACGTCATTCCTCCATCAGCTCCCCCCGGGGGCACATTTATCTGTCTTTATGGAATACTTGACCATCTAGATCTGTGCTGCTGGGGGTATAACGGAGCCCAGTCCCCTGAAGGCAAGCAGGGAGTCAACAGGAAGCTCCACGTTATTTCCACGGGAATCAGTAAACCCCGGAGTTCCGCTAATTATCTCTTTAGACTTTTAGCTGTTTGTCTGACTGATTATGGAGGTTGGCACTTCGGAAGTATCGTGGTGGTTGTGGTTTTGCGGCCCCAGCATGAACTGATTATGTGGGCCAGGATCATCTCGCCTTTAATAACACCAACGTGTTATTAAAGGCAGTGAGCATGTTAATCATGTGTTTTGGATAGTCTCTTCAGCAAAGAGTAGTGGTTTTCAACCCTGCTTTGGAACCGCTGAAATTGCAACTAGGTAAGACCTGTTGTTAGAATTAGTCCTCGGCTTCCTAGGGCGTGAATGACGTTGCTTTTAATTCCTAGTAGTTTGACCACCATCTGATTAAGGCTTACGGCCAAGTGCAGATGTAAATCTTATCACGAAAAATTCCTCCTCTGCGTCATTAACCACATTTAATAGTGCAATAACAGTGAAAACAGTTATTTTATTTCAATTTGCAGCTTTTAATAACACATGTTTCTTTTGAAATAAAGTGCTCACAGCCATTTCAAGTTTTTTAAAGCGCGAACCATTTTTGCCAGTGTGGTATTCTAGTTTCGAAAAACGCCAGAGCAATACTTTCGAAACTAAGACACCATAAATGATTTCGCAATTTTTTCACAGAAACATGTGATATATCGCTATTAATCTTTTTGAAAATTGTATATTTCTTGCAATTTGTTGAAGAAATTATTGTTAGGCGCCATTATAGCTAACCAAGCTGCTATATACATATGTATATATAATTATTTTCTTCTTATTTTGTCACTTTAATCTCATTTCGGAATTAAGATATTTTATTGCTATAAATGGGTTTCGCTAAACATCTTTTGGTAGTTTTTCTTTGAACATAGATTCAGCAAAGTTTATAACAAGACTGATATAATATTCTGTTATTTCGTTCGAAACTTTTAAATTTAATTTTGGCTAGACTTATTTCGAAAATGGCGACATTCGGACTAGCGGTTTGGTTAAAGATTTGATAAGTGAATATGGTGTTTAGGTGGTACCTACAAGACCGTCTTTTGTAAAAAGTTTTCAACTAGAGCACACGTTTCGTTTATACGCCCTGTGTTAATTGATGTTGTGTCAAAAACCATACCTTCTATATGGTCCAGAAGACCCATTCCTTGTTAGCATTACAAACAGCTAATGCCTGTTCTTTTCTAGTTTCACTTTCCAAAGCAGGAACATTAAGTGAATTTTCAATGTGGCCGCTTGATATAATTATTGGTAGCCTATATACTTTTTCGCTTCCTATTAAAACTGGTAATAGCTGATCGCTGGCCCTTTTATATTTGTTGCGGATGTTGTCTCGAATATTCAAGAATCTTCTAGATCTCACATATAATAGTTGTTGTTATGTTATACGTTCAGTTTTCTATATTAGTTGTTAGTGTTTTATGATGTTTATGTTTCTTCTTGAAATATTGCATCAGAAAATCGTTGTTTTCTTGTGTGTACAATATTTCCTAGAAAACTACGTAGTTTGTACATAATATAATATGAAAACATCGCATTTTTTTGCTAAAATTGTCAATTTATATCTTTTTTAAAACATAATGTAAATTTATTTTTTGGGCATAATTTTATAATAGGTGATTATTTTTTTTTTTTAAAACGCTCGGCGGGCCGGTTTGAAAACTCTCGCGAGCCGGATGTGGCCCGCGGGCCGTAGTTCGCCCATCACTGGACTACAACGACAAAAGCAGCCCAAACAACAACCTGCCGTGCGGTCCTCAAAATAATCATTCTCATGTACAAGTGTGTATTTTATTTTTGACATATTGTAGCCCGTAGCTTGCTGTTGTCTATGTGATTATAGGGTGGAAAAAATTGTGTGGTAGTCTTTTTTTTCAATATATAAATTATCAAATAATAAGACCAAACATGCCGGTCCTATTGAAGAACCAAGTCTTTTAATTAATAGGAAGTACTGTCAATTATTGAATTGGCCGCCTCCGGATACCGCTTCTACACTTCCACTGCCCGAATTTTGCCGTCTTGCCTAGGAAAAACGGCTACTATTCGGCCCGTCAGCCGATGTTTTTGCAAGAAACGTTTTTTTTTGCTAAACAACAACGTTTTCTCTTTCAAATAAAATCAAATTCTTTTCTAAGTTACCGTTAATTCTGCTTTTATAGAGCTTTAAAACAAAATCTTTCACTGCAAAAAATAAGCTGTGAGCCACTGTACGTACATAAATACAAATAAACAGTTAGGAATTTTATCAATTTGGTAAACAAATAAGTCCCTGTTCATACGCTTCAACTTTTGTTGCTCAACTTTTGATTTTTTCATTAGAAAGAAAGAGAAGGTATAAAAATTTTATATGTTTCTATTTCAATGCGGTACGCAGCTGCTTGTATTCGGGAATTTCATCTTGTGTTTCCATTCGTAATCATATGCACAAAATCCCAATTTACATTGTACGATTTTTGAGAAAGAGAAGGGGTATAAAGCTTTCTCTTTCTTTCTAATGGAAAAAACAACAGTTGAGCAACAAAAGTTGATGTGTGTAAAACCGCACTAAGAAATGCAGCGACGAAAATCGTACAATGTAAATTGGGACAAAGTTGTATTTTTTGCATTTTTGACATTCCTCTTTATTCCGTGTTTCATTAATAAAAAGGAATGTTCAAATTTCGTCATAAAATTGCCGAAGTTAACGATGCTCATGCATAAACTTGTTTTCTGTAGTAATAAATACTCTCTAATATTCTTTTAAGGTAAGTAAATTCCCGAGAGATGATAAGAATGTGTTTACAGTATTTTAGGTTGTTTACAATATTTTATGATCTTTACAACCTTCTTTTATCTTTAAACACACGTTTGTCATTCATAATTACGCTTAATGACAAATATATTTAAGAACAGTAGGATAAGGAAATTATTATATGTTATTATTATGGAAAATAAAAGTAGTGAATAATAATTAGTAGTTTTTTATTATTAACCACCAGGTCCTTATTTTATAAAAAATTTTTAAACTTTATTTTTTATAAGTAATTCTTAATTCATCGGAATCATTTACAATCTAAGCAATTTTATTTCGTGCTTAATTCCTTCAAATAAATATTTCGTTATATTCTCACAAAATATTTATTACAAAAATTTTCATTAAAAAATAAACATTTTATGATATTCTCATAAGACATTTGTTCCAATAAAAATATTTGAAGTGTATTGTAGTGGGGGAGAGCATATTTATATTGCAATTTCACTATTGCTCAAGTAGCTCATCAGTGAATTCTACCCCAATATTGTATAGAAAAACCTAAGAGTCTTATATCCAAAGCCAAACTGATTCTATGAGAATTTTCATAAAATCAACATGCATAGACAGCAAGACTCAAAAACAATTCTTTACAAACACAGCAAAACATATCAAAACAACAAAAAACATTATTTATTTTTAATCATTTTTACATAAGGGTTTCCAATGGAAACCCTTCATATGTAATGAATGAATGTAATGTAAAATGTTTATTTTTAATGAATACTTTTGTAATAAATATTTTGTAAGAATATCACGAAATATTTATTTGAAGGAATCAAGCACGAACTAAACTTGCTTTATTTTTTATTATATTTCAATATTTCGCCAAGCCATTGGTTGGCGATTAACAAAAAACCATTAATCAAAAAACGAAAAAATTGTTGACTACAAATTCAAAACAATTTCATCTTTTTCACTGTCATCAGAATCCCATTCAAATGACTTCTCCAAAGCAGTCATTTATAGGCTCCAGTATGTAAGTTTTTTCTTTTACATCCACTTTTTTTAATAAACCTTTTCTTTCAACTCAATTTTTTCACAGCTTGAATGAAATAAAACGCCAAAAAGTACGAATTTTGAGGCAAAGCACAATACGAAAATTGTTGACACAAATTACTGCTTTATAAGAAACAATGAGCAACAAAAGTTGAAGCGTGTGAACAGGGACTAAGAATACAAGACAAACCAGACAGACATATGTATGTATATGAACTTGTTTAAATATTAATAGGGTGAGCAGTAACAATTAATAATAATTTCAGTTTGGGAAAAATCCCAAACAGTATCACTTCCTAAAATTCGAACAGTTTTTCCCCGTAATTAAGCTCCTTCTGAGAATGCTGTGTGTAATTTAATCGCTAAATTGCAGGCTTACGATATTGTTGCTGACAATAGACCAAAACAATACGCTCGTAGCGGTCTGGAACATTAACTTGATGACTTTTGCAACAATTGGACATCATTATATGCCCTTTGAGCAACATTTTACATTAAGGTTTTTGTATTTCCGCTTATAAAGTTCCACTCGTCCAAGAAATAATTATTTGCCTCGAACTTTTGTATATTGGCTATTTAAAAACTAGAACGAAAAAAACATATTTTTCAACAAAATCATCTTTACTGATAAGGCTTACTTTTAATTATGCGATTATGCAAAGAAACACAATTGTCGCATATGGACCTCACTAAATCCACAATACTTGAATACTTTATGAAGTATCCTATACATGACGCCTTAAGGAATATAGCTCTCCAAAAAAATTAATTAATAGGTGCCCCTGTAGGCTAGTAGGTAGTGTGCTAGCTTACATGAGTGTTGGTTGTGGGTTCGATTCCCAGCAAAGACCTTGGTTTTTTTCACTACAAATAAAAATTGACTGTCGGTGGGGCTGCTCAGTGATGAAGGCATAGTAACTGGTCACTGAGCTGTCTTATATGACAGTTAATTTCCGTAACCATCCTTCTACTTTCACTACCTGTCGCATCTTTTCTCTGTCTCTTTCCTAAAGAATGTAGCACGGTACTTGACTAAATAGACAATGTTGCCTGAAGTGCTACTTCTCTTAAAAAAAAAATTCGGTTTCTACGCTAATAAATACTCTAAGAAACGCTACTTCTGTCTCACTCTACCTTATCATTAAGTCTGCCTTAAAAAAGACCTTCCTAAAATATTGATACTGTTGTTGCACAAATAATATAATAGAATGATATACTTTGTGGACTTTTTAACGAATTTTTTACGACAGTTCGGAAAAAGAGGAACTAAAACTAAAACATAAAAGTATAATGAAAGCTTTGATTTTGAAAGTGATTATTAGTATAATACGTCAATTTATTTATAATTTAGAATACAAAATAGTTTTTATATTAAGTCCCTAAAAGCTGTAATATTCTTTGAATAAATTAACTGAGAAAGTGAAATCCAATAGCCACAGTATAAATCCACTCGGCTTTTCGTTTCAGACGTCTTATAACAAATTGCTCCAGTTATTTTGTTAGACTTTACCTAGTGGACCAAAATAAATTATTTTGAAAAATCGGCTCTGTCATGTGTTTAGGTGGTTTTTACTTCATGAATTAAATCCTGGGAACTATGAATTTATTATATTGTTGCGTTTATGCATTTTATAAACGTTTTGTTGTGAGTTCTTTATTGTAAAATAAATAACACCAGTTTTTAGAATTTTTAAATTTATAACAATTTTATTTACTTTAACTACACAAAGTTGACACTTCAGAACAATTTACTTAAAATGCACGTCTTTACTTTATGAGGTTTAATTTTACACTGATTAATTATCCATTCAGATGCTGCCCTATTTATATTTGTCCATTTAAAGTCTAGAAAATTTAAGAATCTTCTGCACCCTTTGTATCACATTTTGTTGTTGTATGTTGTTTATTCGATGTATAGGCGCCTGTATGCCTGTGTGTATTTTTGTTTTTATGCTGATAAGGTTTCTGCTTGGGATTTATTTCAAAATATTTGTTGTTGTCTTTTGTAGAAAAGTTTTCTCAGAAAACTACGTAGATGGTAAAGAGCATACATGTTTGTTGTTGTCTTTCGCGTATAAAATTTCTACGCAGTTAGTAAACAGAAATTTGTTGTTGTCTTGCATGCCACGCAATTAGTAAACACCATATGAAATTGTTGTTGTTTGTGTAAAAAATTTCAACGCAGTTTGTAACTAGAAATTTTGTTGTTGTCCCATAAGGTTCTTTAGCAAGCCACGCAGTTCGTAAACAACATACCCAGTAGTTCGCTTTACTGCTTAATTATTTTATTTTAAAACTTAAGCAAGACACATCCCTAAAAATATGAATAACAATTCATGTTGATTTTGGTCGAAGTTTTTAAGAGCAGTGGAAAGAGTTTATTTAGATTTTGTGTTTAATATTTATTTCTTATTAAATTCAAATTATTTTGATAATAAATTGAACAAAAAAACAAAAGCTCATTTTTTTAATAGTGCCCCCGTAGGCTAGTAGGTAGTGTACTAGCTTGTAAATATGGTGGTTGTGGGTTCGATTCCCAACGAAGACCTTGGTTTTTTTTCACTACAAAAATAAAAATTGACTGTCGGTGGGACTGCTCAGCGATGAATGCATAGTCACTGGTCGCTGTGCTGTCTTATATACGGCAGTTCATTTGCGACTATCCATCTACTTTTACCACCTGTTTCATATATTCTCTATCCCTCCCTAAAGAATGTTGCACGGTACTTGACTAAATAGGGATTGCTGCCTGAAGTGCTACTTCTCTTTAAAAAAAAATAGCTGTTTTGCATACAAATGTGTGTAAATGTAAATTAAAATGAGACTTGCATTAATGAATATGTAATTATAAGAATTAAAATGTTTTCTTATTGAAAAAGCACTAAATACTGGCAAAATTACTGTGGGGCCACTATAGGTTAAGTCCAAATTTTTAAAAATATAGGTATTCATTGAACATAGTTTCATACACATAATTTTGTTGCACTCAGGTTTTTTTTTAAAGAAGTAGCACTTCAGGCAACAATGCCTATTTATTCAAGTACCGTGCTACATTCGTTAGTAAAGGGATAGAGAAGAGATGATAGAGATGAGGTGCAAGTAGAAGGATAGTCGGAAATTAACTGCAGTATAAGACAGCACAGCGACCAGTGACTGTGCCTTCATCGCTGAGCAGCCCCACTGACATTCAATTTTTATTTTTGTAGTAAAAAAAACAAAGGTCTTCGTTGGGAATCGAACCCAACACCCCCAGACTGGCAAGCTAGTACACTACCTACTAGCCTACAGGGGCACTCAGGTGTGTATATATTGAGCTTAGGAAGTAAATTGCATTAAACACAAAATTTTTTTCGACGACTTCTGTTTTATTGATACCAACGTAAATTAGAAATATGGAAATTAATAATCAAATATGACGTCAGGCAAATGTCCACCTGTAGCATGTCGGCAGGCGTCCGCTCTTTTCTTGAAGCACAATTCGCAACAAAGCTTCGCTTATCTCGTCAAAGCAGTATCGAATTTCATTCTTCAGAGCGTCAGCTATTTCTAGGTTATTCACGTAACCCCGATCTTTCAAATGGCTCCAGAAAAAATTATCCAGCTACATTAAATCACAACAAAGAGGCCCCAATTGACATCTCATGCAATAACTGTTCGGGTTTCTGAGTCGCTTCTGGTGTAATGTTATTTTTATTGAATTGTTCTTTTATTTAGTATTTCTTTTTTAATTGTTTTGCTCAACTGGGAGCTTTGAAGGCAAAGAACAGATTCTTGTTCCTTCTCAATCGCAGCCGTTTATATACCGACTATGAGAAGGTTGTAATTAGTCTAGGGTTGAGTGAGAATAAAATTCACGCGTTCTTTAAATTTATCTTAACTATATTTATTACTATATATGTTGTATTGGTTTAACCAGACAATCATAAATTTAGATAGTATCCCAAAATCCGTGATTGAGTGGTTTTTCAATACATTAAAATAATTATGTCCAATTAATATTATTAACACTAATATTACGAAGTAGTATTAGCATTATGAATTGGGCGAAAAGTGTAATGTAATCTAATTGTTATTGCATTTATTTTGGCATTGCTTTCCACAAACTAAATGTGTTACCTGAAACGCACCGATCAGCTCAAGTGGTTGGAACAACAACAACAACAGAAGAGAAGACCAATTATGGTATATTAACATGTATACATTGCTAGTGCATTGCACTTGAGAAATTTGAATAATGTTAAATCTTTTGTTGTGACGGCATGTGTGAATACTTATAATCTGTGTTAGGGTGGTTCCGCTACAGTGGCTCCACCATGCTGAAACGAAATGTGCCTGATGTTAACATTAGTCAGTTGTGGCCACAAAAGAAAAGTTATCATGATGGCGTTTGCCAACTTAGTTTAAAAAAAAATTTGGGTCGATGATGCCGCCTGACCACAAACCACACCATATGGACACTTTTTATGGATGCTTTGCTTTGTGAAGGACTATTTGTGGATTCTGCGAGTCCTATATGCGACAATTTTGTTTATTTACATAAAAGCCGAATTAAAAATGAGCCCCATCCCTAAAGTTGGTTTTGGTAAAAAATGTGTTGTTTTCGTTCAGTTTTTTAAGCAACTAAAGAAATGGTCGTTCGACGAGAAGCTGGAGATATATATGCAAAATGTTTGCAAAGTGCCTCTGGTGACCAATTATTACGAACGTGGGCGAGTTGATACTCCAGAAGCATTCTCAACACTTTCTACACCGACAATGTAGCGTATTGTTTTGGTCTTTCGTCAGCAACAATACCGTGAGCCTATAAATTAGCGATTAAATTACGAAAAGTAGTCTCAGAAGGAGCCTAATTAAAAAGAAAAACTGATCGGTTTTTACGAAGAGAAATGTTCACCATTTTGATATTAAATTTTCACGATTAAAATTTATTTCCCAATTTTTAAATTTTCGAATTTTTTCTAACCTCACACACCCGATGCTTCACCAAAATTAGTGATTTCAACATTATGCATTTCCACAATTCTTTACATATAATTAAAATGAATTTTATTGGATTTATATTTTAAAAATAGGAAACGGTTAAATTTGTTTCTTTAAAAAGCAATAAATATAAATATGATTTATTTTTTTGGAATCATTTTTATTTAATATACTTTAATTTGTTCTAGATGCCTTTAAAAAAATAATATTCATAAAATATTTATAATTCAAAAAATATTTCAAAAATATATAACTGTGGGGGAGAGCATATCCACATGGCCATTTCAATACTGCTCAATATATCAAGGAAGCTGAAATTCTTCAAAAGAAAAATCGAAAAGTGTACAGTATTTCATAAGTAAAAGCTCAAAATAATTTGTAAATATTTAATGTGCTTTAATTAACGTAGATTATAAAGGGTCCGCCATCTAACGTTTTTTTTTTCAACTAGTGCTTATTTCGTGAATGGTAACACTTAGCTCATGTTTGATTTGACAGATAATTAGTTTTATCCTTCCGCTTAAGGAATATGGTTGTGTATACGCTTGAACAACGCTGGGAAATATTGCGACATTACTTTGAGAATCATATCATCGTAATGTTGCAGAATGTGTGCGAAAGTTGCGTACGGATTTTGGAAGAAGAGAAGCACCGTCAGCTTCGTATGTTCGTTATCTTGTGAAAAAAAGTAAGAAACTGGCATCCTCATCGATAAACCAAAGCGTGAAAAGCCAAAAACAGTGCGCACACCGGAGAATATTGCTGCTGTGGAAGAAAGTGTGCGTGAAGCGCCATCAACATCAATTCACCGTCGTTCTCACCAATTGCACATTTCAGAGACATCATTGAGACGAATTTTACATAAAGACATTGGTATGACGCGCCATACAAAGTCCAATTGGTTAAGGAGTTGAAGCCAAGTGACCATCGCTTCGCTAAGTGAGCCTGCGATCAGTCGAAGATGCCGATTTTGCTAAAAAAATCATTTTTTCAGATGAAGCTCACTTTGATCTTGGCGGGTATGTAAACAAGCAAAGTTGTCGCATTTGGGGCACAAAAAACCCGCACGTATACATTGAAAAGCCAACGCACCCTGTAGGCTAGTAGGTAGTGTACTACCCCCCGGGGGCACATATATATGGTCTTTATAGAACTTCGACTATCTAGACACAGTGCAACTGGGGGAAAAAGGGAGCCCAGTGCCCTGAAGTCAGCAGGGGTACAACTGGAAACTCCACTTTATTTCCACGGGAATCAGTAAGCTCGCAGAGTTCATTATTTGTCTCTTTAGACATTTAATAGTTCTCTGGCTAATTATTGAGATTGGCCCCTATATGGGAGTATCGTGGTGGTTGTGGTTTCGCGGCCCCATAACAGTATAAAGGTTATTATGGTGGCCAGGATCATCTCACTGTTAATGACACGCTAAGTGAATGATCCAGTCCAGTGAGCATGCTCGACATGTGTTCTG
Organism: Trichopoda pennipes; assembly: GCA_030448955.1. Classification (NCBI taxonomy): domain Eukaryota; kingdom Metazoa; phylum Arthropoda; class Insecta; order Diptera; family Tachinidae; genus Trichopoda; species Trichopoda pennipes. The sequence goes on along the minus strand of JASKUP010000010.1, from coordinate 4,399,102 downwards.
GACAGGTGTTGAAAAGTTTCCAACTCTTAAGCAAGAAGTGATGATTTGCAGCCCTGCTCTGGAATCATCGAAGTTGCAACTAGAAAGTTCTGTTGCATAGAATTATGGCTTCGGCTTCCTAGGACGAGCATGACGTTCCAAATTATGCAGTGGTTTGGTCCACCATCTGATTAAGGCTACATGGCCAGGCGCGGATGTAAATCGAATCACACAGTAGATAGTGTACTAGCTTGTCAGTATGAAGGTTGTGGTTTCGATTCCCAACGAAGACCTTGGTTTTTTTCACTGCAAAAATAAAAATTGACTGTCGGTGGGGCTGCTCAGCAATGAAGGCATAGTCACTTCCGCTGTGCTGTCTTATACGGCAGTTAATTTCCGTAACTATCCTTTTACTTTCACCATTTGTTTCATCTCTTCTTTATCCCTTTCCTAAAAGAATGTAGCACGGTACTTGACTAAATACGCATTGTTGCCTGAAATGCCACTTCTCTTTTCAAAAAGGAAAAAAAGAAAGAAAAGAAGTCCAGAGGCATAATTGGACCATTTTTCTTCGAAAATGAGCAAGGAGTGGCCCTTACAGTCAATGGCGATCGTTATCGGGCCATGATGAATGAATTTTTGTTCACAAAAATTGAAGAGGAGGATATTGGCAACATTTGGTTTCAACAGGACGGCGATACGTGCCACACAGCCGAAGCTACACTCAATGTTTTGCGTCCTATTTTTGAAGAACGCATTATCAGCCGCAGAGCTGATGTCGATGGGGTGCCGTCAAAGATAAGTGTTACGCCAACAAGCCAGAGACAATTGACGTTTTAAAGGACAATATTCGTGAAGCCATTGGTGAAATACAGCTGCACATAATCGATAATGTGCTTATAAATTGGACCGATCGTGTAGGCTACTGCATGGCCAGCTAAGCCAGCTATTTGAATGAAATTATTTTCCATTATTAATCGGAAGGATTGTACTTTCAAATAAAAAAAGAAATTTGAGAAAATATTCAATAGTTTTGTTTATAGCATTTAAAACACAAAAAAAAGTTATTTGGGGGACCCTTTATTAATTTAAATTTTTTAAATATTTTTATAGAAAGATATGTTTGATTGATTCCTTGATGAGCTATTAAAGAAATTTTAAAATTCGATATTAATTTTAGATTATTTTTACTCTATCTATCCACTGTAAGAATTTTGAAAACTTTATCGTTTTGTAATATAAAACTGCTAAATTTAAATTCACAAAAGTTGTGAGCTCAAATATTATTAAACGAGTAAGAGGTCATTTCGTCAATAGAACTGGGTGGAGGGAATAGTACAGAGACATTAAGACGCTATTGACGCTAGTTTTCTTTTATTATTTTAAAACTATGCAGGGCTGGAGCTGAGAGTGTGTTAAAATTAATAAGGCAATTAGTCAAAAACGTTATTGTATAAAAACTATAATCCAATAGAATTAACTAACTACAATGAACGGTTAAATTATTTTAAAGTTGTGATGAGGCTTATCTCTTTAAACTATATACATTGTGTGTATAGTTTAAAAATCTTTTAAGTTAAGCAAAAATTCAATTAAAGATTTATTATTGTTTCGGATTTGTTGTCTTTTAAACTTTTTAACAGAATATTTTTCGCTTTAAGACAATTTAGCTATAGACACAGCCACAGTCTCCAAACAAATGTATATAAAATCTTTCGGTGAACTCGAATATTCACCCAGTAGTCCATTTTAATGTTTATAGATGAACAGTAAAATCTTGCTTAACGCTTAGGATACTTCCCATCAAAAAAGAGCGTAATGAGAAACAGCGCTAAGGTAGAATATCTTAGCATGTAAGTAATGGAGTTAGGGGAAGATAGATAGTTTAATTAATTTTTTTTTCGCTCGGACTAGCACTCAGGGGATGATCCCTACTCATGCAATGCATTGTACCAGAACTAGGAAATTAAGTTATGGGGAGAAGTTATTTATAGCTATGGTTAGGTTATGGGGAGGTTGGGTATTTAAATTAATAATTAATAATTATATAAGTGGACAAAGCATCTATAACATTCTGTCTTGCTTTCAAACAGTTGTAGTGCTCAAACTCTTTTTTCCAAACGCCATCGAAAGTTCTTTTTGCTGTTCTTTGAAATCACTCGACATTAATGTTTTTTTTCTTGCTCAGTTATTTCCTTGGGCACATCAGTAGATAGAATAGTGGTGGTTTCTTATCTATATCTTAGAGGTCTTTTACATTGACTTCATATAAACTGGTTTGTTTCGCTAATTCCACTACATTTCTTTCATATTGTCAAATTTTTCCCGGATTGAAATAAAAGAGCGCTACATGGCTTAGGTGGCTCGCTGAAACTAATAGTCACAAATGTCACTATTGACCAATTGCCATAAAAAATTATTTATCATGGTTTGGTAGCGCAGAGAATTTACGGTGAATTTACGGGCCTATGAAATCCCCTGATCACAAAACCCACCTTAGGGTCAATTTCTTTGGATGCAATGGTTTTTGTAAGCCCCATCTGCGACAATTTGTTTGCTTCCATAACCGCCTAATAGAAAATAGGCTTCATCATTTCGGTGCCCCTGTAGGCTAGTAAGTAGTGAACTAGCTTGTAAATATGGGGGTTGTGGGTTCGATTCCCAACAAAGACCTAGGTTTTTTTTTTCACTACAAAAATAAAAATTGACTGTCGGTGGGGCTGCTCAGCGATGAAGGCATAGTCACTGGTCCCTGTGCTGTCTAATATACGGCAGTTAATTTCCGACTATCCTTCTACTTTCACCAGCTGTTTCATCTATTCTCTATCCCTTTCATAAAGAATGTAGCACGGTACTTGACTAAATAGGCATTGTTGCCTGAAGTGCTACTTCTCTTTATAAAAAAAAAATACGTTGCTTAAGTTAAATTTTTCAAACAGACTGTTCACAAACGCTCGACACAAATAAAAATCGGTCGTATATAACTTTTGAATGAGTTGAACTTTACAAGTGTAAAGATAAAGATCTTTAGGCACAAAGAGTTGGTGTTTCAAGCTCATTCTTAACACTTTGCTGTACAGCGGCTATGTTTGCATCAGTACGACCACTACGAACGTATTGTTTTAGTCTATTATTAGTGAAGCTTTAATTTAGAGCTTAATTTAATATAGTGGTCTCTGTAAAAGCCTGATGACGAGGAAAAGCTACTTAAATTTTACGAAATGATACAGTGAAATTTTCACCATTTTCCCAATTGAAATTTTTTGCTCCAGATTGTTACGTTCCATACTTCAAATTTCCCAATTTTTTATCTAAACAAATTTCAATGGATGACAACTAAATTCTTGACATTTAATCATTTGACAGACAATTTACTTGCTAACCTTAAATTTGCCCACCCTTTAGTTAAAAATAAGTACAGGCATACCTCGTTTAACGCTCAGGTTGCGTTCCTAAAGATTGAGCGTTAACCGAAATAGCGTTAAAAAAGGTACTATTTGCATTAAAATATGGGGCTCCGTTTTGTTTGCTGCCTTGAAGTAAAAAATGACAAATAAGATGGGTATTTTATTTAAAAATATACCTTTTATTTAGTGTGTACTTCATTTTAAAATTAGAAATTAAATTATAATTCAAAATAACAATATTGCAATTACTAAGTCTGTACCGGACCATATCACTATTTCCAATGACTAATTTAATATGAGACAAAATTTCACAAATTATTTATCCTTATAGGGGAATTCCCAGAATTAAGGAATTTTTTTAGCCTTCCTTTAATTAAAAAAAACGTATGGAAAAAATTCAAATTATGTATATTTTCTGCTGCTTTTTATGACGACTATGTTTCGAAAAATGACAAAAAATTTTAAAAGATAACGACAAGAAAATTGTTTTTTGAAGAGCGTTATAACGAAACAGCGCTAAACGAGGTAGCGTTAAGCGAGGTATGCCTGTAAAAATGGAAAATAAAATAAGTAAACGATTTTATATATAAAATGGCAATTTTACGCCATAAATTCAAATTTACAAAACAGTTCCACTCTGTGGCAACACTTCAAAGGGTTTATTCGAAAAAAATAGTTGTTTTCACCCCAGTAAGAACGTAGTATTACGCACTTTAGAAAAAAAAAGCATTTTATAATAAGAAATTTAACATTTAAATGATCCCATACCTGAATATCAAATATTCTTTCATAGAAATCAATAAATGAGAAACATGTTAATAAAAAAACAAAAACAAAACATCCAGCACATTACAATTGTGCAATTTAATTGATGAATTGCATATTCTTGCATTACTTACATGAGAGTATTCAACTATGGACCGCGCTGGCTACAGTCGATTGATACTCAATGTAATTTGCATAAATAAAGGCTCGAAAAAAACTTAAAGAAAATTCATGTTTAAATTGATAAAAACTTATATGGCAAATAATCAAATGCGAAGAGTATATAATGTTTCGACTTATTTTTCGAATGTGAACTTAGCTAATCGCAATTTAAAATAGTTTTAAATATTATGTCAGTTTCTTTACTGCTACTTCAAGGAATATTAAAGAGAGAGAGAGAGAGGGATTGAGAGAGTGAGAGTATTAGAAATTAAGAAGCAAAATTTTAAGATTGAACGTGTAGTATCGTACAGATTAATTTGTACTACGGCTAATGGAATATTTTAAACAAATGCAACTGATATGACAACTGACAACAGTGTTTGGAAAGAATTCTCTTTATGGAAATAAGTTTAACACCGTCTATTATTAAGTGAACAAACTTATATGAAAAAAAAAAACTATAAAAAAAAATAAAATAAAATAATTGCAAAACACGAGTGTAAAAGCAAAATTAATAATAAAAACAACAATAGTAAAGAAAATAAAACGACTACTGAAATAAGGGCAAACGAAAAAAAAAGAAAAATAATCAAGAATAACAAGTTGAAATTCTTACTTTTTTTAAATATTATTTATGTGATTTTGTTTTGTTATATATTTAGTCATTGAGGCGACGATGACTACTACTGCTGCTGCTTTCATACTCAGGCTGGCTGGCTGGCTGGCTGACTAAATGACAGTACTCATGCATGTTAGCTAGTCTTAAAAGCAACGCTTTTTCTCCACTTGAAACTAAAAGATACAAAAATAACAAAATATATTTGTTTGTTCAATTCTATTAAATAAGAATAAAAATGTATAAGAGACGAGTGCTAAGACATCAAAGCAAATATAAATAATTCAATTTTTTCTTCTTTAAAACGTAACGTTTCTAAAAGATAATTCAAAAGAAAGAACAAGCAGCAAAAAGCAAAAACAAAGTTAAACTACACGCTCTACAATTGCAAAATCTTATCAAAACTTTTATAAAAGTAAAAAAACTGATAAAAAGAATCCACTCATAAATATTGGAACAGCAAAAAGTTACGAAACTGAGAAAGAAAACTAAACTAAAAAATTATTAAAATAGAGTACAAATAAATTTGTTAAAAAAAGAAAACTTTAAACCAATTTTGTAGTGGTGTTAGTAATTATTTAAATATTCAATTAACTGTTTTCACACCTGCAAAATTACCACCCATACCAACACACTCAACAACAAAATACTCTTGCTCACATTTACCTCTATAGCTGCTAGAGAATAAACCAAACAAGAAAATTAAAATGGCAAGAGATCGATTGCCAGAATTACTCCAGGTAAGATTAATGATATGTGAACACTTTTAAATTGAACAAGAAATTTTTAATTTTTTTATAAAAAAATATTTGAATATAATTCATTTTTGTGGCAGCGCTCAAGCAGCTACAATTCTACGAATGGTTCAACAATATTGGTACCACAACAAAATTCAACAGCCAACATGCAACAAATAACAACCGTAGATGCCATACTAAATCCGGTAAGTGTATCTGTTTTCATTCACCAGACTTTTTAACACTTTTCTTTGTTGAAGTTTCCCCTTCCTTTTTCTTTTATTTATTTTTCTCATCTGCCAAAAAAAAAAAAACTATATTTAACCAGATTTAGCTTTAGAAATTAAGTATAAAAATCATATCATACTTCTTTATTAACCAGTTTGTTAAGTTATTTCATTAATTAAATCGTCTTATTTTTATATACTCATATTTGTAACGTGTTACTCTTTACAAATAAAATTAAAAAACAAAGCAAACAATTAATTATACTTTACTTTACAAATAATTAAGCTGGCATACAAAATACACTCAAGTATAAATAACAAATAAATAGCATTTAAGAAAGCGATACTAGAGTTTGCTGTTCGAATTTAATCGAATTAAAAACTTCGGTTTTTTTGCCCAAAAACCTAAACTAAACTTTTTACTTTAATAAATATTTCAGAAGAGTTGCCAACGTTGCATTTGTTTATGCATAAAATTTTGAATTTTTTTGCTGTTGTAAAGAATCGTTGCTGTCAGTTAAGATTATATGCCAATCCAATGCCAATAAGCTAAAGGTGCTCTAAAATAACTTCACCAAAAATTATATTATATATTTTCCGCAAAAAGTTTGTTTTTCAATTGTGGCAACACATTAGAGTTTCAACAATTAGTCTTTTGACGTAGACACATTGGCAATTGTTACAATGAATTCAATTTCGCATGAAAAGCGTATTAAAAAAAATTTAAAAAAATAACTATGAAATTGGTGGTTCTGTTAAAGTTGCACTGTGTAAAATTCGTGATATTTTCGGAAAACACGATCGTCCTTCTGAGACCGCTATTAAGAATTTAGTCGTTAAATTTTAGTCGACAGGCTCAATACAAAATGTGCGTTGATGTTCAACTGAAATTATCGCAGCCGTGAGTCACAATGTTAAAGCAGATCCAATTTTACTAATTCCTCAATGTTCTCAACAATTGGTGTTATCCAAAACCATCACAATGCGAATTTTGCGTTAGGATTTACTTGTTTTTTTTTATTTCTCGGACCAGCACTCAGGGGATGACCCCTATATAAGCAATGTATTGTGCCAGAAATAAGAAATTAGGTTATAGGGAGTAGTGTTTGTAGACATTGCTTTCCTTTTTTTTTTAAGAGAAGTAGCACTTCAGGTAACAATGCCTATTTGGTCAAGTACCGTGCTACATTCTTTAGGAAAGGAATAGAGATAAGATGAGACAGGTGGTGAAAGTAGAAGGATAGTTACGGAAATTAACTGTTGTATAAGACAGCACAGTGACCAGTGGTCATGCCTTCATCACTGAGAAGCCCACCGGCAGTCAATTTTTATTTGTAGTAAAAAATACCAAGATCTTTGTTGGGAATCGAACCCACAACCCCCAGTTTTGTAAGCTAGTACACTACATACTAGCCTACAGGGGCACCTACATTGAAAGTGACAGTAAAGACCTCTGGAGGGAGTTTATTCGATATTAGGACTGTTCTGCTAAAAAAACGAATTTTCCCTGTAAAGCGTAATGCGATTCACTGAAAAATCGAACAGAAATGGATGCGGAAATAAATTCCCTAATTTCATTAGAGCACTTACCAACGATGAAACAGTGAAATACATCTTTAAAGCCTTACAAGGTTGAATTGGTGCACAAATTGAAGCCGACCAACCATTCACATCGCCATAGATTCCCTTAACTCATTCAGGAACAACCGGCTGGTTTTTCTGAAAAAATCAAATGAAGCACATTTTCACTTGTCAGGGTATGTTAGCAAGCAAAATTGCCCCATTTAGGCTTCCGAAAATCCTAGAGTGATTATTGAGAAGCTTTGCATGGTCAACGTGTCAATTTACGGTGCGCTATGTGGTCTGTAGGAATGATTGGGCCGTTTTTCTTGTTTTGTTTTTCGAAGATGAGCATGGAAATGCGGTAACGATGAATGGATCATCAATTTTGGCCTATTATTGACGACGTGGATATCACTGAGATGTAATTTCAACAGGGCGGTGCCATATGTCACACAGCCAATGAAACGACCAATTTATTGCAAAGCAAATTTCCCGATTGCATAATTTCACGACAATCAGCAGTTAAGTGTGATTTAACACCACTGGATTATTTTTGTGGGGCTTATGTTAAGGACAGAGTTTACGGAGCCAATCGAATCGATTTCAGCATTAAAACTCAAAATTATTTTGATTATTGATGAAAGAATCGACATCTGTCAGCTTGGTCGTAGTGGACATTTGCACAGATGTCATTTTTCATTCGTAATTGCCAAACTTTACTCTTCGTAATACAATAAAATTTTGAATCATCTTAATCTAAATTGTTTGTTTCGTTTTCTTTTAGAAAACAAACTTTTTGTTGAAAAACCCTTAACAAAAATAGACAGAACATTCTCTGCTATTCTCTATTATAAATAGAAAGTAACAGTTTCGCAGGATACACCTGATTATTGAATAAGAAAAAAAGACTCCGAAAGAGAATGAAAAAAAATGGAAATTTACTAGTAGCTTTTTACATTTACAGAGATCAAGGCAAAGGCAAGAAACATATTGCTCCTGTTGCCAGTAATGTTCATAAAATGGCGACTAACAATTTTAATTTTATTTATTAATTATTTTTGTGCTTTATTCTTTTGTTAATAAGTTCTTTTGGCCGTTTTTCTGACAAAGGTGTCTAAATAGAAGAATAAATTATAGATATTGAATTTCCGTGTTTTCAAACCCGATACCAACCGAATTTCATAATTTCAAAAGAAAGTTTTCAAGGTTTTTATCACACTTTAGACAATATTGATCGCAAGGCTCGTTTTTGAAGTATTCTTTTTATAACTTTCGCTTGTGAAGGTACAAAGACAAGTCAATTTTCGTTTTTCTTTCTGAAATGTAGATTTCCTTAAAAGACAAATCTCATCAGCGCCTTAAATAGAACGGATGACTAGTAAAAAGAAGAAAGAAAGAATGAAATCAATTTAAAAAAAATTTTATTATCCCAGGGAAAGTGACATTAAGGTCACCTTGCACCTCCAAGATTTATTATTTTCTTCTTGTCTTTGAATATAAGATTCATAAATTTTCCTTCCAAATACCAAATGAAAATGGATGAATTTAGCATTATCACCCTAAATAGTCAAAAGGGAAATTTCTATAAAATCTTTAACTTTTCATAATAAAAAAAAATTTGGATATTTCTTCTCTTATATTTATTCCTACACATTATAATTCTAATTATAAAACTGTTTTGATTTAATTTTCGGAAATTTTAATAACTTCGCGAAATAAAAAACACCAAAAATTACAATTGCAGATATTGTGTCCCTTATAGGCTCTGAATTCTTCAGTATCATCGTGAAGTGAAAAAGCTATTGGGTTGATATGATGACAGCCTATTTAGGACTTCTTAATTCATCGTTCCGTAAGTCGTCTCTAAAACTTCAAAACGATTGGTCTCACAGTTCGTCTACTTGAACATGTTAAAACAGTCCTCTGCTGGTTGCTGATTTTGATCCTAATCAGGAATGTAACGTAAAATGCCTCACTATTGATATGAAGTTATTAACTAGTTAGGTCACCGTGGAAAAGTGAAGTATAATGATTTTTCGGTATTCACCATTTATCAAACCAAATTTGGATTATTATATCTAACTTAGAAATAGTTCTGAATACTAATGCAACTACACTAACATCAGGGTCACCAGCTTCAATTCTGAAATTTTTAACATTGCAGTTTCAATCTGTAATATGCGATTTTAAAAGTAAGTTGAAGTGAATTTAAAAAACAATTTTTTTAACCACAAAGTATGCCGCAATTCTTGTCACTGTACGCAGCAGCTGGTTTATTAAATGGCTCTTCAGCTTTCTAGGCATAAAATCATTATTTGGCAGTTAGTTTGCATAACCATCTTCCATATATATATATATATATAAATGAAACGGTTCACGTATGTAATGTAATGGCGTGAGAACGACTGGAGGGATTTGGCTGATTTTTGTTTTATTCGATTCGAATTTTCAGGAGATGGTTTGTATGAAAAAAAATTATAAAATTTTCCGAAAACCATAGAAATTTCATTTTCTTCTTGCTTTTGTTCTTGTAAACACAAATACACTTCAGTTCATTTAAATAACAACAGCAAAAAATTTGTATGTTACTGCGGATTTTTAATCAACCAAGCAAAAGAGAGATATAAAATTTTTTTTTGGATATTTTGTTTTATTTTTTATTATTACTATTGACAATTTTTTTTTAAATTTTTGTAATTAAAAGTAATTAATTAATGTTGAAAAAAAAACTTGCTAAAAAATTAAAAAAAAAGTAGTTCATTAGAATAACAACGCAAAAAAAAGTTTGGAAAACATAAAAAAATATTCACAAAATTAGGTCTTATTGCTAAGAACTATTAGGTTTCACATGTTCTCTAACAATTAGTAAGAAGTGTTGCCACCATGGTGCTTTATAACCTCAAATATGCGACTTGGAATGGAATCGTAGAGAGTTTTAAGGTAATCTAGGGAAATCTCGTCCCAAGCGGTCTCGATGGCATTGACCAATAATGGAACGTCTTCAAATTGCTTACCTCCTTCATAAACCTTCCGCGAAATCCATCCCCAAACGTTTTCCACTAATGTTTAAGTCTAGTGACTAAGGTGGCCATTCCATCAGCGTCACATTTTGGTCACTTATCCAGGCTTTTATCGCTCTAGCATTGTGTATCGGAGCGTTATCCTGTTGGAAAATCCAACGCAAAGGTCTAAAAATGTTGCTGCATTCCTCAAAAGCTTTTTCTTTTGTGGTTTTAAATTGCAGTTTAATACTGCCATAGTATGATATGGCACCCTATACCATAATTCCACCAATGCGACTGTGTCGACGGCTTAATATTATTTCTTCTTTTCTCAGGTCATGGTAATAAATATTATACCCGTCAGGACCATCAAGGTTGAATTTTTTTCGTCTGAAAAGACAACCATATGCCATTCTCTTTTCCACGTCATGTGAACTTCAGCAAAATTCAATCGTTTCTCTTTGTGAATGGCTTTTACTGCAGGTTTTTCTTAAGTTTCATTCTCTGAATATGAGGAGAATTTACTATCAAGCGCCGAACAGTCGAAATACTTGCTGAAACTCTGGTTTTCGCCTTAATTTTTGGTACGGAATCACAGGAATTAGACGCTATTCTTAACTACATGCTTGTCTGTTGGCGATAAAACACTTGCTGGTCTTCCTTTCATGTTTTTTCCATAAGAATCCCGACTTTTTATGTAATTGAAGACAACACGAGCACTTCCTCCGATTTTCTCTGCAATTTATCTAAAGGACAACTTTTGTTCAAAATAGGCTTCAATTTTTCCTCTTTCTTCTAATGATAATGACTTTCCTCGTCCCATTTTAAAATTTTTTTATTTTATGAAGTGCAATTTGTCAAACTAAATAAGACTGAAAAATCTGCGCAGCCTATTCGCTTTAGAATATTAAAAATTGTCAACTGTTGTTATTCATATGAACTATTTTAAAGTAAATTTTTTTGCCATTCCAGTAGGCTTTGACCGCTACATTCGTAACGGGACTTTTTTCATTCTTTCTTTACCCATTTTCTTAAACCAGTGTGGTCACTTAATATAATATGAAAGCACATACAAAGCGATTTGTAGTACATTTATCTAAATATCAATTTTTCGTAATGACTATCACTGCTGCTATTTTAATGAACTGCAGTGTATGTTATTAACGACTCGACATGTTCGTTCGAACTGGTTTCACGAAGCTATGAGTTTGTATATGTGCAAACATACTTATATGTACATTCTTAGCACATGCTAAACAAAACGCGTAAATCAAATAAAAATAAGACAAAACAAAAAGAAAAAAGACTTAATAAAGAGAGGCAACATCCTCAACTTCGGCCAAACTGAAAATTGTTCTAACATGTCAACAGTCATGCACGTATTTTTTGTTTGAAGATATTTTTTTAATTCATTACTATACATAGCTGCCAGATCTTTTAAAGATAATACCGTCATAATTTTGGGGGGAAAATTTTACTTCAATTAAAATTCACAATAAAGTCACGTGTACATATGTATGTATGTAAATAGATTTATTGTTTTTCAATATTTTGAAGTATGTATATTGTATGGAAAAAATAAAAAGTTTAAATGCTTTGGTAAATTTGTTTTCAATTTAGTAAAATATGCATTTTAAGTTTCATTTTTAAAACTTTTTTCCTAGAAGTTTATACCATAAAAATATAATTATATAAAAAATTCACTTATATTTATATGTAAATACAAATACATACATACATCAGCAAGCTTTGCTTATGTTATCGAAAATGCCAGGAGAGCCCAACGAGCATGATACGTTTTCAATAACTAGACTTTATTTCGAAGTAAGTTTTGTTCGCATGAGAAAATTTAAAAAGCACCTCGAAGAACTAAAGTGAACAGAAAATATGCGAGTTGCAACTCAAAATTATCCATCAGGTTTTGTTTTTTTAAAGCATTGGCAGTGGAAAAATACCGACTGACTCTACAACAGGCCAGATTTCCTTTTCAATGGGCTTTTGCCAATTCACAATATCTAAAGAGGAACTAATTGCAAAAGCGTTTCCACATATTGCTCAAAACTACAGCGATTGCCTTTGGTTAAGTGAAAGAGCCATTTTAGCTGTAAAAAACAGATACGTTGACGAAATAAATTAAAAAATCCAAAGCTTAATTAATGGCGAATTGTATTCGTATAAATCGATTGATTCCATTACCGATCCTGATAATAGTGTTAACTACCCCGTAAAGTTCCTCAATTCATTGAACTTACCGGGAATGCCACCACATTACTTTCAGCTTAAGGTTGGAGCGGTAATAGTCATGTTACGTAACCCGAATCAGTCAACACTATGAAATGGTACTAGATTAGTTATTAAAACGCTGATACCAAACGCGACTAAAGCCATAATAATTATTGGAAAGTTTGTAAGTGAAGAGCTGCTTATTTCAAGGATGCCAATCATACCAAGTGATTTCGCGTTTAAGTTTAAACGAGTCCAATTTCGACGATTAATAAATACCCACGTTTTTTCCACGGGCAATTGTATGTTGCACGCTCGAGAGTTGGTATACCGTCAGCACTGTTTATTTTCTCTCCCAACAGAAAAACAAAAAATATTGCTTACTATCAAGCTTTAAAATGAACTATATGCTTACCTTTTTTGTATGTTTATTTTTTAATGAATTACCTTAAGACCTATTTAAACAATAAATTGAGAAAAATTTTTGCCGTTTTTTTTTGTACTGAAATTTTTTTTCTAACTCCATATGAAATATTAATCATCAGCAAATAGATTCCGAGCGAAGCCGGATCGTACAGCTAGTTTTACATAAATATGACTTATTTTCAATTATTCATTCTTGGTGCCTCTCCTAATGTACAGGTTATTCGGGACTTTTGGCACAGACTTGAAAAAAAGATTACTTTAGCGTACTATTTTAAATTATTTCCTTATTTAAAAACTTACAGAATAGTCCAATTGTAACATAAATAGTAAACGTCAAGATTTATTCGCGTGAACGGAAAACTCCACATTTTCATAAAGTATACAAGTATACTTGTATTGCAATTATCCCTAATACGAAAAAAGAATGTCCATATAAATATTGTTTTAAAGACATGTGACAGTTAAGGAAACTGTATATAATTATATACAGTTAGAAATTAAAAGATATGCCCACAAACACGTAACTTTGACTTTTATTGCCGAGAGTGTATAAAACTGTGTCAGCTGCAACAGCATTAAAAGACTAAATACAAGTTCAAAAATTGTCCCTTTCCCAAACCACAAAAGGTCCATTCTTTATATTTACTTAAAAGGTATATTTAAAACTCAAATATTTAAAGCCAAAAATTTATATTTTGCTTGAGGCTTAGGAGCATTTTTCCAGCTGTCAAGTGTTTGATATTTAGTTCGGTTTGAAATTCCAGCATGAATAGAAGCCTGAACAACGCTTCCAAATTGTGCAAATTTATTTTGAAAGTCATCGTTCTGTTCGAAATACGTATCGCTTACTACGTCCATTTTAAGATCAACATAATCGTTCATCAGAGCAATTAATTCGATTATTTATAGAGCATTTTCGCATCACGTTTATTATATATGATAAGACATATCCACAGAGATGTTGTACAGTGCATACAGGAAAAGTCATTGCTGCAGTAGAGCCCTAATTAGTCTATACGCTAGCGTGCACAAGAACTGGATAAGTATCCATCCACTTTTTGGAAGATTTTGCGGAAAAACTTGGTTTGCATGCGTAGATAATCCAACTCGTACAAGAATTAAAGCCACAAGATCGCCTAGCAAGGAGTAAATTCGGCAAATGGGCCCAAAACTAGATTGCCGTTGATCCTGATTTTTATAAGCGAATTTTGAAGCTTACTTTTGTTTAAATGGATACGTCAATAAACAAAACTGCGGTATTCGTAGTGATGATGAACCTCAGGTATATGTTAAGACACCGTTACATTAAAAACAAATTGACTGTTTGATGTGTTTTATGGCTGGTGAAATTATTGGCTCGTATTTCTTTAAAAACGATGTTGGTCAGAACGTTACAGTTAAAGATGGCCGCTGTAAACCCAGAGTACTGAATTTTTCATTCATAAATTGAATATTTATAATGTGCAAGAGCTGTGGTGTCAACGAGATGGCACAGCATAAGCCAAAATTGATTGAGGGAAACGATTGGTAATGGCATAGTTTCAATTTCCAAGCCGTCGATTAACCTCCAACAGTATAAAGAGAACACTGAAGATGGCATGTAGCCAAAACCAGTTTGTTCACAAACCAAATTTGACGAGGGTCGACGTTAAACCATACCTAAATAAAAATAAATTAAACCCCGTCGGAAAATATACGAACAGACTTCCAAGATCGTACGATTTAACGCCGCTAGACTAATTTCTGTGGGGATATGTAAAGCGACTACTCTACGCCGATTAACCCGAAACGAATGACCAGAGAGTGTGATTCGTTTTACATCCGAACCTGGCTATGTAGCTTTAATTGGATGGTGGACAAACCACTATTGTATAATTTGGAGCGTCATACAGGCGTCCTTGAAAGCCGACGACATAATTCTAAGCAACAGAACCACCTAGTTGCAACTTTAATGATTCCAGGGCAGGGCTGCAAACCATCACACCTTGCTAAAGAGTTGGAGCCTTTCCTACTCCTGTCCAGAACACATGTCTAGCATGCTCACTGGACTGGATCATTTACTTTGCGTGTCATTATCAGCGAGATGATCCTGGCCACCATAATAACCATCATACTGTTATGGGGCCGCAAAACCACAACCACCACGATACTTCCATATAAGGGCCAACCTCAGTGATCAGTCAGAGAACTATTAAATGTCTAAAGAGACAAATAATGAACTCTGCAGCTCACTGATCCCCGTGGAAATAAAGTAGAGCTTCCAGTTGACTCCCTGCCTGTCTTCAGGGGACTGGGCTCCCTTTATACCCCCAGTTGCACAGATCTAGATAGCTGTTACGTACTATAAAAACCATAAATGTGACCCCGGGGGGGAAACGAATGACCACTTTCAGAATAACATTCGGCGCGTTATTACCAATAATCGGCCACAAATGTTAGAAAAAGTCATTGAAAATTGCACCTCATATTTAAAATATTATGCTAGAAGATTTTCTTTCGAATAGAGTAAATTTCATGTCAATTTTAAAAAAATGCATCTTTATTTGATTCCTATTCTCTTTTTCTATTTTCTATAAAGATGCAGCGAGGTAATTGTGAGTAACCGCCTTAAACTACGCACTACAAAACCTGATTTTGAATTCAATTCTAGAAATTGAAATATGAAAGTGGCCCCAAGCATAAGAGCTTGTACATCATTCGTTTTGTCAGGTTGGCTACATTAATAATTTCCTGGCTACAGAAACTTTTTTGCCCAATGTATACTTTTATGACTTTTGCTATATTTTAACATGGTTATATCTCCACATAGCGTACGTATCTGAAGTAAAGTGTTAGATATTGAATAGGAGAAATAGAAAACCTTCGGGTGGCTATTCGAAAAAGTGCAAAAAAGTGCAAAAAAGTGCGAAAAAGTTGTTATAGATGGGATTTCATCAGACGAGTTCAAGATTAATTCAGGGGTACCACAAGACTCCGTTCTTTCTCCTACCCTATCTCTTATTTTTCCAAGTGGCCTTCTTTTAATCATATATCCTCTTTCGTAGATGACAGCCCCATATGTCATTCATATTCATTTGGTAATAGACCCAACCAGTTGGTGCTGAGTTCCAAAAGGCAGAACATGAATGATACACAACAATCTCGGAATGGGGTCGTATGAATACAGTCGAATTTAAGACGTGATGTTACATGCTTACGCATAGATCTGTGTTCGAAAATTATGCTTAATCTGTTACAATGGGTAATACAGAGGTATTACGGAATCGGAAGCTCTAATTTTAAAGTTTTGATAAGTAATAATTTGAGGAGATACATGTAAATAAAATTCAAACATGATAAAGATAAGGAGAGAAGGCAGGAGAAGCAAGGGGCAGAAAGTTGATCTTATAGTAAGACTTTGGAGAGATCACTTACAATAAATAGATCTAGAAGTGTACTACTAGTCATAGTAAAATGGGTAGCATTAGTTTTATTTGGTGAATCAATGCCAAAAGGTAATAGATTATCAATCAGGTAGGAATCGGCTAAGACATTTGAATTAAAATCACCTGTAACAATGACGTCTTCGTAAGCAAGGGCGTAAGTCTGAAGAGTGTTGTGACGACCAAAAGTCGGCAGGCTTGTTTTTGGATCACATAGCAATTAAATCACAAGCAATTAGACTCTATATATATGTTTTTACAATTTTTTAATTTTTTTACTGAATTTCATAAATTTTTACATCTTTTACATTTCTGAATATTTATTGTTTAATGAATTTCATAATTTTTTTTTAAAGAAAACATTATTATACACTTTTCATTTTATATAATTCATAATTATATTTTATAATTACATTTATTATTTGTTAATGAAATATTTGAAATTATAATAGCCATTAAGAAGCGCCACCTATTAACATGAAGATATATTCGTAAGGAAAACATACCATTAAACACAACCCTGAACAGTCGCAAGCAGCTGTCGTTTAGTGGTATGGGTGTGTATATGTGCCTGGCAGAAACATATAAAAGTGAGATAATTACACTTTTGAGAAGAGTTGGCCACGGGCAAGCAACCGGGCAAGAATTCTTTTAAGTGAGTTAGAATTTTATTCAACTTAATTAAAATAGTCTTGCAAATAGGTTCAGCTCAGTTAATCAGAGTCAGAATTTTATTCGACTTTGAATTAATTAAGTATAGCTCAGGTCTACGGCCAAGCAAGTTCTGTCGCTGCTTCACCTGGCCAGAATTTTATTCGCCCAGATGACGGAGGCCAGAGCAAGGCCAGAATTTTATTCGCCTTAGCTGGACAAGATCGTCAAAAGGCTAACATCAATTTAGACGTGAAAAGGTTGTCTCAGAATCTTATTCGTGATAACCGCAAAAAGTCAAAATTGGTGGACAGGCAAACTGTTCTGCTCAGACTGGACCAGAATTTTATTCGCTCCAGTGTGAGAAGCAGTAGGTAGGCTAACTGGCGGGGAGTGGAGCCGAAAACTTTTGGGGGCCACGAAGCGGTTGATCGTCGTTGGCGTGCTCAGTAGTGCTGTAGTATAACTTTAACTTAGTTTAAGAGTGGATTATAATAAAAAATTTTATTAGTAAAACGAAAGTGTCTCTTGTGTTATTAGTGAAGCAAACTTTTTTTTTTTGTAACGAACCCTGGACGCCGCGAGCTCTATCCAAGCATAACGCGAGAGCGTGTCGTTACAGTGTCGACAAATTGTTCTATACAAATACAATTACTCGGTTTGTAAATACAGTCTAATAATATTTTTCTACCCTCGCAACTAATCTCGAGCAATAAGTACTCTATTAAGGTAGCCGGTGTACCAATATTGGCGTTACTATTAGCATCAGAAGACTTACTGATTATTTTAGAGGCAATTCCTTTCCTCACATATATTGCTACCCCCTCATAGTCATTTCTATCAACCCGATTTATATTATATCTCAATAATGAAACAGATAAATCAGAAAACTCAGGCTTAAACCATGTTTCAGGTACACAAACTATATCAATGCCAGAGCTTTCAAGCTTTATGCATTGATATGGCAGATTTTAATACCACTTGTTTGTTTGGATAAAACTTTTACCATATTCGCTAGACCGTCCCTAGAACGAGCTCTGCTATTAGTTATATTTGCTATTAGCATTTATAATAATAAAATTAATATTGGTATAAGTAACGCACACACAATATAGTTTGCTAGCGTAAGTTGAAATTATTTTAGGAAAGATAAACATAATATTATTATAAAATAAAAGTAAATGTAAATGAAATTGTAAAAAAAATTAACGGCAGTTAACTGCAGCTGAAGACAACGATCGTTAAGGAGCACGAAATAAATAATTGGAAGGTTCCTTACTACAAAGCTCATTTAGCTGACTTATATTATCGATTTGCAGAATGGCATCATTGCCAGATCTCTTAATATAAACAAATCAACGCATTGTAAAAGCACTGTGTATGACTCTTTGCGTTTTGAGGCGAGTAGCAGCACGAAATATTGCCTTAGTGAGATTTTCATTGATGTAAAAATTTTTGTCAGAGTCTAGGCCAATATGTCTTAAACAAAATCGAAAATCTCTATTACTTTTTAAGAAAAAATTTTTATCACACACTGATCTCATTTTAACTGCATCCCTAGAGTTTGTTCTGCCTCTGTTATTTAGGTTTTGCAAACGATAAATAGATTTTATCACAGGAACTGCAGTATTTATAGTTTTGCAAATATCAGAAAAAATGTCCATAAGATCCTCGTTTTCGTAAAAGAGAATAAAGGGGTTTCTAAAGAAGTTTTTATGTGCCCCTCGTTTTTCTAAAACGGTATAAGAGATAATTCACTCCATCAGATCTTTATACTATTTATACGGATATAGATCCGTTCAAAAAAGAAATACAACTCTCATATATGAGCCGGCGCCGCAAATTCTATTTTGGAGTTACTCGATCACGTACAGGAGAGAGCCAAGAATCTGATTGGGGGCAGTAGGGTATCCAACTCTGTTGATTCTCTAGAGCATGGACGCAATGTGAAATGTATTTCACTGGTAACACTACGATGGTAAATGCTCAAATGGAATTAGGAAACTTATTCCCGTTACCGGCACGTTTTCGCATTTAACTCGATTTTCGTTGAGAGCGCATCCATTTGTGGTTGATGGGCCAATGAATCACGCTATGTAT
The DNA here is from genome assembly GCA_030448955.1 of Trichopoda pennipes. Taxonomy (NCBI): domain Eukaryota; kingdom Metazoa; phylum Arthropoda; class Insecta; order Diptera; family Tachinidae; genus Trichopoda; species Trichopoda pennipes. The sequence goes on along the minus strand of JASKUP010000010.1, from coordinate 4,379,822 downwards.
TACAGGGAAAATTCGTTTTTTAGCAAAACAGTCCGTATGTGGAATAAACTCCCTCCAGAAGCTTTTCCCGTCAATTTCACTGAAGGAAAGTTCAAATTTAATATCCACAAACACTACTTCCTCTTTCCTCCTCCCCATAACCTAATTTTCTAATTCTAGCACAATGCATTGCATTTGTGGCGGTCTTCCGCTGAGTGCTGGTCCGAGAAAAAAGGTTATATGCCTTTTTCATGAATCCACATTTTGGAGTATTCTAAAATTATAAGGGTATTATACACTGTTCGGCGTAAAATATGCACTACTTAAATCTGCTAGTTCAAAATAGTGCCAATTGCTGTTTTGAATTAAACGATCCTGTTGGCCTATTACAGGGACTATATGACCACAACCTGGCAAAAATCATGAAATTTCGGGCACTTATTATTTTTTATATTGAAATGTTCATTGTTTGTCTGGTTTTAAAATGTAATTCCCTCTGATAAAAAGGATTGTTTATGCCACAGCCAGGAAATCATTAATGCAGCCGACTGGACAAAGAAAATGGGCCACATTGACGTGCAATTCTCAGAATTCAGTCCCAAATTAATGAGCTGAAAAATGTTGATGTTGTGTTATGAAAATCTACTCGTTATTATTTGAATATTGTTTAATTAAATTTAAATCATGAATAAATTTATTTGCAATCTAGATATTTAATTATTCAACAAGTACGAATGATTTGCGTTAGATACAACGATTTTTATTTTATTCAAAGCTTAATTATGTTTAATTGAATAAAAGCGTTTTGCTTTAATAAATTTAAATTATTTCTTTATTTAATTTCATTTGTAGTATTCGGAAATACGCACACATTTAGCACAAATAGCAGCAAACTTAGAGTCGATGAATCGTATGACCCAGGCAGCAAACATACGTAGCTTTAGCGGTAAATATGTTTTAGCTTAAAGTGATTTAAATTATTTAAAGTTTAAATTCTAACTATATTTTCGGTTTATGTAGAAAATGAAATGGATCAGCTGCGTAAGCATAACCTACGGTTGGGAAATCAATTAATGACAAAATTTCAAGAATTCAAAGCAAATCTGCCGGCAGAAAATGATTACACTCTAGAGGCTCGCATGAAGAGAACCCTATTCTATGGCCTGCATCAGAGTTACATCAATCTGTGGACAAAGAATGAAACATTTTTACAAAACTATGAACAAAAATTAAAAAAAAATCTACAAATGCAATCGAAGATAAGTGAGTATATATTGGTTACATACATACAAATCCTCATTTTGTTTAAACTCTTTAAAGGCAACAGCAACCATTTTTATCGATAAATTTCAGATTTTTAGAAATAACATTTCAGTTAAAATAAACTGATATAAACATCAGAATTCATTCGGATAAACATCAGAATTTGATATTTATCTGGGAATACTTTTGTTAGTCACACATTCTAATTTTGTTCATACATCGGGACAATCCAATATGTTTGTAGATGCCTGTTAGAATATTAGAATTTGATGTTTGTTACAAGTTCAGTCAGAACGAAACTTAAACTACACAACAACTTGTTAAGTCCACACAAACATTATAACACACTTTAGTTTTAGCGAAACTCAAGCTCGAGATTTCATATTTTACCGAACCTTTAACCAAATCCTCTATCACGTCGTCAATACTGTTATGTTGTAACTGTTTGTACTCATTAGGTTCTGAATTACAATTTTGTTGCATTTGCAACTCAGACGTATTTTAAAACTTTGACTGCTATTTTGAAATTACAGTCTCCTCAGTGATCTCATGTATTTCTCTTTATAGCCGCTTTCACCAACTTTTCCACAGCTATACAACTACCTTTTTACTTCTCGGATATCCTTGTTGATCCGTGCCACTTGCTAGTCTACTATGGCTACACAATAATTTTTGTTTCTTTTTGATACTGTGCGAGTTTGGATCTGCCTTTTCCCGGCTTATTAACCTTATTTATTAAAAAATTACTTAACAACATATATTTTTTCTTTACGAAGATGGCTCTGCTGAGATTTAATGCCTGAACTTTTATTTAAGGAACAACTCAGACATCTCTGTTAATTCAGCTAACGCGGTTTGCTAAGTTTTTCCTTTTAATCGCCCACTACACTTGTTAGTGGTAACCCAACAATTTTAATGGTATTTTGTTGTCCAAGTTTTAAGATTGAAGCTAGAATCTGATAAAGCTTTTTCTTATATTGAAAACTGTTTTGAAATTAAATGAATATCTACCGCATCAAGGACTAAAACAACCTTCTTCTAGGATGATCTGATAATATTCTGATAATTAGGTGCCCCTGTAGGCTAGTAGGTTGTGTGCTAGCTTACACGACTGGGGGTTGTGGGTTCGATTCCCAACAAAGACCTTGGCTATTTTTCACTACAAATAAAAATTGACTGTCGGTGGGGCTGCTCAGTGATGAAGGCATAGTCACTGGTCACTGAGCTGTTTTTATACGGCAGTTAATTTCCGCAACTATCTTTCTACTTTCACCACCTGTCTATTTGTTCTCTATCCCTTTCCTAAAGAATGTAGCACGATCCTTGACTAAATAGGCATTGTTGGCCTGAAGTGCTAATTCCAGAGTAGCGAAGTATTCACTCACTGTTCATACATGTATGAATATGTACATGTCATTTTTTAGCCGCTTCTTCTCATACATGTGTGAGAGACTACAAATTATTTTGTGTTTTCTCATTTGTGAATGCGACGATTTAGTTTTTTTTCTTTCTATCCATAAGTGAAAAATTGAGAAACACACAAGTGTTCATTTTTGAATATTTAAAATTTTGATAATTTCTCATACATGAAAAGGTCGTAAAAATATGTGCGCAGGAAAAAAAATGTTTTTCTTTATTTCTTTTAGAATATATTGCAAAATTGTATTTTGAGTTAATATGTACCCATGTGTTTTTACTACATTTTAAAATTTTTTCACGTTCATTTATGAGAAATTTTATAAAATTTCAACGTTCATAATGAGAAGTAGCTAATTTATCATTTATGTATCACATATGAATAAGACTAATAATTCTTGTTGTTCGCATTCATGTATGAAAATAACCATAACATTTTTTGTTGTTCGTTTATGAGTGTGAAAAATAAATATAGAATTTTAGACTTCTCATTTATGAAAAATATCATGAATGTTGATTTTTTAATGTTCATAAATGAAAAATTCTGAACCTTGGCTATATCTCTTTAAAAAAAATATACAATTACAAAACTATTATCTTATCTTATCATTATCAATAAATACTCATCAATTGACAATGAATATTTTTAATAAGCCAGTTCTTTCCTTAAACTCATATAAGATAAGTCGGATTTCTGTCATACTAGAAAGGTTAGGAGCGGTTTCCGTGTTTCTTTAAAGTTAAATACCGGGGAATTGATCTGGACAGAAATTATTCATCTCATAAAATTACGAAAATCAAAACAGATAAAACCCTGTTTTACATCGACAACTTAGGACTTAATTATCATCTTTATAAAATGGTGTTGAAAGCGTTACAATTATTTCAACAATGTCTGGAAGAAAATACGACAGTAACAGATCGCATTGCATCTCCCTTTCTAGAAATAGGAAAAGGTTTTTCTACTGGAATCATTTGTATTTATTAAAGTATTAAATAGCTTTATCTGACACTATGATTTTCAAACAAATAGTTTTCGGAAAAGTTCCTGTGTTAATTTTCTTTATTGTTTAACAATCGAAAAGATTAAAATTATTGTAGTTATCACAACAAAGGCATTACAACCAATCAACAATTCAATTTTTTAACGATTTCGAAGCTGGCAGACAGTGCTATTTTTCAACTATTTTTTAACGCTTATATGTATTGGTCTCAACAAAGTCATAGCAGAACGATGCCGTGGAGGGCAGTATACCCTACACTTGAAGTACTTTTTTAGCCGAAACCCATAGCGGAGTCTGCGTAGTACTTTCCCATCTCAAACTCCACAAAAAAATGGTTAATGAGAATATTGGTTGGTTAAACAGATTATGTTTACAACTGCTGAGGAAAAATCTAGCGATCTAGAGAATGCATAACATTTAGCTAGCATCTAGTTGGAAAGGAAAAAATATAGAAAATAAAATCTAATAACTAATAATTTATTTCAAGTTAAATGTTAAAACGTTAAGATATTAAAAACTGTTTTTCATGCAATAAATATGACAATAGCCGGATACTTCTCAGACTGACTTCTAATTTAAAAACAAAATTAGACCTATGGATTGGCTTTATTTTTCTAATTTCAATAAACAAAAACTTTTAATAAACACGGATGGTATTTTAGTTTGGCCACTATATCAATAAGATCCTAACCGCTACAACTATACAAAATATAACTTAAAGGCTGCCCTGTTTAACCATATAGGCCTTTCTTTTGATTCTTTCGAAATATATACAAGCTAAGAACCAATGTTAGCAGATTTGTCCCACTTAAATTTTTGTTTAAGATTCTACTAACGTCTGTCTGTTTTTATTGTTAAAAATTGGATTCTGCATCTTTGAGCGAAATCATAAAAAATGTACACATAAAAGAAAAGTAGATACAACATTAAAATTAAAGTAAACATGAAAATAAAGGGGTTTTCAGCAAGAAGTTTGTTTTCTATAACAAAATACAACAAACAATTTTGATTAAGATAATTAAAATTTTTATTGTGTTACAAAGAGAAAAGTTCGAAAATTATGTCCACCACGATCACGCTGGCAGGTGTCAATTCTTTTAAACAAGTTTTTAAGCACTTTTTGGCAAAATGGGGTTTTATTTCGTTAATTACATCACGGATTTTATGCTTTAAGGCTAAAATCGATTCGATGGGCTTCGTATAGACTCTGTGCTTAACATAGTCCCATAAAACAATCCGGTGGTGTTAAATCACACGATATGGCTGGCCACTTAACTACTGATTGTCGTGAAATTATGCGATCGGGCAATTTGGTTTGCAATAAATTGATCGTTTGAGTACCTGTGTAATATGTGGCACCGTCCTATTGAAACAACATGACGTCGTCAATATTAAGCCAGAATTGATTTATTGGCACCTCGCTATAGCGTAATCCATTGACCATAACCGCATTTCCAACCTCATCTTCAAAAAAACGGCCCAATCATGCCTCCAGACCACATAGCGCACCATACAGTGGCACGTTGAGCATGCAAAGGCTTCTCAATAATCACTCTAGGATTTTCAAAAGTTCAAGTGCGGCAATTTTAGGTGCCCCCGTAGGTTAGTAGGAAATGTGCTAGCTTGTCAGTATGAGGGTTGTGGGTTCGATTCCCTTGGTTTTTTTCTTCACTAAAAAAATAAAAATTTACTGTCGGTGGGGCTGCTCAGCGATGAAGGCATAGTCACTGCTCGCTGTGCTGTCTTATACTGCAGTTAATTTCCAACTATCCTTCTACTTTCACTTCATCTCTATCATATCTTCTCTATCGCTTTCCTATTGAATGTAGCACGGTACTTGACTAAATAGGCATTGTTGCCTGAAAAAAAAAAACAAAAACAAAATTTTGCTTGTTGAAATGCCCTGACAAGTGAAAGTGCGCTTCCCCTGAAAAAACTATTTTTTCAGAAAAACCTGAATGAATTGGGCGAATCTACGGCGACGTGAAAGGTCGGTCAGCTTCAATTCCTGCACCAGTTGAACCTTGTAAGGCTTTAAAGTCAAATCCTTACGCAAAATTCGGCATGTGGTGGTTTTAGATATCCCTAATTCTTGAGAACGTTGAGGAATTGACAAATTTGGATCTGCTTCAACACTGTGACACGGCTGCGATATTTTCAGTTGAACGACCCGGTCGAACACGCGTTGGTATTCGCATATTTTGTATCGACTGAAATTTAACGACCATAATCTTGATAGCGGTCTCAGAAGTACGATTATGTTGTCCGAAAATATCACGAATTTTACGAAATGTAACTTTAACAAAACCACCATTTTCATAGTGGATTTTAATTATTTTAATCCGTTTCTCGTGCGAAGTTGAATTCATTGTAACAATTGCCAATGCATCCACGAATACACCAAAAAAATAAATGCCTTAAGATATCTTCTGAACCGTAAGATAGTGGTAAAAGAACCAATTAAACGAAAGGGTCCTCCCCAGTGCCATAACTGCCAAGAGTACGGACATACCAAGTCCTTTTGCAAGTTGTCGTCTGTTTGTGTAAGATGCGGGGGCATTCATAAAACGAAGGAATGCGGATTAGATAAAACTGATGCAAACACCAGAAAATGCAGCAACTGTGGAGAGAACCATACTGCCAACTACCGTGGTTGCAAAATATTTTTGCAACTCAGGGATGCATCAACGAAAAGACGACAAGCTCCAGCCCCGAACAGACGAAAATTTCCGAAATTGCCCTCTACTTCCAATAGGACAATTCCTATGGAACAGGCAATGAATTCCCAGACTATGTCGTATGCGCAAGCATTGAAAGTAGGGTCAGCACCACAGGGAAGGACGAAAAAGAATAATTCTACGGAAACATTTTCTTATTATAACGTTCTAAAGGACGATGTACCCAAAAATTTGCCAGGCTCTCAGAGCACAATTGAGAAATTAATTGAAGCGATAAACAATTTCATGACAAATATGCAGAGCATGTTTCAACAGATGTTGCAGAATTAGACCAAGCTTATGCAGTTATTGAGCAAAAAATAGATAAAATGGCTCCACTGAAAATCTGCTTTTGGAATGCTAATGGCCTAGGCCAACATAAGTGGGAGGTGCAGCAATTTTTGCACTCCCAACAAATTGATGTCTTCCTCATTTCTGCAACTCATTTTAGGCGGAAAAATTTTTTCAGGGTGAAGGATTTCTACACGTACTTGGGGCCTAAGTTTATTGCAGCAGGCGATTACAATGCAAAACACAGCTTCTGGGGCTCTCGCCTTGTTTCACCAAGGGGAAGGCAACTTCTTGACGCAATTTTTGCTAATAAATTGGACGCTTTATCTGCAGGTCATCCCACTTACTGGTCCACGGATTGCAATAAAATTCCCGATGTAATTGATTTTGCTGTTACGCGTAACATAAGACGTGAGTCTATTTGTTTGGTTCCCTCAACCGATCTCTCCTCAGATCACTCGCCTACTCTAATGAGTTTTTTCCATGCCCCTAATAAGGAGGACCAAAGCAGTATCTATTCAATCAAGCGAACAAATTGGCTGAAATATAAAATGTATGTTAGCGCACACATGCCGCAAAGTATTTCTTTGAAATCTGAAGAAGAAATTGAGGATGCTGTAGAGCTCGTCACCAACATCTTAACAGATGCTACTATAGCTTCATCGGCCACGGTCAGTATGAAACCCAGGCATCAATAAAGCTTCAGTCGCAGTATCGAGCATCTAGTAAAACAAAAAAGAAAATTAAGGCGGAAATGGCAGCAATGTCGTTCACGTGATCTAAAGGCACAACTGAGGGAGTGCCAAAAAAATTTGCGTAATGCACTGAAGGAGGATAAGGAACGCAATCTGGAAAAGTGCTTGCAAAGCTTAGACTCACATGGACTTACCACATAGCGGCAAAAATAACACAAATAAAGCTGAAATCTGCCCAACTTTACTGGCTTATCGGACCAAGATCCTCATTAAAATTTGACCTCTAGGTCCTTCTATATAAGGCCGTTTTAAAGCCAATATGGTTATACAGTATACAACTATGGGGAACTGCTTCGTCATCAAACATCGAAAAACTACAAAGACGGCAGTCAAAACTCCTGCGAATAATAACGTGTGCCCCGTGGTATATTAGGAATAATAGAAAGTTATCACAAACTATAAATCAAAAGTTACAACTCATCCAAATCAATTTGCAAGCGACTTGCTTATATTTGAGGGCCATAAACGTCTTAAAAGGAGGGGAACCTTTGAACTCATCAGATGAAGCCAACACCCGTGGGAACTTAATGTTGCAGTTGCAATGGCAACGAAGACTTTTTATTCTTAGGCTAAGATTTCAATACTCATTGTAAATTTCGTAATAATGTGAAAGATTCAATGATTAAGGAAAATTTAAAAAAAAAACTATCTTGCTATCGGTGTTGCCACAATGGAAAAACAAACTTTTTGTTGAAAAAAGCGATATTTTTACCTGGGCCTCTATGATGGGTGTTTTATGAATCAATAAAAGAAGAAACTTAGGGTGACAACCCTTTACGGTTACATATTAAACATTTTTTGCGATTTAGGAATTCTGAAATTGAAATTTATTTTAAACTTTATTCTAAATTTTTCTTTTCAGTCAATTGCAATGCCACCGAAGAAGAAATCGAAGAATTAATTGCCAATAAAACAACAAGTCTATTTGTAGGAAATGTAAGTGCATTTAACCAAATGCCATTTCTACAAATTGACAATAAAAATATTATCGTTAATATAGTATTCTCTCGCGATTATTTTATTTCTAAATATATAGATTTTGGAAGAAACCGAAAAAGAAAGAAAAACATTGCAGGATCTTATGGATCGTTTTAATGAACTGAAGAAATTAGAAAAATCTATAGAAGAAGTTCATGCATTGTTTTTAAGGATACAATGTTTAGTTATGGAACAGGTTTGGATACAACTAACACTAGTTAAGCAAGTATATGATTGTTTTTGAATTTTTAGAGCGAAACCATACAACGTGTAGAGTTTCATGCGCAACAGGCCACTTTGTTTGTGGACAAAGGTGCTGACGAATTAGAAAAAGCCGATAAGCTGCATAAAAAAGCTTTAAAGGTAAATTTTTGATTTTTTTTTTTTTGTTAAAAAATAATAATATTATTTAAATTGATTTTATCTTATTGTATTTACAGAAGAAAATCACACTGATTTTAATTGCAATTTGTGTATTATTGGTGCTCATCTTAATTGGTGTATTTTTGTGATGACTTCTTTTTTATTTATATCTAAAATAAGTAGATATTATTTTATAATTATTTATTGAATAAAAAGAAAAGTATTAAAGTCCAAAGAATGTTAAATTTATAAAACTTTTATTTAAATAATTTTTTTTTTTAAATTCAATATCTACTTTTCTAATTCAAATGCGAGGAGCAAACGTTTTTAATGTTGCCATTATCACTTATCTAATAATTTCTTTATTTCTTATTTTTATTTTTGCTCTTGAAAGTAATAAATTGACGATTAACGCATTTCTTTTCTAGCCCAGCTTTTGCAAAAAAGGCCAGTTTGCTTAAACTCCTTTTGGTGTATTAAAATTGTTTCATGCTCTTTTTTAAACGGTGCAGCACTGTGGCTCCTTTTCCCAAAACCCATGGTAAAAATACAAAATTCGATTACAAATTTTTTTAAAACAATTAAACACATGGTATAAAGAGCTCTTTACTCTTTACTTTAGTTGGTGGAGCTGCTTAAAGTCGACAATTTGTTAGAAAGCAAACGAAGGGTAAAATTTTAGAATTGTAAAGGGTGTTTTTTAAAACCCGATAGAACTTGAAATTGTAAAAAATAACACAAAAAATTAAATTGTAATCAAAATTTCTTTTTTATTCGAAGGATCAATATGTGACATTCACATTTGAAAATGATTTCGGGCATATGGGCACCGCGGCTGTTCTTGACGAAGCGCATTCTGGACGTCCAATTTTGGGCCACTGCTGGGCGTATGTCACGAATAACACGAACAATGCTGTCCTCCAAGGCGTCAATTGTTGCTGGTTTATCAGCATAAACCAGTGACTTCACGTAGCCCCACAGGAAATAGTCGAGTGGTGTCAAATCGCACGACCTTGGAGGCCAATTGACAGGTCCATTTCTCGAAATCAACTTATCGCCAAATTTTGATTTCAATAAGTCGATGGTTGCGTTCGCTGTATGGCACGTAGCGCCATCCTGTTGAAACCACATCTCGTCCGGATCAATGTCATCCATATTTTCAAACAAAAAATCATTGATCATGGTGCGGTAACGATCTCCATTGACCGTAACGCGAGCTCCGGCCTCATTTTTTAAGAAATAAGGTCCGATGATGCCACCAGCGTGAAAACCGCACCAAAGGGTGCATTTTTCTGGATGTAATGGAGTCTGTAGGGTCTGTTGTGGATTGGTCTCACTCCATATGCGGCAATTTTGCTTATTAACAAACCCGTTAAGCCAAAAATGCGCCTCATCGCTGAACACAATTTTGCGATAAAACAACGGGTTAGTTGCCAACTGCTCTAGAGCCCAATCGGCGAAAGAACGACGCATATAATGGTCTCGTGGCTTCAATTCCTGCACCAGCTGGATCTTATACGGGTGTAGGGTGAGATCTTTGCGCAAAATTTTCCACGTAGTGGACGGACAGAGCCCCAATTCCTGCGACCGACGACGAGTTGATAAATTTGGATCTTCTTCCACACTTTCGTTTACAGCGGCGATATTCTCTTCAGTACACACATTCCTTCGACGTGTTGGTGTTATTGCATCCTCTAGAGAGTATGTGGTACGAAATCTATCGACAGTTCGACGAATGGCTTGTTCAGATGCACGATTATGTACGCCATAAAAATGACGAAGTCGTCTATAAGTTGCGCGAATCGACGACTGATTTTCAAAGTAAATTTGGATAATTTCGTAGCGTTGTTCAAGCGAGAGTCTATTCATGATGATTTGTCAAATTATACTGAAACAAATAAAAAAAAATGTTTCATCAAAATTTCATTTTTTGTGTTACTTTTTACAATTTAAAGTTCTATCTAGCTTAAAAAAACACCTTTTATAAACCATTTGAAAGGAACAAAAGTTTATAAACGAATATAAAAACCAGGAGTTTTCATACTAGAGAACAGTTTTGTTCCTGCACTAAAGTAAATTTAATGTTTTTCGTTCAAATTTCTTAAAGAAAATTTAGCTGCCAGCGTTAAAATAATGAGCATTTTCGAGTATTTTGTATTCTATTGAGGCAATGACCTAAATCATAAAGCGCATAACATGCGGTTTTTGTTTATAACTACCCCCATGTGATTGACACTCGATCGCAATCTACTAATATTAATACTATAGCAAATCTAGGGGCATTCTTGGAAAAGAAATTAAAATCTCGACCGATTTCTACCATCGCTGAGTTAAAAACTACTGTGGGAACAAATTGATTCTGTGTATTGCAAAAAATGTATAGAATTATGTAGTTCCAAAGAGGCTAAATGCTATTCGCAAAAACAAAAGAATTCCCACAAAGTATTTTATATCAAAAAAAAAAAACAATTGGCAACTGCATGGGTTTTTTGAAGTGTTCAATTTAATTATAGTTTTTATCTTATTATGAATTTGTTGTTGTTACTATATGTATAGACGTTTTGGTTGTTGTAAATTCTTACATTTTAGAAAGTAGATTTAAATAAATAAAAAGCCAAATGAATTTTAATTTATTTGTAAAAATATATGCTTTAATACAAAAAAGTGTATCACGCATGGTTGTCCGGTAATTAAATTAAGCCACTGTACATACTGTGAGCGTCAAAAGAAACTATACACCTTTGACAGTCATGTTAAAAACCTTCATTTATTATTTTCGTTATATTTTAAATCAACATTATTTATTTTTTTTATTTAGTATATACTTTTTCCATTTTTTATTAAAAAACAACAACAAAACTCCAACAACAACAAAAAATATAGGACAAAAACAAAAAAAGTTCAGATTTAAGCGTCAAAAGAAACTGTACATTATCTCTATATTAAAATAATAATATTAGTTGGCATCTTCTTGGCATCGATTCCACAAGTTTTCTTGTTACATCCGGGCAAATTTTTAGCCATTCTTCCATTATCACAGTTTTGAGAAAATCCTTGCTTGTAATTTCAGCTTTTCTTATTTGCCGATCCAGATGTTCCCACAAGTGTTCAATGGAATTGAGGTCAGGTGACTGAGGGGGATGATCCAGCTGTTTTGGAGTGTGATAAAGCAGCCATTCCTTGACTATTTTAGCAGTGTGCTTGGGATCGTTATCTTGTTGAAAGATCCAAGTTCGATCTAAGCCCAATTTTTCCACGCTTTGTGCCAAGTTTTCTTTTAAAATGTTTAAGTAATCTGTTTTATTTATAGTATTTTCTATGAACATCAAATTTCCTACACCACTGGCTGCCATACATCCCCACACCATAACTGAACCACCACCGTGTTTTACTGTAGGCATTACATTTTGCTAGGCAAATTCTGAATTTTTCGTTCTCCAAATTTTAGCCGGCATTTCTTACCAAATATTTCAAATTTACTATCGTCACTGAAAAGTACATTGTTTCAGAATACATATATTGGACTTATTTTCATACTTTTTCGCAAACTCTCGACGTCGACGTTGATTAATTTTTGAAATAAATGGTTTTCTTTTGGGAACTCGGCCTTGCAGACCATTCGCATGTAGTGCTGTACGTATTATGCTGGCACTAACACTAACACCGGAGCTTTCTCTTATATTTTCCGATAATTTTACGGCACTTTCAGTTGGGTTTTTCTTTACTTTTCGCACAATGGACCGTATTTGAGTGCCGTTCAGTTTTGGTGGTCTTTCATATTTTGGGTGATTGTCTAAATTTGTAAACTTTCTGTGCTTATCAATTATATTTTTGACAGTGTTGTGGCTTCTTTTTATGGTTAAACCAATCTCTCGAAAAGATTTTAATTCTTCGTAAAATTTTACCACAAGTTTGCGAACATCTATAGAAGTTTGCTTGCCTATTTTTTAAAAAATACAAAAGCCTCTTGAGTGAACTGCGACAAAACCAAATCTATTAATATTTGTTTTTAAAATAGCTACTAAAACATAAAACGTCGTAGTAAAACAAATTTCAAAAATAACGGTTCTTTTTTATTGTAAAATTGCTTATTACTAGTTATGCACAGTTTCTTTTGACGCTTAAAATCTGAATTTTTTTTTGTTTTTGTTCTATATTTTTTGTTTTTGTTGGAATTTTGTTATTGTTTTTTAATAAAATATGCAAGAAGCATATACACATACATAATAAAAAAATATGAAATGTTCATTTAAAATATTACGAAATTAAAGTTTTTAACATGAAAGTCAAAGTTGTACAGTTCCTTTTGACGCTCACAGTACATACATATGTATTGTTGTATGTATGTATATAGGGTACTCATTTCAAAATTTTTAATTTTATTTCCTTTCTTTCACAATAAATAATCAAAAGGTAAATGCGAACGATTTTTTAACGAACTGTTTTTCTTTTGTGTACTTAATTTTTTAATTTTTTAAAGGTAAATGAGAAAGCAAACAAACGCTTCAATATTCACTTAATTTATAAAGAGTTCATACTCGTGCATATGCATATATACATGCAAACATATTTACATTTGTTTATTGTGAATTATTTAATCTTAAGGGTATTCCCAAAGTCTAGCAATTTAAAAAACGGATACTATTTGTGGTTTCTTTATATTATAAATTTACGAATTATAATACTCGTAATACCTACCTATTTACCAATAACACAACTACAAAAACATTGTTATTTCACTTTAGTTTTTGTTTTCTTATTGAGAAGAATAATATGTAGACACTAAAGTGTTTTTTAGTTTATCCCAGTCGATGCCAAGTAAAACAACATTGTGGGATGAAAGACTAAATTAAGTGAGTTTCATAATAAATAAAAAAAATGATTGTGCAAAAACTGCAACAGAGAATAAAAATAAATCAGTAAAAAAATGCGGTTTAAACAACGGTGAGAAAAACAACAAATTAATTCACTTTAAAGTAGTTTAGTATTCTTGTATGAGTCAAACTGTCAAAAGGGGAGTCGGTTTATTGCGAGTTAAGCAAAACAGTATTAAATATAATGATCCGCGATCGTTTGCCTGAACTTAAGGAAGTAAGTGTTACATTTGAATGAATTCTTGCAAATATATGTATGTGCTTAAGGGCTTTAAATAATTTAAATTACAATGTACACCCATATATACCGCAGGTGGTGTGTTCTTTCCACGCTTCGACCGAATCTCTTGTTCTGATCAACACAGATGAAATTGATGAATGTTTTAGTCGAGTAAATAGCCCGGCTATGGATGCTTTACTCAACATGGTAAGCATATATATGCATGTAGGTCAGAGATGGTTAACGATTTTTTAAAATAGTACTTTTCTAGATACAAGATTTTTTGTAGTTTTTTTGTGTATTGATATCTTTCATAAATATTTTTATTGAATATCATCAAAATAATTTTAATATATATATATATATATAATTTATCATTATTCGACAGTTTAGAATAGCGTCATAAAATCCATTTAAAATAACTTACGTAAGAGTATGAAAAACTTACCACGTTTTTAAAAACCGCTTCAAAATGTATAATAACTGCATAAAATATTTGCTTTAAAATAAAAGAAAACTATTCTTGATTTAAAAATAGTTTTGCCTTGCAAATTATAAACAAAAATTGCCTTCCTTAATTTGTTAGCAGTTCATCTTCTGAATTTGTACACATCATCTATCTAACCAAAGAGATAATGGTGTGCTTTTGTACTTTTCAATGCCAAATTGTACCCATACAAATAAAACTATACAAGTCTCACCAACCCTGACGTAAATCGCTCACGAGTTTTACAAGATAACCCCATAAATAAAAATCTGCCAGAGAGTTTACTGATGATGATGTGAAAATAAATAAATAAATAAATGTGAATATAATACAGCCATATGCATGTTTATGGTATATGTTTCTATTTGATTATAAGAAAACAGAAAAAGAAATAGAAATGACAACAAAAACAAACAAAAAATTAGAAGAAAAAAATCACTTTCTGTAAAATCAAAACTAAGAATGTTATCGTAATTGTGAATTAATGAAAGTTTTGTACGTTAATACTAAAGAAAATTCGAAAAGATTTATGATTTCTTAAATAAAAACTTAAATTAAAATCAAGGAAATAGATTCCCAATACCTGATATTGGTGTTACCATTCCGGCTATAAGAAGAGCGATATGTGCAAGATGTGTTGTTGTACTGCAACATAGGCCGTTAAAGATGCGTGAAGTTTTGATTTTCTCTAGTCCTTGAATTAGCGGTATGAGCATAGCATTTTTAATAACGTTCTATAACTTCGAGTTACATATACAGTGGCTCACAGCATATTTTATGCAGTGCTTTTTAAGCTTTTTACTCCAACTACCAGTCTGGCTGGCATAACAAGTAAAGACGATCTTCTCCAACTACCAGTTCTACTGGCAACATTTTATTTTGTAATTATTTCTAGTTAAAACATTAATTTATAGCTGATACCGTTACTTTTTTAACATTAAACATTGTGATACATGTACAAGAAGGCGACTGTTTCATGAATTATCACACTAGAAAAGTTTATAAGAAACAAATTATTATTTTGCTAAATTAATTTACCCTAATATACGAATAAATTTTTATATTATTAATCAATATTTTAATAATTTAGAGATGTAAGCAATTTTATTTCGTGCTTGATTCCTTTAAATAAATATTTCATAATAATTTCACAAAAAATTTATTACAAAAATTTTTATCAAAAAAAAAACATCTTATAATATTCTCATAAAACATTTATTCAAATAAAAATTAAAATAAAAATATTTCAAATGTATTGTAATGGGGAAGAGCACATCACTATTGCTCAATTAGCTCATCAGTGAATTTTACCCCAATATTGTATAGAAAAACCTAAGAGTCTTATATCCAAAGCCAAACTGATTCTATGAGAATTTTTCATAAAATCAACATAGCATAGACATCAAGACTTAAAGACACTTCCATACAAATACTACAAAACATTTCAAAACAACAAAAAGCATTTATTTTCAATCATTTCTACATAAGGGTTTCCATTGGAAACCATTCAAATGTAACTTGAAAATTCCAGAAAATAAAAAATATTTGTAAATAATTTTACAAAATTCTAAAAAAGCAACGGGCACATGCTAAAATGTTTTAAATGTTTTATGAGAATATCATAAGATGTTTATTTTTTGATAAAAATTTTTGTAATAAATATTTTGTGAGAATATCATGAAATATTTATTTAAAGGAATCAAGCACGAAATAAAACTGCTTATATTGAAGATGATTCCAAATAATTATAAATAACTAATTTAGAGATGTTTAATACACTTCCACAAAAACTTCATCAAAATGGTTTTTTTCCGTTTATGTTATAAAAAAATGTCAACCAAATTAAATATTTTGAATTTGAATTTATTTTAAAACACATTCAAGTTATCTAAGTTTTTGTGTTAATTCTCGTTAATAAAAAATCATTTTCCAAAAACTGCAGCACTTTTTTTTCAAAGTATTGTGATTACAAAATATTTCCTAAAAGTCCTTGGAGTTGACTACCAACCGGCGCAAAAAATGCACGGAGCGCATTTTGTTGCTTTTTAAATGCAACAAAAATGGAAACTTAAGAAACTTAAGTTCACTTCAAAAGGAAAGATGCTGCAGTTTAACAAATAAAATTCATTTATTGGAAAAATGTATTTCAATATATCAAAACAAAAAACGAAAAATACTTCTTATTTTATCTCAGAAGTTATTTTATGCGGTTACATATAGTTTTGACCAACTCGAAATTAAAACCGACAAATGCAACATTTAATATTTTGTGCGATAGCCCTAATTATCTATAACAGATTTCATGCGGTTTAGTATAGATGCGAGCAGTTTTTGTTTCACACTCAGCAAAATATTTTTCCACTCCCTCAGTAGCGCTTCTTTTAGATCGTTTCTGCTATAAATATATTGTTACGTTTATACCTTTTATTTATAAACGTTTTGTTGTCAGTTCTTTATTGCAAAATAAATAACACCAGATTTTAAAGTTTTTAAATTAATTACAAGTTTATTCACTTTAACTATACACAAAATTGACAATACTGAACAATTTACTTAGGATGCACGTCTTTACTTCACGAGGTTTATTATTCAACTAACTGACCACTCAGACGCCGCCCTTTTATACTTGTCCACTAGAGGTCTAGTAAAATTAAAAATCTTCTACTCCCTTTGTATCACATTTTGTTGTTGTTATGTTATTCATTCAATGTATAGGCGCCTGTATGTCTGTTTTTATTTTTGTTTTTATGCTGATAAAGTTTCTTCCTGGAATTTATTTTAAGATAGTTGTTGTTGTCTTTTGTAGAAAAGGTTTCTTAGAAAACTATGCAGTTAGTTAACAGCTTATCTAATTGTTGTTTGTTTTGTTTTCTAAGCAGTTTATAACTAAAAATTTGTTGTTGTCTTGCGTGCATAAGTTTTCTTAGCATAGCACGCAATTAGTAAACAGCATACCCAGTAGTTTACTTTATTACTTAATTATTTTCTTTTAAAACTTAAGCAAGATTCATCCGTAACAATACGGTCTGGCGACTGTGATGGTGGTGTCATCAAATGTGGACAGTTATATATTAAACAAGTTTGTCAGATTTATGCTTCGCATCATTATCTTGGTAAAATAGAAATTCTGATCGTATTTCCAGTTTCTATGCGCTGGGCAACAAGTTGTTCTCAAGAATTTGGAGATGCCTAAATTTATCCATGGTTGTTTTAATAAATGCTAGATTTCCAAAACCAGCAGCCGACATACAGGCCAAAACCATGACACTGCCACCACTATGTTTTACTGTTGCCTTTAAGTCTTCTTTGTTCAGCTCTGTATTAGGTTTTCGCCACACATACGACATTTCATCTGAGCCGAATATATTGAATTTGGATTCATCAGCAAAGATGACCGAATTCGAAAATGCAGATTCCTTGAAAAGATGTTCTTTGGCGAAATTAGGTCTACATAGTTTTTTCTTTGGGCTTATAAACAGTTTTTTGCGTGCAACTCGGCCATGAAAAATATGTTAGCACATGACACGGCAAACTTTTTCGGCGCAACATTGTTTGCCCAGATCAGCTGCAACTACGAGGCCAAAAAGGAGTATTTTTTTCATACTTTTAAAAGTTAAAAATAAATGTTTTTGCAAAAAATGGTGTTTGTTTGCTAAGCAACAACGTTTTCTATTTGAAATAAAACTAAATGCTTTTTCAGAACTAACGGTAATTTAGTTTTGCTTTTATAGAATTCTAACAACAAAATCCTTCACACCATAAAAAAAGCCATGAGCCACTGTGCATATGTGTTGCTTTAAACTATGTTCACACGGGCAGCAAATATCGAGCTTCGCTCTCACATTCGCGGTTCACGACCGTATCTTGATTGAAACAACATGGTTCGCTATATATAAATATGAGAGCGAATCTTGTAGATTCATTTTGAATCTTGTTGTGAAGCACGATAAAATACTGTCTTCTCTAATTTTAAAAACAAGTTATCGTTTGTTTATCTGCCCAATTTGTCAAAAACTGTAAACAATGGAAAAATTAAAAGCAAAAAGTGCAAAGTAAACGTCAATACATATAAAAATGGAAATAATAAAAATTGTTGTGATGTGCCGCAGAATGTGTGTAAAGTTAAAATGTTTAGAATAGTAAAAAAATGAATATGTGAAATATATTTTTTAACACAATAATTTCTGGGTAGAGTGAACCCCCGATGCTATGAATACCTCGTTAGAGTGAACATTGACTACTCTGTAGAGTGAACACTCATGAACCTTTATAGAGTGAACATACTTTATAGTGATTTTTTAGGTTTGGCGAAGGAGAAAAACAATTAAAAAGAGTATAAAAATTAAAGAGAACATAAAGTAACGATAAAGTAACGATCCTTTTGGAGTAAGTTGACAAGTTACTCTCACAAATACGCATTCTATGAAGTATTAATTTATTTAAGCCTGCAAGCATGTTCCATTAAGGTCTTGTCTCTTGTTATAATTGCTACATAAAAACACCAGCAAACACAACTCCGATATTAGCTGCTGAAGCCATTAAAAATAGGCTTAGACTAAAACTACAAATTTTGCGAATATACAAGCTCTACATTACCCTCGCGATCAAGCAGTGCAAATATCGATGAAACAAACCAAAGAAACAAACAACTATCACTAATTTTTTCCAGTTATAAATGTAAACCTTAGTATTACATGGAAATAAATAAAATTTATAACCCATAAATGCATTTAAAATAAATAAATTAGTTTTTGAAATAAAAAAAAATTCAACCTTGATTTAGTGAACAACCTGGAAATCGCTCTGTAAAAATTTGTTCACTCCACCCAGACAGCACTTTTCACAACAACTTGCCTTTTTTATCTATTTTAAACAATCAAAATTCGCGGGAAATATTTATGTGTGTGTATGTATGTAATAGTAAGAATACTTAAACGTCAAAACGAAACAAAAACAAGTCGTATTAACACAAAGGTTCGCTATTTCGATTCAGAGAACGAAACAAGTGGTTCATTTTGCCGTCTTAACATGATATTACGCGCAATTGTGTTAGTAATTGCATTAATATGGTAACTGTAAAGTTAGAACTGTGTGATATCACTACAATATACTTTCTCTCTCAAGCGGATGCTTAAGAGACGGACGAGTTTGTACGTTTGTGAGAAGTGTCCGTTTATGAGTTAGACACAAGAAGAGTAATTAATAATCTGTAATATATTTTTACTTTGTTCCTGTTTACACGCTTCAACTTTTGTTGCTCATTGTTTCTTATAAAGTTGACGTAATGTCTACACGCAGCAATTTGTGTCAACAATTTTCGTGTTGTGCTTTGCATCAAAATTCGTACTTTTTCACGTTTTATTTCATTCAAGTTGTGAAAAAATTGAGTTGAAACAAAAGTTTTATTGAAAAAAAATAGATGTAAAAGACCCTATAACTGACTGCTCTTTGGAGAAGTCATTGAATGGGAGACTGATGACAGTGAAAAAGATGGAATTTTGGAAAAAATTTTGATTGTTTTCAATTTGTTAGTTAACAATTTTTTCATTTTTTGATTAATTGTTTATATAAGCAAATTTTTCCGTGCTTGATTCCTTTAAATAAATATTTCATGATATTCTCATAAAATATTTATTAAAAAAATTTTTATTAAAAATTAACATCTTATGATAATCTCATAAAACATTTATTCAAATAAAAATATTTGAAATGTATTGTAATGGGGGAGAGCACATCCATATTGCAATTTCACTATTGCTCAAATAGCTCATCAGTGAATTTTACCCCAATATTGTATAGAAAAACCTAAGAGTCTTATATCCAAAGCCAAACTGATTCTATAAGAATTTTTCATATAATCAACATAGCATAGACAGCAAGACTCAAAGACACTTTCATACAAACACTACAAAACATTTCAAAACAACAAAAAACATTGTTTATTTTCAATCATTTCTACATAAGAGTTTCCATTGGCAACCATTCATATGTAACTTGAAAATTCCAGAAAATAAAAAATATTTTAACAAATTATTAATAATTTTTTTGTTTTCAAAAATATAAAAATTTTTTCCTGAAGAAGCTTTCCAAAGGAAAGCGAAATATTGAGAAGAAAAAATATATAAAAAAGATCTTAAAAAAGAAAAAAGATATTTATTAAAGATAAAAAAGATCGTGTAAAAAAAACTATAAAAATTTTTAAATAATTTTACAAAATTCTAAAAACGCAACGGGCACTTGCAATAAAAAACTACTAATTATTATTAACTACTTTTATTTTCCAAAATGTCTCTCTGAAATACAATATAATAATATATAATAATTTCCTTATCCTATTGTTCTTAAATATGTTTTTAAATATTTGTCATTAATCATAATAAAAAAGGTTGTAAAGAGCATACAGTATTGTAAACAACCTAAAATACTGTAAACACATTCTTATCATCTACGGGAATTTACTTAGCTTAAAAGAATATTAGAGAATATTTATTACTACAGAAAACGAGTTTATGCATGAGCATCGCTAACTCCGGCAATTTTATGACGAAATTTGAACATTCCTTTTTATTAATGAAACAGGGAATAAAGAGGAATGTCAATAATGCAAAAAATACAACTTTGTGTATATGATTACGAATGGAAACACGAAATGAAATTCTCGAGTACAAGCATCTCCGTACTGCATTGAAATAGAAACATATCCAATTTTTATACCTTCTCTTTCTTTCTAATGAAAAAATCAAAAGTTGAGCAACAAAAGTTGAAGCGTGTGAACAGGAACTTTTATTAATAAAGCATAAGCATAAGAGTACATGTAAAGCTACGAAAAAAGAACAAATATAAAATTAAGCCAAAGGCAGCAAAACTGCAGCTGTAATTCAATAAGAATCTTAATTTTTTTATTAATGTTTATATATATTACATTTTATCTTTTCGGGATTCCCCTTTTACATGCACGTTTTATTGGCTAATTAGCTCTACTGTTACCAAGCTGTCCGGTTATAGGGAACTACACTGTGAAAAAAGAGTCCGTGTACTTTTCTGGAAGGGTTGTCCGCTTAAAAGGGCAATATTTTAAAAGTCCCAATTTACATTGGACGATTTTTGTCGCTGCAATTCTTAGTTTGTTGTTGTAAATAATGTGTGTAAAGAGAATAGTGGATGAGTTCTTCTCTTCCCCTATTCTCCTTACAAACATTATTTACAACAACAAACTAAGAATTGCAGCGACAAAAATCGTCCAATGTAAATTGGGACAAATCCCTTACATATTTTTTTGGAGGTGTTCGCTTCAGTAAGTTATCCTTTAGAGGAGAGTACTTAAGTATGTAGCTTTAAAAAAAAAAATTAAATTAAAAAAAAAATTTTCATGTACTTTTTACTTATTTATATGTAAATCTAATTTCATAGATTCTATAGACTTTTTTATTTATTATTATTGTTAATTTTTTTATTACTCTGTTCATCTTGTTACCAAAGTAAACATGTATGTAAGTACATATGTATGTAGACGTCGTTGTATTTTCTAACAAGTATTAAAACAAATTTTCAGGTATATGTAAATTAAAATACAAGTTCAAAGTTTGATCTTATTACAAGTTGTAAACCATTTGATGAATAATGTTCATCCAGTGGAGATTTTTTTGTCCAATTCATTAAAAATTCGATTTTTCGCCTATTTCAAGTTGCAAAATTCGTTCTTAGTAAAACAGTCGGTTAGTTTTTATCTAGAAGGACAAATCATTATATTAGTTGAAGATGCGGTTTTAAAACTGTAACTTGATGCGTGCAATTTTGTTAAAATTTTTCGGTTTTATTTTAAAAACATTCTAAATTAAAAAAAAAACCTTAGCATTTAATGAATAATTTTTAAATAAGCTCTTTTTGTAGGAAAATCAGGTTCATATAGGTTTGCGTTAAAACGAAATTAATTTTTTAATTTCTGCTTAACTGGATAGATACGAAACTAACAACAGAACTGCCTGAATGCCAACACAGACTCACCAGCTAATTCCACAACACGGCTTGAGAATGATACATTCGCATCCAAAGCGCTCGCCTTCGACTACAAACCAGCCAGTTAGGACAGGAAATAGCAATATTATTTCATTTACTGGCGGAGGATAAATACACAACATAATACCAGACACAGCCAGTCAGGCTAAGGTAATGCTAAACAAACTAACTAATAAGATATGTGCTTGGATTCTCCGCCGGGGTTAAAATTACTTTTGTTTGGGTACGGTTTTCCGTCGACCCTCGTCAAATTTGGTTTGTGAACAAACCGGTTTCGGCCGTTTGCCATCTCCAGTGTTCTTTTCGTACTATTTGCGTTCCATTGTCAGTTATGTTTATATAGTCCGTGTCACCCTTCGTGTTATTGCGTTCGTCACTTTCTGTCCTTTTTCGCCTGCATCTCTCCCTCCTTTTCCCTTCGTATCCTCCTTCCTAATCTGTCGCTCCCTTTTTCATTCGTCTTTTTTTTTTTCTAGCTAAATCCTTTTATGATCATGCTTGTTGTCCGTTTGTGTTTATGTGTGAACCTATTGGGGTTTTCTCCTCCCCCTTCTCCCCCCTATGTGACATAATAATCTGTAATTGTACGTTTATGATGTTCTTTATTGCTTTGGTCTTGTGCACCTGCGTAACGTTTTTGTGTTGGTGTAGTGTTCGTTTTCCTGTAAAAATGTTTCAACGGTTCAAATATTGTGTTCGAAGCAGTGTTTATATGTTCATTTTTTATTCGTTCGTCAAATGTTTTTTGTTTGTATATTTCCATGTTTTCTAATACATTTAGTCTCCTTCCTTTGTGCTGTGTATGAAGCAGTTTAACCGTTGTCTTTATATGTCCTGGTGTACATTTGTAGTTAAATATATGGTTCGCAAAGTGAAAAATGCAAACGGATGGAGCGCAAATTTACAAAGCTAACAAAATGAACCGACAATCGCACTAAGATGGAGTTTCACTCACGCGTCAAAAACCTCACAGACATGCGATTCAATGAAAAGGAGACAAAACTAATGGAAAATGGAATGAAACATAATTTACCTTTTGACAGGATACAGAAGATGATTAAAACACAGATTGTAGACGCTGAGGCAACTATCACTTAGTTAGCAACCGACCGACAAGAACACATGAGACACAGAGTTGCCGACATACTCGAAAAAACGATAAAAGAACACATTAAGGGCCGGGGCACATAGAATCCGTCATGCGTTATACTTTGACAATTCAACTGAAGCCAAAGTAACGACGGTTGAGGTTGACACAATGAGTACTTTGTTGACGGATAAGAAATCAGCTGTTTTTTGTTTGTCTTTCGTATTTTATATTTTTTTGCAGCAAAGTTTTATTAAAGTGCACATTTGAAATGGAGTTAGATGGCATCTTAGACTTTCTATTAATGATAATTTGTATTCCACTATTTATTCCATTATTTATTAATATAATTTATAGTTTATGTTAAAAATATTTTAATAAAATAGAGCGAAAAAAAAACAAGAAGAAGAAGCAAATAAAAAATGTCAAAGTACTCAACGTACGTCAAAAGTTAAAAGTTGGCCAACTTTCGTACTTTGCGTTGACGGAGACGTATTGATTGTGACAACGCTGATAAGAAAACGTGTATTTCAACTTACTTGTCTGTTGAAAAATACAACGTATGACTGATGACGGATTCTATGTGCCCCAGCCTTAAAGCAAAGACGTATCCAAACCAGCAAAAAATTGCTAAACAGATAAGAGCAAAATTACAGGACAATGGACTAATAATTACAAAGGCGGACAAAGGAAATACGTCTGTAATAATGCACAAATAAGACTATATAGACAAAACACAACAATTTATACAGCAGACCCACTGCGCTAAATTTAAAAATTACCCAAATGTATCCTTCCAAACAGAAATACGCAACCTATTAAAACGCTGCAAAACGTTACAAACACATGAACATGAATCCAGGACCACTAACACTCAAAGCACAACCAAAACTACACAAGGAAAACATACCAATGAGACCCATTATAAACTACAGACCTGCAACGGCTTACCATCTAGCTAAACACCTCACCGGCATATTTAAGGAAAGGATACATTTACAAAACAAATATACTATACGTAATATACAAGACCTCATCGATAATTTTAAAAACATCAAAATAACCGAAAACACGCGACTCGTCTATTGATATCAAGAATCTGTATACTTCAATGCCAACACCTGAAACCTTAGATATTCTACGCAACACACTAGACAATTTATACGAAAGTCAATACATCACTGATATTATACATATTGCAAAGACGATAATAAAACAGAACTACTTTAGATTCAATAACCACTTTTACAAATTACCTGACGGACTCGGTATGGGTAACCCAACTTCCTCAATCTTCATAGAAATCTTCATGCAGCATCTCGAATCACTACACGTAAAAACAACGTTCATGATATTTTTCATAAATGAGAAATATAAAATTGAAATATTTATTTTTTTCGTTCATAAACGAACAACAACAAAAAATGTTCTGCTTATGTTCATTCGCGAATGCGTGTACCTGCTCGTTTTTTGTAACATACATACATACATGAAGAGGGAACAACATGAATTATTCGTCTTATTTATGTGTGAGAAATTAGCTTTTCCTTATTAATGTTCTTTTTCATAAATGTATAATGTTCACTTATGAAGGTTGAAATTTTGTAAAATTTCTCAGAAATGAACGTGAAAGAATTTTCTGCCAACGATAACAGAATACTGTAAAATGTAATAAAAACACATAGAAACAAAAAAAAATTGTTACTGCATACGCCAGCAGTGGCACATTTTAAAATATATGCGTACATTTATGTACGCGAATTATTAGCGCACATTTTTCTACGATCCTTTGATTTATGAAATATTATCAAAATTGTAAATACTCAAATATGAACACTTGTGTTAATGAACAAAACAATATTTTCACTTTTTTTCACTTATAAACAGAAAGAAAAAAACAAATCATCGCATTCACAAATGAAAAAACAAAAAATATTCTCTCACACATGCATGAGAAGAAGCAGCTAACAAATTAAACTTATATATTCACACCTGAATGAACAGTGAGTAAACATTTCGATACTCTACGTAGGAGAGTCTTTTTATTCTGTAGTACTGATATTTGTTCTTTATTAACTTTGCAGCGAGATTTGAACTTCCAGTCTTATTGTTACGAAAATTGCGCAAAACCAATACAGCCAGGGCCAGGACAATATAATCATAGTTTAACACTCTTATATCAAGTTCACATTTGTGTTTCTGAACGCGTTTAATACTAAGTTCACACCTAGCGTGTTTAAGCATTAAACACGGCGAATTTGAGGTGTTTTACCATGCATTGAAGTGTTTTGGTAAACATCTCAAATGAGTTGTTTTTGATTTAAACACGTCGTTAAACACGTAAATTTCAAATACAACTCTGAATTTCATATAATTTTGGGACGTGCTAAGTGCGTTTTTGCCCCTGTAGGGTAGTAGTCTGGGGTTTGGGTTTAAACCCCAACTAAAACGGCTGTTTTCACTACAAAAAATCATTTTTAAGGTAAAAAAAAGCAGATAAAACGACAGCCTTAAACATCTCAATTATAGTGCCAACGCCTGTGTTTAAATTTTAAAACATTTTATACTAAGTTCACAATTGTGTTTTTGAACGTTTTAAAATGTTTTAAAATTTAAACACACTATAATTGAGATGTTTAAGGCTGTCGTTTTATTTGCTTTTTTTACCTTAGAAATAATTTTTTGTAGTGAAAACAGCCGTTTTAGTTGGGAATCAAAGCCAAACCCCAGACTGATTAGCTAAGTACACTATCTATTAGCCTACAGGGGCAAAAACGCACTTAGCGCATCCTAAAATTAAATGAAATTCAGAATTATATTTGGAATTTAGGTGTTAACCGACGTGTTTAAATCTAAAACAACTTATTTAAGATGTTTAACAAAAAACCGTTAACATAAACCGTAAACATATTATTCATAAAAACATATCGTGTTTAAGCATTAAACATAGTATTATTCATTCCATTGCCACTTTTATTTATACGAGTCTCAATTAGACACTTCTTAAAATACAGCAATACGCTCTTATCCTTGTTTTAACATATGTAAATCTTATTTGAATAACAGGAGGTCAAGTCAAGGATGATGTATTATAAACAATGATAACGTGTAATTATACAATTTAATTATTATTATCACTTAACGTCCCTTTACGAAAAAGGGATTAATTGACACAATTTTACAACACAATATCAGGTCGAGTGGCTCTAATAAATTTGACCAATTCTATATTATTTCTTGTTTATTAGAAACAGGTAAAGAAATAATCTTAGAATTTTCATTTGATTTTTAAAAATATTTATATAACGTAAAAAGGTTTAAAAATATAACTATTGCAAATAATGCTGAACCTTCAATCAGTGGCAAATTTTAACATGGATTAAAAGTAATGTAATACGTTCTCTTTTTATCGGCCATGATTTTAAATTTGTTTGTGACTTCGAAACATTATGTTAAAATATACTTTTTTTAATTTTAAATGTTTTGTTATTATTCTTTTACAGTACAACCAAATAATCCTGGAAGTTAACCAAATATTGACAAATATTGAATCTATGAAAGCAATGACTCAGGCCAAGAATTCTAAGCAATTTAATAGTAAGTAAATTTCAATTCAAATATATATTGTTAAAAAATTATCTTGAGAATTAAATTTATTATTTTAGTT
Source organism: Trichopoda pennipes (assembly GCA_030448955.1). Lineage (NCBI taxonomy): Eukaryota > Metazoa > Arthropoda > Insecta > Diptera > Tachinidae > Trichopoda > Trichopoda pennipes. The sequence continues at coordinate 4,352,705 of JASKUP010000010.1, read as the reverse complement.
CACAATATCATTGCGTGACTAATATAATGCCAAATTAATTTTATATCTACTTACATACATATGTAAATGTAGCTGTATTATTTGTATTATTTTTATTATAACTTTCCAATAAACCGAGTTGTATTTTTAGAAAGAGACTTTTATAAATTACGTCAAAGTACTGTACAAATAGGCAATAAAGTAATGAGTAAATTTCAATCAATTGAATCAACTCTGCCACCACAGCATGACTACAGTACGTTGGCTCGCATGAAGCGTTGGCTGTATTATGGTTTCTTTCAACATTACGTGATAATCTGGAGCAAAAATGATGAATTCTTTCATGAGTATGAGAACAAATTAAAGAAAAATTTACAAATGCAATCGAAAATATGTAAGTATAACCTATTGTTATAGTTTTGAAGTTTTGTTTATACTTAGCTAATTTAATTAACTTTTTATAAATTAATTTATTTCACAAGAAAAAAGATCAATTATTTTAATTATTTTTTTAAATAAATATGTATTATTCTTTTTAACGGTCTTTTAAATTAAATTTAACAATATATTTTTTTTCAATATTTCGCTTTCCTTTGGAAAGCTTCCTCAGGAAATTAATTTTTATAATAACAAAGATTATTAACAATTTGAAAAAAATTTTTGAAAACAACTGACAAAAACATACAAACTAATTTTCATTCATACATACATACATATTTACATACAAAATTAAAATTTAAAATATTTAAACATACAAAAAACAAGGAAATGGAAATTAAATAACAAATTCTTTCTTATGAAATAATTATAACAAATTATGTGTCTTTTGTATTAAGTACCTATAATTCTGCGCTAAATTGTCTGTATCTCTTTTGAAATTTATTCTCCTTACATTTGGTATATTAACAATTTCTAACATATAACGTCTCTTATAGTTTTTTTCTATATCTAATATTGATGTTTCCTCAAACTTTGGATAATGAGTATATTTCTCACAATGCGAAGATAAGGATGTCTTCTGTGTTAAAATATTCCCATATTTTTTATCACATCTGTGACCAGCTAATCTTGTTTTAAGTTTATTTTTTGTTGTCCCAATACAAACTTTGTGACAGTTCACCTGGTAATTTCCTCCACATGGTATCCTGTATACTACATCGGATATTTGCATTTTCCCTATTTTATCCTTCATACTGCTAAATAATTTATTTAATTTGTTGTATGTTTTGTGTGCAATTATATATCTATCTGTGTCATCTATTTTAGACTTTTTTAATATTTCTCATATTCCAGGAAGTATTCTGCCGTAGTATTTTCTAAATTATGCCTATGACTACCATATTGTCTAATTAATCTGTTAGTTAATTCCACTGGAAAATCATTGTCATTAAGTATAACTCTTATTGTGTCCTTATTCCTTAAATGAAATTCTCTATCACTTATAGTCAATATTCTGTCTATCATATTTTTCGCCGTATTTATTATCATTTTTCTCGGATGTTTGGAATAAACATTAATAATTCTTCCAGTAGATGGTGGTTTCTTATACCAATCAAATACTAACTTATTTCCCTATCTTATTATCAATATATCTAAATGTGGAAGTTTAGATTCTAACTCTCTTGCAATCGTAAATTTAATATCCGGATGAAAACTATTCAATTCTGACAAAATATCATCCACTGCATCTTCCGAAGTTATACAAAATAAATCGTCTACGTATTTTGTGATAATCTTCGGTTTAATATGCATTTTACTAATACATGAATTTAGTAATTTCTCCATCACAATATCAGCTATAATTGGAGATGCTGGAGAGCTGATAGGGAGGCCCTCCTTCTGCAGATATATCCTATTATCAAATTAAAAATATCTGTTGTCTTCAACACAAAACTTAAGAATACGTAAAAATAATTCCTTCTCAATATTCGTATTTTGTTCTATTATCTGCCATTTTTCCTCTATAATTCTCAAAGCTAAACCTACAGGAATACTTGGAAAAAGTGAAACTACATCAAATGAAAACAATCTATCATTATCTTGTATATCTATTCTCTTGTCTTTATCTTTAAATTCCAATGAATTTCTAATATTATATATTGATTGTCCTGTTATTACCTTAAGAATATTCGTTATATACTTGCAAAGTCCGTAGGCCGTAGGAAAATTCTGCTTATAGTCTTAAATCTATTTCTCTCCATTGCTGAAATGATATCTTTTTTAAAAAATTCATCAGCTAAAACATTGTTTGTTTTTTGCAATTTAGCAATAGGATCCTTACTGAATATTGAGTATTTGACAGAATCGTTAAGAATAAAAAAAAATAAAATAATCAATTAGTTTTTAATTTATTTGAGCTTGAGTAATAATTTTTGTTTCCAAGAAAACGATTTTTCAATCAAATGTTATTTTATATTTACTGGTTACTTTAGCTGTGTGATGTTACCAAAGCTGCTGTATCAATTTATGTCTGTACTCAGCAACGGCCACACTTACACTGCTGTTGTGCCTTTACTCGCCAAAGTTGACACTTAGACTACCCTATTGCCCAAAAGTGAGAGCTTTTATATTTTTTGAGCGCTTTTAGCATTTAGTTGAAAACTCTACTCCAATACATCACATATAGGTGGCGTTGTCAGCATTATTTAGTCTAAGTTTGTTTAGTTGTGTGCCTTCTTGTTCTGTATTAGTTATTTTTATTTTCTGATTGTTTATCTTAGTTCATGGAGTTTTATTGTAGCATGTTATTATTGTTTTGTGTTCCTAAAACTTCTTAAATCATTTCACTTCACTTTTTTTAGTGAAAATTTTTTATTTGTAACCTTTGTACATTTAAAGTTCTTACAAGTTTTGTTGACTTGATTGACTTCTTGAAGAATATTGCTTATATTACGTTATGAAAGCTTTTTAGATAGCAAGGCGTAGTATTGATTATCGATTATTTTAATTATTTTTTATTTACTTATTTATTTTTTCTTAAGTAATTATTTTTTTCCCCTAAGGAAACATTTTTCAATTAAATTTTATGTTATATTTACAGGTTGCTTTAGTTGTATGATGGTACCAAAGCTGTTCTATCTATGTCTTAACTCAGCAACGTTCCTACTTAAATTTCATTCTCAACTGTTGCGCCTTTACTCGACAACTGCCCTATAACCCAAAAGTGCTCTTATATTGTTTTGAGCGGTTCTAGCATTTACTCGAAAACTCTACTCCAATACATCACATATAGATGATGTTGTTATCATTATTTAGTGTAGGTTTGTTAAGTTGTATGTCTTCTTGTTTTGTATTATTTGTTTTTATTTTCTGATTGTTTATCTTAGTTTATGGAATTTCAATGTAACATTTTGTTGTTGTTTTGTGTTCATACAACTTCTTAGCATCTTCATAATTTATAAACAGACATAATATATCATTTCACTTTACTTTTTTTTAATGAAAATTTTCTTTCTATAACTTAAACTAAGCATCTTCGTAATAATATATAAAGTGTAAGGTCATTGATTTACCAAATGGAAGATGTTTCGTCAATTTCATAGTATTTATTTTTGTTGACTTGGTTAAATTCTTGAAGAATATTGTGAAAACTTTTTGGATATATCAGATTGTGGCATATACATATGATTAAGTAGCACTACATTTTTGGCATATTCATTCGAAAAAAATCTTGTTTGCGAACTTTACCAAATATTCGAGACTATTAATAGAGAAACGAAATCATCGCTTAGTTTATGGCAGCAAATCGTTCGATCAAGAATGTATGCCCGTGATATCAATAGCGAATCTTAACGAATAACTTAGGCAATATCGCTCTATATATTCGATTTTTTTTGTTGACGGCTCCGTAATTATTTTATCTTATTGCGAAAGCCTCTGACACGCAAATTAACTGTTGTTTACAGATTATACACTTTCAAAACGAAGTGAATTTTTTATTTTTTTTTCACAAGAATTTTTTTGCTCTATAAAAAATAGTTCGTTTTAATATTATTTTTTTTAATATTACTATTTAATATTTAAAGTAAAGTTTAAAAATGTCTGGCAACCCTTTTTAGATTTCCTTTATTCTTGAAGATTTAATATTCCGTTTAGTTTTTCCTAAATTAAAAAATAAAAATATATAAAAATATTTTCATTACTGCTCTACTAAGAATTCTGTTATTTTAAGTTCACAAGCTTTTCTTCTAAGAATTTTGTAACGACACGATTTCTCTGGTTGCTGGGGTATGCTCAACGGTGTCCAGAATCGTGTTGTGCCAATGTTTAATTAAAAGGCGGCTGGTTGATTCGGTGTAAATCTTCAGCCTTTATTTGCCACAAATCTCCTTAACGGCAGATCACCCTCTTTGCTGCGTGTGCCGCGCAATGGTGTGGAAAATAGCCAGAATAGCGAAAATTGTGCAAAGTAAAATCCACTAGACCACAACCACGCTGCTCTGGTCACTCCCAATAGCTGCTGTAGGTGCACCAGATATTTCAAGGCCCAACGCCTCGTGTAACATATCCGTCAACACAGCTCGATACTCACCAGTGTTACTATGGCCAGCACCACGGAATGGGGAAATATCCAGAACAGCGGAAATTGTGCAGAGTAAAACCGCTAGAACACAATATAACGCTGCTCTGGTCACTCGCAGAAGCGATTGTTAGCACAAACTGGACTCAGTAAAAACCATCACACCAATTTTAACCTTATAGTATTTTACTCAGAAAGTTTTTCGGGCGATACGTTAATGTAAAATATTATCTGATCTCTGTCGGCCGGCTGCGCACCAACTAACTCTTTTTTTGTTCATAAAGTTTTGCTTTATATGCCCATTAGCCGCCTAACACGCGTACACTCATCACCATCTCCACAGCTGATGTATAAAACAGCTGGTGGCTGCGTTCATTATCAGCCACCATCACGTAAAGAGGGCGCTGCCCAGCGAGCCGCCGTTAAATTATTTTTTTTATTATATCTATTTACAATCTATTTTTACAATAATGAGTAAATTTGATCATATACAATTATTAACAAAAGAGAAACCTAATAGCTTGTTTCCACGGCACCTGCTTCGCTCTCTATTCTTGCTTCACACCCCAATCATAAGCGAATCAACCTGCTTCGCCATACAAAATTTTGAGAACGAAGCTGGTAGATTCATATTGAATCTAGCTGCGAATCAAGGAAAAATCCTCTCTTCTCTAATTTTTATCGTAAGTTTATCTGCACTAGTTATCAAAATTAAACATTTTTGTAAACAAAGAAACATTACAAACAAAACAAAGTTAAAAGTGAAAACTTAAAAAATATAATTGTTTTGTGGGTGTGTTAATTAATTTTAATTTTATAAAATTAAACAAATAAATGGATAGGAAAAAGCTATACTTAATACTATCGCGGCAAGAAGGATATCTTCTGTTGTTTTTCAACTTTTGTTTGTCTGTTTAATAACAACTGTCAAATCGAAGCAGATAAATGAGTCGTGTAAATAGCATGATTCATAAACTTGCCTCAGAGAGCGAAACACGAGATTCAAATTGCGCGGCAACAGGCTATAACGTATGCTATCAAGCTTCAGCAAGCTTAATAGCTTAAATAAATATTATGTTCTAATATTGATTTTGATAATTAACAAACTATGTATATAAAATTATTTACTGTAAAGTAAATCTACTACATTGAATTTATTCAGTTTGCTTACTTCCTCTGTTTCATATAAAAGAGCAATTGCTAAAATGTTGCTATGATTACTTAATCGGTTCAAGTATGCATGACCAAATCTATTTATTTTATCTCTAATAAAAGGGATTTTGAGGTCTTTGTGAATTTGTTTATTTGTTACAAACTAAGGACAATTAATTAACGTTCTTAGTGCTTTAGATTGGTATTTTTGTAAAATCTCTACATTTGAGTCTAGTACCCCAGAGTTGAATACCATATGTCATAACGGCTTTAGTACTGCCTTGTAAACTTTTATCTTATTTTCTAGACTTAGTTCAGACTTAGCTCCAAGTAGCCAATACAGTTATTTCGTTTTTGTGTTTAGTTGTTGTCTTTTAGATTAAATATGTTCTTTCCATGTTAACCTTTTGTCAAGGTGCATTCCTAAGTACTTTACTTTATAAGCTTTTGATATTGCAGGCCCATTCAAAAACACCCTTTTTAAGGTAAATGTTACTTGAGAAGATTTATGTGAATTAATGCTTATTTTCCATTTTTTTTAACCAATTTTCCAAGGCATCAAGTTGTGTTTGAATTAATAATGTCGGGGCTACGGTGACTGATTCGACGATAAAATAGCGGTGTCATCTGCATAAGTAGCCATAGCTATATTTTCATTTACAGGTATGTCTGAGGTATAAACTGTGTATAAAAGAGGCCCAAGAACACTACCTTGAGATACACCTGCTCTGATGCTACATATGTTGGAGCTTTCATCATTAATTTTTACATAGAAGGTTCTATCTTCTAAATATGATTTCAAAAATATATAAAACGGAGTTGGCAAAATGTTTTTAAATTTAAACAGAAGTCCTTCACGCCATATTTTACCAAATTCCTGTTTGACGTCTAAAAATTCTAAAAATACTGCAGAATAGTAACACTTTCTCTTTAGGGAGTCTGGGATAGTTTTCACTATGCGGTGGCACTGCTCAGGAGTTCCGTGTTGATTGCGAAAGCTAAATTGGTGATCTGGTATAATATTTTGATTTTCTAGAATAGGTGTTAACCTAATTTTAAAAAATCTTAAATTGAAAATATACAACACAAAATTATAATTACAAAAAAAAATTCATTAGATTAAAAAATATAAATTTAATCATAAAATAAACATAATTATAAAATAAAATTTCATTATACCTAAAACTATAAATATAATTATAAATAATATTAAAAAGATAAAATAACTATAATTATCTATAATATAAAAATAAGTCGGGTTTTCCTTCCTGACGCTATAACCAATTTTCACGTTTTTGCTTTCGTTAGAAAGGTCTCGTGCTCCGTGAGGTTTATAGCAAAGAAAATTCAGGAAAAATTTCAAGAGCAAAGCAGGAAAACAGGGAAAATCATTTTTCACGTACAGCGCCATCTCTAATACATAGCATGTACTACAACGGCACCAGTACGTGGTGTGTGAGTATCCCTCACGAAAATAAGTACGTTTCATTTTAAGTAGATAGCGCCGTGCGCTAGGTTGCATGTATACTGTTCATCCTAGAAATGTTGAATGTTTTTATTTGCGACTGTTGCTGGTAAATGTACGTGGACCAAAATCATCTGCGCATTTGAAAACTGTGAATGAACACCAATGCCAAACATATCGAGAAGCATGTCAACTATTGGGTTTGCTGGAGAACGATTCTCATTGGGATTTAACACTTACGAGTTCAGTTGTTTCATCAAATGCGTACCAAATCTGAACGCTGTTCGCTATTATCATCACCACATGTTTCCCTTCACAGCCAATTCAGTTATGGAACAAATACAAAGACGACATATATAAAGATATCTTGCATCGCTTGGGCATTCGAACAAAAAATCCTGACATGCAAATAACCGATGAAATATAAAATGAAGGATTGATTCTGATTGAGGATCAATGCTTGACTATTGCAAACCAGCTACTGATTGAAGTATACATAATGATTGCGCCAAATCAATCGATGCACCATGCACTCAACCAAGAATTAAATCGAAAGCTGCAACACAATGTTGATACATTGCAGGAATTCGTTTTAAATAATGTGCCGTTGCTGAATGAACAGCAAAAACAAATATACGAAACATTTATGCAAGCGGTGAACAATAATACTGGTGGTCTATTCTTCCTGGACACACCTGGAGGAACAGGGAAAACATTTGTCATTTCATTGATTTTGGCCACTATTCGATCAAGATGTGGCTTAAGCTGCCACCTCAATTTAAACACAATTGATACTCCAACATGAAATATTTCCCGATCCAGTACAATGGGAAAATTATTGATGCAATGCAAGCTCATTGTTTGGGATGAGTACACAATGGCACATAAGAAATCACTTGAAGCAGTTAACTTCATACTGAAGGATCTTGAGCGAAATTACAACAACTTTGACGGCTTGATGATATTAATGGCAGGCGATTTCAGGCAGACGTTGCCAGTAATTCCCCGTGCAACGTCTGCATATGAATAGAATGCTTGCCTGAAGGCATCACCTTTGTGGAATAACGTAAAAACATTATCGCTAACCACTAATATGAGAGTTCAACTTCAAAATGATCAAAGTGCTGCACAGTTTTACAAATAATTGTAAGCTGTTGGAAATGAAAAAGTCCCAGTTGATGCGACAGCTGGATTAATTACTCTTACCAACAACTTCTGCTGATTTGTAGCCTCGTAATTCGCTCTTATTGAAAATGTTTTCCCAAACATTAGTGAGAGTTATCAGAGCTGTGCTTGGTTAAGTCAACGAGCAATTCTCGCCGCAAAGAATAATGATGCACTGAATTGCACCATTCATTCAAAAATCGATGGGGATTTGTTGACATACCAATCCGTTGATTCCACAACAAATTCTAATGATGCAGTAAATTATCAAACAGAGTTTTTGAACTGTCTGGAGCTATCAGGATTTCCACCACATAACTTGCAACTCGAAGTTGGTTCAGTTATTATGATATTGCGTAATTTGAATCCACCGCGACTTTGTAACAGTACTTGACTTGCGGTGAAAAAACTTATGCCGAATTTGATTGATTAAGGCAACCATTATTAACAGAAAGTACGCAGGTGAACGATTGCAATTTTTGGTTCGCCTTGCGTTCGCAATGACAATTAACAAGTCGCAAGGCCAATCGTTTAGTGTTTGCGGGATAAATTTATAAAATCATTGTTTTTCACATGGGCAGCTATACGTTACGTGTTCACGAGTTGGAAAACCATCCGCTTTATTTGGGTTAACGTCAGACCAAAAAACAAAAAATGTGGTTTACCAAAGAGCACTTCAATAAAACGGTTAATTTGTAGACACGTATAACGCTTCGATTCAGTATTTACTTTGGATTCACTTTCATTTTTTACTTAACGAAGTTCAACTAAATTCCACTTCATTTTTGTAATCGAAATGAATTCATTGCTGTTGTGCAATGAAATAAAATTTTTCCTTTTCAAACATTAAACGAAAAAAATTAATTTTTCTTTATCTTTTAATTCCCTAACGAAATGTTACAAAAAACGTGGCAAACGTGGCGAACGGTTATATATAATTATAAAATAAGTTGCCTGTGTCGCTAAAAATGACCAACGGAACTTTTAGCTCGTTAACTTTGGTTTTCTTATGTGGCTTACCGTTTAGGCGATTTTGTGTTAAATTTTAAAATCTTGCACAATCACATTATAGGCGCCCAATAGGGCGCTTTTGTTATATTATCAATAACTATATTATCTATATTATATATTATCAATAACTATAGTTATATTATATATTATCGATAACTGTTAATTAATTTTAAGCTTAAAATGATTTATTTAAAAAAATGTTATTTGTTTTCTTAATTTTTAGTAAATTATGATCTCACAGAGGAAGAAATTGACACCTTAGTAGCCCACAAATTCACAACTTTATATAGTGGCAATGTAAGCTGTTATATTAATTTGATTAATTTTAATTTAAAATGTCTTAAGTACCTGTTTTAAGATCTTAGAAACTGAACAAGCGCGCCAAACTTTAAATGCTCTTAAAGAACGTTTAAGTGAATTACAAAAATTAGAAAAATCTATTGAAGAAGCCCATACATTGTTTATACGTCTGCAAACCCTTATAGCAGATCAGGTAAAAAAAAATATGTTAGAAGAAGTATTATATTGCAAATATTTTATTTAAATGTTCTTTCTGCTTGTCTATCTACTTCTAGGGTGTAATTATGCAAAGCATTGAAAAACATTTTCACGATGCTCGAAATTATGTGGAGGAGGGTGCTAAAGATATCAAGGATGCTGAAATTCTTCAAAAGAAAAATCGAAAAGTGTGTAGTATTTCCTAAGTAATAGCTCAAAATAATTTGTCAACATTTGATGTGTTTTTACCTTTTAATTTCAGAGCAAGCTTATTTTGATTATAATGACAGTAACCGTTGTATTATTAATTACTATTATAGCCTCTTGCATTCTATGAATTATGAACAGAATTTTAAATAGAGAACACAAGTCTTTTTTTATTATTTGCTTAAAATAATGGTGGTAATTTTCTTTAAGTGCTCAAAACATTATACTACTGCACTCGTAACAATATGATGTTGTTTACCATATCTATTTGCATTGCATGTACACGTTGCGTTTTTGTAAAAATATTTATATAATTTCTCTATTTTTTAAATTGCATATGAACAGCTTCCAATGGTAACTGTTATTTGGAAATTGAAAAACAAGTTTTTTAATGTTTACTGTGTTTTTGTATAAAAGACTTTTGAATTTTGTTGTCTTTTTGCTTTGTTAGTTGAATATAATTCTCATTTGATCAATTTGTTTTGAGATATACACTGCCGCTGATCTGATTAGACCATCTCTGTCTAAAACTAACGCGTAAACTAGTAATACAATCGGTTTTATTTCAAAATTGCATGTATACCTAAAATCTTTGAAATAAATCTAACGGGAATATTGTGCCGTTATCTTAATACATGCTGTAAAAGAAATATTGTATTAAAACAATGCATTTGTTTAAGCTCATCAGAAAAACAAGTTTTTTTTTTTATAAAATAACAATTGTTTTATTAAATTTGTTTAATATTTTATAAATTAATAGTGTGTGCTTCCACCTTTATTTAGAATGACTTCGTATATTCTTTTTGGCATTGAATCATAGAGTTTGGCCAGATAATTCAGGTTGATTTCGCTCCAGGCTTCTTGAATGGCAGCAATCAAGTCATTTTTGTTTTCGAATTGACGGCCCGACTCGTAAAACTTACGTGAAAGAAATCCCCATACATTTTCAATAATATTAAGGTCGGGAGAATAAGGAGGTCATTGCAGTAAACCCACATTCTGTCCATCAATCCACTGTTTCACCAGCCTTGCAGTATGAATTGGAGCGTTATCATGTTGAAAAGTCCATGAAATATGTCCAAAGATGTCATTGAATAGTGGAAAAGCTTTTTCTAGGACTCCTTTATAATTTACTGCATTCATTTTCGTTGAAAGAAACTGCAGTTCAACTGTGCCGTAATATAAAATAGCGACCCGCACCATAACACCACTTGCACAGCTATGATTTCGCTTTACATAAAGTTCTTCCTTACGGAGATCATGGAAATAGTAATTAAAACCATCAGGACCATCCAGATTAAACTTTTTTTCGTCTGAAAAGACAACACGTTCCCATTCGTCCTTCCAGGTCATGTAATTTTCACCAAACTTTAGGCGGTGTTCCTTTCGTAAAGGATTAAGTGGTGGCTTTTTTTTGTAGTTTCAATCTTTTTAAGTGTTTGGCATTTTGAATGACTCGCTTTACAGTCGCTAAACTACTTTTATAACCAATTTTATTTGGGTACGGTTTTCCGTCGACCCTCGTCAAATTTGGTTTGTGGACAAACCGGTTTCGGCTGTTTGCCATCTTCAGTGTTCTTTTCGTACCTTTTATAACCAACTTTTTCCTTTATTTTTGCCGCTGATTCCTTCGAATTGGAGGCAGATCTAACGATCGCTCGTCTTTCAGTTGCTGAAGTTGCTCTATAAGTGCCTCCTTTCATGTTTTTTCCATAGGTATTTTCATTTCGTAAGAAATTACTCACACAATTTTGGGGCTTTTGTTATTTTTTTTTGCAATTTCATTGTGAGAAATTCCTCCTTCTGCGTAGATTTTAACTTTGACCCTTTTGGCTTCAGATAAAGGTTTTCCACGACCCATTTAAATTACAAATTGTTGTAACAGTTTAGAAATTAAAAAAAAAAAATTATTCAAAACAACGCACTCGCGGTCAAACGTTAGTGTAAACTAATACAATTAGTCGTAAACCTATTCTGATGAGCTTAAAAAAATGCATTGTTTTAATGCAATTTTTCTTTTACAGCATGTATTAAGATAACGGCACAATATTCCCGTTAGATTTTTTTTCAAAGATTTTAGGTATACATGCAATTTTGAAATAAAACCAATTGTATTACTAGTTTATGCGATAGTTTTAGACAGAGATGGTAAACAAAATTATTTTAATGCCAAACCTAATCAGATGAGCGGCAGTGTATGACTCTTGAGTTTTCTATACAAAATTTGAATCAAATCCATGAATATGCTTTCCCTACAGTAATATATTTTGATTTTTGAATAATAAATATTTGTTTAAAAAAGGAATTTAGCTCATTTCACGTAGATTAACTTTACTATTTATTTTAGAATTATTTAATGTTAACATTTAAGTATGCAATATCTTAAGATAATTATGCCTAAGAGATATCATTCTTGATTGCTTATTATCTATTTGTAAAGTATTTATTAAATAAATATATTAGATAATTAATGGTTTTTAACAAATTTATTTAAATATGTACATACAATCCTTTAATTTGGACCTAACAAATATACTCGTGCTACTGAGGTCATACTTATGCAGCCAACTACTTTTTAATCCCTCATACCACCGACAGTTCTCGGATACACTCTAATCTACAGCTCCAAGCTAGTAAGACACACGGCGAATGGAAATAACTCGCATTTGAAATAAATTTCAACTAGAAAACGGAAAAATAACCCAAATGTATTGGAAGGTATTTAAATTTATTGATCTATGCCCCCCGGGGGCATATTTATCGGTCTTTATAGAATACTTGACTATCTAGACCTCTGTTGCTGGGGGTATAAGGGAGCCCAGTCTCCTAAAGGCAAGCAGGGAGTCAACTGGAAGCTCCACGTTATTTCCACGGGAATCGGTAAGCCCCAGAGTTTCCGCTAATTGTCTCTTTAGACTTTTAGCTGTTTCTCTGTCTGATTATTGAGGTTGGCCCTTCGGGAGTATCGTGGTGGTTGTGGTTTCGCGGCCCCATACAGGTATTGTTTTATGGTGGCCAGGATCATCTTGCCTTTAATCACACCTACCTGGTGAATGATCCACATCCAGTGACCATACTAGTCATGTGTTCTGGACAGAAGTTGGATAGTCTCCAGCTCTTCAGCAAGGAGTAGTGGTTTGCAGCCTGCTCTGGAACCGCTGAAATTGCAACTAGGAAAGACCCGTTGTTAGAATTAGTCTTCGGCTTTCTAGGACTTGAATGACGTTGCTTTTCATTCACAGTGGTTTGACCACCATCTGATTAAGGCCCATGGCCAGGTGCAGATGTAAATCTTATCACGAAATGATCTATGTATTTTTAAGTTTGTGATTCTGTTGATACAATATTTATGTGTATTTATATACATATAAAGGGGTTTTCAATAAGAAGTTTGTATTCTAAAACAAAATAAATAAGATGATTCAAATTTTTATTATATTAAGAACAGAAAAATTCGGCAATTATGTATGAAAAATTATACCTGGCAAATATCCACCACAACTACGCTGATAGATGTCAACTTTTCCATCAAAGTTTATAATCACTTTTTTTGCAAAATGACGGTCCTATTTCGTTAATCACATCACAAATTTTGAGATTTAGGGCTAAAATCGATTCGATTGGCTCCGTAAAGACTCTTTCCTTAACATAGCCTGTGGTGTCAACTGGTGTCAACTTAACTGCTGACTGTCGTGAAATTGTGCGATCGCGAAATTTAGTTTGCAATAAATTGATCGTTTCTGTGTGACATGTGGTAACGTCCTGTTGAAACCACATTTCAGCGATATCCACGTCGTCAATAATTAGCAAAAATGAAGGTTTTAGGATCTCGCGATAGGGGGATGCATTACCAGTACCGCATTTCCAGCCTCTTTTTCGTAAAAAAAGGCCCAGTCACGCCTCTAGACCACATAGCGTTACACGTTAAGCAGGTAAAGGCTTCTCAATAATGATTTTTTCACAAAAACCGGCCGGTTGTTCCTGAATGAATTAAGCGTATCTACGACGATGTGAATCAATTCCTTCACCTTCCTTCAATTTCTGCACCAGTTGAACCTTGTAACGCTTTAAATTCAAATCGTTACGAAAAATTCGCCATGTGGTAATTTTGGATAAACCCAATTGTTGAGAACGTCGAGGAATTAACAAATATGGATTTGCTTCAACAATGTGGCTCACGATTGCGACATTTACATTTGAACGACCCGGTCAAACACATTTTGTATCGAGCCTGTCGAGTCAAATTTAACGATCAAATTCTTAATAGCAGTCTCAGAAGGACGCTTATATGGTTCAAAATTATCAAGATATTTGATCTAATTAGATTGCTGTATTTGTTCTCCATTCAAAAACACTGGCGAACAATCTTCTTTTCTAAGGGTGAATGTGATGTCAGACGATTCGTTCCATTTACTTAACCATATAGCAGTATTATTTAAATGATGCTGAATAAACTTTAAATACTCAGTAGGGCAATTATTACTTGCAATTAATGCTATGTCGTCTGAATAAGTGGCAACTGTGACATTATTTGTTAATGGCATGTCAGATGTGTATATTGCGTAAAGAACTGGGCCAAGTACACTGTCTCGAGGTTTTCCAGCCTGAATTTCACATAGATCCGAATTTGCATTCTTAATTCTGACATAAAAATGTCGATTGCTTATATAAGATCTAAGCATTAAATAAAACGTAGCACTTAGTGTTTTCTTTAATTTAAATAGCAGATCTGGGTGCCATACTCTATCGAAGGCTCGTTAACGTCCAAGAATATCGAAGAACAATATTGCTTCTTTTCCAAAGCATTCTGAATAATATTAACAATGCGATAACGTTGTTGGGACGTACCGTGTTTGTTACGAAATCCAAATCGATATTCTGGAATAATATTTTCATTATCCAGAATTAGTTGCAATCTTTTTAAGAAAAGCTTTTCAAACAGTTTTGTAAAGGTACACAGAAGGTTAATTGGCCTGTAAAATGTTATTAAATTAGTAAGCAGAATAGTGGCCTTCTTTGGTAAAGCTTTTATTACTTCGGCACCTATTTTATCGAATCCAGAAGTTTTCTGAGAATTTAGCTTCAAAATTTCATGCTTAACCTTATTTGGAGTTATTTAATGGGAAGATTCATTTGATATGGGATATCCAAAAAGTCACAAACTGTATTTTGGTCGTGAATATTGTTTGAAGAAAAAGCTAGAAATATTAATTTTAGATGTTGTTGAAAGGCTTTTGTAAAATCCGATTTACACCAGGCATTATTTAAATTATTTTTATTTGGGAACGGTTTTACGTCGACCCTCGTCAAATTTGGTTTGTGAACAAACCGGTTTAATATACTTTATACTGAGTATAAAGAGAAGATGGCAAATAGCCGAAACCGGTTTGTTCACAAACCAAATTTGACGAGGGTCGACTTAAAACCGTACCCAAATAAAAATAAATTAAACCCCGTCGGAAAATATACGCACATGTCATTATTTAAATCTTTGATCGGAATATTTCTTCTTATTGGTCTTTTCAAGTAATTTGTGGCATTACATAATTTATGCTCATGATGTTGATAGCAGTTTATAAGTGTTAAATAGTCACTTACTTTGTCATTTTTATACTTCCTCAACCGTCGTTTTAGTTCATTAGATGCTCTGTTAAGATTTGACTTATCATGTGCGTTTCTGGTTCTTTTCCAAATTCTCCTTAATTGCCTTTTATTTCTTATAAGATGCCGAATTTCAGAAGAGACTATTACTCTGTTTTGATTAGTTCTGGGAGCTTCGTTTGGAGTGGAAAGATTGGCTGCTTCATGAATGAGGTTTATTAAGTGTTCGACCACGTTATCGATTTCTGAACCTTCTTCTAATCCCATATTCAAATCAATATTCTGCTCAATCCAATGATTAAACCTGTCCATGTCAGTTCGAGGTAAAATAACATTATAATTTTGTTTGTAATTGTACACAATTATCATAGTTTACAATTAATGGGGAATGATCTGAGCTTAAATCGTCAGATTCGAGAATATTTAGCAAATGACTAGTAACACCAGAGTAGACAGCAAAATCCAATAGATCAGGTATTTTTCTTGGGTTGCTTGGCCAGCATGTGGATCATTCAGTAGTAGATTTGTAGATTTGTAATACACAAAAAATTGAACACTGGATGCACTTTTTTCGGGTAGGTTTGTTCTGCTTTTTTTCTTTTATTCAATACCTACAACTTTGCTTCAGACACAAAAGATATATTCTGTACGGTATGCCGTGATATAACCATGTTAAAATATATAAAGGGTCCGCCATCTAACTTTTTTTTGTTTTTTTCAACTAGTGCTTATTTCGTGAATGGTCACACTTAGCTCATGTTTGATTTGACAGATAATTAGTTTTATCCTTCCGCTGAACGAACATGGTTGTGTATACGCTTGAACAATGCTGACAAATATTGCGACATTACGTACGGATTTTGGAAGAAGTGAAGGCAACTGGCATCCTCATCGCTAAACCAAAGCGTAAAAAGCCAAAAACAGTGCGCACACCGGAGAATATTGCTGCTGCGGCAGAAAGTGTGCGTGAAGCGCCATCAACATCAATTCACCGTCGTTCTCAACAATTGAACATTTCGGAAACGAATTTTGCATAAAGACCTTGGTATGACGCCATACAAAGTCCAATTCGTTCAGGAGTTGAAGCCAAGTGACCATCTAATGCGTTTTCGCTTCGCTAAGCGGGCCTGCGATCGACTTACAGAAGATGCCGATTTTGCAAAAAAAATCATCTTTTCAGATGAAGCTCATTTTGATCTTGGCGGGTACGTAAACAAACAAAATTGTCGCATTTGGAGCACAGAAAACCCGCACGCATTCATTGAAAAGCTGACGCACTGAGTCATTGTTTGGTGCGGATTTCGGTCCAGAGGCATAATTGGGCCATTTTTCTTCAAAAATGAGCAAGGGGAGTGGCCGTTACAGTCAATAGCGATCGTTATCGGGCTATGTTGAGCGAATTTTTGTTTACAAAAATCTAAGAGGAGAATATTGGCAACATTTGGTTTCAACAGGACGACGCTACGTGCCAGAGAGCCCAAGCTACACTTGTTTGTTTATAGCATTTAAAACAAAAAAAAAAAGTTATTTGGGGACCCTTTATATAAGAAAATGATAAAAGTTCAGCTTGAACAAAAAAATTCATACAACACTGATACAGCCAACTAGACAAAACAAACGATGCAGAAGTTCCTATTCTTGGGACTATTTTCACGTGCATTTCGCAAAAATGATTCCCAAATCAGTGAGCTGAAAATGTTGTACTGTGTAATACTACTGTGTAATACAAAAAACGGCAATGTCTGCATTATTCAAAGTTACTTTGCAAATATTTCGATTTTAAATTTGAAAAATAACCATAACCGCTTTATTACAATTAACTTTATCATTACCGTTACAAGGTACCTTTAGTTTTACTAAACAGCCTATTCAATGTGTTATTATTTTTATATACCATCCGGTATTTATTGGTATAAACAAATTTTCATTCATTCATCCATTCATTCATTTACGTATATACATACATACATATTTTTTATTCTGTTACATTTCTTATAACACTCTTCTTCTTCTTATTATTAATTAAATAATTAGTAGGTTAATCGATCAGTTACTATTAACTGTATCCTTTAATTATTCTTTCTATGGAACTCTTTGTCACTTATTATTATTTGGTTTATTATTTTTGGTTTAACATTTAATTATTCAAAATGTTATGTAACTATTTCTCCATAACTATATATGTCACACAGCTTTTCATTATACTGAAAATACCTTATTATCTTCTATAAAACTCTTAATAAAATTGTGGATTTTTTTATCTCTGTAAAATTTGCCAAATCCACAGATCACGGAACAATTTGGTAATTTATTATGCAATTGTTAGTTTGAATTTTATTCAATATACCAAGAACGTAAAAACTCATGTAACTAGATTGTTTCAATTTTCAGAGTGGGAATAAGAAATAATACGTGGTATATAGAAAATTATTCATTTATTCTCAACAGCTATAAAATTACTTTCATTTATGAATATTTAAGTCGGTTTTGTTACTAATTTATGATTCGCCGTTTCCCGTGATGAAAAAAGGTAAATTTAAAGGGAAATGGTAGTTTTAAAATTGAAATTTTAAAATTAGCAGAATTATTTCATAGTTTGCCTTAAACTTGTTATCTAGACTAATGATTCACAAAGCCATTCCTAGTGAAATGCTTTATTGAAAGTTAAACAAATTTTTAAATATTTTTTTATTGTCACGAATTTTTCTTTAATTTACAGTTGTTGCTTTGCAAAAACAAGTTGGAATGGAGAACAAAACAAATCAAATCTGGCAACTTATTATCAAGTAAATACAACAAAACAATTTAATTGAAGAAGACAATAAATTAAAACGTATAATTTATTTTGGCTTATAAATAAAGCATTTTTTATGTTTTACCTGTGTTGTTATTGAAAAAATAGTGCAAATCTTTGACTGCATGTCTTTATATAAAAAAATGACTCAATTGCTGCATTTTGAATGTAGAAATGGTTGAAAAATCTAAATAAAATTTTGACAGCCATCTTGGTATTTTTTGCAATTATTAAAGAAGGTCTGAAATTTTATAATTTTAAAGTCGGCTTAATTATAATACATTCTAAATTTTCTTGATTTTTGGAGTGCAGGACCTTTGTTTGGTAACGTAAGAAAAACACAGGACAGTTTTGGAAAGATTTTTAAATGGATAAACGTCAGTTGCCCGCAGACAAATTAATGAACTCAGAACCCAGAGTCTATGATGGAAACAGTAGAGATGACGTAGTAGTTATATCAAAAAAAGAAAAGTTACAAGATTCAATTACTTTAAACGACACTAATTTATCTCAGACGAATGTAACGCATTCGAATAAAACCTCTTCTCGTGGTAAAGAAGTAGCGGAAAAAAAGCCTGATGGTAAAAATATACATGAGGTATAAACTTTGCGGTTTAGCTTAAATTGTTATGCATTAACATTCTCTTATTTTCAGTCGGAAACTGAGGAATTGTTGGGCTCTGTTACTACATACAATTGCCATGGAACACGAACTAGTGCTCGCGTTATACAAAAAATGCGCCAAGATCAACAAACACGCCCAGTTACACCTCCGCCAACAGAGCGCGATGCTGCTCGCAAAGAAGATCGTTCTGCTACCCAGAAAACACCCTCTCAAGTTCGAGCCAATCGTCCCACCTGGTCAAATATTGAACGAAATCATTTTTTTGATGCCCTTAATGAATTTGGCAAAGACTTTGATTCAATTGGTAATTTTATTAACACGAAACTGAAGCGTCGCAGTCCCTCTACGGATGTTTCGTTCAAGTCAAAAGATCAAGTTCGACAGCATTATTATCAAACTTATCATAAAATTTGTAAATATGTACGATTTTCAGAAGGTGGGTTATATGTACATATTTCAAATATAATACAAACCAAAACTAAACAAATATTAACTTATATTTTTAGAAGTTCGTAAGCCGGTTCAGGAACTATATGCTCTTATCAACTATGGAGAAATGCGACGAAAGTTACAATTTGTTACTGATAAACATTTTATGAAACTACGAAATCTTATCTATCATGGGCACATAACTGTGCGATGTAAAGGCAAAAATATAAGGATCAAAACACCATCATGTAAGGCCCTCAGGAGACTTAATCAATTAGATGGTAAGCAGAACAATATATTAAAATATGTAAATGAAAAAATCATACTCTAACCGTAGATACTTTGGAGGATATACGCCTACCCTCAAAAATTGAAGTCATTATAAGTCCAGCTAATATGGAAGCTTTTGGACGTGTCCAAACTATTGCTCAAAATCCAAGATGTCGTACCACAGTGCCACTGCATAAGAAACTTGTTAATTTTATTAAATCATTTCAATATAAATGGCGTAGCATGGATGTAAAAGTAATTGAAGAAGCTAGATTTATCCCAACCCAAGAACCTTACTCTACGCACCAACAAACACCGAACGTGCAATTGAATGATTTAAACGTTCAAGATAGCGAAATGTGCTTTTTACCTAAACCAGGAGTAACCATACATAGACCTTTACTAAGTATTACAGAATACTTAAGTAGCGTCAATATATGTTTAACGGCGTATGAAGAACGCATGGGTGTTAGATTTAATACAGATAGATGTAACTCTGCAGCAATGAATAATCCTAGCTCAACCCTTCAATCGTCAAATAATAACACAAACATATCAACGGTCAATAAACGTTTGCGCACGGAAAGTGGTTCGGAAAAACGATCACCCGAGCAATTAAAAAGAACCAAACAATTAGATAATTCTGATGAAAATATATCAGCGGCTGGGGTAGAGCCTCAGTTACTAAAATATTCGTTTAACAATAATAAAAACGAAAGTAGTGGCGATGAATTAAGCGATGAAATACAAGATTTACTTTCTGCTTCCAATGAAATAAATAATATCAAGGAAAATCCAAAAATTATCGAAAATAACCCACCGCCACCTCCAGTACCATCTATCGTCTCATCAGAAATTACAAATACAAATTGTATATCGCAACTTAATACAGCTGCACGATCTAGACGTTCCATAGGCAACAAAACATCACGCTCAGTATTAAAACCGTTGCTAAATGACGATGTTATACAAAGCATACGAAGTGGCTGGACCTCTTCAACTGCCAAGGATATAACTATCGGCGATTTATATGTAGTATTTGGTCATGACTCTAAATTACAATTAGACTATTATTGGTTACCCGAAGATAATAGAGCTAAAAAATTATCAGAAAGTGAATCTCAATCATCAAATGTTTTCAAACAAAATTCAAAACAAAATAATTGTTCCGACACATCTTGTGATGAAGAAAAATTAGCCACTTCTGTACAATCATCGGATGTAAGTAATAAACTGAAACAGCTTTTGTTGGTAGCGAATTTAAGTGAACGTGTGCGTCGACGTCCCTGTACATGCGATCGTAGTTATGCAGGCAAGGTAAAGGTTAGTTTAAAAAATTCTATTTACTTATTTTAAAATTTATTTGTTTTTATTCTAGTTTGAAAAAGACTTAATCGGTCGTACACTTATTGCAAATAAACCCATTGTCAATCAAGGAATTGAATTCAGCGGTAATGTTTTCAGACAACCAATGATACCAGTTCGAAGGACGCCAATAGATCCTGTAAAACAATTGACCACTGTGAGTTAAAAACTTATAAAATGTTAAACTGATTGTTTACTAACATCACCAAAAAAATTTTTGTTCAATTATTTTTTCGAATGTACTTAAAAAATTTTAAGAGTAGATTGGTTTAAAACGTTAAATTGTAAAACGTTAAATTACTTTTAAATACAATTATTTCAGTCTAATAGCCGGTTTTATAAAGGACACATTAAAAATAAGTATTTGTTTTTCAGCTTACACGTCAAAAAATGTCCCGGCAAGTTTTGGTGCAACGACTATTGCTACCAAGCAACGGTAATGTAAACACTACGGTGCAAATAAACAACAATACAGCGCAAACACGAACACCCAACAACTCTACGGCAATGCCTTCAAACGTAACAACATATAAAGAAGTGCCTTGGAATCAAGCTGAAAATTCTAATGCACAAATGATAACAGCCACTATAACCAACCCTACAGCAACACCTAATCAAAATCCTCAAAAAAATAATGCATGTCATACCACGTTTTTAAATTCATTAACTATTAATGCTCTCGAAGAAATACCTCAATCATCAACATCACATTATCAGCAACAAAATATAGAGTTCCATGATCTAAGTGAAAATAAAGCTGATACTTCACCATCAGATATACGGTCGGTGGATAGTGCGTTTGATGAAAGTTCTAGTAAGTATTGTTTTCTTAATCCTTAAGCAATTTGATAGCATTTAACTTTGTTTTGTAGACGCAAGTTTTTTAAATGGTTTGACTCCTATGCATCTTTTACGGGAAACCACATCCAATTCTAAATGGCTTGAGGACAATATAAATGATTTTTCTTTGACCAGTTTGTTGGGCCATCTAGATGATATCAATTCTAGTCGAGATATGTTGGTAAGAAGCAAAATTTTTTTTATTGTATTATTTATAAATTTTTTTTTTCTTTTATTTCATTTAGGATCCTTCTTCAAATCTTTCGGTTATAAGCGAAAGCAGTGTCGATTATATGCACAAATTTCAAGAGATTAAAGCCTTGTTACAAAATCAAGAAAAAGATTAACAACAAGCCAATGAATATATTGTTTAAATTTTAACAGTGCTACTAAGACTATATTTGTTATTATCACAAATAACTTCCTTGCTATGAAACATCAATTTTTTA
Source organism: Trichopoda pennipes (assembly GCA_030448955.1). Lineage (NCBI taxonomy): Eukaryota > Metazoa > Arthropoda > Insecta > Diptera > Tachinidae > Trichopoda > Trichopoda pennipes. The sequence goes on along the minus strand of JASKUP010000010.1, from coordinate 4,330,337 downwards.
ATTAAGAATACATTTGGCAAAATAACTAAAACCCAATATGTTTTCTAGAAAGTTTGTTTCAAAAGTGCAGTTTATTTATTGAAATTCTGTTTTCCTGTAATTCTCGGTAATATTTATTAAAAAAAAATATTTTCTTTTAAAACTTTGTTCAACTTCCACTGTGAATGCGACAATTGTTTTATTACATCCACTCACGCAATTTGTTAATTCTTATTATTGTTGTTTTTTTAGTTTTTTTTTTTTGTATTTAAACAATATTTTTACGCTTTTAGCTTGTTTAATCTTTAACAAACTTAAGTATTATTATAATCATTATTAATTTTATTTTTTATTCTTTTTTCACACTTTTTTTCCTTTTTAGTATATTTTAATCTAAATTAAAGTTTAAGTTGATAAATTTCAGTTGGTTAATTAAGCTTACTCATAATTATTGTAAATTAAAAAAAGAAAAATAATAAAATATGCTGTAGAAACTATTGTGGAACAAAAGTTATTCCGTCGAGTTGTTTAACGAGCAAGATGTTTGAACTACAGGAAAATTCTTATAACATATAAGTTGAATTGCAGCTGATGATGAAATGATTTTTTCTATTTGAAATATTTTTTATAAAAAGTAAAAAACTTTTACGTAAAATAAAAATGGTATTATTTTTCAAAGTTCATTGCAAACTGTGATTGTGCTGAAAAATTCAAAATAAGAAGGAAAGAATACATACAGCTACATATAACAGCACCAGTTGATACATTCTAATTCGAAGAAAGTAAACATTTCACTTATTTAGACCGCTTTCACACAGGCAAATTTTACTTTGACAAAGTTTTTTTAATTTTCTTTTAAACTTTCTTTGGTGTTCAAACACAAAAAGTTTTCTTTTACAAATTTTGTTTTAGTCAATGTAATCTGTAATGTAATCTGTGTATAAGTACAACTGTGTATAAGCGACGAAAGAAAAACAAAGCAACTTTGCGAGTATATCAAAGTCTGTACTCTCAATCATGCTTTCTCCCTCGCTCTCACATAAAATCAAAACTTTGCAAAGTAAAATTTGCCTGTCTGAAAGGGGTCTTACCATATTAATTTTTTGGTTTTTATGGTGTCTCAGTGTGTGTGCATTTGTTGTCAAATTTCGTAACTGTCAATGTGTTATAAACGATCTTTTGTCAACACCTATCATTTCGTACAGTTAATAAAATAGCACGAGTATTTTTGTGAAAAAAGGTAAGGTAATAAAAATTTTTTAATATACTTTTTATAAAATTGTGTAATAATTTTATGAAAATTGTATAGTCGCAGAAAGCATTGTTCCCTTAAAAACGTCAACTATTTAGAAAATTTGCGTATTTCCAAATAACGACTGTTCCAATAAAATAATAATAAATGCCCTAAGATATGATCAAAAAGTTGAATCCCGTTGTATGAAGCGAGTTTTGTCACCCTTAATAGTAAAGCGGTTAGTATGTACGACTAAAGTAAATCCCTTTATGGCAGCTACGAAGCTCAAAACAACATTGGATGTGCCGAAAAGCGTGATAACCATTCGCCGCAGACCTCGAAACAACAGCCTCAATGCCTGTAGTCCTCTAAAAGTGCCGCTCCCTTCCTCTAGGCATGTTGCTAAACGGACATCTTTTGTTAAAGCACATCTAAATTGTCCAAAGGAAAAGTGGAGAAATGTGCTACGGACTGATGACGAATCCAAAATTGTTCTTTTTTGTGGAAAGGGCTCCAGATGTTTTGTCCATAGACCACCTAACATCGAATACAAGCCACAGTTCACAGCAAAAACTATCAAATATGGATGACATAGTGTTACGGTATGGGGTTTCTTCTCGTATCAAGGTGTGGGTCCTATATATTGGATTAAAACCGTTATGGATTCATCGGTTTATTTAAAAATGTCGCTGGTGTGGGTCTTCCAGCAAGAAAATAACCCCAAACACAATATAATTGCATCCATGCCTGTGCATTTGTTATAAGAAACAAGGAATCTTATGAAAAGTATTGATATATTGCTTTAACTATGGACACTTAACCTTGGAATAAAACATATTGTTACGTTTATACCTTTTATAAACCTTTTGTTGTGAGTTCTTTATTGCAAAATAAATAACACCAGATATTAGAGTTTTTAAATTAAAGGCAAGTTTATTTACTTTAATTACACACAAAGTTGACACTACAAAACAATTTGCTTACTTTACTTTCTTACTTACTTCACAAGGTTTACTTTTCAATTAACTAACTATCCACTCAGAGCCTGCCTTCTATATTTGTCCCCTAGAAGTGTAGAAAAATTAAGAATCGTCTACTCCCTTTGTATCACATTTTGTTGTTGTTTTGTTATTCATTCAATGGCAAAAAAAATGGTTCAACGATAACTCTATCAATGTAATGGCACTCCTGCACAGTTCCCACATTTGAACCCTATCGAAAATCTGTGGACGGACATAAAGGGTGTATCTACAATAAAACCAATGAGCGTTAAATGAGCTCTGGGAGGCTGTGCAGAAAATTTTAAGTTCCATCAAAGTTGAAAGATGCCAGCATGTAGTGGATTCTATGGGATGGCGTTGTGCCGCGGTAATAGCAAACAAATACATAACAAGTTTATTTACTTTAACTACACAAAGTCGACACTACAGAACAATTTACTTAATATACACGTCTTTACTTCACGAGGTTTATTTTTTCACTGACTGACTATCCACTGAGACACTGCCCTTTTATATTTGTCCATTAAGAGTCTAGAAAATTTAAGAATCTTCTACTCCCTTTGCATCACATTTTGTTGTTGTATGCTGTTTATTCAATGTATAGCTGCCTGTATGTCTGTGTGTATTTTTGTTTTTATACTGATAAACTTAGACCCCTTTCACACAGACAAATTTTACTTTGACAAAGTTTTTTTAATTTTCTTTTAAACTTTCTTTGGTGTTCAAACACAAAAAGTTTTCTTTTACAAATTTTGTTTTAGTCACTTGGTGCTTTATGCAATCTGTGCATAAAGTACAACTGTGTATAAGCGACGAAAGAAAAACAAAGCAACTTTGCGAGTATATCAAAGTCTGTACTCTCAATCATGCTTTCTCCCTCGCTCTCACATAAAATCAAAACTTTGCAAAGTAAAATTTGTCTGTGTGAAAGGGGTCTTTCTTCTTGGAATAAGATATTTGTTGTTGTGTGGTAAACATCATACAGATTTGTTGTTGTCTTGCGCGTATAAAATTTCTACACAGTTAGTAAACAGAAATTTGTTATTGCCTTGGGTTCCACGCAGTTAGTAAGCAGCATATCAAATTGTTGTTGTTTGCGTGTTTAAAATTTCTACGCAGTTTGTTGTTGTGAATAAGTTTTCTTAGCAAGCTACGCAGTTAGTAAACAGTAGTTTACTTTATTGCGAAATTATTTTCTATTAAAACTAAAGCAAGACGCATCCGGGGGAAAGCATTAATACATTTCAAATAAATTTTTTTAATAATAAAATTATTATTTATAAAATTTTTTTAACATAGAAATATATATAATTAGCTTCTAAACGGTAAATCCAGGCTATGGTGCCTTCTAAGTCTTCCTGTTTCTTCAGCATCATATTGTAGAGCAATGGCTAATGGGTTCACGTGTTGACTCAATCGTCCCAGGTAGTTTAGATCGTTGTGTATTGTATTATTTGATACGTACCATCGAACTTTGACAATTGATCTATGGGTTTTAGTCTGATATCTTTGTAGGATTTCAATGTTTGAAATGCTAGTTGTACCCCAAAGTTGAATTCCATAAGACCACACAGGTTTTAAAAGTTTTTTTATATACAAGAATCTTGTTTTCCAAGCTTAATTTAGATTTTGAATTTAATAGCCAATAAAGTTTTCTCGTTTTGATATTTAACTGTTGTTTGGATACCCAAAATTTTAACCGATTCTTTTTGAGGTATAATATTATTAAAAAAAAAAATGAACAGCAAGACGACTTGAACTCGAACCATGTGTCCAACGCATTCAGTCTGCAGCAAATTTGATGCAGAATTAGGGCAATTACAAGATAATAAAATCGCAATATTATATGCGTATTTGGCGATTAAAATATTATTATTAACTGGCATATCTGACGTAAAGATTGTGTATAAAATTGATTCAAGTATACAACCTTGTGGGAACCCAGACTTTATGTTATACATATATATCAAAAATCTCTGTGTTAACTTTAACATAAAAACTTCTACCTGTTAGGTATGATTTTAAAAGTACGTAAAATGGTGTTCGAAGAATATTTTTCATTTTAAAGCCTAAAGGCCGGGGCACATAGAATCCGTCATGCGTTATACTTTGACGTATTCAACTGAAGTCAAAGTAACGACGGATTAAGGCCGTGTCAGATAAAACTTTGTTGCTTTGCGTGACATTTGAAACTTTAAAGCAAAACGTGTATGTCACAATGAAAACTTTGACAACACTCTTAATATGTTTGTTTACATACGAAAAAGGTACACATGTGGAATTATTGAAGTTTTTCTTTTAATTAAAACATTGAAATTGTACAAGTATTTCGTTTAAGTAAAACATTGAAGTGATTTGAAATTGTAGAAGTGTTTGTTTTGTGTAAAAAAATTCAATTGATTTCGAATTGAAGCGCAAAGCACACAAAAAGTTGAATGTTGGTTAACTTTTCGCTTTGCTTTGCGTCAGAAGTTCTTTATGTGGCAACTTTCATACATTTACGTACATTTTAACTCAAATGTCAAAGCGAAACTCTGACGCAACGCAAAGCAAAAGTTTTATTTGACACGGCCTTCAGGTTGGCACAATGAGTACTTTGTTGATGGATAAGAAATCAGCTGTTTTTTTGTTTTTCTTATTTTATATTTTTTTGCAGCAAAGTTTTATTATTTATTTCTATTAATGGTAATTTATTTATTATTATTATTATTTTTATTATTATTATTATTAGTATTATTATTTCTAACTTATTTTAAAAATATTTTACTACAATAGAGCGAAAATAAAAAAAATACAAGAAGAAGAATCAAATAAAAAATGTCAAAGTACTCAACGTACGTCAAAAGTTGGCCAACATTCGTACTTTGCGTTGACGGAGACGTATTGATTGTGACAACGCTGATAAGAAAACGTGTATTTCAACTTATGTACTTGTCAGTTGAAAAATATAACGTATGACGGATTCTATGTGCCCAGCCTTAAATGTCATACTCTATCAAAGCTTTGTTGTACATCGAGAAATACTCCTGAACAACATATTTTATTTTCCAATATATCTCGTATGTAGGCAACGATACGATAGCATTGCTGGGAAGTTCCGTGTTTTTTCCGAAAACCAATTTGGTATTCTGGAATAATGTTCGGTCTGTATAAAACTGACATTAATCATTCTAAAAATAATCTTTCAAACATTTTAGCAAAAATAACCAATAAACTAATCGGTCTAAACAATGACACAATATTTTCTGGCTTGTTTGCTTTGTTGATCACTACCATTTCTGGGCATTTCCATTGTGTTTGAAAATAGTTTAACCTTAAAATGGAGTTATAAAAAGCTGTTAAATATACAGCTGCTTTTTTTGGAAGTGCTTGGACGATTTTTACATCAACACTATCATAGCCAAGAGACTTCCGACAAATTCAAATTAATTTAAAAATTTGTTTAAAAAAAACAAACATACAAAAAACAGAACTAAAGCAACAGACTGCACAGCATTTTAATTGGTCGCTAAAAAAAAAGTCGGAATCTCGAACTTTTTAATGTGATTTTAATGGACTTAGATACGTATTTATTATGGTTACAATTTATTATGATAACAAAAAGCCGACTTCAGCATGCTGAATCCAAATCTGTTTACAGATTGATTCTATAACGTCTAGTTTTTGAGATATTCTTATTTAAATAAAGTACTGATGCGTGATAAGATTTACGTCAGCGCCTAGCTGTGTAAGCCATAACTTGACGGCGCATCATACCACTGTGGATAAAATGTATCGTCATCCTCGCCCTAGAAAGCCTTCAGATACGTATATCCTCCAGTCACTCATAGTTGCAACTTTAAGAGCTCGGAGCAGGCCAACGCCCCCACTCTTTGCTGAAAAGTTGGAGACTATCCTCGCCCTAGAAAGCCTTCAGATACGTATATCCTCCAGTCACTCCTAGTTGCAACTTTAAGAGCTCGGAGCAGGCCAACGCCCCCACTCTTTGCTGAAAAGTTGGAGACTATCCAACTCCTTTTCCAGAACGCATGAAGCTTTATAAAATTTAAGAATACAACCTAAAGGCTAAAATACAAGCTAAAAGGCTAAAAAGCAAAAAACTGAACTCTGGGACTTTACTGAATCCCGTGGAAATAAAATGGCATTGTCCAGTTGGCTCCTGCTAGCCTTGTAGGGGACTGGGCTCTCTGTGAGATTCCATCAAAGCATATCGATGTGTGTGTGGGGGGGTGGATAAGTACTGATACTGAAATATTCCGAAATCGTATGTGATGTTAAGCGCCAATTTTGTTGTATGAAGCAACATACAATTTTGCTACTCACATCACAAGCATTAATATTTTGTGTATTCTCCTTCTAATCCAGCGAGTATAGTCAATACTTTTAAATCGGTAGATATATTCCGCAAATAGCAATTGTACTGAATTCTATTGAGGATATAATTTCTCCAGATTTATATCGAGTTTTCTCAAAAATCGCATTATATGAGCTGTTATAGAAGGGATTACATCAAACGAGTTCAAGTTTAATTCAGGGGTCCGTTCTTTCTCGTACCCTATATCTTATTTTTTTATATGATCTTCTTTGTCAAACTTTCAATCCTATATACTCTTTCGCAGATGACAGCAACATCTGTCATTCGTATTCATCCAGTAATAGACAGAACCAGTTGGAGGTGGGTTTCAAAACATGAATAATACGATTAATCATGTTCTCACAGTAATTTCTGAACGAAGTCGTGCGAATAGAGTCGCCCATAAGACTCAATGTTGCATTTTTACGTATAGATATGTATTCGGAAATGGTGATGCATCCGTTACTATGAGTGATATAAGTATTAAGAAATCGAAGGATCTTGATGTTCTTGACATGAAAATCCAGTGTGATTTTCGATGGACTAAGCACATTTTTCAGGTTTCTAACAAAGCTTCCAAGTGCCTCGGTTTTCTAAAACGGTGTAGAAGATACTTCACTCCATCCGATCATCATTGGGGAAAATAGGGTATCCAACTCTTCTGATTCTCTAAAGCATCGACGCAATGTGAGTTGTATTTCACTGTTTTATCGTTACTATAATGGTAAGTGCATTAATGAAAGGAAAAAAACTTGTTCCCGTTAAGTGCACGTTTTTGCGTTTAACATACTTTTTGGTGAGAGCCCATCCACTTGTGGTTGACTGGTCAGTAAGTCGCACTACGCATTATAGAGAAAATTCGTTTTTTAGCAGAAAAATCCTAATGTCCTAATGACAGGAAAGGCCTTTCTCCAGATGCATTTCCTGTCACTTTCAATGTGGGAAAGTTTAAATTGAATGTCTACAAACACTACTCCATCTTTCCTCCACCCCATTACTTAATTTCCTAGTTCTGACACAATGCATTGCATGTGTAGGGGTCATCTCCTAGTGCTGGTCCGAAATGAAAAAAATTAAAAAGCAAAAGAAACACAAATTTTAATTGCAATAAATACAAAATCCATAAATCTATTATTAGAAAACTAATAAAAAGATATAAATCTACAAATCATTTAACCGTGTATCATTCGGGCGGTGCAGCAAAAAAAAAGTACACAACGCGAAGACAGAAAAAGTATCTGAATTTTGAAGGAAAAACCATGTTTCACCCCAAAAAACCGCTTCTTAACCAATATGCATAAAAAGATAAAAGTTGACTATTAAATTTTAAAGTCTTGGTATCGTTAATGTTAGATTAAGTTTTGACAAAAAGTATCTGAATTGGACAAAAATGAAAAACGATGCTTTTTAGCGATGAGTCCAAATTGACTTGAATCCTGTTAAAAACATGTTCGGTATACGAAAAAGAAGCGTCTCGGACAAATTTTTAAGAAAACAGGAGATATATTTCAAACGTTAAGTTATGAGTGGAAACATATTCCACAATCTACAAATGAGCCATTGATTTTGAAAGGGAGACAACTCCAGTTTGAGTGGCCACTTTTAAAACCGAACTGCAAATCTGGACTATATGCTATATTAAATTCTCTCTCCATTTTTTCTCGAATAATTTTTTCCAAAAATTTTCCTAAATTAGAAAATAAAGAGATTGGGCGTAAATTGTCTACATTGATGGAATTTATCTTTTTTTCGGACAGGTACAATTTTTGACGTTTTCCAGGCTGTTGGAAAATTTGAATTGTTTAAACAATTGTTAAAAAAAAAAATTAATACAAATAAAAATAATGTACATCTTTTAATTAAATAGGTTCACAATAGTCAGCTTTTGCGTATGTTGCATACGCGCATCTTCAAGCTTTCGTTTATGTCGTACATCCGCAACTTCAAGATTTCGCTTTTATTATTATTATTTACGTGCAACTGCAAGCATTTGAATATATCACATACACGCAACTTCAATCATTCGCTTATGTTGCCGCAACTTCAAGCTGGGGGAACCACCAATTTAACAACTCAACTTCTGTATTGCATATATGAAATCAGCAGTTTGGACACCGAGAAAACAGAGATAACGAAATTATTACATTTTCTCTAAATTCTTAAGAAAGCGACAAATATAGTGCTATATTTGTTAACAAAGATGAGAAAATGAGCAAAACAAAAAAAAAGACATTTAATAAGAAAACACAAAAAAATAGTTTTGTTTTGTAAGATAACATTAATAAATTATTAAATTGTGTGAAAATGTGATTTGCTTATTAATGCTTCTTGTTGGTGACTTGTTTAATAAGTGAAGTAAAATACTTAAAATTATAAACACAAGAAAAAATAGAGTATTTTACGAACGCATAAGAGAAGAAATTAGAAAAAAATATATGCATTCCCCGGTACACAAAACTTTTGCAAGTTTGTTCATTCTTGTAATTAGTTGCCGATCTTACGGAAGCTAATAGTGATGTAGTTGAAACGGAGCTCACAAGTGAAATGGACTAGCAAATTTACTTTTCCCAAAACAAGAATCCAGTTAGTAGTTTGCAACCACAAGCACAGTCTTATCCACAACAAAGAATAAGTGTGGCAAATTGTCTTTGCCATTTATGGAAGTGTCCAATATTAAACCTTTACACTGCCAAACCAACCCATCCTTATGCTGGTCTTTATGAATAAGTAAATAAATAACATAAACATGATGGTCATGGGTAAACAACGAAATTGAACTTATTAAAAAATTAAGTAATATCTGATTTTTAATTTCAGAAAAGATTCTATTTGAGCAAACAATGAGCGAAAAACCAAACTGTGCTACGATACATCAACAAATTTTGTAAGCTTTCGGTTGCAACTTCCTCAAAATGTTTTAAGAGAAGATCGCATATTCATTGTCAAATTCACCAACGACAGCCATTTATGGAAATGTCACGTCTAATAACTTACCAACAGTCAAACATCATCCATAAATTATATTAATAAAAATTCATTTAGTAGTTCAGTCAACAAGTTCATTTATATACAATAAAAGGTAATAAATACCTACAATAAATTAGTATTGTAAAATTTATTATTCGGAATCATTGTTGAGCTAGTCTGAGTTTACGCTTATTGTGCTAGATAAGCTATCTCGCGAAATGGTGCGATCGAAAGCAACCATTTCTTCCTCGCCGCTGAAAATATTAGCATTAATCTGCTAAATTACCGCTAGAATTAAATAATTGATCTATAGTAGATTCAGTAGAAATTACAACACCTTTATATATGTTTCATTTTTTTTTAACTAGAAGCACAAAACGGAATTCGTGATTGGTAACTTTTCAAGAAAGAGATGTCTATAGACGGTATATTTATGTATATATATATATAGTAGATCGTGATATCTCTGTTGAGTCTCTGGTTTTAAGTTCGCAATAAATAAGTAAAGAACTTGATGCCACAGTCTAAGTTTGTGCTTGATGCGTCAGCAACAATTCAATAAATTCAATCTGATTAAATTTAAATAGGTATAACAAATTTAAATAGTTTTATTTATTTATTTATAATTTTTTTTGTTTTAGATTTTGGCAGTTTGAAATAATGGCAAGCGGCGGCAAGGGAATGGAAAATGCCACTGACATAACAAGGCATATTTCTAATTATCGAAATATTAACAATTTTTTGAACATTTTGGTTAAAGATTGCGTTGTAGCAACAGAAAAAGTTGGCCAAGAATTCAAATATCCCTATAGTATAGTCAAAAATAAACTCCACCCTACTTATGGCGTTTTCATGGACTATTTTATACGCAAAGTTTTGTCCAATCAGCATAAAATTAATTTAAGGGATGAAAATGCAGAACTTGTTTTGGGCAATAGAAATACTTATTTTATTGGGAATACTTTACAGAACAAAGATTTATCAGAAGATATCGAAAAAAGTTATAAAGTTTTTAGAGATTCCAAATACCAAGCAATGGAAAATATTAAATGCATTAAAACTGTATCTTTATGTACACTTTTATTTTTTGACGATAGACTTCCAAGAATTGAAGTCGAATCTAACAATGCAAATCTTCTGGAAATTATAAAATATTTTAAAAAACTTCCCTACTCAAAAGTTCAAATCAAATTTAAAGTCGACTGTAAATATTTTAACGGGAATGCTGATATCATCTTTGACGAAAAAGTAATGTACGAAATAAAAACATCTCAGTACCCTAACGTCAAACGTTCGGATACAACGTTTAATCTAGCCAATTTCTACAAATTGATTTTGTATGGCTTCGGGTATTATAAAGCAACTGGTGTGATAATAAAAAAATTTATAATATATAACCCCTTGCTTGGTTATGAATATAAAATTCAACTCGACGATATTGATATGGTACACTTCGAAGAAGTCTTAAAAAAAGATTTATGTGGGTAGACATACCCAGACATAGATTATAAAGTCATATTTACCATTTTTACATGTTGTTTATTGAAGTTTCATTATACTAAAATATTCATAAAAATTAAATGTCTGCATTTTTATTTGATTACTATGCAACTTAGGCTATAGCCAGATTCTGGTGAGCAGAGTAAAAGACAGTTACGTAATGTAAAAAATAGAAAAAATACCTAAACCCTCAACGGTTGGAAATATGAAGGTCTTTATTATATGGCAGTTTAAAAATCACTTCTATAATGTATGTTATAGCGCATCTTCACCGTATACCAACCGGGTAATATTAGTAATATTCCTAGGACTTTGACTTTTCCCTATTACAATAAAGCATGTTCTGAAAATGACATTTTGTGAAAGAAGATTAAGACAATTAACTTTCGATATGTGCTTGGATTTTCCAATGGGTTAAAATTACTTTTATTTGGGTACGGTTTTCCGTCGACCCTCATCAAATTTGGTTTGTGAACAAACCGGTTTTGGCTGTTTGCCATCTTCAGTGTTCTTTTCGTACTATTCTTTTCGTATAATTCTTTCTGATTTTAGCCTGTGACTTCTAGAAATGATTTAATCATATAGCTAAACAGGTGCGTAAGTTGAATAATAATAAGTAGAATATTTTTGTATATGCGGGAACCCCTTAAAGGCCCAACTATAATATGCATAATATGGCTTAAGCTAATGTCAAAAGTTGGACGAAAAGTCAGTCAAATGTTTAAGCGAATCAAAGAAGACTTTTACGTGGCTATATACATACTTACATGAATACAGAAATTATTATATACCTAATAATCATATATGGCAAGCAATAATGTACTCAACAAAACTTTTCGTCAAGTTTCATCAAATATTAATTGCTTAAGCAAAGTACGAAACTGATCGTGATTCCGCACGGAAACAGCTGATTTTGCATTGTGTATTGTGTTATAGATAAATTAGTAAACAAATTGCAATGGAGGACAAAAGCGAAAAAATATTTTATCTGAATTTAATAGAAAACGTACAAAGAAAAAATTGCTTATATGACAAATAGACGCGTTTTATTATAACCGCAATTCAAAGAAATGAGCATGGAAAGAAGTAGCAGAAGAATGCAGTAAAAGTGGTAAGAAATACCTTGAAGAGTTTTGTTTGCGTCTTTCATTTTCATACTGATATAAATTATATAAAGTCGCAGAGTGCAAACACAGATGGTAGTTACTACGGGAACGTTTCTGCAAGGAAATGAAGAGGATGGAAGCTCCATCAGACAGTGGACAACATATGATTATTAAACATTTTTTTGATAATAAATTTCATTTATTTAGAAAGAAATTATTTTTTGCAAAAGTACGAATAAAAAAAATGTGTAACTGTGTATAATAATTTCTATATTCGTATAAGTAGATTATAGCCACCTAAAAGTTTTCATTGATTTGCTTAAGCAATTTTTTACATTAGCTTAAGCCAGCATATGCATATTGTAGTTGGGCCTTTACCCTATGCTAAATAATACTAAGTTCACACTTGTGTTTTTGAACGTGTTTAAGCAAAATGTTTTAAAATTTAAACACAGCCGTTCACACTATAATTGAGATGTTTAAGGCTGACGTTTTATCTACTTCTTTTACCTTAAAAATGATTTTTTGTAGTGAAAACAGCCATTTTAGTTGGGATTTAAACCCAAACCCCAGACTACTACCCTACAGGGCAAAAACGCAATTAGCACGTCCCAAAATTATATGAAATTCAGAGTTGTATTTGAAATTTACGCGTTTAACGACGTTTTTAAATCAAAAACAACTCATTTGAGATGTTTAACAAAACACGTCAATGTATGGTAAAACACCTTAAATTCGCCGTGTTTAATGCTTAAACACGATTGAGATGTTAAACACGCTAGGTGTGAACTTATACCAAGTTCACACTTGTGTTTTTGAACGTGTTTAAGCAAAATGTTTTAAAATTTAAACACAGCCGTTCACACTATAATTGAGACGTTTAAGGCTGATGTTTTATCTACTTTTTTTACCTTAAAAATGTTTTTTTGTAGTGAAAACAGCCATTTTAGTTGGGATTTAAACCCAAACCCCAGACTACTACCCTACAGGGGCAAAAACGCACTTAGCACGTCCCAAAATTATATGAAATTCAGAGTTGTATTTGGAATTTACGTGTTATACGACGTGTTTAAATCAAAAACAACTCATTTGAGATGTTTAACAAAACACGTCAATGTATGGTAAAACACCTCAAATTCGCCGTGTTTAGTGCTTAAACACGACTGAGATGTTAAACACGCTAGGTGTGAACTTAGTATTAGTATAAAACACCTCAAATTCGCCGTGTTTAATGCTTAAACACGATTGAGATGTTAAACACGCTAGGTGTGAAATTAGTATTATACTTTTACGCAATAAAATGTCGTTTTGATGTTTTTGTGCATATATATGTAACGGGTGTTTTAATAGTTAGTAGCTTAAGTGGACCCAAGAAAAGCGAATTTCGTTTAACGATGAAGCCCACTTTTGTTTAAATAAATACTTCAAAAAACAAAACTGCAGCATTTGGCGTGATGATAATCCTCAAATGTATGTTAAAGCACCGCTATAATCAGAAAAACTGACTGATTGGCTTGCTTTATGGGTTGGTCGAATCATTGGTCCGCGCTTCTCAGAACGTTACATTTATTGGTTACCGCTACAGAGGCATGATTACGACTGACCACTTGGAGGACGCCAAAAATTTTGGAATAAGAAATTACATTTAAATTGAATTTTTTTTTCATAATAAATTGTTCTTTTACTAGATATGTATGCATGCAACTGTAAGAATGTTCACAATAAAAAATTTTAAATAAGCTCATGTTTATTTTTTAATCTTTTTTTTGATATTTCAAGTCTCGTTAAAATGAAAACTCGATTATTTGAACTTTTTCTCCGATCCATTGAGTTTCAAATTATCAAGAGTCGACTGTATATACATATTTTGGAACTAAAAAATCAAAGCCGTCTATAAGCTGCCGCCGTATTGCTTCCGCTCAATTGATAATTTGAACACGACTTTGTACTCATACATATATACAAAACAAATTATGGAATAGTCAAACTCACTTTTTAATGTGACACAAAACATATTCATATGCAATATAAATGGCTTTGGGTACTTTATGTCGCTTATGCCTTTGTGTTTTTCAAAATGATTGTAAGGAATTAATCAAAGACGACGGTTCATGCAGTGAAGCTTATGAGATTGCCAGCAAATATTTTGATCCAATGGTAGGTACGCTTAAGAAATATTAAGGAAAAAAAATTAAAATATGACGTTAGTTATTGATGTCTGATCAGGAACACAAACAGCCAATAATTTGTTTAGTTTGCTGGCAACATATTCAGGATTTCTATATTTTCCAACAGAATGTGTATGAAACACATTCAGAATTAGAAGCTAAAGAACTTGGTTCGACCGTTAAGCTCGAAGCTGAATATTTTGACAAACCTACTACATCAACAGATAATCAATTGCATAAAGAAATTAAAAGTAAAGTATATGCGACTTCTGTTGAGAGCTGTGTTTTAGAAGAAAATGATGCGTTCACTTCCGAGGATGAAAGACCTTTGATTGAAAGCTGTATGAACATTACAGGAAAACCAATTGTTAAGCAAAAACTAAAAAACAAAACTGAAGAGGAGTTGGCACAAAGTAATAGAAACCAAAAATTAGATTGTTTAATAAAAACACAAACTGAGCTAGTAAGTAATTCGCAATTACCAGATAGTTATCTCGTAAGCGCTAAATCAGATGCCCACCAAAAAACTTTGGAAAATGATGCTTTTATAGCTGCTTGGAGAACTGAATTGGATTGTGTAAAGTGCAACGAAACATTTGCAAATTTCACTTTATTGCGCAAACATTTTCTCAAGCATCATTCAGGCGACAAATGCTTTATTATCTGTTGTGGTCGTAAATTTCGCAGCCGATATCATATTGTAGAGCATGTAAAGCTTCATATGAATCCAAATGCATACCGATGTGAAGTCTGTGGTAAATGTAGTACAAACAGTAGAAACTTAGCTAAGCATATAAAAGAACTACATAGTGAAGACGGCAAACAACGCAGTTTGAAATGTCCAACCTGTTTCAAAGTTTTGGCCAACAAGAACTCCTTGAGAGTTCACATGGAAACGCATGAAACTAATTTGTCATATATTTGCGGGGAGTGCGGCAAAGGCTTCCCTTCCGAACAAAAACGCACTCTGCATGAGCGCTATGTTCACAAAGCAACACTTATTTGTGATCAATGTGGGAAAAATCTGCACAACCACTATGCAATGAGACAACATCTTCAACAACACGCCGGCGTTCCAAAACGAAAATGGCCCTGTGACATGTGTAGCGCAGAATTGAATTCACGGTCTAGTCTAAAACGACATAAACAGATCATACATCAAGATGGCTCTACAATATACGTGTGCAGTGTTTGCGGCAAAGTTGCAACCACAGAAGTAGCTCTTCTAACGCATAAACGAAATGTGCATTTATCAGGGCGCAATCACAAATGCACACTTTGTGGCAAAGCCTTTAAATTTCCCAGAGTTTTGCGGGAGCACATGGCAACTCACACGGGCGAGGATCTTTATCGCTGTCCACACTGTGAGAAAACATTTAAGACAAATGCTAATATGCATCATCATCGCAAAAAAGCGCATCCTGAAGAATGGGCTAAGGGTAGATTAAATAGACCTCAAGTGGCAACAGTTGATTTTAATTCCGTGCAAAAGGAAATTGTCATTTAAACTTATTAAATTTATAGCACTTTAAAAATGTTTGTAATTAAAACGTGCACTAGTTATCAACAACTTAAGGGTTTAAAAAGAGAATCATAATAAGCTGCAAACGTTATAGGCAATAGGACCGACCCAAAAGTCAAAAATTGAGTTTTATTTCTAGGAATTAAGAAATTAGAATTTTACTTGGACAAGTGTATTGCAACACTACACAAGTAACAAGTAAATGTATGCATATAGACGAAAATTTTTAATGGGGGTTATTAAAAATTATAATTTTTTCTTGGTGGCCACCAGATAAAGTTAGTTGGGATTTTTTCGACTAGCGTTGATAAAACTTAAACTTGAAAGTAATTTCGAATTTATCTTTTATTATGAAACTACTTAATGGAAAATGAATTTAATTTGCAAAGGATCGAGTTTATTTTCCTTGTTGTCATACTGAATAGCATGTTGCGCAGTCGATAAAGAGTAAATTATGCAATGGTAAATCCTATTTCATGTTCTTGTCGCCAATTTAATCTTTTATTTCTTGATATGTATTTTGTTAATCAGGAATGTCATCAAGTCCTTATTTCTTCCTTGTTTAATATGAATTAAATGCAAGTTATTTTTTTAATGTCAGCAAGCATATTAATTGATTAAAAAAGATAGCAATTTAATACTTGATACTCTCAGCGCTCCTGGCTACAACAATAGAGTAATCGTACCTTATCAACAGTCCCAATCCAGTATTTTTTGCTACGCTATGCCTACTAGTAGAGTCAGTCACTCGCACAAAATTTCAAAACTACCTATTATTGTTCTCTGGATTCACGAGGCTTTTTGCTT
Source organism: Trichopoda pennipes (assembly GCA_030448955.1). Taxonomy (NCBI): domain Eukaryota; kingdom Metazoa; phylum Arthropoda; class Insecta; order Diptera; family Tachinidae; genus Trichopoda; species Trichopoda pennipes. The sequence continues at coordinate 4,313,699 of JASKUP010000010.1, read as the reverse complement.
TCAATCTAACAAATATTTTGTTCGATTATACACAATAAAATCAATATATAGTTCTCTACACCACGTTTTAATGAAATTGGAAAAATGAGAAATTTTAATATAAAGTTGAGAAAATTACAAGTGAAGTTAAGAAATTTTACTTCGAAATTTAGAAAATTATATAATTTTTTTCTAAAACAAATTCAGGAATTTAATATACTTTAATTTCAATAACATTTTTAATGTGATTATCATCCTAAATTATATAGAATTAATTTAGTGAAATTAATTATTTTTTGGCTAAACTGCATACTAACATATAATAGTTTTAAAGCCTTATTCTGCACGTATCTGATGTTTTCCATTTTACCTTCTAAACTTCAAAAGTCTTTCTTTAATATATGTAATTAGTAACATTTGAGATTGAAAAATTCGAAAGAGATAATTGGGCAGTACTAAATAAACTTAATTCTTCTGAAAGTGCATTAGCTTTACAATTAAGATTATGTCGAATGGAGTTTACGTTTCAATTGCTGTCTCTATTTAAATGTTTATTTAAATAGTGTATTAACTTCTTCAATTGTTTTAACTTCTAGTAGCCCTTAAAATTAAAGTTTCATTTAGCTATTCTCTTCTTCGATACATTCTTTACTATATGAAAGTTTATAGTGGATGATATTCATCTAATCTGCATCAAATAAGAATTATATTTAACAGAATAATATTATTACTCCAAGTTTTCTTAGAAAAAGATTTTAATGATATTGTTAAAACCATAATCTTATTTATATATTCTTTAAATATTTTCTTAAATTAATATCTAAATTCTTAGAAAAATACTACTAGTTCGTATTAGAATGAAAAGATCTTTGAGGTTTCCATCTGTAAAATTAAGCATAACTTACTAAATATTTACTTTCGAATGTTTTCTATTTTCAACTGACTTAAATATTCTGTTTTTGGATAGTCTATAACTATCTGCCATTTTTTTATTTATTTTCGTTTATTTTCGAAAATATCAAAATTGGTGAGATAAAAAGAGAGCCACTTTTCGTAATATTTTGTTGAAACATTTCTTCCATTTGCCGATTTATCTCTCCCTCATGGATTTGACGATATCTGTGTATTTTAAAATATACAATTTTATGTTTGAGTTCGTGAGTATGAATGACATAATGTCATGCTTTCGTGAAAGAATGCATCTTCGTTAGCTTTAAGTAGACTATCAGGCATGTTCTTGAAATCACATACTTTCAAATCACATGCGGTTTTAAAATCACACTTGTGTTTTTATGCTGTTCTGTAAATCACACTGTTTTTGTAGTTTTCGATGTGATTTTACTTTCCTGAAAGCACAAGAAAACAGCTGATTTACCTGACAAACACAAAAGCAAATAAAAAATGTTCAGTAAAAAAGGTGCCCTTACAATTTTCTAAATTTTAAAGTGTTTGTTTTCAACAATAAGTAATTATGTAACAAAATTAATAAGAAAACATATTGGTTGAATTATTTCAGTAATTTATTTTACAGTTTTCATTGTGATAGTAGCAAAATTACCCTAGTGATTTCAAATTGCAAGTGGCAAACGTGAACGTTTTAAAAGCACATAAATTTGTGCACAGAACACATTTCTTGTGCTTTCAAATCACTTTCATGAAATGTGATTTTCAGAACAGGCCTGATATTCACATCAAAAACAATCAATAACAATTTTAGTACTTCCTAAATCAACAAAAAAGGGAAAAATATGTGAAAAAATAATAACGAGAAATAAATACATTCAATTCCCAAAAAGAAAGCTTTATAATTTACAATTGGCCTTCATTACAACAAATTTTTCAAAAGAAAAAATCATAAAGTGATTGCCGCCTTAGACTATTGACGATCCCGGCAAAATAAAACAGTCGTTCAACTGGAGCTGAAGACGTTAAGGGCGTGTTAAAGAAATAAATTCATCTCTTAGTAAATAATATTTTTGTCAAATCTGGTTAGCGCTTGCATTATCATTTATAAAGCTGAAGAACTGATGTTTTATTGCAGATCGTTGGTCAATTTTAATCCGTTCTGTTAATCTGGGGAGAAGGGCTTACTTCAATCTCATCATCTACAAAGTCAAATCTTTAAAGTAAAAAACAAATAAATGTACGCAAAAGCTCACCGTCTTCAGTGAATTCAAAAAAATCGGGCATATTCGATACATTATTAATTTTCGTTTCAAAATTGAATGTTTGAAAATTTTTGGCGTAAACAAACTCAGTTAATTCCGGCAATTCTGGACTTAATATCTGCTTTAATGCTTTCAGATTTATGAAGAATGGAAACAGGTTATCAATCACCAATCGATGAACAACAATAATAATACATAGTAAAAAATAAAAAAAAACTAGTTAAATGATGGTGAATTTCATGTAGAAAAATGTTTTTGTGATCAAAAATAATCCTTGAAAGTAGTCGAATTATTTTTTGATTACTTTCTCGTAAATTTTTATTAATCTTAATTATTTTTGGATTATTTGTAACCGTAATCAATTAGTAATGGTGAGAATCTGAAAATAATCGTAAGTCCCAATTTACATTGTACGATTTTTGTCGCTGCAATTCTTAGTTTGTTGTTATAAATAAAATGCGTAAAGAGAATAGAGGAAGAGAGGAACTCTCTTTACACCTCTTATTTACAACAACAAAATAAGAATTGCAGCGACAAAAATCGTACAATGTAAATCGGGTGTTATATAACCATTACTTCAATTAAAAAAAAATAATCTAATTGCTAATTATTATGATTCGTAATCATTACTTAACTTTGCTATGTAACATCCTACTTTCCTCCTCGCTTAAGTCATCTCTTGAGAGCTTCTTAGCTACTTCATCAATTTTTGAACATTCTAATGTATTGGAAAATTTTATTTTGCTGTTTACTTCGTTATTTTCTTCAATTTTTTAAGATCTTAAAGATATTTTGTCCTACAAGATTATCGAATTGTATTTTTTTAAGTTTCCAACACATTAGTTTTTTCATTAAATTTCTTTGAAAATTCTTATTTATTTTGTATTTTACTATAATTTGTTAATTTACGGGTGTATGCATAAAAAACGCTTACTTGAGCTTTAAAGTGCACGTTAGTCCCAGTTTACATTGGACGACTTTTATCGCTGCAACTCGTAGTTTATTGTTGTAAATAATGTGAGTAAAGAGAATAGGGGAAGAGAGTAACTCTTCCACTGTTTTCTTTACACACATTATTTACAACAACAAACTACGAGTTGCAGCGACAAAAGTTGCACAATGTAAATTCGGTCTTAGTTAACAAACACTTTAAGGCTAACAGACGTTTGTTAAAAAATGGTATTCATAAACAGCTAATGTATGCTTTAGTAAAATTAGCATTTTGATTCTGGCAATGCCACTATTTTCAGTTGTCACGTTGTAGTTAACGATGTATAAAAATGAATATATTTATCCGGGTATTTAGATTCATAAAAAATGTTTTTATTGTTTTCAGCAAAATCAACATATTGTTTTTGTTTTTTATTAATCTTTTTAATAAAAAGCAAAGAACCCAAAAAAGGTCAATTTGCAAGGCTTACGAAGAACTTCCAAAGAATTTGTTCATATTAAAAAAATAATTATTCGGATAACAAGCTTTGTTTTGATTATATGTACATCAATAAAACTTTTGTTTAAAATAATTAATTATAATTATATTTTTGTAAAATATAAAATAATGATGTAAAAATGTTTTATATTGAATGACGTGTTATATTTTAGTTTTTAATATTATTTGTATACTACAATTTGTTTTTAATAAACATTTTGGGAATAACAAAGTAAAAGTGTCAATTAAGCCGTTTACATTGAAAGTGGCATAAGTCACAACTGAACACTTTTTTTCATTTTTAATAAATTTGAAATTAATAAGTTGAGAAGTATTGAGATTTTTTTGAGAGGAGTATTGATAATTAACGGTATAACAAAAATGTTTATTTCGAAAGCGGTGTAAATCGCTGTACTCAGGAAATTAATTACGGAGCTTCGCGTGAAAGAAATGGAAACATGTAATAAGTGTGTATGAAGTATTGTTGTGATTATTGGACTTATTTTTATTAGTACGAAAGAATAGTGCAGTTTACTGAACTATATTATAGTGATATCTAATATACTACACATAATTAGCATTATTTTTATTATTCTCAGGAAGTTGCTTCGTGTTGTATAAAATATTTAAGAATGTCACAACTCAAAAGCATATTATTGCACATAGTGACTTATGTAAAGGATAAAATAGTAATAGTAGTAATAGCCCCCTGTCGAAAAATCCTTCACAGTACAAAACATGGAGAAAAAAGATTTTATTTCAACACAATCATTAGAAAAATCCGTTTAAGAAAGAAAACTAAATACAGACCAGTTAAAATGGCTAAAAATTAAAATGTTTTATAAACTAATTTAAAATAAAAAGATGACTATAACAAAGTAACTTATGTCACTTTTAAAATAAACGGCTCAGTTTATTGTAAACACAATTTGTTTTGTTTTGAACTTTCAATAATAAAATTGAACTGTTAAGGTAACGTTTTTTGAATACAACTTTAGGAAATTGTGCTTAATAACGGCAGTTAAACCTATGCATACGGCTGTTAGTGTTTTGGAACGTTAGACTGTGTGTTTTTTCCGTTTGTTCTGTAAAAGGATGTCTTTAGTAGATTGGTTAATCATTAAACATCAGATTTTAATATTTTGAACCATTAATTTCACCATCAGTTAGTTGGGCTTGCAACCGAAAATTTACTTTATCGATACGGCCAATCTCCAGTATGTAAATTATGACCCGCTCTTTCCAGACTAACATAAGCCTTTTTATTAAAACGAACGTGTCGTGTCTATTGTCAAAATGTGACTAACTTTTATTCATATTATCTTTTCTACATTTTCTTTATCTTTTCCTTGGGGTCGCCAGATGGCCAAATATTTACATCTTACATATATTTGGCACAATGGTAACTTGTACATACATACCTTTTTTTAAGTTTTATTATTAATCCCATTTTATCTTGTTAATGTTTATTGCTTGATGTAAAATTTTATTTTATTCACAACTTACTTATCCTGAATGTTTACCACAAGATACTGTTTATTAATTTTATTTGTTATCTTTTAATACGGTCTTGAAATCAGCCTAAAAATTATCAATAAATTATTGGTAACTCTACTTACAAATCCAAACATACATATGTGGATTAGTTGCCAAAGTTATAAATAATGTTCCCATATTTGCTTCACACATTCCATCCTGTATTCCTTGAAATGTTACAATTTTTACATTTCATGCTTTTTCCTTTGTATTGACGTTTACAGTTCTTCTATGCTATTATTGTGTTACTTGCTGAAAGCAATCACTATGCCAACAATTTAAAATAGGAAAAATTTCGGTTATGAGTACAAAAATATAACGGAAATATGGTATGTAAAGTTATAAAAATAAAACTAAATAAGCACGAGCTTTGTTGCTAGTTGTTTTACTGAATGACGTCAGCGCTTCTGTAAATATAAAGAAATAAGGTGAAACCGGCACAATTTGTCTCGGCTAGTTTTTAAAAAAAATTTCTCACAATATACGGAAAATATTTGGGAAATTAAAGATTCAGCATAAATTACTGCCGCTACTTTTTTCACTTTCTATTTGATTGCACCTCCGACATGTTTTTCTTTAAAGCAAGTTTACTAAACTAAATTTGTTTTTATATTTTTGTAGTATCTAATGCCAATTGGTAGCAGGTGACTTTATTAACTTTGAAAGTGATTCGCCTAGCAAAACCTGACTCGGTGTTTAAACAGCTGCAACATAAAAGCAAAAATAAGAACTATCGTTTCGCTTCGGATATGTTATTTTAAGAATGTAGGAAAAACAATTCTCAGGAGCAATTTACATATATTTTACTAGGGAGTATTTTCCGCTCAGCTGATTTATTTCCTTATTATCATTGCAAAAACAACATGACTTCTAGTTTGAAATGTCAAAGATGTTTATATTTTATACATCACCGTTTGTTTAGTCCCAATTTACATTGTACGATTTTTGTCGCTGCGATTCTTAGTTTGTTGGTAAATAAGGGGTGTAGAAAGAATAGGGGAAGAGAGGAACTAAAAAAAGTACACATGCGAGTGTACTCTTGCAATTCGTTTTGTACACAATTCGTAGTTTTAAATGTGAAGTTTGTGTGTATATGAATACAAAATTGTCAAATGTATACGCGAATGCAACTTTAAAGAAAGAACGACAAAAATTGCAACAACAAAAATCGTTCATTGTAAATTGGGTCTTACGAGCAATCATCGCTTTTTCTTTTTATGACATTTCGAACCACAAAGCAACAGGAACTTTGTTTTGGCAATTTTACATTAGTAGTAGAGATGCCATGAATCTAGAATGCATTGCAAAATCGCTTATATAAACGCAAAAAAGCTTTCAATTGTAACCACTGAAGAGTTTACGAACAACAAACATTCTGCTAGTCAATATACTGAGATATCAACGATATCATTTTTTAAGAAATTTGTTACGTTTGACCGAAAAATGAATTACGATTTTTTACAAAATTATAATATCCCCACTACACGTCAAAAGCCTGACAGTCAGTATGTGAGTTCTACTTATTCAACTATGGAGGGGGCTTATGGTACCTACTCCATACAAAGTACACCAGCAGTCAATGCTTCTTACTATGGTTATGGGGATTCTAATGCATATAATAACTGTTATCAATCAACCTCTACAGCAGCTGAGAACACAGGCGAATATCAGAATCAAGACCGTTTTCTACCACCATCAATGCATGGTACTTGTTATAAGCCATATAAGCCGTTAAAACGCAAAAATAATGCTACGAGTAGTGGCATTCCTGCTAAAATAGAGGCTTCAATTGCTGAAGTCACGGATGATGGTAAACCAGCTATCTTTTTAGGCCGTGACGAATCATATCCCGATGAATTAAATTTATTGATACACCCATTGTCATGCGACTTGTGCAATATAAAAATGAATTCCAGATCGATTGCTAAAGATCACTACGAATCAAAGGTTCATGATAAGCGTATATCTTCATGGTTATTTAAAGTAAGTAAAAAAGTGATTTGGCATAAAGCAGTTTTGTTTACTAAACCTAGGCAATGTGATTCATATTAGTTAAAAAAAATAACATTTTTATAGATAAGGGAAAAAGAAACAACCGGTTACAACAAGGAAACCTGAATTACTGTGATACCAAAAATCGCAAATGAATTTTTATAATTTGAGGTAGTATGAACTTAATACCAGAAGGCAAAGCTATTGTAAAAATACTGTGTTAGCTCCTTTACTTTGAACAGCGATCAATAACCTTAGTTTTATGAATATTTTAATGTAAAAAAAATAGTTTTTCGTTTATAAATTAGTGCTTTTCTAAGTATAACAAGTTCATTCAATGAGTCAAAAAATTGGCCTTTACCAAGAAATACTAAATATCATAATATAAAAAAAGTGTTTAATATTGGCAAATTGAGAAACAAACAAGGTTATTCATCTACAGGATCGAAAGGGACTCAAAATGGAGCCCTGAGGTTTAGCTTAAAAGAACAGGAATATGGATACAAATTAATGTCTATCGGAAAGTAAGAAAGAACTAAAGGTTCAATTAGATATATTGTAATACAGATCAACGCCAGTATCTGGCCAGTGGGTGAATACTATGAGTCTACCAGTGTCTCCAAGGTGCATAACACACCTCAGGTGGCGATTAATGAAGCACAACAATCAGGACCGAGACCCCACATCTTTATTGAGAACCAGATCGTCGTACAACCGCACATCGCAGTTTGGGTTGAATCTTAATCACAACGTTACTCCTCAAAGAGCCTCACCAGTAATCTGTACAGGGTTAATCGTTACTGTAGTACCAGCTGGCAAGTTATTGGTCGGACTTCGAAGTCCAATAACCGCATAAAACAGCCTTTTGGAAAACATTGCATTCGATTATGGTGACCTTCCTTAACGCCATAACCGTATACATGTGCTTCTTTATCAACAAATAAAAAAAGATTTTTTCTATGACTATGGCTAATATGAATTTTTAATTGGTTTGTTATGTTTCCTAAGGTTATTTTTTCGCTTATTTTATGTATTCTTGCGTAACATATCAATCCAATTTTGGTCTCATCTTTCTTTTTTTCGGCCTGAAAAAGTGCTGGTGCTGTGGATTCCCTAAAACCAAAGGTATCCATTGTATGCCCTAAATAAGACCTACATATTTATCTGTTCTTTTTTTTAATCTCAAGTATTTGGGGAACATTATAAAATTATTCTTTCCGCTAGGAACCTGATTTTTCCATTTCAATTCTTACTGGTAACTTGAGTGATAGTGTGTAGTAGTATGAGTGAAAGTAATTTGGCAGTTATGGTAGTTTTGAATTGGCATAGGCGTTTAATTTGGTAAATGTTCAGGTCGTGATCAGGAAGCTAAAGCTTTTATTTAAATTTTCTACCTCTTACAAGGTTATTTCGTGTCAGGTGTTAGTTAGTAGACGATCTTTCCCTAACTATAAGGATTACGAATGTTAGTAAGTCATTTATTTGCAGATTCTATTACGATTTTAATTGGGAATGTTCCTGATAAAAGTGATGTTTTGCAAATATTAATTGTTTTCTGCAATGGTATTTTAATACTTAGTTGGTTGTTAACTCTTCTTAAAGCTATTTTATTCGGTTACTTAGCTCACTAGATTTGGGAATCTTTGTTGGTCAACCAAAATTTCTGATTATTTAGAATGCTTAGGTATTAAATTGGTCCGTTTCTTAACTTTAACTTTCATATTGATTGCCTTAGTTCTATAGTTGTTAATATTTTACTGCATTAGTATTTATTTACTTGGTTACACTAAATCCATTATAACACAAGCGTTATTAACGTCCGATGTTATGTATATTCTTGAGGTTATATCACGTATTGTGGATTTATTTCAAAATTAAAACGTATTCTGAACGTTATAGTACGAAACGTTCGTAAGAGGATGCACATTTCAGATTATGTGATATGTGTTTCAGGTTGCTCTTTTAAAAATTTTGTTTTTTATCGTGATTTTTTGCTGTTCCCATTAAGACTGGGTTGCCATAATATGAGATAAATATTTGTGTTTTAAGACTCTTACTATATTTTTAAAGCATGATAGCTTAATTCCATTTCGTACATCGTATAAAACTTCTAGTATTATATTTTAGGCTATTTTATTTGTAATGCTTTGATTCTTACAAAAGTTTAAACGTCAAAGAGCTTTTTTCGCACACAAGTGTTTGTTATATTTAATGCCCAAAAGATGCTTAAAAATCTTTACTAGGCATGGAAGAATACTAAGAGTTTGAATACAATCCGGACCATACATTCTTATGGGTATTACCTGAGGTAAAGGACAGGCTAAAATAATAATATTTTGAAAATATTTAACATGCGTCTTTCTGTAGACCTTAACAGAATTGTTAACTTGGGCAAAAAAATATCACACGCAAAACTATTCTTATAGTAAGAATATTAATAAGCAGTGGATTTCTACAGAGAAATTCAAGTTTAGTGACAATTTTCGAAAGAAAAATATGAATAAAAAGTAGTATAAAGGGCATAAAATACAATTTTAAGTGTAAATCTATTTGGGGGTGTCAATTGGTTGTCTCGTTCTTTTAGTTTAACACCGCTGAATTATTTTCTTTTGGGCCATTTGAAAGACTGAATTTAAGTGAATAAATATGATTAACTGAAATTTTTAAAGATGAAATTCGACGCTCCATTGACGAGATAAGCGAAGTTTTTCTCTTCAAAATAATGATAGAGGTGGATATTTGCTCGACATTATATTCCATTAATGCCAATATTTGAACGAAATCAACACATTTTCCAACCAAATTCCCATTAAAAACGAGGCTCATTTTCAATTAGGAGGTTACGTAAATAAATTTAAATTCTTAAGATACATAGGAGTTATCTTAAATCATTAGTCATAAAGAAGTTTTTCTTAGTTGGTTATATTTGTTTGCTATTAATAAAATGTTTATTTTTAATGAATAATGCAATTGCAATGAAATGTTTCTTTTTTTTATAGAACTTTACTGAAAAAGGAATAAATCCACCAGAAATTAAACGTTTTATAAATCAGAGTCCATCTGGGCCAAATGCGTTTTACTGCGAGGCTTGTGATCTTAAATTAACATCTTTAACTCATGCTAACCAACATTACGTGGGCAAGAAACATCGTCTAGTTATAGCTCAAAGAGCTAAACCGTCAGGTGCGGGTTATTATAACTCAGAAGGGAAATGGGTACGTACCGGTACAAAATTAACACCAAAAGGATGTAAAGATCGTAGGTTTGAGATAGGTGAAGCATTTAAATTAGCTGAAGTCTTAAATTCGACTGTAAATTCAAGCACCGCAGAAAATTCAACTTGCACTGGTACAGGCTCCATAACCCGTGCAGCTGATACCACGACCTCGACTGGAAGTGAAATCAAATCAAGTATGGTAGTTACTTCAAACACAAGTGACGATCCAGCATTATTTTGTTCAATTTGCAAGGTCGGTGTAACATCAGCTGTTCAAATGAACATGCATTTGTCCGGTTCGAAACATAGGAAAAAATTAAAGTTAGCTGGTCTTGAGCCAACAGCAATTTGCAGCAGCACAGACTCAAGCACGTGTGAAATAAAGTCAGATACAATTACGGATAATGTATTACTTTCAGCCATAAAAGAGGAAATTAAACCAGATCCAACTGATTTATCGATGTATCGTACACCCAGCGGTCAGTATTATTGCAAAACCTGTAATATCTCAATGACACATTTACCAGGTTTAGAACAACATTTGAAGGGAAAACGTCATCTTAAAAAGCAAACTGAAGAGAAAGCTATGGCATCTCTTGCCTTAAAGAAAAACTAAGAACTGCAGAATATAAGTAAAAAATAACAGGTGTGTTCTAAAAATAACAGTGCGATTTTTTTCATAAGTTACATAAGCTCATTTCTTCAGCAGCGGACGTAATTAGGAGTCCTCGGCGAACTTTTGCCTGTATTACAGTTCAGTACCCAATTAATTTGAAAATTTAATTAGTTTGACTCTCATGTATTTGCCTTATAAACCGATTAATCTTATTATCCATTCAAGTTGTTAACAGCTTTCCGAAATCAATATCTACTTTTAATAAACTAACAATACGAAATTAAACAAAAATTAATGAATGAATTTGGTGATAAATACTGAAGACAGGTACGTTTATCGTGTATAATTTGAACAAGTTTTATGTAAATACAGGTGGTTATATTGAAAAAATTAATTTTCTGTTGTTTTTGAACATATATCGTGTATACAATATTATAACGACTATATGATTCTTCTTGAAGCTATTTTGAATTGTTTTGTGAATATGCTCTTATTAGAAATGTAATGATTATATAAGAATTAAAGAAACTTTCGAATAAAGAACAAATGTTTGTATCGAACTTTATTAACCTGTTTTACTGCAAGGTTAAAGAAAATTGTATACATATCTGCAAATCTGATAAGATGTATTTTTAGAATAATATTAATTTATATAATTTATTTCATATTTTTATAATTTCTTATGATTTGGTTGTAAAAGCTTTGTTTTTTTTTTTTGTTACTTTTTAAAACCGATATCTTCTTACTCCTTTTCATAAGCATCTTCATGTGTTTCTCAATAATTATATATAATGTATAGTACTGTTGCTATAGTATTATTATTCTTAAAATAGTCATCATTTCTGTCTTTGTATTTAATTAATAATTTTTTACTTTGCATTTTATTATTCACCCTGTATTACCTTAAATTTTATTTATATAATCGAGAGGATTAAGATTAATTTTTATATTATCGTCATCTAAAATCAAAAAGGTATTAGTGAATATTTATTTTTTCTTTTACAGAAGATCTAAGAACTTTAGAAATTTAAAACTATTTAATTTTTATTACCAAATCTTTATATTAAAGCCTTTAACTCCAAAATAAGAAGAGTGCATTTAAAAAAAAAATTAATTGACAAAAAAATGTACAAGTAAAAAAAATAGTTCACATTACAAATTAATGTAAAATCTTAAAACCGTATTTTCAATTAAATTTAACGATATTTTTTTATGGCTTGTTATTATTCGGCTTTGCCCTTTTAGTGAAATACTAAAGTCTTTTAAGTCATGACGATTGTTAAATACACACAAAAACACAATATGATTTAGAAAAAATTCTTCGTTAAGGATCTTCCACAGTTATTACATGAGTACGCTTTGCGTTTGCTCGTTTAATGGGACAAATTATAAACATCTTTTTATTTTCGTTTTTTGTTGCTATCAGGTTTTCCAAAAGTATTATTATTGATTTTAAATTGTTTTTTGTAACGGACTTTTGAAATACGCCAACATTTAAGAAGTTTTATTGCTTTCTTACTAATATTGCCATTCTCTAGCTTTCGCTCAGTTTCCGTTATTTTCCCCCTTTTTACTTATTTCTTTAACTTTGCCAGCGAAATCATTTTTTAGAGGTTTGGAAAAATTTTTAATCAGAAAATTATTACATGTGTAAAAGGAAGGATTTATTTTTATGCTTGAAAAAAATAAAACAATTTTTAATGTTCATTTTCAATTTGATATATGTATTTATATTATATGCATACTGATTCATTGAATTTAAAGCATCGTTTTGTCTTCTTGATTCATGGCAATTGTTAAAAATGTGTTTGCAGCTTTTTAAATTCTGCTAAAAAAATTGGTATTTTGAAAAAAAACATAGGAGTACAATTTTGTGGGAATAAGTTAAGTTTATTTGTATATTCCAGTACTTTGGATATTTTTAATAATTAAGTTAATTAAATAATGATAAAACTGATAATTCTTAATTATTTTTGGAATTTTCTCGTGTCTGTTGAATAATATATGTTGTTAATATAACAGGTTTAAGTTGCTCGTTTCAAACAGTTGGCAAAACACATTTTTAAAGTAAGAACTAATTTCCTTGAAGAAAATAAAATAGTAATTTCTTCAGTAGAATTTCCGTTGAAATATTTAGGAAGACTAGATATTTTCCATGTGTCAAATTGCCTTACTATTAAAGGTTGCTCGAAAGTTTTGGATGTCGGTCTGATTAATGAAAAATTAACATATTGTTACGAATGTGTCCGGCTTAAGATTTAACATAAAATAATTAAGCAATAAAGCAAATTACCGGTTACAAACTGCGTAGAAGTTTGTACACACACATTTAACTACAATTTGATATGCTGTTTACTAACTGACTTGACTTGCAAAAAAAAAATAAAAGTATGTTGTTTATCATCTAGACGCGCAAGACAAAAACTAATTTTACAACAACAAATATACATGTTGTTTACCATCTGCGTAGTTTTCTAAGAAACCCTTTTCTTACAAAAGCAACAACAAATGTATTGAAATAAATTCTAAACAGAAACTTTATCAGCATAAAAACAAAAACAACTATACACACAGTAATACAGGCGCCTAAACAACGAATAAACTACATACAACAACAAAATGCGATACAAAGGGAGTAGAAGATTCTTAAATCTTTTAGATTCTAATTGGACAAGTATAAATAGGGAAGCGTTTGAGTGGATAATCAGTCAGTGTAAAATTAAACCTCATCGTGTCAACTTTGTGTAGTTAAAATTAAATAAACTTGTTGATAATTTTAAAACTCTAAAAACTGGTGTTAATCATTTTGCAATAAAGACCTTATAACAAAACGTTTATAAAAGGTATAAACGTAACAATATTTTAAATCCTGCTGTAGCCAAAACGTTAAAAAAGCAAGAAATTTTTTAATGCCTATAACATCAGAATACATAGGTGTTGTGATTTTAAGCCTCTGGTAATGGCAATGTAAAACTCGTAGAAAATTTGATCGTTGTTGTGTTAAAAACCTACTTAAAATGCCAAATTAGATGACCAAGGTTCTTTTATTGTAACTAATCAAATAAGAGCACAAGGCCTCAAAAATATAAAATTGGTAAATTTTGATTTAATAGAACCTCCAATGCCAATTATTTTTTTGGTATTTGATTCCTCGTCACATTTGCTGGCGACTATGTTTGCCGATAAGATATTTAGACCACAACCACATCATGATATTTAATTAACAGAGTATCTTGTCCTGCTCAAAAAAAATTTTTTTGGAAGAAATTTTGTCTAGTCGTCGGCCCAATTTAAAGTTTCCCAATGGATGCACTGCTTCAGTTCACATACAATAGGAAAAACTATACAATGTGTATACTAACTATATTATGATGAGGTATAGCGCTGACAAAATACTTATCGATTGTTATTCCTAATAATTGTATTGTTGTAACTCGAGATATCACCATAATCAGTCATAGTGATTATAAAATAATGTAAATTTTATTTTAATTTTAAATTACTCAGTAGTCATCATCTGTTTGTTGTATTATAATTTGTTTCCTCTAATTTGGTTGCCCTATTTGGCGTCAATATTAACGTTGTATTATTAATTAGTGGTTCCAAAGGAAGTAATTATATAAATACATATTATTACATTTATTCCTTTAGTAACACACACAACACTTTAGAGTTTTAAATTAAATTACACGACTTATTTACTTTTATACATATATAACGCCTGCAGGAACTATACATACATTATGCATTGACTTGACAACGTTCACACTTAAACTGCAGGTAGTCGGTGACTTAAACTGCGTTATTGACCAAAAGAAAGAGCTTATACATACATATATGTATTCTGTTTGAAGTGATTCTAGCATCTACTTGAAAGCTCTCGTTTTTACACAAAGCTGTTGTTATCGTTATTGAGTGTAGGTGTTTGTTTGGTTGTGTGACTTTTTTTTGTTGGTTAGTTTTTTTTATTATTTGAATTTTATCCCAGTTTATAGAATTGTATTTTGGTGTGTTGTTTTGCGCTCATAAGACTTCTTAGAAAATTATTAATTATAAAACAAATTTTAGTTATATGATTTTACGAAAGTAAACATTTCTGTAAAACGCTCATTTCTTTCAAAATTTCATGCTACATGTTCTAAACGTCTCAACTGCTTTTGTTTAGATTTTAACAAATTTTTTTATAATTAATTTATTATGCACCAATTTATTGAAGAAATACAAATATATGTAGGTTGTCATCATATTCTAGTTACGCCTTTTACGCATCAGAGAAACGCTACCATAATGTCGCACCCGTACCCTTTTAATCATAGATAACTATAATCATAAAAATGGTACTTAATATATTAGTGGCTAGAAAAAATTAGTTAGACTTTAATTCAAAATTGGTTAAAATGTCGCACCTTTTCCATGAAAATGTTCTGTTGTATTAAAAATATCTATTTTTTTGCAAATTAATTTTTACGGACACTTTTCTATGTGCATGTATCCTTTTTTAATATTCCACTTTTCGAAATCAGCAGGTATACTTATTTTAATTATGAATTCATTCGCCTTCTAAAGCATTTTTTTCAGAACGTTTTTAATATAATTACGTTGTTTGTAATTCTAATTGGTAAACAGTCTTTGTTAATTTCTGGTAGCCCATACAATCTATATGCGCTGGACACATTTTAATTTAGTTACTTCTCTCTCTCTCTCTCACTCTCTCTCGTTCTCTCTCTCTCTCTCACTCTCTCTCGTTCTCTCTCTCTCTCTCTGAGGTTGTTATAATTTCTAAGCAAAAATTTTACTTAAGAAAATCGTGATAGATTTTTTGTAGTTTATTGAATAAGTTGCAGTGTATGAATTATCCGTGTTGCATAGTCCTGATCATAGATAAAAATAAATAAATAAAAAAATACTCACATTTATAACGTTCTTCCTATATCCTTTGCTATTTTATAACACCTCTGCATGCGGATTCACTTGCTGTTTTTTTGACCAGCAAATTAGCGCAAAAATTAGAAAATTATGGCTAAAAACCATCATTTTCTAAAAATTTGCTTCAACTTGCATAAAATTGTAAAATAAAAATGTAAACAAATAAAATTCATTAACTCCTTTATATAAAAGAGACAGATGCATACAAATTGAATAGCATGCTGTCTTGTAAAAACAAAGCAGTTAACGTGGCGGCCCACTTGCCGAGATTTTTTTCCTCGTGTACTATCTAATTAATTATCTATGGTCCTGATCTACTTATTGCTACAGTAGCGTTACCTTATTTATTTTTTATTATTTTTTAATATAAGAATATAATTATATTGTTACGAAGATGCTTTAGTTGAGTTTTAAAAGAAAATAATTATCAGTCAAAAAATAAACGAAATTACCTATTATGTCTTTTTACAAATTATATAATATCTAAGAAATCTTATGCCCACAAGACAACAACATGCGTATTAAAAATTCCAGCAAATGATTTTGTTTAGCTTTTTTGTACTAATTTGTAAATTTTTTGTACTAATAAACAACAGAAAACAAAAACAACTAAGAGAGAACAAAACGCAACGTACAGCCAAATAGATGCGTACACCGATCTTAACAATATATGATAATGTTAAAGTAGAATTTTTTTCTGCTGGATAATAAAGTTGGTTCGAGTACAAACATCGTCGAATCAAGGCATAAAGATAACAAAGCATATTTTAGGTGTTAAAGTTAACATCTCTATAACTCTAAAGTGTTGTGTAAATATTTTGCAATAAAAGAACTCAACACAACAAAACGGTTATTGAAGGAATAAGCGTAACAGTATGTATCATTATTTTCTGTTTACATAAAAAAATATATCTTTATTTGTTAGCCCCATGTTATTTAAATGTTATCCATTTTTGTTTTGTTTTTGTTAATTCCCTTCTTGTTATTTTCTTAATTTTAAGATGGGAAAATCTAAATTTTTGAAAAATTTTTATAAATCTCTTTAAAATTCTTCTGTAGTAAAAATTTCTTATAAATATTTTTTGTTATCTTGTTTAGTGCATTTCTATAATGACTGTTGATGTTTTGTACTTCTTTAGCTGCAATACCATTTGCGATCTACAGTAAACTGATGGAATTTACCTGTTTCATGTATGAAACTTTATTTTTGAATTCGGCAATAAATATACACTTGGAGCTTGACGTTCGAAATAAACTATTTTCGAAAATAAATTATTTTTTCTACATCAATATGAAATTTATTACTCGGAATCATTACTTGGCTTGATTCGCTAGAAATATAAACACTTTATCATATTCTCTTGAAGTATTTATTATTTGAAATTAAAATATGAAATGAATTACTGCGGTATTTCGCTAACTATTTCCATATTATTGTTTAAGTCGCTATTCTTTTATATAACGATAAATAATCAAGAAACCACGATGATATAAACAAATTTCTTAAATAAATTTCAGATTATAATATAAATTTTGCTAAAGTTTTAAATAAAGCGTACTCAGGACAACTAACATAGAGCTCCACAAAAACAATAAGAAAATTGGAAATAGATTAATAAGGCAATAACAAGAGAAAGAACGTAAGCAATACAATTCAACATTCCATTGAGCAAGATTAATTCTAAAAATGTTTCAGTAATTAATACAAAAAATAAATTTAAATGTTAGAGATGTTAAATGCTGCATATTAGAAATGTAGCTTAGCACTGTAGACATTCAGGCATGTGATAGAAATTTACTATTTTGAAAATAACTATTTTTAAACGATGTGATGAGTTTCGTTCATTTTCAAACCACAAACAAAAAACATTTGAAAATGTATGAAATTAATTCTTGGAGAACGAAACAAAATAATAAATTTTAATTGATCGATTTTCATCACATGGCGGGTTTAAAAAATAAAAAATAATTAAATCATTTTATTTGTAAATATATACCTTTATATACGCTTATGTCTGTCTGTTGACTTTTGTAAATGTTTAGTAATTTTTTTTGTTACTAAATAATTATTATTTCCTGATGATGCTACACAAGGGTTAGACAAATTTGAATATTTGTAATTTTGAGATAAGTTGCAAAATGTCAGGGCTGTCACGGAATCTAAGCCAGTTATACAAACTAATATTGGTTTCATTTGGTGTACTCGCTAAATAATTAAATTATTAATTACACTGATAAGCAAAATAATTTTGAATATAGAAAATAATTAAATTACTTTGATATATGGAAATTAATAAAGCCTTTTCAAAATATCAGTTTTAGGTTTTTTAGTATTAATTATAACTTTTTAGATTTTAGAAAACAAATTTCGGTAAAACGGCTGTAAATTTTTTCATAAATCAGTGGAAAAGCATTGAAAAAATCTTGGCTATATTTTTAGATTTTAAAATAGAAATTTAAACACTCGACAAGAAACATTAATTTTAAAATTATGCATATATGGCATCAATGGTATAGAATGGTTTAAATCAGTGATGGGCGAACTACGGACCGCGAGAGGTTTCAATCCGGCCGGCCGAGCGTTTTTCAAAAAAATTAATCACCTATTAAAAATTTATGCTCAAAAAATAAATTTACATTATGTTTTAAAAAAGATATAATTTGACAATTTTAGCAAAAAATGCGAAGTTTTCATATTATATTGTGTACAAACTGCGTAGTCTTCTGGGAAATATTGTACACACAAGACAACAACAACTTTTTGTACAAGAATAAACTTAAAAAGCATGAAACAAAAACAGCTAATATAGACCTATTGTATTGTGTCCAAACTGCGTAGTTTTCTAGGAAATATTTTGCACACAAGAGAACAACAACTTTCTGATGCAATATTCCAAGAAGAAACATCATAAAACACTAACAACTAATATAGAAAACTGAACGTATAACATAACAACAACTATTATTTGTGAGATCTAGAAGATTCTTAAATACTCGAGACAACATGCGCAACAAATATAAAAGGGCCAGCGATGGATTAATCAGCAATCAGTAAAAGTGTAAATCTCGTGACGTAAAGAATAAATTGTGAAGTAAAATTATAAAGTTGCCAACGTACAGTTTTATTCTGTAATTAAAATAATAAAGTGTGTTGTAAATATAAGTGCAATAGTAAAATAATCTAAGTTTTTTACCCCCATAAATGTCAATCGAAAATAGAAAGAGAAAAATTGATTCGGAATGTCGAGTATTTCAAGAAGTGTGGACATGGAAGTACTTCTTTATGGAATATAACCAAAAACCTATTTGTCTTATCTGCCAAGAAGCGGTAGCTGTACTAAAAGATTATAATCTCGCTAGGCACTTTAATTCAAAAGATCTTGGGTCGAAGTACTATAAAATGACAGATGAAGACAAGAAAGTTCATTCAGAGGAATTGAAAAGAAAATTATCTAGTCAGCAAATGTGTTTTAAAAATCAAAAAAGTGTCCAGCGATCCTCCACGTTAGTTGGTCACATTGTTGCCTATAAAATAGCGAAAAGTGAAAAACCATTTTCTGAAGGAGAATTTATTAAGGATGTGTTAATTAGCATTGGAGAAGTATTATGCCCAGAAAAGGTAAAAGATTTCGAATCGAAACGATTTCTTCTAATTTAACTAATCAACTCGATGGGCATCTTAAAAAGTTTAAGTATTTTTCAGTCACTATGGACGAGAGCGTTGACAGGAGTGATACAGCCCAACTTCTACTTTTTATCAGAGGAGTCGATGAAAACTTTGTAATAACGGAAGAACTTGCTTTTTTGAATTTAGAGAGGGGATGCAATCTCTTAATGCCCCAATTTCCAAATTAATTAATTTAACAACTGATGGAGCACCTAACATGGTGGGAAAAAATGCAGGAGTTTATAAAAGTCAGAATCCTGAAAGCGAAACAATTTTTTTACATTGTATAATCCACCAAGATGTTCTTTGCAAGGCTGCCTTGGATATTAACCACGTACTTAATATTATTTTAAAATTAATTAATATCATTCGAGCCCGTGGTTTGTTACATCGACAATTTCTAGAGTTTTTATCGGAAGTTGATGCAGAATTTTAAGATGTACTTTATTACACAAAGATCAGGTGGCTGAGCTGTGGGCATGTCTTCTCGAGAGTTTGGAGTCTTCTCGAAGAAATTAAAGTTTTTCTAAAAACCAAAACTGAAATTTGGGAGGAGTGAGAAATATTGGAGGATAAGAATTGGTGCATCGAGTTTGATTTTTTCACGTATTTACTCGAGCACTATAATAAACTGAACAAGAAGTTACAGGGAAGAAATCAATTTATAGATGAAACTTGGGACAGTTTGAGGTCTTTTAAAGCTCAATTGTTTATATTTTCTAAATGTTTGGGAAAAGATGATTTGACTCATTTTCCAAGACTAAATTCTTTGAGGCCTGTGAATAAAGAGAAGTTCAAAGTTTTTTCACAATCTTTATTTAAACTGTATTCAGAATTTGAGGCCAGTTTAGCTGACTTTAAAACAATCCAACCATGTTTAGATATTATTTCAATGCCTTTTAATGTTAATCCTGAGAATGTTCCATCTGATCTACAATTGGAAATTATAGAATTGCAATGTAATAATAATTTAAAACAGCTATTTTTAAATACAGATAAGCTTAATTTCTATAAATCCTTACCAAAAGATGAATTTCCAAAGCTAATTAATCATGCGCAGAAAATTATGGCAATGTTTGCTTCCTCATATTTATGTGAGCAGGCCTTTTCAGTAATGAAATGCAGAAATAATTCAATAAGAAACCGATTGTCAGACGAGAGTCTATTTAATTTATTAAAAGTCGCATCCTCCCAGCTGGAACCAGATTTTGAGGAAATTATGTCAATTCAGAAACAGATCCATGCTTCCCATACATCTGGAAAATCTTAAAATCATAATAAACCGTATCTTATAAAATTTTTATGTTTTAAAATATTACGTTATATAACTAATAAATATACAGCTTAAACCGAAATTTTAATTAAACAGCAACCCCATAATATTTTAATGAATGACCCTCTAGGTTTTTTTTTAATTTAATGGCCCGCCGCAAGATTTTTTTTAAATTTATTGGCCCGCCACCCAAAAAGTTATCCCATCACTGGTTTAAATCATACATGGAAAATAGAAAGCAGATTACTAAAGTTAAATGCAATACAATCTAATACAATAGTTAATTATTTCGGACTTCCGCAAGGTTCATATACATTAATGATATGCCAACCTATTCCGGATAAAGTTGTGTTGTATTCAGACGATACACTCATATATACAAAAGATCCTCAGGTGAAAAGTGTTAGGACAATATAACAAGTGATATAAACCATAACACACACGGTTAAAAGTAAACAAATTAAATGAAAAAAGTCTATAAAAAATATAATTATTAGTTTTTTATTGTTAAGCACTAGGTCTTTGTTTTATAACAAATTTTTTAAAGTTTTTTTTATTTTGAAATAAAATTAAAAAGTAAAGTTTAAAAATTTGTTTATAAAATAAAGACCTAATGCTTAATAATAAAAAACTAAAAAAAAAACGAAATAACATTAAAAAGTAATGATGAAGTTATAGCAAAAGTTAAAAGTATAAAATATTTTTGATTTATAATAGATTCAGAAATGAAGTTTAAAGACCACATAGAAGACTTATGTAAAAATATTTGTTTTTTTCAAGAGAATTATAAATAAAGTATCTACAATGGCTGTAATAAATATTAACAACATGATAATAAAATCCAAATTTAAATTCAGCTCAACAATAATATATACATGCTGTATTAAATCAGAATGGGAAAGACTATAAAAGCTATAAAGCAATGCGAACTATCTTAAAATGCAATAGATACACATCGTTACAAGCTATGATTGATACACTTAAAAGGTTAAATATCAAACAACAACCTAAAATTTAATACTCTCGGCTTAGATATAGATTAAACTAAACATGCTAATGATTCAGAATATCTATGTGAACAGATAAAATATGTAGATAAAGTACAAGCATATAAACTGGAAATGTCGAAAACTTCAGGTTAAGGAAAGCAATTATGACAGCAATACAAAGATCAATATTTTAGAAAGGTTTAAATTATTTAACACACTTACAGATGATATTAAAACAGAAGAAAATTGTATATTGCATTTAAAAGAAAATGTGTGAATTTGTATTTGAGAATATCATAAATACTAATAGTAAACTAAAGCCGATAGAGTTAGTTACTAGTTGTTTAAACCATAAGATTTATAATAATTTTAATTATAATAGATAATAAAATAAATAAATAATGAAAATTTATTTAATGAATTTCTTTTTTTGAAGAAATTTTTTAAAAGTAAAGACAGAATTTGTTGGAAATTATTTTATTGAAAATTGTGTTTGCTACATTCTTTTTTTTAATTTCGAAAGTGTATTTAGTTTTCAAGACACAGTCGAAATTACAAGTTAGTTTCTTCCTAAAAATAAACTATATATTTTGAATCTTAAGGCAAGTACAATCAACGATTGAAAATTGATAAGCTTCAACTATGTTTTCAAAATTTCCAATTTATTATTTATTTTAAGCAATGGGTATATTTGTTGCCTTACTGAATGATTTTTAGATAAAATAATGAAAACAGTAGAATAAAAACAAATTGTAATAATGTGAAATACAAATCTCTGAAAAAACGCATTAAAATTTACCCCGAGGACTTTTAAGAATTTTCTAATTTTTTTGTGAATAAAGGTTTCTTTATAAAATTAAATTTTATGGCTATTTTTAAATTTATTTAAATATCTCTTCCTCACAGCAAATGTCTTTTTTCCTCAAAATATAAATTAACCCATATTATTTATAAATGTTTTGCAATTCCATTTAAAAACTCTTATTAAAAATTGTGTTTTAAATTATTGAGCAAATAAAAGATATAAAAATTGTAGTGTCTGCTTGCTCAATATAAAATGGCTTGGTATAGGGGATTTTGCTTTTTTTCTGTATTTATTAATATCATTTTGACACAACTGTACTTTTTTGTAGAAAAAATTCTTTTGGTATATCCCTGCACAGTGGGCAGATAAATTTTACATAACTGTACTAAAAAATTTTTTGTGAATTATTGCATAGTGGGTCAGGCGCACCCAAAAAACTTTTAATTATCATATTGCACGTTTCCTTAAAATAAAACTACTTGTACTAAAAGCATTACCATCTTTTAAGTTTCAATTGCAACGCCAACTAAAGTTGCATCTTTTATAATCTTCACTTGGATTAAAAAATACTCAACTTAAGATGCCGACCCAGCAACATCCCACTAGAATAATCAACCTAAATCACCATGGCATACAAGTAAAAATGATATATGTAGGACGAATTAAAAAATTAAATTGTTTTACTTCAATATTTGTGAATTTTTTCTGTATGAACTTAATATTTTATCTGTGTTAAATTTATTAAAAATTAATTCTAATTGTTAAGAGCTTGTTTTATATTTATTATGAATAAAGTTAATTTTGTGTATTATTTTGTTTGTATTTTTTAAAGAATATATTAATATTAAAAAAATTAAAATTTTCTGTAATCGCCACCCGTCTGTTGTTGATAAACTTCGATGGTATCACCCTCTTCCATTTCCAAGGAGGTTGGAGTATCGTTTTCGTTAATGGGCTGACCATCAAAACGAAACCGGACTACTTGCATAGATAAACCCTGCAAAATTAATTTTAAATTCAGTCAATTTTTATAACATTAAGAAAAGCATATTCTAATTTACCGCTCTGTCACAGTAGGCATTCATTAACTTTCTTAAAGGTGTATGTTTCTTAATTTTGAATTGTACCACGGCATTATCTTGGCCCAAAACTTTCAAGTTAATATGTTCTGTTTCAGATCCCTGTAATAAAAATTTTAAAAATACAAAATTATTTTTTTTTCACAACACAGCGTCACTGTGCACTAAAGCTACACTACAAACAATTTTCTGTAAATAAGAAGTACATAAGTTCAGCGACGTCGCTGCCTGTCATTACTTCTTAGAGCAAACGATGTACATACAATTTTTATTTCGGCAAAAACGGTATAATAAAAAAATGATAGAAATAAACAAATAGGAATCACACATCTTTACGGAAAACATGGAAATAATAAAATATGCATAAAGTATATTATAAAGAAATATAAGGAAAATAAAAGGCATAAAATTTCGGAAACGGAATGTGGAAACGACAGTAAAGAATGTAGGGTGTAAAACGCAGAGCAAGTTCACAAGCAAATTAGCCATTAAAATGTAAGGTTATGTTTGCTGTGGACTCCGCACAAGTCATTTCAGATATTACACAGCAGTTCAATTAACGTTTTTCAAAACTTCACATTCTTCTAATCAAACTAGTTTTTTTAACAATATCGGTGCAGCAAATATAATCTTAATGAACACCGCTTTTATTTAAAAAAAGTAAGCCGGATTGCGTCGCTGTTGACCGCGCCATGTTTTTTGGCGTCATACCGACTTTTTTCCGTTCAACTTAAAAATAAAAACAATTTTTACTTGGCAATTTAAACGAAAACACTGTTCATATTTTTATAAACGTACCTTCTTTTCGTCAGACATGTTTGGAGAATATTTATATTTCTTTGTTAGGTTTAGTATTTAAAAATAATACAAACTAGCACTAGTGTTTATACACGCTATTTATTTCTCTATTAGTGCTATAGAACAACACACTTTGCGGGACAATCAAATACTGCTGTTTGCAAAAATTTCCCTTTTTTCGTTAAGCAGAATCGTTAAAATCTATCAAGAAAAAGTGCCGCAACACAACAGCCATCTTTCAACGCCATTATTCGTTAAGAATACAACTCTATATCCACAGTTTTTTGTATACAACTCTGCTTGCATTGAGCGTGATACCGGATTGTATGAATTAATTATCAGACAGCCTCAAATAATTATTATCCATAGGTTGTACCGCCAGCAGAATAATGGATGTGATTTGTTAACATGTTCTTAGAATTATCTCATGAAGTTTCATAGGAAACTTGCATTCCAGCTTTTTTTTGACGGAAGAACTATTTAAAATTGTTTTATTTGTTAATTTTGAAAAATTTAATATTTAAAAAATGTGATAACGTTTATGTTTAATATTTTAAAAAAAACTCCCTAACATAAATATATTAACACAAATATTCCTGGGATTTTATTGTGTTATTAAAATAAGATGTAGGTAATTTGGTATATCTATCTTAATAAATGCCATATCCAATCCCAAATAAAATTTTGTTACGTATATTACAGTGAGGTAATAAAATTGAAGAAAAATAAATTTTTATTGCCGGTATTTATATTCTATTTCCAGGATAGAAATAAAAATAAAAGAAATAAGAAATTTCGAAATTCAAGGCAACACTTAAAAATAACCATATTATTTTTGCAAAAATATTAAGAGAAAAATCAGATGGGCCAACGGCATTACCTGGTGTAGCGTTTCTATAATAAAATAAATCTCTTTTTGTAATTTTGTTCTTCCTGTAATATGCGTGATAAGATTTACGTCAGTACCTAGCTGTGTAAGCCATACATAACCTGACGTGGATAATACCACTGTGGATGAAATGTAGCGTCATCATCGCTCTAGAAAACCTACAGATGCGTATATCCTCCAGTCACCTCTAGTTGCAGCTTCAGGAGCTCGGAGACAATCCAACTCCTGGTCCAGAACACTTGAAGCTTAAAAAAATTTAAGAACACAACCGCAACCATGCTCACTGGACCTGGACCATTCATTGTGAATGATCCAACCCACACAACTTAAACGAGGGTCTCGAAACCACAACCATCACGATACTCCCGAAGGGCCAACCTCAATAATCAGTCAGAGAACAGCTAAAAGGCTAAAAAGACAAAAGGCTGAACTGAATAATAAGACCAAATATATTGCACAATGATTTCAAACATCACTAATATAAAATGTTGTCGTACTTAAAAATAAATTCCGTTAAAACGTTTAATAACTATTAAACTGTTATTGTGCGATTTTGAATACAAATTTTTATAAATGGTTTATTAGACAAAAATTCCTTAATAACAATTGTAAACTTTAAATCTAAAATAACAACTTTTTATGAATATGTTATGGATATGTTTATGAATGTTATGTCTTTTGTGAAGGAAAAGTGTGAAAAAATTAAAAATAAAATTCAAAATTTAACCTCTGAAAGAGTGATTTGTTTGAAAATAGACACTGCTACTCGTAATGATAGAGCCATATTAGGTATAAATGTACAAGGGATAATAGGCAAGAAAATAGAAATATTCACACTGGCCATGGTTGAGCTAAAAAAGAAACATACTGCTGAAAATTTAAAGAAGGAAATCGAAAATGTGTTGGATCGTTTCAAAATAAATAAAAAACAAACATATGCAATAACAACTGACAACGGCCGAAACATGGTGAAAGCGGTAGAACTCTTATCGTTGTGCAGTGAAGATGATGAAGAAAATGCGTTGTAGGGAAGATAATTATGAAAACATAGTGGATAACATAGCTTTTGATAACATCATCTCCATTAAATGTGCTGCACACACCTTGCAACTAGCTGTGAAAGACTTCTTAGCAATATTTTATTCAAACGTAGTAAATAAGTCGCGGGAAATTGTCAGAATTTTAAGAACTCCTACGTTTCGGTAAGCTATTTCGCACAATGTTACATTTACGGTCTATTTTTTTATTAATATTTCATTAATTTTTTTATCCTAGGTATAGTATACGAAGTACTAATCAGCCTAAACCGCAAATGGACGTACCAACACGCTGGAGTTCTACTTATAACATGCTTAAAAGACTTTTAGAATTAGAAGGTTTCTGTATTAAATATTTGCCAGCTTCCGAACAGCTACAAAGTCAAGAATGGTTTGAAATAGAAGAAATTCTAAAAGTTCTAGCTCCCGCGAACACTCTAACCCTAAAACTTCAAAAATCATCTTTACTATTGGGAGATTTTTATAAGTTTTGGCTGCAGCTAATTTTTGAATTAAAAGATCTAAACAGCGATATGAGCAAGCAAATGGGGGCTTGCATTGAAGGAAGACAAACAAAGCTACTTGAAAACGAAGCGTGCTGCCCCACATAAAAATTGAAGCTGCTAAAAATCATCTTAAGAAAATTGTGCTCTAAATACAAAGCATGGCAAGCACAGTTAAACGCTTTATTAACTATTTTAAAACTTTCTCATAATTATTTTTATTTCCATGTAAGGAAAAAGTAGAATCCCAGCCTTTATCATATACGGACGATTTTGAGGAAGACTTATTTCCAATTGATGAAAGCACGTCATCCTTATTAAGGAACGGATTGAAGAATATGGAACTCAATTATTCCTCCTCGGATGACGACGATGTAGTAACTGATAGTACCATTCGACAAGCGTATTTTGAAATCGACAACTATAAAGAAAAACGCTTAGATGTTGCAGCTGATTTACTAGAATATTGAGATAATAAAAAATGTACTCTACCATGGCTGCACACACTAGCACTTATTGTACATTCTGCACCTGCAGCTCAAGTCAGTGTAGAAAGGTCATTTTCAGCACTCAAATTGATTTTGGGGGATTTGAGATATAATTTATCGAAAGAAAACTTATATCTCGATTATGGATGGCAATCGAACTTGCGTTGCGTTGCCATTTGTGATTTGCCAAAATGATATTACGTATGGCAACTGATAACTAACAGCTGTTAATTTCAGTTGCCAAACTGGCAACCACAAACTTTTAGTTGCTGTGTAGTTTTTAAATAAAAAAAGCGAGTAAAATTAATAGATAAGCAAAATATTGTTTTGTTTTTATATTGAAATAATAATATTAAAATGCTCTAAGCTTACAGATTTCAAAATCGTAAAAATAACAAGCAGACAACAATTCGATCTTATAATTAAAGATATGAAAGCCAGGCCCAATGTTGCTCGTGGGGTCCGTGCTTTTAGGTATTAGGATTCGTACGTGTTTCCCATCCACACAGCCCACAAAGCCAGGAAACTTGGTTTTTGGATAGCACCTATTCTTATTTTATTTTTTCTTGCTCTGTCATTGTACAGTTTATCCAAATTCCACAGATTTTATTCTCGATCAAATAGATCACCTCTTTTAAAACCGCCGACAACGTAGATTGTGCTATTCTAAGGTTGAAATCATTACCATATGCTTTCTGAAAACCTTGACGCAGCACACCCCTTTAACAGCGGAAGTATTGTTGTAGCTCTATGGTCTTGTAAATTGTCCACCAGATAAAATACCGCTTCTTTGGGAAGACGAAAATATGCTTATTTCAAATAAATTCATTTAACAACATGGACTCACTGTAGAGCAGGATTTGAATTATCCCTCAAGTGCCGTCTACTTGATGCCACATTTTGCACTTCATTCTTTTCACCACTGAACTAATCATAATTAATTTTTGTACACTTTGATTTTTAAAATTTTCAAATGCTTTATCTTATAGCTTTGTTTACTTTTTTTAGTTGCTTAGATGTCATTATAAGACCCCTTTCACACAGGCAAATTTTACTTTGACAAAGTTTTGTTAATTTTCTTTTAAACTTTCTTTGGTGTTCAAACACAAAAAGTTTTCTTTTACAAATTTTGTTTTAGTCACTTGGTGCTTTATGCAATCTGTGTATAAGTACAACTGTGTATAAGCGACGAAAGAAAAACAAAGCAACTTTGCGAGTACATCAAAGTCTGTACACTCAATCATGCTTTCTCCCTCGTTCTCACATAAAATCAAAACTTTGCAAAGAAAAGTTTGCCTGTGTGAAAGGGGTCTGTCTAACTTCTTGGCAACTGAAAAAAGTTGCTATAAGTAATGTTAATTTTAACTTCAGTGGCGTTGCCAGTTCTCAAAGCAACTGAACTTTGGTTACCTTCCGTAATATAGCCAATAGAATCAATTTTGATGGTTAAATTAAACAGCTGAACAAATATAATATTAATAATAATAATATTAATAATTTCTATAGACTTCTGTAATATACATAAGTTAAAACGATCCTATTCGATTCCTTTAAAAAATATGTTAAGGCGCACCAACAGCGCCTGATTTTAATAAGGATACACAAATTTTAATTTTACTTGTGTAAAATTTATTATAAATAATTAAATAATTATCAACCCAAACAATTAACACAATTGATCATAAAATTTATTAAGACAAATTAATTACTAACACAATTAAATCTGTTAAGACGCTATTAATAATGAACCGTTCCGTTACTCGCTGTAGCCAAGACTGCCATCAGAAACTTTCTTCTGCCACCTTTAAAGCTCTGCTCACGTTGCATTGGCATGTGCCGGTAACAAACCGCTTAGTAATCAGAAATATATTATATGCAATTTTGCATTACTAATAATTAGGCCGGATACGTGTGCCAAAACAGCGTGGGTGTTGAACTGCTAACTATGCTGACTCTGCTGAACTTCGTTCGACAGCGGTGTCAGCGCCGCTGTTAACTTATACATACATTAATTGTTATTACCTATAAGTTGGAGACAATAAAACTTGCGTATTACTATGCGATATTTCATTCCTGACTTTTGTTTTTGCCTTAAAATCTAATCTAATCTAACGGTGGTTTTACCACAGGGTGAAAACAATGCGTCCACCAACGACCGCAAGGGGCATACACACCTGAGGTGGCAATTTAAGAGTAAAACTCCAAGGGCCGTGTCCCCACTTCTTGCTCCAGAGCCGAAGATTATATAAACTCTTAGCGAATGACTGTTGAAGTCCAACAGCACATCGGATAGTAAAAATCCACACTTTTCCGGCGTTTTTGGGTTTAAGTCACAGCCACCATGTTACTCCTCGAAGATCCTCACCAACAACCAGTATAAGACCATAGCCCTGCGGACAACTTGTAGTGGGATTAACCAATTGGCATAATTGACACATAAGTAGAGAAACAAAGAGACCTTAATTGCCAATACATTTGTATTAATAAATATTACCGAATCACTTATTGTAACCAATTTATTGATCATCAGCATAATTTAATTGTACTGTATTGTTGTTGTTACTATATTATGCATGGGCATTAATGGGAACACTGCATGCGGAAGTATTTTTGATGACGTTGAGTTTCTCTATATTTGTAGGTCAGTTTTGTTAATAGTTACACTAAATACATTCATGTCATTGTACAGTATTTTATGATAACCTAGTAATATTTATATTAATGTATGTAGTTAAATATAAGTATATGAAGTAAGAATGGAGTGACGTCACTCAAACCTAGAATCTAGATTATTTTCATTGTTAGTAGCTGTAGAAATTAAGAGTAAAGCAATTATAATCATAATTATTATTAATTATTAAACATACATTCGAGCTCAAAGTGAAGAGCTCAGGAATAAATATTAAAATTAAAAAACAACCAAACAATTCTTCTCCTTTTGATTTGTCCTCGCTACAAACTGTTTCCCGCGGTACGAGTTTGTGTAATCTGTGGTCGGACCTCAAGTGTCCAATTATTCCAGTTTCAGGCTCCTGATAATATAGGGGACTGCTGTTGTCTTTTACCGTCGAAACCACATGCCAAGATGGGGAAGGATTCCGTTTGATTATTTAATTAGATATTTATTATTGCGAGTATTGCTTAAGAAAACACACTTGCTTTATATAATATATATTTATCTTTATTTATTAAGATACATTTACATACATATGAAATTTAGGAAAATCGTATAAAAGAAAAACAAAAATATACATATGTATATAACATACAAACACACTTAATAAAATTTTGTTTGGTTTTGTTATGGTTTAGCTATTCAAAATTTTACAATTCAAGGAAATGGAATTTTAAACATTATATTTTTTAACATGTTTTAAGTACAACATGTCATGTCATGTTGCTAAATTTAATTGTGATAAAATATATTTTGTTTTTTCTTGTAGGTTTAGAAGGGTTCTTTTATTTATTCTTTCTCATATTTCTTTACTTTTATTTGTATTTTGTTTTTGTTGTTTTAAGTTTATAATTATAGTTACTACAAATATTTCGTGTTGTAACGCTATAATCATATTTTTTGTTTGTTCTTTAATTTAATAATAATTTCTTTTTCTAATGAGCTTTCTTTAATGATATTTTTCAAATAGTTAATTATTTCTGCCAATTTAGTTGAACATATTTTTGTTTTATTTTTGTTTTATTTTTTATGTGTAATAATAATGTCACTAGGTATATTAGAATAATTAGATATTATAATTTTACAAAAATTATTTATAGGTAATCATGTACATATTGTAGCGCCTGCTTTGTGTGACTCTTTTTTAAGATGTTAAAGTATATCAAATTGTTGTTTTTATTTTTCATATCAAATAATTTATTATTAAGCCATTTTCATTAAATTAATTTATTTTATTTGCTTAAGATTATTTGTTTTTGTTTTATTTTTTTTTGTTTAATGTTGATGGGGCTATAAATATGTAGTTGTAGTTATAAGGGTTAACTAATGTATTGTATTTTTTTTTATTATTTTTACGCTTAAAAATTTTTGGTGGGTCTAATCTGAGAGTTTTGTGTATATTTTTATATAGTTTTTTATTTTATAATTCCTATATTATTTGGAAGTGTAGTTATTCCTCTATAAATTTTTAAAGTTAACCTTGTAAAAAATTAAATTATTAAATATATTGCAGATGAATTGAAATGTTTATAATTAAATTATATTAATATACTTATGGGTTTCTTAGCATACTTACGGCCCTTTAGCATACACGTTTGTGTTTAATTAAGTATTTTATGTTTAAATTCGATTAAAGCCTTAACGCAATTCAAAAATTTTACAAATGCTCTATTTATCGAAATAAAGTTTTTAATTCACTCCTAATTTGTTTTTTAAATTTCTTTTGCCGATTTTGGGCATTGTTTACAGGAATATATTTCAGCAAGGCAGGACAGAATAATAAATATACAATAAACGTCAAAATAAAGTGTACACGACGGTCATGCCATTTCTTTTGGTTTATTTTTTTTGCAGCCTTTTACAATACATTAAAATCTTAAATATTTTTCTGTGTGTACCTATAAAACGAAATAGAAATAAAGTGTACAGCCTGTCTGTTTTGCATTTTGACAATTTCGTACAATAATAAAAAATATATAAAAATTAAGCCAAAATAAGTGTCCGTTAGTTGCCAGTGTTTGACGACATGCGTCGTCGGATTTTCACCAAATGTTCACAGTACCTTCGTAATGGCCGTTCGCTGGTTTGTACCTAAGTATGTTTCATGCGTTTACGTACAATAGTGCGTGTTTGAAACAAGACAAATTTTTCTTCAAAACTGTATTGTTTTGTATCAAACAGAGTAGCGAAGTATTCACTCACTGTTAATACATGTATGAATATGTACATTTAATTTTTTAGCCGCTTCTTCTCATACATGTGTGAGAGACTACAAATTATTTTGTGTTTTCTCATTTGTGAATGCGACGATTTATTTTTTTCTTTCTATCCATAAGTGAAAAAATGAGAAACACACAAGTGTTCATTTTTGAATATTTACAATTTTGATAATTTTTCATAAATGAAAAGGTCGTAAAAATATGTGCGTTAAGCATTCGCGTACATAAACGCACATATTTGATAAAGCGCAATTGTCGGCGTATGTAGGAAAAAAATGTTTTTTTTTTTTATTTCTTTTAGAATATATTGCAATATTGTATTTTGAGTTAATATGTACCCATGTGTTTTTACTACATTTTACGGTAAACTGCGATCGTAGGTAGAAAATTTTTCACGTTCATTTATGGGAAATTTTATAAAATTTCAACGTTCATAAATGAACATGTACATTTATGAAAAATAACATTAATGAGAAGTAGCTAATTTATCATTTATCACATATGAATGAGACTAATAATTCTTGTTGTTCGCATTCATGTATGAAAATAACCAGAAAATTTTTTGTTGTTCGTTTATGAGTGTGAAAAAGAAACATAAAATTTTAGATTTCTCATTTATGAAAAATATCATGAATGTTGATTTTTGAATGTTCATAAATGAAAAATTCTGAACCCTGGTATCAAATGAAGTGTGTGTTTTCGTTTGTACGTTGCTGTGTGTGTGTGTGTGTGCTTGCACAGAATGCGACGGCAATATAAAGGAAATATGCTCATGTTCATAGCAAGTGTAAGTGCAATTAAATATACATAGAATTTTGTTTTCCATATTCTGTTGCTTTTTGTGTGTGTGTGTGTAATTTGCGTGTTCAATTGAAAAATGATCTATCAGCCGAACGTTTTTCAAAGCCATTTTTAGATATTGGGAATGGCGCAATACCAATTGACCCCACCACGCTTCCAGATAGTTTTTGCCACTTTGCACAATCAAGCCAAGAATTGGTCACAAACGTATTTTCCGATATTGCACAAAATTTTAGAAACCATGACTGGTTGGGGGAAAGAGCTATCTTAGCTGCGAAAAATGTAGATGTTTCGAATATGTGACAATTTTGAATGACATTCCCATGGAAATTTTTACCTCAAAATCGGTTTACTCTGTTACAAATCAAGTTGTAAATTATCCAGTTGAATTTTAAAATTCGCTTGGGCTGGACTGCCACCCCACCGTCTACAAGTGAAAGCTGGTGTACCAATTATTTTGCTTAGAAATATCTGCCAGCCACAACTTTGCAATGGGACACGTTTAGTAGTCAAAAAAGTCATGAAAAATGTGATTGAAGCAAAGATTTTAAAAGGAAAATATAAGGGCGAGGATGTGCTGATACCACGCATTCCTATGATTCCTCCAGATTTGCCGTTTCATTTTAAACAGCTTCAGTTCCCCATACGTGTTGCTTTGCAATGATCCCTGGTTTTGCGCGCGGTCAATTATATGTATCATGTTCATGTGTTAATAAAACAACTGTTTTATTTGCCGATATCGCGAACCAAAATCAATCGAAGAATGCCGTATATGTAAAAGCATTGCAATAGAATAAGATGTATTATATTTATAAGCATATAAAAATATTGGGGTGCGGTTGAATCTTTCTGTCATGCCATCAGACTGTGAATGCAGTGGTGTCGTTCTCGTCTTTCTGATCCCATAGATGTCGCACATTTCCTTAAATATGGCCGACTCAAAATTTCATACCTGATCGGAGTGAAGTTCTGTTGGAACACCATATCGACACACCCAATTGTTCACAAATTCATCTACCACGGTTTTGGACTCTTTATTTGGAATGCGATTCGCTTCGGGCTATTTACTGAAATAATCTATTACTACAGGGAATGGGCCTGCGATATTCATTGCTATCCGCTCCAAAGGGGCACATGCGTTGTACTGTTGTAGCTTGACACGACTTTTCCTTGTTGGACCCTTGATGAAATATTAAAAAACCATAAAAACGAAAAACAAACAAATTGTGTTCTTTCTGATTAATTTTCCTGGATGATTGATTTTTTTGGCACACACAAAAAAATAACGCTGTAAAATAAAAAATAACCACAAATGACTGGCAAAGCAGACACGGGCACGCTAGTAAAAAATATAAGTTCCTGTTCATACGCTTCAACTTTTGTTGCTCAAATTTTAATTTTTCCATTAGAAAGAAAGAGAAGATATAACAATTGAATATGTTTCTATTTCACTGCAGTATGGAGCTGCTTGTACTCGGGAATTTCGTTTTGTGTTTCCATTCGTAATCATATACACAAAGTCGTATTTTTTGCATTTTTTGACATTCCTATTTATTCCGTTTTTCATTGTTAAAAAGGAATAATATTGCAATTTTCCGTCCTAACCGGCTGGTTTGTACTCGAAGGCGAGCGCTTTGAATGCGAGTGCATCATTCTCAAGCCGTGTTTTAGTTTGTACTCGTACTTTCATTAACTGGCGGAGGGGAAATTAAAAAGGAATGTTAAAATTTCGCCATAAACTTGTTTTCTGTGGTAATAAATATTCTATAATATTATTTTAAACTAAGTAAATTCCCGTAGATGATAAGAATGTGTTTACAGTATTATGTTGTTTACAATATTTTATCTTTTTTATATTTAAACACACATTTGTCACTAACAATTACGATTACTGACATATATATTTAAAAATATATTTAAGAACAATATGATAAGAAAATTATTATATTTTATTATGTTAGTATTTAAGAGAGACATTTTGGAAAATAGAAGCAGTTAATAATAATTAGTAGTTTGTTATTATTAACCAGTAGGTCTTTATTTTATAAAAAATTTTTAAACTTTATTTTTTATAATATTTCAATATTTCTTCAGGATAAACAAAAAATGAAAAAATTTTTGACTAACAAATTCAAAACAATCAACATTTTTTCAAAAATTCAATGACTTCTCCAAAGCAGTCAGTTATAGACTCCAGTATGTACGTTTTTTCTTTTACATCCATTTTTTTTCAATAAACCCTTTGTTTCAATTCAATTTTTTCACAGCTTGAATGAAATAAAACGTCAAAAAGTACGAATTTTGAGACAAAAAAGCCCAATACGAAAATTGTTGACACAAATTGCTGCGTGTAGACATTACGTCAACTTTATAAGAAACAATGAGCAACAAAAGTTGATGCGTGGAAATAGGGACTAACCGATATATTCTATTCTTTGATTCTATCTTTTGATGTCTATTAAATGTAATTTAATGTTTAACTTGCCTTATCTAAAATTGGTTGCCACATTGTCACACAAAAAGATGAAACTAAAAATGCAACTCTGAATACATGGAAACTGTTATTTTAAGAAACTTTCTACACTCTTAAAGAAGCATCGGTGTGATAAACAACTCGGCCATCGTTACCAACTGCTTGAGAATTTTACGTCTTTCTCACGAACTGGCTAATGGTTTCCTTTTACTAATTGTATTGCGCTACGGTGTCTTACGTTTTGTATTGTTGCTAATTGTATATAAGCATTTTAATTACGTGTAGGAGAATAATTTTATTTGATTTGCTGACAGAGCTGAGCTTTTGAAAAATGGAATTGCAGTTTGATGAAAGACTCAGGTAGAAACCATGTTAAAGTTCACAAATTTCATCATAAAAAACCTGCGGGTTAATCTCTATTCGATACGAAAGTTAAATGCGATAGGATGGTAATGATGTACTCTCTATCACTTTCGCACAGAGTACGCATTTTTTCACCAAGAAAGCTCATTTTTATTCATTCTCTTATCATTGTCCATGAATGAAAATGTGTCTTGCTTTTGTTTTTTCACCACACACAAATGAATTTCACGCACAAATTTTTCATCTCCATGAATGTTTGCTTTTCAAACTGATCAACTTCTTTCTCTTTCACCATGAATGAAAGAAGCAAAATTTAGTTTCAAAAATTTTTCACCATGAATGAAAGAAGCAAAATTTTATTTCAAAAATTCTTCAACATTCGTTTTCAAAGAAGCTTCATTTTGCTTCATTTTACATTTTTTTCATTTCATATGCGAAGAAAATTTTAAGGCACTAGTAAATGTTCTTATGCAAAAGGTTTTAAAATGTATGTTCTTACCTAAATGTGCGTTGTGTACATATGATTTTAAATATGTATTTTGGATGTGGAATGAAAATGTGCATGGATTTTGAATTGCATCATACATAGGAAGAAGGAAATTTATTACCTTATATTAGGTAAATATGTACATATATATTTTTTTCTTTGTATCTACTCTTAATTTAGGTTTGACTACTATATGAATTTTTAAATATAATTTTAAATTAATTTAATCTAAAATTAAAATTTTTATTATTAGGAAATGTTAACCTTTATTAATCCTTTTAACAACTTATAAAACATTTGCTTATTGCTTGGAAAAATCTACCTGTTTTTTTATTTTTGCAAATAAGAACTAATTATGGACTTACATTAATATATTTTTAAACACTATATTAGGTAATAAAATTCCTTATTTCTATGCTTTTAAAATATCTACATTTTCCTAGTAAATGCAATTCAAAATAAATGCATATTTTCATTCCATATTCAAAATACATATTTAAAACCATATGTACACAATGCACATTTAAGTAAGAACATACATTTTATAACCCTTTGCATAGGAACATTTACTAGTGCCTTAAAATTTTCTGCGCATATGAAACGAAAAAAATGTAAAATGAAGCACGATAAAGCTTCTTTGAAAACGAATGGTGAAGAATTTTTGAAACAAAATTTTGCTTCTTTCATTCATGGTGAAAGAGAAAGAGAAAGAAGTTCATTCACGGTGAAAAAGAAAGAAGTTGATCAGTTTGAAAAGCAAACATTCATTGAGCTGAAAAATGTGTGCGTGAAATTCATTTGTGTGTGGTGAAAAAACAAAAGCAAGACGCACTTTCATTCATGGACAATGAAAAAAACAAAAAGAAATCAAAAGTTTTTTCATGAAAATGAATGAAGAGAGAAATACGTACTCTGCTTTCGCAAAACCTTTAGTAATATTTTTTTAAAAGATGGCAATACTGGCGGTGGTTGACAATTTTAAAATGTTAAAATAAAAAAATATTTTAAAAAGAATAGTTTAGCTATTTTTATTTGTTTTATGTTTTATTAAAAATAAAATAAACCCATGTGCGGACCGAATTACTAGAAGAATTTTTATGAGATAGGCCTCATATACTCTCCTCTCATATACTCTCCTAAATGATATACTGAAATGAAAATGTTTTCAAATATTTATTTGCTTCAATTTTGTACTAAATTTCCGTTTAAGCGAAGAAGCGTTTATTTATGTTTTAAGCATGTTTTAGCACGAGGTGAAAGTTCTAAGAAAATGCACAGAAATTTCAAGTGTAATAAAACAGGGCGCTGGATTGCATGGGCAAGGAGGATATCAGATGTTCAAACCCATCTTTTAGGGCTATCTCAACAGTAAATGTCTCGTTATTTGAGAGAGGTCTGCGTCGTGATTGTAAGAGTATTGTGTGCAAAGTATATAAATTGAAATGTATCAGCGGATGAAGAAAAAGATGGCGAGACAAAATGCTGCTTTCCTGGGGTGATTGGAACAGTAGATGGCACTCACTTACAAATGATTACAGCATCCAAAACGGAAAATTTATACTTGAACGCTATAAATAATATTTACAATTTTTCAAGTACATTAATTTATTTCTTTGTTTGCATTTGGTATTTTACTACCGCAATATATTTGAATATATCACACGATTTTGACATATACTTTGGCTTTACAGATTTCGTACGATTTTTCTTTCGCATCGCAATAGAGAATGACCCCCTGGTGAAATTCCGATCTAGCATTAAAAAAATAAAATACAACTAAGTGTTTAAATGTTTCTAGTGGAAACCAAAACTATTCTGGGAGTGGAATTTAAGAGCACCTATTTATAGTGGAAAGGTACAGGTCGGCTGGGTATTCCTGTAGGAGGCTTCTAAATGTCCACAGAATCTGGCAATATAATTTAGTATTAGCCGAAATGCTAATAAACTTTTCGGACAGCACTCTTTGTAGAGCTCTACAAGCAAATAGGTGGCATCGTCTATTCAAAAGAAAGAATTCCTTCCTATTGGCAGTTTATCGAAATAAAAAATGATTCCTTTTGGAATAACCTTCCCTTAAGTGAAAGAACGCCAAAAATATTAAGAATAAACCAAATGAATTTTTATACGCACATTTAGACACGGTGTCTTCCTTTTTATTATATAAAAATAAGTCGGGTTTTCTTTTCTGACGCTATAATTCCAGTACGCACGAACCGATTTCCACAGTTTTGCATTGGCTCCGTGAGGTTTATAGTAAAAATTTCAAGAGAAAAGCAGAAAAACAGAGAAAATCATTTTTCACATACAGCGCGATCTCTAATACTATAACGGCACCAGCACATGGTGTGTGAGTATTCCTCACGAAAATAAGTACATTTTATTTTAAGTAGATGGCGCCGGTGCGTAATACATTATTTGACAGCTACTCATGCGCACGTGAAATTGAGGTTCAAGTTATTCGTTTCCCAACAGTTCAATTGCAAACTATCAAATCAACACGCGTATTGAGCAAATTTTTATTTAACTTCAACAGTAGGCATTTGTCCTTAAGTTGAACTGTGTAAATTATGTGGATCGTGCATTTGAGGTTAAATTCATCAGTCTGTTCATAGTCAAAAATGCCGAGAGGTCGACGTGCGAACATCGGCCGCCGCACAAGACATGCAAGCCAGCAACAAGTAAGTGTATGCACATAACTTAAGCGAAGAAAGACAAAATATAATAAGAGAAAATACCCGATTGAGAAAACGCGTGAGCACACAAAGATCTTTGGCATCATACAATCGCTTGGCATTCCAATATGATACCA
This sequence comes from Trichopoda pennipes, assembly GCA_030448955.1. Classification (NCBI taxonomy): domain Eukaryota; kingdom Metazoa; phylum Arthropoda; class Insecta; order Diptera; family Tachinidae; genus Trichopoda; species Trichopoda pennipes. The sequence continues at coordinate 4,274,482 of JASKUP010000010.1, read as the reverse complement.
CTGCGAACTACAGTGATGATGAAAATTTAGATATTGGACCAATGACGACTGTATGCCGATATTGCAATGCGTTAAAGTTCAAAAGAGAAACGACTGGATTGTGTTGCGCAAGTGGAAAAGTCAAACTGGATCCATTACTCACACCATCACAGCCACTGAAGCCATTGTTCGATGGAACTGAGCCCGATTCCAACCATTTTCTTCAGCGCATCCTTAAATACAATAACTGCGCTCGCATGACTTCCTTTGGAGCTCATATGATTCGAGAAGGCGGCTTCATGCCGACTTACAAGCTAAAGGATTTTCTTCAACCAATCACTCACACCAATCAACCACACCAACACAATCAATTGCAACACATAACAACTACACATACTCCACACACTACATCATCACACGATCAGAAGTCACACCGTATTCTTCAAAAATAAATAAATTAATTATTCTATCTTAGTTGTTTGCCAACGTCAGATCAAAAAACAAAAAATGTGGTTTACCAAAGAGCACTTCAATGAAACGGATAATTTGCGGACACGTATAACGCTTCGATTCGGTATTTACTTTGGATTCATTTTCATTTTTTACTTAGAGAAGTTCAACTAAATTCCACTTCATTTTTGTAATCGAAATAAATTCATTACTGTTGTGCAATGAAATAAAATTTTTCCTTTTCAAATATAAAACAAAAAAAATAGTTTTTCTTCATCTTTTAATCCCCAAACGAAATGTTACAAAAAACGACGCCATTTGGTGGCCGGGTTTGCTAGTATATATATGTGTACATATATAAAAGATGAAGAAAAACTATTTTATATATATATTGTCACGGATGGGTCTTGCTTAAGTTTTAAAAGAAAATAATTAAGCAATAAGTAAACTGCTGGGTAACAACAAATTTCTACAAACTGCGTAGAAATTTTATACACCCAAAACAATAACAATTAAATATGCTGTTTACTAATTGCGTAGTTTGCTAAGAAAAATTATGCGTGTAAGACAACAACAGTTAAATATGCTGTTTATTAAATGCGTAGTTTTCTAAGCAAACTTATCTACGCAAGACAACAACAACTATCTTAAAATATATTCCAGGAAGAAACTTTATCAGTATAAAAACGAGAACAAAAATACACACAGGCATACAGGCGTCTCTACATTGAATGAACAACATACAACAACAAAATGTGATACAAAAGGAGTAGAAGATTCTTCGTTTTTCTAGACTTTTAATGGACAAATATAAAAAGGCAGCGTTTGAGTGGATAGTTAGTTAATGTAAAAATAAACCTCGTGAAGTAAAGTCATGCATCTTAAGTATATTGTTGTTTAGTTGTTAAAGTAAATAAACTTCTAATTATTTTAAAAACTCATAAACTGGTAATATATATTTTGCTCTAAAGAACTCACAACAAAACGTTTACAAAGCGTATAAACGCAACAATATATATTGTTACGAATGTATCTTGCTTAGGTTTTAAAACAGAGTAGCGAAGTATTCACTCACTGTTCATACATGTATGAATATGTACATTTTATTTTTTAGCCGCTTCTTCTCATACATGTGTGAGAGACTACAAATTATTTTGTGTTTTCTCATTTGTGAATGCGACGATTTATTTAATTTCTTTCTATCCATAAGTGCGGTTTTACACACTTCAACTTTTGTTGCTCAACTGTTGTTTTTTTCACTAGAAAGAAAGAGAAGGGGTACAAAGCTTTCTCTCTCTTTCTAATGGAAAAAACAACAGTTGAGCAACAAAAGTTGAAGTGTGTAAAACCGCACTAAGTGAAAAAATGAGAAACACACAAGTGTTCATTTTTGAATATTTACAATTTTGATAATTTTTCATAAATGAAAAGGTCGTAAAAATATGTGCGTTAAGCATTCGCGTACATAAACGCACATATTTGATAATGCGCAATTGTCGGCGTATGCAGGAAAAAAAATGTTTTTTTTTATTTCTTTTAGAATATATTGCAATATTGTATTTTGAGTTAATATGTACCCATGTGTTTTTACTACATTTTACGGTTAACTGCGATCGTTCATTTATGAGAAATTTTTTAAAATTTCAACGTTCATAAATGAACATGTACATTTATGAAAAATAACATTAATGAGAAGTAGCTAACTTATTATTTATTACATATGAATAAGACTAATAATTCTTGTTGCTCGCATTCATGTATGAAAATAACAAGAACATTTTTTGTTGTTCGTTTATGAGTGTGAAAAATAAATATAAAATTTTAGATTTCTCATTTATGAAAAATATCATGAATATTGATTTTTGAAAGTTCATAAATGAACAATTCTGAACCCTGTTTTAAAATAAAATAATTAAGTAATAATGCAAACTATTGGTTACAAACTGCGTAGAAGTTTGTACACACGCAACCACAAATTGATATGCTGTTTACTAACTGTCTTTCATGCAAGAAAAAAATTTACATGTATGCTGTTTATCATCTAAACGCCCAAGACAAAAACTAATGTTACAACAACAAACATACATGTTGCTTACAAGAAGCAGAAACCTTATCAGCATAAAAACAAACACAACTATACACACAGACATACAGGCGCCTATACAATGAATAAACAACATACAACAACAAAATGCGACACAAAGGGAGTAGAAGATTCTTAAATCTTCTAGATTCTAATTGGACAAGTATAAATAGGGGAAGCGTCTGAGTGGATAATCAGTCAGTGTAAAATTAAACCTCATTGAGTTACGATGTGCATTTTAAGTAAATTGTTTTGTGTCAACTTTGTGTAGTTAAAGTAAATAAAATTGTTATAAATTTAAAAACTCTAAAAACTGGTCTTATTAATTTTGCAATAAAGAACTCACAAGAAAACGTTTATAAAAGGTATAAACGTAACAATATATATAACTCGAATGTGCTGCTTGTGATTAAAATGACCATTTCACTATATATTGTATATTTTTGAAATATATAGTATAGACTTTGCTTTACATCCATTATTTTAAAATTTAATTGTATATTATTCTGCCCGTAATCAATATTTGGAATATTCAAAGAAATGAATATTCATTGTCATTATTGATTTGCCTCGTGGGAGCTAAACAAAAGTTTTTAATGTTTTATGTTTTAATAGTTGTATATTGTTTTTGTGTTTTGTGTTTCTTTATGCATATATGTATGTATGTATGCTATTAACTGTATTAAAGAATAAAACATAATACTATAGCTGTTGCCATTGTGTATTTTTTAATAAATTAAATTATATCATGATTTATCATATAAAAAGTACAAAAATTTGTTGGCAACATAATAAATAATAGAAATAATTATTTTAAGAAAAACTAAAGTAAATCCTTATTAGCGTTTTTTCATAACAGGATTTTTGGTTATATGAGCATTTCATTGAAATTGTTATGCTGATTGTACCTGTGCCCATTAATGATAATAACAATTCCTCTTCCTTTTCTGGATTTATGTACTTAAGCGAGATGTACTGTGAAAAAATTTTGACTGATTCTGCTTATATTTATTAAAAATGTTTTTGTTTTACTAAATATTTATAACGTTTTTTTTTTAATGAGCTTTAATCTGATGTATTTTCAATAATTAAATATTTATTTTCTTTCTCTAAATATTTCATTATTTTCTATACATAGTTTTGAAGTTGTGGGTTAAAGTTTCTACTTTATATTTATATTTTGGTTTAATTTTTCATAATATTGGAATTTGTTTTCTTTTTATCTTTTTTCTTTTAAACATTGAATTATAAATACATTGAGATTATCTTATAAAAAACATGTCGGTAAAAAAGTTTTCTTGTCGATTTACTTTTTTGTTTCCTTTTTTTTGTTTTTGTTTTTTGTTTTGTATTTGTTGTATGTATATTATGTAAATTTCATAAAACGTATTAAGCCAATTTTTTATAAAAATAATTTTTTTTCGCATATTTTAATAAGTAGAAAAACATTTATCATAAGTATGAAAAATTCGTTATTAAAATTTATTAAATAAATATTTAGGTGTTTGGTTTTGTGTTTTTTTTTTCAATATAATTAAATAGTTTGTAATTTAAGCATTTTATTATAATATGCCCATGATGTATTTTTTTTTATGTAAAAAAATAAATATAATGTTGTTTAGTTAGCTTATTAGTAAAATTTGTGTTTTTATTTAATTCAAATATATGTAAGTATGTTATAATTACACTGAGAATAATTCAAAATTTTAGTTTAAATGGGAAAAAGTAGAGAAAAAAAATAAAACTAACAATTCTTTCTCTTAATATGCTTTACAACTTAATAAAGCTTTATAACTTTTGTTTAGTGACAAAGTTTAAAAGTAGGTTTGAAAATAACAACAAACCATAGAAGGCAGAAGAAACCTTTTCTTGTCAAGTTCAACTTAAAATAAAAATGAACGTTGCGGTAGTAACGACATTGATATAATATTTTTATCATTAATCTGTTCAACCCTAGAAAGATATCGTTATTTTTTAGTACGGTAAAGATAACGTTACGTCTGAAAAAAACTTAGCATAGGAGTTATTGAGATCATTTATTAATTGCATTTTCTCCTTGATAATCATTAGCAAGCTACTGAGAACAACTGTGAATACTGAGCATAAACATTTTCTCTCACTACAAACTACAGAGATGGAATACAAAATTAAAAAGGCATACGTCTGATAGATATAACTTATCTATGCAGGGTTAATACTAAATGTAACGCTAAATAATGTTTAACGTTCACAATTTCATTATTTTTTTTTTTTAAATAAGAAGGCAAATCACCGCATTCGATATCGAGTACTTTTTCGTCGAAAATGTTGCTAATGTGTATCACTGCAATCACTAACGATATGTATTTCCCCAAAGTTGCACTCGATTGGTAATGTACTATCGGAATCTCGAAATCAATTAAAAAGTAGATGTGAAACAAAATAAATAGAGAAACGAAAAATGTAATTGAAATCTTTTTCTATTCAAGAAAGTATGTACCTCTAGATATTTTGAACTTGTCTATAAAATATTGCATGCAATTCTCAGATCGATTTGGCAACACAATTTGTTTTTATTTCACTTGTTACGTTTTGTACTACCAAGTCCCAATTTACATTTTATGATTTTTGTCGCTGCAGTTCTTAGTTTGTTGGTAAATAAGGGGTGTAGAAAGAATAGGGGAAGAGGGGAACACAAAAAAGTACACACGCGAGTGTACTCTTGCAATTCGTTTTGTCCACAATTCGTAATTTTAAATATGAAGTTTGTGTGTATATGAATACAAAATCGTCAAATGTATATGCGAATACAACTTTAAAGAAAGAATGACAAAAATTGCAACGACAAAAAACGTACAAATAGTGTGATTCGTTTTACATCCGCACCTGGCTATGTAGACTTAATCAGATGGTGGATAAACCACAATTGTATAATTTGGAACGTCATACATGCGTCCTAGGAAGCCGAAGACATAATTCTAAGCAACAGAACCACCTAGTTGCAATTTTAATGATTCCAGGGCAGGGCTGCAAACCATCACACCTTGCTAAAGAGTTGGAGACTTTCCAACTCCTGTCAAGAACACATGTCTAGCATGCTCACTGGACTGGAACATTCTCTTAGGGTGTCATTAACAGTGAGATGATCCTGGCCACCATAATAACCGTTATACTTTTATGGGGCCGCGAAACCACAACCACCACGATACTCCCATATAGGGGCCAACCTCAATGATCAGTCAGAGAACTATTAAATGTTTAAAGAGACAAATAATGAACCCTGCGGCTCACTGATCCCCGTGGAAATAAAGTAGAGCTTCCAGTTGACTCCCTGCCTGTCTTCAGGGGACTGGGCTCCCTTCAAAAATCGTACAATGTAAATTGAAACTAAAGTATGCTAATCCAATTAAAAAATCATTCTCGGCATTATGCTGAAAGCCGCCACTGTCACTTAGTGCAGCAGAATTTTGCAAGATGGTGCGCACATCTACATATGACCAGAAAAAATTATTTCGTAAAGAACATATTAAAAAGCTTCTTTAGACAGCCGACAACGTCTTTTAAATCTATGGATATTGCAATATTCAGTTTAAGTCACTTCAAATAACACAATTCACTCAACATCAGGCAATGAAAAAGGATTGCATTTGTTACGAATATTTTTGAAATGATTCCGAATATGAGAAATGCAGAAAAACATTTAAATCCATTTTAAACTTAATTTTTTATACCCTGTTTACACGCTTCAACACTTTTGTTGCTCAACTTTTTAATTTTTCCATTAGAAAGAAAGATAAAGTTTTATACCCCTTCTCCTTCTTTCTAATGGAAAAATCAAAAGTTGAGCAACAAAAGCTAAAGCATCTAAACAGGCGCTAACTAAATTGGACTATTTTTTGGTTTTCTGTTTTATATTGATTTTCTTAGTGCCGTTTTACACGCTTCAACTTTTGTTGCTCAACTTTTTTTTTTCAATGAGAGTTGAGTTGAGCAACAAAAGTTGAAGCGTGTAAAACGGCACTTATCGATATATTCTTGCAGCGATGCAAAAAATAGTAGTCGGTAATATAAATTGCGATCGAATATCATGATTCACAAAATTATAGCTATCAGAAATTTACTTAACACGAACGTGCACTCAATATCGAATGTAGTAATTTAACCTCTGCTTTAAAATGTTATGCTGCAAGAAATTTTTGTGATTTTAGTTATTCTTTGCTTTCGCCAAGTGAAAAGAATAACAGTTTATGTTCGTGCTATTGTCGTTAAAAGTTTTTAGTTTACCTTAGACTGCAATTATTTAAAGAATTTATGATTAAAGGATTTAAAATCGGTTTTCATGAAAAAGATAGCAGTTTTGAATTTTCATTTTTAAATAACAGATTTTTGAAATGTGTTCTAAAAGAAAGATAACTTAAGACCAGAGTTGGATATTACTATAAGTCGAATATATAACACATAAAATTTCACATTTTTAATTTTTAAGTTGTTTTGAAAAACTTAGTTTTTAAGCTCATGTCTTTAACGTTGTTATGTGATATCTTTAATATTTAGAATACAGAGGATGGTGAAAATAAGATATCTTTACTAAAACTTGATTTAAATTAAAATTAATAATAACTTATTTCACTGTATTATTCATTTGTGCACACCCCCAAAAGTTATATAAGTTTATAAATTCTTATTGTTTGTTATGTCTTAACTTTGTTACTTTAGATTTTTTAAATCATAAATACATAAATAATATTTTTATATCAAATAAAATATTAAATAATTTTCGATACATTTTTTTTTTGTAAATTACTTCTTAAAATCTATATTTACAATTACAAGTTATTATTTTATTAATTAAATTATAATTATAATTCTCATTTCATCTATAATTTAAAATTATATGAATTTAAATTTAAATTTCATAACTGTAAAAATTGTCTTAAAACGTTAATACTTAAACCGAAGTTAATTAAAATTTGTTTTTATAAATTTAAAATATTTTTGATTCCCTTAAAAATTAAATAAACTATAAGCCTGCCTAAAAACGTAGCTCGTAATGTAGTAAACTCTATGAAATTGGTTTTAGTAATTTAATAAAAATTATAATAATTGTGGTATAATTATATATAATTGTATACCTTGTATTAAAATTCAACGATATTCTATTATATGTTTGTTATATTATTTATTTTTTAATACTAGACGTATCACCCCCAGCATGGCTTACATGGTTATGCTATAGAAGATATTATTATGGTAATTAAAGATAATAAAATATATAAAGTATCTAAAACAAGTACGATATTAGAATAAATCAGGTAGTTAGTTGCTTAAAAATCATTATTATTGCCAAAATCTATTGACTACAACTTAAGAATAGCAAAGTGGCTACAATTGGAATTTGAAAATAAAAGATAATTATCGCAAAAAAAAGTAATGCGAAATGACCTATTGTGTCTATTTACAAATCAGGAAATCTTATGAACATAAAATAAACCCATGCTATATTAAAATCCCATGAACTAAGAGCAAAAATTAGAAAATAAAAACAACTAACACAGAACAAAAAGACACACAACCAAACAAACAGTTACACTGAATAATGATGCCAGCACCATCTATATTTAATGCGACAGCCTAGTAAATGCTAGAACCGCTCAAAACAGAATATAAAAACTCCCTTTCTTGGATAATAGTCAGTTTAAGTGTGAACGTAATCAAGTGAAGACACAAAGTTGATACAACAGCTTTTAGGAATTTAAGTGGTAAAGTTACCATCGTGCATTTTTGTATATAAAGTAAATAGACTGTCTAAACAAGTCCTGTAATTTAATTTAAAACTCTAATTATTTTGCAATAAAAGATTTTAATAAACTAAACGTTTATTAAAGGAATAAACGTAACAACAATATGTACATATAAACTATTTTAAATTTTTTGTTTCCATGTTTCCCTGTAAACAAGATAAATTAACTTCGGTCAATAAAATTTGTATGAATTTATCTCGTAGCCTTTGCGAAATACGTGTGTGTATAATTTACAAAAATTGGTGTTTGGTTTAATAAAAGATATGCACACACTTGGGAAAAATAATGAAAAGAGATCAATGATGTCAATAAGCACCGGATATTATATTAAGAAAATGTCACATCTATGCTCTTGGACTTGTTAAACAGAATTTAAATTGAGAATAACAGTTTTAGGTTAGAAAAACTAAAGTTTTCTATGTAAATTTCAAATAAGTAAATTTGCCCATAACGGTGTTAAAAATAACGCCATATAAATCGATAAATTACGCCTTAATTTTAAATTTCGATTTAGTGTTTGCTATTTTATTGGACGTAAAAATACATAATATTTTGCTTAATGAGATATTAAATTTAAGTTTCTTCACTTGTTTCCATTGATTTAAATATTTTAAACTTTAGTTTTTAAAGATTGCCACTTTAGTTTTAAATATCTTTCCTGACTCTGCTCTAATTTATATCATAACTATAGTCTCTTTGCTATTGATTTGTCGACTTTTTCCGGTAGTTAAATAAAAACAATAATCTCGGGCCTCTCATCAAACCTTCCTCATCAGAAGTAGACAAGAACAATTATTTTTATTAGGGACTAAAGAAACCTTTTCGGCGCCTTGCGTATTTCCTATTTTAAAAATCTTTTCAGCAATCTAATCCCTATTGTTTATATTATTTTGTCGGTAGTTCTTCCTCTTTCCTTTTTTTGTCATAACCAAACAGAAATTAGCGTATTATTCGTATGCTAAGTTGTCTCCATAAGATATTTGAAAGAGTTATATTGAAGAGACTAAACGAGAGTAAAACTACAGTTTAGCTTATGAAAAGAACACTCTAGATTTCATCAAGTAAAAGTAATTGTCAATTTTATAACTGGTAATAAAAATGATAGAAAGAGTCCTAGAACTTCATGTCTGGTCATAGACAAGATTTGATTCTATTTGGCACGATGGTTTTATTTATAAGCTAAAAGGATTTTGCTATCGTATTTACCTACAGAAAATCATTCAAAGCTTTTTACGAGATATATTATTTATGGTAAATACTGAAGATCAATTTCACAGCTCACAATATGTTTCACAAGGAATGATCCTTATATATTTAATATATATTTCAGATTTTAAAATTCCTAGGAATCATTCTGCAGCATTGTGTACGGGTGATATTTTAATAATTACATGAGGAAAATTCCCAAATACAATCATTAAAAGAATGAAAGTTAGCCATTTTTATGGAAAATAAGCGTAAAGCAAGCAAAACCTGAGACATCATTTTTCCATATAATAAATCACCTAAAAAAGTTCCATCTACCAGGTTCATTGTTGATGAAAGTGAAATTCCAATTCTAGATGAAATTAAATATTTGAAAATTGTTTGAGATAAAAAAATTAAAAATTAGACATTATATTCTACAAACATGAGATAAAACTTTAAAATACGGAAGAGGCTTATTTCCACTGTTTACCCGTAATGACCTAAAACACATCTCAAAACGCTGCACGATATTCAAAATAAAACCGAAACATTATTTGTAATTTATCAAGGTGTTATACTCAACGAACTTTTATGTAGAAATGTTCAATAATAATAATGAATAATGGGGGCTATTCTGCGTTTCGATTCGAATCGAAATTTTCTCCGTCTGGCAGCTTAGGTATTCTGCGTTTCGATTCCGCTCACTTTTTTTCGATCGTATGTATTCTGCATTACGATCGGAGCTCCGTTTTTCTGTTGTTTTTTTGTTAACGGAGGGGTTTTCTTTATCTGTGTTTTTTAGTTAAAAAGCTTAAAATTGAAAAAAATGTAAGTAGAAAATGAGATAAAATGTTCAGAAACGATAAAAAAACACTTAAAATTATTTTTAATTAATTTATTGAATTAAATTAATTTTTTTTTGTTTTAAATTGTTAATTTTTGTACTCGAATATTATGTGTTTTTTATGTGTTACAGGTCAAAAACACCAACACCGCGCCAGTATGAAAAATTGGCAAATTTAATGGCATCTTAAGCAGACATTGCATGTGGGCACCACCAGCGATCAAGGGAAGAAGTGGCAGTGTTCTGGAGTGGAGGAAGTTGCAGGAGTCCTCAATGCACTAGGTCCTCCAACAAAAAATGCTTAAATTTAATTATGTATACATACAACTTTTTGTATTCAATTTTACATTCGTTTATAAAATTGATAACAAACTTGCTTATTTTGCTATTTGATTTCCACATTCCACAGTGATGCTATTAATTTTGTAAACATTGTTGTCTTCTTCTTTTTCTTTCGATTCCGTTTTTCTTCAGAATACCAATTTTCGATCGCAACGGAACTGAATGCGGAGACTTAATCGAAACGCAGAATAGGAGTGAATAATGATTTGAAGTTCGAAACCTTTTTCATTATATTAAAATATTTATAACCTTACAATCTTTATCAACTTCAGGAAGTGTATTATTTATGCATTAGGAATTTCGAAAACGAATAAATATTTTTTTTTGCAATTTAACAAATCTTTTTTAATTTTTTTTAATAGGAATGAATGCTTGTTTTTTATTAGTGATGAGCTAGCTCTCTTTATTTCCCCTAGTGTTACACAATTTTAATTTTGTTGTTAGTAAATTGTACATTATTTTACGCTGCTATACATAAATGTAAAATGTAAAGAAAAAAAAATTAATTTTATCTAAGTAATTTTATTATTTGTGCTTGATTCCTTTAAATAAATATTTCATGATATTCTCACGAAATATTTATTACAAAAATTTTTATTAAAAAATAAACATTTTATGATATTCTCATAAAACATTTATTTCAATAAAAATAAAAAATATTTGAAATGTATTACTGCGGGGGAGAGAGCATATCCATATTGCAATTTCACTTTCGCTCACAAAGCTCATCAGTGAAAAAAATAAATAAATAAATAAATATTTCGTGAGAATATCATGAAATATTTATTTAAAGGAATCAAGCACAAATAATAAAATTACTTAGATTGAAAATGATTCCGATGAATAAATTATTTATTTCCATTGCATGTGCCCGTTGCTTTCTTAGAAATTTTTGTAAAATTTTTTACAAATATTTTTTATTTTCTGAATTTTCAAATTACATATGAATGGTTTCCAATGGCAACCCTTATGTAGAAATGATTGAAAATAAACAATGTTTTTTGTTGTTTTGAAATGTTTTGCTGTGTTTGTATAGAAGTGTTTTTGAGTCTTGCTGTCTATGCTATGTTGATTTTATGGAAAAATTCTCATGGAATCGGTTTGGCTTTAGATATAAGACTTTTAGGTTTTTCTATACAATATTGGGGTAAAATTCACTGATGAGCTTTGTGAGCGAAAGTGAAATTGCAATATGGATATGCTCTCTCCCCCGCAGTAATACATTTCAAATATTTTTTATTTTTATTGAAATAAATGTTTTATGAGAATATCATAAAATGTTTATTTTTTAATAAAAATTTTTGTAATAAATATTTCGTGAGAATATCATGAAATATTTATTTAAAGGAATCAAGCACAAATAATAAAATTACTTAGATTGAAAATGATTCCGATGAATAAATTATTTAAATTAATTTTATGTTAAAAAAAATTTAATAAAGAATTAGTTTTTTTAAGAGATTTTAGATAAAAATGTTCAATTAAAAATAAATTGATCCTTGATATCTTGTGTCAATTTACATCGTTTCCAATATAATTTTTTTTTATTTTTTTTGTAAATATAATAATTAATTTTTAATACAAATTATTATTGTATCCAATGATATGCAAATGGGTGATTTTTCTTAAATTTTATTTTTGTAAATAATTTTTTTAAAATATTTTTTTAAACACAAGCTGTTATTTAATTGTAATTTGTTAATTATCCTACGCGACACACTAGACAATTTATACGACAACCAACACATCACCGACATTAAAGATATTGCAAAGACGATAATAAAATAGAACTACTTTAGATTTAATAACCACTTTTACAAATTACCTGACGGACTCGGCAAGGAAACCCCAACTTCAGCTATCTTTATGAAAATTTTTATGCAACATCTCGAATTGCTACATATAAAGACACTAATGAAAAAATACGTAATAACTCATTACTTTAGGATGCTTTATATTCTCAAACAAGACAACGCCGAACACAATTCTAATAGACCTAAACACAATCCATAGTAACATTACATAGAACTGAAAATAACAAGACAGAAATTTGCATTATCTTGAAATCACAATAACACGAGAAACTGACTGAAACAGTCATTTGATATCTATAGAGAACCAACTACAACGGACAATACCATTCACATCACCTCAAACCGCCTACCTAATAATAACTAGCAGCGTTTTGTTTTTCTATAAAGAGAAGTAGCACTTCAGGCAACAATGCCTATTTAGTCACAGCCGTGTTACATTCTTTGGGGAAAGGAACAGAGAAAGTAGAAGGAAGTTAACATAGCCTTCAAGCTCTTATTTTTTTTGTAGTGAAAAACAACCACCCCTAGATTGGTAGGCTAAGTACACTACTTACCAGCCTACCGGGGCAGCTTTCATTTCTAGAAGGCCCATGTTATTGGAAATTAACTGGCGTATAAAACAGCACAGCGACCAGTGACTATGCCTTTATCACTGAGCAGCCCCACCGACAGTCAATTTTCATTTTTTTTGTAGTGAAAATAGTCAAGGTCTTTGTTGGGAATTGAACCCACGACCCCCGGACTGATAAGCTAGTACACTACCTATTAGCCTACAGGGACACCTAATTTAGATATGTGATATAGAGATCTAAGAAAATCTCATTTACTCCAGATAAGTACAACAAAGAACTCCATACAATTTACACCATAGCTAAAAATAATGGCTACAAACCCTCTACTATCGATAAACTTATTAGACAACGCAACACTAAAACAGGAATATAGAAGATAAAGAAACAACCGATACAACACGACGGTATATTTTAAATTACACAGCACCAGAATTATCTCGATTAAGTAACCTCTTTCAGAATGAAGGTTTATTCACAGTATTATAAACCTGGAACACTCTGAGATATAATCTCAGGATATCGACAGAAACAACTGACAGATTTAGTTCAGACTTACTTGTACCTGTAAATACACTTATATAGGAAAAACTAGATGAATATTAAAAATAATATTTACAGAACATATATGCTCATGCAAACGAAAAAGAGAGAGTCCAACTTTGCATTACGCCTTGACACTCAAGGACACACACTAAGGCAAATAGATGAATGTATGACATTGCTATATACTAGCAAGAAAGGATGAAGACACGACGTTCGAGAAAGCATAGAATTCTGCAAACGAACAGATAAACACGACCTCAGACACAATTTTCACACCACTAACTACTCATACATTCGAACAAACCGAAAACGCCCTCAGACGGACACACGTACCTAGATAATAATAAAAGATAAAAATATTGACAATTAAGTGCACATAAAATGCCAGATGGCGGGCATTCTACCTATAGGAGTAGATACGACATTGGTAAAAGAATTACCGAAACCCAAACACTGACTCACCAGTACAGTTTACAACAAGGCTTGAGAATGATGTCTTCACATCGAAAGCACTCGCCGTTCATACCGAATAAACAGTAAACGAAGACGGAATGAAATGACAGCAGTACAAGCTGTTTATATAAAAACAAACAAATTTTATTTTTATTTCGCCACACCATTGCGTGGCATTTGCAGGAAAAGACAAACAAATTAAAAATTTAAAAATGAAAAAAATAAATATACAAATTAATATTATACATTCAAACATAATTTTTAGTGATAAAACATTAAAAAAAATTAATTAACAATTTAAATATAGCGCAGGTGCAAAAATAGCTTAAAATTCTAAAAATTAATAATACGGAAAGATAACCCCCCAATATACAAATGCTGAAAGATAATAAATAAAAAATTTCCTTAGAGGTTTTGCTGCAGATTTAAGAAAAAACCCAACTACAAGAGATTTTCTAATAATATTTGCCTGAAAATTTAAACTGAGTTAGAAGGATACAACCGAATTCTATAGTCCAGAAACTCGGACTACAAAAATGACCTAGACATGATTAGAGAAGCATGCCATAAAATGTTAGTTCTTAAAGAGGCTTTCCATGTTCATGAAGCATTAGTCTCAATTTAATAAAATTCTCAAAGCCGCATTGCAGAAGTTTGATAGAATACGAAGTCCGAACCTAGAAATTCTGTAGAAGAACGATTTTAATATGCTTAGAATAGTCTATAATATACCTGAATAAACCTCTAAGCCGTACGATAATAAAGGAAGACATAATGACATGGCAACTTACTTTGTTACTTTGCTGGGTAAATACAAAATTAATCTTAGATATAAAAAAATTGATTTGAGTATCAATGACCATGTTGTTATCTAAGTATAATTGTAACATCTAATAATGTTGTTACGAAGATGTTTTGTTAAGCTTTAGAAAAAAATAATTATTAGCAAAAAGAGTAAACAAAACAACAACTCATTGTGCACTTTACAAACTGCGTAGTTTTCGAAGAAATCTTATACACACAAGACAACAACAATAGGCTTTTAAGAAATTCTAAGAAATAAGATAAACAACAGAAAGTGAAAACAAAACACACAGCCAAGCAGGCGCCTAAACTGAATGATAATAATAACAACAACAATATGGGGGCGATGTTAAAGCAGAATTATCTTGTATATGCGAGAACCGCTTAAAACAACTATATACGCAGCTTGCTGGAGAAATAAATTTTTTTTTTTTTTTTTTAAAGAGAAGTAGCACTTCAGGCAAAAATGCCTATTTAGTCAAGTACCGTGCTACCTTCTTTAGGAAAGGGATAGAGAAGAGATGAAATAGGTGGTGAAAGCAGAAGGATAGTCGGAAATTAACTGCCGTATAAAGACAGCAACAGCGACCAGTGACTATGCCTTCATCGCTCAGCAGCTCCACCGACAGTCAATTTTTATCTTTTGTAGTGAAAAAACCAAGGTCTTCGTTGGGAATCGAACCCACAACCCCCATATTCACAAGCTAGTACACTACCTCCTAGCCTACAGGGGCACCTAAATGAATTCAAGTTGGGTCAAAGACAACAAAGTTACCATCGTGTTTATTTTGTATGTATTAAATGTGTTATGTATAAACTATAATTATTATCTGTTAATTAATTTTTTAGATTTAAAATAAAAAGCCTCAAGTGCTAGCACAAACAAATTTCTAGAGTATTAAGTTGTTTGGAGTTGTTTCGCCAGTAAATAAATTGCTGTTGTCACACATTCGGGTGAAAACCGCCATTAATGGCTTTTTTCGCTGGAAGTTATGACAACAAAATTTCTAGAGTTTTGCTTTTAATTAAATCTTAAATTAGAGTCATTATAGAGTCATTCTTCTTTATTAATAAATAATTATTTATTAATTAAATGTAAGTGATGTATATATGAATATTTCGGAGAACTTAATGAAATTTTTAAATATGGTTCATAATTGAAAGGACATTTATATTTTTCAGCCAGGTATTTTGGTTACTAAATAATTTTCCATGTCAAAAATCGAAAAGGCGTTACAAAAATCATTAAATAATATTTGATTTGTATTGGAAGTATCCATTTCTAAAATCATCATGGAGGACACATTCATTATCTGCTCACTGGACCAAATATCCCCAAATAATTTGTCAATTATAAAAGCTAATTCCTCTTCGCTTATAACGCCATCTTTATCACAATCGTACATATTGAAAAGTAATTTCAATTTTTGCAGTTTACGTTTCTCTAATTGCTCTGGTTTCAGATGGGGACTAAAGGCTTGGAAGTTACTTAAATATTTAGCAAAGTCTACAAAACTTAAATGTTTTTTATCATTAAACATGGATCGCAACAGTGTAGACAATATGGGATTTCGTTGCAAGCTGGCCAGGGAAAGAAAGTGTGCCTTCTTCAGATATAAAGGATTAACATTTTCAGAGTCTTTCGCCAAATTACAAAAATATTTAAACAAATGTAAAATCTGGACAGTTTTCAATGAAGTCGTATATTGCAGAGTATTGATGTCCTATTGGGGACAGGGCACACTTATTCCCTTTTTATTTTGCCAGCAGCAAAAAAAAATAAAGATCCAAGGCACATTTCTAGTTTCAACAATTTTAGGATATTTTTATGTTAGACTCTTCTTGTACGAGAGAAGTTACTGAACTACACGATTTGTCCTAAATAGTTGGTATGATTACTGCGTGGTAAAATACAATATTGTTAGGAAAATGATTTATTAAGTTTTAAAAGAAAATAATTAACAGTAAAAAAAAGAAAACGACCCACTGTGCATTTTACAAACTGCGTAGTTTTCTAAGAAATCTTATACACACAAGAAATTTTACCAAATAAGTAAACACCAGAAAACAAAAACAACTAACACAGAACAAAATAAAACACATAACCAAGCAGGCATCATAACGGAATGATAATGATAACAACAATATGGGGTGTGCTAGAGTAGAATGTTCTTGTATGTCTGAGAACCGCTTAAAACAACTATATCAGCACCACTTGTTGGGCAAATGAATTAATTCAAGTTGAGTCATCAGTGAGTATAGACAACAAAGTTACCATCGTGTTTATTTTGTGTGCATTGAAAGTAAATAAATCGTTTAACTTAATTTAAAACTTTAAAGTACTGTGTAATTATTTTACAATAAAAGAACTCAAAATTAAAAAAAAAAACGTTTATTAAAAGGAATAAACGTAACAATATACACGAGATAAATTTGAAACGGAAACCATAGCTATAAAATAAAAATATTGTATTTTAATTTGAACCGATCTAGATTTATTTTTAAGAATTCACAAATTAGATCAATAATGAGCTGAGCTTATAAGCCACGTAAGCTTTGATATAACCTACTCAATGCAAACAAATATATTCTATACAACTATTGTCTAATAAATTTAAGATTTAAAAACAAAATGGTTTATTTTTACGTAATTTTGTGTTTTTTTTTTCTTTAAAAATATGCTACGATTAAAGTAAATAATATTATTTAATAATAATATTTTTGATTGTTTATTAATTCGGATAGAAAAAATGATATCGAATATACAATTTGAATTTGAATGCAGGTTGTGGAATAAAAAAATATGTACAGTATTTTTTAATTGCTTATCAGGTTTGTTGGAAGTTAAATATATTTCTTGATATTTTTATTTAATATCTGGACTAATTTTAAGATTTAGTTTCAATCAATTAATTTATCTATTTTAGTTCCAACATGCATTTGAATTATGTTTGAGTTTTATGTATGATTTTTATTTTTTGTAATTAAACATTTTTTTTTTCAAAATTATAACTTAACGAAGTATAAAAGTACAAATTTTTTTTAAATTATTAATTAATAAGTTCTACAAGATTTTTTTAGTTTATTTTAATATTTATGTCAGTAAAATGATTTAATTTTATGTTATATATATATATATATATATATATATATATATATGTGTGTGTGTGTGTACATGTGTAGATTTTTAGGTACAAACAAGTTTTTAAGGGGTTTAAATATCTTCTCTTGTATAATAAAAAATGAACTAAAAGTTTAGAAAAAAAATTAAAATGATAATAATTTTGTGGTGCTTTAATTAAATTGTATGCCATTGGATAGTTAAGATTTTCGCTCAAGGTCTGACGACTGCTTAATATTGCTTAAAATTGACTATTAAGAATTTTTGCATTGCAGAATATTGTCAGGAAAAAGTGTGTTTAGTGAGATTTTATAGAAAACAATATTTTAAGTTGCTTTCACACGACATGTATTTTACATGTGACTTGCCAGTTTAAACGTACAAATCTTGTTTTGCAAGTGGGCAAGTGTAATTATACATGACTTGTGACTTGCCAGTTTAAACGTACAAATCTTGTTTTGCAAGTGGGCAAGTGTAATTATACATGAAATATAATTTCATGTATAATTACATCTGATATAACCTGCTGTTTGGTTGAAAACAGCTAACGCCAAATAAAAATCAAACATGCTCTAATTAAAATTATGTTAGATAACTTTGTTATCTGAAATTTGCTTAGGTATATTTCAATTTGTTCAACATAGGTGTTTTGGAGTGTGAAGTTGAAACAAATCATATGAAAACATGCCGTCTGAAAGCAGCTTTATAAAATTCATTAAAATATAATTAGGCAAGTAGACAGACATATCAAAAAAATCCTTTTTATATTGATCTACTTATCTAATGACTACTTATAGTGAATTCATAAGAACATCTGAAATACTCTGTTACGACATTTTGTTCAATTCTCTTTTAAAGTTGCAACGAATTTCATCGCACGTTTAATGTTAAAATTATTGATGTTAGTGGTTGTTAAAGTTTGTTTTTGCTTATTCAAAAATTTTGTGTGTTATTTAAAATAAGCATATGATCTAAAGTAGCTCTATATAATGAAATCTATGCAAGCAAGTGTTGAAAAA
The DNA here is from genome assembly GCA_030448955.1 of Trichopoda pennipes. Lineage (NCBI taxonomy): Eukaryota > Metazoa > Arthropoda > Insecta > Diptera > Tachinidae > Trichopoda > Trichopoda pennipes. The sequence continues at coordinate 4,255,490 of JASKUP010000010.1, read as the reverse complement.
ATCACATCGTACATAAACTTTTTGAAAGATTGCGAAATCATGGCGACCTGTCTAAAACGGGCCTTATGTAACTTGTACTTTAGTACAAAGGGTTCCTTTCTTATATTAATTTGTAAAAGAAATATTACCACCGGCAGTGTTTTCAATAAAATAATTCTCTCTGCTTCAGTGCAACTGATTTGGGAGGAAACAGTGTAACTATCCACTCGATAAATGGCGGTCCAGTCGATAAATCCCGGACAAAATTAAAGTTTGAAAAAATTAATTTTTGAACTCACAGCATAGCAGAGATATATAAAAATGTATAAAAATAATGGTAATGGGAAATGGTACATTTTTTTGAAGGATATAAATACAAGCGTGAACAAGGCGAATTGGTTACAGGTGACTGCATTAGCATTAAAAGAATTAAGCCTTTGCAGCCAGTTCAGTTGTTAAAAAGCTTTAACACAAAAAGAAGAAATTTTTATTATTGCTAATTTAACACATGCTACAGTAGTAGGCATACATATATGTTACTGACTTTTCGCTGATATTTTATGCTCCATATTGATATAAATATTACCATGTTTTCTTGTTTTCAGCTATTGTAAGTAATAAACGTATAAACGTGACATTGCTTATATATTAGTTTCCTATAGCAAGGTAATTAAGTGAGTAATGACATATGAACAGCATAAGTAATTTGATGTGGTAAAAACAAAGGAAACTGTTAGAATAGACAGTGTGACAAAATAAGACTCGGTCATTTCTGTCATAAATATCGCAAAAGAATATAATTTTGCATGACAATTTGTTATCAAAAAAATAAAAAAATGGAACTAACTACAATAGGTAGAAAACCTAAGGCTACGACCTGTGATTATCGACTGATCGGAAAATCAACAATGACCCACTGAAAATACCTAAAACTGCAACTTTCGAGTGGAATAAGGACACAATTAATCACATAAGTGAAAGAACAATTCGTCAGCGTTTAGCTGAGATCAATATGAACAATTGCAAGGACAATTTATTTTATTACCCAAAAAAAAACAAAAAAAAAAAAATAAAATGAACATTTAAATTTCGCCATATACTCTGGAGTGCGGACAGTAGTTTCGAGTACCAGTAATCAGCCAAAAAAGTCATTGTCAGATTAAATGCAAAAATACGTAGAAAGGTGGCACCTGTATGAGAGAAAGCAGGTCATGCTGCTGAAAGCGTTATGTGCTGTGGACGTATTTCAGTAGGTAACTTGGTTCCTGTTGATGGCTCGATGAACCAACATCAATATTTAAGAATATTAAATGAATATTCAAACTCTGGATTGGCCTTCTGAAAGTTCAGATTTCAATATAAAATGTCTGATCATACCTAAATGCAAATAGATCCATAAATTTGATACGAAACAAAAATAAAACAATAACGGATGTCACGAATGCGTAGAACGAGACTTCAATAAAATTTCTTCAGTGCGTGGTGGATTCAGTTTAAAATCGCCTTCAAAACGTTTTAAACATCAAAGGGCTGATACATTTTTGTTATTAGTTTAAATAATTGTTATCAATTGAAATATGTAACTTCATTTGGGTTTCATTAGATTGCAATATTTCTTACTACTTTTAATATTTTAAATTAGTTTGTTTCATTGTATGTTAACAGAAGTGAAGCAAGAGGTAATTGGGGCTATTCTGCGTTTCGATTCGAATCGAAATTTTCTCCGTCTAGCAGCTTTGGTATTCTGCGTTTCGATTCCGCTCAGTTTCTTTCGATCGTATGTATTCTGCATTACGATCGGAGCTCTGCTTTTCTATGTTGTTTTTTTGTTAACGGAGGGGTTTTTTTTATCTGTGTTTTTTAGTTAAATAGCTTAAAATTGAAAAAAATGTAAGTAGAAAATGAGATAAAATGTTCAGAAACGATAAAATTATTTTTAATTAATTTATTGAATTAAATTAATTTTTTTTTGTTTTAAATTGTTAATTTTTGTACTCGAATATTATGTGTTTTTTATGTGTTACAGGTCAAAAACAACAACACCGCGCCAGTGTGAAAAATTGGCAAATTTAATGGCATCTTAAGCAGACATTGCATGTGGGTACCACCAGCGATCAAGGGAAGAAGTGGCAGTGTTTTGGAGTGAAGGAAGTTGCAGGAGTCCTCAATGCACTAGGTCCTCCAACAAAAAATGCTTAAATTTAATTATGTATACATACAACTTTTTACATTAAATTTTACATTTGTTTATGAAAGTGATAACAACTTGCTTTTTTTGTTATTTCATTTCCACATTCCACAGTGATGCTATTAATTTTGTAAACATTGTTGTCTTCTTCTTTTTCTTTCGATTCCGTTTTTCTTCAGAATACCAATTTTCGAATACCAATCGAAACGCAGAATAGGGGTGAATATACATGTTGACTGGTGTAATCACCTGAAGGATGAGTTCATGTATTCATCTACTGTGTATTTCTTCGAGCATGCTTTTTTTATTTTATTGTATTTTCACGCATCATCTATAGTTTATTGGTTTATTCAAGCTTATTATGTTTCTTCCATATTTTCTGAATGTATTACTTTTGCCTTTCCTTTTGCCCATATCCCTTTCCTGCTTTTATACGTGACCTAGTGACATAACATTAAAAAATTTCAATCACTGAACTACTGATATTACGGCATTTTTCTTAGAAAGTTTTGACGTTAAGTTTAACAAATAATACTCTCAATAACTTAATGTTTCAAGAAATGTCAACTTTTCAATTTTCTATCATTTATTTACACAGCAATAAGACATATAAAGAAGCTTAAAGAAGTTAAGCAAACTGCTTAAAGTTAAATAACATTTTTTTTTTAATAATATAATATAATTATTCTTTTAAATTGATGTCAAGCATATTGAAGATTGAAATAAATTTTTGTCGTATTTTATAGAATTTATTATACGATAATTATTTAAATAGCACATTTGCTTAATTTATTTTTAGATTTTAACTACTTCCATAACTACTCTAATTCGAATTCAATGGTCTGTGATCTGCAGCAGTTTATTTGAAAGTGTAATATGAAGTTTTAAATAAACAGGGCAAGAAATTTTTATAATTAAATAAAGAATACAAAAAAAATTGTTAATTGTTGGATTCTTTTAATATTTTAAGATCACCGTATGCCACCCATGTTGAGAAATCGCTTGAAATGATAAAAACCGCACAAACTGCTTAAGTTAAATTGATAAATCGCTAAAGTTCATTTCTTGATTTAAAAAGAGGCTATTTGATCTGATCTGCTTCATTTAAGCTACAAGATAAGAGTTAAAGAAGTTATTACTAATTTTTTAAAGTAAAGTTTAGAAAATGCTGGTATTTTTTTTTTAAAGAGAAGTAGCACTTCAGGCAACAATGCCTATTTAGTCAAGTGCCGTGCTATATTCTTTAGGAAAGGGATAGAGAAGAGCTGAAACAGGTGGTGAAAGTAGAAGGATAGTCGAAAATTAACTGCCGCATAAGACAGCACGGCGATCAGTAACTATGCCTTCATCGCTGAGCAGCCCCACCGACAGTCAACCAAGGTCTTCGTTGGGAATCGTACCCACAACCCCATACTGACAAGCTAGTACACTACCTACTAGTCTACAGGGGCACCTAATTATTATTGAAAGACCTTTAGTTTTACCGTAAGATGTTTTAATTTCTAAACTAACTTTCGTATCACAAATGAAATAATAATATCAGGCTACATTTGGGTAGATGAAAATGACAAAAGGCATTTACGATGAACACCAAATGTAAAGACCTAAATTCATTGCTATTGTCATTTTTTTGCGTCTTTGCTGCCTGCTTGTTCAGTATGAACGACGAGAGCTTTCCGTGTTCTAAACTGTACTGGTGAGTCAGTGTTCGGGTTTAGGTAGTTATTTTATTAAGGCCGTATTTAGTCATGTAGGTAGAATGCCCGCCATCTGGCACTCCATGTGGGGGCTAATTTTTAATATTTCCATTTTTTATTATTATTTAGGTATATGTGTCTGTCCTGAGAATGTTTTCTGTGTGTTCGAGTGTATGAGTAGTTCTAGTGATGTGAAAATTATGTCTGAGGCCGTGTTTATCCATTACTGTTAAATTTACATGTTTTCGTCCTTTTTTGCTTGGATGTAGTAATGTCATACATTCATCTGTTTCCCTTAGTGTGTGTCCTATAGATGAACCCGCAACAGTTACGGTCTTACTATTTTTATAGAAGTTGTACGAGTATAGCCGCTATTCCAAAAGCATATTTACAACAAATTTGCAGTTTTAGTAAAACTATGTGCGCTGTAGCAATAAGTAGAAATAAAATTTGGCCGTAATGGTGCGATTTTGATCCCACATGGCCACATGGCTTTGGTGCTGTACCACAAAATGCAATCACTTTAAACTTAAGTTGCCAGACATAAAAACAAGTACAGCAAATTAAAAAAAAAAACTAAAACAGAAAGGGTAATCCTATAGTGAGGGAATTTTATCATATACGCTTTGCTTTAGTTTTTTAACCGTACTAAGAGGGCATTTAAAATTTAAACTGGACATGTAGAAGTATGTCCGCTATAAAAATAAGTTTAAACAGTGAGTATCATAACAAGTGTTGTTTTATCTTTTAAACCGTTATAGGCTAAGGCTTGAGGTTTGCGCATAGTAAGGGTGAGTATAAAAAAATAAAGCAAAATGCAATCAAGGGTATCCACATGACTAGCTAGAACGCTAATAATTTTGAATTTTTTCAAAGAATGCTTACTGCGTGTGCTGTAACAAGCTTATAAAATAAAATTAAAGAATAACTCATGTCTCACCGTGCACTTGGCGGATTTGTTAGTTTCTCGGTAGTAATAATAAAAATATATTATTATTATTATTATTATTATTACGAATACGCTTAGTTTAAGTTATATAAAGAAAAAAAGTTAAGTGAAATGATCTATTGTGTCTGTTTATAAATTAAGAAGTTGTTTTTAAGAAATCTTACGAATACAAAACAATAGCAACATGCTTTACTAAAATTCCATGAATTGAAATAAACAATAAAGAAATAAATAACAAAGAACAAGAACCAAGAACCAGTAAACAAACACCTGCACTGAATAATGATAACAACAATTAATGTGATGAAGTTAAAGTAGCGTTTTCCAGTGAATGCTTTCTTTTGGTCAATAATCCAGTCTAAGTGTGAACGTTGTGGGGAAATGAAATAAAGTTATACAGCAGCTTTTAGGCGATAAAGTGGTAAAGTTATTATCGTATAATTGTGTGTGTGTATAAAGGAAATTTAATTTATAATTTTAAAGCGCTGTATGTAATTATTTTGCAATAAAAGCAACTCAATAATTTAAACCTTTATTTGATCAAAAAATAAACACAAATAATTTATTACAACAATTCCTAAAAGTTGTTGTTGTTGTTGATATTTCACCTGCACCAGCACAACGAGGTTTTTACTCCAAATTCTTGAATGATGTTTAATCTATATGACATTGTGTAAAAGGAAATGATAAAAGAAAAATAAGAGTAAACTCAAATCCCTTGCACCACCAAATCATGAAAAAAGAATTGAAGTATTAAAATGAGCAAATTGTAAAATATAATAAAACAAAAAATATAAAATACAACACACAATAAAATAAAATAAAAAAACACAAGTAATTGTAAATTGTTTTTATTGCAAAAATATAACATTAAAAAAAAGTTTTTTTTTATTTTTTTTTTAATTTATTTAAATTTTTTTAGTTGGTTTTTTAATTTTATTGAAATATAAAAAATAAACATTTCCTTTATTTTTAATAATAATAATAGATATTTTATAAGTAAGAATGTATAAAAAGTATAAAAATGTTCTACATAAAAATTGATTTATTAATAGATAAAAAAAAGTTATAGAAATATGATTAACACAATTAAAAAGTCTACATTTTAAAACTATTTAAAAATTTTGTTTAGTACAAAATAATAATTAACAATGAAGATTTTTAACAAATACAAAAAATTGATTACGTATAACTTTATTAAATTATATGACTTATAAAAAAGAATAATAAAATGTAAAAATTAAAAAATAAAAAATTGACTAATTGTTTCAAGTATCAATGAGATGAGAACATATTTCAACTAAAGATAAGGTCCCAGGATGTTTTAATCCCCCTCCCCTAATTCTAGAGTTAAAGTGTTTTATGAATTCGTCAGAATCCTTAACTACTTTGCGGTTAAGTTTTTTTTTTTTTTTGTTTATTATTAATTCCAGACGCTGATAATGTTATCAGTTGTAAACGAATTTTCTGCAACAAGTTGATAGATTTATTTCTTTGCCTATTTGTTGGTAAATAAAAATTGGCTTTCTTTAAATTTTAAAACAATAAAGAACTTGTTTACGGCATCATATTATTTCAACAAAGATCCCTGATGCATTGTTTCCTGGGTGATGTGTTTTTTTTTTAATAATAACAATAAAAATATATAATTGGTTTATAATTAATTTTATATAAAATTTACTAAAAAGCTATAAATGGGGGAAGATATTTGTTATGTTATGTTATGTTGATGTTAATGTATAACGTTAATAGAATATAAAAAAATTAACAATAGAAATAAAATAACAGTAAAAAAATATATGTTTTCATATATTATTTATAGAATCAATTATACTTAATATTTTCTATGTATGTTACTATGTGTTACTTAGCTAATTATTTGACGTATAAAAAATATAATAAAACCTTAATAATTTATTTAGATTTTGTTTGAGAGATAATAAAAATTCAAAATAGATTTGTTTTATATTTTCTTAATTTAACATGTATGATTATGAAAAGAAAAACTTAACAATAGAATTATTTAAATAAAAAAGTTTTTCTTTAGATTTTCTAAAAAGGATTTTTAGCTAAATTAAAATATGCCACATTCATATTATTAAGGTCATAATCAAAATTGTTATATTTATAAGTTTAGCTTTAAAGTTTAGTTTGATTTTAAAAGTTCTAGTTTAAATCGGTTTTAAGCAAGTTTAGGTAAAATTAAGTTTTAAAAAGGGCAGCACTAAAAATGAATTTACCGGCGAAATATGTCAAAACTGAGCTTTAAAAAAAAGGGTTATTTCCAACTGGTTTCTGGTTAGTTTTCAAAATATTTCTATTATTTATTTATTTTTACGGTATTGTAAAAAATAAAAAAAAATCAATATCCAAAATCTATTAGTGATGGAAATAAATAGCAATTTAAGCATGTTCTATTTGCTCTCAAAGGAGTCAGTTTTTATCAGAGTAGCGAAGTATTCACTCACTGTTCATACATGTATGAATATGTACATTTAATTTTTTAGCCGCTTCTTCTCATACATGTGTGAGAGACTACAAATTATTTTGTGTTTTCTCATTTGTGAATGCGACGATTTATTTAATTTGACCGAATTTACATTGTGCAACTTTTGTCGCTGCAACTCGTAGTTTGTTGTTGTAAATAATGTGTGTAAAGAGAATAGGGGAAGAGAGTAACTCTACCACTAAGTAACACATAGTAGTAGGGGAAGAGAGTAACTCTACCACTATTCTCTTTACACACATTATTTACAACAATAACTACGAGTTGCAGCGACAAAAGTTGCACAATGTAAATTCGGTCTTTCTTTCTATCCATAAGACCACTTTCACACAGACAAATTTTACTTTGACAAAGTTTTTTTAATTTTCTTTTAAACTTTCTTTGGTGTTCAAACACAAAAAGTTTTCTTTTACAAATTTTGTTTTAGTCAATGTAATCTGTAATGTAATCTGTGTATAAGTACAACTGTGTATAAGCGACGAAAGAAAAACAAAGCAACTTTGCGAGTATATCAAAGTCTGTACTCTCAATCATGCTTTCTCCCTCGCTCTCACATAAAATCAAAACTTTGCAAAGTAAAATTTGCCTGTCTGAAAGGGGTCTAAGTGAAAAAATGAGAAACACACAAGTGTTCGTTTTTAGATATTTACAATTTTGATAATTTTTCATATATGAAAAGGTCGTAAAAATATGTGCGTTAAGCATTCGCGTACATAAACGCACATATTTGATAATGCGCAATTGTCGGCGTATGCAGGAAAAAAAATGTTTTTTTTTATTTCTTTTAGAATATATTGCAATATTGTATTTTGAGTTAATATGTACCCATGTGTTTTTACTACATTTTACGGTAAACTGCGATCGTAGGTAGAACATTTTTTCACAGTCATTTATGAGAAATTTTATAAAATTTCAACGTTCATAAATGAACATGTACATTTATGAAAAATAACATTAATGAGAAGTAGCTAATTCATCATTTATCACGTATGAATAAGACTAATAATTCTTGTTGTTCGCATTCATGTATGAAAATAACCAGAACATTTTTTGTTGTTCGTTTATGAGTGTGAAATTTTAAATTTCTCATTTATGAAAAATATCATGAATGTTGATTTTTGAATGTTCATAATTGAAAAATTCTGAACCCTGGTTTTTATAGCACAGCACAGAGTGTTGGAATTAACTCTGAAGTTTCTAAACAGCTAGTTCACAAAACCTAGTTAAGCAAATGCATTATCTTCTATTGTGTATTCAGCTTTAAAAATTAAAAATACGTTTTTTAGTGCTTCTACCCAAACCAAGGTCCTTCCCACTTTTTTCAAATTTATTTTCTTAACCTGACAGCAAATTTTTAGATAGCTGCAAAGAAAAGGGTTACCAAATCTTTGTTAGGTCAAAAAATATAGAAAAATTAATTTAAAATTTAAAAAAAAAATGATTTTGTATAGAAGTATACAAATTTTACACTACTGTCAAAGCTATTTTTATATAAAATATGATATAACAAATTTAATTAAAAATTTTTCGGGAATGAGTAACTTTCTGTAAAAAAACAAAATTTTAAGCCAGATTTTGTCTCTTCAATTAAACGGAATCGAAGAGCTAACACAATGTAAATTTTTAATAAATATTTCCCGTCTTATTGTGCAACTAGAATTCATCCTTAGCTTGGTTTATGGCAAATCCTCGAATTTAAAGCTTAAGCTTGTTTACAGTTCTACTATCGTCGCGTAAAGTTTCAATACTAGAAACTGCAACAACTGTTTCGTTATTTGCAAGTCCGAATTGCAGCAACTTATTTATTATTTGCCTGTTATTCTCGTTTTGTTTTTCAAAAATCACTTTAAAAGAAATCGCTTATGAAAAGAACCAATCATAAAAGCAACTTTCAAACTGGATCTAGCGATTTTATTTCAGACAATTAAGCCACATTGTCATATGGTTATAGTGCATATTACAGTTATAAATATAAATAAATAAATAAATAACTTTTTTATACAATTACGCCATTAAAAAAGACGAAAGCAAAATCTCTGTTTTTTTCTTGGAATTTCACCATACTGGTTTTTTTTTTATAAGTTTAAAAGTTAAACTTATTGCTATTTTAGATAACAGTTTTTAATAAAATGAACAATGTGGCTTAGCCCTTTGTAGATGCTTTAATCGCTTAAACGTAGCTTATTCACAAAGAGTTGAAAGCACTAATATATCCAGTTTAGCCAAAATGGCCGCTAGCAACATATTTAAGTTTGAAAATTGTTTTTGTTTAAGGAATAATGTTACATTCTAATGTTGCATTCTTTTAACAAACTTGCTTTTTTTTAGAAATAAAATTTTACACAAATTTTTACTTTACTTTACCAATATAAATATTTTGACCTATTAATAATTTTTTTTTTACTTTAGATAAATTCTCTTTGAACTGGAACTTTTAAACTTTAAATTTGACCTTTCCTGGCTAAATATGTTAGATTATATTTGTTTATTTACTTTATATTAGATTTCAGTTTAGTTTTTATTTTAGTTTTTAGTTTACTATTAAATATTTTTTTTTCAAATGTGTATAAAAAATTAACGGTGAAAAAATATACTATACTTTTTGTTTTTGTTTGTTTGTTTGTTTTCATTCTACTAGTATTACATTACAAAAAGAAAAGAAAATTCCAACTAGTTACAAAAAATATGTAAAAATAAAAATAAATTTTCTGTTTTGTTTTCAATTTGTTTTCAAATTTTGTAGTGATCATGTCAATATCTTATACAAAGTTTTCTTTTTTAATACAAGTCCTTGTTTAAACTAATTTGTTTTGTTGTTTATTTTAAGCGTTTAAAAAAATATATATATATGTATGTATATTTATATTTATAATTATAATAAATGTACGTTAGTTTACTTAACTTGTAATTAACTGTTATATATACTTTTGGTATTTGAAGTTTTAGACTAAATTTAAGAGATTAATTTAAAATAAACTTATTAAATTGTTATTGTTGTTTTTGTAGATCGTGAATTTCAATGTCATTTTTTTTTTGTTTTCAACAAATCTGTTTAATGTTTTATTTTCCGTTTTGGTTTTACGGGACTCTTTGTTTTTGTGAGTGTAAAAGTGAGTTTTAATTGGCAACTAATAACTGTTGGTAGGAGCCAGTGGTGTTGGAATAGAATGAATTGAGACCATCAATCAATTTCGAGTTGGATGTAGCATTATTAGCTGAATCTTGAAGATTGTCGCTATTGGTAGAGGATGAAGCAGCAACTGCTACGGTGGCAACTGTTACAGCAGCCACAGCATTAGCAGTATTTTTTCGATCACTATTTGCAGTATTATTTGTAGCAGTAGCAGCAGAAGCAGCAATAACAGCAGATGCAGCAATAGCAGCAGAACCTGCTGAAGGTAAAGGACTTACTGCTCCATTGCTATCCGAGCCATTTACAGTGCCATTGGTAACAGTAACTTTTATGTTGGCTGCATTATTATTATTATTGCCAGCGTTATCCTTGTTGTTAACACTTCCATTACTAATATTTTCATTTGAATTTTTCATATTACCAGTACAGCCTACAGCAATTTGATGCTGCTGATGATGACCATTCATGGCAATAGGAGATTGTGGTTGTGGCTGATGTGAAATATGATTGCCACCACCAATACCATAGAAACCGTGTGGCTCCAAGTAGTTATTGAATTTACCATGACCCACAGTATTATTACCATGGCCATACAAACCATTGCTGTCAGTATGAAAATGTGTATCGAATATGTTACGAGGATGGTTATTGAACTGTGGATACATGCCAATAGGCATATTGGGAAAGTAGAAAGGATCTCCATTAGTGCCGGCTCCATTTTGTCCCAAGCCCAGCGATAGCGGATTTGGTGAAAGAGAACGTGCTGGCGATACAGAACCAATTGGCCCGAAATGATTTCCAGTTTGTGCAGTGCCAGCATTAGAAGGTTGGCCATGTCCATGATGTATTTGCTGCTGTTGCATGGCACGTTGTTTAATATAGTTGGAGAATTCAGTGGGGGACATACGATATGAAGTGCTAAATGAAATAGATATCAAATTTAATTGAATTAATTCTAAATAAATTTATTTGAGTTTAATTTTAAAATTAATTTTGTTAATTTTTGAAATAATTAGTCAAACCATGTAAGTATTATAACAAATGAATAATCTTGATTCGGCTTAAGATTATGTTTAATTTAATCTAAAGGGTTCGCCATCTAACTTTCTTTTCAACTAGTGCTTATTTCGTGAATGCTAACACTTAGCTCATGTTTGATTTGACAGATAATTAGTTTTATCCTTCCACTGAACGAATATGGTTGTGTATACGCCTGAACAATGCTGGGAAATATTGCGACATTACTTTGAAAATCATGGCAATGTTGCAGAATGTGTGCGGAAATTGCGTATGGATTTTGGAAGAAGAGAAGCACCGTCAGCTCCGTATGTTTATTATCTTGTGAAAAAAGTGAAAGAAACTGGTATTCTCATCAATAAACTAGAGCGTGAAAAGCCAAAAACAGAGCGTACACCCAGAAAGTGTGCGTGAAGCGCCATCAACATCAGTTCACCGTCGTTCTCAACAATTGAACATTTCAGAGACATCATTGTGACGAATTTTGCATAAAGACCTTGGCATGACGCTACACAAAGTCCAATTGGTTCAGGAGTTGAAGCCAAGTGACCATCCAATGCGTTGTCGCTTCGCTAAGTGGGCCTGCGATCGACTTACAGAAGATGCCGATTTTGCAAAAAAAAAATCATCTATTCAGATGAAGCTCAATTTGATCTTGGCATGAAAACAAGCATTTGGGGCACAGAAAACCCGCACACATACGCATTAAAAAGCCGACGCACCCAAAACGAGTCACTGTTTGGTGCGGAGGTCCAGAGGCATAATTGGGCCATTTTTCTTCGAAAATGAGCAAGGAGTGGCCGTTACAGTCAATGGCGATCGTTGCCATGTTGTTCACAAAAACAAAAAAAAGACGAGGATATTGGCAACATTTGGATTCAACAGGACGGCGCTACGTGCCACACAGCCCAAGCTACACTCGATGTTTTTTGCGCCCTATTTTTGAAGATCGCATTATTAGCCGCAGAGCTGATGTCGTTTGGCCACCTCGGAGCTGCGATTTCACGGGGTGCCGTTAAAGATAATTGTTACACCGACAAGAAAGAGACAATTGACGCTGTAAAGGACGTGAAGCTGCACACAATCGATAATGTGCTTAGAAATTGGACCAATCGTGTAGGCTACTTCATGGCCAGCCGAGCCAGCCATTTGAATGACATTATTTTCCGTTATTAACGGGAAGGATTGTACTTTCAAATAAAAAAAGTAATTTGAGAAAATATTCAGTAGTTTTGTTTATAGCATTTAAAACAAAAAAAAAAGTTATTTGGCGGACCCTTTAGAAATTTATAAAGAAAGAAATATACTTCGAATATTTCTCATATTTATATTTAACAAATTCATTGATTAAATAGTTGATGGTTAGAAAGTATACTACCAAAGGTAAACAATGCACGCAAGTAATGGTGATGATGGATTTGGCGATCCAGAATAGGCTATATTAGATTATATTAGTTTCTAAGTTTTACTATTTTCTTTGAAAAGCAAAAACTTGCAAATCGTTTTTTCAGTTAGTAAATTTAGAACTTAACATATACGTGAACCTAAGCCGAATTAATATAATTCAGTTTTTTTTTAGCAAAAATGAAATAGCTATAAATAGCAATTGCTTTTTCTTTCTAAAACATCGGATTTTGATATTACCCTAAAAGCCTTGCTTTGTCAAAAAAGACTTTTAAAACTTAAAAGCGGATAACACTTTCAAGTCTTAGTTTATATATTTAATTAAATATTTTCTTACTTATTAGTTCTTTTGGAGTTCGTTTTTAATTTAGTTGAACCAAATTTCGTTTGAGCAAAAGTGGCCGTGGTAAATGTCAGTGGCGCTTGCGAGCGTTGCAAAAACGAAGCGCCATTCAGAACAGCTGCTGCTACTGGATTTGGACTACCTTTATAGGTAGGGGAATTTGATGAAGCCGAGAGGGGCGATGAGCCAGCCAGAGGTGAAGTCTTGGGACTTAAGCTTAAATTATTGATGCTCGTGTTAACGGCATCAATGGGACGAAAGCATTGAGCTTCTGGGTTAAATGTTTTATTAACCTCTCCATCGGCGGAGGAATTATCTTCTTGATTGTCGCTATTCTCGGAATAAAGAATCTAAAGAAATAAGAATTAGTTTCGAAATTAGAAATCGAAATTAAAAAATTTGTTTTTAATGGAAAGAGATATGTTTTTAATACTTACCTTAACGGAGCCTTTTTCGCCAATACGATAAGACACCTCTCCGGGATCTACCCAAACCGAAAGCTCATTAGGAAGGTTTTCTAAAATATCTGTTATAGGCACGCCACTTTCACGTGCGGCACGCTCTAAAACGGAATCAATGGGATCATCTGTTTTAAGGCAACGAAATGCAGAGCCCTAAATAAATTTTTGGAAAATAATTAAATAAGAATTTGTTGTTAACAACGGACAAGTAAAATGGAATATGTCATATCTCAGCCCACGTTTTTTTCTCTCGCAGAAGGATTTTTTGATAGCGAACAAAATTTAGTTTTTTATTTTATTATTTTGGTTTGTTTAAATTCTGTGTGTTAAAAACTTAAATCGCAAATTTGAAGTTAGGAAGTAAATTACCTGCCAAATGCTTAAATGTCAAAAATTGTGCTGTCATCCTTTGATGTTTATTTAGTTAAGAGTTGGGAATTTTCTAATATGGAAGTTTACACTCTTGAGCAAAGAATATTTATTAATGGTGAAAATTTACTATTAAAATGTTGAAAATTTGCTCGTAATCAGACTCTTGCTGAGACCGCTGGGCGTAGTTTAGTTTTCCAGTCGCGTAATCTCCATTTGGCAATGTCGAATTCGTTCTTGTGATGATTTAAATCCGCTAGATTATTTTCTCCGGGGGCCATTTGAAAGACCGCATTTACGTGAACAAACCACGAACAACTGATGCTTCGAAAGATGAAATTCGGAGCTGCAATGAGCGAATTTTTGTTGCAAAATGTGCTACAATATTTTGCGAAAAAAGCGGACGTTTGTCAATTTTTTGGAGGTAGACATTTGCTCATCTTATTCCGTTATTAATTCCCATATTCTACTTAACATTGGTTGTCAGAAGTTAGTGTTTGCTTTAAGCCAATGTACTTCCACACTTCAAATTTGCCAACCCATTAAAACAATTAAAACATTTTTATAGCATAATATTATAATATTAAAATATCATTAAAAGAATTATAGTAATTTTTCCTGTATTTTATTTAAATCTTCACTATTTAGTAACAGTGGTTTTCCAGCGCGAGAAGACTTTTGGGGTTTTTCAAAAGTCTTTAAAGGCATTTTTCTATTTGTAAACTTACCTTAAAGGGTTTTTCAGGATACCAATGTCCCTGGAATTTATCTCTCAATGCTTTTTCCAGCTCTTCACCGAATATATTGACACGCCTCCTGGGCAGTTTATTGTATAAATATGAAATGACGAAATTCAATGCAACTTGTATTTCAATATGCATTTTTGTTGTAATTATATCGTTGTTATTGTTGTTGTTGTTAAATGTTGGAAATATTTTAAAGAAAAACGACTTGATATCACTATGATAATTTTTGTTGTGTTGTCTTGTTTGCGGTAATCGTAGTAAATAATTGCGTTAATTAATAATTTTTAATACTTAAAATAGTTTTCGAAATGTTTATTTATTATTAGTTTTCTTGTTTTTAAATAAGAGATTGTGTATGTAGTTTGTTTGTCCTCAGGTGTTTATCTACAAATATTTTAATTATTCTTAATACGACTGACTGACTGTCTGACAGACTGACTATAAAAAATTATAAGCGTAGTATTTTGTAATGGTTTAGAAGATTTTTTATTTTGTATTTGGTGTAGTTGCTTTCTTTTTTCTATGCTTGAATTTTGTAATTTTGTTATCTTTGATTTTTATTTTCGGTAATGTTGTTGTTGTTATTGCTGTTTTGTTTTAAAATTTGCTTTCTTTGGCAACGTTTTGTCCTCTGTGTTTCTGCTTTCTAAATACTACTTGTAAATTGTTTTAGTTTAACGATTTGGAATTTTTGTTTTTGTTTACATGTACGTAGTTGTTGCTGTTGTTGTTTAATTAATGATCTGTAAATATATTAGAAAAACAATATATATAAAATTTATTCTGTGCCATGATTTATATTTTTAGAATATTTATTTGTATGTAATTGATTATGCAATAAATATAAAATATTTCTTTATAATTTACAGCTTTTAAGACAGCAGCCACAAAAAAATTGTTAACGAAATTAAATCTTTACGAAAATACTGAAATAAAAATTTATTGTTGAGCTTCATAAGGGCAAATATATTCTAGTGCTTTCAAACTTGATAGTTACTTCGCATCGTTCATCCATTTCAATCGATTGTTTCTTTTCATTAGGAAGGTTTAGTAACGCAATATGGATAAAACTTTTTGAGAGCAATATAAACTTAAATTAGAAATCAAATACAGTGTACACTCACTTAAGCGGACGCCTAAGGGTCTGATGACTTTGTTCGCTTATGAGAAGTGTTCGTTTATAAGAGAAACCCAAAAAGGGTAATCAATAATCTGTAATATATTTATCTTTAAACACTTTTCACGAATAAAGAAGAAAAAGCTGGATTGGATTTCGAAAAGTGCGAAATTTTCACTTTGGAGAGTTTTTCTTTAATTTCAATAACTTGAAAATGCATTTAAAGATCCGTCAGCATTTTAACACTTTTAGGGTGACTGTGATATAAAGAATAAACTTTAAGTTTTCTTATGGCTAAATAAGCCTCTTTACAAAAAATTAGCTCGAATTTCATTTTCTAGCTCATCTTTAGACGAGTTTTTTATGCGTTTCTTCTACTACTACTAATGCTTTCCATATCTTCATTATTAATAAATATGTCATTATCTAAATAGATGTAATCATTCGATGTTAATTTGTATCTGAGTTTGAACTCGATTAACGAGCCAGCGCTGATATTGGAAGCTCATTTTCTGCAGTCAAATTAGCTTTTTTGAAGCAATCACTTGCTCCCAAGCTTTGTATATAAAATAAACAGTGTTCAACAAATAAAGAGATGTTGACAGGTCCAAAGCAGAATTTGCATTTTCCATCTGCAGCAAATAATTTTTTAAAAATAACTCAAAGTTTTTTATAACGCCTTAGTCCAGGGCCTGGCAAAATGATGTTATGTTATGCTGGGAGAAAAAAAATTTTAACATTTTTCAATGGTAGATCATGGCGATGAGACGCTGCATTGTCTAAAAATCTAATTCTGTCAAACTGGACTAGAAAATTAGTCATTAAATCACACGTCATCCAAGCCTGTATGTTTGATCATTATGTAATCGGTAAATTGTTCAAAATGCTGTTGCGTCTTAATGGGTAACGCATGAACAAGTAAGCCAGTCTCATCAGCATTTAAATATGTATCTCGCAAGTCATATCCTTCAATTAAAGATGGCACTTTTTCGGTAAAACTTTTGTCATCATCTTGGTTAACACTAACGGCTTCCCCAGAAATAGCGCGAAAGGTTGTATTACGCCGTTTTCTAAAACTTTCTATCCAGCCAGATAATACACGTAAGGCGACGTAATTAAGATCCTTTGTAATTTCCTTAGCCTTGCAAAAAGCAATTTTTTTTGCAAATAACCAAACAAATTAAGTACGAAAAGAACACTAAAGATGGCAAACAGCGAAATTTGACGAGGGTCGACGGAAAACCGTACCCAAATAAAAGAAACAAATAATTGTTTTAGTAAACAGTATTAATTCAAAACAGTTTATTCAAGGCTAATAATTTATAAAATATATTAAAGGTGTGAAAGTGTGTCTTGTGGATCATTTAATTATTTATTATGGAGCAAGATGTGGATAATGAAATTCTACTAAAGAACCTAGGATCAGCAACCCCGGTGCAAGCAAAGCAACACATCAAGCGTAAAAGATCTGACGGTTCCCCAGCACCTGCGCACATTTGGGCGGGAATGGATTGACATTGCTTGCTGGATTAGAAGTAAAATCCCTTTAAAAATAAAGAATGTCAACCAGCAAAGAAAGCAAATTTTATTTCTCTGATGTAACAGCACATGAGGAAATGATGGCAATATTACGCGAAAAAGGTATTGTCTCACATTCCTTCACACCAAAAGAGTCGAAACAAATGGCCTTTATTCTAAGAGGTTTATATTATGACACTGACTGCGAAGATATCAAAGCTGTTTTGGAAAAACGCGGTTGTCAATCATGTATCCATGTCCAGGACTTTTTCTTGTAACTCTAACTAAGGCTAAAACGCTTAATGATATCGCGCACATAAAATACTTATTAAGCCAAGCTGTCACTTGGGAAAAGCCGAAGAATAAAGAAAAGGATGTACAATGTTACAGGTGTCAGCATTGAGGACATTTAGCCAAGAACTGTAACTGCGAATATAAATGTGTCAAATGTAATAAAAAACAAGAACATGGTGAGTGTCACAGAACAAAATCGGATAATTCAGCTCCGCTATGTGTACACTGCGAAAAAAAGTGGTCATCCTGCGAGTTGGAGAGGATGTCGAGCCTACAAAAAATTTGTCGAAAGCCGAAAAGAGCAAATTAGAAAGACTTAGATAGTTCAAACAAGTTCCGAAAAGAAAGTTGATAAAGCCATTAGCCAAGCAATGCAATTGCCAAACAAATCCTTTGCAAATTTCTTTTACACAGAATTCCCATTGAAGACAAAGCAAAAGCCATCGTTCATCATAGATTTCCTAAAACTATCAAGCATATTTCTGGAGCCTGAAGAGCTGCCGTTGGAACAGCAAATCAACAACTTTCTAAATGAGTTCAAAGAAATGCCAAAAACAGAAGCCGTTTTTGCGCCTTTTAAGAAAAGCTAAGAATGAATATGGCTCGTAAAATCATTAAATTTATAACTTTTAACGTGCGTTCACTCATTAGCGCAAGTCGTCAAGTCGAACTAGCACATATGCTTCATTTTAATTAAATTTACATTGCTCTTTTGCAAGAATGCCATATACAAGGAAAACGGAAAGTAAATATTTTGGGATACAATTTCATTCATGACCACTCTCCATTAGGGGTTGCTATTGTTATCAAAAATTCAATAACTTATTATAGAGTTTATGTTGGGGAAATATCTCTAAATAACGTTTTTATAAAAGTAAAAATAAATTCTAATAACAACATTACTATAAAAACGCTAACATAAAATTTTTCTGCCGATATGGCATGTTTCTCTAGAAAAGATTTGTAGTAAAGCTTGTTCAACACGAAAATGTTCACCTCAACGAAATTTTCGATCGAGAACACCAAATAAACTGGACTGCTTATACATATCTGTCACCCATCGTAATTTTACACGATGATTTTGATGTTGATCCGAATCCCTACAATTTGCCGTCTTTCTATGTGAGGACAACACAAGGACATAATAAGTTTCTATTAGTATGAGTAGAATTTTGAATCTGTGATAATTAGGATTATTATATTTTACATTTGTTCGATTCAAAAATTTTCATGTAAATGCTATCGGATAGAAATAAGTCTTGTATGAACGCATACACTTAACGTAACGTTTAACTATTAATCGTTAAGTATAATTTGTTATCTAGTTATAAGTTATTCGCAGACATTAGCTCTGCTTGCAAAGTAAAGGCCGGCAGCAATCCTTAATAATAATACTCTCAATTTGTTGACTACTGTACTACTAATCTTTCCCAATTATATAATGTCTTTAAATACGCAAGACGAACGTTACTTTAAGGGGATGTATCTTAAAAAAATGCGTTATGATTTGATAATTCAAGGGAATAAAATTTTTGCTTTAAAAATGTTTTGTCTTTTAATTTGTTCTATTTCAAATAAAAATTCATTTCAATTTCATTTAAGAAATAAAAATAAAAGAACACGACATGAAAAATATTTTTCTTGCCAACAAAGAAAATATGATGTAATTTGGTTAAATGTTCTCTGAATATTAAGTAAAAACTTAAAAAAGAATTTAAAAAAATCACTTTCTTTTAAAAAGTTTGTTGTCAAATGAAGACAAAATCAACAATGTCGACAACAGTTAAATTTAAGAAATTTTTGGCATTAAATATTTTTACAATTTTGTTATCAACATAAATAAATTTCTTTTGTAAATTTAAACAATTATTTCAAAAATAAACTTTAGTGTAGTAGTGTTGTCGTTTCCTTCGTTATAAAACGTCATTGCTGGTTGTTTGTTGGGTATGAGAGGCAAGCGCTTGCGATGTGATTACATTATTATCAAGCCGTGGCCTAGACTGTACTGATGAATCAATATTCGGGTTTAGAGAGTTCTTTCGTTGGAGTCGTATATACTCCTGTAGGAAGATTGCCAGTCGCCTGACGTTTTATGCAAGGCTAATCTAATATTTCCGTCCGTCTGAGGCTGTTTTTCGTTTGTTAGAGTGTATGAGTAGTTTTAATGGTGTAAGGTAGTGTTTACCTGTTCGTTTATAACGTCACCGTTAAAAGCTTTTATTTTTTAGATTTCCATGCTTTCAACAATGTCTAGTCTTGGTCCTTTTTTTCCTAGGATGTAGGAATGTCATATATATGTCATGTGTCCGTAAGTGCAAAGTTTGAGCCTTGTTTTTGTTTGTATGAACGTATGTGTTCTTTAAACCTTGTTTTTAGTGTTCGACCAGTTTGTTCTATATAAGTATGTTTACAGGTACAACTATGGCAGTATACGCCGCTGGAACGAAATTTTTCAGTTGTTTTTGTCGATGTCCAGAGATTATGTCTTAGAGTGTTGCTGCTTTTTAATGCTGTGAGTATTCCTTCTTTGTGAAAAACGTTAGTTAGTCTATATATTTCTGGTCCTGTATAAGTAAAAGTGTGTCGTCGTATTGTATCGGTTGTCTCTTTGTCTTATTTATTCCTGTTTTTAAGTGTTATATTGTCTAAGAAGTTTGTAGTCGTTATTTTTAGCTATGGTGTAAATTGTGTCGAATTCTTTGTTGTTCTTATCTAAAGTCTTTGTGTCGTATGTCTAAATACTGCTAGTATATGTTGGGTATGGTGGTTCGAGGTAATGTGGATGATAGTGCCCATCGTAGTTGGTTTTCTATAAATGTCATATGTTAAACAGTTAGTTTCTCGTATTATTGTGATGTTAAGATAATGCAAATTTCTATCTTGTTCTATTTCTATTGTGTATACAATGTTGTTATGGATTGTGTTTAAGTCTATTAGAATATGTTCGGCGTTGTCTTCTTGTATCTATGGTAATGAGTTATTCTGTGTTTTTCCATTAGCGTATTTGCGAGATATTGCATGAAAATTTCCATGATGATTACAGAAGTTAGGTTTCCCATGCCGAGTCCGTCAGGTAATTTTTAACAGTGGTTATTAAATCTAAAGTAGTTGTGTTATATTATATTATATTACAGGTGCCCCTGTAGGCTAGTACGTAGTGCGCTAGCTTACATGACTGGGGGTTGTGGGTTCGATTCGCAACAAAGATCTTGGTTTTTATATACTACAAATCAAAATTGACTGTCGGTGGGGCTGCTCAGTGATAAAGGCATAGTCACTGGTTACTGAGCTGCCTTATACGACAGTTAATTTCCGTAACTATCCTTCTACTTTCACCATCTGTCGATCTCTTCTCTATCCCTTTCCTAAAAGAATGTAGCACGGTACTTGACTAAATAGACATTGTTGGCCTGAAGTGCTTACGTCTCTTTGTAAAAAAAATGATCGTCTTTATAATATTTAAAATTTCGGTGATGTAGATTTTTATCGTGTAAATTATCTAGTGTGTTGCGTAGGTGATAAAATTAATCATCATTCTTTCTTAACGCTTAAAGTTGCCAAATTATTTATTTTGTGGCTGACTGGGTTTGTTTATGTGCTAAGATTTTTATAATTTTGTGTTTAAACGAATATAAAACACTATACAGAGTAAGAGAATATATTTTTTAGAGAAAAGCTATCGATTTAAACTTTTTCTATTAAATCAAATACTTAGGGGAAATGTAATTTATATTATTAATGTATTATTATTTTTTTACAAGGTTGAAGTTCTTAGTTGTAAAGAAAGCAATAAAATTTAGATTCCAGGCGAATAAAATGCGCTTTCAAAAATATCATATGAAAAAAACTTAATAAATTGTATTCTTCTAAAAAGTTGTATAAATAGAATAACTTAACACATTTGTGTTAAAAATACTAAAAACAATGTAGAAAAGATAAAATATAATGAACAAAGCAAAATGGAATGGCATCAATAATCAAAGTCTAGTAAGGTTAGGTAAAAGAAAAATACAAAATTTCGATAGTAAAGAACAGTTCTTGGTTTCTTACTTCTGGTTATATAATTGAATAATAGCGAATACAAGCGTTACTGAAAATAACAATTTATGTATTGTTTTGTTTAAATTAAAAAACTCTTAGAAATAAAGAATTTATTCCGGGGTACAAAAATCGTCATTTTATGTTCAAATCAAATCAAAGCAACAGCAATTTGCTTTGCACTCATTACAAATTTAACAAATCAGTTGTCATGTGCAAGTGTTTCAATTCCTTCATATTGTTGACAGAAACGAAAAAAACACAATTAGAATAATTTTGTATATAAATATGTGCAAAATATTAATATCATAATAGTGCTATAAATCACCACCTGTTAATAACTTATTATTTATAGATATTAAATGCGAAGTTTAGGAATATAAATATTTTTGAAAAAAGCAAAAGTGCTTTATCTAATGGTACCAAATCTTTTACACACTTTCCTATAGTTTTTAAAGATATTACCTCATTGACTAATATTTTTCATTATTTGAACATGCTCGTATTTAAATACTCATACCTATTTAAATTAAATAAAATGGTGAAAACTTCACTGTTTCACTTCGAATAATTGTAAAAACGTTTCTCTGATAACAAACCTCGTCGGAGACCACTCCTTGGTTCTGTTGCTGGCAGTAGACCGAAACGATACGCTCGTAGGGGCCGTAGTAATGTAAACATGGCCACTGTACACCACAGTGTTGACAATGAGCCATGAACATCAACTCGAGAACGTTCGCAACAATTGGGCATCACTAGAGGCACTTTGGCTGTCGGTGGGACTGCTCAGCGACGAAAGCATAGTCACTGGTCGCTGTGATGTCTTTATACGGCAGTTAATTTCCGACTATCCTTCTACTTTCACCACCTGTGTATCTTCTCTATTCCTTTCCTAAAGAAGGTAGCACGGTACTTGACTAAATAGGCATTGTTGCCTGAAGTGCTACTTCTTTTTAAAAAAAAAAAAAATTGGGTAAAGATTTTCAACTTTACGCTTATAAAGTTCAATTCATTCATAATTAAATCTACCATTGTTTACATCGAACCTTTATGAGTTGGCTGTTTGAAAACCTGAACGAAAATAATGCATTTTTCAATAAAATCACCTTTAGTATTTCATTTCATTTTTAATTAGGCGGTTTATGTAAACAAACAAAGTTGTCTAATATACAGCTCATAAAATCCACAAATACTTCTCGAATAACCATTGCATTCAAAGAAATTCTCTGCGATACCCGATAACCAATTTTCACAATGTTGACATCATTGAATTTTGGTTTCAGGAAGACGGCGCTACAACGCCACAAGATATAAGCAAGAAAATTCCGCCATTATGAATTCTCTCGATACCCGATAACCAATTTTGACAATGTTAACATCAATCAATTTTGGTTTCAGCAAGACGGCGCCACAAGATATAAGCAAGAAAATCCCGCCATTGTAAACTCTCTTCGATACCCGATAACCAATTTTGACAATGTTGACAATATTGAATTTTGGTTTCAGCAAGACGGCGCCACTAGATATAAGCAAGAAAATCCCGCCATCGTGAATTCTCTGCGATACCCGATAACCAAATTTGATAATGTTGACATAATTGAATTTTGGTTTCAGCAAGACGGCGCCACTAGATATAAGCAAGAAAATCCCGCCATCGTGAATTCTCTGCGATACCCGATAACCAATGTTGACAATGTTGCCATCATAGAATTTTGGTTTCAGCAAGGCGACGCCACAAGCTATACAGCCACCGAAACAATTCAGTTTTTCGCTAATTTGGCGGTAATATTGCTCGCCATTGTTGTGCTTTAACGTCGCTGGGTATTTGCTCTGATGCCATTTCAAAGATCAGGTTTACATAAACAACCCACAAATAACTAGCGCCCTGAAAAATGAAATTTGGCGCTGCATTGATGAGGAAAATATTACATGTACTTCTAAATTTAAAGATCTTGTCGTTTTGCTTGCAAATTTTTATTTTCTGGAGAATCTGAAAACGTTTGCGAATTTTCGAAATCTTTTAGGTTTTTTTTTGATGAACCTTGATTTGTTGGATTTAACTTAGAAATTACTTACAGTCAGGCTGCATGCTATTGGTTATTGGTTGTTTGTTTTGATAAAGCCGTTTCAGAAATAGAATATGATGTCGGGCAATTGTCTGCCCTCAAGGTCGGGGGTTGTTCGCTCTTTTTATAAGAATTTTTTAAGCACATTTTGCAGCAAAGATTCGCTTATCTCGTCAATGCAGCGCCGGTTATTTTCGGTTAGTTTTTCAAACAGCCAATTTACAAACGGTCGATGCAAACATTGGTTGGTCGGTTTTAATTCTTGACGAGTTGAACTTTATAAGCATGATGCTGAAGATCTTCATGGAAAATGTTGCGTAAGGTGCCTTTTGTTAATGCCCAATTATTGCGAATGTCGACTAGTTCATGTTGCAGGCTCATTCTCAATACTTTTTTGTACAGCGGCTATGTTTGCATCACTACGATGACTACGAGCGTATTGTTCTTCTTTTTTTTTTAAAGAGAAGTAGCATTTAGGCTACAATACCTATATAGTCAAGTACCGTGCTACATTCTTTAGCAAAGGATAGAGAAGAGATGCGATAGATGGTGAAAGTAGAAGGATAGTTACGGAAATTAACTGTCGTATAAGACAGCTCAGTGACCAATGATCAGTGACTATGCCTTCATCACTGAGCAGCCCTACCGACAGTAAATTTTTATTTGTAGTGAAAAAAACCAAGGTCTTTGTTGGGAATTGAACCCACAACCCCCAGTCATGTAAGCTAGCACACTACGTACCAGACTATAGTGTCGCCTATTTTCAGCAACAGTGCTGTGACCCAAAATTTTAGCAATTCAATTATGCTCAGCGGTCTCAGAAGAAGCCTCTTTACGAGGAAAACCTGCTCGAATTTTCAAAGGGATACAGTAAAATTTTCAATATTTTGATAGCAAATTTTCACAATTAAAATTATTCTATTCTTAAAGTTTCCAAACTTTTTACAAAATAAATGTCAATTTTTAACATTTAATCTTTTGAAAGGCAATTTACTACCTTACCTCAAATTTGCCCACACATTTACCTCAAAAGATATTGTATTTTTTTCAATTATCAAGTATCTCTTTTTTTGCGGGAGAAACATTATCACAAGACAGTTTTTGGCTATAACTTCAATGATGTACTAAATCATCATGCAGAGGTATGCTTTCAGAAGATCATGATGGTAAAAACCGAAAATAGGACCAATTTTACGGCATGAAAGCAATATTTAAAATGTTGTAAAATACCATTCTATTAAGAACTGATTAAAAACTGTGAAAGTTAATTTATTGTTATCAATTTTCCACAATAAATTTATTTATTATTCATTTATCCACAGTAAAAATAAAATCAAATCGTAAAGTTTGTTATAAAAGAGAATTTCTCTTTAGTCTATAAAGGTTACAAGAAAAGAATTTATTGGCCATTTTATTCTCAGTAAAATAAAATGTTTTCTTAAATGGCATAAATTTAATTAGGTATTAATTAAATAATTCTGTATAGTACTAACACGATTGTGTTGTCAGCTGTTCTAGTTTATTCAATGTTTTTGGCTTCCGTTTCAATTTTGTTCCTTAATTTTTGCTCTCTACTTTTTGTTCATTGTAAAACTTATTAACACTTGGTATTTTTTGCTGTTTTTATTGTTTCTGTTGCATCATCAAATCGTTTTATTTTTTTTTTTTACTTAACATGGATGTGTGTGAATGTTTGTGTGTTAGCTTTTTTTGTTTTAAAGGTTAACCCTTTAGTAACCTTGAATGTAGTGTGATCCAATTTATTTATGCTGATTTAGTATAAAATATAACAGAAATAAAAAAGCACAATACGTTACACTAATGGACACTTATATTCGAACTATTGTCGTATGAGGTAAATGAAAGCCATAGAAATAACATTATGATGTGTTTACAACACATGTGCCTAAATTGTAATTATCATTTGAGAACGGAAATGATGGCCAGTTGTTTAATTTAGCTAATTCTTGTTTAAAGGTTTGAAGGTAAGTCTTTAACAAAATAAAAGAAAAATATTTTTTTAATTAATTTCCTTTTGATTTCAAGGACTAAACGTGTAAATGCTAGAAACTAGAATAAATATAATATGAAGTGTTGCTCCCATATTTAAAATTTCCCTTGTTGTGAAACTCATTTTATAAACGTAATGTCAGAGAGACTAACTTTCTTTCTAGACAACATTGAACTTCTAAAGATACCACAATCAAACTGTTCGCGTTAAAGAATAAAACTCAAAGGATCTATGGCATGTTGGCCTCGACCTCAAACCTTTTGTGTAGAATAATAAACATTAAAATATGCTTTCAATCCCAATAAATCGATCGATAAGGCTGAGTTATCTTCTGCAAATTATCAAGATATAAAATCAGCAATTTATGATATTAAGTTTTAAAAAACGCCAATACTCGAAAGTAAAATATCTGGTATAAAGCTTGTTAAATGCTTTCGTTCATAAAACCATATAAAAAATATAAAATTTAAATATAAAATTTAAATATAAAATTTAAAACCAAAACGGTGCTCTGAAATCGTTATGGGGAGTATGGGGAAGTGCCACTACTATAATTTTGATTAATTCACGTTAATAAATTTCAACAAATTTTCTGTAGCTCCTTTATATATAAAATTTTGAATCTTCACGAAAACCTAAACGAGCCATTATGAAAAAATTCGATATCATGCAACACCACATCTACCAAAAAAAAGTATTTAAGAGAAATGGCAAAAATAAAATAAAATCTTAAAAAAGACAATCGAGCAGTATTATGCTTATGGTTGCAGAAAGTGACGAATATAAATTAAAAAAAAAAAACAAAAAGATACATTTTTTAAACCGGGGGAAAAAACGATGTTTAAACGTTAAAATAAAAGTATTTCGGATGTCTGGTAACGCTTGAATGTCAAGAAAAATTATCTCGAAAAAGGAAAATATAAATTTCACTCCATTATAAATAATAAATAAAAACCATTGTTCTTATATTGGCTCCCCTCGTTTACTTTGGTTAATTATTTGACAACACCTTAGATATAAAGTAAAGTAATCAACATGTGATTATTTGGGAGTAATTTGTGTTTTATTAACTTTTAAAATTAATAGATAATAACAAAATTAAACGTTAAAATGTTTAGAACATCTTTATATGTTTTGAAAGAGTAACAAGTTTGTGACGTTACACGAAGTAGTTATTGAATACAATTTTTTGGAATCTATTATTAAGTATTAAAAAATTTTAATATTTAAAAAATGATTGCAAATAAAATTATTTATTGATACGTAAAGACTTCAACAAGTCTTATGACCACAAAGCAACAACAACAACATGCTACATTCAAATCCCATGAACTAAGATTAACAAACAGAAAATAAAGAAAAAGAAGACACAATCAAACAAACACCTACACTGAATAATGATAACAATGGGATCTGTAGTAAATGTGTGAATTAAAATTCTAGTATATTCTAAAACTGTTCAAAACAGTAGATAAGGGCGCGATGTTCCCGTCTTAGGCTAAAAGGCAGCCTAATTTTAAACGTGATTAAGTGAAGACACCCTAGTTGAAACAGCAGCTAACATCCGTTTAACTGCTAAAGTTGCCATCGTGTATAAAAGCGAATAACTACTAATCGTCTAATAAAATTTAATTTTCAACTCTAAAAGTTGTGTGTGATTATTTTGCACTAAAAGAACTCAATTAACTTAACTTTTATTAAATAAATAAACTTAACGATATATTTCATAAAAAAAATAAAAAACCTTTTTTTCAATTGTAACACGTCATAAGTTAAAAATTTAAACAAAAAATATTTTTATAGTTTAAATATGTAATTAATTTATGCAAACGTTCGAGAAATCGAAATTTAATAATGAAGGACTTTAGTTAATCATCTCTTAACAAAATTTTGAGAACAACTTTTGAAGTCTCAAATAATTTGTATTTAAAATGCAGATAAGAAATTCAAGTCAACTGATAAAAAGATAAAATAATGTGCAAAAGGTACTTCGACTTTTAAAAAGATGTACGAAATAATGAACATATCACAACCAGTTTCTGTCTTAAATTGTTTGGTTTGTGAAATCGATTACCATCACATGCTTGATATTTTATATTTTGTTACGTTTATTCCTTTTAATAGACGTTTTGATATTGTGAGTTCTTTTATTGTAAAATAATAACACACCACTTTAGAGTTGTTAAATTAAATTAAACGATTTATTCCCTTACAATACACACAAAATAAACACGATGGTAACTTTACCGCTGTAACGCCTAAAAGATGATTTATTACTTTGTTGTCTTTTCTCAACGATGTTTCAACATAAATTAATTTCCACTGCCAGCAAATGCTGCTTATACATCTGTTTTAAGCGGTTTAACATCATCATCTTATATTGTTGTTATTATTATTCATTGTTGTTTTTTTTTCGCTCTGTGTTAATTGTTTTTATTTTCTGTTGTTTAGCTTATTTCGTAGAATATTTCATAAGCACGTTGTTGTCTTGTGCGTATTAGTTTTTTTTAGAAAACTACGTATTATGTAAAATATACAATAGGTTATTTCGTTTACTTTTTTATCTTCGCAACAATGTTAATAAATAACTTACCATTTTCAGTTTTGGCATAAGTATCTTATTAATAGTGGTAAGTTTTAAACATAATAGAAAATAAATAATTATTAATTTTAATAATGGTCTTTTTTTAATAAATTTAACACTATATTTTTTCAATATTTCGCTTTCCTGTGGCAAGCTTCTACAGGAAATTATTTTTTAAAAAAAAAAAAAAAAACAATTTGAAAAAATTTTGAAAACAAAAAATTGTTAATAAATTTTGTTTTTATAAAAAAATAATTTCCTGAAGAAGCCTTCCACAGGAAAGCGAAATATTGAAAAAATATAGTGTTAAATTTATTAAAAAAAGACCATTATTGAGATTAATAATTATTTATTTAAAAAACAAGGTCGAATAAAAATAATAATTAAATCATAATAGAAAATTTTAGATACCAGCAGAACTGAAATTAACAGTTTGGTTCGCTACAACCTTTGTCAGAGTTTGGTGTATATATCATTAATAAATTTTTCTGTTTATACAACTATAGATCCGTGTGGTGTGAAGAAATAACAAAAAATTTTTTATTTATAATTTTAAAGACCGCTCGGTCATCATTAGTTAAGGGTTGAATTGGATTAAATTACTCTTTAGTCGAATATAACAATGATCATTTGAAATTGCTTGAAATACGTTGTACGTTAAGCCTGATACTCTAATCATAATTTCGTGCGAAATGCTGTCAAAGCCCATATAAAAATAATTCGTAGGAAATAAATAAGATAATAAATAAAATAAATAATTTTTGAAAAACTCACGAAATGTTTCTGGCAGCATGTTTTTCTAAATGAAAAACGTTTCAGGCAACATTTTTTTTCAACTACGAAACAATATGAGCAGCACTTTTTTCGCACGGAATTGTGAGCAACAGCTGTATTTTTAATTTTAAATTTGTTGTGCCAAAAAGTAAAAGTATGGAGAAAAGCGTAAATTTATTAAAAAGTGAAAAAGGAAAAATAATATTTAGTGACGCAGCAAAGTGTATCCTTATTTCTGCAGTAAAAAAAGAAAAGTTATTTGGGATAAGTCCCAAATGATATATTCTAACCGCAGTGCCGCGAAATCATCGTGGATAGATATTGCTAAAGAGATTAGAAAACCTGGTAAGGATTGAAATATATGTGCGTATGTATGTATATACATACATATGTATGATCTTTTTTGATTATTATTAGATGAAGCATGTAAGCAAAACTGGAGGAGTATTTTGAGTAGCAAATGGTATTACAACCCAAAACGAAAAGCATCAAAAAATCTGGTAGTTAATGCAACTTGCAGTTCTCTTCAGACGAATCCCAGGATCCCTGGGAGTTTTCTGAGGATGCTTTACGATGAGATCTCTGCTCTACTTATTTTTAATATTAATGCATAATAGTAATTTTTACATAGTAAAATAAGAGTTTTCAAATTTTTTAAAGACTGGCCACACAAAACAAAAGGCTGAAATAAGTATATGAATTTTTTTATAATAGCCAAAGTTTTTCTTTTAATAATAGTATATGTTTATATTATTCTTTGCAATAAAATCTATTGCCTTACGCGTCAACCTTATTAAAAGTTATTTAATATTTTTTTGTTTAAAAACAGATTTTTTTATTAAAGCATTTTGATAATTTTAATTATTTTTAAAGCCCTTTAGTGAAATTATAAATTTTTTATTTCGTAAACTATTTTTAATTAGGAATCTTCTCCAAAAAAGCGAATTTTCGCTGCCAAGTAACAGATGTCGGAATTAAAATAAGTCATAATTTTATTGCGAACAACACGGTCTGATTCATCTTGTCTGCCGTAGTGCGCAACATTAATATTAGATAAAAAGAGAGAATCAGCTGGCAACATATTGTCAAAATTTTCAAGCGAAATATCAAATGTTGCTCAACACTTTTCGCAAATTAGAACAGAGTACTAAGCTTTAGGCACGTTTAGGGGTTTATAAGTGTAAAGGTTTTTTGTATACCTGAGAGCGACTGTTATCATATATAGAATCTGTTTTTGGAGGGTTTCTAGTACATTGCACGGCTGTTGTGAACTGTTTTGCTAAAATTTTTTTCTGTAAAGCACGATTTGACAGTGGTCGATACTTCATGAACAGCAGGATATGCTTAATAAGCCTATTGCTTAACAATTTGATTCGAACATTCAATTCAGTAGAGTGAATTAATTTGAGCACCTTCCTGGTAAGTATGTTCCATTACATGGCATGCGATATAAAGACATGCTTAACATTGGCAGATTTGCTTTTGTAGGCATGTGTTCTCTGCAAGGAGACGCTGAACGTGACCCAGAAATATTTTACAACAAAAAAAAAAAAAAAATGTAAAAAACAAGCTTAAATAAATAAATATTAATCAAAAATGCATTCCTAGTCTAATTCATTATGAAAGCCGAAGGTTAAATATACTATTTGCCAGCCAAAATGTCTGTGTATTACATAAATTCGTTTGACTATTTCCATTAACATTTCGAAAAGTAGAAAGAAAACATGTAAAAAAATATACTTAAAAAATGTTGTTGTGTCGTTATTGATTTTTTCTCTCTCTGCATATTCGTCTGAGTAAAACAAACAAAGAAATAAAGAAAAAAAATGTTATTTATAAAATCGTTTAAATGTCACTTGTTCTTGGCTTGATATTAACCCTAAAAAAGTTAAAATGGTAACAAATTATTAAAACAAACAAAAAAAATTTTTTTTAAACAATCTGCATCTCGTCCGCATTATTATTTTTATTAAAGTATTAGGAGGTTAGTTAACAACTATCTCTAGGATAGTCGAATTAAATGTTTTAGCTATTTTCTATTTTCTAAACATAGCGAATAAGAACATAAAAATTATAAATAATTATATAATTATATTTTATCTCATCTAAATTTTAGACATTTAAAGGTTACAAAATAAATTGGTATCTGTGACGAATTTCATTTTAACATGTGTTTTGAAGTTATCAGTTAAACAAACACTTTGATGCACTAGGATGCATGTTTTTCTGTTATTTAATTATTTTTTAATTTTGTAAAACAAATAGAACGAATAACAACTCTTTGCTGTTTTCATCACAAAATAAAAACTTTTTTTATTAAATGCTAATTTAGTATAAAAGGGTTTTCAGCAAGAAGTTTCTTTTACAAAACAAAATAAAACCAAAAATTTATATTAAGATAATTTAAATTGATTATTATTTTTATTCGACCTCTTTTTTTTTAAATATATAATTATTAATCTTAGTAGCGGTCTTTTTTAAATAAATTTAACACTATATTTTTTTAATATTTCGCAAAGCTTCTTCTTTTTCTTCTTGTATTTGACAAATGTTTGGGAAATATGAATGAAAAATTTTTTCCGGAAAATGTCCACCACGGCCACGCTGACAGATGTCGATTCTTTCATCAAAGTTTTTAATCACTTTTTGGTAAAATAACAATCCTATTTCGTTAATCGCACCACAGATTTTGAGTTTTAAAACTGAAATCGATCAGTTTAGTTCCGTATAGACTCTGCCTATAACATAGCCCCTCAAAAAAATAATCCAGTGGTGTTAAATCACAGGATCTGGCCACTTATCTGGCCACAATCAGCAAATATTGTTGTGAAATTATGCATTTGGGAAGATTGGTTTGCAATAAATTGATCGTTTTATTGGCTGTGTGACATGCGGCACCATTCTGTTAAAATCACATCTCAGTGATATCCACGTCGTTAATAATAGACCAAAACTGAGTTGCTAGCATCTCGCGTTAGAGTGATCCATTGACCGTTACTGATGAATTGAGCGAATCTACGGCGCTGTGCATTGTCGGTCGGCTTCAATTCCTGCATCAGTTGAACCTTGTTAGGCTTCAAAGTCAAATCTTTAAGCAAAATTCAACATGTGGTGGTTTTGGATAACCCCAAGTATTGAAAACGTCGAAGAATTGACAAATGTAGATCTGCTTCAATACTGCAGCTCACGGCTGCGATGTTTTCAGTTGAACGATGCGGTCGAACACGCCTTGGTTGTCGCAAATTTTGTATCGACCCTGTCGACTTAAATTAAAAGATCAAATTCTTAATAAGGTCTCAGAAGGGCACAAACTTTACGAAATGCAAATTTAACAGAAACACCAAAATCCACTATGAAGATTTTAATTGTAACAATTGTAACAATTGACAATGCATCTACTACGAATACGTCAAAAAACTATATGTCAAAATTATCATGTTGTTGGTGTTGCCATAATTGAAAAACAAGCATCTTGTTGGAAAACCCGATACAATAAAAAAGAAGCAAAAAATATATATTATAAAATTGTATTAGGAAAAAATATTTCAATTAATTTTTTTTGTTTTAATATTTCTCACCCACGTACACACACACACTGACTTTAAATAGTCAAATATGTTGTTACTCAGAGATAAAAAAGTTGCACATAAACGAAAGAATAAATTACCAAGAAAAAAAAAATCAAGGAAACAAGTTATAGATTAAATAAAGCCGATGCAATAAACACTATTTATCTGCATCAACTACAACCCTCTAGAAATATGGAAGACTGTTAAGCTCAGACGTCGCGTCTTAGTTTCTTCCGATAGTGTAGAGAAAGTTCGTAATTTACAGATGTTTAAATGTAACTAACTATTTCTGTAAAATTTTAAAGCTAATTTATCTCAAAAGACAGATGGAACCGAGTTCCTAAATTTTCAAGATTTAGTCATTAACGTTGCACAGTGGTTTAAAAAGTTTTTTTGTGAAAATAATTCTGTAGTTCATGAACCAATTAAGATATCGTAATAAATTTAGAGGTATTGGAAGTTATGGACGATCGGCCCCCTACGATAAAGGGAGGCTTCTGCGTATGCCCCTAAGTTGGGTACCTCGGGTATATAATTTTTTGGAAATGTAAAAAATTTATTTATCACTCAAATGTACCCCCAGGGGGCACATATATAGAACTTTATAGAACTTCGACTATCTAGACACAGTGCAACTGGGGAAAAAGGAAGCCCAGTCCCCTGAAGTCAGCAGGGGTACAACTGGAAACTCCACTTTATTTCCACGGGAATCAGTAAGCTCGCAGAGTTCATTATTTGTCTCTTTAGACATTTAATAGTTCTCTGGCTGATTATTGAGGTTGGCCCCTATATGAGAGTATTGTGGTGGTTGTGGTTTCGCGGCCCCATAACAGTATAAAGGTTATTATGGTGGCCAGGATCATCTCACTGTTAATGACACCCTAAGTGAACGATCCAGTCCAGTGAGCATGCTAGACATGTGTTCTGGACAGGAGCTGGAAAGTCTCCAACTCTTAAGCAAGGAGTGATAATTTGCAGCCGTGCTCTGGAATCATCGAAGTTGCAACTAGAAAGTTTTGTTGCATAGAATTATAGCTTCGGCTTCCTAAGACGAGCATGACGTTCCAAATTATGCAGTGGTTTGGTCCACCATCTGATTAAGGCTTCATGGCCAGGCGCGGATGTAAATCGAATCACACAGTTATCACTCAAATGTACTCCCCGGGGGCACATTTATATGATCTTTATAGAACTTCGATTATCTAGACCTGTGAAACTGGGGGAATAAAGGGAGTCCAGTTCCCTGAAGGCAGCAGGGGTCAACTGGGAACTCTACTTTATTTCCACGGGAATCAGTAAGCCCCATAGTTCTTTATTTGCCTCCTTAGACATTTACCTGTTCTCTAGCTGATTATTGAGGTTGGCCCCTATATGGGAGTATCGTGGTGGTTGTGGTTTCGCGGCCCCATATCAGGTTTTTTGTTTAATATGGTGGCCAGGATCATTTTGCCGTTAATGACACCCTAGGTGAATGATCCAGTCCAGTGAGCATGTGTTCTGGACAGGAGTTGGATAGTCTCTAACTCTTCAGCAAGGAGTGATGATTTGCAGCCCTGCTCTGAAATCATTAAAGTTGCAACTAGGAAAAACCTGTAGCTAGAATTAGTCTTCTGCTTCCTAGGGCGAGCATGACGTTCCTATTTATGCATAGTGGTTCGACCACCATCTGATTAAGGCTCCATAGCCAGGCGCATATGTAAATCTTATCACGTAGTTATCACTCAAATGTTAAGAGTTTTAGAACTTTGGTAGACCTTAAAAATATCTTATTTTTTAGTTTCGGAGAAATTAGTGCAAGAAATTTTTTTTTTTTAATTTTTGGATTATATTTATATTTTCGGATTATTATTCTAGGATATTGTCTGTGTGCTTGATAAAATTTTTAATAGAAGTTAGTTGTTTCTGATAGCATGTTTCGTTAAAAAGTTACAAGTTAAAAAGTTAAAAGGTGGCATGGTGCTTATACAATTTAAACTTAAGTAAATTATTTGGACTATTTTAAAGACAAGATATAGCAAATGCAAATAAAAGAAATATTGCGTCAAAAGCTGTAATGGTTTACACTCTAGCCCTATCCGAACTTAGCCAGTTTTGAAATTTATGAATTTATGAATTACATCAAAATTCCTCGAAGTGGAAAGTATACATATCTATGTATACTTCAAAAAGGATTTGACAGCCCAGTATTTAACAAAGCAAGGGTGACCAGTTTTCTAAAAAAAGCAATATTTGGAATATTTTTTCCACGTTTAAGGAAATTATGTGTTAAAGTAATAAAAAAATATTAAATTTTATTTTACTATTTCATTACAGGCTCTTTTGTAAATATTGCTTGAAAATTTTGTAAGAATATCTCGATCGGTTTAATTTAAATTCTATTTTTCAAGCAACCACTTTAAGGTGAAATTTACAGTTTTAGAAGCAAATATGACATCTAAAAAATTCGACGTGTAAAAAATTTTAATAAATTGTTAATCTAGTAGTCTTATGACTTTTGATTTCCGCTGATACCATCCATTTGTATAAAGAGCATATATTTAAGTCTTAGGAGCTTCGTTAATCTCGCCTTCTAATGAAGTTTTTCTCTTTTTTCTATGTAAAAATCTAAAATGTGTATTAACACATTTTTCATGCAATGTTCCGTTTTTCAGTTTTACACATTAGGGTTTCTTAAAAAAACCTTTTCAAACCACTGTGCGTTAGTTGTCGAAAAACAAGAAAGTGTTTGGTATTTTACAGCTTTCACTTCTATAAGAGGTAATTGAAATAAATACTTAAATATATTTAATGTGACACTAAAAATACATTTCAACAGCAAGATTGAAAGACAGAAAGAAATTGATTCTAAAATTATTTTTTAGAACCATCATAACAACATTTTCACGGGCAACAGTTCATACTAGAAGAAGACAGCATCCGCGATTTATTTCATAGTATTGAGACTAATTAGGTACTTCCATAACAGTATATGTAGTGTTCATATATATATATGTATATATATATTTACATGTACATACAGCTGCGGTCAATATAATAGCATCAGTTGCAATATTCTGATTCGAAAGATGTAAAAATTTGACCTATTTACTACTTCTTTCGTAACTGTTAATCAGTTATAAAAGATCTTTTTTCAACACTTATCATTTCGTGTAGTTAAAAAA
Source organism: Trichopoda pennipes (assembly GCA_030448955.1). Classification (NCBI taxonomy): domain Eukaryota; kingdom Metazoa; phylum Arthropoda; class Insecta; order Diptera; family Tachinidae; genus Trichopoda; species Trichopoda pennipes. Next base: position 4,219,566 of record JASKUP010000010.1, on the reverse strand, counting down.
ATAGCACCAGTAGACTTTTTAAAATTTATTTTGCCCAATTTTGTGAAAAAAATATACTTTCTAATATACTTTCTAAAAAATCGTATTATAAGTTTATAGTTATAGGTCGCGAAAAGCATTGTTCCCCTAAAAAACGTGAAGTAATAAAAAAATTTCGTCCGAGGGTAAATCGTATTTCCAAATAAGGGAATTGCTGGGCTATTCCAAGAAAATGATTATAAATAGCCTAAGGTGTGAGAACAAAAAGTTGAATCCCGTGGTAGGAAACGTGTTTTGTCACATTTATTAGTAAAACGGTTAGTACGGACGATTGAAGTAAATCTCTTTATGACAGCTACGGTGCTCAAAAAAACATTGGATGTGCCGGCAAGCGTAGAAACTATTTGGCGCAGACTTCGAGACAACAGTCTCAATACCCGTAGCCCTCATAAAGTGCCGCTCCTTTCCTCTAAGCATGTTGCTAAACGGATATCTTTTGCTAAAGCACATCTAAATTGGCCAGAGGAAAAGTGGAGAAATGTCTTATGGGCTGACGAATCCTAAATTGTTCTTTTTGGTGGACAGGGTTCCAGTTGTTTTGTCCGTAGGTCACCTAACAGCGAACACAAGCCACAGTTCACAGCAAAAACTATCAAACATGGAGGTCATAGTACTATGGTATGTGGTTACTTCTCGCATCAAGGTGAGGGTCCTATATATTGGATTAAAACCATTATGGATTCATCGGTTTATATAAAAATTCTTTATGAAATTATGCTACCGTATGCTTCCTAGGCAATGCCGCTGGTGTGGATCTTCCAGCAAGACAATGACCCTAAACACACCAACAAAATGGCAAAAAAATGGTTCAACGATAACTCTATCAATGTAATGGAGTTGCCGGCACAGTCCCCACATTTGAAACCTATCGAAACTCTGTGGACAGGCAGCTCCATCAAAGTTGACAGATGCCAGCATTTAGTGGATTCAATGGAAAGGCGTTGTGTTGCGGTAATAGCAAACAAAGGGCACGCGACAAAGTATTGAAACCAAATAATTAATTTGTCTAAAGGTTCCGCCATCTAACGTTTTTTTTTTCAACTACTGCTTATTTCGTGAATGGTAGCACTTAGCTCATGTTTGATTTGACAGATAATTAGTTTTATCCTTCCATTGAACGAATATGGCGGTGTATACGCTTTAATAACACTGGGAAATATTGCGACATTACTTTGAAAATCATGGTAATGTTGCAGAATGTGTGCGAAAATTGCGTGCGGATTTTGGAAGAAGAGAAGCACCATCTGCTCCGTATGTTCGTTATCTTGTGAAAAAAGTGAAAGAAACTGGCATCCTCATCGATAAACCAAAGCGTGAAAAGCCAAAAACAGTGCGTACACCCGAGAATATTGCTGCTGCAGCAGAAAGTGTTCGTGAAGCGCCATCAACATCAATTCACCGTCGTTCTCAACAATTGAACATTTCAGAGAAATTATTGAGATGAAGTTTGCATAAAGAGCTTGGTATGATGCCATACAAAGTCCAATTGGTTTAGGAGTTGAAGCCAATTAGGAGACCATCCAATGCCTTTTCGCTTCGCTAAGTGGGCCTGCGATCGACTTACAGAAGATGCCGATTTTGCAAAAAAAAATAATTTTTTCAGATTAGGCTCATTTTGACCTTGGCGGCTATGTAAACAGCAAAACGAGTCACTGTTTGGTGCGTATTTTGGTCCAGAGGCATAATTGGGCCATTTTTCTTCGAAAATGTGCAAGGAGTGGCCGTTACATTCAATGGCGATCGTTATGGGGCCATGTTAAACGAATTTTTGTTCGCAAAAATTGAAGAGAAGGATATTGGCAATATTTGGTTTCAACAGGATTGCGCTACGTGCTACACATCCGAAGATACACTCGATGGTTTGCGCTCTATTTTTGAAAATCGCATTATCAGCCGCAGAGCTGATGTCGTTTGGCCACCTCGGAACTGCGATTTGACACCGTTGGACTATTATTTGTGGGGTGCCATCAAAGATAAGTGTTACGCTGACAAGCCACAGACAATTGACGCTTTAAAGGACAATATTCGTGAAGCCATTGGTGAAATACAGCTGCACATAATCGAATAATTGCACCGATCGTGTAGGCTACTGCATGGCCAGCCGAGGCAGCCATTTGAATAAAATTATTTTCCATTATTCACCGGAAGGATTGTACTTTCAAATAAAAAAAGATTTTTGAGAAAATATTCAGGAGTTTTGTTTATAGAATTTAAAAAAAGTTATATGGCGGACCCTTTACAAGATATCTGAGTGAAATTTTTGATTTATTTTAAGACAGACCACTAGTTTTTGTTAAAAATGAACTGAAGTGCTATTATTTAGACTGTCTAGTTTTTAAGTTTTCTGTTCAAATTAATTAGCGTATTATAAACTGTTGAAAAAAACAAAATAATTTTCTTATGCTAATAAAACATTAACATCAAAGAATTTATTTTTTTATTCTGAGTTCAATCGGCCAAAGTTAAACGGAGTCAGTATAAATTTTTTATGTGGTGTTATTATATTGACCGCAGCTGTACGTGTGCAAGTCTGTACGTTACGAATGCAAATAAATAGTAACAACTGAAAGCAATCGACAACAATTGATTGCAATTGTTATGCACCTATCGTTTAAAATTCAATGCTTTAAATATGTGGGGTAATAAACACTCTTATAGTGCGGATCATTTTAAACGGCATTTGGTACTTAAACGGAAAAAATCGAATAAAAACCTCTTGGATTTTCCTACTATTCAATGGAATAGATCCCGAGTTAAACAAAATTAAGTTGATCAAGATTTTTAAGTATTAAACAATTCAATTCAGTTTATTAAGTTAATGTGTAAAATTATATTAAATGTAATAAAGGTAAAAAAAGGAATGAGTAGAAAACATGGTCGTATGCATTTTGGTTGTAGTGTAAGGTTGCACTTTTTTTCTCTTACAAAATCAAAAGAAGACCTAAAAATCTAACTTTTTTTAACGAAATTAAATCAGAAGAAATAAAGAAAATAAAACAATTTTTTATATTAACAACTGAAATTAAAAAAAGTTTATTTTTTACAAAAAAGTACTAATTTACAAAAAAGTACTTTTTTACAAAAAAGTATTTTTGTAATGCTTCCACATAATTAGCTATTCAAAAAAATATGTTAAAAAATTGTCTAATAAAATATGCATTTTAAAAAACTTATATTTTCAAAAAGACATTTTTTGGCAAGTGTAAGAAAACAAAGCCTATTTAATTTAGTCTAGTTATATTTTAGAAAAAATATTGTTTTACATAAATTATGTTTTACATAATAAAATAAAAAAAAAAACAAAAAATAAAATTACAAAATTTTTTTAAAAATTTTAAAAAGTTGTTTTAATAGTGTAGTGTAACCGACCAGTTAGTGTAATCGACACATAAGTAGAGTAACAAACAGTCTTAATTGCAAGCACATCTGCATATACGTAGAAGGTGTTTTTATTACCAAAATATTTGGGTTGGCAGTTTATTAAACGTCAGCAAAATTTCACCACTTTAATATGTGTCGATTACACTAACTGGTCGGTTGCACTATAATAGAATACCTATTACTACGCAAATATATGTTGATTAACTGATTACAGATACCAGCAAGTTAATTTTTGATTTACTTTACAGTGATATGTTGTTAAGTCTCTATTTCTTACTCTGTGGCTTTGGGTATATTTCATCCCATGGTTTCTTGCGCACTATTTTGACGCAACCATCAATATATTGTGGTTTTTTAGAGTAGCGCTTGTTTTTGGGTGAAGTAATTTTTCGAATTTAAGTCTTTGGAAATGCCAAAGTAACTGCTGAAGCAACTGTTGTCGCTTTGTAAATTGCGACATGAAAATTTGAATTAAAAGCGGTTAAGTTGGTCTGAATCCCTCAAAACTTTTTGATTAGAACCTGTGTTATTCCGGTGAGAGATGAACCATGTGCGATGTTTTTTGTTAGTAAACCTACTTATCGTGCTTATACAACCATCTATACCACATATGCTGCTGCTCCGGAAGAGGCTCTAGCTCACCATCTCCTTTCTTGCTTATTAGGCCAGACCATTTGACTTAACTTTTAACATATAAGCTGCTTGAACAAGATCAACATCATCATACTAAACGGCTTTATCAATTTCTTTTTAAACATTTCACACAACAATTACCATTTTTCTCTATATGTTCAGGCCGTTAGTGGAATCAAACCCAAAAACTCTGAGATCTTGTTTTATAGCAATCAGACACTTCTACTAACGCCAGATCTTATTTGCGTAAGAACGAGCTTAAAACGATTTTTGTTTTTTTTTCTTTAATATTGAATCAATACGTATTAAAATCTTAATCTATGTATGACTTAGGTTGGACCTGCCACTGTAGTATTCAACGCATATGTAATTTCAATAAGAAAGTTATCTTGCCAAATCAAGAGTTTGCACCCTTTTTAGACGCCTGTGAACCTCAAATAATAACAAGTTCCTCGCAAGCGGATTGGATGATTGGTGATTTTTGCAACGTAGTTTGTGCATGACTTTCTAATCTCTTCTCGGATGATAGGAATATTGAGGTCCTTATGGATCTTATTATTCCGCATGAACCAGGGAGCACACGTAATCATTCTCAAGACCTTTGATTGTCTTCTTTGTAGTTTTTAAACATTTGGTGTGGAGGCGGACCCCCATAGCTGGATTCCATAGAACCAAACAAATATTTTTTAAAACTGTTTTGTATAGGAGCACTTTGAGGTCCAAGACAAGTGAAGATTGTGGCCCAATTAGCCAAAAAAGTTGGGTGGTTTTAATTTTGAGCTGTGTGATTTTAGCTGCAATGTGATGTATTCCCAGGTATCTTACATGGGTCTACTCTGGGATGCTAACTCCATTTATTATTATAGCTGGACCATTATTCTTACTTAACGTGAAAGTTAAGTGAACGCATTTTGTGTCATTAACATTTATTTTCCACTTCTGTAACCATTTCTCCAACTCATTCATGTGGGTTTGAAGTTGTTGCGATGCCAATTCTAGTTGTTTATGAATACTTAGAAATGCTGTATCACCTGCGAATGTCGATGTGTGTGAGTTTGAACATGTGGGAAAATCTGCGGTGTACAAAAAATACAGGAATGGTCCGAATATGCTTCCCTGCGGCACTCTAGCTAAAATTTGTTTACTCGATGAATAAGTATTTTTCGACCTTATTTACCTTACAAACTATTTGTTAAATAGCTCGCGAGCATTTTAAGTACGTTTGACGGGAGAAATATTGAAATTTTATATAGAAGCCCTTTGTGCCAGACCTTGTCGAATGCTTGTGATATGTCTATAAATAGTGCAGAGCAGTAATGCTTCCTTTCAAAAGTTTCTCGAATTAAATTTGTGATTCTATGTACTTGTTCGATAGTGCTGCGTATTTTCCTAAACCCAAATTGATGGTCTGGGATTATATTTCTTGAAATAACATGCGCAGCTAATGATTTCAAAATCAACCTTTTGAAAATTTTAGAGAGAACAGGTAATAAGCTGATTGGACGGTATGATGATACCAGCGTCTCTGCCAGGCTTGGCTATTTCAGATTATTTCTAAGATGATGGGAAGTAACCAGTTCTTAGCATTGAATTAAAAATAAACATAACCGTTTTTAGCGTCAAATTTGGCAGATCCATGACCATAGTGTTGGTGATTTTGTTACTACCAGGAGCTTTTTCTAGATTCAGTTCATTGATAACTGCTTTCAGCGCAGGTAAGCAACATTTTTTTGGATTTAACACAGATTCTTGAATAGCAACTGGTGTTATCGTAGAGTCTGTTTAATTTCTGAAAAAATCTTCTCCAGGTGGTTGGTGAACTCTTCCACTTTATCGTTGGAATGTGTGGCCCACTTTCCATTTTGCAGGCGAATAGGAGCTTCATAAGTAATAGGGCATTTCATTTTTCGCACGGTCTTCCACAAGCTGTAGTCAGCCTTCTTGGTGGCATCTAAGTTTTGTAAAAAAATTTTAAGATTCAGCTCTTTTTCTATCTGAAGTGCTTTACGCAGTCTCTTTTGGCATTGGTTCAGTTGTGTCTTCAAAAATGGGGAACGAAACTCCTGCAATTGGCGTCTTAGTTGTCTCTTTTCCCTTATTAGAGATTGAAGATTGCTGGAGAAGTTGCTAGAACTTTTTGTGAGCAAGCAGGGCTTGGCCGTTGTTACTCTAGCAGCATCAGTCAGGATATTTTTAAATTGGTTTACAGCCGACTGAATTTCATCCTCTGTTTTTAACGAAATTTTTGGCGGCAGGTGTGCACTTACGTACATTTTGTACTTATGCCAATTTGTTTTTTTACTTGGAAAAAAAATACAATTTTGGTCCAAGCTCACTTCATTATTGCATAACGTTACCAACGTAGGCGAATGATCTGATGAAAGATCAAAAGAAGGGGCCAAAGAGATATGTTCGCGTTTCACATTTTTAGTTACAGCAAAATCAATCACATCAGGAATTTTTTCAAGTCCGTAGGCCAGTAGGTAGGATGTCTAGTTAATATTGCATCCAAATTGTTGCACAAGGCTGCATCAAATAGCTGCCTACCTCTTGGAGGAATAAGACGGGAGCCCCAACAATAAAAACAATTAAATTAATAAAGTGTCTGTACTTGATAAATCGCAGGTGTTAACATTTTGCAATCGGTATATTTCCGTTTCAAAAACTAATTTTGGGGAAACACATTATCGAAATTAACTCTAAGAAATATTTGTTTTAATATTCATTTCATCAAAAAAAAAAACTATTGAAAAAAAATTCCTTTTAACAGATGTTTTAAGAAAAACTACGTTTTTAAAAAATATTGCCACCATTTAAGTTTTTTGAAAAATGCCTCTTAAAAAAGCGATGGAACAATAAGTTGACTTGAATTGCAAAATTACAAAATTAATAAAATTTAAATTCTCTTTTAATCTCCTCGCCACTTTGTAGTTTCGAAACTTTTATTTATGTATTTTGTGTTCTATACAAATAACACATTTGTTTTGAAGCCGAAAGAAATCAATTAATTCTAGTTTATTTTAAATACAACAACAATCTTTAACAAGTGTCAAATGAATTGTTATTTCATTTGAAATACAATACTTTCGCTTCGTTTCGCAAATGCAAATTGTAGCCGCTATAAATGTGTGTCAATTCCAATTTATATTTAGAAATAAAATAAAAAAAGAAAGCTTGAACACATGCTGAGAAATGCACATCTAAAGGGTGTCCCACTACTTATGCAGGATATATTATGTTTTAAGTTACATTTCCCCCAAAGTTACGTAGAGTGACTACGCTCATGAAATTTGAAACCGCTGTTGGAAGCAGTTGTATTTATTACACAAACTTGTTGATAATAAAAGACGTTTAATTGCTATTTTTGAATTTGCGACTTAATCTCAAAAGCAAAATATCTTAACTCTATAAGAGATTACAATTATAAAAAGGCTGTACGTTGTCAGAATTGTAATTTTTAGTGCGGCGCTTGTTTTTGGGTGGAGTAATTTTCCGAGCTTAACTCTTTGAGAATGCCCAAGCAATTGTTCAAGCAGCTCCTGTAATTCTGTAAACTGCGAATATGCTTCAAAGATAAAAAATCGAAGACCAAGATACAGTGCCGCCTATTTCTTTGCATTAAAAGCGGTTAAAGTGGTCTGAATTCTCTAAAATTGCATCGCCGAGTTAAAGATCTACAGCCAGGTTCAGGATAAATTTGAGGTTAAGAAGTAAATTGTCTGTCAAAAGATTAAGTACCAAAAATTGAGCTGCCATCCTTTGACATTTATTTAGCAAAAATAGGGAAATTTTAGGCATGGAACGTTAATTGTATACTTTAATTGTGAAATTAGAATCGCAGTGTTGGAAATTTCAATATATCATTTCATAAAATTAAAGTAGCTTTTCCTCGTATTCAGATTCCTTCTGAGACCGCTATGGAAACTAAATTCAAAGCTCATGCTATTCTTGCTGACAATATATAAAAACGTAGTAGTCGTAGTGATGCAAACATAGCTGATGTTCAGCAAAGTGTTTAGAATGATCGTGTTGCCTAAAATGCCTTTTTGCATAGAGATCTTCATCTTCACGTTTAAAACGTTCAACTTATTCAGGAATTAAACCCGGCCTATAATTGTTAGCATCAAACGTTTGTGAATAAGTTTTTTAAGAAACTGAGCGAAAATAATGCATTTTTTAACAAATTTATCTTTGGTGATGAAGAACATTTTTAATTAGATGACTGTGTGTAAACAAACAAAATTGTCGCATAAAGAAATTCACTAGCAGTCCTCGAAAAACCCTTACATTCGAGGAAAGCCACGCATAAACAGCCAGAAAAGACGTCACATGGAGAAGGAATTGACAACAGTATTTCGTTCACTGACGTAACAAACCCTGATAATTTAGTAATTAAGTTATTGCTCGAAAAATTTCCGGGTCGCCGGGTTTAAGTGAGCAACCCACAAACAACTGTCGCTTTGATAAGCGAAGCTTTGTTACAAAATGTGTTTTAAAATTTTGTTAAAAGATCGGACGTCTGGCGATTAACTAGAGACTCAATGCTCTACAGATTCATTAGAGTTGGACACTCTACTGTCCCCGATGAGACTTTCACTGGTCGAGCAATTCCGAAATTGACTTTGGGGCGCCCACACATGAAAATTGTATTTAATTTTTGGACGGATATAGGAGATATAAATAGTATGACGATCAGATGGAGTGGACTATCTTTTACACCGCTTTAGAAAACCGAGGCACTTGAAAGCTTCTTTAGAAACCTAAAAAATTTGTTTAGTTTATTGAACATCACACTGAACTTTCATGCCAAGAACATCAAGAGCTCCCGATCCCTTAATACTTTTATCACCCATAGTAACAGATGCAGCACCATTTCCGAGCACAGATCTATGCGTAAGTATGTAACGTTGAGTCCTACGGACATTAAAATCGACCCTATTCACACGATCCCATTCGGAGATTGTTGCGAGATCGTGATTGAGCGTATTATTCGTGTTCTGTCTTTTGGAACCTACTTCCAACAAATGGTTCTGTCATATGCAAAAGAGTATATAGGGTTGAAAGTTTGACAAAGAAAGTAATTTAGAAATATAGGAAATAAGGTAGGAGAAAGAACGCAGTCTTGTGGTACCCCTGAATTAATCTTGAAGTCGTTTTATGAATCCCATCTTTAACAACTTGTTTAGTGCTATCTCTAAGAAAACTCGATATAAATCTGGAGAAATTGTCAACGGGGCCAAGCAACAAATTTTGAAAGAAGTGCGTCATGTTACACTCTATTAAACGTCTTGAAAATATCTAGAGCCACCACCTTAATTTCCCCAAAATGATGTATGTAGTGCACCATAGTTCCGATAGAAAAGTCAGTAAGTCACCCGCAGAGCGCCCCCTACGAAAATCATACTGTCTGTCGTTAAGAAAGGTGTTGAACTCCTAGTACCTCACAAAATGAAAAATGAATCATACTTTCCATCATTTTAGAAAGTGCAGAACAAATCGCAATTGGGCGATAGGGTTGTTAGTCCTGCCCATTTTGGGGATGGGACTGCTAAAGGAAGCGCTAGTGTCGAAGAGCACGAAGAGCACCGGTGGTGGATTCCCATCCAGCCCAGAAGACGTGTTGACGTTGAGATCTTCTTAAATCCTTTAACCGCTCGACCTCAAATGAATATCTTCGGCATAGTAATAGGCCCACTGTCAACCGGGTCAATGAAGACAAATTTCCTTCTATTGCTTTTTCCTGTCCTATTTAGCTGGTTTTAAGTCAAAGGCCAGCGCTTTTGATGCGAATGCATCATTCTTAAGCCGCGTTGCAGTTTGTACTGGTGAGTAAGTGTTGGCGTTCAGGCAGTTCTCCAACACTGACTCACCAGTACAAACCACAACGTGGCTTAAGAATGATGCATTCGCATCGAAAGCGCTCGCCTTTGACTTCAAACCAACCAGATAGGACAGGATATAGCAATAGTATTTCATTTACTGCCGGAGGGAAAAATAAACAAGATAATACCACAAGTTTCTTTGTTTACATCGCCGCCTAATTGAAAATGGGCCTCATCACTAAAAATGGTTTTGTTAGAAATACGTTGTTTTCCTTCAGTTTTTCATACATCCAACTCGCAAATGTTCGATACATATAATGGTCGCTCGACTTATGCTGCCCAATTGTTCTCAAAACTTTGTTTGCATTTCTATCACTACGGTCACTGCGAATTTAGCGAAAAAATTATGCACAGCGATCTGAGAAGGAGGCTGATAACAAGGAAAATTGTTCCAATTTTGCATAGTCTACAGTGAAATTTTCCCCATTTCGATAGTAAATTATCAAAATTAAAATTTTTTTTTTAATAAATAAATGTTAATGGAGAACAACTCAATTCTTAATATTTAATCATTTGAGAGTTAATTTACTTCCTAACCTCAAATATGCCCAGCAAATATCAATCACACTTTTTGGATTTCAATGTTTATGAAAAGGGAAAAAATATGTATTGAGTTCTCGAAGACAGTCAACAAATTACACAGTGCTTATTCAGCCACATAATTCTACTTGAGGAGCAGATGAACGGACCCAGTGTGTAAAATTTTTACTTAAAATAATAAAATAAATCATCCGATATATCAGTATAATTTGAGAATGTTGAAATTTATAATTTATAAAACTTCTAAACAATGTAATTAAATTATATTTAAATTTTTTTTCCAAATTTCTTGATAATAAAATATTTTATGTTAATTCATAAAATTGTGCTAAGTTGTATTTAATTTATTGTTATTTAATCCAGTGAAATTAATGCTCGTTTGCAAATTTTCGATTCATTTGTGCTTTTAATTGCTTTTAAAACGCCACAAACAAGTTTGTATTTAAAGAAGGTATTTTTAAAATATTCAAAACAATCGAACATCTACTTGGATACATAAATACATATGTACATATAAATAAATATTTTTATTTGTTTTCGTTAATTTTTGCAAAATTTTAAAAATAAATATTTCGGGATTTCACTGTAGCTATAAAAACGCCTACTTCATTTAGGTGTTTTGGCTGATCTTCAACGCAATTGCACTAACAATAAATTATAAAATTGTTAGATTTTTAAATTATACTTAATGAAGTCCAGACAGTTCTGAACAAAAAACTTATTTTTCACACATTCGTAGCTGACATAAATAAGTATTCGTCATTTTGGTGCTATTGACAATGATAATGGAGCAGCGATATATTGACGGGAACCAACAAATCTTGATGTTTTTGTAGCCAACAAGGTGAAAGGAGATTTTAAAGAAACATTTTCTTCATCCCAGAAGAATTTAATGGTAGCGCAGGAGAACGTAAAAATTTGTTTATGTTTTAATTTATTTATTCAGGTATCGGAATTTTCAACAAGAAGTTTGTTTTTAAATAGCATGATAGTTTTGTCATGCAGTTTTCTGAAGTGTTCGTAGTAGCTGGATTGGCAATTGTAACAATGAATTCAATTTCGGGCGAAAAACGCATTAAAATGATTAAAGTCCTTCTGATACCGCTATTAAAAATTTGAGTCGACAGGCTCGATACAAAATGTACAAATACCAACGCGTGTTTGATCGAGTCGTTTAATTGAAAACAGCGCAGCCATGAGCCTCGACGTTCTCAACAATTGGGGTTATCCAAAATGAACACATGGCAAATTTTGCGTAAGGATTTAACTTTGATGCTCGATCGACCATTCACATCGCCGTAGATTCGCTCAATTCATCGAGAAACAACCGGCTGCTTTTTACTAAAAAAATCATTTTTTCCGATAAAGCCCATTTTAACTTGTCAGGGTATGTTAACAAGCAAAATTGCCGCATTTCGGCTTCTGAAAATCCTAGAGCGATTATTTTCTCAATAATCAATAATGTGTCACTGTATGGTGTGATATGAGGTCTGGAGGCGTGATTAGTCCGTTTTTTGACGATGAGGCTGTAGAAGCGGTAACGGTCAATAGATCAAGCTATTGTGAGATGCTAACAACTCAATATTGGTTTATTATTGGCATGAGGTTTTAAGAGAACAGTGTCACATGTCACACCGTCAACGAAACGAACAATACCCCATCGCATAATTTCACGGCAATAAATAGTTAAGTAGCCGGCCAGATCGTGTGATTTAACACCACTGGATTATTTTTTGTGGCGCTATGTTAAGGACAGAGTCTATGCAAAGCCAATCGAATCGATTTCAGCCTTAAAACTCAAAATTCATGATGTGATTAACGAAATGGGAGCGGCATTTTGTCAAAATGTCATTAAAAACTTTGATGAAAAGATCGACATTTGTCAGTGTGGTCGTGGTGAACATTTGCCGGATATAATTTTTCCTTCATAATTGCCAAACTTTCGTCTTCGTAACAGAATAAAACTTTGAATCTTCTTGATCTAAATTTTTTGTTTTAGTAAATAAACCTTACGCTGAAAAACCCTTTAAATGTTTTGAAGTGAATTAATCTACCTTTGCGGAAATCATGTTCTTAGTATACTTTCTGGTATAATTATAGAGCTTTGGCTCAATTCAAAGAATGAAACTCAACTCTTAATAACCAAGTTAATGAAGCTTCAACTTTATCGTATTTCTAGAAAAATCCCTTATTAAATACCATATGCTTTGCCACAATAACAAACTTTGTGCATTTTATTTTTTAAATTTCAATGAAGATGTGTAAGAAATCGTCTTAACTTTAAAATCAGTTTTATAGTTATATACAGTTCAAACCCTGGTTCTTGGTTTTTTAACGTGTCTTGCTAAACCCAAATCACTGATGTCAACGTTAGAAAATTTGGCCACAAAAAAATTATTTATCATCGTTTGAGAATTCACGGTGATGTTATTTCCTTGCTTATTTTCGACTGACCAAAAACCCCTCCATTCGACTACTTTATTTGGGTGTAATTATTTTTCGAGGACTCTTTGTGGATTTTGTGAGTCCCATATGCAACAATTTTGTATATTTATAGAACCGTCTAATTGAAAATGATTTTGTTGAAAACGCGTTTTCCTTGTTCGACAATGGGTCGTTCGGCTTTAATTCTTGAACGAGTTGAACCTTATAAGCGTAATGATGAAGATCTTGTTGTGCAAAGTGTCTTAAGTGATGCCTAATTTTTGCGAACCTCGACGAGTGGGTGTTTCAGGCTCAACTTTAACACTTTGCTCTACAGCGGCTATGTGTGCCGCACTACGACAACTACGAGTATATTGCTTTGTCTATTTTTAGCAACAATACCATTAGCCTCGAATGTAGGGATTAAATTATGTACAGCGGGATCAAAAGGATTACAAAGAAAAGCTGAACTCGCTTTTTGATTTTGACTTATACCGAATTTTCTTAAACCACCAGTATTTTCATCAAAAAAGTTGTCGTGCTCCATAGAACTTGTAAAATGTAAATTTTATATCTGTGTCATAATAAAGAGCTGTCCGACGGTACCCATAATAGCTCATACTGTGAGCCTTTCTAAGATGTGCTTAATGCTTTTGTTAGCTTTTTTTCTTCGTAGTATTCGTTAAAGCTTTGGCTTTAACAAAACGTGAGTATATGAGAAAGGAAATAAACGTGAACAAAGAAGAAGAAATTAAAAATAATCTCATTTTCTGTCAATGTTACGTGCAATTTTCTAACAATAGAAAGAAATAATTTTACTATAGAAAAAGACAAAATATTAGCAAAATAATGTATTCAAAATGTGTGTGTGTAAAGTTCAAACATAATATAAATAAATGAACTAAAATGTCTATTCATTCGAAATAAAAGCATATTATTGTTATAAAGAGATACAAATGAGAATAAATAAGGATAAATTAATTAAAGTTTATTAAGATTTAGATCCAAAATAAATAATTGTTTATTATTAAAATCTATCCACATGATTATATATTTTATATTTTTCCTTTCTAAACGTTTATTTTTAGTATTTGTTTAATAAAAATTTATTTAAAAAATTAGGAATTTCTGGTAATCATGTGAAATAAACAGCTTTCCACGTAAATATTGGATTGTTGGCAACACCAACAACATGATAGTTTTGACAATTAGTTTTATTACAATCAATTCTATTTCCCCACGAAAATCACATTAAAATAATTAAAATCCACTATGTAAATGGTGGTTCTGTTACTTACATTTCGTTAAATTCGTGATATTTTTGGACAACATAGTCGTCCTTTAGAGACCGCTATTAAGAATGTGGTTGTTAAATTTGAGTCGACAGGCTCGATAGAAAATGTGCGAACATTAACGCGTGTTCGACCGGGTTGTTCAACTGAAAACATTCCAGCCGTGATGCAGTGTTGAAGCAGAACCAAATTTGTCAATTCCTTGACGTTCTCAGCAGTTATCCAAAACCACCACATTGGCGAGTTTTGCGAAAGGAGTTGACTTTGAAGCTTTACAAGGTTTAATTCATCAATAAAATTGCCTTTTGAAAATCATAGAGCGATTATTGAGAAGCCGTTGCATGCTCAACTTGTCACTGTATGCTGTGCCATGTAGTGTGGAGTCGTGATTGGTTCTTTTCTTCGAAGATAAGGCTGGAAATGCAGTAACGGTTTATGGATCACGCTATCGTGAGATGCGGACAACTCAGATCGTGTGATTTAATACCACTAGATTATTTTTTGTCGGGCTATGTTGAGGACAGAGTCTATACGGAGCCAAATGAATCGATTTGAGCCTTAAAACTCAAAATCCGGTAACGGTCGATGGATCACGCTATCGTGAGATGCGAACAACTCAGATCGTGTGATTTAATACCACTAGATTATTTTTGTGGGGCTGTGTTAAGGACAGTGTCTATACGGAGCCAAATAAATCGATTTGAGTCTTAAAACTCAAAGTCCGAGATGTAATTAACGAAATAGGACCGCCATTTTGTCAAAAAGTGATTATAACTTTAATGAAAGAACCGACATCTTTCAGCGTGGTCGTGGTGGACTTTTTTTTTTAAAAGAAGTAGCACTTCAGGCAATAATGCCTATTTAGTGAAGTACCGTGCTACATCCTTTAGGAAAGGGATAGAGAAGAGATGCGACAGGTGGTGAAATAAGAAGGATAATTAACTGTCGTATAAGACAGCTAAGTGACCAGTGACCATGCCTTCATCACTGAGCAACATCACCGACAGTCAATTTTTTTTTGTAGTAAAAAACCTAAGATCTTTGTTGGGAATCGAACCCACAACCCCCAGTCATGTAAGCTAGCTTACAGGGTACCTGTCAGTTATCAAAATTCATTCATAATTGCCGAACTTTTCTCTTCATAACGTAATACAAATTTTAATCAACTTAAAATAGGTTTTTATTTTGGCTTGGAAAACAAACTTCTTGCTGGAAAACCCTTTGTTAAAAATTTTTAAACCTTTTAAGAGCGAGAGTCTTCAAAAACTTTTTTTTTTAATTTCTGATGTGATGGAGCGGAAGTTATCAACCGTAAAATTTTATTCTGTGCAAGTTGAATTCTATCCACATTTGAAGCTGAGGCAGTGCCCCAAAGTTGGATTCCGTAAGACCATATTGGTTTCAAAATACTCTTGTAAATTAGAAGTTTACAATGTAGGCTAAGTTTTAAGTTCCTGCCAATGAGCCAATGTTAATTAATTGTGTTAGCTTAAGTTTCATTTGTGTTAGCTTTGAGTCAATATGATGTTTCGATGTAAGGCGACGGTCAAGATGTATACCAAGATATCTCACATAAGTATGGTGAGGAACAATGTGATTATTGATTCGAACGGGTGAACAATTATCTCTTCGCAGGGTGAAGGTCACATGAATGCACTTTTGAACGTTCACTTTAATTCACCATAAAACTAAAAAACTAAAAAGTTTTTACTAATATTTTCCTTTTATAAGAAAGCTATGTTATCAACTAAAACATGCGATAATATTTGTGGCAATACCTTTTATAGGTAATTTTATTATAATATACTTTAACTGTAAAAAAATGGAATAAATAAAATACAAAAAAGAAAACATTTATGGATTTTTATTTAATTGTAAAAATGAATTTTGATACACCCTGTATTTGTGAAACCTTTTTAAGTTTATTTATTGCAACACTGTTGTCTTGCTTTTTCGAAAATTAAAAATTATGCATTTGTTTCAATTATATCTCTGATATTTTAACCCTGGCATTTAAATTAAAAATAATTTAAGCAAATAAATGTTCGAAACGGTTCTGATATTTTTTAAAACACGTCAAAGCTTCGTGACAAGACATGGTAAAAATATATAAAGAAACAATTTTTGAGAACATGAACAAATATTTTGAGTTTGAATTATAAGGAGCATTCATTTTTATATACTGAGATTTCTCTATATATTTTCTAGCTGATTTTTTTTCTAGATTTTTTTCTAGCTGTGCCGTGTTATAATTGCAAATACTTGGTTATTTGAATTAAAATTTTGTTTTTAAATTCTTTAGCATTTGCGCAAATAGTCATTTTAAAAAAAATAATATATTTACCTTTTTATTTATTTTCAAATGTTTTTGTTTATTTGCTTATACTTATAACGGGTGAAGCAAATGTAACTGCTGAATGAGTTTGTGCCTAAAATTTTTTTAATAAGCTTTAGATGTAATTGTTTTTTGAGATTTATGGTGCAGATGTATTTATTAGCATGTCAGGTAATAATTTGTGCTATAAAATTTTTTCCTATAATCCCATTAGTTTCTATCTTCAAGTAAGCTTTTGTAAAAGTTTACCTAAGCTTTTTTTTTTGTTTCTTACAAAAAGTTACTTTTGGCTCACCTTGTATTTAACATTTTTATACTTATTATTTATGTCTACGTTTTAATTAAAATATTTTCATATTTTACGCTGAAATGTTCATTTGTTGACGAGAAAAGTGTTTTTAAATATTTCATTTAATATTTTTGCTTTGCTTAACCAATAACAAGTAAACAAAATATTTTTTTTTGGGCTTCTATCTGTTAGATGACAAAACTAGTAAAGATTTTTAGATAGCAAAAGCACCTTGATCTTATGTTAAGCTGCAATAGAAAGAAATAAGATTCGGCTGACATAATTAAAAATACCGTAGCAGCTGTCAAGATGAACATATCAGCCCAGCTGATGAAAAGCAGCAGATAAAATTCATACGCAGACTTAAGCATTAAAAAGTTATGCCGAATAAAGCAACCAAAAATAAAGCGAGAAAGAAAATGTTAATGAATTCGAATTTGGAAAAAAGAAAAAATGACAAAATTTGTTTGGCCATTTACGCTATTTCGCCTGAAGAAACAAATCCGTTTTATTGGTATAAGATATTGTTAGGATAACAAGATGGAAATCTGCGCTAAATGGCTGTGCTTTTTTCAGCTTCATCTGTTTTGTGCACCCAGTGCTTAAGAGCTAGTGATATAGAAGTTTAAAAATTTAGTCTTGTGAGTTTAATCACTTCTAAGACTGTCTGCATATACAAATCTGTTTGTTAACTTTTATATTAGATTATGTTATTTTGGTAAATTTAAATTGTTGCTCTTCATTAATTTTACAAATAAGAGATAATTTACTTTACGGTCTGAAAAATTTAGACACGGCAAAATTATTAAAGAAATTTTTGCCATTTTTCAATATTATGTGATTTTAGATTTTTGTTTTAAATTATGTATTACTGCAGCTTTATTATATTTATATATTAATTAGTTTTGACAAATTTTAAATTAGTTACGATAACACAAGGTTGGATTTTGTTAATGCTTTCATTTGAAATTTGTATTATTGAGGAGCAAATTGTTGGAACTGAATTAAACATAAAATAGATTAAACAATAAAAATAATTTGGTAAAATTTGTTGAAAATTCTTCATACACATTTTTGTTTTTAGTTAAAAAAATTCAACTTTTAAGCAACGTTATTTATTAATTTGTTGTTTGTGGAGCGTAATCGAATACCAATTAATTAAATTAAAAAACGAATTTCGCAACGATAAAAAAAAAACAATTTATTTATGACATTTATAGTTATTGTTTAAAAATATAGTTTTGTGAAAACCAACCAGATTTATAAAATATTTTTGTGCATTTTAAAATGGAACAAAACACAAATATGGATTATTTATTTACTTGCATTTATATACTCCCAAGAAGAATGCGATATAGTTCTACTGTTAGTTGTAGCTTCTTAATACGCACCTTCTATCATTTCACTAAAAGGCGGACGAACAGAGAGAGTATAGAGAATTTGTAATAAAAATTATTTGAAATAAGTAATATTGTAATTCATCGGAATCATTTTCAATCTAAGCAATTTTATTTTTCTTGCTTGATTTCTTTAAATAAATATTTCATGATATTCTCACGAAATATTTATTACACAAAATTTTTATTAAAAAATAAACATTTTATGATATTCTCATAAAACATCCATTCCAATAAAAATTAAAATATTTTAAATGTATTACTGCGGGGGAAAGCACATCCATAGTGCAATTTCACTATTGCTCAAGTAGCTCGTCAGTGAATTTTGCCCCAATATTGTATAGAAAAACCTAAAAGTCTTATATCCAAAGCCAAACTGATTCTATGAGAATTTTTCATAAAATCAACATAGCATAAACAGCAAGACTCAAAGACACTTCCACACAAACACTACAAACATTTCAAAAACAACAAAAAACATTGTTTATTTTCAATCATTTCTACATAAGTGTTGCCATTGGAAACCATTCATATGCAATTTGAAAATTCCAGAAAATAAAAAACATTTGTAAATAATTTTACAAAATTCCAAAAAAGCAACGAGCATATGCAATGGAAATAAGTAATTTATAATTATTCGGAATCTTTTTCAATATAAGTGCAATTTTATGATTTTATGATTGAAAATAAACAATGTTTTTTGCTGTTTTTGAAATGTTTTGTAGTATTTGTATGGAAGTGTCTTTGAGTCTTGCTGTCTATGCTATGTTGATTTTATGAAAAATTCTCATAAAATCAGTTTGGCTTTGGATATAAGACTCTAAGGTTTTTTCAATACAATCTTGGGGTAAAATTCACTGATGAGGTATGTGAGCAATAGTGAAATTGCAATATGGATATGCTCTCCCCCATTACAATACATTTCAAATTTATTTTTTATTTTTATTTGTTTTTATGAGAATACTATAAAATGTTTATTTTTAATAAAAATTTTTGTAATAAATATTTTGCGAGAATATCATGAAATATTCATTTAAAGGAATCAAACACGAAAAATAAAATTGCTTAAAAAATTATTTGTTTATATATTTATTTAAATATTTTTATATAAATTTTTATCGTTAATTTGTGGAACAAATACTAATTAATTACCCTAAACTTTTAAATTAAAATAAACTGTTATCTACATGTATAAATGGAGTGTATAGGGTGACCGCCGGCACGATATACTACTTTGTTTTGTCACCATTTTGGTAAACATTCGTCTTGACAGTTCATATTTAGCAGTCGTGAAGTAGACACGTGGCAAATTTATTATGGAAAAATATTCGATAAATCAAAGTGTTTTAATCGTTTAAACATTTTATCAAAATCATTCATCGATTACTATAGCGTTGAAAAAGTTAGGAAAATTTTTTAGGAGAAACAACGTGCCAACAAAACACACTAATTATCGTGTAATGAAATGCTACTGACATTAAAAAATATTCATGAGTATTTCGATTTTCATCTTCCTAAATAATGCATTTTTCGTCTTATTTAATACAGGTAGATTTCCATTTTTGTTGAATATTCATATTGGAGATACACTTAAACTTCAGTTTATGATAAAAGTATTCTTGCTTGTGAAGTAATTTGCTATCAGGTTTTTTCTTTTTTTTCCTTTTTTTTATATTAAAGATAAGTAGCACTTCAGGCAACAATGCCTAATTAGTCAAGTGCCGTGCTACATTCTTTTAGGAAGGCGATAGAGAAGAGATAAAATAGGTGGTGAAAGTAGAAGGATAGTTACGGATTAATAACTGTCGTATAAGACCTTCATCACTAAGCAGCCCCATCGAAAGTTCATTTTTATTTGTAGTGAAAAAACCAAGGTCTTTGTTGGGAATCGAACCCACAGTCTTGTAAGCTAGTACAATACCTACTAGCCTACAGGGGCACTGTCTCTTACAAAATTATAAATCTATTAAATCGTAAATTTATGTTTTTGCGGTGGGGACCTGTTTAATTGCTTATACATTTCTCGATGTCCTAAAAAATTTCGTTTAATTCACATTAGAACTTTAATGCTCTTTCATATCTAAATCTGTATTTAGAATTTCATTTTGAAAATTACTATCAGCCTTAAGGATTTTAAAAATATTTTTTCAGTAAGGAGTTCAATATCTTGCTTACACTCACTTTTGCAGTGATTTTCCTTGTAATAACACAATGTCGTCCTCAGACAACGGCTCTTCTCGTACCAGTTCTTTTAAATCCAATTAGTCTAGTGAATTAAATACTTCACCTCCATATCTGCGATCAGTTTCTAAAATTTCATCACATAAGAGGGATATTTAGCTTCCGTCTCTTTCTTAATTTTAAAAACCGCATAAATTTCAATTCATACAAAATGGACTTGCATTAAATGAGATTTGGGCTTATATAGATCTGAAGTTCACAATAAATTAATGGTAAGATCTTTATTGGTACAACGTGTGGAAGCATTTTGTAGTCTTTGTTCCGCTTTTCTTCTGCTGATAGTTATCACATTGTCAGCATATTGTGTGATGACTCCTACACAAGCAATGCATTATGCCAAAACTAGGAAATTAGGTTGCCGGGAGAAGAAAAGAGGGCGTAGTGTTTGTAGACATTCGATTTGAACTTTTCTACAATGAAGGTGACAGGAAAGACTTCTGAAGGGAGTGTATTCTACATACGGACTGTTCTGCTAAAAAACGAATCAACCACAAAAAGATGAGCTCTCAACGAAAATCAAGCTAAACCCGAAAACGTGCGAGTAACGCGAAACTCATCCCTAATTTCGCTAAGCATTGTAGTAACGATAAAATAGTGAAATACAAAACACATTGCTTCGATGCTGTAGCGAATCAATAGAGTTGGATGCTCTACTGTCCTCAAAGAGCCTCTTGACCTTCTCTTATAAGCGGTGGAGCAACTCCAAAATATACTTTGAGAGCTGTATTCCATTTTGGGACGGGTATAGGTTGTATAAATAGTACGAAGATCAGATAGAGTGAAGTGTCTCTTACACCATTTTAGAAAAATCAAGGCACTTGAAAGCTTCTATGGAAACCTGAAAAATGTGCTCAGTCCATCGAACAGCACACATAATTTCCATGCCAAGAACATCGAGAGATTCAGTTTCCTTAATACTTATATCACCCATAGTATCAGATGTAATACCATTTCCGAACAGAGTTCTATGCGTAAACATGCGACATTAAGTTTTACGGGCATTAAAATCGACTTTATTCACAGGACCCCATTAGGAGTTTGTTGCGAGATCGAGCGTATTATTCATGTTCTCACTTTTGGAATCCACGACCAACTGGTTCGGTCTATTACTCAATGAATACGAATGGCAAATGGTGCTGTCATCTGCAAAAGATTATTTAGAAAAATAAGAAATAGAGTAGGAAGTATGAAAAAGAACGAAGCCTTACATATTAACACATCACATCATATATATTTCGGAGTTTGTCGACTGCATACGGGAGAGGGCCAGGAGACTAATTCTTTCATTTAACTCGAGTTTCCTTGAGAGCGTATCCATTTGTAGTTGATTGGCCACTGAATCGCACTACACATTACAGATAAAATTCGTTTTTTACTAGAACAGTCCGTGTGTGGAATAAAATCCCTCTAGAGATCTTTCCTGTCAGTTTCAGTGTAGGATCCTTTGTTTTCCTCCACCCATAACCTAATTTCTGAGTTTTGGCACAATGCACTACATTTGCAGGGCTCATTCCCTGAGTGCTGGGCAAAATAAAAATTTCTTATAACTTACGCACATTATTCCGTGATATACTTATAGTAATTCGCGAAGAAATCTTGCTTTATTCTCATTGTTTAGGCGTTTAACTCTCCCATTTAAAAAGAAAAACTCTCATATTCATCTTAAGGCGGACGACAAGTTGTAGTCAAACTTCAGTTTATTTTTGTGTATACAATTTCTTTACCTTAAACACTTAAGTAAATTGCCTTCGATTTAATTTAAAAATTATACTGCCAAAACTATGTCAAAATTTAAAAGAAAATGTGTATAGTCCTTTTAGCAAGAACAAAATTCTTTGTGTTGTATATGTATCAGAATACATAAAAAATCTTTTCTTACTTTTTCTAAAAAAATAAGCCATTTATAATGCGTTATGCTAGAGCTGAAAGGACAAAGCAAACAGAATGGTTTATATATTGGCACACGTCCAAAAACTTTGCATATATACTCGTTTGAGTATTCCAACACGTACTTGGCTTATATATGTATAAATAAATAGTTTAATGTATATAAAGTACGCAAATATATATTTACAATGACCTATTTAATAGAAATATCATGCTTGTATACATACAAATTTTCGCATATACAATTAAGTAAATGGGAAACTCCTTAATACACACAAAAACTATTTGTACATAAGAGAAACTGTATATGGAATAAAATTGATATAAATTATAGTGTTTGTTAGTTTTTTTTCTGTAAGAAAAATTGTGTAAATTGATTTAGTTGTATTTTCTTTTTTATATAAAGAATTTTCGTTAGCTAGAATAGTTTATGACTTTTCGTTTAACCGTTCTAAATTAAATCAAACAAATTTTTTTAAATGATTAAATTTGTTTGGATTAAAAATTGTTACTATTTGTTATTTATGAATAATAAAAATTTGTCTGCACAAATTTCGCTGAAATAATTTCCAGAAAATAAGTGAGATATAAAATATCGATGGCAAATTGGAGGTTAAGAAGTACATTGTCTGCCAAATGATTAAATCACAAGAACTGTGCTGTTATCCTTTGACGTTTATTTAGTAAAAAGTTGGGAAATTTTAAGCATGAAACATTACATTCTTCATCAAAAAATCCTGAATGTGCTGCACAGCAAAGTGTTGAGATTAAGTCTCTAGAGCATCAACTCACCGAATTTCACAACAATTGGACATCATTAGTCACTTTACGCAACATTTTGCATAAATATTTTCATCTTCAGGGTTATACAGATTTTAAGATTCTTCATCTTATTTAATAGAGGTAGATTTCCATTTTTGTCAAATATTCATATTGGAGATACACCTAAACTTCAGTAACTCATTCATTTATTCATTCAACTCATTCATGAATTAAAGCCGACCGATCATTGTTCATGTCGAAAGTTTGTGAACTCGCTGTTTGAAAAACTAAGCAAAAACAATGCATTTTTAACAAAATTATCTTTGGTAATGAGGCTTCTTTTCAATTAGGCAGTTGTGTAAACAAGCAAAATTGCAGCATATGGGGCTCACGCAATTCACAAACAGTCCTCGAAATACTATTACTTCCCAGAAAGTGATCGTCACCATGAATTTTTTGCGCTACGATACCATGATAACCAAGTTTGGCTAATGTTGATATGAGTGATCTCTGGCTTTAACTAGAGAGCACCACAAGCCACAGAATCATCCAAACAATTTTCGCGGGAGATATTTTCTAGTAACGTAATTTCTCGATTTAACGATGCCTACTTTGAAAGGAGAAACAGGGTGAGATATTTTATGATTTTGTTTTTGATAACATATTGAAACTAGGAGTGACTGGAGGATATAAGTATCTGAAGATCTCATAGGGCGAGGATGACGCTACATTTTATCCACAGTGGCATGATTCACCGTCTGGTTGTGGCTTACACAGCTAAGTACAAACGTAAATCTTATCACGCATTCTTTCTTCGGAATTCTTTGTCACTTATTATTAAAATCCTTTCTACCAAATTATTAATAATAACTCTTTTATTTCAATTAGAGAAATAATTAATAATCCTACCTGTTTTTCTTTTCCGGAAGGCACCACTCAATGGCGTGGCGAAATATTTTTTATTTAAAGAGGTTGTACTTAAAAAAATGATTTAAAAAATATTAAAAAGCTCAATTAACTATTATTATTATTATTATTAATTTTTATTTATTTTTATTGTTTTAAACAATATTTTAAAACGTCCATCTGAGCAAGTTTTTCTCAAGGTACTTTATTTTAACAGTGCAGTTTGTTTCTTTTTGATTGAAATTTATTTATTAAAATGTGTTGAATTAGAAGTTTCAACAGAGAGTAAAAAATATTAAATGTTCTATGACATTTAAGTAACAGCATTCACGTTGTGAAAGAAAAAGGCTACTAGATTATTTACATATCCTACTTTATGTAAAGTATATATTTCAACTCACCTCTGCAACATGAATGTTGTTTTACAAAATTATTAATTTTATTTCAAATTCATTAATTCAGTAAAGTTATTATACTTCTCTCTAGGCAGATTCTTCGCCATCTCATCAGGAATCATCTCATCAGCAATCATCTCATCATTTGGACAGAATATTAATTTTATCTCCTTGTTGTTAACCAGATTTCGTGTATGATGAAATTTTATATTTATGCATTTGCTTCGCTTATGGTTTGATCAACTTGATTATAAACATGTATACCTACATGTTGATAATCAAGTAGATCAAAACTTGAATCTTCTTTAATGGCATAAACTTCTTTAAGAATCCGCTTCAAATAAATTGCCCCATTTCCTGCCCCTGAAACTGCCATATATTCTGGCTCTGTGCAACTAGGGGCCACTGATGTCTGTTTTTTAGATTTCCAAGTAGCACATCCACAAAAACGGAATACAAAGTCAGTAAAAGATTTCTTACCAACGGTGCTTTTACCCCAATCCGCACCTACATAACCTTCCAGTTCGTTTCCTTTTTGCTCATAAATTATGTTTAGATCAATAGTTCGAGCTAGGTAACGAAGTATATGTTTTAGTTTAACTCTATGTTCTCTATGAGGGTAAAGTATCCGGCCGTGTTGAAATTGTTAAGTACATTAGAGTTGACGAGACAAGCGAAGCTTTATTGCACAATGTGCTTCAAAATTTTCTGAAAAGAGCCAAAGTCCGCTGTCGTGCTAGAGGTGTACAGAGTGTGATTTGTTTTACATCCGCGCCTGACCATTAGTCTTAATCAGATGGTGGACAAACCACTATTGTATAATTTGGAACGTCATACATGCGTCCTAGATAGCCGAAGCCATAATTCTATGCAACAGAACCACCTAGTTTCAACTTTAATGATTTCAGTACAGGTCTGCAAATCATCACACCTTGCTAAAGAGTTGGAGACTTTCCAACTCCTGTCCAGAACACATGTCAAGCATGCTCACTGGACTGGATCATTCACCATGCGTGTCATTATCAGCGAAATGATCCTGGCCACCATAATAAACAAACCTGTTATGGGGTCGCAAAACCACAACCACCACGATGCTCCCATATAGGGGCCAACCTCAATGATCAGCCAGAGAACTATTAAATGTCTAAAGAGACAAATATTGAACTCTGCGGGTCACTGATCCCCGTGGAAATAAAGTGGAGTTTCCAGTTGACTCCCTGTCGGCCTTCAGGGGACTGGGCTCCCTTTTTTCCCCAGTTGCACAGGTTCAGATAGTTGAGTACTCTATAAGAACCGATAAATGTGCCCCCGGGGGATGCTAGAGGTGTACAGCATATTCCATTATTAATTACCATATTTCTACATTATTTTGATATCAATAATATATCAATTTACTTCCAAACCTCAAATTTCCCCGCCAATTATAGTAAATAGTTGAATGAAAAAAAAAATTTACAATTGACCTTGACGAAGGTGGTTGAACCAGAAAGTTATTTCATACTGAGGTATCTGAACTTTACTAACGCTTCTCTTATTTTATAGTTCATTTGCTTAATTTACTAAATCTGTTTTATATTTGGATATTAATTTTTTGTTACTTGATAAGTATATCATAAAATATCTACACATCGATAGAGTAAAGCAGAGTTATAAAATAACTCCACCGACAATTAAAAAGTTAATAACGCTCTACTAGAATATATTAGCAAGCAAATAACGATAGCATTAGGAATAAAACATTATATAAAACTTATAAATATTATTATTTTCAATGATGGCAAAAATAAAAATAATCGATTTTTGTCAGCATCGTCGCAGTAAGAGAATTTGTGGAAGCAAACTAAATCTCTAAAATATCAAACAGCAAATATATTATACACATCCATATATATATAATTTAAAAATTATCTTTTAATTGTATTATTTTACTTTTTAATAAATTTTATATTTTTGAAATTGGCGCTTATACCATGATCAGACGGCACATATACGACCTGTTTGTTGTTTCATTTTAACGTTTAACTATTGTAACTATTACATACACAGACATAAATATTTCGCGCGAATTTTGATTGTTTAAAATTTTAACTTTGCACGCATTCTGCGGCACATCACAACACTTTATTATTTCCGTTTTTCTATTCTTAGTTTACTCTTTTTTATTTTCATTTTTTTATTGCTTAGAGTTTTTGACAAATAGTGGAGATAAATAAACGATAGCTAGTTTTTAAAGTTAGAGAAGACAGTATCGTAATTCACAACAAGATTCAAAAGGAACCTACAAGATTCGCTCTCATATTTTTGTATGGCAAAACATGTTATTTCAATCAAGATATTTGCTGCACGTGTGAACAAAGTATTACAAACCTGTAACGGTGAAACACGTGCCCTCGTTTTCACTTACACGATTCTTTAATTTTACATTAAATTATTATACTTATTATTATTATCTTTCTTATTATTATTATTATTACACGAGAGTACTATGCCAATTGAATTCATTCTTTAATGTTAAATCAAAGTATTATTATAATTATTATTATTTGTCGTATTATTATTATTACTATTATTATTTTTGTATTATTTATCAATTATAAAACAAAATTTAAATTAATGGTCGGAAACGTTGGAGCGCCTCCTGTGAGTCAGGAACAAACAGACCATCAATGCAGTCAGCTGTTATGCAGACCAAACCTCACAGCTGATAGTTGTCAATCTACTATAACAAAAAATTTGTGTGTGTGTATGTGTGTGAATGTGTGTACCCAAGCACAAGGCAGAACATTTTGTGAAAGTGGATGAATTAGCAAGCAGAATGCCTGCAGATAAGAAGTCTTTTCGAAGAGTTTTGTATGCCGCAATAACTTCTTATCAGCAGACAGCAAGCAGATCTCCTGTAGGTAAGAAGTCTTTTGGAGGAGTTTTATATTCCCCAATAACTTCTCATCACTTTTCACTACAAAAATAAAAATTTACTGTCGGTGGGGCTGCTCAGCGATGAAGGCATAGTCACTGGTCGCTGTGCTTTCTTTTATACGGCAGTTAATTTCCGACTATCCTTCTACTTTCACCACCTGTTTCATCTCTTCTCTATACCTTTCCTAAAGAATGTAGCACGGTACTTGACTAAATAGGCATTGTTGCCTGAAGTGCTACTTCTCTTTAAAAAAAAAGCACATAGCCTGCCGGTATTGGAAATATCAATACCACATGACGTGATAAAATTTATATCTGCACCTAGCCGTGTGAGCCAATATCAGATGGTGGATCATTATCACTGTGGATGGAATGTAGCGTCATCCTCGCCCTATAAGGCCTTCGGATACATATATCCTCCAGACACTCCTAGTTGCAACTTCAAAAGCCCGAAGCAGGTTGCAGCCTTCACTCCTTGCTGAGGAGTTGGAGACAATCCAACTGCTGGTCTAGAACGCATGAAGTTTAATATAATTAAGAATACGACGGCATTCATACTCACTGGACCTGGACCATTCATTGTGTTCATTAGGAATGAACCGACCCCCAAAAACAAACGAGGGCCTCGAAACAGAAAGCCACCACAATACTCCCGAAGGGCCTACCTCAAAAATCAGTGAGGGAACAGCTAAATGCCTAAAGAGACAAATAGCGGAACTCTGAGGTGTGTGTATATTTTCCGACGAGGTTTAAAAAACTCTGGGGCTTTAGTGATTCCGATATAGTGGATTGTCCAGTTGGTCCCTGCTAGCCTTGAAGGGGACTGGGCTCTCTTTTACCCCCACAAGACACAAGTCGATATGGTTGTTTGATCCATAAAAACTTATAATGTCCCCCCGGGGGACCACAGAAGTTAATCTTTTACCGGTGTTGGCTTGACCGTGCAACTGATGCTGTTGCGGGATTTTTATATTCCCTCAGTATTATTCAAAAGGCCAACAACTCCGAGTGATCGCTGCTGCTAGATGATGTGATTTGATTTACATCTGCACCGACTAGGTGTCATAATCAGATGGTGGTCAAACCACTTGAATGATTTGCAAACGTCAATCACGCCCTAGGAGGCCATCGAATACGTATATCCTCCGGTCACTCCTAGTAGCAATTTCGAAAGCCCGAAGTAGGCCGCAGCCTTCATTCCTTGCTAAGGAGTTTGAGACTTTCCAACTCCTGGTCCAGAACGCATGAAGCTTAATATAATTAAGAGCACGACGGCATTCATACTTACTGGACCTGAACCATTCATTGTGTTGATTGTGAATGATCCGACCCACAAACTCTCACGAGGGTCTCGAAACCACAACCACCACGATACTCCCATATAGGGGCCAACCTCAATAACCATTCAGAGAACATCTAATTGTCTAAAGACACAAATAGTGAACTCTGCGAGCGTACTGATTCCCGTGGAAATATGTGGATTGTCCAGGTGACTCCTACTAGCCTTTAAAGGGGCCTGGGCTCCCTTTTACCCCGCAGGACACCTGTCTAAATGGAATAGTAGGTTCCAAAAAAACTATCATGTGCCCCCGGAGGGCACATGATAAAGGCTGCCGCCTTTACCGCTGTTGCCTGTGCCGCTGCCACCTGTACCGCTACCGTCAGTACCGCTTCACCGCTGCCGCCTGTACCGCTACTTGTACAGCCGCCTTTGCAGCTGTTGCCTGTGGCGCTGCCGTCTGTACTGCTGCTATCCATACTGCCGCTGCCTGTACTGCTGCTCATCGACTCAGCGCGTTGACTCCCCGTTCTTCGGCTACGATTCAAGACCGTCCACTGTCAGCTATCTACCTTGTAAGAGTTAATTAAATTAACCTGGTGATAAGTTTGATAACGTGTGTAAAGCATTGAGTGTCATTCATTCCACGGACCAAGAAGGTAGGTAAAAAAAAACAAAATTGCAACGACCCTGGCCTCTGCTGTACCTATCCCAGCAACCAATGTAAACGTGTCGTTACAAACCTACTTATAATAATTGTAACCTCCTAATTTTAAAATCAATATCGTCAAAGAAAGAGTAAAATTTCATTGAATGCATCGTAACCGGTTAGTTTATTGTTTTTTATTATTTTTTCCAATAAGTTATTTTGTAAACAAAAGTATAAAACAGCTGTTTAACTAATTCTTGCTAGCATGCAGAAACTTGTAGCTCTTTCTTTTTTCACTCTTTAATTGCTAGTTTTTCAAGTACGTGAACACGTTCCAGTAAAAATTAGCAACAATTGGTAACAATTTTTAGTTGCTGAACTAAGCTTGTGTCTTGATATAAAACAATTAATATTTGAGTATATATAATATTTCAATGCCCGTAAAAAAACGATAAAAAGATATACCAATCAATTAAATTAACATTATTATAATACAACTACTATCCACTTAATGTAATAAGTTAGCTGTTAAGTGTCAAGTACTGTTGTGAGGAACACACAAGTATTAATCGCACACACTATTACGTGTAAGTCAATAAGCTAATTAAAAACACGACAATAATGTAAATAAAAAAGAAAGAAAGATAATAAACTTTATTAAAGCAACCTATAGAACGCATAAAGCTAACACGCAATGCAATTTAATAAACTATAAAGCTAAAAAAATAGTAATCACAATTTAATTAAAAGATTCAGGTATAATTTTCGTTATTTTAAGTCTAAATGATATTAAACACTACAGCAAGGCAAAGAAACAGAATATTAGATATGATTTGTGTTATAAAATGCTGCTAATGTTTCTGAAACCGCATCCGCTTCCAGCAGCGTTATCAAAAGCTTTATTTACTTAATTTAATATCTCAAATTTTGAAGTTAAAGTTTATGCCACTTTTTCAACGTATGAGAGGTTTAACAAAAATAAAAATTGAGTTCCTTAACAAGTAATCCAATTATATTAAAAATTGCGACACAAAAATTATCTGTAACAATAAAACATAAAACAAAAGCTTTTGGACAGAAACCATGGTTTTCAAAAACAATCTCTGTAACAAAGACAGATGGAGGAGATATAGAACCGTTCCACTAAATGTTTAACACAAAATTGCTGGGCGAAATGTTAATAGGTACATAAAACTTGCAAAAAGGGAGTATTATTCTAAAAAAATTGGCACTGCAATTTGCAATCGCCAAATATGGAACACTATTCGTGAACTTGTCAGTGGTAGTGATGTCGGAAATTTGAACTGTAATAAAATAAAAATCTCTAAGTACTCCGGTAATCAAATCAGATCCTAATTTTTTTAACATTTCCACACACCTGATAAATTTGGGTGGTGGTGTTGTTGGTGATCACTTTCGGTTTTTCTGTATTACTCAAAGTGATGTAATATTAACATGTTTTTTATTAAAATCAAATGCGGTAGTGCTTTTGTTTCTGATTTTTCCTTCCGTTTGATAATATAATCTTTGTTTTCTATCAAAAGTTTTTGAAAGCATTTTGTATCAGCAAATGTTGTCATACATTAACGGCAATCAATTACTTCCCAGTATGCAATTTGGTTTTTGTCAGAACCGTAGCTGCATTATTGCTCTGGCAGAAGTAATTTAAAATATATGACAAGAATTGGAAAGTGGGTATTTATGTTTTTTAGTGTTTCAAGATCACTCTAAAGCATTTGACATGGGGGCATATCATATATTTCTTAGGAAATTAGAATTCATTTTTGTGTATATCGAATCGTACACAGTCGGTTTTTGTGAATAAAGTATGCTTTGACAAATTGTCACTTATCAGAGGTGTCTCCGAGGAGTCTATTCTAGGACCACTATTATGATTTGTCAAAAATACTTTCAAAATGAAATACTCACCTATACGTAGACGATGTGCAACTTACAGTAGTTACACTAGTTGAAAATGCTGTCACTGCTCTATTGCATTTAAATAATGGATTAAAGAAAGTTTATCACTGGACTTGTGCAAAAACACTTTGCTTGAACCCTTAAAAAATCTAAGTGTATTGTAATAGGTAAAACAAGACTAGCAACAACTGTTTCAGGGGACATTGTTTTGAATGACGAAAATATCGAAATTGTTAACAAGACAAAAAATCTCGGCATAATTTTCAACAACTACTTGACATTGCGTTATTTGATTTACATCTGTACCTGGCAGTTAGCCCTAATTACTCAAACCACTGTGAATGGTATGTAGCGCTATTCCCGCTCTAGAAGGCCTTCGAATCCGTGCATTCTACGGTCACACCTAGTTGCAATTTCTAAAGCTCGAAGTAGGTCGCAGCCTTTACTCCTTGCTTAAGAGTTGGAGACTTTCCAACTCCTGGTCCAGAACGCATGAAGCTTAATATAATTAAGAACACGATTCTTAATTATATTCATACTCACTGGACCTGAACCATTCATTGTGTTCATTGTGAATGATCCGACCCACAAACTCTCACGAGAGCCTCGAAACCACAACCACCACGATACTCTCATATAGGGGCCAACCTCAATAACCAGCCAGAGAACAGCTAAATGTCTAAAGAGACAAATAGCGAACTCTGTGAGCTCACTGATTCCCGTGGAAATATAGTGGATTGTCCAGGTGGCTCCTACTAGCTTTTAAGGGGCCTGGGCTCCCTTTTACCCCGCAAGACACCAGTCTAGATTGAATAGTAGGCTCCAAAAAGACTATCATGTGTCCCCGGGGGGAACTACTTGACATGGTTGGACTACGTAAACGTTGGTCAGGTGTATGTGAAGTTAAGCAATATTTTACTCCATTACGGAAAAGAACTTTGTTCGCCAAAGCATACTTGATTCCAACTTTAATGTATGGTTATGAATTGTTTGGCAACGGTGACGCCGTTAGTAAAAGAAAACTGATTTTTCTATGCAATAATATTATTAAATATGTATATCGTTTGCGTACACTGGACGCGTGATATCTGTTTCAAATAATTTTTACTGGATTGGCTTCAAAAGTATGATAAAGCTCCGTACTCTATTTTTTTTCACCAAATTATATTATATACACAAACGCCAAAATATTTGTTTAAAAAAATACATTTTTCCCAATCGTCTAAAAACGGAAACATTAAAATACCTCGACATCAACGTCTAGTGTCTGAGAGGCAATATTTTGCATGCTGCTCGCATTTGGAATAGTCTTCACCATATCAAAAACTTAAAGGCAACGCTAATAGCTTCAATAAATGTTTATTTACTTTTTTCAGTTATTTTTTTTTATTGTTTAACTTTTTTTTAAAAATTTTGTTACCGATGCCTAAGTTTTAATAGAAAATAATTAAATAATAAAGTAAAAGAAATAACTGGGAGTGCTGTTTACTAATTGCATAGTTTTCTAAGAAAACTTATACACACAAGACAAAAACAACTTTCTAGTTACAAATTGGGTAGAAATCTTATACACGCAAGACAACAACATTTTATAATCTTATAATAAATTCCATGAAGGAACTTTAACTTTAACAGAATCAAACAAAATTAGAAATACACATTGTTATGTTATTCATAACATAACAACAACAAATTGTGATACAAAGGAAGTAGAAAATTCTCTAGACCTCTAGGGGACAAATACAAAGGACAGCATCTGAGTGGTTAGTTAGTTAGTTAAAACATAAACCTCGTGAATTAAAGCCTTGCATATTTAGTAAATTGTTCTAAAGTGCCAACCTACAAATCTTACTTTGTGTAAATAAATTTGTAATTAATTTGAAAACTCTAAAATCTAGTGTTATTACTTTGCAATAAAAAACTCAGTAGCAACAAAATGTTTATAAAAGCTAAAAACGTAATAATATATTATTTTACCTTTTTTCAAATAATTTATTAAACTTTTTCAAGAAAATTTTATGTTAATTTTGAGTGTAACGCAGTGCGTTGCAGTACTATAAAAATAAGATTGAGTCTTGTTGTACAGGAAATGAACAAGTAAATAAACAAACAAATAAACGAACGAATAAAAACAAAGATGATATGTAACCGATTGTTAAGTTCTAAAGAGCACAAAGTCACAGTGACCTAAAATGGGGGCAATCAATTGCCGAATCTAAAATAAATATTAAAAGCAGAGCAATCTATAATAATTAGTTTTACAAAAAAATATTTATCGATAGAAATAGCAAAAATAGTTTTGAATATTTTTGGTCTGTAAATAAAAAAAAAGCACAGGACGACTACTTATAAGCGTTGGGTTACTATTTAATGCCTTTGTGTTTCTCGGCTAAAGATAGACATATAAACATAATGATTCATATTTTTCAAATTGGCTCTGTGTTAGAGAATCCCCTCTTTTGAAATATTGCGTCTACTTAGGCCAGTAGTATCAAAATTTATAACTTGAGAACAAGTTCGTTGAAAAAGTGTATATTTTTCAAAACTCCAAAGAAAAGTTTTGAAAATGTCTAATAACATCTCATGGCTAAATTTCATCTTTTCAACAAATATTTCCTTAAATATTCCTTTCCGAGAAATTTTGTTTTAAATTGGCAACAAAATAAAAAAGAAATAATATCATCATTAATATTAGAATGTATTTGAATTTAGACAAAAATATAACAAAAAAAAGTTATCAAATTATCATTTAAAACAGAAATTCTGGCCACATAAGCTTAAGGTCATAATAACAGTGTTTGTAATTTATTTTTAGATAATTTGTATTAACTTCTTGCTAGGTTGCTGTACGTTTGATTAGATTAGTGCTTTTGCCTTGATGGAAAGGTTTTAAGCTGATTTCATATAAAAATAATTACTGTGGATTCAGCGATTAGGCAGACTTTTAATTATAATTCTAATTTGAAATCACTGTAATAACATTCTAGATGTATTTATAAACTGATGTGTGTAAGTCAGAAATAGGTGTTGGATCAGGTTCTTCACCACTAGATTTCGCTGCTAAATCAGTGCAGTATTCATCCGAATATGTGCCATCAGTAAGAACGAAATAAGCCCTATACCGTTTTTCAAATTGGTATCTAAATTAGTTTGGGAATGAAAGGTGTCTTTAAACGAGAGAGGGTAAGACATTGCGATGTAAGAATTTTTATGTATCCAAGCATTAGAATAAACTCAAAAATAAATAATATTTTTTGACTTATCATTCCATTCATAATCTTTGAATAATTTTAATATTAAGTTTTCTCAATTTCAAATTCTCAATTTTTTTAAAACTTTATAAATTTCAAATTAAATTCTTGCAAAGTCCCGTTTAAGTGATGCAAATTGAAATTTAAACAAGAATTGCTGGAGACTACGCAAAACAGATGAATTTACTTGCATGCCTCAGTTAAATGGCCGAAGATCTCAAAATTTCAATTGGAAACTCTTGAAATCAAAGAAGTATCAGATAACTGTGCTGTCTCGAACAATAAAAACAGTGAAAGTCGCAATGATAAGGAGTATAAGTATGTGAAACATCTTGTTCTTAGTGTTCCGTCGAGTATAAAACCTTGAAAACCTTATGGAATGCAATCCTTATGAAGTGTAATCGATCTCAGGTACTCTAGGAACTAATTATGCCGAGATTCCTTTAACCTACTTGAGCTGGTAGTAGGCACATTCTATTCTACTTTTGAATATACTTATGAGTATAAAACACCTCAAAAAGAGAAAAAAGTATATGCTTGAAATATCGGATAGGCAAATTTGATTTGACTAAATTTCAAGAATTTTGCTGCCATCTTTTGAAATTTATTTAGTAAAAAAATTGGGAAATTTTAAGAATGGAACATTGCATTTTTAAGCAAATATTACACACTTGACAAATAATTAAACAAATTTTATGTGGTCCCATGCGAAATTTCCTGATTGCTTAATTTCTCGATTGAGTGATGTCAAGTGGCCCCATGGTTCATGTGATTTAACACCGGGCTTGTGTGAACAGCCCACAAATAACTGACGGTATGAAAGATGAAATTCGGCGCTGCATTGATGAGATAAACGAAGCTTTGTTGTAAATTGTGCGCTAAAATTTTGTGAAAAGAGCAGACATCTGATAACGTACTAGACATTGACATTCGCCCGAGACCATATTCCATTAATAATTTCCATATTTCTACTCTATATTTTTATCAATAGAACTGAAGTTATCAAAAGAAGTGTGCTTTTTAAGCCAATTTACTTCCTAACCTCAAATTTTCCCGTCTTGTAGGAATATCAAAATTATCTGGAGAGGTGACATCAAAAAGGATATTTGTTTTTGCAAACAAACCAAAAAAAAAAGTTTAATTTAATAGTAACAAAAACGACAGGATAAAAAATGTATTATTATTACAGTGATATTATGGATTATTTTTTGTAAATTTTATCTTCTTCATTTTCGGTCTAAAGTGTTTTTGTAGTTTTAGTAAATAACTTTTATAAACTTTAGCTATGTATATGTAATAAAAATTCAAAATAATCCCTTCTGATTTAAATGGTAATAATTATCAAGTAATTTATTTCTACCACTGTATATTTTATCCTTCAAATAATATTATTGAAGTATTTCTGTTAATGTATGTATGCATAGATACATGTACATTTTTGAGTGTATGTGTGTGGGTTAGTATGTTAGTAGAGTAAGTTGAGTATAAAAGTAGGATAATTGCATTCCAAATTTACAATGAATTAACGCACTCACTTTCTTGTACATACACAGAAAGGCATATTCAATATGACATAACGATTAATAATGGCGTATGCGCATTAAGGAACAGTAATTACAAGTAAAAAAAAAAGATATACTTATTCACTCACTTTTACTCGCATTTACTTTAGTAACTCAAAAAAATGTATAAACTTGTGTCTCATGTTATTGTTGTTGCTGTTGTTGTTGGTATTGTATTTGATTATAGTTAGAATTCCTTTGCGAATAAACAATCAAACATATGTTCATGTAGTACTCTCACTCTCAACAACAGCAATGCCATTAAGAAGAAGAAGAAGAGGAAGACAAATAACATTTCACTTTCTTTATTAAGAGATTCGTATTTCTGTAACAGAATCTGGGTGTATGCATTTGTGTGGTGTATTTTAAATAAATGCATCATTGTTACTATGTAAAGGACAACAGAGAAGTAAAGTTTCTGTTAATTGTTACAGGTTTCTGTTAGCTGTTACAGCGCAACTGTTAATTAACATGAAAAATATCTTTTTTGTTTATGAACAGCACGCCATGAGCATTAACAGAATATTTAAAATTGTCCTAGATTTTATTGATTTTGCAGATGTTATTTAAAAATATATATTTCATGCCTTTGTTATATATGTGTTATCACCGTAATAAATTTAAACACCCACACTTTAGAAGCTACAATAGCAGGAACACATGTCAATTTACATTGAAAGGAGATTATTTAATATGGTTTATTTAAATCTAACTGTCAAAAGTACTAAAATGTTTTAATTTGCTGTTAACAAATTGATTAGCATCTCCTTTTCGATTGTGCATTTAATGACGAAAGAGCTTTTTATATTGGGAAATAACTGCAAACGAATAACTTTTAGTCTACATAGAAAATTTATTTAAATAGATCATTATAAAAATCGTTTTTCTTATGGATACCATTGCTGAATTAGAAAATTTTCCACAAGTGACCATAATTCTTTACAGAAATATGTTAAGATAATTGTGAAATCTATTTTATAGAAAACGGTCGAACAGAGCTCAAAGCTAAATTATTATCATATGAAAAGATTTAAGGCAGAGTGTTGATGTTAATTGTAATGTAAATATTTTTGATGTACTTGAAAAAATTTTGTCAATGATTAATGTTTAATGATTAATTAGGTTAAGTCCGGAGATTATAGTATGAATTCAGTCCGAAGCTATTAATCAAATGATTCAAAAGCTCTTTGTAGTTCAACAAGATGAAACATACATAACAAATAATAAAAAGATGTATTATTATTTTACAATTTAATATCATATGGAGTTGATTTATCAAGAGAACAGAATTAGACAGATAGTTGATATTATTGCATTGATAAATATAAAAGCATTTCAAATTCAATATGTAATTTATGTTTTAATAAACTTCTTCCTGTTGAATTATTTATAAACGGTAGAGAATATTTTCAATTCAATATCATTCATTTATTATTTATTTTATTATTTTAAAAATAATAATTTTAAGTTCTTTTTAATTAGCTTTCTGAAAGGCAAACTTCTGCAATAATACTCAACTTATATTAAGATTTTATTAAAATGTTCATATTCATCGCATTTTTTCCATGGTTTTCAGCCATTTATGGAGTTTTATTTTTTTTAACTTGAATATTTTTGTTGAAAAGAAAAACTTAATATTTTAACTAAAATCCTCCTTTCTTTTTAGAAATAATTGTATTTATTTTGTACGTTTATCCTCAACACACAATTTTCAATATCACATTTATTTGTGTTAGTTAGTATACTTATTTTTTCGACTGACTAAGTCGTTTTTAATCTTTTTCAGATTTGTTCATTGACGTAACAGCGCCACCCTCTTACTATAAACGATTGCTTTCCATAAATAAGAATATTGTAAATGGTTTAAATAAAAAAGAGAAATAACCAGACTTTTTTAGTAGGCTTTTAGCTCAATAAACAAGCACCTACACACACATACACACACACACACATACATACACGCATAACACATACAAGTATAGTCAGACCGCACAAAAAGTTCATGTTGTTGTTGATAATCATGTTTTCTTATTTTTTTGTAGTTTCTGCATTTGTGGCTTTCTTTTTAAAGAATAATAAAATATTTTTGCAATCTTGTTAATTGTTAAATAAATTAAAATATAAATATTTGTTTGAGTTTCTTTGGGATTTTATTTTTTATTTTTAATTTATTGAATTATCTTTCAAATAATGAAATGCTAGGAATTGATCTGTCATCCTTTGACATTTATTTAGCAAGAACTTAAGATATTTAAGCGTGTAACGTTATACTCTTGAGCAAAGAAATTTAATTGTGAAAATTTACTATCAAAACGCTGGAAAGTTCACAGACCGCTTCTAAGACCGTTGTACGTAATTTAATCGCTAAATTCAAGGCTGACACTAGATTAGAACAATATGTTTGTAGTAGCCGCATTGATACAAACATAGCCGCTGTACAGCTAGGTGTTGAGAATGAGCCTGGAACATCAAGTCGTTGAGGTTCGAAATATGGCTGCCACTAGAGGCTCTTTGCCCCTTAACGTTTTTAAACTTCAACTCGTTCAAAAATTATGAATTGGGTATTTGAAAAATAACTGACGCTCTGAAAAATGAAATTCAACGCTGCATTGGTGAGATAAGATAGGCTTTGTTGTAATATGTGCTTCAAAAAAAGTGCGGATGTCTGGCGACATACATTAGCCCAACATTTCGTTATTAATTTCCATATTTCTAATTTACATTGATTAAAGCCTATTCAGTAGAGCTAACCGTTTGTCCCCCTTCCCGGGGGACAATTTTATCGGTCTTTATGGATTACTTGACCATCTAGACCTGTGAGGCTGGGGGTATAACGGAGCCCGGTACCCTTAAGGCAGCAGAGGTCAACTGGAAGCTCCATGTTATTTGCACGGGAATCATTAAGCCCCAGAGTTCCGCTAATTGTCTCTTTACACTTTTAGCTGTTTCTCTGACTGATTATTGAGGTTGGCCCTTCGGATGTATCGTGGTGGTTGTGGTTTTGCGGCCCTCACATGAATTTGATTATGGGGGCCAGGATTATATTGCCTTTAATAACACCAACGGGTGAATGATCCGGATCCAGTCAGCATGCTAGTCATGTGTTCTGGACCAGGAGTTGGATAGTCTCCAGCTCTTCAGCAAGGAGTAGTGGTTTGCAACCCTGCTTTGGAACCGCTGAAATTGCAACTAAGAAGGACCTGTTGCTAGAATTACTTATCGGCTTCCTAGGGCGTGACTGACGTTGCTTTCATTCCCAGTGGTTTGGCCATCATCTGATTAAGGCTCATAGCAGATTCAAATCTTGTCACGAAATTACCGATGGACTCTTTACAGCCCCGATATTCTCAGGAGAACGACCATACTCTGCAAAGTCATTCGTGATTTCAGCCTTTTTTGGGTCAAGCGCACAACGACTCCTGCTTATCTATTTTTATTGTACAGCTACCTAGTCTACGACTTTCTTCGAACAAAATTTCAACATTCCCCAATAGAGTGATCATTTTTCATCACATTGTATTTATTAGATTTTATTTAATATTCTTCTTGTTTATTTTATTCTTTTTAGGGATCGCCATAAAAAACGAATAAAGAAAAGATGAATGCAATTATGTACACAAAAATTTAAGCAAAAACTCGAAACAAACTATAAATAATCGCGTTAAGAATATTTATTTTCTCTCAATTTTTGTTTATTATTATGCACGTGACCAAATGTGTGACTGGTTGAAACTACATAAAACCAAATCGATGCGGCTGTTTTATTTGTATAACATGTAGCCGTCGTTTGGTTACACATTTGTATATTTCTTTTAATATTATTTGTAGATAATGAAATATTAGTTGTTATTTATTTATTTATCATATTACAACATATAAATATTATTAGTTTTTGTTTTTCTCATTTAACACTAAGTTGAAGTATGAATGAGTTAGCGCTTTTTTCTGTGTCAATTACTTGGCAATACTTTTGCTTAATATCTTTTAGATCATTTGGTTGTAAAACTGATTTTAAAAACAAAATATAGTAGTCAATTATCGATTTACTATCACATATTTTATATTTTAGGCCAAACAGCGCAAGTGACCTAAATTGTTGGTACTTTTATAGTTAAGATTATTGATAGAGCTGCATACATAAAGTTGCGTATTTCACTCTAAGAAAAATAGGAAATAAAACTCTCGAGGTGTAAAAAAGAATTGAAGAAA
The DNA here is from genome assembly GCA_030448955.1 of Trichopoda pennipes. NCBI lineage: Eukaryota > Metazoa > Arthropoda > Insecta > Diptera > Tachinidae > Trichopoda > Trichopoda pennipes. The sequence goes on along the minus strand of JASKUP010000010.1, from coordinate 4,179,377 downwards.
AAGCTATGTTATGCAAGGGTGAAAACTCGAATATTTAGTTTAAAATTTGTTTGATGTTAATACTTTGTGAGTTCAAACATCAAACAGTCACTACTTAAAGAGAGGGAACTAACTTGAAAATTTTAAAATGAATTTTTAATATTTTTTTTTTATTATTCATTATTATATTCATTAGGCTGGTAAATGGCTGTTCCTGTACATTACAAAAGAGTTTCGATTTCATTAAGAATTTTGTCAATAATTTTTTAACCAACAGTGAAATAGCCATCCCTCGAATTACAGGGTAGTTTAGTTTAAAACATATCTAACGTATTTCATGATAAATTAGCATGCTGTTAATTTAACGCTGTTAACACAATTTTATATGTAAACATAATATATATATAGTAAGTATAGTATATTTCGCTAAATTTGCTTTAAAGAAGAGATCACAAGTGCGCAAGAGAATATAAATGATAAATATAAAGATAGAAAACTGTACAAAAAAAATCTGGTTTGATTTCCAATTAGCACAATCAATAACTATTTTACATAGCTGGGTAAAATGAGACGAGAAAAAATTATGATGTCGGGCAAATTTCGCTAGCATGTTGCCAGACGTCCGTTCTTTTCATAAAACTTTGAAGCACATTCTGCAACGAAGCTTAGGTGCCCCTGTAGTGTACTAGCTTGTCAGTATGGGGGTTGTGGGTTCGATTCCTAACGAAGACCTTGGTTTTTTTCACTACAAATATAAAAATTGACTGTCGGTGGTGCTGCTCAGCGATGAAGGCATACTCGCTGGTCGCTGTGCTGTGTTATACCGCAGTTAATTTCCGACTATCCTTCTACTTTCACCACCTGTTTCATCTCTTCTATATCCCTTTCCTAAAGCATGTAGCGCGGTACTTGACGAAATAGGTATTGTAGCCTGAAGTGCTACTTCTCTTTTTAGTAAAAAAAAAGAAAAAAAAGTACATTCTGCAATGAAGCTTAACTTATCAGTGCAGCGCCTCATAACTCATCTTTCAGTGAGTTAGTTGTTTATGTGCTGTTCACGTAAACCCACAGTCACAAGAACAAGGCCAAATTGAGAAACTACGCATCTGGGAAATTTGTCATGAAATAACTTGGGTCTTTGGGTAGCTGTGTGGCTTATAGTTTCATGTGGCTGACACTAGAGGTCATTAATGTCAACATTAGCCAATAGTGGCCACAAAAAATTGCTTATCATGGATTGGTAGCGCAGAGAAACAACGGTGACGACATTTCCTTGCTCATTTTCTTTGGACATAATGGTTTTTCGAGGACTTTTTATGGATGTTGTCAGCCCATAACTGCCAAATTGAAAATGAGGGATGATTATGTTAAAAAAACGCATTGTTTTTATTCAGTTTCTCAAAAGCTAATTCATATTCTAGAACAAGTTGAACTTTAGAAGGGTGAAGATGAAAAGTCTAATGCAAAATTGTGCGCAAAATGCCTTTAATGATGCCCAAATGTTGCAAAGGTCGACTAGTTGATGCTCCAGGCTCATTCTCAACACTTTGCTGTACAGAGACTATGTTTGCATTATAATAGGCACTACAAGCGTTTATTTTGCCTATTTTTTAGCGACAATATCATGAACCTTGATTTTAGTGATTAAATTACGAACAGCGGTTTTAAAAGGAGCTCGATTACGAGAAAATGCTGCTTGAATTTTACAAAGTGAGACAGTGAAATTTTCAGCATTTTAATAATATATTTTCAGAATTAAGATTCTCAAACTTTTCCATCTTTTTACTAAATAAATGCCAAAGGCTAACAACTCAGTTTTTTAGATTTAATCATTTGAGAGATAATTTACTTTCTAATATTAAATTTGCTCTTCCGTTATTACAGTGATATTTAAATAATTGGTTTAACAATATATTTTAGTTTAATAATTCCGTTTTAAATGTTCACCTCAACAACTGTAAAAATAAACTGAATTGATTGAGATCAATCATTGGCGTTAATGAAGATTTTTAGAGAGAGTTACATCTCTTTAACGAAGAACAACATTTTGGGGACTTGTTTTTTGGCAGTGTACTAACTCTCTAAAAAAATGGATTTCAAATTAATTTTGAAATAATGTGTGAGACATTGCTGGAAGAATAGCCGAACTGATCTTTTGAAATTAGCAGCAGTCTTAAACAACTGTGTGATTAGATTTACATCTGCGCCTGGCCATGAAGCCTTAATCAGATGGTGGACCAAACCACTGCATAATTTGGAACATCATGCTCGTCCTAAGAAGCCGAAGCCATAATTCTATGCAACAGAACTTTCTAGTTGCAACTTACATGATTCCAGAGCAGGGCTGCAAATCATCACTCCTTGCTTAAGAGTTGGAGACTTTCCAACTCATGTCCAGAACACATGTCTAGCATGCTCACTGAACTGGATCATTCACCTAGCGTATCTTTAACGGCGAAATGATCCTGGCCACCATATTAAACAAAAGACCTGATATGGGGCCGCGAAACTACAACCACCACGATAATCCCAAATAGGGGCCAACCTCAATAATCAGTCAGAGAACAGTTAAATGTCTAAAGAGACAAATAACGGAACTCTGCGAGCTTACTTATTCCCGTGGAAATAAAGTGGAGTTTCCAGTTGTACCCCTGCTGACTTCAGGGGACTTGGCTCCCTTTTTCCCCCAGTTGCACAGGTCTAGATAGTCAAAGTTCTATAAAGACCATATATATGTGCCCCCGGGGGTAGCAGTCTTAAACAGAAAGAACACGAATAATGTCCTCATAACTTGGTGACAGTAGTGCATTAAAGTAATTCATATGTGTTTTTGATTTTCTTTCTCTAGCCATATGTGTATACATAATTAGTTATTAAGAGATTTCCAAAAATTATGGGCTACAAAAAAATATTAAACTACCAACTATTTGAAATTCTGTGTGTGTGTGTTTATTTGGCTTGATAATATGATAATATTCATGATACTTCCATTGCAAACGCTCTCATAATTATCACAATTGCTTAGATAAATATCTCAGATATTACACCATTTACAATATTTGCTAAAACTATGATTGTCAATTTTCCATGACCCCTTAATTGGTTAAGGAAAACATAACTATGAATATTTGCCATTTTAGGGTGTTGACGTTTAGTCGACTGCTATCATTATCTTTGTCATTTTTTATTTTGTTTTGTTTTCAAAACAACAACAAAAAGTTTTAATTTATTTAATGTTACAAGTAAAATGATATGACGGTAACGTTAGACTAGTATAAGATTTTAAAACAATAAATTCAACACAAAATAACAAAATTAAGTGAAAAGCTTTATCGCTCTTTTTAAAATTTGATAGTTATTCACAATTGAAAATAAAAGCATTAATAAAAGCATGATAACGAAATTATTTAATTTAATATATATTGAATCGCATAAATATTCAAGCAGTTCTTGTCTAATGCCTTCTTATCTTTGGTAACTGATTTTAGCTAAAATAGGCTTAATACGGAAGCGATAAACTTAGTAGAACTTGGACAAGTTTCACGATTTATTTTATTAAAAATCAGGGATTTTATTAATTGTGTTAATAATGCTTATTTTGAAATTGAAAATTTTCAAATGTATATTTTGATAAATTTTTTGAAATATTTGTTGCTATGAAACAATAGAGAACAGCTAAACGTCATAAGATAACAATAAATTGAGGCACTAAGTTTGTGTTTGTGTGTTTCATTTCTTTCGCAATTTTCTAGGAATTTGCGAAACTTTTCAAAAAGAATATTTAAATAAGCTCTACCCGAGCTTATGTTATTTTTATTTTCTCTATATGTAATATTTAATTTTTTAAAAATAAGCATTATAATATATTTATTTTTGGACTTGATCCGTGGTAAGATGAAAATGCAACCTTGCACTTTTCTTTAAATAACACTTGAAAGGTATAATTATGAATAATCATTATCCGTAAATTAAGTATGAACATGAAAAAAATGAAGGCTCGTTGGTTTCTAAGGCGAGTTAAAGGAAATAAAATAACTTTTCAAAGAACTATTAATTTGACAAGTTTGCAACAATTTATCAGGACATCACATTTTCCACATGTACAACTTACGAAATTACTTAAAAGTATTTTTAATTTTAGAACGGTTAATGTTATCCTCATTCACAAACAGTTCTTTGTTAAGGTGTAAATTTTGGCAAAGGAAAAAATTTTATCAATCAAGTCGTTGCATGCACATTTGTGATTTGAGGACTTGCAACGTTTGCGACGGAAACAGACACTGCGTAAACAAAAAACCTAGTAACAAAAATTGTATGTGTTTTAGGCGTATATCGCTGCATTGTGCTTTTTAATTAATTCTATATCTATAGATGTTTAAAGAAAAGAAAGTGACTTCTGGTGCCTAAAAGGCACATTCACATTATGACATTACTTTGTGTTATTCTTTAGTGAAATAAAATAAAGCAGCTGATGCTAACTTTTCGAATATTTAGGTCTTTTCGAGCAATGAACACAAAGTAGTTTAGTCAAATGTATGTATATACATACATATATGCGTAGGGACTTCTAAAATATATTGATAACAAAAGTGGCATTACACGTGACAAATTAATTTTGGGGTAACTAAAATAAAAATATTTAGATATATCAATATTCAAGCTCGAGGTCATATTGATATACCTGGATATTAACAATTAATAGGTCGAACAAATAATCAAAAAAAAAAAAAAAAAAAAAAATAATTAAAATAAAAATATATAAAATATTGTCTTAAATATAAAAAAAGAATTTCAACAATCAAAAAACTTAATAAAATTGTATTCACGTTTTACATCAAATTTTTAATTTTCTCCCCATTATGCTCATGTTATTTCATGGAAATAACTTGTATTAAATAAAGTTAAGTGCAGTACGATCTGTTGGAATTGGTAGATAACCACCTCCAACTAACTACTTGCAAAATTTATATTTTTAATAAAATTTTCGAGTCAGCATATATTGGTGTGTGACATTTTTAATGTACATAATTATACAAATAGAGTCCCATTTTAATATTGAACCACTGTTCAACCAAGTGATGAATATTAAAATTTACACTATTTAGTATTGAATGTTAGGCGTCCTACAATGATTTGTTACGCGTTAAGATTTATTTATATATAGTGTTAGAGATTTATTTCTTTAATGAATTATTGACAGGGCTGCTCTCATTGGCTGCATTTTTTTTCTTGTGCAGTAAATTAAATAAATATTTGTTGTTTGTATTTTTATAAGTATTTTAATATTTAATTATTTTAAATAGGTTCACTTTTTCATTTTCATGCAATTTTGTTTCGTTTATTTGTTTGTTTTTCCTGAGATGTTGTTAATATAATTTACTGAAATAAACATTTCAGTTTGTTTTTGTTATACAACAAGATTTTTTTTAAGCAAAAAAATGCCGTTCTTTTTATTAATTTTATAACTTTTAATTTTTTCGATATAAGAAACAAAACAACAGAATTCAATATTTAAGCGAAATATTACACAAGCACTTTAGTGAATTTTAATTATATAATTTAATTATAGTAGATGATTTATTTTTTTTTTAATAAATCTATTTTTATAACTGTTAAACTTGTTAGTTTGCGTTTTAGATAAGAAAATACAGTTTTTTCTGTTGTTTAAAAATTTTATAATTTTATGGCAAATAAACAATTTTCTTTTTAAAATTTTTAAAGAGTTGTTTTAAAAATTTATAATATTTATTACGTAATTGTTTATAGAACTAATATTTTTTTTATACGCAATTTACACACACACACACACATACACTCAAAAATATAAAAACAAAAAATACACAAAATAAAACATTAACAGAGATTGAATAAATTATTCTATTTAAACACAAACCTTTTCTTTCTTTCGTTCTTTCTTTGTTTATTAAAATTTTAATTTTTGTGGAACCTCTGGTCGTATGAGTTATTTCTTGTTGATTAAAGGAATTTACTCGTACTTGTTGTAATTTTACAGACGTTGTTGCTGATTATTTCTATGACACTATTTTGTTATACTATGCACAAGCAAATAACTTTTTTAAGAAAGTTATTATTTTATTCTATTGGTGTATAACTCGAAATATTTTCTTTTTTATTTTTGAATTTCTTATAAAATTTATATAATTTCGTTTTAAGGTATAAAAAGAGACATAAACTTGAACAGCTGACTTTTGTATTATTTATTTTCTTTATATGTTGGATATCTCCAAGCAATTTTTCTTTTTTCAATAAGTGCAAAAGTTTGTGTGATTTCTTCCCTTTACCGAAATACACATGCGATGATGGACGACACACCACGACAACTGTTAACTACGGCAGACGACACCAGAATACTATGATAGAGTAAAGCAATTGCTAAGTAGAGCAACGACGACAACCATGAAGACTACAAACAGACAAAACGCGACATACACTTCTACCCAAAATATGCATACACACAATACAACAATAACAAATTTAATTGTTTGCTCACTTCAACCCATCGTTGTTTTTTTTTTTAATTCACTACTAAACTCGTGAGCGATGTGATATATTTGTTGTTGTTGTTTTTTTTTATCGTTTATTTTCGTGTTTCATATAATTTTTTGTCTGCTATTTTTTTATTTTGAGTGTACATACAAGAGAATACAAAAAAAACTAAAGAAACAAAAATAACAACAAATAAAAAAAGTCAAATTCACTTGTATGCTCCCAATATATAGTCCACAGTCATTAACACAACGTTAACTACAGCGACAAACGCAAATAATAATATTGTAACAACAATACCAACAATGTTATTTAGCAAAATTTTTAATATTACAACTATTAAAATCTTACACTTACATTCACACATGAAAGCAATAAAAAAACTTACGCTCTTTAAATACCAGATAATATACAGTATAAACTGCAAACAGCGAATAAGAGAAAGAGAGTTAAATAAAACTAAAGTCAAGTGTGCGCAGAGTATCACTGAAAAATAGTGTCGCCAGTTTGTTATATTTTCATAGCATTAAATTCAAAAATTGGAAAAAGTATTTCTTTCTACTTACATAAATCATATAGGCGAGTGGAAATCAAAATGTTCTGTGATATCGTAAGAGAATAAATTTTCTTGAGTGGATTTTTTTTGTTTTATTAGATTCACCTTTTGCAACGATTTTCACATAAAGGAAATTTAGAGATCAGCCCTTGGCTTTGTTACAGAGATCAGTTCATTATTTGATCTAAGCCTTTTCAGCTTAAGAGTACAACACATGATTTTGGGACTTAATTCTGAGAATTGCATATGAAAATGCAACCCGAAATTAAGAATTTCTACATTATTCGTTTTATGAAGTTGGTTGCATTAATAATTTAATGGTCATTGCTTAAGATGGATTTTTATCACCTTTTCTATATTTTAACACGGTTGTATCTTGGTGTGCCCTACGGAATATCTCTTTTGACTCTGAAGCAAAGTTGAAGATATTGAATAGGAGAAAAAAGTGAAATAAACCACTGTCTTATAAATCACAAAAACGCTAGTTTTCTCCCATTTTTTCACATTTTTTTGCCCTAAAACTGGATTTTAATCCACAAATGTGCTGTTTTTTTCGTCATAAATATTCCAATTCATATTATAGGTATTCTTATATAGAATATATCAGATCTCTGCATGGAAACAAAATATAGAAAGTTTTCAATTGTTGTCAATATCCATCGTTTACATTGGTCGGATTATTGAAAATAGTTTTAGGTTGCAGGGACACAGTATCCAGGCGGAGGTTGGTAGGTGGATCGGCAAAACCAGCGCGTTGTACTGGAAGTGTCGCAGTAAAAGCAATTTATGCATGCATAGGACCAGCATATATTATATCCACCCCCCCGGGGGCGCATTATAAGTCTTTATGGATGCTACAACAACCATCTACACTTGTGTCTAGATGTGCGGGGTAAAAGGGAGCCCAGTCCTCTTCAAGGCGAGTAGGAGCCAAATGGACAATTCGCTATATTTCCATGGGAATCAGTGAGCCCCAGGGTTCCGCTATATGTCTCTTTAGGCATTTAGCTGTTCTCTATCTGATTATTGAGGTAGGCCCTTCGGGAGTATCGTGGTGGCTGTGTGTTTCGAGGCCCTCGTTTGAGTTTGTGGGTCGGATCATTCACAATGAACACAATGAATGGTCCAGGTCCAGTGAGCATGAATGCCGTCGTGTTCTTAATTATATTAATCTTCATGCGTTTTGGACCAGGAGTTGGATAGTCTCCGACTCTTCAGCAAGGAGTGAAGGCCCATCCGGGCTTTTAAAGTTGCAACTTGGAGTGACCGGAGGATATACGTATCCGAAGGCCTTCTAGGGCGAGGATGGCGCTACATACCATCCACAGTGGTAATGATCCACCATCTGATTAAGGCCCACGGCCAGGTGCAGATGTAAATCTTATCACGTCATTTATTATATCCAGTTAGATCTTGCCCCCAAGTTACTGGCTTAATAAAAGAAGGCTGTACTCTTTTCCATACATCCACATCATAAGGGTTTAAATTACTTTTGTACACTGTGTTCGGCGTAAAATTTACTTCAATTAAATCTGTTTCGTGAAAATAATGACAATATGGTGTTTTAAATTCCCCAATAAACAATTTATTCGATGCTGTTCGACTATTTATCGGACGAGATGACCATAAATGTGACAAAACTCTTTCAGTTTTGAGCACTTTTGATTAACTCTATTGAAATGTTCAAAGTTATTCTAGTTTTAACCCCGCAAAGATAAGTTACGTCTATCAGACGTATGCCTTTTTAAGTTTGTGCTCCATCTCTGTGGTTTGTAGTAAGAGAAAATGTATATGCTCAGTATTCTCAGTAGCTTGCTTTCAAAGAGAAAATTCAATAAATAAATGATCTCAATAACTCCTATGCCATTTTTTATTTTTTAAGTCCTCAAAAGAATGTTAGAAACCATACGTCTTTCAGACGTTACGTTACTAAAAAATAACTTTATCTTTTTAGGGTTAAAATGTAATTCATTCTGAATAAAATAAGGCAAAAGTCTTGCCAACTTACCGGTACTAAATGTATTATATTTGCCATCAAATGCAAAAAAATCAGTGCAGTTGGTAATTGGTACTTAAAGTTCTTTCTACATTGCGAGCTTAGAAAGTAAAAAAAAAATACTATTTTGCTTTCAGATACGCTTTTTTACAACTTTGTAAGTATTTTTTGATATTTTTCTTACATGGCTTGGAAAATAAAATGTACTCTAAGGGTTTTATGTAAAGCGGCAGAATAGGATATTTGTGTTTTGTATTTTTAATAAGATTACTTCAAATGCACTGACAATGGACAATAGTTTTTATAAATATTTAAAAAAAGGTTTGCCGTTTTTCATAAAATTATTGAAAATTGACAAACTTTTATAAAACTTGATTCTGTATAGAATATAATTAACACACTAAAATGCTTGTATGACTTATTTATAGTAAAAACCAAATTTTGGCAACACTGTCATTAAAAACACAATTTTGCTTATTTTCTCAATTCCTGCATTGTAATCATCTGATAAAGTGAGTACAAACAAAAAGATATAAAAACTTTTGAATTTCAGAACAAACATCAAATAAGTGCAGCCGTAATGGCATTTACAATTGCAGGTAATTTAAATAAAACAAAAACAAAACAAAAAATATAAAATACTAATAAAAAGTGACGTAAACAAACACAACAAAATAATTTAAAATTTTCTCACAACTCACAACTTAATTCTATTCTGTTGTCTCTCGAATTGGGGGGTGTTATGAGAACAGTAAGAACGAACGAATATTATAGTGTTTCATTGTGGAATAGGTGTAAGGGAAGGTTTGTTATTTTCATTTTTTTTTTTTATTTTCCTACATTCTTAACGTCGAATTTTTATTTTTTGTTGTTATTGCTGCCAATTAAGTTGAACATTTAAAATTTTTTTTTGTTTTTTTCCTGAATGAAACACATGCCTTGTCAAGGGCTTAGAGGACTTCATTTGTTTATTTTTACAATTTATTTGCTTAACATGGATTGTTAATTTATTCAACTCTTTCGTAGTGTGAACATGCAAATATTTAACTTTCTTTTTTAATCTTTGAATTGTTTAATGTTTTATCATTAAACATAGAAATAATGATAATGACCTAAAACGTTATGGTCAACTGATTTAACTGGCAGCACTGCTTAATGAATATTTAAATTTTAAAATTCTACTATGGATTAACTTTTTTAATTTCGAATTTTTAAAGTATACTTTAATGGGTGTCGCCACATTAGAACGAAGTTTTTGTTATATGTATTGGGACAAACCTGTTTTATTTCATAACACTTGTTTTGATGTGATACATAATTTTTTAAATCACATTATAATCATTTAATTAAGTGGGAAATAACTATGTTGCCACGTAGCCACATTTTCCAGCTTCATCTACGTATAATTAATTAAGTAAGCATGCGATATTAAGGTAAAATTATTGTAATTTGACATTTCTAAAGTTATTAATAATTAACTGCAAATGTAAAGCTAATTATTGTATTCGTGTTTGCTATTTAGTAAAATATTTTATGTTACTTTAAGAAAAATTTTGCACAGAATATTGTTGCACAACATCCGTCCACCTTCCATCCTTCTCAAACAAATGTGACTCTGAGATCGCTTATAGTCTTCACGATTATAAAATGTGACTTCATCTTCTATTATGTTTCAAAAGAAAATAATTATTAGTAAAAAAATACAAACTGCGTAGTTTTCTAATAAATCTTATACACACAAGACAACACAAGATAACATGCTTGTAAGAAATAAAATAAAAATAAGATAAAAAACAGAAAATAAACTAACTAATACAGAACAAAACAAAGCACATCAAACAATCAAACAGGCGCCCAAATTGAATGATAATAACAACAACAATGAATGCCTTTAAATGATTTAAGTTTTTAGGGTTGATAGCTTTCCAATCGTGTCTAAAGTATAGGGAAGCACATTTAACGAATTCCATTGTGTCTTAAAGATAAAGTAGTAGAATTCAATTCTATTATATACTAGGAATTCTAAATATCAGAATCCAAACTGTTGAACAGTATTTAGTAAAAGGTCCTACAAGAACTGTACAATTGTTTTCTTATATAAGGGTCGCTTAACTCCGTCGATAAGCATTCTATAAATCCAAGGACTACATATACTTTATTCGCGGTTAAACAAATATATAAATATGTATATATATATATATATATATATATATGTGCCATAAAAAAGTCCCAAATCTTCCAATTTGCCTTCCATTTGTCAAGCTTCCAACCGATTTCATGAATTAGTTGGCAAATTTGTGGTTAGTAAGTAAATTGTCTGTTTATTGTTCACAAAATAAATATATTTCAAAATGCCTTTTTGGTTTCTTTGATTTTATTTTATTTCAAACTCTATTTCTTATATTTATTTTTTGTTCACAACTTCTGATTCTTTTTTTGTTATGTTTGGTTCACAAATTCAACTTATTTTAGTTATTTTTAATTTAATTGCAATTATAACTTGAGGGCACTTAACTCACTGCGGTCAACTTTTACAATAATCTAACAAGAAGAAAAAAAAGAAGAAAACAGATGTCATACGAGCAGTGTTGACGCCTTTGGCGTGTTTCTCAACATTGGCTTAAGATCTTTTTACAACTTCAGTTTTATTGATACAAATGTAACGTAAAAATAGGAAAATTAATAATGGGTTATGATGTCGAGCAACTGTCCGTTTCCAGCAAGTCTGAGGATGTCCTCTCTTTTCACAAAATTTTTAAGCACATTTTGCCACAAAGCTCCGCTTATTTCGTCCTTGCTACGGTGAATTTAATTTTTTAAGTCCTTAGTTGCTTGTTTACTGTTCACATAAGCTTGGAGTTAAATCACAAGAATAAGGCAGCCAATTGGTACCGTCAAAAATTTCATCTCTGGACTAGTCACGGCATAAACTATCGAAGAATTTTTTGTAGAGCTTAGTTTTCTTATTTTAAACACTAGACAGATACTTAGTGTTCCATTGCGGATAAGTATATTTGAACAGAGGCTAATCGGAATACCTACAGTGATCCCAATTTACATTGTTCTCAAGTACAGTGCTCATGCGGTGTTTTGTTTGGTTTGTTTTTTTATTTTTTTGAAATACAAACTTTTTGCTTTTCTAAAAAAATTGATGTGGCAACAGGTCTCGATGGCATAACCTCGTTGAGAAAGACAATACGAATCGGAAAATAAATCGGAAAAAAATTAAATAGTGATGCCAACACTCTTGTTGAAGAAATTGAATCTAGTTGTTTAATATTTTCATTGTTTGTTTAATATTTTCATTATCTATTTCATTTAGTTGGCAAACGTTAAGATTAAGTAATAAGTATTAATTGCAATAAATTTTTAGTACAATACTACATTATATACTGCACTGTATTAAACTAAAAATACACTAAGAGAAAAGCAGACCCAATTATTGAAATTGTAAGTTCACTCAAGTAACTTTAAGTCATTGTAATGTTTTCCATATCAGCTAGGTAGAATTTCAAATTACCAAGTCAAATATAATATCACAGCAATGTTGACAATTACTTGGAAGTTCTGCTGCACAAATAATGAATTTATCGTAGCTTTTAATTGATGAGATAAAGGTCAAGAATAGATTACTCAGAAAAATTCATTCAAATTGTTTGATAGTGGACATCTACTTATGTGTAGTAGATGGCCATTATCGAACAGCAACTTGTCGTTTGAATTAAAAAAATATAAAAATTTATTTATTTTTATGTTTAGAATGTTTCATTGTTTCATAAACCAAATTGGAAAAAAAAACAATACCTTAATTTAATTTATATCCACCTTAGTAAATTGATTTATGATAAATCTTAACTTGTTTGTTGTAGTTATTTATTTATAATTTAGTATTTTATCACACATAGACAACTAGAAGATGTTGTATTTGGAGTATAAAAATTGCACTCTTTGACATTTAAGCGACGTGGTTTCTATTTTATTTCATTTTTTATTTTAAAGTTATTTTTACCCGTAACAGTTCCAACCGTAGATGTGTAAAGTTACCGAAGGCGTACAAATGACTGACTTTTAAAACTGAAAATAATTCCAAAAATGGAAAAAAGGCAACAAAGCCATAAAAAAAATCTTATTTTAAACCAAAAACAAAAACAAAAAACGTTTAAAGCCTCACAAATTGTTGTTATACTAGTAAGAAGCAGCACTATAACAAAAACCCATACTAGCATACGAAAATGTTTACATATATCCTTCTATATAATTTTATATTATAGTATAATTCTTGTTAAAGACTACACCAACTCAAATGTACACATGTGTGTACATACGTAGATATGTATGTTGTTGCATTGTCTGAAGTTTAGTTGCAAGAAAAAGGTATTTTTACAGCATTTCTATTGAAAAAGCTTTTCTCTTCACATAAAAGCTTTTTTGTTTTTTAAAAATGTGTGTGTGTGTGTTCTATAAAAATAATTGCAGTTGTTGTTGTTATTGCTGTTGGCTGTTTCCTTTAAAAATAGCACACCAAAAACAACACATAAAATTACAAAAACAAGAACACAACATGACCAAAATTCTATATTTTTTCACATAAAACACTATTATCCTTGTTTGGCTGTTTGATAAGCACGAAACATATTTGGGTTTTTTGTGTCTGTGGTTCAATGTGTTAGTAGCACAAGTAGCTTAATGGCATGTCGTCCATAGTTTTGTTGTTGGTATTTGTATTGAAAACACTTGCTCTATTTGTAGGATACACTACTTAATGTTCTACAGAAATTGAGAGTGTGTGAAAGTTTAAAATATTGTTTCGTGTTATTATTATTGTTATTTCTTTTTCTGTGGGAGAGCCAGAGAGTGATGAACAATTTAATTGGGAGCGTAACAAAGTTAAGTTGTCAAATGTTGCTTACTACGTATATTTGTTTCTCCCTCTCATTTTTGTTGTGTCCTAATTGTATTATCCGTTTAGTGTTGAAAGTTCATATTGTTGGTGTGGGTTGAAAAATCTCATGTTAAATAAGAGGTTGGAAATTATAGTTTCTTTCATTGAGAATGAAATATAACTGGCACTATAGTTTAAAATTTTTATATATCTAAACTGGAAAGTAATTATTTTAAGGAATCATTTAATGATCATGATTTCATAGTCGGCTTATTAAGGCTTCCAGCTTTCCACAGATCGTCAATGTAACGCGTGTGAGTTCTAAAAACTTCACAATTCTTAAATGTAAAGAATAGAACAGGTTCTTAATTGGTTTCTGGTTTCTTACTTCATCCGTTGACATAGTAAATAATTTTGACTTTATTTTAGAATAATGAAGATTTCTTATTATCAAGCTCGAGCATAGTGACTGACTGAACAATTATTACAGTATTTGGCAGAACTTAAATGGTGTGAGTATTGTATCTGCCATCTTTGCAGATCTAGAGGTCTGCGGTAACAGGAAGGCGTTGCTTTTCATTACAGCACTGAAAATGCTTCTGGCATTATTTTGAAGTAAATACAAATACTGCTTGTTTGGTGACTTGCGATTTCGCTGTCACAGTTCTATGGGATTTTCAACAAGAAGTTTGTTTTTTAAAACAAATTAAAACAAAAAGTTTAGATTAAGATGGTTAAAATTTTTTATTGTATTCCGAAGAGCAAAGTTGGGCAATAATGAATGAAAAATGACAAATGTCCGCCAACACCACGCTGACAGTTATCGATTCTTTTATCAAAGATTTTAATCGCTTTTTGGAAAACTTGCAGTCCTATTTCGTTAATCACAAAACGGATTTTAAGTTTTAGAGCTGTAATCGATTCGATTGACTACGTTTAGACTTTGACCTTAACATAGCACCACAAAAAATAATCCCGTGGTGTTAAATCACACGATCTGGCTGGTCACTTAACTGTTGATGGTTGTAAAATTATGCAATCGTGAAATTTGCTTTGCAATAAATTCTCCGTTTCATTGGCTGTGTGACTTGTGGTATCATCCTGTTGAAACCACATATTAGTGATATCCACATCATCAATAAAATGCCGAAATTGAGTTTATAGCATCTGGCGGTAGCGTGATCCATTGACGGTTATCGCATTTCCAGCCTCATCGAAAATAAACGGTCCAATCACGCCTCCAGACCAGATAGCGGAGTATACAGTGACAAGTTAAGGTTTCTCAATAATCGCGCTAGGATTTTCGGAAGCCCAAATGCGGCAATTTTGCATCTTGACATACTCTGACAAGTGAAAATGTGCGTCGTCTGAAAAAATGATTTTTTCACAAAAACCAACCGGCTGCTTCTGAATAAATTGAGCGAATCTACGGCGATGAGAATGTTCGGTTGGCTTCAATTCCTGCACCAATTGCACCTTGTTAAGCTTCAAAATCAAAGTTAAATCGCCATGTAGTGGTTTTGGATAACCGCAATTGTTGAGAATGTCGCGGAATTAATAAATTTGGATCTCTTTTAACGTTGTGGCTCACGACTAAATGTTTTCAGTTGAACGACATCGAGCCTGTCGAGTCAAACTTAATGATCAAATTCTTAATAGCGGTCTCAGAAAGACGATTATGTTGTATGAAAATGTCACGATTTTTACGAAATTTAACTATAATAGAAGCACCATTTTCATAGTGGATTTCAATTATTTAAATGCAATTTTCGTGCGAAATTGACTTCATTGTAACAATTGCCAATGCATCTATTACGAAAAAGTCAAAAACTACATGTCAAAACTATCATGTTGTTGGTGTTGCCACAATTGAAAAACAAACTTCTTGCTGATATAATGGAGATGCGTACTTTTTTGCTGTTCTCTTAGTACTTGTTTCACTTAACATTTGTAATACGATCAGCAGTAGTTTTGAGAGTTATCACAGGTTTCTTTAAACCACTGCTTATTTTCGGATTTCCATCAACTCTAATTGTAGAAAAGTACTAATTTCAGAAATATAGTTTGGATACAGTGGATGTGAATTTTATCGTACACAGAAATTGATTATTACGAGTAATAAAAACCAATAATAAAAACACAATCACATAATCTTCGTAAAATAGGTTGTTATACGTTTCACGAATTGTAGTTTTAATGGAGACACGAGTTGTTTTATATACCAGGGGCTGTGCTTATCATTCGTAGATTTTAATTATGGTGCCAAAAAAATAGGTTCTGATAAATGCGAGTTGGTGGAATTGTTAACCAATCGAAATGTCAATAGATAGAATTAACTGTAAGCATTGTTATTGTCTTTAGACCATTAGTTATGTTTCAAATAAATCTTAATTTAAAGAAATAAAGTATACTTATGATTCCTTACGGTCATACATTTCAATTTCCGAATTGTCAATATTTTATGAGAATATCGAAAAATATTTATGTTAAAAATTATCTTGGACACGTTGCATTCTTTTTAAAGTTTTAATGAATATTTTTTTATTTTCTTTATTTTTTAAAATAAATATTAATGTCTGCTAATGTCGAAAAGTGACAAAAATTAAAATGTTTACAAATGAAGAAGTTATATACAACTACATAATACATTCAAATTCCATGAACTAAGATTAACAATCAGACACACAACCTAGCAAACACCTACACTGAATAATGATAACAATGTCGTCTTATTTGATGCGATAAGTTTGAAGTTTTCGTAAATAATATAACCATTCAAAATAGAACATGAAAGCTCCTACGTGCGGGCACTAGAGCCAGTTTAATTGTCAACCTCATTGAGTGAATACATGGAAGTTCACACCGCAGCAGGAGTTGAGTAATTAACGAATTATTTATAAAACGGAAAAGGTTAAATGTAAATGATTTCAATTAAGGATAACTTATGGGTTTAACATTTTGAGAAGTGGACGACTTTGATTTTCGTATTATTTGTAATTTATTAAAGAATTGTTAAAGCGTAAAACGATTAAAAAGCTTGCGTTCTTTTTAATCGTAAAAAATGTATCAATATTGTTACGGATGTGTTTTGTTTAAGTTTTAAAATATTATAATTAAGCAATAAAGTAAACTACTGGGTATGTTGTTTACGAACTGCGTGGCTTGTTAAGAAAACTTATGGTACAACAACAAAATTTCTAGTTACAAACTGCTTAGAAATTTTATACACAAACAACAACAATTTGTTATACATGCAAGACAAAAACAAGTTTGACAACAACAAACATGCATACTGTGTCGTTTTCTAAGTGCGGTTTTACACACATCAACTTTTGTTGCTCAACTGTTGTTTTTTCCATTAGAAAGAAAGAGAAAACTTTATACCCCTTCTCTTTCTTTCTAATGGAAAAAACAACAGTTGAGTAACAAAAGTGATGTGTGTAAAACCGCACTAAGAAACCTTTTCTACAAAGAACAACAACAACAAATCAGCAAACAAAAACAAAAATACACACAGACACTCATCATCGCGCTTATACATCGAATAAACAACATACAACAACAAAAAGTGATACAAAGGGAGTAGAAGATTCTTAAATTTCCTAGACTTTAAATGGACAAATATAAATAGGGCAGTGTCTGAGTGGATAGTCAATCAATGTAAAATTAAACCTCATAAAGTAAAGACGTGCATTTTAAGTAAATTGTTCTGAAGTGTCAACTTTGTGTAATTAAAGTAAATAAAATTGTTATAAATTTAAAAATTCTAAAAACTGGTGTTATTTATTTTGCAATAAAGAACTCAAAACAAAACGTTTATAAAAGGTATAAACGTAACAATATAATCAAATTTTTGTTAATATATTCTGAATAATGGCTTAGATTTTTGCTATATGCGAGTCTAAATTTGAAACAAGTAGTTTGTTGTAATTTTTAATTGTGGTTACACAATTTTATTCTATTATATTTCATGAAAAATTGGATAGGCAGTAGTAGGTCAACATTTTTAGTGGTGTAAGGTTTTCCACAACTTGGTGAACCTAAATGTATAAGCTCGTAAACGATGTAAGAATATTGTTTTCTCATTTTTGAAAAGATCATTTTGTTAAATCGCTATCGTCTACAAATATTTATGTATCCTAAACGTTTAGTTTGGAATTCAATGCTATATATTTTAAGTGAAAATATTTCACATTTCACACATATCCGGTGTGATTCGCTACATTAAGAGGAATAGTCGCACTATTATTCTATCTAGATAAATTCATATATTTTATTACAGATGCCTTTAAGTGCTTACTTACTTTTTAAAAGAGAAGTAGCAGTTCAGGCAACAATGCCTATGTAGTCAAGTACCGTGCTACATTCTTTTAGGAAAGGAATAGAGAAGAGATGCGACAGGTGGTGAAAGTAGCAGGATAATTACGGAAATTAACTGTCGTATAAGACAGCTCAGTGACTATACCTTCATTACTGTGCAGTCCCACCGACAGTCAATTATTATTTGTAGTGAAAAAAACCAAGGTTGGGCATCGAACCCACAACGCCCAGTCATGTAAGCTGGCACACTAACTACTAGCCTACAGGGGCTAAGTGCTTAAGAAAATAACCTGCTTCATGAAAATAATCTAAAAAATTTGAATATCTTTTAGAATCACCTCCGTATTTATATATAGATTCGGTGCAAAATCGTTATTTTTATTTTCGTTTTTTGGGACTGTGAGAAATTTTTCAAAAATATTTTATTGTTGCAGTCATATTCTTTCTTTATGCCCTATTTTTTCTGTTGGTGGCATGAATCCAGCAGCGAACACACTTATATACATTAATATTCAAGCCATAAATTAGTGCTCCATATACTTACCTGTATATATGGAGTGGTATGTACATATATATGTACATATGTATGTCAATATGTATCTATGATCAAAAGCGAGAATGTATGCGGTTTTATTTTATTTGTTATTTTATTATTTATTTGATTTGAAAACCTTAAGAAAGTAAAACAATCCGGGTGGATAAGAGAGTTATTCAAAATGAATTGGATAATTACAATTTGCAAAAACTCAGCAGCTCTTAGTGGTGGAATGACAAAAAATGTCAAAAAAACTAAATAAATATTTTCTATTTCCTGTATCTTTAAATTTCTTTGCAAGGTTTTTAAGTTTTAAAGGGTTTTATTCTAATATTTTGTTATTAGTTTCCATGCAAGAAATAGTAGTTGATCTAATCATCAATTCTTCATTTCAAATATTTATTGCTATAAGTGACTATTGTAGAAATAACGAATATTTATTTTGGATTTAGATTTTATAATCCAGCATTTTCATCCTCCTGAATGTACACAGTTAAATACAGTAACAAAACAGGCAACACCCTTTTTTTTTAAAGAGAAGTAGCACTTCAGGCAGCAATGCCTATTTAGTCAAGTACCGTGCTATATTCTTTAGGAAAGGGATGGTGAATAGATGAAACAGGTGGTGAAAGTAAAAGAGTAGTCGGAAATTAACTGCCGTATATAAGACAGCACAGCGACCAGTGACTATGCTTTCATCGCTGAGCAGCCCCACCGACAGTCAATATTTATTTTTGTAGTGAAAAAACCATGGTCTTCGTTGGGAATCGAACCCACAACTCCAATATTTACAAGCTAGTACACTACCTACTAGCCTACTGGGGCACCCTTTATCTTGTGGCAATTGCTTTCTAAGTGTCACTTGTATTAATTTGCAGTTATTAAATTATACCTATTCACACTAAACAAAGAACATAACTTGTTTTCTTATTCTTAAAGAAAAATGCTTAAAACTTTGAATAGTTTCGGCTAAAGTTGTTGGCTAAATTTCAAAGAGGTTTGTGACATTTCATATTGAAATTCTAATTTTAATTTGTGGCAAGCGATTTGTGCGAATAGAGTAGAATTCAATGCTCGTAAGACACAATGTTGCATGCTTACGCATAGATCTTTGTTTGGTAGTGGTGCTGCATCTGTTGCTATGGGTGATATAGGTATTACGGAATCGGAAGCTCTTGATGTTCTTGGTATGAAAATTCAGTGTGATGTTCGTTGGACTAAACACATTTTTCAGGTTTCTAAAGAAGCTTTCAAGTGCCTCGGTTTTCTAAAGCGGTGTAGAAGATACTTCACCCCATCTGATCTCCGTACTATCTATACCACCTACATCCGTCCGAAAATGGAATACAATTCTCATGTATGGGCCGGCGCTCCAAAGTCTATTTTAGGGTTACTCGTCCGCGTACAGGAGAGGGCCAAGAGGCTCATTGCTGACAGTAGGGTATCCAACTCTATTGATTCTCTAGAATCAATTTGTAGTTCTATCGTTACTACAATGGTAAGTGCTCTAATGAAATTAGGGAACTTGTCCCTGATACTCACACGTTTTCACGTTTAACTCGATTTTCGATGAGAGCACATCCTTTTGTGGTTGATTGGCCAGTGAATCGCACTACGCATTACAGGGAAAATTCGTTTTTCAGCAGAACAGTCCGTATGTGGAATAAGATCCCTCCGGAGGTCTTTCCTGTCACTTACAATCTGAGAAAGTTCAAATCGAATGTCCACAGACACTACTCCCTCTTTCCTCCTTCCCGTAACCTAATTTCCTAGTTCTGGCCCAATGCATTGCATAGGTAGGGGCCATCCCCTGAGTGCTGGTCCTAAAAAAAAAAAAAAAAAAAAAAAAAAAAAAAAAGCGAAATTTTGATTGTGTGAAACCTGAGTTACTAAAAAATTGGTTTTTATGCATGCACAAAAATGTAAGTACAGTGAACTCGCGAAAACGTGAACACTCGAACACATGAACGACTCGAAAACGTGAACACTTTAATTTTTACACTGACTACTCTAAAACGTGAACAAAGTTTTCTGAGGTTTTTTCGTTTTATTTTGTGAATTTACTTTTAATTCAGGGAATCCCAGAATACATTTTTATGTTTACGTTGATTGTTTTCACAAATACATGCAAAAGTATATGCATGTACTTTTACTGATTTAGTTGCGCCGTGATATTTAAACTATAAACGCACAACCTGTCGGTATATTATTACTTGCATTTTGTTAAAGTACAAATTTGAATTCTGAGTGCTAATAACTAATAAAAATGTCATCTAAAAAGCCAAAAGTTTTAGGTCTGAAAGACAAGGCAGATATTGTTGACCTATTACAAAAAGGTGGTAGGCTTAGCTAAAAAATATCAGGTGGCAAATCAACGATTTGTTCGATTAAAAATAAAGACAAAGCAATAAAAACATGTGTTAACAACACAATTTGTGGACCAGGAGTTCGCGAAACATTACGCACATCAGAGCTTCCGAGAATGGAGAACAATTTTTATAAATGGTTTGCTAACATGAGAAATAAAAAAATGCCAGTAAGTGGACTTATGCTTAAAGCGAAAGCCAAACAACTTCATGAGCAAATTAAAGAAAACAATCGTGGACTTAGTGCAAGCGATGGATGGCTATAAAATTTCAAAAAGAGGTATGGTGTTCGACTGTTTAAAATTAGCGGAGAAAAACTTTCCGCTCAACCACATCTGGTAAATCCGTTTAAAATAAAGTTAAGATCAAAAATGAATGAGCTCGGCTTATGTCAAGATCAATTGTATAACGCTGATGAATTCGGTTTATATTGGAAACAGTTGCCAGAAAAAACTTTTGTTTCATCTTTGGAGAAAACTGCACCAGGCGCTAAAATGGAGAAGCAGCGACTCTCTGACAGCGCAAATGTGTCAGAATCACATGAGCTTAAGCTCTTTATTATTGGAAAGGCAAAAAATCCCCGATGTTTCAAAAATTATGCATGCCCTGCTAACTATAAAAGCTCTAAGTCTGCTTAGATGACGTCTTCATTATTCAAGGATTGGTTTCACTATTCATTAGTACCTGAGGTAAGTCAATTAAACATGATTGAAAACTTTTACATTTGCAATATTTTGCTTATGTTACGGATTTTCTAGAAAAAAAGGGTCTACCAGTAAAGGCTCTTTTATTAATAGACAACTCCCCGTCGCATCCTCCTGAAAAACAGTTAATATCTCAGGATGGTTCCATTTTTACAATGTTTTTGCCTCCAAATGTAACCTCATTAATCCAGCCCATGGATTAAAATGTTTTTAAAATAACAGAACTGCATTATAGAAACAGCCTTTTGGCTTTTATTGCAGGAAATGAATTAAATTTGTTGGAGTCAATCAAAAGAATTTCATTAAGAGATGCAATAACTCTCTTAGACCCTGCATAGAGTCGAATCACACAAGAAATATTGTGCAAATCCTGGAAAAATAGTTTAGATTTAGTTTCGGATCAAGAGGACCCTGATGATATCGTATTCTAAGGTGAATTGAGAGAAACCTGGCAGGCAGAAATAAAGCAATTGAAAGAAAGAGCGGTTGGTCTTCTGCAGATTTTAAGTCCTCAGGTTTGTTTTATTAAAAATCTTTAATTTTTCTTTAAAAATTTAACACAATTTTTACAGGCAAACGTTACCATTTCGTTAGTGAAAGAATGGAACAACAATTTCGACGAGAACCAGACAGAAGGTGAAATTTTTGAAATTGGTAATGAATCTGAAGGTGACGAAGATAGTGATTCTACTGTAGAACAGTCAGAAATCGCAATAAAACACAAGGAAGTAGTGGAAGCATTTAATAAAGTATTAAAATGGGCTGAAAAGGAAAAGGTTGATCAAACTAAAATAAGAGTTTTGAATAATTTTAAAGAAAAGGCTGTATTAAAAATGGTGAAACAAAACACATACCAAACAAAGGTGAACGAATTCTTTGTAAAAAACTAATTTGAAGCAAAACCCGTCTTTTAAAGGAATATAATTTTTTTTTTATTTATTTTAATAAATTCTTATTCATTATTTTATTTAAAGTATAAATATTTAAAGTGAGTAAATAAAAAATTTTAATATTTTATCAAATCTTAATATCTCATATTTAATTGTTTGTTTGAAGTTATTATTTCTCTCTGCTTTTTTGTTCTAAAATTTTTACAATCGAAAACATGAACAAATTTGAAAACGTGAACACCCTTAGTAGAAATTAGTTAACGTTTTCGCGAGTTCACTGTAATTAAAACAATGCAAATTATACTATAATATTTGCGCTGTTTCTGTCTCTGTGGATAATGTCCAAATCCAAAAGTGAAGTTTTTAGTATTCCCTAAAAATTTTTAAAACCATTAATATTTTCATATGTTTAGTACAAAGAAATTGATTTTGAATTAAGTACATCAAATAGCCCAGTGGATTTTACGCTAAGAATTCTAAAACAAACAGGGTCTTTTTAAAGTTTTTAATATCACCCAACAATTGAATGTGTAATTTTAATAATTTCACCAAAGAAATTTAAAATTTATTCTATAAGCAATAACAGTTTAATAAATAAATTTATGGATTTTCGTATCTTTTTCAGTCAAAAAAATTGTTATCATTATGAATTTAATAATGTTCATAGTATACATTTTCTACTTACTGGTAATGCACACACGTGCACATTAAAGTCTCTTACTCTAACACATAACAATCAACCAAAACTTAAGCTCCTTCAACCCTTTTAGTTTATAAATTATGGAAAACTCAACAGATAGAAACAGATACAACATTGTTAAAAGAGATATTGGATTAATGGCAGGTGATGAATAAACAAGTAAAGACTTTAAAACAAAAATTCCATTCGCATAACAATAAACAAATGGAAAGTTATAAGCATATTTCTTTAGCATATACAAGTGTATATGTCTATACCAAAGGATTTAAAAATAATCAGCAGACATTAGGGACAATGTAAAATTCGTGTTCTAACTGTAATTTAAAAACCCAAACAGAAACGTAAACCACTAATATATCTCAATGGAAATAAATTTTTAAGAATTTTTAAACTTTTATACTCACACAGATGAAACCCTCCCCCCAAACACACACTTACAGAAGTCAGGTGTAACAATTAAAAAACAACAGCGAAATCCAACAACCCTCTAGTTATAAACTGATTTAATGTAGACATCTTAAATATGACAAGAGTTGTGCATATAAAATGCACAATGAACAACTAGCAGACATTTTTAAATAGAACAAAATCCATTCGCATGGCAAATTAAAAAGAAAAATAAAAATTCTGTATCATTTTACTCTAAATGCCCACTGTGCAACACGCGATTTTATGTAAGTGGTTTTCAAGAAAAAGTTTGTTTTCTGAAACAAAACAAGACAAAGAATTTAGATTAAAATGAAGAAAATAGTTCGGCAATTATAAATGAAAAATGATAACTGGCAAATGTCTACCACGACCATGCTGATAGATGTCGATTCTTTCATCTAAGTTTTTAATCAGTTTTTCACATCACAACACAGGTTTTAGGTTTTAAAACTGAAGTCGATTCAATTGCCTCCTTATGGACTCTGTCGTTAACATAGCCCCGCAAATAATAATCCAATAGTGTCCCTGTAGGCTAGTAGGTAGTGTACTAGCCTGTCAGTATGGGGGTTGTGGGAACGAAGACCTTGGTTTTTTTCACAATTGACTGTCGGTGGGTCTGCTCAGCGATGAAGGCATAGTCAGTGGTCGCTGTGCTGTGTTATACGGCAGTTAATTTGCGACTACCACCACCTGTTTCGTCTCTTCTCTATCCCTTTCCTAAAGAATGTAGCACGGTACTTGACTAAACAGGCATTGTTGCCTGAAGTGCTATTACTCTTAAAAAAAATCACACGTACTGGCTGAACATATAACTGCTGATTGTCGTGATTTTATGCGATCGTGAATGTGGTGGCACCGTATAGCTAAGTGATGAGCGAACTTTTGTGGTGGCGGGCCAATAAATTTAAAAAAATCTAAATTAAAAAAAACATAGACGGCCATTCATTAAAAAATTATGGGGTTGCTGTTCAATTCAAAGTTCGGTTTAAGCTACTTATATATTTATTAGTTATATTACGTAATATTTTAAAACAACATAAAAATTTTATAAGATACGGTTTATTATGATTTTAAGATTTTCCAGATGTATGGGAAGCATGGATCTGTTTCTCACGACATAATATCCTCAAAATCTGGTTCCAGCTGGGAGGATGCGACTTTTAATAAATTAAATAGCCTCTCATCTGACAATCGGTTTCTTATTGAATTTTTTCTGCACTTCATTACTGAAAAGGCCTGTTCACATAAATATGAGGAAGCAAACATTGCCATAATTTTATTCGCATGATTAATTAGCTTTGGAAATTCATCTTTTGGTAAGGATTTATAGAAATTAAGCTTATCTGTATTTAAAAATAGCTGTTTTAAATTATTATTACATTGCAATTCTATAATTTCCAATTGTAGATCAGATGGGACATTTTCAGGAATAACATTTAAAGGCATTGAAAAAATATCTAAACATGGTTGGATTTTTTTAAAGTCAGCAAATCTGGCCTCAAATTCTGAATACATTTTTAATAAAGATTGTGAAAAGACTAAACTTCTCTTCACTCACAGGCCTCAAAGAATTAAGTCTTGGAAAATGAGTCAAATCATTTTTTCCCAAACATTTAGAAAATATAAACAATTGAGTTTTAAAAGACCTCAAACTGCCCCAAGTATCATCATTCCTGTAACTTCTTGTTCGGTTTATTATAGTGCTTGAGTAAATCCGTGAAGAAAGCAAACTCGATGCACCAATTCCTGTCCTCCAATATTTCCCACTCATCCCAAATTTCAGTTTTGGTTTTAAAAAAACTTTAATTTCTTCGAGAGGACTCCAAACTCTCGAGAAGGCATGCCCACAACTCAGCCACCTGATCTCTGTGTAATAAAGTACATCTGAAAATTCTGCATCAATTTCCGATAAAAGCTCTTGAAATTGTCTATGTAACAAACCACGGGCTCGAATGGTATTAATTAATTTTAAAATAATATTAAGTACGTGGTTAATATCCAAGGCAGCCTTGCCAAGAACATCTTGGTAGATTATACAATGTAAAAAAACTGTTTCGCTTTCAGGATTCTGACTTTTAAAAACTCCTGCAAACCCCGTACTTTTTCTTACCATGTTAGGTGCTCCATCAGTTGTTAAATTAATTAATTTAGAAATTGGGGTATTAAGAGATTCCATTCCCTCTCTAAATTTATCATAAATTATTTTTCCCGTCGTCTTTCCTTTCGAAGATCTCAAACAAGCACGTTCTTCCGTTATTACAACGTTTTCATCGACTCCTCTGATAAAAATTAGAAGTTGGGCTGTATCAATCCTGTCAACACTCTCGTCCATAGTGACTAAAAATTACTTAAACTTTTTAAGACGTCCATCGAGTTGATTGGTTAAATTAGAAGAAATCGCTTCAATTCTTTTTGTAACCGCTCTACGTGACAGGCCTATAGATTCGAAATCTTTTACCCTTTCTGGGCATAACACTTTTCCAATGCTAATTAACACATTCTTAATAAATTCTCCTTCAGAAAACGGTTTGTTACTTTTTGCTGTTTTATAGGCAACAATGTGACCAACTAACGTGGAGGATCGCTGGACATTTTTTTATTTTTAAAACACAGTTGCTGACTAGATAATTTTCTTTTCAATTCCTCTGAATGAACTTTCTTGTCTTCATCTGTCATTTTGTAGTACTTCGAGCCAAGATCTTTTGAATTAAAGTGCCTAGCGAGATTTTAATCTTTTAGTACAGCTACCGGTTCTTGGCAGATAAGACAAATAGGGTTTTGCTTATATTCCATAAAAAAGTACTTCCATGTCCACTCTTCTTGAAATACTCGACATTCCGAATCAATTTTTCTCTTTCTATTTTCGATTGACATTTATGGGGGTAAAAACTTAGACTATTTTACTATTGCACTTATATTTACAATACACTTTATTATTTTAATTACACAAATAAAACTGTACGTTGGCTACTTTATAATTTTACTTCACAATTTATTCTTTACGTCACGAGATTTACACTTTTACTGATTGCTGATTAATCCATCGCTGGCCCTTTTATATTTGTTGCGCATGTTGTCTCGAATAGTCAAGAATCTAGATCTCACATATAATAGTTGTTGTTATGTTATACGTACAGTTTTCTATATTAGTTGTTAGTGTTTTATGATGTTTATGTTTCTTCTTGGAATATTGCATCAGAAAGTTGTTGTTCTCTTGTGTGTACAATATTTCCTGGAAAACTACGCAGTTTGTACACAATACAATAGGTCTATATTAGCTGTTTTTGTTTCATGCCTTTTAAGTTTATTCTTGGAATATTGTATAAGAAAGTTGTTGTTGCCTTGTGTGTACAACATTTCCCAGAAAACTACGCAGTTTGTACACAATATAATATGAAAACATCGCATTTTTTTGCTAAAATTGTTAATTTATATCTTTTTTAAAACATAATGTAAATTTATATTTTGGGCATAATTTTTTAATAGGTTATTAATTTTTTTTTTGAAAAACGCTAGGCGGGCCGGATTGAAACCTCTCGCTGGCCGTAGTTCACCCATCACTGGTCTAACTGAAACCACATATTAGTGCACGTTGTGAATAATAGGCGAAAATTAAGTTGTTAGCATCTCGTAATAGCGTGATCCATTGACCGTTACAGCATTTCCAGCTTTATCTTAAAAAACAAAAAAAGGCCCCAATCATGCCTCCAGACCACATATCGTACGATACAATGACACGTTAAGTATGCAATAATAATAATAATAATGTTGACATACCCTGACAAGTGAAAATGGACTTCGTCTGGAAAAACGATTTTTTCACAAAAACCAGTCAGTTGTTCCTGAATGAATTGAGCGAATCTACGGCGATATGAATGATCGGTCGGCTTCAATTCCTGCACCAGTTGAATCTTGTAAGACTTCAAAATTAAATCCTTACGCGAAATTCGCCATGTAAATTGATTTTATAAGTTTGTAGTAACCATCACTGTTTTATTATTCAATTAATATTTTTATGTAAGATACAGCAAGCATTACTGTCGTTTTGTATATCACCTAGTATAGTCCAGAGGCAAAAAATTCTTAGATTTGAAATTCCCACAAGGTTTCAAAAATCATTAAACGTTTTTTGAATATTAAATGTGTTTTGTCGAGCAGAATATTTCAAAATAAAAATCAGTTCTCCTTGAAGAAACAAACTGCAAACACCATGTTTTCTTTGATCAGGGGCCTTCAAATTTTTGTACTATTATATTTATAGTTTGTTACTAGCTGAACAATTGAGAGTGAATTTTTGAGATCGCAAAGTAAAAAAGCAAATAAGCGCTGGGCATCGCACTGCGACTGTTTTAACGGCGGCAGTAATCGAGTCCATATTACTTTGGGCCTTTTACCGTTATCCGTCAATGCACATTGGAAGTTAGTTAGCGACTGGCGACGAACTTATGGCGTGTGTGTATTTTTGAAGTAAAAAACGCTCAATATTTACGTAAATGCGATACCATATAATATGAAAACACAGCGTACAAATAAATTAAATGCATTGAATGAATAAATACACAAAAATTCATTCAAGTCGATCCAGTGTAGTTGCAGTGTAGTTGAATAACCTGGATAGCGACTGCAGTGCCATCTGTCATCTACTGGTTTGTGCTTGTAAACCATCCAAAGTGGCACACACATACAGCAGAATTATATACATAAAGAATATTTGTATGGGAGGTACCACGCGGCTTTATCAAATCCCGCCTATATTTGCAGCAGAACTTAAAATATGTTCACTCAACCAAAATAACAAGTTTTGTTTAAATACCGTTAGTAGGAGCAGAAATATTGGATTCTTAATTTGTGGTTTGTATGGGAGGTACCACGCCCCTTTGTACAATCCCGCCCATATTTTCAGCAGCACCAAAACGACGTACCAAATTTGGTGCAAATACCGTTACCGGGAGCAGAAATAAAAGATTTTTAATTTGTCGTTTGTATCGGAGGTACCACGCCGCGAATTGTAAATCTAAACCACCCAGGGCGCTACCCAAACGCATAAAAAAAATTATGCAAATCGATCCAGCCGTTTAGGAGGAGTTCAGTCACAACACACGTATAGTAGAATTATATATATAAAGATAAGAAATATCCATTTTTCATTGCCCTAGATATGCTCTTGAATTTAACTGATTGCAACTCATTTGCATTTGCAATTCATTGTTGTGAGTCATTTGAATTAATTCAAAATAAATTCAATTCAATTTGGTTGGAATTGAGAATGAATTTTACTATTCAATTTAACAAACTGATTTGAATTAAAAACGAATTACAATTCACTTTGCAGATTCCTTTAAACTGAAAACGAGTTGAAACTCATTCTAAAAATTCATTTGAATTGAAAACGAATTGAAGGTAATTTCAATTTCAAATTAAATTCAAAAATTTCATTAAATTAATTTTTGTTGTGAAAACGCATTAATTCAAAATTTAGCTTATTCGTAACGGTTCATCTACAGCTGTGGTATACGCATGCATATGTGAAGTAAATTGGCTAATTTATTTATTTTTTCTAATTTAAATAACAATGAAACATGTGGTATCAGTTACAGAAATACCAGTTTATAATTTACATTATCTTTGTATGCAACTTAATTTGATTTAAATATTATAATTTCATTTTGAATGTAAGGATAGCAAACAAATTGGAATCCTTGGCAAACATGTTTAGAATTATCTACGATGCAATCATATGAGAGAGTAATGGACACCATAATACGAAATAAGTAATAAAATAACAAATGCTGCAACACATAAAATTATAATAAGAAATCATTTATGAAATACACTGCGCGATGTGAAAATTTTGCAGCTTAACCTGCACAATTATACAATAAAAATATACGTTAAAATTTTGATGGATTTGTTATTGATTTAGATAGCTGGCTAGTATTTATCTACTACTGTCCTTTTTGCTGCTGCTACTGGAGGCTACTTCTATCACTTTAAAGTTATTTATTTAATGTGTTTAATTTTGTTTGCGTCTTGATACGCGACGTGCCGCGTTTTAATTTTTACTTTAACCTAACGTTTCAAATTATTAATTGTTAACAAAATGTCACAAGTTTGCGGTTACTTATACTTTTAAAATTAACTTCAATGTTAACTCTTAAAAATCTTAAAAATGCTTGTCTTCAAACATTAGAGCGATATACAGTCTAGGGATTTAGGTGAACTGGTAGTCAAAATAAAGCTTACGCTAAGAGCTTTATTAATTAAGTTGATTTACATCATATGTTATTAATTTGATATGAGTTTCGAATCTGAATTTTGCATTACTTTCATGAGCAGTTTTACTATTTGAAGTATTTTTTTTTTAATTTTTTTTTGGCGAGGTAGGGCTTAAAATGCCTTCGCACTTACAGTGACCGTCGTCAACTGCTTCGAGTGATAAATCCACTAATACTAACCTCTCCTCCATGCCTGGGGTAAATTTCCTTCCCGGGACAGCTCTCGGCATTACTTCGGGAAGGGACCCAACCTAAACTCAACATACCAAATTGGAATCCATGGCAAACATGTTTAGAATTATCTACGATGCAATCATATGAGAGAGTAATGGATACCATAATACGAAATAAGTAATAAAATAACAAATGCTGCAACACATAAAAATATAATAAGAAATCATCTATGAAATACACTGCGGGATATGAAAATATACTTTTGCAGCTTAACCTGCACAATTATACAATAAAAATATAAATTAAGATTTTGATGGATTTGTTAGTATTTATCTACTACTGTCCTTTTTGCTGCTGTTACTGGAGGCCACCCCTATCACTTTAAAGTTATTTTTTAAATGTGTTTAATTTTGTTTACGTCTTGATACAAACAAATTGAACAATTTTTTTGATTAACAAATTCAAAATAATCAAAAATTTTTTTCAAAAAACAAGACATAATAATTATAATTATTTTCTAAATTTAAAATTGAAACATTTTTTTTTGTTTGTTTTGTTTTTTGAAAAAAATTTTTGATTATTTTGAATTTGTTTATCAAAAAATTTTTTCAATTTGTTTGTTCATTATTATTTTTGTTTTTCTTGATGATGCCAACCAACGGTGTGGCGAAATATAGAAAAAATAATAAAAAATAAAAGTTTTTTAAAAATTTTTTATTAAAATTGACCTAGTGCTTTCTAATTAACATTTCTTTTAATTATTTATTTTTTAATAAAAGTTGCTTACGCACTTCATTATTAATTTTTACCAAATTTTTTAAATTGTTTATTGCTTACAAGTGTGCAGTTACTTATTTTTTTAGTATTAACTTTTATAATTTTTGTTTCAATATTTAACTCCATGTGTTTTGCAAGGTCTTTCTTCTCTTATTATTTTTTTAATAACATCTGCTTCTTTAATATTTTGAAAATGAATTATTTTTACAATTTACTCTCGAATCAAGAGTTAGTAGTTAATTATTATGAATGAAAGTAAAAAGTTAATTTTACAAACAAGATTAAATGTGCAAAAAATATTTATATAAAAATAATAATAATTTTTTTTAATTTTAATATTTTTTTGGTGTAAGCTAACCAAAGTCTCTTAAATAATAAAAACTCCTTAAATTTAGAAAAACTATCACTTTTGGACTCTTTGTTAAATACTTAATAATACATTTTAACATTTCTCAAGTTAAGAATTGTTTTGAAAATAATTTTGGCCATCAGACTATCAAGTCTGAATTTGGAAACAATTTTCACACCAGTTTTTACAATAACAGTTTGGAAATTATTTTGCTTAGCTAAATTCAACACAAAGTAATCCGGTGTGCTCTTGGGAGTGTCCATAAAACAAAAAACAAAGAAATTCGACTCCTTAATTTATTTAGTAAAATTAGAGTGTCTGCTAAAAATTGAATCCTGAAGATAAATCTGTGGAATATAGATTTGGAACAGACAAAAATGGGAAAATTGGATCCTAAATATATATTGCAAAATATGTGCAAAAGCTCTAGCAGCTTAGTTGAAAAAAACAATCATTGCGGTTTAGTCGACCAATCATTTGGAGGAAGCCAAAAAAACATAAATAACTGCTATTTTAGTTTATATAATAGAAGTCTTATAAATATATGTAAGAATAAGAAATAACAATATTCAAAAACTAGACGGAATAGACAAAATCCGTGATTAGATTTGGATTTAGCACGCAAAAGTCAAAGTACTAAAAATCATATAACAAGGTTCGAGCTCCCGATTTGGGCTGCCGGTTAGATTTAGCGATATTTTTCCGCCCAACTATAAACAAACGGCTGAATGTTATCCGTTATGCGTTCATAGTAATTTTTTGTTAGAAGAAAATCTTAAATATTTTCGATAATTAATCATTTTTGCGATTATAATTTTAAACACTTTAAAATAGGTTCACATTACAAGAAATGTAAAAATGTGGATGGAAATTTTTCAATATAAGAATGCAATACGCAATAATTTGATGAATTATCGATTATTTAATTGAACTTTACAATTCTCTTATGAAATTTAAAAATTATGGATTTTAAAAGTTTTGTCCACAATTTTAAATGAAACCAGAATATTTGAGATGAATTGAGCTTAACTTCGCCGTTACTTAATTTAACGTTAAAATTTTAAATTTTTTGGAGCTTTTTTCGCCAGTAAATAAAATACTGTCGATATTTTTCTCTGTCCTTTCTGGCTATTGTTCGTTCAATGCAAACGGCGAGCGCTTTCAATGTGAAGACATGATTTTAAAGCGTGCTCTAATCCGTACTAGCTAGTCAGTGTTCCCGTTGAGGTAGTTCTGTTATTAAGGTCGTATCTCCCCCCCGGGGGCACATGATAGTCTTTTTGGAGCCTACTATTCCATCTAGACTGGTGTCTTGCGGGGTAAAAGGATGCCAAGGCCCCTTAAAGGCTAGTAGGAGCTATCTGGACAATCCACATATTTCTATGGGAATCAGTAGGCTCGCAGAGTTCACTATTTGTCTCTTTAGACATTTAGCTGTTCTCTGGCTGATTATTGAGGTTGGCCCCTATATGGGAGTATCGTGGTGGTTGTGATTTTGAGGCCCTCGTGAGAGTTTGTGGGTCGGATCATTCAAAATGAATATAATGAATGGTTCAGGTCCAGTAAGTATGAATGCCGTGGTGTTCTTAATTATATTAAGCTTCATGCGTTCTGGACCAGGAGTTGGATAGTCTCCAACTCTTTAGTAAGGAGTAAAGGCGGCGACCTACTTCGACCTTTTGAAGTTGCAACTAGGAGTGACCGGAGATGGCACGGACTCGAAGGCCTCCTAGGGCGATAATGGCGCTACATACCATTCACAGTGGTTTGACCACCATCTGGTGAGGGCTAACTGCCAGGTACAGATGTAAATCAAATCACGCATTAAGGTCATATCTGCTCATGTAGGTAGAATGCCAGCCACGTGGCATTTTATGCAAGGCTAATCTCTCAATACCTCCATCTTTTTTTATTAACTGTGTACGTGTGACCGCCGTAAGGTATTTCTGGTTTTCTTGAGGGCAAGAATAGTTTTAGTGGTGTAAAAAATTTATCTGGAGTCATTTTATCTGTTCGTTTATAATGTCACTGGTAAAAGTTTTTGTTTTGTAGATTTCCATGTTTTCAAGAATGTTTAGCGTTCGTCCTAGGATGTAGTAATGTCATACATTCATCTATTCCTCTTGCTGTATGTTTGTGGGTACAAGTATGCCTGTATAATCCGCTGGAATTAAATGAGACAGTTGTTTCTGTCGTTGGCTTGAAACAGAGTGTTTCCAGTTTTTAATGTTGTAAGTAAACCTTCTTTGTGAAAAACGAAAGTTAGTCTATATATTTCTGTTCCTGTATAAGTAAAAGTATGCCGTCGTGTTGTATCGGCTGTCTTTTTGTCTTCTTTATTCCTGTTTTAAGTATTGTATTGTCTACGAAGTTTGTTGATAGTATCTAGTGGATTTGTAGCCGTTATTTTTAGCTATGGTGTAAATTGCGTCGAGTTATTTTTTAAGTGGGATTATATTAAACCTGTGTATGTATCATATGTCTAAATGTTGGGCTGGGTGGTTCGAGGTGATGTGGACATTACCCTCAACGGTAACGGTGTCTCAAGCTATACTTGATTGATTATCATCAAGCCAAATACGCCAATTTGGCTAATTAACCTATCTGTTCAAATAAAAGTGAGCTTCATTGCTAAATAAAATTCGCTTATGAAAATTGGGATTAAGGACATTCTTGTTTTAAACCCAATTTGCACTATTCGGGAACGTGGTTTAAGCGCCAGTCTGCTCATGTTGAAATGCCAAACCAAATTAAACGTAAATCACTTAATAGCTGCAAAATGGCTATAGAAAGTGTTGCCAACTTAAAGCTCTATAACTCTAAAAAACCACCCGATAGATTAGAAATTTTTCAGTTTGTCAACAAAATTGTTTTATTGAGAATGGGCTTCTTCGATTTTATATATTTATAAAGGTTGTTTTTTTTAAGCCCGATAGAACTTGAAATTGTAAATAATAACACAAAAAATTAAATTGTAATAAAAATTTCTTTTTTATTCGAAGGATCAATACGTGACATTAACATTTGAAAATGATTTCGGGCATATGGGCACCGCGGCTGTTCTTGACGAAGTGCATTCTGGACGTCCAATTTTGGGCCACTTTTTCGAGCACTGCTGGGCGTATGTCACGAATAACACGAACAATGCTGTCCTCCAAGGCGTCAATTGTTGCTGGTTTATCAGCATAAACCAGTGACTTCACGTAGCCCCACAGGAAATAGTCGAGTGGTGTCAAAACGCACGACCTTGGAGGCCAATTGACAGGTCCATTTCTCGAAATCAACTTATCGCCAAATTTTGATTTCAATAAGTCGATGGTTGCGTTCGCTGTATGGCACGTAGCGCCATCCTGTTGAAACCACATCTCGTCCGGATCAATGTCATCCATATTTTCAAACAAAAAATCATTGATCATAGTGCGGTAACGATCTCCATTGACCGTAACGCGAGCTCCGGCCTCATTTTTAAAGAAATGAGGTCGGAGCCTCGGTGCATTTTTCTGGATGTAATGGAGTCTGTAGGGTCTGTTGTGGATTGGTCTCACTCCATATGCGGCAATTTTGCTTATTAACAAACCCGTTAAGCCAAAAATGCGCCTCATCGCTAAACACAATTTTGTGATAAAACAACGGGTCAGTTGCCAACTTCTCTAGAGCCCAATCGGCGAAAGAACGACGCATATAAAGGTCTCGTGGCTTCAATTCCTGCACCAGCTGGATCTTATACGGGTGTAGGCCGAGATCTTTGCACAAAATTTTCCACGTAGTGGACGGACAGAGCCCCAATTCCTGCGACCGACGACGAGTTGATAAATTTGGATCTTCTTCCACACTTTCGTTTACAGCGGCGATATTCTCTTCAGTACGCACATTCCTTCGACGTGTTGGTGTTATTGCATCCTCTAGAGAGTATGTGGTACGAAATCTATCGAAAGTTCGACGAATGGCTTGTTCAGATGCACGATTATGTACGCCATAAAAATGACGAAGTCGTCTATAAGTTGCGCGAATCGACGACTAATTTTCAAAGTAAATTTGGATAATTTCGTAGCGTTGTTCAAGCGAGAGTCTATTCATGATGATTTGTCAGAGTATACTGAAACAAATAAAAAAAATGTTTCATCAAAATTTCATTTTTTGTGTTACTTTTTACAATTTAAAGTTCTATCTAGCTTAAAAAAAACACCTTTTATATGTAGCATTTGATATTCTAAAAATATTTTAAGTTTTTATGCTTGTCTGGCTCATTATTTCTATTTCATTTATATAAATAAATATTTTTTAGTAGTTAATTATTAAGCACTAGGTCATTATTTAATAAAACATTTTTAAAAAACTTTATTTTTTATAGTTTTTCAATATTTCGCTCAAACCATTGGCGATGATGCCAACCAATGGTTTGGTGAAATATTGCAAAATAATAAAAAATAAAGTTTTTAAAAATTTTTAATAAATAATGGCCTAGTGTTTAATAGTTAACTACTAAAAAATATTAAAAAGGTCAAATAACTATAATTATTATATATAAATAAATATTTTTAATTATAATTTATTTCAAAATTTGTTTTTGAAAATTAAGGCTTATTTTCATGTGGTGTTCCCAGACCCTGGTAATTGATAGAGGTGGACGTCTCGAGACTTGTGACTATTATTGAATGAGAATTGCTAATCACACAGTATTGACATGACACAGGCTGTCTTTTCTTCACATGCTTTCTCGTTGGATTAAAATCGAAAACATTATTTAAAAACAAATCTAGAGAAAAAGCGGACAAAAACTGCTCCAACAACTGAATAAAAAGGACAGGAAGGGCAGTTATGGAAGAGAAAGTCTTTTACGGACAGTAATGCTACACGAAGGCCGAGAGTGTGGTCTCCAAGTAGAAGCTGATTCCGGGGAGCTCAATAAGTATAGCACCAGCACACCAGCTGGTAGATCATCCTCTAAGTATAATTCAAAAGTTGCATGTTGCAATGGTCATGCGAGCCACAGTAGTTGGACAGGTCAGTCTGAATTAAGAAGGAGAAAAAAAGGATTTTATTTAACTTTTCTGTAAAAGATGCAACAGAAAAGCATAGAGTGAGGAAATACAGACAGTGTCACAAAATTTGAGAGAGCTAATGGTTCTTTCAATGCTACCTGGTAATATCCTATCAAAAGTTATAGCAGGTGAAAAGCGTGGTGGCTCCGAAGGTACAATGTTGGCTGCAACGAAAACGTCCTGCACTCGAGTCTTCGCAAAGCGCTATTGCTGCGAGATATTCGACGCTAATTATAAGGAATAAGTGTTACAAGGAGTAGATCACATTACTTTATCATATATTGAAACAAGAAAAAGCTTACTTACTTACAAAATGTAACTGCTACTGGCAGTGATTTAGGAAAAAATGCAGGATTTTGTTAAAGGGGATCTCTGTGTCTTTGAGTGGATGTGACACAATGGCAAAATGCTTGCCTATGTAACCTAACCTTTGGCTAAGTTTGCTTTCATTTTAATAATACCTACATACCTAAACTAAAAGCCCTAAAATCTTAAAAAATTCCAGACAACAAAAAATTTAAAAAAGGAAAAGTAAAACAATATTAAAATGCAAAATATAGATTTTTCTTCTTTTGCCTTTTAACATTTAAAATCCTTGTTTTAGTTAAAGAAGTTTTCACCCAAAAAAATGAGAAATGAAGTGGAGGAGAAATTGTGAATATTATTTAAATTCACATTACGTACGCACAAATACTGAGACATTGATGATTATAAGGTAATGACTGTCTGTCAATATTCCCCAGTATTGTAAGGCGCTGTAAGAGTAGGTAGAGGAGATTGTATTTTAACAACTACATATTTATGAATACAAGGCCAACTGTCTGAGCTGAGCCATTGTTTCTTTTGTTGTTGGCTTGCTTTTGCCTGGGCGTCTGGGAATTTGGTATTTTTTTCTAAATGTTTTTTCGTTTTTTTTTTTTTTTTTTTTTTTTTTTTTTGGTAAATGTGCCGTCATTTCAAACAAAACAAAAACGAAACAGTAAATTGTGTATTTTATAAAATAAAACTAATTTTGAAGTTATATTCAAAAATATAAAGGCAATAATAATAAATCGATAATACCGAGTTCAGGAATAGCGATTTTGCATAAATAAATAAAAAGCTAAGGAAAGAAAGTTGTTAAACTATAAAACTTTTTTAAAGTAAATGAAAACATGAAGTGTGTGGTAATTTTAAAGTTTTTTTTATTGCAATATAGTCTTTATTCGGCTGGGTTTTCGGAAAATTGAATTTATTCAGACCAGGCCCATTATGACTGGTCAGGGTATATCAACAAGCAAAATTGTCAGATTTGAGCTTCTGAAAATCCTAGAGCGATTATTGAGAAGCCTTTGCATGCTCAACGTGTCACTGTATGGTGGTCTGGAGGCGGTGTTTGGTATGTTTTTTTTGAAGAAGGGGTAAGAAATGCGGTAACGGTCATGCTATCGCAAGTTGCTAACAATTAAATTTTGGCCTATTATTGACGCCATAGATATCACTATGTGCTTTCAACAAGATGGTGCCACATGTCACATAGCCACTAAAACGATCATTTTATTGCAGACCAAATTTTCCGATCGCATAATTTCACGACAACAAGCAGTTAAGTGACCAGTCAAATCCTGTGATTTAACACCACTGGATTAAATATTTTTTGTGGGGCTATGTTAAGGACAGAGTCTTTACGAGGTCAATCGAATCGATTTCAGTATTAAAAACCCAAACCCCAAATACGCGAGTGATAAACGAAATAGGATCGCCCTTTTGCCAAAAAACGATTGAAAACTTTATTGAAAGAATCGCCATTTGTTAGCGTGGTCGTGGTGGATTTTTGCCAGATATCATTTTGCTTTCATAATTGCCAAACTTTTCCCTTCGTAATACAATAAAAATTTGAATCATCTTAATCAAAATTATTTGTTTTATTTTGATCTTGTTGTAAAACCCTTTATAAATAAAATATTTATTTATAAAAAATGACATGATCTAAATATCCTGAATTTGCCTGAAATATGGATTTCACGAAAAGTAAAATTTCTGCGAAAAAATTATGTGGCATGAAATACGACAATTAAAAAACATGAGTCATTGCCATCAAATCCTTGTGTTGCACTTTTTTCGATACGTAACAAATAAAACCTATTTGGCGACAGCCCCAAAGGAAAATAATACGAGTTAATGCGTAATCATATTTACATATTTGTATTCCACTTGTACCGGTACAAATTTCGAAATTACTCACATGTATTTTGATTCCTATACCGATTTTTTATCTTGAAAATGGAATTTAAGTTACTTAAAAAGTAAAATGGTAAAATTAATGACCGGAAAATCAAAAAAAAAACTTTTTCGGTACCGTGGCAAGGGCTATTTTATTTTGCTTGTATATGCTTAAGAAATATGTTTTCCCTTCTATAACCTAGGTGTTATTTGAAATAAATATAAACAAAATTTACGTAGCCATTCAGCGTACACCACTGCCAACTTTTGTGATGATTAAATGGCTAGATAAGGGTTTACAACGGACTAAAAATAGCAAAATTGTTAAATCTTTGATACTTTGAATACCCCGCTGGGGGCACATTTATCGGTTCTTATAGAATTATTGACTATCTAGACCTGTGCTGTTGGGGGTATAAGGTAGCCCAGTTCCCTGAAGGCAGCATGGGTCAACTGGAAGCTCCGTTATTTCCACGTGAATCAGTAGCCCGCAGAGTATCTGCTATTTATCTCTTTAGGCATTTAGCTGTTTCTCTGGCTGACTATTGAGGTTGGCTCTTCGGGAGTATTGTGGTGGCTGCGGTTTTGCGGCCCCATAAAGGTATTGTTTTATGGTGGCCAGTAGTGCGATTCACTATTATGTTATAACGACTATTGTCATTGTTAAAAAATTTTAACAACAAAATTGTCGATTTGGCTATTCAGTAACTTTTAAAACAACATTCGTTATTGTTAAGTTACAGTTGTCGACGGTAAAAATCGTTAGCTAACCCACATTTCGTTTTGGTTGTTATAATAGTCGACAACATTAATAAACAAATTTTCAATTTAAAGTAAAAGTAAACAAAAAAAGGTAATACAAAACCAAATAAGAAAATTTGTAGCAATTCAACCAAAAACATATAAAACACATAAAAAACTTGAAAATTTTTGATAATTAAAATAATATATGACAAATTTTCTTTAACAATTGTTTGTTTTTTATGCATTCTTCTTTGAGCTTTTCGTATGTATTTACAGAGATGCCACTTGTTTTCAATGTTTGTCGACTAGCAATAACAAGCAGGTTCTGAATCGCACTATCGTTAGTGCAAACAATCAAATGTGTAGAAAGCATTAACATGGTATCGAATCGTTAAAAGTTACTGAATCGCACTACAGGATGATAATTTCACCTTTAATCACACCTACCTGGTGAATGATCCTAGATCCAGTGAGCATGCTAGTCACGTGTTCTGGACAGCAGTTGGATAGTCTCTAGCTCTTCAACAAGGAGCTGCAGCCCTGCTCTGGAACCACTGAAATTGCAACTAAGAAAGAACTGTTGCTAAAATTAGTCCTCGGCTTCCTAGGACGTGAATTGTTTGACCACCATCTGATTAAGGACCACGGCCAGGTGCAGATGTAAATCTTATCACGAAATACTTTGAATACTTAATAATTCGCATAAATTTCGAAAATATATTTAAACATAAGAACTTAACTTGAAATTTTAACGTTAACTTTAGTATCCTCCAACGCGCTCTCGTTTATCATATGAAATAATAGATTTTATTAATCTAAGTTATTCCGATTTCGTTTAAAATTTTGGCAATATTTAAAAAAAATGTCGATAGATCTAACCGAAAAATGGTTACAATAACAATCTTGAGCTTACAGTAATCGTTTCCTTTTCTAATCGACTTGCTCTATCCTATCGGCACTTTTTAATATTTCTGATACTTTTGCCTATTTACAGGATACTTTTCTACTAACACAACAACAGATGCTAAACTTTTGGAAGCTTGTACTTATAATTTTCATTATTACGCCCTTTTAAACCAACTGATCATTACTGATTTATCATACTGTTACGAAAAGTTTTCTAAGAAATCTTGTATACACAAAACAACAACAAAAAATTCTACCAAAGAAGTAAACAACAACAGATAACAAAAATAATTAATACAGAATAAAACAAAACAAAGCTGGCGCCCAAACTGAGTGATAACAATAACAACAAAATGAGGTGATGTTAAAGTAGAATATTCTTGTATGTGCGTGAACAGCTTAAAACAACTTTATAAGAACCATTGCTGGGCAAATGAATTAATTCAAGTTGAGCCTTCGGTAAATAAAGACAATAACGTTACCATCGTGTTTATTATATGTGTATTGAAGGTAAATAAATCGTTTAACTTTAATTAAAGCTCTAAAGTACTGTGTTATTATTTTCCAATAAAAGAACTCAAAATAACAAAACGTTTATTAAAAGTAATAAATGTAACAATATGTTTGTAACAAACACGTAGATACCTCTACTAACGACGCCACAATGGCCGCTCAATATAATATGTGTTGGGAGTAATGAATTCTTCAAAGGGTTGCAAAATCTTAACTTCGTAAAAACGTATAACTTGTTATAAGTCATTTTACCAAGTTTTTCGCGGAAAAAAACGCGCTCCAATGAACATCGAGATTTGGGTATATTTTAGACCTTTATTGTAATCAAAAATCAATTTTTTTAATCAAAATCTTTAAACGCAAAACTCGTAAATATTCTGGGATCACTAATGTAGTGATGTCAAATATTCACACGCGCATTTAGACAACACAACAAATTAAGAGTTTGGGTCGGATTAAAGTATAACAACAACAAACATAAGTGCATTGCTAGTGCACTACACTTGAGTAATTCGACCCAAACTCTTAATTTGTTGTGGTGATGACTGCATGTGTGAATATTCGACATCACATCAGGGTGGTTCCACTACACTAAAAAAATTTTGAAAACTGGATTTTTTGGGCTCAAAAATCAATTTCTTTAATGAAAAACTTTAAACTTAATTTACTCGTAAACAAAGCGTCCTAGAGCTTAAATAGCAAAATTCTAGGATCACTAGAAAAATTTTTAAAAATGCATTTTTTGGGGTAAAAAATCAATTTTTGTAATGAAAATCTTTAAACTTAATTTACTCGAAAACAAAGCGTCCTAGAGCTTAAATAGCAAAATTCTGGGATCACTAGAAAAATTTTGAAAACTGGATTTTTTGGGCTCAAAAATCAATTTTTTAATGAAAATCTTTAAACACAATTTACTCGTAATCGACGTAAAATCATACCCAAAAAAATTTATTGTAATTCTTAAATCTGAGACTCGAGCAAAGTAAGGCACGATTTTTTTTAACTATTTCATAAGTTAAGAAATTATAACCAAAAAAGTTATGTACAAAAGGTTGTCATTCCTTTCGATGTAAACCATCATTGTAGGCTTTCGATGTGATGACATCATTACCAAGCCGTGTTCTAGACTATACTGGTGATTCAGCGTTAAGGTTGAGATAGTTCCTTATAAAAAATTAGCAGCAGAAATAAATATTTTTATATTTATTTTTATACACACAAAAATTCACCATGGAAATTGTACCACTTTAATGTCTAAAAGCTGCAATAGCAACTTTAGGTCTTTACTCGATAAAGTTCACACTTAAACTGCGTTATTAACTAAAAGAGGGAGTTTGTATATTCTGTTTGAAGTGGTTCTAGCATACACTCTAAAACTCTACTTCTACGTCATCATATATAGTTGTTGTTATTATTATTCAATGTAGGTGTTTGCTTGGTTGTGTGTTCTTGTTGTTTTTATTTTCTGTTTGGTAAACTTAGTTCGTGGAATTTTAATGTATCATGTTGTGGTGTTTTTTTTGCTCATAAGATTTCTTAGAATCTTTTTAATTTGTAAACAGATACAATGGGTCATTTCACCTAACTTTTTTAGCGATAATTATTTTGTTTTTAACCAAACATCTTCGCAATAATATGAGTGTAATACTCGCCACATAAAAAGTAGTTGTGTGCAAAATATTCAAACTACTAGTTTTCTATTTATTTTATTAAAATTTTTTTTCATCCGAATGAACATAATGAATTTTAATTCAGGAAAGATTCAGTACGATGAACATAAATTAAAAAAAAATTGGTTCAAATGTTAATGACCACAGTATTTTAAAAATATAAATAGTTGAATCGGACAGTGCGTATATTTTCTGACGGGGTTTTATTTATTTTTATTTGGGTATGGTTTTACCTCGACCCTCGTCAAATTTAGTTTGGTTTATACTTTATAAGAATATAAAGAGAACACTGAAGATGGCAAATAGCCCAACCCGGCTTGTTCACAAATCAAATTGGACGAGGGTCGACGTAAAACCATACACAAATAAAAATTACTTATTTCTATTCTTCTCAGGCTAAAACTATTTTGTTACGCAAATATTTACGGGAATATACGGAATATAATTGCGTGCTCGTTATTCTTAGTAGGCAAACTTCTCTTCTCAATGTATAAAATTGCCTTTGAAAAAGTCGTTATGATGGCTTTAATGTAACTGGGTAGTTAAATAAAATCCTAATATCTTATAATAGTGACATTTTACAGCGTATTGATTTGGGACTCAATTCTGAGAATTGAACCTGAAAGCAGCCGCAAAAGTAAGAGCTTCTGCATCATTCGTTCTGTTAAGTTAAGTGCATGAATAGTTTAATGGCTGTGGAATAAACAATCCTTTTGTTCAGAGTGAAAATAATAAGTGCCCAAAATTGGACGATTTTTGTAACGTTTGTGGTCAGATTGTCAGAAAAATAGGCAAACAGGATCAAGAAAACTTGTTTACTGAAATATTTAAAAGATGAAAGAGGCTTAAGTGATGTAAATTTTACGCCAAATACGGGGTGCCAAATCTGTTATAATACCCTTATAGTGTGTATATATGGAAAATGCATACAGTTTAATTTTCTGAATTCAGTAATTTGGGTACAAGACCTTACTGGACATAATGAATCCAGCGAGATGACATGCGGACATGA
Source organism: Trichopoda pennipes (assembly GCA_030448955.1). Lineage (NCBI taxonomy): Eukaryota > Metazoa > Arthropoda > Insecta > Diptera > Tachinidae > Trichopoda > Trichopoda pennipes. The sequence continues at coordinate 4,135,849 of JASKUP010000010.1, read as the reverse complement.
TTGAACAAGTTGCTGTATTATTTTGAAAAAATCAACACCATGCATCACCTTATAAGTACATTTCATGCATTTCCACCTTGATACCTTTAAGGCACAATTACCTCAGAAGTTGGGCGAATAAGGACAGAGGTATTATAGGTGATCATGCCAATGGAAAAGCAAATTAGATGCATTGCTTGCGGAGGTTTGTTGGTGCGATTATAAAATTATACAATTTAAATTTGAAAGCAAGGAAGATGAACATGCAACTGAAATTGTTGCACACTGAAGAAAACATGCCTTTGAACTCGGATGATGCTGCTGACTCAGAACATGAACAACCTGGGAAGAAAATAAGATCATCAGAACCGCAACGTGTGATTAGATTTACATCTGCGCCTGGCCATCAAGCCTTAATCAGATGGTGAATCAAACCACTGCATAATTTGGAACGTCATGCTCGTCCTAGGAAGCCGAAGCTATAATTCTCTGCAAGAGAACTTTCTAGTTGCAACTTCGATGATTCCAGAGCAGGGCTGCAAATCATCACTCCTTGCTGAAGAGGTGGAGACTTTCCAACTCCTGTCCAGAACACATGCTAGCATGCTCACTGGACTGGATCATTCACCTAGCGTGTCATTAACGGCAAAATGATCCTGGCCACCATAGAACCATAGACTGATATGGGGCCGCGAAACCACAACCACCACTGCCAGAGAACAGTTAAGTGTCTAAAGGGACAAATAACGGAACTCTGCGGGTCACTGATTCCCGTGGAAATAAAGTGGAGTGTCCAGTTGTAACCCTGCTGACTTCAGGGGACCGGGCTCCCTTTTTCACCCAGTTGCACAGGTCTAAGTTGTTACTTTCTCCAAAGACCATATATATGTGCCCCCGGGGGTATCAGCCACATCATTATCATCAGAACCACAAGTGTGACAATAATTGGAAATGTTCTAAATTTTGTTTCCTTGCGTAGATAGCAAACAAAATCTTATATTTTCTTTATACGAATAGCTGCACTGTGAATAGAAATTTTTAAAAAACACCATATTTTTGGATATTTAATCCAGTTATTGAGCGAAAAAGGTAAAAAAGTGGAAAAAATGGGCACTTTTGCGAGTTTTAAGGCAGATTTGTTCTCTCTTTTTCACCTATTCAATATCAACAGCTTTGCTTTCGTGCGATACATCAAGATATTTTTTGCGCTTGGTTATTTATTGGATCTTCATTAATATAGGAACTAACAACAACAAATATTCAAATCTTAAATCTAAAATTTTATTATTATTTTTTCAGTCCTACAAATGCTGCACAAAAATTTGTTATCTTCTACAACTGATCCAATTGGCGCTTTTTTAATTTCTTAGGTACGGCTGAGGGCAAAAGTGCTCTTGTTTGCAGGCGTGTGTGACGACGATCAGTTAGTATCACTTACGGGCTAGAGAGTTTGAATGGATTTCTAGCTTCTTAATGTATATCGTCACATGTTTTAAAATCTATTTTTTTACCATAGTCTCGTTTAGATCGTTGTACTCATCCGGAAAATTTAATTTTGGCGCCTTTGCATTTTTCGTTGTTCAAGACTGAAGCAGTGTTCATAACAGCACATTGATTTTGAGATGGAATTATATATTATTAGTTCGCTGTCTAATTTAAGAGTAGAGTTCCTACCAATTAGCCTGTATATCTGAGCGGCTTTTAATTTCAACTTAGTGGCACTTCAATATGAGATGCCGGTCAAAATACACGTTATGGCCTTTTATTGCGGTTGAAGAGCTACTTGGTTATTAATTTAAATCACAGGACACGATTGTTTGCGTAATGAGAAAGTAATATGGACGCATTTTCTTTCATTCACCTTAATTTTTTATTGCTTAAGTCGCCCTTCTAGCCTTTTTATGTGCTCTTGTAACTGTCTGGAAGCTTTCGGGGAACTATTGTGAATGCTTAGCAAAGCCCTATCATCTGTGAATGTTGATGTGTAAACATTGTTATTAGTTGACATTTCTGAATTATATATCAGATATAAAAATAGACCCAAGAAACTGCCATGTGGAAGCCCTGCAGCAATTCGCTCACGACATTTTAGAAAATCATCTTCGCTTATGATCACTTTTCGGACGTTTATTTAGTTTTCTAATAGCCTATGAGTGCAGAATGGCAGGAGTTGTTTCAGTTTATTTATAAAACCGTGTCAAACTTTGTCCAATGCTTGCGAAACGTCTATGAATAGGGTTGAGCAATGTTTCTTTTTTTTTTAATTCCCTTGTGGCTTGTACTGGTCTATGCGTTTGTTCGATGGTACTACGTTTTCTTCTGAATCCATTTGTCTAGGCCTTCGGAAGAGGTCTCAACTCTAACATCAGCAGCCTTTCAAAAGCCTAGACTAAGTTGGCAGGAGACTTATTGGCTTAAAATATTCCGCTTTAGCGCGCTCCTTCCATGGCTTTGGTATCTACTTAATGAGCGAAAGCTTCCATTTTGTAGGACTTCGCTCACAACGTAAAATGGTATGTCCGTGTTAAAATATAGAAAAGGTAATAAAAATCCACCTTTAGCCAACTGGACAAAACTGATGCTGTAGAAGTTTTTATTTTTGGGGCTACAATTCTTATAATTGAGTCTCAAAATCATCTGTCGTACTGTGTAATGTTACAGGTTATGCGTTAAGGGAAAAAGGATCGGAAAATCCAAGCACATATCGAAATAAGGTATCCTTGAAAGGGTTTGAATTTAATAAAAAAATAAAAAAAGAGGGGTCTATATTGAACCATGAAAAATAAATCCAGGCTTCTCCTTGAAAGAAAAAATCGACTGAATTTCATGAAAACAAAAATAGCACAAGTAATATCAGTTTTACACAAGTATTTATAGAATATTATATGAGTATTTTACCTGATAAACCTTTTATATCTGTATAACTGATCATCAACTTTTTGTTCGCATTAATTCTTGACATCAGAAATGTTTATAAAATTTTGTAAAAGCTACCTCTGCATAAGCGAAGGGGCATGACATTTTCGGAAAATTATTTTTGCATCAAGCCACAGCTTCTTGAGTGGTGAAACATACCATATTGCCACTTTTTGAAATTAAGGACACCCTACTATGTAATTTTGTGTAGGGAAATTAACTTTTTAATTTTGTAACCACTGGGAAATAAATAAATAATTAATGCCGAAACCCAACTAACACGAAATGTTAGGTTTTTTCCTTTAAGAAAATAATTTTTACTGAATCTATATAGTGTGAACATAAAGTTCTTAAAGGAAAATAGAAAAAAAAAACAGTCATTGGTCAGTACTAGGATTTATCTTGCAGAGAAAATGAGAAATTATAAACCCGATCTGAGAAAAAAAATGCCAGGTGGCTGGCATTCTGCCTTCATGAATAGATACGAACTTAACAACAGAACTACCTAAACGCGAACACTGACTCACCAGTACAAATTAAGCCGCGGCTTGATAATGGTGTTTTCAAATCGAAAGTGCTCGCCATTACATTCAGGAGAACAACAGCCGGATAAGACGAAATAAATAATTAACGTACAATACAGCCTGAATTTAAAAAGTTTTTAAACTAAAAAAATTTGTGATAATTTCTCTTTTTCACAATTCGACACTCTGCCGTCCTATTTCTTTATCCTCTTATGGCTTTATAAAAAATTCCTCTAAAACTTTACAATCATTCCACCAAAAGCCAAGCAGAGCGAATCGCAATGCTTATTCCTTTAGAAATGTTTGCACTCAGAGCTCTATTTATCATACTGTTAACTGATAGCAAATAATATTGTTACGAATATTTTAAAATAAAATAATTAAGCAATAAAGCGAACTACTGGTTAAAAACTGCGTAGAAATTTTATACACACACAACAACAATTTGATATGCTGTTTACTAACTGCCAGGCATGCAAGAAAAAAGAAATACATGTATGCTGTTTACCATCTAAACGCGCAAGACAAAAACTAATTTTACAACAACAAACATGCATGTTGTTTACCATTTGCGTAGTTTTCTAAGCAACCCTTTTCTACAAAAGACAACAACAAAATAAAATAAATTAAAATAAATTCCAAGCAGAAACCTTATCAGCATAAAAACAAAAACAAAAATACACACAGACATATAGGAGCCTATACAGCGTATAAACAACATACAACAACAAAATGTGATACGAAGGGTGTAGAAGATTCTTAAATCTTCTAGACTTTAAATGGACAAATATAAATAGGGCAGCGTCTGAGTGGATAATCAGTCAGTGGAAAATTAAACCTCATCAAGTAAAGACGTGCATTTTTAAGTTAATTGCTCTGAAGTGTCAACTTTGCGTTAAAGTAAATATAATTGTTATAAATTTAAAAATTCTAAAAACTGTTGTAACTATTTTTGCAATAAAGAACTCCCAACAAAACGCGTATAAAAGGTATAAACGTAACAATATATATATAAAAATTATTTGCGTACATATTAAGCAAACGTAGACAAAAGTGGATTAAAATTTTGAAAATAAGCGTTTCAACTTATTTTCCAAATCATATCTCATAACATACATACGTGGTATGTGTTTTTACTTACTTTCAATTATTTACTTTTAACAGCATAGAAGTACTGCTGATATCTTGGTATAATTTAATGGGCACAGTCTTTGACGTACATACTTAGAAGATAGTTAAGAATTTCGTTATAATGATTATTAATTTACGTAACAAGCCCAGAAAAAAAACGAATTCAGACATCAGACATATTCCATAAAAACCTTTCGTAATATTTTTTATCTTTTTTATTATTCAATGTAGCATTTACTGTGCATGTAATACGAAAATAATACTTAGGACATGGCCAGACAAATAAAGTAAAATTTCGTTATTAATATTATTGTTATTTTTGTTTTTGGGGTAAAGAGAAAAACATGGTGCAACGTATTAGGTGGCAGGACAAGGTCAAAGTGTAAATAAATTTAATATACATCAAATATAACAAAACATAAAACGAAAATGCTTACTGGCTGTATTATGTCAGTTATAAATTGTGTATGTGTTTGCGTTTGAGTTTTTATGTGTAGTGTTACGTATACATACATCTATACGCCATAATACATTCAAAGAGTCTGTGTGTGTGTGTGTGTGTGTCTAATAAGCTTACTTTTTTTGTCTCTTTGTTTTCTACACATTTCGTTTACGTGCCTTAATTTTGTACAACTTTAGCAGAAAACAAAAACAATAACGGGAACTCTGCTACTTCCTCCACTTTTATGTAATCGAAAAGCCTAAGGTGCTTTGAATATTATTTGGTGAAAATTAGTGCCCTATATTTTCAGCAAACTTTTTCCAAGGACATTTACAAATTAGAATTTTAGCAGTAAAACCAAATGTTACCAAAATTATTTTACTGACAGTAATTACATTTGTACAGCTGTGTTTGGAACGTCGTAAGAAGTGAGTGTATGTCAAGCACGCGATACGACTGTACAATAGATAAACTTTTATCAATACAGTTTTAAACAGTATTGTTCTGATAATTGAATTGCCATCAATTTGTCAAATTTTGAAAGAAAATTCGTTTAGCGATGGTTGTAGATTTTTGATCGTAGTGACATATTATAAAAACGTATCAACTCTCATGCCAAATGAAGTAATGCAATTTTTACATTTTTACATCTGAAAAATTTTAAATACTTCAGATTTTATTTAAATAAATAAACCAATAATTTCTTATATGTATATCGTTTTTAGTGCCGAAGATTTTTTCTGGCAAAATAATTACGCTATTGGCCAAAAGAGGGAGTTTATATATTTACATATTCTGTTTGCAGTTGAAGTAGCATTCAGTCGAAAACTCTACTTTAGCATCATCGTACATATATAGTTGTTGTTATCATTAGTCAGTATTTGGTTGTGGGTCTTCTTGTTGTGTGTTAATTGTTTTTATTTACTGATTGTTTATCTAAGTTCATGGAATTTTGTGTTCATAAGATTTCATAGAATATGTGCTTAGATTTTCCAACGGGGCTAACTTCACTTTTATTTGGGTACGGTTTTCCGTCGACCCTCGACCCCCGTTTGCCATCTTCAGTGTTCTTTTCGTACGACGGAAAACCGTACCCAAATAAAAATTTCATAAAATCTTTTTAATTTGTAAACAGGCACAATAGGTCATTTCATGTATTTTTTTTTTGTTAGCGATAATTATCTTTATCCAAGTTAAATTAAGCATCGTCACAACAATATAATTAAAGAGGACGAGGGAGGTTACGCCATTAATCAATCTTATAGTGTAAATATATTATTTTAAATAGTAATAAATAAAATAACGCGGTTGTTGCACATGTTTTCTAACTTGCAATAGATGTTAGAAAAATAAAAAAATGCATTATATTTTGCTTAACGTTATATAATGTAATACGTTTTGCTTAAAGTTACCTAATTTATTAAACATATAATATTGTTAGTTTAATAGTTTTTTTTTTAAACGATCTTTTTTTATTTATCTTTAATAAATATCTTTTATCTTTCTTAAGATCTTTTTTATATATAAAATGTTTTGAAACATTTTTTTCAATTTGTAAATAATGTTTTGTTTTCAAAAATATAAAACTTTTTTCCTGAAGAAGCTTTCCATAGGAAAGCGAAATATTGAGAAGAAAATATATATAAAAAAAATCTTAAAAAAGAAAAAAGATATTTATTATTGTTAGTTTAAGTTATAAAAAGTTAATAATTATTTAAAAATTAAAGTGGAATGACCTATTGATTTTAAGAAGTTTTTAAGAAATCTTGTGAACACAAAACATCAAAAACGTGCTACAGTAAAATCATATGAACTAAGATTAACAATTAAAAAATAAAAACAACTAACACAGAACAAAAAGAGAAAAGGACCGAGATAAATGAGATGGTAGAGTTGATATTGGCGAAAAGGAGTAATACTCGCGCCAAATGCTTTAAATGCATTAACGTCGGCTACTTCCACCGTAACTGCAGATTCGTAAACAAAAGATCAATATCTGCTTCGCCCCCGAGGAATAAAAATGGGGCGAACAACACGAAATCACGAGTCACTAAATCGAACCAGCGAAACCGATAGTCTCACAATAACAATCTCCATTATACAACAGACAAACAGCAACCCTACTATTTGGGGGTTTATTAATGGAAAGAAGCAGTTCCTTACAGTAAAAGGAACATTGGAACCGTTGGAAAATTCATTACTGCGCATCGTCTATAAAACAGCCAAGGTGAGACTGACTATCGCAAACATTAGCGCAAATTATGTATTTGTTGTCGCTTGCATGGTGGATGAAGTCAATATCAATGCATACTTCATGATAGCTTACGGTATTATCATGCTCATGAGCTAACAACTAATGATCTGGTATAGTATGGGGATATTCCCGGTGAGAGCAGCAGCGCATTAAAGAAGCTAATTGCTGTTGAACGTCAGAAATTACCACTACAGGCGAAAACTTATATAGTATGTGCACGTGTGGTGGCAGATTGTGTAGATAACCAATTGTGGGTGGTAGAAACAACAAATCTAAAAGACGACATTATAAGAGCTAAACCTTTCGTGAAAAGCTGCGACGATGAGATCGTTTCTGTGAGAGCACTTAATCTGTCCACCAGCAGAGAAGAAATTTTAAAATCGGTTGATGTGTATCAACTGGAGGCATAATTAATTCTGCGGCGAATTCTGTATAGTCTTGATTAATAATTACATTAAATGTTTTAAAAAAGTAAAAAATCAACATTTCTGTTGAGAAGTCGAATTTTTTTGGTGTTTCTAAAAGGGATAAAATTGATTATTCTATAACATCGAACCTACTTAAGCAGAAAACTTAAATCTTTAACTCTTAGTTGAGTAAGTACTAAAAATAGTCTTTTATATTTTAAGGGTGCCATCTAGTCTCGCGTTAACTGTTATTGCTGGATTTAATTTTTGGCTTTTTACTTTGGTTGCGCAAGAATCCTTTTACAACTTTAATCTGCATGTGTTTTGAAAAGTTGACTCTGGTTGGAAATGCTCTTTAAATTTTATTATTGTCGCTTAATAGTTTTTAGGAGACAGACTTGTAAAGTTTGCCATCTCGTACACAAATTACACCCTCTTCTAATAAATGAAAAGAAAAGAGGATGAGTATAGGAATATATCCACCGTGGCATAAAAACACACACACATTCATTTAAAAGGAATCCTTTTTATATTAATTTTTGTGTCGTTAAGTGTGTTTAAAATTTAAACAGGAATTTATTAAAGTGATTTAAATTTATTTTACTTGCTTAATAAAACATTAAAATTTTTGTATGTAAAATACTCGACATTTTAAAAAAATTTTGTTATATGAAGACACAACTGTTTCGGTTCATGGTTGCTTAAAAACTGATTTATTCATATTACATATATCTTTATATAAGATAACTTAAATGTAACTGAGTATATTATTGATTAATTAAGAGAACTTATTAAGAGAACTTATTATTATTTATATATACAACATTCCTTTCAACTTTATTAAAAATCTTACCCCTAAAGTTTTAAATGTCTAGCCATACTACGAGTCATTACACCGTCTCTGGTTTTTACATTAAAGTCCTTTTGTTTGCCGCCTAACAACTCATTCGACTTATCCGTAACTAAACCTTGATGATTCTCGACTTCCAACTGATTTGCCTTTCCGGGCAGGAATGTTATAAAATCTGTTTCATTACTACAACCTTTCCTTAGCTGATCTGTATGAGCCTGTTTCCTCAACCCATTGATTAATACTACATATCGACAACTACTCAATTTTTGTAACACCTTTCCTTTTACCCACTTAACGATGTTCCCAAATACATTTCTATACCATATTTCATCACCTTTTTCAAACTTTACATTTCTCATCCTATTTCCCTGTTCTTTATTTTTTTCCATTACGACAGGACTTGGCCGATTCTTAATTCGGTATGGATGTAAGTTAGCGCTCTTAGCGTTTATGCTACTTAACAATGTTCGCGGTTTGAATGTAAATATCATTTCACTTGGCGCTTTACCTGTCGATGACGTTGGAGTCGTCCTATACTTTAATAAAAAACGATCAATTTGTAATTCCATAGATAATTTTCTTTGATTTTTATTAATTAAGAGAACTTATTAAGAGAACTTATTATTATTTATATATACAACAAATTTAAAACATTAATTACTTTAAGACACGCCACCGTGTGTTTTGTTTGTTTGTTCTCTTGTGTGATTTTCTTATTTAAATTTTGTTCCTTTTCGCGACCACCAACTTAAACATTTTTTGAAATATAAAATGTCCATGCCTTTTTATTCTTTAACATATTTATTTAGCGTCGCAAAACTAAAAGAAAATAAGTAGTTTAAAATAGCAATAATTACAATTAAATATAAATATGATTTATAATCGGCTGTGATAAATTTAATTAAACTGTTTGGAGACATTTTTTAACGAATCAAATTAGAATAAAATGAGACAACGAGTGATAGGATAATCAAAGATTTGCGATTTTTTGTTTATAAGATGTAAAATTGCTGTGATAATTAAAGTACTTTAAGAGCTAATCTCCTTGTACTTGATGTGAAAAAGATGGTCTTTATTTGAATTTATTTGGGTGATCAGTTTTCCAGACTCTCAATTATTCAATATTGCGGATTAAATAAAGCTATGTTTTGGTCTTGTATATACATACAATTATAAATTACTAAGAAAGTTTCATAAGCTTTTTCTTTTGTACGCTGACATATAAATGGATTTATCAATCATTAAAAATTTTCCTATAATATCAGGTGCCCCTATGGCAACTAACCTACAGGTGTTAGCAAATTTTAGCATTTTAGTAGTATTTTATTTATACTTTTAATTATAATATTGAATAGAATAATTTAAACTATTTTAGCTCTGATTTATATTGACAGTTTTTATAAACGTTACAAGCTTGTTTCCAAAAATATTTTTATTCACTTCATTTCGAACGTAGTTTGGAGTATTATTATATTTGTTCAATGCTTTAACAAATAGAGATCTCTGCATGGCGCTAGTAGTAGCTCGTTGAATCCTAAAGTTGAAAGCATTTCTCAGGTTGTGTGGTTGTACGTCCCCTACATGTCTTAACTGCTCCGTCAGATACTCTGCTGCTTCACCAATTGTTATTTTATGTATTAAATTAATATTGTTTAGTTCTAGTCTTTGGTGTTAATATACACCACTTTAATGTGTCTAGCATAAATTTAATTGATGCGAATCTGTTTAATTTTAATATTGCGCGCATAGCTTTATTTTGTAATTGTAGTCGTTCAATCGGTACATCTGTGCAGCATGTATATTTCACTGTCGATCCATATTCAAAATGTGGTTTTATAATAGTATTGTATATATTTAATGCTCTTATTGTTAATATTTTTTTCCTTAATCTTTTGAAAAAACCGATCTTTTTCCCGATTTTTTTACATATATAGTCAATAAATTCCTTGAATTTTAAGTTCTTATCAATTACGAAACCCAAATATTTAATTGTATTCACTTTTTCTATGATTACATTGTTTATGTTGAATTGAATATTTGTGTTCATGCTTATTTCCATTATTTTTGTTTTATTTTCATTTAATTTTAATTTGTTCATCTTTAACCATTTATTTATATTATTGATATCATTTGATAGATTCTCGTAGAAACTATGTGCTGTCTCTTTTTCTCATTGTATCGTATACATGATGAATAATAGAGCTCCTAAAACTGAACCTTGTGGCACTCCGTAGTCACTTTTTATTTTACCTGATTCTACATTGTTGACTTTGGTAATTTGTGTACGATTATTGAAATATAATTGAAGCTACCTTAATTCCTTGCCTTGAATTCCATATATATATAATTTTTTTTATTAGAATGTCTCTATTTACGGTTTCGAACGCACGTTTAAAATCAAGAAAAATCGCTAATATTTTACTGGTTTGCTTTTTGTATTTCCATATATTTATAATGTAATTAACTGCTGTTTCGCATGAATATTATTTTCTAAAGCCACATTGGTACTTTGATATTAAATTATTCTGTTCTAAATAGTTTTCTAGTTGATTTTTAACTACTTTTTCAATAATTTTTTCAAATGTTTTTAAAGTATTGATTAGCCGATATTCCTCACTTACTGCGATATTCTTAACCTTTTCAAAAGACGTAATTATTAGTTCTTTCCAGTTTTCCGAAAAAACTCCAGTTGCTAAAGACTAAAGACTAATTTGCTAAGCAAATTATATCAATCAATATCACATACCGCCCAACAGAAATTAAAGCCCTCTTTTTACAGGCAATGGAAAAATTATAAGATTGGCGGCCTACCGTTATTGACAATCCTAGTTGAGAGGATTGTTGGCACAAATTCCTGTAGACCGTAGTTGTTATATAAAAAGAGTTAAAATTAAAATTTTAGTCTAACCGACCACAACAGTGTATTTTTCGTGGAAGTGCATGAGAAACTCTTAGGTTATGTTAGATATTTAACATATTTTTTTGACATCCAAATATATATTAGGATCGTTTCATTTGAGACAGTCACATCTTAAAACGCAGTGTACTGTAACGTAACGGTAAAACTATTTGGATGCAAAGGCACATAGGGATAATTACTTACGAAAGAACAATAGAACTAAAAGATTTCAAATCAGTAAACGGGAAACTAGTAAGTTAAATAGTTTGGCCACATCGACTCATAGGGTAATGAACGGGAATGAACAGTACAAAAATCATCTGTTGTGAACCAAATAAAGACAAAACTTATGGCTTGCTCAAACTGAGTAATTATTTAGCTATTTACCTGCATTTTGTGGGATTTGCAAGTAGTATCCTTTATTTGTGTGTGGAGAGGATATTGAGAAGTCGGAAATTGCGCAGTGCAAATACTTGAGTTAAGATCCTCACATTTTTCAACAACGGGTATAAGGGCAATTGAGTGGAATCTTTTGAGGAAATATGTGCATGACACAGAGTTCATACTGCTCTTAAGATTTTTTTTTGATTTTAATGCAGAGTGTACATTCGACGATTCCAGCTAGAGTATAAATCTTCAAACATAAATTGAGATTTCTCCTTTTTCAACCTGATCTAATCTATCTTTTACTACACTTTGAATTTGCGAACTTAGGCCTCAGGTTAACCTTTTTCCTTTGCATTTAAATATGCAGTTTTCTGTTTAAGTTTTGTATTAAGAATGATTCAGTCATAAAAGCTATTCAATTCCTATAGCGATTGAAATATTTTAGGTCCAAAATTACTTTGCGTAAATATGTGTTAAGTTGAGAACTTATTCTAACGTAACATCATCCATGGGAGTTTTTGTGTGATATTATTCCATCTTGGAATGGAAAACAAATAAATCATTAATTATTTTATACTTTACTATATACTTCGAATGTCAAGTATATAGTATAAATTAATGTCTCAAATGTCAGATTTTTATATTCCGAATCTTATATACCTTTCAAAATAATGATGCTACACAGGTTTTTACTACTGCATTTTTCATTTTCCTTGATATAACTGTAATATGAAAAATTAAGGATTACAAAAGAGACTCAGTACTTGATTTTTTTGATAAATTTTAAAATTTTTTTCTAAAAATAATAAAATTTAATTAAGCATCTGACAACGTAAAAAAATAAAATAAACAGCCAAGGTTGAGAACCAGGACCAAACATTAAAATTTCTTGCTTTAATCAAGATTTTTTGTTTTTTTTATTTTTGTATTTATTTTTGTGAAAAGATATGTTCTCTGTCGAAACTATTTTAGTGCCTTTTTGAACTTCAGTAGTTTTTAATTTTTTACGCATTTTCGATTTTAAATAAAATATATCGATTTAATTGAATCTTATTGAAAATGTGCATTTTTGATGGCTAAGGAAATTTTCGCTTTCTTGGCGGCATTAAAAACGCTATCAGTAACAAACAAAAAAAAAAAAACAACAACAGCATAAGAAAAACTTAAGAAAAATAATGATGTACCGATTTTACTGATTTTTAATAACAAAATATCTCGAGACTATATATTTATGATTAATTAAGAAAGGTTAAATATTTCATTAAATTTCCGGTGCCTTGGTTATTTATTATTTCTAACACAAGCACGCATCGATGCGTTGTCTGTCGCACAAGCTATTTCACTATCTATAGGATGCAGAATGTATTTATATATACCTCGTGAAAACAATAGAAATTAGAAATAGAATCACAATATCCTTACAACTTGTGGCAAAGGGTATAATTAAGGGTATAAGATTTGTCACAGCAAAGCGAAATGCTGTGCATTAAAAGTTGGCTTTTTGTGTATTGGATAGAACTTGAAAATATTCAGTTCCTTCGTACTTCTGACCAAAATGTGGTGCGATTGTTTAACAACTGACAAGGTACCTGTTTAGTTGGTATACAAATAAATAAACTTGAGTTCAAATCCCAACGTAACCTTTAATAAAAAAAAATATATAAAACAGTGCGGCTGCGGGGCACACTAATTATATGAGTATCCGATGCGAAAATTAAACAAAAAGTGTTGGTTTTAATTCGCTCAAAACACAGAAAATAAAGCAATAGCACAAAATGTATTGGCGGTTTGGGCTATAAGTTGATTATTTTGCTAGGATAAATAATCTGATTTTTTATTGAATATTATTGCAAAAATATGCATCCATTTTGACAATAATAAAAAATTTTATTGTTATCGCTCTAACAATAGCAACTTATAGGTGAAAGAAAAGTAATAATTTTTAGAAGTAACATAATAATGTTGTATTTTTATCATGTTGTCGGATGGGTGTCTATAAGCTTTCTTGTTCGGAGTTCGTATACGTTTTGGCGAGAGTATTTTTGCAATCTCTTGTAATATACGCGAAATACTTCTCCAAATCCGAGTGATTAAAAAAGGTGATTCAACTAAGAAAATTGTGCCGACAATATTAATGATTGGTGTAGCCTTGCTCGTCTTCACTGGCAAAGTTTATAAAATAAAAATGCAGAACAATTCTCCAGACAGTTTCTAAAGCTGTACATTTTATCTTCAATAGGCACAGGCTCTGGAAAAGAATTGTTATTATCGCAGCGATGGTGGTTTTAAGATGTGAAATTGGCCTGCCACCTCTCGGAAAGCCATAAATTCATTAGAATGCTGCACGTCAAGTCGCAAGAAATGGTTTGAGAATAATACAGATAACTTTGAAAAAGTTTTAGACATGTGGTGGATACATTTTATGATTGATTACCGTTTCGACACTACCGATCTGCTAGGGCATTTTATAGTATTCACAAGAATTCTTCTTTAAGATTTGGAGTAGATTGGAAGAATGCAATGTGGCGGACGTGTGATAAATGCTAGCAAGTACCATCGGCCCAAAATATCGCAGATAAGGGCAAAAAAATGAAAAGCAACCAAAAGTGCTCGATTCAGGTCCATCTCTTTTGAAACGTAAAGAAAACGAGTGGCCTATTTCAGACATTGTGGTTGAACTGGAGGAAAACTCCTACTACAATGAAAGAAGTTAAAAAACCTCAGTTTTTTTTTGTCGAAAACTATGTCAGGCACCAGCAAGTTGGAAATTTTCCCCAAAACTAACAATTAACTTAATAAATGTTTATTAAAAAATGCTTAATATCTAAATGATAAGGTGGTACGTAATACTTTATCCTTAACATCGAATAACAACTTAATTATTGATTTTAACCAACGTAAATACTGCCACGGTCACAAATACAGGAATGAAATTCGGCAGAAATTTTAGATAACAAGTGCAAGCGAACGCGAAAACTAGCCAATTGTGTAAAAAGAGTAGCATCGTTCCTATATCTCTGGAAATAGGAAGTTTGCCTTTTGTCACACTGGTGTTGACTCTTTTGGTCCGTTGGAAGTTATTATTGGTAGGCGCAGAGAAAAACGCTGGCGAGTCTAATTTACTTGCAAGAGAATGTGTGCAATGCATATAGAAGATGCAGCTTACCTTTCAACTGGTTAGCTTGTAGTGGTATTTACATAAATTTTAAGCCTTTGTAGAGTGCCTCTAAGAATTTTATTGGACAATGCAACAAACTTTCAGCAGGCATTATCAGTCCTTTAGCAGAAAATTGACAATGCTTCCAAAAACGAGCTATAACGAAAATATCCTAAGATTCAGTCAATTTTTATACCACCATATTCGCTGGAGAGAGGATAATGCGACCTACCAAATTAGTTTTAATGAAAATTTTGCCTGAAATATTGATGGCATCTCCGGCCGAGTTTTATAATATTTTAAATTCACGGTCTTCAACATACGATCCCTACTTTTAATTGGGTCTTTAAATGGCGTATGCAACAGTGCACTGTCTGACGGAAGTGGGTCGGCATTAAGCATGAACTTTCGAAGATCCACATTGCTGTGTGAAGTGGAGTGGTGCAAACGAAAAATGACTTCATAACTCGGCCTACAATAAAACGGACTTAATTGGATGTGAGGAATTAAACACCGAGTTAAGCACGGTTTACTAGCGAATTAGTTTGGGGCGAGAAATTGAACTGTTTCTAAATATGTGCGTATATTTTACGACGGAGTTTAATTTATTTTCATTTGGGTACGGCTTTACGTCGACCCTCGTCAAATTTGGTTTGTGAACAAACCGGTAGCCAAATGAAAATGTTTTTAAATATTTATTTGTAACTTTAATGATTTATACACCCCTAAGTTATAAATCGTACTTATAAAATATCTTACATGCACTTCATACCCTTTTCCTTTTTATTTATCATGTCGATGGAAGCAACACGTTTAAATAATTAAAGCGTGAGTGGGCGTATGTATTTATATATTAAAATTTTTTACTTTGATTGAATTAAGACACAATATTACAGATTTTAGCTGAAAGAATAAGGCTAAAATATACGATTTTTTTTATCTCTCGTTTTAACAATTTATAAAACTTCCCCTAAGGCAAAAAATCCATATATAAAGTTTCAAAAGAGCAGAAAAGCCTTGTGGTAGTACAATTAGCTCTGCTCCTTGCAGTAATTAAAATCTTATAAACAACTTAAAATATGTTTTAGTGATCATAAATTTTTATTTATCGTTTCGGAGAAACTTGTTAGGAAATTAGTTTTTGAAACCAGCACAGGCAGATGAAAAATTTATAATGAATCTGTAAACTCCAGCCGTGCCAAAAGATTTTTAGCGTTTTAACTTTTACGTCAATTACATTTGGAAAGTATCAAGCAATAGTTTAATACCAGGAATAATACCCCTCAACGGTTATGTGTTTGAAAAAACAGCAAATCCCAATGATATAAGTTTAACAATATAAATATTCAAACAATAACTATACATTTTACGTAACTGATATTCAAATTGATAAATCACACTTTAATAGGAAGTTTACAATAATTTAATATTGTAAGGACAAAATATCACTTTTCCGTTGTGGTGTTCATAAATCTTTTACACTCAAAATCATTAAGTTTATGGATATTTGTTTAGGAACGTTTGTCTAACTTTGGGTTTTTGGAGAGGCATCATTTTTAACCGATTAAGAAAAAAGAATCAGTATGTAATTCTCATACTTAATATTCGTTACTTCAGAACTCCGTTCGTTGCTGAACGTCTTTGAATGTTTAATCTTTATTTAAGAACATATGCCCAGAGATTGGTCGCACTTAAAAAAAAAATTAAAAAGGCTGAAAACTAATGGATGTTTCA
The DNA here is from genome assembly GCA_030448955.1 of Trichopoda pennipes. Classification (NCBI taxonomy): domain Eukaryota; kingdom Metazoa; phylum Arthropoda; class Insecta; order Diptera; family Tachinidae; genus Trichopoda; species Trichopoda pennipes. The sequence continues at coordinate 4,119,166 of JASKUP010000010.1, read as the reverse complement.
GTACAGCACACGTATTTCTAAATATTTCTAATAAATGTATGATTTAAATTTAAAGAGGCCCTTTTTATGTGGTTTCCTTTTGAAAACTAAGTACATAATTTTATTTGTATGACCTATATTTTACTTTATGAAAATCCTATTTATTGAATGGTCTGTTTGGTTGCAAGAATTATTTATTTAAATTACTTTGATGGTAGTAAAATTTAATGTATTGTTACATTTATACCTTTTGTAAACGTTGGCTTCTCAGGCTACTAAAAAGTAAACAAATAAAAAGTTTTTTACTAAATTTTATGTATTTTAGTTTATCGATTTTGCATAAAAAAAAAAGAAAAGTTAAATGTTAGTTTTTATAAGTTAAACTAATAAACACTTGAAAGACTGTTTTTGAAGCAGGAGCAATTACAATATAATAGAATTTAATAATATTATAGTATTGTATATTGTTACCTTTATAAACGCTTTGTTAAGAGTTCTTTATTGCAAAATAAATAACACCAGATTTTAGAGTTTTTAAATTAATTACAAGTTTATTTACTTTAACTACACACAAAGTTGACACTACAGAACAATTTACTTAGGATGCACGTCTTTAGTTCACGAGGTTTATTTTTCAACCACCTTACAAGCTACTCAGACGCTGCCTTTTATATTTGTCCATTAAAATTCTAGAAACTAAGAATCTTCTACTACCTTTGTAACACATTTTGTTGTTGTATGTTGTTCATTCAATGTATAGGCGCCTATATGTCTATGTGTGTATTTTTGTTTTTATGCTAAATTTCTTCCTGGAATTTACTTTAAAATAGTTGTAATTGTCTTGTGTTCATAAGTTTTCTTAGAAAACTACGCAGTTAGTAAACAGCATATTTAATTGTTGTTGTTTTGGGTTATACAATTTCTGCGTAGTTTGTAACTAGAAAATTGTTGTTGTCTTGCGTGTATAAGTTTTCGTAGCAAGCCACGCAGTTAGTAATAAGCATACCCAGTAGTTTACTTCATTGCTTAATTATTTTCTTTTAAAACTTAAGCAAGACACATCCGTAACAATATTATGTTATATTATATTATATTATTTTATATTGTATATAAACAATTTAATTTAATTTAATAATCATTTTAATTTAATCTACGGTAATTTGTGCTAGATTCCTATAAAATTATTTAAAAATATATTTGAAAACTCTCATTTAATCAATTTGTTTAGAGATATAAGACTGTTGAATTTTCTATACAAAATTTTGGGAAAAAACCATTGGTGAAATGGTCATATGCTTTCTGCGGCAGTAATACATTTTAATTATATTTTTTGAATAGTAAATATTTTATAAGAATATCATAAAATATTTAGTTTTAAAGGATTTGGGCACAAACTAATGTAAATAAAATAAAATAGTATTAATAAATATCTCTTATCCTTTTTTACGGGTTTTTTTAATTACATTAATAATATATATTTTTTTCTTTTCGATATTTCGCTTTCCTATGAAAAGCTTCTTCAGAAAAAAAATTTTTTATTTTTGGAAACAAAAATTCTTAATATATTGAAAAAAAAATTTTCAAAAATTTGACAAAAACATATAAAATATTTTTGCATACATACATACATACATACATACAAAAATTTAAATTTTCAAATATTTAAACATACAAAAACAAGGAAACGCAAATAACAAATAAATAACAAATTCTCTCTTATGAAATAATTATCACAAATTATGTGTCTTTTGAATTAAGTACCTATAATTCTGAGCTAAACTGTCTGTGTCTGTCTTGAAATTTATTCTCTTTACATTTGGTACATTAACAATTTCTAACATTTCTAACATATAACGTCTCTTATAGTTTTTTTCTATATCTAATATTGATGCTTCGTCAAACTGAGGATAATGATTATATTTCTTACAATGTGTAGATAAGGATGTCTTCTGTGTTAAAATATTCCTATATTTTTGGTCACACCTGTGACCAGCTAATCTTGTTTTAAGTTTATTCTTTGTTGTCCCAATATAAACTTTGTCACAATTCACCTGATCATTTCCTCCACATGGAATCCTGTATACTACATCAGATATTTCCATTTTTCCTATTTTATCCTTCATACTGATAAATAATTTATTTAATGTGTTATATGTTTTGTATGCAATTATATATCTATCTGTGACTTTCTTAATCTTTCTGATATTCCAGGAACATAAGTTAATGATTTATAATTTCTTGGCTCTGCCGTAGAATTTCCTAAATTATGCCTATAACTACCATATTGTCTAATTAATCTGTTAGTTAATTCTACTGGAAAATCATTGTCATTCAGTATATTTCTTATTGTATCCCTATTCTTAAAATTAAATTCTCTATCACTTATAGTCAATATTCTGTCTATCATATTTTTCGCCGTGTTTATTATTATTTTTCTCGGATGGTTTGAATAAAAATTAATAATTCTTCCAGAAGATGTTGGTTTCTTATAGTAAAATAATATTATTATATTATATACCAAATTATTGGCATTTTAACTTTTAGTCTAAGTTTAACTGCTCTAGAGTATATCAAATGTCTTGTTATTTTTGTTGTTATTTTAATTGTTTCTGCTACAATTTAAATTGAAAAATCATGAAAAAGTCATAAAAATTAATGCCAAGAAAACTAATAACTAAAGCAAAGTGAAAAACACACCGGGATGTTAATTAATTTTAATAACAATTCCAATAACACAACAGTATACACACATATTTGCTTAACTTATAGATGTAAAATTGTTAGATTTATGGCGAGCAGTAAAAAAAATATTTTTTTAAATAATTTTTAAAAAATAATATACAAATGTAAAATAATATGCAATAGTTTTCGTTTTTGTGAATTTATAAGGAAACGTTTTCATTTATATTGTTAATTAATATAAATTATTGTTGTTATTGTTGTATTATTGCTTAGCTTAGACTAAAACAATACGCTCGTTGTGCTTGTAATGATGGAAACATACTCGCTGTACAGTAAAATGTTGAGATTATGCCTGTAATATCAACTCGTCCAGATTCGCAACAATTTGGCATCACTAGATGCACTTTGCACAACACTTTGGATTATTATCTTCATCTTCACGCTTACATATTGTAATGACACGTTCTCGCGTTATGCTGGGGTAAAGCTCGCAGCGTCCAGGGTTCGTTACAAAAAAAAATGTTGCTTCACTGATATAACACAAGAGCCACTTTTGTTTTACTAATAAAACTATTTCATTATTATTATAATCCACTTCTTAAACTAAGTTAAAATTATACTACATCACTACTGAGCACGCCAACGACGATCAACGTTTTGTGGCCCTCAAGAGTTCTCGTCTCCACCGGCTAGCCTTCTGCTTCTCACACTGGAGCGAATAATATTCTGGTCCATTCTGAGCAGAACAGTTTGCCTGTCCACTAATTTTTGAACTGTCTCGGTTGTCACGAATAAGATTCTGAGGCAACCTTTCCACGTCGAAATTGGTGTTAGCCTTTTGACGGTCTTATCCATCTTGTTCAGCTAGGGCGGATAAAATTCTGGCCTTGCTCTGGGCTCCGTCACCTGGGCGAATAAAATTCTGGCCAGGTGAAGTAGCGACAGCACTTGCTTGGCTGGAAACCTTAGCTATTCTCAATTAATTCAAAGTCGAATAAAATTCTGGCTTTGATTAAGTGAGCCAAACCTATTTGCAAGACTATTTTAATTAAGTTGAATAAAATTTTAACTCACTTAAAGAAGTCTTGCCCGTGGCTAACTCTCCTCAAATACGTAATTATCTCGCTTTTATATGTTTCTGACAGGCAGACATACACACCCATACCACTAAACTACAGCTGATTGCTACTGTTGTGTTTAATGGTATGTTATTCTCACGGATGTATCCTCGTATTAATAAATGGCGCTTTTTAAAGGCTATTATTTGTCTTTAAAATTAATACATTATAATTTAAAATATTTCATTAAATAAATAATAAATATAATTTGAAAATATGGCAAGTATATAATAGAATTCAGTTGATAATAATAAAAAACCGTAAAAAAATTAATAAATGTGAAAAATATATATAGAGTTTAATTGCTTGTGATCTAATTGCTATGTGATCCAAATCAAGCCTGCCGACTTTTGGACGTCACAATATAAAGCTCAACTCGTACAAGAATTAAACATTGCGTTGAACATTTGTGAATGGGCATACGGGGCTCACAAAATCCATAAATGGTCCTCGAAAAACCATTGAGACTTGAATTCTTTGCGCTGCCAAATTATCATAACCAATTTTTGTGGCCACAATTGGCTAATGTTGACATCTGTGACCTTTGGTTTCAGGCGATTTCTATTGCCCGTCACATTAGTGTGATTCAATGCCACTGGATTACTTTATTGGGGGCCATTTGAAAGGTCAGGCTTACATGAATAACCCACAAACAACTGACGCTCTGAAAATTTAAATTCGGCGCTGCAGTGACGAAATTTGTGAACCTTTCTTGAAAAATATGCTTAAAAATTGTGTGACAAGAGCAGATGTTTGCCGACTTGCTAGAGTTAAACGTTTGCCCGACATCATATTTCGTTTCCAATTCCCATATCCCTACTTTACGTTGGTATCAATTCAAGCGAAGCTATTAGAAAAGAGTGTGTGCTACAAGTCAATTTTCTAACTTTCTAACCTCAAAGGTTTCCCCCAAATATTATAGAGCAATCAAAAAATATTTTCATTTTAGCTTTGTTATATAAAAACAAAATTTGTTGAAAGCTTTTAATATGCATAGCGCAAATTACATAAGTTAAAATGATTTTAATATTGCAGCCTCTGTTGGGCAGGTTTAATTAAGATATATGTATATAAAAAAGTCGGCAATATGCAAAAATAATATCAGTATTTTTTACAATATAGGCTTTCTATGTTCTTTTCATTTCAATATTTATACCTCATATATAATAAAATATTTTAGCTCGCTTCAATAGCACAAGTTATTGTAGGCATTGTAAAGCGGCAGTATCATCCCTGACATTGTTTCTTTTTCTTCTACAAATAAGTTTCGGACACATAAAATTAAATTATCTGAATAAAACTCTGCGATTTGAAAACTGATTATTGTTTATTTAAGCGTTTTTATAAATTATAATAACATCCTATTAAGTAGTACACGAGTTAAAAGGCAAATTATACACATTTGTTAAATGACATAAGTATAAGCTAAATGACTGTCGAGAACATAAATCAATACCGGCATATTATGAATAAAATTTTTACTAAAATAAAATAAAAATTATATTTTTGAAACCAATTATGTAAATATCACAATGGAAGAGCAAATTTGAGGTTAAAAAGTATATTTTCCTCGAATGATTAAATAACAACTGCCATCCTTTAATGTTTATTTAGTAACAAGGTGGGAGAGCTTAAGAATTTTAATTGTAAAAATTTACTATCAAAATGGTGAAGTATTCAATGAATCTCTCCGTAAAATTCAAAATCAGGTTTCTTGTGAAATGACTGTGCATATATTAATCGCTAATCACGATATTGTTGTTAACTATAAATCAACACAATAGACTCGTAGTCCCTGTAGGGATGCAAACATAGCCGCTATGCAACAAATTGTTGAGAATAAGCCTGAAACATCACTTCGAAAACGCTCAAAATACATTAGACATCACTTTTCATAGACTTTGGGGTCATAAAAAATTTCTCCTTGGATTTGATTAATGTTAAAACCTCATTAGATCTATCGTCAGATCATTCTCCAACTATTGATACAATTTGTAACCCTCAGATCACTGATTTATATTACCCAAACGCGAATAAGATCAGTCGTATAAATTGGCTGAAATTCAAAATGTATCTCAGTAGCCATTGCACTGAAAACGTTATATTACGAACACCTGAGGATATTGAATCTAGCGTTGTCACAATGAATGAAATAATTAAGGAAGCCGCTGAACATGCAACTACTATTTTCACTCAGACTGGTCTTAGAAGAAAATATTCTGTGGATATTAAACATCTCGTAGCGGAAAAAAGAAGAGCCAGCAGGGCTTGGCAACAGCACAGATCGTCTCAAGGAATGCACAAAACGACTAAAAGATTTGCCAAATTATGAAAAAAACGCATCTTTTAAAAAATATCTGGAGGGACTCGATGTTTTACCAACCTCTAATTACTCTTTGTGGCGAGCTGCTAAAAACCTTAAAAGACCTGTTGAATTTAAACCACCTCTGCGTACTTCAACTGGAGACTGGGCAAGAGGTGATTCTGAAAAGGGTGATATATTTGTTGAGCATCTGAAATCCGTTTTCACCCCGAACGCGTTTACTGGAGAGGCTAAATTGCCAGATGTAGCCCCTCTATCCATAAAATTCAAGTTGCGTGACGTTCAAGGACTAATTGACAGACTCAATTCGAAGAAAGCCCCAGGCATAGATGGTATTAGCAACAGAATGTTAATGGAGTTGCCCCGTATTTGTATTCGAATTTTGCTATTTATATTTAATGCCATTTTAAGATTAGAGTATTATCCAAGCGTCTGGAAAATAGCCAAAGTTAGAATGATTCCGAAGCCGGGCAAGGATCTTACCAGGGCCGGATCATATAGGCCCATAAGCTTATTATCAACCTCATCAAAGCTTTTCGAGAAGTTGTTTATGACTAAGCTGTCACCAATTTTAAGTGTTAGAGGGTGCATTCCAGACCATCAATTTGGTTTCAGGAGCCAGCATGGCACCATTGAGCAGACTCATAGATTGGTTCAAGTAGTGAGAAAGGCATTTGAGGAAAGGAAATATTGTTCTGCCCTCTTTCTAGATGTTTCCCAAGCATTTGACAAAGTATGGCATAAGAGACTATTGCAGAAGTTAATGACATATCTCCCAATCAATATGGTGAAGTTTCTGGAAAGTTACATTGTGGAGAGAAGGTTTACAGTAGCCGAAAGAGACTTCGTCAGTGAACTCGCATCGATAGCTTCCGGTGTGCCGCAGGGGAGTATACTGGGTCCAGTTTTATATCTGCTTTATACTTGTGATATGTCTGTGAGCAGTAGCATCCATACTTCAACATTTGCCGATGATACGGCCTGCCTTAGTTCTCACAAAGACCCCCGTATGGCATCTCAGGTTCCTCAGGAACATATTACGCATCTGGAATTGTGGTTGAATTTATGGAGAATAAAAGTAACTTTTACTTTAAAAAGGGAAACTTGCTCCCCTATTCGTATGAACGAGCACATTAATCCTCACCACTTGCACGCTAAATATCTTGGCATAATCCTTGATCGTAAGCTTACATGGAAACACCACATCGACAAAAGCTAATCCAAATGAAAATCAAGTTATCTCAAATATACTGGCTAATTGGCAGGAACTCAACTCTTAGTCTGGACTGTAAACTTCTATTGTATAAGTCGATTCTGAAACCAATATGGTGCTATGGAATTCAACTATGGGGCACTGCTTCAGCTTCAAATGTGGAAAAAATTCAACGCTGATAGAACAAAATACTACGATTAATTACATTAGCTCCATGGTACATGCGAAATTTAATTATACATCGCGATTTGGATATTCCACTCGTGACTGCTGAAATGGCTCAATACGCAGGCAAATATTTAACTAAGCTCGAGTGCCACCCAAATCCCCTTGCGCGGAATATTTTGAATTTTAGAGGTCATATCCGATTAAAAAGGAGAGACACTGGGGCATTGGTCAATAGCCCACCAAATGGAAATGGAATCTCTTGAAAATAGTTTTTATTTTTTTTATATTTATTTTTGATTGTGAGAATTTGTTAAGATATTATTTTATTGCTGTCACTAGAATTATGTCTGACACCGGTCGGGCCTAATGACTATACATTTAGATTTAAGATTTGAAAAATTCTTGATAATTCATATTATATATGAAGATAAAATAAATAATTTATATATGAAAAAAAAAAACTTTTCATCTGTAAATAAGCTTTGGGCGTATAAAATGAAATTGACACAATAAAACTTTTCGATGTAAATGAAGTTTATTTATTCAATCTGATTATTGTTTATTTTATCATTTTAGAAATTAAAAGAACAGCTATTAAGTAGTACACCAACAACTAATTTTACACATTTGTTGAATGGCATGAGTAAGTAGCACTTCCTTAATCAATATTGGTGAATAATGAATAATTTTATTTTATCATTTTGAATTAAAATTAGGTTAAACATGACACTCCCACTAAAACAGTAAGAATATGCAGAGCGATTCAAATAGCTGATTTATACTAGACGAAAAAAATTAAATATAAAATAAATAAAATTGTAAATTAAATAAATTAAATTAGTCTTTTTAGTGGTCTTTTTAAATTAAATTTTAGCGATTTATTTTTTCAATATTTCGCTTTCCTGTGGAAAGCTTTTTCAGGAAATAATTTTTATATTTTTCAAAATATTCAAAATATTTTCAATATATTCCTGAAGAAGCTTTCCACAGGCAAGCGAAATATTGAAAATACAAATCGTTAAAATTTAATTTAAAAAGACCATTTAAAAGATTAGTACATATTTAATAAAAATAAAAAAGGTCGAATAAAACTGAAAATAATAATCAAATTAAATAAAATAATAATAGTATTTTATAATTATTCGGAATCTTTTTTAATATAAGCGCAATTTTATTTCGTGCTTGATTCCTTTAAATAAATATTTCATGATATTCTCATAAAATATTTATTACAAAAATTTTTATTAAAAATAAACATTTTATGATATTCTCATATAATATTTATCCAAATAAAAATAAAAAATTAAATTTAAAATGTATTGTAATGGGGGAGAGCATATCCATATTGCAATTTCACTATTGCTCACATAGCTCATCAGTAAATTTTACCCCAATATTGTATTGAAAAACCTAAGAGTCTTATATCCAAAGCCAAACTGATTTTATGAGAATTTTTTCATAAAATCAACATAGCATAGACAGCAAGACTCAAAGACACTTCCATACAAACACTACAAAACATTTCAAAAACAACAAAAAACATTGTTTATTTTCAATAATTTCTACATAAGGGTTGCCATTGGAAACCATTCATATGCAATATGAAAATTCAAGAAAAATAAAAAACATTTGTAAATAATTTTACAAAATTCCAAAAAAGCAACGAGCACATGCAATGGAAATTAGTATTTTATAATTATTCGGAATCTTTTTCAATATAAGCGCAATTTTATTTCGTGCTTGATTCCTTTAAATAAATATTTCATGATATTCTCAATACATTTCAAATTTTATTTTTTATTTTTATTTGGATAAATGTTTTTGGAGAATATCATAAAATGTTTATTTTTAATAAACATTTTTGTAATAAATATTTTATGAGAATATCTTGAAGTATTTATTTAAAGGAATAAAGCACGAAATAAAATTGCGCTTAAAATAAATATAAAAACTTAAATACGGCAACATCAAATGAAACCTAAAAACCACAAAAAAGAAGAAAAGAATATGATAAAAAAATAGTTTTGTAAGGAAAAAAAGGCAAAAAATATTTTCAAATGAAACGCTATCGAAATAATGAAAGTGAAAGTAGGTCAAAGCACTACCGAACTTTTATGAGGATGCGTCCATTCTCATTAAAGTTCGTTTCATTTGATGTCGCCGTATTTAAATTTTTATATTTATTTTATTTAATTTAAAATTTTATTTATTGCTTTTTCGTCAAAAAGCATTTGGAAAGTTGTTAGATATGATAAATACGCAATAATGAAACGAGTTACGATTATGAGACTAACTATTTTCTTTTCTTTTCATATTCATTTTTTTAACTCAACGAAAACTTATATACACACGACAACAACAACTATTTTAAAATAAATTCCATGAAGAAACTACAACAGCATAAAAAAATATGCATAGAGCAACAGGCGTCTATACATTAAATGAATAACATGACAACAACAAAAGATAATACAAAGGAAATAGAAAATTCTTGATTTTTCTGGACCTCTAGTGGACAAATATAAAATACAAAATTGTAGTGGTTAAAACGTAAGCCTCATGAAGACTTGCATTTTTAGTGAGTTGTTCTGTAGTGCCAACGTACAAACGTAGTTAAAGTAAATAAATTTGTAATTAATTTAAAAAGTCTAAAATGTGGTGTTATTTACTCAGTAACAACAAAACATTTATAAAAGGTATAAACGTAACAATATATATATAAAGATAACAATTCCTAATCAAATATATAACTCAAATTGAAAATAACTTCAATAAAATTCTATCTCAAAGGTAGTGTTATCTAACAACACTTGAGTTGCAGATTTTCTTAGAATTCCTCAAAACAATATCATAGCATATCATTTGCAAATTAAATTAGTGGAGAATAAAATTAAAAGAGTGGTGAATAAATAGGAGGAAGCAATAATGTTCTTTTGGTGTGCACAATCACGTCATCCTATTCCGGTAAATAAGAATATAACACTCCAACTGATTGAAGCCTAATTCGTTGGTAGTTGCAAGTGTAACTTGTAAAATCATATCTAATTGAAGCGAATGAAATAAAATCAAAAGAAAATCCAACGGTATACCTCTTTTAATAAACTCTACTTTTAGATTACATTTCACACTTCTACTTCATAATGAAGTAAATGGTGTAGCGTGTTAAGAGAAAATAGAAAATTGCAACACTAGATTCTACGGCCCTTCAAAATTTTCACTTTTCCACAGATTTGAATATACCATTGGTCAAAGCTGAAATCATGACACATGCAAGAAACTTAAAATTACAGTTAAATAACTGTAACTCTACAGCCGACCTAAATGATAAAAGCAACTGTAGTACATACTGACTTAACAGCTTGCTGTTAGTTCAATAACATTAAGATTTAATCTATGTAGAAAAAAAAACAATTTCCGAAACTTATAATGTGACCCACTCAGTGTGATTCATTTTGGAACATCTTCTAAGCTACTCGTATAGTGGGTCCGCCATCTTACGTTTTTTTTTTCACTTAGTGCTTATTTCGTGAATGGTAACACTTAGTTCATGTTCGATTTGACATATAATTAGTTTTATCCTTTCGCTGAACGAATATGGTGGTGTATACGCTTGAAAAAGGCTGGTAAATATTGTGATATTACTTTGAAAATCATGGTAATGTTGCAGAATGTGTGCGAAAATTGCGTATGGATTTTGGAAGAAGAGAAGCACCGTCAGCTCCGTAGGTTCGTTGTCTTGTGAAAAAGTGAAAGAAACTGGCATCCTCATCAATAAACCAAAGCTTGAAAAGCCAAAAACAGTGCGTACACCCGCGAATATCGCTGCTGTAGCAGAAAGTGTGCGTGAAGCGTCATCAACATCAACATCAATTCACCGTCGTTCTCAATAATTGAACATTTCAAAGACATCGTTGAGACGAATTTTGCATAAGGACCACATAAAGTCCGAGTCACTGTTTGGTACGGATTTTAGTCGAGAGGCAAGGAGTGGCCGTTACAGTCAATGGCGATCGTTATCCGGCTATGTTGAACGAATTTTTGTTAACAAAAACTGAAGAGGAGGATATTGGCAAAATTTGGTTTCAACAGAACCGCGCTACGTGTCCCACAGCCGAAGCTACACTTGATGTTTTGCATCATCAGCCGCAGAGCTGATATCGTTTGGCCACCTCGGAGCTGCGATTTGGCACCGTTGGACTATTATTTGTGGGGTGCTGTCAAAGATAAGTGTTAAGCCGACAAGCCAGAGACAATTGACGCTTTAAAGGACAATATCCGTGAGGCCATTAGAAATGCTTAAAAATTGGACCGATCGTGTAGGCTACTGCATGGCCAGCCGAGGCAGTCATTTGAATGCAGTTATTTTCCATTATTAACCGGAAGGATTGTACTTTCAAATAAAAAAAAAAAATTTGAGAAAATATTCAGTAGTTTTATTTATAGAAAAATAAAGTTATTTGGCGGAGCCTTTAGAAGAAACTTATTATATTCGTTTCAAGTTTCATATTTACATATGTATGTATATATGTGTGTGTATGTCTGGATTTTAGTTAATTTTAGTATGAGAACCTTTAAAGTGTCTTCATATAAAATAAATCTAAATGCATTTAGTGTCTGATAGGCATTTTATTTACAAATGTCACTTGATTTAGTAGTGAAATAAGCGTAAATAAACAGCATCCGTTACTCATGCGACAATATTCATGCAAACACGACGTAATATACAGCAAACATGTGGAAACGACTAATGAGAGAGCTGATTTCAAATATAATTTATGACTTTGAGTGCTGCTTACATGCGGGCAGTAACGAAATCATTATCGCTAACAGTCTCACCGTCATTATCGTCATCAAGCTCACTTTTGATTTGATTTTGTTATTGTTATTATCACAACTAATAATTATTGTTTACCATCCGTTCGGAAAAAATGAAAAACCTAACGCTGTAGTCTGTTCTTACGTTGGCGGTTGCATTCGAACCGTTAAAAAATGACCTCGACATTATTTAAAAGTGTTTTTAAATTTTAGTTAATTGTCAAAGAGAAATTTTAAAACTTTTTTCATTAGAATTTTAATGAGTTTTAAATTCTAAAGCATAATATTAGTGAAGTCGATAAGATTTTAATGAACCATCGAATTCTCTTTTAACATTTTAATAAATAAAATTTCTTGGATTTTTACTTCCTGCTTGGTTAGTGATTAATATTTGGCATAAGGCTAAGACCATAAATAATGTCTAATGTATGGCTGTATGTATTGATAACATATTTTACAACTTAAGTTTTAAAATTGCACAACTAATTAAAACAGTTTTAATGGACCTTAAGATTGTTTTTAATTTTTATATTATAAAAAATAAATTGTCCAATTAAAATGGCAACTGTTTTTTTTTCTTTATGAATATTATAAATTGTGATTGATGAAAATAAGATTTTTTGCGAAAAAAAAATAATTGTTCTTTTAATTAGACCACCACTCCTCTGGGGATGATATTCACTCGTGCAACTTCTCGTGCGAGAACTACAAAAGTAGGTTGTGGGAAAGAAGACAGAAAGAGCAGTGCGTGTGGATATTCGATTTGAATCTTTGTATTTAAAAACAATAGAAAATATCACTTACGAACTGTGCACGATTCATTGGAAAATCGACTACAAAGTAATACTGTCTTGTTAAAAACATGTTGTGCCCACGAAATTATAGGTGAGTAAGGAATAAGTGAGAAAGCCTGTAAGAAAGCGCTGAGTTTTCTGAAGGTTAAATTGAGCCCTGTATGTAGGCTCTAATTCGGAGATTACCAAGAGATCGTGATTAAGGACAGCATCTATATGCCTTCGCATAGGATTGAACGTTTGACATCAAACCTCGTCAGAAGAAAATGGATAGGAGAAAAAATGGAACCTTGTGGTACCCTTGAATTTAGCTTGCGCTGGTGTGATGAGATCCCATGTATTTCAATACTGGACATAACTCAATGTAAAAAAAGAAGATATCATCGAAGCCCAAAAGCAGTAATTTTATAAGTGTTATTAAACGTCTTAGGAAACGTCTAGAGGAATGACTTTGCTTTCACCAGAATAATTAACAGATTGGCACAATTTTTCAGAAAGTTGGAACAAGTCATGCATATAGCGGCTGCTACCGAAGCTGTTGAGGTAGTCACTGAGTAAAATGTTGTGTTCTAGATACTTAATAAAATTAAAATTAGGTATAGTTTCTACCACTTTAGAAAGTGAAGAGCCTACTGCGATTAGACCATCTGCTTTCGGAGATCGGCGGTACATAAGCAACCTTCCAACATGATAGGTTTTTGCCAATATGTTGAAAAGTTTTGTTAATAAACGTTCTATTTAATATAATATTGTTGCGGATGCGTCTTGCTTAAGTTTTAAAATAAAATAATTAAGTAATTTATTCATCGGAATCATTTTCAATCTAAGTAATTTTATTATTTGTGCTTGATTCCTTTAAATAAATATTTCATGATGTTCTCACGAAATATTTATTACAAACATTTTTATTAAAAAATAAACATTTTATGATATTCTCAAAAAACATTTATTTCAATAAAAATAAAAAATATTTGAAATGTATTACTGCGGGGGAGAGCATATCCATATTTCAATTTCACTTTCGCTCACAAAGCTCATCAGTGAATTTTACCCCAAAATTGTATAGAAAAACCTAAAAGTCTTATATCTAAAGCCAAACTGATTTCATGAGAATTTTTTTCCATAAAATCAACATAGCATAGACAGCAAGACTCAAAAACACTTCTATACAAGCACAGCAAAACATTTCAAAACAACAAAAAACATTGTTTATTTTCAATCATTTCATTTTGTAAAATTATTTACAAATATTTTTTATTTTCTGAATTTTCAAATTACATATGAATGGTTTCCAGTGGCAACCCTTATGTAGAAATGATTGAAAATAAACAATGTTTTTTCTTGTTTTGAAATGTTTTGCTGTGTTTGTAATTTTTGTAATAAATATTTCGTGAGAATATCATGAAATATTTATTTAAAGGAATCAAGCACAAATAATAAAATTACTTAGAAAATAATTAAGCAAGAAAGTAAACTACTGAGTATGCTGATTGCTAACTGCGTGGCTAGCTAACAAAACTTATACACGCAAGACAACAACAATTTTCTAGTTACAAACTGCGTAGAAATTTTATACGCGCAAAACAACAACAATTAAATATGCTGTTTACTAACTGTGTAGTTTTCTAAGAAAACTTATATACATAAACAACAACAACAACAAATATCTTAAAAAAAATTTCAAAAAGAAACTTTATGAGTATAAAAACAAAAACAAAAATGCACACAAAAATACAGGCGCCTAAGCATTGAATAAACAATTTACGAGGGTGGTTCGGAAACTTGTTAGCCTATCAATTAAAGAGAATAGTTAGTTTTTCAAAAATATTTTTATTTTTCAATATAATCTCCTGAAACTTCAATACACTTAGTCCAACGCTTATCTAGCAATTATATCCCTTGATTAAGGTCTTCAAAATAGTGGTTTACAACTGCAATTCCATCTTCATTTGAGGTAAAACGCTTGCCAGCAAGGAATTTTTTTAGATTTCAGAACAGGTAAAAGTCACTGGGAGCTAAATCAGGAGAATAAGGTGGGTGGTCAAGTTCATACCATAGATGGAAGTTTCTAAAACACTTAACCTTTTTCTGTTTACGTAGCAATATGTTGAAATCAAGCAGCAAGACACATCCGTAACAATATAATAAAGTCAATCACTACAATTGTAATTTGTAAAATTATATTTTAAAACAAATAAATGACGGTGGTTGTGCTATTTGAATGTCCTCTGAAGCATAAAGAAAAGAAAAAATCTAAACATAATGGATACGTGAATATGACAATTTGCAGTAAATTAAATTAAGGCAGACATGATGTGCTCAGTGGATCATAAATGAAATATAAAAAGTCAGCAATCAGGTTAGAATGTTGGAAAGAAAATTTCATGTGCTGGTAGTATAAGAAGAATATTTAGGTTTAACATTTATATTGCAGCTTTTTAGATTTTCCAGGGACAGGGACACCGTAATAGGATTCAAAGCCAGAGATACTCAAACATGAAAATTTTTGTGAGGTTTTTCTTCTTTATTTTTCGTCAGGTTTAACATTTTTGCGGTTTCAAAATCATTGAAGAGGACTTCGAAATCAAGTCTACTGATTAAAAATGATTGGAATTCTTCTAAGAAATACACAAATCTATATGAAAAAATGCCATAAGTAAGGTAAGGACAGTATAGATTAGTTCAGTAAAAAATGCAACTTCCTGTAATTTTTATAAACAAATTAAAAAACAATTGTTGAAAGCTGTGGCTCGTGCATATTTAAAAAAAAACTGTCAAAGATTTCATTGCAAATAACTCGTTTACTATAAACGATAACTTTTTGGTGTATACTTAAATGCCTTCAAAGAATGGCACGAATGCTCTTCATGTATGATTTTCTGCTTTTCTTCATCTTTAGCTCTAGGTACAGTTTCCTTTATAAATTTCTCTTCGTTTTTATTGAAAAATTGTAAAGATAAGCCTTTACTTATATGCTCTAAAGCTGTTGAACATCTTTCCTCTATCGAAGCCACCGAAGGGGAAGGTCTGTGTTTTGCAGTTTTCATAGATTCATTGTCTAAATCGAATTCTGTAAGGGTATCAAAAATGTTTTGCACTGCTACATTCTGTTCGAGGTGCCATAGTCTGAATATTTCACTACTACTAACATTTTGTAGCAGATTTTGTTGTAATCGTTCCAGAGGTTTAGAAATTCCTTATTTATTTTAAAATATTTAGTTTCTGGTATACAATTAAAGCTCACACTACACGTGAGGTGACTCAGTATGTCACGCCAAACCCAACTTTGAAATTACTTTTAAAAATACGACATTTCGGAGTGATAAACCGTTTGTTGTTTTGACAGATATAAAAAATTTCCACAGGGAATAAATTTAGGAAATTGCTTAGTTCTTATGAAATTCTTAAAAACAGATATTTATAGCTTGAAGATAATCCACAAAAAAATAGCTTAATAGCTACTACTATTATCATATAAAAATATCTATTAATTTGTTGCTTAGTAAGAAAGTATTTATTTAATTTAATTTTTATATTTGCGTCCGCTACCCAGAAACATATATATTTTTAAACTTTTCATAGCTTTTAGAGTATTACGTGCAGTAATTTAGATTACTGCAATAATTAGATTACTTCTTACCTGAAGAGATACGATCCTAACAACGTAACTGTCTGAACGCCAACACTGACTCACCAGCACAAAAACACAACGCGGCTTGAGAATCATGCATTCGCATCGAAAGCGCTCGCCTTCGACTATAAACCAGCCAGTTAGGACAGGAAATAGCAATAGAATTTAGATTACGTTTTTAAGCTTCAAGGCAACTGAAAGTAATGGCAACACTTTTTGCTTTAGGTTTTAACAAAGGTATACAATAAGACAACATATACAGTTTGTGGTGCGATTTCCAGAATAGCTGGATTTAAGTCCTCCTTATGTTTTAGATTGTACAGTGCTGTGGAGTGTAACGCGTACCACGTAGACTTGATATAATTTACAATTGACTCAAATATGCAAAAATTCTTAGCAGTTTTGACACTGGGTTGGTCCTGATCGTTTATGAGGCCCTTTGCCGATAGTTTAAAGATGCAAAAAAAATTTAAGCTTTAATCCGAGCATAAACAAGTTCACCACGTCAAACATATTAAGTTGAGGTTGGTTTTATTTTCTCCCAAACTAAACGAGGTAGCTTAGATAATAATAAATAAACCTTTTATGACATTTGCTAAAAATTTTATGCCCGAGGTACCCAAATTAAGGGACATCCCACATTATTCTAGGAGGCCGAACTCTCACAACTTCACTCAGAAATACTTGGCCTGTGTAAAATATCATTATGATATCTAAGGTGGTTAACGAGCTACCGAATTATTTCCAAAAAAACAAGTTTTAAAGCTACTGTACGCTGGGGCGATTATTAGAATGAAAATTGTATATTGTACTTAAATTTAATAATCAAACAGATTAAATATAGAAAATTGTTATTGTTATTGTTTTGTTTTGTTTTGCTCAATACAAATTTTAGCACAAATATGTTAAATAAATGAAGCCAACATGTTTACTTAAGTCAATTCAACATTTATGAAATCTATTTTTCATTCATTTAATTTCATTTTCTTAAGTTAAATCTTCTTCCTCTCTTTTATTTCTACTATAGAAACAGCCATATATTCTTAATAATCAAAGAAACCTTAGTGTTATTTTAAGTAAAACAAATTACTTGACTTTTAAATTTTTCAATTTTTAAAAAATTTTGCATCAAATCGTTAAATGAAATACGAATTATGTTTGTTGTAGCAGCTGCGTAAAGCCACTTGAGTCTTAAGTTATAATTGTTTAACATAATTTGATAGAGGTTACACAAAAGAGATAGATTCTTTTTGAAATTTTATCTTAAATATGAATAAAACTAATAGGCTAAATAAATTTAATGTTCGGAAGTAAGTTGTCTGCCGAATAATTAAATGCCAAGAATTGAGCTGTCATCCTTTAACAATTATTTAATAAAATGTTAGGAAATTTTGTGCTAAATTCAAGACTTACTATATTATTGCTGACAAAGGACCAAAACAATACGCTCGTTGTGGCCATAGTGAGGCAAGCGCAGCCGCTGTATAGCTAAGTTTTGATAATCAGCCTGAAACCTTAACACGTCAACGTTCGCAGCAACTGGGTATTACTAAGGGTACCTTGCATAACATTTTGCATAATTATCTATACACTTAGAAAGTTCAACTCGTTCAAGAAATAAAGCTGATCGACCATTGTTTGCGATGAAAGTTTGTGAATTGGTGGCTTGAAAAACTGCATGTCTTTAGTGATGAGGTTCATTTTTATGCATACAAAAAAAATTGCACCATCTGTAGCTTACGAAACCGAATTCTCTGCGTTATCAGAGAAGGACATCAGTGACTTTTGATCTCAGCCAGACACAGGCCACACAGTAAACCAAACAATTCAGTTATTGCATGAGAAATTTCCCAGTAGCGTAATTTCTGGATCGGTCTAACGTATGCAACACAAAGACAACTGATGCTTTGAAAGATAAAATTTGCCGCTGCATTGGCGAAATAAGCGAAGCTTTGTTGCAAAATGTTCTTTAAAATTTTGAAAAAATCGAACCCTTGCCGAAGTGCTAGAGTTGAACATTTGTGCCTCACCATATGCCATTATTAATTCCCATATTTCTACTTTATATTGGTGTCAGTAAAGTCAATTAAGGTGTGTGTTTTAAACAAATTTATCGAGATTTTCAACAACAAGTTTGTTTTTCAGTTGTGGCAACAACATGATAGTTTTCACATTTAGTTTAGTTAGTAAATGCATTGACAATTGTTTTAATGAAATCAGTTTCGCACGAAAATCGCACTAAAATAATAAAATTCTACTCTTAAAGTTACATTTCATGATAGTTTTCAGACAATATAATCGTCTTTCTGAGACCGTTATTAAGAAATTGATCATTAAGTTTGAGTCGGCAGGCTAGATACAAAATGTGCGAACACCTACACGTATTCGACCGTGTCGTACAACTGAAAACATCGCAGCTGTGAGCCACAATGTTGAAGCAGATTCAGCGACGTTCTTAACATATGGCGAATTTTGCGTCAGGGTTTGATTTTGAAGCATTAAAAGGTTCAACTGGTGCAGTAATTGAAGCTGACAGACAATTCACATCGTCATAGATTCGCTCAATTTATTCAAAAATTAATTTTTCCGACAAAGCCCATTTTCACTTGTCAGAATATGTCAACAAGCAAAATTGCCCCATTTACGCTTCTAAAATCCAAGAGCGATTATTGGAAAACCGTACCCAAATAAAAAAAAAATTATTGAAAGCCTTTGCATGTCAACATGTTACTGTATGGTGCGCTATGCCGTCTGGAGACATGATTGGGCCGTTTTTTTTCGAAGATGAGACTGGAAATACGGTAACAGTTAATGGATTACGCTATCGCGAGACGCTATTAACTCAATTTTGGCCTATTATTGACGACGTTGATATTACTGATATGTGGTTTCAACAGGACGGTGCCACATGTCCCAAAGCCATAAAACGATAAAATTACTGCAAACCCAACTTCAGCAGTTAAGTGGCCAGTTAGATCGTTTGTTTTAGCACCAATGGATTATTTTTTGTGGGGTTATGTTAAGGACAGAGTCTATATGAAGCCAATCGAATCGATTGCAGCCTTAAAGTTCAAAATCCGTGATGTGATTAATGAACTAGGAATGCGATTTTGCCAAAAAGTGATTAAAAACTTTGATAAAAGAATCAACCTCTGTCAGCGTGGTCGTGATGGACATTTGCCAGGTATCATTTATCATTCATTATTTCCGAACTTTTCTCTTCATAATGCATTAAATATTTGAATCATTTTTATCGAAATTGTTTGCTTTATTTTGTTTTAGAAAACAAACTTCTTGTTGAAAAATCCTTTACTTCCTAACCTCAAATGTGTCCACCCATTATGATTAAAACAAATAAAAAAATGATTTTAAAAATAATTTGGTTTCGCCTTTGGAAGAATGCTTGCTGTTCTTTTAGTTTTAGTAAATTGTTCGCAGAATGTCGATTCTTCTAAAAATTCTGTATGTAGAAAAATTAAAATGTAGTTGTTGGTAATAAAAGATTTTAGTGAAAATTCTTTAATATAAAAGATTAAGATATAAATATTAAGAATCATTTTAAAATATGTGAAATCTTGTAGTATAAGAAATTACATTATATTTGTTGATTGTTCTAATAAAATTTTTAAACTGCTGCTTTAAGGTGATATTTTGGTAAAAGTGAATTATATATAAATAGTTATATGTATATCAATCATATACTATACATTTCCGCCGTAAAAGAAAATATGTAAACTAAACAAATGAAATTTAAGTGAGCAAAATAACAAAGGAACATGAAACGAAACAAAAGTCATGCAGGCGTTTCATTAAATAATTCTTGTACGTTTTAAATGCCAAATAAACAAAACTAAAATTATGCACACACGAACTGATACAAACAGGTAGACGACACACAATATTAGTTCATGTAATAATATTGGGTTACCAACAGAAGGGAAGGTATGCTACTGTAGAAATAAAAAAACACAGTAAAGAAAAAATCCGAAAATTAAGTGCAGAATAGTCTATCGGAGGGGTGCTGGTTCTAGCAGTTATTATTGAAATTTTTTTCTCAATTATTTTTTATATTTAATTTTAAATTATGTTTTGTTTTTAGCAAGTTTTTATTTGTTTAAAGTGCACCTTCCCCCAAATGAGTATTATTTTATATAATTTATGCTTAAAAATGCACTACTTTTTCAATATTCAAATCAAAAATATACTAAATGACGTGACTATTGACATTTTAATAACCTGCAATTGCAGTAACAGTTCAATTAACAATAGCGTCCGTCTTGTAGGGCCGGCTTAAATGGATATAGAATAATTATTGTCTGTAAAAACAATTATTAATCACTTTTGTAAAAGTATACACGTTTCTATTTTTAAGATTAATTTCAGTATTTTTTAAATTTTTAATTTAGCGTCTACATGACATAAACATTCCTGAATTCTTTTTAAAATATTATTATTATATTATTTTTACTAATTAACTAATTTTAAATTTAAAATTTATGTGGTTTTATTAACAAATTATTTGAATTCTGTGACAAAATGTATAAATTATAAACTCTTTTTTATTATTATTATTAACATATTAAACTTACAAGTAAATTATAAGAGTAATGGAGGAGAGCTATGACAGCGATGGTCTTAAGCTCAATATTATAATTAATTTTAAATTAAATTATAAAGGTTACACTTTTTTAAAAAATTAGAAAGGGTCTTAATGTTATCATCGATCATAGTACTGTTCATTTGTTGAGTGATTTCGTTATTACTAAGACAACATAGGTTTTTAAATGTATTAATGTGGGGACAGCTAAATAAAAGATGGTCAATTGTAATAGGGATCAAACTACAGAAAGGACATTGCTTTGGTATATTCTTATCAATCATATGAGCATTTATGATTTTAGTGTGACCTAGTCTTAGTCTTATTATTTTAATTTGGTCTCTTCTTGGTAGCAGGTTGTGATTGATATTTTTGAGCAGCATGTAGTCGTTAATTAAACTCTTTTTTATGTTTTTAGTTTTTCATTTATAACTTTTTTTATTGAATTTAAAATTTTTATTTTCCGTTTGATTTGTAAAATTATATAAAGTTCCTAAAACACTTCCGCAGATGCCAAAAATTTTTTCGATAAATTTAATATAAATTAGGAAAATATAAAATCATTATTTTTTTCTATGAACACCTTTTTTTTATTTTTTTTTTCGTTTACAAAGAACGATTTGACTGGATACTATATATTTTTCATTATTTCTGAGGATTTTGTAGTCTTCAAAGAGTAAGTTGCAGGCCTTAAAACTAATAAAAATAAAAACATTATTTTTCGGAACAAGCAAAAATTAATAAAAATATATATAAAATATATATATTTTTATTAAATATATATAAAATATATATATTTTTATTAAATTGCTTTTAGTGTAAAAGCACAAACTAAATATTTTGCAGAAAGAAGGAGAACATCAATAGAAATGATATGTAAATTATATTTTTTTTCAAATAATAAAGAATCGAGTTTGTAAAATAAATACATATTTTATATAAGAAATTAAAAGTTTGTATTGATTTGATTGATTGATTTGATTTTTATTTTCCAAAACTGTAAACATACAACACACTTAAAATACATCACGATTTCTAAATTTCTTCTCAAGGATTGCAAAGGAGGACAAAGGAGAAATTAGAATAGTTCTAATGATATACATCAATTAAAAAACTTATAGAAATGTTAAAATAGTAGGTCTGCACCATCGAAGACCAGACCACCGTTATTAAGGTTCAATAAGTCCACAGGAGAGAAATAGTTCCTGACCTGAACCATATCTAAATCGATCGCCGATGTGAAACACCGGTGAACAGAATATCAGATGACAGATGATCATATACCTTCCAAGAACCTAATCGAACATTCACTTATGAACACATCGATACGGTCAAAATCAACCCCATCATAAATGGACCTGCTGATGGTTTAGGCAACTCCCCTCTTTGTCGAAAGTATTAGGCCCTACCATCCAACACAAGATACCAAAATCTTCCTCTCCCATATTCTAAGCCTCTCCATCTGGCTTAAAGAATTTCCAAACCAGACTGGAAAGGGGTAAGAGATGACAGGCCGAATGATCTGGCGGTACACCAAAAGATGTGTATCAAGGACTATCCTACGTTTCAAAACATTCTGCTATGATGTGGCGATAATATTCAAAATTTTCGTGGAAGGTGACACCCAAATATTTTAATCTCTCCGACACTCTAATTATGTCCTGTTCCATTATTAAGCACGGTTTCGTGATATGATTTACATCTAAGCCTTAATCAGATGGTGGTCAGACCACTATGAGTGAAAAGCAGCGCCACTCACGCCCTAGGAGGCCGAAGTCAATTTCTGGCAACAGGTCCTTCCTAGTAGCAATTTCAATGATTCCAGAGCAGGGCTGCAAACCACCACTCCTTACTGAAGAGTTGGAGACTATCCAATTCCTGTCCAGAACACATGTCTAGCATGCTCACCGGATCTTGGATCATTCCAGGTAGATGTTATTAAAAGTGAAATGATCCTGGCCACCATATAAAACTGACCTGTTATGGGGCCGCGAAACCACAACCACCACGATACTCCCAAAAAGGCCAACCTCAATAATCAGCCAAAGAACAGCTAGATTTCTAAAGAGAAAAATAGTGGAACTGTGCGAGCTCACTGATTCCCGTGGAAATAACGTGGAGCTTCCAGTTGTACCCCCGCTGACTGGACTCCCTTATACCCCCAGTTGCACAGGTCTAGATAGTTCTATAAAGCTATAAAGACCGATAAATGTGCCCCCGGGGGGGAATTAAGCACGGTTTGTATGACCTACAGTTTTTGTAAATGTGCTTTTTCCGCCCTTTAATATGTACAGACACAGTGTTACTTATATTTAAATTTATCCGCGATTTCGTAAAATAGTCTGTAAGATTCGCCAAGCAGCCGTTGACTCTTCCGTTAACTGTCCTGGCTGAATCACCTGAAGAGCAATCAGAATATCGCCAGCATACATTAACAGAGGTTCGTTCTGGGAGGGTCAAGGTATATCCGACACAAAGATGTTGTATAGAACTGGTCCCTGTAGGGAACCCTGCGGTACACCTACATAGATCGAACCCTCATGTGACAGACAGCCACCGACACGAACCCTAAACGATCGATCCTCCAAAAAACTATTTACCATTCGGCAAACGTTTGAGCTAAAACCAAGACTTGTCATTTTAAAAACCAAGCCATTAAGCCAGACCGTATCAAAGTTGGCGAAAACTATGAGGGAATGAGAAGCCGAAAGACCCCTTCTAAAACCGAACTGTAAATTTTTTCCAAAAGAAAGAACTCAAACAGCTTTTCAAAGGCTGACAGCAAAGAAAGCGGTCGGTAACTTCCACTGTCGCGAGGATTCGATCTTGACTTAAGAATTGACGCAACAAGAACCGTCTTTGGAAAATGCTTTTTGCTTTATTGATTCAACATAATTCTTATTTAATCAATTTGGCTTGAAATATAAGACTCTGGAGTTTTATAAACAAAATATGGGAAAAAATTTGAGCCGTAGTGAAATGACCATATGAATATATTTTCCCCCACAGTAACATGTTTCAATTATTGAATAATAAATATTTAATGAGAATAACATAAAATATCAAATATTATAATACCATAAAATATTTATCTTTAAAGCAATCTACCACAAATTATAGTAGATTTACGCAAGTTGAAGTTACAACCCAAACACTGATAGCCCAAATATTTATAACCAAGAAATAACTAACAGTAACTAACTTCTTATATTATTTTAAATAACATACATCGATTGGTTATTGTTTTAATTTGCGTTAGAAAATTATTTCAAGAGAAAAGTTACCTAATTAAAATAACGCCAAATTATTATGAAAAAATTAATAAATTTTATGTAGAATTTAACCGTAGTTTACAAATCATCAAATCAGTTCGAATAATCTGTTATTTAAAAACTAAATATTTTAAAAAAATAGTAATAAAATTATGTTAAAGAATATTTCCATTATAGACTTCGGGAATATTCTTAATTCCAATAGAAATTAAATAAAAATTTCTTTCATATCCAATGCCGTAATTGTAAACTTACATTTCATATTTTGAGTGATATTTTCACTCGAGTCACTATTTACGATTGATATATTTTATATTTTTGTAAACGCTATAACCACTTATCGGCAAAATTACTTTGTCGCTTAGCGATAGCAAATATCTTTGCCCGTCTATTAGACGCTGTCTTTTGTTAAGCGTGATTCGTATTCAAAAACTCTCGTTATCTTTTTGTACGTTTCGCTTTTATTTTGTTTGTGTTTTCTTTGAAAGTATTTTTGGTATTAAAATAATAATAAAAACATTGAGCCAATTCTACTCGCACTCATAGAAGAGAATTGTTTTGTTTAAAATTGTGTGTTCTTGTTGTTGTTGCTGCTGCTGTTATAAAAAGTTTTATCTCAACCTTGAAATATTAAAAATTTTTATTGATCTTTGAAAAATAAATTTGTGTTGACTGAGTGTTGTCAGTTTTTTAATTATCCGCCAGACATGTAAAATAAAAAGTAAAATGAATATTTTTGATTTATTTAAAGGCGTATAAAAAATTTCCATTGACTGATAAACATTTTATTTAGCCAAAATGTGTATATTGTGCAACAAAATTTAAAGCAACTTAAAAAATCTGTTTATCAATATCGCATATTCTGATCTTCTTGTTTTGCACTCATACAGCAAATCAGTCTGTGAAAAATGCTATTATTCCGCTCACGAATAATAATTGCTTAGAACTAGTTTCTTTCACTATTTTGAGGTAAACAAAAGTTAACTGCAAACGTCGGGTTTTTTAACAAAAACTTTGTTTTTTTAAATGTGGCAACACCAACAACATTAAAATTTGATATTTAGTTTTTCTACGTATTCGTAGTAGATACATTGGCAACTGTTATAATGAATTCAATCTCGAACGAAAATCGCATTAAAATAATTAAAATTTACTATGAAAATTGTGGTTCGGTTAAAGTTACATTTCGTAAAATTTGTGATATTTTCGGACAATATTTAGTGGTTAAATTTGAGTCAACAGGCTCGATACAAAATGTGGGAACACCAACGCGTATTCGACCGGAACGTTCAACTGAAAACATCGCAGCTGTGAGCCACAATGTTGAAGCATATCCAAATATGCCAATTCCTCGACGTTCTTAACAATTGGGGTTATCCAAAACCACCACATGGCGAATTTTGCGTAAAGATTTAACTTTGAAGCCTTACAAATTTCAACTGGTGCAGGAATTGCAGTCGACCGGTCAGTCACATCGCCTTAGATTCGCTCAATTTATTCAGGAACAGCCGGCTGGTTGTTCTGAAAAAAGATTTTTTTCAGACAAAGCCCATTTTTACTTGTCAGGGTATGTCAATAAGCAAAATTGCCGCATTTAGGCTTCTGAATATTCTAGAGCGAGTACGTGTCACTGTATGGGGCGTTATGTGATCTGGAGGCGTGAGTGGGTCGTAAGCAATAAAATATATGAAAGTATCATAATGTAAAATTTTTTAATAGCATTAAACATACCAATAATGTTTAATGTTTAATGTTAATGTTAATTTGTGTAGAAGTGTTTTTGAGTCGTGCTGTCTATGCTATGTTAATTTTATGAAAATTCTCATTGAATCAGTTTGGCTTTGGATATAAGACTCTTAGGTTTCCTATACAATATTGGGGTCAAATTCACTGACGAGCTATATGAATATGCTTTCCCCTGCAGTAATAAATATTTTTGTAATAAATATTTTGTGAGAATATCATGAAATATTAGTTTGACGGAATCAAGCACGAAATAAAATTGCTAATTTATTTAATTTGTTAATTTTGACTTTTTCACCACGAACGCGTTTACTGGGGAGACTGAATTGCCAGATGTAGTGGCTTTACCCCCTCTACCCATAAAATTCAAGTTGCGTGACGTTCAAGGGCGAATTGATAGACTGAATCCAAAGAAAGCCCCAGGCATAGATGGTATCAGCAATAGAATGTTAATGGAGTTGCCAAGTATTTGTATTCGAATTTTGCTATTTATATTTAATGCCATTTAAAGATTAAATTATTATCCAAGCGTCTGGAAAATAGCCAAAGTTAGAATGATTCCGAAGCGGGGCAAGGATCTTACCAGGGCCGAATCATATAGGCCCATAAGCTTATTATCAACCTCATCAAAGCTTTTCGAGAAGTTGTTTATGACTAAGCTGTCACCAATTTTAAGTGTTTGGTTTCAGGAGCCAGCATGGCACCGTTGAGCAGACTCATAGATTGGTGCATGTAGTGAGAAAGGCATTTGAGGAAAGGAAATATTGTTCTGCCCTGTTTCTAGATGTTTCGCAAGCATTTGACAAAGTATGGCATAAGGGACTATTGCATAAGTTGATGACATATCTCCTAATCAATATGGTGAAGTTTCTGGAAAGTTACATTGTGGAGAGAAGGTTTACAGTAGCCGAAGGAGACTTCATCAGTGAACCCGCATCGATAGCTTCCGGTGTGCCGCAGGGTAAAATACTGAGTCCAGTTTTATATATGCTTTATACTTGTGATATGCCTGTGAGCAGTAGCATCCATACTTCAACATTTGCCGATGATACGGCCTGCCTTAGTTCTCACAAAGACCCCCATATGGCATCTCAGGTTCTTCAGGAACATATTACGCATCTGGAATCGTGGTTGAATTTATGGAGAATAAAAGTAAACGAGCAAAAGTGTGTCCACTTAACTTGTACTTTAAAAAGGGAAACTTGCTCCCCTATTCGATCAACGGGCATATTATTCCTCACCACTTGCACGCTTAATATCTTGGCATAATCCTTGATCGTAGGCTTACATGGAAACACCACATCGACACAAAGCTAATCCAAATGAAAATCAAGTTATCTCAAATATACTGGCTAATTGGCAGCAACTCAACTCTTAGTCTGGACTGTAAACTTCTATTGTATAAGTCGATTCTGAAACCAATATGATGCTATGGAATTCAACTATTGGGCACTGCTTCAGCTTCAAATGTGGAAAAAATTCAACGCCGACAGAACAAAATACTACGATTAATTACATTAGCTCCATGGTACATGCGAAATTTAATTATACATCGTGATTTGGATATTCCACTCGTGACTGCTGAAATTGCTCAATACGCAGGCAAATATTTAACTAAGCTCGAGTGCCACCCGAATCCCCTTGCGCGGAACATTTTGAATTTTAGAGGTCATTTCAGATTAAAAAGGAGAGACACAGGGGCATTGGTCAATAACCCTCCTAATAGAAATGGAATCTCTTGAAAATAATTTTAATTTTTTATATTTATTTTTGATTGTGAGAATTTGTTAAGATTATCTTATTTGTGTCACTAGAATTATGTCTGACACTGGTCGGGCCTAATGACTATACATTTAGATTTAAGATTTGAAAAATTGTTGATAACTCATATTATATATGAAGATACATTAAATAATATTTTCGGTAATTCGAAGTGAAAGCGGTCCTAGTAAATATTAGTTAATAACTTTTAATATTTTGTAAATCATTTTATTTTTTTCAAACGAATGTCTCTTAATTTTTTAGTTTTTTTTTTATCAATTGCGTATTACGAATTTAAAATAAGTTTAATTTTTGTTTACTACTTTTAAGCTAATAAATCACTTACTCGCTTTGCGAAAAAAAAAATACTTAAAGGCCTTTCAGGTTCTTTTAAAATAGAAAAAACATGGTGCGATCAAACGAATGTCTATCACTGTAATTTTTTTTTGTAATAATAAATATTTTATGAGAATATCATAAAATATTTATTGAGGGAATCGGCTTCAAATTGAGGTGGATTAAATTGGAAAATGATTTCGGGGGATGGAATTGTATATTTTAAATAACATTTATATAGTTTTCTTTTTAAACAAAATCTAAAGGGTTTTTCTACGAGAAGTATGTTTTCTAAAACAAATTAAATAAATAAATTTAAATTAAAATGATTAAAATTTTTATTGTATAACGAAGAGAAAATTTCGGCAATTATGATCTGGTAAATATCCACCGTGGCCACACTGACAGATATTAATTCTTTTATAAAAGTTTTTAACCACTTTTTGGTAAAATGGCCATCCTAAGGCCGAACTATAATATGTATAATCTGGCTTAAGCTAAAAGTTGGACGAAAAGTTTGTCAAATGTTTAAGCAAATCATAGAAGACTTTAACGGCGTTTAATAATCATATTTTGTATACTTATTACTATCCTTATACAAATTTATAATTTTTTGGTAATAGTTTTAAGAAAATTACCAAAAAAAAAAATTACACATACATAAATCGCTGTATGTATTATTTGGGCTAAAAGTACTAAAAAATGCAACTGTGTGCATCATTGAATTTATAAACAATAAAAAACTAAATTTTATTGCAAATTGTGTGTTAAAAAATGGAAAAGAAAATAAAATGTTTAAGGGCCCTCGTTCCTTTGAATTGTCGTTATAATAAAACGCATATCTTTTGTCATATAAGCTATTTTTTCTCTGTACATTTTCTATTAAATTTAGATAAAATATTTTTGCCCTCCATTAGAATTTGTTTACTAATATATCTATAACACAACTGTGCGATCAGTTTCGTACTTTGCTTAAGCAATTGACATTTGACGAAACTTGACGAAAAGTTTTGTTAAGTACATTATAGCGTACTTGCAAAGTTGTTTAAGTTGGCTTAAGCCTGCATATGCATATTATAGTTGGGCCACTATTTCGTTAATCACATTACGGATTTCGAATTTTAATGCTGTACTCGATTCGATTCGGTCCGTATAGACTCTGTAGCTCCATAAAAAGATAATCCAGTGAAAAAGCCGATATTTTTTACATTTTACTTTACACTAAAAAATAACTACCAACACTTGCAAAGGCCGGTATTATAAGTCGCAAATATGAATTAAACTTTAGATTTTTTAAACCCTACCGATATGTAAAGGTATGAACGATCTAATCTTCGACATTTCCATTTTTATTGAAGGTATACCCGAAATCGGTATGAGTGCTTAACAAAAATCTTACCAGAACTATAGGCTACTAACAATGCATCTAATCTAATTCTATTTAGTTTGATTGCAATCTGCTGTTTGAACTTTACATTTGCTGAATAAAAGAAATGCTGTTGCTGTTGTGCATATCCATGGCAATATAAGCAAAAGTTCAAAAGCATAACAAGTCAATAAAATATAATAAGTTATTTAAATACATTTTTGTATTTCTCAGTGAGTATTTGTATAGTGTGTGTTTGTATGTGGCTTATTTCCTGAATTTATGAATAAAATATATTGAAAATTGTTCCAATTTCGATGAACATATTCCATTTGTTTATATATACTTTGTCAAAAAAAATTTGTTTTAAAATAATAATTATGTTGTTTCAAGCTGTCTAAAAGATATTAGTCCTTTGCTTTTTCTAGCAAAAAAATAGAATATATTTATTTTTAAATAGTTATTAAAATATTTTACATGAGAGAAACTCAAAATGACATCACAGTTGGACCACTTGCAAATTATAATTTTAGCACGAAAACAACTGATAGAATAACAAAAGAATAGTGCAAGACTAAATGGCACTTTAAGGAGCGTTTCCACATTATCCTTAGTTTAAAGATTTGCACAATTAAAACAACGAATTTAAATTATGACTTTTCATTCACATATTGTAAATATATGATTTTACACAAACATAAGTTTCCCTGCTTGGCGTAATAGATGGCGCTGACATGACAATGTCATGTTATGGATACTATTTTGTTACACAAGAAAAAAATATGATCTGCTTTTACAGAAAATTTATATAAAGACCCTAAATTAATAGCATTATGTTCAGCTACAGAATTGATGCCCAAACCAACATTGTTGGCAGCGCTAGCATGCTGGCACTTGCTATGCCTAAATCTCGCGATTTTGATCTGATTCTACCGATGTATCTTACAAAAGCAATTATAAGAGTTATAAAACCCTAAGCATGTCTGTGCCGCTGTCTATATCTATATATATATTGTGACGTTTATACTTTTTATAAACCTCTTGTTGTTACTGAGTTCTTTATTGTAAAATAAATGACACCAGATTTTAGGGTTTTCAAATTAATTACAAGTTAATTTACTTTATCTGCACACAAAGTAAGATTTGTACGTTGGCACTACAGAACAATTAACTAAAAATGCAAGTCTTTACTTCACGAGGTTTATGTTTTAACTAACTAACTATCCTCAGACGCTGTCTTTTATATTTGTCCACTAGAGGTCTAGAAAAATTAAGAATTTTCTACTATCTTTTTATCAAATTTGGTTGTTGTTACGTTATTCTTTCAATGTATAGGCGTCTGTTGATCTATGTGTATTTTTTATGCTGATAAAGTTTCTTCCTGGAATTTATATTTTTATTTTAAGATAGTTGTTGTTGTCGTGTGTGCATAAGTTTTTTTAGCACACTACGCAGTTAGTAAAGAGCATAACCAGTTGTTTACTTTTTACTCCATTATTTTCCTTCAAAACTTAAGTAAGACGCATCCGTAACAATATATATATATATATATATATATATATACATCTCTGACAGATACGTTAAGTTTTATAGACATAAATGGAACAATCCATATTTTACACATTTTAAATTCCTGTTCACAAAAACGTCGAAGTTAATAAAAAATGTTTTCTTTAAGGTCTTTTTCCATCACATAACTTCAGAATCCGAATTGATTGCTCGGAATATATGCTTTCTCACATCATTTATTAACGGTTTCGCGAATTATTTTGAAATGTTTGATAAAAAGTTTATAGGTTTATACAATTCATTTAATCTTGGTGTAATGGTTACTTGGGTTTGGTATCATGGTAAGCATTTTTGCGAGTAAATACTTAAGGCGCAAAAGAGTTGTTAAAAACCTAAAGAATAATTTAGAATACCATGTGTGGCACTCTAATAGATTCTTATTACTCCTCCTGTAAGTAGAAGTGCCTTTTAAGCCAACAATTACTTTTTCAATCTAATTGAGATGTAATTTAGACGAGGATGCTGTTACAATATTTATTTATGATAACACTGTTATGTCGGTTGGAAAATTCGAGGTAAAGACACATTTTAATAGTTTAACATTGCTGTTATAAGATGCTAGTAAATAAAGCTAGATAAGAATAACCAAATAAAACGTTGGCGGCGCTAGCACTTGCTCCGGCTAAAGCTCGACGTTTGATCTGATTTTACTAATCAAATGCAACTTTAGCTTTTCCCGAATATTTAATTTTTACCCTGTCGTTTTTTTTGTATGGAGCCTGTATTGCGCCTGTCTCAGAAGGGCGATTATGTTGTCTAAAAATATCACGAATTTTACGAAATGTAACTTTAACAGAACCACCATTTTCATAATGGATTTTTAATTATTTTAATGCGATTTTCGTGCGAAATTGAATTAATTTTAATAATTGCCAATTTATCTTCTACGAATAGGTCAAAAAAGTAAATGTCAAAACTATCATTGCTGTGGGTGTTGCCACAGTTGAAAAACAAACTTATTGTTGAAAACCCCGATACATTTAAATAAATTATATTGCATGAAATAATTATTAGTGCCGAAAGTACGGTTTAGTAAAACTATGCAATTTTGTGTTTTACTATTCCAACAGCAGTATAAAATAAAATGGCAATACTTAAACCTATTGCTGGCAATTAAGCTATGAAATTTCTTTGCCCCTCAGCGAAGTTTCTTGAAATTGGCTTGTTCTCCTAAAAGTGAATGCTTTTAAATTATTTTATTTGTTCTTTTCTGTTTTACCTCCAGATACATTAGAAAATACTGCTAAAAGGTATAACAAATTAAATCAAGTATTAATTAACTGCATATATCAAAAGCATTTTAAGTTTATTGAACTCCAGGCAAATTAAAAATCATAAAAATTAAGAAAAAACCCTTTTTATTCAAGCAACATTAGCAACATTTGTTTATGACACGATGTTTGCCTAATCATTTACACCAAAGCAAAGTTAAGAATATTTGTTAGTAAGCCTGATCACTTTATGCAGTATAGGTATGTTCTTTTGTTTTACAACGAATATAAATCATTAGGTAAGTTCAATTACTAAAATTGTTTACAAATTTGTAACAATTGTAACTAGAAAGCGTTCATTATGAAAAACATAATTTGTAACGAGAGAGCATCGAAAGAGCGTAAAAATTCCGAGACAGAAAAATTCTTGCAAGTTGTGTTTACAAAACAATATTTCTAAATTAAGTTGAACATTTTTCTTCCATATATAAATTATTTATTGTATCTTCAAAATAATATGAACTATCAACAAGTTTTCAAATCTTAAATCTATATGCACATAACCATTAGGCCCGACCAGTGGTGTCAGACATAATCCTAGTGACAGCAATTAAAATAATATCTTAACAAATTTTCACAATAAAAAAATAAATAAAAACTATTTTCAAGAGATTCAATTGATTTAATTTGTAGGGTTATTGACCAATACCCTTGTGTCGCTCCCTTTTAATCGGATGTGACCTCTATAATTCAAAATATTCCGAGCAAGGGGATTCGGGTGGTACTCGAGTTCAGTTAAATATTTGCCCGCGTATTGAGCAATTTCAGTTGAAAATAAAAAAGTTTTGGAAAATTTACGAAATTGTAAGTAAATGTAAAGTTTTTAAACGATAAAAAGTATTAAAAGGATAACAAATTTATTTTTGTGTAAATTAGTAGCAACAGAAGCAAAAAAAGGCGTCTAATGAAACTGAACTAAGCAGTTCAGCATCTGGTACATCAGTGGCTGTTATTTTGAGTGTTGTAAATATTATGAGTACCTAGCAGCTACTGAATAATTTACACTAAGCAGGCAAATAGTGCAATTAGTTCAGATATATATTTGCAAATGAATTAAAATTAATACATTATTTACTACTGCTTTTGGGGTTTGATGCTGGCAGCAACACGATATTTTTTGTTTTGAATAAAGAAAACTTTTATTACAATGAAACTGAATATTGCTTAAATTTGGTTCCTTTAAAAATATATTTAACCCGTTTATTATTTTATTTATTTAACCAATTAATAGGAGGCTTACCCTTATTGAATATTCGATTTAAATACAGATTGCTATAAGTATGTGAATATGCTACAGAAAGTAATAGGGCAATTTTGTTTGCAAAAACGAATTAAAACATCCGTTTTTTACCTTTTAGCCTTACTTAGAAAGTTTATAAACCGTCTTGAAATTCATGAAAACATTCTGTTGAGGGAAGTATTTAATTCCCAATCTGGTTTTAATTGGTCAAACACTGTTGGCTGTATGCATTATGAGCTTTAAACTTCACATTAGTTAACAAACACTTTAAGGCTAACAGACGTTTGTTAAAAAATGGTATTCATAAACAGTACTTTAGCTAATGTATGCTTTAGTAAAATTAGTATTTTGATTCTGGCAATGCCACTATTTTCAGTTGTCACGTTGTAGTTAACGATGTATAAAAATGAACATTATTTATTCGAGTAGTTAGATCCATAAAAAATGTTTTTATTGTTTTCAGCACAATCAACATATTTTTTTTTGTGTTTTCTATTAATCTTTTTAATAAAAAGCAAAAAACCCAAAAAAGTTTAATTTGCAAGGCTTACGAAGAACTTAAAAAGAATTTGTTCATATTAAAAAATAATTATTCGGATAACGAGCTTATTTTGATTATATCAATAAAACTTTCGTTTAAAATAATTAATTATAATTATATTTTTGTAAAATATAAAAAAAAGATGTAAAAATGTTTTATATTGAATGGCATGTTATGTTCTAGTTTTTATTATTATTTGTATACTAAAATTTGTTTTAATACACATTTTGAAACATTTTTGCAATAACAAAGCATAATTGTAATTGAGCCGTTTACATTGAAAGTGGCATAAGTCACAACTGAACAGTTTTTTTTTTATTTTTAATAAATTTGAAATTAATACGTTAAGAAGTATTGAGATTTGTTTGAGAGGAGTGTTGATAATTAACGGTATAACAAAAATGTTTATTTTGAAAGTGGCCTTATTCGCTGTACTCAGGAAATTAATTACGGAGCTTAGTGTGAAAGAAATGGAAACATGTAATAAGTGTGTGTGAAGTATTGTTGTAACCATTGGACTTATTTTTATTAATTCGAAAGAATAGTGCAGTTTAGTGAACTATATTATAGTGATATCTAATATACTACACATAATTAGCATTATTTTATTATTTTTTTTATTCTCAGGAGGTTGCTTCGAGTTGTATTAAATATCTAAGAATGTCACAACTCAAAAGCATACTATTGCACATAGTGACTTATGTAAAGAAAAGAAGATTTTATTTCAACACAATCATTAGAAAAATCCGTTTCAGAAAGAAAACTAAATTCAGACTAGTTAAAATGGCTGAAAATTAAAATGTTTTATAAACTAATTTAAAATAAAAAGATGACAATAACAAAGTAACTTATGCCACTTTTAAAATAAACGCCTAGGTTTATTGTAAACACAATTTGTTTTGTTTTTGAACTTTCAATAATAAAATTGAACTGTCAATTTAGGTTTAACGTAGGTTTTTCCTACTTTAAAGTTAACAAAGGTATTTTGAGGTAAAAGCGTTTTTTGAATACAACTTTAGGCAATTATGCTTAACAACGGCAGTTAAACCTGCTTTAAGTTTTTATGCATACAGCCGTTTATATTTATCTCCACTTGGACTTTTGCTTTAGCTGTATAAATCTAACGCATTCGATAGTGGCTTTGAGTAGCGTCTACCGAAATTTTATTCGCACTCAACTTCAAGCTCTAACACAGGCTAATGTCTGTATATATACTCGCATATGTGTGTGTGTGTGTGTGTATTTATATACATATGTGTATGTTTAAATACTAATATATGGGTGTATATATATAATTTTGTATAATAGTATTTAGGTTTTGTTTATTGTTTTATTTTTAAGCTTAGTTTTAGGTAGGCTTATGTTCCTAACTTGAGATCTTAATGATCTCTGTTATCTTTTGTTATATGTTTGATCATTATAATATTGTAGTATTGTTACCTTTTTTATTTAAGACCATACCAATTTGCATTAGCATAAAGCGTTTACTTTTAATATTGCCATTTCCCGTCGTTACTGGCCGGTTTGTATTCGATGGCAATATTATTTCATCTACTGGCGGAGGACAACCAAACAACATAATACGTTTACTTTTACTATGTTTATTAAAATAATACTTTACGGTTTTAAGTTATTTCTTTTATTAAACAGTGTTACAAAATTGAATGAAATAGAAAAACCTGGGACCGGATATTATTTTTCTTGTAGGGCTTGGTTTTTGGACCTTTGCGCACTTATAAGCCTGTAACTTTGTTCATAATCATCCGATTTCCAATTTCTTACTATGGTTGGAAAGAAGAGATCTTTCGAATGATATATATAATTATCTACGAAAACTTGAGAAATTTGGGTGTTATTGTCCAGCAAACACAAATTTTCCAAATTTGGTGACGTTTTTCTACATTATTTTATTAAGAAACTATAATACTATTGAATTATTCAAAAAGTACGTTTACTTACGATTACAATGCATATTTGGGGTTAAAAATTGATAAGCAATTGACTGAGTAATTTAACTTTTAATAAAAACAATATGTTGTAACTGTTACAAAACCGATAACTGAAAGTAATGATCTACCGACAACGAGCAAATCTGTCGATGTAACAGAAAAACATTCTGAAAAAGAATATTTCCTTCCACCTAGATCTACATCAACGGAACGGAATTTTTTGTCAAAAGCTGATTTCGACGATCTTATTCGTGATTTACACTTGTCAAAGCGGCAATCTGATTTCCTCGGGTCGCGAATATAGCAGTGGAATTTGGTGGATAAAGATTTCGTTATAACATATGGCAGGAAAAGTGACCAGAATTGGTTACATGAAAAAAGTTTTGAAACAAGCTTCAATGACAGTGATCTCGTGTATTGCGTTGATGTATCCAAACTATTTTCGGCATTAAATCACAATTATAAGGTAAAAGTAAGTTTTCTTATAAAAATGTATGACTTTATTTTTATTAATTTAGGATTTGTAATGTAATATCTAGCTTAAAAGCTGTTTTATAACCAAAATCAATTACCTTCAGTTCCAGTCGCATATGCGACTAATACAAAAGAAACTTACGAAGTAACGAAAGTGTGTATGGTGAAATGGGCTGCAACATGTGCATAAAAATTTTTTTTCTGCATTCGCATTTGGATTTTTTTCCAGATAACCTGGGCTCAGCTCAATGATGAACAAGGCGAACATTTTCACCAGGAAATGGCAACTATTGAAAAACGCTTTGAAGGAAAAGATAAGATAAGATAAATATGATTTCAGAATATTGCTCTTCACTTAAACGAGAAACTCATGATGCTGATTTACAAAAAAAAAAACGGTCGAGCAAACACTTTTGAGTTAAATAACCAAAAAAAAAAAAATTTCTATAAAATGTTTAAAAGTTTATTTTCATGAAAACTTAAATAACTCAGTCAATTGCTCATCTATTTTTAACCCCAAATATGCATTGTAATCGTAAGTAAACGTACTTTTTGAATATAGTCAATAGTATTATAGTTTCTTAATAAAATAATGTATAAAAATGTCACCAAAGTTCAAACATTTTTAAAAAATCTACAAAATTTGTGTTTGCTGGACAATAACACCCAAATTGCTCAAGTTTTCGTAGATAATTATATATATCATTCGAAAGATCTCTTCTTTTCAACCATAGTAAGAAATTGCGCAAAGGTCCATAAACCGGTTTTTAACCGTAAATCCGGATTTTGGAGGTGTTCGGCAAATTTCACTATTGGAATCTTGTTTTACTCGACAAGCCCTACAAGAAAAATAATATCCGGTCCCAGGTTTTCTGGACTGTCGTACCGTGTTATCTTACCATAAATTTTGTTACCTATTTTAAAGTCTCAATAAAAATTAAAATTAATTAATTTATGAAAATAGTTGGAAAATGAAACACAAAGTTGGATATAAACACTTCTGCGAACTCATTCTGTCGTTATTTTCGATGTTTGAAATAAAAATTATATGTTTAGGTAGGCTGTTATAACATATAAACTAATCAAAAATAGATATTTTATTCATTCACTTTGTTTAAAAGTAGCTAATCACACTTATCGTATTTAGCGTATTTCGACTACGCCTAGTACTAGATTAAATAAAATTGCAAAATTCCTTTCCTTTAAGCATGTTGGTAAACGTATATCTTTTGCTAAAGTACATCTAAATTGGCCAGAGGAAAAGTGGAGAAATGTCTTATGGACTGACGAATCCAAAATTGTTCTTTTAGGTAGACAGGGTTCCAGATATTTTTTCTGTAGGCCCCTAGCAGCGAATACAAGCCACAATTCACAGCAAAAACTATCAAATATGGTGGTCATAGTATTATGATATGGGGTTGCTTCTCATATCAATGTATGGATCCTATATATTAGACCAAAACCATTATGGATTCATCGGTTTATGTAAAAGTCCTTGATGAAATTATGCTGTCGTATGCTTCCTATGAAATCACCAAGGCAATGGCCCCAAACACACCAGCAAAATGGTGAAAAAACGGTTCAACGATAACTCTACCAATGTAATGGAGTGGCTTGCACACTCTCCAGATTTGAACCCTATGGAAAATCTGTGGACAGACATAAAAAAGGATGTATCTACAATAAAACCAATGAGAGTGGAAGAGCTCTGGGAGGTTGTGCAGAAAATTTAGAGTTCCATTCATTTAAAAATGCGAGCATTTAGTGGATTCCATGGGAATGCCTTATGTCGCGGTAATAGCAAACAAAGGGCACGCGACAAAGTATTGAAACCATAGAATTAATTTATCTACAAGATATCGGAGTGAAATTTTTTTATTTATTTTAAGCAAGACCACCAATTTTTGTTAAAAAATTAAATTAATTGCAGTGCTTTTTTTTTACTGTGTAGTTTTTAAGCTTTATGTTTAAATTAATTAACGTATTATAAACTTTTGAAAAAAACCAAATAATTTTCTTACGATAATAAACCATTAACATCAAAGATTTTATTATTTTGTTGTGACTTGAATCGGCCCAACAGTTAAACAGATGTAAAGCGAATCTGTATAAATTTACCCGTGGTGCTACTGTAGTGACCGCAGCTTATATACAAGTTAAAAATAATGCTCTTGAATGCTCTTTTGGCAGCAGACGTATTGCTGCCGCTATTGAATTCATGCTATTGAATTCTTGCTATTGAATTCATGCTATTGAATTCACGCTATTGAATTCACCCTATTGAATTCACGACACGAATCAAATATTTCTTATCAATATAAAGATTTTACTTAAACACTTTCACAAAGCAAATTCAGAGTTACTTACTTTATCGTTTATTGCAATAAAACCGTTACAAAAATAGAATATTAAATTATCTCGCCTAAATCGTTTTTGTCACTGATTTCAGTTTTGAAAACGATCATCGCATACGTAACAACTATATAATTTAATTTTCAATACTTTTTAAAGGCCTGCACCTATTTGTTCATAAAAATCGCTATATCTGTGTTAAAATACGTAAAAACGTATGTAGTCGTATATGTGTTTTTATAGCAATAAAAATCAAATTGCTTTCGTTGCTAAACTCATGATTATCAGAAAGCAAGAACAACTGTACATATGTATCGACTAATGAAAAAAAATCAACGATTATATGCTGTAGGCGAATGATTCCCAAAGTGGTCTTTATCGACCCCTAGGGGTCTATGACAATCTGCAAGGGGTCTACGTCAGCGAAAAAAAATTTGGGGGTCCATGAAATCAAAATGGGGGTCCACGATACACTGATAGTACTTATTTACTAACATCATACTATCTTATAATATCAAGACATATACATTATTTATAAAAGTACCTATAAAGTAAAAAATTTATTATATATGTTTATAAAATTGTGTAAGTTGTACGATGTTGGTATTCGCTTTGTGGTCGCAATACATTTTGAACTTCTAATGTTGAAAGACGTATTGATGAATTGAGTTCTGATATTGAAAGCTTCTTATGTAATTATTTGCAAACAACCCATTTCTCT
This sequence comes from Trichopoda pennipes, assembly GCA_030448955.1. Taxonomy (NCBI): domain Eukaryota; kingdom Metazoa; phylum Arthropoda; class Insecta; order Diptera; family Tachinidae; genus Trichopoda; species Trichopoda pennipes. The sequence goes on along the minus strand of JASKUP010000010.1, from coordinate 4,079,251 downwards.
ATACAACTGGACGAGTCAACTTTACCTGATAATGCAGCATTATTATTGGCATATGTTCGTTTTATTATAAATCAAGAAATCTACGAGAACTGCTCTTCGCAAGAACTTTGATAACCGACACTAAAGGTGAATCAATATTTCATGTTTTGAAGGATTACTTCACTGAAAAAGCAATTCCTTTATCAAATATAATATCAGTAGCTACAGATGGTGCACCTACCATGGTTGGACGTCATCGTGGATTTATAAGCTATTTAAAACAAAATGTGTCAGGGGTGTTGGCAATACATTGCGTCATTCATCGACAACATTTAGTTGCTAAAAATTTGAGTGTTAGATTGCATGAATCACTTCATTTAGTCATTGATGCAGTAAACCCAATCCGAAGCAACGCGTTGAAAACGCGGTTATTTGCGCAGTTGTGTGAAGAAAATGACGAACACTTTCATCAATTACTCCTCCACACTGAAGTACGCTGGCTGTCGAAAGGCTTATGTTTGACAAGATTTTTTGCACTTTTTGAGACTATTTTAGAATTTCTGGATACTAAAGGCAAACTTTAAAAAGAAAATTTAATGAAGAGGAAAGCAGACATCGCCTATTTAACAGATTTGTTTACAAAATTTAATAAGGTTAATTTGCAATTACAAGGCGACAGTTTAAATTTGATTAAAACAAAGTCCATCTTATCAGCGTTTCTTGCCAGAGTTAAACTAATGAAGCAAAATATTGGACGGGGCGAATTTTCGCAGTTCCCCAATTTGTCACAGACAAGCTGCCAGGAAGACGACGTTTCAACTTACGTTCAACATTTAAATGTCCTCTATTCAGATTTTGAATCTAGGTTTGAGGATATTTTGACTATGGTAATACCACAGTGGATAATTAATCCATATAGTGAAATAGAAGAAACGAATGTCATAATACAAAAGAAACTGACTGAACTAAGTACAAACGAAGAACTTAAGATTCAGTTTAAAAATGGATATCATAAATTCTGGCTGCAAAACAACATACCACTTACTTATCCCGTATTACGGAATATAGCAAGGAAATTTTTAATTTCCTTTCCCTCGTCATAGTTAGTGGAAAGGGGGTTCAGCGATGTTGCCAATCTCCTAACAAAAAAAAGAAACAGACTGGACCTCATTAGCCGGGAAATTTAAGATTAACCCTTACAAAATGAAGGCAAATGTTAATAATTTATTATTAAAGCATCAGGTTCATCCTTCTCACTAGAAATATTGACTTATTGCTTATGTTATTTTTTATGTTTATTTAATGTTGCGTATATTTTACGTAACAGATACAATATTTTATTTTGAGTAGTTTTAATTTAAATTCAATTAATAAATGTATGAATTAACACGTGTTTTTACTTTAAGTTTTTAACACTAATCTTCACTACAGTTAGAAATTTACAGGAAATCAATATCAGGTCAGTAGGGGATCTACCCAACACAAAAAAGTTTTAATTCCGAAGGCTCTGATTAGATTTCATTAAACCAAATTAAGATCGAATAGATAGATTCAAAGATTGACGGTGGATGTACTGAGAGTTTTGTTTTCTGAAAACAAAAAAAAAACACAATATTTTTAAATAATAGATAAAAATGAAATTTACTTTTCTGTTATATGGATTTATCTAAAACTATATTTTCCATGGCAAAAAAAGTTATAAACATTGAAATCGTTTTAGCATTGAAAACACATGTCATTAAATGAAGGAAATAAGAAAATACAAAAACAAATTTGATAATAACTGTGAATTGACATTAGAAAATTTCAGTCAAAGCCACATGAAATGTAAAACAAATTCAATGAATTCGCTTAAATTTGCGAATACAGTGTGATACAAAACAAACTGCGTTGCTAACAAAATATTTTACTAAGTTAATAAACTTTTTTACTCTGCCAAATAAAGCTGCAGTGCATAATATTTTTGAAGAATGGCGCATTAAGTTCGTAATGAAAAGAGTTTTGATTCTAATGCTAAAAGAAATTACACCGAAGGTCCCGCCCATCTAAAAGGAATACCTTAAAATTCAAGTTTAAAGCTTTGCTGTAATAGATCTCAGCGCTAAGAAAGTATAAATTTATTTAAATTATTTGCTAATTATCCCCACTGTGCTCCATAATATCGGATAACCAGCTTAGTGTGGATATTAATTATTTATTATTTTTTAAAATTTTAACAAAACAAATAAAACAACTTAGCAGTTACCTTCCCAATATAGATGTTCTTCTTCAGCAAATTAAAAAAGACATTAGGAAAGTTCACAAAAACTGTTAAAATATTTTCCTTTGAATTAGGAAAATATATTTTAATTTTACTTAAAATAAGTAAATTCTATTCAACAAAGACAATTTATATTTGTATCTGTATACTGATATAATTAAAGCAGTGATCTTGATGAAGTATGCTGGCAAAAAAAAAAAAAACTTAAGAAAAATTGTCAAAAATATTTTGGAAAACCCCAATATTCCCGACAATACCGATACCGCAAAAGGCTTTCAAAACATGTAAATGTGAATGGAAGTCACAATATGTTAAGTACTTTATTTCAAAATGATAATCACAACAAGATGAAGAGGTGAACGTTAGAGCTGCAAAACATTCAGCAATTATCGTAAGGAATATTACAAAGAGGTGGTCTAATGTCTAATATTACATCGGCTAAATATAGATCATACCGATCACATTCTGCTTTTCTTTAAATGATAAAAACATTCAAGTTCATATATATGAAATAAAGAAAGAGTAAACGCTAATAGCTTAGATCGTTCAAGACTAAATAATATATTCATATTTTCAGCGTATGTTTAAAATACTGTTTTTTTAAATAGCACATAATGTTGTATTTTTCTTTCAGATTTCAACAATATTGTTGCGAAGATACTTAGTTAAAATTATTAAAAAATAATTATCCCTAAAAAAAAGTCAAGTTAAATGACCTAATGCGCCTCTTTACAAAATAAGAAATCTTATGAATACTAGAAAGCAAAAACATATTACATTAAAATTCTACCAGCTAAGATTAATAATCAGAAAATAAAAACAGCTAAAAGAAGAACAAGAAGACACAGCAGCAAATGAACACCTACACTGAATAATGATAACACCATCATCCATATTTGATTTACTTAAATGGATGTTTTCGAGTAAATACTAGAACCAATCCAAATGTCCGTCTCTGTTAGCCTCACAAATGCGTGCCCTTTTAACCAAATTTTTCAGTATATTTTCACTAATTTCACGCAGTATTTCATTAATTTCATCACAAATATTTTGCTTGAGTTGCTCAAGCGTTTTTAGTTTGTTTCCACAAACTTTGCTTTTCATATATCCTCACAAATAAATGTCCGGAGCAGTCAAATCAGGCGACCGTCGAGACCAATCAATATCATCATTTCTTAAAATAACTTGTTGTGGAAAGAGATCTCGTAGTAATTCCATTGTAACGTTGTACCGTCTTGTTGATAGCAAATTTTTTTTGTTGTTGCAAAAAGAGAAGTAGCACTTCAGGCAACAATGCCTATTTAGTCAAGTACCGTGCTACATTCTTTAGGAAAGGGATAGAGAAGAGATAAGACAGGTGGTGAAAATAGAAGGATAGTTACGGAAATTAACTGCCGTATAAGACAGTACAGTAACCAGTGACCATGCCTTCACCACTGAACAGCCCCACCGTCAGCCAATTTTTGTTTTTAGTGACAAAAACCAATATCTTTGTGGGGAATAGAACCCACAACCCCAAGTCTTGCAAGCTAGTGCACTACCTATTAGCCAACAGGGGCACCTGTTAATGTTAACCATATGTTAATCAAGCCCAAAGCATGCAGTTGTGGCGTTAATAAGTTTTCAATATCAATATCGCCGTTTTCATTTTCAAAGAAATAAGGTCCAATGGCCAAATTGCACACCAGACTGTCACTTTTAAGGTGACTGTTGAATAATTTGAGGGTTCTCCATACCCCAGAACCCACTATTCTGTTTATTCACAAATCCACTCGAATGAAAATGTGCCTCGTCACTCATTATAATTTTTTATTGAAAATGGGGTTAAGATGGGCGAGCTTAGTTTATTGGCATATGTACAGTGGCGTAAATGGTCTTGTGGAAGAAGCTCTTGTGTTAACTGAATCTTGTACGGAAATAAATGCAAATCTTTGTGCAAAACTGTGCACAGCGTCGTATAGAGGTTGATGGATTGTTTTGAACACTTTCTTGAGCAGCAGTAATGTTTTCAGCCGATCTTGCAGTACTTTTAGGTGCCCCTGTAGGCTAGGAGGTACTGTACTAGCTTGTAAATATGGGGGTTGTGGGTTCGATTCCCAACGAAGACCTTGGTTTTTTTCACTACAAAAGATAAAAATTGACTGTCGGTGGAGCTGCTCAGCGATGAAGGCATAGTCACTGGTCGCTGTTGCTGTCTTTATACGGCAGTTAATTTCCCACTATCCTTCTGCTTTCACCACCTGTTTCATCTCTTCTCTATCCCTTTCCTAAAGAAGGTAGCACGGTACTTGAATAGGCATTAAATAGGCATTGTTGCCTGAAGTGCTACTTCTCTAAAAAAAAAAAAAAATTTGTGGTCCATACTTGGGCCTATCACCTCAGACCCTTTTCTTTGCAATCATTCATTACATGATAAATAATGCGTTTTGTTGGGACGTTATTTTTCCCAAAAATTTTCCGCAACTTTCTCATCGTCACAGTAATCGATGATTGATTTTAATAAAATGTTATAACGATTAAAACACGTTGGTTTATGGAATATTTTTCCATAATAAATTTGTCATGTGTCTACTTCACGACTGCCAAATATGAACTGTCAAGACTAATGTTTACCAAAATGGCGGCAAAACAAAATACTATATGTATGCATATGAGATAAAACAAGAAAAATAATAGCTGGGATCCTTCAACGCTAACTAAACAACTCAAAAGTACTTTGGAAAGCTTAAGGCACTAAATACAGAATGTAACAAATATTTAGAAAAAGTAAAATTTCCAAACATGTTTTTCTTTATTGATCTCGAAATACAGTTAATAAAAAGATGTATGATATTTACTGCTATTGTTAATATGTTATTACCACTGAAAACGTAATATATTGTGCAATGTGACCAATGCCAAAAATTTATTCATATCATTACTTATTGTAGAAAATTTTAAATTGTCTAAAACGTGCCTAAAGTCTCCTACTAAAGACGATTGTAATCTTAGTTCATGTATAAATTCTGTACAGACTCATACAGCCAGGTGCAAAAGCTGTATTGTATACAAACAATTGTTGAAGAAGAAATTACATCAAAATTCCGTTAGCTGATGTAAAAATTGCAACTTCAATTATAACAATTTCGAGTATTCGAACATAAATAAGGCGAGTTATTCAAACGATAATAATTTGATTACTTTATGATTTTAAAGAATTGTTAAACACATTTTTGGAAAAGTTGGAAAAAATAAATACCAGTTATTTAGCATGGAAAATATGCAATTAAATTTAAATATTTCGGAGACACACTTTATAATTTAAAATACAGTGGTATGAATAGGCAACATTCATTTAAGAAAAAATCCAAATTATAGCTGAGTACCCATTTGAGATTTTTGAAAAAACACGGCACTCCAGAACGATGCCTTGATATCGTTGCCTATCCATGAGATATATTGAAAAACAAAAAATATTGTTCAGGAGTATTTTGTGGTCTACAACACGCTCCTGATAAAGTGTGGCACATCGGTATGTATTTTATATAAAAAAAATATAACTAAAACCTTTTTAATTGCTTTGAAAACAGATAAAAGTTTTAATGTTTAGATTAGCACAGATACTTCCGAAATACATAACATACAAATCTGCAGTCCCACAAGGCACTGTATACAAGGCAGATTATGCTGCTATTTTAAGTTTTTACAATCGCATGGAATATTACAGTACCTCAACCAAATGAACTAGAAATAGAAACAATAGAAACAAATGGAAAATGAAAGTCCGCAGGGATAAGTTTCATTTGACGTTCATTATAATAATAATATTATACCACAAAATGAATTGGCTAAATATCTGGGACAATAACAACAAAAACGAGATTTAATTATTAAAACGATAGAAGTATTATTTCAAAACTAAAAAAAAATCAAATCAGTGTAGTCCTATGTAATCAACTTTAAGGTACAGTGCAGTTCTAGTCAAGACCTCGCGCTTAAATAATTTAAGAATTTAGTTAAATTTATTTTATAGATAAGCTTACCCATTCTATTTAATTATTAATGCTTCTATTATGAAAAGCAACCCAAAGTTCATTTACTGAAGTTAAAATTATCATTATAAATAGCATACTGGGACGTTACTGATAATCTTTATTTTGACATTTTAGCTACTAAAGTATTTCTAAACAATCAAGCGATTTAATTCAAAAAAGTAAATTTTAACAGCAAAGGATTTTATTTTTAATGATGATAAGCCCAGTCGAAGAATCAATTAGAAAGAATCTAATCCCATTTAATTATCATGTTCACAGTAAGTAGATGTTTATGTTAAGATAACTTTTTAAATTAAAAACGAATTAAAAATTTTTCCTTAAAATGAATTCACACATAATCGAAGGTATCACACCAAATGGTTCAATGGTCGAAAGGTGAAAATTGAAATCTTGTGGGGCTTAAAAACACATGCAGAATTAAACGAATACCTCTGGGTCTAAGAGAATCCCGTGGTGCCAATGGTGCAACAATTGAAAAATGGCCACTTAAAAGGTTATTTGAAACCATTAAAACTCTAGAGCTAGTTGACCCTTTGAGACACCGATGAAATCTTTTTGCGGATAACTATTCTCGCAGTACTAATATACCCATTGAGGACATATCTATTTTTTAAAGAATTAGGATCCCTAGAAGACGAAATGGATGACCAAGAGGGCAGACCGTGATTGATTTACATCCGCACCTGGCCATGAAGCCTTAATCAGATGGTGGTCAACCACTATGCATAATTTGGAACGTCATGCTCGTCCTAGAAGCCGAAGCTATAATTCTATGCAACAGAACTTTCTAGTTGCAACTTCGATGATTCTAGGGCAGGGCTGCAAATCATCACTCCTTGCTTAAGAGTTGGAGACTTTCCAACTAATGTCCAGAACACATGTCTAGCATGCTCACTGGATCTGAAAACATTTCACCAGGTAGGTGTTATTAAAGGTAAAATGAACCCGGCCACCATTAAACTGACCTGTCTGTTATGGGGACGCGAAACCACAACCACCACGTTGCTCTCATATAGGGGCCATCCTCAATAATCAGCCAGAGAACTATTAAATGTCTAAAGAGACAAATAATAAGTGGAGTTTCCAGTTGAACCCCTGCTTCCCCAGTTGCACTGTGTCTAGATAGTCGAAGTTCTATAAAGACCATATTAATGTGCCCCCGGGGGGAACCAAGAGGGCAATAAAATCGCTGAAATGACAATAGACGCCCATGAGGCGAATCTTAACAATGCTTTTACGCTTCAAAATGCTTTTATATGTTCAAAGCCACTGTCCTTACAGTACAACTAGTGAAAGAAAGAATCGAAAATATTGTTATGTTTATACCTTTTATAAACGTTTTGTTGTGAGTTCTTTATTGCAAAATAAATAACACCAGTTTTTCGAGTTTTTAAATTAATAACAATTTTACTTAACTGCACAAAGTTAACACTACAAAACAATTTACTTCTTTACTTTACGAAGTTTATTTTTCAACTAACTAACTATCCGCTCAGATGCTGTCGTTTGTACTTGTCCGCTAGTGGTCTAGAACAATAAAGAATTTTCTACTTCCTTTGTATCACTTGTTTTTGTTGTTATGTTATTCATTTAACGTATAGGCGCCCGTTGGTCTGTATGTATTTTTGTTTTCATGCTGATAAAGTTTATTCCTGGAATTTATTTTAAGAAAGTTGTAGTCTTGCGTCCACAAGTTTTCTTAAAAAACTACGCAGTTAGTAAACAGCATACCCAGTTGTTTACTTTGTTTCTTAATTATTTTCCTTTAAAACTTAAGCAAGCCGCATCCGTAGCAATATTAAAGAAATCGAAAACATATACAATACATAATTATATTTATATGTAATATGAATCGGCACCGCATATTACAGTTAAAACGTTGTTATGGATAATAGCAACAGCCAAATAATGGATTTTACTAGCTGAGTATGACTCGAGGGCACTCCACACATTGTTAAATACACTAGTACTATGGTAAGCCCAAAGTTAAAATAATGAAAAACAAAAATACAGGGTAATTCATATTTGGCTCTTAGCTCTCTTTTCCGTTTGCCAAAGGTTTCACATTTAATTTAGATCATCACCTTTAACATCTGCAAGATTATTTTGCTGAGGATTTAATTATTTTGCCAATCACTATATTAATTTTATTCACTTAAAATAAAAAAGTAACGCAATGAAAATAATTAAATTTTTTATTATGTAACGTTGAGCTTCTTTATATAATTATATATAGGGTCTGCCGAATAACTTTTTTTTTTGTTTTAAATGCTATAAACAAAACTACTGAATATTTTCTCAAATTTCTTTTTTTATTGGAAGGTACAATCCTTCCGGTAAATAATGGAAAAATGGCTGCCTCGGCTGGCCATGCAGTAGCCTACATGATCGGTCCAGTTTTGAGGCACATTATCGATTGTGTGCAGCTGTATTTCACCAATGCCTTCACGAATATTGTTCTTTAAAGCGTCAATTGTCTCTGGCTTGTCGGCGTAACACTTATCTTTGACGGCAGCCCACAAATAACAGTCCAACGGTGTCAAATCGTAGATCCGAGGTGGGCAAACGTCATCAGCTTTGCGGCTGATAATGCGATCTTGAAAAATAGGGCGCAAAATATAAAGTGTAGCTTCGGTTGTGTGGCACGTAGCGCCGTCCTGTTGGAGCCAAAAGTTGCTAATATCCTCCTCTTAAATTTTTGTGAACAATAATTCGTTCAACATGGCCCGATAACGATCGCCATTGACTGTAACGGCCACTCCTTGCTCACATTCGAAGAAAAATGGCCCAATTATGCCTATGGACAGGTGCCCCTGTAGGCTAGTAGGTAGTATACTAGCTTGTCAGTATGGGGTTTGTGGGTTCGATTCCCAACGAAGACCTTGGATTTTTTTCACTACAAAAATAAAAATTAACTATCGGTGGGGCTGCTCAGCGATGAAGGCATATTCACTGGTCGCTGTGTGCTGTCTTTTATATACGGCAGTTAATTTCCGGCTATGCTTCTACTTTCACCACCTGTTTCATCTATTCTCCATCCCTTTCCTAAAGAATGTAGCACGGTACTTCACTAAATAAGCATTGTTGCCTGAAGTGCTACTTCTCTTTAAAAAAAAATCCGCACCAAACAGTAACTCGTTTGGGTGCGTCATTTTTCAATGTATGCGTGCGGGTTTTCTGTGCCCCAAATGTGACAATTTTGCTTGTTTACATACCCACCAAGATCAAAATGAGTTTCATTTGAAAAGATGATTTTTTTTTGCAACATCGGCATCTTCTGTAAGTCGGTCGCAGGCCCATTTAACGAAGCGAAAATGCATTGGATGGTCACTTGCCTTCAACTCCTGAATCAATTGGACTTTGTATGGCACCATACCAAGGACTTTATGCAAAATTCGTCTCAATGATGTCTCTGAAATGTTAAATTGTTGAGAACGACGGTGAATTGATGTTGATGGCGCTTCACACACACTTTCTGTCACAGCAGCAATATTCTCGGGTGTACGCACTGTTTTTGGCTTTTCACGCTTTGAGGATTCCAGTTTCTTTCACTTTTTCACAAGATAACGAACATACAGAGCTGACGGTGCTTCTCTTCTTCCAAAATGCATACGCAATTTTCGCACACATTCTGCAACATTACCATGATTTTCAAAGCAATGTCGCCATATTTCCCAGCGTTGTTCAAGCGTATGCACAACCATATTTGTTCAGCGGAAGGATAAAACTAATTATCTGTCAAATCAATCAAACATGTGTTAAGTGTTACCATTCACGAAATAAAAAAAAATGTTAGATAGCGGACCCTTTATAATGATTATTAATATGGCCCGGATGTCGTTTAAAAATTAACAATAAATAGTTCACTCTTAAAACATATTAAATTATTTCACTTTACTTTACTTTTAATTTTTAAGCCTAACTGGCCAAATACCAAACATCCTAAAAAATAATTATTAGTTATAATTACGTTTTACCGTTTGCCGCTACGCCAAATATTACTTATTCATATTTAAACATTTTTCTTTGTGGTAGTTTTAAACCGCACTGTAAAAAAGATACATATTGACACACTGACACTTATTGTTAAATAAACTTTTCATTTAAAATACATATGCATGTACACTCAAAAAAATAACATGATTTATCTAACCAATTTAAGTTATTACAAAATGTTAACATAATTTCTTTGAAAGAACATATTTATTGGTTAAGGTAACTCATTTAAATAGTAACTGAGCTGCTAAAGCAAACTGTTGTTGGAATTTTTATTAACAAAAAAAAAATTTTAAATATCAATCAATCAATTTCATTGATTAAACTAACTATGTTATATAAGCTATTGTACTATTTTCATTACTATTGAAAGTTAGAATAACTTTGAAATTTGTTGGTGATTTTTACTGCAAGATGTTGTTTTATTTTAACTATTTCAATTGCTTACTTCTATCCATTTCATTTAGCAAGAATACAACTATTAATAACTATTGGGTTAGTTTAAGTAACTAATGAAGGTGTTCAAATGACATATATAACAGAATTATATGCGTATATTATAATACAGAAAGGCAGAACTAATTAGTTAAGCGTACTTTTGAAAATTTATGAATTTTGCATTTCTGAACCTTTACAATTGGGCCATCTAAGGCTCAGCACAGTTGTCTGAGGATGAAACAAACGTGGCGGTCGGTGTGGAACATTTAACAATATACTGCTTAGAATGAATTCAGAATTTATATCACCATTAATAAAAACGCAATGTTCAACATATTCCCCCTCCCTGGGGGCACATTTATGTTCTTTATGGTACGTAACAGCTGTCTAGATCTGTGCAACTGGGGGTTTAAAGGGAGCCTAGTCCCCTGCAGACAAGCAGGGAGTCAACTGGAAACTCCACTTTATTTCCACGGGGATCAGTGACCCGCAGAGTTCATTATTTGTCTCTTTAGACTTATAATAGTTCTCTGGCTGATCATTGAGGTTGGCCCCTATATGGGAGCAACGTGGTGGTTGTGGTTTTGCGGCCCCATAACAGTATAATGGTTATTATGGTGGCCAGGATCATCTCACTGATAATGACACGCAAAGTGAATGATCCAGTCCAGTGAGCATGCTTGACATGTGTTCTGGACAAGGAGTTAGAAAGTCTCCAACTCTTTAGCAAGGTGTGATAGTTTGCAGACCTGCCCTGGAATTATTCAAGTTGCAACTAGGTGGTTCTGTTGCTTAGAATTATGTCTTCGGCTATCTAGGACGTTTGTATAACGTTCCAAATTATACAAAGTGGTTTGTCCACCATCTGATTAAGACTATATAGTCAGGCGCGGATGTAAAACAAATCACACTCTGTTCAACATAGTCCTTCGGCTTTTAAGACAAGGTAACTTATCAAACACTAATCTTTGATGATAAGAAGGTAAATTTAATGTTAGATGCCATCTTAATCTTCTCAAACAGAACATAATAAACTGCTTTGAATAGATTCAATATGATCACTATGAACATTGCAAAGTGGTTTTCTATAGGAAGTTTGTTTTCTAAAACAAAATGAAACAAAAAATTTAGATTAAGATGATTCAAATTTTTATTGTATTAGGAGGAGAAAATTTCGACAATTATGAATAAAAAATTATATGTAGCAAATATCCGCCACGACCACGCTGACAGATGTCGATTCTTTCGCCAAAGTTTACTAACTGCGTGGCATGCAAGACAACAACAAATTTGTATGATATATACCATCTGCGTAGTTTTCTAAGAAAACGTATCTACACAAGAAAAACTTTATCAGTAGAAAACAAAAATACACACAGACATACAGCCGCCTATATATTGAATAAACAACATACAACAACAAAATGTGATAGATTGTTAATGGACAAATATAAAAGGGCAGCGTCTGAGTGGACAGTCAGTCTGTGTAAAAATAAAATTCTTGAAGTGAAGACGTGCATCTTAAGTAAATTATTCTGTAGTGTCAACTTTGTGTGTAGTTAAAGTAAATAAACTTGTTATTAATTTAAAAAATTCCAAAAACTGGTGTTATTTATTTTGCAATAAAGAACTCACAACAAAACGTTTATGAGAGGTATAAACGTAACAATATAGTTATTATACAAAAAATTGTATAATTACGATAACTGCTGGTTAATTTTACTATTATGTTTTAAGCTTAACCAAAACAATTGTACTGCCTCAAATTTTTTTGTAAAATTCAGATCGTTCAATTCTGACCCATAAAATAGATTGGATTTACCTAAACATTTTTTTGTGTGTATTGTTGTTGTTGTTTCAATAGATTTTCATCCTCTTATTAACCTGTAGAGTTTTTCTATAAAAGTTTTATTACAAACGACACTATTATTTTTCATAAAGTCTTATTTGTTCATGTGATGTGTTAGTAAACTTTTCATTATTTTATTGAAATTAGTCAGCAGTTTCTTCATATTAGCGTTTGCTTAATAATTCATTAACTCGCTCACTAAAATAAGTAGTTAAGAGCGTAAAATAGCTAAAGAGTAAACAACAATTGACTGTAATTACATTTAAATTTACGTTATTTGTTTTTGTTTATTTTACTACTGTTTTCAAACTTTAATTTCAATTAAAAATTTCGATGTTAGAGACTAGGCAGTCAACAAACAATAGACAGTCTGAGACCTTTAAATGGGAGAGGCAAAACGATAGCAAATCTTTTTTTTATAATCTCGTTTATGATACAAACTAGCAGTTGCGTTTTTTGTTTACATTCTACTATTTAAATCCATGCACCGGAAAATTGTCACAAACTATTAGAAAGAAAAAATGTTTTTTTTTCGTTTTATTTATAAATCAAGGTAAATTAATACAGCTGTGCATCTCTAAGGTGGCCATATAATATCTACAAAGCGCTATTATTATTATTACGCCCTTTTGTCTATAACAAGTAAAATTTTCCCAATTTCTGAGGAAGTGAAAATTGTATTCTACTTCTAAAAGATTCTATCGGCAACAGGCAAAAATCACAGAACGATGCTTAGCATACAGTACAGTATAGACCATACATTTTTAGAAAATTTTTTTGGTCTATCTACCAGATCTAAGATGCTCCCTCCGGAAGCACATAAATATGGTCTTTATAGAATTCCACTATCTAGACACAGTGCAACTGGGGAAAAAGGGAGCCCAGTCCCCTGCAGACAGGCAGGGAGTCAACTGGAAACTCCACTTTATTTCCACGGGGATCAGTGTGCCGCAGAGTTCATTATTTGTCTCTTTAGACATTTAATAGTTTTCTGGCTGATCATTGAGGTTGGCCCCTATATGGAAGTAACGTGGTGGTTGTGATTTCGCGGCCCCATAACAGTATAATGGTTATTATGGTGGCCAGGATCAACTCACTGATAATGACACGCAAAGTGAATGATCCAGTCCAGTGAGCATGCTAGACATGTGTTCTGGACAGGAGTTGGAAAGTCTCCAACTCTTTAGCAAGGTGTGATGCTTTCAGCCCTGCTCTGGAATCATTAAATTAGAATTATTATAGAATTATAGCTTCGGCTTTCTAGGACGAGCATGACGTTCCAAATAATGCAGTGGTTAGATCCACCATCTGATTAAGGCTTCATGCCTAGGTGCGGATGTAAATCGAATCACACAGATCTAAGATGCAAAATCAGCAAAAATACATATTAGCTTAGCCTCATGCCTTCTGTATATGCTTAGCACTTTTTGCCCAGATATTTTCAAGTCACTATCAAAATGATTATAGATTTAATTCAGTAAATTATTTTTAGTTAAAATATGATAAAATAGTTTAGTTTTCCATATTAATTTCTTTTTTTTCGGACCAGCACTAAGGGGATAACCCCCTACTCATGCAATGTATTGGGCCAGAAACAAGAAATTAGGTTATGGGGAGGAGGAAAAAGGAGTAGTGTTTGTGGAGATTCGATTTGATTTTTCCTACATTTAAAGTGACAGGTAAGAGCTCTAGAGGGAGTTTATTCCACATACGGGCTGTTCGTATTTTCCCTGTAATTCGTAGTGCGATTCACTGACCAATCAACCACAAAAGGATGGGCCCTTAACGAAAAGTATGTTAAACGCTAAAACGTGCGAATGGGAACAAGTTTCCTAATTTCATTTTTCACTTTTTTTGTGGTAACGATAAAACTGTGAAATACAATCCACATTGCGTCAATGTTCTAGAGAATCTATAGATTTGGATACCCTACTGTCTCCAGTAAACTATTCTTGGCCCTCTTGTACGCGGTAGAGCAATTCTAAAAAAATTGACTTTGCGTCGCCGGCCCATACATGGCAGTTGTATTCCATTTTTGAACAGATATAGGTGGCATAAATAGTATGAGAATCGGGTAAATTGATGTATCTTTTACACCATTTTAGAAAACCGAGGCACTTGAAAGTTTCTTAAGAAACCTGCAAATGTTCTTAGATCACCGAACATCAAACTGCATTTCAAGCAAGCTTCCGATTGCTTAATACTTGTACATCACCTTTTTACAACAGATACAGCATTTATGCATAAGCATGCAATGTTTAGTCTTGCGGGCATTAAAATCGAAATCTATTACACGACCCCACTTGGAGTCATATTTTGAAAACCATCTCCAACTGATTCGGTCTATTACTGAATTAGTACGAGCCATAAATAGTGCTGTCATCTGCGAAAGAATATATAGAGTTCAAGGTTTAACAAAAAAGGTAATTTAGAAAGATAAGAAATAGGGCAGGAAAACAATGGAGCCTTGTGGTACCCCTGAATTAATCTTAAACTCGTTTGATGAAATCCCATCTATAAAAACTCGTATATTGCGATTCCAGAAAAAGCTCGATACATATCTGGAGAACCGCCAAATGCAGCAAGTTTCGACATAAGTGCATCATGGCACACTTTCCCCCTACCGAAATTATACTGTCGGTCACTAAGTAAACTGTAGGACTACAGGTACAACACAAGATTAAAATTAATCATACTGTTCATCAGTTTAGAAAGTGCAGAAAAATTTGCAATTGGGCGGCAATCAGGGTTGTTAGTCTCACTCTCTTTGGGGATTGGTGTTGTATTAGCAAACTTCCAACACTTTGAAAATTCACCGGCAATGATACAACGTGCTAAAAAGGAATGCTAATGGATGCGTTAGCGTCGAAGAGTACTGACCAGTTCTAGAAAACCTTTTTAACCGTTCGAGCTCCCCCGGGGGCACATTTATGGTCTTTATAGTACGTAACAGCTATCTAGATCTGTGCAACTGGGAGAAAAAGGGAGCCCAGTCCCCTGAAGACAGACAGGGAGTCAACTGAAAGCTATACTTTATTTCCACGGGGATCAGTGAGCCGCAGAGTTCATTATTTGCCTCTTTAGACATATAATAGTTCTCTGACTGATCATTGAGGTTGGCTCCTATATGGGAGTATTGTGGTAGTTGTGGTTTCGCGGCCCCATAACAGTATAATGGTTATTATGATGGCCAGGATCATCTCACTGATAATGACACGCAAAGTGAATGATCCAGTCCAGTGAGCATGCTAGACATGTGTTCTGGACAGGAGTTGAAAGTCTCCAACTCTTTAGCAAGGTGTGATGGTTTGCAGCCCTGCCCTGGAATCATTAAATTTGCAACTAGGTGGTTCTGTTGCTTAGAATTATGTCTTCGGCTTCCTAGGACGCATGTATGACGTTCCAAATTATACAATTGTGGTTTGTCCACCATCTGATTAAGGCTACATAGCCAGGTGCGGATGTAAAACGAATCACACTATCTATCTAACCGTTCGAGCTTGAAAGAATATTTGCGCCATAGTAACGGATACTATCCCGAGTTCATGCGGTGGTTAACTACTTTTCGGCAAATAAAAACTATTTGCAAATATACCAGCTAAAAGGTTAACTTTATCAACCTGATCAGTGAATATTTAGTTATTCTTCTTATTCTTACTCTTTTAACAAATGATCAAAAGTTCTTGCCACCCCGAGGACTAGCAAGAATTGTATTTCGAAGGCGCTCCTCATTTAGATTTTTTCGCATCTTATTACATTGTCACAAGAAGAAATCGCCCATTTGCATAGCGAATCAGTATCTGTATGGGGGTTGTGGGTTCGATTCCCAACGAAGACCTTGGTTTTTTTCACTACAAAAATAAAAATTGACTGTCGGTGGGACTGCTCAGCGATGAAGGCATAGTCACTGGTCGCTGTGCTGTCTTATACGGCAGTTAATTTCCGACTATCCTTCTACTTTCACCACCTATTTCATCTCTTCTCTATCCCTTTCCTAAAGAATGTAGCACGGTACTTGACTAAATAGGCATTGTTGCCTGAAATGCTACTTCTCTTTAAAAAAGAAAAAGTATCTGCGTTTTTGTTTCTACGCCAGATGCTGAATGCTTCCTCTCCTGATCTGAATTTAAATAACTAATTTTAACTTCAAATTTTTAATTATTTATTAATTTATTAAATATAATAGAAATGTCAAATTTGAACTGAACTAAGCTCAATTGTTTTAAATTTCTGTAATATATCAGTTGAATTATACTTTTAAATCCCAAAATTTTCAGGTATTCTATTAAAATTTCAGTTTTACAAATAGGAAGGAAATCGCCATCATTTAAATTTAAAAATATATTTATTCGGAGAAATAACATATACCTTTTTTAAAGATAACACTTAAAATAATTCTATCAGTTAACGTTTAAGTTCACTGATCTATTTCGTTCTTATCTTGAGTAAGTTTTCGCGTTAAAGAATAAAGATAGGCAAGATAGCATTCGTAAAATAATTTTTTAATTTAATGTTTGATTGAATTTTAATATTTATCCTTAATTATAATTATAAACTCTTCAATACTATTCAACATATAACAAAACCAACATGTCTAACAAAACCGCTCAAATCGTTCGAGTTTCAATCAAAAAAATTTCAAGACGCCTAGAAATTTTTATAACTCATTAATCAATGGACACAAAATAGTTAGATATCATTAAAAAAAATTTTTTGTGTTTTGATTGTGGCTTTCGGAGTTCACTTCATCAAATTTGCAAAAACATTAATTTGTTCCCTTCGGCCAGTAATTAGGCACCTTAAAATTTTTAAAATCTGCAAGCTAGCAATAAATAACAAAAGTATAAGATTGCATTAAAAATGTTTATATCAAGTGTTTTTTAGGTTATCGAATAAGTACTTTAACATTGTTTTATTATATTTAATTAGCAATAGCAATATGTAAGTGTGAACTGTATATTTTTCAATACTTTAAAACCTGGCAACTTTAGCAGCAAAAATTTATTTATCTCCTACAACAAAACAAATCAGGTTCCTCTTAATTGTTTAAGGTCAGTGTCATTATTGTCACATTCTGTGTTTTTTTTTCATTATTAAGTTGTCGTGTTTTTTTAATTAAATAAGTTTTTGAAATTATATATTTACTTATATTTAATAGTAAGACAATGGGGTTTTAAACAAGAAGTTTGTTTTATAAAAAAAAAAATAAAACAAAAAATTTAGATTAAGGAAGAGGAAACTTATACAATTGTTCATGAAAAATGATATCTGGCAACAGTCCCCCACGACCACGCTGACAGATGTTAATTTTTTCATTAAAATTTGTAAACACTTCTCTGCAAAATGGCGGTCCTATTTCGTTAATCGCACTACGAATTTTGAGCTTTAAGGCTGAAGTCGATCCGATTGGCTCCGTATAGACTCTGTTCCTAACATAGCCCCACAAGAACCCACATGTCAGTGATATCCACTTCATCATAAATAGGCCAAAATTCAGTAGCTACATAGCCACATAGCACACCATACAGCGATATGTTGAGTATACAATAATCGCTCTAGGATTTTCAGAAGCCCTGACAAGTGAAAATGGGCTTTACCTGGAAAAATTATTTCTTTCAAAAAAACCAACTGGTTGTTCCTGAATAAATTCAGCTATTCTACGGCGATGCAAATGGTCGGTCGGCTTCAGTTCCTACATCAGTGTAACTTTGTAAGCCACCAGTTGAACCTTCAAAGTCAAATCCTTACGCAAAGTTCGCAATGTGGTGGTTTTAGATAACCCCAATTGTTGAGAACGTCGAGGAATTGAATAATTTGGATCTGCTTCAACTCTATGGCTCACGGCTGCGATATTTTCAGTTGAACGACCCCGTCGAACACGCGTTGTTGTTCGCACATTTTGCGGTCTGAGAATCACGATTATGTTGAAGGAAAATATCACGAATTTTGGGCAATCTAACTTTAGCAAAACCATTCAATTTCATAGTGGACTTTAATTATTTTAATGCAATTTTCATGCGAAATTGAATAGATTGTAACAAGTGCCAATGGATATACTACGAAACCGTCAGAAAACTAAATGTCAAAACTATCATGTTGTCAGTGATGCCACAATTAAAAAACAAACTTATTCTCGAAAAATCCGATATCTTTACAATTACCAATATTAAACCACCTACAAGTTGATAATGCAGTTAACACTGTAAAACAAATGTCAAAACTATCATGGTGTTGCCATAATTGAAAAAGAAACTTCTTGTTGAAAAACCCGATGTATGCTTATTCTTAAATATCCATTTGAAATCATTGATGCTTTAATTATTTGATATACTCCAGGATAAATAATTTATGTTAAAGAACTTCTGAACAAGATAGAATTTTAAGAGGGGTAATAAGCAATAATAATCATTTTACGGATCTATTTAATACAAAGTTGGGTATTTGTTAAATAATTGGTTAAATTTTTAGATGGTTTGTTCAAAAAGAACAAAGAATAAGTTGTGCCAGTAATATATCTAAATTTGCAATGGATACTAGACCAAGCGCATTTGCCTATGTGAAGTCGCTGGTCTATACTGATAAGTCCGAAACCAATGACCACATCACTGCGTTACTGCCGACATACTGCCCTAAATGTTGGAAAAAGTCATCGAAAATTGGACAATCGGATTACACTACTCCAAACAGCCGTAGCAGTCATATGCTAGAAGCCATGTTTAGATTATATTGCCAGAAGAATAGCTTTTCGATAAACAGAATTTCATGCCAATTTAATTTATTAATTTGTTTTATTGCATTTCAAAGTTGTATATCTTGTGATGGATACATACAAAACGTATTTAAAGCACATTATTCTTTATGTCACAACAAAAATCAATAAGTCTTACCAGTTTTAATCGATTTTGATGTTAGGAATTAAAATAATGTCACACAATCCTTCTTTTATTATTTTAGCTTTAAATTGCAAAAATATTTTTAGAAACATTTAAATAATAAAGCTCTAAAATGTTAATATAGCTTCACAGTTCATAATTGTATTATGTGTTATATTGTGTTAATAAACAAAAGTTAAAAGGTTGTATATAATTATAATTAATATAGCAAATATCCGCCAAGTATTTTTAATTTTTCAAATTTTAACAGAAAAATTCAGTGAAGAGTTTAAAACATCTAAGATTATAGCATATTAACAGGCGCTAAAATTGTACAATTTCAATTCTCAGAAACGAAAGAAATTTGCAGCTTTACACACCCACACATACCATCAAGGATAATTTCTTCTATGTGTACATATTGCATTTCGTTCCGATGTGACCTTTCACATTTCTATGGTTAAACAATGAATAAAAAACGTGCTAAGAGTTTGCTGCTATTGTTATTTTTCTTCATCTACAATACTACAACAATACAAACGAAGAACACTATGAATTTATTATAATTGTACAATGAATCTGACGGGCAGTTTCAAAGAGATAAAGTAAAACTAGAAAATTAATAAATGTTATTAAAACCAAATCAATTTAACCAAATTCCGTTTATTCGAATACTTTCTTTATTAAAGTCTTTTTAAATTTTTCTATTTTTCACTGAATATATTAAGGGCCGGTTAGCCGAACGTTTGTACGTGAAAAACGTGCCGTACTGTAACGTACGGACGTTAGTGTAGTTATAGAAACGTTAAAAACGTGTCAAACGTCAATGCAAAAAATATAAATAGAATATTGTACAACGATATTGTGATTCGCGTTTCAGCTGATATTTGCTGCCACACACTTTTCTTTTTCTGGGCCACCTTGTACCCAACGCAGTACTTGTTGTACAGGCATTCATTCGCCTGCACCAGCAAAATCAGTTTTTCGTCATCCATTTCCCAAAAGAGTTTTTCCAATTCAAAACACAACACTTCACTTGTAACAATTTTTTAATTTTGTAAACACAACCCAATCACCTGTTCATAAAAGAGATGGTATTTACAAATTTTCGCGTAATTTATGCTTATACACAAAACGTACCAAACTCATACTAAGTACCTTTTGAAACAAAAAATTTTATATTTTCAAAAATTCGTGTAAAAATTGAAGTTTGAAATAAACATACGTACGTATGTCCATATATATATATTATGCGAATATAAATATGTACGTTTTTCGCAATGTATACGTAACAAAGCTTTTGAAGTGAAAATTTGCAATATTTTTAAAAATATGTACTATGTTAGTGTCAAAATAACAAATTTGTATGTTTAAACTGACATCCTAAATTTTTTTTTCAAAATAATTAACTGTTACATCTAATTGGATATATAATTCAATTTGAGATTTTATTTGCATTCAATGGTATATGTTTGTTTTTTTTTAAAAGTCATAACTATCACAACATTATGTTTTTAGACTTTGAAAATTCGACAATTCTTTAATAATATGCATTATCAATAAAAGTACCGGAAAGAGAATTTCGGACAGAATACAACTCAACAAAATAGTAGTCCCATCACTGCTATATAAATGTCACGTAAAAACGTTAGCAAATTATATTTTATACAGGTTCAGCCGTTCCGTCAACGTGACATTTTATTTGCATAAGCATTCGCATTATTTTCATATGCTATAAACAAACGTTTCTTACATTACATTATATTAGGTAACGTGAACGTTCGGCTAACCGGGCCTTTAGACCTGCTGGAAAAAATTAAATTTTCTGAAAAAAAATTTTTATAGGGATCATCAATATCCCTACAGACATTAAAACAGTAAATAATAATTGTACATAAAACTAAAATTCAGTTATTCAAATGTACAATTAGATGACATTTAACAGCATTAACAATTAAATAAAAATCAATGTGCTTATAAAATTTATTAAAATCAGTACAAATTCTTAAAAATGTATCAGAGTTAGAATAATTTGATCTCAATACTTTAATTACCAATGGCTTAAAATAGCGCGTAAAACAAAATGGAACATTAAATGAAATACTGCTAATCAATAAATCTGAACAGATATTTCCTTTTATTAAATTTAAAACAAACATTGTGAGTCTCCACGACAAAATAACAAGAATGGACTTCATAAATTTAATCCCAAATTATTAAGCCATGTTCTAGATTAAATCTGACAAGAGAAGTATAAAGCTGTTTTGTGACATATGGGTTACAAAACTCCTTCGGCCACCGTTTTATAAATCCAAGAATTGCACGTACTTTTTTGATGTCGATGATAATTTCTCCAGCTTTATATCGAGTTTTCTCAGGAATCGCACTATATGAGTTCTTATAGGTAGCATTACATCAGACGAGTTCAAGATTAATTCAGGGGTACTCCAAGGCTCCGTTCTTTCTCCTACCCTCTTTGTTATTTTTCTAAACTACCTCCTTTGTCAAACTTTCAACCTTATATACTCTTCCCCAGATGGCAGCACCATTGGTAATTCGTATTTATTTAGTAATAGACTGAACCAGTTGGAGGTAGTTATATGCTCAATCACGATCTCGCGGTGATCTTCGAATGGGGTCGTGCGAATAGAGACGATTTTAATGCCCATAAGACACAATGTCGCATGCTTACCCATAGATCTGTGTTCGAAAATGGTGTTGCACCTGAGTGATATAGATATTACGGAATCGAAAGCTCTTGATGTTCTTGGCATGAAAATTCAGTGTGATGTTCGATGGACTAAATACAATTTTCAGGTTTCTAAAGAACCTTTTAAGTGCCTCGGTTTTCTAAAACGGTGTAAGAGATACCACCTATATCCGTCCAAAGATGGAATACAACTGTCATGTGTGGGCCGGCACCCCAAAGTCTATTTTGGAGTTACTCGACCGGGTACAGGAGAGGGCCAAGAGGCTCATTGGCGATGGTAGGGTATCGAACTCTATCGATTCCCTGCAACATCGGCGTAATGTAGGTTGTATTTCACTGTTTTATCGTTACTACAATGGTAAGTGTTTCCGAAATTCGTAAACTTTTGCATTTGACTCGATTTTCGTTGAGAGGACTTCCATTACAGGGAAAATTCGTTTTTTAGCAGAATACTTCGCATATAGAATAAACTCCCTCTAGAAGACTTTCCTGTTAAGGGAACAAGTTCCCTAATTTCATTAGAGCACTTGCCTTTCTAGGAACGATAAAACAAAGAATACGTGCCACATTGCTTCGATGCTCTAGAGAATTAATGGAGTTAGATACTTTACTATCAAGCAACTCCAAAATAAACTTGGGGTACCGGACGATACATAAGAGTTGTATTTCGGGCGGATATCTCTTACTCCGTTTTAGAAAATCGAGGCGAAAGCTTCTTTGGAAACTTGAACAATCCAAGAACATCAAGAGCTTCCGATTCTATAATACTTATATCATCCTCAGTAACAGATGCAACACCATTTCCGAACACACATCTATCTGTAAGCATACAACGCTGCGTCTTACGGGCATTAAAATCGACTCTTCACACGACCTCGTTCCGTGATTGTTGCGAGATCGTGATTGAGGGTATTATTCATGTTCTGCTTTTTGAAACTCACCTCCCACTGGTTCGGTCTATTACTAAATGAATACGAATGCCAAATGGTGTATATAGGGTTGAAAGTTTGTAGAAAGTTAGTAGAAAGAAGTAGCCTGAATACATGCGTTTTAAACAACAGCAAGTAAATTTTATTTATTCGGCTAAATACAACAGCATTTTCAATTAAACATCAGTGGCAGGCGCCCACAGAGTTAAAAGTTGAAAAATAATCGTAGCACAGTGATTCAGAATCGTATTTCATTGGCCAAAACTCTGTAAGTTTTTAACCAACAAAAATTTTTTAGAAGTTCTTTTTATAGTCAATAGATAAAATCTAAAGCTTTGATCGAGTTCAGGTTTTATTTAGATCGGTACAGTGCGCCGCACTTAACTTTATGCTTAACAATACTCTAATGCTGTGATGGGCGAACTACGGCCCGCGGGCCACATCCGGCCTGCGAGAGGTTTCAATCCGGCCCGCCGAGCGTTTTTCAAAAAAAAAAATTAATCACCTATTAAAAAATTATGCCCAAAAAATAAATTTACATTATGTTTTAAAAAAGATATAAATTGACAATTTTAGCAAAAAAATGCGATGTTTTCATATTATATTGAATACAAACTGCGTAGTTTTCTGGGTGCACACAAGACAACAGCTTTCTTATACAATATTCCAAGAAGAATCTTAAAAAACATGAAACAAAAACAACTAATGTAGACCTATTGTATTGTGTCCAAACTGCGTAGTTTTCTAGGAAATATTGTACACACAAGAGATCAACAACTTTCTGATGCAATATTCCACGAAGAAACATAAACATCATAAAACACTAACAACTAATATAGAAAACTGAACGTACAACTATTATATGTGAGATCTAGAAGATTCTTGAATATTCGAGACAACATGCGCATTAAATATAAAAGGGCCAGCGATGGATTAATCAGCAATCAGTAAAAGTGTAAAACTCGTGACGTAAAGAATAAATTGTAAAGTAAAATTATAAAGAAGCCAACCTACAGTTTTATTTGTGTAATTAAAATAATAAAGTGTATTGTAAATATAAGTGCAATAGTAAAATAGTCTAAGTTTTTTACCCCCATAAATGTCAACCGAAAATAGAAAGAGAAAAATTTATTCGGAATGTCGAGTATTTCAAGAAGAGTGGACATGGAAGTACTTCTTCATGGAATATAAACAAAAACCTATTTGTCTTATCTGCCAAGAACCGGTAGCTGTACTAAAAGATTATAATCTCGCTAAGCACTTTAATTCAAAACATCTTGGGCCGAAGTACTATAAAATGACAGATCAAGACAAGAAAGCTCATTCAGAGGAATTGAAAAGAAAAATATCTAGTCAGCAAATGATTTTTAAAAATCAAAGAAGTATCCAGCGATCCTCCACGTTAGCTGGTCACATTGTTGCCTATAAAATAGCAAACAGTAACAAACCGTTTTCTGAAGCAAAACTTATTAAGGATGTGTTAATTAGCATTGGAAAAGTGTTATGCCCAGAAAAGGTAAAAGACTTCGAATCTATAGGGCTGTCACGTAGAACGGTCACAAGAAGAATTGAAGCGATTTCTTCTAATTAAACCAATCAACTCTATGGACGTCTTAAAATGTTTAAGTATTTTTCAGTCACTATGGACGAGAGTGGACAGGGGTGATACAGCCCAACTTCTAATTTTTATCAGAGGAGTCGAGGAAAACTTTGTAATAACCGAAAAACTTGCTTGTTTGAGATCTTTGAAAGGAAAGACGACAGGAAAAATAATTTATGATGAATTTAGAGAGGGGATGGAATCTCTTAATGCCCCAATTTCCAAATTAATTAATTTAACAACTGATGGAGCACCTAAAAATGGTGGGAAAAATACGGGGTTTGCAGGAGTTTATAAAAGTCAGAATCCTGAAAGCGAAACAATTTTTTTACATTGTATAATCCACCAAGATGTTCCTTGCAAGGCTGCCTTGGATATTAGCCACGTACTTAATATTATTTTAAAATTAATTAATACAATTCGAGCCCGTGGTTTGTTGCATCGACCATTTCAAGAGTTTTTATCGGAAGTTGATGCAGAATTTTCAAATGTACTTTATTACACAAAGATCAGGTGGCTGAGTTTTGGGAATGCCTTCTCGAGAGTTTGGAGTCTTCTCGAAGAAATTAAAGTTTTTCTAGAAACCAAAACTGAAATTTAGGATGAGTGGGAAATATTGGAGGATAAGAATTGGTGCATCGAATTTGCTTTTTTCACGGATTTACTCGAGCACTATAATAAACTGAACAAGAAGTTACAGGGAAGAAATCAATTTATAGGTGAAACTTGGGGCAGTTTGAGGTCTTTTAAAACTCAATTGTTTATATTTTCTAAATGTTTGGGAAAAATGATTTAAATGAAGTGAAAGAGTTAAAGTAAAGTGAAGAGAAGTTAAAAGTCTTTTCACAATCTTCATTAAAACTGTATTCAGAATTTGAGGCCAGATTTGCTGACTTTAAAAAAATCCAACCACGTTTAGATATTTTTTCAATGCCCATTAATGTTAATCCTGAGAATGTTCCATCTGATCTACAATTGAAAATTATAGAATTGCAATGTAATAATAATTTAAAACAGCTATTTTTAAATACAGATAAGCTTAATTTCTATAAATCCTTACCAAAAGATGAATTTCCAAAGCTAATTAATCATGCGCAGAAAATTATGGCAATGTTTGCTTCCTCATATTTATGTGAACAGGCCTTTTCAGTAATGAAATGCAGTAATAATTCAATAAGAAACCGATTGTCAGACGAGAGTCTATTTAATTTATTAAAAGGCCCATCCTCCCAGCTGGACCAAGATTTTGAGGAAACCCCATAATTTTTCAATGAATGACCCTCTCTGTTTTTTATTTAATTTAATGGCCCGCCGCAAGATTTTTTTTAATTTATTGGACTGCCACCCAAAAAGTTTACCCATCACTGCTCTAATGGCTCTAAGGTAAATTTATTAGCAATTTTGATAGAATTTTGTGTGTAAAAATTTTGAGTATTTTCATTAAAATAAAAAAAGTGTTCTACGGGCGGGTCCGCACAGTTACAAAAGTATATATAGGCCTAAAGAAAACACTTTTACCTTTCTTTGAATGCTTTTTATTGTTTGTCCTTTTTTATCCTTTAAAAGTTATACACTATTAAACTTCAAATTTTACGAATAAATTGTGGTTTCAAATTTATTACATAACATTCTAAATACAAATTATACAGGGTGCTCAAATACTATTTGCGAAAAACAACAATCCACCCAACATAACAAAAAAACCGTTGCCCATTATCAATAATAGTTTTCAAGAAATTGTAATTAATATCAGATCAAATATTAAAATTTATTTTTTCATTTCCAAATTAACTTAAATTCTTTGCTTTTAGCAGCATGCCACGCCTACTATTGCGATTATTTTCACAAAATGTTTCGGCTCCCTAAGTCTTAATCTGTTTCCTTTCTGATGGCATAAAAATTTTAAGAATCTATGTCAAGAAAAAATGTGGGTTTTGATCAATGAAAATTGATTCTGAGCCACCGTGCGTAGGTAAAATGGCTGTAACGCAATGTAATGTAGATTATTAAAGTTTCTTCTTTTTTGGGTTCACATGCTGAAGTTCGTGTAATTTATAAACAATTATTTTATGTTCAACATGCTGTTTTGCTTTTTCTACTTTTTCTTTAAAGATGCTGCATTAAGAAAGGCAATATTTGTTCTTGTTTTTGCCTTAAAGTAAGAAAATGGCAGCGTTTATTTTATGGGAAAGGAAAGGAAGAAAAAGAGCTTGAAGATAAAATAAGGCTTCTAAATTTTCTTTTTTTAAATAATTTTGAAATAGAAACCCTGTAATTTATAGATCTGTTATTTTACAAGTTTCATATGTGTGTACTAACATGATGGCTCTAAAATTGATAAAAGAGGTGCAAGTTGTGGTTTTATACGAAAAGATAAGAAGCAGATGAATGTTTTACTTTAGTTTTCTTTACTCCTATAAGAACTGTGAAAAACAAAAATAAAATTTTTTATTTAAAATCCATAAGCATGTAGTTAATAAACGAACTAAAAAGTGTGATACCACCTTTCTTATTAGTAATATGTCACAAATTCAATAAATTGGATCTAATACGTGGCGGCTCTTTTAATATTTTTAATGTATTATCTCCAAAATTACACCTTTGATTACAAAACTCTATTTCTGATGCGTTCGAAGAATACCTTGATCCAAGAAATAGCCAAATGTTATACCCAGTTAACACTGGCTACAATCACTTAATTTTAGCTACAAAACCATGTTCTAAGTTTAAAGTTTTTTATCGTAACTTTTACAGCTAAAAAAATGGCAGACATAAAACAGTAGACTGAAATCTTTAAAAAAATAAAAAATCTAATTTCAAGAAAAAAATGTTATGTAAACAAATTAGGGGCATCGCATATTTTCCGAGTTGTATACCTTTGCAAAATAAAAAAATTATAAACTCAAACTAGATCAAACTAAAAAATTAAACTAAAAAATGTTTATCCATAGAACGCAAGGAAATTACCATAAAGCTGAAAGTCCATACCACGCGTTCTACACGTGCACGCTTTATACGCGTCTGTCAAAAGAGTAGAATCAGTGTAATTGTATGTGACAAGTTACACAGCACATCGCATAGAATGCTTATGACGCATAGAACGCATGAAGTAGGTTTACTTTCTACTTTTCTACGCGTCGCAAGCGCCATTAAAAAAATGTCGGCTGTTTTTGACGTTGTATCATTTCTGTTATTTTGATTTTTCAAACGTTGCTGCAGAAAAACCACTCACTTCCCTTTCCAAAAACAAGGAACGCACCCAAAAGCGTCTTTTCTCCTGAAGTTTTCCATAAGTCCTCATTACACAAAATATCATATGCACAAATTTAATAAATTCTTGAAAAATTTCAATTTCAGTTTTAATTTTTGCGAAAATTGTTTTATTAGATCAAATTATTTACACCACAGCTGATCATAACAAAAAACTTGGCGCATAAAAAGCGTTGCATGTAACTTGAAGTTTGAAAAGCGTAGAACGCGTAAAAAGCATCAAACGCATACAAAGCGTGTACGCATACAACGCGTGATATGGACTTTCAGCTTAACATATTGTTACGTTTATTTCTTCTAATATACGTTTTGCTATTTCGATTTGTTTTATTGCAAAATAATAGCAAATTACTTTAGAGTTTTAAATGAAGCTAAAAGATTTATTTACTTTTAATACACACAAAATAAATACGATGGTAATTTTGTTCTCTTGATTCACTGATAACTCAACTTGAATTAATTAATTTGCCCAGCAAGTGTTGCTTATATAGTAGTTTTAAGCGATTCTCGCATATTCTACTTTAACATCACCCCATATTGTTGTAATAATTATCATTCAGTTTAGGCGCCTGCTTGGCTGTCTGTATTGTTTTGTTCTGTGTTAGTTGTTTTTGTGTTTATTGTTGTTTATCTTATTTGGTAGAATTCTTATAAGCATGTATTGTTGTCTTTTGTGTATAAGATTTCTTAGAAAACTACGCAGTTTGTAAAGTGCACAGTGGATCGTTCATTTACTTTTTTACTAATAATTATTTTCTTTTAAAACTAATTAAACATCTTCGTAACAATACAGTCATAGTCATATATATTTACACACCTTAAAAATTTTAGTATGCCTAGAAATAAAACAAAATATTGATGCTTTACGAATAAATTTGCAAATGAAAACTTCTCAATAGTAAACCTTAAAATGAATAGATTATGCTAGTTTAAAATTTTTAGTAATAAACGATAGTTGTTGTTCTCCGAATTGTGGATTCATTTACAGGTTTTCCAATGACTTGCGACTGGATTTTCTGCGAATATTTTAAGAATAGAACGATCTTCTATTTTATTTGTCACATATTTTCGACCAGTTCTGACCCTATTTTGTAGGCTTCCATAGGTTGCTTTCTTCTTTACTAAATTGTACACTGTTTTCCGACATATTCCGTACTCTTTTCCCAAGTCTGATGCCGAGGAACCCATTCCAAACTTCGTTGCGATCTCAACTCGCGTTTCGATGGGAATTTCCTGTATTTTCACCATTTTAAACATTTTTGTAGCGACTTTTCTATAATTATTTATTTTTATGCAATATAAATTTGCTAACTATTGCAGCGTTTTTAATTTAATTGCGTAAATACTTTTGACATACAAAATAAGTGTGTAAATAATTTTGAAAGATAAGGCGTAGACTTCTTTTGTAATTTAAGTCAACAGCCGCCAAGTTTTATGCTAACAATTTTAAACTAGCATAGTCTATACATTTTAAGGTTTACTATTGAGAAGTTTTCATTTGCAAATTTATTCGTAAAGCACCAATATTTTGTTTTATTTCTAGGCATACTAAAATTTTTAATGTGTGTAATTATATATGACTATCACTGTATGTAGAAAAAAATCGGGTATTAAAGAAAAAATCGGAATAATTCGATTGAAAACAGGTCAGATTGCCATTAGAATTCGCTGCTCTCTTTAAAATGAAACTTCATTTCTAACAACAATTTCCTTAATTCCTTTCCCTTGAAAATTTATTACAAACAATTCCATAAAAAATATTTTCTGTGCGACTCTTGCCATTTATTTTGTCAAAATCCATGTACACAATATCTATATATATAAAAGAGGATGTGTGTATGTATGTAAGAAATGGACTCGAAAACGGCTGGGCCGATTTTGATGAAATTTTCAGAGAATCTTCAGAATATTCAGGCGGGTGACACTGTGAAGTCTGTGGGCGGAGGGGCGTGGCAAAACCCACCAATGACATGTACATATACATATTTATTTTTTTTTTTCTTTTTTATTTTATTTTTTAAAACGAGATATCAATCTCTTAAATCGGTTATGTAGTTCCGAAGATATTTACAAAAAAAAAACTCACTAATATATAATAAAATATCAAAATTTTAAAACTTCCGAAATGTTGCATTCAAAAATCCGAGTTTTCGGTTTATTTATATTTACAAAATATTTACATTACTATATAATACAACATATTCCCCGCTACGCTGGTAAAAAATAACGGTACAATCCAACAAACTTTGCTGTTTTGTGTTCATAAGTGAGAAACTTATAAGTGAAATCAATTTAGTAAATAACAAGTGTTTTTAAATTTACAATAGTGAAATAACTTCACAAATTCTTTTTAATGCCAATTCATCAAATAGGTAATATAATTACTGTCGTTCCAACAACCAATAATAAAATGTTATAAAAGTAAAAAAAACAAAACACATCATTGTTCCTTTTGCACCATTCCAGTTTACTAAAATGCCACCTAAACAAACAGCTCTTGCTAAAAAAACCATCGCAACGCGGCAGCAGAGGACAAGAAGAGCCGCTGAATCAGCTGAGGAACACGACGAATCACGTCTTCAGGAAAATCGTGAAAGGGCATCTACGTCCGCGAATCAAAATCAATCAAAGAATGTTGTATATGCTTTTACATATGCAATAGAATAAGACGTATATTAGCACACAAAAATATTGAATTGTGAAAAAAATAAAATTATTAAAAAAAAATCTAAAAACAAAAAAAAAAAGAAATTCTGTTCTTTCTGATTAATTTTATTAAATGATTGAATTTTTTTTCGCGCACAAATGACTTGCAAAGCAGTCACGGGCACGCTAGTAAATAATAAAAGCTAAACTATTTCATGTCAATAGCACGTGAAAGTTTATTAGAAATTTTTGTTTTAAAAGCCACATAAACATTTTATGAAAGTTTTATTAAACACGTGCTGTTTTTTTACATTTGTAAAGTAGTTTTCTTGTAGATTTTCCAGTGGCTTTTTAAATAATGTTATCATGAATATTAAATCAATAAAAAAATATAAATAAGTTTGATAATTTTGTACTTAAAAATAGCTCAAGACTTGAACTATTTGTTAATAATATATTTGGGATTTCTTGATTTTCAAGATATCCAATTATCCGGCAACAGTATTGAAAGTAATTGATTTCTTGCAGAACTGTTTGTAATAAGTTTTTGAAAATTTCTTCTTTTCACACTTTTTTTTGATACTTCTTTTAACAGATAAGACATCAATAGCAATGTGGATCAAATAATATCCACATATAATGGTAATATAATGGTTTCAAATCTTTTGACAAATCTTCAATAAAATGTAACTAATTATAAGTTTGCAAATTTAAAAATTACAATAACTAAGTCCGTCCAGTCCTAAAACAAAAAATTATTTATAACAGTGGCCGCTGTATTAGTCTTCTTGAATCCTCTACTAGCTAAGAAAAGCTCTGTCATCAAATCTCATTGTATGGATAATAATATCGATTGTTTTATAAAATATATACAAATAATAGACCTATATGGTTCTAAAATACTATCTTGAATAACTATGAATTCAATCAGCCGAGCCGAAATTCGCATTTTATGACATCTTATAGAAGTTTTTTTTTTTGAAAATGTCATTTCAGATTTAATAATAAGTCTGCTTTAGATGCTCGATAAAAAGCCCTGATTAGTTTTGTTTTTCGCTAAAGGTTTTTATGCTGCCTTCTGAAGCCGAATTGATGAATTGGAATATAAACTCTCTCGCTCAAAACAGGCTTCATTTTATTTATTAACATTTCCTCAAGCAGTTTGAATACATTTGATAAAAAACATTGTTCAGTATTACTCCACTTTAGTGAGACCTTTGCCTGTTTTCGGTAACATTGTTATATTGCTGGACAGTAAGAGTCAAAGCGCAGTACTGAATTCAAAATAAATAGAAGAATACTGACGTACTTGCGGCAGCTTAATTACCATTTTATTACTGGTTTTGTCTATCTTGAAGTTTAAACGTAAGCTGCTGCTTCTCAGTGCTTACGGGTGGCGATTTCAGCTTATCACCATATATAGAATGGAGTGCAAGCCATTTTTCAATTATTTTTTAAGTAAATTACCTCTCTAGTATTATTTCGTGCCCACCCTCTACTGAAGATTCACAAAGGAGTCCTACAGGCGACACCCACGTCTTCTGACGCATTTCTTATTTTCAACAATTGGTGAAAGTGCAATCCGTCGGTTTTAACACGTGTAAATTTATTAAATTGACGATTGTGGGTGAATTGTCTGCAGATGAATTTAATGTCGGCAAAATAAAAAGATTAGGAATTTATTATCGACCAATTAGCTATTTTGGCACTAGCAGTTAGCAAATTATTGCCCTCTGGATTGATGTTATAATCATCTAGATTAGTGATGGGCGAACTTTTTGGGTGGCGGGCCAATAAATTAAAAACAATCTTGCGGCGGGCCATTAAATTAAAAAAAACATAGAGGGTCATTCATTAAAAAATTATTGGGTTGCAGTTCAATTAAAAGTTCGGTTTAAGCTGTATATTTATTACTCCACCGGGGGCACATTATAGTCTTTTTGGAACCTACTATTCCATTTAGACTGGTGTCTTGCGGGGTAAAAGCGAGCCCAGGCCCCTCAAAGGCTAGTAGGAGTCACCTGGACAATCCACATATTTCCACGGGAAATCAGTTGCCCCAGAGTACACTATTTGTTCTCTTTAGACAATGATGTGCTCTGACTGGTTATTGAGGTTGGCCCCTATATGGGAGTATCGTGGTGGTTGTGGTTTCGGACCCTCGTGAGAGTTTGTGGGTCGAATCATTCAAATTAACACAATGAATGGTTCAGGTCCAGTGAGTATGAATGCTGGCGTGTTCTTGATAAATAAGAGCTTCATGCGTTCTGGACCAGGAGTTGGAAAATCTCCAACTCTTAACCAAGGAGTGAAGGCTGCAGCCTACTTCGGGCTTTCGAAATTGCTACTAGAAGTGACCGGAGGATATACGTATTCGATGGCCTTCTAGGGCGTGGTTGGTGTCCAATCAACCAAGTGGTTTGACCACCATCTGATTATGACTATATAGTCGGTGCAGATGTAAATCAAATCACGCTTTGTATATTTATTAGTTATATTACGTAATATTTTTAAACAACATAAGAATTTTATAAGATACGGTTTATTATGATTTTAAGATTTTCCAGATGTATGGAAAGCATGGATCCGTTTCTGTCTTGGCATAATTTCCTCAAAATCTGGTTCCAGCTGGGAGGATGCGACTTTTAATAAATTAAATAGACTCTCGTCTGACATTCGATTTCTCATTAAATTTTTTCTGCATTTCATTACTGAAAAGGCCTGTTCACATAAATATGAGGAAGCAAACATTGCCATAATTTTCTTCGCATGATTAATTATCTTTGGAAATTCATCTTTTGGTAAGGATTTATAAAAATTAATCTTATCTGTATTTAAAATTAGCTGTTTAAAATTATTATTACATTGCAATTCTATAATTTCCAATTGTAGATCAGTTGGAGCATTCTCAGGATTAACATTAAAAGGCATTGAAAAAATATCTAAACATGGTTGGATTTTTTTAAAGTCAGCAAATCTGGCCTCAAATTCTGAATACAGTTTTAAAAAAGATTATAAAAAGACTTTTAATTTCTCTTCACTCACAGGCCTCAAAGAATAAAGTCTTGAAAATGAGTCAAATCATTTTTTCCCAAACATTTAGAAACTATAAACAATTAAGTTTTAAAAGACCTCAAACTGCCCCAAGTTTCATCTATAAAATGATTTCTTCCCTGTAACTTCTTGTTCAGTTTATTATAGTGCTCGAGTAAATCCGTGAAAAAAGCAAACTCGATGCATCAATTCTTATCCTCCAATATTTTCCACTCATCCCAAATTTCAGTTTTGGTTTTTAGAAAAACTTTAATTTCTTCGAGAAGCCACCTGATCTCTGAAAATTCTGCATCAACTTCCGATAAAAACTCTTAAAATTGTCGATGTAACAAACCACGGAGTGGAATGGTATTAATTAAGTTTAAAATAATATTAAGTACGTGGTTAATATCTAAGGCAGCCTTGCAAGGAACATCTTGGTGGATTATACAATGTAAAAAAATTGTTTCGCTTTCAGGATTCCGACTTTTATAAACTCCTGCAAACCCCGTATTTTTTCCCACCATGTTAGGTGCTCCATCACTTGTTAAATTAATTAATTTGGAAATTGGGGCATTAAGAGATTCCATCCCCTCTCTAAATTCATCATAAATTATTATTGCACTTATATTTACAATACACTTTATTATTTTAATTACACAAATAAAACTGTAGGTTGGCTTCTTTATAATTTTACTTTACAATTTATTCTTTACGTCACGAGTTTACCACTTTTACTGATTGCTGATTAATCCATCGCTGGCCCTTTTATATTTGTTGCGCATGTTGACTCGAATATTCAAGAATCTTCTAGATCTCACATATAATAGTTGTTGTTATGTTATACGTTCAGTTTTCTATATTAGTTGTTAGTGTTTTATGATGTTTATGTTTCTTCGTGGAATATTGCATCAGAAAGTTGTTGATCTCTTGTGTGTACAATAGTTCCTAGAAAACTACGCAGTTTGGACACAATACAATAGGTCTATATTAGTTGTTTTTGTTTCATGCTTTTTAAGATTCTTCTTGGAATATTGTATAAGAAAGTTGTTGTTGTGTGCACAATATTTCCCAGAAAACTACGCAGTTTGTACCCAATATAATATGAAAACATCGCATTTTTTTGCTAAATTTATATCTTTTTTAAAACATAATGTAAATTTATTTTTTGGGCATAATTTTTTAATAGGTGATTAATTTTTTTTTTTGAAAAACGCTCGGCGGGCCGGATTGAAACCTCTCGCGGGCCGTAGTTCGTCCATCACTGATCTAGATAAATGTTTTCGGTTTCAATATCTTGGGTTTCAAGTAATATTTAACAGACAAAAATATATTAGTCTGAAAGTATTCCTTAGAATTGCAAAGTAAGTAGTGTATCCTTCCCTTTAGCAGTATTGCTGAGCCATTACATGCCCTACTATCGCATGATTTCTTTGAATTGTATGCAATATAGTCATCATTTATTACAAAAAAAAATCTTATACTTATATGAGTCTCAGAAACCAGCATCAATTTATTGGTTCGCAAGAAAGTATTCAATATTCTAAATAGTTGATAATTTGTTATGTATAATAACCAAAATAATTTGTGAAATTGTTAACCATCTGCATTAAAGTCAGGACTGTGACTACGATATGACAAATTGTAAGATGGTATTTGTTTTTTAAATTCTATTTACTACATTTATTATAACAGAATGTATGGTATGAATTGAGCCATTTGCCTAATAAAATCGAATAAAAGCTTGTGCTAGTTAATGAATATGCAACAAATAACTCGAAACTTACTACAAACCTAAAATATATCAAGAATAGCTTCAATAGATATGCTGCATGATGTTTAATGCTGTTGCAAAAACATCACACTATCGCAGCAAAATATTGCTGGGGAAACGTTTTTAACACCCAATTTTGATGATGTGCATGGATTGAAAAAAAGGCTAATAGAAAGGGTATCCTAATGTTTTAGGAAAACTATGAAAATGTAACAGGCTGAATTTGTACTATCAATATATGACGATGACATGAAGTATTTCTTATTACGTACTTTCAAATAAGGAAACGTATGCCACAATTATTCAACCACAATTGCAGCCTTTTCCAAAGTACTTTTTGCTTGAATAACGAAGTATGAAGCAGCACTTGGGATACAGAGCTTGAACTATTTGACTGCAATGTATCGTTTACCCTCAAGCATGAACGGTTTAAGAAGTTTTGTGTAAGGATGTGCGCCTTGTAAAAAGTCACAGTTTATAGGCAAATTATAATTATTAACACCAGAAAGCCTTCAAAGTGTTGTTTCACGGAATATACAGTACACGGCGAAAAATATGATATACAGAATATTGACTATAAGTGATAAAGAATTTCATTTGAAGAATAACGGGACACAATAAGAGATGTGCTTAATGACAATGATTTCCCAGTAGAATTCACTAACCGATTAATTAGACAATATGGTAATAATAGGCATAATTTAGGAAATACTATGGCAGAACCACAAATTTATAAATCATTAACTTATGTTTCTGGAATATCAGAAAGATTAAGAAAGTCACAGATAGATATATAATTGCACACAAAACATATAACACATTAAATAAATTATTTAGCAGTATGAAAGATAAAATAGGAAAAATGGAAATATCTGATGTAGTATACAGGATAACATGTGGAGGAAATGACCTGGTGAACTGTGACAAAGTTTATATTGGGACAACAAAAAATAAACTTAAAACAAGATTAGCTGCTCATAGATGTGACCAAAAATATAAATATATTTTAACACAGAAGACATCCTTATCTTTACATTGTAAGTAATATAATCATTATCCAAAGTTTGATGAAGCATCAATATTAGATATAGAAAAAATCTATAAGAGACGCTATATGTTAGAAATGTTAGAAATTGTTAATCTACCAAATGTAAGGAGAGTAAATTTCAAAACAGACACAGACAATTTAGCGCAGAATTATAGGTACTTAATTAAAAAGACACATAATTTGTTATAATTATTTCATAAGAAAGAATTTGTTATTTAGTTTCCGTTTCCTTGTTTTTGTATGTTTAAATATTTTAAATTTTTAATTTTGTATGTATGTATGAAGAAAATTATTTTATATGTTTTTGACAAATGTGTTCAAAAATTTTTTTCAATTTGTTGATAATTTTTGTTATAAAAATTAATTTTCCTGAAGAAGCTTTCCATAGGAAAGCGAAATATTGAAAAAATATATCGTTAAAATTCAATAAAAAGACCGTTTAAAAGATTAAAACATATTTAATTAAAATAAAAAAGGTCAAATAAAAATAATTATCTTTTTTATAATAATTTGTCCTATTAATATTTATCAAACAAATAATGTTTTAATATTTTTATATTTTATTGATACGATGCCATATTTAATTATTGTTTTAATATAAATTTAAATTATGTTACCGAGGAAGACACCTTTAAATATTAATAATGATACCAATTTTGCTAAAATTTTACATGGGTGTCCATTACGCGTGTGTGTTCCTCCATTTAGAATTTTATTTTTTTGTTTATAAATAACTTTATTAAGTAAAACTAAAAAGGAATAAAATTAAGCGGCAAAAAACTAGAAAAAATATTTTTTAATTGACTGTTAATAATTAAGAAGGGCTTATGTTTCTGTAAGTATAAATGAAAAAAAAGTTTTACTTTAAAAAGTATTGCAGAAATTCGGTGCGTTTTCGCTTTGCCTCTTATATAAACTTTTGTAAATGTGTATGGCTTTTCACATTAACTCGATCTAAGAAAATGGTTATAAAATCCTTTTGTGTTGTTATTATTGGCGAAAATTTTTGCACAGTAGTTTTAAATCAATAGTATCTTAAGAGCGTTTAGCCTGCTAGCTTGCCAGCTCCATGCGGCTAACGCTGCTTGAGATTTGAATTCGCAAGAATTTAAAATTTTAAAACTGTTGCAAAAATAAAAGGAGATAATGAACTTTAGAGCATCGTCGATTGTATGGTCTTCTTTGTTAAAACATCTGCTCTGAACGATTTCAAATGGTTCAAAAGATAAGGTATATTTCATCACCTATTTGGACATCTTTGGACGCCATATAAGTCAAAGTATGTTGCTTGTGGGGACACCTTTTAATATTAAAGTTTATTCTTTTTGTTATTGGAACCATAGCGCTACCAACTTTTATAAAATTTTACCTGGGTGTCCATTACGAGACCGCGTTTTGCTCTTTAATTTTTGCAATTAAAATGGGGCCAATCTGTAAATGAAGAAAAGTATTTAAAATCGCTTCCGAACTGGCTGAATTCTATGGCCCAAATATATAAAAACAAAAAAAATAACATGGACGACTGTTGTCATATGTCTCCGTCTTTGCTAGCTCTTTGTTTGGAATGAACAGCGAACACTTTCGAATTGAAGGCACCAACATCTCAAGCCGTGTTCTGAACTGTACCTGTGAGTCAATGTTGGGGTTTTGGTAGTTCTTTTTAGTAACGTCGTATCTATTCATTTAGGTAGAATGCCCGCCACCTGGCACTTTATGCGGGGCTAATAATCAATATTTCCCTCTTTTATTATTATTTAGATATGGTCTCCACCTGAGGTTGTTTTCAGTTTGTTCGACTGTATGAATAGTTTTAGTGTTATGAAAATTGCGGTCGTATTTACCTGTTCGTTTATTATGTGATTATTAAAAATTTTTGTTTTGTAGATTTTCATGTTTTCAACAATGTCTATGTGTGTCCGTGATTGTTAAGGTACAATGCAAAGTTGAAGTCTTCCCTTTTTCGTTGGTCTAAGCGTATGTGTTCTGTAAATCTTCTGTAAATCTATGTTTGCAGGTACAAGTAAGTCTGTATACTCCACTGGAACTAAATTTGTCAGTAGTCCTGATATTATGGCGTAAAACTTCTTTGTGAAAAAGGTTAACTAATCTTTATACTGCAGATCCTGTGTAAGTAAAAGTGTACCGTCGAGTTATATCGGTTGTCTGTTTGTCTTCTTTATTCCTGTTGTTGTTGTTGTATTGTCTAAGAAGTTTGTCGATAGTGGTAGTTCTGAAGCCGTTATTTTTAGCTATAGTGTAAATTGTGTCGAATTTTTTGTTGTACTTATATGAAGTAAGTGAGATTATCTTAAGTCTGTATAGTATATGTCTAAATGTTGCTATTTTATGTTGTGTAGAATAGTTCGAGGTGGGGTGGATGTCAAATGTTAAAAAGTCAGTTCTTCATGTTATTGTGAGATGTCAAGATAATGCAACTTTCTGTCTTGTTCTTTTTCCATTGTATGTGAAATGTTAGGTAATTTTTAAAAGTGGTTATTATATCTAGAGCAGTTCTGTTTTGATTTGTTCTTAGATTTTCCGACGGGGCTAAAATTACTTTTATTTGACTAAAATTACTTTTATTTGACTAAAATTAAAATTTTGTCGAAAAGAACACTGAAGATGGCAAACATCCGAAACCGGTTTGTTCCAAATTTCACGAGGGTCGACGAAAAACCTTACCCAAACAAAAGCAGTTCTGCTTTATTATCGTCTTTGCAATATCTATAATGTCGGTGATGTATTGGTTGTCGTAAAGATTGTCTAGTTTAATGCGTAGGATATGAACGATTCAGTTTAAAATAGAATTTTAAAAATAAACTATTTTCTCTTTACAAGTATGTCCAATTAACAGCAGCCTGACTTGAAGTTATTACTTCATTACATAGTTGTAATAAAAGCTTTTTAGTCACATTTCTTTTCATAACTACACAGCTTTGAATGCTTATCAAACCTGCTGTTTTTCTTTAGTGGAGTTCTGACAATCACGCCAAAAATTTAAAAGAAAACATGACGTTAAAAGTCAAAATTTCACTAGATTCAGTATTACAGTGGGCATAGTGGGACAGAAATGATATATAGTGGACAAATATTGGAAATGTTTAAACTGTTAGACCGATTTGACCTTGTGTTCTTCAAACCATCTGGTCGCTGAAAGCTGCTTAATGCTGCAGACTATGCATGCCACCAATAACCAATCTCTTTTCACCTAAATGAAGTAATTTGATTGTTAACGATATATTAATTAACCACCAACCCCAAACGGTTTAACTCCACTTTAAAAGCCAACATAACTTAAACTATCGCTGAAACTCAGCGAGTTTTACATTATACGTCGAATTTCAAGCTGTAAAATTATTAAATCAGCCATAAGGAAATTAAAATATAAAGAATATGACAAATCATAAAAAATAATTTAGCCAATTAATACAACGCAATTGGTGTTGGTGCAAAAATATTACCGCTGGTGTTTGTGCCATAACATTAGCGCAATTTTAAGCAAATTATCATTAGTAGTCCCCCGTTGCGCAGCAAATAATGGCCATAATAAACTATAACTTGTTGTAAAGGAATTTAACAGCAGAAAATTATAAACAAAAGGCAGAAACAAAAACACAATAATA
Organism: Trichopoda pennipes; assembly: GCA_030448955.1. Lineage (NCBI taxonomy): Eukaryota > Metazoa > Arthropoda > Insecta > Diptera > Tachinidae > Trichopoda > Trichopoda pennipes. Next base: position 4,039,190 of record JASKUP010000010.1, on the reverse strand, counting down.
ATGTACAAAAATAAAACGCAACAATAGACAAAGCAATAAATAAAAAAGCTTTTTACTCGTGCCCTTAAAAGTAAAATTGTTAATTTACAACAACAGAAAATTGTACAACAAAATGAAAAATAAATAACAATAAAAATATAAAAAAATGGCCATGATGCTCTTCTTTATTTCTTAGTTTGCGAGTAGAATAATAACAACAAATAGGAGGGTAGTCTCTGCAGGACCTGATTAAGTGGCGAAACAATAAAATTTTTTTCAAAATTTTAAATAGAAAACGATCTGTGGCAACTAGTTTTAATTAATTTTAAACATTTTATTTTTATTTCAAGAAAAAAATATTAAGTCTTATAAGTTTATGGAATGATGTGTTGAGCATATGTTTAAGTTGGGGCAATCTCCCAGTGACTTAAAAAACAGTTTATTATTTCATTACCTTATTTTGTTGCTTTTAAATGAATAATTTGAAACTAATTTCATTCAAATGGGCGCCTCGCCTGGCCATGCAGTAACCGACACGATCGGTCCAATTTTTAAGCACATTACCGATTGAGTGCAGCTGTATTTCACCAATGGCTTCACGAATATTGTCCTTTAAAGCGTCTCTGGCTTGTCGGCGTAACACTTATCTTTGACGGCAGCCCACAAATAATAGTCCAACGGTGTCAAATCGCAGCTCCAAGGTGGCCAAACGACATCAGCTCTGTGGCTGATAATGCGATCTTCAAAAATAGGGCGCAAAACTTCGAGAGTATCTTCGGCTGTGTGGCACGTAGCGCCGTCCTGTTGAAACCAAATGTTGGCAATATCCTCCTCTTAAATTTTTGTGAACAAAAATTCGTTCAACATGGCCCGATAGCGATCGCCATTAACTGTAACGGTCACTCCTTGCTCATTGTTGAAAAAAAAAAAATGGCCCAATTATACCTCTGGACCAAAATCTGCACCAAACAGTGACTCGTTTTGGGTGCGTCGGCTTTCCAATGTATGCGTGCGGGTTTTCTGTGCCCCAAATGCGACAGTTTTGCTTGTTTACATACCCGCCAAGATCAAAATGAGCTTCATCTGAAAAGATGATTTTTTTTGCAAAATCAGCATCTTCTGTAAGTCGATCACAGGCGCACTTAGCGAAGCGAAAACGCATTAGATGGTCACTTGGTTTTAACTCCTGAACCAATTGGACTTTGTATGGCGTCATACCAAGGACTTTACGTTAAATTCGACTCAATGATGTCTCTAAAATGTTCAATTGTTGAGAACGACGGTGAATTGGTGTTGATGACGCTTCACGCACACTTTCTGCCACAGCAACAATATTTATCAGGTGTTCGCACTGATTTTGGCTTTTCACACTTTGGTATATCAATGAGGATGCCAGTTTCTTTCACTTTTTTCACAAGATAGCGAACATACAGAGCTGATGGTGCTTCTCTTCTTCCAATATCCGTAGGCAAGTTTCGCACACATTCTGCAATATTGCGATGATTTTCAAAGTAATGTCGCAATATTTCCTAGCGTTGTTCAAGCGTATAAACAACCTATTCGTTAAACGGAAGGCTAAAACTAATTATTTGTTAAATCAAACATGAGCTAAGTGTTACCATTTTTGCAATAAGCACTAGTTGAAAAAAAAAAACGGTAGATGACAGACCCTTAAAGTGACTATTTACTAAAACTAGCAGCCCCATTCCATAGTCATATGACTTTCATATTTGTGCTTCAAAATCAAAAACAAATTTGTTTCAATTTATTTGTTACAACAATGCTTACTTCAAGTTATAAAATTGTAATTATCACTAAAAAAAACGAAAAGTGAACTGCACGATTGTTTATTTTCTAAGAAGTCTTTTAAAGACTAAATAACAACAAGCTACATTAAAATTCCATGAACTAAGATTAGCAATCAGAAAAATAAAAGGCACACTGCAAAACAAACACCTACACTGAATAATGATAAAACGGCATCCACATTAAATTCGATGAGTTAGGGAACCTCTCGAACCGTTCAAAACAGTATATAAAGGCTCCCTATTTTGGGCAAAAGTCAGTCAGTCAGTCTAATTGTGATCGTGTTCGAGTGAAGACACAACATTTGATAAAGTCGGTCTAATTGTGGTGTGATCAAGTAAAGACACAAAGTTGATACAGCAGCTTACATTGGGTATTTTTGTGTATACAAGCGAATAGCTAGCTCGCCTATATAAATCGCATAATTTAATTTAACACTCTAGAAACTGTAAGCAATTATATTGCAATAAAAGAACTCTATAAACTATACGTTAATTAAATGAATAAACGTTTTCTTTTTTTGTTTGTTTGTTTTGGTGATTTTGCTAATTCTGTTTTATACAATACCAATAATTAAATTTAACACTTCTTTTACAGCTGAATTTAAATACGTGCACAGTTTTTACTATACAAATATTGCTTAATTAAATTTCTAACCGTTAAAAGAATCGTAGTTCACTGCCAAGAATATTAGCCATTCCAAAATCAATTGTTTGCCATTGAACAATCTGGCATCGCTAGCCGTCATTTCCATGGCCTAATTTATTCAAAATTCTAAATTGAAAAATATTTCTCTAATTTAGATAGAGCTCCCCGGTAAGTATTTCATATAAAATTTATGCCATAATCCGTATAAATAAATTTTCATTTGTTATTATATTTAGATAGGGTTTTTCAACAAGAAGTTTATTTTTCAATTATGGCAACACCAACAACATGACAGTTTTGACATTTAGTTTTTTGACATAATCGTGGTAGATGCATTGGCAACTGTTAAAATGAATTCAATTTCGCACGAAAATCGCGTTAAAATAATTAAAATCCACTGGTAAAATGGTGATATTTTCGAATAATATTTAGTCGTTAAATTTGAGTCGACAGGCCCGATACAAAATGTGCGAACGCCAAGGCGTGTTCAATCGGTTCGTTCAACTGAAAACATCGCAGCCGTAAGCCACAGGGTTGAAGCAGATACAAATTTGTCAATTCCTCGACGTTCTCAACAATTGGCGTTATCCAAAAACACCACATGGCGAATTTTACTTAAGAATTCGACTTCGAACCCTTATAACGTTCAACTGATGCAGGAATTGAAGCCAACCGACCATTCACATTGCCGTTGATTCGCTCAATTCATTCAGAAATAACCGACAAAATTGCCGCATTTAAGCTTCTGATAATCCTAGAACGATTATTGAGAAGCCTTTGCATCTGGAGGTCTGGAGGCATGATTGGGCCTATTTTGCGAAGCTGAGGCTGGAAATGCGGTAACGGTCCATGGGTCATGCTATCGCCAGATGCTAACGACTCAATTTTGGACTATTATTGGCGACGTAGATATCACTGACATGTGGTTTCAACAGGACCGTGCCACATATCACACAGCCAATGAAAAGATCAATTTATTGCAAACCAAATTTGCCGTATAATTTCACAACAATCAGCCGTTATGCGGCCAATCAGATCATGTGATTTAACATTACTGGGTTATTTTTTTGGGGCCATATTAAAGGCAGAAGCTTTACGGACCCAATCGTATATTTAAAAAAAATGCGGTTAAAAATTACGGACCCGTCTGCGATTGTAGTTCCTTGACTAAAGAAAAAAATTCTATTGAGCAGCTTGCTAACTCATTTATGTAATAAGGGCATGCGACTTAATAATAAAAAACAATCCGCATTCGTAATTCCATGTCTGTCATTACCGACACGGATTTGGTAGAATTTAGTAGAATGTTATTTTAGCCTGGATTACTTTATATAAATTATTATTACTTTATTATATTTTTTTAATTATTCTATAAGTGAAATAAGTAATATAAGTGAATTGAATCTTAACTAACACTAAGACCCGATGATTTATTTGTAGTACTAGTTTAGCCCTGGCAAGTGGATATTTTTATATATCCTTGCAGATTGAATATATATCCTCAGATTGTGGTTCAAGTCGAAAACTGCATTGAATGTTAAATATTTAAATCAAAAATATACAAATTGCTACAAAAAGCTAACGTTTTGTTAGTGTACAGAAAAGTTATATCATATCCTTAATTTTTTTTTTTTTTCAAAATATAGATCAAATTAAAGTTAGCTTGATTAAAACAGGGTAGTGGCTGCTTCTATTTTACACTTAACTTTTAAAAACATTATATGAGGCGCTAAGATTGAAAGGGTTTTAAATAACATGATCATACGTACCGTCTTGAAGAGTACCCCCATTATTTTTCGTACCCTGAACCTGTGTTCTAGAAGCGACAAATTTTTTCGATTTTCTTAAAGTGTACTTTACAAGTTAAAGAAATACATTAAATTTTATTAATTATTTATTGTTTATTTTTCAATTTCACTTTTTAGAGTGATTTCAAACACGATGTTGTCACATCAAATTAAGAGTGCTTGAAAACAAATATTAGAATTTCCCTAGAAAATGCACTGGCGCAGATTCCAAGGTAAGAATTTATAAAATAATATACTATCGTACACGATAAAGTTGTAATATTTAATGTACTCATTATATAGTTTGACAGAATTTTTAAACGGCTTATCAGTTGTGAAATTTAACCGTAATAATAACCTGGCCTTGGTAAGCCATAGATTGGCCCTGGTTTAACGTTGGAAAAATGCCCCGAAACCTCGTCAAAAGAAATTGAGGGTGCCATTTGTTATAAGTATACTGTACCGGAAGTTAGTTCAACATCACTGATATATATTTTCCTGTGTGAACATCTCAGGATCGTCTGAAACCAGCAAATATTAAATGAATTAAATATGGTTTAACATGGTTTGAGTAATGAAAAATAATACCGGAGAAATAGAATTAAAAGTTGTAATAAATAAGTTACAAGAATTACATGGCGAAAGAGTTTCAATTTAAATGCCCAACATTTCGGTTATCGTTTGTGGTCCAAAGTTTAAAAAAAAAAGAGGCGAAGCGAAAACTTTTTAAAGTGGAGAAGACATATAAACTATTACAATGGTTTATTTAACTGCATTTCAAATCGCCGCAAAATTACATTTCTTATACCATTATTTGCTTCGTTCATTTTGTGTTCGTTTTCCACTTTTATGTAGCCTAATGTAAATATCTCTGGATGCAATTTGTTATTCAGTTTTTCATCGTTAAAGAATTATTTTTTCTGCCATCGAATGAAAATGTATTTAAATTGGAACCATCATATCGATTAAGAAGCCCTTTTTGCCGACATTTAGCTTTTTTCTATGAACTTTAGTCTTATTCATAATAATAAGATTGCCACGACATATGCGAGATGTTGGGTAATACTAATGTTATTGCATCAAATCTGTCAAATAGTTCAAAGCACTATATGTGAAAGTATATGGTGCTTATTTCATTCGAGATGCATCTGCCAAATGCGGACTTTGGTCGTAATCAATCTGCTTATCATCTTTTAAACCCAGCTGTATTCAATTGTTTCTATTATTGTAGAGACGTCGCTTATTACTCCTCAATTTCTGTTTCGTATGCTGGTATCGTGGATCTTCTCAAATTATGTTGATCCATCATGAACTTTTTCAACTGTTCTAGAAGCAACCCCACATTTACATTTTCCAACATAAAATCATTCTTTTATAGTTTGTAAGAACGCTGTGAGAATAAGCCTTTTGTTCTGCAGCATGTGCCAAGAAAAGTATTAAATTTTCCAATTTAATTTTAATTTTGAGTTTGCTCAAACTATCAATCACGTGTCTGTCACTTAAGGAGTTAATGTCTTATATGAAAACACTTTATGTTTAAGCACGTTCATCCGAGGAAATATATGTAACATTTTAAAACATCGTGAAAAGGAATACGTTTCAAATTCAGTGCTTGGTTCGGCTTGCAATGTTAACCGCATTACATCCATAGTTTAACTGATATTATATTTCGTTGTTTGAAATATTGTTTCTTGTTATCTTTACCAAGAAGTTATCCTTGCTAACTTTAAGCAACAAATATAAAGTCAACGTATCAAATGTTTTTAAAATACTGAAGATTTGTGTAAGAAGATTATACTTAATCTAAAAACAAAAATCTTAAAAATAAACTGGAGCACCTGATTGCTACATGCTACACGTGGGATTTTTGGTAAATTGATAGCGTATTTTTATTTTTAGAGAACCTTTATTTATAATAAAAATATTTTTCGGAAATTTCGACGATACTTTGGTGTAGAATCTACATGCAACGAAACCACCCAGCTGTAAAAGTTTACATATAAGCGATTAAATAAGCTATACTAAGTGGTAGTCAGTGATGATGCGTTCGGTTATTTTGCCACTTAAATTAAACATAGAAGTGTCATAGGCTGTTTAATCGGTGCGCTCTCGCTTACAAAGTAAGCGACGACGTCATCAAGTGCCACTACAATTCAGTTTACATCGCAAGTGGAGTAGTAAGCAACGTTGATTACAAATTTACTTGCGCATGTAAGGTAGGTGTAGTTGCCTATGACAACTTCGATTATAGCTGCATTACATAGTAAGTACTCAGATGCTTCGCTTACGAAGTCATATGTGCGTCATCGGTTATTGTCTAATTTCTTCGTTTCATTTACAGCTGGGCATGTTTATATATACAAGTAGGTTAATTTGATTGCTCTTTTCCTATATTGATTTTACACTGCCCTTTTGTAAACAGTTTTTGGCATATATATATATATATATATATATATATATATGAATACGTGCACCTTTTTTCTTTCTTTTTTTATATCCTTATTTCAACTTCTTTCTTTGTTTTATTTTAATTTTTTACTAATAAAAACTCAATGGCATGTTTTTATGCTTTTTGTTGCACATTTTTGCCCTGCAAAGCCTTTAACCCAATTTCAATTTTAACACACATTGCAGAAAATATAACAGCCAGAACAAAAATCTACGTCACTCTCTTTCTTTCTCTCTATCTCTCTCTCTCTATTTCTGTTGTATTTAACAGGCGATTTATGCTCTCTTGGCTTAATGAGAGCAAATCCTAAATGTAACCATAATGTTTACTCACCCTAATAATTTTCAAATTACAGGCGCTGTGACGTCAAAACGGTATGTTTAACTATGTGACGTCAAACAAAAAATTTCGTTGGTATATTTGAAACAGAACATCAGGGAATGAATGATGGATAGTAACAGAAGGAATTTCTTTTGATATTTTTGCAGTAAATAGACTGACTACAGAACTCATTAGTGTCGTACAATATTGAGATTATATAATTTTTTTTTTTGCTAAATTTACTTAAATAATAATAATAATGAGACAACATCAGCACAAACAAACATACAAAACTGTGTGTTACGTTTATACTTTTTTTATAAATGTTTTGTTGTGAGTTCTTTATTGCAAAATAAATAACACCAGATTTTAGAGTTTTGAAATTATTAACTTTTAACTACAAATAAAGTTGACCCTACAGAAAAATATACTTAAGATACACGTCTTGACTTCACGAGATTTATGTTTTAACTAACTAACTATCCACTCAGACGCTGCCTTTTTCTATTTGTCCACTAGAGGTCTAGACAAATTAAGAATCTTCTACTTCCTTTGTATCACATTTTATTGTTGTCTTGCGTGCATAAGTTTTCTTAGTAAGGCACACAGTTACTAAACAGCATACCCAGTAGTTTACTTTATTGCTTAATTATTTTCTTTTAAAACTTAAGCAAGACGCATCCATAACAATATTTTGACACATTTCAGTTATATATAGGGGTTTTCAACAAGAACTTTGTTTTCTAAAACAAAATAAAACAAAGATTAAGATGACTCAAATTTATCTTGCATTATGAAGAGGTAAGTTCGGTAATTATGAATGAAAAATGATATCTGGCAAATATCCACCACGACCTCCCTGACAGGTGTCGATTCTTTCATCAAAATATTAAATCACTTTTTTGGCAAAATGGCGGTTCCATTTTGTTAATCACATCACAGATTTTGACTTTTAAGGCTGCAATCGATTCGATTGGCTCTTTATAGGCTCTTTCCCTAATTCAGCCTCACAAAAAGTAATCCAGTGGTGTTAAATCACACGATTTGGCTGGCCACTTAATTGCTGATTGTCGTGAAATTGTGTGAACGGGAAATTTGGCTTGCAATAAATTGATCGTTCCATTGGCTGTGTAATATGTGGCAGTGACATCTACGTCCTCAATAATAGGCCAAAATTTAGTTGTTGGCATCTCGTGGTAGCGTGATCCACTGCCCGTTACCACTTTTCCAGCCTCATCTTTGAAAAAAAACGGCCCAATGACTCCTGACCACATAATGCACCTTACAGTGACATGTTGAGCATGCAAAGGTCAAAATGCGGCTTCGTCTGAAGAAATGATCCTGTTGTTCCTGAATGTATTAAGCGAATCTACGGCGATGTGAATGGTCCGTCGGCTTCAATCCCTCCACCAGTTGAACCTTGTAACTCTTCAAATCCTTACGCAAAATTCGCCATGTTGTGATTGAAAACATCGAGGAATTGACAAATTTGGATCTGCTTCAACATGGTTCACGGCTGCATTGTTTCAGTTGGACGACCCGATCAAATAAGCATTTTTGTGTCGGCTTAAATTTTTAATAGCGGTCTCAGAAAGGTGATTGATTATATTGTCCGAAAATATTGCGAATTTTATGAAAACGTGACTGTGACAGAACTACCATTTTCATAGTGGATTTTAATTATTTTAATGCCATTTTGATGCGAAATTGAATTCATTGTAACAATTGCCAATGCATCTACTATGAATACGGTAAAAAATAAATGTCAAAAATGTTAGTGTTGACACAATTAAAAAACAAAAACTTTTTGTTGAAAAACCCGATACATTTTATATTATATTTACTTGTGTAATCATTTTCCAGAAAGAAAGAAAATTAAGAAGTAAATTGTATGTCAAATGATTAAATTTCAAGAATTGAGCTGTCATAGTTTGACATTTATTTAGCAAAAAGTTTGGAAATTTTACGCATGGAACGCTGCACTCTGGAACAAAAACAAAGATGGTAAAAAATTATATATTTCGTGAAATACGAGAAAATTTTACTCGGTTCCTTCTGAGACCGGCGTTTGAATTTAATTGCTAAATTCGAGGCTCACGGTATTTTTGCTGAAAATAGACCAAAACACTGTGCTCGTAGTGACCATAGTGATGCAAACATAGCCACTGTAAGGCAAAGTGTTGAAAATTAGTCTGCAATTTCAACTCATCAATATTTACAATTGGACATCAGATGTTCATCTTTAAGCATATAAGGTTCAACAAGTACAGGAATTAAAGCCAACCGAACATTGCTCGTGTCGAACGCTTATGAATTGGCTGTTTAAAAAACTGAACTAACACAACGCAATTTTAACAAAATCATCTTTAGAGGTGAGGCTAAACCTCACAAATGCTCACAAAATCTACAAACAGCCGTCGAAAACCCATTCCATGCAAATAACCGTATGATACGGTTTATGTTAAGGCGGACCGTATTTCTTCGCAAGTAAGCGAAAAAACGCCATCAGCAGTAATTATCTGTGTTACCAAACCTTGATAACCAATTTTTTGTAGCCAAAATATGCTACAAAATGTTGACATCAATGACCTTTGGTTTTATCAAAATGGTGCCACGTTATACAGAAATTTCTGTTGCATAATTTCTCGATTTGGCGATGTCAATTTGAAAGACCGCTTTACGGAAAAAACTCACAAACAACTTACGCTCTGAAAGATAAAATTCAGCGCTGCATTGATAACTATGCGAAGCTTAATTACAACATGTTAATAAAAAGTATTGTGAAGATCGAACGTCTGTGGACGTGCAAGACGTGCAACAAAACTGAGTTTTCTTCCTAAGATTAAATTATCTTCCACTGTTAAAAGCAGTTACAGTATATTTTAATTCCAATCATAATTAATCTGCTAATACACTTGTATATCTTTATGCATTATATATGTGTGTTAACTAGTCCCACATTGAATAAATCTTAAATCGTAGAACTCTTATAACGTTCGGCTTACGCACCAAACATAGTTCCTTCTTTTTATCTTAATAATTACTTATGCGTAAATAGATCTGTATTCTAAGTTAAACTTTCCGCAGCTACCACCTAAAATATTGTTTTTATTGTCAATTAACTTTGAACCCATAGATTATCGTCAGGCATAGTACTTTAAAAAGTTAACTTCAGCTTGGCATTCGTTGTTAAGTGCTTATCATGTGAGCTATGAGAATTTAATTAATTTTTAGGTTATAAGAACATAGACATGTAAGTTTATATTAACATTATATAGAAGTGAATAGCTCCTCTAAATAAATCGTCTAATTTAATTTAAAACTCTTAAATGTTCTGTGTAATTATTTCGCAATAAAACTAAACTAAATGTAATTCCGTAATTCTAAATTCATTCAAGAACAACCGGCTCGTTTTTCTGAAAAAAAAATCATTTTTTTAGACGAAGCCCATTTTTAATTGTCAGGGTATGTCAACAAGCAAAATTGGTTAATTTGGGCTTTTGACAATCATAGAGCGATTATTGAAAAACCTGTGCATGCTCAACACATCACTGTATGGTGCACTATGTGATCTGGAGTCCTAATAGGGCCTTTTTTTCTTGAAGTTGAAGCTGGAAATGCGGTAACTGTCAATGGATCACGCTATCGCGAGATGCTAATAATTAAATTTTGTCCTATTATTGACGACGTGGATATCACTGACATGTGGTTTTAGCAGGATGGTGCGACATGTCACACAGTCAATGAATCGATCAATTTATTGCAAACCAAATTTCCCGATTGCATAATTTGACGACAAACAGCCGTTATGTCGCCAGCAAGATCATGTAATTTAACACCACCGGATTATTTTTTTGTGGGGTTATGTTATGGGCAGAGTCTATACGGAGCTAATTGAATCGATTTCAGCCTTACAACTCAAAATCCGTGATGTGATTAACGAAATAGGACCGCCATTTTGTCAAAAAGTGATGTCATAGTGGACATAGTGTCAGATATCATTTTTTCATTCATAATTGCCGAACTTTTCTCTTCTAAAAATTTGAAACATCTTAATCTAAAATTTTTGTGTTATTTTATTATTGAAAACAAACTTCTTGTTAGAAACGCCTTTATTATTGTTAATATTATTATTAAAGAGAATATTATTATTACTATAACCTTAGAATGTGACATCTTTTATTTTTCAACATAATTTTTTTAAGTCAAATGAGTTTCTTCTTTTAATTAAATAGAGAGAGAGTAAACAAACAATTCAGGATACTTTGGGGAAATATATGTAAGAAAAACACCTCTTTTATATATATAAAACTTTAGGCCGTATTAGCTGGGAAATGGTAAATTATTTACGTATCAAAAATAATTAATAATGTTTATGAATTCTCTTTTTGTGCGTGTTAAGAACTTTTTAGTTTTTGCTCTATTGCAAGCATTCATATGTTGGTGTGTATATAAAATAATTATGTATTTCAAAATGCGTGTTAACCACATCCGTTTTGAATCAAATGATTTGCCATTAACCTAATTTTCACTTTCTTGCCCCTTAAAACAAGGCATAAAAATAATATGCGTTAAGTAAAATAAAAATCCATTAAAAAATCAATAAGAACACGGTTTTTTACTTTACATGGATTGTCATTACATTTAACGATATAGAAATCGCGTTCCTTCTATCAAGCAATTCAGCTAGTTGTGATAGTAATCTGTTATTTAATAAAAAAGTTTTAGTAAAATTAACTTTTAAAAAATTTTAAATTTTAAAGAGATTTTTTAACAGATATTGATGAGTATAAATGTAGAAGCCGTCGCACAGTGCGTTGACGTAGAACAAAATTTGGGAAAAATAGAGAGAGCAGACTTAGCAAAATTTAAATTGGCATGAAGGTTTTTGTTATCGAATAAAAGTATGAAAATACTCGTGCTCTAGAGAAAATTCGGCAAGGCTACGGTTGCTTACCTTTCGTACTTCCTTGTTATCAAAGTTGAGATTTCAGCTAAAGTGAGCATACAAAAGTACCGAAAATGTTTTAAAAGTTTCTGAATATGGCTTTTAATTTGTAGACAAATTTATTTTAAAATCGCAGCCAGGGCACGGGTACCCGCCATATAACATTTAAATTGGAATTTGGTATCTCCTTAGTTGGGATTTGTATAGGAATCAATATTATTGAGCCGCCTTGCGGACGTCAGTAGTCAATGAAATCTGAATTTTTTAAATAAATCTTATTGCGCATTAATACTCTGATTATTAAAATCAATAACTTTACTTTTTTAACAATTCTTGGGTTTTAGCTGATCTCAACATCAACAAGTCCCCTGGGCCGGATGCGATACCAGCACTGGTCTTGAAAGAGTGCTCTTCGACGCTAGCGCCTCCGTTAGCAGCCCTTTTCAGCACATTGTACCAAGTCGGGCAATTTCCGAAGTGCTAGAAGGTTGCTAATGTAAGCCGATCCCCAAAAAGGAGGAGGCTACCAACCCTGAAAATTACTGCCCCATCGCAATGTGTTCTACACTTTCTAAAGTGTTTGAAAGTTCATCTTGTGAGGTACCTGGTGTCCAACAGCTTACTTAAAGATCGACAGTATGGTTTCCATAAGGGGCGCTCTACCGGCGACTTGCTAGCCTTCCTGTCTGAACAATGCTGTAATTCCATACATCACATTGGAGAAAGCAAGGTAGTGGCTCTAGATATTTCCAAATCATTCGATAGAGTGCGGCATGACACACTTCTATCAAAACTGGCTGCTTTTGGTGTCGGTGATAATTTCTCCAGATTTATAAATAGTTTTCTCAGAAATTGCACTTTACGAGTTGTTATAGATGGGATTTCATCAGACGAATTCATGATGAATTCAGGGGTACCGCAAGGCTCCGTTCTTTCTCCTACCCTATTTCTTATTTTTCTAAATGACCTTCTTTGTCGAACTTTCAACCCTATATATTCTTTTGCCGATGACAGCGCCATTTGACAGTCGCATTTCTTGCGAAATAGACCAGGCCATTTGGAGGTTAGTTCCAAAAGGCAGAACATGAATGATACGCTTTATCACGATCTCGCGACAATCTTGGAATGCAGTCATGTGAATAGAGTAGATTTTAATGCTCGTAAGACGTAATGTTGCATGCTTACGCATAGATCTGCATTCGGCAGTGGAGCTGCATCTGTTACTATGGGTGATATAGGTATTACGGAATCGGAAGCTCTTGATGTTCTTGGCATGAAAATTCAGTGTGATGTTCGATGGACTAAGCACATTTTTCAGGTTTCTAAAGAAGTTTCAAGTGCCTCCGTTTTCTTAAACGGTGTAAAAGATACTTCACTCCATCCGATCTCCGTACTATATATACTATCTATATCCGTCCAAAAATGGAATACAACTGTCATGTATGGGCCGGCGCTCCAAAGTCTATTTTGGAGTTAATCGATCGCGTACAGGAGAGGGCCAAGAGGCTCATTGGGGATGTTAGGGTATCCAATTCTATTGATTCTCTAGAGCATCGACGCAATGTGGGATGTATTACACTATTCTATCGTTACTACAATGGTAAGTGCTCTGATGAAATTAGGGAACTTGTTCCCGATACTAGCACGTTTTCGCTTTTAACACGATTTTCATTGAGAACGCTTCCATTCGTGGTTAATTGGCCAGTGAATCGCACTACGCATTGCAGGGAAAATTCGTCTTTTAGCAGAACAGTCCGTATGTAAAATAAGATCCCTTCGGAGGTCTTTCCTGTCACTTTCAATCCGTAACCTAATATCCTAGTTCTGGCACAATGCATTGAGTGCTGGTCCGAAAAAAAAACAATTCTTGAGAAACTGTCATTCTTGTCCGTCTTTGCTGGCGAACGCTTTCAATGTGAAACATTATTTTCAAGCCGTGTTCTAACCTGTAGGGTAGTCAGTGATCTGGTTTAGGTACTTCTGTCATTAAAATCATATCTATTCATTTAGGTGGAATGCCCGCCACCTGGCTCATTTTGCTGGGCTAATTATCAATATTTCCGTCTTTTATTATTATCTAGGTGCGTCTGGTGAAAATTGTGTCTAGGGTCGTGCTAATCTGTTCGTTTATAATGTCACTGTTAAAAGTTTTTGTTTTGTAGATTTCCATGCTTTCAAGAATGTCAAGTCTGCGTCCTTTTTTGCTACTGTAATATAAAAGTATGTTTTATGAGTAAAATGCATCTTTGGTTTAAAAGGTCCGTTAAAAATTGACTGAGTTAATGAACTTTTAATAAAACCAAAATGCTGGAATAAATACGTACTCAAAAGTAATGAATAAAAAAAAAGAAATGGTATGTAAATGATGAGAATATATAATGAACATGTTTTATTGAAAACAAAATAACAAAAACAACATAAAAGATTAAGAAAACATTTAATTGAATATTGCATCGCTCTCTGAAGAATAATCATTTGTATATGGCTCGTCAGATATGAACATTGATATTGCTTCTGGCAAGAACGGGTTAGTATTTATATTCTTTATTGCTCTCATACAGCTTAACAAAGGGTCCGAACTAGGTAGAAGGCGATTAAATATATCTTCATTGCAGTTTTGTCTAGAAAATTTTCTTGCGAAGTCTTGCCGATAACTTCTGAAATGCTTATTACGAATTTCTGCCGCCTCCTCCGAAAGTTGTCCTATAGGTAACAGAGATTTTCCAATTACAACTGCGCCATGAACCAAAATTTTGTGCAACGTTGGAGTCATAGGATTCAGGGATTTTCGCTCTTGTTCTTTAATGGTTATTAAAACTTCTTCTAAGTAATCTGATAAACGTCTAGTTGTAATATCCATCAGTGACTGTAAATCAGCTTCGGCACCATTACTTGTTACTCGACAAGCTTCTGGAGGTGGATAGCATTGTTTCTTTGCCTTCTGCAAAACACTGCAGCAGGGAAAAAACTTCATATTAGTTTGCAAAGCTTTCATTGGTGTTAAGGGCGAATGTGTAGTTCTTTTACGCTTATACGCGTTTTTAAATTTAGATGCTCATTTAGGAGAGCTTAAAATATCTTTGAGAATAAAAGATGCATCTCTTTTTCCGCTTTTTTCTAGTTCAACACCTGCAGCATTGATGATCAAATCTTGTTCATAACAGGACCGCATTTTTTCAGTTTTCCTCCTTTTGCTTCTGTCGCTTGACTGCCCGAAAGATTTCTGAGGTCGGCCAGGTTGATTTTGAGACGATTCCACAGGAATTTCAATGGTCCCTTGAAGCCATGAGTCATTGTACTTCAAAAAAGTCTCCTCTTTGCTGTGAGATTTTATCCACCTTTTTTTAAATTGGCTTTTAAAGTGAGCAAAGTTCCGCTTCAAGCTAGCTAATTGCTCTTTATTATAGCCTTTATACGCGAACAGTTGATTCTTTAAACATCTTAGCTTACCATCAATAGAAGGCACACCTGAACTGTTCATTTTGTCAAAAAGAGTTTTGCGCTTCACCATCTTGTCTTCCGAAACAATGATAAATAATTTCTTTTATTTGAGTACGATTTTCCGTCGACCCTCGTCAAATTTGGTTTGTGAACAAACCGGTTTCCGCTGTTTGCCATTTTCAGTGTTCTTTTCGTACTGAGTACGAAAAGATGGCAAACAGCCGAAACCGGTTTGTTCACAAATCAAATTTGACGAGGGTACTGAGTACGAAAAGAACACTGAAGATGGCAAACAGCCGAGACCGGTTTGTTCACAAACCAAATTTGACGAGGGTCGACGGAAAATCGTACCCAAATAAAAGTAATTTTAACCCCGTCGGAAAATCCAAGCACATATCGATAAATAATTTCTTTTTTTCTTTAATGAAAACAATATGCACACGAACTCGACATAGACAACAACGATTTCTTTTTATTGTCAATGTTAGTTTTATTATTTGCAAAAACTCAACTGACAGAAAAAAAAAGCTTTTGAGATCCAAAATGTTTAAGGTGTCAAAAAAGTGCTTATCCGGGACTATCCGGGAAAAATTTTTTGCTACTTCAATAAAGGAAAGATTGAATAATGCTAAACAAAAAAAATTATTGCTTTATCTACCTTGATAACAGCATTGATATGACTAATTATATGTTATAAAATGATTTTTCATAAGTCCATTATCTGAAGTACTAGGATCCATAATTTTTTCCTTGTGCGATTAACTTGTGTTGCTAATATTTACGATGAAAACCGGTTGTTTTGTAAGGGAACCCAGTTCTATTATGAGAACTCTGTGAAACACTCAACTTTCGACTGCTCGTACGTGCGCGTGATGCGCGGAAAAAAATTTTTGGTTGTTATTTCATGTTCTTTGGAATGTCTTTTAACGCAGTGACTATTTTTTTTTCAATATTATTCCTACTTTGACTTTTGGGGTTTTGGTCGCCCAGATCGTTGAAATACCTCTATGTGCGCTGGAACTAAATTAGTTAGTTGTTTCTGTCGTTGTTGTGAGACAGAGTTTTTCCGGTTTTTAATGTTGTGAGTAAACCTTCCTTGTGAAAAAAGTTAATTAATCTTTATATTGCAGGTCCTGTGTAAGTTAAAATGTGCCGTCGTGTTGTATCGGTTGTCTCTTTGTCTTCTTTATCCCTGTTTTTGGTGTTGTATTGTTTAAGAAGTTTGTCGATAGTGGTGGGTTTGTAGCTGTTATTTTTAGCTATAGTGTAAATTGTGTTGAGTTCTTTGTTGTACTTATCTGGAATAAGTGAAATTATCTTAAGTCGGTGTATCATATGTCTAAATGCTGCTAGTTTATTTTGGGTAGGGTAGTTCGAGATGATGTCAAATGTTAAAGAAATACTTCCTCATGTTTTTGTGATGTCAAGATAATGCAAATTCCTATCTTGTTATTTTTCCATTGTATGTGTAATGTTATTATGGATTATGTTTAGGAATTTTAGAATTTGTTCGGCGTTCTCTTGTTCGAGATCGTATATGATGTCATCTACGTATCCATAGTAATGAGTTATTCTGTGTTATTTTATTACTGTCTTTATGTGTAGTAATTTGAGATGTTGCTTGAAAATTTTAATGAAGATAGATGGTTTTACCATGCCGAGTCCGTCAGGTAATTTGCAAAAGTGGTTATTAAATGTAGGGTACTATTGCCTTTGCAATTTTTATAATGTCGGTGATGTATTGGGTGTCGTATAAATTGTCTAGTGTGTCGCGTAGGATAATTAACGTTTCATGTGTTGGTGTGGAGGTATATAGCTAATTGATGTCCAAGCAACCGACTCGCGCGATTTCAGTTATCTTGATGTCTTTAAGTTTTTCGACAAGGACTTGCTTATTACGTACCGTATGTGTATTTAGTATATTTATGTTTCTTTGAGTAGACTGGTGAGGTGTTTAGCCAGGTGATATGCTGGTGCCGTTTATAAAGGGTCTCAATGATATGCTTTCTTTGTGTTGTGCTTTGTGTTGATGGTCCTGGGTTCATGTTCATATATTTGCTCATTTTTCAGTAAACGTTTTCCAGCGTTTTAATAGGCTGCATATTTCCCTTTGAAAAGATTTTTAAATTTAGTGCAGTTGCTCTGTTGTATAAATTGTTGTGTTTTGTCTATTTAATTTTTTGTACATTAATACAGTTATATTTCCTTTGTCCACTTTTGTAATTAGTAGGTCATTGTCCCGTAGTTTTACCCTTATTTGTTTAGCAATTGTTTTTCGTTGGGATTCGTATTTGTTTTATTGTGTTCTTCAGCTACTTTGTATCTCATGTGTTCTTGTCCGTCCGTTGGTAACTGAGTAATAGTTGCTTCGGCGTTCAGTTTGTGTTTTAACTGTTCTTTGTATCTTGTCAAAAAGTAGATTATATTTCTGTCCATTCGCAATTAATTTTGTCTCGTTATCATTGAATCATATGTCTGTTAGGTTTTTGACGTGTGAGTGAAATTCTAGTTTGGTATAATGGCCGGTCCATATTGCCAGTTTTGTATGTTTTCGTTCCATCCGTTTGTATTTTAAACTCATTTGATTTTGTACCCTATCGCGTAAATTATATTAAAACGGTGGAAATTTATGGTATAGATTATGTCTAGTCAATATGAGTTACCTGTAAGTGAGTTCTTGAGAAAATAACAATATATGAAGTATACTGCGTTAAAAAGGCTAGTAGGTACTAGCTTGTAAGTATGGGGGTTGTGGGTTCGACTCCCAACGAAGACCTTGGTTTTTTTTTCACTACAAAAATAAAAAGTGACTGTCGGTGGGGCAGCTCAGCGATGAAGGCATAGTCACTGGTCGCTGTACTGTCTTTTATGCGGCAGTTAATTTCCGACTATCCTTCTACTTTCACCACCTGTTTCATCTATTCTCTATCCCTTTCCTAAAGAATATAGCACGATACTTGACTAAATAGGCATTATTGCCTGAAGTGCTACTTCTCTTTATAAAAAAAAAAACATAATTACATATTTAAAGCAAATATTGGCGTTATTATTTGTTTTCCGCTGGGTTATTACTCAGGGAATAACCTCTACTCATGCAGTGTATTGTACTAGAAGTAGGAAAATAGGTTATGGGGAGGAAATAAGGAGAAATATAATAATCACAGTGGGATAAATCTTTGTAAAACTCAAACAAATACATATTTCCAACAAAAATATGGTGAGTCTCTTTGTTTTGTAATTAAGTAGAGGAATCAAAACTTTAAAAAATTAGAAATGTAATAAAAATATTAATATTGTTATAAAGAGGAATTGTTGTTTTAAAAAAATTATTTATTAGTAAAAAAAGTGAATAAAACGACCCACTGTGCATTTTACAAACTTCGTAGTTTTCTAAGGAAACTAATACACGCAAGACAACAACAATACGCTTACAAGAAATTCTACGAAATAAGATAAACAACAAAAGACAAAAACAACTAACACAGAACAAAAAAAAAACAAAGCACACAACAACAAGATAGAATGATGATGTTAAAGTAGAATATTCTTGTATATGCGAGAACCGCTTAAAACAACTATGTAGGCACCACTTGCTGGGCAAATAAATTCAATTCAAGTTGAATCATTGTTGAGTAAGACAACAAGGTTGCCATCGTGTTTATTTTGTGTGTAAATAAATCGTTTAATTTAATTTAAAACTCTAAAGTACTATGTTATTATTTTGCGTAAAAGATTTTAATGTAGCAATATAGCTCTGTGCTTCGTGAGCTCTTTGAAATTCGATTTTAGACAAATTTAGTATATTTCTTGTTACGAGTCAAGGCGATGTAAAATGCATGCGCAGTTTCTGCAGCGCTATACCTCAATGTAAATTTACGAATTTTCCGCCGTTGTCATGTAATGCTTTTGTTCAGAACGTTGAGGATGTAGTGTGTTTGACGGTGTCGTTATTTCCATGCCTTTTGCATGCAGAAGGGCACCCCATATTCAGTTGGAAATCGCCAGCAAAATGTTCGATTTACAGAACATCTCAAATTGAAATTAGCGTTTTTAAGTCGCCTGGCTATTTAAAAACCTTGTAATTCGGAGAACATGCCCGATAGTAAAAACCTTACTAATGAGCGGTCGCGCAAGTGGCGACCAAATTCTTAATAGCGGTCTTAGAAGGACAATCGTCCGTTGACCGAAAATATCACGAACCACAATTTCCATAGTGAAATTTAATTATTTTAATGCGATTTTTGTACGACATTCAATTCATTGTAATTGCCAATGCATCTACTACGAATACGTCAGTCGGTACTATCAATTGCTTAGTGTTGACACAATTGAAAAATAATGAATGGGCGAGCATACGCTTTCAAACCGTACGGAACCTTTTTTGTGTATTTAGCTTTCCCTTTTTTTAATAAATTTGGAAGAAACACAGAAGAGGTTACTCCTGGTAATTACCGCCCAAATCGCTACCGCCGCTAATAGCATATCTTTTCCTTGCTGCTATTTTTTAGTCTATCGCTAAGCGCTGAAGTAGCAAGCAACCAATGACATTCTCTCGTCGTCAAGCCATGTAGAAAACTTTCCCTTAATTGTCAGCATTTTCAGTATTATATAAATACGTTGCCATTAAAAGGCAAATTCATTTTCTATGTGCCACTATTTCCTATTTCTATCAATAATTATTTAGAATCCTGTGTAATCTATAAAATAAAAATCTATAAAATAAAATTTAAATACAGTAAGAAAGCATTCCTTGCATATAAATGTAACATTAAGGTGATGTTATATAATTCAAAAACCATATTTTTTAGTTAAGCCTTCAGAAACTGTGCACTGTGTACAAAATCCTAATTGACTTGTAGAAGATTGATTGCTTGAAAGTATAACGTTGTGATACGTAAAGAGTTGCCAATATCTTCAAATCATTATTTTTCAAAAACAGTGAGATATTTTGTGTTATCACCGCATTTGTAAAAAAAAGAGGGTTCCTAACTCCAAGCAGTTACCGAAAAATTTCTAAGTTATATCAAATAATTTTTTACTATTTTACTATCTTTTTTCCATCAACAACAACAAATTTAACTTATGGCAGCAAAATGGCTTAAATTTCAAATAATTCAAAGTAAATGCAAAGTTTGCAACAAAACATCTATAAATCACAAATTTAAGACTTTTTTGTAAATTGTGTAATATTATATTCTTATATTCGTATATTTTAAATAAGTTGCAATCAAAAACTCTACACTCGAAGGACGGTTTCATAAAAAAGAAATATGATTAATGTTATTTATATAAACAAAAACCGAACGTTTCGCCTAAAGCAAAAGGGTACTTTAATATTTATGTATTTGTGTAACTTTAACAGAGCAAAACTTTGTTTTAGCTTTTATAATATTAAAAATAATCTTTTATTTGTTATAAATCATAGTTGGAAAGGCTTGCTTGCTGATCATTTCAACTCAGTTGAATGCGATTTGTTTAATCATACTAATTTCAAGAAAATAAGTGAGAAGACATAACTAGAGAACACACATGGTGACGGCAATCTAATTAATTGGGCTTGACATACAAAACTCTTGAGTACCAAAATGGATATGCTTTCTCTACATTAACATTTTTTTAAATTATTTATTGTATCTTCAAGAAACTGAACTAACAATAAGTTTTAAAATCTTAAGTTCTAAAAAAAAAGTTACATAAGTCCCGACCATGTCAGAACCAACCTTTTGGGTAAAAAAAATTGACATTAAAAAAAAACAAAACAATTATTTCTAAGATGTGTCATCTGTAGCATTGAGGATTAAAGCTGCGGTATCCCTCTTTTTTAATCGGCTATGTCCACTATAATTCAAGATATTGCGAGCAAGATGGTCTTCAAGCTTCATTAAGTATTTGCCTGCGTATTTGATGATTTCTGTAGTCACCAGCGGTATGTCTAAATCACAATGTATGTTTGACTTTCTGATGTACCGTGGAGCGGAAGTTATTAACCGTAAAATTTTATTCTGATTTCTATTCACATTTGAAGCTGAGGCAGTGCCCCAAAGTTGGATTGCGTAAGACCATATTGGTTTTAAAATAGTCTTATAAATTAGAAGCTTACAATCTAGGCTAAGTTTCGAGTTCCTGCCAATGAGCCAATGTAATTGTGTTTGCTTAAGTTTCATTTGTGTTAGCTTTGAGTCAATATGATGTTTCCATGTAAGGCGACGATCAAGATGTATACCAAGATATCTCACATTACTATGGTGAGGAACGATGTGATTATTGATTCGAACGGGTGAACAATTATCTCTTCGTAGGGTGAAGGTCACATGCACTTTTAAACGTTCACTTTAATTCTCCATAATTTTAACCACAACTCCAACTGAGCTATATGTTGCTGCAGATTTATGGAGGCTTGATTGGAGTTTTCGTTCGAACTTAGACACGCTGTATCATCAGCAAACGTAGAAGTGTGGACAGTTTCACTTACAGGCATATCGCAGGTATATATCAAATATAAAAGTGGTCCAAGAATGCTACCTTGTGGTACGCCTGAGGAAATTGGTTTGGATAAACTAACGAAGTCTCCTTCAACAACAGAAAATTTTCGTCCAAATTTTCGTCCAGTAACATATTTCAATTTTTTAAATAATAAATATCTAATATGAATATCATAAAACATTTATGTTTCGAGGAATCTATCACAATTATCGCAAATTAGCTTAAAAATAATTCCAAATAATAAATTTTTATTGCCTTTCATGTGCACGTTGGGTTTTTGTAGAAATTTTTAATGTTCCCAATAATTTTCCCTTCAACAATTTTTGTATGGCGACTGCTTCCATTACTACTCTTACATGTTGAACGAGTGCAACTAGTTTTGTTGAGAACCAAAAAATAAGGTTCGTAACAAAAATCTTTTCGTAAACATTTACAGCCGTATGCATAAAAACTTAAAGTAGGTTTAACTGTTGTTGTTAAGCACAATTTCCTAAAGTTGTATTCAAAAACCGTTTTTACCTTAACATACCTTTGTTAACTTTAAAGTAGGAAAAACCTACGTTAAATCTACAATAAATTGATAGTTCAATTTTATTATTGAAAGTTCAAAAACAAAACAAATTGTGTTTACAATAAACTGAGCCGTTTATTTTAAAAGTGGCATAAGTTACTTTGTTATTGTCATCTTTTTTATTTTAAATTAGTTTATATAACATTTTAATTTTTCGCCATTTCAACTAGTCTGTATTTAGTTTTCTTTCTGAAACGGATTTTTCTAATGATTGTGTTGAAATAAATTTTTTTTTCTCCATGTTGTGTACTGCGAAGGATTTTTTCGACAGTGGGCTATTACTACTATTACTATTTTGTCCTTTACATAAGTCACTATATGCAATAATATGCTTTTGAGTTGTGACATTCTTAGATATTTTATATAACACGAAACAACTTCCTGATAATAAAAAAAATAAAGCTAATTATGTGTAGTATATTAAATATCACTACAATATAGTTCAGTAAACTGCACTATTCTTTCGTACTAACAAAAATAAGTCTAATAATCACAACAATACTTCATACACACTTATTACATGTTTCCATTTCTTTCACACGAAGTTCCTTAATTAATATCCTGCGTACAGCGACTTACGCCGCTTTCAAAATAAACATTTTTGTTATACCGTTAATTATCAATACTCCTCTCAAACAAATCTTATTAATTTCAAATTTATTAAAAATGAAAAAAAAACTTTTAAGTTGTGACTTATGCCACTTTCAATGTAAACGGCTCAATTGACACTTTTACTTTGTTATTCCAAAAATGTTTAAAAATGTTTATTAAAAACAAATTGTAGTATACAAATAATATTAAAAACTAAAATATAACACGCCATTCAATATAAAACATTTTTACATCATTATTTTATATTTTACAAAAATATAATTATAATTAATTATTTTAAACAAAAGTTTTATTGATGTACATATAATCAAAACAAAACTCGTTATCCGAATAATTATTTTTTTAATATGAACAAATTCTTTGGAAGTTCTTCCTAAGCCTTGCAAATTGACCTTTTTTTGGGTTCTTTGCTTTTTATCAAAAAGATTGATAAAAAAACAAAAAAAAAATATATTGATTTTGCTGAAAACAATAAAAACATTTTTTATGGGTCTAAATACCCGGATAAATGTATTCATTTTTATACATCGTTAACTACAACGTGACAACTGAAAATAGCAGCACTGCCAGAATCAAAATACTAATTTTACTAAAGCATACATTAGCTAAAGTACTGTTTATGAATACCATTTTTTAGCAAACGTCTGTTAGCCTTAAAGTGTTTGTTAACTAACGTGCACTTTAAAGCTCAAATAAGCTTTTTTTATGCATACAGCCGTTATTGTTTTTGCCTATAATGTATGTTATGTTACGTTACTTACGGAAAACTGCCAGGAAATTGGCCACACCAGAGCCTATATCAGTTTTCGGATTATGCAGTTAACTGCCACGGCACTGCTTAATACACCAAGCCATGAGATAACACAAATGACAAAACTTGCAACAGCTGCGGTGGAAACCACATCGCAAACTTTACACGTTGTCCTATTTATACATTTGTTAAACACTTTGCAAATGAAAAATTATAAAAATCATGTATAAACCAAGCTATCCCAACATTATCAAATTTCTTATGCTAATATTATAATATGAAATCGTGCCATAGTTTAATACATGACTTCAAACTCCAACACAATTACGTAGTAGGAATCGAAAGAACAAAGTAAGGCCTTCAATTTTAGTCGCCTTAACTCCACTATCGAGACATTAGAGTAGAAGGTAAACTATTTCACTTCCTTAATAGATAACGTTACGTATGATATACTAAAAATAAAATCCATGTAATTGCAAGCAACACTTAACTTAACCATGAACAGCTTAAGAATATGTTTGTCGCCAAAAGCCAACAAATTGATGTAATGCTGATTTGCACAATAACCTACTGTACAGAAAGAATACTGCTAAGAACACTAGAAGATGTTGCGGATTTTAATTGAAATTTGAAACCCGCTCCAAAACATTCAACTCGGCGACACCAAATGTATAATTAATAATTATTTTGATAATATCCAATGCCTCAAGGCCGGGACACATAGAATATGTCATGCGTTATACTTTGACGTATTCAAATGAAGTCAAAGTAGCGACGGATGAGGTTGCCCCAATGAGTACTTTGCTGACGGATAAAAAATCAGCTGTTTTTTGTTTGACTTATTTTATATTTTTTGCAGCAAACTTTTATTAAAGTGCACATTTGAAATGGAGTTAGACGACGTCTTAGACTTTCTATTAATGCTAATTTTAATTTATAAAGCTCGGGAGTGTCTTAATATATATAACAGAGGTACAAGGTTTTGGGTCAGGCCGCTTTAAAAAGACCGAGATATTAATGGATTTTTTGCAGTCAATTGTGAGAAAATGTTTGAAAGTAATCCAGAACAATTTAAAAAACTGTGAGAATTGAAAAGGATGTATTCGATTTGCTTTTTAATGAAGGAAGATCTTACTAAGAACTCCAATACCTGCAAGGTGTAGACTTTTTCTTACGCTGGTGTAAGCAATATTTTTATATGTATTTTCATTCTTTTTAATTAACAATTTTTTGCATTTTTAAAGTTTTTTGTTTCATGGAGGAGGCAATAATCAATTATTTTCATCAGTGTTAAAAATATTGCACTACAACAGAGCGAAAAAGAAAAGAAAAACAAGAAGAAGGAGCAAATGAAAAATGTCAAAGTACTTAATGTACGTCAAAAGTTAAAAGTTGGCCAACTTTCGTACTTTGCGTTGACGGAGACGTACCGATTGTGACAACACTGATAAGGAAACGTGTATTTCAACTTACTTGTCAGTTGAAAAATACAACGTATGACGTATGACGGATTCTATATGCCCCGGCCTTTATATATGAAAAGAGAGTATTTCAAGAGAGGTTCGCAATTTACAATTAGTCTAAACGAAGCGGTTAAAAGTATTGCTAGAACTTAGAAAAATTATCTCTTAAAAAAATACTTGGAAGAACCCCATTATCAGGTTATTGGATATGGCATGCAAGCAGGATTTTAATAAGCCCTGTAAGACTCCCCTGCGAACCTTAAGATTTGGGTAAACAAGATATAATCTATTTGTTAGTCATTTAAAATAATGGGTTTTTCAACAATAAGTTTGTTTTTCAATTGTGGTGTTGGCACAATTGAAAACATGATAGTTTTCACATTTTGTTTTTTGACGAATTCGTAGTAGATGCACGAAAATCGCATTAAAGTAATTAAAATCTACTATGAAAATGGTGGTTCTGTTAAAATTAATTTTTGTCTAATTTGTAATATTTTCGGACAATATAGTCGTCCTTCTGAGACCGCTATTAAGAATCTGGTCGTTAAAGTTAAGTGGACAGGCTCGACACAAAATGTGCGAACACCAACGCGTGTTCGACCGGGACGTTTAACTGAAAACATGGCAGCAGTGTTGAGGCAGATTCAAATTTGTCAATTCCTTGACGTTCTCAATAATTGGGGTTATCCAACACCACCACATGGCGAATTTTGCGTAAGGATTTGACTTTGAGTCTTGCAAGGTTTAACTGGTGCAAAAATTGAAGCCGACCAACTAATTAGATCGCCGTAGCTTCGCTCAATTATTAGAGAATTCCAACAAGCAAAATTGTCGCTTTTGGGCTACTGAAAATCCTATAGCGATTATTGAAAAGGTTTTGCATGCCCAACGTGTCACTATATAATGCGCTATGTGGTCTAGAGACGTGATTGGGCCGTTTTTTTCGAAAATGAGGCTAGAAATGCAGCAACGATCAATGGATCACGCTATCGCAAGATGCTAACAATTTAATTTTGTCCTATTATTGACGATGCACAGTGGCTCAGAATTAATTTTCATTGGCCAAATCCTATATTTTTTCTTGAGATGGATTCTTAAAATTTTTATGCCATCAGAAAGGATATAGATCAGAACTTAGGTAGCCAAAAAATTTTGGGAAAATATTCACAGTAGTGGGCGTGGCATGCTGGTAAAAGCAAAGAATTTAGGTTAATTTAGAAATAAAAAACAATTGTAATATTTGATCTCATATTAATTACGATTTCTTGAAAACTGTTATTGATAATGGGCTGCGGTTTTTTTTTTGTTATGTTGGGTGGACTGTTGTTTTTCACAAATGGTATTTGAGCACCCTGTATAATTTGTAGTTAGGGTGTTATGTAATAAATTTGAAACCACCATATATTCGTAAAATTTGAAGTATAATAGTGTATAACTTTTAAAGGACAAAAAAGGACAACAAATCGAAACCACCCAAAGAAAGGCAAGAGTGTTTTCTTAAAGTCTTCATATTACTTTTGCACCCGCCCGGACCCGCCCGTAGAACACTTTTTTTATTTTAATGAAAATACTCAAAATTGTTACAAACAAGATTCTATTAAAATTGTTAGTAAATTTACTTTAGAAATTATTTACTGGCATAAATACAAATTGCAGATACCAAAACGTAGGGAGAAAGAGAGGAAAGTTGTTAGTGATATAAATATTTTTTCAAATGGTGGAAAAACTTCCTAGAATAGTTCATGCTTTTTTGCACAGATGTTTCAATTACCTGCTAAAAATTATAGAAAAAAATGTTTAAAATTTATTTCAGTAAAGTACAGATATATAAAGTACAATTTATACCCATCATATCATCACATAACTGCAGCTAAAAAGAAACGTTATCCTCCAAAGGAATCTATCAAAATCACACCAATTTCGGCACAGTTATAACTGCAAGGTCTACTTGATCATACAGCCGAAAGATTGCTACAATCAATTAAAGGAAGTGAGTTGAAAAAAATCTAAATTGCAATTTGACTCTTTTTTGTAAATGGGGATGCAATGAATCTTTTGGCCAAAAACAATATAAATAATTTTTATTTGAAGATATTTCTAACAAAGATATGTTCATGCTGTTATTTGTGCCATTGCGATTATTAAAGAACTTAGAAGACTCGGAACCTTCGTCCAGCACAATGCAAACAAATTATATTTAGAAAAACTATACTCCATCGAAATACTGCAGACCAATAAAATTTGAGAATAAAAAAGAAACTCGTGATACCATTAAGAATGAAGTAAGTGACATTAGAGCTCAAAATTCAACACTAAAACAATTAGAGTTAGAGATAGATGAACAGATTATTAAATTGAATTACCAATTAATACTTTCAATTATAGACGGAAAAACTGTCCATGTTTTGACTGATACAAAAGCTTCATACAGCTGTATTACATGTAAAGCAGCATCAAGTCAGTTAAACCAAGAACCGACAAAGTCAGTAGATAGTATGATGCATTTGAATTTATATTATCACCGCTACATACGGGGATAAGGTTTATGGAACACATACTGAAAATTAGCTATGATTTGCACTTCGGATCTTCAGGATCAGTAAGTAATAATGACACCAACAAAGAGAAAAGAAAATTGCAAAAAAAGAAACAAGTTTAAGCTACATATCTCAAATATGGGTTAATTATAGATCAACCAAAACAAGGATCAGACAATACAAACGATGGCAATACCGCAAGAAGATTCGTTTTGGATCCTGAAACTACATCTGGTATAACAGGTATTGATATAGATGTTATTTCAAGATTTAAAACAATTACTGAAGTACTTGCGTGCAATGAACAAATTAATGCTAGAAAATCTGGTGATTATGCCAAGGAAACCGTTGCTTTTTTTTTTTTTTTTTTAAAGAGAAGTAGCACTCAGGCAACAATGCCTATTTATTCAAGTACCATGCTACATTCTTTAGGAAAGGGATAGAGAAGAGATGAAACAGGTGGTGAAAGTAGAAGGATAGTCGGAAATTAACTGCCCCAGTCCCGTTACCCGTCCATATATATTATCGGGATGGGGAATCCGACATCTGCCACCCTCATGGGGGTATTTATGCGGAACTTGGGAGGGGAATACGTAAGGGAATTAAGGACCAACTTCGGAGTAATATTCTACGCGGGATATGTCGACGACATCATGTATATACTGGGGGGGAGTAACGATGGGCGGATTCTGGATTACTTGAATGGAGGACACAAGGACATAGGATTTACAATGGGGAGGGAGGAGGATGGGTGGATTAATTATCTGGACCTGACGGTCAAGGGGGACATAATCTCGAACAGAGTCGAATGTGGAATATACGGGGAACCGACGGCAACGGACACAATAGTACACGACTCATCGGATCATCCCTGGCGACACGGGGACGCGGCAATCGGGCAGTTAATGACAAGACTCGAGAGAACACCACTGACACGGCGAATGTACATGGAGGAGATGGGAACAGTATACACCATAGCGGGGGACAACGGATACAGGAGGCGCCTCGTGGATGACATCAGGGGACAGTTTAGAACGGACAGGGAACAGGAGAAGGGGAGGGGGAAATGGGCTACATTGACATATATGGGAGGATCAGCGTGCAAACTGGCGGAATTCTTTGGGGGACACGACATCAACGGTTGAACTGCTTCATACTCAGCACAAAGGAAGGAGACTAAATGTATTAGGAAACATGGGAATATACAGACAGGAAACATTTGACGGACGAATAATAAATGAACAAATAAACACTGCTTCGGACACAATATTTGAACCGTTGGAACATTTTTACAGGAAAACGAACACTACACCAACACAAAAACGTTACGCAGGTGCACAAGACCAAAGCAATAGAGAACATCATAAACGTACAATTACAGATTATTATGTCACATAAAAGAGGAAAGAAGGAAAAACCCAATAGGTTCACACATAAACAAAAACGGACAGCAAGCGTGACCGTAAAAGGATTTAGTTAGAAAAAAAAAAACCGAATGAAAAAGGGAGCGACAAATTAGGTAAAAAGAGACATACGGAAAAGAAGAGATGCAGGCAAGAAAAAAAAGACAGAAAGGGACGAACGCAATAACACGAAGGGAGACACGGACTATATGAGCACAACTGACAATAGAACGCAACTAGTACGAAAAGAACACTGAAGATGGCAAACAGCCGAAACCGGTTTGTTCACAAACCAAATTTGACGAGGGTTGACGGAAAACCGTACCCAAATAAAATAATTTTAAATCTTTATAAAGATAATTATATTGATAAAATACAAAAAAGTCGTCTAATATGCTCATCTGCAATAGCTCCCAGAATTTATGGTCTACCTAAGATTCACAAAAAAGGCACCCCTCTCCGTCCGATTGTATCATCAATGAATGTACCTTGCTACCAATTATCCAAATATATTGGGAAAGTAATTAAAAATATTGTATCTTTGAAATATAATATTAAAAATTCGAAACAATTGAAGGACCAACTGAAATCGGTAAAACTTCAGGATAACGAGATCTCTCTTTTCTCTTTTCACAAACATTCCGGTACATATTGCAATTAAAAACATAATGAAAAATTGGAGCACTATTCAAACTTTCACTAAGCTACCGAAATCTAAATTCTTGAAGATACTCAACTTTTGTCTGACTGATAATAATTATTTTTTGTATGATGGTAAAATTTATAACCAAACGTTTGGAATGCCAATGAGTAACCCTCTCTCGCCCACTATAGCTGACATTATACTAGATAACTTATTAGACGAGGCATTAGCTGAACTTGAGAATAAGAACATCAACCGAAAATACATAACTAAGTATGTAGATGACATTTTAGCTATAATTAAACTTGACGATAAAGATGAAATTCTAAAATCCCTTAATAGTTACCATCCGAAAATACAATTCACTGTGGAGATAGAGAAAAATGGATAACTTTCATATTTGGACACAACATTGATACGAAATAATGACGGAATACTTTTCGATTGGCACGCAAAGGATATAGCATCTGGGAGATTGATGAATTTCAATACCACGCAACCCATGGCACAAATAATTAACACTGCAAGAAGTTTCATCTTTAGAGTTTTAAACATTAGCGACGATCAAATTTACACCAAGAACATAAATAAAATAACGACAATACTTAGACGCAACAGTTTTCCGATTAAACTTATAAACAATTTAATAAAAGAGACAGGAATTAAACTTAAGGCAAATTATCCTCAAACTAACATTACTGAACAGGACAATCAACAGAGAGCTTTTTACGGTGTAAAATATATACCAGGTTTGACTGACAGCAAAAGTCAATAATAAAAACTGATAAAATACAATTTTCATACAAACCCAACAGCACATTGAACAGAATATTCACGAACATGAGAGATAAAATAGAAAAACAAAAACAATGCAATGTAGTGTATGAAATAAAGTGCAGAGGTTGTGAAAACGAAAGCTGTGATCTAATATACATTGGAACAACGAAACGAACATTGAAGACAAGAATGAAGGAACACAAAAATGATATTACAAAGCGGAAAGAGACAACACTATTATCACAACACATACTTAAGACTGGACATGAAGCTGATTTTAAAAATATCAAGATTTTAAATATAGAAGCCAGGGAAAGGAAAAGGTACACAATAGAAAGTCTACGCATTCAACAAAACATTGACAATACTATGAATCTAAAAGAGGACACAGACAACATAAACACAAACTACAATATTGCAATGGCCAACAATTAAACGTTCATAATAAATTTAAGCTGTGTTTGTTTTATTTAAATTTAATTGTTTTGTTTTTGTTAATTGTCAAAATATATAAATGTGATTAATGGTATATTGTTAAGTAATTTATTTTGGTGTATTAAAATTGTAATAAATTAAGATTTTAATTTTTAAATAGACGAAGCCCTTGAGGTAGTCAACAAAAAATTGACGAAACGTTGGGCAAAAGTGAGATAAAAAACCGTTTTTTATTGGCACAAATATATTAGGCCTGATTAGCTAAAGCTTATGAAATCAACAACACAAAATTTCTGGATTGGCCAATTAATACAAATGACTAAATTGCCGAACTTTTCGCATCGAAATACAGTAAAAATTTGAACCATCTTTTTATTTTCTTTTAGAAAACAAACTTCTTGTTAAAAACCCTTTATATTTTCTGATACGTTAAAGGCGCCAATTGTAGTATCTGCAGAATCAGTACCGCTTAAGTTTACTTTTAAAGAAATTAATTGGTTTAATAATAAATTTAAATTTAATAAATTGATAAGATTTTCTTAAAGATGCCACATATAGCAATCAAATGTTTTCAACACTGCATTCCAGTCCTGCGCCTTGAGTACTACCCAGCAGGATTAAGTTTTACTGTTTACCATGAAAACTAAACCAGGCAAAGATCTCAAAAAAATAGGATCAACTCGATCTTAAATAAACTAAACTTTTTTCTGAGCGAGAACGGATGTAAAAGGTGTTTTTTTAAGCTAGATAGAACTTTAAATTGTAAAAAGTAACACAAAAAATGAAATTTTGATGAAACATTTTTTTTTATTTGTTTCAATATACTCTGACAAATCATCATGAATAGACTCTCGCTTGAACAACGCTACGAAATTATCCAAATTTACTTTGAAAATCAGTCGTCGATTTGCGCAACTTATAGACGACTTCGTAATTTTTATGGCGTACATAATCGTGCATCTGAACAAGCCATTCGTCGAACTGTCGATAGATTTCGTACCACATACTCTCTAGAGGATGCAATAACACCAACTCGTCGAAGGAATGTGCGTACTGAAGAGAATATCGCCGCTGTAAACGAAAGTGTGGAAGAAGATCCAAATTTATCAATTCGTCGTCGGTCGCAGGAATTGGGGCTCTGTCCGTCCACTACGTGGAAAATTTTGCGCAAAGATCTCGGCCTACACCCGTATAAGATCCAGCTGGTGCAGGAATTGAAGCCACGAGACCATTATATGCGTCGTTCTTTCGCCGATTGGGCTCTAGAGCAGTTGGCAACTGACCCGTTGTTTTATCGCAAAATTGTGTTCAGCGATGAGGCGCATTTTTGGCTTAACGGGTTTGTTAATAAGCAAAATTGCCGCATATGGAGTGAGACCAATCCCCAACATACCCTACAGACTCCATTACATCCAGAAAAATGCACCGTTTGGTGCGGTTTTCACGCTGGTGGCATCATCGGACATTATTTCTTCAAAAATGAGGCCGGAGCTCGCGTTACGGTCAATGGAGATCGTTACCGCACCATGATCAATGATTTTTTGTTTGAAAATATGGATGACATTGATCCGGACGAGATGTGGTTTCAACAGGATGGCGCTACGTGCCATACAGCGAACGCAACCATCGACTTATTGAAATCAAAATTTGGCGATAAGTTGATTTCGAGAAATGGACCTGTCAATTGGCCTCCAAGGTCGTGCGATTTGACACCACTCGACTATTTCCTGTGGGGCTACGTGAAGTCACTGGTTTATGCTGATAAACCAGCAACAATTGACGCCTTGGAGGACAGCATTGTTCGTGTTATTCGTGACATACGCCCAGCCGTGCTCGAAAAAGTGGCCCAAAATTGGACGTCCAGAATGCGCTTCGTCAAGAACAGCCGCGGTGCCCATATGCCTGAAATCATTTTCAAATGTTAATGTCACGTATTGATCCTTCGAATAAAAAAGAAATTTTGATTACAATTTAATTTTTTGTGTTATTTTTTACAATTTCAAGTTATATCGGGCTTAAAAAAACACCATTTAGTATGGAGGAAATTCGAATTTGGAATACAACTTGGCACAATTCAGCAAATGTGGCAAGAAGGTTTAAATAACTTTCTCAGGTACGATAAAGTTTGGCATGAAGGCGTACTTTTAAAGTAAAATACTACTAAAAACCTCTACAAGCTTTTAAAAATCATCGTAAATTTATTATGAAAGAAAGCTTATGGATAACTAATCACCAGGCAATTGATACGCGAGTTCTCCAATAAAGTATCTTGGGGCCGGCTTTATACATATTTGTTTTTTTTTAAAGAGAAGTAGCACTTCAGGCAACAATACCTATTTAGTCACAACTATGTTACATTCCTTTAGAAAAGGGATAGACTGGTGGTGAAAGTAGAAAGATATTTACATAGCCTTCAAGCTCTTATTTTCGTAGTGACAACAACCACCTCTAGATTGATAGGCTAAGTACACTACTTACTAGCCTACCGGGACAGCTTTCATTTCCAGAAGTCCAATGTTATCGGAAATTAACTGTTATCGGAAATTAGTACAGCGACCAGTGACTATGTCTTCATCAGTGAGCAGTTCACTGACAGTCAATTTTTATTTTTTTGTAGTGACAACAGCCAAGGTCTTTGTTGGAAATCGAACCCACAACCCACAGACTGGTTAGCTAGTACACTACCTACTACCCTACAGGGGCACCTATTTGATATATTTGATGAACATACTAAACAGCACTGTTTAATGTGAAAATGTTATGTAAAAGTAAAATTAACGCAGAAGTAATTAAAAGCAATTAAAACGAACTACAAACTTGTTCTTTATAATGCAATACCTAAGCCAATATTTTTTATTGATCGTGATTCTAGAAATGATGAGTTTTTATCTTTTGTAGTCAGTGTGTACGTTCTTCAGAAATTGTTTCATTTTTGTAGCAAGTTCTTCCGTAGAAGTCTATTTCATGCCCACGAAAGAGTGATTGTTTGTTTGTTATTGTGTTTTTTAAGCGGTATTGGGATTTTGATAGTCATTTACTTTGCCTTCATTGTTAGAATATGAAAGAAAAATAAAAGCAAATTGCGTATTATAACCATTGTCTAGAATTAAGCGTTTTCGTGTTTGCTTTCTGGACCCAATAAAATTCTTATTTAGTCAACGGCATAAGATGTAAAGACACGTTCTCGCGTTATGCTGGGGTAATGCTCGCGGCGTCCAGGGTTCGTTACAAAAAAAAAATGTTGCATCACTGATAACACAAGAGACACTTTTGTTTTACAAAAACAAATTTCTTTTATTGTAATTCACTCTTAAACTAAGTTATAATTACACTACACCACTACTAAGCACGCCAACGACGATCAACCGCTTCGTGGCCCTCAAAAGTTTTCGTCTCCACTCTCCGTCGGCTTACCTACTGCTTCTCACACTGGAGTGAATAAAATTCTGCTCCAGTCCGAGCAGAACAGTTGGCCTGTCCACCAATTTGTGACTTGTCGCGGTTGTCACGAATAAGATTCTGAGACAACCTTTCCACATGTCTGTCTTGTTCAGCTAGGGCGAATATAATTCTGGCCTTGCTGAACAAAGCGCGGCCTGGCTCTGGACTCCGTCACCTGGGCGAATAAAAATGTGGCCAGGTTAAGCAGCGACAGCACTTACTAGGCACGCCGACGACGATCAACCTCTCCGTGGCCTATTGACGATCTTGCCCGTCTTGTTCAGCTAGGGCGAAAAGAATTCTGGCCTTGCTGAACAAAGCGTGGCCTGGCTCTGGGCTCCGTCACCTGGGCGAATAAAATTCTAGCCAGGTAAAGTAGCGACAGCACTTGCTTGGCTGTAGACCTGAGCTATACTCAATTAATTCAAAGTCGAATAAAATTCTGACTCTGATTAACTGAGCTGAACCTATTCGCAAGATTATTTTAGTTAAGTTGAATAAAATTCTAACTCACTTAAAAGAAGTCTTGCCTGGTTGCTTGCCCGTGGCCAACTCTTCTCAAATACGTAATTATCTCGCTTTTATAGGTTTGTGCCAGGCAGACATAGACACCCATACCTCTAAACTACAGCTGATTGCTACTGTTTAGGGTTGTGTTTAATGGTATGTTCTTCTCACGGATGTATCCTCGTGTTAATAGATGGCGCTTTTTAACGGCTATTATTTGTTTTTAAAATTAATACATTATGATTTAAAATATTTCATTAAACAAATAATAAATATAATTTGAAAATATGGCAAGTATATAATAGAATTCAGTTGATAATAATAAAAAAAACGTAAAAAAATTAATAAATGTGAAAAATATATATAGAGTTTAATTGCTTGTGATCTAATTGCTATGTGACCCAAAAACAAGCCTGCCGACTTTTGGTCGTCACAAAGAGTCAAAAATTTTTTTTTTCAAGGAATACTATGCAAAGCTATGTCATACCTTTTAACAGAGATATTAAAGTTGGAAATCAAGCAATACTGACGTTTGGATGGACGCATCAAGTGACGAACCTTCTCTAGAACTGATACTGGGGATGTTAAAATTGGTGCTGGATAATGCGACAAGTGTATTTTTATATTTATGGAAAATTCTATATGTGGAAATATAGTTTTAAGAAAAACGCATCACATTTATTATGTTCCTGTAAAACAACTTCATAACTGCATACGACACATATATTACGGTGATTAAGTACTATTTTCAACGTGACCCTTAGATTGAAAAACTCAGTGCTTAAACAAGGAAGCTTAGCAATATTTATGTTAAATAGGGATGGACATTTTCGACAAATAAATGTCATTATTTTTAATTGTGACACACATTAATGGAAATTCAAAGGACACTTTATACCTGAATTTAGTTTCTTTATTCTACCATACCTGATAGCATAACATAATTGCTCCCTAGTTTGAATTTTTTCTATACTGCGATATTGTTATTGCAAAAATTATTTGATAAATATGAAAAGCATGCAAGTACTTTGGAGAATGTGTTATACATCTTAAAAAACGTCATACAAAGAAAGCAAAATAAAAATAACTTTAGTGTTTTATTAAACTGTTCAAACCCTTCTCACACAGCTATACCCGTGTTATTTTATTAAATAAAAAATATAAAATATCAACTGAAAGTAGTTTTTGAATAAGGACATCAAAAATAATATTGCAAGACATTTCTTGTTTAAAATTTCACAACATTTTTGAGATACAAGGAAATTGCAACCCCATTGAGCTAGGCGTCCTAATGCGATTATAATTTATGGGATTCAAAAACATTAAATATTTCTGTAAACGTATTTTGTTTTTACACATATGTTTATACAAACATGATATAAACAATTAGACAAAGATACATATTTCTGCATTACTTGCAAATACAAAAACGACAAGTATTAAAACTAGAACGTTAAAGGTAATAACGAAACTGTCACTCTTAATACTCACTATTTTATCACTATGATCATGGTAAACAAGTCAACTTTTACAGATAAGCCTTTTTTTAATTTAATTTTTTGGTAAAATACACGATTATTAAGGAGGCTGGCCCATATAACAATAGGGGTTTTCGCGCCGAACTTGTTAGTTTGTTAGTCGTTAATTTTTACTTTTTTACACGCATTTTGTTTTTGTATATTTAACGAGTTACCGGATTAACATTTAGCAAATTAACAACACGGCACCCCTGATAAAGTAGTTGTTAGTTGGTAACTTGCAATCAAAGTTTGTAAATTAATATAATAAAAAGCAATTTTCGTGTACATTGAGAGTAAGTATGTTAATTAAATGACTTTTTATTTTATTTTAAAAAATCATAAACTGTTCTTATAGTGGATAACCAAAAGAAAAAGCGTATGCAAACAAAAATGCAAAAAAAGTGGAGTGAAGCGGAGCATAAATTGCTGTTGGATTTCGTGTTGGAAAATGTGGACATTGAAGTAATCTAGCACTATTTTGTATATGTTTATAAGATTATGCTATAAATGTACATTTTCAGAAACCAACTAGTACAATGTACTACCAAAAAGGTTTGGACCAGACCAAAATTGACGCAACATGCGAAATGCTGCGATGCAAAGTTCGATACTGGAAAGCTACATTTAATAAAGCTGAAGAGTGGCGAAAGTCAACTGGTGCTGGAATTGATCTAAATGATGACTGTACCACTATAAAGGGTAATTCGTTCGATTATAATAAATTTGCTTTTCTCATTATTTTTTTTACGATTTGCAGAGAAACTACGAAAGATGTGCCCGTATTATGATCGCCTGGCAGAACTTTTTACGAAAAAAACTAAGTCAAATGTAGTCACGGAATCTTCAACATTCCATATAGATTGCGATGTGACAGATTCTTCATTTACAGACAAATTTTCCCCGTCAAAGGAACAGGCTGAATCGGTGTCATTAGAAGGTACCAGCATCTAAACCAACTGCAATTATTAATATGTAGGTCACTAAGCGAAAAATTTAAAACGCGCATGCCGAAAAGCAGCTTAAGCCAACTGGCGGAACTACAAAAAAAAACAGAGATGCTCATCCAGTATATTTTCGATTTCATCATCATCATTGTAGAAAATTTTTGCATTAAATTATTTTTAATTAAACTACTAAACTTCGATAAATCTTGTCTACTTACCTTCAGCAAACGTTATTTGTGCCAAAGCATGAGTAATTAAATGGTCTACAATTTTTTTTTACACTTTCTCGTGACATGTTTTACTTTTTTTGAGATTAATAAATTGTGTCAGAACAATTGCTACGAAAGTTACCAGACTAACAAATAAAAAAAAGGGGGTCGTTCACAGTTGCTAACTTTAACAAATTAACAAACTACCGAGTAACAAATTAACAATTCCGTGTGAAAACCCCTAATAACTTCTAAAGAGTAGTGCATTTTATTTAACGAATACGTTGTATGTATTTATATAACTTTTAAAGTGCACTTAATAGGTTTTGAGTTATTTAGAAGCCAGCGATAAAAATTTGTTTCAAGGAAACATTTTGTTCGAAAAAAATTCGCGCTATACATTGTCATCATATAGAACATTGCGACAATTTTGCATCTGCAATGGAAAATAGTGAATACAGGCCAATTGGCAATGTTTTTTCGAAAAAATATTCTATAAACAAATGTTGTCATACATTAGCGGCAATAAATTACTTTCCAGTATGCAATTTGGTTTTCGTAAGAACTATAGCGGTATTACTGCTCTTGCAGAAGTAACTGAGAATATATGACAGTAATTGGAAAGTGGAAACATATTGTTACGGTAGATTCGCCGTAGATTCGCTTAATACATTCAGGAACAACAGGATTCTGAAGGAATCTTTTCTAAAGACGAAGCCGCATTTTGACCTTTGCATGCTCAACATGTCACTGTAAGGTGCATTATGTGGTCTGGAGTCATTGGGCCGTTTTTTTTTCAAAGATGAGGCTGGAAAAGCGGTAACGGGCAGTGGATCACGCTACCACGAAATGCTAACAACTAAATTTTGGCCCATTATTGACGACGTGGATATCACTGCCACATATCACACAGCCAATGGAACGATCAATTTATTGCAAACCAAATTTCCCGTTCACACAATTTCACGACAATCAACAGTTAAGTGGCCAGCCAAATCGTGTGATTTAACACTACTGGATTACTTTTTGTGAGGCTGTATTAAGGAAAGAGTCTATAAAGAGCCAATCGAATCGATTTCAGCCTAAAAAGTAAAAATCCGTGGTGTGATTAACAAAATAGAACCGCCATTTTGCCAAGAAATGATTTAAAATTTTGATGAAAGAATCGACATCTATCACTGTGGTCGTAGTGGACATTTGCTAGATATCATTTTTCATTCATAATTACCGAACTTTCCTCTTCATAATGCAACATAAATTCAAGTCATCTTAATCTTTGTTTTATTTTGTTTTAGAAAACAAAGTTCTTGTTGAAAACCCCTATATATAACTAAAATGTGTCAAGATATTGTTATGGATGCGCCTTGCTTGAGTTTTAACAGAAAATAATTAAGCAATAAAGTAAACTACTGGGTATGCTGTTTACTAACTGCGTGGCTTGCTAAAGAAAACTTATGCACGCAAGACAACAACAAATTTCTCGTTCCAAACTGTGTAAAAACACGCAAAACAACAACAATTAGATATGCTGTTTACTAACTACTTCTAAGAAAACTTATGTACACAAGACAACAACAACTATCTTCAAATAAATTCCAGGAAGAAACTTTATCAGCATACGGGCGCCTATACATCGAACGAATAACATAACAACAACAAAATGTGATATAAAGGAAGTAGAAGATTTGTAGCTTTTCTAGACCTCTAGTGGACAAATATAAAAAGGCAGTAGATAGTTAGTTGAAAAATAAATCTCGTGAAGTAAAGAAGTGCATCTTAAGTAAATTGTTCTGTAGTGTTAACTTTGTGTGTAGTTAAAGTAAATAAAGTTGTAATTAATTTAAAAACTTTAAAATCTGGTGTTATTTATTTTGCAATAAAGAGCTCACAACAAAAAGTTCATAAAAGGTTTTTAGTGTGTTTAGTGTTTCTTTTTTTTCATATATAAATTATTTATTGTATCTTTATATATAATATAAATTATCAACGATTTTTCAAATCTTAAATCTAAATGTATAATCATTAGGTGCGACCAGTGTCAGACATAAATACTAATATCTTAATAAATAATATAATATCTTAACAAATTATCACAATCAAAAATAACTATAAAAAAAAATAAAAACTATTTTCAAGAGATTCCATTTCCATTTGGAGGGTTATTGACCAATGCCTCTGTGTCTCTCTCTTTTTTTAATCGTATATGACCTCTACAATTCAAAATATTTCGCGCAAGGGGATTCCGGTGGCACTCGAGCTTAGTTAAATATTTGCCTGCGTATTGAGCAATTTCAGCAGTCACGAGTGGAATATCCAAATCACGATGTATAATTAAATTTCGCATGTACCATGGAGCTAATGTAATTAATCGTACTATTTTGTTCTGTCGGCGTTGAATTTTTTCCACATTTGAAGCTGAAGCAGTGCCCCATAGTTGCATTCCATAGTGTTTCTAAAGCATTACTTGGAAAATTAAATTTTTTTTTTCAGATAATCAGACACATCGGTCAAGTTTATTAACTTATTCACATCGAATCGTACACAGTAGGTTCTTGTGGAAAAAGTGCTTTCAAAATGCAACATTCACCTTTACGCAAATGATGTGCAACTTATACTAGGTAAATGTAAATGGTAAGCTGTAAATGATGCCACTGCTCTATTGAATTTAAATAGTGAAATAAGGAAAGTTTATCGCTTAGCTTGTCCAAACGGACTTTGCTTGAACCCTTATAAATCGAAGTGTGTTGTAATAGGCAGAAAAAGTCTAGCAACAACTTCTTCAGGGGACATTGTTTTCAATGACGAAAATTTTGATAAGACAAAAAATCTCGGCATTTTTAACAAATGCTTAACATTGTTGGAACACGTAAATGCTTTAGCTGGTCAGATGTATGTGAAGTTACGGACTCTCTGGACTATGCAATATTTCCCTCTATTGCGGAAATATTGCTTGTTTTCAAATTTCATGTATGAATGTGAATTATTTGGGAAGTGTGACGCTGTAGTAAAATAATATTTAATATCTTATACAATAATATTATTAGATATGTCTATGACTTGTGTAGATTTGGCCACGTTACATCTGTTTAAAATAATTTTTACGGGATTAGAATTGAAAGTCTTATAAAGATCCGTATATATACAAATTCCTAAATATTTGTTTGGAAAATACGTTTTTCCTAATAACCTAGAAACCGAAACATTATAATACCACGACATCAACATCTAGCGTCTGGGTTGCAATTTTATTTTATTGTTATGCTGCTCGCATTTGGAATAGTCTTCCACCATATCAACAATTTAGTGGCAACCCTAATAGCTTCAATAAATTTTTAATTACTTTTTTCAGATCTTTTTTATTTTGTTTTGTTTATTTAACTTTATTTTAAAATATTTTATTTTACTCATAATTTATTTATTTTTTTCAAAAGAAAATGTGTTAATTTTGAGTGTAACGCAATGCTTTCCTGTACTATAAAAATTAAAATTTAGTACTGTTGTTTAGGAAACGAACAAATAAACACACAAATAAACAAAGTAGCATAAAATTACTATTTTTATTACTTAGCTATAAATTGTATATGTATATTTAAACAAAAGCATGATATAAGTTATAAAATTGATCGGTAAATATCACTTTGAAGTTATGAAGTTACACAAAATAAAATTTAAAAGTTGTTTCGACTTTTGTTTTTTCTAATGCGATTTTCACGGTTTGATTCCCTTATAAATTATAATCGATCTTAACTATTGTAGAGACAGAAAACACAGCAACACTTTTTAGACTTTTAGGTCATAACACATCTTTCATTCATTTATTTACCCATAATATTTACATTTTCGTTTAAATGTATAAAATACATGTATAAGTGTTCAAGAGATTTCTTTTTCAACTTCATAATAATTTTATATTTACAAGAATTTTATATACATACATACATATATACACATTGACATCATTTTTGGAGGAGAAAAATTGGCAAAAAACCTATTTGATTTTTATATAAAACTACTAAAACTACTTAACTATTGACTAGATAAATTCGCAGGTGGTACTAGCTCATTAATATGAACATACTCAGAATTCAGACATTTCGTATGGAAATTTAGCGTAAGTCTATTAATTCTGTCTAGAACTAATTCTAAGCCTGCAATATCATGAAGACGCGTGGTTGAAAAGTGCCAAGGCAAGTTAAATATTAGTTTGAACAGCTTATTTTGTGCTATTTGCAGTTTTTTGATATGACAAGAAGCGCTAATAGACCAAACGGGGACTGCATAGAATATTACAGAATGAAAAATGGACTTAAGAATGAGTTTTTTATTATCAATGCTTAGACCGGATTTGCGATTTATAAAGGGGTATAAGATACGGGTTAATATATTAACTTTATCTACCATATCCTTGAACTTCATTTTCGGATCAAGCATAACTCCCAGGTATTTAGCTTTCGGTTCCCATTGAATAGAATTGTTGTTTATAGTAACATTTGTCTGTGGTGTGTAACAATCCTTACGTTTCCTAGTGAAGTAAATCGCTTGAGTTTTTTTCGTAATTTAAAGCAATTTTCCATTTACTGAAATGCAATAAAATCTCAGATAACGCTCTGTCTAAGTTAGACATTATATCACCAGCCCGGAATTCGGAACTTAATATCGCTGTATCGTCTGCAAATATGGATAAGGTGCAACAATTTGGGGAAAATCAGATGTGTACAAATTATAAAGGACAGGTGATAGGCGTGAACCTTGTGGACAACCTGCCACTATGGATTAGCTTTCAGAGTGGCTTGAACCAATGTGAACTTTAAAAGAACGAGCGGTGAGAAAACTTTCAATTATTTTTGTCAGAGCGATTGGAAAATTCAAATTTATCATTTTGAAAACCAGACCATCGTGCCAGACTGAATCAAATGTGGCTCTGACATCCAAAAGTATCATGCCAGTAGATTTTTGAAGGTTAAAGTTCGTTTTAACTAAATTCCGAATTCTTATCAGTGGGTGGGCTGTACTATGTTCTCTGCGGAATCCAAATTGATGTCGTGGAATAATATTTTCTTCTTCCATAAAATTAGTC
The DNA here is from genome assembly GCA_030448955.1 of Trichopoda pennipes. Lineage (NCBI taxonomy): Eukaryota > Metazoa > Arthropoda > Insecta > Diptera > Tachinidae > Trichopoda > Trichopoda pennipes. Next base: position 3,996,438 of record JASKUP010000010.1, on the reverse strand, counting down.
AATTGAATTTTAATGACTTTTTCCAAAACTTTACTAACACTTGACAATAAGCTGATAGGGCGGTATGAAGACGGACAATCGGGTTGCTTACCAGGCTTTTTGATTGGGATAACTTTAGCTTCCTTAAACTTTTTAGGAAAATAACACAGCTTAAGGCACGAGTTAATAATAGTAGCCAAAAATGAAATGCCTTTTTGGGGAAGCGCCTTAAGACATCTATTATTAATACTGTCTATACCAGGTGCCTTCTTATTTTTTAAAGCTTTCAATATATCAGAAATCTGTTAAATATTTATTCTGTAATCACCTTGAGGATTAATTCTCAGTGATCTATACGACTCCAGGTATCATTTACTAACGAATTAGTAGTTGGATCTCCCTGTTGACATGAACTGGAATGATTGGAAGCAAACTTCACATTTTTCCCGATTGGTTGTGTATCGAGAACTATTGCTCTTTAAAATAGGAATAATATTAGTCCTCTTCCTTAGAATTTGTGTCAAGTTCCAGAAGGGGGGAGAGCCCCTATCTAGCGTTGACAACAACGAATTTCAAGTTTTGTTTCTGAATAAAATTATTTCTTCACGAATTCTAAGATTAAGTATCCTCATCAGATAAATATCATCAATATCCCTGTATCTTTGCCAATCACGTCTTAAGCTATTTCTCTGCTGTATTATGTTTTTGATAAAGTGGGGCAAAGATTTACCCCTCAATGGGGGATATATCCTTGGTACACTACAAGCGATTGCATCATTCAGAACATTTTCAAAATCTGCAATATTCTGATCAATTTGATCATAATTTGAAATACTATTAATATCAGATAAATTTAGGTTCACTGTCAAGAGTCTAGAGAAATACTTCCAATTTGCCCTGCGAAAGTCATACACGAACAAGCGTGTGCTGTTGTAACTACCGTCCAATGAAATTTTAAGGGGCAAATGGTCAGAACTCAGATCGTTTATGATCTCCGCTGGGGACATTATTAGCGGATCGTTAGTCAAAAAGAAGTCCAGAGTAGCACCTTGTCTATTAGCGCTTGAAGGTATGTGAGTGTTATCAGAAGGATATATAATTTCCATATCTTATGACACCAATTTCTCGTATAGAATATTTCCCCAGCAATTTGCCCTTATACATCCCCAAGAACTGTGCCTACTATTAAAATCACCACCTAATAGATACCTTTCATTACAACTAAGTCTACGAATATCCGCTGCGAATTGCTGTTTCCTAACGCCATCAGGACCCGCTGAACCACCGGGGTAGTAGCATAACAAATCTTTAATTTTCTATTTTTATAGTTTATAATTTTTAACAAATGGACAAAGATTTCTTATCTTTGTTTATACGTATGTCCAATTGATGGATTTTTATTCCATTGTAAAATAAAAAGTCGTATTATTTATTCTGCTACTGTCGATACTGTCCATTCACTTGGTGCTGTACCTTTGTCCCAGATTTTAAAAAAACTCGACTAGAGCGTAACAAATGCAAATATTATTTTTAGTTGTATAAAAATCGGCAAAATGCTTATGCCATTTACGATTGGCCCTTCGCTATTTTCTAATAAGTGTCGCGACACTTAGCTGCAAAGGGTCTCAAGGTAGGTGGTGGGAGCTGAATGGCGAGGAGGTGATGAAATTACTTTGAGTATTCATATATTAGTTGAAAAATTAAAGCTTAGGTAGCAAATTGGCTTAAAACAGCAAAATATGGGAATTGTAATAAATATGATGTCGAGGAAATATCTACTTCTAGTACGTCGGTATACGTCTGCTCTTCGCTTATCTCGTCAATGCAGCACTTAATTTTATATTTCGAAGCTTCAGTTGTTTGTGGGTTGTTTACATAAACCTGATCTTCCAAATGAGCCAATAAAAAATAGCGGCGTTAAAGCACAGAAGCAAGGCGACTAATTAACATCGCCAATTATGGAAGCGAGAAATTCTTACGCATTAACTAAATTGTTTGGGTGACTGCGTGGCTTGTTGCGCTGTCTTGCTGAGGTCAAAGGTTAAAATTAGCCAACTGTGGCCACAAAAATTTGGTTGTCATCGTTTGGTAGCACAGAGAATTCACAGTGACGGCGTTTCCTTGCTCACTTTAAAAAAAATACGGGCCGATAATGCCGCCTAACAACAAACCGCACTTACGATCAATTTCTTGGTTTTTCGGGGACTTTTTGCGGATTTTGTGAAAACTGTGTGCGATAATTTTGTTTGTTTACATAAAAATCTCATTGAAAATGATCCTCATCACTTTGTACAGTTCAGTTTTTCAAACCTTCGACGTAGCTGTTGAAATCAATTTTATAAGCGTTAAGATAAAGTTCCTAATTCAAAATGATGCGCAAAATATCTCTAGTGATGCCCAATTGTTGCAAACTTTAACGTTTTGATTTCCCAGGCTTATGCTCAACAGCGGCTGTTGTGCAGTGGCTATGTTTCCAACACTACGAGCGTATTGTCTTAGTCTTTTATCATCATCAACACCGTTACCTTCGAATTTCGCGATTAAATTACGCGCTACGGTCCCAGAAGGAGCCTAAAGCGGCCCGAATTTTACAAAGTGACAGTCAAAATAATTTTCCCGATTTTGAAAGTTAAAATTAAAGCAAAAGAATTTGCAATGAGAAAAAGTAGTTTTAGTAATTTGACCATCGAATACTTACTAAGATTTTGATCATCACCTTTTTTTTAATATTACCATTTTTGTCATATTAAATTACGTATCCCATATTGATCACTACTAAACAAATTTATTTTGAAAAGCTCTTGATATGGTTTTTGTAGTGCAGTTAAAGTTGCTATAATAGCAAAAGTTAATTTATTTACAAATTTTGTAACTCAACCTTTTGTTTTATAAAATACTTAACAGCTGAACACCATCAAAATTTCGAACAGAATCGAATATGGAATATACGGGAAACCAACGGCAACGGACACAATGATGCACAACTCATCGGATCATCCCCAGCGGCACAGGAACGCGGCAATCGGGCGGTTGATAACAGGACTCGAGAGAACACCACTAACACGGCAAATATATATGAAGGAAATGGGAACAATATACACCATAGCGGAGGACAACGGATACGAAGGGCGCCTAGTGGGTAACATCAGGGGGCAATTTGGAACGGACGAGGAACAGAAGAGGGAAAGGGGAAAATGGGCTACATTAACATATATGGGAAAATCAACGTACAAACTGGCGAAATTCTTTGGAGAACACAACATCAATACCGCATTCAGGACAGGGAACAACCTGGGCAGAATACTACGGAATAGAACAACCGGGGTGAATATACTGGACGGACAAGGAGTATACAAATTAACTTGTACATGCCATTATGGCTACATCGGGCAAACAGGACGGAAAATTAAGACTAGATTTAGGGAACACATTAGAGACTATAACAGGGGACTACGGGAACCGGAATCAACTCCAGGATCAAACTTTGCGAACCATATATTTAACGGCAAATGTACACCAGGACATATAGAGACAACGGTTAAACTGCTTCATACACAGCACAAGGGAAGGGGACTAAATGTATTGGAAGACATGGGAATATACGAACAGAGGACATTTGACGGACGAATAATGAATGGACAAATGAACACTGCTTCGGACACAATATTTGGACCGTTGGGACATTTTTACAGGAGAACAGACACTACACCAACACGAAAACGTTACGCAGGTGCACCGGACCAAAGCAATAAAGAACATCATAAACGTACAATTACAGATTATTATGTCACATAAAGAAGGAAAGGGGAAGGGGAGGAAACCCAATGGGTTCGCACATGGACAGGAAACGGGCAGCAAGCATGACCGTGAGGGGATTTAGTTGGAACAGGGAGGAAGGGGAAAGGGAGAGGGAAAGGACGAATGGGAAAGGGATCGACAAATTAGGTAGAAAGGGACAAACGAAAAAGGAGGGATGCAGGCAAAAAAGACAGAAAGGGACGAACGCAATAACACGAACTATATAAACACAACTGACAATAGAACGCAACTAGTACGAAAAGAACACTGAAGATGGCAAACAGCCGAAACCGGTTTGTTCACAAACCAAATTTGACGAGGGTCGACGGAAAACCGTACCCAAAAAAAATCAAAATTCCTCATATTTTTCCATTAATAAAGTAAAACTGTCTGTTTACGACCATATTTAACATACTTTTACGTTTCTTCCTTCAATAAACATTTATCCGGTTTTTCAACAAGAATTGATAATTTTGACATTTAGTTTTTTTGACGTATTCGTACTAGATTCATTGGCAATTGTTACAATGAATTCAATTTCGCACGGAAATCACATTACAATAAGTAAAATCCGCTATGAAAATGGTGGTTCTGTTAAAGTTACATTCCGGACAGCATAATCGTCTTTCGGAGAACGATATTAAGAATTTGGTAATTAAATATGAAAATGATTGTTCGACCGGGTCGTCCAACTGAAATTATCTCCACGGTGAATCACAGTGTTGAAGCTGATCCAAATTTGTACATTCCTCGACGTTCTCAACAATTGGGATTATCTAAAACCACCACATAGCGAATCTGGCGTAAGAATTTGACTTTAAAGCCGTACAAGGTGTAACTGGTGCAGGGATTAAAGCAGACCGACCATTTACCCATTACGAAGCCCATTTTCACTTGACAGGGTATGCCAACAAGCAAAATTGCCGCATTTTAGCTTTTGAAAATACTAGAGCGATTATTAAGAAGCCTTTGCATGCTCAACGTGTTACTGTGTGGTGCACTTTGTGGTATGGAGGCGTGATTGGATAGTTTTTTTCAAAAATGAGCCGGAAATGCGGAAACGGTCAATAGATCACGCTATCGCGAAATGCTAACAATTTAATTTTGGCCAATTATTGACAACGAGGATATCACTGACATGTGGTTTCAACAGGCCGGTGCCACATGCGACTTAACCAATGAAACGATCAATTTATTGCAAACCAAATTTCACGACAATCAGCACTTAAGTGGCCAACTGTGTGATTCGATTTACATCCGCACCCGGCCATGAAGCCTTAATCAGATGGTGGATCTAACCACTGCATGATTTGGAACGTCATGCTCGCTATAATTCTATGCAACAGAAACCTTCTAGTTGCAACTTTAATGATTCCAGAGCAGGGCTGCAAATCATCACACCTTTTTAAAGAGTTGGAGACTTTCCAACTCCTGTCCAGAACACATGTCTAGCATGCTCACTGGACTGGATCATTCGCTTTGCGTGTCATTATCAGTTAGATGATCCTGGCCACCATAAGAGCCATTATAACTGTTATGGGGCCGCGAAACCACAACCACCACGATACTCCCATAAAGGGCCAACCTCTTAAATGTCTAAAGAGACAAATAATGAACTCTGCGGCTTACTGATTCCCGTGGAAATAAAGTGGAGTTTCCAGTTAACTCCCTGCCTGTCTTCAGGGGACTGGGCTCCCTTCTTCCCCAGTTGCACTGTGTCTAAATAGTGGAATTCTATAAAGACCATATTTATGTGCCCCCGGGGGGACTTAAGTGGCCAGTCGGATCGTGTGATTTAACACCACCGGACTATTTTTTGTGGGGCTATGTTACGGACAGAGTCTACGCGGAGCCAATCGTATTCCGCCTTAAAACTCAAAATCCGTGATGTGATTAACGAAATAGAATCGTAATTTTGCCAATTGTCAGCGTGGTCGTAGTGGACATTTGCCAGATATCATTTTTCATTCATAATTGGGGAACTATTCGCTTCGTATAACAATAAAAATTTTAATTACCTCAATCTAAACAACAAACTTCTTGTTAAAAAACCCTTTAGTTTATTTATTTAATTGTTTGCTAAATAATTACACACAATTTTTATAATTAGATTTTACACGATTTATTTAGACGAGCGATTTACTTATATTCCATGGTAACTTCACTACTTGAATCTGTATACGCTGTTGTATAAATTTTGTGTCTTTACTTGATCACGTTCACAATTAGACTGAATTATTATCCGGGAGTAGTCCCTTATATAATGTTTTGAATGGCTCTAGTCTTTACTAGGAAACTCTAGTATAGCTGTTTATATGTTTGTGTGCCTTCTTTGTGTTTTTCTTTTACGAATTTTTAATCTTAGTTCATGAAATTTAAATGTATTATATCGTTGCTGCTGCTCTTGTTCATAAGATTTCTTATAAACTTCTTTTCACTTTACTTTCTTAATGATAATTATATTTTTAAGCATTTCGTAACAATTATAGCAGACGAGAAGAGATTTTGTTTTCTTTTAATTATATTTATAGCCGCCCTTAAAATATAAATAATTTTTAATTTTTTTATGGAGTATTTTAGTGAAACTGTGCACATTGTTTCATAGAAATTAAGGTGGTGGCTTTAGATATTTCTAAAGCGTTTCATACAGTGTGACAATGTACACTTCTGTCAAAACTTGTTGCTTTTGCTGTCGGTAATAACTTCTCCAGATTTATATAGAGTTTTTTCAGGAATTGCACTATATGAGTTTTTATAATTGGGATTTCATCAGACGAGTTCGAGATTAACTCAGGAGTACCGCAAGGCTCCGTTCATTCTGCTGCCCCATTTCTTATTTTTCTAAATGACCTTCTTTGTCAAACTCTCAAGCCTATAAACTCTTTTGCAGATGACTACACCATTTGTCATTCGTATTCATTTAGCAATAGACCGGACCAGTTGGAGGTGAGTTTCAAAAGGCGGAACATAAATAATACGCTCAAACATGATCTCGCAAGAATCCTGGAATAGGGTTGTATGAATAGAGTCGTTTTTAATGCCCGTAAGTCGCAATTTTGCATTCTTACACATAGATCTCTGTTCGGAAATGATGCTACATCTGTTACTATGGATGATATAAGTATTACGGAATCGGAAGCTCTTCAAGTTCTTGCCATGAAAATGCAGTGTGATGTTCGATGGACTAAGCACATTTTCCAGGTTTCTAAGGAAGAAATACTTCACTTCATCCGATCTTCGTACTATTTATACCATCTATGTGGGCAGGCGCCCCAAAGCCTATTTTGAGGGGGCCAAGAGACTTATTGGCGACAGTAAGGTATCGAACTCTATTGATTTTTAATAGCATCGACGTAATGTGGGATGTAGTTCACTGTTGTATCGTTACTACAATAGTAAGTTACAGAACTTGTTCCCGCTGCTCTCACGTTTTATTCATTTAACTCGATTTTCACGAGACCGCATCCATTTGTGGTTGACTGACAAGTGAATCACACATTAAAGGGAAAATCCGTTTTTTAGCAGAACAGTCCGTATGTGGAATAAACTCCTTCTAGAGGTTTTTACTGACACTTTTAATACAGAAAAGTTCAAATCGAATGTTTACAAACACCATTCCCTCTTTTATCCTCCACATAATCTAATTTCCCAGTTATGACACAATGCATTTAAATAACAATAATAACGAATGATGAATATATTTCTCTGGTATTAAATTTATCCCCTAGCTCGTAGATTAACCAGAAAAGCGGATGACTGTAGTCTTAAAGCTTAAGCCACATAAGAAGGCTTAAAATTTAAGACCTAAACCTTTAAACTTTTCCATATGTGCTTGGATTTTCCGACGGGGTTAAAATTACTTTTGTTTGGGTACGGTTTTCCGTCGACCCTCGTCAAATTTGGTTTGTGAACAAACCGGTTTCGGCTGTTTGCCATCTTCAGTGTTCTTTTCGTACTAGTTGCGTTCTATTGTCAGTTGTGTTTATATAGTTCGTGTCTCCCTTCGTGTTATTGCGTTCGTCACTTTCTGTCTTTACCGCCCGCATCTCTCCCCCCTTTTCCGTTTGTCTCTTCCTTTTCTTCACCCCCAATAAATGTCAATGGAAGCAAAAGGTGTGAACCACTTGGTGTATGTATCTTCCGACACACTTCTTTCTTGCTATTGTTATTAGTCACCTTGACGTAACAATTTTATTTGACCCAAAAAAAAAAATAACATTAAAGAAAAAAGTAAAAAATTAAAAAAACACATCAGCACTTAACTCATTCAAGGTTTTGTCCTTGGTTTTTTCGATGTTCATTAAAAGAGCGATTAATACAACGATAATACATGAAATGACGCAGCTGGTAAAACTAAATTTGGGGCAAGAAAATAATATTATTAGGAATATGTTTTGAATTTAATTACCATTTAGATATTTAATAAAAAGCTGAGAAACTATTCTGACTTAACTTAATACCGAAAAAGATATACGAATACTTTTGTTTATGTTCGTTAAAATACAAGCGATATAGCGCTATTAACAGCAATAAAAAATATGATTTTTTAATTACTTTTAAAAATTCACATAATTTATTGCAACTTGCAACTTTTAGTGAAAATATTAAACAAGCAGCACAGCTTGCAACAACTTAACATCCGCAGACTACTTTAGGTCACATCTATTCTTCAGACATTGAACGTCTCGAAGCGGAAAAACGAAGAGCTAGGAGAGATTGGCAACAACACAGATCGCCCCTGCAGACGCAGAAACTTAGAGAATGCACAAAGCGGCTTAGCATTTGAAAAAACTGCACCTTTTGAGAAATATCTGGAGGGCCTCGATGCTACACCAAACTCCAATTATTCTTTATGGCGTGCTACAAAAAACCTTAAAAGACCCGTTGAGTACAAGCCACGTCTACGTAATATCAGTGGAGATTGGGCAAGAACGGACGCTGAAAAAGGCGACTTATTTCCCGATTACTTGAAAGATGTATTCACCCCACACAAATGTACTGATGATGTTAATTTGCCGAGCGTAGTTGCATTACCCCCTCGACCCTTAAAGTTTAGGTTGCGTGAGGTACAAAAGTTAATCTCTGAAGTAAATCCGAAAAAAGCTCCTGGCATAGACGGCATAAGTAACAAAATGTTGAAGGAGCTCCCCAGTATTGCAGTCAGAATCATGCTATTAATTTTTAATGCCATTTTATGGCTTGAATACTACCCTGACCACTGGAAGATTTCTAAAGTTAAAATGATTCCAAAACCGGGTAAAGACCTAACCAAAACCAAGTCATATAGGCCCATAAGTCTATTACCAACTATTTCAAGGGTCTTCGAAAAGTTGCTTATGGATAAATTGTCTCCAATTCTAAGGGATAGTGGGTGTATCCCAAACCATCAATTTGGTTTTAGAAGTAGACATAGCACAATTGAACAAACCCATGGATTGGTTCAGGTGATAAGAAGGACTTTTGAAGAGAAGAAGTATTGTTCAGCTATTTTTATTGATGTTTCTCAGGCTTTTGACAAAGTTTGGCATGAAGGTCTCTTTCTGAAACTGACTGCTCACTACATTTTTTGACGAAAATTTTCTGTTGTTGAAGGAGACTTCGTTAGTGTATCCAAACCAATTTCCTCAGGCGTACCACAAGGTAGCATTCTTAGACCAGTTTTATACTTGATATATACCTGCGATATGCCTGTCCACACTTCTACGTTTGCTGATGATACAGCGTGTCTAAGTTCGCATGAAAACTCCCATCAAGCATCCATAAATCTTCAGCAAAAGTGCATTCATGTGACCTTCACCCTGCGAAGAGATAATTGTTCACCCGTTCGAATCAATAATCACATTGTTCCTCACCATAGTTATGTGAGATATCTTGGTATACATCTTGACCGTCGCCTTACATGGAAACATCATATTGACTCAAAGCTAACACAAATGAAACTTAAGCTGACACAACTACATTAGCTCATTGGCAGGAACTTAAAACTTAGCTTAGATTGTAAGCTTCTAATTTACAAGACTATTTTAAAACCGACATGGTCTTACGGAATCCAACTTTGGGACACTGCCTCAGCTTCAAACGTGGATAGAATCCTATGTATGCAGAATACAATTTTACAGTTGATAACTTCCGCCCCATGGTACATCAGAAATTCAAACATACATTGCGATTTAGACATGGTCAGGCCTAACCTTTTACTACTTATTGTTAGTTCTTTTCGTAAAGATACAATAAATAATTATTGAGAGTTAAAAAAAAATTATTGCTGAATGAAGTGTATGTTTTTGCTATTTTGTATTTTTGAGCTTTTTAATAAAACAGCAGTTTCCTTGCTTAATTTCAGTTTTAATTCTAAACTTTAATGTAAGAAAATTAAAGTTTTTACCATTTTATAATTCAATACCATCTATACGTAAATAAAACAATTTCGTTAAACTCTTCTTTTTGAATATTTATAAGACACTGACTAATTTAATTCAAAGTGCTTCTTTTAAATATAAATATAATCTTAAGCTAACTAAAGTGTTGTTTACTTTAGTTTAATTTAAGGGCATAAAAAATCATAAGATGTTGTTAAGATGTTCATGAGCATCACACACATCTAACAAGGTAAATATGTTAATTCAGATCTGGCAACTTATTTGAAATGCAGAGACGCGCATCTAAAAGGTGTTTTTTTAAGCTAGATAGAACTTTAAATTGTAAAAAGTAACACAAAAAATGAAATTTTGATTAAACATTTTTTTTATTTGTTTCAGTATACTCTGACAAATCATCATGAATAGACTCTCGCTTGAACAACGCTACGAAATTATCCAAATTTACTTTGAAAATCAGTCGTCGATTCGCGCAACTTATAGACGACTTCGTCATTTTTATGGCGTACATAATCGTGCATCTGAACAAGCCATTCGTCGAACTGTCGATAGATTTCGTACCACATACTCTCTAGAGGATGCAATAACACCAACTCGTCGAAGGAATGTGCGTACTGAAGAGAATATCGCCGCTGTAAACGAAAGTGTGGAAGAAGATCCAAATTTATCAATTCGTCGTCGGTCGCAGGAATTGGGGCTCTGTCCGTCCACTACGTGGAAAATTTTGCGCAAAGATCTCGGCCTACACCCGTATAAGATCCAGCTGGTGCAGGAATTGAAGCCACGAGACCATTATATGCGTCGTTCTTTCGCCGATTGGGCTCTAGAGCAGTTGGCAACTGACCCGTTGTTTTATCGCAAAATTGTGTTCAGCGATGAGGCGCATTTTTGGCTTAACGGGTTTGTTAATAAGCAAAATTGCCGCATATGGAATGAGACCAATCCACAACAGACCCTACAGACTCCATTACATCCAGAAAAATGCACCGTTTGGTGCGGTTTTCACGCTGGTGGCATCATCGGACCTTGTTTCTTCAAAAATGAGGCCGGAGCTGGCGTGACGGTCAATGGAGATCGTTACCGCACCATGATCAATGATTTTTTGCTTGAAAATATGGATGACATTGATCCGGACGAGATGTGGTTTCAACAGGATGGCGCTACGTGCCATACAGCGAACGCAACCATCGACTTATTGAAATCAAAATTTGGCGATAAGTTGATTTCGAGAAATGGACCTGTCAATTGGCCTCCAAGGTCGTGCGATTTGACACCACTCGACTATTTCCTGTGGGGCTACGTGAAGTCACTGGTTTATGCTGATAAACCAGCAACAATTGACGCCTTGGAGGACAGCATTGTTCGTGTTATTCGTGACATACTCCCAGCAGCGCTCGAAAAAGTGGCCCAAAATTGGACGTCCAGAATGCGCTTCGTCAAGAACAGCCGCGGTGCCCATATGCCCGAAATCATTTTCAAATGTTAATGTCACGTATTGATCCTTCGAATAAAAAGGAAATTTTAATTACAATTTAATTTTTTGTGTTATTTTTTACAATTTCAAGTTCTATCGGGCTTAAAAAAACACCCTTTATATTTAACGTGGTAAATATGTTTATTTAGGCCTGGAAACTAATTTCATTACTGAGATGCACATCAAAGGTAAGTAAGTATTTTCTAAATATTTTTCTTTATATAATTCAAATCAAATTCTCAAATCTAGTATTAAAAACCTAGATAATATATTTTTACTGCTACCTAAAACATACATATCGCACCCTGTATCCTTTATCAGCGATTAAAACAATAACGTAATAATAAGGGCTGTTTACCCACATATGTGAGACTTTAAAAATTTTATCGGTTAAAAGTGTTTGTACAAAAAATTTGGCAAGTTTCTTAAAGGAACTTAGATCACCGCAAGCTTTTAGAGGATTTGAATAGTGTTAAAATGTTACTGTTAATACAGTGCACTCGCGGTAACGTTAACTAATTAAAACCAAGCGAAATTGTTCACGTTAGCGATTGTAAAATTTCATAAAAATATTTATGTGTTTTTCGAGCTTGAAAGGAAATTCTTTTATTTTATTTGCATTAAAAACTATAAAAAGTAAAATTATTAATTAACATTCATTAAGAAACGAGATCACGAGAAAATATCCATTGAAATAAAATTACATAGCAAATAAAATTACTCATTACATTTATGCATTAAAAAAATCGGTTGTCCTTTTCTGCTGCTTCTTCTTCTCTAATAGCTGAAATACTGCTTTCTCCCTTAAGCGTCTGAGTACACTCATGTCACCATTGCATCTCCTGCCCCTTGTAATGCTTTGTTAAAAATTTCAATTGCCTCACTTGCAGAAATTTTCATAACAGGGACATTGGCAATGCAATAATTATCACTTTCCTCGTTTTGGCTAATGTCATGGATTTCAGTCGTATCATCAACATGCGGATCATTATTCCACTCTTGAATCATAGGTAAGGTAAACTCAAACTAAAAGTTAGTAAAACAATGCTTTAATTGTAATTTCAAATTTTATCGCAAAATTTTTACTTGGGGACTCAAGTCCTGAAGGAGATCGGCTGACATTTGCATTAAAAAATTTATTTCTGCATTCCATTCCTCTTTCAGAACTCTTAATGGAATGTTATCTTCAGGGTCATCTTGGTTTCTAAATAAGCTTAAATATTTTTCCAGCAATTGGCATGAGTTTCTGTGCTAACCTGATTTCATGCAGAAAATAAAAGGATGACAGCATCTTTCAAAGTTAGATTCAAACAAATCAGAGTTTTTAGCTGCTATCAAAGCAAGCAAACTGTTACTGTAGTATAATTTGGTTATTTTAATAGCATTTTGATCCATTGGTTGGATGAGGGGAGTGACATTTGGTGGCATGAACATGGCAATTATGTTTCCATCTTCAGTTTTTAATTCTGTTTCTCTTGGATGAGAAGGAGCGTTATCGATAAGTAAAAGTGCCTTCATTGCCTGTTTCTTTAGAAACAACTTCACCTAACAAAAGCAATAACTTCTAGTTATCTTTTTTAGTTAAAGAAAAATTTGTTTACCTGTGGTACAAAGGATTGATTGAACCAATGTTAAAAAATGGCTGACGTCATCCAGGCCGATTTGGAATCCTTGTAATCAGTTGGACAAATGAAATTTTTAAAACTGCGTGGATTTTTGGTGGACTTAGAATTTGAATTCAACTATAATTAATACAAATCCATAATTTTTCGTTTTGCCTGTTGTTTATTCGATTTCCTCACTGAAGAATAAAAATCACATTTAATGTATTTAGGGTCTTACTTTAGTCTTCTTTACTGTATTGATACTAAATTTAATTAAAGAAAATTCGATTGTATTAATACAGATTTATGTTCGGCCTTTTATATTTCTTCTTGTCCAATTACTTATCGTCCGGCTTACCACACAATTTTTTACGTTTTTCTACATGTTGTCACTACATCACCTTAATCATGCATTCACTATCCTTTCCAACAATATGCGTTTATTTAATGAAATGCCTGATTTCAAATATATTTTTTTTAAACAAGGTCGGTCTTAAATTCAAAAAGAGTGTCAGCACAAATGACAATGGCATATAAAATAAAGCAGCTAAAAATAAAAGAAATAAAAATATTTAAACAACATTTTACTAGAAAAAGGTGATAGGGACTCGTCAGAGACGTAATTCATATTATTACCATGCTGAAATAAATTATTTTCTACTTTCTATAAATACATTGACATAGAGTGTACTGATAAAGTCAAGTTCTCTCAAGGAAACACACTTTTTAAATGCTAAATTTTTACCGTGTGGACTCATTGTTCGTTTACTAAAAATATAAATTAAAAATTCACAACAAAATGTGTGAACACAACATGTGTAGATCACCTAAAAACATTGCAACCGTGAGCCACAGTGTTGAAGCAGACCCAAATTTTTCAATTCCTCGATGTTCTCAAAAATTAACGTTATCCATAACCACGTGTCTAAGCCTTATAAGGTTCATCTGGGGCAGGAATTGAAGCCGACCGACCTTTCACATCGCCATAGTCTCACTCAATTCATTCAGGAACAAGCGCCTAATTTTTCTGAAAAAATTATTTTTTCAAACGAAGCCAATTTTCACTTGTCAGTGTATGTCAACAAGCAAAATTGCCGCATTTGGGATTCTCAAAATCCTAGAGCGATTATTGAGATGCCTGTGCGCGCTCAACGTGTCATTGTATGATGCACTATGTGTTCTGGAAGCGTGATTGGGCCGTTGTTTTTTTTTTAAAGAGAAGTAGCACTTCAGGCAACAATGCCTATTTAGTCAAGTACCATGCCACATTCGTTTAGGAAAGGGATAGAGAAGAGATAAAACAGGTGGTGAAAGTAGAAGGATAGTCGGAACTTAACTGTCGTATAAGACAGCACAGCGACCAGTGACCATGCCTTCATCATTGAGCTGCCCAACCAGCAGTCAATTTATATTTTTGTAGTGAAAAAAAACCAAGGTCTTCGTTGGGAATCGAACGCACAACCCCCAAACTGACAAGCTAGCCTACTAGCCTACAGAGGCATCTAAATTTTTTTCGAAGATAAACCTTGAAATGCAGTAACGGTCATTGGATCATGCTATCGCAAGATGCTAACAACTAAATTTTGGCCTATTATTAACGATGTAGACATGTGGCTGCAAAATGTCACATAGCCAATGAAATGATCAATTTATTGCAAACCAAATTTCGCGATCACATGATCTCAAGAAAGTCCCACGATCTGGCTGGCAAGTGGATTATCTCTTTGTGGGGCTATGTTAAGGACAGAGTATATACGGAGAAGCGCGAATTTGAATTGATTTCAGGCTTAAAACTCAAAATCCTTGATGTGATTAACGAAATAGAACCGCCATTTTGCCAAAGAGTTTTTAAAAACTTTGATGGAAGAATCGACATTTGTCAGCGTGGTCGTGGTGGACATTCGCCAGATATCATTCTTTATTCGTAATTGCCGAATTTTTCTCTTTGTAATACAATCAAAATTTGAATCATCGTAATCTAAATTTTTGTTTTACATATTTTATTTTAGAAAATAAACTTCTTGTTGAAAAACCCTTTATATTAAACCTTTAATTTTTTAGATATTTCTTCATTGTATTCTAAATATTTATACTGATTTCCTTATTCCCACTTTTAAAAATTTTCATTTGAGTTTATGACAAAAAACTTTTGAACTTTGTTGGTTTTCTCTAGTGCAGCTGCTACTGTAACAGCAGCTATTGTATTGCCATGGTATTGCTGATTTTCAAAATGTCAGTGGATACCTTTTCAAATATTGCTGAAGGCATTAATTAAAATAATGAAGAGATTGTTGGCATTTACACACCGACATTGCTCAACATTCCAGGCAATGGTTGGCATTTATTTTGGTCGTTGCTTGCAACCTCTGATATTTTAATTGTATACGTGCAAGTAGAAGAAATATAAAAAATATACAAATCATGTGACAACATGTCACCTAAAAAAAAGGTTATTTGATCATTTGTGTTTAATTCACATGTGGGCGTTTATGTGATGTTAAATATTTTAAGTGGAAAAAATTTTAAATTTTACAAAAGGTTTTGGTTTTAAGCACAATATCTTTTTATCTATTCTTTCTACTAAATAGGAAAAGTAAGTAATTTTTGCGCTAGGAAAAATTTATTCCCACAAATATCCATAAAATTGCAATAAAAATATATTAAATGGAATAGTAATTACAAGACTTATTTTCTCCAACTAAGAAAAATTAAGGGAGATAAGATATTTTAAATTTTTATCAACAATTCCTTATTTCCTTTATTCATATCTGACTTTGAAACAATCTGTACATAAACGTTCCAACAATTATGTTAAAAGTTTGTAAAATGTGTGTGAGTATTTATGTTTGTTTTTATGCATATGACCTTTTAAGCGCTAAAGAAACTGCAATTAATTTCTATTTCCGCTTCTGTTAAATCCTCCATTTTTATGGGAATACCTTGTATTGTACAGGGTGTCTCAAAACTCTAGAAAAACGAAGGGTATTACCAAATGTAAAACAGTATTGCAAATTCTTAAATGCATTGCAACAGCAGATGCTATTCTTCAACAACGTCAACTTAGTGTCTTCGGCAAGAATTGCAAAGCTGAATATGCTGAAATGCTGTGACAAATAATTCAGAAACTGACACTGAGACTGTGTACAGCAAAGAAAAGTCGATTAATGGGTTACAAAAATTCAACAGCCAATCATAAGAACTGAAACTTACTTTTAATATAATGGCCACACTTGGGGTTTAGAAAATCGATATTTGGTTGCCAGAAAATTAATGCGCCCATATCGTTTCATCAAAGGCTAGTTGCCAACAAGCTTACAACATTTTTTTAATTAAAAAAGGAATATTAAAATTGAACAGACGAAATACAACCACATTTGTGCAAAATGATCACGGACACTTTCAACAGCGAATGTGCCATGAAGGCCTTTCCGTTGTACTTTTCCACATGAACATATATATGGATATAAACAACCTCATAAAGCAAATGTTATTGTTTTCTCAATGTACGTAATAGAACGTCGCTTGATAATTATGTATGTAGGCATGATGAAATAAGTTCTTGATTTTATTTAGTTCACACAATTTTATTAATTATATCTCAATTCACAAATTTAGCTTATACATTGATTATTTAATGTTTATTAAGTTATAATTGTAGGCATGAAATACATTCTTTAATATTATTCTATATTCTTTAAGGAAAAACTCCTTCACACAATTCTATTAAATATGTCTCAACTCGTCAGTTTGACGATCGATTCGATTCTGTTCTTTTTCTCGTTATTCTGCTTGTGCGTTAAGACCGGGGCACATAGAATCCGTCATGCGTTATACTTTGACGTATTCAAGTGAAGTCAAAGTAACGACGGATGAGGTTCGCACACTGAGTACTTTGTTGACGGATAAGTTATCATCTGTTTTTTTGTTTTTGTTATTTTATATTTTTTTGCAGCAAACTTTTATTAAAGTGCACATTTGAAATGGAGTGAGACGACATCTTAGACTTTCTATTAATGGAAATTTGTACTATTTATTCCATTATTTATTATTATTATTATTTATAATTTATTTTAAAATTATTTTTACTTCAATAGAGCGAAAACAAAAAAAAAATAAGAAGAAGAAGCAAATGAAAAATGTCAAAGTACTCAACGTACGTCAAAAGTTAAAAGTTGGCCAACTTTCGTACTTTGCGTTGACGGAGACGTATTGATTGTGACAACGCTGATAAGAAAACGTGTATTTCAACTTACTTGTTAGTTGACAAATACAACGTATGACGGATGACGGATTCTGTGTGCCCCAGCCTTTAGTATCTGTTTGTTGTCTGTGCGTTTGGATTTGTCCCGTTGTTCTGCTTGTGCGTTAGTCTCTGTTTGTCGTCTGTGCGTTTGGATTTGTCACGTTGTTCTGCTTGTTTCATTAGTCTCTGGATCATTCCTACATGTATTCACATCGAAAGCGCTCGCGATTTGCGAACAAACAGCCGGGAAGGACGTTAAAAGGTTCATTCACTGGTGGAATAAAACCCAAACAATTTAGAGCCAAATGTTTTTATTTTTGTTTGATTATGGGACACGACACTCACAGGACTGCCTTCTTTTTGTGTTATAATTCTAACAAGAACTAGAAAGAAAAATATAGAAAAGCCGTTAGTGATATCGATATTCGCTAAATTGTTTATACTCTCTATTTAAAGAATAAATTAATTTCTTTCCATATTCATAACGCAATAGGGAAACTGAATTTATATTTACTTTTTTTAATGGTTACTTCGATCGTCATAATAGAGAAGAGATGCTGTAGGTCCTTGAAGATAGAATACTCGGAATAAAGCGCGTCCGAAAAAAGAGAAATAAATTTATAATTTTTTAACAACTATTCTGATTTCGTTTAAGAATTATCCGGCAATAGGTGAGATGCAGGCGGAATTAAATTTTAGATTTAGATCAAAGAAATGTAAAAATCACTTTTATCGATTTAATCTTTACTCCAGAGTAGCGAAGTATTCACTCACTGCTCATACATGTATGAATATGTACATTTCATTTTTTAACCGCTTCTTCTCATACATGTGTGAGAGACTACAAATTATTTTGTGTTTTCTCATTTGTGAATGCGACGATTTATTTTTTTTTCTTTCTATCCATAAGTGAAAAAATGAGTAACCCACAAGTGTTCATTTTTGAATATTTACAATTTTGATAATTTTTCAAAAATGAAAAGATCGTAAAAATTTGTGCGTTAAGTATTCGCGTACATAAACGCACATATTTGGTAATGTGCAATTGTCGGCGCATGTAGAAAAAATGTTTTTTTTATTTCTTTTAGAATATATTGCAAAATTGTATTTTGAGTTAATATGTACCCATGTGTTTTTACTACATTTTACGGTAAACTTTTTTCACGTTCATTTATGAGAAATTTTTTTAAAATTTCAACGTTCATAAATGAACATGTACATTTATGAAAAATAACATTTAATGAGAAGTAGCTAATTTATTATTTATCACATATGAATAAGACTAATAATTCTTGTTGTTCGCATTCATGTATGAAAATAACCAAAACATTTTTTTTGTTCATTTATGAGTGTGAAAAATAAATATAAAATTTTAGATTTCTCATTTATGCAAAATATCATGAATGTTGATTTTTGAATGTTCATAAATGAAAAATTCTGAACCCTGTAATATTTTGATAAAGTGTGCTGATAGTATTTCCATCCTTTTTGAAATTTTACTTAATACGTCAATAAAATATGGTACTTTTCCCGAAATCGGGAAGGATTCCTATATTATTCCTTTTTTTAAAACAGGTAACAGGTCTGATATTTCAAATTACCGTGGTATTGCAAAATTAAGTACTACACCCAAATTATTTGAAAAAATCATCACTGAACATTTATGCTTTCATACATCAAGTTTGATAACCAATAATCAACATGGATTTCGAAAGAGATGCTCTGGCATAACAAATCTTTCACACTTATCAACAATTACATATCGTGGATTTTTAAAAAAACAACATTTGACAAAATCAATCATATCCTCCTAAAGAAAAAATTGGAATTAATAGGTTTTGCCGATTTAAGTGTCAAATGGATTTACGCTTACCTAACATGGACTTATCTTCGGATCATTCTTCAACCATTGTAACTATTTGTAACCCGCTTAGAACAAAATTTGTTTTTTCCTGATACAAATATGATCAGTCGCATCAACTGGTTGAGTTTTAAAAAATATCTCAGCAGCCATTGTTCGGAAAATATTTTGCTAGGAACACCGGAGGACGTGGAGTATAGCCTTGCAACTTTAAGTGAAAATATTAAACAAGCATCCGCAGACTACTTTAGGTCACATCTATTCTGCAGACATTGAACGTCCCGTAGCGGAAAAACGAAGAGCTAGAAGAGATTGGCAACAACATAGGTCGCCCCTGCAGAGGCAGAGACTTAGAGAATGCACAAAGCGGCTTAGAGACTTGCTAGCATTTGAAAAAACTACATCGTTTGAGAAATATCTGGAGGGCCTCGATGCTACACCTAACTCCAATTATTCTTTATGGCGTGCTACAAAAAACCTTAAAAGACCCGTTGAGTACAAGCCACCTCTACGTAATATCAGTGGAGATTGGGCAACAAGGGACGCTGAAAAAGGCGACTTGTTTGCCGAATACTTGAAAGATGTATTCACCCCTTACAAATGTACTGATGACGTTAATTTGCCGAGCGTAGTTGCATTACCCCCTCGACCCTTAAAGTTTAGGTTGCGTGAGGTTCAAATTTAATTTCTGAGATAAACCCGAAAAAATCTCCTGGTATGAACGGTATAAGTAACAGAATGTTGAAAGAGCTCCCCAGTATTGCAGTCAGAACCATGCTATTTATTTTTAATGCCATTTTACGGCTTGAATACTATCCTGACCACTGGAAGATTTTCAAAGTTAAAATGATTCCAAAACCGGGTAAAGCCTAACCAAAACCGAGTCATATAGGCCCATAAGCATATTACCGACTATTTCAAAGGTTTTTGAAAAGTTGCTTATGAATAGATTGTCTCCAATGCTAAGGGATAGTGGGTGTATCCCAGACCATCAATTTGGTTTTAGAAGTAGACATAGCACAATTGAGCACACCCATAGATTGGTTCAGGTGATAAGAAGGACTTTTGAAGAGAAGAAGTATTGTTCAGCTGTTTTTATTAATGTTTCTCAGGCTTTTGACAAAGTTTGGCATGAAGGTCTATTTCTGAAACTGACCGCTCACTTGCCTTGTAATATAAGCAACCTACTGAAAAGCTACATAATTGGACGAAAATTTTCTGTTGTTGAAGGAGACTTCGTTAGTTTATCCAAACCAATTTCTTCAGGCGTACCACAAGGTAGCATTCTTGGACCAGTTTTATATTTGATATATACCTGCGATATGCCTGTAAGTGAAACTGCCCACACTTCTACGTTTGCTGATGATACAGCGTGTCTAAGTTCGCACGAAAACTCCTATCAAACCTCCACAAATCTTCAGCAACATATAACTCAGTTGGAGTTGTGGTTAAAATTATGGAGAATTAAAGTGAACGTTCAAAAGTGCATTCATGTGACCTTCACCCTGCGAAGAGATAATTGTTCGCCCGTTCGAATCAATAATCACATTGTTCTTCACCATACTTATGTGAGATATCTTGGTATACATCTTGATCGCCGCCTTACATGGAAACATCATATTGACTCAAAGCTAACACAAATGAAACTTAAGGTAACACAACTACATTGGCTCATTGGCAGGAACTCAAAACTTAGCCTAGATTGTAAGCTTCTAATTTACAAGAGTATTTTGAAACCAATATGGTCTTACGGAATCCAACTTTGGGGCACTGCCTCAGCATCAAATGTGGATAGAATTCAACGTGGACAGAATAAAATTTTACGGTTAATAACTTCCGCTCCATGGTACATCAGAAATTCAAAGATACATCGTGATTTAGACATACCGCTGGTGACTACAGAAATCATCAAATACGCAGGCAAATACTTAATGAAGCTTGAAGACCATCCTAATCCCCTTGCTCGCAATGTCTCGGATTATAGTGGACATAGTCGATTAAAAAAGAGGGATACCGCAGCTTTAATCCTCAATGCTACAGATGACACATCTTAGAAATATTTGTTTTGTTTTTTTTTTAATGTCAATTTTTTTTACCCAAAAGGTTAGTTCTGACATGGTCGGGACTAATGTAACTTTTTTTTTAGAATTTAAGATTTTAAAACTTATTGTTAGTTCAGTTTCTTGAAGATACAATAAATAATTATTGCAAAAAAAAAAAACATAAAAATTAGGAAACAAATGGTCCGTTTTAATAACGCTTGCTCTAGATGCATAAAGTTTCTATCTGGAGTACCACAGGGAAAACACCTTGGGCCGCTTCTTTTTTTGTTATTTATTAATGACTTGCCTGATGTCATTCAACTATCTAATATTTTGATGTATGCAACGCCTCCAAGGTGACCTTAACTCGCTTCACAACTGGTGTAATATAAATCGTATGGAGCTAAATCTCACAAAATGTAAGTATATGTGCTTTGCTAGAAAGAAACCGATAACTGCATGCTACTATATCGATGACCATCATTTGGAAGAAGTTGACAAAATATATGATTTTGGATTGCTACTTGACTCCAAACTCAATTTTATTGCACATATCAATTTGACAGCAAACAAAGCTAGAGGTGTACTTGGATTTGTAAAACGTTGGGCTAAAGAGTTTGATGATCCATACGTTACCAAAAGCCTTTATGTGTCCCTTGTCAGGCCTATTCTAGAGTATGGATCCGTCATTTGGGACCCTATATATAGAAAATACTCAGATGTTCTCGAATCTGTTCAAAAACAGTTCTTGCTTTTTTGCCTCTGTGAGTAGGCAGGTAAGGCCTCAGCTAGACTTTCTCTTATTAAACTACCAACTCTAAGGAGTCGCAGAACAGCACTTAATATTTCGTTTATTTTTGGTGTGATAATTGGCGACGTTTCTACTCATTTACTTATTAACAGGATTACTCGAAATGTACTGCAGCATCCTACACGACATTTTATACCTTTAGCATTAGAATTCTTTCCAGCCAAATTTGCTAACGCGGACCCTTTTAGGAGAATTCGTGCAGATTTTAATAAATATTATAATTTCGTTGATTTCAATTTGTCTGTAAGCGCAATAAGAAATAACTTATTAGTTTGCCTGAACAACTAGATGTTTGCGTTTATTTAAATTTAAATTTAAGCAAATTTTTATGTTATGTAAAGCTTGTATTTATTATTGTATGTGTGTTAATTTAAAATAATTTTTATATTGTATTTTAACTAGAATGTCTGCAAGGATGTTAATTTCCGTAGACAATTAGTGATAAATAAATAAAATAAAAAAAAGCAATTATGATTATATTTGATTTTCTTTTTCATTTTGTTGTCATTTAGTTTTTTAAACATATTTTAGAGAACCTAGGTTTATAAATTTCATATTTTTAATTAAATATAGATTTTTAATTTCGTCGGACTAGTACTCAGGCGGTGAGGGCTATTCATGTAATGCATTATACCAGAACTTGGAAATTAGGTTATGGGGAGGAGAAAAGAGGGAGTAGTGTTTGTGGACATTCAAATTGAACTTTCCTTCATTGAAAATGACAGGAAAGACCTCTGGAGAAATTTTATTATACATACGGAGTGTTCTGCTGCAAAAAACGAATTTTCCCTATAATGCGTAGTGCGATTCACTGGCCAATCAACCACATATGGATGCGCTCTCAAAGAAAATCGAGTCAAACACAAATGTGTATGAATTTCGGGAACAAGTACCCTATTTTGTTTAGAGTACTTACCATTGTAGTAACGATAAAACTGTGAAATACAACCTACATTGCGTCGATGGTCTAGGGAATCAATTGAATTCGATACCCTACCATCCCCAATGAGCCCCTTGGCCTTCTCTTGTACGCGGTCAAGCAACTCTATATTCCATCTTTGGACGGATATAGGTGGTATAAATAGTACGTAGATCGGTTGGAGTGAAATATCTCTTACACCATTTTTGAAAACCGACGCACTTGAAAGCTTCTTTAGAAACCTGAAAAATCAGTTTAGTCCATAAAACATCACACAAAATTTTTATGCCACGAACATCATGAGGTTTCGATTCCGTAAGGTATTACGGAATCGAAACCCTTAGAAACAAGTGCAGCACCATTTCCGAACACAGAATTTTGCGTCTTACGGGCAAAAAATTTTTTATTCCAAACAAAATGATGTTTACAACCATTTCCGCCATGACATCGACCCTATTGTCCATTGTCCATCAGCATTGCATCCAATTAAATTGCCTTAAAAATTCGTTGAGTCCGGCCCAACGAGCCTTCTCATAATTACATTATTTGAAACGTTTGGCAGCTGGTTTCGAAACGTTGTGAAGGGTTATATAATGCGGAATAACCCTTATTTTCCATCAAGAAAAAAATATGTCGAAATTCGACAGAAACTTACGAAGAAAATACGCCCACCAAGGCAAAGGCCCTATAGGAATATTGAATATTATATATATATACTACATATATAACGAGCAGCTTGAATCAATAAATAAGGCAATACCATCGTTTACCCAAATAAGATGCCCAATGCGGTATAACTGCCGATATAAATTAGCAAAAAGTTAATAGGCGATATTGAGAACCTTTCGAATAATTTCATTACAAAAATATAAAACGAAGTAGGACAAACTGAGGATACTTGGAAACATGCTCCGATATATTATATAACCAGCTAATATAGAGGCTTAATGTTATGCACTGTAATGCACAAGGCATAACAACCTCTGACGCTATTATTCAATTGGGAAATAAAACGAATGGCTATTTTCTTTAATAATGAAATTTGCCGTAATCGCATCATAAAGTCAAACTTAAAAACTTTAGAAAAGATCAAAAATCGTCTGTATCAACTTTTAAGTCTTCAATCGATCACGTTCACAATAAAACTGACTCTATTACTAATAGGAACATTTTATATTCTGTTTTGAGTGCTTCTAGTATTTACTCGAAAACTCCAATTTATCGCTATACCATTAGCATGAGGTGTTTGTTAGGCGGTATCTTCTTGTTCTGTGTTAGTTCTTTTTTTATTTTCTGATTGTTTATCCTAGTTCATTTAATTTTACTGTAGCATGTTGATGTTGTTATTTATAATAAATTTATGGTGAAACCCTTTTGCTATTCTTCTACTTTATGTAGAATCTTTTTCGTTATTTAATAAAGATATCACCTCGAAATCCACATTAAATTTAGAGAATAATTAAAGCAAACAACTAGTGCTGCATTAACATTTTGTTAAATCCATGTTAAAATTTATGAATTTTCGAAAGTTGAGCAGCACACAATTAGTTCACATTCATTATTAAATTCATGAAAATGCGACAATGTCGAAAAACACTTCAAATAAAAATTACAAATTAAATTCCAAAAACAGTTTGTTTAAAGCTGTTGCATGCAATTCTATTGTATTCCATAAAACACTGTTTTAATACAATTTTTATTTCACTACTTTCTATAAATACAATTCTTTGTGAAGCGTTTTCCCCCACAAAGTGCAGCAATCAGCAAGAGAAGGAATAATAAAAATCCATTTTCATTATTTCCTTAGTTTTTGCGGAAAACTTAACAAAAAAAAATATTTTAAAGGTCATGGAAAATGCATTGTTCATGTTGTTTCCTCTTTCTTGCTGGCAGCATATTATTTGCCGTCGTTACTGCGGCAGCAGCATACGAGTGTCTGTTTGACTCTACACTAAAGATTTTTTTTTTTGGCAAACAAATTGCAACTTATTTTAGAAAAAAAATGGTGGTGGAATGAATATATTTTATGATTTTATTTTTTGCAAGTCCCATGTCATCAGCGTTTCTTTCACTCAGTGGCACTAAAATCAATAAAACTGTTTTGTTGGTGGTTGATTGAAAAAGTTTTCAATTGAATTTTTTTTTTTTAAATTAAACTTAAAAACTCATGTGCACAAAATTTTTTATTCTAGAAACGCAATGGTGCTTTCAGTCTAATAAATTCTTTGCAGAAATAAAACTGTGAAACAAACTTTGACTGTCCTGGAACCGAGCATCTGTATGATAACTACAGCCATAAATGAAGTGTTTCATCAACATGTATTCAAATTGGTTCCGGAAAGCATAAAATTAGTTTTAAATTTAACTTTAATCAATTAGGATATTTTAAACACTTCAACTGTGCCATTTTCTAAACGCGTTTCATTAAGGTGACTTTTTAGTATTCAAACCTTGAACGCAATTAAAAAGATTTTCTTCGTTAAACTTAATCATAAAAGTGAATAATGATGCAAGCTAATGGATTTTATTCAATTCCAAACTTTTTTCAATTAAGTATTATTATGTTTTGTGATTTTGTAGTTCAATAAATGCAACATAGACTCTTTTTTACTTTTTTAATTTCAGCCGGAATTATTGCTCATCTGATCTTATTGTAACAAGCTTAATATTTTTTTAAGTGTAAAACCCACAGCTTTTAAGAACGAATAGTAAAGTTAAAATATAAAAAGGCTCCTTAAATTATCCTGATTTACCAAAATTTTTACTTTTTTGTATTTAGTCGTTTTTAAGTAAGCCTTCGGTCAATAACTGATTTTTGTTTTGATTATTAAGTTAGAATTCAAATTTCTTAGCATTTTTATGGTCTAATTATGGTAAGTTATTGTTAAGTTATTCCTTTTAAAAAAAAGTTACGTTATATTGAGTTCTTTTAATATAAAATAATAACACAGCACTTTAGAGTTGTACATGAAATTAAACGATTTATTTACTTTAAATACATACAAAATAAACACGATGGTAACTTTGTTATCTTTACTCACTGATGACTTAACTTGAATTAATCCATTTTCCCAACAAGTGGTGATTATATAATTGTTTTAAGCGGTTCTCGCGTATACAAAAATATTCTACTTTAACATTACCCGATATGGTTGTTGTTATTATCATTCACGCTTATCGGTAAGTTTTTGTTCTGTATTAGTTGTTTTTGTTTTCTGTAGTTTAGCTTGTTTCGTAGAATTTCTTATCAGCATGCTGAGATTTCTTAGAAAACTACGCAGCTTTTAATAAACACATTGGGTCGCTTCGGTAACTTTTTACTGATAATTCTTTTCTTTTAAAGCTTAACTTGCGATCTTCGTAACAATATAAAACATCTCATATCTAACAAGTTTAATCTATCAAGCCTGGGTAAAAGGTTACGTAAATACAAAATTATATTGACTCAATTCGCACATTCATATAGCGCTTTTTACATTTTAGTTCGGTCACTCAATATGTATTTTTTCTTTAGAAAAAGTTTTTCATCATGGTATTTGTAACGGTTCTTTAATTTTTAAAGGATTATTGTTCTTTTTTTAATAAATGACTAAACAAGTCATGCGTTCCTAAATAACATTTAAATGAGCTCAGGCCATAGTATTAAATATAGTTTAAAATAGCATTTGTATTTTTTTGGCCAATTGATTTGATCGCAGGTAATAAAGTCTTCTATATATTTTCCTGTGCCTGCTGCATGAATCCATGTTTTATTATGTGTGGCAATACATCACTCTTTGCTTTCTTATAACGACATTAAAAAAGCAGATCTTGAAATAAAGCAAAACAATATTGTATAATATGTTGTGTAATAAAATCTATTCATGCAAGTACTGAAATTTTATTAAATAAAAAGGTCTTGATACAGATATCAAATAACCGATAATAGTTAGAGCCCCTACACTCTGTTTTTAACGTTTCTAGGAATAATTAGAAAACTCTAATTCATCGCATTTACTACAGCCGTCGCAATTATCATTTTTATCTGATTGTTAATCTTAGTTCATGGAATTTAAATGCAGCACATTGTTGTTGTTTTATGTTTATTGGATTTCTTAGAAGCTTCTTGATTTGTTAACGGACACAACAGGTTCTTTCACTTAACTATTTTTTTTTTGGAAAAAAATATATTTTATAACTTAAACTAAGCATCTTCCTAAAAACATTTTAAATCCCAAAGCAGCATTAATAAATAATAAATTGTGATAAAATTTCAGGAAGTAAAATGGTATATATTGGAGAAGAGCCAGGAGTTTAAATATTGTCTTTTATGTTAAATTGTTTTATATGTATTTGCTGCAACCATTTTTGTTAACAGGCTAATAAATGTTATAGGTGTTCTAAATTAAATTTAAATTTATAATTTTTATAGTTTTTAAACGATCTTTTTTTTATCTTTAATAAATATGTTTTTTCTTTTTTAAGATCTTTTTTTATATATATTTTTCCCTTTTCAATATTTCGCTTTCCTTTGGAAAGCTTCTTCAGAAAAAAAATTTTTTATATTTTTTTTTTTTTTTTTTTATATAAAAAATTTTTTTCTGAAGAAGCTTTCCAAAGTAAAGCGAAATATTGAAAAGAGCAAAATATATATAAAAAAAAGATCTTAAAAAAGAAAAAACATATTTATTAAATTTAAATTTATAATTAAAATAACATAACTTTTCCTCGACCTGACTCTTTTGTCAACTAAAGGCTGGGGCACATAGAATCCGTCATACGTTGTATTTTTCAACTGACAAGTAAGTTGAAATACACGTTTTCTTATTAGCGCTGTCACAATCAGTACGTCTCCGTCAACGCAAAGTACGACAGTTGGCCAACTTTTAACTTTTGACTTACGTTGAGTTCTTTGCTATTTGGCATTTGCTTCTTCTTCTTTTTTTTTTTGTTTTCGCTCTATTGTAGTCAAATATTTTTAAAATAAATTATAAACAATAATAATAATAATTATAATAAATAAAGGAATAAATAGTACATATTCCCAATAATGAAAGTCTAAGATGTCGTCTAACTCCATTTCAAATATGCACTTTAATAAAACTTTGCTGCAAAAAAATATAAAATAAGAAAAACAAAAAAACAGCTGATTTCTTATCCGTCAACAAAGTACTCATTGTGCCAACCTTATCCGTCGTTACTTTGACTTCAGTTGAATACGTCAAAGTATAACGCATGACGGATTCTATGTGCCCCGGCCTTAACGCGTAAGAAAAACACACAGTCGGGCAAGCGACTACACTAAATGATAATAACAACAACCATATGGGGTGATGTTATAGAAAAATATTCTTGTATATGCAAAAATCGCTTAAAACAGCTATATAAGCAGCACTTGCTATGCTAATGGGTTAATTCAAGTTGAAACATTGTTAAGAAAAGATAACAAAATAATAAAGCATCTTTTAGGCATTACATTGGTGAAGTTGCCATCGTGTTTATTTTGTGTGTATTGAAAATGAATAAATCGTTTCATTTAATTTAAAACTCTAAAGTGCTATGTTATTATTTTGCAACAAAAAAACTCAAAACAACAAAACCGAAACGTCCAACGAATTAACGTCAAATTTATTAAATCGCGAATTTTTGATAAGATATAAAAAAATTACTTGTATAATCAAACAGTTCAGGGAAAATTGGCCATATCTTATCTATAAAAAAGATATATTATCTTCAAATGTGTTCCAAATGCTGTTTCAAAAATTTGCGAAATTTTCTAATGCATTGATTTCCTTATAAATTTAAAATTTTATACGTCTAACTGCATAAAAACTTGCATAGCGCAAGTGGGTCTGAATTTGTAAAGATTACACGAGTTTGACAACACAATCGCATTGACCTGAAAGCGTCACGCATCAGCAAAAAGCAAAGCAATATATATATATATATAATTATTAAAAAATTATAGTTATACTAAATAGTTATAATGGTTATTTACCGCAAACAAAAAGTCGGAAAATCTTCCAAGGACATTTATGTATGTCCTTTTTAGAAAATCAAGACTAAAATCAAATTAAGAGTATTTATTGTTTAGATCACACAAATGCAATTAAGCAACACATTTGAAATCACTTTATGGAATTTTGCACACATTTTGGTTCACAGTTGGAGCACATGCTCTAAACACATACATAAATAAAAGAATAGCACAAATACATACACAGTAATGAAATAAGTTCTGAACCAAAATTTTACATCTTATACAATTTACGTCCATATTTCCAATTTATACATTCCGCCATTCATTCTTTATTGTGATAATGGGTTTCCTTACATATTTTCCGTTTCTATCCTATTACTAGTTTCTCCTTATTAGCCGTACAGTATGGATCATAGGTTTTGACTTTGGAAAGCTATTAACGTTTTTCAAATACACCTCTTTTGCTGTCAAAGGGTTACCAAAACTGCTAAGGCATTGTCAAATATTAATACTGTGCTAAAACCGAGCAATTTACGCCCTAATCTGATTCAAGTGCGAACCCTTAGTAAGTATAATGTGATCCCCACTATCCCTAAAATCCTTTTTGAAATGTGGTAATGTGGAGAATGGGCAGTTTAATACGCAAAAATACGCTATTCTAAGCATATGTTTGGAAATGATGCGGCATTCTACACGAGTACTCAACCGGTTGCCAATTAATGCCTAAGTATGTGCGTGGCACATCGTCCATTCTTACGCCTGCATTTCAACGTAACTATCGACAGCATAATGGCTAAGCGGCAATTCATATTGCAACAATAGTAATGGGTAGCATTATAACAGCAGTTAAAGGTAAATAAAGCCTGAAGAGCTGGGCATTAGGATTAAATTGTGGCTTTGTAAATATTCAACAATTGTTACCTCTACCGTATACTAAACTTTTTGTTTGTCAAACACCATTTTAGCAGTGCACGGCCAAAGGAGATGAAGGAGAGGTTAGTCGACCAGGTGTCAACAACTAGATATCAAAGCTGAAAACTCAGCAAAATATAAAATGCGCTGAAGGCGTTAGAAGCAGATCAAACAAAAGGAATTTATATATAGCCAGATGTATAATGATAAGCGCAATATAACTCTCGTTAGTAAAGCTCACCAAATTAGAACCGAACAATAAGAAATAGAAGAGAGTAGCTTCCCAATGCGCACTGAATTAAAGTAAATCAAAGTGTAATTAATTAATTTCTAAAGTTAATTCAATAGAAAATGTACAATAAGATAAATTCGAAGTGTAATGGACGAGTTGATCGCTTACAATAGAGAAACAAAATATTAATACAGATGTGTCTTGCTGAACTTTTCAAAAGAAATTAATTAACAATAAAGTAAACTATGGTGTTTACTATGTTGTTTACTTACTGTGTATTTTTCTAAGAAAACTCAAGACAACAACAACTATCTTAAAATAAATTTCAGAAAGAAACTTTATCAGCATAAAAAACAAAAAAACACACAGACATACAGCGACCTATACATTGAATGGATAACATACAACAACAACAAAACGTGATACATAGGGAGTAAAAGATTCTTAATTTTTTTTAGACTTCTAGTGGACAAATATAGAGTGAAAAATTACTTTCGTGAAGTAAAGACGTACATCTTAAATGGTTCTGTAGTAGTTAAAGTAAAAAAACTTGTAATTAATTTAAAAAGTCTAAAATCTGGTGTTATTTATTTTGCAATAAAGAACTCACAACAAAACATTTATAAAAGTTATAAACGTAACAATATTAATGAAAAAGGAAGTTAATAGCTGTCATCTTACGTTTTTTAACAGGACCCAGATAAAATAAATGGGTAACTATTGTCAGGGCTTAATCAATGTGTATTTATAGAAAATGTTGATGCTGGTAAAATGCTAAAGCAACGCCAAACAGCGAATCGTATACGCTTTGCAATAGAAAAATCTTATATTTATACACAGTTAGGTAGCGGCATTGGCTGCTATTATTTCTGTTATTTCAATTATTTTATTTTCAGGTCAATCTAGCTATTTTATCTCTACTATTTTTAATTCTATACTCAGTGAGCTTTACTAAGCAAAATAAGATAACATATTAAGTGATAACGCTCTTATTTAGGTATGTCGTTTCTAAACTTTAACTGCTAACTATTAATTCACTTGATGAGATGATTTAGGTAATTCTGTAATAATAAATAGGTACCAACTAATTCCAAACCACTAGCAGACTCCCCTAAATTAAATTAAAAATTTCCCAACAATTTCAATACTTTTTAAAATTGTTTCCCTTAAAGGTTCATCATATTCGTTATTGCACAAAATACAATTTCTTTTATCAAATACGAGTATTTTGTTTTTGTTTTTCATTTTAAGTGCAGAAAAAAATATAAAAAAAGGAAAATGCTGCATTTTATGGATTATTTATACTAAAATATTTTTTCTCGAATGCTTTTTATAACAAACATTAATACATGTATGTGTGTGTTTGTGTGTTGTATATACTATGCTTTTGTCAATTTTATTCAAATGGCCTTGAATATGTTGCCAATACCAACTATTACATACATATATATTCATAATTATACATGTATTTGCATGTATATGAGCACCCATCAGGAAAATGATACAAGGAAGATTTTTAATAAATTCGTTTTATAAGGAAACATTTTTTCGATTTAAAATATTGTCAGATAATACAGTGCTTCTGAACATTTAAAATTTTTTATATGTATTTACATGTGCAGCCTAACAACAGCTATAGAAGTAGCTAGCAGCTATCTCAAATAGAATGGCTTGAGTGTAATAATGGCTTAGGAAGAATATTGTGTTAAGACACACACTTTGATTTTAATGATATCAATGTAACGTAGAAATATGGAAATTAACAATAAAATATGATGTCGGGCAAATGTTCACATATCGGTAGGTGTCCGCTCTTTTCATACAAATTTTAAGCGGGAAATTTCTTATGAAATTACTGAATTGTTTGAGTGGCTGTGTGACTTTTCACATCGTCCTGCTGAAATCAAGGGACACTGATGTGAGCTTTAGGCAATTGTGGCTACAAAAATTGGTTATCATGGTTTTATAGCGCAGAGAATTGACGGTAAAGGTGTTTTCTTTTAATATGTGCTTGGATTTTCCGACGGGGTTAAAATTACGAAAAAAAACACTGAAGATGGCAAACAGCCAAAACCGGTTTGTTCACA
This sequence comes from Trichopoda pennipes, assembly GCA_030448955.1. Classification (NCBI taxonomy): domain Eukaryota; kingdom Metazoa; phylum Arthropoda; class Insecta; order Diptera; family Tachinidae; genus Trichopoda; species Trichopoda pennipes. Next base: position 3,964,140 of record JASKUP010000010.1, on the reverse strand, counting down.
AACCAAATTTGACGAGGGTCGACGGAAAACCGTACCCAAATAAAAGTGTTTTCTTTTGCTCATTTTCAAAAAAATACGGGCCAATGCTCCCGCCTAACCACAAACCTCACCATGCGATCGCTTTCTTTAGATGAATTGAGTTTTCGAGGAGTGATTTGTGGAATTAGGTGCCGCTGTAGGCTAGTAGGTAGTGTACTAGCTTGTCAATATGGGGGTTGTGGGTTCGATTTCCAACGAAGACCTTGCTTTTTTTCACTACAAAAATTAAAATTGACTTTCGGTGGGGCTGCTCAGTGATGAAGGCATAGTCACTGGTCGCTGTGCTGTCTTATACGGCAGTTAATTTCCGACTCTCTTCTACTTCCACCACCTGTTTCCTCTCTTCTCTATCCTTTTCCTAAAAGAATGTAGCACGGTACTTGACCAAATAGGCATTGTTGTCTGATGTGCTACTTCTGTTTTAAAAAAACAATTATGAGCCCCATGCACCTCACCACTAAAGAATATTTTGTTGAAAAGTGCATTGTTTTCGCTAAGTCAATTCACAAACATTCGAAGCAAGCAATAGCTTGAACTATTCAACAAGCTAAACGTTCTAACCTAGAAGATGAAAATTTTTGTGCAATGTGTTGTGTCTCTAGCGATGTCCAATTATTGCATAAATGGATGAGTTCCAGGCTCATTGCATCACCATGGCCACTACTAACATTTTATTTTGGCCTATTGTTAGTAACAATATCGTTAGCCTTGAATTTAGCGATTAAATTATGGACAGCGGTCTCAGCAGAAGCCTGACTTCGAAGAAAAGCCGGTCGATTTTACGAAAAGCTACAATAATATTTTCATAGTAAATTTTCACAATTAAAATTCTTTGCTCAAGAGTTGATCTTTATCCATGCTTAAAATTTTCCAACTTTTTACTAAATACGTGTCAAAGGATGACAGCTTAAATCCTGACATTTAATCATTTGGCAGGCAACTTACTTCCTAACCTCAAATTTGCTCAACCATTATATTGCATGACCGCAGAATAAAACAATGTATTGTGTATCTGTGGGAGTCTTATGTAATGACATTTTGCACTTTTTAAAGATTGACAAATGTAAAACCTACGATTTACTTTTTTCTTGTAATTACCCTACAACCAGTTAGAGGGTAATTCCAAATGCACGGTACTAAAGAATATATAAGAGCTCTGAAAACAGGTTTAAATCTTTTGATTCCATATAATTCGGGAAAGAAAGTCTGGTTAAAATTAATTTTTTTGAAAAAAATTCGGTCTGTTATTTACTAAATCCTCAACCGACAATAATTTTTTAATACTTAAAAAAAAAAACAATGAAACTATTTAAAGCTAGCCAGTGCCAAACTAAAGTAATATTATTTTACAAAGCGGCTGCAATCATTACTTTTCATTTTTTTGGTATTCGACATTTTTCTTCTTTTTAGTTCCATTCAACCGTGATCATTTAGTCTTGTCGCATTTGTTCCTTTAAAAATATTTAGTTTATTCTATTTCTGACACCAGTTGTAAAAGCTGCTTTACTATTATGTCTTTACACTACAAAGTTTGTATGTAAACTTCCTCGTAACAGTATATTACAACTCGGACTAGACTTAGAGTTTTAATTTAATTATACGATTTATTAAGACGAGCTATTTACTTTATACACAGAAAGTACACGATACCACTTACTACTTCAACGTCTAAAATTTGTTGTACCAACTTTTGTGTTTTCACTCAATCACGTTCACAATTAAATTACCTTTTCCCACAAAAGAGGGAGCCTTTATATTATTACATTTATACCTTTTATAAATGTTTTATTGTGAGTTCTTTATTGCAAAATAAATAACACCAGTTTTAAGAATTTTTAAATTTATAACAATTTTATTTACTTGAACTACACTTCAGAACAATTTACTTAAAATGTTCGGTTTCAATTTATAAGGTTTAATTTTACACTGACTGACTATCTACTCAGACGATGCCTTTTTATATTTGTCCATTACAAATCTAGAAAATTTAGGAATCTTCCACTCCCTTTGTATTACATTTTGTTGTTGTATGTTGTTTATTCAATGTATAGGCGCCAGTATGTCTGTGTGTATTTTTGTTTTTTTTTACTGATAAAGTTTCGTCTTGGAATTTATATTAAAATATTTCTTGTTGTCTTTTGTAGAAAAGCTTTCTTAGAAATCTACGCAGATGGTAAACAGCATACATGTTTGTTGTTATCTTGCGCGTATAAAATTTATACGCAGCTAGTAAACAGAAATTTGTTTTTGTGTTGCATGCCACGCAGTTAGTAAACAGCATATAAAATTGTTGTTGTTCGCGTGTATAAAATTTCTACGCAGTTTGTAACTAGAAATTTTGTTGCTGCACCATAAGTTTTCTTAGCAAGCCACACAGTTCGTAAACAAAATACCCAGTAGTTCGCTTTATTGCTTAATTATTTTATTTTAACAATATACTGTTTTGAATGATTCTGGAATTAACAGTCATTTGCATTTACTACAGATGCCGTAGTCATCATTAATCAGTGCAGGTGTTCGTTTAGTTGTGTGTCTTCTGACTGTAATTTAATGTAATTTACATGTAATTTACATGCTACATGTTGTTGTTTTTGTTAATAAGATTTCTTAAAAACAAACTCGGTTTTTAAACAGAGACAACAGCTCATTAACTGTATTAATTATAATTATTTTTTTATAACTTAAACTAAGCATCTTCATGACAGTATGTTAACCGAGTTAATTCCTTCGGTAGAAGGAATTCCTTCTACCGAAGGAATTAATCAGAATAAAATTGTTTTTTGCAGCATTGTACAGTGTGCGCTTTATTGTCATAAAGTCTCATAAAATGTAATACATAATCTATTATACATATAAGGTTTGTAGTAAGTATTATCTCTCATATCTACTATGAGTGTCCTTCTTACATACTAATTTACACAAACATTAATATTTACTAAATATTTATATATATTTACATATGTATGTGCTCACAGATTTGAGTGCGTTTCTTGTTATCTTAATGCGTTTGTGATACAAATCACTAATGTGTCTGTGTGAAGGTTATAATGCTGATCTTTGTTTACTAATGCACAACTAACAGTGTTTGCTTGGACTATTACCCTTGCTTGTCGATAATGAATATGTATGAATGTGTATGAACATATTCATATATATTAAGATGTTAAATTAGATTATTTTCATCCTTTAAGTTATTTGACCATTCGAAATATGTTCATTTTCTGTAAGGATATCGCCGTTCGCAAGAATTGTACGTTGTGAATTATTTTCTTCAATAATGTCACATTTGTCTGGCTCACACATTTATGATGCAACTATTGGCTGTGTTAATTTTACAAACACCTTAACTAACTTTAACATTTACAAGTATTAACTTAAGTATAATTATTATTACAAACGCACGCACTTTTACTGGTAACAAATTCCCATGTAAATTTGCTAATGTACAAACTTACATTAAATAGTTTTACATATTATCCAGTACTAGATATTTATAAATTGCACTTTCGGTCCGATTAAATAATCCTGAATATATTGTTACGGATGTGTCTATCTTAAGTTTTAAACGAAAATTATTAAGCAATAAAGCGAACTACTGGGTATGTTGCTTACGAACTCCGTGACTTGCTAAGAAAACTTATGGTACAACAACTAAATTTCTAGCTACAAACTGCATAGAAATTAAGACAACAACAAACATGTATGCTGTTTACTAACTGCGTAGTTTTCTAAGAAAACTTGTGCACGCAAGACAACAACAAATATCTTAAAATAAATTCCACAAAGAAACTTTATCAGTATAAAAACAAAACAAAAATGCACACAGACCAACAGGCGCCTATACATTGAATGAATAACATGACAACAACAAATGGTGATACAAAGGAAGTAGAAAATTCCTAAAATTTTTTAGACTTTTAATGGACAAATATAAAAGGGCATCGTCTAAGTGGATAGTCAATCAGTGTAAAATTAAACCTCATAAAGTTAAGACGTGCATTTTAAATAAATTGTTCTGAAATGTTAACTTTATGTAGTTAAAGTAAATAAAATTGCTATAAATTTAAAAATTCTAAAAACTGGTGCTATTTATTTTGCAATAAAGAACTCACAACGATACGTTTATAAAAGGTATAAACGTAACAATATGAATAATCCAAAATATTTATTAATCAATATTGGGTATAATAATTTTCCAATGCCCTCTTTTTTATTTCTTTCATTATTTTAATAGCTTTACATTCTGATATGAACTTTAACAATTAAGGCCTTATTTGACACATTTCATGGCAATAGCTGCCAGCAGTCTTTTCAATTTGATGCTTTGTCTCAAACAGTTCTACCAAAATATCGAAGTTTGATCGTGAAACCTAATACTGATTTAAAGCATACTGCAATCATCGTGGGTGCGGTTATATATCCAATACCACTCTCTAAGTGTTCCAGACGCTAGCAGATCAAGGTCTCTCAAAACTATAGTTTGTGCATATTTTCTAATCGGAAAACAAAATTTTCTATATTTAAGGGCGGTGTTTACATCGAATATTAGTGCCGGCTTTTCAACTGTGATACGTGGTTGCTCATTGTTTTGTGAACTAGGTCTTGGCTAATACGTTCTTTGATATGGAATAGCCGTTTATGGCGGTATGAACTTCAGGGCTACTATCGGACCTTATTCTAGCATTAGAACCACTATTTAGCTGTGATGTGCAGGATTCTGTAAATTTAAATTTGCAACTTCAGGATCAATATTTTTCCCATTTCATTTGATAGTTTTCGATAAATCAATAAATTTATCGATATTTGCTTCTGTTCGTTAAGACAAGACTCAGTTAATGGAATACCTCCTTCTTCTAATTTTAGGAACGGTTATAAAATTGATGCATTTGAACCACAACTCTGTTGTTCATTCATTCTTCACCTGGGTTTCACCATTTATACATATATTTTTGGGAAAAAATTATAAAATTTGTTTATCTACTATTCAGCAAGGGTGCAAAGATTTAATAACATATAACGTAAGAGTGATAAGTAAAAATATATGAAAAGTTTGTTACAAGAATAAATTTATAAATATTAAATTTATTTATTTTTTCCATCTATTATAATTAAAATTATAATAAATCTTATAAATCTTAATAAACTAAAGCACTAGTAGTTAAGACTCTCTATCGGCTAAAAAATTAAATATATTTAAAAAAATCTAAGTTAATTTGTGGAAGATTCCTTTAAGTAATAAACATTTATGATATTTGATTATTATTTTCAGTTTTATTCGACCTTTTTTTATTTTTATTAAATATTAATCTTAATCTTTTAAACGGTCCTTTAAATTATTTTTTTTTTCTTGATATTTCGTTATAATTTAAAGGACCGTTTAAAAGATTAAAATTAATATTTAACATTTATGATATTCTTATAAAATATTTATTATTCAAAAATTGAAATTTACTGCCGGGAAAGCATATCCATATGACCATTTCACAACTGCTCATACAGCTCATCAATGGATTTTATCCCAAATTTTGTGTAGAAAATCCAAGAGTCTTATATCTTAAGCCAAATTGATTAAATGAGAGTTTTCACTGAACCACGGCATTCTGAGCTGTGTTATTCTCTTGCCTTCTTTTATTGTATGTATTCCGAACTTATCTTACAGAAGTGAAAGATTTCAATAAATATCGTATCGGTGGGGCGATTACGAATGGATGTAAAGGTTGGATCTTAAATATGTTTTTACTATAGATCGTGGGACCTGAATTTATTAGCAAACTACTGTATTTTGCCACCGCTTCTTTAAACAAAATTACGATAATCTGCATTAAATCAAATACTATTTTGCTTTCAACAAATTTTTAGGCTATTTGACTTCAACAGAAGTATACTGATTATTATCTACAATCTAAAAACAGAACGACTCCGATCATTTAAAACAAACACGTCAATAGTTTTTCAAGACACTGCCTATTCCATCTGTGAGTATTAATTCTGAATTTGAAATGTATTACTGCGGGGGAGAGCATTTCCATATGGCCATTTCACTACTGCTCATAAAGCTCATCAAAAAGAAAGATTAAAAATAAAAAGTGTTTTTCTTTTCTAAATGTTTGCTGTGTTTTTTGTATAGAAGTGTTTTTGAGTTTTGTTGTTTGCTATGTTGTTGAAATAAGAATTCTCTTTTATTCAATTTGGCTTACGACATAAGACACTTGAGTTTTCTATACAAACTTTTGGGTAAATTCCACTGATAAGCTACATCAGTAACACAGCTCAAATATATATATATATATATATATATTTTTTTTCTTTTTCTTTTAAATAAAAAATAAAAAATATTTTATGAGAATATCATTTTTTTATTTTTTTAATCGACCTTTTTTATCTTAAATAAATATGTTATTCTTTTTAACGGTCGTTTTTAATTAATTTAACAATATATATTTTTTTGATATTTCGCTTACAGGAAAAATTAATTTTAATAACAACAGTTATTAACAAATTAAAAAAAAAAAGAAAGTTTAAGAAAGTCTAAAATATATGACACATTATATAAACTATTTAGCAGTATGAAGGATAAAATAGGAAAAATGGAAACATCTGATGTAGTATACAGGATACCATGTGGAGGAAGTGACCAGGTGAACTGTGACAAAGTTTATATTGGGACAACAAAGAAAAAACTTAAAACAAGATTAGCTGGTCATAGCTGTGACCAAAAATATAGAAATATTTCAACACAGAAGACATCCTTATCTTCACATTGTAAGAAATATATTTCATAAGAGAGAATTTGTTATTTAATTTCCGTTTCCTTGTTTTTGTATGTTTAAATATTTGAAATTTTAATTTTGTATGGATGTATGTATGAAGAAAATTATTTTATTTGTTTTTTGTCAAATGTTTACAAAAAAAAAATTCAATTTGTTAATAATTGTTGTTATTAAAATTAATTTTTCCTGAAAAAGCTTGCCATAGGAAAGCGAAATATCGAAAAAATATATATTGTTAAATTAATTAAAAAAGACCGTTAAAAAGAATAACAGATATTTATTTATATGAGATTATCATAAAATATTTACTAAAGGAATCTAGCACAGATTAAATTTAAAATTATTCAAAAAAATAAAATTGAAAAGGATACATTTTTTCAATTTTCTTTATTACGCATTTTCTAATATAAATATTGAGTTAATACTGTACGTTGTTTTCTTTTTTTATCTTCATTGCTTTTAATTTTATAGGGTTAAAAAGCTTTATTTAGCATCTGCACGAAAGAAGCTTTAAGCGACTGTATATGTATGTATAGTTATATTTTTTCAATTTGTAGTTTTTATTAATTTAATTTTGTTTGTTTTGTGCGACGAGTGTTCGCCGAGAAGGTAGACATGTGGCAAATTAATTATGGAAAAATATTCGATAAACCAACTTGTTTTAATCATTAAAACATTTTATCAAAATCAATCATCGATTACTGCGACAATGAAAAAGTTACGTGAAATTATGGGGAGAAACAACGCGCCAACAAAACGGACTATTTCTCGTGTAGTGAATGATTTCGAATAAAGAGGATCTGTAGATTATAGCCCCCAAGCATGGATCACAGCATACTGCAAGATCGGCTGAAAATACTTCTGCTGCTCAAAGAAAGTGTTCAAAACAATCCATCAACCTCAATTGAATGCCGTGCTCAGGAGCTTAGTCTTCATAGAACAAATTTAGCCCCAATTTTACACAAGGATTTACATTTGCTTTCATAAAAGATTCAGCTGACACCAGAGCTTCTTCCACAAGACCATTTACACCACCGCGCATATGTCAATAGTTAGAGTTTACCCATGACAACCCCGATTTTCATGAAAAGATCATAATAAGTAGCGAGGCACGTTTTATATTGAATGGATATGAGAATAAACAGAATAGTCGGTTCAAGGGAATGGGAAACCCTCAAACTATTCAACAGTGGCATTTGTATCCATTAAAAGCGTCAATCTGGTGTGCAATTTGGTCAGGAGAAATCATTGGACCTTACTTCTTTGAAAATGAAACGGCATAACGGTAATTATGAATGGCGAGCGATATCGTGATGTGATTGAACTTGACTAATATGTGGTATCAACAAAACGGTGCCACATTGCATACAGCCAGGATAAAAATGGAATGAATGCGATACCTCTTTCCAAACAAGATATTTCAAGAAATGGTGATGCTGATTGGCCACCACGGTCGCCTGATTTAACTTTTTCGGGCTTCTTTTTGTCGGGAAATAACCCAGAAACGCTTGAGCAACAAACGAAATATTCGTGATGAAATTAATGTGTGAGAATGTAATGTTTTCGAATAGGTTTGCATTTGTGAGGCTAACAAAGGGTGACATTTATCTGATATTGTATTCCATAGACATAATTGCCGAGATTAAATAAAGCATTTATCAATATAAGATCCATTCTCTTTCATTTAATCAAAAGTTATAAGTAAAGTAGTATAACTCCCCGACGGCCACCCTGCATGTAAGACCTAGTGATTAATTAATAAATTACTTATGAAATATTAAAAAGGTGAAATAACTGCAATTATTATGTATTGTAAAAATAATTAGAAAGAAATAAATAATAATAAAATATCACTAAAATTATCAAGTGACTGGCAATTTTTTACAGAAAATATTGATGTGTGATAACGCAGACGATATTTTGCATACTTCTTTCTTTTTCAAACGTTAACGAAATGTGAGGAGTATCTCTGTCACATAATTTATTAATAAATTAATATTAATATATAAAAAAAATCTTATATCAACATCATAAAATAACCATTTCAAAGCCGTTAATAACAGTAACGAGCAAAACTTTCTGACTAAAAGTAATTTAGCTTAAAACAATATCTTTGTAATTTTTTATTTATTTTTTTTTTTTGCTAAGACTGATTAGCTTCTTTTTAGTAAACATTATTGATGTTTAAAAGTTTATTTTAAATAACAGTTGAAATAAATACAGTTGAAAATAAATACACAAAATTAAGTTTTGTTACAAAACAAAAATAATGGGCGCTGCAATCAAATTATAAATAAATATTATTATATTTTGTTGCTTTAATTTCGTTTTATTGTAACTGCAGCAAATCCGGACAGTGGCCATGGCAAATCCGGCAGGTTCATAAGAGACTTGCGTGTTTTTGTACAGAAAGCTTCCACTTTACTTAGAGTCTTTTGCTCAAATATTGACACACCACCAATAACAGCAAAACAGTGATCGTTAAGTGCGGCAACGTCGTGACCATGTCTACAATAACATGAAATTAACATAAATAAATAGCAAAAGAAAATATATAATATAAAGAAAATATATAATACATATATAATAATATTTTTATTTTCAATAATTCTTTTTATGATTCTTATTAAGCTTTTGTTTTTTTACAAAATTCCGCTTACCTGGCAAAATTTAGGTCGCCAGCGTGCTCCCATTTCTTTTGCTTTTCATTTAATACGTCGATTGCAGTTGGGGATGTTAGTTGTTTAAGTTGGTTGTTAAAAGTTATACCCCCCACCACATACAACTGGCCATTTGACATTTTACAAAGTTTGGCAAAAAGTCTAAAATCATTTAAAAATACAAAATAGTTTTCATTAAAACGACATTTAAAAAAGTCACTACAAAACGAACTAGGCATTTAATTTCAATGACAAGTACTTGATTTCGTAATTAAATTTATTTTAAAAAATACTATCAAGAGAAATAACGAGTGTAAAATTTTAAATAAAAGAGAAAAATATATTGTTACGAAGATGCTTAAAGTTTTAAAAGAAAATAATTTGCAGTAAAAGAATACACGAAATGACCAATAGTGTGTTTTTTTTAAACTGCCTAGTTTTTTAAGATATCTTATACACATAAGACAACAACAACACGCTTATAAGAAATACCACTACAACAGTGATTCTCAACCACTGTGCCGTGGCACTTTTGTGTGCCGCCAAATTTTGCAAATATATAATAATGTTAATATTATTTAATTATATCATTTAAAAAGATATAATGATATAATAATTTCTTAGTGCCAAATTTCCAAACAAGTTTTTTTTTATCGCATTCTACTAAATGCAACTGTGATTTACCACGTGCGCTGTGCACATCTCACGGGGAATCCCGAGAGTATGTGCTGACTTGCTGCACACGCATACTGTGTCTGTATTTCTTCGCATAAAATTTAAGTTTTATCTACGGAAAATTGTATTTGAGTGAAAGTTTCACAATTTCAGAAAGCTTTAAATTTCTATATTCATAAATTATAAGTGAGTACATAATATTGCCATTTTCTGTCCTAACTGGCTGATTTGTATTCGATGGCGAGCGCTTTCGATGCTAATGCATCATTCTCAAGCCGCGGTTTAGTTGTACTCGAAAGCGATCGCCATCGAATACAAATCAGCCAGTTAGGACGGAAAATGGCAATATTATTTCATCTACTAGCGGAGGACAACCAAACAACATAATACCAGTGAGTACATAACTTAGATAATTATAAATTCAAAGGTAATATTTGAACCATTTTTTTAAATATTTCGACAATATTATTTTTATTTTATCAGATCCTTCTGAAAATGGATAAATGGCTAAAAAGAAGAAGGTTTAATGATGATAATAGTGATAATGATAACTTTAGGGATCAAATTAATGAGCCAACCCCCGGCACAAGTAAAACTACTTCGTGCTCAAAAAAATACGTTGTCCATCGGAAATATAATGATGATTTTTTGAAATTTGGATTTACCTCTACAATGGTAAATGATATACATAGTTGTTCGTGAGTGTGTGATATGTGGTTTTAAATTATCAAATAGTGCTATGGTTCCTAGCAAACTCCAACGTCATTTGGTGACTAATCATCCTTCGCTTTCAACAAAAGATTGAAGCTACTTTGAAAGGTCTTTATCATCAAAAATTAAGCAAAGTAAAAGTTTTTGAAAAACAAGTATGTGTGTCTGAAAAGGCTCAAGTAGCTTCTTATGAAATAGCTGAATTGATTGCTGTTAACTTAAAACCTCACAATTTGGCTGAAGAAATTACATTATCTGCTTGTCGCAAAATTGTACAAACAATGATTGGTGGATCAGCTGATATTGATATTTGCAAAATACCACTTTCAAATGATACAATCCATCGTAGAATTAAAGATATGTCAGAAAATATTGAGCAAAATACTGCAAAAACTCTTGCAAATTCGAATTTTGCTCTACAAGTCGACGAAACAACAGATATTACAGGAAATGCTCAATTAATTGCATTCGGTAGATTTATTCACGAAAATTATATAATTAATCAATTTTTATGTTGTCGGGAGTTACCTGATTTTACAACTGGTAAACATATTTTTCAAGTAATTAGTTCATATTTAGAAGAAATTAAAGTTTCTTGGCATTTGCACAGATGGTGCTCCAGCTATGACTGGACATCTAAAAGGATTTGTAGCACATGTTAAAGAACTGAATGAGAATATATCAGTTACCCATTGTTTTTTGCATCGAGAAGCACTTGTTACAAAATTTTTGCCATCAGATTTAAAAATAGTTCTCGAGCAATGTGTTAAAATGGTTAATTATATCAAATCAAGACCATTAAAAAGTAGATTATTTAGTAATTTATGCCAAGCTAGGGAAGCCAAGTACGAATCCTTGTTACTCCATACAGAAGTAAGATGGTTGTCAAGAGGAGAAAAGCTATATCTCGTGTGCTGAAATTAAAAGACGAAATGAAAACCTTTTTTGAACAAAATAAAAATTATGAATTTGTTCATTTGTTGGAAGATAAAACATTGTGTTCTAAACTGGCGTACTTATCAGACATTTTTGTTATTTTTAACAACATCAATTCAAGTATGCAAGGACCAAATGAAAATATCTTAAACTCAACCGATAAGCTGGTGGGATTCAAAAATCAAATAACTTTATGGAAAAATAAAGCTCAGGAAGGCAATTTAGAAAAGTTTGAATCAGTGCCTAAAGACAGTTATTAAACTATTAAATTAGTTGTTGTTGATCATTTGACAACATTAGAGCAGAGAATTATTCATTATTTCCCAAAATTAGATATTAAGAAATTTGATTGGGTTCGTAATCCATTTCTCATAAGAGGAAGAACTCATTTTGCTTTTCAATAATCGAGATTTAAATTTAAAACATTCAGAAGAATCAAATAATTCATTTTAGATTAACATCAGATGCGATTACCTAATGATAGCCAAAAAAGCTTTAAACATATTATTACAATTTTCCACATCTTATTTGTGTGAGTTCGGATTTTCAGTATTAGACAACATTAAAACTAAAAAGAGATCAAGATTGTTAAATGTAGAAGACGATATGAGAGTAGGTAGCATTGTAGTTTTTACGAACAAATATAAATGATATTATCAAAAAACATCAAGCTCAAATTTCGCATTAAAAATATTTTTATTATTAGCTTGTAATTAATACCTTAATAAACGTTTAGTTATTATTGTATTATATATTAGTTTATTTCGTATATTTAAAATTTTTGTCATAAATTATTTATGCAGTGTGTTGTAGTAAGTAAATAAATTTTATCTTTTTCTTTGTGTGCCGCAATATTTTGAACTCGTTAAATATGTGCCGCAACAAAAAAAAAGGTTGAGACTCACTGCACTACAAACTAACACAGAACAAAAACAAAACACACAGCCAAGTAAGCGCCTATACTAAATATAATAATAATATAATAACAACAACAGTATGAGGTGATGTTAAAGTAGAATATTCTTGCAACTGTAAACAATAACCAATTGCTGGGCAAATGAATTAAAACAAAGTTACCATCGTGTTTATTTGATGCTCATTAAAAGTGAATAAATCGTTTAATTTAATTTAAAACTCTAAAGCGTCGTGTTATTATTTTGCAGTAAAAGAACTCAATATAACAAAACTTTTATTAAAAAGGAATAAACGTAACAATATGAACGTTTAATCAAAGTAAAAACTTAAAAAAAATGTTTTCCAAATTTAAAAGATAAAAATCTCTCAAAATCGAAGAATTTTTGATTATTATGTTACAAGACTGCTTAGTTAAAGTTGTAAAAAAGTAAAGAAAAATAAGTTTTTTAGCGTATTTAAAAATTAAGAAGCTTCTCAGAAATCTTATAAACACAAAACAACAATAACATGCTACAGTAAATTTCATGAACTAAGATTAACAATCAGAAAATAAAAACAACTAAACACAACCAGAAGGCACAACACAACTAAAGAAACAGCTACTTAAATAATTACAAACAAAAAGTACATGATGTGGTAACTCTAATCACTCTAATGCTTAAAAGCTGTAGGACTGTTTGCGCACTTTGTGCACCCATGTGCGATAATTTTGTTTGTATATATAAACTCCTAATTGAAAATCCTTAACACTTTATAAGCATGAGATGATATGGTAAAGAATTTTATGCAAAAGTTGCGCAAAGTGCCTCTAGTGATGTCCAGTTGTTGCAAACGTCGACGAGTTGATGTTCCAGACTTTCCCAACACTTTTCACTAAATTATTTGTTTTTGCCAGCTTTTTGCTTAAAAACAGCTCAATTGTTGCTATTTAATCATTTGACAGATAATGGATATAAAACCTGGTTAACTACTCACATAAGAAAACTCCTCTTTTAATAATAACAATAATAATAATAAACATATTCAAAAGTATAACATAAAGAACATATAACAAATACATAACACAATTATATGATATTTTTAACCCTCTTACCGGGGCACACGTAAATGCACTTTTGATTTAACCCATCGGCCTTCAGTACAATTTCTATTGTCAACAGCATCTCTTGACTTACTATTTGTATAGTTAACATTACAACCACCAGATTCTCCTCTCTTACTATAGCCAGCATCCAAACATTTAATATGCGAATATTCTTTTGTTTGGTTATTGACCAAAGCATCACAATCTGTACATTTTAAATTGTATGTCTCTATTGTATCGGTTATAACATTTGCTGTTGTGGCATTTAACGTTTCACTATGATTAATATTTTCATTAATTATACCGCCTGCTACCCAAATCTCGTTATTTACCATGGCTGCCGCTAAGCCATAACGTCCCATGTTCAGTGAAGGTTTCTGCAACCAAAACAAAACATATTAAATTTTTAGAGAAAATGTCAAAGGAATAAGGCAGAATATTTTTTCCCTTATTCCCTTTTCCCATTTCCATTGTATTGACTGTGACTCATATTGATGTATTTGCTTACTTTTACCCATGTTTTACGTTTCAAATTGTAAAACCACACGGTATTAAGTACTCTTCCGTCCACTCCTTCACCACCAATAACATAAAATCCTGTATCATGCTTTGCTATTTTATAACGATATTTATCCTTATTATCAATAGCAATCACCGCAAAGTCTCGACGCGATTCAGGAAGGTTAGTTTCTAAAGTCCATTTTACTGTTACGGGGTTAAAGCACCAAATCGATTTTTCAAAAACCTACAAAGATGACAAATTTGAAATTTTTATTTTAAAATATTTAGAAAATAGTTTAAAAGCAGAGTAGCGAAGTGTTCACCCACTGTTCATACATGTATGTATATGTACATTTCATTTTTTAGCCGCTTCTTCTCATACATGTGTGAGAGACTACAAACTATTTTGTGTTTTCTCATTTGTGAATGCGACGATTTATTTTTTTCTTTCTATTCATAAGTGAAAAAAATGAGAAACACACAAGTGTTCATTTTTGAATATTTATAATTTTGATAATTTTTCAAAAATGAAAAGATCGTAAAAATATGTGCGTTAAGTATTCGCGTAAAATAAACGCACATATTTGGTAATGTGCAATTGTTGGCGTATGCAGGAAAAAAATGTTTTTTTTTATTTCTTTTAGAATATATTGCAATATTGTATTTTGAGTTAATATGTACCCATGTGTTTTTACTACATTTTACGGTAAACTGCGATTGTAGGTAGAAAATTTTGTCACGTTCATTTATTCATTCTTTTTTCATCATTCGTATTGATATACACACTGTTGTGCGGTTTTTTTAACAGTGTTTTAGTAGTGCGATTAATGACACTTACTTTTGCCGTAGTGACAAGATTTTGGCATTAGGGGAGAGCAGACGATCTAGCGTTCACATCGGTATACATACCGTCGCGATCGGTCCGCGCATCGCTTAGAAAACAGCAGATTAAAAAAAATAATAATTTGTAATATATAATCCCTGTCTTCAGCGCCGTGCTTTTTGTTGACGGCGGTGTGTTCTGGGCGACCAAAGCTGGTGTTTACTCGTGAAAGTGGACCAATTGTGTTGAGACGAGTGCGGCTGATATAGATTTTGTGAAGACATTATGTTAACATAAAATTTCGGTATTTCCGGCCATAAAGGCCAAAGCAAATGTAAAATTTAAAATAAAAACAGCCAAAAAAAAAAGAAAAAAAAAATTTTTTTTTTGTACTAAAAAATTGTTAAACAAAAACATTAAAATAAACAAGGAAAGCTGGGAGATACTCTTATGAGTACCTCAAAAGCAAAAAACTGTCAAGTAAGCACTAACGGCAGAAATGCTTATTTAACCCTTAGCGCTGAAGACGTAAGCGAAAACAACACAACGAAAAAAATTGATGATAGTCTGTATCTAACAGCAAAACAACAATTTCGCGTTCGTACAAGTTCACTACCGCAAACCAGTGAATTATTATCGGTTCCAGTGCCACTCAAATCGGCAACTTCATCCGCGTCGGGTTCCTGCTCTTCAGTTAACGAAGCTGCTACAACTGCTATCGACATCGAAAAACCTAAAATCCAAGTGGGAATGGACAGATACCTAACGGTTACCAAACGTGGGCGAAGTCCCAAATCGTCCCAGGTCGCATCAGTTCGAAAGTTATCGAGAAATAGTGACGCCGCCTCAGTAATTTCTCAAAATCGATTTTCTTTGTTACAAGAAGACAACGAGAAATCTGTCTGCACAACCAAATCCTCTAAACCTCCACCGATCTATTTGAGGGAAAAAATTCAAACGCCCTTGTTAAGAAATTAATTTCGACTATTGGTGATAAAACGTTTTATGTCATGCCAATAAAACGTGGCAAAATTGATGAAACCAAAATACAGGTTCACGAAGAGGCGAATTTCCGTAAAGTGGTTAATGAACTTGAAAAGAGTAAATTAAGCTTTTACACACATCAGCTTAAAAGTGCAAAAGGTTTGCAAGTTGTAGTAAAGAGCGTAGATCCAAGTGTTGAACCAAACGAAATCAAAGGTGCCCTCATTGATCAAGGTTTCAAAATTAAAAATGTCGTAAACATAATTAATAGGGAGAAAATACCACAACCTCTGTTCCGAGTAGAATTGGAGCCCAACGACATAAAATTGAAGAAAAATGAAACTCACCCAATTTACAATTTGCAACATCTTCTGCATAGAAAAATCACGGTAGAAGAACCCCGCAAACGTTCAGGGCCCGTACAGTGTCACAACTGTCAAGAGTTTGGGCACACAAAAACATACTGCAAACTTCCATCTGTTTGCGTTATATGCGGAGAATTGCATGCTACTGCTAGTTGCAATAAACCTAAAGGGGAAACAAACCTTAAAAAATGCAGTAATTGTGGCGGTAATCACACTGCAAACTACAGAGGTTGCCCCGTTTATTCTTTCATAAGACAGGGTGCAACACCGGCACCTAAAGTTACATCGGCCCAAAAATAGCATATTTTATCTACTTCGTATCCCCAAATGGTCCGACCAATCAATACTCATGTATCGTATGCCGACGCCGTAAAAATCAACACTGTTCCACCAAAAAATATTCCATCAGCAAATACCAATGCAGACGCTAACTCAAGCTTCAATTTTACTCGTCTTGCAGCTACTATTGACAACCTTGTGCAGACAATAAACAATTTCACAACTAGTATGACTAGCATGATGCAACAAATGCTGCAAATGCAGACTACTTTGCTTCAGGCAATCGTAAATAGAAAATGAATTCGTTGAAAATATGTTTCTAGAATGCAAATGCCATTCGCCAACATAAAAACGAACTCGAATACTTCCTCACGGAAAATAACATTGACATCATGCTGGTCTCTGAAACGCATTTGACCACAAGGGGTATTTTTAAAATTAAAGGATTCACATTTTATGATACAAAGGATCCGAGAGGAAGAGCATGCGGCGGCTCAGCAATTTTAATAAAGTCTAGACTAAAACACCATTTGTTAGACAGCAAGCGAGAAGACTATTTGCAAGCCACAACTATTTGTGTTGAAAATCTTTTTAATGATATAGTAATATCATCAATCTACTCTCCTCCCAGGTTTTTAATAACCGAAGAGCAGTATGAAAAATTTTTTAAAGGTCTTGGACCATGTTTTCTGGCAGCTGGCGATTATAATGCGAAACACAATTACTGGGGTTCGCGCTTAATTACACCTAAGGGCCGAGCATTGTACAACGCTATTAGCAGTAATGATTTAGATGTTGCTTCGAGTGGTCAGCCTACATACTGGCCTACCGACAGACAAAAAATTCCGGATGTAATAGATTTTGCTGTCACAAAAAATATTTCAAGAAATTTAGTCACTGTAGAATCTTCCATGGATTTATCATCGGATCATTCTCCAACCATTGTAACTATTTGCAGCCCGCTTAGAAGACATTTGTTTTTTCCTGATACAAATATGATCAGTCGCATCAACTGGTTGAGTTTTAAAAAATATCTCAGCACCCATTGTTTGGAGAATATTTTGCTACAAACAAAGGAGGATGTGGAGTGTAGCCTTGCAACTTTTAGTGAAAATATTAAACAAGCAGCACATCTTGCAACAACTAAACATCCGCAGACTACTTTAGGTCACATCTATTCTGCAGACATTGAACGTCTCGTAGCGGAAAAACGAAGAGCTAGAAGAGATTGGCAACAACACAGATCGCCCCTGCAGAGGCAGAGACTTAGAGAATGCACAAAGCGGCTTAGAGACTTACTAGCATATGAAAAAACTGCATCTTTCGAGAAATATCTGGAGGGCCTCGATGCTACACCAAACTCCAATTATTCTTTATGGCGTGCTACAAAAAACCTTAAAAGGCCCGTTGAGTACAAGCCACCCCTACGTATTATCAGTGGAGATTGGGCAAGAAGGGACGCTGAAAAAGGTGACTTATTTGCCGATTACCTGAAAGATGTATTCACCCCACACATATGTACTGATGATGTTAGTTTGCCAAGCGTAGTTGGATTACCCCCTCGACCCTTAAAGTTTAAGTTGCGTGAGGTACAAAAGCTAATTTCTGAAGTAAATCCGAAAAAAGCTCCTGGTATGGACGGCATAAGTAACAAAATGTTGAAGGAGCTCCCCAATATTGCAGTCAGAATCATGCTATTCATTTTTAATGCCATTTTACGGCTTGAATACTATCCTGACCACTGGAAGATTTCTAAAGTTAAAATGATTCCAAAACCGGGTAAAGACCTAACCAAAACCGAGTCATATAGGCCCATAAGTCTATTACCAACTATTTCAAAGGATTTTGAAAAGTTGCTTATGGATAAATTGTCTCCAATGCTAGGACTTTTGAAGAGAAGAAGTATTGTTCAGCTATTTTTATTGATGTTGCACAGGCTTTTGGACAAAGTTTGGCATGAAGGTCTATTTCTAAAACTGACCGCTCACTTGCCTTGTAACATGAGCAACCTACTCAAAAGCTACATAATTGGACGAAAATTTGCTGTTGTTGAAGGAGACTTCATAAGTGTATCCAAACCAATTTCCTCAGGTGTACCACAAGGTAGCATTCTTAGACCAGTTTTATGTTTGATATATACCTGCGATATGCCTGTAAGTGAAACTGTCCACACTTCTACGTTTGCTGATGATACAGCGTGTCTAAGTTCGCACGAAAACTCCTATCAAGCCTCAATAAATCTTCAGCAACATATAACTCAGTTGGAGTTGTGGTTAAAATTATGGAGAATTAAAGTGAACGTTCAAAAGTGCATTCATGTGACTTTCACCCTGCGAAGAGATAATTGTTCACCCGTTCGAATCAATAATCACATTGTTCCTCACCATAATTATGTGAGATATCTTGGTATATATCTTGATCGTCGCCTTACATGGAAACATCATATTGACTCAAAGCTAACACAAATGAAACTTAAGCTACACAATTACACTGGCTCATTGGCAGGAACTCGAGACTTGGCCTAGATTGCAAACTTCTAATTTACAAGAGTATTCTGAAACCAATATGGTCTTTTGGAATCCAACTTTGGGGCACTGCCACAGCTTCAAACGTGGATAGAATCCAACGTATGCAAAATAAAGTTTTACGGTTGATAACTTCCGCCCCATGGTACATCAGAAATTCAAACATACATTGTGACTTAGACATACCGCTGGTGACTACAGAAATCATCAAATACGCAGGCAAATACTTGATGAAGCTCGAAGACCATCCTAATCCCCTTGCTCGCAATATCTTGGATTATAGTGGACATAGCCGATTAAAAAAGAGGGATACCGCAGCTTTAATCCTCAATGCTACAGATGACACATCTTAGGAACATTTGTTTTGTTTTTTTTTTAATGTCAATTTTTTTTTTACCCAAAAGGTTAGTTCTGACATGGTCGGGACTAAGGAAATTTTTTTTTTAGAATTTAAGATTTTAAAACTTATTGTTAGTTCTTTTTATAGAAGATACAATAAATAATTTTGAGAGTTGAAAAAAAAAAGAACGTTCATTTATGAGAAATTTTATAAATTTTCAACGTTCATAAATGAACATGTACGTTTATAAAAAAGAACATTAATGAGAAAAAGCTAATTTATCATTCATCACATATGAATAAGACTAATAATTCTTGTTGTTCGCATTCATGTATGAAAATAGCCAGAACATTTTTTGTTGTTCGTTTATGAGTGTGAAAAATATATATAAAATTTTAGATTTCTCATTTATGAAAAATATCATCATCTTTTCTCACCAAAAAAAAAAGATGTTTAAATAAAACAAAATAAATGAATACAAACCGATTTTTTTGAACAACATAATCCTGTCCTCGTGCCTCCCATAACGTAAATTAAACCATTACATGAAACAACGGCATGATGGTGACGAGAACCAAACGGTATATGGGATAAGTGTCGCCATTCCATAGCATCAATATCATAGTACAGCACTTGGTCCCCAAAATTCTCAAAACAATTATCACCAGCAAGGGCACAACCATGACTTTGTACTTGATGGGAACGTTGCGTATGTGAGCGATTTACTGTATTCATGAGGATTTTATCAATTGAATTTACACGTTTTCGCTGTTTTAGTTCTTGTTGGTTTTGGTGATACACATTACATGGTTGCTGCATTAGTTCTTTTTGTGCCGTTTTATCTTGTTGTATCTGTTGTACGTGTTGGCATTGCAAACAGTAAGGATCGATGCCGCCAAACAAAACAATTTTACGATTCGAAATTCTGTTAATAAAAAAAAAAAAAAATTAATTTTAACAAATCAAAAACCTTCCTAGATTGAGTACAAAGTATACATAAGAAAAATATTGTTGCTTTTTTAAAAGAATATCTTGAAAAGGCTTGCTTACGGCTCTGGTGATGATATACGTCACATCATATACAAACATAACCAATAAGTTTTAAGGGATAATTTAGGATAATTTTTATAAATTTTTAACTTAATATTAATTTGCATAAATTATTTAAAAGGTTGATTCAAAGAATTAACTGTGTATTAAGAGCCTTTTCAGCATGATTAAACTTTGTGGCGATACATTAATGTAAATTAAAAATAGCTCCACCACAATACATCAGAAATAACACAATATAACAAAATAACAAAATCCTATAATGTTTTTAATTCAGTTCTGCTTCAAATCCCAAAGCAACAATTAACTTATTTGTTTCGCTTATGGAAAATCACAGAAATGCAAAGTTATCTTAACACCCACTTATGGTTTCTTGCTGTTCTGTGAATAGTATGATTTTGTATGTTGTTACAAAGACGCTTATCGATCAAATCAGACTTATTGTGTCTGTTTTTAAATGGAAATTTCAAATCTCAAATTTCATTAAGTAAGATTAAATAAAAAACACACACCCAACCAAACACTTACTCTAAATTTTGATAACAACGTCATCTATATTAAATGCGATGAACTAGATTTCTCGAGCAACCGTTAATATAGAAAATAAAGGCTCCCTCTCTTGGGCGATAGAGTGGGTTTAATTGTGAACATGATCGATTGACGTTACAGTATTTTTTTAATGTATAAAGTAAAATAGCTCGTTAAAATAAATCATGTAATAAAAGAAACGTTTGTTAAAGGAATAAACGTTACAATATTTTAGTGTACTTTTGACTTTTGAAACAGCAAGGAATTAGTCTTAATTGGGAAATTAAACTAAAAATATTTTTTTTATTAAGGAAAATTGAAAATGGACTGAAATGAAAAATTAAGCGTGTTGAGCCTTTTATTGTTCGCAAATAAATGATTACAAAAACAAACAAGAAATGAGCGCATTAAGAAGCGCTGTTTATTGAACTTGCCAAGCATCATATAGAGCGAAAATTTAACGCAATTGAATTTCAGTTTTACCGGCCTAATAAGATAGCCTGCCAGAGCGTTTTGGATGATTTAGCGTCACAAGAACAAAAGTTCTTCATTCTCACAAGTATTCAACTTGCAATTGTTTTTAGATTTCTAGAAGTTGCATTACACTGAGGAATCATAATGAAGGAAGCTAATTAAGCTAACTTTAGGCATCCATTTTTCTGTAAGCTTTTTGTGGAATGTTAATCCACTGTTATTTTCTCTAAACCAGCAGACACAAAGTATATTATTTCTATTGTAAAGATTAAGATTTAAAAACAAAAAGGATTTTAGAAAGAGGCTTCAAGAAGTACAAACAGTAATAAGATATACGAGTACAAGAAAAAGCAAAAATAATACGATAATACAGTAGTAGCTATAGAGGATAATATAGCCCTCTCAAACAATTAACTTGAAAACAAAATATTTTATTTAAAATTTTATTAAAATAAGATTATAGAGCTAAAACAGAAGTTCATTAATTATTTAATTCATTTAGTCACAAATTAAGGCCTTATGTGCAGATGTGGCGTGTAACAAGTTTCAATTACTCTAATTTTAAATCTAATTAAGAATTTTTTAAATTCTTTTCTGTAGAATATTTACCTATGTCTTGTAAATTCTTTAACTTTTTTCCACAATTTTTTCTTTTTTCGTAAATAGCTCAATTTCCCAGTGATCCACTGTGCTACAATGTTGTTAACAATGTTCTTTTTCGTGTGGATATTTCTGTCCTCCTTCCCACAACCTAATTTCCTAGTTCTGGCACAATGCATTGCATGTGTAGGGTCATCCCCTGAGTACTGTTCCAAAAAATTAAAAACAAAAAAGTTGATGCCTTTAAAGGAGCTTTTTACTCTGCCAGGATATCACTGGAATCA
The DNA here is from genome assembly GCA_030448955.1 of Trichopoda pennipes. Classification (NCBI taxonomy): domain Eukaryota; kingdom Metazoa; phylum Arthropoda; class Insecta; order Diptera; family Tachinidae; genus Trichopoda; species Trichopoda pennipes. The sequence goes on along the minus strand of JASKUP010000010.1, from coordinate 3,941,597 downwards.
TTATGGTGTATTGGAAGTAGTAACATTTTCTTAATGCGAAGACTGTCGATTTTTAGGCAGACTGGCTACAAATGAGATAAAAATTAGTCAATGTTTCTTCGCTTTTTTTTTGCACAACAAAATTTTTTGGAGATTTTAATCCATTCATTGACTCCAGATTTTCTTACTTCTACTTTGTTATGCAAGCGATTCTTAACTTTTATTCTCAGAACACAAAATCTGAACAATAATATATCTGTCTGTGTATGAGAAAAAATGTCTTTAATTTAAACCACTGGCAGTTTCTTAAAATATCGGTTTAATAAAGAAAAAGTGAAGAAATTACAAATTTTATGAAATTTAGGTGCCCCTGTAGGCTAGTAGGTAGTGTACTAGCTTGTCAGTCCGGGGGTTGTGGGTTCGATTCCCAACAAAGACCTTGGCTGTTTTTCACTACAAAATAAAAATTGACTGTCGGTGGGGCTGCTCAGTGATGAAGACATGGTCACTGTGCTGTCTTAACTTCCGTAACTTTCACCACCTGTCTCATCTCTTCTCTATCCCTTTCCTAAAGAATGTAGCACGGTACTTGACTAAATAAGCATTGTTGCCTGAAGTGCTGCTTCTCTTAAAAAAAGACCGAAGAAAATGCGGGACTTTCCCAGAACCGTAAGTTTTTGTGACTTTGCGTTGTTGGGGACGAAGGGAAATAAGTTGAATTCTATTTGGCACTAACATTAATAACACTTTAATATCAGGTTTTACAACAAGAAGTTTGTTTTTCAATTGTGGCAACACCAACAACATTATAGTTTTGACATTCAGTTTTGAATTCAATTTCGCACGAAAATCGTATTAAAATAATTAAAATCTACCACAAAAATTGTGGTTCTGTTAAAGTTACATTTCGTAAAATTCGTGATATTTTCGGACAAAATCGCCTTTTTGAGACCGGTATTAAGAATTTGGTCGTATATTTAGGTCGACAGGCTCAGCCAGGAGCCACAGTTTTGAATCAGATCCAAATTTATCAATTCCTTGACGATCTCAACAATTGGAGTTATCCAAAACCACCGCATGAAGAATTTTTCGTAAGGATTTGACTTATAAACCTTACAAAGTCGGCAGGAATTGAAGCCGATCGACGTAGATTCGTTCAATTTATTCAGGAACAACCGACTGGTTTTTCTTTTCACTTGTCAGGATATGTCAACAAGCAAAATGGGCTATGTGGCCTGGAGGCCTGATTGGACCATTTTTTTTTTTAAATGAGGCTTTAGATTCGGTAACGGTCAATGGATCTCGCTATCACGAGATACTAACAACTCAATTTTGGCCTATTATTTGAATTATTATGGATATCACTGATATGTGGTTTCAATAGGACGGTGCCACATGTCACATAGCTAATGAAACGATCAATTTGTTGCAAAATAAATTTGCCGATCGCATAATTCCACGACAATCATCAGTTAAGAGGCCAGCGAGATTGTGTGATTTAATGTTATTGGATTATTTTTTTTTTTATTGGATTATTTTTTGTGTGACTAACGACAGATTCTATACGGAGCCAATCGAATTGGTTTCAGTCTTAAACCTCAAAATCTGTTATGTGATTAATGAAATATGAATGATACAATAATCGACATCTGTCAGCGTGGTCTTAGTGGACATCTGCAGATATCATTTTTCATTCATAATTTCCGAACTTTTCTCTTTGTAATGCAATAAAAATTTGAATCATCTTAATCTAAATTTGTTGTTTTATTTTATTTTAGAAAGCAAACTTCTTGTTGAAAAACTTTTTACAGACATGTGCAGTTTCAGGATAATGCGGGTGACCTTTACGGTCTAACGCAATCTACGGTCAACAGAATATGAGCAAAAGTTTGCCCTTGTAAGACATGCCAAAGAAGTTATAAAAATGCTAAAAATTGAAAATGCAAAAAGAGTTAAAAAAAAATTGGAAACTTCCATGGAGTAATTGGCGCTATTGAGCACAATATTATATAAATCCCTATTCAGGTAATACAAGTTAACAGTAGTTTGCGATGCTAAACTTTGAATATAGTAGCACGATAGAGGGGTTGCTTGAAGATCGTTTCGAAAACGGTTAATTCAGAGGCTGTTTGCTTGGTGACTCCGGTTATAAGCTAATGAAATACTTATTTACTCCTTCACAACTGCCTCAAAATAAAAAGGAGATAAGATAATAATGCAGCGCACATTCTAGCTCGTAATCTAATAAAGCTATGTTTGGGTGAACGAAAGCAAATATTTCACTGTTTTCTAAACGGAATGACAGTTCAATTTTAAAACGCAAAGATAGTCATTATAGCTTAAGCTGTTCTTCACTATATGAGAACTATTTTGATCAAAACTAAGTTGACGATATTATCAAATCTGTTGTTTTGACAATATCGTCAAGCTTTACAATAAAAGCACTTACCCTATCCTCTTCGCTCCAATTTTCTGACCACTTGCGTTTTAAATTAAATTTTATTTCCATCTTTCTACAATTATAATAATAATATTTTTGCAATGTGACTATAGCAATAAAACACTCATGGATAGATAGAAGATTGCTGTTTTTTATTAGAATAGATTACAAGCTGTTTCATGAAAATATAATTTATTCTTTATGTAACACAAAATATGCACTGCAACTTTAGTTTTGATAAACGGTGTAGAAGTCACCTGTCGTTAAAAATTGTACAATTAAGATTTCCTTCAGGGTTTTTTTTAATAAAGATTTTAAATTGACATTTTGAACTAACATAACACTCAAAAATAAATTTATGGACTTATGTTACTTTTTTTTCGAAATATTAGGCAGTTTTAAAAATAATTCATTAATTCTTCAATTTGAAAAAAATCTCCCAAATACTCGTATGAAATGAAAATACTCGTTGCACAATATAAACATTTTGAAGACCAATGATCTCATTGGGGACGTAGTTCTTAGCGTACAAATTTGCTAACCATTAACTGAAACTTCCGATCTTTACATACATATGTATATAATTTTGTGAAGACTTACCCTCGTATTTATATATATCTACATACGTATACTATTTTCTTTTCGGTATTTTACCTTGGCAAATCAACAACATAATTCGAGATTCTTTGGTTTGGTCCCGCTTCGAGTAATTGCTTATCAACAATACTACAGTCTTCAGCTGGAGCAATTTTTTGTCTCTCGAGTTCTCCTTCTTGTATATCACCAGTAAAGTGTTGTTGTATTTTATCATGCTGCTGTTCTTCAAAACTATCACCACTTTCATCGTCTATTAAGGGATTAGAACGTTCATAGATCACTGTACAGCAATTGTCTGGCAGTGTTTTATCATGTTCTACTCGCAATTTATTTTCTCTATGCTTTTGTTTCTGTTGTGCTTTTTTAGAATCCTGTTCTGAGAGTAATTCCTTCTGCTTTTGTTCGTGTTTTTTTAAATGTTCATTAATATTTCTATCCTTGGAGAATGTTTGCTTAAAGAGATGATTATCTATGAAGTGTTGTTGTTCTAGCTCATCCGTTTGTGCATGTTGCTGTTGCTGTTGTGGTTGATTGTTGTCATCACATACAATTGTATCCCTTTGGTGTTGTTGATTCCTTACTATATTTAAATTTGCTTTGCTATCTGATTTAGGTAAATATTTTGAATTCACAACTGTCTCCGTCTCCGTTGTACTGTCAAAGTTTAAAGCATTTTTCGCTTGAAGGGCTGACAAAGGCACAAACCTGGGTCGTCCTCGAGGTGATCGACGCATGGAATTACCACCCATGATATTGTTGTGAACTAAATGTGTTTTCTCGCCTTCTGAAAAAATAATTAAATTGATAAAATTACTTCTTAAAAGTTTTAGTTCAAATACAACGAGTAATCAAACAATAATCTATATATATACATATATAAAAATGAAATGGTCCACGTATGTAATGAGTTGGCGTGAGAACGGCTGGAGCGATTTGACTGATTTTTGTTTTATTCGATTCGAAATTTTCAGGAGATGGTTTGTATGAAAAAAAAATAATAATATTTTCCGGAAAACTTAGAAAATTCATTTATTAATTTTCTTCAGGTGTTGTTGTAAACACAAATAAGTTATTCACGACTCGACATGTTCGTTCGAACTGGTTTGATGAAGCTTACGGTTGTTTGTATGCTAATGAGTTTGTATACGTGCAACACGTTTAGCATACGCTAAAATAACCCGTACATCAAATTTAAAAAAAAAAACACAAAAAGAAAAGAAAATAAAAGACAAAATAAAGAGAGGCAACATCTTCAACTTCGGCCAAAACGAAAATTGTTCTAACATGTCAACAGTTTATGTATTTTTTTGTTTGAAATTTTTTTAATTCATTACTATACATAGCTGCCAGATTTTTTAGAGATAATACCGTCACAATTTTGGGGAAAAAATCTTACTTCAATTAAAATTCGCAATAAAATCACATGTACATAAGTATGTAAATACTTATGTACATGTGATTGTACGAAAAAAATAAAAAGTTCAAATCCTTTGGTGAATTTGTTTTCAATTTAGAAAAATATGCGCTTTAAGTTTTATTTTTAGATTTTTTTAATTAAAATGTATAAATTTATACCAAAAAAAATATAATTACATATATAAAAAATTGACTTACATATGTACATATACATACACACGTTTTAATAAACATCAGCTTTCCTTATGTTACAGAATTTGCCAGGAGAGCCCAACGAACATGATACATTTTCAATAACTAGACTTTATTATGAAGTAATTTTTCTTCGTATGAGAAGATTTAAAGAGCAACTCGAAGAACTAAAGTTTTTAATACATTACATGAGTTTTTAAGAAAAAGTATTAATTTTTTTATACATGTTTTTATTTTCACTTCTCATTTTTTTACTTAGCCTACATTTAAACTTTACAAAATTCCCAAACAGTGCTCAGTGATTTAATTTAGACGTGTTGGATAATACTAAAAGTGAAAATTTGAATATATGTATATTCTACATACATATGGACATATGTATGTATGCACATTTAAAATTTTTTGTGCGATTTGATTGACATAATTTTTAAATTAATAGTTTTTATAAGAGAAGAAAAACCTTGATATGTTGGATAGTGAGGGCTTAAAAATCTTAAGTCAGCCAGCGTACTTAAGGAAAGGATAAATTTACAGAACACATATACTATACGTAATACACAAGACCTCATTAATAAACTTAAGGGCATCAAAATAACCGAAAACACGCGACCCGTTTCCTTTGATATCAAGGATCTATATACTTCAATATCAACACATGAAACCTTAGATTTTCTACGCAACACACTAGCCAATTTGTACGAAAGCCAATACATCGCTGATATTGTAGATATTGCAAAAACGATAATAAAACAGAACTTCTTTAGATTCAATAACAACTTTTACAAATTACCTGACGGACTCGGTATGGGAAACCCAACTTCCGCAATCTTCATGGAAATTTTTTTTTTCATGCAACATCTCGAATCACTACACGTAAAAACACTCATGGAAAAACACAAAATAACTCATTACTATAGATACGTAGATGACATTATATGCATCCTCGAGCAAGACAACAGTGAATATATTCTAGAAAACTTAAACACAATTCATGATAAAATTACATACACAATGGAAAAAGAACAAGATAAAAATTTACTTTATCTTGACATCACTATAACACGAGGAACTGACGATTTAACATTCGACATCTATAGAAAACCAACAACAACGGACACTACCATCCACAACACCTGAAACCACCCTACCCAACACAAGCTAGCAGCGTTTAGACATATGATACACAGGCTTGGGATAATTGCACTTACTCCAGATAAGTACAGGAGGGAACTCGACACAATCTACGCCATAGCTATGAATAACGGCTACAAAACCACTACCATCGATAAACTACTTAGACAATACAACACTAAGAACAGAAATAGAGAAGACAAGGAGACAGCCGATACAACACGACGGCACACCTTTACTTACACGGGACCAGAAATATACAGACTAACTAACCTTTTCCACAAAGAAGGAATACTCACAGCATTAAAAAGTGGAAACACCCTCAGACACTATCTCAGAACAACGACAGAAACAACTGACAAATTTAATTCCAGCGGAGTATACAGACTTACCTGTACCTGCAAACGAACCTATATAGGGCAAACTGGACGAACACTAAAAACAAGGTTTACAGAACACATACGCTCATACAAACGGAAAAGAGAAGATTCAAACTTTGCATTACACCTTAACACTCACGGACACACACCAAGGGAAATAGATGAATATATGACATTATTACATCCTAGCAAAAAAGGACGAAGACTAGACATTCTTGAAAATATGGAAATCTACAAGACAAAAACATTCAACAACGACATAATAAACGAACAGGTAAACACGACCTCAGACACAATTTTCACACCATTGAAACTACTCATGCAAACGGGCAAACGAAAAACACCCTCAGACGGACACACGTACCTACATAATAGTAAAAGACGGAGGTATCGATAAATTCACTTTGCATACAAATGCCAGGTGGCTGGTATTCTGCTTACCTGAATATATACGGACCTAATAACAGAACTACCTGTACGCCAACACTGACTCACCAGTACAAACTAAACTGCGGCTTAAGAATGATGCATTCGCATCGAAAGCGCTCGCCATTGAATACAAACCAGCCAGTTAGGACGGAAAATGGCAATGTTATAAAAAATAAAAGCTAAACTTCGGATTATTTTGTTAGCAGTCAACATTTCTTAAAATTTGAACGATTATCTACGTCTAGATTTATCTATCTATTCTTATATATTGTTAGACATTGGCAGTGGAAAAAACCGACTGAATCTACAACAGGCCAGATTTCCTTTCCAATGGGCTCTTGACAATTCACAACGTCTAAAGACGAACTAATTGCAAAACTGTTCACATACATTGCTCAAAATTATAGTGATTAACTTTGGTTAAGTGAAAGAGCCATTTTGGCTGCAAAAAACAAATACGTTGATTAAATAAATTCAAAACTCGAAAGCTGAATTAATGGCGAACGGTATTCGTATAAATTGATTGGTTCCATTACCGATTCCGAAAATATTGTTAACTACCCCGTAGATTTCCTGAATTCATTGAAATTACCGGGAATGCCACCACATAACTTCCAGCTTAACGTTGGAGCGGTAATAGTTATGTTACGTAACCTAAATCAGCCAATACTATGCGGTGGTACTAGATTGGTTATTAAAACGCCGATGGCAAAAACTTAGCAATAATAATTATACGAAAGTTTGTAGGTGACGAGCTGCTTACTCCAAGGATACCTATCATACCAAGTGATTTACCATTTAAGTTTAAACGTCTCCAATTTCACGTACGCCTTGCATTCGCAATGACGATTAATAAATCCCAAAGACAATCGCTAAAAGTGTGTGGGTTAAACCTAGAATCCCAATGTTTTTCCCACGGGCAATTGTATTTTGCATGCTCTCCCTATCAAGCTTTAAAATGAATGAATGAAAGTAGACAAACAAAAAACGTAAGCATATAACCATTTTTGTTTATCTATTTATTAATGAATTACCTTAAGAACTATTTAAACAATAAGTTGAAAAAATATTGTGTCTTCTTTGTACTTAATTTTTTTTCTAACTACATATGAGATATTAATCATTAGCTTCCGAGCGAAGCCGGGTCATATAGCTAGTTCAGAATATAATTAAAATTAAGTTAACGTGTCACAATAACTACTCAGGTGAATGCAATTCGATAACTTACTATTTTTTGTACATGCCCTTTTTTAACTTAGATGTATAACTATGTACATATTATGAAAATTTACTCTCAAAGCATTTGGTGAGCATTTCACTGTACCATTACGCAAAATTCGCTCGCAAATGTGGCTGCTGTACAGCAGCGTGTTGAGAATGAGCCTGGAACCTCAACACACGACGTTATGTAATAATTGAACCTCACTTAAAGCACTTTGCGTAACATTTTGCATAAAAATCTTCATCTTTACACTTATAAAGTTCAACTCGTTCAGAAATTAAAGCCTTGAACGTTTGTAAATTTGCTGAACGCATTTTTTAACAAAATCATCTTTAGCGGTTAGGCTCATTTGCAATTAGGCGGTTATGGAAACAAGCAAATGGGACTCAAAAATTCACAAACAGTTCTTGAAAAGCCATTACATCCAAAGTAATTGACCGTACGGTATAGTATTTGGCCAAGCAGCATCATCGACCCCTATTATTTCGACAATGAGCATTTACACTGACTATTGGTTAATGTGACGTTTGATTTTAGTAAGCCATACAAGTACGCAAACAATTCAGTTGTTGCCTGAGAAATTTCACGGTCACGTAATTTCTCGATTTACCGATGATTTAACGCAGCTGGACCATTTGAAAGGGCGGACTTACGTGAACGATCCCCAAACAACTAAAACTCTGAAAGATGAAATTTGGCCGTACATTAGCGAGATAAACAAAGGTTTGGTTCAAAATGTGCTTCAAAATATTGTGCAAAAGGCGGATGTCTGCCGAAGTGCCAGAGGTGGACATTTACCCGACATCATATTCCATTATTAATTCCCATATTTCTACTTCACATTAGTATCAATAAAGTTAAAAAAAAGTGTCTACCAATTTATTTCATAACCTCAAATTTTCCCACCCTTTAAATGCTTGTATGTCGATCTCATAAGCATAGTATCAATATTAAACCAGCATCAGGACCCAATTTCATTATGGTATCATTCGACACAGACGAGAAACATACGATAGAAGGCCGTTGAAGAGCTGCTGCGGTCACAGCAACTCATTCGAAAGCACCGATCATTTATGTCATCTCTAGAGCAGGTATATTACAAATAAGACGCTATAGTCGCAACAAGACCGTGGTAAAATATTAAAGACTTGCACTTGCGGAGCTCGTTTGAAAAATTCCAATCTGAATGTTAGAAAAATAGCGTCAGCAAGAAGAAAGCACGCTATTAATGAACAATAATCCACAAATACAAAAGCTTCCTAAATTAAAGAGCAAGCAACACCGATGGCTGCTTAATCTAGTTAGTGAACTGTTAGTAAAATGTGTAATTTTAACAAAACCAGCCTCAATATGCATCGGATAATTTAGTACAAGAACCTAATGTCCGGTCAACATTGCTGAAGATTCAAGAATAAAATAAAGACAATTTTAACTTAACCATCACAAGAAGTCAGTTTAAGATACTGGTCAATTACTAGAAACATTACAATAGCTGATCTGCAATCTAATTTAATAAAATAATATTTTATCAGGAGCAGAGTTTTATCACCAACTGATGGCAGTGGAATAAATTCAACCAGATAATGTGTTATCGCTGAAAAAATCTAAAACATAAAATTTCTATGGGGCCATATGGAAAAAGTAACCAGTTTGTTTAAGGTATTGTTCAACTTTGGAAACTAGAAAATAAAGTCAATTGACTCAGACTGGCGAATTCAGACAATATACAATTTACATTCAGGATTGGATCATATCATACAAATATTTAGGAATTCAATATTCAACCAATATTATAGTTTAATAACTAAGTTATGAGTTATCTTTGATGCCGATAGTTAAACTGGTCCCTGGTTCATCGCTAAATGACTTAGTGGGTTCTATATGCACGGTTCAAGGCGATCTGTTCTTCATCTTAGTCTGCTTTCGGCCTTCACATTTTGTTTTCATAAGAAACGTCAAGAAAATATTCTTAGGAGAAAAAATTTAAATGTGCTAATGAAATATAAATAATTGAAAACACGACTAGGTCATATTTGGCTACAAAATGTGTAATAAGCAGAAGGCAAGGTTCTTGCTTGAAATTTCTACAAAACTTTAACCGTCAAACAGAACTCAAACAACAAATAGTTAATATCGACTCCAACAGTCGAAGTAATCACAAAGTTAACATAGATGCCAAAAAAAGGTTCTTAAAGAAGAACCCTTATTGGATGTTAAAATATTGCCAACCAAGCGTAGTCACCGTTTAAATGTTAATTCGAGATCTATCTACATATATAAAAATGAGTTGCATTGTGTTAGTAATTGATGTTCTCCGGAATGCGTGAACCGATTTTGTTTCTGCAAAGTTCATATGATAGGTGACTTCAATACCAAGGTTTTTATTTACTGCATTTTTTAAATTGTGTGAAGTTTATGCTTTTGCCGGAACGTTATTGTATGCAGAAGTGCCAACGTATTTTACGTGGAGTTCCAACAGCACAAGCAAGGAAATCGTGTTGATGGCCATCAAAATTTGTATTCAAGTGATACTTTGGGACATTTTTATACTGTTCACCCAAATACTCTGAGTGTTTTTATTTACGTTTGCTGTTAATAAACGTTCGTGGGCCAACATCATTTCTACAGTTAAGGGCAGTCAATGGACTTTTGTGTACGACATATTGACAAGCGTGTCAACAGCTTAATTTGTTGGAAAATGATATTCATTGGGATCAAACACTTGCAGATGCAGCAGTTGTCGCTCATCATTATCAAATTCGTACTTTGTTTGCAATTAATTTGTCTGCCTGTTTTCCATCGAATCCATCTGAATTTTGGACAAAATTTCAAGACTGTCTGTCGAGAGATATTATGTTTCGAGTGCGTCAAGAAAATCTTAATCCTTCTATGGATTTCACGCCGGAAATTTACAATGAAGCATTGATTTGTATTAAAGATTTCTGTTTGTCGATTTCTAACAAGACATTATCACAATTGGGATGCCATCACCTAATTGCGCAATGCATGACATTTTTGAGTTAGAACTACAAAGTGAACAACAATACGATCGCAACGAATTAAATGCTTTTCTTCACGAAAACCTTTCGACTTTAACTGCGAAGTAAAGACAAAATGCTTACGATATTATTATGCCAGCTATCAATAGTGAAGCCGGTGGATTTTATTTCCTAGATGCACCAGGAGGCACCGGAGAAACGTTTTTAATTGCATTGTTGTTAGCAACGATGCGGTTCCAGAATATTTTTGCATTGGCGTCTTCTGGCATTGCAGCCCCTTTGTTAGATGGTATTCGGACAGCAGATTCTGCTTTGAAATTGCAAGATTATTGAAACGTTGCAGTATCATTATTTGGGATGAATGCACTATGGCGCATAAGAAATCTGTTGAAGCTTTGGAAAGAACAATGAAAGATCTCCGAGATAATTCAGTATTGTTTAATGGTGCGTTGATTTTATTGTCAGGCGATTTTAGGCAAGCATTGCCCGTCATTCCTAGATCGACAGCTGCCGATAAAATTAACGTCTTCATATTTATGGAGATTTGTTAAAACATTGAAACTCACTGCCAATGTTCGTGTTCAGTTCAAGAATGATCCATCTGCCAAAAAGTTCTCTAAGCAATTGCTGAAAATTGGGAATGGTGCAATGCCTGTTGATGACACTGGATTGATAACATTGCCAAATGATTTTTGCCGTTTCGTACAGTCAAAAAAAGGAATTGATTGAATGTTTTCCCTAACATAGCACAAAAATATATATGGCATGCATGGTTGAGTGACAGAGCAATTTTATCGGCAAAGAACAAATTTGTTACGGAATTAAAAATGGCTATACAATCAAAGATTCAAAGAATTGGTGCATTACAAATCTGTGGATACTGTTACCAATGAAGAAGATGTTGTGAATTATCCAACAGAATTTTTGAATTCGAATGATACCGTCTGATATGCCAATTGAATTGAAATGACTTCAGTTTCCTGTTCGCCTTGCGTTTGCGGTTACCATAATAAAGCGCAAGGCCAGTCCTTAGGAATTTGTGGAGTATATTTAGAGTATCCAAATCAACACCATTTTAGTAAGCTAAGAATTTCTTTTTTTTTTGGATTCAAGTTCGTTTGTTGACGGAAGCAAGGTCACAACTATTCGCGCCATTTAAAACTTTAAAGTGCAAATTAAATTGTAAATTTAGGAAATTTTAGTGAAAATTGGAATAAACCAAGGGAAATTAATTTGTAACTTCACCTTTTATAAAATAGAAAACAAAATTTAACTCGTGTTCTTTTTTATTGCGACCAACGGTCTAGTGCTTGTGGTTCCTTTGTTTGCTTGGGTGACGATAGCCGTCTGGAAGCCATCATCATCTTCCACATTTTTAGGCATATTTTATGAAATACAAATGCTATAAAAGAGTAATCATAGGCCAACAAGTAAAAGTTAAGCTTAAAGATGTATTACTTTCTATATCTCGAATTTTGCGCAGCTCTGTCAAGTGCCAAACTAGGAGGGTAAAAAAGGGCTAAAAGCCTAAAATGTATCTATAAACAAAGTAGGAATCTTAAATTTTCTCCCCTTTGGAGCTGCAATAAAGGAAATGTTGTCAACCGAACACTGGCGACGTGTATAATCAAAGGAAAACCCTGCAGATTTCTTGGGAAAAAAAATCTGCAACTAAATATATAAGCAGATAATATGTTATGATAATATAAACCAATTTTTTTACACGGCCACAGGATATTTGCCTTAAATAATGCAATGTCATAAGTCATATAATAGAAGAAAACTACTACAGCGAGAGTTCAACAAGCAACATTTGCCACATTAACCATAATAATAACGGAGGCGTCGTCAGAGTAGAAGAGCGATTAGAGATGTCATTTATTCCTTACGGTACCAAAAACCCAATTCCTTTCAATGACAGAATATCAAAGATGCTCTTGCAAAATAATAAAATATCAAGTCACATAGTGGGAAACTTGCCAGCAACAGGAGCAACCATTTATCAACTCTGTTGTTGAATTTTGCGAATCTTTGTGAATGCATTAAAAAGTTAGACAAAAAATGCGTCAAAAGTCTACATCGCGATGTTTTGCTATTTTGCTTTTAAGGCAGATTATTAACCAGTTATTATTAACCACATTAACTAAGACTGTACAGTCTTAGAATATATTTCATTACATACCCCATGGACACTCTATTTCAGAGAGTTGTAGGAAGCAACGTTCAAGTCAACAAAACACTTGCTAGCAGAACTTCATTTACTTATTAATTATTAGATACGGTGGTAATATTAATAATATATTAATAAGGTTCTTAATTCTCGACCAATGGTGTCAGTAAATCTCAATGACTTTGCTTCAGTAACTCCAGAACCACTGAATGTGTAAGTTAATGCGTGTTCTACCGAAAGAAAAATCAGAATATTTGTTTTTTTTTTTTAAGAAGTAGCACTTCAGGCAACAAAACCTATTTAGTCAGGTACCGTGCTACATTCTTTAGGAAACGGATAGAGAAGAGATGAAACAGGTGGTGAAAGTAGAAGGATAGTCGGAAATTAACTGTCGTATAAGACAGCACAGCGACCAGTAACTATGCCTTCATCGCTGAGCAGCCCCACCGATAGGCAATTTTTATTTTTGTAGTGAAAAAAAACAAGGTCTTCGTTGGGAATCGAACCCACAACCCTCATACTGACTAGCTAGTACACTACCTATTAGCCTACAGGGGCACCTAACAATGGAAACTGGTAGCCCATTTAAAAAGGATAGTGGAATGATATTAAAGCAGAATACATGGTCATAGTAAAAAAAGATATCACCTCTTTAAGGTGATGAAGGCTTCGTTTCAGTAGCTGATAACAGTATATCAAATGGAGTTGTTAAAAGTTCGATTGTGTGCTTGACACCATTACCAATCAGCAACACAGAAGTGTATAATTAAAGTAATTTTTGTGAAATTACTTCCTCAAAATAAAATCATTACAACTACTAGAAAGAAGATGTGAACTTTAAAAAATCACACCATATTCGCTATTACAGTGATTCTTATTCCAATGCTTTGGGTTTTAAATTTTTTGGAAGTTTTTTGGGTCTACATTTCGAAAAAATTAAAATTTGCATCACTTTCATCCGCACAATGGCAACTCTTGATATACCAATAATTAAAAAAAACTTTGGGCAGCGTTTACAATACTCTTCCAAGGAACAAAAAGCCTGAATAAATTGTGTAAAGAAATCGAGGATAATCTAAGCATGGGCACTAATTTTGACACAATAAATCTGACTTTACTTAAGACGACATACAGCTTTCCGACAGAATAAAGAAAAGAGCGACATCTGGCAACATCGTGTATACAATATTTGAAGTATTAGTCGTAAAACACATGTTTTTAATCTCTTAAAAAATTTGACCTCAATTACTGAATCTGCCATTTCAAAATCAGATCGAGAAGCAGGAATAAAAAATTGACCTAACAGCGTAAGAACACATAATACACAAAGTTCATGAAGAAAGAATTACTTGTGGAATGAGAAAACACATACGTAGCAATAAAGTCATTCTAGCTGTTGGATATACACATTATTGGTAATCGATAAGATTCCATGAGTAATGCTGAACTCAATAAATGCTCACTTATCACAGAATACATGTAACTGTACTCTAAAATTATTTAAACGCAGATTTATACTGAAATAGTAAAGCCCGACGATCCAAAGACGGCAAGTAATTTCTAGCTCTCTCTTCAAACATCATACGCCAGTCTTTATGATGTTGCAACACTTAGTCATAAAGAAAGTGTAAAATTATTACTAAACAAAATTATTACTAAGCAAAAATGCGCATATCATAATTATCATCACAATGCGATAGTTACGTAGCTTCAACGTGTACATTTAGCGTAGTAGAACAACGGTGAATGGATAATTGCGATACTTTGTTATTATTGCGCTGGATACAATGTAGATCTCTAATACAAAAGGTTGGAAAGTAAGTAGTTCGAACATCTAATAGGAGATAAGGATTTTCAAATTATCTTATCAGAGATTTAATTTAAAGGCCATTAGCGGTGCAATCCAGGGATATATATTACTCCCATTTGCCCGAAACTTGATGTACTAAAACACTAGTAGGATTTGCTAATGACGTAGCCTTATTGATAGATAAACCGATTGCCGATAGAAATTCTGATCAACCACTGTTTAGGGCGGATAACCGGTAGTCGTAGAACAAAACGCCTGACATAGCCCGCAATCAAAGCAGAAACATAACTTGTGATGAAAAAGAGCAATTATGTACCCAAAATTAAATTAATTAGATGGGTATTAAATAGCCATTAGTAGGAACTTGAAATGCCTAGGCGTAGTTCTTGATAATAAACTATGATTCAGGAAGCAATTGAACCAGTCTCAAATTTAGCCAAACAACAAGGAAATTGATAGCTGCAGTTGCATGTTCCCAATGCTGTTCTATTACTGGATAAGCCAGTTGAAAGCAGCGAAAAGTTAAGCAGATTATTGAAAAAGGTGAACAGAGCTTGTATCAGATGTACAATACAACATTAACGAACAATATTAAGAGCAGTGCCTGACGTTTTATGTGGCATATCTCCTCTAAATTTAACGCTAAAAGTGAGATCAGAGATTTACTGTCAACGCAATTCCATACCCAGATTTCTTAAAGAAGTACGAAATATTACAAGAGATGCCAGAATAAGAACACTTTAAAAGTAGCAAAGTAACTAGTATAGTGATAGAACGTATCAATTTATATCCAAAGTAAGAAAGAAATTCGTGATAAGATTTACGTCAGTATTATTTGGGTACGGATTTCCGTCGACCCTCGTCAAATTTGGTTTGTGAACAAACCGGTTTCGGCTGTTTGCCATCTTCAGTGTTCTTTTCGTACTAGTTGCGTTCTATTGTCAGTTGTGTTTATATAGTTCGTGTCTTCCTTCGTGTTATTGCGTTCGTCCCTTTCTGTCGTTTTTGCCTGCCTCTCTCCTTTTTCGTTTGTCCCTTTTTACCTAATTTGTCGATCCCTTTTTCATTCGTCTTGTTTTTTTTTTTTTGTTCTAACTAAATCCTTTTACTGTCATGCTTGCGGTCCGTTTTTGTTATGCGTGAACCTATTGGGTTTTTTTTTTATGTGACATAATAATCTGTAATTGTACGTTTATGATGTTCTTTATTGCTTTCGTCTTGTGCACTTGTGTAACGTTTTTGTGTTGGTGTAATGTTTGTTTTCCTGTAAAAATGTTTCAACGGTTCAAATATTGTGTCCGAAGCAGTGTTTATCTGTTCATTTATGATTCGTCCGTCAAATGTTTTTTGTTTGTATATTTCCATGTTTTCTAATACATTTAGTCTCCTTCCTTTGTGCTGGGTATGAAGCAGTTTAACCGTTGTCTTTATATGTCCTGGTGTACATTTGTTGTTAAATATATGGTTCGCAAAGTTTGATTCTGGAGTTGATTTTGGTTCTCGTAGTTTTTTGTTATAGTCTCTAATGTGTTCCCTAAATCTGGTCTTAATTTTTCGTCCTGTTTGCCCGATGTAGCTATAATGGCATGTACAAGTTAATTTGTACACTCCTTGTTTGTCTAGTATATTTGCCTCGGTTGTTTTATTCCGTAGTATTCTGCCTAGGTTGTTTCTTGTTCTGAATGCGGTATTGATGTTGTGTTTTCCAAAGAATTTCGCCAGTTTGTACGTTGATTTTCCCATATATGTTAATGTAGCCCATTTTTTTCCTTCCTTCTCCTGTTTTTTGTTCGTTCCAATTTGTTTTTTGATGTTATCTACGAGGCGCTTTTTGTATCCGTTGTTTTCCGCTATGGTGTATATTGTTTCCATTTCCTTCATATACATTTGCCGTGTTAGTGGTGTTCTCTCGAGTCTTGTTATTAACTGCCTGATCGCTGCGTTTTTGTGTTGCTGGGGATGATTTGATGAGTTGTGTATTATTGTGTCCGTTGCTGTTGGTTTCCTGTATATTTCATATTCGATTCTTTTCGAAATTATGTTCCTCTTGATCGTTAGGTCCAGATAATTAATTCTCCCCTCCTCTTCCTTTTCCATTGTAAATTTTATGTCCTTGTGTCTTCCATTCAAGTAATCTAGAATTTGCTCATCGTTATTTCCTTCTAGTATGCATATGATGTCGTCGACATATCTTGCGTAGAATATTACTCCGAAGTTGGTTTTTAATTCCTTTACGTATTCCTCTTCTAAGTTCTGCATAAATACTTCCATGAGGGTGGCAGATGTTGGATTTCCCATCCCTAGTCCTGCTATTTGTCTATATATATTATTGTTAAATTTAAAGTAATTCTGTTCTAGTGTCGCTTTTAGTGTACCTGTAATTTGTATTGCTAGTTCCTTGTTTTCCGTTTTGTTTTCTACTGTCCTATGAACAATGTTCAGTGTATCCATTACGGGAATTGATGGATACAAGTCCTTCACGTCAAAAGAGACCAGTTTTGTTTTCTCCGTTATTTTCACGTTCTCCAATTTATCGATCAGTTCTGTAGTGTTGGCTATTGTATGCCTATATTCTAGGTCTAAGGTGTCTTTTAATATTGTTTTCATATATTTCGAAAGTTTGTATCCTGGTGCAGATTTGTAATTAATTATGGGTCTCATTGGTGTGTTTGGTTTGTGTATTTTTGGTAGTGCTATCATAGATGGTGCGGCTGGATTCATCATTGTTAATGTGTGCGATATGTTTGGTTTTATTATCCTTGTTGCCTTTTTTATAATCTCCTTAATTTTCGTTTGGTATTCTTCTGTAGGATCTTTACCAATTCTCTTGCACTTAGAGTCTTTTATTAACTGTTCAGTCTTTTCGATGTAGTCATGTTTACCGATGAGCACCGTTGTGTTTCCCTTGTCTGCTTTTGTGACTAAGATGTTGTTCGCTTCCAGTTTACGTTTTAGTTTCCTAATTGTATTGTGCTCTCCGTTTAAGTGTTTTGTAGACTTGGCCTCCTTCTCTATTATTTGTTTGCAGATGTGCCTGGCTTTCTCTTGTTCTTCGTTTGGGATCATCGCTATTGCGACTTCTGTGTCCACAATGGTTTGTTCTATTTCCTTTTTCTTGTTGTTTTCTGTGATGTTGTGTTTTAATCCCTTTTCCAATAATTGAGCCTCTTGCTTGCTGATGGTGACCTCTGTTAGATTCAAAAATCTAGGGTGGAAATTGCTGTTTTTGCGCGTTTTGTTGTTTGTTGAATGTGTTAGTGTCCCGAGTTTCTTGTTTAAAGTTGCGTATTTTCGTTCTATTGTTTTCGCGTTTTCTGCTCGTATTTGGTCTAATGTGTTCATGAGTACGTCGGTTGGGAGTAGTTCTGCTAGTCTAAGATGAATGTCTAGTAATTCCGAGTTCGTAATTTCTTTTTTGGCGTAAAGGTTTCTGATTTCGAATTTCACAAAGTCTTTTTGTGCTCTTTTTATTGTCTTCCTGCTAGCTGTGGTGTTGATTTTAATCGGTATTTTGGCATATTTTGGTGTACCATTGGATGCGAGGCATTGTTTGTTGAACCAAATGTTTGCCTTTGTCGTCATAACTTTTAATTGTCGTCGTTTGTAAATTGTTATCAGTCCAATTGTGTCCAGATTGTAGGCCTGACAGGCATTTTTCGATATGTGCTTGGTTTTTCCGACGGGGTTATAATCAATATTATTTGGGTACGGATTTCCGTCGACCCTCGTCAAATTTGGTTTGTGAACAAACCGGTTTCGGCTGTTTGCCATCTTCAGTGTTCTTTTCGTACTAGTTGCGTTCTATTGTCAGTTGTGTTTATATAGTTCGTGTCTTCCTTCGTGTTATTGCGTTCGTCCCTTTCTGTCGTTTTTGCCTGCCTCTCTCCTTTTTCGTTTGTCCCTTTTTACCTAATTTGTCGATCCCTTTTTCATTCGTCTTGTTTTTTTTTTTTGTTCTAACTAAATCCTTTTACTGTCATGCTTGCGGTCCGTTTTTGTTATGCGTGAACCTATTGGGTTTTTTTTATGTGACATAATAATCTGTAATTGTACGTTTATGATGTTCTTTATTGCTTTCGTCTTGTGCACTTGTGTAACGTTTTTGTGTTGGAAAACAAACATTACACCAACACAAAAACGTTACACAAGTGCACAAGACGAAAGCAATAAAGAACATCATAAACGTACAATTACAGATTATTATGTCACATAAAAAAAACCCAATAGGTTCACGCATAACAAAAACGGACCGCAAGCATGACAGTAAAAGGATTTAGTTAGAACAAAAAAAAAAAACAAGACGAATGAAAAAGGGATCGACAAATTAGGTAAAAAGGGACAAACGAAAAAGGAGAGAGGCAGGCAAAAACGACAGAAAGGGACGAACGCAATAACACGAAGGAAGACACGAACTATATAAACACAACTGACAATAGAACGCAACTAGTACGAAAAGAACACTGAAGATGGCAAACAGCCGAAACCGGTTTGTTCACAAACCAAATTTGACGAGGGTCGACGGAAATCCGTACCCAAATAATATTGATTATAACCCCGTCGGAAAAACCAAGCACATATCGAAAAATGCCTGTCAGGCCTACAATCTGGACACAATTGGACTGATAACAATTTACAAACGACGACAATTAAAAGTTATGACGACAAAGGCAAACATTTGGTTCAACAAACAATGCCTCGCATCCAATGTTACACCAAAATATGCCAAAATACAGATTAAAATCAACACCACAGCTAGCAGGAAGACAATAAAAAGAGCACAAAAAGACTTTGTGAAATTCGAAATCAGAAACCTTTACGCCAAAAAAGAAATTACGAACTCGGAATTACTAGACATTCATCTTAGACTAGCAGAACTACTCCCAACCGACGTACTCATGAACACATTAGACCAAATACGAGCAGAAAACGCGAAAACAATAGAACGAAAATACGCAACTTTAAACAAGAAACTCGGGACACTAACACATTCAACAAACAACAAAACGCGCAAAAACAGCAATTTCCACCCTAGATTTTTGAATCTAACAGAGGTCACCATCAGCAAGCAAGAGGCTCAATTATTGGAAAAGGGATTAAAACACAACATCACAGAAAACAACAAGAAAAAGGAAATAGAACAAACCATTGTGGACACAGAAGTCGCAATAGCGATGATCCCAAACGAAGAACAAGAGAAAGCCAGGCACATCTGCAAACAAATAATAGAGAAGGAGGCCAAGTCTACAAAACACTTAAACGGAGAGCACAATACAATTAGGAAACTAAAACGTAAACTGGAAGCGAACAACATCTTAGTCACAAAAGCAGACAAGGGAAACACAACGGTGCTCATCGGTAAACATGACTACATCGAAAAGACTGAACAGTTAATAAAAGACTCTAAGTGCAAGAGAATTGGTAAAGATCCTACAGAAGAATACCAAACGAAAATTAAGGAGATTATAAAAAAGGCAACAAGGATAATAAAACCAAACATATCGCACACATTAACAATGATGAATCCAGCCGCACCATCTATGATAGCACTACCAAAAATACACAAACCAAACACACCAATTAGACCCATAATTAATTACAAATCTGCACCAGGATACAAACTTTCGAAATATATGAAAACAATATTAAAAGACACCTTAGACCTAGAATATAGGCATACAATAGCCAACACTACAGAACTGATCGATAAATTGGAGAACGTGAAAATAACGGAGAAAACAAAACTGGTCTCTTTTAACGTGAAGGACTTGTATCCATCAATTCCCGTAATGGATACACTGAACATTGTTCATAGGACAGTAGAAAACAAAACGGAAAACAAGGAACTAGCAATACAAATTACAGGTACACTAAAAGCGACACTAGAACAGAATTACTTTAAATTTAACAATAATATATATGGACAAATAGCAGGACTAGGGATGGGAAATCCAACATCTGCCACCCTCATGGAAGTATTTATGCAGAACTTAGAAGAGGAATACGTAAAGGAATTAAAAACCAACTTCGGAGTAATATTCTACGCAAGATATGTCGACGACATCATATGCATACTAGAAGGAAATAACGATGAGCAAATTCTAGATTACTTGAATGGAAGACACAAGGACATAAAATTTACAATGGAAAAGGAAGAGGAGGGGAGAATTAATTATCTGGACCTAACGATCAAGAGGAACATAATTTCGAAAAGAATCGAATATGAAATATACAGGAAACCAACAGCAACGGACACAATAATACACAACTCATCAAATCATCCCCAGCAACACAAAAACGCAGCGATCAGGCAGTTAATAACAAGACTCGAGAGAACACCACTAACACGGCAAATGTATATGAAGGAAATGGAAACAATATACACCATAGCGGAAAACAACGGATACAAAAAGCGCCTCGTAGATAACATCAAAAAACAAATTGGAACGAACAAAAAACAGGAGAAGGAAGGAAAAAAATGGGCTACATTAACATATATGGGAAAATCAACGTACAAACTGGCGAAATTCTTTGGAAAACACAACATCAATACCGCATTCAGAACAAGAAACAACCTAGGCAGAATACTACGGAATAAAACAACCGAGGCAAATATACTAGACAAACAAGGAGTGTACAAATTAACTTGTACATGCCATTATAGCTACATCGGGCAAACAGGACGAAAAATTAAGACCAGATTTAGGGAACACATTAGAGACTATAACAAAAAACTACGAGAACCAAAATCAACTCCAGAATCAAACTTTGCGAACCATATATTTAACAACAAATGTACACCAGGACATATAAAGACAACGGTTAAACTGCTTCATACCCAGCACAAAGGAAGGAGACTAAATGTATTAGAAAACATGGAAATATACAAACAAAAAACATTTGACGGACGAATCATAAATGAACAGATAAACACTGCTTCGGACACAATATTTGAACCGTTGAAACATTTTTACAGGAAAACAAACATTACACCAACACAAAAACGTTACACAAGTGCACAAGACGAAAGCAATAAAGAACATCATAAACGTACAATTACAGATTATTATGTCACATAAAAAAAAACCCAATAGGTTCACGCATAACAAAAACGGACCGCAAGCATGACAGTAAAAGGATTTAGTTAGAACAAAAAAAAAAAACAAGACGAATGAAAAAGGGATCGACAAATTAGGTAAAAAGGGACAAACGAAAAAGGAGAGAGGCAGGCAAAAACGACAGAAAGGGACGAACGCAATAACACGAAGGAAGACACGAACTATATAAACACAACTGACAATAGAACGCAACTAGTACGAAAAGAACACTGAAGATGGCAAACAGCCGAAACCGGTTTGTTCACAAACCAAATTTGACGAGGGTCGACGGAAATCCGTACCCAAATAATATTGATTATAACCCCGTCGGAAAAACCAAGCACATTTACGTCAGTACCTAGCTGAGTGAGCCATAACCTGGCAATGGATCATACGACAACAGATGACACGTAGAGTCATCCTCGCCCTAGGAAGCCATCCGATACGTATATCCTCCACTCAGTCCTAGTTGCAACTTCAAGAAGAGCAGACCGCAGACCTTACTCCTTGCTGAAGAGTTGGAGACGATCTAACTCCTGTCCAGAACGCATGAAGCTTAATAAAATTTAAGAACACAATCGCAATCATGCTCACTGGACCTGGACCATTCATTTTGGTCATTGTGAATGGCCCACACAACTCCAACGAGGGCCTCGAAACGACAACCACTATGATATTCCCGAAGGGCTAACCGCAATTCAGTCAGAGAATAGCTAAAGGACTAAAGAGCCAAAAATCTGAACTGTGGGGCTTTAGTGATTTCCGTGGAAATATAGTGGAATTGTCCAGTTGGTTCCTGCTAGCCTTGTAGGGGACTGGACTCCCTTTTACCCCCGTTGACACATATAATGACGATGAGATACCGTCGAACCATACCAATGTGCCCCGGGGGGTGGAGTAAGAAAGAAATATTTTTTTTATTTCCTTCTTTATTTTATTATTCTTAGTGGAGATGTAAATTTTTCAAAATACCTGATACCTGCATAAATTTTAAATAAATGAGGCCGGATAATGCGAAATAAGCAGTGAAGAGGAGGATGGTGTTGAACACACCATTAAAAGTGCGGATATTTTAGCAGCTAGCAAGAAATAAAACTGAACAGTTACTCGACCGGGAAATTTCCCATGCTGGCTGAATTGCGTGCCTTGTAGCGCCACCTTGCAGTGGCCAATGGTCACTGATCCCAATATTTCGGTGGCAAAAAATTGGTTATCATAATTTGCTAGTGCTCATTTTTGAAAAGGTACGGGTGGATGATGCCGTCTGACCACAAACCGCAACATACGGTCACATTACTTTCATGTTGATAATGGTTTTTCGAGAAGTGTTTGTAGATTTTGGAAACTCCATATTCGACAATTTTGTTTGTTTACATAAGCGTCTCATTTAAAA
The DNA here is from genome assembly GCA_030448955.1 of Trichopoda pennipes. Classification (NCBI taxonomy): domain Eukaryota; kingdom Metazoa; phylum Arthropoda; class Insecta; order Diptera; family Tachinidae; genus Trichopoda; species Trichopoda pennipes. The sequence goes on along the minus strand of JASKUP010000010.1, from coordinate 3,918,345 downwards.
TGATGAATTTGCTGAAAAAGGCGATGTTTCCGTTCAGTGCATGTAATGTTGCTTAAAGTGCCTCTAGTAATGCCTAATTGTTAAGCACATTCTCAACACTTTTTTGTACAGCGGCTATATTTACATTACTACGGGCGCTACGAGCGTATTGTTTTTGTCTATTGTCAGCAACAATACCGTAAGCCTAGAATTTAGTAACCCAATTATACACAGGGGTCTCAGAAGGAGTCTGACAACGGAGAGAAGCCGCTCGAATTTTATAAAGTAATGCAGCGAAATTTTCACCATATTGTGATAGTAAATTCAAATTCTTTGCACAAGATACACTCTTGTTCCATGCTTAAAATTTCTCAAGCTCATATATTGACATTAAATCATTTGACAGTTTACTTTCTAACATCAAATTTGCATTGTAAGCAATAAAAAAAATAAAATTCTCATTTTTAGAGTATTTAATTAAGGAAAAGATCAGTTATGTCATTAAACACTGCCTCCAGCTTCAAGCAAATCGAATAGAAAAGATATTAATGCCTGCATTGAAAACATAAAAATTGGCAAAGCAACTTCTGTTTGAAAATTCTAGAAAAGAAAGACGCATATATCATTTTTAGCATTGCTATCATGTACGACACATTAATGATGTAGTTACGAATGCGTCTTGCTTAAGTTTTAAAAGAAAATAATTAAGAAATAAAGTAAACGAAGTAACTGGGTATGATGTTTACTAACTGTGTAGTTTTCTAAGAAAACTTATACACACAAGACAACAACAACTTTCTAGTTACAAACTGCGTAGAACACTTATACACGCAAGACAGCAACAACTATCTTAAAATAAATTCCATGAAAAAAACTTTAACAGCATAAAAACAAAAACAATAATACACACAGACCAACAGGCTCCTATACAATGAATGAATAACATAACAGCAACAAAATGTGATACAAAGGAAATAGAAAATTCTTCATTTTTGTGGACCTCTAGCGGACAAATATAGAAGTCAGCGTTTGAATGGCTAGTTAGTTAGTTAAAACATAAGCCTTGTGAAGTAAATTTCTCGTTAGTGTCAACGTGCAAATCTTACTTTGTGTGTAGTTAAAGTAAATAAACCTGCAATTAATTTGAAAATACGGCACTTGACTAAATAGACATTGCTGCCTGAAGTGCTACTTCTCTTTAAAAAAAAAGTTATTTAGCTTCTAGAATGCTGACAATGCAACTTTATGACTTAACAACTACTCTTTTCAATGACTCTAGTCTATAACGATGTAAACAGCTATATTAGTTTTCGTCTATATTTATAACGTAACTGTCACGTTGAGATTACGTTTATTGATCAATTAGATTACATTTTTTTAAAAGAATCGTAACAATTATGTTAATTTTGAATTGCTGATTATGACTGCAACTAACCTTAAAATTAACATGATTACTTGGAATTAGTTTCAAATAATTAAAAAGGATTAAGTTATGCGAACACTTCAAGAATTCCTTTTGATTTTAAAAAATAATTAAATAAAAGTTCTTTTTATTTACGGTGTGATCGTAAGCATCGCGATCGTGTAAATCGTAATCTTTTTAATTCACCGTAAAAAAAAATTAATCTAAATACTTAACAGTCACGTTTAATAGAATATAGCTCTAAGACATTAAGACAAATTAATTAATATTCTGTCTATACGGGTAAAATGTCTCTTTTTCATTTCCAATTAAGTTCCCATCTATATTTTTTAAATTTTTAAATTGCATTCATACCTTTGGTCTTACGATTTTTCCAATTAGCTGAACATTGAATTCCCTGGTCACGGCCCTTTTTGGTTAATATTGAACTCTGGAAAATTAAAATAGAAAAGGATTTTTTTAATAAAACACTTTCGAACTGTTTTTTAACATTTATTTTCAAAAATCCAAAATTATAATTATATAAAAAATTTTAAATAAAACTTAAAATTTAATTTAACATACTGGATTTGGATCGGATGATTTACGACAATCGGTACATAAGAAACAATGCGTCGACTTTTCTGTACCCTTATCAATTTCCAAAGAACGCCAATAATCTTTGCCGATGGTGCGTATCATTTCTAAATATTCCAAGAACGATTTATAATTGACATTCTGCATGTTGGGACATTCAAGACGATGATGATATTTGCATTGCTTGTCGTAAACCCACTGACGTTGCATAGGAGCTACCAATTGAAAACGTTCCAGTAAAGCTAAAAATTCCTGACGATTTTCACCATAATATAGTTGGATGTTTGTGAAGCTGTAATAAAAACAAAATGCATAAAATTATTGTTTTTTTGTCTTTGTTAACATACCTAATGCCATCGTTGATCATTTTCTTAACTTCAGGATGTTCAATTATACGATCAATTTCAATGCATTCAGTATTTTTATTTAATGTTACCAAAAACCAGGGAGGCATTAAGCTAAACCGCACACTTTTCACAACATCCAGCATTTCACTTTCACGTTCCGGCCAATTGTGACTAAGCCAACGTACAACTGACATGAATATCTAATATGAAAGTAGAGATATAGCATCATAATTATCACATTAAATTTCTCTTAAACTCACTTCAATTTCTGAATTTACTCCAATTGTATTTGAATTCAATAATGTACAAATTTCTTTTGCATTCAATGTTAAGAACTCCTTAGATGCTACCAGAGTCAAAAAGAATTTGCAAATACGCATTAGCATTAACTGTTCCAAGTTATCCAGACCATAATTGCGCGCCTCTAAATATAACAAAAATGCAGTGTCCTCACGAAAGCGTAGATCATCATCTAAACAAAGCCAACACTGATTTATTAATTCCTTAATGCGCAAGAAATTGGCGGCAGTGAAAAGTTCCAAAATACCCTCGCGCTGTACCAAGGGCTGGGAAGACAACATCCAGTCATAAACCATCATAAAGGCGGCAGGTGTTATCTTTTCCTCGGGTAACTGGATAAGGATTTCATTGTTACATTCCATAAAGAAATCTGAATAACATTGCAGCACCATCATATGACAATTAAAGGATACGTCCCCAATTCGTATTTGAACACTGGGCTTAATGTTGTTATCAATCATATTTTTTAATAGTTTATATAAATCTTCTTTGGCAGGTTGAACGATATGTTCCCAACCATCTACGCCGTTCGGTTTGTAACCCATTTCCAACAAAGATTTTTCTCGCAGAGAAATATTTTCATTTTTAGATTTCTCTGCACCACTTAAGGGCAAGGTATGCGGTAATATTTTGTATGGCAACTGTTTATTAGGTTGTTCTTGGCAGGCTGTAAAATTAAAAACGATGACAATAAGTATGAAGGGTATTAAAGAGCTCTACATACAATTTTGAAGTTTTTGATATTCCAAAAAAGCCTCCTTGGCTTGGCTGGAAGTCTCTGAATTCGCCACAAAGTTTAAGCTACAATTTTATTTGAAGTATTATATCCACTCTAATCAAATCGGTTTTAGAAACTTACTTTACATATTTAATATTATTATCAATTGTATCCAAATAGTGATTAGAAGGTGGTGTGCCCGTGGTTGAAATACACGAATCATTACTCTTTAAACAGGAAATGTAAATTTTATTGTACTTTTTACGTTTGCTTCAGTTTAATCTGTTGAAGACTCACCTTCGGAGTGATTTTTTCCATTTTATTTTACTTGCTGTAATAAAAATATATAAAATAAAATATATTTTTAAGTTTCAAAAATTCAGAGCAAAAAGTTGAAAAATTTTGTAAAATTTCTTTAAATTTTGACAACAAAATCTCAAGTAAAGTAAAATACAATTCTAGTGATGTTCGTTTGTTTTATTTTACGAAAATGTTAAGGCTTTACCGAATTTTACATATTTCTATCTATCATCCTATACTTCACTATTTATTTATTTTTTTTGTCAAATGGAGCGATTTTAAAGCTAATATATTTTAACGTTTTTTTTTTTGTATGCGCACAAAAAGAACACTGTTTCAACCAAGCGAAAAGCAAAGTGCATACAGCGATCGACTTTCTATACAAAGCTCAAAGTTATAATGGAACAGCTCAAATCTTAAGTCCTTTATTAATTCTAAGCAAATTTAACTAGCCGAACTAGCAAACGTTGCCCTACCTCTACGCACTTCTGCTTGTATGTGTTTGTAATCTACAATCTAGCATGTGCTAGGGAAAAATAATGATGAGTCATACAGAATTGATGAAAAAATATATATGTAGATTTTATTAATAGCAATATTTGAATGAATATTTATGAAAAATATTTTTGCTATATGTTGAAAGCCACTGGTGATAATAAAACTAATCTATCGTAACGCGAGTGGATACACAATATTTTTGGTCTTCTCGTTTGTTGCGTAGATGTATAGGGTTTTTGGCATGAGAAAAATATAGATTTTCTAAATGCAAACTGGCAATTCGCAACGACTGTCCTTGGGATTTGTTGATTGTCACTGCGAAAGCGAGAAGTACGGGAAACTGAAGTCGCTTGGATGTGCGGAATGAGCGCATCCTCTCTTTTACATTTACCACTGATTATCACTGCTTCAATCACACCCCCCCGGGGGCACATTTATGGTCTTTATAGTGCGTAACCAGCTATCTAGATCTGTGCAACTGGGGGAAAAAGGGAGCCCAGCCCCCTGAAGACCGGCAGGAAGTCAACTGAAAGCTCTACTTTATTTCCACGGGGATCAGTGAGCCGCAGAGTTCATTATTTGTCTCTTTAGACATTTAATAGTTCTCTGACTGATCATTGAGGTTGGCCCCTATATGGGAGTGTCGTGGTGGTTGTGGTTTTGCGGCCCCATAACAGTATAATGGTTATTATGGTGGCCAGGATCATCTTACTGATAATGACACGCAAAGTGAATGATCCAGTCCAGTGAGCATGCTAGACATGTGTTCTGGACAGGAGTAGGAAAGTCTCCAACTCTTTAGCAAGGTGTGATGGTTTGCAGCCCTGCCCTGGAATCATTAAAGTTGCAACTAGGTGGTTCTGTTGCTTAGAATTATGTCTTCGGCTCCCTAGGACGCCTGTATGACGTTCCAAATTATACAATAGTGGTTTGTCCACCATCTGATCAAGACTACATAGCCAGGTGCGGATGAAAAACAAATCACACGCTGCTTCAATCACATTCGGCATCAACTTTTTTACGGAAAGTCTGGCTCCGTTGCACAACTTGGGCGTGAGATTCCAAAGAAACAATATTGGCAAGCCAACGTTCAACGTCAATACCTGCGGTAGCACACAAGGAGGCTCCAAAGAATTCAGAAATTCGACTGAATAATTAACAGCTTGGTCCTCTGTGACTGAGTCAATAGATTTGTATTGCGTGATCGCTACAGGAATTTTCAATTGAATCTTATGATTGATGCGATTGACGTCATCATTTTTCTGTATCACTGCTATACCAATGTTTTGACAGCAGCGTTATAAAACAGTGCTTTCAAAAAATTGTTCTACAGCGCCATCTAGTGGCGAACTACAGAAACATTTATAGTCTAAAAGCCTTTCCTATGAAAAATTACATATACATGACAAGTTTTATCACGATCGGTTGAGCGATGTAGAAGTTTACACTTACCAACGTGTCTATAGTCAAAATTCGACATAGTTGCTTTTAGTAGGTGTTGCCTCTTCTAGTTTTGCGTCTGATTATACCGGATCCCACATTCGGCCCTCCTGTATTGGCTTTCGGTCGTAAAGATGAATTCCATTTCTTCATATATTCTGCCATTGTGAATGTTCTCCACTTCATTAAGGTCGTGATTCAATTTTTTCATAATCTTATAAGAACCAAAGTATTTCGGCTTATGGCTACGAGTTCATTTTTGTTATAATCGGTTGCCTTTACCTGTTGAATATCTTCCGGTTCTCAACCTGTATTTTGAATATATTTTTTTCGCAACTTCTCTAAATCCATCTCGTTCTTCGTCCAGTTCTTTCAAAGTAAATTCTTCAATCAGTTTTCGCAAATCTTCATGAGTTTCAGTCTTCATTTCCAAACCGGAAAGTATTCTCAGCGGAGAAGCTTTGGTGCTTCGGGGTGTAGTGTTGTTAACATATCGTTGAACTCTTTTCGAAAGCATTGCAATAACTATTTTATTAATACGTTCAACTTGCCCATTTGCTCTCGGAACACCGGTTACATTTAACAAATGTTGTATTTGAGGTGAATACAGAGCCCCTGTTTAAAATTATTCCGAAAATAGATGATTCTTGTTTCAACTTGTTAATAACTTCTTCTGCACTGGTACTTCTTATCGGGTACAGCCAAACAAACTTTGAGAATGTATCTACTACTACCTGAATATAGTTATAACACTTTGGCGTTTGGTTCATTCGGCCAATATGGTCAATATGGTATGATTTTAATGGTTTATCAGATTTGTCAATCGGATTTAATAAACCTGCACATTTCCCTACTTTAGCTTCATTAACCATGTGTAGTGTACTACAGTATTCATACAGCATACATAGTGTATGCGAGGCGACACAACTCATGTAGAGTATCTACATGCAGGTCTATTGTAAATATGCCAACACATTTTTGGGTGTCAATTTACATCAACACCTTGTGTTTGGCAACACAACATACCTAAACCTGTAACAACATACCTAAACATCCAATGTCATACCATTACATGACGATCCTGCGGACCGATCCTGCACTTCTATAAACAAAACTTAAGATCCTGCAGTCTACCATCATGCATACCGGACCATAAGTTACTGCAAATCGAACATGGCAAAACTAGACCTAACCAACTACCTTTACATGGCGATCCTGTCATACCTTTACACATGCACGCTATACAGTTACGAACTATTTTCCTTTGCCGGAGGTATACAAAATTCTCTTGCCATAAATTCTCTTGTTTCCTCCTCCATATCTTTCGAGATTACAATTAGTTCTCGATTTGTGTCTTTATAAATTAAATTATGTTTCTAATTAAAATATCCTTTACCCACTTACCTCTTGTTTGAGCCTTCCCTAGACGATTCTTTATTGAATTTTCTACCAAAAGGCAGGACACTCTGCTTGAAAGATCATTGCCCGTCTGGAGACCGTTAGTGGTAAATCTTTCTTTCTTATGGTCATAGCAAAAGCATTTCATTCTATTACTATTTTTATCCGATTACCCAATAAGTACATCCTTAAATTCATCAAGGCTGCTACGATAGTAAGAAATTCTAGATCATAAGAATGGTACTTCTGCTGAGCTCTGTTGTTTTACGAAAATAAAATGCGAAAATACTGCAGGAGAATTAGAGATACCAAATGGCACATACAGAAATTCATACTGGCTATTATGTGTGACAAATACTGTATTTTTTTCTAAAGCCCTTCAACCGGCAAATGGAAAAAACCATTTCTTAGTTCCAATGTTGTAAATATCTTTGCAGATTATAGTCATCAACCAGCACCATTGGAAAATTACTTTTCTCTTTTTTCATTCAACTTACGATAATCGCAGCATAACCTCTTGCTACCCTCTTTTTCTATACTACTACACATAATCAGTCTTCAAACTGTTCTTCTACGAGGTCTCTGAAATGCAGGTATTTTATCTAAAAGACTAATTTTCATTGCGACTGATGATTTTTCTTTCTGGAGTGTAACTTCCTACAGCAGTTAGTAGTTCATTTCTTTTCTCTTTATTCAGATATAACAAATCAATTCTCTTTCTCTTTGCTTACAACTGCAGAATAAAATTGTTCATATACCACTTCATCCGAAACTGTATCTTTACTCTTTCCAATGTTGTCATCTTTTAAAAATTTTGCTCCGGTAGAAGTTGTAATGATAGCGGATTGTTTTATAATATCGTTACTAATGGTTGCTGGACACACAAAATTATTAGCTACGAAGAAATTAAAATTCAAACTAGCACTATCCATCAAAGTGAGCAATACAAATTAATCTGTAATCTCCCGCTGTTATAAAATTTTGCTCATCTTTAACGAAACCAATGACCCCAAGGTTTGAAAAAATGTCAAGCCTTACTGTAGAAATATCACTGCAGAAAACTTTACGCCATTAATCTCTATTTCTTTAAAATTACGATTTACTGCCGATTTATAACCCTTAGCTTCACTGCAAAAATTGATTAGAACGCACGAGTTGTCTTTTTTGTTCTTCACTTCTGCAACTTTCTATTTCTTGCACTCTTAGGATTTATGACCCATCCTTCCACACTTAACACATTTACTATTTGTCAACTTGCAATCCTGAACAGATAGTATGATTCGTTTTACATCCGCACCTGGCTATGTAGCCTTAATTAGATGGTGGACAAACCACAATTGTATAATTTGGAACGTCATACATGCGTCCTAGGAAGCCAAAGGCATAATTCTAAGCAACAGGACCACCTAGTTGCAACTTTACTGATTCCAGGGCAGGGCTGCAAGCCATCACACCTTGCTAAAGAGTTGGAGACTTTCCAACTCCTGTCAAGAACACATGTCTAGCATGCTCACTGGAATGGATCATTTACTTTGCGTGTCATTATCAGTGAGATGATCCTGGCCACCATAATAACCATTATACTGTTATTTGGCCTCGAAACCACAACCACCACGATACCCCCATATAGGGGCAACCTCAATAATCAGTCAGAGAACTTTTAAATGTCTAAAGAGACAAATAATGAACTCTGCGGCTTACTGATTCCCGTGGAAATAAAGTGGAGTTTCCAGTTGACGCACTGCCTGTCTTCAGGGGACTGGGCTCCTTTTTCCCCAGTTGCACTGTGTCTAGATAGTGGAATTCTATAAAGACCATATTTATGTCCCCCCGGGGGGTGCATTCCTGAACAAGGTGATTTTCCTTACCACATTTGTAGCAATTTCTTTTGGCTTTCGATTCCTGTTTGGTTTGATCATCTGTCAACGGCTATGAAGCCGCTTTAAATGTTGATGGCTGCTAGGCAGATCTTCGAATGTCTTCGTACGTTTTGAGTTTTTGTTTTAAATCCCTAATATATATATATTAAAAAGTAAAACGCAGAGACTTATCATGTAGTTATCCGTCAACAACAACAGCATTCACTTTCTGTTCGCAAACTTCTATATACCTCAATACCAACACATGAAGCCTTAGATATCCTGCACGACACACCATACAATTTATACGACAACCAATACATAATCGGCACTATAGATTTTGCAAAAACGATAAACAGAACTACTTTAGATTTTACAAATTATCTGACGGACTCGGTATGGGGAACCCAACTTCGCAATCTTTATGGAAATTTTTATGTAACATCCAAAGTACTACACGTAAAAAAACTAATGAAAAACTACAAAATAACTCATTACTATAGATACGTTGCATCCTCGAACAAAGCAACGCCAAACAAATTCCAGTAGACTTAAACACAATCTATAATAGCATTACATACACAATGGAAAAAGAACAAGATAGAAATTTGCATTATCTTGACATCACAATAACACGAGGAACTGACTGTTTAACATTTGACATCTATAAAAAACCAACTACAACAGCCACTTCCATTCACATCACCTCGAGCCATTGTCGTGTGCACCCTGTACATAGGCAACACTGTGGTGGTAGGGCAGCACGATCAGCTGAAGTACTGGCAGGAGAGGAAATGACAGGTGGCAAGCCATGGAAAGAAAAAAACTTTTTTCTTTTCCGTTTGAGTTTTTGGCTGAGGTGGATGGAGAAATTTTGCGGGCAGATTACAAGAAACATCCGTGAGAACGAGTGGAGGAGGGGAGATTTAGTCAACGAGGGACCCGTGGTTCATCCACGTTTAGCATCGCCATCCGGCGGTGCCAGGTATTTTGCCACGGACGACACGAACAATTACGCACTACCCGGTGGACAGGAAATTGACGGACTGTGTTATATGTGTTATGTATATTCATCTTTAGTCTTTAGGGAAAACGGTATTGGTCGATATTTGTCCATTCCTCGGGAGTATTTGCTCTCGAGTACCCTCAGGTCTAAGGTTCTGAAAGCGTCTTCCCTGAAAGAAAAAAAAAATAGAATTTGCAGTTGATGAAAAGGAAAATATATATATAAACATAGAATCTCTGTTTGTGTTACTATGACCAGTGAATAAAAAAAAACCTGTACCGACTTGTAGACGGACGGACGGGCAAAGCTGTAGGACTCCTGAAGTGGCGACCAGTCCCCGTCGTACCCTTATCCTCAAAGTCATTTTCGGTCCAGAAAGGTTCGAAGCGAAGGAAGATTCGATCGTTGAAATGCTGGCTGAATAAAAAGGTTTACTCATGGCTTTTGTATATTTGTTGTAACTTAACTGTACACGATTAGAATTGAAAAGTTGATAAAAGAAAAGAGAATGTAAATGTTAATAGCAGTAACAGGCGGAACAATTGACTCGCCTTTTTTTTTGTACTTAAGATATTTTGTATGCATAATTACTAGTGACTAAGTATCAAAGTTTACTTAAGGTAAAACAAGAAAATTTAAGATTTATATAAACACTTACAAAAAAATAAGGGATGAAATGATTTGTTTGCTTTTTTTATTTTGTAATCTTATACCGGCTAGAGTGAATTGTCACGAGGATTTTGTTTAATTAAAACTATGTATGATTTTTCAAATGAATTTTTATGTTGTTCCTTTTTTTTAAATGAAGGCGTGATTTAGCGGACGGTAAGTAGGGTGAAGGGTTGCAAGGCAGAGTTTGGGGCATCTAAGGACGAAGGTTTGATTACGATGCCATGGTCAGGTTATCCGTTAGCCTCAAGAGGGAGGGAAACCATCTGGCGGACCATCTGCCAGGATGATGCGATGTATGATGTGCGCGGGAAAAACTAGTCGGACTTGCTTCGGGCCTCATTAATTTTCTTTTTACAGTTTTTTGCTGGCATGATTATTTTTTTTTTTTGTGTGTAGCTGTGTAATAGCCGGATGAGTTGGCAAAGGACACCAGACGGCGAGCCCTAGCCGGTGCTAAACGCCAGCACGGCCGACTATCTAGTAAATCATTTTAATTGTCATTTTTATTCATTTCGATCATGAATAGCTAGCTTCTATCACACCATCATACCCAACATAGACTAACTGCATTTAGACATATGATGCACATACTTAAGATAATCCCACTTACTCCAGATAAGTACAACAAGGAACTCGACAGAACTTACACCATAGCTATAAATAACGGCATCAGCCCACTACAAAAAAGGAATAAAGAAAGCAAAGAGTAAACCAATGCAACACGACGGCACACTTTTACTTACACAGGACCAGAAATATATAAACTAACTAACCGTTTTCATAAAAAAGAATTACTTACAGCATTAAAAACCGGCAACAATCTGAAACATAATCTCGGAACACTGACAGAAACACCTAACAACTAACTAATTTTTACACCACTAAAACTACTCATACACTGGAACAAACGGAAAATGCTCTCAGACGGGCACACGTACCTAGATAATAAGAGACGGAGACATAGAAAATTAGCTTTGCATAAAATGGCAGGTGGCTGGCATTATACCTACATGAGTAGAATACGGCTTAAAAACGATGTCTCCACATCGAAAACGCTCGCCGTTCATACAAAAAATGACAACAATACAATAAATAATTTTTCCACAAAATCACTAAGAAAATACTGAAGCATGGAGGCTAGTCTGTGATGGGATTGCAAGGCAGCTTCAGGTGAAGGAAGCCTTCAAAATATATAAAACTTGACATTTGAAAAACTAATGTTAAGGAAAGTGCGCACAACTTTGGCATTCCTGATAATTTAAAGTTTTATCACGACAAGTACCCTCAGCACACATCACTGATACTAAAGAACTAGTTGCTTCAAAACTTCCCTAAGGTCATTAAAATGCTTGCACAAAGCCTAGATATATACGTAATTGAGCACTTATGAAACGAACAAGACAGATTGCGCAGTAATAGAAATCGTCTTAAAGCCGCAATACCGGGTGAATGAAGCCAAATAAACAAATAACGCCTGATGTGCGCAAAAAATCAGTGGAATCTATTCCAAAAAGCTTAAAAGCTGTAGAAAATCGGAAAGAATATACAACCAAATAATTATTAATGCATAAACAATCGAATTTAAGGACTGTCCGGCTTTCGATGTAGTCATAGTTTTAAAGTTTCTTTTTGCTTTTTTTACCTACTTTTTGTGTTGTTACATTTGCTAATACACAGAGTAAATATTTTAATGAAATATTTTGCAAAACTTTATATTTGATTTATTTTAAAGCTGCTTAACTTAACTGTAATTAGTTGCCCGACTTTCGATACGAGCCACTGTCAATAATGTAGATCCTGCACAACTGATTCTGATTGACCTTTAGGAGGACTTGTTAAGATGCAGAATTTTTTTAATTAATACATGCTGGTTTTTCAATGCACTTTTTCACACCTAAAAAACTAATTTTAGTATCTTGTGGGGGTACCGATTGGTTGGACGGTTTTTATTCCCTATAGCCCTTATTAATATTTAAACAGCTATTAGGGTACCAGCTACAAGTCAGGCGTTCAAAGGAACTGCAGGTACGTTGATTCCAGTTTGGATTCAGTGTTAAGTCTAATTTTAATTACAATTTATCCTACCTTATATATTACTTATAAGAATCTATCTTATCGTCTAGTATTCAGTGACTTTCTACTTTCACTCAATATTTAGTTTCTACAATGTACTTATGTTTACAAAATAATATCTTATATATGTATGTCAGCAAAGAAAATTTAAACATTCTTATAATTTCACACTGCAATTTAAATTTACTTTGGTGGTTTTTCTTGTCACACTTCAACATTTGTAAAAGCCCAATTCTAATATGCATAAGCTGGCTTAAGCTAATGTCAAAAATTGGACGAAAAGTCTGTCAAATGCTAAAGCGAATCATTGAAGACTTTTCCATGGCTATATTGTACTTACATGAATATAGAAATTATTATACACGGTTGCACATTTGTTTTATTCGTACTTTTGCAAAAAAATAATTTCGTTTTAAATAAATAAAATTTATTAGCAAAAAGGCGTTTAATAGTCATATTTTGTATACTTAATACTTTATACAAAGTTACTATTTTTTGTTAATAGTTTGAAGAAAATTGCGAAAGAAAAATTACACATATTTCGCTATTTCATTATTTCGCCCAAAAGTATTAAAAATGCAACTGTGTGTATCATTGAATTTATAAACAATACAAAATTAAATTTTATTGCAAATTGTGTATTAAAAAAATGGAAAATAAAATAAAATGTTTAAAGCCCCTCGTTCCTTTGAATTGCCGTTATAATAAAACGAGTCTCTTTTGTCATATAAGCGTTTTTTTCTTTTTTCATTTTCTATTAAATTCAGATAAAATAGTTGTTGCCCTCCATTGGAATTTGTTTACTAATGTATCTATAACATAATGCAAAACAGCTGTTTCCCTACGGAATGTGCCGTCAATTTCGCACTTTGCTTAAACAAAGTGCATATAATTATTAGATATTTGCACAGTTGCTTAAGTTGCCTTAAGCCAGTATATGCATAATATAGTTGGGCCTTAATTCAAGTAGCCATTGCATTACACCGTTGAAGTTGGCATGTACACATATAATATGCAGCATGACGATGAGTACACTACAATCTCTTAAATACATATTTGTTTTAAGCAATTATTAAATTTATTTTTCTTCCTTTATTTACATATGTATGTATGCATGTTAAAAAAATATTTTTTTATTTGTCAAATTATATCTTTTTGAAAATTTTAAAAAACGCAAAAAACTAAAAAATAGGGTTTTTATTGCGTTTTGTTGTCTTTTTTCTTGAATACAATTTCAATCTAGCCAATTTGGATTGAGATATAAGACTCTTGAATTTTCTATGCAAACTGTTGTGTAAAATCTACTGATAATGATAGTAGCGAAATGGCCATATGGATATGCTTTCCCTGGAGAAATACATTTAAATTTTTGAATAATAAATATTTTGGAGAATAAATATTTTTTTTTTTAGACCTTTTTTATTGTAAAATTTCTTTTTTCGGCTTAAGGTCTTGTTCAATAAATTAAAAAATTAAAAAGTTTTGTTTAGATTTAAAACAATTTATTGTTGATTTTTAATTTTTCAAAAATTTTTTCTATTAAAATCCAATATTTCGGGCTTTTTTTCCTCTCTACAATAAACATTAACAACAATAATTATAACTAATCAAAAACCTTAAAACACATATCACAATGAATATTTACATTTTAAAAAAGTTTATGTTAAAAACTGTTCAGTACGTTACCAAACTTTGTCACATACTGTTTACTAATAATTGGAAAATTGTCTTTTTCCTTTTTTCTTTTCAGTTTTGTGTTTGTTAATTGTATGTCGATATATGTGGGCACATTTGTCCGTATCAGTCTTGTAGTTAATACGTTTCTCTGTTGGGATATTTATTATGTGGAGCATATCTTGCATGTATCTCTTTGCATAATTATTTTCTCTCTCCACAATTCTTACTCGTCTTAATTCTGGTTTATGTCCCGTTGTTGCACAGTGGGCTATAAGTGCAGTTTTGTTGTTTAATGCTTTGTTGTTTGTTTTTAAGTCTGACTTATGTGATGCCAATCTTGTCTTTAATTTTGTTTTAGTTGTACCAATATAAACTTTTTGGCATATATCGGTGTCGTCTCCATTACATGTTATTTCATAGATTATATTTGATTGGACCATTTTGTCTAATTTAGACTTGATGTTGTTGAATAACGTCTTTGTTGTGTTATTTGTTTTCATTGCGAGTATGTATTTGTCTCTGTCATAAATATCCGAGTATTTAACTCTTTCTGATAGTCCAGGAATATAGTCTACTGATTTGTAGATTTTCGTCTGTTTTCCAGCGGTTTTGTTATTATCGATTTTTATTCTTTTTTGTTCCACATGATTTATTAAATTTATTATTGTCCTTGCAGGAAAGTCATTTTTAATAAGAATGTTCGTGATTTTTTCTTTATTTCTTTGATGAAAATGTACATTGCTGATATTGGAGAATATCACAAAGTATTTATGTTTAAAGGAATTTAGCACAATTAGCGTAGATTAAGTATTTGATAACACACATTTAATTCAAATGTTTTTATTTTATACGCGAAGGCGATAGCGGGTGAATGCATTAGTTCGTTTATTTGCCTTTTTTTAGCTTGCAAATATGTATAGTGAGAGATCACTGTACATAATTCCATTTATATTGTAACTGACGTCAGACCGAATTTTGCAAAGAGGATTTGCTTTTTAAGCTAATGCCAAGGCGAATTCCAGGCGGTAGCGAAGTTGAATTGAGTTTCGCCATCAACCTAATCTAAAACCGCAGACACAAACCCATATACACAAAATAATCATACCTGAAGCAAAAAAATGCTTTTAACATACTGCCTTTTTGTTGAGGTTCTAGTTTTTATTCAATCATCAATCGTCCGTAATCTGTATTAAATACTCCAAATTACATTTTTCCTTAGTTGATATTTCAGTGTCCACAACATATCACTTTCTGAATTTTCCATTTAATATTCTACTCCACTTTTTTTTGTTCACTTTTACAAACATTTACTAAACAAGTTCGTTAACAAATACTTGAAATAAACTTACCTGGATCGAGTTTTTCTGTATTTGAGCAGTCTAATATACACTTGCGACTCCTAAAAAATAATACAAAATGTTTTATAAAAGAACCTAAATTTTTTGTTTAGGAAGAATAAAATACGTACATTTTTCAACTTTTTCCTTAACTCCTTTATGGTTTTCTTGCTTCTCTGCACGAGGATTCACTTGTCGTCATTTTCACTAACATTGTTCAAAAATTAGATTATTATAATAAAATACACACACCTAAATATATTCTAAATGCATAAAACTGTTATATAAAAATGTAAACAAACAAAACTCCCGAGCTCTTTTATTTAAAAGAGACAAATACATACAAATTTAATAGCACACGGTCTTAAAAAAACAATAGGGTAACCATGGATTTTGGCAGCGTCACATCTAGTTAGCTATCTATCTATTCATGTTTAAAAAAATATTAAAAATAATTTTTATATAAAGTTTGGCAGTAGATTACCAGCGAAATTAATAAATACCTTATTACGAATTCGCCTTACGGTGTATATTCATTTTGAATGTGTCTGTTTTTACGCCACCTGTTGCAGACATTAACAAGACTATCAACCTAACTTAAGAAAACAAAACGCTAGTTAAGGAACATTAAATATTACGAAACAACTTTTCTTATTGCTTTTTATTATTAAAATAAGAAATGCATTTAAGTTGTTCAGCATAGTCATATATATGTACATACATATGTACATATATACAGTGTAGCTGTTATTCGTTAACTTTTTCGACTTAAGCAACTACTTTTCCAACACTTCAACATAAAATATCAGATTTAAAATTCATCATGAACTGAAATTCTCAACAGTAAGTCAATACATATCTTATATAAATAAAAAATTGGTTTTATTAACTCTCTTATAAAATTTCGAAAAGCAAAACTCGACTATATGTCGAGTATTATCAAATAGTAAGGAATATCTGAAAAATATCTATTTATTTAGAACAAAGATGGGAGCAATTTTAGTAAAACCAGCTAAAATAACTAAACACAAAAATTACTAAGTTGGCATCCTTGACGATATAGCAAAGCAGCTGTATTTGCATTTGTTTATATTGGTTTTGTATTTTGTTTATTATAAGAAATTATAAAGTGTCTTTAAAAATAAATACCAGAAAAAACATGATTGCAATTTTTACACATATCTTTAAACTACAATTTCTTCTTATCATAACAGCCATTTTGGTTGGTGTCTATTATCCACAAGTCATTGAAGTGCTTAGAAAACAAGTTTTTTTATTTAGTGGCAAACATGTGAACACAAATTATAAAAGCACAGAAAAGCTGCAAAACAAAAACGTTAAAATATTTTCCAAAGAAGAACTTGCAAAATTTAATGGTGAAAACGGTATGCCCATATATTTGGCTTTGCTGGGCAAAGTCTATGATGTATCCAAAGGAGCTAAACATTACGGACCCGGTTGTTCGTATAGTTATTTTGTCGGACGCGATGCTTCAGTTTCATTTATTACCGGAGATTTCGAAAATTATATTGAAGAGGAAGCTGATGATGTGTTACGTCTTAAGCCTTCAGAACTTTTAAGTTTAGCAAATTGGCAGAAATTTTACGAGAATGATTATATACTTATAGGAAAGCTAGTTGGACGATTTTACAATGCTGTTGGAGAGTCCACGATATATAATCATAAATTTTATGCTTTATTAGAGCAAGCACAAGATGACAAAACTGCCAGTGATAAGCTTAAACTGAAATATCCCGACTGTAATATAAAGTGGTCCAATGAAAAGGGATCCCATGTTTGGTGTACTCGAAACAGCGGTGGTGTGGAACGTAACTGGATAGGTTATCCCCGAAAACTTTTTCAGGTTGGTAGTGACAATTTTAGATGTGCATGCTTACGTGAAGAAGACTTGGACACGAAGGAAGTAATGGTAAAATCCTACGATGACTGTGAAACTTTTGCTCATGAATGTTATTATCATGTAGATTGATGTCTGTTAGACATATATGTACCTTAAATTTTAGTAACAAAAATTTCCTTTTGTACCTAATTTACTAAGTGAATATTTAAATGAAGAAACAGAAATACATACATCCATACATATACATATGTATATGCATATGCATACATGTATTAACTTTTATCTAACTTTACAATGGTGTTTAATTTAAACAAGTTATATACATATGTATGTACATACATATAGAGCAGATAAAACTACCACAAGATTCATAACTTTCGCGGAAATAAAAAATATACACACTTATACCGAGCAAAGAAGTCATAAGGACATTTTTTAGGATCGTAAAAAGTAACCGTTCTTGCGAGCGATGCGGAATTGGCTATTATATTATGCCTTGTATACTTACATATGACGAGATGGCGACTATCGATAACGGATTTAATACGGGTATTATGACCAGGTAACATAATCGAAGAAATTATGCCTTATTGTCTCTATAATAAACAACATTGTCTACATTACTTGAAGTAAATACCATATTTCACGGATTTTAGCAAAATTTATAATATAAAATTGCTGAAACTATAATATTTGCATAGAAAAATTGCTGTTAATTTTAAATTAATATAGTAACATACACACATGATGTTATAATACCATTTCAAAGTAAATTTCAATAAAAGTAAGAAGAAGAAACATGACATTTTCAATAGGAATTTTTTTTATATATGTCTTGCAATTTAGTTTTGCATCCTAATGGCTTCAGTTTTTCTACAAATATTATTATTTTGAAAAACTTTTTAAGATAGTTGTATAAAAAATCTAGTCGATATTTGTATTGAAAATCGTCTTAAATACCATATAAAACACCAATAATAAGGTGGCTATAAAAGAAGGGTCAAGAAAAAAGGCAAAGCAACAAAAAATACTGCATATAGACAAGAAGTAACAGCAATAAATTAGACAGGAAATCAAATTACCATATTTTAAATATATTGTGATTTTAACTAGGTATGCGTTTTTTTTCAGAACTGGATGGACTAAATTAAGTGAAAATGTTAGACGTTAGATTTAAAAACTTAATGTTGGTGCAATAATGTGAAAAAAATAAACTGAATTAAAAACCTCTTATCAGTACAAAACACTGTTATTGGCACCGCCGTAGCGGACAGTATGACTATATAAGAACGTCGACTCGACATTTCTATAGCTAGAGTTGAACAATATCGAATAATGCAATTCATACATACCATACCATAATTTGTGAAAAATAAAAAATATTAAGACGACCTTACGGCGAAGTTTTTAAGATTTAAAAATCGCTTTGGACGGATTATTGATCGAAAAGTAATTCTTATTTTAAGTAAAATTAAGAGGTTTGGTACTTTTCCAGTATTTGCAATTTTAATGTTAAAAGTGCTATATTTTTGTGGTTTTAGACGCAATTCCAAATTTTACATCATAGTTTTCAGAAAAAAATTTTTTTTGTCCTTTTTGAACTTCATGGTCATGTTGCGATTTTTACTGATTCGCAGTATTTCTTCCTGAATTTTTGGTGAGATTTAATTTAAAACTACAAACTTTTAATCCGACTTAAGTTCCACGGATATTTTGTTTTCTAAATTTATTAACAAAGAAATATAGTAAAACTGTAAAGTTCTATTATTAGAAAAATAGCTTCTGAAATGAAAACAAAGGCAAAATGTTTAAAAATTCAACTTTGATCCACTGCACTTTAGTAGCTTTGGAAATGAGGTATAATTTATTTTAATCAAATTATCAGTACAATTATCTGAAATGAAAAATACAAAGATTTTGCTTGTAAATCAGTGTAATTAAAAATAGTTCAAATATGCTGAGGTCCTTGGAAATTTATCTTCACAGATTGACGTGGTTGAGTAGAGTCCCTTGCCCATTTTGGTAATTTGAATTTAATTTTCTTAGTTTTCCAATAATTTAGCACAAACTAGAAATAATGCAAAAATAATAGAAAGCGGAGCGAGATCCATGCCAAAATTGTTTAATCTTTTTTTATTTTAGTTTAAGTTCTTTTAGCCTATTATTAAAATTTACCCATAGTTGGTTAGGATTATTTGGACAAATACTTACTTTTCATGATTATTTATTCAAACTGTAGAGTTTTGCTCGATTTCAAATTTAAATCTAAAGAAAACTGATTATGTGATCAGCACAATCTTAACTTTTACTGTTGAACTATTCAATATTAAAACACTAAAACAGAAGAAAAATCGATGTTGTGCTGTTTTAGATTTTGTTTGCACTTTGTAGATATGTACTTACATACATATGTTAGTATGTACTATATGGAAAAAATCTTTAATAGTTTAGCTTTCATTATTATCCTTCCACACGAAGTGTAACAATGAAAAATTTGTATTCTTGAGGTTAGCCCTTTAAGCGGCAAAATGCTTTCTTTAAGATACACGTCTTTGAAAGTTTAAAAATTGTAATTCCTGTAGAAAAATTAAAATTAACTTGTGCCCATTAAAAAGAAAATACGCTAAAGAATATTTTAATTTTCATAATTTTTGAGATATTCAATTCATTACCATACCCATGGGTTCCAATAGTTACTATACCATGCATGATAGTTCTTATACAATGAAGGGCACTTATTATATTCGGCGTACAAATGAATACTCTCGACCAATAATTAAGAAAAATAATCTGATTTTGAAAGTAACTGTTTGGACAAAAAGCCTAAAAATATGCAAAAGCTTTCTCTAAACACGGCTACACTCTAAAATTAAAGTATTTTATTGAGCTTGGCTTTTCCGACGGGGTTATAATCAATTTATTTGGGTACGGTTTTCCGTCCACCCCCGTCAAATTTGGTTTGTGGACAAACCGGTTTCGGCTGTTTGCCATCTTCAGTGTTCTTTTCGTACTAGTTGCGTTCTATTGTCAGTTGTGCTTATATAGTTCGTGTTATTGCGTTCGTCCCTTTCTGTCTTTTTTGCCTGCATCTCTCCTTTTTCGTTTGTCCCTTTTTACCTAATTTGTCGATCCCTTTTTCATTCGTCTTTTTTTTTTTTTTGTTCTAACTAAATCCTTTTACGGTCATGCTTGCTGTCCGTTTTTGTCCATGTGTGAACCTATTGGGTTTTTTTTTATGTGACATAATAATCTGTAATTGTACGTTTGTGATGTTCTTTATTGCTTTGGTCTTGTGCACCTGCGTAACGTTTTTGTGTTGGTGTAGTGTTTGTTTTCCTGTAAAAATGTTTCAACGGTTCAAATATTGTGTCCGAAGCAGTGTTTATCTGTTCATTTATTATTCGTCCGTCAAATGTTTTTTGTTTGTATATTTCCATGTCTTCTAATACATTTAGTCTTCTTCCTTTGTGCTGGGTATGAAGCAGTTTAACCGTTGTCTTTATATGTCCTGGTGTACATTTGTTGTTAAATATATGGTTCGCAAAGTTTGATTCTGGAGTTGATTTTGGTTCTCGTAGTTTTCTGTTATAGTCTCTAATGTGTTCCCTAAATCTGGTCTTGATTTTTCGTCCTGTTTGCCCGATGTGGCCATAATGGCATGTACAAGTTAATTTGTACACTCCTTGTCTGTCCAGTATACTTGCCTCGGTTGTCTTATCCCGTAGTATTCTGCCCAGGTTGTCCCCCGTCCCGAATGCGGTATTGATGCCGCGTTCCCCAAAGAATTTCGCCAGTTTGTACGTTGATTTTCCCATCCCCTCCCTCCCCTCTCCTGTTCTTTGTCCGTTCTAAATTGTTTCCTGATATTATCTACGAGGTGCTTTCTGTATCCGTTGTTTTCCGCTATGGTGTATATTGTTTCCATTTCCTTCATATACATTTGCCGTGTTAGTGGTGTTCTCTCTGATTATCTGGACCTAACGATCAGGAGGAACATAATCTCGAACAGAATTGAATATGGAATATACAGGAAACCAACAGCAACGGACACAATAATACACAACTCATCGGATCATCCCCGGCAACACAAGAACGCAGCAAACAGGCAGTTAATAACAAGACTCGAGAGAACACCATCAAATGTTTTTGAAAATTTTACTGCAAGTGCAACAGAAAAAAATTGAATAATTGTATGGAGCAACTTCCTAACAAGTATGAAATTTACTATTTGGGTTTCAGTTTTACTTTATAAATCAGATCCGCTATTCTGTCGTCGTTCTTACGTATTTTTTTTATTTTTTTTTTTTTTCAAAAAGGATTCTACTTCTGACAATATGTTAGTATATTAACAGTATGTACGTACATAAATATAATTTTTTCTAATATATTTGGGTTAAGGAATAAATATCAAAGTTCGTGTAAGAATCGAGACATTATTTCACAACAGCATCGGTTATTACATTCTAAAAATATACTACAAAAGATTTTTAAAAATATAACATAAATATTTTGCATATAGAAAAATCATTCTATTAAAAAAAAATCATTCTGTTAAATAATAAACCAAATATTTAATTAAATGTCTACATAGAAGTCAGAAAATATACGCATAATTTGAATAAAAAATTATATTATTACTTGAGTTTTACGTTGAAGTTTGTAAAAAAAAGGATATTATTTAAAAAAAAAATTTTTTTTTGTTATAAAAGTAAACTGCAATTTTTTTCCGATAAAATTACATTTATTTTAGCAAAAATTATAGTAAATACAGAAAAATATCATCGATTACTTATGTAATAAGCTTATATAAATACTAAATATAGTGTATGTGAATATTAACTGATGTTATTGTAAGACTATGAGTATAATAATTTGACATCACACGATCAAAATTCATTACTTAAAAAACTTCACAGTTGTTTTATTGCATGATTTTGTATTACTAAGTTAATATAATTAAATTTTATGTCATGCAATGTTATTTCTTTCATGGTATTTTAAAACCCACAGTTTTAATTTACAGTAAGAATGCGCAATATAGAGTTTTTTTTATAAAGTTTAAAAACATCTATTAAACATTCTAACTTTAATTTAAATAAAATTCTATACAAAATGTATAGTAAATAGTAAAAATAGTAAATAGTAAAAAATAAATTATGTGTACACCTCATAGATTATAATAATCCACAAATTCCACAGTGCGACGATAGCAACTAGGATTCAATCTCACAGGTTTCCATTGCTTCTAAATAATTGTTAAAATTTATGTAAAATAAAAGAAAAGAAAAAAGATATTAAAAATATACAATTTAGGAGAAGCTTTAAATAGTTAAAGAACTTTAGTGAAAATTTTCTTGAAACAGTTTCAAAATGTAAACAATTTACTCTTGCACGTAAAAAATAGATTGCAGGAGGAGAGTTGCAAATGTTTTTGTTACTGCAATAAAAGCACCTAAAAGCTAAGGCATTCTTCATTTTAAAAAGCAAATGATCATAAGAAAAGTTAAGTTATTTCAATGACGCTCAACATCATTCATTAGTTTGATTAAATTCCTGTTTTTTAATCATGCTCAGTGTATTTGATCTCATAGTTTTTTTAGTTTCTAAGCTAATTGGCGTAGTAACACTTAGGCAGACAGATTACAACATATTAAATACGGAGTAGGAAAATATTTAAATCAACTAAACTGTAGAAATAGGCATTGGTGCAGAAGGGGGTATTATATTTGGAATGGCTACAACACATGCTCCAGCACGACTATATGTCAACAGTGATAATTGAGACCACTCATTTGTTTCAGGATCATACTCTTCGACAGTTTTTAAATAATGATTTCCATCATAACCACCAACAGCCATTAAACGATCACCTAGCAAAGCACAGCCGATTGCATCTCTACCAATGCTTAGGGAACAGATCTGAAAAGCATATGTATATTTTACTCAAGTTGAAAAAGCTTTTCATCAATTTTGTTAAAACTAACCAATGTCCAGGTATCAGTTCCAGGATCATATCGCTCGACTGTGTCTGTACGGCAAACTGAAGGATTACTAGCAGGACAATCATGACCTCCCAAAGCATAAATAAAACCATGAGCAACAGCGACCTTTAACAAATTTTTTTTTACAAATTAGTCATTTCATGTGCAATAAAACTTACCCCAACACCTCCTCTGCGTTTATTCATAGGAGCGCGCATAGTCCATTTGTTAGTATGCGGATCAAAGCATTCTATAGATCTATGGCAAACCGAACCGTCGCGACCACCGACTACATATAAACGGCCACCTAATACGGCTACACCAGCAGTTGAGCGCATAGAATACATAGGAGCCACATAGCTCCAAGTACGTGCCACAGGGTCCCATCTTGAAAAAAATAACAATTTTTAACAAACAAACCAACAAGCAAATCAAACAAATTACCTTTCTACAGTATTCAAATAGCTCCAACCATCGTGACCACCAACTGCATATAAAGGACCTTCTAAAACAGCTACACCTAATCCATGGCGATGAGTTCCCATTGGATTCAATGGAGCCCAAGCTAAAGTATTTAGATCTAAACTTTCTACTGTGTTGAGTGTTTTCAAACCATCACGACCCCCAACAATAATTAATTTATCATTCATTACAGCTACGCCAAATTGCAAGCGGCGTGCTGCCATATTTTTCCATACAGTCCATTTATCTAAACGTGGACAGTAGCTTTCTATACTAATAGCTCCCTTAAAATTTTAACAATGCGATACATTATAGAAAACGTTAGTCAAAGGATAGATTTCAACAGTGATTACCTTATGAGCATCCATTCCACCTACAGCTAGTATTCTACCTACAGTGGATTTTCTGGGTTTCGTACGTTCTGAAGATATGAGAGATCTTCTTTCAGGTAATAAATGCCATTTTAATGCTTCCATTACCAACTGCTGGCATTCATTGGAAGCACAAACACTTTCTACATGATCCATTATAAAGGAAGGTTGAAGCAAAGGCAATCTCACCAATGCCAATAATTCAGGAATGTGTTTTTCTCGAACGGCAGGATCATGTTGTATCCACGACATTAAACTGTGAAACACATCCTGCTCGGAGGGTACATTAAGGTCATCGCTTGCAAGTAATTTCCCCAATTGCTCGACATTTAATTGAAAAAATTCCTGATTTTTACAAACCTTAAAAAGTCGATAAACAGCAGTGAAACAAAACAATAAATTCAATATTTCCATTACTTTGCATACCTGCATAAAGTGTTGGCATGTATAGGCTTTGGCCAGTCTTAAAAGTGTATTACAACTCTGTTGTTCGGCAAAGAATGCAAATCCTAAGCAATTTGAGGGATGTAACTGTCTAGCTAAGAAGTTACAACAGGCGGTAACTACTGCATTAAGTTGCAAAAGGCAGGCTGTAGCTAACAGCGTTTCAACTGTATCCTCACGTAACTCAATAAAACCCGTGTAGCAATATTGCACAAGTATTTGCAATGCATCTCCATGCACTTCGCCCAGTGTTACTTCTTCTTCTTTGGTTTCCCGCAGAGATCCAGTGAACATGGCAGAAAAATAAGCACTCGACGCAGATAATACTAAGCGATGTGCAGGCACTCTACAATAAAATAATTTTAAACAATAATAATTTAATTTAAATAATTTAAGACAATTTTCTAAAACAACAAAGAGTATTTCCGAATAGATTTTCTATAATTTTCGTTTGTAGATAATTTAAAAACGCTTTAGCTCCATATTCGATTATAGCTAAATTTTGTTTTATTCCATTGTAAATTTTGGTTTAAGCGCAATTTAGATTTGCAGCTTGTACACATTTTCTATACATTTTGTAACATTTCGAGATTTGTATGCATTTTGATGCACGTTTAAAGTAAAATCTTGAATAAATAGGTCGGAAGCAAAGGTGTGCATTTTAAAACGTGCCATTATTTAATGTGAATGAAAAAGGCGTACCTTTATTGCAAGAAAGGAAACAGTTGAAATCCTTAATTTCTACGTTTTGTAGACTAAAATAGAAATAGTTAGATCAGTAACCATATTGTGCAAGAAACAATACACAGGGAGTTTCGAATGGTATACAAAGATGGAAGCGCACATTGCATAGGAAAATGCAGTACGGCACGAATTATAAGTAGGATTGCGGAAAGCAGTGAATGAATGTGACTGCCATGAATAACCTCGGCTGTAAGTAGATACTGGGAATAAAGCGAGACTCTGCGTAGAAATAAGACCCCGGTTAGAGTGGAGTGTAACTTGGTGGATTTGAGAGATGTGTGTAAAGATTATTTTGTAGTGTTTTCTTTTAGCAACTTAAGGGGATAAAAAGGGTATGTATCTGCAATGGTGCATTTGTTAATCAGGTTACTGTACGATTACAGTAAAAACAATTAAAGTATAACAATTAAAAATAAAAAAGGATTTCATTGTTAGGAATTATTTATCTGAAATCCAATATTTAATTAAGTTACAGGCAAAGCAGCAAGTTGAAAGAAATTTAAAACAGTATTCGTATTGTTGACAAAGCTCTTTATGCGGCCATGATACGTTTCATCATCTTTTAATAAGGATAGGTTATTCCCTATTTAGGTTTGGTTTTGCAAACTCTGAGATTTTACCGATACCATTTTGTTAATATTAAAACTTTTCTGGAAGACCTCCCGAATATATTATTGTGCACTAATCGTGGAAAGCTCACAAATTTGGTCTCCTGGCAAGACCAAGAAGCTATGTATGTCTTCTTTTAAAACTTGAATTAGTAGAAATAACCGAAAATTTTTTACGATATGAAGTTTCTATCAACCTATTTCAAGCTTAGCTGGGTTTAATCAATAAACGCTAATACCAAATTGAAAGGAAATGTTACGTAGAAAATAAACTTTTCCAAAGTAGAAATAAATTCTAACGTTTGTTGCAACATTTGTTTTCGTTATTATCTAAAAAGTAAACGTGTCGGAAAAATGTTTCAGTTCACGCTATTTATTTTCTTAAAACTAAACAAAATGTTGATTTCATGATTGCAGAATTTCCGAATCTTGAGATTCGCTCTTTTATTAAGTTACCAAAATTTGCAACAACATCATCTGTGGGTTCTTCTAAATCAAGAATTTCATATATTGTATTATTTACCAAGTTCTAAATAATAAGTTAATTTTTCCTACAAAATATATATACAATGAATTATTACACACAATAAATTTACTCAAATGTTCTTTAAAAGTCGACTAACTGACTGACTGACTGTTCCAGCTTTGTTGTTATTTATATTTTCTTTTAATTTACTACGACCTACACTGAATGGTGGCATGAGAAAAAAAAACAATCAAGAAAAACTGCAACAATATATACAACAACGACAACAAAAACATCAACATAACAATACCATTTATGAATAAAGGAGTGAATGAACGAGAGTCAACCGATTATTATTACAAAGAAACTAATTGATCATTCCTTACACGATGAAGAATAGAAGAATTTTAAACAGTGTAACGTATTATCTACGCATATGTGGACATATGAACAAGAAAACTAAACTTTTATAGTTATAAAAATATACATATCTATATGTCTACAAGCACACAATAACAATTATAATATACTAAAACTTTTTTTAAATATCCACACATTCAATTCACTTTCTTCGTTTCGCGATCACTACTCATTGTCTACAACAGAAGCAATCTCCGCAAAGAAAACAGCCATTTAAAGTCGAAAAAAAAATCTGTGAAACAAAGAAAATCGTCTTTGCAGATTGTGGAATTGTAACAAAGAGATGATG
Source organism: Trichopoda pennipes (assembly GCA_030448955.1). Lineage (NCBI taxonomy): Eukaryota > Metazoa > Arthropoda > Insecta > Diptera > Tachinidae > Trichopoda > Trichopoda pennipes. Next base: position 3,891,096 of record JASKUP010000010.1, on the reverse strand, counting down.
CTGTTTATGGTATAATGGTGGGAAATAAGCGTGCTATTTGTTTGTTTTCTTTGGATATAAACAAATTAAATTTTATTAATTAGGGTTGCGCACCATTAAGAAAAATTCACAAAAATGGATTCCACATAATTTTAAAATAAAAATTAACTTTTCGATATAGAAGTATATAATTAGCATGAATACATTATATTTGTTAATAATGCTATAAGGCAAAGGAATAGATATTAATCAACTTATAAATCATGACTAATTGAGCCAAAAACATTATTAATTGAAATTAATTTTTTTTAGAATTTTTACAGTGTTAAAATATTAAAATGAATTATTTTTCCATTTAAACATATTATAAATTTAGAGCAATGGCTAAAACTCTGGAGAATCAAAGTAAATGAACAGAAATGTGTTCACGTAACATTTACATTGCGCAGGGAAACATGCTTGCCAATCAAGATCAACAATCAAGTAATCCCGCAGCACAATGAAGTCAAGTACCTTGGCATTTACCTTGATCGCCGGCTTACGTGGAAGTCTCATATTGATGGAAAACTGACTCAGATGAAACTAAAAGCAGTGCAACTGAATTGACTTATCGGTAGAAACACTACCCTGAAATTGGATTGCAAACTTTTGTTGCACAAAGCGATTTTAAAACCCATCTAGTGTTATGGAATTCAATTATGGTGTAGAGCCTCAGCATCAAATATTTTAAAAACTCAAAAGTAACAAAAGGAAATTCTCCGTATGATTACAGCAGCTGCATGGTATATTAAAAACTCCCGTATTCACGAAGACATAGGCGTGTCCTTGGTAAGAGCAGAATTCGCTAGGTTCACGATTAAGTATATCGACAAACTTGAAACAAACTCTAACCCACTCGCACGCAACATCCTTAATTCTGGCGGCCATACTCGGTTGAAAAGGAGGAATAACCTTGCTTTCATCCGAGCACAAGACAGATGACTTTCTAGATTTAGCACACGTTGTAACATTACTTTGTGGTCTAGCATTGGCTAGCTTCAAATAAATTTTTAGTATTAAGATTTGCACACTTAGCGTTAGTTCATATATGAAGATTCAATAAATAAGTAAATGTACATAAAAAAAAATTAATTTTTATTTTACTTACATTTTTTCCAAAAGTCTTAAAAAACTAAGTACTTATTTCTAAAAATTCTATATTGCTTTTTGTTTTAGGTGTGGTGCATCCAAATAGTTTCCTTAAACTTGACTGATGAATATTATCAATCAAGCAAATGATTGGAGATACTCCGCCATTTTTGATAATGATTTCGATGAAGCTGGCAAAGCATTCATACTGTGACAAAAAGCAGAATAAGAAACTAAATATTTTCTTCTCCGACAAGTTTGCAATTAATCGAAAAACAATTTTCGATACCATAACTTAGGTTATTGCAAACAAATAATATTTAATAAATTTTTTTCTGATTACGAAAAAGTTTCCAATAATATTTGTTGTATTATTTAGATTAATTTTTTATATTTGAATCCAGATATAATAGATCTGTAGTTATCGAAAATTCAGAAACGCGAAAAAACTGCGGTGACAATCACACCGTAAAAAGTAAAAAGGCCTCTCTTATACAATTAAATTTTCTTAAATTTGCAAAGCATGCTGTGTTCAATAAAAATTATTTTTATTTCTAAAGTTAGAATGTATATATATATACTGAAAAATTTATTCTATATGTTAATCCGTATAAATATTTATGTGTAATCTAAACGTTATCAGAAAAAGTTTGGTTGTTAAGCTATAATTGAAAAACATGTAAGCATACAAGCTTTCACATTCATATTCGTAGAATGGCAGTCAGTATTTAATAAAAATGACCTTTTTATCCAAAATAGTGTATTCGTGTTGATACATTTATATCGCTTTTAAAAAAAATAAAAGTACCAACTGTGGAAAAAATTATCGTTCGAATTTTCCTTTCAATGTAAAAAATTTTAAATTTTGTGTTAATGCCACTATTGTTGCACAATATACATACATACGTGCATACATTAGCTGCCTTTCCAATTTGTTCAAAGTTGAACCAGTCTAATGAACGTACTACAAGAATTATTATTCTTTTGTTAAAATAGATTTCTTACTGAAGACGTTTTATTGCTCCATTAAATATACATATTTATTGCGTACACTTACCTACGACCATCAATGCCTGCTATAAGAACAACATCACATAGCTGTTGATTCTCCAAGTATAGTTGCATACGTTTAAGGACACTTTCAGCGTGATCGCGGCAGCGAAAAAACTCATCTTGACTAACGGCTGAGTTTAAACTTCCTAAACTATAATCACGGGTCAAAGATTCTGCATCGGTAAGTAATGATATGCGGGCCGAAGAGGAATTTGTAGATTCACGACTGGGGCTTTCTTTGTTTGTAGTGTTGGCCATGATCTTAATCAAACATAGAACACAAGTTTTCAGTGGGGAATGAAGTGCAAAACAATGCAATCTTTTCTTAATATGTAGTTTCCGGTTTTTTTTTATGAAATTGACAAATTAGTTTCTTTTTCAGTAACAACTTTAGTATGTTTTTTTTTTGTTTGTGTTTAGCAAATCAAAGATCAACTTTTATTTACACTGCATTGAAATAATTCTTAATTTTCGCAAAATAAAATCTCACTGTAACGGTATGTTTTTCATTAGGAAAAACAGAAACAGAGCAATTTTTTTGTGTTGCTATAATAAAATGAAATTAAGACCGTCGTTGTAGACGCACGTTAAACAACTGAACTAGTACAACCAGCATTATTAATGTGGTAAGCTTTGCAGTAGTAGTGAAAACAGCAGCAGCACTGCACCTGGCTTCTTATATTTGCTGACTCTTGAGACAATGCACTACACCATTCTGTTCTACCAACAAAAAGAAAAACTCACACAAATACAGAATAATATGAGAATGTTTATATGCCCTGTAATATCACAATTGAACAGCAACGATATAGTTTGTAATTTTTCTAAATATTATTTATTATATTTGGCGTGAAAGGAGGTGCGGTTGGTTAGTTACACCGTAGTAGTAACTGATTTTTTTTGTTTTTGCTCAATAACAAGAGCCAAAGAAAAAAGACGCACTTGCACTTGATTAATAAAATAAACTGAACGTCGTCTTTGCTTCAGCGGCGTATATGTTTAATAGTCTCTCTGGATCTTTCTTGCCCCTGCTTTACTTCATTTATATTTTGTAGTTATTTTATTGAAATTTTATTGTTTGCTTTATTAATATGATGTTTATTTTTTCTTTATGTTCTTTGTATCATTCTTTTGCATTTTGTTGTTGGTTGACGTTCTTTGTTTTGATGAATATTTTGTTTAAAATTATATTTGCAAAACAAAATAATGATACCAGATTGTTATGAAACTAATACCTACGCCAGGGTAAGGAAAGTTATTCAGTGCAACCTTTAAAGAGAAAATTTAATTGCTTTGTTTATACACTTCAGCCTATCGTATTTTTACCAATCCTATTTATTTCTCTATATTATTATCCTGGAAGAACCGGCATATTAAAAAAGAATATTAGTTTAACCTTTTCAATTTCACCTCAAAATAATAAAAAGAGTTTATACAAAATTATTAGCAATAATACGCCGCTAAGACAGCAAAACTTGCACAGGTCCTTTAAATCGGATTCGCCTCAAATGCTTTTAAGCTTTAGTTGCTTATCAAACTAATTTGATTTACATACTATATTCTTAAGAAGTTTCTGACAATGATATATAATTTCAATTTTAGAAGCCACTTATCTATTTAATATATGTATTTGAATGCTTAGGGCATCAAGGAAAATACAATAATTTAATTCATAAATTATGTGACTCTTAATTTTGGAGCATTCTAATAAACAGAGGCATTATACTTAGTGCTTAACAAATAACAAGTATTCCTAAAAATTATAATTCACTGATATTAAAAGGTTGTTTTATATAACGTTTTAAAATACTAAATGTTAAGCAGTTTAATGTAAAACACAGCGCCATGTCAATACAACTACTATGTAATTTTCAATAACAGATATTATAGTTGTAATGACGTAGGACATTGTTCCATTTAAGAATATTGTAAAAAATTCAAATGTTTATAATTCGAAAAAAAAAACGATCAACTCGTTTTCAATCAAAAATTTTTACTTAAAACTCCCTCAGCTAAAAGAAATAAAAATATAAACCTTTGCAACTTTTATTAAAGAAATCTATTATGCAGTTTGCACTTTTTCTATATAAAAACGTAAAACAGTAATGTTCAGGATCAGGAGAAATTTAATTAAATCAGGGGGCTAATCTGTATTTCGCTTCGAAGCAAGAAATCATCAAATTTTTCAAAAAAATTTTGAAGTATGTCATAGAAAGGAAGTAGAAAAGCATAAAAGTACTGTCATAAATATTAAACATATTACAGCATATATTCACATATTGAAGATGTATGTACACAACTAGAAGAATTATATAAATTAAAACTTTAGATCTGCTAAATAATCTTATCAATGCCTCATGATGAATGAATCATATTTTTTTATTTCGATTAAATTTGTCTTATCTTAATTGAGAAATATGTTTTTAATAAAATTGCATTTACTTTCAGTTTTGCTTTTTTCTCTCAAAGTTAAAAATATATTTTGCGTGTGCAATTTTTTTAATAAAATATTTATTGATTGGGGGAAGTATTACGCTTTGGTGTAGATGGTGGTAAATCCATTGTTTTACAAACCCAACCTGCAATATCAACTTCCTCGACTTCAGCCTTACGTATCCAAGCGTGATTCTATAATATAAAAACAAATATTTTAGAATAGAATATATATATATATATATATATATATATATATATATATATATATATATATATATATATATATATATATATATATATATATAAATTATAATCATTACCAATAAGGTTTTTAAATCAGCTCTTTCATCAGGATTTTTCTTTAGACATATATCAACGAAATCCTTAAATTCGTCAGTAAATACATCGTGTTCTAACTTTGGTGGTGGCTCATTCACTATATAATCCAGCAATTCAAATATAGCCATTACTTTTGGTTCCACTACTGTTTGAGTGCCATCTTCATTTTTTTCATCGAATATAGCTGCTATTGTTTTCGCATCTGGTGGAGGTATAGGATACATGCCTATTGCCATTTCTACTAATGATAATCCTAAAGACCAAATATCTGATTGCACTGAATAGTGAGTGCCTTGCAGTCGTTCAGGCTAAAATAAAAATAATTAATGACTTTATTAGTACATCAACTTTTATTTGGTTTAACTGATACAGAATAGCGTACCGACATATAACTCCTGGTGCCAACAAAAGAATTAGCCATAGAGTCTATCAGTTGACCAGATACACCAAAATCACAGATTTTTATTTCTCCACTGCTGTTAACCAAAATATTACTTGGCTTAACATCTCTATGCATAATGGCATGTTTCTCCCTTAAATAACTGAGGCCTTTTAGTACTGCCAATGTTATTTTGCCTAATATAGATTCTGGTATTTTTCCAGCTCTTTTTAATATTAAATCTAATGAACCACCATCCATATATTCCATACAAATACTGATTTCACCATCACTATAAAATGCACCATAGAAGCCCACAATATGCGGAAAGTTGCACTCGTGCAAGACTTTTAGCTCACGTATTATTTGTTTTTTTATGGCTGGCTTTACTTCTAAGTGTATTAACTTTCTGGCCATTATTAGGTGAGTGGGTATATGTCGCACTTTCATCACAACGCCGCCGTTTCCAGATCCCAGTTCACCTAATTTTTCCAAATCGTCATCTGATAGCTCTCCTATTTTTTCCTTTTGACTTAGGAATACTTTAATGCGCTTCCGGGCAGTGTCATCCATTTCAAGTTCCTCCAGTGTTTCAGTCAACGCCTCAATGCTCGTCTTCGGCTTGCCCAGCAAACTATGTTTTCTTTAATTTAACTTTTTAATGAATTTTTGTACAACAAAACAAAAAATTATGCAAGCAAACAATGAGGAAACTAAAAGCCTTAGAACAGAAGTAGTAGATGTAGAGATATTGTTGAAGTTATTACTACACTGAAAGGATTAGTTGGTTAACGTAGAATTGAAAAATAGTTCACACAAATTAATCGCGCTTGATATCAATAATGCAGCTCAATCAAAACAAGATGTGACATCAAGAAAAAGCATTCCACAGCCATAAGGAACCAATCTAAGTACAACGACGAATACTTTTTTAAATCATCTACTCAACAATACTATGTATGTGTGTCGATTAATAAATGATATAGAAATTTAGTTCTAAATTTAAAATGACTACGTGTACAATAATTCTCAATTTGTCGGCCATAGAGAATATTTTTCGAAATTCTACAAAATGAAAACTATTTTTCACTTTTGCAAAACACCCGACCATCGTTATGATTCTATTTTAAGAATATTGTTGGATAGTTTACTAGTTAGATCATTCGTTATACACAGTTTTAGTCTATATAGATGTATTTAAAGCAATAAAATATACTAAACAACAATAATAGAAATATTAAGAAAAATGCTTATCGAAAGTAATGAATATTTACTCTGTGCCAGAAGGAGTTTTAAATGGTGGTGTTGGTACCACCTGTGACGAAACGGCTGACGCATCCACTGGAGGCAGAGTCAAGTTTAATTTATTTTTCGACATATTCTTACTGTATTTATTAATGTTGGGCAGCTGTTTCAAAAGCTGCTTCTTAGATATAATATATATATAATTTTTTATATATTCAATTCTTTTACAACTTCAACGAAGTTACACCCAATTTTTGTTATTTTTCGTTTTATTCTATATTTTCCTTTATTCATAAATATAAACAGCCGGTTACAGCGGTGAAGTTGGCTGCAATTTAAGCAATGATACAATATGGTAGCATATGTTTTTTGTTAATCTCTATTGTGGATGTGGCAATATTATATGGATAAATTTTATAAAAGTGATGTCAAGTCTTTAAATTATGAAAATACATACTATTAATTTAATAATAATATTTACAAAGTTATATGATATACAATTCAAATATTTAGAACTAACTTCTAATTAAAATCAACGAGATTTACAAAAATAAAAGAATTGTAAAAAATTAGTCTGCTTATAAACATTATGGCTTTTAATATTACGAAAAAATAAATTTCAGAAACTGCAATGACACAAAAATACTAATAATATCTCAAAGTATAAAATATTTCGGAGGTTGCTAAAAATAGTATTTTTTCCTGAGCAAATTCATAATTTCTGCAGGATTATTGATTGGCCAAATAAATAGGTTCATAAAATAGTAAATTGAATCTTTATAAAACTTTGTTTTATTAACCATTTACACAGTGAAGCAAATTTAGAAGACTTTTTTACGAGAATTTTAAGATAAAATTGTGTATGTAAATGCTATAAATTAAAAAATAACTGTTAGCCACAAATTATTGTATGCATATTACTATATTTTTAAAGGTAAAGCTTATAAAAGGTGTATTTAACTAAAAGTTTATAAGTATAATGACTACGAGTTAAACATTTCACTAATGTCCTATTACATATTTGTAGTACAACATTCATGGATGGCTGACTAACGAAGAAATAACAATTTTATTTTCATTTTTTTTAACTATTACCAGATTAAACTTTTCCATTTTTAAATAATAACCTTTCATCAGACTTTTTGTAAGCATTTAAATTTTTTTTTATTTAATTTTAGAATATTTTATAATTTAGTTATATACATATTTTAAATTATATTGCTAATTTTGAAAATAAAAAATATTTAAAGTCGAAGTTGTAAAAAAATTTACATTCAGACCAAATTTCGCGCTGATTTGTAGGTACTTAAATGATAATTTTTTATAATGATAGAAAATTTAAATTTATCATAATCATACATTAGAGAAAAATATAACTGAAAACTAAATTTAGTTTCAAATAATTGTTCTTTTGTTTTTTTTTTCATTAAAATTCTTTTCTATTGCAGCTACTTCCGAATTTTTTGGTTCCTACATCAATTTGTATACATAAATTTTTCCGATTGTAAGTATTAATTTTTAAATCATAAGTTTTTCAAAAACATAATTTTAAAAATTTTATTAATCTTTTTATTAATATAAATTTTCCATGTACTTTTGCAAAATCGAAAAGTATTTTTTTTTTTAATTACGTTTAATACAAGTAGGTACATACTTACATTGCCGTTTACATTGTTTTGTTTATGTGCTTAATAATTAGAGTAAAATATTTTCCAATAAATGTGTAAAAAATTAATTAATGCTTAATTATTAACTATTCTTTTATTTATTTTCAATTTCTTCTACTTACGTACATACTCATTTGTATTTGCATTATTTTGTATTTAATTTTGTTGTAATCAATATTTCTGCATTGTTTTTATTTTATAACTCCGCCCTTTTCTGGAAACCTTTTTCTTCCCTTTTTTCATCAAGTTCTCTAGCTATCTCTGTCTTACACAAGTATGTTTGTTTAATATAAGTTGCACTAAAACAAAAACTCACAGTATTTATAGCAGTTGCTGTGTTTGTTATCTGTTTAGTTGGTGATGTTTTATTGTTGCAAATACTTGTATACGTACATATATCCATATATGTATCTATGTACCTATATTTTTTTATATGAGGATTAATGATGAGTCAATTAACTTGACTTTCTTAGTAGCCATATTGGTATTCATAAATGCCTAGAGATTTGATAATGTACATATATATATATATATATATATATATGTATGTATATGCATATGTATTTTGCCACCCAAAATTAAAACTAAAACATTAATCTTAAAAACAAAAATTTCCTTAAAAAAAAGAATGTTACAATTAATTTAAAAAATATTTTTCTAATACCTACTATTTTTAAAAAACCTTGAAATTTTTGTTTGTACCTATTCGATTTAAGGTTGTTGCAATTAATCAATTTAATTATTAAAATCCATCACCTTTTTTGAACTGCTGTTATAATGCTTAATGTGGATTTATTTTATTCAAGTAGTCAAAATACCAAATAAACAAAAACAATTAAAAATTTATTTATTAGATGAATAAATTAATTTCTAAATTTGCTTACACATAGACCTCGCTGAACACGGAGGTAATTTAACTTGTTAATTAAAAGTCCTGTCTAACAAACGATTCCCGGAATTTTTAAGTTCTTGTGCAACATGACACAATTTTCTTTTGTATTTATGTATCTATTTATGTAGATATACTTATGTACAGACTTCTATGTAAGTACGTTTAATTATAACCAAAAAATAAAATAAAAATGCCTGTTTGTGTTTATTAAATTTACTTTTTAGCTTCCTCGCACGGAGACATTTCTGAAGAGATACGACATTGTTATTGATGTAATTAATTTGTTTATTACAATAAATGAATAAATAAAAATATGCAGTTACGGTATTAAAACGGCATGTATTCACCATCGCTGTCACACTGCTGGAAAATAGTTTACCGTCGGAGAAATAATTTTTTTTTTTATTTATTTAATATTATTATTAGTATTAAAAATACTCTTTTAAACATTTATAGATATGTATACATTACAATGAGTTATATTTAACAAAATTTGTTATATATCCTCCAAATTGATGTGGGTTCCGCTCATCCCTCACATGGGTCGGAGAAGTAGAGAATTTCGCCAAAAGTCAAACTTGTTAAATCGAGACTTACTTGTAAATTAATTAGTCGTTTCAAAATGGCGGATTATTTATGTATTGTCGTTTATATACTTTTGAAATAAAGCTGAAGAAACAATAATAATTCTAAGAAAATATTCGTAGTAGGGTGCATTTAGGACATTTCGTATAACACCGATTTCGAATATGCTTTTTGAAAGCAACAACATCAGCTAGAAATACAGATTTGTCAACAGATAGGCTCTTTAATAGTCAGGACACTTCACTTATATTGCATTGCAAGAAAATGAATCGAAAAATGTCATCTGTAATGCAAAAGATTATCAAGAAATTTAGTCTTAAATGAAAGTTACACACTGACTACTTTACCTTCAGTTTACCTTCATCTTTGCTGATGCATCAAAAATTAACGATATATGTACTAAGCTTCAGTGTTACGTACAACACTGGCATAATGAACAATTCGATTTTACCCCACCACACCTCTTCATTCACTGCAGAAATCATTGTTGTGATGGAAATCATTAAAGTTATTATTGAATAAAGAAGGTTATTTTGCAGTATGCACAGTTTAGTTATCTTCATTAAAAGCCAACACCACAAACAATAACACAGTACAACAAATGATTTTAGGACTCAATTTTAAGAATTGCACGTGAAAGAAACCCCAAAAATAAGAACTTCTGCATCATTCGTTTTATCAAATTGCCTACATTTAATGGTCATATGGATTTTTTTGCTTAATGTGGGTTTTTAACACTTTTTCTGTGTTTTAACTGGGTTATATCTTGGTTTACCGTACAGAATACCTCTTCTGTGTCTGAAGCAAAGTTGTAGATATTGAATAGAAGAAAAAAAAAAGAATAATTTTCACCTTTTTTGCTTAATAACTGGATTAAAAATCCACAAATATGCTGCCGTGAGCCACAGTGTTGAAGCAGATCCAAGTTTGTTAATTTCTCGACGTTCTTAACAATTGGGGTTATCAGAAGTCACCATATGGGAAATTTTGCATTAGGATGTTACTTTGAAGTCTTACGAAATTAAACTGGTGCAGGAATTCAAGACGACCGATCATTCATATCGACGTAGATTCGCTCAATTCATTCAGGAACAACTGGCTGGTTTTTCTGAAAAAAATAATTTTTTCAGACAAAGCCCATTTTCAGTTATCAGGGTTTGTCAACAAGCAAAGTTACCGCATTTGGGCTTCTGAAAATCTATTTTTGAGAAGCCTTTGCACGCTTAACGTCGTACTGCATGGTGCGCTATGTGATCTGGAGGCCTGACTGGGCCATTTTTTTTTTTTTTTGCGAAAATGAGGCTGGAAATGCGGTAACGGTCAAAGAATCACGCAATCGCAAATTATCTTATTATTTTATTGAGTACTTAGCTTCTTTATTTACTTCTTAAGACTGACTTATTTTTCTAATTCTATTTAAAATTTTAATTTAATAATTTTCTAAATCTAGCTTAAGTAAAATATTCTTATGTTGCTGTCTGGCAAAACGTAGGAACAAAGAAGAATAGCGTAAAAACTAAATATACTCATACCGCAATGTTTCCCTACGTTTTACCAGTCGTTATTATCAATTGGGGTGTTGCGGATGTAACTCGCGAGATACTAACAACTCACTTTTGACTTATTATGGATATCACTGTCATGTGGTTTTAGCAGGATAGTGCCACATGTCACACGGCCAATGAAACGATAAATTTAATGCAAAGCAAATTTACCGATGGAATAATTTTACGACAATCAGCAGTTAAGTGGCCAGCGAAATCGTGTGATTTAACAATACTGGATTATTTTTTGTAGAGCTATGTTAAGGACAGAGTCTATACGGAACCAATCGAATCGATTTCAGCCCTAATACTCAAAATCCGTGATTAACGAAATAGGAAAACCATCTTGCCAAACAGTGATTAAAAACTTTGATGAAAGAATCGACATCTGTCAGCGTTATCATTTTTCATTCATAACTGCTCTTTGTAATACCATAAAAATTTGAATCATTTTAATCTAAAACCAACTTGTTGTCGAAAAACCTTTTATATATAATATATACGCCACAATAATAAGGAACATGCTTGTTAAGAAAAATATAATATAACAAATACTGCTCTGGATACCAGGCCATTGCCTAATTGAAGCGAAAGAGTGAGTACGCAGACAAAACAGCAAAAGAAGCAAATAATGCCCCACCCTTAACAATAAATAATTACAGCATTAATGATATTAAACAATTTTTAAAAGATCACTGGCTAACAAATAACCCCCACACCTGTTTGCGCAAACATCTAATTGTTACAGAATGATAAACCACAACCACAACAATTTTCGTAACATAAACAATTCTCTTAAATCCAACACCAATTATATAAATAGAAGACACATTGTGACATTTGAAAGGCTACGTTTCGGATATACCGATGTATCCCATGGATAGTTGATAAATTTATCTTTAGCTTAAATTTGCCAAAAATTTCATAAACAAGGTTAAACGATTTTTTAAAAATTTTGCCCTCCCAACTAACTCTACTTTAACAAATATGTAATCTGAAATATTATTTCCTTAACAGAAACCAATCTATATTATTTAATTTAAGTCAGCACTGAGTCAGAATATCGTGCCGTTCCAATACTCGGGTATGATCCAATTCAAGGACTTTGCCAGGTAGTGAGTTTGACTGCGCCGTTACATCTCTTCAATAATAACGGAGATGTCTCAAGGTCAGCTCAGTGCAGACAAAAACCACAGAAAGAACCAAGGACAAATACCGACTTGATTTTTTTTACTGTTCAGGACACACAGGCATAGCTGTCGGATTGGCTTATCGATCCTTTTGGTTTAAGGAGTTTTTAATAGAAGTGTCAAAAAAATTACCACAGCGATAACTGACTTATGGCAGCCAAGTATTCATAGCGACGTGGCTTTTTGATTGCTGTATCTATTACTATAGGTGATATAAGTATTAAGGAATCAGAAGCTCTTGATGTTCTTGGCATATAAATTCAGTGTGATGTTGAATGAACTAAGCATATATAACAGGTGTAAGAGACACTTTACTCCATCCGATCTTCGCACTGTTTATCTATCCAAAAATGAAATACAACTCTCGTGTATGGGCCAGAGCTTTAAAGTCTATTTTGGTGTTGCTCGACCGCGTACAAGAGAAGCCCAAGAGGCTCGTTGGGGACACTAGGGTATCCAACTCTAATGATTCTCTAGAGCATCGATGCAATATGGCTTGTTCACTGTTTTACCGTTACTACAAATGGTAAGTGCTCTTATGAAATTGGGGAACCTGTTTCCATTACTCGCGTGTTATTGCATTTAATACACTTTTCGTTAAGAGCCCATCCATTTGTGATTGCTTGACCGGTGAAACGCATTACGCTTTACAGCGACAATTCGTTTTTTAGTAAAACGTTTCGTATGTGGAATGTACTCCCTGCAGAGGTCTTTTTTGCCACTTTCAATGTAGGAAAATTCAAATCGAATGTCCATAAGCACTACTCCCTCTTTCCTCCTCCCCATATCCAATTTTGCCTGCCTGCATTGCATAAGTAGGGGGTCATTCCCTGAGTACTGGTCCGAGCGAAAATAAAGGTTTAATTGGCAGTAAAAATTTCTCTCAAACTTGTTAATTGAAGTTGAATTTCATTTTTCTCTCTGCATGCATTCAATACAGTTTTAAAAGTTTTTTCACTTTTATGAAAAATGGACCATCTGTTATCCAATACCTAATTTTATATATTCTGATTTAATAACATAAACAATCGATAAAGAAAAATTGTGCTTAAAATTTTAAAAATATAAAGGTTTTACGAAACGATTTTCTTAATAACAAGGTTTAAAGAAAACGTGTCGGTAGTGATAACGGTATTAACTTTGGAACAATGGTACCTAACTCGCATTATTTAATTATAATTTTTACCAATTAGCTAATAACAGATTTGAGTGACCTAAAAAAAGAAATTCACTTGGAGAACCAAATTTGCTACCAATCGAATTTGTCAGTTATAATAACGAATGAATTTGGTATTCATAATTTAAAAAAAAAACTGACTGATAACTCACTTTAAAATAATATTGTAAATTAAATAAATCAAGCTGATATTTTTATATTTATAAAAACCATAAATTTCATATAATTTCATTAATCAGCTTCACTTATCGCCTCCTCATTGCCTCCTAATTCCTTTCATTTTCTATTTAGTTACAAAATATCTGTTTTGCTAATGCTAAATAAATAACACGTTTTAAAATTTTGTTTTATTTACAAACATCCTTTTTAAGTGAAGGTGAATTTAACTTTTCATTGTTGGTGAAATATTTCCCAAATTTGCGTTTCAGCAGTAATAAGTTGGATAAGTTTCGTTTCATCTAACAATTAACGAAATAGACTTTGCTAAAGACACAAATCGGTTATGTCAACTTTGGTAGTAGTTGTTGGGATAATATTTTTTTTTGCATAACCACTATTAAACATTTATTATGAATGATTTGAGAAACTGTAATCGTTTAAGTGATTCGATAAATTATTTAAGATTTCATTGTGCGGCATATCTTTACGTAAAACAGAAAAGTGATTAAAATTGAATGCTCTAGCTAACAGTTCAAACGAAAACAAATATTACATGTTATTACACATAATATATTTTTAAAATGTGAAAAATGTTTTGTAAATTTGTAATTTATGTTATCGAAATCGAACGAAACGAAAAGGTTTTTTTTTTGGACCACCACTCAGGGGGTGACTCCTACTCATGCAACGCATGAAAAACTAGGAGATTAGGTTATGGCGCTGAGGAAAGAGGGAGCAGTGTTTATGGAGATTTGATTTAAATTTTCCTAAACTGAAAGTGACAGGAAAGGTCTCTGGAGGGAGTTTATTTTACATACGGAATGTTCCGCAAAAAACGAATTTTCCAATTTTTCCAACCACAAATTTATGGGCCCTCAACGACAAGCGTGTTAAGCGCAAAAACGTGCGAGTAAAGGGGACAAAATCTCTAATTTCTAAAACAGCGTCGATGCTCTAGAGAATCAATAGACATGGGTACCCTACTGGCCCCATGGAGCCTCTTGGCTCTTGTACGCAGTAGAGCAACTAAAAAATAAACTTTAGGGCGCCGGTCCATACATGAGAGTTGTATTCCATTTTTAGCCGGATATGGGTATTAGAACATTTTTTTTTTCATATATAAATTATTTATTGTATCTTCATATATAATATGAATTATCAACAATTTTTCAAATCTTAAATCTAAATGTATAATCATTAGGCCCGACCGGTGTCAGACATAATTCTAGTGACAGCAATAAAATAATATCTTAACAAATTCTCACAATCAAAAATAAATATTAAAAAAAATTAAAACTATTTTCTAGAGATTCCATTTCCATTTGGAGGGTTATTGACCAATGCCCCAGTGTCTCTCCTTTTTAGTCGGATATGACCTCTAAAATTCAAAATATTCCGCGCAAGGGGTTTCGGGTGGTATTCGAGCTTAGTTAAATATTTGCCTGCGTATTGAGCAATTTCAGCAGTTACGAGTGGAATATCCAAATCGCAATGTATAATTAAATTTCGCATGTACCATGGAGCTAATGTAATTAATCGTAGTATTTTGTTCTGTCGGCGTTGAATTTTTTCCACATTTGAATTCCATAGCACCATATTGGTTTCAGAATCGACTTATACAATAGAAGTTTACAGTCCAGACTAAGAGTTGAGTTCCTGCCAATTAGCCAGTATATTTGAGATAACTTGATTTTCATTTGGATTAGCTTTGTGTCGATGTGGTGTTTCCCTGTAAGCATACGATCAAGGATTATGCCAAGATATTTAGCGTGCAAGTGGTGAGGAATAATCTGGCCGTTCATACGAATAGGGGAGCAAGTTTCCCTTTTTAAAGTAAAAGTTAAGTGGACACACTTTTACTCGTTTACTTTTATTCTCCATAAATTCAACCACAATTCCAGATGCGTAATATGTTCCTGAAGAACCTGAGATGCCATACGGGGGTCTTCGTGAGAACTAAGGCAGGCCGTATCATCGGCAAATGTTGAAGTATGGATGCTACTGCTCACAGGCATATCACAAGTATAAAGCAGATATAAAACTGGACCCAGTATAATCCCCTGCGGCACACCGGAAGCTATCGATGCGGGTTCACAGATGAAGTCTCCTTCGGTTACAGTAGCCCATAATGTAACTTCCCAGAAACTTCACCATATTGATTGGGAGATATGTCATCAACTTATGCAATAGTCCCTTATGCCATACTTTGTCAAATGCTTGCGAAACATCTAGAAAGAGGGCAGAACAATATTTCCTTTCCTCAAATGCCTTTCTTACTACTTGAACCAATCTAAGAGTTTGCTCAATGGTGCCATGCTGGCTCCTGAAACCAAATTGATGGTCTGGAATGCACCCCCTAACACTTAAAATTGGTGACAGCTTAGTCGTAAACAATTTCTCGAAAAGCTTTGATGAGGTTGATAATAAGCTTATGGGCCTATATGATTCGGCCCTGGTAAGATCCTTGCCCGGCTTCGGAATCATTCTAACTTTGGCTATTTTCTAGACGCTTGGATAATACTCTAATCTTAAAATGGCATTAAATATAAATAGCAAAATTCGAATACAAATACGGGGCAACTCCATTAACATTCTGTTGCTGATACCATCTATGCCTGGGGCTTTCTTCGGATTGAGTCTGTCAATTAGTCCTTGAACGTCACGCAACTTGAATTTTATGGATAGAGGGGGTAAAGCCACTACATCTGGCAATTCAGCCTCTCCAGTAAACGCGTTCGGGGTGAAAACGGATTTCAGATGCTCAACAAATATATCACCCCTTACAGAATCACCTCTTGCCCAGTCTCCAGTTGAAGTACGCAGAGGTGGTTTAAATTCAACAGGTCTTTTAAGGTTTTTAGCAGCTCGCCACAAAGAGCAATTAGAGGTTGGTAAAACATCGAGACCCTCCAGATATTTTTTAAAAGATGCGGTTTTTTCATAATTTAGCAAATCTTTTAATCGTTTTGTGCATTCCTTGAGACGAAGTTTATGTTGAGGTGATCTGTGCTGTTGCCAAGCTCTTCTGGCTCTTCTTTTTTACGCTACGAGATGTTTAATATCCACAGAAAATATTCTTCTAAGACCAGTCTGAGTGAAAATATTAGTTGCATGTTCAGCGACTTCCTTAATTATTTCATTCATTCTGACAACGCTAGATTCACTATCCTCAGATGTTCGTAATATAACGTTTTCAGTGCAATGGCTACTGATATACATTTTGAATTTCAACCAATTTATACAACTGATCTTATTCGCGTTTGGGTGATATAAATCAGTTATCTGAGGGTTACAAATTGTAACAACAGTTGGAGAATGATCTGACGATAGATCTAATGAGGTTTCAACATTAATGACATCCAAGGAGAAATTTTTTATGATCCCAAAGTCTATGACATCAGGAATTTTATATCTGTCAGTAGGCCAATATGTTGGCTTCCCTCTTGAAATAACATCCAGAGACATTTTTTTAACTGTATTAAACAGTGCGCGACCCCTAGGTGTAATAAGACCCGTAGGGTAGTAGAAATAGTACGAAAAATGGAATGAAGTATCTTTCACACTTGAAAGCTTCTTTAGAAACCTGAGTTCATCGTTTAATGTTATACATATTTTCTTCATATTATTTATTTATAAATAAGAGAAGTTTTCAGTTCGACATGATTATGAAAGTAGAACAATCGACTGAAATGAAATTTTATACTGAATTCTTCCTAAATTAATATAATTCGAATAATAAATTAGTGATTAGCATTTAAATTAATTAATGTAATAAAGTAATAATACATAATTGCAATTACGTAATATTTTGTTATTATTTTTAGCTAGGTCTAAGTTCATTATTATATGTAATAAAGCAAAAACAACTAATTTTTTCCTTCACCTCACTGTATATATTAAATCAGCGTATATGCTAAAATCAGCTTTTATAATATCGTTATCTTGTCATAGACAATTTAATATAATAGTTATAGTTTTTTGACCTTTTTAATATTTTTTAGTAGTTAATTAGAAAGCACTAGGTCAATTTTAATAAAAAATTTTTAAATTAAAACTGACCTAGTGCTTTCTAATTTACTACTAAAAAATAGACAATTTAAATAAAAAAAAAAATTTAAAACTCATTACCTTTCAAAATAAAATGTATTCTTTTGCTTGTTAATTTTTAACAAAAATGTTTATTCCATGTAAAATCTTTTAACATTTAAATTATAGCCGATAGTCCTAGTTACTAGTGCTTTGCAATATAAGATTTATTATAATTATAATAGATAATAAAATAAATATATAAATAATAACATACATCCTTTAAGTTAGAATTTTTTTTTGTAAACTTGTTAACTTAGTGAGAGCTTTGCGCAAATTTCAAACGTCATGCATGTAGCAGTTCAAATAATAGGTCTATATACCTAAACGCTAAGTTTTGTGTAGATCACCCTTTAATTTTGATTTGTGCTTTATGTATATGACATTAAAATTTTCAATTGTTTCCCTATAGCAGTTCAAAAAGACCATATACGCCAAAACACATCGTCTATGAAGACATCCAAATTTTTCCTTTTTTATTTATTGAAGTTTCAAAAGTCGGTTCAGAACGGCTTAAATATTATGCACATATATTTAAGTCGTTATGAACCTTTCAATATTTAATTTTTATTATAGTTTTATTAATTATTCACTGTTGTAGCCACCAAAATAATGAGAAATGTCTAGCTATAACTGTGTTAGAGATAGAAACTTCTGACAGACAGATTGTGATGTAATAATAACGAAGAATTTACAACGTTGTTACTCTTTGGGATTCTTAAAAACCTGGAAATTAATTATAATACGGAACTTTATTAAGGGATGAATGGAGTATAAAGATTTTTAAAAATTTTAAAAAGTAATTTTCGAATTTGTGTTGAAGGAGTCATAAAGTAATAATTATAACAGCAGAAATTTATGTTAATTAAATACATTTTCTTCACCACATTTAAATTTATAATCCTCTCTGCTTCAGTCGTAAATCAGTTCCTTCGAAATATCATGTTTATATTTAAAGAAATACGCATAAAAGACCAATCCACAAAGTTCCAACTGTTGTTACTTCTTTTCAATAAATTATACGAATTTGTACATTACTCATGCCTTAAAAAGAAATTAAATATAAAAATGCATATTTTTGTTATTATTTTTAAAATTCATTTTTAAAATCTTAAAATGGAATTATTAATGCATGTGTTCATCAATGAAATGCAAAAACAAAATGCAAAGTGATATTGAAATGAAACTGATGCCTTTCGCACCATATCACTCGTATTGCTCGCTCGTGTTGTTGTATTCACATTAACAATAATAAAAATCAATAATAAAATCGGAGCATTCTTTATTCTTTTCCTTAAATAACAACTATCTGTACATTTTTGTGCTTTTTATTTTAAAAGCAAATAAATTCAAGCAGAAAACCTGCTTTCCCAAGAAGTCGATTGTGTGATAGTTGCATGGCTGACATGGCTTAACTTCTCCGATTAAAAATGCGGCAATGCACAAGGAATAAAAAAAATTCTCTCGACATTTCTATATGATCGCTTTCAATTAGGATCACTAAATGGCTTGAAATGTTTTAAGAAAAAATATAGATAATTAAAAAAAAAAGTAAAAACTTGAATCAATTATGCAGCATTTAAGCTGTTAATCACACTCATTATGATCATTTTAAAAATAGCAGCCCAGAATAAAAGGAACTATTTCTTTTCACATTTCATATCGAGAAGTGTAAAATTGGAATGTTATTTACATACAATTTCAATTTAAAGGCCGGGGTACATAAAATCCGTTATGCGTTATACGTCGTTTTTTCAACTGACCAGTAGGTTGAAATCCAAGTTTTCTAATGAGCGCTGTCACAATCACTACACCTCCGTCAGGACAAAGTACGAAAGTTGGGCAACTTTAAACTTTTGATGTACGTTGAATACTTTGACAGCTATCATTTGTTTCTTCTTCTTTGTTTTCGTGTACAGTTTAAAAAAAAATAACTTTGGTGGTAAAAATATGCAATAAAATAAATAAATGAAATAAATGGAGAACAAATTTATGGAAGCCGTGCAAATGTATCCTTGCCTCTTAAATGACAAAAGCAAGCAGGAATAAAATTGATAAGGAAATATCGTTGGCTGCTGTAGCCGCTGCAATAGGCGCAACAAATTGCTGGTTTTAAATTTAAGAAATTTTCAGTTAAAATGTGTCAATGTCCATGGAGATCTTAAGTGCTGATGAGAACAACTGATTACCTGTACCTTAAAAAATGCAAAAAACAGTTGACTAAATAAAAATATAAAAAATTATTCCTTACACCAGCATAAAAAAAGGTCTACACTTGGCAGGTATTGCAGGTCTATTGAAGTTCTTAATAAGATCTTTCTTCACTAAATTCACTACAGGTGCCCCTGTAGGCTAGTGGGTAGTGTACTAGCTTGTCAGTATGGGGGTTGTGGGTTCGATTCTCAACAAAGACCTTGGTTTTTTTCACTACAAAAATAAAAGTTGACTGTCGGTGGGGCTGCTCAGCGATGAAGGCATAGACTCACCAGTACAGTTTAGAACACGGAAAGCTCTCGTCGTTCATACCGAACAAACAGGCAGCAAAGACGCAAAGAAATGACAATAGCAATGAATTTAGGTCTTTACATTTGCTGTTCATCGTAAATGCCTTTTGTCATTTTCATCTACCCAAATATAGCCTGATATTATTTCATTTGTCGTAAGAAAGTTAGTTTAGAAATTAAAACATCTTACGGTAAAACTAAAGGTCTTTCAATAATAATTAGGTGCCCCTGTAGACTAGTAGGTAGTGTACTAGATTGTCAGTATGGGGTTGTGGGTACGATTCCCAACGAAGACCTTGGTTGACTGTCGGTGGGGCTGCTCAGCGATGAAGGCATAGTTACTGATCGCCGTGCTGTCTTATGCGGCAGTTAATTTCCGACTATCCTTCTCTTTCATTACCTGTTTTATCTCTTCTCTATCTCTTTCCTAAATAGACATTGTTGCCTGAAGTGCTACTTCTCTTTAAAAAAAAAAAATTAAAAAGCGTTTGGAATGCATTTTTTTCTATTATTACAGTTTCCTTAAATTGTTCTGGATAACTTTTAAGTATTCTTTGAAAAATTTACCTAAAACAATCCATTTTTTTAAAACGGTCTGGCCCAAAGTCTTCGACCTCCAGTCATTACATCAGGACAATCCCGAGCTTCATAAAGTAATTTTACAATTAAAAAAGAAACTCCAAAATATCATCCAATTACATTGAAAATCTATAGTTTAATAAAATTTTGTTAAAAAAACATGAGGTAAAAACAGCTGATTTATTATCCATCAACAGATTGAAAACCCAATTCAGTCTGCAAGAATACATCAGATATATGCTTATCTTCATTATTTTATGTTATTAAAAGAGCAGTAAATTCTGTTTATATAGTATACGCTTAAATAATAAAAAAATGTTATCATAGTTTAACGTTTTGTTTACTTGTTTGGCTATTATTGTTTATTATTTTCGATGATCCTGTTTTACTCTGTACAATTTCGTTAATCACACTGATAAACAACAGACACTTCCCTACTCCATGCGCACTAAACTTTTTTATTCGACTGCTTAAAATTGTCATACCATTTGCAACTGTAATATCTATTCACAGAAGAGTTAAACCGTCAGTTTCTTTGAATATGAAAATATCTGGCAACATTTTATAGTTTTTTAAATTAAATTCGTGCTTGTGTATGTGTTTTAATAAGCCAATCAAACCATACTGAAACTACACCTAAGCGAAACAAATTGTATAATATTTTTTTTTGTGTGCATGTGCTTGGGTGTGTGTTCTGTTTCAAAATTTATTTTAAAACGTATTTTTGTTGCAGTTGTGTAAAGGTATTAAATTTATTTTAATAAAAAATTTTTTAAATAAATACTTTTAATTTTACAATTTAATAAACAACAATTTAATGAAAGACATTTAACTTTAACATACGACAATTTTTATTACTTTTATAAAATTTAAAACACTGAAATTTTGTATGTTACCATCGTCATATGCAGAATATGTTTTATAGACTTTGCAGCGTATGAATGTTGAATATTCTTTAAATTCGGATACACTAAGCAAGCGTAGTTGCTTTTGGATTATAATTTTTATTTAATTTAACAAAAAAAAAAAAAAAATAGATATAGCGCAGTATGTTCAAAAAATATGTAACTATATTTAACATGTATTGCATTTACTTGTAGTTATGTATGTAAAAAAAATAAACGAACGTAATATGCATTTTATTAAAAATTATTCATGCCTTAAATAACCATATTTAATTACTATTTTTGTGCACAAGTTTGTATTCGTATTTAAAAACTGTATGCTTTAAATGCCAAAACTGCTTTTCCAAAAATACAACAACAAGTTTGTTCACATTTATACGTATTAAATTTTTAAAGCGGAAAACTTAATGTAGCCAACTATTTTTAAAGAACTTCTATAACTGTTGTCATACCTTCCGTTGAAAACCGTTGTAACTGGGTGTTTGTTTGGTAAGATTTAAGAGCGCTGTCGATGCGATGACACCATTTTCAAGCCGCGTCTCAGATATTACTGCAGAGTTACTAACTTTCTTTGGTATTTATTTATTGTCAAAATTTCACTATTTAATAATTTTAATTAAATAAGTGTTCCTTAAATACTGTTGTATTTTTCAAGGACTTGTCATACATTATTTTATTTATATGTTTACAGAATGATTGCTTACAACATATGTATGCTAATTTTATGCTAAGCAATTTTTGTTAACAATTTCCCGAAAAACAAAAAAAAATAAAAAAGGGAGACATTTGTACTTAATGCTAGGTGTCTTATAATAACGATAGGGATTATGTAAAAAAGAAAAGGAAGAAAATATATATAGTAGATACAGGTATATGACCTGTTGAGCGATGTTATATACTGTGTTATCTTTATTCCGTGTAAGGGTAAGTGTAAGCTAAGTGATTCCCTGGAGATACATACTTTGATGCCGAATTGATGTATATAACCCTTTCAAAGGAATGTCCGACGAGTCTCTCATCATATTACCGTCAATTCTATCAAAGCCTATTGCCCTATATACCGACCCACAAGAAGGCTTGTGATAGACCCCGTCAGAACCTTGTCTAGGGTTTAAGTCGAGGCAAGTAACTAGGATCCTCTTCTTTCAAATCTTTAACCTTTCCATCTGTGAAAAATAAATCCCGGACCAGACTGGGAAGGCATAGGAAATAATAGGTGGCGATAGACAAGAAATCGAATTTTCCTATCAAGTTACCTCTTATATCTCAGAATACTGCGATAGCAGGAATATGCAGGTTTAGCACCTGCTAAGATATGGTCAATGTATCTATAGATCTCAAAGTTCTCATGAAAAATTTCTCCAAAATATTTCATCCTATCGGAAACTTTGATGCGATTCATCACATATACCCAGGGATGGTATAAAACTCCTGCTATTGGAGTACAAGTTCTTTCGTCTGGCTTTGATCATAAAGGCCTCAGTTTTGTTTATGTTCAGGCGAAGCCGCCATTTCACGAAATAGTGCTCCAGGTGAGCTATTGCGGAGAGTTAGTATTAGGTATGTCAGTATAAATTCTGTTGGCTTTCAGTAGTTCTTTCAATAGGGACGTATCTATTTATATGGGCAACTTACTTGTTACCCGGCATTTTGAGCGGGGTTAATTTAATATTTTCGTCTTTTATTATTAGCTAGGCAAGTGTGTACGTCTGAGGGTGTTTTTCGTTTGATAGAATGTATGAGTACTTTCAGTGGTGTAAAAATTGTGCCTAAGGCCGTGTTTACATTTTCGCTTATGTTAAAAGTTATTGTTTTGTAGATATCCATACTTTCAAGATGTCCTTTTTTGTTAGGATGTAGTAATGTCATAAATTTATCAATTTCTCTTGGTACGTGTCCGTGAGTGTCCAGGTGTAATCCAAAGCTGGAGTCTTATCTCTTTCGTTTGTGTGAGGATCTGTGTTCTGTAAACCTTATTTATAGTATTCGTCCAGTTTGTTCTATATAAGTATGTTTACAATGTACATGCAAGTATGTATACTTCGCTGGAAGTAAACTTGTCAGTTGTTTCTGTTGATTAGGTCTCACATTAGGTCTTTAACAAAAAGGTTAGTTAATCTATATATTTCTGGTCCTGTGTAAGTAAACGTGTGTCCTCGTGTTGTATCAATTGTCTCTTTGTCTTCTTTATCATTGTTTTTTTGCCCTCTTTATTATTGTTTTTAGTGTTGTAATGTCTAAACAATTTGTCGATAGTAGTGGGTTTTCTGCCGTTGTTTTTAGCTATGGCGTAAATTGTATCAAGTTTTTTTTTTTTATTTTATTTTCAACAAAAATTTGCATACAATATTAAATCAATTACATTATGGCCTCAGCGCCATAAAGGCATTTTTGAGGGAACTTGGCAACTAAATGTATAGTGTGTACTTAAATCATTTTATAATTGCATAAAAAATAAAATAAAATAAAAGAAAAAATTAATTACAGAAGATGCGTTTCAACTATATTATGTAAATATTTCTTTCACAATAGTTTAAACATTGATACTTGTTGTATCGATCTTAAGCTTGATGGTAAATTATTATAAATACATATTACCGCCCGTAACGGTTCTTTCCAATCAACACCTTGGAATTCGAGTATTGCGAGTATTAAAATTTGATTGGTTTTGTAAAAATGAAATTGTGGGTTCTGTTACCTTATGTATGCTTTTAAAAACATACATTAAAACTTGATACATATGTAACCCATATAATGGTAGTACCGATCTACTAATTTCTTTATATAGCAATACTGTAGGATAAGTTCTTAGTAAATTATACACTATTTTTAGTGCTTTATTCTGCAAACGTTGTAGAGATTTTTGACACGTATTATTCTTGTTGAATGCATATACACATGCCATGTAATTTAAATGTGGTTGTATTAACCCATTATATATCATTAACTTTGCCTTCTCATTTAATTTATTTTTAAACTTATAGAAAATCCTAATGGCTGGAGATATTTTACTCTTGATATCATTAGTATGCAGATCCCAACTAAGATTGGTTTGTAGTGTAACCCCTAGATACTCTATAGAATTACTCTCACATATAGATGTACCATCAAGATATGCAGAAATATTTTGGTTCATACTCGCCGAATGAAGTCTGAAGCGAACCAATTTGGTTTTATTACAATTTAATAATAAGCGATTTAAGCGAGCAAACTCTACAATTAATGCTGCATCTCTTTCAATATGTGTTTTTAGGACTAAATCAAATTTATAGGGGTAAAACAAACATATGTCATCAGCAAACATGTATAGCTGGCCATCAAGACCCAAATTTTTTATATCAATAATATAAATTGAAAACAATAAGGAACCAAGTCCACTTCCTTGTGGTACACCATATTCAACAGTGCCAATAAAACTTTTACACTGTCCAATCTGAACCCGCTGCTTCCTGTTTATAATATAGTTCTTAAACAATAAAAGCTCGCTACCTTGAATACCATAACAACCTAACTTTTCTATTATTATATCATGATCCACAAGATCGAAGGCCCTTGAAAAATCAAAAAACATTCCTGCAACTCCACTATAGCCTTCATCCAAGCCTTTGCAGATATATCTTATTACATTTAGAACAGCATCCTGCGTACTAATGCCCTTCCTAAATCCAAATTGATAGCTATATAGCATATTTTTGTTTTGTTCTAAATGCAATAAAAGCCTATCATACAATATCTTCTCAAAAATTTTATCAATAGTAGAGAGCACGGATATTGGTCTATATAAGTTCTTTGTTATAGTTATCTTAAAGTAAGTGGGATTATCTAAAGTTTGTGTAATATATGCCTAAATGCTGCTAGTTGGTAGAATGGTAGTGTGCGTCGTAGTTGGTTTTCTATAACTCTCAAAGGTTAAACAGTCAATACTTCGTGTTGTTGTGATGTCGAGGTAATAGAAGTTTCTGGCTTGTTCTTTTTCTAATGTGTAAGTAATGGATTGTGTTTAAGTCTTTTAGAATTTGTTCGGCGTTGCCTTGTTCGAGGATGTATGTATATGCAACAAGCTAAACGTATAGCACAATTGATATAAATGAAGGCTGAAATACGCTCACTTTACATCCAAAAGAAAAACAAGGGTAACAAGCAATTTACCTACATAAATAGATACGACCCTAATGAAAAATCTATCTATACTGATACACCTAATACTAACTCTCGAGTATTATCCGAGACGCGCCTTGATAATGATGTCATCGCATCGAAAGCGCTCTTTAATCGTACCAAACAAACAGCCAGCAATGACGGTTTTCAATAGGCAAACTGTTGAGTCCGATACAAGTTAAAACACAACGACATTCCTTCAACGCCAGTCTTACACTCTACTCTTGCGATGATAAGATTTAGGATATTACAACAAATATTTTCTTTAATTTATATCGTAAGGACTTAATAATATCTTTAACTTAAATAAATGTTGTTCACGTTATTGAAATTAATGCAAAATCATGTGTATGAGTTTCTATTTAATATTTCCATACATTCACATCATGGTGTGTATGGGCCAATATTCTTACATACTTATTTATGTAGATTGTATTTTTGTGTTATGTTTTTCAGTGTTTGTATTATCGTCCTTTTATTACAATTCACAAACATTTAAGCCAGCATATGTAAATACATATGTAAGTATTTATGTATGTATGTATGTATGCATTAATGTAAGTACGTTACAATTTTGCATTAAAACTCTATTCAAAATTTTGTTTTGTAAAGGAATTTTCTTTTAGAAATCACAAAAAATTAGAAAAAAAATAATAAAATGTTGTAAATAGAATGTATGTATTTGCATATTGTTTGTTGGTATTGTGTTGCTTAAAAACAGAATTATATGTTTTATTTTCATGAACAAATAGACCGACAGAGAGACAGACAAATATACATAAATACTTGTACAAAACATTTTAAAATAATTTATTTTTATAATTATTGATCGTCTTCTTTGTCTTTTGTTTTAATTTCTTTTTCAACCGGGCGGGCAGTTTATTTTTAAGGTTTTATTTTTGAAAAATTGTTTTGCCATGTCTATTTGGTTTAATTTTTTTCCCTATTTCATTTTGTTATTGTTTTTGTCCATTTAATTATGTTGTTGCTGTGCTGCAACTGGAGTCGTTCAAGTGGAAACCATTGAGTTGACTTAGGGTCGTTGTTCTCTATAATTAAATGTATTGAATATGCAAAACCAAAAACAAAAAATTGCTAAATTTATTAGTAATTGAAAACCGTTAATGAAGAAAGGTGGCTAACACTGTGTACAATAATTGTTTTCAAGAGATGCAAAGAGGCAAAGAAATAAAACAGAAAGAGAATTTATATAAATTTACTCTCAATAATGTTGGACAAATCAAGAGGGTTGATACTGACAATGTACTTCAATGTATTTAATTTAAACTCTAGGAGTCTGGTTTGTACAATAGAGAGATTTCGGTTAATTTGCAAATTTCATACTTAAATTTGTGGAAGTTTTAAAGTTTTAAGGATTAAACAATATTTATTCTATTCACTATCCATTCTATGTCAGTAGAACATTCAGCAATATACACCGATATAAATATAAAAAGGCGAAATACATTTTAGGTCTTTTAAATAATAATTACAGTACATACAAGTAAATTAAAACGATGTTAATACTAACAGGGATTAAAACTAAAATGTTATTGTTTTAACTTTATGGCCTTTTGATTTTTATGAATTTTGAAGTAAAGAAATGTGGGAGGTTCAGTCTTCTTGATTGCTTAGAAATGGTGAGTACGAAAACAAACTAAAACTAGATATCATTTCCATTAACGTTAAAGTAAACGTATAAATAACGTTAATGCTTAATAATAACAACAACAACAAAAAAAGGTTACAACGAATTTTTATTCTACAGATGTGTCTAATAATCAAAATAAAAAACATAAATTGTTCTTCTCAAATTTGAACTTCCGTGCTTGCAATAAAAGAATTTTAGAAATGTATTAAATTAATCAATATATTTGTTTTTAATATGACATTAAAATACAACGCACAGGAAATCGTGTTACACAAATGATGTGTAACGTATCGTTGTACGTTAAATACAAAAAAAAAATTCTTTCTTATTTGAGTTCTTGTTGATGTGATTTTTTAACAAAAAAAAAAAAAAATAAAAACAAACACACACACATAAGCGGATAAATAATAAAAAAAGGACACGCATAAAAAAGTTAACAATGAAAAGAAACTATAAATTGACCTTTTGACAGACATCTGCACTTCATAATATTAAACTGAACACGAGCAAAGCAATGAATTGTCTTTATTTTTTATTTTTACTGCTACAGGGAGAGATAATTGGAGAGACGTGTCATTAAAATTGATATGGCGGTTATTACTACGTGCGGCCTATTAATGAATGAATTTTTATTGCATTTTCTGTAACAAAGAGAAAATTATTTTATTTATTTTTATTTTCTAAAGAACTATTTTTTATTTGTAGCTAGATAGTAACTATTGTATAATACCGTAATCTAGCTACTGGAATATATTATTTCATAATTCTATATCTTTATATATATAAATTTTACATAAATAGAAAAAATAAAATATAAAAATATATATATGTATGTTAAATTAAATAAACAGAAAGAATAATAAAAACCAGAATCCTAAAAAAATCTACAGCTTCAACAATGAATACCATAGTGAAAAAAAAATGAACTAGAAAATAGATACACGAAATAAAATAAAGGAAATTATATTATATTTTTTAAAAGAAAAAGCCCCCTTGTTTTCGTAAAAAATGCTTTAAAACGAATTTGTAAAACTCTTCACTGTACTCGAAGCCAAAGTAGCTCAATGAATAAAAAAGTTATTAAAATTTTACATCAACTTGCTTTGAATAAACATTTTCATTTTATTTTTTTATTTTATTTATTCACTTGAAAAAAAAACCCGTACATTAAGACTAAATAACGCTTTTTAAGATGCATAATTAAAGTTATTACATATGTAAATGTTTCTCGAAGTTCTAAAAAATAGAAGACTGTGATTTTATGCTTTCAAGAAAAGAGATCCACATATACGCCACACAGTGGACCATTTTGCGAGAAGACGGCAAAAAGACATTTTTTTCATGTAAGTAAAAAGTAGATACTAGTGTACCTCCGGAGCCAAAAAATTAACACTTTATTTTAACTACATATATCACACTGAACAGGGTTATTCAAAATGGGAATTTTCAGTGTTTTGCTAAAATGAGAAATTTCTTATTAAATTTTTGATTTTTAAACATCTATAACTTTCTTTTAGTAATTAATTTTAAGCACTAGGTCTTATTTATTTTTTTATGTGGCGAAATATCGAAAATATAATAAAAAATAAAGTTTTTTAAAAATTTTTTTTATTAAATAAGACTTAGTGCTTAAAATTAATTACTAAAAAATATTAAAAAAGGTAAAAAAAAAAAAATTATAACTATTATATACATCTATAACTTTCTTGTTATACAAGATTTTTAAACGAAACAATCTTTGTATAATAGCATAATTTTTAGTATAAGGAAACAGAATTATTTTTGATTGATTTTTGATTTTTAAAAATTAATTTATTTTAGAGGTCCAAATTTTTTCTAAATTTTCTTACTTAATAGAGCATAACTTCTAAAGTTTGTTAGAAATTTTAAAAGCATTTGCACTGTGTCATAGCCCTAAATGTCCCCTATACGCTTATATCCCATTGTATACCCGGCACGATCCGACCGTGAGCACCAGAACAATTTTTCTCACACAAGGTCGAAAATTTTTTGCATGCTGGTCCGAAAAAAAAGAACTTTTTTGAATAGAGATATTCTATTAACAATTAATTTGTTGGTAATAACGTGCGTTTCTTTTGCTTACAGGAGTAGATACGATCTCAATAAAAGAACTACCTAAATCCGAACACTGACTCACTAGTATAGTTTAGAACACGGCTTGAGAATGATATCTTCACATCGAAAACGCTCGCCGTTCAATCCGAGCTAACAGCCAGCAAAGTATTTATTTATTGAGTCTATGGATACAAGATCCTTCCAGACATTAAAACAGTAAATAATAATAGTACATAAAACTTAAATTTAGTTATTCAAATATAACATTTAACAGCATCAACATTTAAAGAAAAATCAATAAGCTCAGAAAATTTATTATACTCAGTATAACTTCTTAAAAACGGGTTAGAGTTAGCATAATTTGATCTGGCTACTTTAATTATCAACGAAATGGCGCGTAGGACGAAATGGAACATTTAATGAAATATTGCTAAAAAAAAATTTTTTGAACAGACACTTCTTTTTTTATTAAATTTAAAACAAAGGCAAAATTTAAAATTATTCTTCGGCTTATAAGGGTTGGTAGCCTTATTAGAGCAAGACTACCAGTGTATGATGCTAGAATTAAGGGATTCCATCGTAAGCCTCGAAGAAGAACATATTTTTACACCGACTACAATCTATTACTATGGACTTTATAAATTGGATCCCAAATTATTGAGCCATATTCCAAAATAGGTCTGACCAGAGAAGTGTAAAGATGTTTTGTCCTATACGGTTCACTAAACTTCTTCCCCCAGCGTTTTATAAATCCAACAACTGTACGTGCTTTGCTAGTGGTTAAGTGTAAAAATTTAAAAGGTTAAGTGTAAAATAAAATGTTTGTGTGGCATCTTCGGAAGAAACGCATGCATTTGCACTTTTTAAGGTTCAACTATATAAGGTTCATACTACACCAGGAACTAAATGCATCTCTCCTTTTGCAGGAAAATATGATCAGCGTGACGATTATATGTTCGAAATATAATATCTTTCTTTACATCATGTACATATAATATAACGTTTGAGTATTTAATTTTTTTTTGCAATAATTATTTATTGTATCTTCAAGAAACTGAACTAACATTAAGTTTTAAAGTCTTAAATTCTAAAAAAAAACTTACATTAGTCCCGACTATGTCAAAACTAACCTTTTGGGTAAAAAAAATTGACATTAAAAAAACAAAACAAATATTTCTAAGATGTGTCATCTGTAGCATTGAGGATTAAAGCTTCAGTATCCCTCTTTTTTAATCGGCTATGTCCACTATAATCCAAGATATTGCGAGCAAGGGAATTAGGATGGTCTTCAAGCTTCATTAAGTATTTGCCTGCGTATTTGATGATTTCTGTAGTCACCAGCGGTATGTCTAAATCACAATGTATGTTTGAATTTCTGATGTACCAGGGAGCGGAAGTTATCAACCGTAAAATTTCATTTTGCATACGTTGGATTCTATCTACATTTAAAGCTGAGGCAGTGCCCCAAAGTTGGATTCCGTAAGACCATATTGGTTTTAAAATAGTCTTGTAAATTAGAAGCTTACAATCCAGACTAAGTTTCGAGTTCCTACCAATAAGCCAATGTAGTTGTGTTAGCTTAAGTTTCATTTGTGTTAGCTTTGAGTCAATATGATGTTTCCATGTAAGGCGACGATCAAGACGTATACCAAGATATCTCACATAACTATGGTGAGGAACAATGTGATTATTGATTCGAACGGGTGAACAATTATCTCTTAGCAGGGTGAAGGTCACATGAATGCACTTTTGAACGTTCACTTTAATTCTCCATAATTTTAACCACAACTCCAACTGAATTATATGTTGAAGATTTGTGGAGGCTTGATAGGAGTTTTTGTGCGAACTTAGACAAGCTGTATCATCAGCAAACGTAGAAGTGTGGACAGTTTCACTTACAGGCATATCGCAGGTATATATCAAATATAAAACTGGTCCAAGAATGCTACCTTGTGGTACGCCTGAGGAAATTGGTTTGGATAAACTAACGAAGTCTGCTTCAACAACAGAAAATTTTCGTCCAAATATGTAGCTTTTCAGAAGGTTGCTTATATTACAAGGCAAGTGAACGGTCAGTTTCAGAAATAGACCTTCATGCAAAACTTTGTCAAAAGCCTGAGAAACATCAATAAAAATAGCTGAACAATACTTCTTCTCTTCAAAAGTCCTTCTTATCACCTGAACCAATCTATGGGTTTGCTCAATTGTGCTATGACTACTTCTAAAACCAAATTGATGATTTGGGATACACCCACTATCCCTTAGCATTGGGGATAATTTATCAATAAGCAACTTTTCAAAAACCTTTGAAATAGTCGGTAATAGGCTTATGGGCCTATATGACTCGGTTTTGGTTAGGTCTTTACCCGGTTTTGGAATCATTTTAACTTTGGAAATCTTCCAGTGGTCAGGATAGTATTCAAGCCGTAAAATGGCATTAAAAATAAATAGCATGATTCTGACTGCAATACTGGGGAGCTCTTTCAACATTCTGTTACTTATACCGTCCATACCAGGAGATTTTTTCGGGTTTATCTCAGAAATTAACTTTTGAACCTTACGCAACCTAAGCTTTAAGGGTCGAGGGGGTAATGCAACTACGCTCGGCAAATTAATATCATCAGTACATTTGTGTGGGGTGAATACATATTTCAAGTATTCGGCAAACAAGTCGCCTTTTTCAGCGTCCCTTCTTGCCCAATCTCCACTGATATTACGTAGAGGTGGCTTGTACTCAATGGGTCTTTTAAGGTTTTTTGTAGCACGCCATAAAGAATAATTGGAGTTAGATGTAGCATCGAGTCCCTCCAGATATTTCTCAAACGATGTAGTTTTTTCAAATGCTAGCAAGTCTCTAAGCCGCTTTGTGCAGTCTCTAAGTCTCTGCCTCTGCAGGGGCGATCTATGTTGTTGCCAATCTCTTCTAGCTCTTCGTTTTTCCGCTACGAGACGGTTAATGTCTGCAGAATAGATGTGACCTAAAGTAATCTGCGGATGTTTAGTTGTTGCAAGCTGAGCTGCTTGTTTAATATTTTCACTTAAAGTTGCAAGGCTATACTCCACGTCCTCCGGTGTTCCTAGCAAAATATTTTCCGAACAATGGCTGCTGAGATATTTTTTAAAACTCAACTAGTTGATGCGACTGGTTATATTTG
Source organism: Trichopoda pennipes (assembly GCA_030448955.1). Taxonomy (NCBI): domain Eukaryota; kingdom Metazoa; phylum Arthropoda; class Insecta; order Diptera; family Tachinidae; genus Trichopoda; species Trichopoda pennipes. The sequence goes on along the minus strand of JASKUP010000010.1, from coordinate 3,858,209 downwards.
TATCAGGAAAAAACAAATGTCTTCTAAGCGGGTTACAAATAGTTACAATGGTTGGAGAATGATCCGAAGATAAATCCATAGAAGCTTCTACTGTCACAAAATTTTTTGTGACAGCAAAATCTATTACATCCGGAATTTTTTGTGTCAGTAGGCCAGTATGTAGGCTGACCACTCGAAGCAACATCCAAATTATTGCTGCTAATAGCTTTGTACAATTCTCGGCCCCTAGGTGTAATTAAGCGCGAACCCCAATAGGTGTGCTTTGCATTATAATCGAGTATTTAATGGCGAAAAATATAAAGGACCCAGATAGCTACCCTGTAGCACACCAATATATACAATACTTGATAGAAAAAGCGATCAGTAACGCTTGGTAATATCTTTGTAGGTGGCAACATTATTCCTGCAACCAGATTGAAATAATGGAATTCAGGTAATGTTTTCAGCTGATCTTGCAGTACGTTATGGTCCATGCTTGGGCCTATCTCCAACAGAGCCCCTTTCTACGAAATCATTTACGATAAATAGTGCGTTTTGTGTGGCACGTTGTTTCTCCCAATTAAATGTTTTAACGATTGATTAAATGTTTTAACGATTAAAACACGTTAATTTTTCGAATATTTTTTCATAATAAATTTGATACGTGTCTACTTCACGACTGCCAAATATGAACTGGCAATACTACTAATATTTACCAAAATGGCGGCAAAACAAAGTAGTATACCTTCCCGGCGGACACCCTGTATTAACAACGTCAACAAACTATTTAGTATTAGTTAACTCTCTTGTTGTTTTTAGTACTTTTTCAAATTTTTTACAAAATTTTTTGTTCCCAATCTTCTTGTTTATTAGTTTTATAAAATTTCAATGTTCAAATAATCATTTATTGATAACAATTAAATAAGGCCACTGTTTTTCTCTTTGAGACTAATATACAAGAAAACGGTACCTCTTTTTTAATCATTTCACATTCCATATTTACCTTTTTTGTAGTTTTTTAGGGAAGGGAAATGATAATAACGACATGCCATAAACGAAGAACAATAGAAGCCAAATAACCATTTCCTAGATAATTTATTGAGGTTGTCAAATAAAACAATTACACTGCAACTGGTGTTAAGCTAAGAAAACCCATAACCAGAGGTCACTCACACTTACATTTTTCATACCGAGCATGAGTGTTTGAAAATCTAAAACGAAACTTAAAGAATTAATGATATTTAAAATTAAAAATAGTTTTTGAGTGTATTTTGTTTTCATATTGCTTCTGTAGAGAAAACTATAATTCACTGTCTTATTATTAAAAATCAGGTGCAGTCGGACATTTAATGAAAAGAAAAATAAAAATCGATTAAAAGACATTTTACACTTTATTTCATTTACAACTTTTTTTGAAATTTTCAAATTCTAAAAATGTCTTTTGTTTGTTGTTCTAATTGTTGTTAAGGCATTGGTAAAGTATAAATTAGATTCGAAAAGAAAATAATATATAGAATTGGTTCTTTGGGGTTTTTCTGGCCATTGTGTGTAATGTTGGTTGGTTACACCATAAATAAATTACGACATTCTATTGTTGCAACAAACACTATGTGTTGGGAAAAAAGGAAAAAGGTAAATTGCACTAAAGTATTTTCTAATTATTTTTTTGTAACAACCAGTTTCACTAATGATGTGACACTGAATAAAAACAGGAAGGAAACATCACCATACTTTTAAAATCTGTCAACAAATTTTTTTACTGACTTGCCAATTTTGGCTACTGTTCGTTAAGTAATTCGTGGGAAAATATTAAAAGGTTTTAAATTCAAGTTCAATGGTGGGTGGTTTCTGTGAACAAGTTTATTAAGAGAATATTTGTTCGTTTTTTAAAGTTAGAAATGCTTTAAAATAATATTTTCCAAAAGTACAGAATTTTCATAAGAGTTGTAAATAAATAGTTTTTAGACTGTTCTAGTAATTTCTTATAATTTTTTTTAAATATGGGTATTATTTGTTCGAATTTTTAATTTAATTACACTGAAAAACAAAGTTTTTGTATCGGGGTTGAAATTAGTGTCGTGTTAAAACCGAAAATGGCCATAAAAATTATATATTAGCTCTTGTTTTCAAAATATATATATATATATATATATATATATATATATATATATATATATATATATATATATATATATATATATATATATATATATATATATATATATATATATTTCATCACCAACAGTTGGTACACATGTTTGTTTACATAATTTCCCTCTCTTCAGCTGTTCATAAGTAGTAAACATAACCTATGTGAGTTTGTCAGTTGTACGCGCCTGGTTGCTATTGAAATTATTGTGTGAAGTTGATTTTAAAATTAATTTAACTGCTGATCTGAAATGCCTCGAAAGTGTGTGAATTGCGTCGATAGCTTTTGCTATATATGTGGTGAAATAACATTTTTGACTTAGAAACGTAAAATGACACCTATCCTTTAGACTGCCTATAAACATTATTTCGGTGTGAAAGTCATGGACTCCTCACATACATTGCAATTCTTGTTCCGTTATATTGCGAGAGTGGCTAAAAAATAAAAATCGGGCAATGGCTTTTGCAGTACTTATGGTTTGGCGTGAGCCTACCAATCATACAGACGACTGTTCTTTCTGCTTAACTCCTTCCATTAAGCACGGTTTATCTATAAAAAACAGAGGAACGGTTAATTACCCTAATCTCCCATCTGCTCTTCGGCCTGTACCACACTCACACACTTTGCCCGACCCATCTCCACCCCAAAACTATGAAATTTTAGAGGAAGGTGATAAAGACTGTGTAGAAGGAACAACCCATCCCTATATATCTTATGACCCTGATTTAGAGGTTAGCGATAGGTATAATGATACGCACAGAATTAGTCAAGTAGAGCTGAGTGACCTTATAAGAGATCTGGGCTTGTCTAAGGAAAAGGCTGAGCTTTTAGGGTCAAGACTACAACAGTGGAATCTTCTAAAACATGATGTGAAAATATCTTAGTACTGACAGCGTCAAAAAGATTTGCTTCCTTTTTTTGAGAAGAAAGAAAACCTCGTAGTTTGTTCTGATGTTAATGGTTTAATTAACTGCTTGAATTTGGATCACACTCCATCTGAAGGGAGACTGTTTATAGACTCTTCAAAACTAAGCTTAAAAGCTGTACTTTTGCATAAAAGAAATCAGCTACCTTCTATTCCTATAAGTCATGCACTTCATATGAAGGAAACTTATAAAAATATGAAAACACTTCTCCAATCAATCAAATATGAACAACACAAGTGGCAAATCTGTGGTAATCTGAAAGTCATTGCTATACTCCTAGGAATGCAATTAGGGTTCACGAAGTACTATTGTTTTTTGTATCTGTGGGACAGTCGGGATAGAAAATCTCACTATAAACAAGTGAACTGGCCTACACGAGACCTTAAGCCTAATGAGAAAAATGTAGTTGACGAGCCTCTTGTAGATCCTAAGGATGTTCTCCTTCCCCCGTTACATATTAAGTTGGGACTAATGAAAAACTTTATCAAGGCCATGGACCAGGAAGGACAAGCTTTTAAGTACTTGAGAGCAAAGTTTTCCAGGTCGAGTAATGCAAAAGTCAAGGAAGGCATCTTTATTGGGCCTCAAATCCGTGAAATCGTAAATGATCTTGCTTTTGACATGATTTTAACAGGAAATGAAAAAAGAGCCTGGGAAGCCTTTAAGGCAGTTGTACATGGGTTTTTAGGTAAGAAAATAGATGATAACTTCACAGCATTAGTTAAACAGCTTCTTCAAGCTTAGAACCAACTTGGATGCAACATGTCCTTAAAAATTCATTTTCTTCACTCTCATCTTAATTTCTTCCCACAAAACTGTGGAGCTGTGAGTGACGAACATGGTGACAAGACATTGCCTTAATGGAACAGAGATATAAGGGCCGTTGAAATGAAGCAATGCTTGCAGACTACTGCTAAAAGACAAGCTAAACAAGAGCGATCTTGCAATGCATCGGATTGATTTAATTGAAATTTGGTGGTACAAACTTCTTTTATTTGTCAAAACACTAAGAATAATGTTTTTTTATCAATTTTGTACTTAAAATATTCTAACAGAAACATAATAATATATATAACAACTCTTTAAGATTAAGTACTGCGTATCTAAAAAACCAGAGCTAATAAAAATTTTTCATTGCCATTTTGGTTTTTAGCACCCCAAAATTAGTAGAAATTGATTAACTTAGTGTAGGAAACATTCAAAAAAAATTTTTTTGTTGTGCAGTGTTATTATTAAGTCACCTTGTAGATCCACAAAGCTATACACAGATCAAGATTTTTAGCGTTTTCTTCAGCATCTCCTTTTCTTTTTTGAGATGAAATAAATTCACAGATTCCGATTTTAAATTAAATTTTCTTCCATATCTTTAAGTTTCCTGTAATACGATTGGCATCACTCTTTGAAGTTATAGTAAAGTTAAAGGTAAGCAACAACTATATAGTCAAACGTCAAAATTGCGCTTTATATTGCAAAGCTGTATAAATTTTAATTTTGTTGTTCACAGAAATCTTCATTAACAATAATAAAAGTGACATTTTGTAGTTGTTAATTTTATAATTTTTCTTAAAATGGGCATCGTATAAATATTAAAATCTTTTCTTCAATGGAACTACGCTATAAATTTCGTTTTTAATTTTAATATTTTTTCCTATAGCAGACTGGTATAAAATGAAAAACTAATACGTTGTATGGAGTACTCTTGTTAAAACTTTAACTTTGGTTTTTTTTTTAAATACCTAAATAAAGAAATTAATTTATAAAATTAATATAATATAAATATATTATAAAAAAATATTATCACCTCTTCGCTTTTAAATGGCTGTCAGAAGTAATTATGCTGTATATCGAATCGCCTGTAAAAATTTCCTTGTTCCAGAAATTTTGTAGTTTATTAAAAATATATTTTTGGAAAATCTGTAGATCCACACGTCGATATTTATTAACGTCTTTTCACGAGCTTAAACATGGCCTTTCTTTCGAATGTGATGTCTATCTGGAGGAAGTAAGCGTTTTTATTGCACTTAAAAAGCACTTAAACTTAAGTTATTCTTCTAATATTTAAAATTTTAAATTATATTGATTTTTATTTAAATATTTGAAATTTATAATGAACAAACGATCAAGTGTTCTTTAAGAAACTGCGGCAAAAAATAATAAACGTAGATTTTAAATTAATCAATATATAAAATTATTAATTGTAGGGCTTCGCTCTGGGTTTGTCTGGCATATAAGATGTCTTCAACTATTTACAAAAATTTAATTCAACAAATAATGCTTCAGAAATTTATTTATTTTACTTTAAAAACGCAAAACATACTTCCAGATCATCAGTTTGGCTTCAGATATAAATACGGTACACCAGAACAGAGTCAACGCATTGTGGATGATATTTCTAAAGCAACGGAATTGAATACAACAAGCCTTTGATAGAGTATGGCATTCGGACCTGCTATATACCAGCTCCTTCTTATGTCTTACTAAAGTCCTATTTAGACAAAAGAAAATTCTTCGTTAGAGTTAACAGTGAAACATCTGCCTTTGTATCGCTTCAATCTGGCATTCTACAAGCAACCGTTTTGGGGCCAATACTACATACACTTTTTACGTCCGATATTCCAACAACAAATGACACAACTGTGGCAACATATATTGATGATACTGCAATAATAGTTTCACAAGATTCTCACTTAGAATCCAATATTTCACTAATTTATTTCAACCTAGTGAGGGAATGTTTGAAAAATGGGATATTATGGTCAACACGGAAAATTTTGTTTAAGTGACATTCACACTTCACTGAAGATGGCAAACAGCCGAAACCGGTTTGTTCACAAACCAAATTTGACGAGGGTCGACGGAAAACCGTACCCAAATAGAATTAAAATTATAAAGTTGCCAACGTACAGTTTTATTTGTGTAATTAAAATAATAAAGTGTAAAAGTAAATATAAGTGCAATAGCAAAATAGTCTAAGTTTTTTACCCCATAAATGTTAATCGAAAATAGAAAGAGAAAAATTGAATGTCGAGTATTTCAAGAAGAGTGGACACGGAAGTTTTTCTTTATGGAATATAACCAAAAACCTATTTTTCTTATCTGTCAAGAACCGGTAGCTGTACTAAAAGATTATAATCTCGCTAGGCACTTTAATTCAAAACATCTTGGGTCGAAGTACTATAAAATGACAGATGAAGAGAAAAAGTTCATTCAGAGGAATTAAAAAGAAAAATATCTAGTCAGCAAATGTTTTTTAAAAATCAAAGAAGTGTCCAGCGATCCTCCACGTTAGCTGGTTTTCTGAAGGAGAATTTATTAAGGATGTGTTAATTAGCATTAGAAAAGTATTATGCCCAGAAAAGGTAAAAGATTTCGAATCTATAGGGCTGTCACGTAGAACGGTCACAAAAAGAATTGAAGCGATTGCTTCTAATTTAACCAATCAACTCGATGGACGTCTTAAAAAGTTTAAGTATTTTTCAGTCACTATGGACGAGAGTGTTGACAGCAGTGATACAGCCCAACTTCTAATTTTTATCAGAGGAGTCGATGAAAACTTTTTAATGACCGAAGAACTTGCTTGTTTGAGATCTTTGAAAGGAAAGACGACAGGAAAAATAATTTATGATGAATTTAAAGAGGGGCTGGAATCTCTTAATGTCGCAATTTCCAAATTAATTAATTTAACAACTGATGGAGCACCTAACATGGTGGGAAAAAATACGGGGTTTGCAGGGATTTATAAAAGTCAGAATCCTGAAAGCGAAATAATTTTTTTACATTGTAGAATCTACCAAGATGTTCTTGGCAAGGCTGCTTTGGATATTAACCACGTACTTAATATTATTTTAAAATTAATTAATACCATTCGAGCCCGTGGTTTGTTACATCGACAATTTCAAGAGTTTTTATCAGAAGTTTATGCAGAATTTTCAGATGTACTTTATTACACAAAGATCAGGTGACTGAGTTGTGGGCATGCCTTCTCGAGAGTTTGGAGTCTTCTCGAAGAAATTAAAGTTTTTCTAAAAACCAAAACTGAAATTTGGGATGAGTGGGTAATATTGGAGGATAAGAATTGGTGCATCGAGTTTGCTTTTTTCACGGATTTACTCGGGCACTATAATAAACTGAACAAGAAGTTACAAGGAAGAAATCAATTTATAGATGAAACTTGGGGCAGTTTGAGGTCTTTTAAAACTCAATGTGTTTAATTTCTAATTCTTTTTATTCTTCATTTTTTATCAAGATCACTTAATTTAATTTACAATAGTTTAACTTCAATTTATTTTTAATTATTCATTTTTCATTTATTATCAAGATCACTTAATTTAATTTACAACACTTCAATTTATTTTTAATTATTCACTTTTAGCTTCCAAAACGTTATTGATGATTTCCTCTCGCCGCTATGCCTTTTATACTCTCAAAAAAGCTTGCGGTTTTCTTCCTTTGGAAAAAACCCGCCAGTTTTTCAATTCAGCGGCTGTGTTGCCATCGTGGCATATTTTGTCCATAAACATGGACACAATTGTTTATATTTTCTAAATGTTTGGGAAAAAATGATTTGACTCATTCTTTAAGGCCTGTGAGTGAAGAGAAGTTAAAAGTCTTTTCACAATCTTTAATTAAACTGTATTCAGAATTTGAGGCCAGATTTGCTGACTTTAAAAAAATCCAACCATGTTTAGATATTTTTTCAATGCCTTTTAATGTTAATCCTGAGAATGCTCCAACTGATCTACAATTGGAAATTATAGAATTGCAATGTAATAATAATTTAAAACAGCTATTTTTAAATACAGATACGCTTAATTTCTATAAATCCTTACCAAAAGATGAATTTCCAAAGCTAATTAATCATGCGCAGAAAATTATGGCAAAGTTTGCTTTCTCATATTTATGTGAACAGGCCTTTTCAGTAATGAAATGCAGAAAAAATTCAATAAGAAACCGATTGTCAGACGAGAGTCTATTTATTTTATTAAAAGTCGCATCCTCCCAGCTGCAACCAGATTTTGAGGAAATTATGTCAAGTCAGAAACAGATCCATGCTTCCCACACATCTGGAAAATCTTAAAATCATAATAAACCGTATCTTATAAAATTTTTATGTTGTTTTAAAATATTATGTAATATAACTAATAAATATATAGCTTAAGCCGAACTTTGAATTGAACACCAACCCCATAATTTTTTAATGAATGACCCTCTATGTTTTTTTTTTAATTTAATGGACCGCCACCCAAAAAGTTCGCTCATCACTACACATTAAAATAAAATGGCGACAACTTAATAATAAATCGAAGAAAATGTATTGGCTTCCAAGGTCGATATCTACATTGATAATGCAGAACAAGATAATATTATATAAAACTATAATAAAACCAGTTTGGACTTTTGGAATACAACTTCGGGGGACAGCTAATAATTCAAATATTGAAATTCTTCAAAGACCCCTTCACCACGATTTTAATATTTCAACAGAGGAAATTGCCAAATTTTATAAGAAATATTACAAAGGCTGAGCAATTATTCAAAACTACCTGTCAATAATCTTGTGAATGACAGCAATGAAACGAAAAGACTAAAGAAATATCACGTACGTGATCTCCTTTTTAGAAAATAAATTTTATTTTATTACAATAAGGAAATATTTCATATGGCTATAATGAAGACGACGATGTAGTGATAATGAAGACAAAAATGATAGTGATGGCTATGATGAAAATTATACTAAATAAAACCTTTCTTAAATACAGTAAATTATTTCTTTTATTTTGTCAATATTCTTATCGTAGAACTTAGAAAAGTATTGAAAATGGTTTTTGGAAAAGGCCCCTTGTATTTATTTCCACTTTAAGTATCAATTACCTCGCTGTGCGCCACAAAAAGCTATTAGTCCTAATGTTTCTAATATAAATAAGTTTTCTTGTGTCTATTTAATGGAAAATATGTAATAGTGTTTGGTATGATATTCAAATTAGAAACATCAAAAACATTTATGAAAAATTTCAAAAAGTGGCAATACCCAAGTTGGGATATTTTATTGCCATTTTGGAGATTTATATGAAGTGTACGGAATTAAAGTAAACAAACTTGGTGCTTGATTCTAGTAAAAAAATCTTAAACTTTATTTATTTATTGCGGCATTTTTGTTGTTAGAAATGCAGCTACAAAAACAACACAAATAAATTAGGTTTTGGTAAACAATTGTTTAGAAATCTAATTATTGAAAAATACAAATAAATTAATTATTGGTAAATAATTTCTTATAATTTAGTCGGGTTTTTTTCTTCTTCTTCTTTTTTCACTTATTGATTGCGGAAATGCAGTCAAATTGTAAACACTAACAAATATCAACTGTTAATAATAAAGATACAAAAAAATATTATAATTGGTTTAATAAAATATGGCGTAAAGCGAAAATGCAGTGAAAATAATATTTTACAAAAAATTAAAAAAATTACTTAATTAATAGTTATAACGAAGGCCGTAGTGGAATGCACTATAACAATTTACTCCTTGAAGCTAAATACTTGGAGTCATTGCTGATGTTGAACAGAATTTTGCTCAATATAAGTGCAGTTTACAGCTGCGTTCGATACAATAGCATCAGTTGCAATATTCTGATTCGAAAGATGTAAAAATTTTACCTATTTACTATACTATTTTTTTTAGTGTAAAAACATTTAATTTTTTTATGCTACCTCAGAGTGTGTGCATTTGTTGTCAAATTTCGTAACTGTTAATCAGTTATAAAAGATCTTTGGTAACACTTATCATTACGTGAACAAGTAGGCTTTTTTACATTTGTTTGGCTGTTTCAATAAAATGATAATAAATGACCTAAGATATGGGCAAAAAGTTGAATCCGATGGTAGGAAGCGAGTTTTGTCACCCTTATTAGTAAAATGGTTAGTTAGGACGACTAAAGCAAATCCCTTTATGACAGCTACGTAGCTCAAAAAAACTTGATATGCTGGCAAGCGTGTAAACTATTCGCCACAGACCACGAGACAATAGCCTCAATGTCTGTAGTCCTCTAAAAGTGCCGCTTCTTTCCTCTAAGCATGTTGCTAAACGGATATCTTTTGCTAAAGCACATCTAAATGGGCCAAAGGAAAAGTGGAGAAATGTGCTATGGACTGACGAATCCAAAATTGTTCTTTTTGGTAGAATGTTTTGTTCGTAGGACACCTTACAGCGAATACAAGCCACAATTCACAGCAAAAACTATCAAACATGGAGGCCATAGTATTATGGTATGGGATTACTTCTCGCATCAAGGTGTGGGTCCTATATATTGAATCAAACCCGTTATGGATTCATCGGTTTATAAAAAAATCTTTGATTGAATTATGCTGCCGTTTGCTTCCGTGTACTTCCAGCAAGACAATGACCTCAAACGCACCAGCAAAATGGCTATCAATTTAATGAAGTAGCCTGCATAGTCCCCAGATTTGAGCCCTATCGAAAATCTGTGGACAGGCATAAAGAAGGGTGTATCTACAATAAACCCAACGAGCGTTGAAGGGCGCTGGAAAGCAGTGCAAAATATTTGCAGTTCCATCAAAGTTAAAAGATGCCAGCATTTAGTGGGCAGACGTTGTGCCGGAGTAATAGCGAACAAAGGACAGGCGACAAAGTATTGAAGCCATACAATTAATTTTTTTACAAGATGTCTGAGTGAGAATTTGGATTTATTTTAAGAAAGACCACTAATTTTTGTTGAAAATAAACTGAAGTGCTATTAATTTAGCTGTGTAGTTTTTAAGTTTTTTGTTTAAATATTATAAACTGTTGAAAAAAAAACAAATAAGTTTTTTATTTATGATAAACCACTAACATCAAAGAATTTATTATTTTTTTTGGCCCATAGTTAAACAGATGTAAATGGAGTCAGTATAAATTTGTACGTGGTGCTATTATATTGACCGCAGCTGTATACTATTTAACAGTTAAAAAAAGTTCCGGAAACAAAAGAATTTAATTTTGTTTAAATTAACGAAATTTTTTTACAAAAATAAACAGTGTAACAACCTCAATAAGTATACTCTTATTTATGTGGCAGACATTTTAAAATAGATTTTTGACAACATTGTGCTTTGAGTTATTAATGAAAAAAAAAACACTATCGATATGTTCATAACTTATGGTATGGGTAAAAATTTATTTGCAATAAACTTATTCTCTTTACTTATCAAAAAGTATTATTTTAAAAATTATGAAACAATTTTATCTACATGAATTTGTGCAAGATTCTTTATTATTCCAAAAATATTTTAAACGTATAACTTACTGTGGGGGAAAGCATATCCATATGGCCATTTCACTATATATCTCAAGCTAAATTGTCTAAAAACAAAATTTTATTTAAACTCAAAAATACTTCTATACAAAAGCATAGCAAAAATTTGAATATGATTTCTCCCACAGTAATACACTTAAAATATTTTTTGAATAATAAATATTTGATGAGAATATCATAGAATATTTATATTTACAGGAATCTAGTCCAAATTAACGTAGATTAAATTTAAATGATTCCAAAAAATTAAATTATTTATTATAAAAAATTGTCGACTTTTTTCCTCCTCAAATTGCATACAGTGAGCAAATTTAATCCTTGATTTTGAAATCTCTTAAGCAATGAAATAAGAAAAACAAAAAAATTAAGAAACATATGAGCGATGAGTAATAGTCTGTTATTCACACTCTCCTGTGTGCATCGCAGCGTTAATCCTAAATATTGAAATAATTTTTTAAAGAGACTAAGCTCATAATAAAGTAATCGATCTGAATATCCTGAATCGGCTTTTTTTATGTCATTTAGTTCAATGATTTTATTTCTGAACTTTTTGAAATATACCGAAAAAAATTCCAATATTATGTGGTCACTTTTTTTTTGGGGGGGGAAGTATGAAAGTATCTAAATTTGTTGAATATTGTTTGCTTTCCTTATTCTATCCTGCTCTTTATCTTGTGACTTTATTTAAACACTTTTGCTGATTGGTGGCTAAGACGTTTTCCAAAACTCAACATATTATTTTTTTTTTTGGATTGTGTCATGGGACGTGAAGATGAAAAAAACCAGAAGCGTAACGAAAGAGATAGAGTGTGCAAAGATATGATAGAAATTTATTAAAAGAAAAAAAAAATAGCCACAACAATCAACGGCCATAACAAAACTAACAAAAAACAAAATGAAATAAAAAACGTTCCATAAAATTCACAAATCCTAAAAAAATACAACTCACCAGCAAACAAATCAGCAGTAAATATGCGGTTAACAGAGTATATATGTGTGTATGTATGTATTTTGGTACTAGGATGCATGCACGCACGCGCACATAATTAGAGTTATTTTTACTTAAAGGCGTGTTGCTTAACAAATTTGTTAAGAGCTCCAGTAGAGAGCGGTGTCTTTTGTCAAACCAACACTATTTATATTGAGTCTGCAAATGTATACGTTTGTGTACCTTTGAACCATTCGACAGCAAACAAGGAAGCAACGAAGGATCATTTACTGAATATTAAAAAAAAAGTTAAGTTTTATTTGTAGCAAGGCTGACTAACTAACTGACAGTCAGTTTTAGGCAACAAAGCCACCTTCTCTTCTTATATTCAGCGGGGGGAAAAACAAAACCAATAACAATATTAAGTTAACTTAAAATGCTGCTGATTTTAGCAACGCCGTGCAGTCTCGCAAGGCGAAGGTTAAATTTTTTATTGCTTGTTAGTTGAATAGCATGTCTGTGAGGCCCAAAGACTTTGTGGTGGGGCAATAAAATGACCATGTCAAGAATGTCTATAAATTTCATAAGCAAATGAAAAAGAAGTGCCTTTTTTCACCTGAAAAAATGAATATAAATGAATGCTACACAATGGGATTGAGTAATCCAAAATATTTTCCTAAAAAATTTTAATTAAAATATATTATTTTTTTTGTTTTTAGTTAATACATAAAAGCTGTAAATAAAACAAATGGTATTGCCCAGCATTTTTATGTTTTTCTTTCAATTCTTTTAGTCCATTGTAATAATACCAGCCTTCTGAGTTATTTTATATAAGACGCCTTAGCTTTTCCATCTATAGTTTTATTGCATATGAGCATTAACTAGTAAATCTAGCACCGCTACATAGTAATTGTTTTTTTTTTCTTTTTCTATTGTCCTTTTAAACAATTTATCCATTGCGACTACTTAATAACGATTGCTTTTCCTTGTATTTATGTCTTTGTTGGATGTACAAACGAGCCAGATTTTTTTTTTTTTTTTGGCTAAAACACAATTAAACATTTTCACGGACGAGATTACCTTTTGCTGGTGCGAATACATAGCGTTGCCAAAGTAGAAGGTTTTATTTTTCTAACTGAAGTCAGAGCATTATCTCACTTAAAATATCTTGTTGCTGATTAATATGAACAAAGTTACGTTAATTAGTTCCCTGCTCCTTTGTCGCATTATACGAGTATAATACATAAATTATTTTATAATTTTTTTTGTACAAAATCCGATCTTTGTTGAAACATTGGTTTTTAGATGAAATTAAAAATTTTTGTGTGAGTTTTAAATAATTTACAAAATTATTATTATTATTATAAGCTCTTAAGAACTCTTTCAAATTGTTGTTCAAATTGCTAAAATTTTACTGTGTTTTGATTTTCCTTTCCTTTCATTCACAGTGTTATTGATTGAACTGACGACAATAACGAAAAACGTTACTTCTACTCATATTCAATAGCAAAGTATACGGCAATTACATCTAAAAAACTTTAGTAACTTCAATTCTTTTTTTAATTTCGTTCTCGGTACTGCCCATTCAAAACTGCGAAAATCTCACTTTTAGGTGTTAAAAATATTGAACACCCCAAAACGTTGCACTTAAAATTCAATTTTAAATTTGAAATTGTTTTGCACATCCTATTAATAAAAGGGGTAAAAGTTTGTCGTTAACTGTGCAATCACACTTCAGCGACTAAACCTATTCTCATTAAATTAGAGTCATCGATAGATCTTAACCCAGGCTAGGATAAATTTTTAAGCCAAAAACGAACTAGTATTGAAAAAAAAAACTTTGCACAAACGTGCGCAGTACATAATGGACCAGAAACAAATGATGTGATTATTACAATCGAAGCGAAAGCTTTAATATCTTAACTTATAACTCAATGACTTGTCATGAGTCGATTCATGAAATAATCGATCATTGATAAATAAAATTATTAAATTAATATTGTTTGTATTTGTTCCGTCAGTTAATGAAATTCTGTTGTCGTTATTTTCTCTTTGCTGGCTGTTTGTTCGTTAATGAACGGCGAGACCTTTCGATGTGACGACAACATTCTCAAGCCGTGTTCTTAATTTTACTGGTTAGTCAGTGTTTGGGTATAGGTAGTTTATAGCCACATTTATCGGTATTTATAAAAGTACTCGACTATCTAGACCTGTGCTGCTGGGGGTATAAGGGAGCCCAGTCCCCTGAAGGCAAGCAGGGAGTAAACTGGAAGCTCCACGTTATTTCCACGGGAATCAGTAAGCCCCAGAGTTTCCGCTAATTGTCTCTTTAGACTTTTAGCTATTTTTCTGACTGATTATTGAGGTTGGCCCTTCGGGAGTATCGCAATGGTTGTGGTTTTATGGCCGCAAGCATGAATTGATTTATGGTGGCCAAGATCATCTCGCCTTTAATCACACCAACGAGTGAATGATCCGCATCCAGTGAGCATGCTCTTCAGCAAGGAATAGTGGTTTGCAACCTTGCTTTGCAACCGCTTAAATTGCAACTAGGAAAGACCTGTTACTAGAATTAGTGCTCGGCTTCCTATGGCGTGAATGACGTTGCTTTTCATTCTCAGTGGTTTGACCACCATCTGATTAAGGCCTACGGCCAGGTGCATGTGTAAATCTTATCACGAAATTAAGCTCGTATCTACTCATGTAGGCAGAATGCCCCCTCCCCACTTGGCATTTTATGCGGAGCTAAAAATTTTCACTTCAAAAGTGCTCGCCGTTCATACGGAACAAACAGCCAGCAATGATGGAGAAGAATGACATTTAAAATTTATTTCTGAAATATCTTAACATAAAGCCCATAGTGCAATAACTGGAAAAAATTTAAGTGTCATCATCTTATAGTTGCCCGAACAAAGCGACAAAAAGAGAATAAACTTATTTATTTGTGCAACATTATTATTCGATAAAAATTATAAGAAACGATCATAACGTTCAGTGGTGTGTAAAATAATATGGCGGAAAACTGACAGCAAGAGAAAAAAAATAAATAAATAAAAGAATAAGTTCTCAGCTTCTTACAAAGGCCCAAATGCCGACATTATTTTTTGTGCGTTTATTTCGGGTTGTGTTTTTTAGGAGTTTACCATTTAATATGTTCGATGGTCATAATGAAGTAACAGACTATAGGTGTGGTAACTGCCGACATGCTTACGTTGTGACTAAATGACTGACTGTAGCTTATATTTTGGGACAAAAATACTGACTCACTCAGCTGATACATATATTTTTTGTTTTGGAAATCAATAGGGAGCAGATAAAATGGTACAATTTAAAAAATAAAAGCCAAATAAGATTTCGATCGACCTCCTGGTGCAGTAGCATTTAACATCTGTTCTTGTTGTTTGATTACTGCATACGAGTAGAATTTTATTTAAGCATATGTTGTTTTTTTTTTTTTTGTTTGTGACTTTTTAACTTTTTTTTTGTGCTTTGATTGTTCTCTAAAGAGATACCAACAGCCATCAAAAAGATTTAAGTAAGGAAAAAAGGTCTGCTATGAAAAACATAGTTGAATGAAAAAAACAAAAACACATATAAGTCACGAGAAAAGATTTCCCGCATAATAAATGATCGACGTACATTGAAATGTGGCTTAATGCGCTTCTGTGCAACGCTCTAAAGCTCTATCGCCATAACACATTCATTCACTCATGCAATGATCTCCCCACAAACTACTTTTGCTTTTTTATATTTATTTATTTTTTGTTGGTGTTTGGGTTTGTTGCATGAACGTGTATGTTCACATTTATTCATCTGTGCCCGTTAATAACTATTAATGTGTGTTGCATATTTATATGGCTATGACCACATGCAATAAATACATACAAATAAATAAATAATTTGAAACGTGCATGAACAGCAGAAAAGGCACGAGTGTGTTTTTGTTTCAGAAATTTTATGCATTTTTATGTAATTTTATGCAAAAATACCTGCACTTTTTCGAATTTTCTAGAGAACCTATTCAAAATTAAGTGCTTAAATAAAAATAATTTTTGCAAGAAAAATATTAAGGACGATTTATTGATTTCTTAAAAAAAAAAAAAAAAACAAAAAACAAATAGAATTGATTTTAAATAATTAAATTAAAGAGGGTGCTCATTATGTTAACCGCAATTGTATCAAAATATTTTCTTAACAAACCGCATCATTTACTTCCAATACTGACCCGCAAATGATACACAAATTGATACTCATTAATAAAAAAGACATGAAACATATGTATATGGAAGCAAAGTGTTTATGACACCAACCAACTAACCAACCAACCAACCAACATAAGACAAGAAGAATTTATTGAATTTATTTTAAAATGAAGTAAACAATGCCATCATCACAATTCCACAATCTTTTTTAAGTTCCTAAATGCTGAATGCACTTAATATTCGACATGTAAAAAATCAAAAATAACGAAAATGAAAAATGCATTTCAATGTTCGTCGATTCATGCTACCAATATTTGTACTAATGATTGCAAATAGACAACAGGGGGTCAGTCAGCCAGTGTCTTAATTGATTCGTTTTGCTACTTTAACCGGGTTGTCTAAGACATCATAAATAAAAACAGATAAAGAATTTTCAATTTATCTAAATAGAAGTGTGTATTATTGCAAAAATGTAATAAATCATAGAATTAAAAGAAAATGAAACTGGCAACATAAACAAATTACTAATTGGATTTTTTAAAGCCATTATTTTCTTGTAAATAATACAAACTTTGAAAATGTATTGTCGTATCAAACACAGATTTTAAGCTTAATCGAATTTAGCAGCTTTTAATTTTTTTAAATATAAATGATAATGGATTTGAGGCCTCCGTTTAGGTGAAATTAATCTTACGTTTTAAATAAATAAAGAACTCTTTAAACATTTTTATTAAAATTTTTGAAGATGTTTAAAATATAGAAGATTTGAATGATTCTTATATTCATATTTATTATAAAATGAAATTTATTCAAAGTCTTAACTTGACGATCGTATACGATTTTCCTGCAGTTTATTTCTTTATATCGGGATTTTCAATTCTAGCAACACTTCGAAGTATTCGAAGTATTGTTACAGTAAATTCAATTTCGCTCGAAAATCGCATTAAAATAATTAAAATCCACTATGAAAATGGCGGTTCTGTTAAGGTTACATTTCCTTAAATACGTGATATTTTCGGACAACGTAATTGTACTTCTGAGACCGCTATTAAGAATTTGGTCATTAAATTTGGATCAACCGGCTCGATACAAAATGTGCAAACACGTGTTCGAGCGGCTCGTTCAACTGAAAACAAGGCAGAGGTGAGCCAAAGTGTAGCAGCAGATACAAATTTGTCATTTCCTCGACGTTCTCAACAATTGGGGTTATTTAAAACCACATGACGAATTTTCCCTTAGGATTTTTTTTTTTATTCAAAATAATATTATTTCACAAAATATATATAAAGCCTCAGCACCAAAATTGGCATAAAAGAGACATTCTGGCAACTATATACAATTTTATAAAACGCAATAAATCGAACATTTTAAAAGCCATTTTTAGTGCATTTTAATATATTACGTTTCTTTCCTGTTTTCAGTTATGCTAACAGCATCTCTTTGGTGGGGTGTCATAGCAGTGAGCCTTACAAATGCCTGGATATCTGCAAGGTATGCACGACGTTGGCAAATAGCGACATGGGCAAACGCCTGAACAACCTGAGGTATTATTGCAATTACATGGATCTGCATTGCAGCATCCTGGAGAGCACTTTTAAACCCCTTTCAAATTATAAGTAAAAATTTTAAATTCAAAATTTTGAAATCAAAATTTTAATTGAATAACTTAATTCTAAAAACTCTTCTCGAAAAAAAAAATTAGCAAAAACAAAAATGTGCGACCCATGCTGCTCTCCCTATGGATCTTGCTGTCCTTGCGGTCCCGAGTGCTCTCCAGGATGCTGCAATGCAGATCCATGTTGTTTTTTTTATGTAAGAAGTGTTTCTAAGTTATTAAATAAAAATATTTTAAGTTGTTTTTTGCATAGAGAAAAAATAATTATTGATTTTAAATGGATTGGTAATTTATTGTATTCAGTAGGACCTGCATAAAAAATGCGTTGCTTCGTTAATTCAAGACGACATCTTATTACAGATAAATTATTGCTTTGCCTGGTTAACCTATGGGAAACCTCCAAATTTTGCAAAAATCGAATAGAATAATTTCCCATATTTTTAATGGATTTAAATACAAACTTATGAAGTTGCATTTTATATAGACCTAAAATTGGTAATGTAGAAATCACATGATATTTAAATAGTTCTAACGTATGATATCTTAATGGAAGATTAAAAACTAGCTTTAAAGCCTTGTTCTGAGAGTGTTGTAAAGATTTTAAATGAATTGTATTTCTATGGGCATAAATAATTGGCAGGTAGTTTAAATGATTATGAATTAAGTTACTATAAATAAGCATCTTTGTCTTCTGATTTAATTTGCGTTTAAATTTATATAAAGCACCAATGGCTTTTGATATTTTATTTTTAATTACTCCAATATGTAAGTCCCAATTCAATTTGCTGTAAAATGTCATGCCTAAATATTTTACCATATTCGTTTCTTCAATAAGGGCGCCATTAATATGTAATTTCATATTTCCATCATTCCTTATTACTTGTGGTCGAAATCTTATGAATTTAGTTTTTGTGGAATTTAAAACAAGTTGTTAAATCTAATATATTCTGCCAACATTGCAGCATCATACTCTACATTAACTTGTAAAACTTTAGAATGATTGTACGGATAAAGTATGCAAATATCATCTGCAAACATAAACAACTTTCCATTAAAATTTATTTTAGCCATATCGTTAATAAAAATTTTAAACAAAAGCGGTTCTCCACACTTAACATCCAGCAAGGGGCTACAATAATCCTCAATCTGTACAAATTGCTTTCTACTCACTAAGTAACTTTTAAATAATTTAATAGAGTTTCTTGCAACTCCAATTACTTCCAGTTTTTTAAGCAAAATTTCATGATTTACTAAATTAAAATCTTTTGATAAATCAAAAAATACACCTACTACACCACTATACCCTGCATCTAAACCTTCACATATAAAATCTACAATATTTACAACTGGTTCCTCAGTACCTGAACCTTTTCTGAATCCCAATTGTCTTTTAAATAAAATATTGTTCCAAATATTCAGATATTTTATTTTCTATAATTTTTCCAATAATTGGTAAAACAGATACCGGTCTAAACATATTTAAAATATTCGATCCAACACCTTTTGGAATCGGTATAATTTTATGAATTTTTAAAACATCAGGATATCTGCTCTGACCAATAATTTTATCGTACAAATTAGTTATAATTTTTGCCATTTTCGATTTTCTGCATAAAACCATTTTTGGTGTTATTTTATCATAGCCTGTACTTTTATTTGCCAGCATACTATTTATAATCTCTTCTTTTAAGCCTTACAAAGTTCAATTGGCGCAGTAGTTGAAGCCGACCGACCATTCACATCGGCGTAGATTCGGTCAATTCATTCAGGAACCACCGGCTGGTTTTTCGGAAAAAATGATTTTTTTAGACGAAGTTCATTTGCACTTGTCAGAGTATGTCAACATCCAAAAATGCCGCATTTGTCTTCGGAAAATCCTAGAGTGATTATTGTTTAGCCTTTGCATACTCAACGTGTCACTGTATGGTGCGCTATGTGGTCTGGAGGCCTAATTGGGCCGTCTTTTTTCGTAGATGATGCTGGAAATGCGTTAACGGTCATTGACTGCTAACAATTCCATTTTGGCCTATTATTGACGACGCCGATATCACTGACATGTGGTTTCAACAGGACGGTGCCACATGTGACACAGCCAAGGAAACGATAATTTTATTGCATAACACCACTGGATTATTTTTTGTGGGGCTATGTCAAGGACAGAGTCTATACGTAGCCAATCGAATCTATTTCAGCCTTAAAACTTAAAACCCATGATTTGATTAACGAAATAGTACCGCCATTTTGCCAAAAAATGATTAAAAACTTTGTGAAAGAATCGATATCTGTCAATGTGGTCGTGGTGGACATTTTCCAGATATAATTTTTCATTTATAATTGCCGAAATTTTGTCTTCTTAATACAATAAAAATTTGAATTTTCTTAAACTAAATTGTTTTGTTTTGTTTTGTTTTAGCAAATAAAATTCTTCTTTAAAAACGCAATGTAATTTGGGTTATTTGATCTTTTTTAATATTTTATAAGTAATTAATTGTTCAAGCAAAAGATCTTTTATATAGAAAATTAAAATACTTTTTATTTTTGTTTTCAATATCTCGCCACACCATTAGGTGGCATCTGCAGGAAAACATATTAGCTATCATGAATTTAATAGCCCTCAAAACAAGGTAGAGTTTATTATAATTTGGCACTCCTTTGATCTTATTTATTTATTTACTTATTTAGTCAGTAGATATGATTCTTACAGTGTATAACAATGTATTTTTATTACTTAAAAACTACAATTACTTGTTCAAATACACAATTATACTACGCTTTACAACATCTAATGATAAAAGGTCCAACTCTAAAATGCATAACCTGGCTTAAACTAACTTAAACAACTGTGCATATACCTAATAATTATATGTGGGAAACTATAATGTACTTAACAAAACTTTTCGTCAAGTTTCATTAAATATCAATTGCTTAAGCAAAGTACGAAACTGATTGCACATTCTGTACGCAAACAGCTGATTTTGCAATGCGCAATGTGTTGTAGATACATTAGTAAACAAATTTCAATAGAACACGAAAACGAATTTAATAGAAAACGTACAAAGAAAAAATTGCTTATATGACAAAAGAGATGCGTTTTATTATAACCGCAATTCATAGGAATGAGTATGGAAAAAAGTAGCAGAAAAATGCAGTAAATTTGTGTTTGACTGGTATGAATTATATAAAGTCGCGCAGTGCAAACGCAGATGGAAGTTACTACGGAAACGTTTCTGCAGAGATATAAAGAGGATGGTAGTGAACAAAAAATGATTATTGAACATCTTATTGTTAATAAATTTATTTTAGAAAAAATTATTTTTTTGCAAAAGTGCGAATAAAAGAAATGTGTAGCTGTGTATAATAATTTCTATATTCATGTAAGTACAATATAACCACCTAAAAGTCTTTAATGATTTGCTTAAGCATTTGCCAGACTTTTCGTTCAATTTTTGACATTAGCTTGAGCCAACTTATGCATATTATAGTTGGGCCTAAAGTATAATCAACAAACTGGTGTAAACTATTATAACCTTTATAAATTTTTGGTTTTGCATTTGAATAATTATTTGGGAAGAATTGTAAAAACAGTGGCTGATAATATCGAGTTAAACGAAACGAAACATTAAAACAGATATTAGAAATCAGAAATTCGGCTATAATTTTTCATTAATTAACCCTCAAATCACCCTCAAAAAAACTTACGTTAGTTACCCTTGTGTGGTTTTTCACACATATGGAATGTCTATGTATTTTGCTGATTTTTCATAAACATTGCGGTTGTGGGCACGCTTACAAACGTCCTTTTTGCAAAAACAGCACATGGTTTGGTGAATATACTTTTTATATTTTGACTTTCGCTATAACAAATATGACATCGAGATTTTCCTTCGATTATAGGAGGAATAGGTTGTTGCGTTTTTTGCAGGAATTTCAAACGATTGCGATAAGCTCTGCTCAGCTCTAGATGGTTCACGGGACTGCGTTATTGAGCCACTTGGTTCATCCACTAAATCGCTTTGGTTGATAGCAGAAAGCACAGATACTGCTGATTGAGTTCTTAGTGCGCCCTTTCGTACTGTCATTGAAGACTTTGCGAGATATATTCTAAGCTCGCTCGAAAAAAAAAATCGACCTACAGTTGGTTTGTTTATTTTCCAATTTGGATTTATATCTTTAAATATAATGTACGCATTTAAAGCTGAAATATCAACTATGTGTGAGAAAACAGCAACTGGGCATACATTTGTTTTTCTTTTCGAACTATAGCACGATAATATTTTGTCCACGGTATCCACGCCACCTATAGAATATAGTTGTAAAGCTGAAGATCAATAAAGCTAATATAAAACGAACCTTTAGTTTTGTTGTAGAATTGAATGATTTTTAGCAATTTTTTCGTATCACATTCTACTTCATTCGAATGATGCATTGTGCTTTCCAGTACTACTCAGTTATCCTTTCTCCCCACATATGACACAAGAGTTGTACTTTCGGTGAATGCAAAAGTTGAATGGTACAGGTGAACCTTTTTGCACTCTAATAATCTGGGTGATATGCTTTTTTATTTTTGCGCATTGTACCTGCCATTATTAGTCCTTAGACAACAACTTTTGCCCAAGTTGGTAGGATGAGAAAAAGTAATCCATTGTTATATTGTGGCCCTCAAGTCTAAATAACTCCAAAACAACACGTTCCCCCTGATTTTTTTCAGCTATGCTACAGCCTTGCCCAAATATGGCTGGATTTTCCAAACGTAGCACGTTTCAGAGCAAACTAAGAGCCAAAACTTAATTCCATATCTTTCAGGCTTAGAAGGCATATATTGCCTAAACTTGCATCGTCTACGAAATCCAAGCAGTTATTCATTAACTGTAACACACTCAGATGGATTGAAAAAAATTAGACAATAACTCGGCCCATTTGTCAAATATTTGACGAATTGGAGAAAATTTATCTGTAGAGCCTGGTTTGACGTCTGCTCATAACATCATCAAAACGAATAACACGATTCATTTATTGAAATGTTTTTTTTTGTGACATTATCGCTCTAAATTTGGGGCGTCCATATTCACTATCGAACAAATCCAACATTGTTTCATTCTTCGATCTAATATATTATAATTATAACTGCAAATTACATTGAAAGTACATATGTGTGGAAAACCACACACGAGGGAAACTTACGTAAGTTTTGAAGTATTTCGCTACTAAAAAATATTTTTTAATAAAAAAAGGTGGGTGCTTAATTGATATTGTTAACAAAGTCAGGAAATTTCTTTAGTATACCCCAATTTTTTTTTGGTTTATCGTATAAACATGGTTCAGTTTGTGTGGTTTTCCACACAAGGGTGATATAAGAGTTAAATTGATTGCAAAACATACATTAATTATTGTGTTGTGGCTTTTCAGCGCTGGCAATGTGATTAATCCTAGCCTGCAACGATAAGATGGAAGATGAACTCCAGACTGCCATGTTAAACCTCGTAAGCAGAAATTGTTTCTGTGCTTATTCAATATGGTTACTATGCACAGTATATTGTGGGTCCCTTATTACTGAACGATAATACAAAATTGGTCTCACAAGTAACTTATATAATTGTTATGTACGGATCAGTAAAATCTTTAGCAGACATTTTTATGAACGCACGTAAAGAGGAGCTCTTTTGAGGATGATATAAATATGAGAAATAAATACCGTCGCCTTTAAATAGGTGATATTGAAACGATGATTGATTTGATAGATTAATATAAATGAAGATATTATCTGCATATTAGGAATTAGGTAACGTTTGAGAGATCATTTATAAAAAGGAAAAAAAGTAAAATTGACTAAAGATGACTGTGATGGAGTATCCCTGATAAAACTGACATATCTCTGGAGTTGTTGTTTTTAAATTGGATACCACCAAACAGATGTTCTAAAATCCATTTAAGGAACACAATTGTAGTAGAAATAAAAAAATATCAACAGACTTGCTAATTAATCTAGAATGATATTTTAAACATTTAGAAAACATTTTTTCTTGTGTTATGAATTGAAACTTAAATTTATATGAAAAGTATATTAAGTGTTACCATCTCTGATCCCGTGTTTTACTATCTGTAAAATGTTTGTTTTGAAACTTGTCAATCAACCTCTTTTCTGTTTTATCTCTCGCTTTATTGAACTGGCTAATAGAAAATACAGCTAATACAGAAACAAAAACAAAAGCCAAAAAAGATTTGTTTGAGTTAGAAGTTTGTTTTTTTTTTATTTGTATTAACGTTGTTGTTACTGGCAAAAAGTAAAAATATCTTTCTGAGAGAAAAATTAAAAAATGTTTTCCTAACATTTTTCAAACAATTGCTTTCAAATTAATTTTCTTTTATTTGTGACCTTTCTTCTATTATTTGTATGTTCAAGTTAAAGGCCTCTCCAACGTATACAATCTTCGTTAATAAATCCCTACATTTGTATCTTCTATTCGTGTATATTGAAGGGCTGTGACAATATATAGTGTGGAATGTGATGGATTTCTTTCATCATATTTATTGTTTTGCCATCAAATTATATTTTTACTTATTTGAAATATTTTTAAAATATTTTTATAATAATTTTATTTTGCTTTGTGTTGACGAGTAGTTGAACCCAATATTGATTGTTTTATTGCTGTTTTGTTTTCGATACTATTTTGTTATATTTTCTATTTATATACTCACTTCTCCGGCTTTTCAAATTGTTAGACATATGTATATAGTCGTCCTGCATAAGTCCTGCATTGTGATTTAAACAGAAGAGTAGAAGAGTATTTAGTGCAATAGTTGTGCATGTCAATTTGTATGCATTTTCAATGAATAGCCGGATTATCTGGGCAATAATCATGGATGTGTATTAATAAAGTTAGAGAGGAACCGAAACCATTTTTAAATAAGAGAAACATGTGTGTAGAGTATTATATTGACTCCAACGTTTGTACACAGAGCTGAGAAAGAATGAAAAATAGCGAATTTAAAAATGTTAATTCAAAGTTTTGTTGTTAGTTTTATTTCCTCATAAGAATTCAGTAAATTTCCATATAAAGTTAAACAACTGATAAAAAAAAATAAAAAAACAAAATATATAAATATATATATTTATATTTATATATATATATATATATATTTATATTTATATATATATATATATATATATATATATATATATATATATATATATTAAATCGTAATCTTACGGCTGTATGCATAAAAAACGCTTACTTGAGCTTTAAAGTGCACGTTAGTTAACAAACACTTTAAGGCTAACAGACGTTTGTTAAAAAATGGTATTAATAAACAGTACTTTAGCTAATGTATGCTTTAGTAAAATTAGTATTTTGATTCTGGCAATGCCACTATTTTCAGCTGTCACGTTGTAGTTAACGATGTATAAAAATGAATATATTTATCCGGGTATTTAGATCCATAAAAAAATGTTTTTATTGTTTTCAGCAAAACTAACATATTTTTTTTTGTTTTTTTATCAATCTTTTTAATAAAAAGCAAAGAACCCAAAAAAGGTCAATTTGCAAGGCTTACGAAGAACTTCCAAAGAATTTGTTTATATTAAAAAAATAATTATTTGGATAACGAGCTTTGTTTTGATTATATGTACATCAATAAAACTTTCGTTTAAAATATTAATTATAATTATATTTTTGTAAAATATAAAATAATGATGTAAAAATGTTTTATATTGAATGGCGTGTTATATTTTAGTTTTTAATATTATTTGTATACTACAATTTGTTTTAATAAACATTTTTAAACATTTTTGGAATAACAAAGTAAAAGTGTCAATTGAGCCGCTTACATTGAAAGTGGCATAAGTCACAACTGAACAGTTTTATTTTTATTTTTTATAAATTGGATATTAATAAGTTGAGAAGTATTGAGATTTGTTTGAGAGGAGTGTTGATAAATAACGGGATAACAAAAATGTTTATTTTGAAAGCGGCGTAAGTCGCTGTACTCAGGAAATTAATTACGGAGCTTCATGTGAAAGAAATGGAAACATGTAAGAAGTGTGTATGAAGTATTGTTGTGATTATTGGACTTATTTTTATTAGTTCGAAAGAATAGTGCAGTTTACTGAACTATACTAAAGTGATGTCTAATATACTACACATAATTAGCATTATTATGTTATTTTTTATTCTCAGGCGGTTGCTTCGTGTTGTATAAAATATCTAAGAATGTCACAACTCAAAAGCATATTATTGCACATAGTGACTTATGTAAAGGACAAAATAGTAATAGTAGTAATAGCACCCTGTCGAAAAAAATCCTTCACAGTACATAACATGGAGAAAAAAGATTTTATTTCAACACAATCATTAGAAAAAACCGTTTATTGTAGGTTTAACGTAGGTTTTTCCTACTTTAAAGTTAACAAAGGTATGTTAAGGTAAAAGTGTTTTTTGAATACAACTTTAGGAAATTGTGCTTAACAACGGCAGTTAAACCTACTTTAAGTTTTTATGCGTACGGCTGAAAATCTTTTAAACGGTCTTTTAAATTATAACGATTTATTTTTTCGATATTTCGCCTTACTGTGGAAAGATTCTTTAGGAAAATTCCACAGGAAAGCGAAATATCGAAAAAATAAATCGTTATAATTTAAAAGACCGTTTACAAGATTAAGATTACGATTTAATAAAAATAAAAAAAGGTCGAATAAAACTGAAAATAATTTATATATATATTTATATATATGTATGTATATATAAAAAGCACAAAATTTTTTTTAACAATTTTAGATTTATAATAGTTATAGTTTTTTGACCTTTTTAATATTTTTTAGTAGTTAATTAGAAAGCACTAAGTCAATTTTAATAAAAAATTTTTAAAAAACTTTTATTTTTTATTATTTTTTATTTTCGATATTCGCCACACCTTTGGTTGGCATCATCAGGAAAAAACAAAAATAATAATGATTATTAGATTTATTGATACCAATGTAAAGTAGAGATATGGGATTTAATAATAACATATGATGTCGGGTAAATGTCGCCAGACGTCCGCTCTTTTCACAAAATTTTAAAGCACATTTTGCAACAAATATACACTTATCATA
The DNA here is from genome assembly GCA_030448955.1 of Trichopoda pennipes. NCBI lineage: Eukaryota > Metazoa > Arthropoda > Insecta > Diptera > Tachinidae > Trichopoda > Trichopoda pennipes. The sequence goes on along the minus strand of JASKUP010000010.1, from coordinate 3,831,014 downwards.
TTAATGCCGCGCCGAATTTCATCATGGTTTGGTTGCGTATAGGATTCATGATGACATTTCCTTGCTTTGTTGAAAAATAAGTTGTTGTCAGCCTATTTAAAAACTTTCTACTCAAACTATGGTTGGTCAGTTGAACTTTATAAGCATGAAGATATGCAACATGTTTCGCAAGATGTCTCTAATGATGCCAAATTGTTGCTATCGTCGAGGAGTTGATGTTTCAGGTGCATTCTCAACAATTTGCTGTACAGCGGCTACGTTCCCAGTTCAATTTAGCAACCTACGAGCATATTGTTTTGATCTATTGTCACCAACAATACCGAGGACCTCGAATTTGGTGTTTGAATTATTCATAGCGGTCTAAGAGGGAGTTTTACTACGAGAAAAAGCTGTTCGAGTCCGACGAAGTGATATCATAAATTTTCACAATTAAAATAAAAGTATAAAGTTTAAACTTTTTATTAAGTTAATTGTTATCACAGCTCAATTATTGACATTTAATCATTTGACAGATATTTTACTTTCTGAACTTTTACTTTCCTATACACACTTATTAATAAATAAATGCTCAAAAATATGAAAATAGGTATTAATCATTTTGCTTTGTTTGTAGATGCCAAAAACGCTAAAGTACTACTAATTGACTTCTGCTTTCTTTATAATAACTCCCATGATACATTGAACTGACGTTTAACTTGGCAGTAATTAATCATTTCTAATTCTAATAAAAACACTCCGAATGAAATTTTATTGGCATTATTTGAAAATAATAATTACAACGAAAAAACTAAAATCAATTTAATGCCACTTCTATTTTAAGTTATAATTAAATAAGTAATGCATTGCAACTATTAAACCATTAGGCAATTATAGTGATTTTATTTTGTAATTAGAAAAAAACCATGAAAACGGCTTAATTCTAGACTTTATTCTTTTAGATTACTGTCATCTATTAACATTGACTATATCGTTGCAATATATTACTTTTATTATTCAATTGATTTACGCTGTTTCTACATCTTTGAATTTCTGTTAACACTAAATAGTGCCACCAGTCTTTAAATTAGAAAACATTTTTGTTCAAAGTCTTTGCCGTTGATTTTTGTAAAGACTTTATTCTTATATAATAGATCTAAACAAAAAAAGAAATTAAATCCTCCGACAACAACTACAACAGACAGTTTTTCATACGTGTAATGCACACAAAAAAGGGGCAGAGTTGAGATTACCTGTGTCAATCAACATTTCATTATTAAATAACGAAAACTAAATAACGTCTTTCAGCTTCTCAGAATTTGAGTGAACAAATCATAACAATAATAATAATTTTAAAGTACTTAAATCTTGTTTCTGTTTTTTTTTTTTGTTTTTGTTTCTGAAGAAAATTGTTCAAATCTAAACTTAAAAATTATTTATCCCAATTCCAAAGTAAAAGGTGTTGATTTAAGGTGGATTTTTGGGAATTGAATCGTTAATAAGTTTTCTGGGATGTGATTATTCAGAATTATAATGCAACGTTTGTTATTTGAATTGAAACTGCGCACATTACAAATGAAAGTGATAAAAAATAATAGCAACAAATAATAAATTAATTTGAAAATTGATTTTATTAAAACACACCTTTAATGTTGCAATTGTCAATATAGAGAAAGATATTTTACAGATTTGTATTGAATTGAGAGACAAGAATTCGTATTTAGTGAAAATATATTAAAAAAAACTATTTAAAAATATTTACAGCGAGGCTAAAATATTTCATTCACGTGCTCTTAACAAAAGAATATTGATATTTGCTAAGAATTCTGTAAATAATACTGTATTCTTGCAAGCACACTGATTATATTGACATTGAAAGTTGAAAAAAATGCATCCAATTCAATTTTTTGCGAAAATGATTTTATGTCTTAAATTTAGTGTTGTTACCAAAAGTTTTGGAAACTGTGTAATTTTAAATCGATTGATTAAGTAACTGACAATTTCAAATATCCTGCTCCTTTTGCAAAAACTTGTTACTATCTTTGAAGTCATTAGGTAATTGGCGCTAGCTTGATAAGTTTTAGATGGCTAGGCCGTGACGTAATGAACAATCATTCATGTTAAGGAGCAAAATGTCTTTTGCATATTGTGCTCAGGTCAGACACTTCAGTCTTCGAGACAATAATTTCGTTAAGGAAAACATAATACACAACAATATCTGACTTTATTAAACATCCTGTTGAGGTATGAATGGATTTGAATTCGATTGATACATTATCTAGATGAATAGCTTAATTCCAGTTGACAGTTAGTGCCAGCTAAATTGTCTGGCTTTAAATAGACGGCTTTAAAAAACATATTTAATGCGGAGATAAGATCACGGTTAAATGCGCATAATCCATTAAATTACCTATAACCCCTTGTGAACTTCGCCTAAAGGCCCAACTATAATATGCATAAGCTGGCTTCAGCTTAAATGCTAAAGCGAATCATTTAAGACTTTTACGTGGCTATATTGTACTTACACGAATATAGAAATTATTATGCAGAGTTGGTAATATGTTTTATTCGTAATTTTGCAAAAAAATAATTTCTTTCTAAATAAATGAAATTTATTAACAAAAAGGCCTTTAATAATCATATTTTGTATACTTAATACTATGTAGTCTATGTAGTTTTATTAATTCTACTTGAAAACTATTCAACCCTTTTTATATTTAATTATTTTTTTTTATTTTCAAATTCAATAATGGCTCTTCCATCTTTTTAAATTTCTATGATCACATTTTCTTTATTACTTTTAGTTTAAACTCTTTTTTATTATATTTTCTATATTTTAATCTCATAATGTAAATGAAAAGAATAGAATTAATTTCCCAAAAATCCATTTCTATTTTTATTAAGTTGGTATATATATATATATATATTTATATAAATATATTCATTGACTTAAGATATCACATATAATTCTAGCTCATGCTACCTTAAAGTCAATTATTAAAAATTAAATAAAAATTTTTCTACAATGACTACGATTAAAATCACATTTTGTTCCAAATTTATCAACTAAATTGTGGTGTTAAAAGTTCAACCAAGAATTGTCTTTAATTACTATAAGAAAAGTTTTGCTTAATATTAAAAAATAAATAAAATGATGCCTCCGTTGGCTTTTGAAAAACTAATTTTGCTAAAATTTTTATTAAAAATATATAAATTTTAGTTTTGCGTTTTAGAAAATCAGGCCCTAAATAAATAAAAAAATATCAAATATTAAAAAAATAAATTAAAATTAAAAAAACAAAACAGGATCACTACTACAAACTATGATCATTTCTATAATTTCTAACGGTTGTCTTCATGAAGCTCTCATCAGTAGAGTTTACTTCGGTCGTTGATGCCAAGCTCCTTTCAATTTTTGGTAAAGGCTATTTATCGAGCGTTATTTTTGACTTCTTTGGAGGGGTTGAAGTTGCTAAAAAGGAATATTCCTGCAAACTGTTTCCACTGAACATAGCTTGCTCCAAGGTTGAGTCTATTTCTTCAACGTTATCACGAGTACTACAAAATAAAGATTGACATTATAAAAAAGCAAAAAATATTCAATGTAAATGCTTATACCGGCGGGGCGCGAGAGAGTTTTTTAAAAACATCATAGGCTGCAGCAGTGCCCATTCCTCAATGTAGCCCATCCCACTGCCTGAAGGAGCTTCCATCCTCTTCATTTCCTTGTAGAAACGTTTGCGAAATAATTTTCACCTGTGTCTGCATTCCGTGACTTTATATAATTCATATGAAAATGAAAACCGCAAACAAAATTCTTCAAGGTATTACTTGCCACTTTTACCGCATTTTTCTGCTACTTCATTCCCTGATCGTTCTTTTAAATTGCGGTTATAATAAAACGCGTCTCTTTTGTCATATAAACACTTTTTTGTTTTCATGCTTTCTATTAGATTAAAATAAAATATTTTTTCACTAGCGTCCTCCATTCCAATTTGTTAACTAATGTATCTATAAAACAATGCACATTGCAAAATCAGCTGTTTCCGTACTGAATGTGCGATTAGTTTCGTACTTTGCATAAGCAAATGACATTTGACGAAACTTGACGAAAAGTTTTGCAAAGTACATTATAGTTAACCACATATGATTATTAGGTATTTGCACAGTTGTTTAAGTTGGTTTAAGCCTGCATATGCATATTATAGTTAGGCCTTAAGGCATCACTGATTTCATTGATTATAACGATTCTCAGTTGTCCTTTCGAACTTGATTTGTTTAAGCCTACTTAGTTTTTATTTGCTTATTTATCGGCATTTTATTTTTATATAATTCAATAAAAGCATATTTTCTTTTTTTTAGACCAGCACTTAGGGGATGACCCCCGCCCATACAAGCAATGCATTGTGGAAATTTGGTTATGGGAAGGAGGAAAGGGGGAGTAGTGATTGTGTACATACGATTTGGTTTTTCTTACATTTGGAGCGTCTGAAAAAACCTCTGGAGGATGTTTATTCCACAAACGAGCTGTTCTGCTAAAAAACGAATTTTCCCTGAAATGCGTAGTGCGATTCACCGGTCAGTTAACTACAAATGGTTCAAATGGCCTTCAACAAAAAGCGTGTTAAATATAAAATCGTACGAGTAGCAGGAATAAGTTCTTTAATTTCATTAGAGCATTTACCATTGAGGTAACGAAAAAACAGTGAAATACAGCCCATATTGCGTCAATGCTGTAGAGAATTAATAGAGTTGGATACCCTATTGTTCCCAATGAGCCTCTTGACTATCTCTTCTATGTGGTCGAGCAATACCAAAATAGACTTTAAGGTGCCGGCCCATAGAGTTGTATTAAATTTTTGGACGGATATAGATGGTATAAATAATACGAAAATCGAATGGAGTAGAATATCTTTTAAACCGTTTCAGAAAACCGAGGTATTTGAAAGCTTCTTTAGAAACCCAAAAAAATGTGCTTAACCAGTGGAAAATCAGGCAGCGTTTTTGTGGCAAGAATATTAAGAGCTTTATGCAGTTGCATCAATACTATAATACTAAATGTTAAAAATTTAATTTATGTAAATAATATTTGCGCGAAATTGTTTACAAATTCCTAAACTGTGTTCCATCTTTCAAGGGAGGAAGGAAAAAATATACAAAAATTTATTTGTGTTCTTTTTTGTTATAAAAGGACAGACAACACGCTGGTAAATTTTATAGCTGGTATCAAAAAACTTGGCCAATATTGATGATGTTTTTAAAAGCAAACAAGAAACACAAGATTTTATACACAATTTCTTATAGAGCAGTTACCGCTGTGAAGGGTTTTAGGCTTAAGACTACAGCTACTGTATTGACTAACTGTGTAAATTTTAATTAATACAGGCGCGTATTGTAATATAAACTAAATGCTTAAAATCTTTATGCTACAAATAAAAATAATGATGACATGGTGGCAGTGGCAGCAGCAGTTACTATTACCATGAAATCCAACACACCACCAACAGCAACAACAAAGCCCTTCTTAGTTTCTTGATTAAGCACCGCCATAATAACAACAGCAGCTATAAATGTTCTACAACCATGTATTCAGTTTTATTCATTTTTCTCTCCAAATATACAATTATGATTTTATAAACAAACTCGCACACTAGTCATCTTTCTACAAACTGCACACCCAGTCAGTAAGTCAGTCAATTATTCAGCCTGCTGCCCGACCAGCTTCTTGTGGCTTAAGAATGTGTCGACGATGAAATCGCCGGTAGCCTAATCCGCTGTTGTACGACTAATAACATTGTTACGATTATTTTTCTTTTCATTTTATATATTTTGATTTTATGCTTACCATATTGTATTTTGCTTTTTTAAGGTTTTATTTTGTAAATTTTGTATTGGTTTAAAAAAACAAAAAAAAAAAAAACAAAAAAGATATTAAAAAACAGAAAAATATCTTTTTTTCTCAAACCTTCAAATATTAAATGTTCATCTTTTTTCTGGAGTTTTGTTTAATAAAAAATATTCATATTTTTTTCATTGTAAAAATCTATAAAGAAACCTGGTGCTCTTGAAGCCAAAGTTAACACAACAAAAGAAAGCCTCATTTACTGAGAAGGTAGTGGTTTAGTGTTAAGCGTTTTGTTGCTACTGCTCCCAGCAAAGAATTTTTAGCCATCCATTTGTCCATTGTTCATCATCAGCCGAAAACATTCAAGTCAACATTCATTCGAGTTTCTACAAATCAAATATTCAAAATAAAAGAATAAAATTTTATTTTATTTTTCCATGATATTTTTTTTACAAATCGAATAAATATTCAAATTTTTCATTTATTCTCTTTTTTTGTTGTTATTATTATTATTTTTTCAACGCATAACAATACGATTTTGAATTTATTTATTAGTAGTTTGATTTTAATAACCATCACTTTATAAATGTTATTGGTTGGTTTGGGTTGAGTTGTGTGTTACGTGTGTGTAGCTGATGATTTACGTTATTCTCGTTCCTTTTAATTTAAAGAATGTATAATTTGTTAGGGCAAATAATTGTTTTTAGTCCATAATTAGTTAAAAGTACTCCTTCCCACTAAGGGGCCTTTGATTTGATGGGGCAGGGGAGATAGAGTTTTTAAAATTCTCTATTTACTTGTAAACTCGGTCCTTAAAGCACACTTTATTTATACGTCTGTAATTTACACAATCTCTCCCTTTATCTTTCATCTTTTGTGTTTTAGCTACTGGGACAGATAATTCCTTAATAATAATACCTTGTTTGAGTCACTCACGTTTCTTTAGATGAATTGATTGGATTCTCTCTTTCTAACACAATTTATATTTTAATATTCTTTATTACCGAACGTACCGGCAAATAATTGTTTTTCATTTCTTCTCTATGATTTATATACCTCGTTGGCTTTACAACATTTATTTCTTAGTTAACATTTATATTCATTATATTTTCAACTAGTTTTTCAACATCTGAATTTATTAACGAGTTAAATTTTTCACTTTTCTCATCAGATCAATAACGAAATTTTTCTAAAACAAAAAATTTTTCTAACAAGTTTTTTAAAACAAAAAAATAACAATGTCATAACCGATTGGATTGTTTGGTACAACGACAAGATTGTGTTTGAAATCTATTCCATCAAACTTTGATGCCAACCGACATTGTAACTGTACCAAAAACCGGAACCTAATATTTCTCTTTGATAGTTTCCAATAATTTTTTTTAAGTTTTTACTGAAAATAGATTGTTTTATTAAGGAAATGTCTGCGCCACTGTCGATTAAGCAATTAAATTCCTTTTCGTATATTTTGTGCTTTTTCATATTAATTCTCCTCATGGTGCGATTGACTTTATCAACAAAAGTTTGTTTTGCAATCTTTCGATATGTAACCAGTCTTCTTGCATTTAAAACATTTTGGCCCATCCAAAGGACAAGAACTTTATTTATGATCTTGTGTCCCACAATTGAAGCAACGAACTGTTTTGTTATTGCTAATAATTTATAACATTATATATACACCAAACGTCATGTGTCAGTGCTGCAATGGCCATTGGGTAGAATCAGCAAAATTTATACGGGGGATGATGGTCTCATCAGGGTTTGCGACATAAAAACAGCCAGGGGAACTTTCAAGCGACCAATTCACAGGTTGGCGCCGTTGTTCAACGACTCCCAGTTAGAAAATGCCCAACACGTCATTAGGAGCGTTCAGTACCATTTTCATTTCGCTTCTTTTGCTGCCGATAATAATCGCCTCACCAATCAATGTTACTGAATTTTCTTCCAATCCAGGATTGTATTTTGAAGGTGTAGGGTCGACAAAATTGGTAACAGCTACATGGAAATTCATTATATATTACGATCTAACAACAATTTGGGAAAGGAATAAGGTTCTGGAAACTGGAATAACATCATTTTCAAGGCTCTGTAAGCAATCGATAGCTACTGAATCATGTGAGACGCTCGTATTACAACTTCGGCATACTTGGAACAACCTCATTCAAGAAACAGATCTTTTATCACCAAAAAGGAGTCGGAGAGCTGCACTCGATATTGTGGGGAATATGGCACATGCTCTGCTTGGAGTCCTAGACTCAGATTATGCAGAACAAATAAATGGCTACAACCATAGATAATGTCAGGCAAAACAAAGTTAAACTTTCTTCTTGCTTGACGAGTCTTGGTGTTTCTACTAAGTCTTAAACATAAAACTTATTAATCGAGTCTTAGTGCATCTGCTAAGGCTAAAAACTCAATTTTATAATCTTAGTGCTTCTACTAAGGTTTAACTTATCCTTAACATTTGGTGACCCCAAGTGTGACATTTCTACACACCGTACGTACCTACACTTAACGAAGAATATTATTTTTAGTTTAACAAATGTGTTCTAAGTTTTAACCAAAACCGTAATATAAAATGTTAGTCCTATTCAAACTAAGGCAAAAGAATATTTTCTAAAAATCTATGTTAAAATTAATTAAAAGTGGAATAAATTTCTTGAATTTAACAGTCAGGTTTAATTTATTATACATAAAACTTTCAAGCACAAGGTCTTTATATAAAAATGAAGTTATTAAAATTTTTATTTGCAATATTTCGCCACACCGTTGGGTGGCGGTGGTTTTTAGAAAACTATAAAAACAATTTATAAAAACAATCAATAAAAGAATTGCTGACAAACAAATTAAAAAAAATTTTTTTGTGAAAATAAAAATTAAATTGACTTAATTTTTATATATAAAAACTTTGTGCTTGACAATTAATAATAATTATTATTAAATCCGGTTTATTTAAACCTAAGATTAAAGGCTTTTTGAGTTCGTTTTTAAAAGCAAGTTTTGTAAAAGTTTTTTACTTGGCATTCTGACGATACCGCTCGGCATTACAGCTCGATGTTATAGCTAGACTTATACTCATGAAATAATTATAAAATGTATGATTTTTACAATTTTTTAAGGTTATGTTTTAAATATAATAAATCTAATTAATTATAGTTAATTAGTTATTTAGTTTTTAAGCACTAAGTCGTTTTTTTTAATAATTTAATCTTTATTATTTTTTTTTTTTTGAGAACATATATATAAAAAATAAAGATTAACTTATTTTTTATAAAAAAAATGTAGTGCTTAAAAAATAAATTACGAATTAGTTATGTTTTAAACTTTGTTTATTTGCAATAAGTATTAAAAACTTCAAAACTTTAAACGCAATGACAAAATGACCTTTTGTACTGGATTTTTCAACAAGAACTTTATTTTTCAATTGTGGCAACAGCAACAACATGTTAGTTTTGACATTTGGTTTTTTGACGTATTCATAGTATATACAATACATTCAATTTTGCACGAAAATCACATTAAAATAATTGAAATTCACTATGAAAATAGTGATTCTATTAAAGTTACATTTCTTAAAATTCGTGATATTTTTGGACGAGTCGTTGAAAACAACGCAGCCGTGAAGCAGATTCATATTTCTCAATTCCTCGATGTTCTCAACACTGGCGGATTTTTGCGTAAGGATGTGACTTTGAAGCCTTACAAGGTTCAATTAGTGCAGGAATTGTAGCCGATGGACCATTCACATCGCCCTATATTCGCTCAATTCATTCAGGAACAAGCGAAAAATTAATTTTTTCAGACGAAGCCCATTTGCACTTGTCTGGGTTGTCTACAAGCAAAATTGTCGCATTTGGGTTTTTGACAATCCTAGAGTGATTATTAAAAAGCTCAACGTGTATGGTGCGCTATATGGTCTGGAAGCGTGATTGGGTTGTTTTTTTGTTTTCGAAGATGAGGCTGAAAATGCGGTAACGCTAAGAAGTCAATTTTGACCTATTATTGACAACGTGAGTATCACTGAAATTTTAATTTACTATATTGTTACGGATGTGTCTTGCTTTAGTTTTAAAATAAAATAATTATGCAATAAAGCCAACTACTGGTTACAAACGGCGTAGAAATTTTATAAACCCGAAAAACAACAATTTGATATGCTGTTTACTAACTGCGCGGCATGCAAGACAAAAACAAATTTCTGTTTACTAACTGCGTAGAAATTTTATACGCGCAAGACAACAACAAACATGTATGCTGTTTACCATCTGCGTAGTTCTCTAAGAAACCTTTTCTACAAAAGACAACAACAAATATCTTAAAAACAATTCCAAAAAGAAACTTTATCAGTATAAAAACAAAAATACACACAGACATACATCAGACATCAATCAGTGTAAAAAAACGTTGTAAACAAAAGACGTGCATCTTAAGTAAATTGTTTTGTAGTGTTAACTTTGTGTAGGTAAAGTAAATAAAATTGTTATAAATTTAAAAATTCTAAAAACTGGCAAAACGTTTATAAAAAGTATAAATATAACAATATTTTAATATATTTGATTTTAATACTTTTTAGTATATTTTAGTATAATTTAATGCATTTTAGTATATTTTAATATATTTTGTTATCCTTTAATATATTTTAGAATATTTTAAAAAATTTTAGTATATATATAATATATATTAGTATTTTTATATTTGAATTTTAGTACATTTTAGTATATTTTATTGTATTCTTATTTATCTTAAATATATTTTAATGTATTTTAGTATATTTTTATATATTATAAGAGATATTTAAACATAATAAATATTTTAAAATCTCTTAGTATATTTTAGTATATGTAGAAAAATTACCTAAAATATTTCAGATAAAATGAAATATATTATTTTAAGATAATTGTTACTTTTTAGAATAAATTACTTTCAGAAATTTGATATTCTTTAGATTATCTGTTGTTGTAAACACTATATATATCAGTATACGTAAAGATTTTTTTTTTATTTTTAGAACAATAAGAAAATTTTTAAAAAATTGTTAAATGAAATTAATGATTAGTCCAAATATTTTAGCAAAACTAGCGATTGATAATGAGTTATTTCTCATATTCTTATTTCTCAAATTGTTTAGTTGTGTAAATTATGTTTACTGTATACTTAACCCAAAGTTGTTAGATGTGAAGAATGCTGTTTGGGAATATAGCGATCCAGAAAATACTGCATGGAATTCTGTTAGTATCTGGCTCTTCCTGCTTTCTTTAAAATATTATACAAAAAGATATTTTTAAGCTTTAATATCTATTTGCTTTTGGGAAAAATTTTAATAAATTTTAATTTATGTATTTATTTATTTAAAGAAGAATGTGGTCTTCGTTTTATTAAATATCTTCTTTTTATTAAATATATAATTGATTTATTTGCTGAATTAAAATATTTTGTAGTTATTTTTTAATAATAAAACTGTAATAAAAAATAAAAAAAAGGTATCAACGACCGAGTCTTATTTAGTGTATAAAGCAAAATTAATATAGCTCAAGTACGAGTAACGTTAACCGCTAAGACATTGTGATACGTTTTTTTTACTAGGTGTTGGGTGTGAATTTAGCTACACCTATCTTAATAGGAGTGTATCTATGCAAATCTGTCCTCAGTTGCTCATATAACGTCAAATTCCGTAGAGATTTTAAGTTAAATTAAAGGAGTATGCTGTAAGCAAAGAAAAAAATTACTGACGGCGCGCGACGTTACACTACAATTAATTCTACAAGTGTTAAATAAGCGACCCTCATATATATAATTTATACGAGCTGTATCCTGGCTAGAATAGATATGTTCTTTACATATTTTTTTGCCTGGATATTTCGATGATTTAAATTTTCTTAAAAGGGTGTTCAAAATTCATTAATTTTCTTTTTCTGATATTTCTTCAGCTTCTTTATTTTTTCTACCGCATTTGCTAAGTGTTACTGTCTGAATATTTCTGTGTATTCTTTGGTTGATCCTCTTACATACATGCATACACAAATTTCAGTAGATGTTTTCATTTTTTTTAATATATTAAAGCGTGTTCATATATTTATCTGGAAAAGAATTCGTTTGATTTTAGCGCTTCAACTGCTGTGCAGCTTCATATATCAAAAATTATTATGACGATTTTATGCGTTCGAAATGTCGTCTCATTATTTAAATTTTTCATTTTTTTTTTTTGTTTATTTTTAGTAATTCTCTTTTTTTTAATTTTCTTGTTGTTTTATTTTGGTTTTTTGTTTTGCTTTAACTCTTTACGGGAACAAAGATATTGTGTTATTTTTTCCTTTTTTCATTTGTATTTTCAACTTTATGAGTTTGAGCTGGCTACCATAGTAAAATTAATTATGATCATAATAACGTATAGGGTCAAAGAAAAAAAAAAGGGAAGAAATTCTAAATGAAATAAAATACAATCGCTCAGACTTTTAAAACCCACATTCGATTATTCCACATGTGTGTGAGAGGTGAAACAAAACATGAAAAATAAAATAATAAAAGCAAACAAATTTGTTATTATTTCAATCTGAAAGTTTTACAAAATAGCAGAATGAAAAATGGTCAAAACTTACATTTCGATGCTATAAAATTTATCATGTTTACGAAAACAATATTTTCAAATAAAATTCATAAAAATATTATTTGGCTATAAAAATTTAAAGTGAAAATTTATGGATATTGAAAAAAAGGGTGTAAAATTCTTAATAATTTCATGCTCAGTTAGATTTGTCAATTCCTTTTATCAATAATTTTATACATTATGATTCCTCAAAAAAAGAAAATCTGGTAGCAAACTGTTAACTTCTGACCGACTTGCTTTCATTGAGTTGCAGACAGAAAGTAACCTTCATTTTTGATGGCAGTAAATAGGTGCCCCTGTAGGCTAGTAGCTTTTCAGTTTGGAGGTTGTGGCTTCGATTCCCAACGAAGACCTTGGTTTTTTTTTACTACAAAAATAAAAGTTGACTGTCGGTGGGGCTGCTCAGCGATGAAGGCATAGTCACTGGTCGCTGTGTTGTCTTTTATACGGCAGTTAATTTCTGACTATCCTTATACTTTCACCACCTGTTTTATCTGTTATCTATCGCTTTCCTAAATAATGTAGCACGGTACTTGACTAAATAGACATTGTTGCCTGAAGTGCTACTTCTCTTTAAAAAAAAAAATCAGTTGATCTTTTTTCTCATCATAGTCTTCACTAATAGTTAATATTTTCTGAGACGAGGTCCCTAGTTAGTGCAGACCATTCACACCATAATATGGTCTTAGCCTCTCTAAGAAACAGTTTGCAATTATCCTCTTCGATTTTTCATTTTATATAGATTTTACTTGAAGATTTAATGTCGATCACATCTGAACGTTTTGCTGGATTTTAAGCCAAAAGTCTACTACCTCAGGAATAAATTTAGAAATTAATCCGAGATCATTTTGCAAGGTAGACATTTCTTTCTCTTCCCAGTTGTTCTACTAGCATATAAAAGCCTGACTACTTTTACAGACTAGTCCTGGCACCACTAGCTAGATTTTCTTTCTATTTCTCTTGGATTATCAAGATTTTATAACCAGAATGCTTCATATATACTGTGAATTTAAAGAACAGATTTCTACCCACACAATGTACAATATATTGTTACGTTTATCCTTTTAAAAGTGTTTTGCTGTGAGTTTTTTATTGCAAAGTAAATAACACCAGTTTTAAGAGTTTTCAAATTATTAACAAGTTTATTTACTTTAACTACACAAAGTTGACACTACAGAATAATTTACTTAAGCATCTCTTTACTTCACGCGATAATTTTACACTGACTGACTATCCACTCAAAGGCTGTCCTATTTAAATTTGTCCATTTAAAGTCTAGAAAATTTAAGAATCTTCTACTCCCTTTGTATCTCATTTAGTTGTTGTATGTTCTTTATTCGATGTATAGCCGCCGGTGTGTCTGTGCTGATAAGATTTCTGCTTGGGATTTATTTCAAAATATTTGTTGTTGTCTCGTGTAGAAAAGGCTTCTTAGGAAAGTACGCAGATGGTAAACAGCATACATGTTTGTTGTTGTCTTAAGCGTTTAGTTAGTAAACAGAAATTTGTTTTTTTTTGTCTGGCATGCCACGCAGTTAGTAAACAGCTTATAAAATTGTTGTTGTTTGCATTTATAAAATTTCTACGCAGTTTGTAACTAAAACTTTTGTTGTTGTACCATAAGTTTACTTAGCAAGCCACGCAGTTCGTATACAACATACCCAATAGTTCCCTTTATTGCTTAATTATTTTATTTTAAAACCTAAGCAAGAACACATCTGTAACAATATTAAAGTGATGCATTTTAAAATATTAAAATATTAATTAAGTTATTCCTTTTTATAACCTAACAAGTTACTGTTATTTGCATCCTTTTGGAAAAGTAGTTACAAACAAAATTTTAGATGCCTTAGTCAATATCTTTAGAATGATATTTTGAGCAAGATGAAAATGTCACCTTTCTTATTATTTATTGACAACAGTTAACTTTTTTTTGTTGTAGTTTTTTGTGTTTTTAATTTGATAATCCCTTTATTTCATTAAAAAGTGTAGAATCATTAACTACAATTTGTTCAAATTCTTGACAATCAATAAATTTTTAAATTTCTTAAGTAACGCAAACAAAACCGATTTTCATTAATAAAAATGATTTATGAAATTATAAAAAAGAAATGGATAAAAATGGGAGGAACAACTGATAACAACTAATAATAACATCAATAAAAGAAGAAAAGAAACGCTTTCTACAAAGACAGAGTCGAATAAAAATCACCACTACTTACATTTGAAAATTTAAATACATATTGTGTGTACTAAATGAAGGTATAGACTTGTAACAAATTTTCTCGCGCCACCAAAGTAAAACTTTATTACAAAGCTGTTTTTTAAAAAAAATAAAATTATATTAACTGCAGCTTTCTGGCATATAAACGAATTCAAAATGAAACACCTGAAATATTTCCCAATCCTCTAGCGCAAAGCATACTTTACGAGTGTGATTGCATTCACACTGTGTATGCGTGTGTGTTAAAAATCACTTTCTGATTGGTTTGTAATTTTAGATTTGAAAACTTATTGTTACTTTGACACATAAATTTACAAATAGTAAATTTACAAATAGTAAATTTATGTGTCAAACAGTTCTACTGTCAATCAAAGCTACGTATGATTTCATTTTCGAAATATTTCAAATCGTTTTGCAACTTTCAAAATATGCAATTCATTTCGAAATGATAAAAGTAACATCAACTGAAATGAATTTTTAATTTAATTAACAAAACTTTTGTTATGAACTTTGTCTATTGTGAAAAGACCTTCGATTAAATTAAACGTTTTACTTTTATAATAAAAATAGTTAAAAATATGTTAACTACTTTCGTTAAAAACTTCAGAAACAAAAATGTTAGGATTAGATGAAATGTCGTTATGATCTAATATTAAAGATATGACCAAGTCAAGTCCTACAAAGTCGGATTCGTCTTATTTACATTAAACTCTTATGGAATTTCTGCCCTAGATATTTAAAAAGCTTAGCAAATCAGTCAAAATAATCAGACCTCAGGCCCGAGGAAATGCAAATCATTTTATGGTCGAATAAAACAAATAATAAAAATCTGGTATTTTTTTTCAATACATTCTTTACTATTGTTTGCAGCTGTATGACGTTTCTGACAGATCTGACTAATGAATCTCATAATGTGTTCTGGACTTGAAGCACTTCTAATTCAAAACAAAGTTCCCAAAAAAATTTCAATTGGTGTTTTTAGAAAAATCTGCCATTAAGTTTTTCTTTTTTTTTAATTTCATTGAGTAAGACAATTTCTTCTATCATCGAAAGAAACAAAATTTAGGCAAAGTTTATATACGGTATAATCGTGGTTCAGTTAAAGTTAGGCGACATAATCGTTTTTCTGAGACCGCTGTTAAAAATTTGGTCGTTAAAATTTGAGTCGACAGGTTGGATACAAAATGTATGAACACCAACTAAAAGCATCACAGCCGTAAGGCCACACTGTTCAAGCAGATCCAAATTAGTCAATTTCTCGACGTTCTCAAGAATTGTAGCTATCCAAAATCACCACACGGCGAATTTTGCGATTTGACTTTGAAGCCTCTTACAGGAATTAAAGCCGACCGACCATTTAGATAGCCGTAGTTTCGCTCAAATCAGGGTATGCCAACAAGAAAAATTGTCGCATTTGGGTTTCTGACAATCCCGGAGCGATTATTGAGAAGCCTTTGCATGCTGAACGAGTCACGGTAATGTGTGCTATGTGATTTGAAGGTGCGACTGAGCTGGTTTTTTTTTCGAAGAAGGCTGGAATGTATCACGCTATCGCGAGATGCTAACAACTTAACAGGCCGGTGCAACATGTCACACAGCCAAAGAAACGAACAATTTATTGCAAACCAAATTTCTCGAGCGCATAATTTCACGACAATCAGCAGTTAAGTGGCCAGCCAGATTGTGTGATAATTTAATGTGGGGCTATGTTAAGGACAGAGTCTTTACGAAACCAATCGAATCAATTGCAGCCCGAAAACCCAAAATCCGTGGTGGGATCGCCATTTTGCCAAAAGGTGATTAACAACTTTGATGAAAGAATCGACATCTGACAGTGTCGTCGTGGTGGACATTTGCCACATATCATTTTTCATTCATTATTGCCGAACTTTAAAAATCGTAATACAATAAAATTTTGAATTTTCTTAATCTTTATTCTTTGTTTTAGAAAACATTAGAAAACATCTAGTTGAAAAACCCTTTACATAAGTAAATTGAGCACCTAGCTCAATAGCTACTAAATGTATCCGTATAAAAACAAGTGCAAACAGTTGGCTGCTAAAACGATGACAATGTTTTAAGTGATGAGCATGGAGACATTTAAAAGAAGCGCTTCCAAAAGTTGTTATGTATTACAAAATATACAATAATATCCATAGGCGAAACAATAATCCAAATTTAAAGGCAGCCAGAGATAATTTTGGCAGAAAAGTCAATTCTAAAATAGATGCGATGAGTATAAACAAAAGTTGAAATTCATCGAATCGAATGCAGATTATTTTTTAATCTTTAGGCTAGTAGGAAGTGTACTAGCTTGTCAATATGGGGGTTGTGAGTTCGATTCCCAACGAAGACCTTGGTTTTTTTCACTACAAAAATAAAAATTGACTGTCGGTGGGGCTGCTCAGCGATGAAGGCATAGTCACCGGTGGCTGTGCTGTCTTTTATACGGCAGTTAATTTCCGACTACTTTCACCATCTGTTTCATCTATTCTCTATCCCTTTCCTAAAGAATGTAGCACGGTACTTGACTAAATAGGCATTGTTGCCTGAAGTGCTACTTTGCTACAATTTTTTAAATATATTTCCAAAGGTTATTGAAATGACTTTTTGAATTACCCTCGAATGTTTTATTTAATAAAAAAAATTGATTAAACCAGAAATTTAAAATTAACTAATTTTCAAATTTTTCTAATCAAATTTATTACAAAAACAACAAGCTGTTTGACTTATCGTTCCATACGCAATGCTAAAAATGTTTATGATGATGTAAGAAAACAACATGCTGAACATAAATTAAACAGAAGTGAAGGATTTAAAAAATGCTGGTCAATGTTGTTTTGCTCTACTGGACACAGGCCCTACAAAAAAAAAATTAAATAAATAATAAAATAATAAAAAAAAAACACTACAACATAAAATGTGATATAAAATAAGAGTCCAAAGTAAAAACTAGTTACTTTAGTATGCTGCTGTTAAAATCAAATCAAGGCGGTCAGTCATCCATTCAGTCAGTAGACTGACTGACCGACCGACTGACTATAAGTAACTTAGTGGAAACCTGACTGGCCAGCAAGTGAGTGACAGCGTAGCCGTCCATCATTTAAGTAACCGTATACATACCCTTCAGCCCATTTAACACATTTTAGACACTAATCCTCGCTTGATGAAACAAATTTTTTTGTCTGACTTGACTTTGCAGCCATGATTTATTTCGTCATTCCCAGCGTGATATGATCAATTGGAAAACTTATTTGCTTATTCTCTTGATCAAAATCTGTAACTCCAATGTTAAATGCTATGTTCAGTGTAGCTGCTGTTCAGTTGCAGCCAGCAAAACTCAAGTTGTTTGTTTGTTTTTTGTTGGTTTTATTTGCTTACTTATTGCTGGACTTAAATGTTCTTATATTAAGCAAGCATTATGATTTTTTAAGATATTGGCCTACTAATTTATATAAATATATATAATTTTTCTTTTTGTTGTTTTTTACTCAAAGTGATGTACTGACTTGCATTTCATATTGATCTCTACGTTGTTTTAGGTTTTTAAATAAAATGCAAACAGGTTTCTGTTTTTTATTTGACCCAGCAAAAGACACACGCGTCAATCATTTAAAAACCCTTATTTAACGTTGCCATGTCATGCTCGATTTCCTGACTTGACTACGCATTGATGTTTACCAACACTTTATTATTGTTTTTGAAATATGTTTTTGTTATTGTTTGTTTTTTTTTTTTTGTTAATTTTAAGGCGTTTTCTACAAGCGTTTTTGATTTTTAGTGTTTTTTTGTCGTTGTCAAAATCATGACATAAGAAAAAGTGTAACAAATAATTAAGCAAGAAATACAGCAAACAGGAAATATTTAAAGTAGAATTTTTTATTCATTGATTACTGTCTTTAATTAAAATTGAATAAATAATTTAAAAAAATTGTATTTTCTTTAAACTATTTTATTAAAGGGCTACGCATTGATTCAATACTATGGAACAAATCGCGAAATATATTTCTATCGATTGCACATCGTATAAAAAATATCGCATAGCATTGCAAAAAAGAGTCTTGGGTCGTTTCGGAACGACCAAGTTTTATTGCGTGATACTCTAAAAGCAAAGTTTCGATAAAATTGCAATCAGCAAACGTTAAAAGATTTAAAAATGTTTCTTTAAGTTATTTGGGAATTCTTTAAATTCTTTCTTTATAATAGGAATATAGAAATAATAAAGGGTTTTTCAACAAAAAGTTTGTTTTCTAAAACAAAATAAGACAACAAATTTAAATTATGATGATTAAAATTTTTATTGTATTTTGCATTCGGCTATTAGGAATGAAAAATGATATTTTTCAAATGTCCATCACGATCACGCTGTCAGATATTGATTCTTTCAAAATAGTTTTTAATCACTTTTTGGCAAAATATCGGTCCTATTTCGTTAATCACATCAGGGATTTTGAGTTTTAAGGCTGAAATCGATTCGATTGGCTCCGTATAGACTCTATCTTTAACATAGCCCTACAACAAATAATCCACCGATCTGGCTGGCCACTTAATTACTGATTGTCGTGAAATTATGCGATCGGGAAATTTGGTTTGCAATAAATTGACCGTTTCATTGGCTGTGTGGCATATGGCATATCCACGACATAGACGAAAATAGATTTATTAGCATCTCGCAATAGCGTGATCCATTGACCGTTATCGCATTTCCATCCTCATCTTCAAAAAAAAATGACCTAATCACACCTCCATACCACATAGCGCACCATACACTGACATGTTGAGTATGAAAATGCTTCTCAAAGCCCAAATGTGGCAATTTTGCTCGTTGACATACCCTGACAAATGATATTGGACTTTGTCTGAAAAAATCAGCCGGTTGTTTCTGCATGAATTTAGCGAATCTACGGTGATGTGAATGGTCGGTCGGCTTCAATTCTTGCATCAGTTGAACCTTGTAAGGCTTCAAGGTCAAATTCTTGGTGGTTTTGGACAACCCCAATTGTTGGAAGTTTGGATGCTTCCAGTTGAACGACCCGTTCGAACACGCATTGGTGGTCAGACATTTTGTATCGAACCTATCGACTCAAAATTTCTTAATAACATTCTCAGAATTTCTTCTCTGAAAATATCACGAACTTTACGAAATATAACTTTAATCCACTATAAAATGAGTGGTTCTGCTCTTTTTATAGTGGATTGTAATTCATTTAATGCCAATTTTGTGCGAAATTAAATTCGTTAAAACAATTGACGAAAACTATCGTGTTGTTGGTATTGCTACAATTTAAAAACAAAAAAAGGATTGGTGCAAAAGTCGTGATGTGCGGAGTATTTCACCATTTCGGATACTTTTGAAGAATTGCACAGCATCAAATTTTTTGAAAAACGAGTAGTTTAGGTAATTTACATTGTGTGGCTTTGGTCTTTTACTAGCTGATTTACAGACTCCAACATAATCTGCAGGAACATAATCTGTCTTTATTCTTTAGTGCCCGCTCGATGGTGGAATGAATACAGTCAGCTTCTATTTGAGTATGGCCTACTTCTAGAAACTTTTGCTCAATAATATTTTTGTGTTTTATGGCCGTAGATAACAAAGCATTAGACATCACACAATTTCTATTCTGATAATTACATCCATCACTGTAAAATATTATTTGAGGTGTCTCCGAGGAATCCACTTTCGGCAATACAACCTTTTCAATTAAATTCACCCATATGCTCGCAAACTCTTCGAAGCCTAGCCCCCCTTCAGTTTCGTTCCATAAGAAACAGTATCCGTTTCTATCTTTTAAATTGTAAAATGTTAAATTATGTACCTGTAATTTTGTTCTATAATACAAACTACTAATTTTTGACTTAGGAGCCATCAGAACTGCTTGCATATCAACAGTAAATACGACATTTTTATCACTTTTGCCTCTTCCTTTTTCTGTTGGTGCTCTAAATATTCTTTTTCCGCTGAATTTCCAACTTTAAACATTTTTCGCATTGGTTCTCTTTTGGAATGTATAAAGCCGAATTTTTTGCGTCAAAAGCATTACAAAATGCAGCAATAGAACGACTCCGCACATCACAACTTTTGCACTAATCCTTTTTATAAAACTGGTAAAGGGACACTTTTGTTTGCCACTCTGGTTGTAAATATTTTTCTGTGGATGCGGCGCGACAGTAATGGGACTCCATAGTAAGCAAAGAATCCAAGAATAAATTTAGCTCTTCGCGATTCTTAGCGTAGCGAGTAGAGGAAACTTTTTGGGTAACAGAACGACGGGCGGCTACGACAGAACTACTGGAGTCTTCAGAAAGTATTTGTTCATTTTTCCAATGAAGCACACTCCATGTTCCAATACCGAGGGTATTAAGAAACATAGTTCTGCATACTTTGCTTCGATTTTCTTGTTTCTTTAGATAATATATGAAGGACTGATGTCTCCTAGACCCTTGACCAGATTTTTTTTCCCGATATCTTTTTATTGGAACTGATGTTACAAGTCCTGTAATGTATACCTTTTTTTCTTTCCAGTTCATTTCCCAAAATTTTTTAAAAATATATTTTCTGTCATCTTCTGTAAAAGTCCCACACTTAAAAGTACCACTTCATAATCCCATGTTTCTTTTTTTCGTTTACCCATATATCTTTTACCAGACTCTCTCAATTTTTTGTTTTTCTCTGCAAACCAATTAGACTTCTGCGTTTGTGATCTTTTACTTCTTTTCTTGCTCTTTTCAGGGTAGTTACTATCAGTTTCAGAATCTGAATTTATGTCATAAGGAACTAAACCCGTTAGTCCACTATTGGCAGTTGTCAGATCTTCATAATCACTTGTTATTGGTGAAAAATTAAAATGGCAGAACTCCGTTCATCTGGAACATCTGACATCTGCAACAGTAAGTTTCAAGTCAAAACTATTATAATAAAACTCCGTTTCTTTATAATTTTTCGTCTAAACTGAATTAAATAACGCCCACCAAGTCAAAAAATATGTACATATGTACTTACCCTTTATTTGAAAAATGTTCCACTAATTCACACAAATTGAACCGAATTTAAAAGAATTAAGTCTTCACCAGAAAAATCACAAAAAATAAAATATTATTTTTCGCCTAAATTCAACGGTGTCTAAGAAAAATTAAGTTTTTTAAAATAAACTGACAATTCACTAGAGTGTTGCCCATATTAAAATAAAAAACAGCTAATTTGGAGTTTTTAATTAACAAAAAAAAAAGAATATCAATGTTATGCAGTTTTTCTTAAAAAAAATTTTCTATGCGTGAATTGAGC
The DNA here is from genome assembly GCA_030448955.1 of Trichopoda pennipes. Classification (NCBI taxonomy): domain Eukaryota; kingdom Metazoa; phylum Arthropoda; class Insecta; order Diptera; family Tachinidae; genus Trichopoda; species Trichopoda pennipes. Next base: position 3,809,080 of record JASKUP010000010.1, on the reverse strand, counting down.
AGTTTTTCTCATCAGACCTTTTTACATGCTTTGAAACTCCAATTAAAGAAAAATTATATGTTGGTAGATTCGTCATCTCATTCTCTACCGAACGGCATCAAAACCTCACTTTGCCTAAAAAGTGGATATAGCAGGTTTGCATGTTAAGACAACGATATGATAGCGACCTTTGTGTAACATCAACAAAGGATCAAAACTGGAATTGATTATATATCTATAATCAGAAGTAATATTGAAAAAATTTATTTTTGAATATTCAAATTTCTAACAAAATAGAGTTTACAAAAAAACTAAATTAAATGAATTTTCCTTGTTGCCGTTATATACCAATAAGCAGTAAGGTGATATTTATATTATCCAAATCTGTTGGATAAAATCTATTATTCTTATCTTTCCTTAAGTCGCAAACATGTTTCGAACACATCTTAAAGAGATAAAAATAATTAAAGTTTGTAATTCCTTCATTCGTCATTCATTTATGGTTTAAAGAAGAAACTATTAGCGAATGAAGCAATCGAGTTTCTATAATCTTTTCGACTGGCTGCGGTAGTTAATCAACTCTAGCAAAAAGTTACTGTACCTGTGCCTTTGTCGCTGTTTTTAGTCTGGCGGTCATATCAAAAATATTTTTTTAGTATGCAAAATATCATCTACTGTTGTTTTAATTTGATTTTTAAAATAAATGATATATTTTTAATCAATTTAAAATTATCTGCATAAAACAGAAACAATTTTGAGTCGTGGAATGATTAAAAAATATATGTGCTGCCACTTATGGGTTAAATTCAAATTTTTTAATGTAAAGTATTTAGCGTTTTACGATGCCAATGCCCCATTGTATTTATTGACCGTTCTTGTTTGATATAAATATTTGTGTTTGAACGATTAAGCGCTTTGAAGGTGCAAAAATAACTTTTCAAACATTTTATACATCAAACCACAAGCTTTGCAAACAAAAAAAAATTATTCAAATGAGATTTTATAGTTCTTATGATGTACATATATGTGTATGTATGTTTGCAATGTAGTAGTATATGTGTGTAAAGAGATTTCTATTAGATGTTATACATATGGGTAATTACCTGCCCCTGTCACAAGAACTTTTATCATTTTGGAAAGAGTGACTGTGATTAGGCACTAAAATACCATTGTTTTGTAGAGTAAATTTCTACATTTAAAGAAGGATAATTAATAGCACTAGATTTTGGAACACCTCCATTTGCTAAAGGTAAACTATTGAGATTAAATATACACGTAAAAACCTTAGCTTATGACAACTACTAGCTAAAAATATACAACTGTGATTAACATCGAATAATGTTTAGTTTGAAAACATTCAAAACAGAAAATCAAAAATACAATGTCCATGCAAAAACCTTAAATAATTACGGAGCCGTATTCTACAATTTACTAATTTGTTAAATTAATGCTAAAATTTATGATATCAATGATGATTTTTTTCCATCGCAATGGAAATATGCGAAAATAATAATGGTAGTAAAACCTGGCAAACCCGAAAATAATGTTGCATCCTATAGGCCTAATCAGTTTGTTGTTAAGTTTTTCAAAAATGTTTGAAAGACTCTTTTTAAAGAGATTAATGCCAATCTTGGAAAAACAGAATATTATACCTGATTGTCAGTTCGGATTTAGGCATAAACATGGAACATCATAATAGTGTCACAGGATTGTCAACAACATTTCATACGCTTTAGAAAGAAAATTGTATTGTTCTGAAAAACATTATCGCTAACCATAAATATGAGAGTTCAACTTCAAAATGATCAAAGTGCTGCACAATTTTCCAAACAATTGTTAGCTGTTGGAAATGGAAAAGTCCCAGTTGATACGACAGCTGGTTTAATTACTCTTACCAACGACTTTTGCCGATTTGTAGACTCTCAATTAGCTCTTATTGAAAATGTTTTCCCAAACATTAGGGCGAATTATCAGAATTGTGCTTAGTTAAGTAAACGAGCAATTCTCGCCGCAAAGAATAATGATGTTGTACATGCATTCAATCAAAAATCGATGGCGATTTGGTGACATACAAATCCGTTGATTCCATAACAAATCCTGATGATGCACCAAATTATCCAACGGAGTTTTTGAACTTTTTGGAGCTATCAGGATTTCCACCACATAACTTGCAACTCAAAGTTGGTTCAGTTATTATGATACTGCGTAATTTGAATCCACCGCGACTTTGCAATGGTACTCGACTTGCGGTGAAAACACTTATGCAGAATTTGATTGCGGCAAACATTATTAACGGAAAGTACGCAGGTGAACGATTGCAATTTTTGGCTCGCCTTGCGTTCGCAATGACAATTAACAAGTCGCAAGGCCAGTCGCCTAGTATTTGCGGGATAAATTTAGAAAATCATTGTTTTTCACATGGGCAGCTATACGTTGCGTGCTCACGAGTTGGGAAACCATGTGTTTTATTTGTGTTAACGTCAGACCAAAAACAAAAAATGTGGTTTACCAAAGAGCACTTCAATGAAGTGGATAATTTGCGGACACGTACAACGCTTCGATTCAGTATTTACTTTGGATTCACTTTCATTTTTTACTTAGAGAAGTTTAACTAAATTCCACTTCATTTTTGTAATCGAAATTAATTCATTACTGTTGTGCAATGAAATAAAATTTCTCCTTTTCAAATATAGAACAAAACAAAAATAATTTTTCTTTATCTTTTAATCCCCAAACGAAATGTTACAAAAAACGAAGCCATCTAGTGGCAAACGTGGCGAACAGAGTTCACCGGGTTTGCTTGTTCAATTATAAATAATTAAATTTAAAATAAATTAATGATATAAAAAGAAATCAATAGCCGTTTTTAAGCAGTTATTATTTTTTTTTTAAAAAATTGAATCCCTAACAACATTGAAATCTCTTTTGCTTTGCCATTGAATAAACCCCATCTCCGAAGAGTCATGTTTAATTAGATAAGTTTTGTTAATATTTTAAATATTTGTTGATTTTCGAAGATTGTAGATAGCTTTAATTTCTTTATATATTTATGGTTAAGTTAAAATTTTTAGAAATATGAAAACAAATTTTTAATGAAATTTATGTTTAATTTTGGATTGTATATTGAAGTTCGAATTTCTGTGTAGTCTAGAGTTTTTTATAAATTGTGTGTGTTTTTAAGCATATTTCGGCCAATAGCGGAACGATTTAACTGATTATTCATAGCAACATATTAGCAACAATATCTAAAATATTGTTGTACTAAAAATTTCCGCAACTAATGTGGGCGTCGGAAATCAATAGCATAAAAGTTAATACTGAAACAGGATATAAAAAGGAAATAAAATTTACATAGTTTATAAATTTAAATAAAACTATGTTTGAAAAGGTAGGAATAAATTTTATCCAAATAAAAATTTTGTAAATTTTTACAAAAAAAAAAAAATACCAACACCCTTTGCACAATGAATTGTGTCTTGTATTATCGATGAAAGTTTCCAAGATTACACTATTTTAAATTTTACACTTAAGGTTTAAGTTAGTTTTTAGATTTGTTTTTTTTTTTTTTAAGTAGAACTTGAGGCAACAATGTCTATTTAGTCAAGTACCGTGCTAAATTCTTTTGAAAAGGGATAGAGAAGAGATGAGACAGATGGTGAAAGTACAGAGATGGTTATGAAAATTAATTGTCGTATAAAAGATAGCACAGCGACCAGTGACTATGCCTGCATCACTGAGCATCCACATCGACAGTAAGTTTTTTTTTTTGTAGTGAATCGAATCCACAACCCCCAGACTGATAAGCTGGTATACTACCTACTTGCCTAGACGACAATAACATAAGTTAGATATTTGAGGAATCGCTTCACATTTATTAAGCATTTTTCGTTAACATATGCATATCTACTAGGTAATTAGCAATTGACAATTTTCTATTAGCGCAAACAAAATGTATTTTTGTATTTTGGTTTCAAAAGCCAAATTATGTTCTCTGTAACGATGTATGATAAAGATTAAACCATTAAGTTTGCTTTAATTATGATAAAAATTTTTTTTTTAATTGTTGGTAAGCTGGTGCAAACTTAATTAATTTTTACTAAAATCCAACCAAAATAGTATAGTATTTTTAACCATAATCTGTTATTGAAATATAGTATGTTGTTTGTTGTCGTTTTCGTTTCGCAATGCTTTTCAGTTTACTTCAGTAATTTTTTCTAACATTACGTTTCACTTGAGAATTTATAGGGTAAACATATAAAACAGGAATTGATTGTATAAGCATGATAATTGTATAAAATCATTTAATGAAAGTTTTTAATAAATTGTTGTTTTTATTATTTTAGTTATTTGAAAGTTAAAATATAATCACCCCCAACTTTATATTTTAACTTTTTTATTATCGATATTTTCTGTAGCATTACTAAGAATAAGTACAAATTATAAGAAAAAACAAAAATTAAGAATATAATTTATAAAAATTTATGTAACCTTCAGCTTGTATAATTATTTTAAAATGTTAAAAATCATTACAATTAAATTTAATTAATAAAAACTTGAAAAAAGCAAGTATAACTCAGAATATGTTTAAATATTTTTTTGTCGTTTATCATCAAATCATATTTATGTGTATTTGTTTATTTTAAATAATGATAGTTATTGTGTATAATGCACAATTCCATCATAACATGCTGCTCTTAGATTACAGTTACCTTAACTGTGTTTTTATATTTACCTACATTTTATAGAGAGTGAAGTAATTCAGTCTAAGTTATATTCATGTAAGTTATACTATATTGAGAAGGAATTATTTTTACGTATTCTTAAGTTTTGTGTTGAAGACAACAGGTATTTTCAATTTGATAATAGAATATATCTGCAGAAGGAGGGCCTCCCTATGGGCTCTCCAGCATCTCCAATTATAGCTGATATTGTGATGGAATAATTACTAAATTCATGTATTAGTAAAATGCATATTAAATCGAAGATTACTACAAAATATGTAGCTGATTTATTTTGTATAACTTCAAATGATGCAGTGGATGATATATTTTGACAGAATTGAATAGTTTTCATCCGGATATTAAATTTACGATTGAAAGAGAGTTAGAATCTAAATTTCCATATTTAGATATATTCATAATAAGAATGGGAAATAAGTTAGTGTTTGATTGTTATAAGAAACCAACATCTTCTGGAAGAATTTTTAATTTTTATATAAATAAAAATATGATAGACAGAATATTGACTATAAGTGATAGAGAATTTCATTTGAAGAATAAGGTCACAATTAGAGATATACTTAATGACAATGATTTTCCAGTAGAATTAACTAACCGATTAATTAGACAATATGGTAATCATAGATATAATGTAGAAAATACTATGGCAGAACCAAGAATTTGTAAATCACTAACTTATGTTTCTGGAATATCAGAAAGATTAAGAAAGTCTAAAGTATATGACACAGATATATACATAATTGCACACAAAACATATAACACATTAAATAAATTATTTAGCAGTATAAAAATAAAATAGGAAAAATAGAAATATCTGATGTAGTATACATGACAAAATTTATATTGAGATAACAAAAAATAAACTTGAAACAAGATTAGCTAGTCATAGATGTGACCGAAAATATAGGAATATTTCAACACAGAAGACATCCTTATCTTCACATTGTAAGAAATACAATCATTATCCGAAGTTTGAGGAAGCATCAATATTAGATATAGAAAAAAACTATAAGAGACGTTATATGTTAGAAATGTTGGAAATTGTTAATTAATTGTTACCAAATGTAAGGAGAATAAATTTCAAAACAGACACAGATAATTTAGCGCAGAATTATAGGTATTTAATTCAAAAGACACATAATTTATTATAATTATTTCATAAGAGAGAATTTGTTATTTAATAATCCGTTTCCTTGTTTTTGTATATTTAAATATTTGAAATTGAATATTTGAAAATTATATGTTTTTGTCAATTGTTTTCAAAAATTTTTTTCAATTTGTTAATAATTTTTGTTTTTAAAAAATTAATTTCCTGAAGAAGCTTTCCAAAGGGAAGCGAAATATTGAAAATATATGTGATAAATTTATTTAAAAAGACCATTATTAAGATTAATACTTATATATGTAAGTTATACTTTAAATCAAATATATTTTTAATTATTACTAAAGCCTTTTTTTTGAGTAGTTAATTATTAAGCATTAGGTCATTATTTAATAAAAAATTTTTAAAAAACTTTATTTTTTATTATTTTTTCAATATTTCGCCAAACCATTGGTTGGCATCATCAAGAAAAACAAAAAAGAAGAATATATAAATAATTAATCAAAGTTGAAAAATTTGCTTTTGATTAACAAATTAAAAAAAAAAAATTAATCAAAAATTTTTTCAAAAACTAATAGGTTAATTAACCAATTTGATAATAGGAGGAAAAGAGTTATAAGTAGTGGAACGGAACCCAAAATATATAAATCGATAACTTATATACCTGTCTCGTTGTTATAATGTTACACACTACTCCTTCAAAACGAGGCAATATAATATAAATATATATGTATGTACATAAAAATGTACATACTTATTTTAATCTATTTGCTCTAGCTAAAAGAAATGTTTATTAATTTATTTAGTTTATTCACAAATTTATTTAGTTCACTTACTTACCTTATTCTAAGAATTGTTTATGCACTTATTTAGTTTATTCACACTTTAGTTAAACGCAATGTTTACAAATTTACTTTATTCCAAGAATTGTTTATGCATTTATTTAGTTCAACCCAAAAAACAGACAAATTTATCTTACTTTCCAATAAAACCTTTCTTTATTAATTTCCCAGAATTATTTTGCAACAATTATTTTGCAACTATTAATCAATAATTTTGACTATAAGAAAATAAATTGCATTATTAATTTCCTGGAATTGTTTTGCAACATTTTTTTGCAACTACTAATCAATATTTTAATTATAAGAAAATAAATTGTATAAAAAGAAGAATTAAAATTAAAATAAAGCAGTCTTAATTAAAGAACAAAAGTGGTGAAAGTGTTTTTTTTTAACTCATAGTTTTAAGAGTGAAAAGTTCTCCTCTGAAAGAATAGAGAATTCAAAAATTTATGATACAAATAAATGCAAAATGGCATACAAGAATACGAACACATTAAATAGGTTGTTTAGTAAAACTAAGGATAAAATTCAAAAATTAAATATGTCCAATATAGTGTACAGAATTCCTTGCAACGGTAATGATAAGGAGGATTGTAATAAGGTTTATGTAGGCACAACAAAAATTAAATTGAAAACTAGAATCGCAGGACATAGGCCAGACCAGAAATACAGGAATAATATTAGTTTAAAAAAAACAGCATTATTTTCGCATTACTCTAAAGTTAATCACTATCCTAATTTTGAAAATGTTTCAATTTTAAATTTAGAAAATAATTATAAACGCCGTTATATGTTAGAAATGTTACAAATAATTAAAGTACCATTAACCAAAAGAATAAATTTTAAAGCAGATACGGAGAATGTTGCACAAAATTATAGACATTTGGTGCATAAAACAATAAAACATAACTCTGTACCTGCATAATATTAAAATTAATATTTTAATTTTTTGTAATGTTTGTCATTAAATTTATGGTTTAAATATATGTTTAAAATAATATTGTTTTGTAAAATTGTTATTTTTAAAATTGTTTTTTATTTAAAAAATTTTTTAATATTGATAATGTGTTTGTATGTTTTTGTACATGTATAGATATTAAAAATTTTTCAATTTGTAGTTTTTATTGTTTTTTTGTTTGTTTTGTTTTTTAAAAAAGTTTTTGATTATTTTTTTTGAATTTGTTAATCAAAAAAAAATTTTTTTCAATTTTGATTAATTATTTATATATTCTTCTTTTTTGTTTTTCCTGATGATGACACCAATGGTTTGGCGAAATATTGAAAAAATAATAAAAAATAAAGTTTTTTAAAAATTTTTTATTAAATAATGACCTAGTGCTTAATAATTAACTAATAAAAAATATTGAAAAGGTCAAATAACTATAATTATTATTACTAAAGTCATTCATAGATTTATCGACTCAGCTGCAGCGAAAATAATCTTTTAACGAAAATTATTTAAATTAATAATAATAAAAATAAGAAGTCATCATGATTTCCAATTTTTCAAACAGATTCAGATTAAAACAACGAAGATGTCTTTCTTGCATTTCCCCGTGCAAGAACACTAAAATGTTTTTCTGCATTTAAAAAAATTAATCGTCGTAAATAAAAATAAGAATTCTTAATGTAATATTATTGGAACAGTAAGTCAAAAGTTATTAAAAAATAAATATTAAAATTTTGACTTGAAATAGAAGCAAATTTTGGATTAAAAACGAAATTAGTTTAAAAAAAAAATGTGACTTAGACGTTTATAACTTAACTGACGATAGCTATATATAAATTATTTCATTAATGAGTAGTGGAATATCACTTTGCAGTCTCTCTTACTCAGTCTCACTAGTGCCTTGCATACTTACACAACAACAAACAGAATTTTGAAGATCAGAGATGTAAGTAGTTGTAAGTAATTGAGTCCTAAAGCTGGGGTTAGAAACCAATTACTTATTTTAAAGTACAACGATCAAGTGGAAACAAAAATTATTAAATTTAAGAATTTTTTGTACTCTGTATAAAAAACGTCCTGTATTTCAGAATTTGAAACAAAAATAAAAATGAAGTATTTAAAAAAAAATTGTAAATATAAATAATTAGCCATTATTGGTTGCCGCTATCCAATACAAAAACCACGCTGCATGACTGAGAAATTCTGAATATTTTAAATTATAATATATATTTAGAAATATTTTTATTTTATTTTTCTTTATTAAATTTGCCTTAACGGTATCTTTGTGGAAAACCGTTTTGTGGTTCTGCAACAATTTATTTAATTACGCTCTCTGTGGCTAAAAGATTTGAAGTATTGTAGCACCAGTGGCTCCAACAATATGTTTGTCGCTGCTATCTGAATTTACCTCATTGCTAATATATGCACGCTTCAATTATTAAACCCTTTCATGCTTCCAGATTTTTTTACTTGTACAATAATTTTTAGCACCGAGAAAGGCTAGAATGCGTTCTCTTTGGATTGGAATAAATTAACTGAATCAACAGCAGAAATAAAATAGTTTAATAACTGACGACTACCGCGTAGATAAAAGAAGCTTGTAGACAGACGTCTATTAAATCATAAAATTTTGCCAGTATAATATCTTTAATGTTATCCTTACAGATAGTTAAATTAATTGATAAACTTAAGGTTAACTGAAAATGTTAATAAATTATTTATTAACAGAAAAGTAATTCTAGGCGCTCGTAAAAAATTTAAAATTGTTACTGCAATTGTAAATAAATTAAATTAAAAGTACATTTTGTATTTAATATTGTGGATATTTGGAATGTCATAAACCTGCTACGAAGTGTGCCACAATACTAACAAATGGAAATGTAATCGTTTGTACATAAATAGGAGGATGCCAAAGTAACTCTTACAAAAATTAAAATATTAAAACACCAAAAAAACAACAACAACAGTTTATTTTTGTTGTTTATGGATTAAAGTTTTTTGTTAAATAAATCATTTTTATAAGACTAGAATTATGAAAAAAGATTACTAAAAATACTGTCACTCCCTTTTTTTAACAAAAATAAGCCAAAACAATGAAAATCCAGAATTACATGTGAGCTGATATTTAAACCATCAAACAGCTAACAGCTTATACTTTCGTTAGCGCTATTTAATAAACGGTGAAGAATTTTTTTACTTTTAGCAAAACTTCCCTTAAACTTTCAGCCAAAGCAAATCGAGAAAACTGTGAAGGTAATAATCAGAAATAATAAAATAAAAAGGAATCTCACATCCAATCAACTTAACTCAAATTAAATCAAACCAGACAAACAAAAAAAGAAAAAACAAAAAAAAAAAAAGAATCTAATAGAACGAATTGAATGAAGGAAATCGAATCAAACACTTAAAGGCCATGATACACTCTGCTTGCTTCTTCTCATCATACTCGTCTAACGGAAACTGAATTTGACTTCTCTGCCTAATTTGTTTAACGACAGTACTTTCCAACTTGCCTGTTTTTTTTTTCAATTTAATAACTTCATCAAACATCAAACAGGAAATGTAACCAAAAGAATGATGATGATAATGATAATGTTGCTGCCCCTGAGGGGGTATAGCTAACATTAAATGGAACTGAAATATGCTGCAAATGGATATAAAACAATTTCTCTCTCTCTATTTGATTTGTTTTCGTTTTATTACTATTTTGCATTTGATTTGAAAACTTATGATTTTCAACCGTTTGAATGAATACTTACTCGTATGTATTTTGAAATTATTGTATTAGTGTATTTATTTTTTATGTGTGTGTGTGTGTATGTCTATTTGTGTAAAGTATTTAAAAATAATGTGTTAATTGCATTTTAGATCAGCAAACATCTTTATGGTTTCGTTTTTTGTTTTTATTTTTGTTTAATTTTTTATATTTTTATTTTCGGATTAAGATAGATGTGGAACGATAAGGCATTATAACAGGTTCTTAAATCTTTCTGTAAATATCATCATATTTAGTCAGCCATCATCTTCACTACAAAATTAGAAATCAAAGTTTTAGGCTGAGAACTGGAATTCCATGAAAATTTTTACACTCAGAAAATGTTGTTTCTAATTAATGCTGGTAAAGCTCAAACATCATCATTCTTAACGATAAAGTATATTATCAGTTTTATTGCTTTATTAAACGTTCGAAGAGACCGAAAACGTGATTGATGAAAAAATCATGAAGTTAAACTATTTAATGTATATTTTAGAACAAGGCTTCATCCAGCATATACTCTCACGTGGTGATAGTAGCAAACTATCTGCCGAATTTGGGTAATATTGATGTGGTGTCGCCAGAAAAATCACACATTCAACTGTAAATTAAAGGAAATTCACCATACCATCTACGAAACTAAGCAAGTTTTAGACTATATAGCAACATCATTTACCTGTGGTGATATTTTATACATACACTAGCTGACCCATTGAGAAAGAATTTGCGAGATCGCAAAGAAGAGACGTGATTTGATTTGCATCCGCACCCGGCCATGAAGCCTTTATCAGATGGTGGTCCAGCCACTATGCATAATTTGGAACGTCATGCTCGTCCTAGGAAGCCGAAGCTATAATTCTATGCAACAGATCTTTCTAGTTGCAACTTCGATGATTCCACAAATCATCACTCAAATCATCACTCCTTGCTTAAGAGTTGGAGACTTTCCAACTCCTGTCCTAAACACATGTCTAGCATGCTCACTGGACTGGATCATTTACTTAGGGTGTCATTAACAGTGAGATGATCCTGACCACCATATTAAACGATAGACCTGATATGGGGCCGCGAAACCACAACCACCACGTTACTCCCATATAGGGGTCAACCGCAATGATCAGCCAGAGAACTATTTAATGTCTAAAGAGACAAATAATGAACTCTGGGGCTCACTGATCCCCGTGGAAATAAAGTGGAGTTTCAAGTTGAACCCCTGCTGCCTTCAGGGGACTGGGCTCCCTTTTTCCCCAGTTGCACTGTGTCTAGATAGTGGAATTCTATAAAGACCATATTTATGTGCCCCCGGGGGGATCGCAAAGAAGAAGGGCAAACAAATAAGCTCGACCGCAAATTTTTGAACGGCGACAGTAATCGAGTCCATGTTATTTTGGGCCTTTCACCGTCATCCACCAAGGCATATTGGAGGCAGTTGGCGGCTGGCGACGAATTTATGGCGTGTGTGTATTTTTGAAGTAAACAACGCTCAATACTTACTTAAATGCGATACCATATAATATCAAAACACAGCGCACAAAAATTCATTCAAGTCGATCCATTCGTGTAGTTGCAGTGTAGTTGAATAACCTGGATACCGACTGCAGCGCCATCTGGTTTGTGAATGTAAGCAATCCAAGGTGGCGCCCAAACGCATGCAAAAAAAATTTATTCAGTGGCATACACACGTACAGCAGAATTATATATACCCCCCGGGGGCACATATATATGGTCTTTATAGAACCTCGACTATCTAGACACAGTGCAACTGGGGGAAAAAGGAGCCCAGTCCCCTGAAGTCATTAGGAGTACAACTGGAAACTCCACTTTATTTCCACGGGAATCAGTAATGCCCGCGGAGTTCATTATTTGTCTCTGTAGACATTTAATAGTTCTCTGGCTGATTATTGAGGTTGGCCCCTATATGGGAGTATCGTAATGGTTGTGGTTTCGCGGCCCCATAACAGTATAATGGTTATTACGGTGACCAGGATCATCTCACTGGTAATGATACGCTAAATGAATGATCCAGTCCAGTGAGCATGCTAGACATGTGTTCTGGACAGGAGTTGAAAGGTCTCCAACTCTTAAGCAAGGAGTGATGATTTGTAGCCCTGCTCTGGAATCATCGAAGTTGCAACTAGAAAGATCTGTTGCATAGAATTATAGCTTCGGCTTCCTAGGACGAGCATGACGTTCCAAATTATGCAGTGGTTTGGTCCACCATCTGATTAAGGCTTCATGGCCAGGCGCGGATGCAAATCTAATCACACAGTAAAATTATGTAAATAAAGTAGATTTGTATGGAAGGTACCACGCGTCTTTATCAAATCCCGCCTATATTTGTAGCAGAACTTAAAATATGTTCACTCAACCGAAATAACAAATTCTGTTTAAATACCGTTAGCAGGAGCAGATTTATTGGATTCTTAATTTGTGATTTGTATGGGAGCTACCACGTCCCTTTGTACTATCCCGCCCATATGCAGCAGCACTTAAACAATGCACACCAAACCGACATACCATAGTAGATTTTTAATTTGGGGTTTGTGTGGAAGGTACCACGCCCCTTTGTCCAATTGGACCGAATTGTAAATCTAAACCACCCGGGGCGCTACCCAAACGCATTTAAAAAAATTTATGCAAATCGGTCCAGGCGTTTAGGAGGAGTTCAGTCGCAACACACGTACGGTAGAATTATATATATAAAAATTTGAATCAAAACTATTATTAGTTACTTGCTTCTTTTGACTGTCAAAACTCGGATGACTTGTCTCAGATTATTAGATCAAATGGCCTGCGTTTGGATATACAAATTACAGGATATAGTTTCCGAGATAACTATGCTGAACGTATGGTAAACGATTAAGCATTTCTTAAAATATTTTTTACGAAAGCTCTAATATGACAAAGAGCCGAATTCACTTCTTCTCTACCCGTTCTGCGTTTTAGAAACTATCCTTTCACCCTTTGGACGACAAAGTTTGTGTCACATATCCGATATCTTTCAGCATGGCACACGGGAAACATGATTAGATGTATATAAGTAGAGCAGCACGTCAATGCAGCACTTAAAGGGACCTAACTAGTGGATACCAGTCGTTACTCTATGCAAGGGTCTAATTATCCCACAAGGTATTGTTTTGTCAAAGCGTCAAGTTAAACTGCCATAAGAAGAATTTAAAGTTTATAATGTAGCGCTGTATCGGTGTTCTTTTTTAATCTGTTCGATGTTCTTTTTTAACGCCTCTAAATTTTACTAGTGCTAGACGAATGGTAATTAAAATCCTGGTCAGGTTTAAATAAGAAATTGTTTTAGCAATCTCTAAATATTCGGCAATTGTAATAACTATTCATATAAAGCCATGAAAATTCAGAATTTTGCTTTCAAAAGTACCTTTACGGCTTTTTTTTTATTGTTGCTGCTAAAAAGCCTTAACTGCTTAGAACATAATTCCGGTACTTTGAGAACATTTAATGTGCTGATGTCAGGAAATGTCAGAATTAATGTTTAACAGCAAAACTTGGCAATATAAATATATGAAAGATACTTTTAGATACTGATAAATCGCTTTATAAATGTAAATAATTATATTGACATTTGCAATACTTTGATTTGGCAAAGGAATACAACAGCTTCTGAATCTTTATTTCAATCGTGTTAAACTAACACTGTTCTCTCTAAGTGTAATTCAATGTTTAAAAAATTATTAAAATGTAGTTGATTGATTGATAAGCTCGTAATTTAAAAACTAAATGTGTTGAAAACCAGAGAAAAAAGCCAAGAAACTTTAGTTAAACACATGCCTGACCTGTCTCTATTTGCCTGCCTGCCTGCCTCTTTGTCTGTCCAATATCCATCTGTCTAACTTTATTTACATAAATAAAATGGGAAATTGAGTTGTTAACTACAGTGTCTTCATTCGTTCATTATTGCAGACTGGAAAACCAAACCAAAAATAAAACTAAAAAAATACGAAAATGACTAACGATTTATGACTGAGTGACTGGCTGACAGTAGTTGCTTGTTAATTTTTAAACAATGGCATTGGTGTGGTAGTTGAAGTAGTAGTAGCAGTATGTCATTAAGGAGCAGCTGTTAAGATTAGAGAAAAATATATTAGATCCAGAACAAGAAACGCGCACTCGATCATAAAAGCGCATAAAACTATGATGATTTTATGAGGCTTTTGTGGTAATATGGGTTGTGGTTAAAGCAAGTAACCGCAAAACTAACTCACGCAGAGGATGCTTTTGTTTTCCACCTTCTACACTGTGCAACACCTACCTTTTGAACAGAGCAAACAAATGCAAGTCTATTCTTTTTTTTTTTGTTTTGGTTTTTTGTCATTTTGTTGTTGTAAGGCCAAACAAAGGCAAAGGTAAACTAAACGGACAGCCAGATTGACCTACCTATGAATATACTAGCAATAGCTTAAATACATACATATTCGTATATCTAGAAAAACATAAGGATTTATATTTACATAAGTAAAGCAAGTGCGAGTATTTAAGTACAAACTTTTAAATGCCACAAATTTAAGTGCCATAGTTGTTGTTGCTATAGTTATTTGTAGCAGCAGGTACTTAATGTTATGAATAACACATTGTTGTTGGTTTCATTACATGCAAACAATTATACGGAACAAATAAATACAAAGACTAGAATATGACCAGGATTAACTAATGGATTACGAAACTAACCAAGTATCTCCTCAGTTATGTACTAGATAGATTATCGCTATATCTTTGCGGTTTACTAAAAAGAAAAAAAAAAAAAAGAAAACAAAAAAAAAATGTGCGAATAACTAAATCAAAGAATCATCTTAATCACGTGCGGTATTGCAGCGAACAATGCTTGAATATTCATTAATCCTTTTCACTGTTACTGTGAATCTATTAGAGAATCCTACTATTCCTTTATGAAAACGAAACAGCTTTAGATTGAATTAATAAATGGCCATCGATGGTACTTAAGAAGGGTATTCAATTGTACGTAAAAAAAAATTAAATTAACAGTGGGTCGGATTGAAAAGAAAGTAATGCCAAGTTTTCAATTTGCAAATTAAGGAAGTGAAAATTTCTAATAAATAATTTCTAATAATAATTAGAAAGCATATTTGAATTTTACATCTGACAATATTATAAGTATTTTTTTAAAGGTGTTAAAAAGGAATTGAATACTTTGCCTAAATTATATCTTTCATCTTAATTTCGTTATTATGGCAACTGATTTAAGAAAACTTTAACAACGTTAGCTAGCATTTTTAATCGTAGAACACTTTTCCACGGTTACAGTGGGCTATAAAACAAAGCGTCTGCGATATCATATTCCTGTCGCTCAAGTTCAGCTTAATGGAAGAAACTGTGTTCTGAAAGTGACTCTAGCAATCATCCTAGACTTTTTTATTTGTACTTTTTATGTGTCGCAAAACAATCGCCTTCATTAATCTATAATAAGTCTATTATAAGTCCTAAACCTGTGTTTGCTTTTTTTTGTAGGATTTTTTTTTATTATTATTATATATAAAGTTAAAAATAATAACGAATTCCTTAAATTCCTTTTTCATAATAGTGTCGTCAGCTTCAGAGAATTTTAAACAACAAGCATCCATAAAAATAGAAAAATTTTAATGTTATAGTACCACGTCGTGATTGGCACAACGTGGTTCGTGCCTTTTTTTAATTTTTAATGAACACGACATTTTCTTAAAGTTATAATAAATTATAATAAATTAAAATATTAAACTTATACAAAATATTTTAAGTTACAATTGTAGAATTCTATAAAAGAAATCGCGTTAAAAGCGCTCACCGATCGTACCAAACAAACAGCCAGTAATGACGATTTTTACCGAAAGGAATGAAAACAGTAGAAAACAGTATTTCATATACTGGCTAAACAAATGCAAACAACATAATAAAAGTAATCGTCCTGCAATCATTTAAATGACTCGTAAACTCAAATACGATCTGTAACTAATAACAGTTTTCTAATGCTTGTCAGCACACATATAAGACAATTAATTCTTCTAAGAATCGTTTATGGCAGGAGTCAAGACGATTAACGAAAGAGTCGCAAAATGATCGAGTCGATTCAAGTCGATTCAAAATATTTGCTAAATTCACCAGGTTTTATCGTAAGCTTCTTTTATAAACGTTTGTGTTTGCCGTTGGGTGGGCAAATTTTTTTTCAATAATTATTTATTGTATCTTTAAGAAACTGAACTAACAATAAGTTTTAAAATCTTAAATTCTAAAAAAAAAGTTACATTAGTCCCGACCATGTCAGAACTAACCTTTTGGGTAAAAAAAATTGACATAAAAAAAACAAAACAAATATTTCTAAGATGTGTAATCTGTAACATTAAAGATTAAAGCTGCGGTATCCCTCTTTTTTAATCGGCTATGTCCACTATAATTCAAAATATTGCGAGCAAGGGGGTTAGGATGGTCTTCAAGCTTCATTAAGTATTTGCCTGCGTATTTGATGATTTCTGTATTCACCAGCTGTATGTCTAAATCACAATGTATGTTTGAATTTCTGATGTACCATGGAGCGGAAGCTATCAACCGTAAAATTTTATTTTGCATACGTTGGATTCTATCCACATTTAAAGCTGAGGCAGTGCCCCAAAGTTGGATTCCGTAAGATCATATTAGCTTAGTTTCATTTGTGTTAGCTTTGAGTCAATATGATGTTTCCATGTAAGGCGACGGTCAAGATGTATACCATGATATCTCACATAAGTATGGTATGGAACAATCTGATTATTGATTCGAACGGGTGAACAATTATCTCTTCGCAGGGTGAAGGTCACATGAATGCACTTTTGAACGTTCACTTTAATTCTCCATAATTTTAACCACAACTCTAACTGAGTTATATGTTGCTAAAGATTTATGGATGCTTGATGGGAGTTTTCATGCCAACTTAGACACGCCGTATCATCAGCAAACGTAGAAGTGTGGACAATTTCACTTACAGGCATATCGGAGGTATATATCAAGTATAAAACTGGGCCAAGAATGCTACCTTGTGGTACACCTGAGGAAGTGGGCAAATTTAAGGTCAGGAGGTTAATTGTCTGTCAAATGATGTCAAGAATTAAGATATCAACTCTATTGTATTTAGCAAAATGGTCGGAAATGTTAACCAAGCAAAGACCACTTTTAAAAATTCAAACAGCTTTCGTTCGTAATTAGCCACGTTCTTAGACTGCAGTTCTTAATTTAATCACTAAATTGGTGGTTCATGGTATTTTTGATGACAATAGGCCAAAGCAATATGCTCGTAAGAGCCATAGTGGTGCAAACGTACTCGTTGTAACCAAACTGAAAATGAGCTTGGAACGTGAACTCGTCGACGGCCACAAGTGAGCAATATTTTACATAAAAAGATAATCATAAAGATGATAATCTTCATGTTTTTAAGTTCAATTCGTTCAAGATTTAAGCCCGTTCGGCTAATTTTTGCATCGAACGTTTTTAAATTTTCTGTCTAGTGATAAAGCTCATTTTCATTCTGGCGGGTTTTTGAAAATGAGCAAGTAAACCCCTAACTTTGGTTTCAGCAAGACGATGTCACAAGCCACACAATTCAATTATGGGAATCATTTGAAAGACCGGATTTATGTGAACAACTGGCAAGCAACTGACGTTAAAATTCAGCGTTGCATTGACGAGATAAGCAAGCTTTGCTTCAAATTCTATTCTATATTCATTTCCAGTTTTCAAAATAGAATATGTTTTAAGCCAGTTTATCCAATCGTAAATTTGCCCACCAGCTATATGTATATGAAACATAAATTTTAATAGACAATTCACAATACAACAGGCTATAAAAAATAGAGCTGCAAAATTTGTTGTCGTTATTGTTGTGAAAGGAAAAGTTAGCAGCCGCGGTAACTCCACTCTAATAAAAGTCTCTGCCTCTTGCCAAACAGGTTAATAAATGAAAAACAGCAGTTCGGGACCATCTCGATTAAACAAACGAAAAGGAAACAAAATTAAAATATTTTCAGGTGAGTTCCACTGTGCAAAAATAAATCGTTTATATTGTTGCTTTAAAAGGGATAAGCCTTATTTTCAGCTCAGTTAAGGAAATGTTTTTCCTTAAATTTCGATTGTAATGCAACTAAAGTTAGTTGAATAGCTGGGTTCGTGATTATTAATTCATCATTACAAATGCATACGCACACTTAAGACAATAGCAGAGTACATAAAAAGGATTTAAATCTAACAACACGGGGATTAGATGATGTCTGAGCAGCATTTTACTTTCATATGAACATACTTTGTGGGATTATGTTTCTTAAATTTTTAGTCCAATTCTGAAAGTAAATATGTTTTTCGCTAAAGTTTTTCTTTTTCTTAGTTTTTTTTAAGTGGAAATTTACCAACTTTTCAATAAATATTTAATTATTAATTTTTTATACTAAATTGTTATTGCACAAATTGGTTTTATTTTCATTTCGCCACTGATTTATTATTATTAGCTGTTGGATGTATGTTATGTTGGATATTGTTTGCACATAAACGTGTGCTGTCGATAATCTTTATAAGCGGGGTATTTTACCACCGCCTTTTCAATCCCTTCATTCTATTACTTGTTCGCGCTGTGAGTGCTGCATGTCTGTGCGATGGGTTGGTTGATTGGCTGCCGTAAGAGCTTAATCGGTTTGTCATTTAAGGTTGTACCCTAGTGGTATCAATTACTTTATAATAGTTTTATTTTTAAATATTATTTTACTTTTTACACAGATTTAAATGTGCTTGATCATGATCAGATTACATGTTGTCATCTTTAAATGGTTTTTTTCGAAACCATCTAAGCAATAGCTTAAGCTGTTAGTAGGAAAATATTTTAATTGAATAATCTCCTTGATAAGAGAAAAAAAAGAAAGAAAAATAATAGGAATATAAAAAGATAACGTGCTAAAAATGAATTGCAAGAAAAACTCTGCATATTTCTTTAATAATGTAACACAGTTATGCCACAAGATGTTAAATTTTGATACATTAACTTTACTGACTTCAAAATGAAGTGAAGTACACATAACAGGTCTATAAATTAAGTAATATCTGATTATTATTAAATTCTTTTTATTTAAATGAAATTACAATTTTATATTGTCGCCCTTAAAATAGCTTGCTGTGGCTGCCCCACTCCTTATAGCAACGCTGGAACTCCGATACTCGAATAGACTTTAGCTGGTCGCTTACAGCTATTTAAAAATCTTCCATTGTCCCAAAATGAGTCCCCCCGGAAGCACATGATAGTCTTTATGGAACCTACAACTACCACCTAGACTGGTGTCTTGCGGGGTAAAAGGGAGTCCAGTCCTCTTCAAGTCTAGTAGGAGTCAACTGGACAATCTACTATATTTCCACGGGAATCAGTAGCCCGCAGAGTTCCGCTATTTGCCTCTTTAGGCATTTAGCCGTTCTCTGGCTGATTATTGAGGTAAGCCCTTTTGGGAGTATCGTGGTGGCTATGTGTTTCGAGGCCCTCGTTTGAGTTTGTGGTCGGATCATTCACAATGAACACCATGAATGCTTCAGGTCCCGTGAGTATGAATGCCGTCGTGTTCTTAATTATATTAAGGGAGTTGGATAGCCTCCAACTTTTCAGCAAGGAGTGAAGGCTGCGGCCTACTTCGGGCTTTCGAAATTGCTACTAGGAGTGACCGGAGGATATACGTATCTGAAGGCCTTCTAGAGCGTGAATGGCGTTGCTTTTCATTCACAGTGGTAATGGCCACTATTTGATTAAGGCCCACGGCCAGGTGCAGATGAAAACCTTATCACGTCATGTCCCAAAGTGAGTTCCATTGAGATGATATTTTAACTTCGCGAAGAGTAAAAAAATTAGATGTTCTTACCTCAGGTGAATATAAAGGCTAAGGAGCTACAGGAATGTTTTTACTGGCCAAAAGCTCGCTTAACGAGATTACTGTGTAACATCATCGCATTATCGTGATGCAAGACCCAGCTGTTCCTGATGTTTGCTCTGACACAAAAAACCTTTTTCGAAGTCTTTCAAGAACCTCCTGGTAAAACTGTTAATTGACTGTTTGGTTTGAATTGCATATTGTTTGTGAACGATTTCGTAGATATCGAAAAAAATCAGCATGTATTTAATCTTTGACTTTGCCATCCACTTCATGCTTTGGCGCTTGGTTTCAGGATCGTATGCAATGCCCAAGGCTCGTAACCAGTAATGATACGTGATAGAAAATGGGGGTCATTTCCAATCAAATGCAAAATATTAAGACACCTTTCCTTCTCGACGTCCTTTTGGTCTGGGGAAAGGGTTTTTGGAACCATTTTTGCGCAGATTTTTCTCAAATTTAACTCTTCCCCGATCATTCAACCAACGATTTGAAGGCACAACATCCGGCATCTGTCGACATTTTTATGGGTTTTTGAAGATGAAGGCCTTTCGCTTGGTGGTCGCTACTAAAGACATAAAGACTCTAACAATGTCAAACCCACACTGAAGGCAATTCACATATTCATCTGCCGCGCCCTCCAAGCCTAGTCCCTCCAGTGTTGCCAGATCGAACCTAACATTGCCAGATCGAACCTAACGTTGCCAGTCTCTTTACTTAATTTCCAGACTTCGTATATACCTCTCAAATAGGTTTCGTGAATTGTTATATTGTTATATTATAATAATATATATTTTCGGAAAAGCGGGGATGAAATATATTTTATTGAATTTTTGATAGAGCTAAATTTTTTGATGGTATATTGGAGAATTTAAAGCAGGTTAGCCTTGATTTCGTTTATTGAAGAGATGGCTTATAAACATAAAACGTATCTACTTTGGAACACTGTGGATTAAGACTTAACAAAAAGTTTTAATTTAATTTTTTATATAAAAATAGCTTTTAAAACATCATCAACATCTTTTAATATTGGCTACAACTTTTAGAATAACTATTAAATTACTTTTTAGCTAGAAAATATTTTTCATTCAAAGGTATACATTTGACGAAAATCGGAAGCGCTCTATTGAAAGCGACAAAAAATATGACAAAAAATTAAATATTTAAATATAAGAGACGAATATCTCCTTAACTATAAAAGGCAATAGCTTGGACAGAATTTAGCATTTTTTTAAATCCATGAAAAATTAAGAATTTTTCAACTGTTTTCTCAGGCTTATAGCCTGACGTATATAATGTCCAAATTCAATATTTAAAGTCGGCTGGAGCTAGTGGTTTAGAAGCCACTCGAAATCTTCTACAGGATCTAAGAAATTAAAATTTGGATTTGAACAAAAACAATTAGCATTGACACTTAAACACCGCTAATAACAACAAAGTTTAATTTTTCATATTCCATGACAAATATTTCTTGAATTTCTACGTCTTCTAATTTATAGCAGCGTCTTAATATTTATAAGCTTTTGAATTCTGTAGAATCTAAAACTTTTGAAATAAGTGGACAAGAGAAATTTAAATATATTTTAAAATATTTCTGCCTCTCGATATATTTATCATAACTTTAGAATACATTACATCATCACCAAAGTCTCCTGTAGAACTTTATTATTCTTAGTTTGTGCAAAATTTATCAGCCCAGTAAGAGAAGATGCTGAACTGACTTTTCGTTATACTTACATACATACGCTAAATCTTACAGTGCCTACTTATGATAGAATTTCTACTGTGCTTTCGTATTTCCATTATCACGATAGACCACTAGCTATTTCATGTATACGAATGATGATGATCTGGAATTTAAACAATCCTAGTGCAGTTACCTTTGAATAGAGTCAGATATTACATACATATAAGTACACACTTTACTTCACTACCTTTTTATTAAGGATCTTAATGGCGGCTTACCTGTCGTCAGAAGTGTTAACAACCGTCTACTATTTACTAAATTCTCTTTTCACTAACTAAGACAGCATATAGTCTAACAGCAGTTAGTGTCGTTGTCCGTCTTGGAAGCGTTTATTATACGTCTCTGCACTATATCTTAACAACAAAGGGTTTTTTCGAATTCCGTAAAACGTGAAAGACAATTTTGTTTAAAAAAGCGTTACAGGTGAAATCAAAAAAATTTTGCTGAAGGATTTTTCGACACATGTAAATCATATATATCCGAAAACTTGTTGATTAAACATCATAAAAAGTTCAGAATTTTTCTTTTCTATGACTATTAAGACTTCAAAATATTGGGCAAAAGTATAGCATTCAATAATTAAATAAAAATTAAAACCAATAACCGAAAATCATTGAGACAGTGTGTAGAGTGAAACAAAATTTTAATATCAATTTGACACTTTGAAGAAAAATTATTAATTTATTTATTTTTTCATTAATTATAATTAAAGTTATAATAAATCTTAAGAACTAAAGCACTAGTAACTAAGACTATCGGCTACCCAAGAAAAATTATTAATTTTTTTTTTTTAAAGCAGAAGGAAACAAGTGAAGTCTAAGGAAACTGTGTGATTCGATTTACATGGCCATGAAGCCTTAATGAGATGGTGGACCAAACCACTGCATAGTTTGGAACGTCCTGCTCGTCCTAGGAAGCCGAAGTTATAATTCTATGCAACAGAACTTTCTAGTTGCAACTTCGATGATTCCAGAGCAGGGCTGCAAATCATCACTCCTTGCTTAAGAGTTTGAGACTTTCCAACTCCTGTCCAGAACACATGTCTAGCATGCTCACTGGATTGGATCATTCACCTAGCGTGTTATTAACGGCGAAATGATCCTGGCCACCATAGAACCATAGACTGATATGGGGCCGCGAAACCACAACCACCACAATACTCCCATAAAGGGCCAACTTCAATAATCAGCCAGAAAACAGTTAAGTGTCTAAAGAGACAAATAACGGAGCTCTGCGGGTCACTAATTCCCGTGGAAATAAAGTGGAGTTTGCAGTTGTACCCCTGCTGACTTCAGGGGAGTGGGCTCCCTTTTTCCCCCAGTTCTAGGTCTAAGTTGTTGCTTTCTCCAAAGACCATATATATGTGCCCCCGGGGGGTTGAAGTCTGAGGAAAATTTAAATAAATCATCATCTCGTTCAATTTTGGCGTACATTGTATTTCGGCTAAAAATGTTTTCTTAAAGAAAGTAAAGGGTCCGCCAAATAACTTTTTTTTTGTTTTAAATGTTATAAACAAAACTACTGAATATTTTTAAAAAATTTCTTTTTTAATTTGAAAGTACAATCCTTCCGGTTAATAATGAAAAATAATTTCATTCCAATAGCTGCCTCGGCTGGCCATGCAGTAGCCTACACGAGCGGTCCAATTTTTAAGCACATTATCGATTGTGTGCAACTGTATTTCACCAATGGCTTCACGAATATTGCCCTTTAAAACATCAATTGTCTCTGGCTTGTTGGTGTAACACTTATCTTTGATGGCACCCCACAAATAATAGTCCAACGGTGTCAGCTTCGAGGTGGCCAAACGGCATCAGCTCTGCGGCTGATAATGCGATCTTCAAATATAGGGCACAAAACATCGAGTGTAGCTTGGGCTGTGCGGCGTCCTGTTGAAACCAAATGTTGCCAATATCCTCCTCTTTAATTTTTGTGAACAAAAATTCGTTCAACATGGCCCGATAACAATCGCCATTGACTGTAACGGCCGCTTCTTGCTCATTTTCGAAGAAAAATAGCCCAATTATGTCTCTGGACCGGAATCCGCACCAAACAGTGACTCGTTTTGGGTGCGTCGGCTTTTCAATGTATGCGTGCGGGTTTTCTGTGCCCCAAATGCGACAATTTTGCTTGTTTACATAGCCGCCAAGGTCAAAATGAGCTTCATCTGAAAAGATGATTTTATTTTGCAAAATCGGCATCTTCTCTAAGTCGATCGCAGGCCCAGTTAGCGTAGCGAAAAGGCATTGGATGGTCTCTCGGCTTCAACTCCTGAACCAATTGGACTTTGTTTGGCATCATACCAAGGTCTTTATGCAAAATTCGTCTCTATGATGTCTCTGAGATGTTAAATTGTTGAGAACGACGGTGAATTGTTGTTGATGGCGCTTCACGCACACTTTCTGCAACAGCAGCAATATTCTCGGGTGTACGCTTTTCACGCTTTGGCTTTTCACGCTTTGGTTTATCGATGAGTATGCCATTTTCTTTAACTTTTTTTACAAAATAACGAACATACGGAGTTGATGGTGCTTCTCTTCTTCCAAAATCCGTACGCAATTTTCGTACACATACTGCAACATTATTATGATTTTCAAAAACTAATTATCTGTCAAATCAAACATGAGCTGTGTTACGAAATAAGCACAAGTTGAAAAAATAAAACGTTAGATGGCGGACCCTTTATTAAAAATTTTTCAATTTGACTTGACTTAAAATTTAAAATAAGACAATCTAAAATATATCTAAAGAAATAATTATATTTTTCAATTATTTCTTATGCACACGTTTGTGTGAGATCAAAAATCTAGCAAGCACCCATAAACTTTACTCTAAAATACCTTAAAAGATTCATTTCGCCATATGCATGTATGTATGTAATGTATAAATTAGACATAAGAGTTAAGACACATCTCAAGGAATAGACAATTTAGTCTTCTTCACTCGATAGTCTTTTATTTCACTTCTTGATCGTTATCTTTTAAAAACCTTTTTCTTTTATTTTTCATCTTTTTATGCTTTCATTTTTACTTAATAAACAAAACAAAACAATTAAAAATTTATCATTTCAAATTGATCAAATTTACTTATTGATTTTGTAGACACTTTGCGGCTAAATGTGGCACCATTAGTGTCTTGATGAAGAACTTTGAACAATGAAGTCTTTCAAAATATTTTAATTGCTAATGGAGGGTTTTGTGTAATTGATATTTTTCTTCAGTTTACCATTAACGATTTTGATATATCCTATAACATTTTTTTTTAACTATAGCAAAGGTGTTGCCTTTGAGAAATTACTTTAACGCAAAAGTAAAAGTTATTAAAATTGTAAGGTGTAAAAAAGAGAATTAAATATTGATATTTTTTTAATGTACAGGCTTAAATAACTAATTTTAAGGATATTTTAATAAAAGAAAAATATTTTAATTTTGACAAGGAGTCAAACTATTTTTTATCGTTTATTTTGGAATTTTGCATAACACATGTTTTCATTTGAACTCTGTAGCAGCTTTTTCGAAGTATTTAAAGCTCTTAAAATTTAAGAACATTAAAAAATTATATTTGGGGCTATTCTGCGTTTCGATTCGAATCGAAATTTTCTCCGTCTGGCAGCTTTGGTATTCTGCGTTTCGATTCCCTTCAGTTTCTTTCGATTGTATGTATTCTGCATTACGATCGGAGCTCCGTTTTTCCCAGTTGCTTTTTTGTTAACGGAGGGGTTTTCTTTTTCTGTGTTTTTTAATTAAAAAGTTTAAAATTGAAAAATATGTAAGTAGAAAATGAGATAAAATATTCAGAAACGCTAAAAAAAACATTAAAATTATTATTAATTAATTTATTTAATTAAATTAATTTTTTTTTGTTTTAAATTGTTAATTTTTCTACCCGAATTTGATGTGTTTTTTATGTGTTACAGGTCAAAAAAACAACACCGTAGCAGTGTGATAATTGGCAAATTTAATGGCATTTAAAGCAGACATTGCAAGTGGATACCACCAGAGATCAAAGGAAGAAGTGACAGTGTTCTGGGAGGAAGTTGCAGGAGTCCTCAATGCACTAGGTCCTCCAACAAAAAATGCTTATTTTTAATTATGTATACATACAACTTTTTGTATTAAATTTTACATTTGATTATAAAAACAAACTTGTTTACTTTGCTATTTCATTTCCACATTCCACAGTGATGCTATTAATTATGTAAACATTGTTGTCTTGAGGCTGTGCGTATGAGAAAAAACAAATCTGTTCACGAAATAATAATGGATAATCAATGGATATCATAATTAGCGATTTGCGAGGAGATAATTTGGGTTATGGTAGCATCGGCAAAAAGTTAAATGATATAAATTGAAGCACTTAATGCTAACCATGAAAATGAAAAATCTCGTTTAGAGTAAATGATCTTTACAATTGAATTTTTATCACATTCATTAAACACAATTCTAAAACCATTGTAGGAGAATTGATTAAAACTTGTTGTATCTTTTGTTTAAAAACTAATAATAATACATTTGGTAAATGGCAATTTTGTTAAAATGCTTGTGAAAGGCTGTACCTTCCTACTCTGATCCATGCTTTCTTATATTGTAAGTCTTTAAAACCTTTCGTTTACTGTTCAGCTCAAGCATTTTTGACATAATTAAGTTCTCTATTAAATCACACCTATTTCTCTATCAAAGATAATAATGGGGTTTTCAACAAGAAGTTTGTTTTTCAATTGTGGCAACACCAACATGATATATGATATGATAGTTCTGACATTAAGCTTTTTAACGTCTTCGTAGTAGATGCATTGGCAATTGTTACAATGAATTCATTTCCGCACATAAATCGCACTAAAATAATTTAAATCCACAATGAAAATAGTGGTTATGTTAAAGTTAGATTTCGTAAAATTCGTGATATTTTCAGACAACATAATCGTCCTTCTGAGACTCCTATTAAGAATTGGGTCGTTAAATTTGAGTCGACAAGCTCGATACAAAATGTGTGAACATGAACGCATGTTCAACCAGGTTGTTCAACTGAAAATATCGTAGCTGTGAGCCACAGTGTTAAAGCAGATCCCAATTTGTCAATTCCTCGACGTTCTCAGCAATTGGGGTTATCCAAAACGACCATATGGCGAATTTTTTTACTAAGTTCAACTGGTGCAGGAATTGAAGCCAACCGATCATTTTCACCTGTCAGGTTATGTCAACAAGTAAAATTGCCGCACTTGGCTTCTGAAAATCGTAGAGCGTGTCACTGTATGATGCACTATGTGGTCTGGAGGTGTGATTAGGCTGTTTTTTTTCGAAAATGAGGCTGAAAATGCGGTAACGTTTAATGGATTACTCTATCACGGGATGCTATTACTCAAACAGGATGGTGCCATATGTCACACAGCCAATGAAACGATCAATTTATTAGAAATTAAATTTCCCGATCGCATAATTTCACGACAATCAGCAGTAAAGTGGCCAGCTGGATCGTGTGACTTAACACCACTGGATTATTTTTGTGAGGCTACGTTAAGGAGAGATTCTATACGTTAAAACTCAAAATCCGTAATGGGATTAACGAAATAGGACCGCCATTTTGCCAAAAAGTGATAAAATAACTTTGATGAAAGAATCGACTTCTGTCGACGTGGTCGTGGTGGACAGTTGCAAGAACGATATCATTTTTCATTCACAAATGCCGAACTTTTATTTTCGTTATACAATAAAAATTTGAATCATTTTAATCTAAATTTTTTGTTTTATTTTTTTGTTTTTAGAAAACAAACTTCTTGTAGAAAAACCCTTTACTTTAACACTAGATAAAAAAATCAAAATTTTATAGAATGTTATTTTAATTTCTTTAGCTTTCTTACCAGTTTTATAATTCAATTTATGTCAAATATGGATGACAACTAATAACAAAATCAATTCACTGTACATACACACATGGATGCATACAAACATAATAAAATTAATTGTAATTGAAAATTGTGTATTTAACGTTAAGTATACTTTTGTTATTTCATAAATTGAAATGTGGAATTTTAATAACCAAAAAAGATTTTATAGAACGCAAACAAACACGCATATTTTTAATATAAAAGAGTATATGTTTACATACACTCTTTTGTCTTCTTTAAAAGGTTCTATTTTAATATTTTCCATGTCTATACGTAAATGGTTTTTATTCATTTATTATTTTTTGCGATAAATTTGATATTTTGTGCGCATGAATTTTTTATAAAACAATTCGTGTATAAGAAAAAGTATTTGCATTGAAACATACATATCGAGTTACATACATATAAAGAATTTTACACTCATAATTATAAATAAATAATAATAAAATAAATAAAATGTTTTAAAATATTTATTTGGGATATAACTTTTGGATATTATTTATAATAAATAGAAATATTTTATTTTTAAAATTAAAATTTTCTATTTGGTTGAAAAGTTATAATTTGTTAAGTCAGATTTTGTCTCTATGTTTGTTCTATATGTCTATATGTTTTATTATAAAATGTATAATAAATGGAAAAATATAATTTTAAATATTAATATTTTTATTTGGTTTAAAAACAAAATACATTTTGTTAAGTCAGATTTTATCTGCTATGCAATGCGAAGCTAAAAGACGACAACTAATTGATTTTTTTAATGTCTCAAACATATATCAGCATCCTTTGTAATATTATTTCATTTCTCATACGAAAACTATACTTGCGACAATAATCAAAGAACAATCAAACGGCGTCTTTAAACAATTATTTTATTTAGCTAACCGATGGCGTTAGTTGCAATATTTAATTATTTATACCAAAACTTAAGCACCAATTTATTTACACACATGTGTATAACTTATCTTTTATTACATTTGCTACTTTTACATTGATAAAACATAATTTATGCTTATTTTGAATACTAAAAGTTAATAAATGAAAATTGTTACTAAGTGTTGATTGTAGAACCTGTTGTAAAACTTGCGTGGCCACGATTCTAATTCTAATTCTGCACATAAGCTACTGAAACCCAAATTATGTAAGTTATAATCATGAAAATTTAAAACGAAAAATTATTTGTAATACAATAATATTTTAATACAAAAACACAGAGTTTTTAAAGAATTCAAAAATTTCTCCCAATGTTAGTGCAGGGAAAGTTCAAAATTATTTAGAAAATGTAATTGTGAAAAAACATAGTTTCAAAGGTGTGAAATGGAAGGTGATAAGATTTACATCTGCGCCTGGCCGTTAGCCAGCAACGTCATTCACGCCCTAGAAGGCCTTCAGATACGTATATCCTCCGGTCACTCCTAGTAGCAATTTCGAAAGCCCGAAGTAGGCCGCAGTCTTCACTCCTTACTGAAGAGTTGGAGGCTATTCAACTCCTGGTCCAGAACGTATGAAGCTTAATATAACTTAAGTTAAAGAAGCTTTAGAGCACGACGGCATTCATACTCACTGGACCTGAACCATTCATTGTGTTCATTGTGAATGATCCCACCCACAAACTCAAATGAGCTCCTCGAAACACACAGCCACCACGATACTTCCGAAGGGCCTACCTCAATCATCAGCCAGAGAACAGCTAAATGCCTAAAGAGACAAATACCGGAACTCTGCGGGCTACTGATTCCCGTGGAAATATAGTGGATTGTCCAGTTGACTCCTACTAGCCTTGAAGGGGACTGGGCTCCCTTTTACCCCGCAAGACACCAGTCTAGATGGCAGTTGTAGGATCCATAAAAACTATCATGTGCCCCCGGGGGGAATTTATAAGGAGTTGATGTGATTTGATTTACATCTGCACCGACTAGGTAGTCATAATCAGATGGTGGTCAAACCACTTTGAATGATTTACAAACGTCATTCACGCCCTAGGAGGCCATCGAATACGTATATTCTCCGGTCATTCCTAGTATCAATTTCGAAAGCCCGAAGTAGGCCGCAGCCTTCACTCCTTGCTAAAGAGTTGGAGAGTTTCCAACTCCTGGTCCAGAACGCATGAAGCTTAATATAATTAAGAACGCAACGGACCTGAACTATTCATTGTGTTTATTATGAATGATCCGACCCACAAACTATCACGAGGGTCTCGAAACCACAAGCACCACGATACTCCCATATAGGGGCCAACCTCAATAACCAGTCAGACAACAGCTAATTGTCTCAAGAGACAAATAGTGAACTCTGCGGACGTACTGATTCCCGTGAAAATATGTGGATTGTCCAGGTGACTCCTACTAGCCTTTGAGTGGCCTGGGCTCTCTTTTACCCCGCAAGACACCAGTCTAAATGGAATAGTAGGTTCCAAAAAGTTTATCATGTGCCCCCGGGGGGACAAGGAATAGAATAGACTAGTTTTTTTTCTCCGTCTAATCCGTACGGATTAGAAATCGGATTAAAAAGGATGTCTTTACATCGAAAGCGCTCGCCGTGTACACCAAACGAACAACAGCCTGAAAAGACGTAGAAAAATAACAACAATATTTCATTTACTGGCGGAAAAAAATCCAAACAACTGAATACATAGAATATATGTGAAAATATTTGATCAAACTCCTCAGATAAAAATCCATTTTAATATTTATTTCAGCACTGTGTCTAAAATTTACCTCTTCTAAATATTTTGAAATTCCACTATAAAAGGACTCATAATCTTAAATTAGGTCATGCACCTAAGTTTTTTGCTGCCGAAGGGGCTATTGAGTTTAGATCTCAAAACCATGCAATTGATATATTTGAGCTAGTCAAAAGTGGTAAAGGAAGCTGATGAATTTGGTTATTTTGATGATCAAAATAAAATACATTATTATATTATATAATATATAACTCTAGAGCAATTTCAGATAAGGAAATATTTTATGTAGAACTAGAGGGAAAACAGAGGTTCGTTCTTTCAATGATAAAACTAGGAATGAGAATGCAATTCTTATTCATATTTGTAATTTATTATTTAAATAAACATTCATATATAGGAAACTAGCTGGCCCGGCAAACGTTGTTTTGCAATAGTAATAACGAAAAAATTGGATTTACTTAACTTTAATTAATCTTTCGTGTAGAGAATACCTTAAAAGTGCTATGTTATGTTATAGTTCGACTTGTAATAGAAGTTAAATGTTCCCAGGTTGAAATATGCCATAAATATTGTTGATTTGATTTGTGGAAAAATCGTAATTTCAATGCAATTCTGCCGAATCACGTTTTTCAGGAATTTTCCGAGTTTTCCACTAAGAGTTTTCTATTTTGCAATTCGAAAAGCTACAACGGAACAATTGCACACAAAATTCCATACTAAAAATTAATTTTCGATTTTTCCAATTTCCCGGCTTTTTCGTACGGTTTTCCCAAAATTTCATACTAACATTCTCCTGGCAATTACCCAGCCCAGCCGTTCTAGAGTTATCGAACGACAATCAAATGTACACTTCTTTTTATATATATAGATTATTAAATCGTTTGATTTAACTTTTGATAACGTTCAATATAAACTTTCTAAATATGTTTTAAAACAGTCACGTGTGCCATATTCATGCAGTCATATTACAAACATTAGCCACAATAGAGAAAATTCGGTTGGAAACAAATTCGGTTGTGATAACACATCTCTTTTTAGTTTTTGATTTTCAACAATGCAAATCATTTAACTAAATAATTTTTTTGGGGGTTCTTGCTTTAAAATAAATATGTAAAAGTACAAGTAAATAAATACGTATGTATATATTTGTTTTGCATTATATTCATGTTTATATATTTAAGTTTTACATATGTATAGATTGTATGTAAATAAAAATACAAAGTTCTTTTGTTAAATTTTCAAGTAGTTAAAATAAAATGTTGTATACGAGTATTACAACATATAAAAGCACAAGAACAAAAGTAAATAAAAGCGTAAAAGAAAAAATCCACATTAAAAAACAACAACCTTTTATTATCAACAAAATATAAAATTCTGCCTAGTCCATGTAGACAAAATTAATACTTTACAAAGAGTTCCCAAAGATAGAAAACTGTTTTAATATCAGCTCTCATAGCCCAAATCAAGTATGGACTACATAACATGGGTAATATGTACCTTCAAACTTCCAGCCGAAATAAATATTGAACATTAAAAGACAATGTTGTCTATATGACATCTTAATACGGAGTGAAGAATTATTTAATTTTATACAAAGATTCATGGGTAAGTTATCCATTAAAATAATTTTTTAAATTTAAATTTAAATTTGTTACAGTATAAAACACCTTCTCAAATTTACTTTACAAAATTAAAGCTAATTTTTCAAAACAAAATTGTTGCTTTGGTGCGGTAGTAGCTTTTGTCAAAGAATAGAATCCAATATCATGGTCATCTGCTTTGATAGGAAAAAAACTCTATTTCCTTTGCAGTTTTCTTTTACCTTAAAAAATAATGACGTACATCAATGTGTTTAGATCGAGGATGATAAACATTTCTGGATGATAATTAATTATTGCACTTCTTTCTGTTGTCACAAAATATTTGGGTTGCTTTATTTTGATTATCTGAAACAAGTTCATAATAAAAACCTCTTAAACATACAGCTTCTTGCGTAATTGCAAGGCCATGGCCATGTACTCCGCCTCACTTGCAGACGGAGCGACGATTTGTTGCTTTTTACTGCTTCACAAAATCGCACCAGACTGCAAAATAACCGCGTAACCTATTACATATTTTCTCCTATCGGTATCATTAGTCCCATCAGTATCTGAGTATGTTATTAATTTACTGTTACTACCTTCGCGTGTTTTTGTTCTCCCTTTACTGCGTTCCAATATTCTTAGCTTGAATTGTTATTAAAACGTTTTAAATAACTTATTGCATGACAAATATCTGGTCTTGTGCACTGTGTTAAATACATCATACTGCCAATTGTTTGCTGTTAAGGAAAATTTTAACATGGTGTTTTTTTTCGCATTTTAAGCTTGTGTTTCGGATCCATAGGTGCTTGCACTGACTGAATATTAAACAAACAGAATATTAAACTTTTGAAATTATTGATCAATGCAAACTTTCTGGTCCAGCAATATTTTTTTCTCTGGTAATTTGAATATTTAAACACTTTTGGCTTGCATATTTGGACCTCACAAAACTAAGCTTATATAAAATTTATTGTATTTTGCTTTTTTTCAAGCCTTGTTGAGTTTTAATACCATGCTTTAACTTTTGCATTTAACAGTGTCTTATTGATTAATAAATATTCCTACTTTTAATTCACTTTGAAAAATGTTGTTACGCGATCTCTAAATTGTATTTTGTTGCTAATGCCATCAATATATCAATATTTTTAAAGAAGTATAGCGAATCATGTTCCCTTGTAGTCAATGCCTTTTCATGCGTATAGCGTTTTACAACTAAACGTGCTTTGTACCGTCATGTTTGTCTTTAAAAATTAAAGACAAACATGACCCTTTTATTTTTTATTGAAACGACTTACTTCAGTCCAATTATTGTTGAGTTGTAATGAATTAATTTCACTAGTAATTACCTTTATCTGCTCTACTTAAAGCTTTTTCATATGTAATAGCTTTATCTAACTTAAGATTGCCTGCTAAAAAACTATTCTGAACCTTTTTTTGCAAAACGCGTATTGGTATGTTTTTTTTTTTAAGAGAAGTAGCACTTCAGGCAAAAATGCCTATTTAGTCAAGTTCCGTGCTACATTCTTAAGGAAACGGTTAGAGAAGAGATGAAACAGGTGGTGAAAGTAGAAGGATAGTCGGAAATTAACTGTCGCATAAGACAGCACAGCGACCAGTGACCATGAAAAAAACCAAAAGGTCTTCGGTGGGAATCGAACCCACAACCCCCAGACTGACAAGTTAGTACACTACCTACTAGCCTACAGGGGCACTTCTTCTAACTTCTTCTTCTTCTATTTCATTGGGATGTTGAATTTTTTTTAAATTGACACATTTCTATTGTCAATTGTTTAGGAATTGATTTTAAACAGCAACCACAATTATTTATTTTTATTTTTTTTTAAATTTAAGTTTATAAAAGAAATAAATAAAAAACAAAATAAAGGTGTATTTTTTTATATATGTACTTCAATAGAGCAAAAGAAAATTAATTTCGAATCAAATGCAACCATACGTTATACAATTATTAAAATTCCACATCTACTGTGACGAGAAGAAATTAGAATGAAAAATAAATATTGCATACGTCGACACTTCGACGACTGTTGATGTGAAACAAAAACCTATAAATATGACAAGAAACTAGGAAAGCGGCGAGAAAAGTTGAAGGGAAGTAGGAAAGTAAACTTGGTCTAACAAATCTTATACAGGTTGCTAATGAGATTTTTCTTGTATTCTATTAATAAAAATTTATGGGTTAAAAAAATTGTGTTTTCAACATACACTATCTGAAAATACTGATTAAGAGAGTATCAAATTTTTATGTTTTCTTGTTAAAATTATTACACCATATAAAATTAAGTTGTCTTTTTTATATAAATTATGAAAAAAATGTTTTGGTTATCATGTTATATAGGTTATGCAAAAAACTACTTTACAAATGTAAACCCTTATGCAGAAAAGTGAAAAAATTAAAAAAAAATAATTTCGTAATGGTTATTGTGTTGTTGTATAAAAATATGTTTAGTTTTGCTGTCTTTTTGCTGTGTTGGTTCAACATAAAACTCTCATTTAATCAATTTAGCTGGAGATATAAGACTCTTGTCTTTTCTATAGAAAATTTGGGGTAAAATCCACTGATGATCTATATGAGCAATAGTGAAATAGCCATATGGATATACATTCCCTCACAGCAATATAATTAAATTTTTTAATAATAAATATTTTATAAGAATATCATAAATTATTTATGTTTTAAGCAATCTAGCCTAAAAATAATTACAAATAATACATTTTTTATTTGATAAAAAGTGCATAATTAAAAATGTAAAAAAAATGTATAATTTAGAAAAAAACGTATGCTAACCCAGATTGAAATTGTACATTTGTTGAAAAGCTTATGTTTTGTAAAAAAAAGGAAAGCAATAACTTATATTAAAATAAAATATCAATCATAAAAATTTTTTAAAAAATTAAAATAGTAGTTAAGATACTGTAATACAATTATATTAGAAATATATGCACAACTAGTCATATAGTTGTTTTGCTTAATATATTGTTACGGATGTGTTTTGCTTAAGTTTTAAAATAAAATATTTAGGCAATTAAGGAAACTACTGATTACAAACTGTGTAGAAATTTTAAAATCAACAATTTGATATGCTGTTTACTAACTGCGTGGCATGCAAAACAAAAACAAATTTCTGTTTGCTAACTAAACACGCAAGACAACAATAAACATGTATGCTGTTTACCATCTGCGTAGTTTTCTAAGAAAACTTATCTACACGAGACAACAATAAATATTTTGAAATAAATCCCAAGCAGAAACCTTATCAGTATAAAAATAAAAACAAAAATACACACAGACATACAGGCGCCTATACATCGAATAAACAACATACAACAACAAAATGTGATCCAAAGGGATAATTTTCTAGACTTTAAATGGACAAATATAAATAGGGCAGCGTCTGAGTGGATAGTCAATCAGTGTAAAATTAAACCTCTTGAAAAAAAGACGTGCATCTTAAGTAAATTGTTCTGTAGTGTCGACCTTGTGTAGTTAAAGTAATAAACTTGTTATTCATTTAAAAACTCTAAAAACTGGTGTTATTTATTTGGCAATAAAAAACTCACAACAAAACGTTTATAAAAGGTATAAACGTAACAATATTTTTATGCAAAATTTTTTCTTTTTATTTTTGAAAAAATTGTACATTTTAAAATTTTAAATTAAAATTAGGATTATTCTTTTACAAAAATTTATATAAATGGGTAAAACAAAAAATATACCATAATTATTGTCTTTTTTAATTTCACGAAATTATTGCTTCTAATTTAAAAACATAATTGTAGAATATTTAAAAGGCCGGCAAAATTTATGTTAAAACTGGCCAGTGTGTTCGCCGTTTGAAAAATCAGCATTGCAATAAACCGAGATTGTAAGGAAGAAAAAGAAAGGTTTGAAATTCAATAAACGGTGACTAAATCTTACTTATGTTAAGCTATGAATAGTTCTACTAATATTAAATTTCAATAAATGTTAAATCTGATTATACTCGTAACTTTTTCTCCGATTTCTTCTTTTTCGTATTATAATATAGAGCTTAATTTAGTACAACAATTTGAAAATTCCTTCCATTCACAGAAAACTCACGGGGATGCCTGTTGGTGTAGCGAACTTCTTGCTCAACTGACTAGACTAAAAATTAACGAAATGCAGTATACAGTACAGAATAGAAAATAAGCAAACAACCCACTCTTAACAAGAATGGCTACTTGAATAAATACTTGAACAAAAAAGAAAAGTACGAGCAAATACCTCAATGTAAAGAACTAAAATGATGTAAAGAAAAAAATGAAACAATAAGATCGATAAAGTTACAGAGTGCTGCCTAAAAAACTTAACAATGAAAACATAGCAACCATCTTTAACCATTTACCACTCCCACCCTGATCAACGGCACATCTTTCTACACCCCTACACGCTGCATACAATGAAAATGTTTAATGATTCATGAAAAGTGCAGGACTTGCATTGTTTTAAATAATAAAAAAAAAAAAACAAAAGTTTCAAAAAATTATCTTTAAACTGAAATAATCATATTAACTTCAATGTCCATGTCTGTCTGGTCGCAATATTATTTTTATCTGCAGCTAGTTTAAGTAAATGGTAAAACTTTTAAAATAAATATTTTTTTTCAAACACTTTTACTTCTTTTCCTACAGAAGTTGTTTGTAATGTTTTCCATATTAAAAGATTTAGCATTTTTTTTGTGCATGTTTTTTTATTCTAAAGTTATTGTTTGTTAAAATGAAGTCTAGCAAATTTTACTTAGAAGTTTCTTATGTTTGCCAAACAAAACTAATAAACATTTTTTTGTTTTTGTTATAAAATGTCTGCTTTGAACAGAAATATAGTAAGAGAAATAACACTATTAATTATTAAATTTAAAAAATCCTTTTTTTTTATTAATTTTATCATTCTTACATTCTAAAGTTATCGGCTAACAGATACAAAGTTAATTGTTAAAGCTGCTAGTTGGGCATTTAGTTATTAATTAAAGCGAAAAGAAGCAAGTCGTTTTTTTAGTATACAAGTAACTGCCTTATAACATGGGAGTTGCGTTCCAAAAAATTGCCAATGTTATGTGCATCCGTGTTATACGAAAGAAAGGACTGGTGGTGCGAAAACATAATAAAGATAATTGTCTTTATTAAAATTTTCTTAACAATTAAACAATGTTTTTTTCGTCATCACTAAGCACCATTAATCGCGGGCGTTTTCTTTTTGCCATCCTCATCCTCTGAGCATTTTTCTGTATTTCAGATCTTCGTAAATTTCCTTATAAATCGCTAAATAGTTATGAACTTCTCTTTTAAACTTTGTGCCGTATTATACGGGGCTTATCTATATTCATACCGCTATTATGTGGGCCTTTCTAGGTAAACATGATGTTACGAAAATTAGTTTGGCAAAAACTACTGTCCATCCTTAAAAATATCGGGTTATGTTTTTCCACTTCCACTGAACTTCCACTGCTAACAAAGTGCGGTGTATGTGAATAGAATAAACATTAAAGTTAGCCAAGTCATGTTGAACAATTGCTTATGTAATTGACACAGTTTTAACATAAATTTTACCGGCCATGAGTTTATTAGCCATTAACAACTTGAATATCAAGAAAATTTTTTGCTGTTCGTATGAGCCGTATAAAGAAACGAATAGATGAAATAAAATAGAAAGAACTGCTAGAATCATTAACACGCCTGCAAAAAAAGAATATCTCGTGCTGAATACATTAATGAATCATAAGTTAGTAAGAAAAGTTGAGCATAAAAAGAGTCGTATACTATAGGCGACAGATAGGTGATAGGATTAACGTTAGCATCTGCCCGCAAGGCATTACTCTGGCGGTGGTCTTACTGGTGGGTATAGGAAAAGGCATCCACCTACGCCCTAAGACGCATACATACTAGCTGCATACACGCCTTAGTCGCAATTTTTGAGTGCAAGGTAGCATTCCTTGTTCTGTGTACAATCTAGTATACTGGATGTTGACTTTTTATATTAACATCTCTTCGGAACTTCCTTCAAAGCCACTACGTTGCCCCCCTAGGAGCACTAGTACCAGTGTGTGTGTACTAAGTCACTGGTCGGACTTCGAGAGTCCTATGTCTCTAGTTTCGGACTCCTGCTAGCACAGGCGACTGGTGCCGCCTTTACCCCCGAAGGCAGATGTCACGATGGGGAAGAGATTCATTAAAACTGCGTACTCCCGAGGGGGAACATAGGCGACGATGACTTTTTTTTAAGTAAGAGATTGAATAGCTCCTGTTTTGCCATCGTACCACAGTTTTCAAAAGCACATACACATTTAGTACAAGAACAAAGAGCCACAAAGTAAGAAATAAATCTAACAGAGAATTATCGAAGAGCCACAAAGGAGTAAAATTGAAGTGCAATTTAAACAATCCCTAACAATATAGTGTTATAAGAAAGCGAATTAAACTGGCAATGGTGCTTAAGCAGGGGAGAAGCTGTTAGTCTCCCAAATAACGCAACACAAAAATTAGAAGGGTACAGCTATTGCTTGCTCTTAGTACCATACTATATAGATAGCTATTGTAGCAACAACATAAGACCGAGCAAATGACTGTGAAAGTGAGGAAATCTCAACATGATTTTAAGAGTGATGGCTTTGTATAACGGGAAGAATCGATGAATATGAGTAGTCACTAGTGCGTCTCAATTGCCTTGTTGTCCATTGTTATATGAAAGAATTGATACAATGGCTAGATTATTTAAACTAAAAAAATTGCTGCTGTTACTTATGGGGAGGTTAATAAAATAAATAATATACAATTGGAGATGGAATTTTTAGATTGTGCGTTCAGTCGGCTGAGATGGATGTGTAGTAGGCCTACGGATGCTTAGTGTTGATTCTGTAAAAATTATTCTATAAAATTTATGTGTATTTAATTGCAATTTCTTTTATAGTTTCTTCAAGCTCTTTAATTATAAATGACTAACTACTAGTCTTCAAGTTAACTTTTTAATTGAACACGTTTTGAAGAAAACTATCAACTATTCTAAAGGGAGATTGCAAAATGATGTGCAAGATATTTTTTTTAATTTTTTTTCTTACTGTTTTAACTGCTTAAATAAATAAGAAATTAATCATTAGCGAAAATTAAGTTAACTTCAAATGCTTTCTGTTTTTTGCGTTAAAGCAAATCTCTTAATGTTGTTTCCTCTAAATGAACAATGTATTACGTTACCCTTTTTTGGATTTACAATGAGTTGCGTTTTTAGAAAAGCTTTTATTGACCCGAATAATCAAGGTGTCGGGAATTCTGATGGTATCGGGAAAAAGGGTTAACACTGATAAACAGCACCCATCACTCAGTACTTTGCCATCACTATACCAGGATAATCTCCTTTCCGAAAAGTTTTTGAAAATAGATTTTTCAAAATAGTTAGAATTTTAATTTTTTTTAAATTTTTTAATGCTTTAAAAAAAGGCTATTTTTTTTTTGCTTTGAGACTTCTAGAAAAAAGTAAAGTTGCCAATAATGGGAGTTACACTATATAGAAGGCAAAAATGATTTTTGATACTTAATAACATATTTTATAGAATTATAAAACACGTAAAAATATTTATACTTCATGTTTAAGTGGACATCCCGAGTATGAAAATAAATTTAGCTTAAAAATATGGGTACAATAAAGCGTTGGCAAAACATCATGTTTTCTTTATTGCAATTCTTAATCAGGCAACAGCTTAACATTTTTACTTAAGGAAATGTTAGCTTTAACAGCCAATCGTTAGGAAGCTATAATTGCTTTACTTAATTAATTATCTAAATAAGGGATAAGTTAAAATAGGTATTTAGAGAAAATTTCAAATGAATAAGCTTTACAAAAAAAACTAAAAAATTATTATCAGTGTAATTAAAATTATTCTTCTTTTTTATTACCAAAACCCCCAATTTATGACATGCTATGAAGGCTTGAAATCAACAGTCATCCTGCATTCGTTCACATTTACATTCTTAGTTTTTATGAATATTTATGCATACATTAATAATGAAAGTTCACATTGTTGTTGTAAATGTACTAGTGCACAAATTAGGGTAGCCTTAAAAATAAAAGTCATTTTCAATCTTTACGAAAATTAAAAATAAGATGATTTTGAAATTCAAATTTCAAATTTCTCCAATTTATTTGGAAATTTTGATTTGTGTATATATATTCTTTTCATATCGGTAACAAAAAATTTTGAAAAAATTAATACTCCCACCACTAAAAAAGTGTGGTGTGTGTGTAAATTGAGTAAAAAAAAAGTTAGCTAACACCTGTTGAACTTCTGCAGTAGCTGCGTTGATAAACTTGCTCACGTGTTTGCTAAGCAGATGATCGCGAGTTCTAATCTCATCCGCATTTTATATTTAAAGAAAATGAATTTTATTTAATAGCCGCCTTGGATGGTTATGCTAAATGCGAATCTTGTTTAAAAACGAAAGCAATTATTGTGTTGGAAAGTTGTTGCTGTGAAAGGTACCTGTGTATAATAATAGCAGATATAGTGCTTAAATAAGACAAATCGGGAAAGGAAAACAAATATTGTGTAACTACGTTATATGAACTGGTAATGTCACCTATATATTGGAAAATTAGATGAGATAGTTAATGTTGTGGTATTGATGATGGAGTGAGCTTGTTGAAATGCATGTTTAGTAATCAAGAAATAATAAAAATATATTTTATCATAGCAATAGAGTAACAAATAGAAGAAATAAAGCGTCACATAGTAAAACAATAAATCCGTCATTTGCGAGTAGGATTCACTCACGAAGCGTTCAATAACTATTTTTTGGCATAAGATTTGTTATTTGTTGTTCAAAAAAGCGTTAGCTTATTACGGTTGAAAAGTTAAGTTATGTCACAATAGAAACACTCTATTGTATTATGTTTTTACTTTTAAGTTTTGTATATATTTTTCATGGTGGACATAAGCCCTAGGCTGTTGCGACTCAAAAAGAAGGTAACATATGTTAACTATTAGGGCACCCTATAATTTAATTTATTTTCTATAATTGCAAATTTTTAAATTTAATAAAAAAAATAACAATTTTTTTTAATGAATATCATATCACTTTTGAAATAACGTTTAATTTTTAATATATGTTATTATAACGGCTGAATACCGGGTCCTTCTTTAATGAGTCAAAAATTTATCAACGACGGTTTCGGAGGCCCATAGTCTGTGTTAGATGAACAGACATACTAGCGAATACGATATTTACCCTTTGGGCATTCAACGTTATTTTCGCAAGTAAAAGACTCTGGGTTTGAAAAGAGAAAATGCAAAGGTATATTTATCGTTAAAACAAGTGTTGCACCGATGATTACTGAAATTCTTAAGATTTTATTGCTGCCTCTTTTAAATATTTAATGCGAAGGCATTTGTTGTTTGTTCCGCCAGTAAATGAAATACTTTTAGTTTGGCACGATTGGCGAGCGCTTTCGATGCGATGACATCATTATCAAACTGCGTTTTATATAGTGCTACTACAAAAGTATTTGTCTATTAAGGGTTTTTCAACAAGAAGTTTGTTTTCTAAAATAAAATAGAAAATGTAGATTATGATAATTAAAATTTTTCTTGTATTACGAAGAGAAAAGCTCGACAATTATAAATGAAAAATGATATCTGGCAAATGCCCACACGACCACGCTGACAGATGTCGATTCTTTTATCAAAGTTTTCAATCACCTTTCGGCGGTCTTATTTCGGTAATCATATCACGGATTTTGAGTTTTAAGGCTAAAATCGATTCGATTGATTTCGTATAGACCCTGTCCTTAACATAGTCTCACAAAAAATAATTCAATCGGGTAATTGGGGTTGCAATAAATTCATCGTTTAATTGGCTGTGTCCCATGTGGCATCGTCCTGTTGAAACCACATATCAGTGACATCCACATCGTCAACAAGAGACCAAAATTGAATTCTTGGCATCTCGTGATAGCGTATTTTGTGATAGCGTATTTCCTTGACCGTTACCGCTTTACCAGCCTGATCTTCAACAAAAAAAAAACAGCCCATTCACGCCTCTAGACCACATAGCACACCATATAGTGACACGTTAGGCATGCAAAGGCTTCTCAATAATCGCTTTTGGATGCGGCAATTTACTTGTTGACTGAAATACTCTGACAAGCGAATAAGGAGTTCTAGCTGAAAACCCGATATTTAAGGTTTTGGCTATATGACCTAACGCCGCAGCACCCACTTTAAATCAACAAATCTTTCTGATTTAAGCAAAAAGGAGGCTCTCCAAAAAGGTGTAGAAAACAAATAACGAACGACATGCTGGTAGATTTAAGTTAAATTCAGTTAAATATTTGATTGCTCGGAAATATGTACAGTCTTGGAAGATAATATGGTTACAAATAACTGTTTGAGTAAAGAATACAACACTCAATGTGTTTTTCGTAGATACTGTTTAGTTTTATCCGAATAACAAATATTCTTTTGTATTGAATAATAAAAATTTCTTTAGGAATCTCGTTTTCAATCGAATGTATCCATTTCAAATACCTCTTTTAAAATGTTTGCAAAACATTCTTACATTGAAGAAAATAACAGACTTTATTTGTTTTTCTATCTACATATTTCAGAATATTCAAACAGTTTTTGATTTGTAATGTTAAAATTGATACTCAATCTGTTTTTTTTTTTTTTTTGTAACAAATTAATTTTTGGGTAAAACGTGCTTTTATAACAAAATCTTTGCTCCTTGCAAATGGGGCCATTCTAAAGTTATTTTTTCTGTAAATATGAATGTTCGTATACGTATATCGAATACGTATTTACGTTTTTATGTATGGTTGTATGGATGCAGCTATGTTTGTAAAAATGTACAATTTATTAAACATAACCATAGTAAAATAAAATGGCTAACAACAGAAAAATGTGTGTGTGTTTTTTTTTGTTTTTTTTATAAATACGTATGAATGTGTGTGGTATGCTGTAGGTGTGGGTGGATGTAAAGGCCTGCTATACTTCAACTTAAGTACTCTAGTACATGCAAACCCAGAAACAAAATAAAAATGATTATTAAATGAAAAAAAAAAAAAATTGGTGCCTCAATTAGTTTCATTGTGTTCGCGTGTGTGCGTTGGCATTAAGCTGAGGCGGGTAATCATGACATTTTTCTTTAAAGGTATTCTACACTTAGCCAAATTTTATGCGCGAACGAATGTGTGGTGTTGTGTATGTTATAAAGTTTAATCTTACGATTTGTGTTTAAAATAAAAAATTGAGATCAAAATGTTTTTTAAATAATAAAGGCTTTTGCTTCTGTACTTGCAGCTGAAACATTTTGATGATCTTTGGAGTACCTACATATGTAGAAACTAAACATTGAAAACACTTACATAAATGAAAACAGCTGCATTTCTACCGATCAATGCAAGCAGTGTCTCAGTGTACTATAAATATGAAAGTGCGTGTCTGCTAGCCTTTTTGATTGTCGCTGTACGAAGTACATAGCACTCGCTTGCCGGGCAACTCACTATATATATTACACGGGTTTTTATTTAACTACTTTGGTACCCATTTTAAGCGGTGGGGTTGGGGAAGGAACAATATTTTTATTTACCATACAATTTGTCGCAGACATGTTGTAGATTCAAGCAAAGATATTGTATGCTTTTGCACGTTTACTGATGGGCTCCACAAAGCAAATTTTTTTTTTTTAAACAAACAAACAATGCAAATATACATACACACACACACATACGCGCGCGCGCACACACACACACGAATAAAAACAATTTCAAAACTATACTCTGGAAGTGGTTATGGTTTATTATTTGGTTGTTATCAGGAGTGTGAAATAAGCAGGACAAACAAGTGGTGACGCTTATTACTTAATAAAAAAAATAATAGTTTATGCTAGTGAATTTTGAAATTCTAAAGCTTTATTAAATCCGTTCGATTTATTACTTTAAAAATTATAGTAAAATATTAAATTTTTAAAACATATAACATTGATAGCGTCCATTTAGGGGTTTCATTTTGACGATATTTTACTTTTAATGGGTTTCAATGGGTTCAAGCAAAACAGAGTTTCTTTCTTTTCGAAGACTCATTTCAATACAATTTTAAACCCAAAATACGTTTTTAAGATTTTTCATTTAAAAGTCATATATATTTTATGAATATTAATTTGAAAGAATTTATTACTTTAAAAGAAGTGTCATATGTATACGGTTCTTTAGTAACCATAGTTCATTAATTATTTGGTAGGACTATAATTCTTAAAGGATTTTTATACGAGAAGCACGCTGCTAATGTGGCAACAACATCAATTGATTCCAAACGTAGGCAACTAAGATACTAAAGATAGTAGCTTATTATCAGTGTTAGCTTATTATAAAAAAATTATATTAATAACATAAATAATTTCAGCAGTTGAATTTAACAAAAAATTAAAACGAATTAAAAGTATTTCGCCGCTATTGTAGTGATTTTGTAGAGTTTCTGCCACAAGAAAAGGAATACACAAATCTTAAAATTCGTTAAGCTGTTGGTTGACACAGTTGAAAATAAAAATTAGCTTATAATAGTATAATAGTTTTGGTATATTTCTTGCACGAAATTAATTCAGTCTTTTACCTCGTATGTGAGTACCCCCCGTGGGCACATATATATGGTCTGTATAGAACTTCGACTATCAAGACACAG
Organism: Trichopoda pennipes; assembly: GCA_030448955.1. NCBI lineage: Eukaryota > Metazoa > Arthropoda > Insecta > Diptera > Tachinidae > Trichopoda > Trichopoda pennipes. Next base: position 3,764,229 of record JASKUP010000010.1, on the reverse strand, counting down.
TGCAACTGGGGGAAAAAGGGAGCCCAGTCCCCCAGGGGGTACAACTGGAAAATCCACTTTATTTCCACGGGAATCAGTAATGCCCGCGGAGTTCATTATTTGTCTCTTTAGACATTTAATAGTTCTCTGGCTGATTATTGAGGTTGGCCCCTTTATGGGAGTATCGTGGTGGTTGTGGTTTCGCGTCCCCATAACAGTATAATGGTTATTATGGTGGACAGGATCATTTCGCCGTTAATGACACGCTAGGTGAATGATCCAGTCCAGTGACCATGCTAGACATGTGTTCTGGAAAGTCTCCAACTCTTAAGCAAGGAGTGATGATTTGCAGCCCGGCTCTGGAATCATCGAAGTTGCAACTAGAAAGTTCTGTTGCATATAATTATAGCTTCGGCTTCCTAGGACGAGCATGACATTCCAAATTATGCAGTGGTTTGATCCACCATCTGATTAAGGCTTCATGGCCAGGCGCGGATGTAAATCTAATCACACCTCGTCTGTGAGTGTGTGTTTTTCTGGCAAAAAAAACAAAAGCACTAACCGATTTTGATTCAAATATTTAAGTGGTTGTTACCCACATAAATTATCTCACGGTTACAGGTTGCAATCAATTCCTATCCTCAATTTTACGTACGTATCTGATATGTAATGTGTGGTTTTGTCCAAACGATGTCCCTAAAACTATACATGCTTGTTACCGTCAACCAGACAGTTTTTAGTATGATTTTTTTAAGCCAAATCGTGGAGTGTAGGCGTTGTACGAAAATATAGGTACTATAATTTTCATTTTGTAAGCTATTTACTAAGCGTAAAAGTTTTAAAGATCCTTAGTAGTACACATAGTCATTTGCAACACAGTTGGCTTTTATCGACATGTTCTATGGTGTATACGTTATTGTAATAAAGGCTTTGGGAACATTTACAGGCAAATTTACAAATTTATGAATAAATAATAATTTGTGTTAATGGTGTTTTAAGCAACTTTCCTATCATGTGCTTATCGTTACTATGTACGCATATAAGAATAAGATAATGCTTTATGTATATGAATTTCCAGTTTATAAAGCTCCAAAATTTAACTTAGCATTATTTTTACCCGATTCCCTCCTATTCCACAACGTCAAAAAAAACATAAAAAAGGTAAACATACCCATAATATTTAGACCTGCAATTTATCGGTAACAAAATTTTAAAAAGGATTGACCTTTTTTTTAAAGAAAATGGGTAATATCGTACCAAAGCTTCACATCTCTGCTTGGTACGTATTCACTAGCACGAATAGTATTTTTATTTCAGATGGCTGAATGGATGGAAGTTGTTGAACTGCTGTCAACCAAGCAGTGTTTGTTTGCTTCTTTATTTTGGTTTCGCTTATTTGGGGGAGTGGTTTAAGCACATCCCAAAGAAGTATAGGGAAACAATTTTTAAATATAAAAGTTTTGTATGGGTGCAAATAGGTTTTCTGAATTTTTTTTCTGTTTTCTCTTTAAGCAAAGCCGTGTAAATGTATGTATGCGCTGGCATTTGTTTATAACCGTTCTGTGTTCAACATCTCTAGTTGGGAAGAGGAAGCAAAAAAAAAAAATCAACAACAAAACATATATTTTTCTTTTAAATATAAACAGAGAAACAAGTATAACGGACTTTGTGTTAAATAAAACTGACTGTATACTAGGTCGTGCTCTGTTTCGCTACAGTAATTTTGTATTTGTATTTACACCAGAGAGAAATAAAAGGTCTTTTCTATATTTTCATACATTTTTCACCATTTCTTGTTTTGCTTCGTTTATTTACTTGCAAGTATATTGATGCGTACTCTTTTCGTTGCTAGTAACAAAGTATTGCTATTCTTGTCATACATTATTTAAGATTTTTTTTTAAACGTTTTTAATATCCACCCTACCTTTGTTTAGATTCCTTTAACGGTCGCTTTCCTCATTCGCACGTTGTTGGTAGCAATGTTAACGATTGCTGCTGTTGTTTTTGTATGGTACTATTGCTTCGTTTCGTTTGTGGCAAAAGGTGTTTTGTTCATAGAATTACAATCAGTTCCAAAGTAACATTCGTATGAATTCGTAGTGTGTCTGCTGTAAGTGTGTGATGTTTATTTGTGTTGTTGATTATTATTGTTAACAATCTTACATTGAATCGTAACGCAAAAAAGAAGAAAATTATTTTGTTAAGCTAACGTTTCTTAAACAAACTAAAAACGCCGCCGCCGTCGCTTAATAAAGTCAACACTTACTTCTTTAACTCGTACTAAAAATAATACGGTTTTACTATACTTTTCTGTGTTAATTTTAAATACAGTTTTATAAATATTAGACAAAAATTTCAAACAAAAACACGTGGATTAAGAAAACATAAAAAAGCTTAAAATATAAAAACAACTTTATAGATTTATATGTAAATAAGAAAAGCTTTTATTAAACACAAAGGAAATTTGGTGTTCTTGGTTTTTTTTTTTTGACACCAGAAAGAAAATTTACTAAAACATCTTTTTAAAAACCCCAAATGGATTAAACGAAATATTGAAAAATTAAAAAAAAAATTTAATCTTATAAAAAAAGTTTACCAAATACTGTGTTAGTGTAACTAGGCATTACAAAACCAACAAATTAAAACAAAAGATTTGTTTCGTGTTATTTATATGTAAAAATTGAATTACATTTCTTGAACCAGCCGTAAATCCCAGGCAGCCATCTATTTTGGAATATTAACTATTTGATTATACGCTACGTTAATTTTTAATTTTGTAGCCAGTTATTCACAACAAACCCAGCAAACAAAAATATTGCTGCTTGTTATTGTTAACAAACAGTAACTGATTTATAATTTATTCGGTGAGTTTGTCAAATAAATCAACGTAAATACGATTTATGAATTTTGAAACTATTAACACTTTTAGATTAAAAAAAAAAGTAATGAATAAATAAAATAATACAGAGGCAGTCAGTGAACACGCAAGCTTTATAATTAATAAATATTCTTGTGGCTATAAATATATTTTTAATATAGATATGCATATAGAACCTTATTTAAGCTCATGTAAATTTTATACTTCAATATATCACAATCATACACAATATTATTGCAAGCTTCGTTTAAAAATGTTTAACTATTATGTTCGAACTTAAATAGAGTAAAAAGCATTAATAGTTTTCATCATGGCACGGAAAATTTAAATAATAAATTAAATAAAAACAAAAATTTTAATTATTTGCATAATATTTTTTGAAAACAGTTTTTTTCTTCGCATAAATGTTTCAATTACCGAACCGATTAAGTCCATACTGTAAGCGGTTACGGATATTTTAATTTCGAAATGACAATATCGGTCTTTGAAATTATTTTTATAAAAGGGATTCTAATCATTGTCAGGGAGTTAAACGATTTGGCATATAGTGGGTTACTAGACATTGATTTTTAGAGTTCAAATTAAATTATTTCCATAAAAAATTTTTGCTATTAAAAATTGAAGAAAAATGTAATGGAAATATGAAATGCATTAAATTTTTATTTGAGACATTATTCTCTTTTGACCTACCTTTTTTCAGCTATATTTTTCGGGTATCAAATGAAAAAAGATTCTTGCAACTCTTGAAATCAATGTAAATCGTTATTTAAACATTTTAAAACTTTTCTGACCTTGACTATGATGTTGACTACTGTTAAGTTAGAGTTAATATGCATTTTTCTTATGAGTTTCTAAGATACACCACTAAAAGTTAAATCCTTATATATGTTGTAGTTTAAATTTCTCAAATATGTATTTGCAACTTACACATGGATTGCGTTAACAAAATTTTTTCGTAATATAAAAAATTTATTGGTTTTTATTGATTAAATAAAATCACATCAGCTTCAAATGAAATAGAATGAATCTAAGAAATTGTTATATCCATATGTATGTATGTATATTGACTAAAAGGAAAACGTCTATTTCGACTGTTGCTGTTGTTGCTTTAGTTGATAACATTTTAAGGAAGTAAGAAAAATTGAAAATTTGGGTTTTTTTTTTAACTTCAAATATTTGACGTTTGAAATATTACTCCAGTTATTAGAAAATATTATTGGAACGTGTTTCAACTCAAATTGTTTCCGGTTTATTGTTTAAAATGGCGGAATAATTTAAAATAATATAAAAAACTTTTACTTTTACTAAATTTCAAAATAAAATAATTCTTCATTAAAGGTTGTTTTAATTAAAACATGTTTATCAGAAGAAATTAGAATAGCCATTCGTTGTATTATTCTTAATAATTGGGATAAAAGTTAATACATATGTTAATACCAAATCATGTATACATACCATTTTATTTTTGATGTACATTTAAAAGCACAAATTTAATACAGTGAAATTATTACAAAGAACTATGTAAATAAAACTTTTAAATATTTTATTGCATAAAATTTTTTAAAAGAGTAAGTAACTTAAACAAAAAAAATTTTGATATTATTTTTTTTATTAAAAAGTCGATCTTCATATTGTTCACTTATTCAAGTGAATTTGAAGTCTACACAAACTTTTTAATCGTATTTAACAGATATTTCGCTGTTATCATTAAAAAGCTTCCTTAGAAAAAATTCATAATAATAGTAAACATTTTCTTTTCCCAATTTATTTAATTGCTATTATTATTATTATTATTATTATTAACATATTGAAAAAAAAAGTATATATATATTTTAAAAAATATTTTATTATTATTATTATGAGTTAAGTTTAACTTTCTCAACTTCATGAAGTTGGAAAAAACCTATACCGGGCTGTGCCAAGGTATTAGGCTCTGTTGGGGCGTAGACCATGTTCTAGTCCGTTCGCATTACACGTATTCAGGATCACAGATTTTTGCATAGTCTGCAGAGCATCTTGTAGAATGTGTTTTTCCAGCTGCATGATAAGGCTTTTTGGTATCAATCCTGTGGCGGATAGTATTATTGGCGAGATATCCACTCTTTCCACATGATACATTGTTTTCAGTTCGTTTGCTAGCTCCGTATATTTTTGAATTTTTGTGCTGTATGTCAATTGAAGGTTGTTGTTGAGTGGGACAGCTATATCAAATAATATAATCCTTTTACCCAGTTTTTTAAACAATACGATGTCCGGTTTGTTAACTCGCTTTGTGCGGTCTGTTATCATACGCCTGTCCCAGTATAGCTTAGAGCTGTTGTTTTCAAGTGCAGGTGGAGGTTCGTATTTATAATATGGCAGCCACTGTCCGACAAGACCATACTGCATGGCCAGGGCATGGTGAATTATTTTGGCCACTTGTTTATGTTTGTCTCATTGTATAATCACTCTGTGCCAGGCTCGTGCATCCCCCTATGACGTGGTCGATGGTTTCCGCAGCACTCTGACAGCGGCGGCATAAATCGGATTGTACATTACCACGAACTTGCGGTAGTTTTTTGTAGCTATTACCTTATCTTGAATTGCGATGATAAAAACTTATTATTATTATTATTGAATAGAAATGATGTTAAATTAGACACATAAAACAAATGAATTATCAGAATTTTTTAAGATTTTTAGGAATTTTATTATTATTAATTGGGTATCATTTAGATTATTTATTAGTATTTTAAATTCCTTTAAAATTGTTTTAAGTTTTCCGTTAAACTATATTGAATTAAGTGTAATTATTAAATTATCAGAAAAATATTTAATATATGTATATATTAAATAAAATAAAATTTTAGTTTTATTCTTCTTAAAAATAATTCAAAATGCTGGCCTTAAAAAATAAAAAAAAAAATGGCGGAATCATATAGCATGGCATATTGATTAGTCAAACTATTTAAATAAATATTAATAAACAATAATTTCTTTCATAAAAATTTTTCTTTGAATATGTATACACACTAATGTAATTCTTATTATTTATTTCTGCTCAGAATGAAGATAGTATTACTCTGTCATTCCTGTCATTATGCTGTCACTTTTTAAAAGCAAAACATTAGAAGGGCATTTTAATCATTTAATAATCTTTATGTTTTCCTAAAAGGCTTTTAAATTAAATCAATTAGTTTTTCAATTAAATTTTCGTAAGATTAAAATAACAAGAAATCTTTGTTAAATTATAAAATGGAAAATACACTAATTTTTACTAAAGTTGTTTACAATGAAATGATTGTAACGTGTTTTTTAATACAACTACACAGTCAACATTTTTATTTGTGAAAATTAATTATAAATTAATTTTTTCTTGCATATGAAACAGAAATTTATTAAACATATTTATTTTGAAAGCAAAACTGATTTTTTTTTTGTATTTATATGAGATAAACTAAGAAAGTTTAAATGAAAATGTAATTCATAATACATATATTCCAATATACGATGATTGCAAATGATTAGAATTAAATCAAACTTCTTTTAAAGCTGAATTTAAAATAAATTGTTAAAAAATGTATTATTCAAGGCATATTAATAGGATGATTCAAAATGGAATATATATATATATAAAGATTGCGATTTAAATTGAGGAAATGGCAAACTTAAAATTTTGTTCTTAAAATTATAATCTATTTATGAGTAACAGCAAAAAGTTTTATGTTTTTAATAAGGACATTTTCAAACTAGAGTCGAAAACAAAATGCTATCGGTTTTCTGCAGGAAAACGTACATACTCTCTAGATATTAACGTTGACAACGCTGACGATAATACTATAGAGTTAAATACGACGTAATTGTAAAGTATTTAGATGAAAAATATCAAAAAGCCTCATTATTTACTTTTGTCACTAAAAGGCCAACCCTTTTTTAAAAATTATTAAATGGCAATGACATTTCTGTTTCGATATATCTCCCTAACTTGTATTGTAATACCCAAGAAACAAACTTTTAATTTATTAGTTTTCTATAAAAATTTTAAATAATCGTAGAAAAAAGCATATTTCGTATACTTAGTGGTATGTTCAGCAATAGTATCTGCATGTTCAAAAAGATTTCCAATGATTTATGGTAACATTTTTACTGTTCTGTGAATATGTTATTAATCAAGAACATTCTTAATCCTATTCATTTCGTTACAATGATTATCAAAGTATTAGCACTATTGTGGCCGCTACAATCGTAAAAAATAAGAGTCCCCAAACAGAGATGTGATAACCGTGCTTATGGTTTTATATGGTTCATCGTTCTTCGCAGGCGTTCAAAACTTAGTTCGCTTTAAAGACAAATATTGAAACAGAAACTTTAAATAAAAAGATGCTCTACCAAAATGAGTAAGTAAGTTTTATTTTAAATCGTAACAGGCTGAGTTTTGAAATTTGAACAGGGTCTGCTGTAATAACAAGAAAAAATACATTAAAAATTGTGTTTTCCTAAAACAACGGATTTTGTCAAATTTTGTTTTATTTATTGAAATATGCAACTTATAATAAACATAAACTGAAAATTAAGCTGTGCCACAAACACCGCTCGGTATATTTGCTAACTACATACTTTTGTTTTCGTTGAGTTCATATCAACTTTTTTGAATTTGAATTTTCTTGTTGGGTTGTTTTCTACTGATTTTTTTTAAACTATTGAATAATATAAAAAGTTAATAAATGCAAATTCTAATACAAAGTGACAAGTCTGGATTAGTATTTAAACAAAAAACATTACCATAAATACACAAACAATAAATAGTAAAAGGAAAAAAATCTAAAAACTAATAAAAATAAAAACACTCTATTCTGCTGAATTAGGTCAATTAAAATTAGTAAATCGTGTGAAAAGTTACAAATTATTAACAGGAAATAATTTTTACGTTAACGAAACATATAAAAAACAAATAATAAATTTTATAATAGACATGTTTAAAAATCGAATAACTCTCTCTTATACAAGAAACAAAAAAACCAAAAAAAACCTTTATTGTTACAAATTTTAAATAAAAAGGGGTCAACTCACGTCGATCTTATTATTAAAATCGTTCTTAAACATAGGTATATTTTAAGCTACTACTACTACTACTGCTGTCGAAAATTATCAAAAAGATAACCGAAATATTATTCACGCAATTGAAACATTTCCATAATTTTTCTCAGATATAAAATTAATGTTTGTAGAATTCGTTATAAAAATAAAACTATGAACAAATTATAGTTTATCGTTAACAAAAATATATTTTTTTTAAATCTCTGAATGTTGGAGTGAATGTGTCTGTCTGTATATGTTAAGTTACTTTAGTAAAGCAACTATAATGGAGAGTAATAAATTATTATGATGTTGCTTCCCAAGTGTTTATTACTTACGATTATTAATCAGAAGCACATTTACATATTGGTTATTGTATAAATTATTTCAACGGTATTTATTTGAAAATAAATCAAACTAGATACATTTAGGTAAACTTGATCGAGGATGGTCTTGGAATTATTTAAAGTGGACAAGAAGATGAAAATTTTCCTTGATTTCCTAAAATTGTTTTATATTTCCGAAACTAAAATTAGCGGTAATAGAAATAATTTTAACTTATTTAGCATATAATGCCCTTTGCGACAACACTTTATCGCAAAATATTCATATTTTGTCCTTGAAATGCCGTTGTTTGCATTTTTGAAAACATTCAAATTAATCTAGCCTGCAAATAGAACTGACTGACTTTGCCGGCTGTGGACACAATTTGTATCACATAGATAACTACTGTGGTTGTGGCTTTGATTCAGGTGTTAAGGTAAGTCGTATAGCTCATAAAACCAGCCGCGTATATCGTTTGTTGTAAAAATAAGGGATTTCCTAAAAAGGTACTAAAGTTACCAAGAACAAACTAATAGCCGCTCTCTTACACATGCACACACAGGCATAACAAAAAGGTTTTGTATTTATTTTTACCATGTACAATATTATCAGAGATGGATAATACTGTACATTGTACTTTGCCGTCATTGCTTGCATTAGATATAAGATATAGACATGGAAAATAAGTGTTCTTAATGTACAAATATAGTCTCAAGATTTTGCACTAAATAGGACTATTTGTAGATTAATCTACATTTTTATTACTTTTCTTCATAGTGGCGTAGCTTAGTAAAAGCTAAGATAAATATTATAAATACTTGCTTAAGTTTAAAAAAATTCTTATTTAGTTTATATATATATATATATATGTATATTTTTTTTTTTTTTTTGTTTCATGACATTTTTAATGCTTCTAAACATTTATTTGTTTAAAGTGCTGAATTTTGTTTGTATACTAAGTCTCCAGATTATGCGATAATTTAACGCATGTATTTCAGTTTTGCAAACATTTAACACAACATTTTTCCATAGGTTTATCAAGTGTCGTATAAAGGCAAGAGCATAGGTTTATCAAGTGTCGCATAATAATTTGAACATGAAAATCTTTTTTATTTTCAAAATGTTTGCTGTGTTTTTGTATAGAAGTACTTTTGAGTTTTGTTGTCTTTTTGCTGTATTGGTTTAATGAAAAAATCTCATTTAATCAATTTGGCTTGAGATATAAGACTATACAAAATTTGGGGTAAAATTCACTGATGAGCAGCAGTGAATGAAATGGCCATATAGATATGCTTTTCTCCCACAGTAATACATTTAGAATATTTTTTAAGTAATAACTATTTTATGAGAACATTTTAAAATATTTACTTTTAAGGAACTCTAGCACACAATAACGTTTTTTTTAACTCTCAATAATAAATAAAGTTACAATTGTAGAATTCTATAAAAGCAATCGCGCCAAAAGCGCTCACCGATCGTACCAAACAAACAGCCAGTAATGACGATTTTTACCGAAAGGAATGAAAACAGTAGAAAACAGTATTTCATATACTGGCTAAACAAATGCAAACAACATAATAAAAGTAATCGTGCTGCAATCATTTAAATGACTCGTAAACTCATCATTGGGAAGACTCAAATACGATCTGTGACTAATAGCAGTTTTCCAATGCTTGTCAGCATACATATAAGACAATTAATTCTTCTAAGAATCGTTTATGGCAGGAGTCTAGACGATTAACGAAAGAGTCGCAAAATGATCGAGTCGATTCAAGTCGATTCAATTCAAAATATTTGCTCAATTCACCAGGTTTTATCGTAAGCTTCTTTTATAAACGTTTGTGTTTGTCGTTGGGTGGGCAAATTTTTTTTTTAATAATTATTTATTGTATCTTCAAGAAACTGAACTAACAATAAGTTTTAAAATCTTAACTTCTAAAAAAAAAAAATTACATTAGTCCCGACCATGTCAGAACTAACCTTTTGGGTAAAAAAAATTTACATAAAAAAAAAACAAAACAAATATTTCTAAGATGTGTTATCTGAAGCATTGAGGATTAAAGCTGCGGTATCCCTCTTTTTTAATCGGCTATGTCCACTATAATCCAAGATATTGCGAGCAAGGGGGTTAGGATGGTCTTCAAGCTTCATCAAGTATTTGCCTGCGTATTTAATGATTTCTGTAGTCACCAGCGGTATGTCAAAATCACAATGTATGTTTGAATTTCTGATGTACCATATAGCGGAAGTTATCAACCGTAAAATTTTATTTTGCATACGTTAGATTCTATCCACATTTGAAGCTGAGGCAGTGCCCCAAAGTTGGATTCCGTAAGAACATATTGGTTTTAAAATAGTCTTGTAAATTAGAAGCTTACAATCCAGACTAAGTTTTGAGTTCCTACCAATAAGCCAATGTAGTTGCGTTAGCTTAAGTTTCATTTGTGTTAGCTTTGAGTCAATATGATGTTTCCATGTATGGCGACGGTCAAGATGTATACCAAGATATCTCACATAAGTATGGTGAGGATTATTGATTCGAACGGGTGAACAATAATCTCTTCGCAGGGTGAAGGTCACATAAATGCACTTTTGAACGTTCACTTTAATTCTCCATAATTTTAACCACAACTCTAACTGAGTTGTATGTTGCTGAAGATTTATGGATGCTTGATGGGAGTTTTCATGCGAACTTAGACACGCTGTATCATCAGCAAACGTAGAAGTGTGGACAGTTTCACTTACAGGCATATCGCAGGTATATATCAAGTATAAAACTGGTCCAAGAATGCTACCTTGTGGTAACGTGATTATAATAATTTTAATTTTAACTTCAATTTTGATTTCATACCTTTTTTAGAAATTAATCAACAAAACCTTGCAACTTTCATGGTTTTTTACAAAAAGCCTATCATTTACAAGATGTAATGAATTGACTCATTTTAGAAATAAGTTTTAGCAATTTTAAGTTAGAAAAAGTATTTTTTGTTTTTCTTTCATAAAAAATTCTATTAAATTATTTTTTTTGATTGCCATACCTGATATAAATTTAATAGTCTAGAAACAAGTTTCTTTTCTATTTGAATTCATTCTTGTAGATAAACAATGAAAAATGACTGGTTATAGAGAACAAACAATATTGATTCGTATATTAATCGCTGCATATGAATTTTTGTAGTTTTTTTCTTCTATACCTTCTCCTTCCTTCATCAGATTTTTGTGTCCGACACACTGTCTATAGCGTTAAATTAATGATATGGGAGGTTGTATTTAATTTAGCGAACAAAAAAAGGAATATTTAATTAGCTTATTATTTCATAATTTTTATTAAAATAAATTAATAATAATTTTGCTTTTTTTTAGCTGATTGTTAGTCTCTTTCTGTTCTTTTTTTTATTGCTTTAGACAAAGATTCATTCAAAATGCAAAAAAAAGAAATTCCTTGTTGATGAGCAACAATAAAAGTTTGTTTAAGTAAAGGAATTTAATTTAATAAAAAATTTGTTTTCATTTAAAATATAAATTTTACTGTTTATAGAATTTGATTGTTTTTCATTGTGAAAAATGGTATAAATAAATAAATGTTTTTTTAAAGCAGATGTTTATTTTTAAACAAAAAAGTTATATTTATCTTATTTTTAAACAATGGCATTAAAAAATAAGTCTGTTTGCTTTAAGCTTTAAATTTCAGACAAATAGTTTCGCTTTTTATATAAACAAACAGTTGAAAAAGTAATTTTTTAGTTTGAAAGTTGCAATTTATATAAAGATTTACAAAAAAACGTCTAACACGCTCCCTATTGCTGCAATCCTAATTGATTAATTTGGACTAACGCTAATACCTTTTTACCAACTGGTTTATTTTACAGACTGTGGCTAAAAAATATTGAATTTATAACCTGTCTTATACAAAGCCAAAAAAGAGTAATTAACTATTTGCATTTATGCCTCGACTATTTTGTCTTGCATATGATTTAAAAAATGTTTTTATTTTTAAAATTTTATTTACTTCCCTTTTTTTTACTAATTACAAACAAATATAGTCACTTGTGTATTGTAATAAAAATATACGATCAAAAAAATCCTACAAGTCGGTTATAGTAAAGAAACATTAAAAATAGATAGAGAATTTATTCATTCAGTCATTTTTTAAATTTCGGGCTCTTAATGCCAATTTTCGATCTCCATAAAAATACGCTTAACGTCGTATTCCTCTCTAAAATATTTCTTATATAAAAAAATTATATTTTAAGACGACATATTTTAAAGTTGATTAAAAATTTTATTTAATAAAAAAAATATTTTTTAAAATTCATATCCAGTTTAGTATGTATTATATCGAGTTTTTCAACAGGAAGTATGTTTTTTCAATTGTCGCAACACAATAGTTTTGATATTTAGTTTTGACGTATTCGTAGTGGATGCATTGGCAATTGTTACAATGAACTCAATTTCGGACGAAAATCGCATTAAAATAATTTAAAATCCACCATGAAAATGGTAGTTTTGTTAAAACCAAAACACAATCATCCTTGTGAGACCGCTATTAACAATTTGGTTGTTAAATTTGAGTCGACAGGCTCAGATAGAACCCGTGCAAATGTATCCTACACTTTGCAGACATTGAAGGTCTGTTGGAGTTTTTAGTAAAATGTTCTTTTACTAAATTAAAAAAGCGTATTTAATACATCTTTTTACATTCTTACATTTTTCTTAAATTGTTCAGGATCACTGTTAAATATTCCTTTAAAATTCACTGCAAAAAATTCATTTCTGTCTCGGCCTTGATAAAGCGGACTTATCCAAAATTCTCGACCGAGTATGATCAAGTAACATTGCTATTAAAAGAAAATCCAAAAGATCGTCCAATTCAATTGGAAATGTAAACTTTAATAAAATTTTGTTACAAAAACATGCTGTAAAAACTGCTGAGTTATTATCCATCAACAGTAACGTCAATCCTGCAACAACCTCTTTCGTCGTTATTTTGATTTCAGTTGAATACGTCAAAGTATAACGTATGACGAATTTTGGGGTAAAATCCACTTTAGATTTATATGAGCAGTAGTAAAATGGCCATTTAGATATGCTTTTCCTCGCAGTAATATATTTTAAATATATTTTTTTTAATAATAAAAATTTTATAAGAATATCATTAAATATTTATTAAATGATTCTAACACAAAGTAGCGGAGATTAAAGTATTTTAGTAATTCTTGAGTTATCCCATCCTTTTCTTCCTTAAATAGTTAATTGCTTAATTACATATTTAGTTAAAATATAATTAACAACTCTACAGTTAAACAATTAATGAAATCAATTAAAAATTTAATTGAAATTTAATCTTATAAAAAAAAAACTTTTGCTAGAAGTAAACATTTTACCTGTGTAGCATTTAAGCCGATAAAGGAATGCCAAAAATATATGGAAGTAAGCATATTTTGAATTTTATTAAAGAGTTTAGAATTTGTTTTCTAACGCGTTATAAGAAAATTGCGTTTTTTTTCGTTATAATTAATAGTAACCTTTGGCTACAAGTTTGTTAATATTGGCAGCGTAAACCGCCTACGCTTTAAACTGTATCAGCCAAATACCAAAAAATAAAAACAAAAATAACTCACTCATTTATTGACAAATAACTATTTCTTGAAATAAGAAACCAATTTATTCATTTATAAAAACTTTTAGATATTTTATTTCATTCTTTCAAATATTGAAATCATGGCTTACATCCGCTTAAAAAAATTGAAAACAAACAACGTATTGCCAGCCAACAATCATTGATATTTTTATCTATTTTGGAGCCACGGAAAAGTCTAGCAGTTAGTGAGTCTCACAAACCGTTTTTACGACAATCAAATTGACAGTTTCTGTTGCTTTTTTTTCTTAAAATGTATGTATTCGTCTGTAAGTATACAGGTTTTTTTCTCAATCTGAAATATACTTACAAATTATGTTTGAGTTCAGTATTCATGAATGATTTTGATTCCTGCTTGTTGGTTTATTTTTTTTTCTACTGAGATTTCTGTAGTCAGAAAAAAAACATGTATCCAGATATTTTGAGACAGATATTACAATAACATCAACGTTATTGTTAAGTTTAGTATGAATTGCTTTTGTTATTTATTTATTATTATTTTTTTTTATTGAAAAATTGAAATTTCATTTGTTTGGTGTGCACAAGGTTGGAGGAGTAGTTGTTTTTTAATTTCATGTCTGTTTTTTTTTAATTTCAATTTTTAAAAGATAAAAGGACGCACCTTTTTTTTTGCTTCGGTGTATAAACATGTGGTTACGTTGACAAAGACATTTGAATAGAAATAATGAGCATTCAGGTGTGAGCGTTAAAATAAAATCAAGAGTTAAATGTATATAAAAAAAAAACAAGAATAAAAAATTATTTGGGCAGCTAAACAGACACAAAAGCAACTTACATGACGTAATGTCACTTTTGAAACAACTGAAGTCAAAATGACCAACAAGTTTGGGTAAACAAATTTTATTTATTTTCCTTATTTTGGTAACCAATTTGAAAGAAACAAACAAAAAAAAAACTAATAAAACTATGCTGACGGCTTTTTAATTGATTTTGTATTGTATTGAAGACAAGATTTATTTATTGTTTCTAATATTAAAATTGAAAATTAAAATTGAAATCCATTGAGGAAAGCTTTAATTTCATAGATGACAAGTTTATAACTAAGACGTTTCTATCATGGATTTAATAACAAAAAAAAAAAGCCACAAGTAAAACGAAAATCCAGCAACGTTAATTGCATTTTGATTTATGAAAAATCTAATTAAAATAAACAAATTGAGATTTCAATTAAAAAAATATGAACAACACAACAACATCAAGACAAAAACATGTTTAAACAACATTCGTTGTATAAATTAAATATGATTAACAGAGAAAAACACATCATCTAATGTAATTCTAGGCCAGTCATTTTCAGTATATAAAACTTAATACATTTTAGTATTTACTTTTCTAATTGCTTATCATGTTATATTTCTGCTATAAAGAGTATTAAACTTGTCAAATTTTCACACTTTTTTAAGTTTTTGGCACAAAACTTAATTAAACTTCAAAATGGATTTTTAACAAATTCATCAACAACCAACGGAAAAGTCATACAAACAAGTTTGCAAAAATAAAGCTGAAAAACAGTTGCTAAATAAGCAGCTAAAAAAATTTGCTAGCTGCCAGAGATGATGTTGACAGCCACGCATGCGTGTCATGATTATGATGATGATGATGATGATGTTGCTATTGCTGGTGAAGTTCCCCCAACTTGTGCATAATTTTTCAAATTTTTATTTTAATATTTACACAAATATATAAATATATATTTTTTCTCTTTTTTTAAATAACATATTTCCTATATATACATACCTGTATGTATATAATTTTATTTGTTTAGTGGATAAACCAAAAATGTAAATAGAAATCTACTACTTCCACTTGTCAAAATGCATTTAGCTCCGATACAATCATGTAAAAAACTAAGTTGAACGAAACACAAACGATACTTTATTATATGGGAGAAATAAACTCCACGCAAAACCACGTGTTAAGCTTTAGCAAAACTTAGCCAACCATTTAATAAGTTGGAGTTGAAATATAATAAACGCTTTCTACTGCGATAAAGAAATGACATGCAGCAAAATAGCAACCGATTGCGAAATGTTAAGCCAAAAATAGAGGTAAGAGAAAAATATAACTTGCACAAATAGCTGCGAAGCATTTTCTAAACTAAAGCTGTGAAATTAAAACATATTGTAAAATATAACCTCTGTATGGAAGTGTTATTTTAATAATTTTTATACATTTAATTGATATCTCTCTTCAGCTGCTTACATTTCAAGCACTTATGTAAGTTAATGCACTTTTCTGATCACAATAAAAGCTTCTAACAAAGTCACCTTAAACCTAATATTTTTCTCCTAAGGTTATGTTAATCTGATTATGTCTTTATAAGTTAACGTGGATTGGTTAGTCAAATATATACCCTTGTTAATAAGCCGAAGATATACAATTATCGTTTGCTTTGGAAGCAATAAAAAATGAATTCCTTAAAAATGATTTCTGGTTGCTGATTAATTATTAATATAACGCTAATAAATTGTAACATACTGTTTAAGATAAATATTCTATTACCAGTATCTATAATAATTTCATACTCAGTCAAGGAGGCCAGTGATTTTGATTTTCCAAAATTTTCCTTTTATATAACAAAAGTTATATACGAAGTAATATTCGGTTTTTCTAAAGATTAACAGAGACAATAAAAATTATAATATTTAGTGTACAACTTTTAAACAATATAACAATAGTGAATATTCAGCCAAATTGAAAACGTATAAAACTTTTGCGAAGTCACCTGTAGCATAAAAAATGCTACCTTTTATTTTGAAAATAGTTTTCAAATAGTTTTAATATTTTTTGTTTAAATGCAGTTTTAAATTATCAGATATAACAGCTGATAAGCTAATTCCACCTAGTATCACTAGAGTTAAAAATTATAATTTTTATATCGCTGCACTTTTTTTTTTGTATTTAAATGCAAATTATAACTACAATCATAATTCGCAATTACGGTATATTGAAATATATATAAAAGCTTAATATATTTTCATTTTTATTGAAACTTAAAGCAGCATGAGTATTCTAACAAAAGCTTAAAATGTGACTTTAGGAAAAACATCATTAAACAAACGTCATCATTATTTTTCTTACATGTAACTCACTATTTGTTTGACAACATTACTCTGGAAGTAGGCGCAAAGCGTTATATCAAATATGGCAACATTGTGTACTCGCAAGAGAATCTAATTTACATCCTGTTTGTAGTTATAAATTTAGATCGTAAATAAAATTAGTTTAATCTTAGTTAAATTAAATTCATTTTGAATTCGAAAATGAAGATTAGTAAAAATTTTAAATAAGTTTTCCATCTAAGAGAAGTGAAAAATGCCATTATCGCTTAATGGAAAAAATATTAATTCTTTTACGTTATTTTTTTTTTGTTTGTTTAGGTAACGCATTAAACCACAAATTTAGTATCTGATTCATTAATGAAAAAAAATGCATGAACATATTCTTAATAATATTTTGTCCAGTGTTATAATTTTGTTAAGATGTTTGATTCTGTGGAGGGAAAAAAGAGAACGTAAGTATAACAGAAAGCAATGTAACGAAAAAAGAAGAAAAATTTCAAATGTTTCATAAGAAAATTCACTATTACATCGGTGGTTTTTAGGAGGATTTTAATGTTTGACAAGACATGAAAAGGATGTAAATTTGAAAGAAGCATGCGCCCGTAAGATATATGTTTCATAAGATTCGTTTCAGGTTTATATGTATTGACATTTTTATATTGGCAATTTTAAATCGAATGAGTTGTGTTAAAAGTTTTTACGATAGCAACAATATCAATATCAAAAGCTACATAACCAGCAATCGATAAATGCTTGAAATAATTTACGCTTTGCCGGTTATATTTTTAGAAATTTATTTCCTGCGGTTTTGCTGTTATAGTGAATGCTAAGGGCGATCATTGTTGGCAGTAGTTTTGAGTAGGGATTTTCAAATTATAATGGGTTTTTTTAACAAGAAGTTTGTTTTGTTCAATTGTCGCAACACCAACAACATGATAGTTTTGACATTTAGTTTTTTTGCAGTATTCGTGGTACAATGAATTCAATTTCGCACGAAAATCGCATTAAAATAATAAAAATCCACTATGAAAATGGTGGTTGCGATAAAGTTACATTTCGTACAACATAATCGTCATTCGGAGACGACTATTAAGAATTTGGTCGTTAAGTTTGAGTCGACAGGCTCGTTACAAAATGTGCGAACAACAACGAGTGCTCGACTGGGTTGTTCAACTGAAAACATCGCGGCCGTGAGATACAGTGTTGAATCCCTCGACGTTCTCAACAATTGGGAATATCCAGAACTACCACATGGCGAATTTTGCTTAAGGCTTTGACGTAAAAGCCTTACATGTAGGAATTAAAGCGCACCATTCACATCGCCGTAAAAGCATTCAATTCATTCAGACACAATTGGCTGGTTTTTCTGAAGAAATCATTTTTTTAAACGAAGTGCGTTTTCACTTTCAGGATATGTCAGCAATCGAGATTGCCGCATTTGGGCTTCTGAAAGTCCTAAATCGATTATGCGGCCTGGAGGCGCGATTAGGCCGTTTTTTTTTCAAATATGAGGCTGGAAATTGGGTAACAGTTATTGGATCATGCTATCGCGAGATGCTAACAACCAAATTTTGGACTATTATTGGCGACGTAGATATCACTGACATGTGGTTTCAACAGTTCGGTGCCACATGTCACACGGCCAATAAAACGATCAATTTATTGCAAACCAAATTCCTGATCGCATAATTTCACGACAATCAGCAGTTAAGTAGCCAGCCAGATCTTGTGATTTAACACCAGTGGAATATTGTTTTGTGAGATGATGTTAAGGACAGCGTCTATTCGGAGCCAATCGAATCGATTTCAGCCCAACAACTCAAAATCGATGATGTAATTAACAATGCCGCCATTTTGCCAAAAAGTAATTAAAAGCTTTGATAAAAGTATCGACATCTGTCAACATGATTGTGTTGGATATTTACCAAATATCATTTTTCATTCATAATTGCCGAGCTTTTCTCTTCGTAATACAAGAAAAATTTTAATTATCTTAATCTAGTTTTTCTTTTTTTTTTGTTGTTGTCTGTTACAATATTCTTTTAAGAAACTAGAAGGTTTTAAATTATTTACTTTATTTTAAAAGAAACGTGTAAGAAAAGCGAATTGATAAAGTTCAATTTAATTAATTTTTTGCTTAATTTATTACGAATTTAGCGTAAAATTTGTAAAATCCCTCTCAGAAAGGTGTTGATAGCACACAAATGTTAAGAAACATATTTAGTTTAATATTAAGGGAAAATATAGATTCTGTGTAGTATGAAAGGGCACGTCTATTATGTACCTGAATATAAACATTTTAAATCTAAAACTAAAAGAAAAATTAATTATTAATTAATTATTAATTAAAATCTGAATGAAGCACGCAAAAAATCTGTTATATTTAAAACAGCATAGACTGATTGAGAATTTTTAATAAATTTTTAATATCTCTTTTTTAATATTTGTGGTTTCCTTTTGGGAAATGAAATTTGAAACTAAAGATTATTTTAAATTTTTATTTCAATAATAATACGAAAGTTGGCGAAAAAAAACTTGTGAGTTACTAATACTCATGCAACAAGACTTCATATTACAAAATACACATAACTTTAGCAGTAGCAAGCGAAGATCTGTGACTGACTGCATGAACTGGCAAAAAAGTTTTTTATTCCTCTGATAAGCTTTAGGGGCTACTATAATACGAACAGATTAATAAAAAAAAAAACAAAATATAAATAGACATATGTGTAAGTTAGATGCAACTGCAACATTATTTCAATATATCTACTTACTGCCACATTTATAATTTGTTTATTTATTTATTTTGTATTTTATGGCTGCATTTATACATTTGCTTTTCATGTACATTTGAACGAACAGTGGGTGACATTGTTAACACAACACTTGTCTAAAAAGTGCATATTTTAAATTGCTTGTTGGAATTTTAATTAACATATTTGAAATGTAATTAAAATATCAACCAAATTTTAATTAAATTTGAGTTTATTAAAAGTATAATGTTTAACATGTTTGTAGATTTTTTGTTTGTTGATACTAAATTAACTAGACGTTTTAACTTGTTTTAGAATCATTCTAGCTGAAAATTGTTGATTACTAACGCTAGTTGTTTTTATAACTATGTATGAGAAACATTTTAACTTAATCAGTCACAATTTGGAATTACCAAAATTAAACTAAAGTATTGCATACATTTTATTTCTTTGTATTAAATAGTATCGAATGCTAACGAATTTATGAAGAATTTCAAAAAACAGAGCAGAAACATTGCTTAAAGAATGATTGAGAAAAAAATGTCATTCTAATAATTATCGCTAAATTAAATGATACCAAAGACTGCCTGGAATCTCTTTATAATAAGACTCTAATAGATTTTAGGTTGCTTAAAACTGTTGCTATAATGAAGTACACATTTGGATTTAATTGCAACTCCGGCTCCATCTGTACGCAATTCTACATTCGCATGTGTCCATTTGGAACTTATCTTATAACTGTAAGAGTAACAGTTGTAAACATATACGCAAATATTTATTGAGCTTCGAAAATTACACTTCTTAAATAAAAATTCAAAAATTATAATAATAAAAAAATTGTTAGTGAGATGATGAAGATCATAGTTTCTATCGCTATCTATTCGTCTGTTTCGTCAATTAAGTAGATTAAAGTACATTAAGTGTGAACATTACTTTGGAATAGTTATTTTTGGTAAAAAAAAAATTAAAAGCATTTAATTAAATTGGAGCTTTCGCTTCTCATTAACTTAGGTATTTTAAATTTTCACAGACGCATATAAAAATATGGAATATTTTCAGCGATATAATTCCGTTTCCAAGAATGTAAAGAATTTTTCACATCTGTTTTATTTAATGTGCCTTCAAACATTAAAAGCTTTGAATTATAGCGCACAATGAAGTTTTTTTGAACTTTTCTTTTTTATTGAGTCTAGCACAACGATGATGGCCTTTACTTATGCAGTGCATTACAACGAACCTAAGAAAATATATTAGGTGGATAGATGTGGGATAGAAGAGTTTATGGGGATTTGGTTTGAACCTTCCTACATTAAGAGCATTAGGGAAAACTTTTGAAATAAATATACTTCACACACGAACAGCTTGGAAGAAAAAATAAGTCTACGATAAACAGAACCAATAGACAACAATTTTGGCGACATAATAATGGTAAAAAATGAAAAGTATTCCTTTTGATTGGAGTTGTTAAAAGAATTTTCGATATGTATTACGAGCTACTACTCCACTTTTCATTAACGTAGAAATTTTATCATTCACAGACGCACAAAGTAGATGGCAGTGAAAACATTTAAATAAAAGTAAAGAATATTTTCAGCGATATAATTCCCACTTTTTAGAATATAAAACATTTTTTACGCATAATGAAATTTTTATTCGAACTTTTATTGTATTAAGACCAGCACAAGGAGGATGGCTTTTACTAATACAGTGCCTTGCGTTGAAACTAAGAATATATTAGATAGAGAGATGTAGGCATAGGGAGAAGAGTTTTATGGGGATTTTGTTTGAACCTTCCTACATTAAGAGTGTTAGGGAAAACTCTTGGAAAAAGTATACTTCAAACACAAATAGCTTACAAGGAAAAGAACGTCTCCGATACACAGAATTAATAGACAGCATAATTTTGGGGTCTTTATAAATAAAATCTTGCATGTAAAAAAGACGGGTTTCAGAAATGAGTCTCCTGATTTCGTTATTGTACATTCCATAGTAGTAACGTTAAAGCGGCAAGTGAGGCAAAATAGCTAGATGCCCTTTTTCATCCGCTCCTGCAGCTTTCCTAAAACACAAAAATAAACTTTAAAGCATTATCAGAATTCAATATCATTGATATGACACTGCTTGTTTTTATTAAGTTTTAAGTGTGTAATCATATTTTTACTTTTACCTGTTTGTCTTTATTTCATTGCAGCAAGTGGTGGCTGTTAGCTACTGCATATCGAAAACAAAATTTGTTTCTCCAACAACAAGAAATTGATTTTATTTTGTCTCCTCAGTTTTTTCAGTTATTCTTTGAGTAAAAGTTGTTTATACAATTATTATTTGTTGAAACAAACAGTTGCTCTCACCGATTTTTTTTTTGTTTTTGGTAACATTCGATATTTTTCTTTTTTACAACAATTTTTCAACTACTGTGTTAAAATGACAATATTATTTTGACCGTAATTACTAAAATCATGTTGTATAAATAGCCAATTCAATGGATGTTTGGTTTCATCTTAATGAATGATATTATAATTACTGATTCAGAAGCATGACTTTGAAAAATCAAAACATTATTGTTATGCGGGTTCATAAGTCCCTTAAAAGTAAAAAATTTAAAAAAATTTTTAAAATTATTCTTGCATGATGTTTGAAAAAATTCATTTTTATAGATAGCTTAAGTTCATTTAAATTTTGTTTAGCTCTGTTATGTAAACCGGAAACGAAATGATGACTAAAAGGAAAGAATGAGAAAGAGATAGAGAGACAATTGATTTCAACACCTCTTTTTATATAAATTTAATTCTACTTAAACGTGCTGCAAGGTACAAAAAACGATTTAACAAAAAAAAAACAAAAATCATTAGTTTTTTAAAAATTCTAAGTAAAATAAATTTGCAGTGTTTCTTTTCTGGTCAATTGTTTCGGACATGGTTGCACCACAGGATTTTAATAAAAAAAAAAACAAAAATATATAACTGAGCACGTTTTTTACAAAAACTAGATTTTGCCAAAATTTTCTTCAAAATTTTGTTTTTGTAATTTTTTGTAGTTATAGTTTTTCAGATTTTTTTCTTAAATAAAATAAGTTTCTATTTTGAAAAATTTACAACCTTAAATAAAATAAATTCTAAACGGCAACAAAACAACTAAGCAGTACCCAATATTTATTGTTAATCTGGGTATTTTAAGCCAGGCTTAAAGTAAAACGAAAATTCATATGAACACATTAAAACTGCACACAATTAGTCCACTTTTAGCTAAAACAATAGCAGCAAACAAAGTTCACATATTAGCTCAACAATGATAAAAGGACTAGAAATATTTTTCAATGGTATTATCCTTTATCCTTAAACCAACTATGCATATACTAACAAATAAAAAAAAGGAACAGAAAAAATTTTCTTTAATTTTATTTTTGCCTGTCTGTCTGTCTAACTTTTCTTTAATACCAAAAGGCTCTATGGTGTACACCTAAATTATAGGCTGTAGGTACCCTTGGGTTATTTGTCATTTAACGCTTCGCCACAGCTATTTAGACAATCATTTACAAATCATCATTGGTCTACCACATATCATACCAAAACAAACATAGAGAAATATATAAGAGCTCAACTTTTTCAACAAAACAAAAAATGAAAAAGAGCTGTTTCATGAAACACAGATACCGCTTGCAATAATTATCACATACACACCCTGCACTGCAGTAAAGGACTTGTGCGTGCAACAAGAGTTGTGAAATTAACACAACAAAAAATAATGGAAAAATTAAAGAGACCCTATATTACATGCTTGCCTTGCTACATAAATTATTAACGCATCTGTCTGGAAAACCACTCTAAATATTGTGATTTAGTTGCCATCAAAACAACCCCTCCTTTTTAAGTTCACTTTTACAAAAATAACGCCATTTTTTTAGTGAATAATAATGAACTAATAATTTTTAATCATAAATTTAAATCCATAAATTAATATTTAGTATTCTTTTTTATTTTCTTTACAGTTTTTTAGTTAATCTCAGCGTAAACGGCTTCACAGTGGCTCTACACTCAACAGAAGCCTTAATGGCTGCCGGTTTTTTAAAATCGGGAGATTTGGGACCCCATCCACATAGTTATGGTGGTCCCCATCCCCACCATGGACCACATGGGCCTTTGCCACCTGGTATGCCGATGCCATCATTGGGACCCTTTGGTTTACCCCATGGCCTAGAGGCCGTTGGGTTCTCCCAAGGTATGTGGGGTAAATATCGCATCAATTTTGGTTATTTTTTTTTATACAAATAAACAAAAATATGGTAAAATTGTTAGGATCTTTTCAAAGTACATAGTTGGCAGATATTAAGGACTTAAAAAAGACTCATTTTTTGTTTAGTAATTTTTAATTTTTTTAATGGGACAATTTGATTTCCCTTTATTTTCAGAACACAGAATTAGGAAATTGCTTTCAGTGTTGCATTTTTATTTTATTAATAAAATGTTTTTATCTGTCTTCAAAATAAGTCAATTTAAACATTAAACAAATAAGTTTTACTTTATAGTCTGCAAATAAGTACTTTTTGTAATTATAACTGATTTAAAAATACTTTTTTTAACACGATATCTGAAATGAAACAAGTTTACATATTTTGACCATAAAATGAAAGTTTTAAAACCGAAAAAGAATATTTCAAACCTATTGGGTAAACTCTCGGTAAAAATGTTTGATGGTATCTACGGGTGCCTCAATTAAAAAAATAGAGCATAACCGCGGTAGATGAGTTTGTGTAGGCGCTTGTGTATTACAACAACAGATAATATGGTTAAAGTATCAATATTAAAACAGTATGTGGCAGTCGTGTCCTTGTTGCCAAAATAGCAGATTTTAACTTCGAGTTTAGCCTTAAGCTATAGCATATTTTTGACTGGATGACCGTACTACTGTTAGGCATATGCTTACTAAAAGAGACATCTAGTAATTATATAGTAGCCGGAAGCATAGAATATTGTGATGTCGATGCTGTAGAACAAGAGATCATGGTAACAGACCCAGCCAAAATCACGCTGGTTAAAGGTGTATGCTTGCTAAACAACACATCGAGTTATTGGAGCGTTAAAAGATTATAGTAAATAAGTGCTATACTTACGTTATATGAGCACAACTGTTTTTAACCGGTAGATGAGTTTGAAAAGGCGCTTGTGTATTAGAACAACAGATAATATGGTTAAAGTATCAACGTTAACACAGTATGTGGCAGTCGTGTTCTTGTTGCCAAAACAGTAGATTTTAACTCATAATCTCGCCAAAGCTGCAGCAAATTGTAGCCGAAATCAGAACAAGACATCATGGTAACAGACCCAGCCAGAATCGCGTTGGTTAAAGTTACATACTTGTTATTGATGCGTTAAAACGTGTGTACATTAAAAAAAAAAGTACTCACTTTATATGAGCACAACAGAGGCACAGAATAGTACTAGTATTTGCTATCAAAAGCGATAAGTGGGTAATGATTTGAAATCAAATGTAATCGGCAATTAAAAGGATACATAGTATTAATATTAATTAATAATATATTATTAATATTATACTAATTTATATTAATTTGCGCTTGGTTCCTTAAGCATAAATATTTTATGATATTCTCATAAAATATTTGTTATTCAAAGAATTTTTAAAAATATTAGTGTAGGCAAAAGCACATCTATATGACCATTTCACTACTGTTTAAATAGCTCATCAATGGATTTTTTATTAGTATTAAACAAAATTAAAATGCTGTACGCTTAAGGAATTTTAGTTATATTTTTTGTTATAATTTTCCTACTCTAAATATAATTTTTTTTACGGAACAAAAAAGTCATTTCGAATTACAAAAAAGTATAAACATGACCACGATTAAATAAGATAATAAATGACCGGAATGCAGTTCCTTTTTGCTTAAACTTCTTAAATGGCTGTATTTTTTTTGGTCAATAAAATATTTTGATTTACACAAAATTCTACAAACATTTTAATTTTTGTGTAGTTTTTTTTCTAAAATAATTAAATCTCTGCAAATAGATTTTTCTCTTAAAATGTCTTATAACCAGACTGCCAACTTTAGTGCCAAAGTCTTATTTTTCTTTTTGCTTTTTCTCCCCCCAATAGTAATTTTTTAATAACTCATATTGTATGCAAACTAATTTGTCATTTATTGTTAATAAAAACTGAAAAATTATAAATGACAAATTTTTCGAAAACAAAAATGAGTTAAAAAAAGAAAAAAAAACAAAAAATTAACCACTGCAATGACACCATTTGTAACCAAGATTTCACTTTGGTAAGTGGATAATGGCTAGAAGTTGTCTGTTAACTTGTCATTTGCTACGTCACTGTTTATTGTCAAGTCAGTGCACGCAAGCACTCATTATTCATTTTGACAATATTATTGATAATGATGCAATATGTTTTGAAAAAACCAAAAAAAAAAAACAGAAAAGTAAAGAAAACTGGAAATATTGAAAACAAGAAAAAAATCTCAAAGATACGAATCCACTTGATGCTCAGAGAGTGAAGGATGTTGCTGGTTATTTAAATTTTGCTTTTACCATATTTTTTTTTATTTTATTCTTTTTCAAGACTCCAAAGTGCCAAGATAAAAACTAAAATATTCCCAGAGGTTTGTTGTCATTTTTCCAAGTGAAATCATCTTGTCATTTTTAGTTAAAATTGAGTTATCAGGCATCGTATTCCGTTCAGTTCACTTCGGTTCGTGTATGATTTTTGCTTATATAATTTTTTTCTTGTTTTGTCGAACAGCTTTTTGTTTTGTCATTACAAATCATTTGTCATTTTTTCGGTGAAATCTGGCTTGATAAGAAAACTTTTAAATAAATGATTTTTTCTTATTATTTATAATGCATTTTACATTCACACTCAAAAATTATAGTATGTAAATAATTACGCGAACCAAACTTTAATTATTGGTAGGATATTTTATTTAAGTTTGTGTAAAGCATAACTATACAGTCCAGCTCAATTATTTACTTCTACGATAAGGTTTGGGGATTCAATATAAAATAGCTTTCAAGTCTGTTGGTATTTTCTACATGCATTCTTAGCGAAAGAACACAGTTTGTTTTTTTCCTGTTAAGGCGGAAGGCACAGATGAAACGACACTTGCCTTGTTTTACAGGTTTCTTACGTTTTGATTATGGCTGTCAATTTTCCATGCAGTAACTACACACACACACACACTTTACTTTACGTTTCATGAAGGCATTGTAAACTTATTTAAAATGTTTATTTTTTTTTATTTTTTTAATCAACTTTTTTATATCTTAAATAAATATCTGTTATTCTTTTTAACGGTCTTTTTTTTAATTGATTTAACAATATATATTTTTTCGATATTTCGCTTTCTTTCTTTCTTCAAGAAAATTAATTTTAATAACAACAATTATTAACAAATTGAAAAAAAAAATCGAAAAAATATATATTTTTTAGTAGTTAATTATAAAGCACTATGTCACTATTTAATAAAAAATTTTAAAAACTTTTATTTTTTATTATTTTTTCGATATTTCGCCATTTTTTTTTTTTTTTGGTTTTCCTTGTGATGGCAACCAACGATGTGGCGAAATATCGAAAAAAAATAAAAATTAAAAGTTTTTAAAATTTTTTATTAAATAGTGACCTAGTGCTTTATAGTTAACTACTAAAAAATATTAAAAAGGTCAAAAAAGTATAACTATTATAAAAAATATATATTGTTAAATTAATTAAAAAAAGACCGTTAAAAAGAAAAACAGATATTTACTTATCTAAAATGTTTTTTACAGAAGAAAATATTAGTTTATAAGAATGACACTGAGGAGAAAAAGTATTGAAGAAAGTACTAAATAAGAAAGATGACTTACCATAAATTTTTAGTTTAATTATTAGTATATATGTATATATTTAAATAACAAACAGAGAAAACGTTTTGCAAAATTTTAAAATAAGAAATTTTGAAATTAGAAATTTTAATTTTTAATTTATAAATTTGGTAATAAAAAATATAGATGATGCCAGATTTCTGAATTTATTACCATTTTGACGATTTTAAATGCGAAAAATAATTGATTGGTAATTTTTGCTGCTAAATTTTGCATGTAATGCACCTTTAAATTTTGAATTATAATTAAAATATATCTGTGAGTAAAAGTTTTCAATGAGGAGAAACTAAAACTTCAACTTTCGTTTTTTTTTCGTTTTAAAGAATGTCATTTATTAAGGACTATTTTTGTTTCATAGAAATAAAGACACGTTTAGAAATTGCCAAAAAGCATTGGGTTATGCAAGAAGTAATCAAAATAATTTAAAATATTTGCTTTAAATAACTAATAATTTATTTTGATGAATTTTGCCAGATTAAACTATAATATTACTGAATAATACATTACTACGCTACAATATCAGTTACGAATTAGTTAAATATTGAATTAATTCCTTTCACAACAAAAAATAAATCAATGAAATTGAAATCAATGTAATCGAATTACGTAGAAATTAATCAATTCGTTACCAATTCAAATGAATTGAATGAATAAGTTGTAATTGGATTTCAATTCAAACGAATGTCTAAAATCAATTTCAATTGGCTTCCAATTCATTTGAAACTGTAAAATAAATTGCAATTCGTTTAATAGACTTAATTTTGAATTACTTAAAATAAATTAGAACAATGAATTGCAATTCAAATGAATGAAATAAAAATTAGCAGCAATCAATTAAATTCAAGACCAAAACTATAGGGTATGAAATGGAAAATTGAAATTTCCCCTACGAAAATGAAAATATTCAGTACAAAACCTAAAAAGCCTTTTCCTGAATTCACGTCGGATTACAGTAAATATCGTGTTTGGACTTTGTTTCTTCAAGAACTATTGATTTTTATTTTAAAATACGCTGAACGACTAAGCACATTTAATAATTAAGAAGCAAATAATAAATTTTGAAATTTTGTAATCCACGACCACCAGCCAACGGTAAACTCTTTGATAATATTTTTTATTATATTTATTTAAAAAACAAACGTGGCTATGTCAGCAAAAAAAACGTTACTTTGAGATTTAAACCTGCTAGAATCTTTAAAATTCGATTGAAAAATTAAGTAAACGGAAATTTTCCACAATATACAATTATGATTATAATACAGGGTGGGCCAAATAAGACCTACTAATGTTAAACACAAATAACTTTTGCAATAATCATTTATTTGGGTTAATTGTTTTTATACATTGAATATATTTTATGGAAATTATGTATAAAATATTACACCAGACAAATGTCCACCATTTTCCTCGATACAAAGATTGGCTCTTTTTAACGCGTTTTCCATTACAGCACATAATGTTTCGCGTTGAAGGCTCAGTATTTCGTCTCGAATATTTTCACGCAGCTGGTCCATAGTTTGCCTAGCAGTATGCTAAGTAAATCACTTACGAAATCAATTCGAATGACATTCAATTCAGTTTAATTCCAGTGAGCTGGAAATGAATTGGTAATAATTTTTTTTTGTAATTCATTTGAATTAATTCAAAATTAATACAATTCAAATGAAGTGGAAATTAAATGCAATTCGCTTTAAGAAATTCATTTGTATTGGAAACGAATTTCAATTCATTTGACATATTCATTTGAATACGAAATGAATTGCAATTATTATTTACCAATTTCATTTGACATGATTCTAATTTCGTTTAAGTTAATTTTTGTGTGAAAATAATGAATTCTAAATTTGCTAATGCAGTATAAGATTGAATAGCGAGTTAATTGAAAATAGATTCATTTACAGCTCTGTACGTTATCACAAATACTAAGAGTAATAATATATAAAAATTATGGGTAAAACAAGTTTTCTCTTTCATGTTTAACACATGATACCAAATAATTGCATTTTAGAATAAAATTTGTATCTAGTTTAAAACTTTTTTTAAAATGGAATTCAAACCTGTTTTTTGTGTTTGTTTAATATTCATAGTATAAATATGAAATAAAAAGTACAAAAAAGTTATAAAAAAATATTTTTTTTGGAAATTTTGGAATTCTCACTCAATCTCTTTTTATTTTTCTATTAAGAAAATTATGCAAATTTTCCTTTTTGCAATTTAATATTAGTTCAACTTTGTGCTCTAATTTGCGGTTAATAAAATTTTGCAAATAACAATACAAAAGTTTATAAATCCATAACAAACTTACATTAAAGAAAAGATTTTAAAACTTAAAAAATATTATGGTTTCTTAATTGAATTTTTAGAAGGTTTTTTATATTCAATTAAATTCGTTTGTTAAGTAGTTTATGTGTTTTACGCTTTCTCTTTTATTATTAAATTTGTATTTACAAAATTATGGTGACAAATTCAATAGCAAAAATCATTATGAAAATTTAAATTTTTTTTCATTTAAATTCAATGCAAATTTATTAAATTTTTTTTATTTTATATTTAAATAAAATTTTTCCATTATTTGTAATTTGTCAATTTGTAAAAGTCAAAATTCGAGAGCTATTAAATAATAGTTCCTTGGCGTAAACCTTTTAGCTGATAGATAATATTTATCCATACTTTTCATTTGTTAATGTTTCCGGTAAATATCATTGTAAGTTCGTTTCCGAACCTTAAAAGTTAATACCCACAACATTATATTCCCAAAATCATCAAAAATGTAACTTTAAAGAAATGTAAAATTGCTCTATCAAAAAATTTATTGTGGTTAATAAAAATTAAACGCGTATTCCTGTATTATTTCTTATTAATCTTTAAAATCTCCAGATCCAGAAAAATTACATTTTACTATTTCGTGAACGAAAGAATAATTAACGTATTTTTTTTTACTTTTATTTGGGTACGGTTTTTTTTTTGCAATAGTTTAATGCCCTTTAAATTTTCAATTCATTTTTAAAGCGTATCAGGTGTTGTGATAAATAAAACTTTCTTGCAATAAAAGTCTCTATTTTTGCATTATCAAAAACAAAATCGAAATCCCCTGGATACTGTGTGTTTTGTCAGAAAGTTTACGATTTTGTTGTTTCACTGATTGATTCGTATTCAATCAATTTCGGCTGCGGTAGATACGTAAGTATCTACAATTTGTAAATACAATTACTATAAAATATACTGATGGACTTGAAAGAGGATATTGAAATGTACTTATGTAAATAATGCACGCCTTAAAGTAGGCTTTTTGATACAGATGTGTAAAGACGAAATTTGTCGTGACTTTAAAATTTTAAGAAGCGAATAAATGTGAATAAATAATTGTTTTTATTCGTTAACTAGACAGCAGAAGGCATGTTTATCTTGTTCTCATTTGAAAAACAATGACATTTGAATAGCTATTAACCAGTGTGATCAGATTTAAAAAAAATCTAAAGCTTAGTTGGTGTCAGATAAGGGCCAAAAAATGTTTTTGATTTTGCAATATTGGAAAATCTTATAACCTTTAAACATATGCGTTTAAACAAATTTTCTAGATTATTCTTTAAGTTGAATTTCCTAATTAAAGTCATTTATCCCCTGAAACAACACCATTTAGCCAGTAAAGCAGGTATACTTTACTTAAACTTTAAATTGTAAAAATATCACAAATTTATACATACAATATATGTACCTTGTTTTGCCGCCATTTTGTAAACATTAGTCTTGACAGTTCATATTTGGTAGTGGTGAAGTAGACATGTGGCAAATTTATTATGAAAAAATATTCCAAAAATAAACAAACGTGTTTTAATCGTTAAAACATGTTAAAAAAAAATCATAGTGAGTGATGAGGCACTCCCATTCTGGAGAATGGGAAACCCTCAAATTATTCAACAGTCACCTCTGCATCCTCCATTAAAAGTGACAGTCTGGTGTGCAATTTGGTCAGGAGGAAGCTTTGGACCGTACTTCCTTAAAAATGAAAACGGCGCAACGGTAGCTGTTAATGGAACGCAATATCGTGATATGATTAAAAACTTTTAACATGTGGCATCAACAAGACGATGCCACATCGCATACAGCCAGGATTACAATGAAATTACTGCGAGATCTCTTTCCACAACAAGTTATTTCAAGAAATTGTGATGTTTAGTGGCCTCCATGATCGCCTGACATGATTGCTATGGACTTCTTTTTGGGGGAATATGTGAAAAGCAATGTTTATTCAAACACCCTAGAAACGCTTGAGTAAGTCAAACAAAATATTCGTGCTGAAAATAATTAAATACCGTGTGAAATGTGTTAGAATATAATGAAAAATATGCTCAAAATGGCTCGCGTTTGTAAGGCTAACAGAATTGCCGATAATACATAAAACATTTGTCAATATAATATCCATTCCCTTTCATTTAATTAAAAATTATAAACAAACAAAGTAGTATACCTGGCCGATCGACACCCTATATATTTTTAACTAGATAAAGAGTCCGCCATCCAATGTTTTTTTTTTCAACTAGTGCTTATTTCGTGAATGGTAACACTTGGCTCATATTTGATTTGACAAATAATTAGTTTTATCCTTCCGCTGAACGAATATGGTTGTGTATATGCTTGAACAACGTTTCGCTAAGTGGGCCTGCGATCGACTTACAGAAGATGCCGATTTTGCAAAAAAAAATCATCTTTTCAGATGAAACTCATTGATCTTGGCGGGTATGTAAGCAAGCAAAATTGTTGCATTTGGGGCACAGAAAACCCACACGCATACATTGAAAAACCGACGCACCCAAAACGAGTCACTGTTTGGTGCGGATTTTGGTCCACAGGCATAATTGGGTCATTTTTAAGGAGTGTTCGTTACAGTCAATGGCGATCGTTAACGGGCCATGTTAAACGAATTTTTGTTCACAAAAATTGATGAGGAGGATGTTGGCAACATTTGGTTTCAATAGGACGGCGCTACGTGCCACACAGCCGAAGTTGTGTAGTTTTGTTTATAGCATTTGAAACAAAAAAAGTTATTTGGCAAAATTGAAAAATTTCACATTATAAATCCGTTCCTTGGCTACTTAAATAAAAATTAAAAAGTGCTGTTAATTCTGCTGTTAATTCGGAAGTAAGCATTTAAGCACAGTTAATATCAATTCTGTCTGATCGTATGGTGCAACATCTTGGTATGTACAAACAGTTGTCCAAATATTTGCTGAACACGTTTGTTGTGTGGATCGAACTATTTACTTGAAGCAAATTGTTTGTAAAAAATAATATCTAATGTTAACTTGTTCACTTTAAGTAATAAAGCCTAAAATATAGATCAATTATTTGCTGAAAATAATAACTTTAGCATATTGTAACAATGGCTCAAAGAAAAAGTTATCACATTTTAGTTCTAAGTCTTACTGAAAGTTTTGTGTATAAAAGTAAAATATTAGAATTAGTTGCAATAATGTTAAAAATAATATAAAAATCATAGCTTGAAAAATTCCGCAGAGAAATCTGTAACCCTCTTACAAAAAATTTTTCCCTTACTTTGTACGTTTAGATCGAAAATGTATGCTTCAAGGCGATTTGAGCGTGTAGTAGACCTTTTAGTTTGTAGAACACTATATAAAAATATATATCTTTCAAATGTCAATTGCAGCTTCTCTTAAGAATGCAAAACGCAAATATCTATGTGGCTATTTAAAGCTAAAGTTAGTCTAGCGTTTCGTATACAACTTTCGACTGAGATATCCCAGGCATAATAATTATTAACGATATTACATTTGCGTTTACTTATTTATTTATTTTTAATTGTTAATCATAATTATGACTTTTAGTAACTTTTTCATTTCGTTTTATTGACTTTTCCGGATAAACAATTATTCCTGTTTAATTGGCTATATTTATATATTTCAATTAAGTAGCAAAACGCCTAAAAGTTACAGTACCTTTTAGGCAATTGCGGGTAAAAAATGTTTAAAGCTTTAAGTATAGTACATGGAAGCGTTACCATGCAGAGTGTAGTATTTAAAAAAATACTTTAATACTACATTAAATGGATCGTTCAGTTGTTGTTGTTCCCTAAATAATTTTTTTTTTCAATAATTATTTATTATTTATTCAAGAAACTGAACTAACAATAAGTTTAAAAATCTTAAATTCTAAAAAAAAGTTACATTAGTCCCGACCATGTCAAAACTTACCTTTTGGGTAAAAAAAATTGGCATTAAAAAAAACAAAACAAATATTTCTAAGATGTGTCATCTCTATCATTGAGGATTAAAGCTGCGATATCCCTCTTTTTTAATCGGCTATGTCCACTATAATCCAAGATATTGCGAGCAAGGGGATTAGGATGGTCTTCAAGCTTCATTAAGTATTTGCCTGCGTATTTGATGATTTCTGTAGTCACCAGCGGTATGTCTAAATCACAATGTATGTTTGAATTTCTAATGTACCATGGAGCGAAAGTTATTAACCGTAAAATTTTATTCTGTCCACGTTGAATTCTATCCACACTTGAAGCAACAGAAAAGTTTCGTCCAATTATGTAGCTTTTTAGTAGGTTGCTTATATTACAAGGCAAGTGAGCAGTCAGTTTCAGAAATAGACCTTCATGCCAAACTTTGTCAAAAGCCTGAGAAACATCAATAAAAATAGCTGAACAATACTTCTTCTCTTCAAAAGTCCTTCTTATCACCTGAACCAATCTATGGGTTTGCTCAATTGTGCTATGTCTACTTCTGAAACCAAATTGATGGTCTGGGATACACCCACTATCCCTTAGCATTGACAATTTATTCATAAGCAACTTTTCAAAAACCTTGGAAATAGTCGGTAATAGGCTTTTGGGCCTATATGACTCGGTTTTGGTTAGGTCTTTACCTGCTTTTGGAATCATTTTAACTTTGGAAATCTTCCAGTGGTCAGGATAGTATTCAAGCCGTAAAATGGCATTAAAAATAAATAGCATGATTCTGACTGCAATACTGGGGAGCTCTAAATAAAATAAAATTAAAAATAATTATTATCAAGAATTTAGGATGATACACAAAACTATTTAAGTAAACTTTGTATACATTATGCAGGTGAAGAACAAATTGCCAATGATTTTATAGCTATAAATGGCCTACATTTTTATTTAAAGTATTTCAAAATATATAAATGCTTTTGTAATACCTTTTAGAATTTATTCATCAATATAACAATACAAAGCTAAACAGTTTTATATAAAAAAACCTTTACATTAGCTTAAAAAATCAAAAGTCCTTAAACCAAAGCCATTATCAACACCATCGCTTTCTAAACAGTTGAATATATAAAAATATATATATATATATATATATATATAATAAAAAAATTATGCAGCTGTTAAGTCTTTAAAAATCATTTATTTTAAAGGCACGTACGCATCAATGATTTTAACAATTAAGCCAGCAAAAAGCAAACTAAATTTTTCCAGGGCCATATAGAAACTGCATCTAACACAACACTGAGATCATATAACAGCATTATATAAATTTATATACCCTATCATACAATAACAATAGATAAAAAAAAAATAGTAAAAAGAATAACATTAAAAAACTATTTTCCAAAAAGGAACAGAAAAAAAATCCGACGGGTCTGCAAGCTGGAAATATAAAAAAAATATTCCATTTATTCAAAAACAACAAGCAGAAGGGTGACAAGACAATAAAATCGTCGTAGGATTAAAAATACGAACATAATAAATAGTATATGTACGAGTATATAACGAGTCACATAGAGAATATCTTTAGTATTCTAACGTACATGTATGTATATGTACATGTGCCTGCATATAATTTATAGTTAAATATTTATAGTGATGGAAAAAGGGAAATTTGTATTTCCACCAATACCGAAACCAATAGCAAAAGCGTGACGTTATTAAGGGTGGTTTGAAATGAAATAGAAATTTTAAATAGAATTTGGGGTGTTTGGTGAAAGAACTTTCTAATAATAGAATGGCGTTTTAGAAATGTTTAAATACTCCGTGCATCCCTAGAATACAGTATTTTTTATTTTACCGAAACACCTTTCATAAATACACATTTATCTACGCCATTTCATTTTTATTATTAAAATATTTTTCTTTTAAATATTCATTTAGCAGCAGGATATTTATCATCCTTTAATCAAGCTCTTAATTTATTAATAAGTTGATTTTTTATTTTCTCAAAAGGACTTTGACTATGTTTGGACTTTTTTGTGCTATTGAAAAGTTAACTTTACATGTTTATATTAGATGTGAAACAGTTTTACCACATTGTCTAGGCATTTATTATTTATTTGTTCATTTAAATAATTATTTATATTTGTTTATCCCCGCAGGTGTTAATACCCGCAAACAGAGACGTGAACGTACCACATTCACCCGAGCTCAGCTGGATGTTTTAGAGGCCCTATTTGGCAAGACACGTTATCCCGATATATTTATGCGTGAAGAAGTGGCTTTAAAAATTAATCTACCAGAATCTAGAGTACAGGTAAAGTATAAAATTTAATTTAATTTCATTAAAGGACTGTCAAAAGCTTTATAGGATAACATTAGCTCTTAGCAGGGAGTTATTGTTAAATGTTATTTTCTTTAAGGTTTTCAAACAATTGCACTCTCATAATTCTTATTTAATTTTATTAGAAAAATATTAATAAAAATTTTTTATATATGACTTTTTAACATAACATGAAGCATATATTTGTTAATAATTTTAAATATATTATTAATTTTATAATAGAGTTTAAAGAACAATTTTTATTTAAAAAATTTTTTTTTATTTAATATTTTTCTATTCTACTGAACCTTTTATCAAGTATTAAAAAAAGGCTTTATAAATAAACTAATTATCAATTTACAGTAATATTTTAATAAATTTGTTTAAATAATAATCATTTGGCAAATGGTAATAGAATTCAGCAGTCAGTGGCTTGAATCCATACAAAGAGAATAATCATTGCAGTAACTCTTACCAAAAGGAAAATAAAACCTTTAGAAATTAAATAAAATACTTACCCAAGACTATTTATTTGAACCGACCTAATACTAACTCTCCGGTACTACCTAAAACCCAGCTGAAAAATGATTTGATATGTGCGTATATTTTCCGACGCGATTTAATTTATTTTTATTTGGGTATGGTTTTACCACGACCCTCGTCAAATTTGGTTTGTGAACAAACCGGTTTCGGCTATTTGCCATCTTCAGTGTTCTCTCTATATACACCACACCCAAATAAAAATAAAAATGATTTCTTTGCATCGAAAGCGGTCGCTGATCGTACCAAACTAACAGTCAATAACAACGGTTTTCACCGAAGGGGCCTTTAAAAATTAATTGAATATAAAAATATTTTGCAAAAAGCCAACAGTTCATAACAAACAAAATTGATGACATTTTATAATTAAACTTCAAGTTGTTTATCAAAAAACAAATAAGAATATAAACGTATTTCACTGTTACTCAAGCGACATCCTTAGCAAAAATTAAATTACTGATATTTATTTTATTTTATTTATTATAAAGGGTTTTTCAACAAAAAATTTAGATTAAGATGATTAAAATTATAGTTTTTTTTAAACGATCTTTTTTTATTTATCTTTAATAAATATATTTTTTTCTCTTTAACGATCTTGTTATATATTTTTTTCTTTTCAATATTTCGCTTTCCTTTGGAAAGCTTCTTCAGGAAAAAATTTTTTTTTTCAATATGTTAATAATTTTTTTTGTTTTCTTTTATTATTATTTTCAGTTTTATTCGACCTTTTTTTTAAATTTTTATTAAATTTTAATCTTTTCTTTTAAAAAGAAAAATAAATCGTTTTAATTTAAAGGACCAAGTGAAAAGATTAAAATTTAATAAAAATTTTTTTGTTTTCAAAAATAAAAAGGAAAGTGAAATATCGAAAAGAAAAAAATATATACAAAATATCGTTAAAAAAAAATATTTATTTAAGATGATTAAAATGTTTATTGTATTACGAAGAATAAAGTTTAGCAATTATGAATGAAAAAAGAAAAATCTGGCAAAGGTCCACTACGACCACGCTGACAAATGTCGTTTCTTTCATCAAAGTTTTTAATTAGTTTTTGGCAAAATGGCGCTCTTACTACCTTAATAACATCACGGATGTTGAGTTTTACGTCTGAAATCGATTCCCTTAGGTCCGTATAAACTCTGCCTTTAATATAGTTCTCAACAAATAACCCAGTGGTGTTAGATCACACGATCTGGCTGGCCACTTAACTGCTGATTATTGTAAAATTATGCAATCGGGAAATTTGGTTTGTAATAAATTGATGGTTTCATTGGCTGTGTGACATGTGGCACCGTCCTGTTGAAACCACATGCCAGTGATATCTACGCCGCCAATAATAGGCTGAAATTGAGTTATTAGCATCTCGCTATAGCATGATCCAATGACCGTTACCGCATTTCCACACTCATCTTGGAAAAAAAAACGGCCCAAGCACGCCTTCAGACCACATAGTACACCACCCAGTCAGTGACACGTTGAGGCTTTCAAATAATCACTCTAGAATTGAATTCAAATGCGTCAACTTTGCTTGTTGACATACCCTGATAATTGAAAATGGGCTTCGTCTGAAAAAATGATTTTTCCGGCAAAAGCACCCGGTTGTCTTGGAATGAATTGAGCGAATCTACGGCGGTATGAATGATTGGCCGGCTTGAATTCGCAAGGCTTTAAAGTCAAATCCTTACGCAAAATTCGCCATGTGGTGGAACGTCGAACGACGAAGTAATTTGTTTTTTAAATAAATTGATAGATTCATTGGCTGTGTGACATGTAGCACCATCATGTTGAAAGCACACGTCTGAAAAAATGTTTTTAACGAATCTACGGCGATATGAATGCTCGATCGGCTTCCATTTCTGCACCAGTTGAACGTTGTAAGGCAATCTGCTTCATCACTGTGGCACACGGTTGCGATGTTTTCAGCGACCCGTGCAAACGCGCGTTGGTGTGCGCAAATTTAACGACCAATTTCTCAAAAGCGGTCTCAGAAGTACGATTATGTTGTCCGAAAGTATCATGAATTTTACGAAATGTAACTTTAACATTACTACCATATTTATAGCGGATTTTAATTATTTTAATGCGATTTTCGAGCGAAATTCAATTCATTGTAACAAGTGTCAATGGATCTACTACGAATACGTTAGAAAACTAAATGTCAAAACTATCATATTGTTGGTGTTGCCACAATTGCAAAACAAACTTTTTGTGGAAAACCCCGATACTTTCCGTAAAATATTGCGTAGGCGCTTAAATCGTAGCTTGTTAAACTATTGTACATACGGCATACGTATGGTACTTACTTAATCTATTCCATTTGCAAAATAGCTAAGTATTATATGCTATTTATTAATTCTTCACTACGTAAAATCTAGCTCTTAAATTTCTTTGTAAAAAGATAACATTAACAGGTGCCGAAATACCATTGAAAATTTTGGTCGCGAAGAAGACACCAATTCACCATTTAAAGTACCTAAACAGTACCTAGACCAAAAAATGTAATGACGACTAGTGTCCTCTAAGTGCAAATAAACAAATAAATATGTTATTTTATGGAGCTTTTTAAGACGGAATGAAAACAGAAAATTAAAATTATTCAAATAAAGCTGCTGTTGATGCTCTGGATAATTTAGTTGTTTGCCCGACAAGATGGACTTTTATTTGTTGCCGAATTTGACAGTTGATAACACTTATTTAAAATTAACTGAAATGAACTCTGTTGGAAATTTTAACCAAAGGTTTCACAAATTTGAGAACAGGCGATAAATCACTACGCGTTTAGCCAAGGAAATCAAAGCCATAACGACAGGCAGCGAAAAATGTGGTTTTAGATGTACACTAGACAAATAATTTAACCTGAAGAGATCAGGTAAAATCAACTATTCTCACCAGAAATAAAACAGCAAATAACAGAATACGCTGTTTTTACTGCCCACATGGTCAAAACTTCAAACAAATGCTCATGCTCATGCAAGAGATATGTTGGAAAAACCACAAATTACATATAAAAATGGACAAACTATAAGAAAATCTAGTGGAAAAAATAAAACTAATGCGTTTTTAGTCCTAAAGGAACTTTTATATATTAAAGAAAAAAGGAAATTTTTTTAAACCTGTTTTCAATTCCAGAATTAAAAAATACAAAACTAAAATAATTATAAGCAAAAAAATTAATATATAGGGTCCGCCAAATAACTTTTTTTTGTTTTAAATGCTATAAACAAAACTCCGCAGCTTGTAGCACATAGCGCCGTCCTGTTGAAACCAAATATTGCCGATATCCTTCTCTTGAATTTTTGTGAACAAAAATTCGTTCAACATGGCCCGATAACGTGCGCCATTGACTGTAATGGCCACCCCTGAAAAATGGCCCAATTATGTCTCTGGACCAAAATCCTTACCAAACAGTGACTCGTCTTTTCAATGATTGCGTGCGGGTTTTCTGTGCCCCAAATGCGACAATTTTGCTTGTTTACATACCCGCCAAGATCAGTGAGCTTCATCTGAAAAGATGTTTTTTTTTTTGCAAAATCGGCATCTTCAGTAAGTCGATCGCAGGCCCACTTAGCGTAGCGAAAAGGTATTGGATGGTCTCTTGGCTTCAACTCCTGAACTAATTAGACTTTGTTTGGCATCATACCAAGGTCTTTATGCAAAATTCGTCTCTATGATGTCTCTGAAATGTTAAATTGTTGAGAACGACGGTGAATTGATGTTGATGGCGCTTCACGCACACTTTCTGCCACAGCAGC
The DNA here is from genome assembly GCA_030448955.1 of Trichopoda pennipes. Taxonomy (NCBI): domain Eukaryota; kingdom Metazoa; phylum Arthropoda; class Insecta; order Diptera; family Tachinidae; genus Trichopoda; species Trichopoda pennipes. The sequence continues at coordinate 3,723,827 of JASKUP010000010.1, read as the reverse complement.
ACTGTACGCACTGTTTTTAGCTTTTCACGCTTTGGTTTATCAATGAGTATGTCAGTTTCTTTTACTTTTTTTACAAGATAACGAACATGCGGAGTTGACGGTGCTTCTCTTCTTTCAAAATCCGTACGCAATTTTCGAACACATTCTGCAACATTATAATGATTTTCAAAGTAATGTCGCAATATTTCCCAGCGCTGTTCAAGCGTATGCTTGATATTGAAAATTGCTCAATTTGACTTGACTTAAAATTTAAAATAAGACAATCTACAATTTCTAAAGAAATAATTATATTTTTCAATTATTTGTTATGCATACGTTTGTATGACTCGATCGCAAGCCCACTTTTTTGAAGCATATACACAACTACATTCGTTCAGCGGAAGGATACAACTAATTATCTGTCAAATGAAACATGAGCTAAGTGTTACCATTCACGAAATAAGCACTAGTCGAAAAAACACGTTAGATGGCGGACCCTATATTGTTTTAGTACATTAATTATTAATTCAAATTGACTCAAAGTGCACAGGCTGAAGGTACAATTTTCAGGGCTTTCGAAGAGCTAATAACTTGTTAAGGGACAGAAACTTGGTGTTTAGAGCAGGGTTCGGAAATTTTCATTTATGAACATTCAAAAATCAACATTTGTGATATTTTTCATATGTAAATGAGAAATCTAAAATTTTATAAATAAAGGAACAACAAAAAATGTTCTGCTTATGTTCATGCATGAATGCATGTAACTATTTGGTTTTTGTAACATACATACACACATGAAGTGAACAACAAGAAGTTCGTCTTATTCATGTGTGATGAGTGATAAATTAGCTTCTTCTTCTCATTAGTGTTCTTTTTCATAAATGCATGTGTTCATTTATGAACGTTGAAATTTTGTAAAATTGCTCATAAACGAATGTGAAAAAATTTTCTGCCTACGATCGCAGGTTACCGTAAAATGTAGTAAAAACTCATACAAAATACAATTTTATAATATTGTTACGTTTATCCCTTTTATAAACCTTTTGTTGTGAGTTCTTTATTGCAAAATAAATAACAGTTTTTAGAGCTTTTAAATTAATAACAAGTTTATTACTTTAACTACACAAGATTGACACTACAGAACAATTTAATTAGGATGCATGTTTTTTCTTCAAGAGGTTTAATTTTACACTAACTATCTGACTATCCACTCAGACGCTGCCCTATTTATATTTGTCCATTTAAAGTCTAGAAAATTTAAGATTCTTCTACTCTCTTTGTATCACATTTTGTTGTTGTATGTTGTTTATTCGATGTATAGGCGCCTGTATGTCTGTGTGTATTTTTGTTTTTATTTTTATGCTGATAAGGTTTCTGCTTGGGATTTATTTCAAAATATTTGATGTTGTCTCGTGCAGATAAGTTTTCTTAGAAAACTACGTAGATGGTAACAGCATACATGTTTGTTGTTGTCTTGCGCGTTTATTTAGTGAACAGAAATTTGTTTTTTTTTTGCCTTGCATGCCAAGCAGTTAGTAAACAGCATATCAAATTGTTGCTGTTTGTGTATAAAATTTCTACGCAGTTTGTAAGTAGAAATTTTTTTGTTGTGCCATAAGTTTCCTTAGCAAGCCACGCAGTTCGTTAACAACACACCCAGTAGTTCGCTTTATTGCTTAATTATTTTATTTTAAAAATTAAGCAAGACACATCCGTAACAGTATATTCAAAAAGAAATTAAAAAACAAAACATTTTATTACTGCATACGCCGGCAGTTACACATTACAAAATATGTGCGTACATTTATGTACGCGAATGCTTTGCGCACATTTTTCTACGATCTTTTCATTTATGAAAAATTATCAAAATTGTAAATACTCAAATATGTTCATATAAGTGAACAATTAAATATTTTCTTATTTATTCACTTATCATTAGAAAGAAAAAATAAATCATCGCATTCACAAATGAAAAAACACAAAATATGTTGTTGTAGTCTTTCACACAAATATGAGAAGAAGCAGTTAAAAAATGAAATATACATATTCACACATGAATGAACAGTGAGTGAACATTTCGCTGCTCTTTTTTAGAGTCTCCCTACTTTTAAGTATTTTTGCCTACATTATAGTATTTTGTTTAGTTTTCTTTTAACAGAATTTACTAAAAAAAATTTAAATCATATTATGATTATATAATATAATTGTTATTAAATTTCTTCATAATCAAATAATAGTGGATAGTATTATACAAGCATTTATAAACCGTTATAATATGTTAAAACTTTAAATTTTACTAATATATTTTTATTATTATTATTATAATTAATTAGTATCACTAAATGCAACTGTAAAACACAATCATAATTATTTAGATTACTCTTATATTATGGTTATGCCGAACTGTTTGATACCTATATCTACAGTCATCACTGTACTTAACTTTTCATACACCTTAATTTATATTCCTTCATTTGATATTATTTCCCTAAAGAGTTGTGTTACTTTGTTTCTCTGAGTAACTATAATTTAACAACATGATATTTGCTATTGTACTGGAATTTTATCGTTTATACTTTTTATCAAATATTTTGCTTTATTTGAATTTCAATTAACTGTTTTTTAGTTTACTCTAAGAACTCTAAAGTTTTTTTCTTCTATTCTATTGATAATCCGTTGGGTTTGTTTTTTCAACTAATAAAAAGGAGCTCTTATTCGAACCGTAAGAGCAGGACTTTTAAAAGTGACATACCTTTGGAAGTCCGGGTCAGTCAAACTAGAATGTCCGCAAACACAAACATTTCTTTTCTAATAGGAAGCAGGCTATTTTCAAATTCCCTGCACTTAGGGCATCTTAAGTTGCTTAAAATCCACTGCATTATTAAAAAAAAAATATATATTCTATGGGTTGGCAAATATATATTAATAGATAAACTGCACACTTTTTTTTTAATTGGTGAAAGAAATTTTAGCCTGTTTTTCGATATAAAATGCATTTAAGATGATACTTCGAAACGACGCTCTAACTCTAATATCGAGATTTTTTTATTATCACTCTTATATCGGCTAGTAGTAAGTAAACTTAAACTATAATGCCTATAAAGCTTGTAATATTCATACCAAAAATTGTTCAATTTGTTCCAAGAAACAAATGTCATAATTGCTTGATGTCGTTTTATATGTTAAAAACTACCATAATCATTTATATGTAAATTTATAGTTAATAAATCATATTTTTCATAACGGGCGAACTTAAAATTACCTCAAAACAATATCTAGTTAACTAGAATTAACAATTTTATGAACAGAAAAATCTAGAAATTATGTTACAAGTTGCATATTTTTTATTAAAAATAATTATATAGAATAGCAGTTTTACGAAGTATGTCCTCCATTCAAACTCGTAATTTAAAATTAAATGCTTAAAATTTGTTTTGTTTTCCTAAATTTATTTAAATTATTTGTTTAAAAACCTTAATATTAAATTAAAAAGCAATAAATAATTTAACTACCTTAATTACATATGCATGAATAATATTATTATGTCAGCATTACTTTTTGTAAATTTATTGATGAAAAATCTTTAATATTAATTAGTCAATTTTGATTACAATTCTTTTTAAAATATTCTTGGCTTTCGCCTTGAAAAGTTGTTAGCCTTGATTTTTCAGTACCATTATTTTGGTACTGAAAAATTGGGGTGGATTTATATATTTGAATATTTTACAAAAATATGTAAATTAAAAACAAACTAAAATAATAAGAAGCCATTTATTAGTTTTCCATCTATTGTCACATTATCTTTGTATCCACACTGCACTTCAAGTATTTGCTATTGTTTGAGGTGCCTTAAGAGTATTTGGAATATTTAGTAACTTTTTGTCCACTTGGATATAAGCAACTCCAATGCCAATACCCACATTTTGATAAGCAATTGGCTAGTGTGAAATGATGCCCATATAAAATAAAATATAGTAAAATATATATACAGTCAAAGCCCGGTATAACGAATACTCAGTTTAACGAATGGCTAAATTTTGAAATTAACTACCTTATATAGCGAATGGCAAAAAAAAAAAAAATAATCCCGATTTGCCGAATTACAATGTTAAAGAACCGTTTGATTTTTGTGTGTGTGTGTTTTTGGCTTCTTTTCTTTGTTTTGAAAGAACACATGTGACGCGTTGCTTTTTTAAAGTTAGTAGTTTTAGTAGTAGATTCTCTTTTGACAACAAATTTAAGATTTTAGAAGAATGTAAAAAAGTTGTAAATCTTTCAATAATATCTCAAAAGTATGGAATAAAAAAATCTTCAATATGTACCTTAAAAAAAAATAAATTTAAAAATTACATACTATGGAAGAAAACATCAAATTACCAAGAATGGAAATGCTCTCTTCGAATGATTTTTAAGCCAGAGAAACAATCATATATCCATCAATGAAATGGTTATAAAAACAAAGGCATTAGAAATCCACAATCAAATGTACGGCTCTGATTATCATGCAAGTGATGGCTGGCTATCAAATTTTAAGAAAAGTTATGGAACAGCTTGCTAAAGCAAACCGGAGAAAAACCTTTAGCTCGGCAAGATTTAGTGCAGCCTTTTAAAAATCATTTCGATAACTTAGTAATCGAATAGAATTTAACAAGAGATGAAATTTTTAATGCCTTGAGAAGCTCTAAGACAACACCTAATGGATACTTTACTTGAAAGCAAAGTTAAAATCAGATGTTATCAAATCAAACCTCTCATGTGGGCGTAGCTCGACCTTCTGCATTTTTCTCTAAATGACAGCGCCATGTCAGTTATGAAATTTACAATCGTCTTTACGTTTGCTTTTTAATGCAATTCGATAGTTGGGAATCTTGAAGACAGATTGTAAATTATTTTTAAATTTTTATTCTGTATTACTTGTAGCTTTTTATGATTTAGCACATTCATACCAGATTTGGCAGCCATACGTAAGAATTGGTCTTATGCACATTTTAAAAAGTAGTCATTTATTTTTAAAATTCAATTTTGACTTTCTATTCAAAATGGGATACAAAGATCGTCCGCATCTGATTGCTCTAAGACGTGCACTCTCAATGTGCTCTTTGAAACTCAGTTTCTGGTCCAAAATAACTCCAAGATATTTTACGGATTTCGTAAACTCTATTTCATTACCTTGAATCCTGGGATTTTTAGTAGGAACTCTCCTAGGAGACTTGTTGTAGGGAAACAAAATGTCCTGAAATTTATCTTCATTAATCTTTATTTTCCATTTAGAAAAATATTTTGTAGTTGCTATCAAAGCGTTCTTAATCCTGTTCACAATTGAATTCGAAACTTTACCGTGACAGATTATTGCGCTGTCATCAGCATAAAATGCCACCTCGTTGCCTCTGGAAATTTTGAAATCGGAAATGTACACAGAATAAAGCAATGGTGATAGAACAGAGCCTTGGGGAACACCAGCTGGTATGCTACGCAGGGTTGATTGATTTCCGTCAACATCAACCAAAAACTTACCGTCCTTAAGGAAATTCTTTAGAAGTTTTGTTAGGTATAAGGGAATATTCATTTTGTGAAGCTTGTATAAGAGGCCTTTGTGCCAGATAGAATCAAAGGCTTTTTCCACATCTAGTAGTAGGATGCCAGTAGAGTACCTTCGGTTTTTGTTTAATTTAATAATATTAACCACTCTCTTAATCTGATGAATGGTAGAGTGTTCCGCTCTAAAACCGAACTGATAACGATGAATCAGGTTATTATCCACTACAAATGATTGGAGTCGATGATGAATAATATTTTCAAATAATTTCCCCAAGGAGCTTAATAGGCTTATTTGGCGGTAATTGGATGGAAATCTTGTATTCTTGCCTTTCTTTAGGATTGGTATAACCTTAGCTGTTTTAAAGGCACTTGGAAAGTAAGAGTTTATGATGCAGAAATTGTAAATTTTTAGTAAGCAACTTAAAGCAGTATTAGTCAGATTCTTTAACAATATATTGCTAATTTGATCTATACCCGGAGCTTTAAGGCTTTTAAGGCAGGAAATAAAATACTTTAATTCGTTCAAAGACGTCAGAGAGCGGCCATCAGGATTCGAAGAAGTGCCATTTTCCAACAGATCGAAAATGGAATTAGCTTTGCTTTCCATCGAACTGTGGAAATTTGTAGTTGTGAAATGAGCGCTTTCAAATTGATTGGCAATAATATCAGCCTTTTCTTTACTAGAATAAATCTCTTTGCCATTGACTACTAAATTTTTCATAGGGGTATTATTTCTTTTAATTTTCTTAGTAATTTTCCAGATGAACAATTTTTAAAAAGCAACAATCTACTTCTAAAAGCACTGCTTATCCTTGATAATGCACCAAGTCATCCGCCCCCATAGGAGCTAGTCGAAACAACCAAAGACGGAAAAATATGGACGCTTTATCTTCTATCTTACGTAACACCTTTAATACATTACATTACATAACACCATTAATGCTTTACAGAAATCATTTACTCAGTAAAATTGTTTCACCAAAAACAGAAATTGTCGTTGATTTTTTAAAAATCTAATTTGTACGATACAGCGTCCGTGATACATTTGGCATAGAAAAAGATAAAAAATGAGTGCTTAGAAAATTATTATAAATAAAAACAAATTTTAAATAAACGTGAAAGTATCAATTAAAGTTTTATTTCTACACAAAATTGTAAATACAATTGAATTTTTGTTTTTAAAATTGCGAACCACCATTTTTTATAAAATTTTAAGGTAAAAAAATACTATTCGATATAACGAATATCTCGGTATAACGAAAGGTCTGAATTTTACATCATACTTTAAACCGGACTTTGACTGTAATATATATATATATATATATATATATATATATATATATATATATATATATATATATATATATATATATATATAAAATATCAAGGCACCTGTAATGCTAAGGGCCTTAAAATTTTAAACAAGTAAATCCCATATCAATGTGCATACTAAAAAAAGATGGATTATAACAGTGGTAAGGCTTATGCATAGTTAAATATTATTAACACATACATATAGAACTATAATAAATAGACCTTAGATCTGAAGGCAGTGCAAAATTTTTATTATTATTATTATATAATTTTGGGGTAGCGAAGCTCGGTATTAATACTTTATTAGTAGTTTATTATTAAGTACTAGGTCTATCTTCTATACATATATATATAAATAAGTCGGGTTTTCCTTCCTGACGCTATAGCTCCAAAATGCACGAACCGATTTCCACGGTTTTGTATTGCTTGGAAATGTCTTGGTCTCTGTGAGGTTTATAGCAAAGAAAATTCAGGAAAAACTTCAAAAAAAAAATAAGGAAAACAGGGAAAATAATGTTTCGCATACAGCGCCATCTCTGATACATAGCATCTACTACAACGGCACCAGTACATGGTGTGTGAGTATTCCTCACGAAAATAAGTACGTTTCATTTTAAGTAGATGGCGCCAGTGCGTAATACATTGTTTGACAGCTACTCATGCGCACGTGAAATTGGGGTTAAAGTTATTCGTTTTTTAACAATTCAATTGGAAATCGTCAAATCAATCAAGCGTATTGTGCAAATTTTTATTCAACTTCAACAGCAGGCATTTGTCCTTAAGGTGGTAAGTTAAACTATCAAAATTATGTGGATCGTGCATTTGAGGTTAAATTCACTAGTCTTTCCATAGTCCAAAATTTCGAGAGGACGACCTGCGAATATCGGCCGCCGCACAAGACATGCAAGCCAGCAACATGTGTATTTACATAACTTAAGCGAAGAAAGACAAAATATAATAAGAGAAAATGCCCGATTGAGACAACGTGTGAGCACGCGAAGATCATTGGCATCATACAATCGCTTGGCATTCCAATTGATCCCACTGGGAACTACAGTGATGATGACAAGTTAGATATTGGACCAATGACAATATTGCAATGCGTTAAAGATCAAAAGAGAAAAACGGCTGGATTGTGCTGCGCAAGTGGAAAAGTCAAACTAGATCCATTACCTACACCATCACAGCCACTGAAACCATTGTTCGATGGAACTGATGCCATTCTATCCAACGCATCCTTGAATACAATAACTGCTTTCGCATGACTTCCTTTGGAGCTAATATCATTTGAGACTTTATGCCAACTTGCAAGGTAAAAGATTTTATTCAACCAATCACTCACACCTATCAATCACACCAACACAATCAATTACAACATGTAACAACTACACATACACCACACACTACACCATCACACGATCAAAAGTCACAACGTATTCAACGTCAGACCAAAAAACAAAAAATGTGGTTTACCAAAGAGCACTTTAATGAAACGGATAATTTGCGGACACGTATAACGCTTCGATTCAATATTTACTTTGGATTCACTTTCATTTTTTACTTAGAGAAGTTCAACTAAATTCCACTTCATTTTTGTAATCGAAATGAATTCATTACTGTTGTGCAATGAAATTAAATTTTTCCCTTTCAAATATAAAACAAAAGAAAATAACATTTTTTCATCTTTTAATCCTTAAACGAAATGTTACAAAGAACGAAGACATCTGGTAGCGAAACGGAGTTCGCTAGGTTTGCTTGTATTTTATAAAAAATTTTTAAACTTAATTGTTTATTATTTTTCAATATTTTGCCAAACCATTGGTTGGCATCTTCAAGATAAAAAATAAATTAAAAAAATTTTTTTTCTTAATAATAAACTACTAATAAAATATAACAAATAATATCTATATACAATAAAAATATAAAGTTTTTAAATCACATTGGTGCAAAACTTTATATAAATATTCAGAGTTTAACGAACACTTAGAATTTTACTCTAAAAATTTCAAGGCTTGAAATAATTTACTTACACTAATGCATGTGCATGAAAAATATTACTGCAAAACACTACGAGTAAATGCTTTGTAGAGATATATTATATTAAGATATTAAAGAATAAATTGTCCACTGCCCCAGTCTTTTTACCACAATCACATTTTCTAAATAGTACTGCTGTGGGAAGCTACACGCCAGATGTAGTAATATCTTAATGCAGATCCTCCTAATTAACACTTATTGCAATTGATGACTTATGGACAATATGATCAGTGGTTTGTTTTTTTTTTTGATAAAGATAAAAAAGTGAAAGGATACTAGAATGTCGAACTTTTACATGAAAAATAATGTTAAATTTATGCTTATGCATTTTAAAGTGCATTTTCAATTCTTTATATTTTACTTTAGTATTTCTGAGCCAACTTTGAACTATTTAAATGTCAATTACCTCTAACAGGAACAAAAAAAAATATGTTTAAAGTTTTTCCACCTACACAGACACCCACTAAGAATTTCGTGTAAATTACAATGTAACTGGTAAGCAGAAAAGAAATTCAATACATTTCTTATATTTGTTCGAACACGTACCATAACAACAAAAATCAACTACTTGGGCTAAAGGATACCATAGGAAAGCTACGGAAAACCAGACTAACAACAACAATAACAACAAAACACTATGTGCCACTAGACGGACGACAGTTGACAAATCTACAAAACAATAAAATAAATATACTCTAGTTGCAGTAACAGCAATAAAATTAAATTATTTAGGCCTTCTTTGTAAGAAATACATGTGTTATTTTATTTGAAATGTGAAAAGAAATGTTTTAAATAAAACAAAAAAAAAATAAAAAAAAATGTAACATGTAATAAGAAGACAGAAAAATTAAAACACGTAGTAGACGACAACTTGCAACGTGTCAATTTTCACGAGTGGTCAATTGGTAAAAAATACCAAGGGCTTCCCTACAAAACATTATACTAAAATGTACGTTAAAATAAATTTACATTAGAGAAATACAAATGGGAAAATGTTGTATGCTACAAGAGAAACATTGTTTTTGCTGTTTCTTTTTGCATGCCATTTCATTTCATTTCAATTCTATTTTACCTCACAAATTACAATTTACAACAATGCAAATGTATAAATGTGCAAGGCATGCATTTTTATTTTGTTTTATTTTATTTATTTTAGTTAGTTTTATTTCTGTCAGTTATTGCCACTACAAATAGAAACAAAAAAGGTATTCAATGTCACGTCCTTAAATTACAATAATCGATTTTTTTGCAATCTTGCAGCAGGGTGCAATTGTTACCTACAAAATTAAAATCCTTTTTTATAAGTCTGGCGACAGATTTGCCTAAAATTATATTTGTTTGTTTATTATCACAGTTGCTGCTTACAACGGCTGTGTTTGTTTAACTAGATGATAAATGATTTTTCTTGTTTGTTTGTTATGTTTTCTCAAACTAGCAACATCCCTTTTGCAACCTTTAACATACATACTTATAACATACAAACATACCTATGCAAACAAACAAACTCACACAATCAAGTTATCAACCAATCATTGTTGTTATTTTTCTAAGCCTACACAAAAAAATGACATCTCAATTTCTGTGTTGCGCCTAGATCCTTTAATTCAACAAATTCTCAAACAGACCTCAGGGCATATTAAGGGTTTCTTTTCTTCTAAACAGTGCTGTTGCAATAATGATAAGGACATTTATATTGTTGCATTGTAACGTTTCGTTGGTAATTGTAATTGTGTTTGTCTTCCACCCAAAGTTGGTCTTTTCTCCAGCCAAAATAGCTGTTCATGCTGCAACATAATTATGTCATTTACTTTTCTGCCTAAAATAAAAAACAAAAAAAGAATGTAGCTAAAAATCTGAGTTATTAGTACATGATCCTAAATAAACAACAACATTTTTATGTCATTTCAGTTTAAACAAATTAAGGAAATGTAATGTTTGCTATTTATTAAGACAAATTACCACCTTGTTAGATGGGGCTTAACAAATTCAATAAAATTTAAACCTTAAAAAATCATTAAGATTTTAACGCTAACTCTAAATTTTATTGGAAAATAAAAAAGGATGAAGGGGTGGTTCAAAAATTGCTTTAACTGAAAAGAAATCAAAACTCACAAACAAGATTTGTGGAGACGTTATTTAAAACATTAAAATTTAACGTTTATTCTTTCCTTTTTTAAATTAAGCCTTGTGAGAAAATTGTAAAAGTTTTTCCTCAAGCACTCGTTTTATGAAAATAGAAGTAATCCAAGTTGTTAATGCTCCTTTTGCTTGATTTGATATTAAAAAAAAAAACATATTACGAAAGACATATTACGAAAGTTGAAGTTAATAAGTGCTTATTTTGTTCAAAACTCCACTCACTTTACTCGCCTGTTTTGAGGCGTCTGAAAACGGCACTACTGAATAGTTTTCAAAACAGAATTTTATTGGATGTAAAAATTAGTCCTTCCTCCTTATCATTAACTTAAAAACTGGAAAGTGCAAACATCAGGCAGTCAATAATTACTTCTCTTTGTACTTAATATTATTTCTTTCTTAAAAATAGTGGGTCCTTTAAACATGTTGGCAAACGAACTATCTTATCAGTCGATTATAATGTCTTTATTTTCTTTGAGTAAAAAAAATCTACCAAAGCCAATAATCTTTTCTTAATCGACTATTTTTGCCTTTATTCTCAACGGTGATCAAACACGTACTCATTCTGTCATAACAACCTAAAATCGTAAGCACAATTTAAAATTTGTATTTTTTGTATTGTAGTTTTATTCTGTTCTGATTGGTTAAGAATAATGATCTGATAAGATTTCAAATGAAAAAAAAAGTTGTTTGCCAGCAGGTTTGACATTCCTGCAATTAATTTTATTGTTAATTCTTAGTATTCTTGTAGTCAGCTCTTCTATTTAATTTTTTTTATAGCTCCTTATATTGACCAGCGTGTTCGACCTGTTTCACTTCAGGCTCTTTTATAAAAGAATTTAATGTGGCTTATTGAGTCGTGATATTCAGAAAGGATAGAGCAACAGATATCGAGAACTAATACTCAATAAAAAGTAGCTAATTATAATAATAATTATTAATTAATAATTATTTATTCATATTTTTTAGTAGTTAATTAAAAAGCACTAGGTCACTATTTAATAAAAAATTTTTAAAAACATAAGCAATTTTATTTCGTGCTTGATTCCTTTAAATAAATATTTCATGATATTCTCACAAAATATTTATTACAAAAATTTTTATTAAAAAATAAACATCTTATGATATTCTCAGAAAACATTTTTCAAATAAAAATAAAAATATTTGAAATGCATTGTGATTGCATTGCAATTTCACTATTGCTCAAATAGCTCATCAGTGAATTTTACCCCAATATTGGATAGAAAAACCTAAGAGTTTTATATCCAAATCCAAACTGATTCTATGAGAGTTTTTCATAAAATCAACACAGCATATACAGCAAGACTCAAAGACACCTCCATACAAACACTATAAAACATTTCAAAACAACAAAAAACATTGTTTATTTTCAATAATTTCTACATAAGGGTTTCCATTGGAAACCATTCATATGTAATTTGAAAATTCCAGAAAATAAAAAATATTTGTAAATAATTTTACAAAATTATAAAAAAAGCAACGGGCACATGCAATGGAAATAAGTAATTTATATACAATATAAATAATTCAATATAAATGATTCCGAATAATTATAAATTACTAATTTTTTAAAACTTTTATTTTTTATTATTTTTTCGATATTTTGAAAAAATAATGAACAAACAAAAAATTATATAACAACAAAAAAAAAAATAAAAAATAAAAAATAATTTCCGGAAGAAATTTCCACAGGAAAGCGAAATATTGAAAAAATATAGTGTTAAATTTATTTAAAAAAGACCGCTACAAAAATTAATAATTATTTATTTATTATTAAGTTAAAAATGATGGGCAAATGATCAAATTTCAAAAATTGAGCTGTCTTTCTTTGACATTTATTTACGTTTATTTACAAAAAAGGTGATACATTTTAAGCATTATACTCTTAAGCACTCAATATTAGTTGTGAAGATTTACTATCAAAATTGTAATAATTAAATATTTGAGGAACTTCTCCTTATAATCAGACTCCTTCTGAGAATGTGTGCGTAAAGTGATCCCTAACATTGAGCTTTACGGTATTGTTGCTGATAATAAACCTGTTATGATTGAGTATCACACTCATGAATTTTTCTTATATATTTATAAATTTCTTATACTTTAAACTTTTTTGTTCAATACCAAGTATTTATGGCGGTAACCGCTTGGGCTCAAGCATGCTTCGCCAAGAAAACGTTAATTTTGAATACATACAGGGCGCCGAACAGAATAATAAAACACGCCAGAGTATATAATACAAATTATTGTTTTATTATTGATCGGAGGAGAAAAGTTACTGCCGTAAAAAAACCACACCAATGCTCTCGTAGTGGCCGCAGTGATGTAAACATAGCCGCTGTACAAAAACGAGTATGTTAAGTTCGACCCTGGAACATTAACTCTTCGACGTTCGTAACAATTGGACATCACTAGATGCCACATTTTGCATAAAGGTCATCCTCTTCATACTTATAAAGTTCAAGTTCCATTGTTTGCATCGATCGTTTACGAAGTGGCTGTTTGAAAAACTTAAGAACAAAAACCAAAATCATATTTAGTGATGAGGCTCAGCGCTAATGTTAAAAAAAGTTTATGTAAATAAACAAAATTGTCGCATGTAGCCCTTGAAAAATAATTCCATTCAAGGAAAGTGAACGTATGGTGCGGTTTGTGATCAGGCAAAACTAAACTATTTTTTTTTGTTTTTTTTATAAAGAGAAGTAGCACTTCAGGCAACAATGCCCATTTAGTCAAGTACCGTGCTAGTTTCTTTAGGAAAGGGATAGAGAAGAGATGAAACAGGCGGTGAAAGTAGAAGGATAGTCGAAAATTAACTGTCGTATAAGACAGCACAGCGACCAGTGACTATGTCTTCATCACTAAACAGCCCCACTGACAGTCAATTTTTATTTTTTTAGTGAAAAAAAACCAAGGTCTTCGTTGGGAATCGAACCCACAACCCCCATACTGACAAGCTAGTACAATACCTACTAGCCTACAGGGGCACCTAATGCCCCATAATGCCCCATAAATTTTTGATTTGGTTATGTCTATTGCCCGCCTCGTTCTTGTGAATTTACACAGCTGAAATAATATCTCTGGGATTACCTTAAAGACTTGGTTTACTTGAACAACCCACACACAACTAACGCTCTGAAAGACAAAATTCGACACAATATTGATGACGAAGCTTTGTTGCAAAATGTGTATTAAGATTTTGTGAAAAGAGGGGAAGTCTGCCGACATTTGCCCGACATCATTCATAGTGCCCTTAATTCTACTTTACATTGTATGTGTGTTTTACTCTAATAAAAGAGGTTTACTTAAAATGTTAAAATTAACAGGGGGATTTATATCTGGAAATCCGAGATTTTTGCTTCTATATGCTCTCTATTATTTTACGCTTTTTAAGAGAACAAATATCTATGTTCTCTTCTCTTCATCATTTGAACCTTTTTTCAATAGCGTAAATTTAAATATTGTTATGCTTTAGGGAAACGATTTATTTACGAATATAAAAATTGTCAATTTCATTCCTGTCTCTTAAACCAACAAACAGTGAACAGTGAAATAAAAAAAAAAGCAAATATGAAATACATACTTATTTGCCCAAGGTATTAAGGATAAAATTTAAAAGAAGCAAATTTAACATAGAGTAATGCGTTCACATTTAACGTTCCGTTTCATTTAGAGAAACAACGTTTCAAGCATACAGAGGAAAAACTAAGAACATTTAAATTTTGTCTATGGTTAAATACTTTTTGTGTTTGTACTATTTAAATGTTTTATGGCTTCTTTAATGGTTTTTAAACCAATGTCACAAAACCATATACATAAATACATATACGACGGCTATAACTCTTAACGATAACTAAATGTTTAGCTACTTCTTTGGCTGCCGTTAATGTTGCAAGAAAATATTTCCTAACATTGTGCTTTTACGATGTTGGGCTGTTTATACTTATGTATGTATGAGCAGCAGCAGCAGCATGCTTCATAAAATTATTGTTTACATTTAAGATTTATTTTATTTTGTTTTTTTTTTGTTTTTGTTGGATTTTATGCCAGTGATTTGTTGTTGTAATTGTTTAGATTTTTTTATGGAAAGTTTTAGCTACCAGTAGTGTTGGTGTCATAATCATTAATAGTTACATGAACAATTTAAATGATTTAATATAATCATATGTTATATGCTGCCTCTTATCAGACATAATCGCTAAGATAAATAGACTGCATTAATAGATGAGATGACATTGTATTGATAACAATCGCCCACACATATGTTTAACTATATATTTTTTTTTTTTGCTTACACAGAGGGCGTAATGATTAACGTTTCATAACCGTAAGAAATATGTAAAGTGAAAGTATGGAATTTTTCAATAAAAATTTTATAAAAATAATAAATATGGTGCGTCAAACAGTAATTAATTAATAGCAAATTTAATAGCACTTTAATGCTGGAAAGTTTTGAAATAAAACATATTAAATTAAATAATTCGTTGAAATCACAATCCTTTGTAAATTGTTTTTTATATCACATATAACGCTGGCATAGTTTATATTGCTAAACATCTAAAAACACCATAATTTTAAAAATCACAAGAAAATGAAATAAAAAGAAATTTTCAAATTAAATTACCAAACTATATAAATAATTATTAATCTTAGTAGCGGTTTTTTTTTTTAATTTAACGCTATATTTTTTCAATATTTCTCTTTCCTCTGGAAAACTTCTTCAGGAAATTAATTTTATAACAACAGAAATTATTAACAATTATGAAAAATAACTTTTTCCTGTTGCAAATATTAACGTAGAAATTACTAAAAATATTTGTACAACGACTAAGCACACTTACAACAGGTTGTGGAAAGTCAACTCTTTTTATTTTATTTTTATAAAAGCTTGTAAAACGCATATGAAAATACTTACGTAAATTAATATTTTAATATAATTAAAAGTATAAATGTCCAATACTTATATCGGTTTTTTCAACAAGATGTTTGTTTTTCAATTGCGGCAACACCAACAACATGATAGTTTTGACATTTACTTAACGTATTAAACGTATTCGTAGTAGATGCTTTGGGGAATTGTTACAATGAATTCAATTTTGCATGAAAATCGCATACATTTCGTAAAATTCGTAATATTTTCGGACAACATAATCGTCCTTCAGAGCCAGCTATTAAGAATTTGGTCGTTCAATTTGAGTCGACAGGCTCGATAGAAAACGTGGGCACACCAACGCGTGTTCGACCGGATCGTCAAACTGAAAACATCGGAACTCAGAGCAACAGTGTTGTAGCAGATCCAAATTTGTCAATTCCTCGACGTTCTCAACTATGGGGGCTATATGAAACCACCACATGGCAAATTTTGCGTAAGTATTTGACTTTGAAGCCGCATAGTTACACGATAATCAGCAGTTAAGTGGCCAGTCAGAACGTGTAATTTAACATCACCGGATTATTTGTTGTGGCACAGGACTGAGTCTATGCGGAGCCAATCGAATCGATTTCAGCTTTAAAACTCAAAATCCGTAATGTGATTAGTGAAATAAGACCACCGTTTCGCCAAAAAGTGATTAAAAACTTTGATTAAAGAAGCGACATCTGTCAGTGTGCTCGTGATGGACATTTGCCAGATATCATTTTTCATTCATAATTTCCGAACTTTTCTCTTCGCAATACAATAAAAGTTTAAATCATCTTATCTAAATATTTTATCTTATTTTGTTTTATTTTGTTTTAGAAAACAAACATCTTGTTGAAAAAACTTTTATTAGCCACATATATAGTCAGATATTAGAACCACAGGCGTGGTAATTAAAATTTATTCGATATGTGCTTGGATTTTCCGACGGGGCTAAAATTACTTTTATTTGGGCGACGGTCGACGGAAAACCGTACCCAAATATAAGTAAAATTTATTCCTCTATTAATTAAATTAAAAATTTGATGATGCGCAGAGGAGTATTGATCTAAACAGTTGGCCCAAATTATTTATGATTTTTGAATTAAAGTTTAGGTTTTCAATCCATTTAAATTAATATCATAACATATATATTTAATTATAAGCGGAACGTCAGAAGAAAGATATTTGATGAAAAAAGTTTCTGTTCTTTTGTAGTTTTTGTGTACTACGGTTCAAGTCCTTAGGAAAGATTCCTTTCTGTTCAGATTTTTTGAGGAGTTTTTATATCTGTTGCAGCATTGCAGACTTTTCAGTCGAAGATTATCTATATATGATAGTGCGTTTAATTTTTACTATACTTCCATTACAAGGTTTTTTATTTTTCTTTAACCATTAAATTTTAGTTTTTATGTATCCCATTTTTTGCATTATGATATCAATAGCTTAAAAAGGATTCGAATTGCTCTTCACAGGTAAGGTAAGAATGATGTTGGATTTCACTACATTTTTATAACTATTCCATTAGTATTTTTGATTAAATTATAATCACCCCAGGAAAGCCTATTTATTTATAGTTTAATAAAATAATTTTCAATTTTATCTCGTGCTTGATTCCTTTAAATAAATATTTCATGATATTCATGAGAAGCACGAGATATAATTGCTTATATTGAAAATGATTCCGAATAATTATAAATAACTTAAAATAATTTTCTTCATAATATTTGCTTTATTTCATGAAATATTTGCGTTAAGCTTGGGTTACTGCTTCACTTCCCTTGATGCCTTTCTTGCGGTTATGGAAACTTCTCTAGGATAAAATATTTTTTGTATTTTGTAGCAATTAATAATAAGATACACATTTTTGTTTCAAATTCATATTACTTTCAGCGCTAAAGTTATTATAAGTTATATTACGGCAGTAACTTACTCCTTTAGAACAAGAAGCTAACTAGGCGTGTTTTATTATTCTACTCTGCGCCCTGTTATTAACAGAGTAGCGAAGTGTTCACTCACTGTTCATACATGTATGAATATGTACATTTCATTTTTTAGCCGCTTCTTCTCATACATGTGTGAGAGACTGAAAAATATTTTGCGTTTTCTCATTTATGAATGCGACGATTTATTTTTTCTTTCTATTCATAAGTGAAAAAATGAGAAACATACAAGTGTTCATTTTTGAATATGTACAATTTTGATAATTTTTCATAAATGAAAAGGTCGTAAAAATATGTGCGTTAAGTATTCGCGTACATGAACCCACATATTTGATAATGCGCAATTGTCGGCGTATGCAGGAAAAAATGTTTTTTTTTTTATTTCTTTTAGAATATATTGCAATATTGTGTTTTAAGTTAATATGTACCCATGTGTTTTTACTACATTTTACGGTAAACTGCGATCGTAGGTAGAAAATTTTTTCATGTTCATTTATGAGAAATTTTATAAAATTTCAACATTCATAAATGAACATGTACATTTATGAAAAATAACATTAATGAGAAGAAGCTGATTTATCATTTATCACATATGAATAAGACTAATAATTCTTGTTGTGCGCATTCATGTATGAACATAAGCAGAACATTTTTTCTTGTTCGTTCATGCGCGTGAAAAATAAATATAAAATTTTAGATTTCTCATTTATGAAAAATATCATGAATGTTGATTTTTGAATGTTCATAATTGAAAAATTCTGAACCCTGGTTATTAATTATTTAAACCTTTTTCTCTAAGTACGCTTGAGGATAAGCGATTATCGCCCAGAATGATTGGTACTGATTACAGAAAAATATGTTACTAATTTATAACACTGCTTCACAGCTAACTTTATGCTATTCTAGAATTATTTTCCTGTACTATTTGAAATAATTATTAACTACTTTCAAAAACTAAGCAACGGCGTTAACTTTTGAAAACCTTCTTCTTGTTGTAAATTTTTTAACAAATTGTTCTAACATAAATATCTATTTAAGATATACTTTATTTGATAATATTAAAAACAGTTGTTAAAGGCTTCCATTTCACACAAAATAACAATAAAAATACATGTCATTTTCTAAACTTTTGTGATTTTAAAAATGTCCTTGATCTGCAACTCGCAGCTTAAAATTTAACTTTCAAAATATAACAACGATTTTTTTTTTGTTCATTTACCTGCACATTTATTTTTTAAAATTTCTTTAAATACATTATCGCCATTTTAGCATCACACAGAGTATTTAAATCCTCTGAGGTTAAAGTTTAATGCTTTAAAAATGTTGGGCATACAAGAGCTAAAGTTTCGTAGTAATAACAACCTAAGGGACAATGCAGACTCAGCTAGTAGTATATAGGTACAATAACCTATAGTGATATTTCATGTGTAAAATCAATTGTTATTTGCAAAATTTTTGCATTATTTTTTAAAATTCGACTGCTGCAGAAGCCATTTTATTGAAAATTGGAATTACCCAATTTAAATGCACAATCTAAGTGTTTCATAAAAATTGCAATGAAGTCATACCATTTTTTAGAACCTACAAATATGGAAAAATAGAAAGTAAGAAAAACACAAATGATAATTTGTAAATTTAAAGATTTATTAAAAAAATGTTTTTTAAATTATTAAATCAAATAGATTTACTTAAGTTGTTCAATAAATTTCGCCTCACCCTAAAATTTGTTAAAAGAAAAATCTAAAATATTGAATCTAAAACGAGTAAAATGTACACAGTATAGTTGTGGTATTTTAACAAAATGAAAATGTTTCATTTTACGTGTGTATATATATGTAGGTATGTATGATAACACACGAAGCTATTTACGTTTGTGTAAATATAAAATGTTATGTGTGTATACGAGTGTATGTGTATAATATAAGAAATTGAAATATACGAGTAATGAAATAACTTTCCGCAGCTTATCTTTACCAGAACAGAACAAACATTGACGCCCTTAAAATGCTGCTGGCTTTCTGTTGTTTTTAAAAACCCTCAGTTGCCCATTCACAGCCTCAACAACGTTAAAGTTCGAATGTAGTGTTGTTACGTTAGTCTACGGGAAGTAAATGTTTGTGTTGTTTTTCCAATATGAGAATTTTGTTATCAACCACAAATGTTCCATTCTATAACATGCAACATTTACCCAGACACCAGTTTATAATGGCGATAATAATGTTGTTCTGCAGTTAGGCTGTTACATTTGAAGGCAAGTAACGGGGGATTGTCTTCTTTCTATTTGCTGCCGTTGTTAACATATTTGAAATATTAGTTATATATCATGTTGATAGCTTTGCTAAGCGCTTCTGTTTATTCACAGTAACACATGCAGATACATAATAATAAATACAATATAATTTTAAGGGATAATACAATAAAATAAAATATAGATATTTAAGGTATGATGCTTAATTGGTGCTTTGAACATTTTTCCTTTTTAAATTAATTTAACAATTACACTACAGTGAAAAACTTTCAATGAAGAAAAAATACAAATTTAATGGCCGGTTAAAAAATAAACGAATAACATTTCCCTCGTATTAAGAAAGCCTGATAACAACATTTTTGAACATGGAAATCAAAACTCATTAGCGTACCTTTGCTCACAGACTCAACACACTAGGTGTGAGAGGTGACGATGCCTCTTAGATTTTAAATAAATTATCACCGAAATTGCTCTGTGGATCAAAAAATATTGTATCTCATGTGTTGAACGAGGAGTCT
This sequence comes from Trichopoda pennipes, assembly GCA_030448955.1. Lineage (NCBI taxonomy): Eukaryota > Metazoa > Arthropoda > Insecta > Diptera > Tachinidae > Trichopoda > Trichopoda pennipes. The sequence continues at coordinate 3,703,199 of JASKUP010000010.1, read as the reverse complement.
CATAATAATAAGACTATCGTAAGTAATACAGTGCCTATCTAAAAAGGCCCTAAATTTAGACCTGATGTGCAACTCAGCACATTAAGCTATTAAAATGAAAACCTGCGTAGTTGTTATCATTTAAAATCATAAATACTATTGAATAAATAATATTATTACGTTTATTGCTTTTAATAATAAGTAACAACGCTTTACTTTAGAACTTTAGAGTTTTAAATTAAGTTAAACAATTTATTTACTTTCAATACACGCAAAGTAAACACGATGGTACCTTGTTGTCTTTACTCACTGATTAATCACAGTAATCAGCGCCCTTACAGCCGCTCCAAGCGGTCGCCGCACACACAAGAATATTCTACTTTAACATCACTCCATATTATTGTTGTTATTATGATTCAGTTTAGGCTCCTGCTTGTTTTGTTCTGTGTTAGTTCTGTTGTTTATCTTATTTGTTAGTATTTATATAAGCATGTTGTTGTTATCTTGTGTGCATAAGATTTCTTTAAAAACTACTTAGTTTGTAAAATGCACAGTATATCGTTTCGTTAACTTTTTTACTGATAATTATTTTCTTTTAAATCTTACTAAATCATCTTCGTAACAATATATTGACTTTAGTTTATATTATCATTACAAGGATTAATGTATTTTTCTCAGTTTAAAATTGGTTCAAATCAGTTTTTCTGTTATCGAAGCTCTTATTCGTTTTAATTTTATAAGGCTTTAGTTTTTAATATAACGCAAAAATTATTAATTATTGTTTTCTAAACCGATAAAATAGAGACACATAGAAAAAATATAAAAATCATTTTAAAATTATTTTACCACTAAAAACAACAATTTCATTTTTAGAGTAATTTTTTGTAATAAAAATAATTGCAAATGCCTTTTTGTAGCTGAACTCAAAGTTGAAGATACATTTTTTATCAATACCCAAGGTAGTATTAGTTAGAACGACTTTCAAACACAGTTAAGGCCAAAAGGATAAATTTCATTTTTAATCTCTATTTCTTACAAGAGCCGAAAGCAGGCATAACCGTACACCTTTTAAAGGAATATGCAAGTAACGGGAGTTTATCATCATTTTGAAAAATCACAATTTGATAAAGGGGTGACTTTAAAAACTAGTTTTCCAAAAACAGTTTTTAGGGAGTTTAGTTTTCTTTCCGCTTTTTAGGGGATTTTTTTTTTTTGCAAATATTAACGTTAGAGTTAGAAAAAGTAAACCTCGCCAAATAAAACTAACTCTTTTACCGGGTGACATTGCTAGAATAATAACGGTTGGATTTTAAATGAGAGACTCTGTATTTCTATTCAAAAGTGGTGGTGGTAGTGGTGGTGGTATCTAACGCCGTATGCCAATAATGCGTTAACATTATTTCCACACTGCAAACAAAAAGTTTTTCTAATCGAATATAACAGCTGTAGTATTGTTGGGAATTTCCCATTGCAGATTAATTCTTTTTTCTGTAACGTTTACAATTTGGTGACTGTAACATTAATGTCATTTTGATTTGTTTTTCGAAAGAAAAGAGAAAAAGTTTTATTTGTTCAACATCATATTAAATCATTGGTAAATCTGCACAATTTTTTTTAGTTGTTGTTGCTGCCGTAGTTAATATTTTTTTTTTACACTTTTCTGTTAACGCTTGAATTATTTAAAATTGAATTTGAATTGAATATTTATTACTCTTACATATTTCGCTTGTTTATTCATTATTCTTCTCCAGTTGAGTCTTGTGTAGTAAAATGAAAGTGAAAAGTACATATTTACAAATAATTCTCAAAATTGTTAATTCAATTGAAATTGATAGCAAATAGCGCTCCTTGACAATGCGATGAAAAGTTTTAAACGACTTAAGCAAAAAAGGAAAGGAATTATGAAATAAAAATCGAATTTTAACAATTAGATTGAACAATAAATATCTTTTTTCTTTTCTAAGATCTTTTTTATATATTTTTCTTCTCGATATTTCACTTTCCTTTGGAAAGCTTCTTCAGGAAAAAATTTGTTAATAATTTTTTGTTTTCAAAAATATAAAAATTTTTTCCTAAAGAAGCTTTCCAAAGGAAAACGAAATATCGAGAAGAAAAAATATATAAAAAAGATCTTAAAAAAGAAAAAAGATATTTATTAAAGATAAAAAAGATCGTTTAAAAAAACTATAAAAATTAGATTGAACATTACTAAAATTTTTTAAAAAACGATATAAATGTAGATAGATACGAAGAATGAAATGGAATATAGCAGGACAACGGTATATGACATGTTAGCATAATGAACGTAAATATCAGAATTCTATTACTTTAGATTTTATATATAAATTGGAGCTTGGACCAAACTATTGAAGAAACTTTGAGGTTATAAGTTTTGCTAGAATAGTTTATTATTATACAAAGATTGAGGAAATGATATAATTTTCGTTTAAGTTAATAAGAAATACTTTTTTCAAAATACAATCTTTAAAATCTTTTTGTAACTAAAAGATAATAAAAAAATAATAATTTTTTTAGATAGTTATCATTTCATTCATTTTCGAATGTATATATCGTTTATTAAGGGTTTATTGAAGCTTAAGCCGATATTTGAACAGTCTTCTTAATAAAATTAATACTCATATGCTTGATAAAAATAAAAAGCATATGGACGTTCCTGAATGAGATGTTCCTGTTTAGCGTCTAGCACTTTAAACTTCATTATTATTCTATTTATTGTTGTATTATGCTTTTAATAATGAAATTATAAACAGTACTTTGTCGAAATCATATCCTTAAACATGAGGCATGGAAAAGGCTGTAATTTAGTATCGGGGTTCACAACAAGAAGTTTGTTTTTTATTTGTGGCAACACCAACAACATGATAGTTTTGACATTTAGTTTTTTGACGTATTCGTAGTAAATGCATTGGCAATTGTTACAATGAATTCAATTTCGCACGAAAATCGCATTAAAATAATTAAAATCCACTATGAAAATGGTAGTTCTGTTAAACTAGATTTCGTAAAATATGCGATATTTTTGGACAACATAATCGTAATTCTGAGACGGCTGTCAAGAATTTGGTCGTTAAATTTTGGTCGACACCAACGAACACCAACGAAAGCCGTTTTCGACCGGATCAATCAACTGAAAACATCGCAGCCGTGTGCCACAGTGTTAATTCGTCAATTCCTCGACGTTCTCAACAATTGGGATTATCCAACACCACCACATGGAGTATTTAACTTTGAAGCCTTACAAGGTTCAACTGGTGCAGGAGTTGAAGCCGATCGACCATTCACATCGTCGTGGATTCGCTTAATTCATTCAGGTACAATTTATGGAAAAAACATTTTTTCAGACGAAGCCCATTTTCACTTGTTAGAGTATGTCAACAAGCAAAGTTACCACATTTGGAATTCTGAAATTCATAGAGCGGTTATTGAGAAGACTTTGCATGCTCAATGTGTCAATGTATGGTGAGCTATGTGGTCTGGAGGCGTGGGCCGTTTTTTCAAGGATAAGGCTGGAATTGCGGTAACCGTAAATGCTTTACGCTATGGCGAGATGCTAACAACTCAATTTTAGACCTATTTTTGGCTATGTGGATATCATAGGTATGTGCTTTCAACATGTCACACAGCTAATGAATCAATCAATTTATTTAAAAAACAAATTACTTCTTGAAAAACCCATTACTAAAATAGCTAAAGTCAAAAGATAACATTACAATTTGAAAAGTTAAAAATGAAAAGTTAAAAATGCAAAAATATTTCCAAATTAATTATGTAGTCGTTTCATCAAAACCAGTCTTTAATTTAGCAGCAATCTATTCTGAGCTTTAAAACTCAATTAAAAAATTTTTCGTGTTATCTCTATAACTTTTCAAGAACTAATTGCACTGATTACCAGCTAAATATTAATGTACTTGCAATAGGTTTTAAAGATAAAGAAGCAAGATTGCTGGTTATAAATCTGCCATTATATGGCTCGATTTCTATAAGATGAACAAATACTTTTGAAAAGAGAAAATTGCAACAAAGTTGCAGGACGTAGGACTTAGGACTTGGTGGCATAAACTTGTTAACGAATAATTATAATTTGTTAAGATGTAACAAAAGTTCTCAGTTAAAAAGACTGTATAGCATAATGTCTGCAGACAACGTACATTTTTCAAACACCGACGAAAACTTTCAAGCAGCATGCTGATATTTAAAGGACCACATATAAAACACAGCATTAAGGTTAATAAACTTTTCATATAAAAGATTGGCACTTCAAATCTCAAAGTTAAATAACTAAGAAAATATCTTGTTTTGTGTCGTCTACTTGTATAATTCTTGTAAAACTAAAAATGCTCAAACCAAATTAATAATTAAATAAGTGAAAATAATTAAAAACAGGAAAAGCCAAACTTTCTTATCAATAAGTGCGTTATTACTAAGATTTTTTTTTAATTTTGTAATAAATGTATTAAGTAATGTTCTTTGAACATTAACTAAAGTTTTAACAAAACCTTTTATAGTTTAAGTTTTTATTTTCTTCATTAAATTCAAATTTTTTAAACCAAATAATTTTTTTTGGTTTAACATAAAATTTATCTCATTTAACGGAGTTGTAGTGTAAAGGTCTTTATTTGGTTCCTTAACCATAATGAAACTTTCCCACAACAATTACAATAATTTACTATTTCAACAGTTCGTTGGTTGAGTGTTTGTGTTTTTGTTTATTTGCTTAAGTTGAGTTGACTAAGTGTATTCGAACAGAGCCTTTTTAAGCGTAACAAGGACAAGTATCAATGAATAAATTATAGTCGTTATTATTATTGTTATTTCCATTTAACAAGAAACAAGTGTTAAAAGTCACGCGCCCATTTCTAAGATGCTTTTCTATACGTTATCAAAAGTTAGCCCAAGGCATAGAACACTCTGCTACCAAACGATACACAATAAGCAAACAAACAAACAAACATCCAAAATGTTTATCCAAAGCGTGCAGTTGCAAATTGACTTGATTATTTTGTCAAATAGAAACGAAAGCAGCACATTCCCCTTTTTTCATACAATAACAAGTGCAAAAGGACGTGTTGCCCAAAAGGAGTTGGAGTAAAATTTTATTTCCACAGTGCCTTAATTCATTCATGTTTACAATATCCTTGTTTGTTATGCTTAAGGGGGCTAAAAATCCACAAAGTGCTTACGAACGCATTTATGTTAACGTATGTGTGCGTATGTGCGTTAACCACTCTCATCATCTACATCGTCCTGCTACATAGAAGGAAAAACACAATTCATTTATACAAGTGGAATTTCAAGCAAAATAAAAAATTTGTTTTTACAGTGATTTCAAAAGCTCTCAATTGTCCATACAAAATAAAACCGAAAGAAAAAACAGAGAGGTGGGCCTGTTAATGGTTTCATGTTGCCACCCTAAACAAGTAACTCACAGCATACGAATGGATATTTGCCTTGATATTAATGCCACACGCCACAATCTATAATATTACCGCACGCACACAAACATTCATACACATGTAGGCATACACATTTTTAACGCCCTTGTTGTTCAACAGTTCCCAAAGAAATATAAATTCTATATCAAAGCAAAATTAAACAAAACAACAAAAAAAAAATCTATTCATGACCAAAAAGAAATTTCATTATATGACAATTTGGCAGGGAATCAGTACTTTATTTGCGTAAAAGAGCATTAAACAAGGCGTATCAGATTTCATTATATTTCTCAATTTGTTTATAATTTTTTTCGACAGTTAGTTATTGTGTGTTACTGTTTGATAAAGTTAAGGTTTCTTTGTAATCGTTGTGTTAGTAGTTGCAACAAGAGGGATGGGGGGCAAAGACAAATATCACGAATTTCAATTCCTTTTTTTTTTTTTAATATTGCTACGCAAAAGAAAGATGAATTCAAATTAAAAAGAGCAGTGAATTCAATTTTAATAATATTAAAACTTTACGTTTGATATCAGTTAATGAGCAAGAAAATTTTTAAAATGCTGAGCTTTTAGTTTACAGATATCAAAGTGAATTTGAATTAATTTTCTTATAACTTTATTTTATTATCATTTAAGGTTTGGTTTAAAAATCGCCGCGCTAAATGCCGCCAACAATTACAACAGCAGCAACAATCGAACAGCTTGAGTAACTCGAAATCGGTGAATTCGGGTTCTGGCTCCGCCTCGTGTTCTTCATCTTCCTCACGCAATACATCGAATAATGGCAACAGCAATTCCAATTCAACGAATTCTTCCAAATCCAATAATCATCATGCGTCGTCTGCCAATAGCAACAATAATAACAACAAATCAAATAACAATTCATCGAATAATAATTCCTCCTCGCAGGGCTCATCAGCCGCAGCGGCTGCAGCAGCGGTGGCACAATCGATTAAGTCACACCACAGTTCCTTCCACAATTCCTCCTCATCTGCGTCCGCCGTTACGCCCACCAGCTCCTCGGCAGTCTCTCACTTGCATCACATGGCCGGCGGTAGTGTGGCTTCGGGGTCTGTCGCTGGTCTAAATACTTCAGGCGGTGCTAATCATCAGAATTCTTCCCCTTTATTACCCACACCTGCCACCTCTGTCAGTCCGGTTAGTATTGTATGCAAAAAAGAACATATGGGTGGTTCCGGCTACTCCGGCTCAAATGTTGATGCTTTGCGTGGCTCATCCTATGATACACTCAAGGAGTCCGGTGGCGATATTAGCTCTAGCTCTCACCATCATAGCATTTATGGCACAGCCGCTTCGGCAAATCCTCGACTTTTACAGCCGGGTGGCAATATAACGCCCATGGACTCAAATTCTAGCATAACCACACCCTCACCTCCTATTACACCCATGTCACCACAATCGGCGGCTGCAGCCCATGCTGCCCAATCGGCCCAGTCGGCTCATCATTCTGCCGCCCATTCGGCTGCCTATATGTCAAATCATGACTCTTACAACTTTTGGCATAATCAATACCAACAATATCCCAACAACTATGCCCAAGCGCCGAGCTACTACTCGCAAATGGAATATTTTAGCAACCAAAATCAAGTCAACTATAACATGGGTCATTCGGGCTACTCGGCTGCTACTAACTTTGGCCTCTCACCCAGTCCCTCATTCACGGGCACTGTTTCGGCGCAAGCCTTTTCCCAGAATAGTTTAGACTACATGACGCCTCAGGACAAATATGTCAATATGGTGTAGAATCTGCTGATGCAATATTGCGGTAGCAAATCTGATGATGATTCAGCCAGTGGTTCATATGTCCTAAATAAGACGCCGTTTGAATTTGCATAAATAAATGAAATTAATAAAATCATTTTAAAGCGATTTTTGTATAATCTAAAATTCGCCAGAAACCATTTAAACATATCGTACGCAAGAAGATTCTAATTGGAAGAGAGCAAATTAATATTTTAGCAAAAAAAAAAACAAAAAAAGAAAAAACATTAAAAAGGATCCTTTAAAGGAAACAACAGGGTTTTTTCAAACTTTATTTTGTCAGCAGTTTTTGAGAATTATTTCTTACTGGAAGGGGAAGTTTTATAAGTATAAAATGAAAATAAAAATAAAATAATTTCCTGACCAAAGTTGTTACCCTATAAATATTATTTTGATTTCTTCTTTTTTTAAATATGTTGGCTAACAAAATAATGTAATTTTCATATTACAATCCTGTTGTCTCCTTGAAAATTATTCTTGTTTTAATAATTTCTAATGTGTAAATATCTATGATTATTTTTTTTTTATTATTATTAAACAGCCAAGATCAACGAAAATCGAGTGATAAGAAACAAATAATTTATCTCATAATTATAAAGTAATTTTAAAAACATATTCTGATTCCAATATTCAATCGAAAAACAGACAATTATAAATATCAAAACAAAATCCAATCCAAACTCGTCTCGTGTTTATAATTATTTTTTATTTCAATTGCTTTACAGTATTTTAAGATAATCAATTTTATTATAATTTTAGCCCCGATACTAAAACTCTCCCTTGCAAGTATTACCCAACCCAAAACCTAAAAACAAATTGTATATGATGATCAAATCTATGAGATGAACAAATGAAATTAGATTTTAAACAATATTATTAACAAAACTATATAAATAATGTCCTTTTAATTGTATTTCATATCACTAATATTAAAAACAAAATAAAAACTAAATAAAAAAATATAGAAATTATAAATAGATTTTGTATAAAGTAATAATAAAAAATAAAAAATTTTCTAATATATGTAAAAATTAAAAAGTAACAAAAAACTCATTATAAATAGCAAAAAAAAGTTCAAATCTTTAAAAAAATATATAAAAAAAATATATATATTTCATAATATTAAAATTATAAACATAATTCTAAATATTAAAAGAAATTATAAACCACAAGTTCTTAAATATTTTTAGTAACTAGTTAATTTTATTTAGACGTTGTATATTAAACTCGTAAAGTAAACTCGCCCCTTTTATCCCTAAAAGAAACAAACACCCCCTCTTAAGATATCTGTAAGTGTATTCTCTATCTAATAAAGCAAAAAAAAAACACAACTAATAGTTAATAATCTGTGTACAAAAACAAAATATTATATACAAATAATGACTAAAAAGAAATTATTATTATTATTAAAATAATAAGAATGTTTTCTCGAACGGTAATAAAATTTTCTTTCAGTTTTTTTTATAAATTCTTTTATTTTTCTTGTAAAACTTTATTTTCATTCTGTTCTCCGAAATTGGAAATTTGTTTAATACAAAATTTTTTTTATCTTTTTTTTCCGACAAATCAACTTGTAAAAATTTAAATGACAGATTGAGCATTTATTTTTGGGAAAATGTAGGAAACCATGCTAAAAGAATGTTGTTAACATAAGTTGTTGCTGTTTAAAGCTTTACATTTCTACGATATATTGCCAAGCAAGGAAAATGCAATACAAAAGAACTAACTAATACAATTTTCATGTTTCCCACCCCTTTAAGCAACGTTTGACTAACTAATCCTTAGTACATGATGTGTTTACTTTTTCATCATAGATGTGATAGCATATCTATTTTTTGCAATATGTTTCAACGCCAATTAATTTTTCGGGGTATGCGTGATAAGATTTACGTCAGTACCTAGCTGTGTAAGCCATATCCTGACGGTGGATCATACCACTGTGGATGAAATATAGTGCCCTAGGAAGCCTTCGGATTGGTACACCCTCCAGTCACTCCTGGTTGCAACTTTAAGAGCAGCTCAGAGCAGATCGCAGCCCTCACTCCTTGCTAAAGAATTGGAAACTATTAAACTCCCGGTCCAGAATGCATGAAGCTTAATAAATTTTAAGAACACAACCGCAATCATGCTCACTAGACCTGGACCATTCATTGTATATGCTTCGATCCACACAACTCAAACGACGGCCTCGATAATCAGTCCGGGAACAACTAAAAGACTAAAGAGACAATAAGCTAAACTCTGGGGCTTTACTGATTCCCGTGAAAATATAGTGGAATTGCCCAGTTGGTTGCTGCTAGCCTTATAGGGGACTGGGCTCCCTTTCACCCCCGAAAACACATGTAATGACGGTGAAATTACGTCAAAACATATCAATGTGCCCCCGCGGAAATTCGGGTTATTATCAAAAAAATCATGATTTCATATTTCGCCCAATCGAAGGTTATCAGCGATCCAAGCATATTTTATTTTATACAAACAGGTATTTTGGTTTGAACGATATACTACACAGAGTTGCAAAAAAAAATTTATATGTTATTTGAAACCACCTAACATCCACCAAAACATTTAATTCTTATTTAGCTTCTAGCTTTTTTGACATCTCCACCGAATTCTTCATATATTTCGGGGAATTATATATGTCTAATCTCATTATGAGGTGAAGCATATGTATACTAAGGCCAGTCTTAATAATCTCAGCTGTTCGTTTTCAAGAAAACATCGATCTCTGTGAGAAATAGCAGCGGCGCACAGTGGCCCAGAATTGTATTTCATGGGCCAAAACTCTGAACTTTTTAATTAACAAAGATTTTTTAGAAATTCTTTTTGTAGTGAATAGATAACATCTTAAGCTTTCATCGAATTTAGGTTTTATTAAGGTCGGTATAGCGCGCTGCACTTAAAATTATGCTTAACCATGCTTACATATTTTCTAGTTTTTGGTCAACTTTAAAATAAAACAGTGTAACTGAATTTTTCTTTAATTATATATTTATTTATAATTATATATTTATTTATAGTCAAAAATAGATTGTAAATAAATAAATATTTAATATTAATATTTGTATACTTTATTTCATTCAAATATTAAATGCAAATCATAATTATTATTCATTTTGCTGGAATATTTCCTGTAAATATTCTATATTCTGCTCTGTATTACTAGTGTTCTATAGCAATGCCTTAGCTCCGGCATGTAGGTCTGAATGATTCACTTTCCATTGATTGCGAATGCTAGAGATGAAGGGATCTGACGTTGTCAATAATATATGATATAAATCTTCATTTGTAGAACTTCGTGACATTTTTCTGGTATTATGTTCTCTGTAAAATCTATAATCCATATTTCTTTTTTCCTGGCTTCCTTTGATAAATCTCCAATCGGTAATAAATGGAGCTTAATGCCATATTCTTCATGGTACAGAACTTTGTGCACTGTTGCTGACATATTTCTATAATTTTATTTGGATGTGTATATAGCGACGGTTTCCTTGGCGTAATCACCAGATTTTCTAGCATTAATTTGTTCATTGCACGCAAGTACGCCAGTAATTGTTTTATACCAGATGTAGTTTCGGGATCCAAAAAGAATCTTCTTGCGGTATTGCCATCGTTTGTATTGTCTGATCCTTGTTTTGGTTGATCTATAATAACCCATATATGAGATATGCACTTTGAACTTGTTTCTTTTGCAATTTTCTTTTCTCTTTGTTGGTGTCATTATTACTTACTGATCCTGAAGATCCAAAGCCCAAATCATAGCAAATTTTGAGTACGTGTTCCATAAACCTTATCCCCGTATGTAGCGGTGATAATCTAAATTCAAATGCATCATACTATCTACTGACTTTGTCGGTTCTTGGTTTAGCCGACTTGATGTTGCTTTACATGTAATACAGCTGGATGAAGCTTTTGTATCAGTTAAAACCTGGCCAGTTTTTCCGTCTTTAATTGAAAGTATTAATTGGTAACTCAATTTAATAATCTGTTCATCTATCTCTAACTCTAATGGCTTTAGTGTTGAATTTTGAGCTCTAATGTCACTTACTTCATTCTTAATGGTATCACGAGTTTCTTTTTTATTCTCAAATTTTATTGGTCTGCAGTATTTCGTAGACGATGAATAGTTAGTTAGTATAGTTTTTCCAAATATAATTTGTTTGCATTGTGCTGGACGAAGGTTCAGAGTCTGCTAAGTTCTTTATTAATCGCAATGTCACAAATGACAGCATAAACATATCTGTGTCAGAAATATTTTCAAATAAAAATTTTTGATATTGTTTTTGGCCAGAAGATTCATCGCATCCCCATTTACAAAAAAGAGTCAAATTGCAGTTTAGATTTTTTTCAACTCACTTCCTTTAAGTGATTGTAGCAACCTTTCGGCTGTATGATCAAGTAGAGGTTGCAGTTGTAACTGTGCCGAAATTGGTGTGATTTTGATAGATTCCTTTGGAGGATAACGTTTCTTTTTAGCTGCAGTTATGTGATGATATGATGGGTATAAAGTGTACTTTACATATCTGTACTTTACTGAAATATATTTTAAACATTTTTTCCTATAATTTCTAGCAGGTAATTGAAACACCTGCGTAAAAAAGCATGAAAAATTCTAGGAAGTTTTTCAACCATTTAAAGAAATATTTATACCACTAATAACTTTCCTCACTCTCCCTACGTTTTGATATCTAAAATTTGTATTTATGCCAGTGAATAATTTCTAAAGTAAATTTATAAGCAATTTCAATAGAATTTTGTTTGTAAACATTTTCATTAAAATAAAAAAAAATGTTGTACGAGCGGTTGCAAAAGTATAAGTATATAGGCTTAAAGAAAACACTTTTGCCTTTCTTTGGGTGGTTTCGATTTTTTGTCCTTCAAAAGTTATGCACTGTTAAACTTCAAATTTTACGAATATGGTGGTTTCAAATTAATTACATAACACCCTAACTACAAATTATACAGGGTGCTCAAAAATCATTTGAGAAAAACAACAGCCCACCCAACATAACAAAAAAAAAACGCAGCCCATTATCAATAACAGTTTTCAAGAAATCGTAATTAATACGAGATTAAATATTACAAATTTTTTTTATTTCTAAATTAACTTAAATTCTATACTTTTAGCAGCATGCCACGCCTACTACTGTGAATATTTTGCCAACATTTTTTGGCTACCTAAATTCTGATCTGTTTCCTTTCTGATAGCATAAAAATTTTAAGAATCCATGTCAAGAAAAAATATATAAGTTTTGGCCAATGAAAATTGATTCTGAGCTACTGTGCGGCGGTAACATGCTACTCTAGCCAACACTAGAAATAGTGTTGAAAATTTTACACATATTTGATTTTCATTTAGAACTTTAAAGCCTTCATGGCTACTTCGCATTGAGTCAGATGCTTTTTCAAAATCTATAAGACAGTATACACAGCGCAGTTCTATCGTCCGTTCTATGATGATCTTAAAAGTACTGATCTTCCGCCTTCGAACCCAATTTTATCAATATGTACAATCATTCTCTCAAAAGTTTGCATCATCAGTAGTTCTGCAGAAGCGCATAAAATGATTACTCATGTCCAATTATTACAGACAGCTGCATTTTTTAGTTTCCATAGCTTAATCGTTATGCCAAGCACCCAGTCGTTATAAAATTACTCCTTACTCAATATTTGTAAGTAAAAGATGAAGTACTCAGGAGAAAAGTTCTAGATTCACCTGAAAAACATCAATTGAAATGTTTGCGCCTGTTAGTTTTCCAGTTTTGGGGTTTTAATGGCTCCCCTAATTTCACACAATGATGACGGTTCCGCGATATCCCATTAATATTTTTTAACAGAGACAGATCATACGGTTGTCTGTTGTAGCTGAACTATCGACTTCTGTCACCGAGATGCATGAATGTTTGTTAGCATTTCCTGTAGGAACTCTCGCTTAACTGATTTCTCTTTTTCTTGTTCTGGCAATTTGTGAGCTAACAGTTTAAATCGACTCAATAGTGTAATTAGGGAATTTTTCTTAAAATTGGTCAAAGTCGTTGAAAACAAAATTTTGACACAGATTGGCGTAACTTCTTAGGGAGACAGTCAAATTTGCTTTTATTTGGGTACGGTTTTTCGTCGACCCTCGTGAAATTTGGTTTGTGAACAAACCGGTTTCGGCTGTTTGCCATCTTCAGTGTTCTTTTCGTACTAGTTGCGTTCTGTCGTCAATTGCGTTTATATAGTTCGTGTCTCCCTTCGTGTTATTGCGTTCGTCACTTTCTGTCTTTTTTTGCCTGTGTGTCTCTCTCTCTCTGCTTTTTCGTTTGTCTCTTTTTACCTAATTTGTCGCTCCCTTTTTCATTCGTCTTTTTTTCTAACTAAATCCTTTTACGATCATGCTTGTTGTCCGTTTTTGTTTATATGTGAACCTATTGGGTTTTTTTTTCTTTCTTTTATTTTTTTTATGTGACATAATAAACTGTAATTATACGTTTATGATGTTCTTTATTGCTTTGGTCTTGTGCACCTGCGTAAAGTGTTTGTGTTGGTGTAACGTTTGTTTTCTTGTAAAAATGTTTCAATGGTTCAAATATTGTGTCCGAAGCAGTGTTTATTTGTCCATTTATTATTCGTCCGTCAAATGTTTTTTGTTTGTATATTTCCATGTTTTCTAATACATTTAGTCTCCTTCCTTTGTGCTGTGTATGAAGCAGTTTAGCCATTGTTTTTATATATCCTGGTGTACATTTGTTATTGAATATATGCTTCGCAAAGTTTGATTCTGGAGTTGGCTTTGGCTCTCGTAGTTTTTTGTTATAGTCTCTAATGTGTTCCCTAAATCTGGTCTTAATTTTTTGTCCTGTTTGCCCGATATAGCTATAATGGCATGTACCAGTTAATTTGTACACTCCTTGTGTGTCTAGTATATTTGTCTGGGTTGTTTTATTCCGTAGTATTCTGCCTAGGTTGTTTCTTGTTCTGATTGCGGTATTGATGTTGTGTTTTCCAAAGAATTTTGCCAGTTTGTACGTTGATTTTCCCGTATATGTTAATATAGGCCATTTTCTCCTTTCATTCTCCTGTTCTTTGTTCGTTCTAATTTGTTTCTTGATGTTATATACGAGCCGCTTTTTGTATCCGTTGTTTTCCGCTATGGTGTATATTGTTTCCATTTCCTTCATACACATTTGCCGTGTTAGAGGTGTTCTCTCGAGTCTTGTTATTAACTGCCTGATTGCTGAGTTTTTGTGTTGCTGGGGATGATTTGATGAGTTGTGTATTATTGTGTTTCGTTGCTGTTGGTTTCCTGTATATTTCATATTCGATTCTGTTCGAGATTATGTTCCTCTTGATCGTTAGGTTTAGATAATTAATTCTCCCCTCATCTTCTTCGTCCGTTGCAAATTTTGTGTTCTCGTGTCTTCCATTCAAGTAATCTAGAATTTGCTCATCGTTAATTCCTTCTAGTATACATGTAATGTCGTCGACATATCTTGCGTGGAATATTACTCCGAAGTTGGTTTTTAATTCCTTTACGTATTCTTCTTTGTCTTGTCGGTTATTTAGCTCTATCCAGGCAGGCATTCAATGTAAATGAAGTAAGTTTTCAGTTTGGGAATAGATAATAGCAACTAACGACGGTGGATCAAACACGCCCTAGGAAACCGTAGCATAATTGTATACAACAAGGTCATTCCTAGTTGCAATTTCGAAAGCCTCGGAGCATAGCCGCCAATCCCTACTCCTTGCTGAAAAATTGGAGACTATCCAACTCTTAGTCCAGAACACATTGCAAGCATGCTAGCTAGACCCGGATCATTCACCCTTGGTTCCCAGTAGAGGTGAGATGATCCTGACACCTTACTTAAAAATAATGAGGGCCTGCACAACCATCACGATGCTCCGGAAGGGGCAACCTCAATAATCAGCTAAATAGCTGAACTCTGAGGCTTACTGATTCCCGTGGAAATAACGTGAGTTGTCCAGTTGGCTCCCTGCTAGCCCTTAAGGGACTGGGCTCTCTTTAATCCCGGTGACACATGTAATGACGGTGAAACTCTCTTAAGACATACAGATGTGCCACCGGGGTAGCCCAATCTTATGGCATGACATCTCCAACTTAGAAAAGGGCCGCAAAGTTTCAAAGATTACCTAAACTCTTTGAAGACCATGCAGATATTTTCATCTGCAGAATAGACACTGTTAAGTTGATTTTGTATGGAAAAAGGCAAATTATTAACGAAAGGAGTGTTTAATTTCCTTTCGTTAAAAAAACTTGTATAGAAATTTTGTTATATATTTGATTTGTTGTAAACAAATATTATTTAATTAATATAACATAAATAAAATATCCTAAATATTATTAAATAGTTATAGTTTATTTGCTCCGAAATTTAATTTTATTTTCTTTTTTTGCCCTTAAATACTACGTCTCTGTTTTTGTATTGAAGTTCCCTTTTCTAAGTTAATTTAATATTTTGTATTCGTAAAAGAAATTAGTTTTATTATTAAAAAGAAGAAAATAACAAAAGCAAAAACTAAATAAATGTAAAAAATTATATATAAATATATAAAGAAAAATACAAAAATTATAATAAAAAAAATATAATAAATCATTGTATTTTATTTACGAAAAGATATGGTGGTTTGTTGAGAGCTTAAAAGATTAAAGGAGAAATAATACTTTGTGTGTAAGTAACGCTTAGATATAGCACATAGTGTTTCAGGCGCCAGTAGAGACATTCGAAAGTAGTAGCTCTGTTTTTGATTTCCTTAAAGCCTTAAAAAAATTTTTAAATGAGATAAAATAAAAAATCATTACTATATATATCACACAAGGATCGGCTTACGCCATGATAGTACTTTCTGTAGTTTTGAACGAATTTGCTGAAGCACTTTCAATTATTTAAGTTCTTGTATTAGTAAATTTATGACAAATCTTAAGATAACATTTTTAAGGAGCAGTCTTTGACAAGGTTTTAAATCCTTAGGCCACTACCTCTGTTGATTTTGAGAGAAAAATACTTACTTAATGGATTTTAAAAATAATTACTAGCATTATTGTTCATGAAATGTAGTAAATCGGCAATAAGGGACATTTATCTCAAAAAGGCAGCTCCTTAAAAAATTATTTTGATTAAGGATTTTTTTTTAACAAAAATAACAATACAGACATCGTAGGCGGCATTTAAATAATTGCAAAAAAAAAAAATTTATATTATTCTTAGACCTGAGACTTTTTGGTTTTCAATATGAAACATTGTCTTTCGTCAAAAAGCGACCAACGATCTCAAATGCAAAATACGTCATAATTTAAACAGGAAAATTATTAGAATCGATCGAAGCAATTGGCAGCCAGAAGGGGTAAGGTCTGCGCTATAAGGCGTGTGAGTTAAAACTTCCCATCCTCAGTTTTCCAAATAGTTTTTGACCGGTCTTTCAACATGTGACTGAGTTTTGTCATGATGGAAGATTATGGCCTCCTATCTGGTCGAATATTCTGAACATTTTTCGTTGATTGTTCTCTTCAAACGAATTAATTGTCTTCAGTACAGGTCACCTGTGTACGTCGTTCGGTAGGTTGGTCGGGCTTTACATATGACTTTTTGCGCTTGACGTTATTGTAATATATCAAGTTTTTATCGCCAGTTACAATACGATGCGAAAATGACTATTTTTCCATCATGCTAAATTACCTCTCAACGACTCTCGATTTGAATTCCTATGGGACCCAATGTTTTTGCTCTTGAATGACTCCCAATCCTTTTAGTCGCAGGGAAATGGCTTGTTGTCGGATTTTCAATGATAATGTAAGTTCTTATTGAGTTCGACAGCAATCTTCATCGAGTTATTTTTCGAATGTCTCATCTTCAAACTTTTGCAGCTAACCAGTCGTCAGCTTGTCTTCTGTCACAAAACCACGTTCACAAAAATTTGGGTGCATGTTGACCGTAAGCTTCTACCAGAAAACGATAATTTTCAGCAGTCGTTTTCTTCAAATGAAAGAAGGTTATCAGTTCCGTAAAACATTTTTTTGGCACTAAATTTGACATTATTGTAGCGATAAAAAATGTGTGTATACACTTTGGCGTCTATCGAATACTGAATTACAAAATACCATATTTGTTATCATATGTGCTAATCATATGTGCTAATTAGGACATATGTTCTCCAAATCGGCGTTATTAACTTCTAAACCAAATATTTTGTGGAAATTTAAAGTGTAACGGCTTAAAAAATAAGCCTATAAGTCGTTAAAATCGTGGTCTTTATGAACTATCCTATTATTTTTAAATTTCTTATTCACACTTCTTTTTACAGCAAATATATTTGTACATGGTCTGTATAAATTCTAAATGTCTGCTTACTACTGTCAAGTCACATCACATCACCCTTTACACAGTTAAGTTTTCATTTTTTTCTATTTAATCTCATAGAAGACATAAAAGTACTTAAAGTGTTCTCCTTTAGCTGTTAAAACAAGAAAGCGTATGTGCAAATCATGCCACTATTGAAACACCCTCTACTTTAAAATTTTCTTACTTATTGCTGACACAACATTGTGGCAATTTGATGTGCCTGTCCATTACAGTCTGTGTGAATAACTTTCCTTTATTGCCAATGTTGTCACCTCTTTTAGTTTTCTCGCCAAATGGTTTGTCAGTAATCGCCAAATATCGCCAAATATATTCATTATAGAACATTTTTATTTTATCAACGAAAATATTGCGGGGTGAAAATTTCACCTAGTTAATGCTCTTATCGTAAAATGTAAAAACTGAATTGCTTATAATAATTAAAAAGAAGTTCTTATTGAAGAACTGGAGTTCATTGGTTTTATGTAACATTAAAAGAATAAAAAATAATAAATAAACGCTTTTGTTTTTTATTATTTTGTCTACTTCTCAGCTGAGCTGGGCAATGAGGGAAATCGACATAAGAACTAGCTTTCCCACCAATAATAATTTTAATGATTTTATTTAAAATAACATTTACGTTATTAGCATGCTGAAAAGTGAAATGGAAATAAGGTCGATGTATCCGATTTAAGTAATTGTTTTCAATTAAAGTTTAAATCTCGAGATCACAGGAGCATATTAAAATATTTTAGTAAATTTCCAAAAATTCAGTTATGAACAGATATCAGGTATTGTATCAATGTAATTTCAATGTAACTATTGTACTATTTTTAAATTCTAAAACAGGTATATTTCTTTTGTAATTAATTTTGTTTAACAATATACAATTTACATTGATAAATGTTGTAAAGTATTAAGGAATTTGTATTGCATTTTAATTTGGTTTAAGATATTGTTATGTTTATACCTTTTATAAACGTTTTGTTGAGAGTTCTTTATTGCAAAATAAATAACACCAGTTTTTCGAATTTTTAAAATTATTAACAATTTTATTTACTTTAACTACACAAACTTGACACTTCAGAACAATTTACTTAAAACGCACATCGTTACTTGATGAGGTTTAATTTTACACTGACTGACTATCCTCTCAGACACTGCCCTATTTATATTTGTCCATTTAAAGTCTAGAAAATTGAAGAATCTTCTTCTCCCTTTGTATCACATTTTGTTGTTGTATATTATTTATTCAATGTATAGGCGCCTGTATGTCTGTGTGTATTTTTGTTTTTGTTTTTATGCTGATAAGGTTTCTGCTTGGGATTTATTTCAAAATATTTATTGTTGTCTTTTGCAGAAAATGTTTCTTAGAAAACTACGCAGATGGTAAACAGCATACATGTTTGCTGTTGTCTTTCGCGTATAAAATTTCTACGCAGTTAGTAAACAGAAATTTGTTTTTGTCTTACATGCCAGGCAGTTAGTAAAAAACATATTAGATTGTTGTTTGTGTATAAAATTTCTACGCAGTTTGTAACTAGAAATTTTGTTGTTGTACCATAAGTTTTCTTTAATAAGCCACGCAGTTCCTAAACAACATACCCAGTAGTTCGCTTTATTGCTTAATTATTTTATTTTAAAGCTTAAGCAAGACACATCCGTAACAATATAATAAACTGCAGCCATCGAACTCCTCCTATAAAACAATATTAAATCTAATTTATGAAAGGAAGTGATCTCCACTGTGTTTTAATAGTACTCATATCTTTTAATAAGTTAATTTAATTTAAGATACAGAGTTTGAAGTTCGAACACGAAAAATGTTTTCTGAAAGCCGATCAGGCTTTTATTTTAGGAACTAATTTTATATCGAAAACAACATTCTCTTAAAATCATGTGTGTTAGTTCTATTTAATTTTAAAGGTAAACAAATATTTTTTAAAATGTTTCCGTTTTTAATTTTTTATTAATTCCTTAATAGCCAATTCTTTAATAGCTAAAGTATTGGGTTTGAACACTTTTCGCCTAAATGTAAGAAGTACAGTTTAAATTTTTGAGGAATATTTACCGCATCTTTATATTCAGATGTGTAATCAACAGATTTATAAAGGGTGCGCCATCTAACGTTTTTTTTCAACTAGTGCTTATTTCGTGAATAGTAACACTTAGCTCATATTTGATTTGACAGATATTTAGTTTTATCCTTCCGCTGAACGAATATGGTTATGTATACGCCTGGACAACGCTGGGAAATATTGCCTGCGATTGACTTACAGAAGATGCCGATTTTGCAAAAAAAAAATTTCTTTTCAGATAAAGCTCATTTTGATCTTGGCGGGTATGTAGCAACCAAAATTGTCGCATTTGGGGCACACGCACGCCTACATTGAAAAGCCGACGCACCAAAAACGAGTCACTGTTTGGTGCGGTTTTGGTCCAGAGGCATAATTGGGCCATTGTTCTTCGAAAATGAGCATGGAGTGGCCGTTACAGTCAATGGCGATCGTTATCGGGCCATGTTGAACGATTTTTTGTTAACAAAAATTGACGAGGAGGATTAGGATATTTAACAGAACGGCGATATTTGTCACACAGCCGAAGCTAGACTCGATATTTTGCGCCCTAGTTTTGAAGATCGCATTATCAGCCGTAGATCTAATGTCGTTTGGCCACCTCGGAGCTGCGATTTGACAGCGTTGGACTATTATTTGTGGGGTGCCGTCAAAGATAAGTGTTACGCCGACAAGCCAGAGACAATTGGCGCTTTAAAGGACAATATTCGTGAAGCCATTGGTGAAATACAGCTGAACACAATCGATAGTGTGCTTAAAAATTTGCCGATCGTGTAGACTACTGCATGGCCAGCCGAGGCAGCCATTTGAATGAAATTATTTTCCATTATTATCCAGGAGGATTGTACTTAAAAAAAGATAATTTGAAAAAATATTCAATAGTTTTGTTTATAGCATTTAAAATTAAACAAAAAAGTTATTTGGTGGACCTTTATTTATGGAAATCACCGCACAGCCTTTCTGCTGTAAGCGCCTTTACTATTTAATATTTAATACACAAATTAATATTTTTTTGCATATACACGACATAACTAACAAGACATACACAAATATGGGGGTCCTTCTTAGCCCACCTTTTCCCTTTTTTTAAGTAAGTAAGAATTTAACGAAATAAACAATGTTTTCATTTCAGATATGCATTGCTTTTCTCAGAGACATAGAATAGAATACAATAGAATATAAAAACCTGCAATTGCGATATATGTGATCCTAACATTCCACTAGTTTATTTTGCACTTACATCCATATAATGATGAACTTAAGCTTTATTAATAATAAAAAAATTTTAAAATACTAATTATAATTTAATATTTTATAAGAAATTTTTTAAAACACACGGTTTTTATATAAAAATTAAATAAATTTTATTTTAATTTTCCCCGTTTTGGCCCGCAAAATTTATATCCGTCCGAAAATGGAATACAACTCTCATGTAGGGGCCGGCGCTCCAAAGTCTATTTTGGAGTTACTCGACCGCGTACATGAGAGGGCCAATAGGCTCATTGGGGACGGTAGGGTATCCAACTCTATTGATTCTATCGACGCAATGTAGGGTGTATTTCACTGTTCTATCGTTACTACAATGGAAAGTGCTCTAATGAAATAAGGGAACTTGTTCCCGATACTCACACGTTTTCGCGTTTAACACGATTTTCGTTGAGAGCACATCCATTTGTGGTTGATTGGTCAGTGAATCGCATTACGCATTACAGGGAAAATTCGTTTTTTAGCAGAACAGTCCGTATGTAGAATAAGAACCCTCCGGAGATCTTTCCTGTCACTTTCAATCTGGGAAAATTCAAACTGAATGTTCACAGACACTACTCCCTCTTTCCTCCTTCCCGTAACCTAATTTCCTAGTTCTGGCACAATGCTTTGCATATGTAGGGGTCATCCCCTGAGTGCTGGTCCGAAAAAAAAAATTATTTAATTTTTATAAAAAAAACCTTATGCTTGAAAACGTTATACATATATAGAATATTAATAAGGTCAGTTATCTATCATTTTTATTTTTTATTATTAATAAGGCTAAAGTTCGTTATTATATAGACATAATTGTAAAAAAAAATTAATTGTAGAATTTCATTAATTGATTAATTTCTTCAATCATTTATACACTCTTCGTTTTCTGAAGATGTCACTCAATGGTGTGGCGAAATATCGAAAATAAAAATTAAATTTATTTAATTCTTAAAATATTTTATTTATAGAAATGCTTTTTAAAATTTAGGTTAATTTTAAATTTAAATTAAAACAATAAAATATGCAAGACAGTACTAACTGACTGACTTCTGATTTAAATTTAAACTATTCATCCCCATATTTGTTTGCTTTTTATTCCCTTTAAATGCAAAATAAACACTATTTTAAGAAAAGAAAAAATTGGAAAATCCATTACCATATTTAATACCTTTTTTTGTTGCTTTGATATAAATATTTAAACCCAATTTATTTGCGAAAATAAAATAAAAAAGACCCATCCAACACTTCCCACGCACGCTGAGTAAATGAAATCAACAACAACAAACATAATAACAACAACAACAACAAGAGATGAAGTTCTTACACAAAAAAGTAAAATTGCAAATAAAATAAAAGAAAGAATTGAAAGGAATGTAAAAGGACAAAAACTATAACAGGACGCGTGTTGCCTATAGAATTACCAACTAATTTCATATTTATGAGGCTTCGACTTTTGCTACTCGCTGTAGTCATAATCGGCAACATCATTTCGCGTTTGTAGTAATGTATGTTAGAATAAATGTGTGCTGGTATGGGTGTACATTGTTCATTTGATTTTAAAAAAGTATATTCAATTGTTTGCCTGTAGTGTAACCCACAAGTAGCTACAGATAAATGAAAAATATTTTTCATCAATTTTTCTCCTTTTGCCAATCGAGCTGAAAATGTATTTGTTGAGGTAAATTGATTTTAATCTATTACTCAAGGAACGTATGCATGCTCACATTCCAAATGAGAAGAAATAGAAAAACCAAATTCTATTACTTATACACCGTTCAGTCAGTCAGTCACTTTTACCAGATGATATCTGACATTTCGACAGCCAACTGCTGTGGCACGTGTCTGTTCTGGTCACAAAACCTAACGCACAAAAATTCTAATGAAGGCAGTAATTTAGAGAAGTTATAAAAGTGTTCCTTGATATCACAGTATTTCGAATAAGAAGAATCTATTTATTTGTCAACATCACTTTGATTATCCTCTTAGAAATAATACTCCCACCCCATTGTGCCTTTACAAATCCTTTTTTGGGCATTTTCTTTTGCGGCTGACGTCGCGACGTTGTCATTTGTTTGTCGTTCTGCATCAACTAATTAGATGGCCATAAAGCAAAACAAGAAGCGTGCAGCTGGTTTTAACTATTAATCATGTAAATCCTTTAGTTTTAGTTGATATAATCTAAATATGAATTTATTAGTCATTATCAATACATAATTAGGTTTGATCAAAAATGTTTTTTTTAATGGCAAATGGATTTCATATATATATATATATCTACAGAGATATAAATTAATTAAGTTTTAATGTTCACTTTGTCAATTAATAATAAATTTTATAGTTGAAATTTCCTCGATCCTTCTACCACTTAAGGATTTGATATAATTTAGCTTAAAATCTAATCTTAAATTTCTTTCAATAATAACCAAAACTTTTATTCATGTTAATAACTCAATAACACAATAACACGCTAAAATTTTAGCGCCTAGCTAAGTGTTTACTCTATACTATATCATGTGTCAAATTTTTAAAATAATAAAAAACTGAAAGAAATTACAGCAACTGCAGAACATTTTGAAAAAATTAATAAATATTTGCAAAAAATATCAATAAGATCTCTTAGCTATAAAGACATATATAGACAGCGATAAATTTCCTATAAATAGCCTTCCAGTATTCCATTAACTTGTTTTTTAACAGAACATCACACATTTAAATCTAAACTGTCACGGCGCCTTTATTTGCATTAAATATTTTGCTTGAATAATGTTTCAATAATATAAAGTTCTATTATTCGAAACTTCGTTTTATTAAAGATATTGACATGTTTTCAGTATTATTATTATTTTAAGAGCCAATAAAAATAACTTTATGACTTGTCTATTAAGTTCACTCATCTAGTTTTCGTTTTCAAAACTTGTGACCTGTGAATTTATCCGGATTAAAGCATGAGATTTTGCCGTCAAATCTGTCGAAAACCACACATGTGTTTAATAATTATGATAGTGTGATAGATTTTTTCGAGGCGCAGAGTTGCAGTTTAAAGTGCATTTTTCTTATATAATAGTGCTTTTTTCCGATTTTTTGATGTTCGGCAGAATTCCATTAGAATTTCATATAAATGAATCACACGATTGTATTGAATGATGTCCTTTAATGGCAAACGAACATGTAACTTAATAATCAACCACAAAATTCTTAATTCACGGACGAACTCTTCAAGCCCTACCCGAGTTCTGAAATTTGAATTAAATCAAAATAAAGATTACCCTTCAGTTTTTCAGTCATGAAATATGGCGATTGTTAAAGACAACTACGAAATTAGCTTTGGGGTGTCTGTATAATAATAAAAATTATACAAATTATTTCTTCGGGAGTATCGTGGTGGCTGTGTGTTTCGAGGCCCTCGCTTGAGTTTGTGCGTCGCATCATTCACAATTAACACAATAAATGGTCCAGGTCCCGTGAGCATAAATGCCACCGTGATCTTAATTATATTAAGCTTCATGCGTTCTGGACCAGGAGTTGGATAGACTCCAGCTCTGCAGCAAGGAGTAGTGGTTTGCAACCCTGCTTTGGAACCGCTGAAATTGCAACTAGGGATAACCTGTTGCTAGAATTAGTCCTCGGCTTTCTAGGGCGTGAATGACGTTACTTTTAATTCCCAGTGGTTTGACCACTAACAATACTGATAACTGATCTAGCGATTTGGAAAACTCTGCATTACATTCTGCTTAGGTCTAATTTTACTCTGTCTTAAAAATTATCTTATCCTTTTCGTTTGATGACGATTTTATACTACATATTATTTTCGTAGATTTCGAAAAATTTTCTAAAAACAGTTTTCATGGTTAAAAAACACTATAATTTTTAATAGACCGAATATCATAGCTGGCACCAAAAAGCCTGTTTCGATTTGTTCCACCAATAAATGGCCGTTCATATAGAATAAACAGCCAGCAAAGACGGAAAGGAATGACACCAGGTTTTTAATATATCTGAAAATTGATAGATGGGCTACAATAGATATCCGCTAGTAGAGTTTAATAGTCTTCGTCAGTCTTCTCTTGAAAAGACTATGACGGCCAAAAGTAAATATTTATCTACTTATGTTGACTTTTAATAGTGGCACGAATTTCTTCATTTTTATTTTATTTTTTGATTTTAGCCCAAAGCATTCAATATAATTATAACATATGTTAAAGTAAAGGAATCAGTTATTCAAGACCAACTTAGGGACGGCAACCCTAAAAAACAGTATCTAAAAAACAATTAAACAAGGATTTTTACTTTCCACTTTTAATGTGACAGTTGGACAATTGGTACAAAATAACAATTTTCTTAGTTGTAATACTGTCGATTTTTTGCTTGAAAAACGCATTTATTATAATAACAATATGAGTTAGTACAGGGTATTCGCCGGAAAGGTATACTAATTTGTTTATAATTTTTGATTAAATGAAAGAGAACGGATTTGGTATTGATTTTAAGTCGGCAATTATGTATGTAATACATTTCGTGATAAGATTTACATCTGCACCTGGCCGTAAGCCCTAAGCAGATGGCGGTCAAAGCACTGGGAATGAAAAACAACGTCATTCACGCCCTAGGAAGGCGAGGACTAATTTTAGCAACAGTTCATCCCTAGTTGCAATTTCAGCGGTTCCAAAGCAGGATTGCAAACCACTACACCTTGCTGAAGAGCTGGAGACTATCCAACTCCTAGTCCAGAACACATGAAGCTTAATATAATTAAGAACACGACGGCATTCATACTCACCGGACCTGGAATATTCATTGTGTTCATTGTGAATGATCCGACCCAAAAACTCAAACGAGGGCCTCGAAACAGACAGCCACCACGATACTCCCGAAGAGCCAGCCAATCTCAATAATCAGTCAGAGATCAACTAAATGTCTTAAGAGACAATTAGCGAAACTCTGGAGCTTACTGATTCCCGTGGAAATATATTGGATTTTCCAGTTGGCTCCTTGCTAGCCTAAGGAGACTGGGCTCCCTTTTACCCCCGCAAGACACAAGTCTAGACGGTTGTGTGATTCATAAAGACTTATAATGTGCCCACGGGGGGTATGTATGGAATGCAATATCATATAAATGCCCTACAAATGCGAGCACATTTTTCATTGCATTCTTATACATTTCACGCGGTGTTTCATTTATTTCGTCATGAATCGCTTGTTGCTCAAGCGTTTCTGGCTTGTTTGCATAAACTTTGCTTTTCAATTATCCCCACAAAAAAAAGCAGTCAAATCAGGTGACCGTGGAGACCAATCAACATCACCACTTCTCGTGAAATAACTTGCTGTGAAAAGAGGTCTTGCAGGAATGCAGTTATAATCTTGCCTTTATGCGATGTGGCACCTTCTTGTTGATACCACATGTTCATCAAGCCCAAAGCATGTAGTTGTGGCGTTAAAAAGTTTTCAATCACATCACGATATCGCTCCCCATTAATAGTTACCATTTCGCCGTTTTCTTTTTCAAAGAAGTAAGGTCCAATGACTCCTCCTGACCAAATTGTACACCAGAGTGTCAATTTTAATGGATACAGGGGTGACTGCTGAATAATTTGAGGGTTTTCCATTCTCCAGAACCGACTTTTCTGTTTATTCACATATCCATTCAAATTAAAATGTGCCTCGTCACTCATTATGATTTTTTCATGAAAATCGATGATAAAATGTTTTAACGATTAAAACACGTTGGTTTATTGAATATTTTTTCATAATAAATTTGCCATACCAAATATGAACTGCCAAGAATAATGTTTACCATAATGGCGGCAAAACAAAATGGTATACCTTCGCGGTGGATACCCTGTACATAATACAAAATATTGTTCATCGTTAGTCACTAGTTTTTCCCATTTTTCTGGTAGCATATGGATTTCGTGCCAAAAAAATTGTTCCCCTATAACGCGGGTACACCATGCTTCCTATTTACTGTTTTCCAAATAGTTTTCGATCGGTCTTGCAATTTATGCTCGAGTGTCAACATGCCTTGTGTCTGGTCGTTAATTGCTCTTTTTAAACGAAGCAATCGTCTCCCCTGTAACGTCTGATTCGATTTCAACATCTCATAACACAAAACACCCTTCATCATGAACATTGGTATCATGAACATTCGGCGTTGATTTGGTTGGTTTGCCGCTTTTTATGACTTTTTACGCTTGGGGTTACCGTAATGCATGCATTTTTGATCACCAATAATAATACGATGGAAAAATTATTTCTTTTTCCAGGGTTCGAATATGATATCCGCCATGCAAAATGGCTTCAAATCATATGGAACCATTTTTCCTTGCTTTTGAATAAATTAAAATGTTTGTAAAAGTAGGGAAACTATTGTTGTGTGACACTCCAAATCATAATGCAAAGTCTTCCTTACCTTCTAACTTTTTGGGCTAACCAGACCTCTCACTGTCTTCTGTTTCGAAACCAACACTTTTGAATCATACAAAACCATCATTCACGAGTTTTTTGAGTTGGTGCATGTTGACCATAGCTTTTATCAACAATGAATAACTTTCAGCCATATTCTTCAAATGAAGAGAGGTTATCAAACTTTCCCATAAACCAAATTTTTAAGCAAGGAATTCGACATTATTATAGCGATTGAAAAACTTTGTGTTGTACATTTTGGCGTCTATCGAATACTTAACAAATGTTAGTTAACAAAATACCATATTTGTTATTATTGACACAAAACTTATGTCATAGTTATGCCATATGTTGCCCAAGTTGATATTATTGCTTGTATACCAAATAATTACTCATTTTCCTAGATGGAAATTATTTCCAGTATTTTGAATTATATTGAATTCATTTTTTTTGTTTGACTTTCCATTTTTTTCTTAATTTTTCATAAAATTCAGAATTTAGCTTTTTTTACTCATAACCAACATACAAAATACTCCATTTTTTTAAAACTTAAATTTTTAACTGTTTTTGGCTTATTATTGATTTCTACAGCGAAATTTTTATTGTTCAGTGTATTTTCATTCCTTGGAGTGCTTGCAATTTGCAAAGTATTGCAAAATTTTAAACATGTTCTAAAGTTAAAAGTTTTATACAAAACGTGTTATCGATTTTTAAACTACAGCTGTTAGTTAAGATTAAAAAAAATTTAAGAAAAAAAGGTTTAATATTATTTATTTATTTAGTTGTTGCAAATAAGGCTGGCAGTCTTATAAAGCATCTCTAACAAAAATTTATTTAAATATTTTATATAAATTTAATAGCGCGCATAAGTTTAATACATAATTACTTTAATGGAAACAAAATTAGTTTTAACCATTTTTAAAAAAATAATTTTTTGCTAAAATGTAAAAATCTGTAAGGCTAGAATAAATCTATTTTGGGTAAATAGCTTAACATTATACCATTCGGAGTTTACATAAAATAGTGAAACAAACATTAATTTAATGACTAATGTATCCCATAGACAGATATCTTAGCCAGACGAAAGAAAGCATAAATAAAAATTAATCAATAGAAACTATTTTGAGACAGAAAACATAAAATTATGTGTAGAGTTTTTTGTTTGTACCTATATCTTGTGTAATCCATTTGATTTTCCGCAGAATTAACAATTATAGAAATGAAAAGTAAAAACAATTTATATAATTACTGTTGCCATAACCTTTCATGCCCTTTAGAGCATTTTGGTCCTAATTTAATTCAGCAAAAAAAAAGAAAAAAAAAGGAAAAAACAAAAATCTTCATTTATTAGACTATAGAAATTTGATATTTTGTTTTTCTCTGCTTCCAATGTGTTTACATGCGTTTATTTATATTAACAGGAATTTCAAATTTTATAAAAACCACCAACAATTTGAATATAAAATATGAAATTCTTTATAATTTAAATAGTTAACTAAAGACAATATTTTGCATTTAATTAAATGTACCAAATTTCTTCCTTCAATATTCAACATTTTACACACAAATATTATCATACACACAACCATACTTATTTATTTGTTTGCTGGGCTTGTGGCTCCTAACAAAATTCATTTCTTAAAGTAAAATGAAAACCCATTGAAAACTGTACCCACACAAAACTGTTCCCAGATATTTGTTATTTGAAAAAGTATATGTTAAACAGAGATAAACAGTTATATATTTGCAAATAACAGGAAGGGGCGTTGCTTACTTTTCATAAAATTCACGCCATTGTTGCTTCTTTTAAACAGTAAGCATAGAGAGAGATAGATTATAATATTTTCCTTTTCCATTATTATTTTGTTTATATAGTTAGTGGTATTTTTTGTTGTTGAAAATGAACGGAAAAAACAATTTAATTCATTAGTATGGGTGGCCGTTTTATAAACAGAAAATATGTTACCAGAGTTTATATATTTTAACGCCCAATTAATTTAATCATATCTCCAAAATAATACGCAGATATGGTATAATGAAGTTACAATATACAGTGTGCGACAAAACAAATACACGAACTTGTGACATATAATATATTCCATAATAACAACGCCAAACATATTATAATTTAAGATTGTTTTATTTTTACATATTAGGTAATAGATAACCAATATTTGCTATAAAAAAAACGAAAAGAATTCCTATCAAAAATTAGAAAAATTTAAGAAAATTTAACAACATACCCTTTTGTTCGCGACAAAACATAAGCGCATTTCATTTCATTAAAAATAAGAAATACGTTCCCTAATATTTAGTGGCGTACCCTTTGTTTTTTAAAACCGCTTCGCATCTACATGGCATGGACTCGATTAGCTTCGATAAAATTTCACCAGAAATTCCATTCCATGCGATTTCCATTTGCTGGAAAAGCTCGTCTAAAACTTTGCAATTATCCCGATTTATTTTATGATCTACAATGTCCCATAAATTTTCTATGGGATTGGGCTCCGGCGTTTGTGCTGGCCACTTCAAAACGTCGATCTTCTTGTTTCCGAGCCATTCCGTCACATACTTACATAGATTTGTGTTTCGGATCGTTATCGTGTTGATACCTCCACTTAAGGGGCTTTTCTTCTTCTGCATGGAGAAGCATTACATTTTCCAAGATGTCCTTGTATACGAAGCGATCCAATATACCATTTATTTTGTGGGTTGGTCCAATACCGCAGCCCGAAAAGCATCCCAGACCAAAACATTCCCTCCTCCATGTTTCACCATACCCTTAGTATACCGAGGATTAAGGCGTTGTCCTTAAGATCTACGTACCAGCTTAAATCCGTCTGAACTTTTCAGGTTGAACTTCGATTTATCAGAAAAGAGCACGGTATTCCATTGCATTGCCGTCCAGTTTATGTGCTCCTTTGCAAATTCAAGTCTGACTAATCTATTTTTTGCAGAAATAGAAGGTTTTTTTAAACATCGGTTTGGCTTCATCCACCCTCAACAGCTCGTCTCTGTATTGACCCTATGGATACATTCAATTGAATTTGATTCGAGATAGATCTTGCTGATATATATATGAAGGGATTCTTTTTTATTAATCTAAGTATTGCCTGGTCGTTACGCTTAGTAGTTTTTCTCGGCCGACCCCCTTCGTGTATAGTACTCAAAGAGCCTGTACAATGAAAACGGCTTATTATGCGCGAAATTACACTGACTTATTCCAAATTTTTTTGCAATACATGTTACTGATTCACCACTGTTGTAATCATTTATTATTTTTTCTTTTAAATGCGCAGAGTACTTATTATTAGGCATTTTTCGTTAAAAAATTTAAAACTATAACCGATGGCTTGGAAAGATAATTAGTGTCTGCAAACACTTGCAAAATTTCACCAATTATTCCCCTAATATTTAAAAGAGAATTCTTTATTATTTAACGGTACTTTCTGTTTGTAGTCTTTTTATATAATTAAGGAAAAATGCAAAGTGTATAACTTTGTGCTTTTGTTTTGTCGCGGGTCAAAAAGCGACGTTGCAAAATTTAATAAAAAAAAACCGTTATAATTGTTTTATCTTTTCCTTGCGTTATGCATTTCTAAAAGGAGACATTCATTGTAGTAAATAAATAAAAAGAACTTATTTACCAATTATATTTTGGGTGTTAGCATCCTATATGAGATCAAAGACAAGTTCGTGCATATCTTTTGTCGCACACTGTACATAGATGTTAGCAACAAAAATTTTTAAAACCACGACTTAAAGAAACAATAAGTGCAGTATAATGATAATAATACAAAACGGCTTAATAATGATGCCATCAAAGCGAAAGCGCCTGCCGATCATATCGAACAAACAGCCAGCATTGACCGTTTACACCGCAAGCAATGACAACAGTGTAATAATAATATTAAATCTTAATCTTAATCTTTTAAACGGTCCTTTAAATTATAACGATTTATTTTTTTCTCGATATTTCGCTTCTTCAGGAAATTATTTCGCTTTCCTGTGGAAAGCTTCTTCAGGAAATAATTTCCGAAATATCAAAAAAAAAAAAAAATAAAATAAATCGTTATAATATAAAGGACCGTTTAAAAGATTAAGATTTAATAGAAATAAAAAAAAAGGTCGAATAAAACTGAAAATAATAATAATAATAATAATATAAAATATTTCTAACCAATTTTATTTCGTGCTTGATTCCTTCAAATAAATATTTCATGATATTCTCACAAAATATTTATTAAAAAATAAATATCTTTTTCTTTTTTTAAAATCTTTTTTTATATATTTTTTCTTTTCAATATTTCGCTTTCCTTTGGAAAGCTTCTTCAGGAAAATTTTTTTTATATTTTTAAAAACAAAAAAATTATTAACAAATTGAAAAAATGTTTTTTTTATATGTTTTTGTCAAATGTTTTGAAACATTTTTTCAATTTGTTAATAATTTTAATTTAATTTTAATAAAATGTTAAGATTGACAAATTATTATAAATGTAGAATATTTTATTCTCATTAAAAGTATATACAATGTGTAAGCATAGGTTTATATTTGCATTTGATATTAAAGATTTGACGAACTTCAAATACCTGCTCGCTTAAGGTTTTACTAACTTCTTCTCCATCTTTATAATCTTGCTTTATAATTCGATTAAGTAAACATCACAGAAATGCGACTCAGTACGTAAAAGTAATCGATAATTGAAGTGAAAATTTTATTGATGAATTCTGTAATTAATTCAGTTCCGCACTGAAAAATAAGACTAAAGGTCTTGTGTGTGGAATGATATTTATGAATAAATAAAGAATTAGAATTATGGTCAACAATTATTTTATACTTGCAGATATTTGTAAACAATACTACAAAATCTTTTTTTTTTTTATTAAAATGTTTATTTTTTTAATATAGAGAATAATAAAAAGCAGTTTACATCATGAACGCATTTATCGGTAGCATTCAAAATAGCTTAAATTTGTCATCTTAGATAATGAAAACAGCTGATATTTGTTCGTGGCTCATGCGACGCATGCATAATCAAAAGGCGTCTAAAGCCTTTAATGATCTGTGCTATGTAACTTGTTACATATAACTACACTATACTTTTTTGACAGGATCTTATAATGGGTTTAAGCGTTAAAATTATCCGTCTGCCAAAAATTATTATTTTTAGCATCAGATATTTTTTCTCTTTATTAAAGGGCCACAGGCACCTCGTGTTTGAATTATAATTTACAAATTAACCAAAAACAAACTTACTAATTGAAGTTATCATTTCACTATTAAGAATATAAATTTATTTATACCGCATTCATGGAATATAAATCAAAGTGCTTAAACAAATTTTTAACGCAATGCTTGTCTTTATTCATAAATAATATTCTTTGGCGCTATGTATTTGATCGAGTAAATTAACGGTTTCATTAATACATGTGTACTTGTAAATAAAATACTAACGTTAACTGCAATTAAAAAGTATGAATCTTTACTTCCTGTTGTAATATTAATCTCATGGAGTTGAACCTTAAAAAGTGTAAATACACGTGTTTCTTCCAAAAATGTCATACAAACGAACAAAACATTTTAAACGAATAGGAATACTTGAAAAACTGTATGTAGTTTAAAATCTTGTTACTTTCCGGATGCTAAATTATATTTTTTACACCATATTTCGTTAGCCACTAAAAAAGCACGTACAGTTCATGGATTTATAAAACGCTAGGCGAAGGAGTTTAGTGTTGCAAAACATATTTCAACTTCTCTTGTCAGACCAATTCTAGAACATCGCTCAATAATTTGGGATCCCATTTTTTTAAGTTCATAGTAATAGCATGCAATCGGTACAAAAGCAGTTCTTGTTATTTTGTCTTCACGGCTTACAAAGGAATCTCCCTTTATTCTATCATCCTACACAATTAGACTTGCTCTAATAAAGCTGTCAACTCGAAAAAGCCAAAAAATAATCTTAACGCCACCTTTGTTTTAAATTTAATAAAAGAAAATGTCTATTCAGATTTCCATTTCCATGTTCCATTTCGTCCTACACGCTATTTTAACCTAATGGTATTAAAGGATTCAGATCAAATTATGCTAACTCTAAACCGTTTTTAAGAATTTGTACTGGGTTTAATAAATTTTGTTAGCATATTGATTTTTCTTTATTTTCCAACTATCCTTCTACTTTCATCTTCTAGTTTCATCTCTTCTCTAAAGAATGTTGCACAGTACTTGACTAAATAGGCATTGTTGCCTGAAGTGCTACTTCTATTTAAAAAAAAATATATTAATTAATTTATTAATTAATATATAATAATATAAATTAATTTATTAATCAATATTAAATATTTAATTTTAATTGAATAACTAAATTTAAGTTTTATGTACATTAATTTTTACTGATTTAATGTCTGTAGACTAATTATAAAATATATTATTGAAACACACATTATTTATAATTATTTTTGTGTATAAACTTAATTTATAAAATTTTTGTGCTTTTCTCGAAAGTTAAAACGTATACAATTTTACAAAACCGAATAACTTTAAGTCTATTCATTAATAATAATTTTTTTACAGTTGTGGCGAAAAATCTAATTGTTAAAAAAGTTTTAAATAAAAGTCTTAGACTTTTTTCAAAATAAAACTTACATCTGGCAACAAGGCTGCATTTATGTTTGTATTACAAAAACTCATAGAAAATGTTACCTTTACAAAAAAAATTTTATTTTCTATAAAACTGGAATACATATATACATACATATGTACATATATATGTATTTTCATGTTTTCAATAAAAGAGCCCTTAACATAAATCACAAACCATGAGCGAAAGAGTGGGTGGGTGGCTGTGTGAAACGGTAATTCAAACAATATTTATTGCATATGAATCTGCCCAACATCTATCCAATGGGATTGGCGTATCTTTTTTTTACTTGAGAGAGGAAGCTTGTGTAAGTGCTTATGGTTTGCTTTCTTTCTTTCTTTCTTTTCGTTCTTCATCTATATGGTAAATATGATGATGTTAAGTGAGTTTGTTTGTAGACTGCTTTTCTTTTTGTACTTTTATTTTATGTATGAGTACTCTCAAATTCTTGTATAGATACTCGTGCCCTTATCAACTCTCTCGTTTTTTGCCTCTATTGTATTTGGTATTTATTCTTTAGCAAGTATTCTTCAGTTGAGTACATAAGCCATCGTCGTCATTATCAACAAACAATTACAGCAACAATAACAACGTCGTCGCCGTCATCGTTATTGCTGTTATCATAGTCAGATTGTTGTCGTTAACGTTTGTTGTCACTATTCTCGAGCCATTGTTGATAAAAAGTTCCTTGTTTTCTCCTTTTATTTAATTCAAAAAATTTTTTTTTTTGCTTTTTGAAATTTATATTTGGGGCGTTTTATAATAGAAAATTAGCTTTTATATATAAATATTCCACTTCTTGTCTCCACCTTCTCTCTCTCTCTCTCACTCTCGATCATGTTTTATTATTTTAAGAGTATGTAGTTTCAAAAAAAAGAAGTTTTCTTTTTTTGTTTTTTGTTTTTGTTAAGCATTGATTATATTTGCAGTTAGACAAGTTTTTGTTTTGTTAATATTTGTAGAAAAGAGGACTATAATAATAATAATATTTTTCAACTAAAAATAGAAATTTTGACATAGTTATACATTTCAAAATGTTATTTGATTTTATGCTAACATACAGTTAAAGTTATTCATTTAAGTTGTAATTGTATTTATTATCATGGATAAAAAAGGAACTGTAATTTAAGATTTTATTTAATCAAATAAAATGAATTAATTCTGGTTTGTAGTAATCAAAGAAATCTATCTTCTATTATTGTTTTTCGTTTTATGGATAGTTTTCACTTTAATAAAATATAGAACTGAAGTTACAATATGGCATTACGCCATTTTCTATTTCATTATATTCAATGGCAGATCTATGTACAACTTAATTGAGTTTCTATTTATATATTAGGGTAAACGTCGATTAACAATTTAAAAATTTGTTATAAATGTTTGTTATAAATATGAGTTGAAAATACATACTCATTTATATAATTTGATTAAATTCTACTAAAATATAGCACATATGAAAATGATACCATAAATCCCGAAGCTTTAAAATAATCAAATTCAAATGCTCGTTTTTTGAGTGATTTAAATGAAAAGAAATGATTTCAAAAACAGAAAACTGTCATTTACTTTTATGTTTTCATCAGATCTCAGATTAAAAGAAATTTGAGAAAACTACTTTTTTTTAAATAAAGAAAAAAACACGATAAAATCTATAAACAAACACGTACAGACGTACAACTAACAACTTACTCTTTCGTAAAGAGGATCTTGGCACCTTAGATAGTTAAGGATGTTTGATAGAATTTTTAGAAACAATTAGGCAATTCTATTATGACATTAACAAAACAGAGGAGTATACTTCGTTAAGTGCTATTTCTTGAAGACTTATGGACACATGATGCCCAACCTTCTTTGATTTACCTTTTATTATTGTTGACTCTTATCTGATTTTTAAATATTTTCAAAACAATATGGAATTTATTTTTCCAAGGAGTAAATCATATCAGCTAACAAACCTCCGCTTCATTAAAAAAATATTTTTTTTATTCAATTTCAACTTTATTCTTATCAATTTTTTATGCTTTAGTTGTTTTTGTTTTTTATTCTTTTGTATATAACGAATCATCAATCGTTGCAGCAAATTATGATAAATAAGTGGTAGATATTTTCTAATGTTTAACAATTTGTTTTTTAGAATCCAATATTTTGATAGGATTTAAAAAACATTGAAAAAAATACAGGCAAGATAGGAAATCATAGCATGTGCAACATTTACGTCATTAGCTTTGAAGATACTTATGCAGGATAACAAACAATCTACATAAGAAAAAAATTATGGTTACTAAGGTAATGCATATTCGTTCTTACACTAATACTTTGATCGGCATAAGTATTTCATGCTGTACTACAGGTAAATAAATAAAAGCAAAAAAGTTTAATCTTAAGTAATTGGTAGAGGGAAAAAGTTATTTTACAAATTAAATTAAATGTTGGGCTGAAGAAAGTTATTTTGTTATAATATATTCACCTATTTGGCTTTTCAATTCAAAACAGTTCTGTGCAAAAACAACTGCTGAATAATTACACTCTAGTATTTTAATACTATTCCCTTAGACAGATGGATAAATGGTCATAGGAATCCTAACAGCAGTCACTTTGATATTCTAGGATCATTTGGGTCATGGTCTTCTCTAGCCCACTATTGCTTGCAAAACCGTTTTATAAATGCAGTTATGGAAAATCCTCACTAATTTTCATAGAATTGTTCACTATCCACAAAGAATTATATCTGTTGTCGTAAACATAGAATAGACTTACAGGCGATTTCTTCAGCTCAATCCCCCCTCCAAAGATTGTACTTCAGACCGAATTGTCCCTGTTTCCTAAAAATTTAAGGCAAATAAGAGATTTTACTTATTTATAAAAGCTCTCTTAATACTTAACTCAAACACTAACTATGGTTTTTGATGTAGAGGCGCATGATGACAAAGTTATGGCAATTTATCATTGAATTAAATATAGGAAATCTAACGTAACAATTTAATTGTTAAAGGAATTATTAAATAAATTTCTTACACTTTTAATTTAAATTTATTTGTTAACTTATATAGTTTAAATAAAACAAAATTATGACAAAATTTAGAAAATTATCTTAAAATGAAATGAAATGACTAAAATATTTTGCAAACTTTTACACTTTCAAAAGCTCAAAAATTAATTTTCTATTCTATTCTGATGTTCTATACCATCAATTTAAAGCGATTAAAATTAAAAGTATTTTTTAAACTTTTTCATTAATATCAAGTTTTTTTTTATATATTATAAATATTAGGGATACTAATAGCTTGTTTCTACGGCACCTGCTTAGCTCTCTATTCTTGCTTCATACCCCAATCATAAGCGAATCAACCTGCTTCGCCATACAAAATTTTAAGAACGAAGCTGGTAGATTCATATTGAATCTAGCTGCGAATCAAGGAAAAATCCTCTCTTCTCTAATTTTTATCGTAAGTTTATCTGCACTAGTTATCAAAATGAAACATTTTTGCAAACAAAGAAAAATTACAAACAAACAAAGTTAAAAGTGGAAACTTAAAAAATATAATTGTCTTGTGGGTGTGTTAATTAATTTTAATTTTATATAATTAAATAAAAATGGATAGGAAAAAAATTATACTTAATGCAATCGCGGCAAGAAGGATGTCTTCTGTTGTTTTTCAACTTATGTTTTTCTGTTTAATAACAACTGTCAAATCGAAGCAGATAAATGAGTCGTGTAAACAGTATGATTCATAAACTTGCTTCAGAGAGCGAAACACGAGATTCAAATTGTCGTGGAAACAGGCTATAATGGTTTACAACTGTAAAAAGAATTTAAAAATGTAAGTCTATAACTGAGTTTATTTATTTAAAAGCGTTAATACTTTACAAGAGCAGACTGACTGATCTTTCTAACGTTTTAACATTTCCTTACTGTCTGGAAGGATCAGTTTAATATAAACGTTTTTGATCTTTCAAGGGGGCGATTGATTATATTTTTATTATTTAAAATCTACTTCAAAACAACGTTTTTATAAAAATTTTGTTTTTAAATCGATTTGAAATTAAAAATATTTTATGAATTTGGCAATCAGTGATAGCAGGGCACTAAATTAAATAAAACGAAACGTTTGTGATCGATTTTTTGCTTTGTGGAAGGCAAAATATAAACAAAACAGAGCAGGGCACTTAATTAAATAAAACGAAACGTTTGTGATCGATTTTTTGCTTTGTAGAAGGCAAAATATAAACAAAACAGAAACAGGATGTTGCAGGATTGTGCCGTTTAGGCTTTTATGGTTTTTCTCCGTGAGTTATGCCTTACGCATCTAACGGTGGAGCCTATGAAAACAATAACTGCAATGTTTTCAAAATATTGTGTGCTGATTATTAGTAAGGAATGCACCACTCCTTTGGAGGAAACACTGATTCCCCAGTTGTACCATGACTTTAGCATATAAAAGCATGTAGATGATTTCAAAGTCAGTCGTTTGCGTCCTTTTTCATTTAAAGGGCATTTATTTATTTTATTAAATAAGAAAATTAAATAGTTTGTTGTGCACTTGCAGCGAACGTTTGTGAAACGATTATTTGTTTTCATATAATGAAAGTTGTACTCGTAAACATGTTTAAGCGCAAGCAAAATTTTGGTTTTTACAGAGAAAGCTATGCCTTGCTAGCACTACTAATCTGAAGTAACTATTTCAAAGCGTTGGTACAGTTTAATTTCTTTAACTAAAATTTTTTGGCCTTCCTAAACTTGCCATATTTAGAAAAAATAATTTAGGTTTCAAATTTGTTTAAAAATTAATTTTTTTTTGTAAAAACTCATTTCAAGATAAATTTTTTTATAAATATAAATATTATAGCTTTAATTGAGTATTTTAGGCATAGTCACTGGTCGCTGTGCTGTCTTATACACGGCAGTTAATTTCCGACTATCCTTCTACTTTCACCATCTGTTTAATCTATTCTCTATCCCTTTCCTAAAGAATGTAGCACGGTACTTGACTAAATAGGCATCGTTGCCTGAAGTGCTACTTCTCTTTAAAAAAAAATAAAAAATTTTACTTTTGTATCATTTTCTACTAATTAAATTTTCATTGCTTAACTACTCTGCCATCTATCTGCCATTTATCTGATTTGATTTCGTTTTTAAATTGCTTAAATTTTCACCGAGTAAGTGTTCAATTTTTCTTTATTTTTAAAAATATTAAATATGTTTTTTTCTTTCTTTCCCTGAAACATAGATGACACAAAAACCGCTTGGTGTAAGGACATTTAAAAACATTTTTATTTATTCTTTATTATTACAAAAATAAAAATCAAAACTGCCCTCAACCAATATTACCAATGACTTTACTAAATAAATCATTAAATGGTGCATGACAGTGGCATTCGTGATGGCACTAATGTTTTAAATCGTTATTTTGTTATTTCGGTTATGTCGATTATAATGTTGATGATGCCACAATTATAATAATGAAACTGCTGCAACCTTGGTAGCTTTTTGTTACGTTCCATTATCCTTTTAGTCGCTTCGTACATCCTTTGCATTACTTGTTGAAAAAGCATTGAATTTAATTGTGGAAATAGCATTTAACGAACACCAGCTTAA
Source organism: Trichopoda pennipes (assembly GCA_030448955.1). Lineage (NCBI taxonomy): Eukaryota > Metazoa > Arthropoda > Insecta > Diptera > Tachinidae > Trichopoda > Trichopoda pennipes. Next base: position 3,663,695 of record JASKUP010000010.1, on the reverse strand, counting down.
GATTGTTGCCCCTGACAATGCACTAGTGTGTTTATTTAATTTAAAGTTAACTTAAAGAGGGTGATAAGGATTTTACTTTTCCGTTCGTTTTGCCAGTAAAGCGATAAAGAAATCAAAATAACAGTTCTACTGAAACCAACATTATTATTATTTATATTGCAGTAATCAGTATGAACATTATCATCATCACAATTTAATCGAGCAGATGCCATCAATTAGCAGAAGTAAAACGTGAGGTGCTTTATTTATTTAATAAAAACTACAAAGGATGTGATTCAAAACTACCCTTGCGGCCAGGATAATGATTAAGCGGAAACAATATCATGATTGTTAATTTGTTGTTGTTGCCTTGTTTGTATATATGTATGTGTGTTAAATCTGCAAACGCGTTCATAAGCAAACACTTGCAAAGTATAGGGTTACTTCAAACTAAAATAGATATTTTTAATAATATTAAAAAACCGTTTTATATAGTAAAATTTACATACGTACAGTTACTTAAAATATAAATTTGACTGGTTCATATTTGATGAAAGAAGTGAAATGACAACGATTCAGAACTGTTTTTTTTTGTGGTTCTTTAATCATGTATTATAACCAAGTTTTTACACTGGCCTCCTATATTTTATTTACATACAAATATTTATTTAATCCGACCACTGAATGTAACAAACTCTACCATTTTGCTTGCTATAATACTGTATTCGAACTCATACAATTATTTGTTGTAAGTCTTTAATTTAAATAAAATTTTCTTTGTGTTTTTTGTGTGCATGTGATGTTTATTTCTCCTTTGTAGTCTTATGTTTGTTTAATTAATTTAAAAGCGTGCGGATAATTCCAACCAACAGTTACAATAAAAAGTCAAAAGTAATTTTCAGAAAACTGCATTTAACTCATAAATACCGATTTAAAAATACAAGCAATAAATGCAAATTGAATACTTGGGAGTTCAACGTAAATAAATGCTGGTAAAATTGTAAAATTTTAATACATTCATACATAAGTATGCTTAACAAGAAATAACTGATTTTATTTTATTTTGTATTTACTACTAGGAAAAATATTTTTTCCAATTAAATATTTATGAATTTGTGTAATTAATTTTAGATATATTGTGATTGAATTTATTTTAATAAAACGGGGTTTTTTTTTTAATTTTATATGAATTGTATTTTTTGTATCTAAAGCACTAAAATAGTGGGAAAATATATTTTATATCAATAATTTTCAATATTAATATAGGTTACCCGCTTTTATTTAAATCAATAAAATAAAGGTTATGCAATACGGTATTCTTTTACACATTTTCGATCTTACACGGTTTTTGAAAATAAAAAATTTTTGGACGAAATTTATTAATTTTGCATTTACGCGAAATTATAAACACTAAACTATAATTTGCTTATATCTACAATTATATGTTCATTGTTTTACTGTCAAATACTACAAAATTTATGTTACAGTTACGAATTCTTAGTAGTCTATGTCTATGATGGAAATAGATAGGATGGGAGCTCTGCGTTTTATGATCAAAACTAAATTTTATGTGCGTATAAGCTGGTTTGTTTGAAATGCCAAAACAAAGAACGTCATTGTTTTTAAACTTTAATTTTAATTAGTGTTTATATATAATTGATAGTGTAAATTTATTCAAGGTGAGCAAATAACAGAATTATTTTTTTTGCAAAATCTATAATTTATACAAAATTTTATAGTTCGACAATAAAAAACTAGGGAGTAAAAGAAAGGTTATATCTTTACAAACCAAAATTGAAATTTTGAACCGTCTCCGTAATAATGAAAGAATAATAGATGTTGCTAATTTTTATTCTATGAATGAAGCTAAAAATAAATTGCAATTGCCAATATCAGATTTTTTACTGCAAAATCCCACGGAACTTCAAATTCTATGATGAAAGAATCTAATGAGATAGTGCGGTCTAGCGATGAAAGTGATATTGTACAAATTTATAAAATAAAAGCGAAAGTGCAGCAATTAAATTTGAATGAAAATAGAATGTTAAGTCTTATTTATCGCAGTCAACTTAAATGCATTTCTAATTTTAATTTTTATCTATAAAGAAAATGCAAATAAAAAATAAAATTGGTTTTATTTTGTATTATTGACATAAATTAATATTCTTATAATTTATTTATAATTATTCGGAATCATTTTTAATATAAGCAATTATATTATGCTATGTTGATTTTATGAAAAATTCTCATAGAATCAGTTTGGCTTTGGATATAAGACTCTTAGGTTTTTCTATACAATATTGGGGTAAAATTCACTGATAAACTACTTCAGCAATAGTGAAATTGCAATATGGATGTGCTCTCCCCCATTACAATACATTTCAAATATTTTTATATTTATTTTTATTTGAATAAATGTTTAATGAGAATATCATAAGATGTTTATTTTTTAATAAAAATTTTTGTAATAAATATTTTGTGAGAATATCATGAAATATTAATTAAAAGAAATCAAGCACGAAATAAAATTGCTTATATTCTTATAATTTATTAATGTGTTTGAAATTAAATATATTAAAATTTATTTTCCGTTCAGTGTGTTTGTTATTCATCATATTAAAAACTGACAAAAAGGGTTTTTTATAGTGATTTTCGTTTAGCACGGTTTTTTTCCATATAAAAGTGAATTTTTCGAAATACACGATTTTTTATGCAACCTTTCTTCTGTGTAAAGTGGGGGATAGGTGTATTTTTAGCGCCAGTTAAGTTTCGCCGTTTGTAGCAACGCTGTAGGCAAAACTCATCACAATAGAAACGGAAAATAACAGGAAATTTTTATTAAATAGTAGTGCTTTTTAATTTGCAAAGCAAACACAAGTTGTGAAAAATTATGAAAATGGGAATGATCCAAAGTAAACCAAAAAAAAAAATTAATCCAAAATCATTCGAGCAGCAGCCAGTCGGGTAAAATTAATTCTTTGAGATGATTGAAAGAGTGATACTAGGACTATTTTTGTGTAAAACTTTTCAGAGATTCTCAATGGGATTAAAATCTAGAGACTAGGGACCACAGAAAAAAATTTTTAATGAAAATTACAACGCCCCTCATATATTATTATGCTGCGCAATAGAAGATAGTGGAACAAGAAAAACAAGAATAAGGAATCTTCAAAACGGCTTGTCAAATTGTCCTAAAAGTACACACGGCTTTAGCAGAGGTGTAAATTTGAATGTTATTCGGATGTTAAATTGCATACCTCGAGTATATGTGAAATTAATAAATTTTTTATGTAATATGTAAAATATTATGTTAGAAAATTTTAAATATGTATAAGTTATTGACCCATAGCCTACTGAAATAGATTGTGTTTAGTAGAAAATCAACTATAAGCCTGATTTTTTCTCATGTGTTAAATGGTATAAAAAGATTAAGCGCTGACTTGATTTCTGCAACATAACATTAATTAAGTCACCTAAATTGTTTTATAGTAAAAACAGCAAAAAAACACCAGATTTACAAAGTTTCTTAATCTTTTATGGAATTCGCATTCGTACTATTCTCTGTGGCGCGCAACAAAAAACATTAAGCGACCAACTTTACGCCAGTCGCCACTGCGTACTCCAAGTGGTGATTGGGCGAGAAGCAAAGAGGAAAAATCTTATCTGTTTTCCAACCACCTCTTAGAAGTATTTACTCCTACTTTATCGACAGACTCTGTAGTGTTCCCTGAAATAATACCTATAGAAGCTATGGCTTTGAGACTGGAAGTACAAGAATTGAGAAAGGCTATCGCCGACTTAAAACTTAAAAAATCACCTGGTATTGATAAAGTTAGTAATAGGATGCTTGTGGAGCTACCAAATGTAGCGGTGAGAGTCTTATTATTTATATATAACGCCATTTGCGCCTCAGTTTTTACCCTCAGAAGTGGAAGATCTCGAAGGTGATAATGATTCCCAAGCCAGGCAAGGATCATTCTAAAATAGAGTCTTATAGGCCAATAAGCTTGCTGTCAAATTTATCCAAGCTGTTCGAGAAACTTTTAATAAATAAAATGTATCCTATATTGATCGAAAAGAAGTGTATACCGCATCACCAGTTTGGATTTAGGAAAAAGCATAGCACAATAGAGCAAACGCATAGACTTGTTAATGCTGTCAAACAAAATTTTGAAAAAAACAATACATACTGTTCTGCTCTTCGATAAATTTTGGCACGAGGGCTTAATTCATAAACTAAGACAGAATTTGTCTTAGAAGTTCCACATTTCTGGAAAGCTACTTGAGTAGCCGTTTATTTGTTGTAAAGCACGAGGTGTTTTTGAGCACACCAAGGCCAATTAGAGCCGGAGTTCCTCAAGGGAGCATATTGGGTCCGATTTTGTATTTATTAATACCTCAACGGGACGACGTTCACGTATCATCAACATTTGCTGATGATACGGCCCTGCTTTGTGTTCATGTAGACCCACATGAAGCTTCACTACGTCTTCAAAGTCATGTGTTTCAAGTGGAAAAATGGTTAAAAAAAGGCGAATAAAAATTAATGAACAGAAGTACATTCATATTACTTTTACATTACGCAGGAGTACATACCCACCTATCACAATAAATAATCAAACAATACCTCAACGTTCGGTCGTCAAGTACCTCGGTATGCACCTTGACAGGCGTCTAACATGGAAGCACTACATAGAGGCTAAACTTATGCAAATAAGACTTAAAACTGTTCAATTGAACTGGCTAATTGGTCGGAATTCTGTTCTTAGTCTCGACTGCAAACTTTTGATTTACAAGTCTATTCTGAAGTCAATATGGAGCTATGGGATTCAAAAGTGGGGCACTGCATCAGTGTCAAATGTCGAACGGATAGAAAGAAGCCAGAACAAAATCCTCAGACTCATAACTGCTGCCCCATGGTATGTGAAAACCTAAAACATTCACAAGGATTTAAAAGTACCCTCTGTAAGAGATTTTTAAAATTTTTTATTATAATTATTATAATAATTAACTTACAAAAATATTTACAGATTCAAAAATGTTCATTAGTTATCTTTAAACATTCTAATCATCAGTGAATTTTACCCCAATATTGTATAGAAAACCTAGGAGTCTTATATCCAAAGCCAAACTGATTCTATGAGAATTTTCTAAAATCACTTATCACTTAAATCACTTAACTACTTGAGCAATAGTGAAATTGCAATATGGATATGCTCTCCCCCGCAGTAATATATTTCAAATATTTTTATTTTTATTTAAATAAATATAAAAAAATAAATATTTTTGTAATAAATACTTTGTGAGAATATCATGAAATATTTATTTAAAGGAATCAGGCACGAAATAAAATTGCTTAGATTGAAAATGATTCCGATGAACTATAAATTAATTATTGATAATTTATATTTTTTTATTTTTTTATAATGTTATTTATTTTCATTTGGTTAAAAATTCTGGTTTTCAAAAGACGAAATAGATTTTTATAGTTCTAACTTGCAAAATTTATAAAATTTCCATTAGTAGAGAAATAAATTGGTCAAGTATCGGTTAGCTTTTAATATAAATAACCACTCAATATAAAAATGGATTTAAAATATTAAAAATTAAATTTAACACATATCAACATATTTCCTGCGAATCTTTTGTATGTGTGTGATATATAAATTTGATTAAAAATAGAAATTTTAAGTAGTTTTTTAAATGAAGATATTAAAAAAGTTTTTGTTAGCGCTCAACACTGAACTATTAAAGATGGCAAACAGCCGAAACCGGTTTGTTCACAAACCAAATTTGACGAGGGTCGACGGAAAACCGTACCCAAATAAAAGTAATTTTAACCCCGTCGGAAAATCCAAGCATATAACAAACACATTCCCTACAAACTAAACAAAAATTGGGCGGTTAGGCAATCGTAGTATTTGTGCTTATCAGTTCTCAATCGTTATTTGCGTTCATGTACAAAATATAAACGGAATTTGGAGTTGTAGTCCTTGAAGAGTTAGCGTACAGTTTATTTTTGTTTATAAACATAATCATGTGCCATTTTCGGTCAATTGCCTCCAATTAAATGAGAAAAGTAACTTAATGTTGTATGTTTTCGAAAAATTAAGGTTCTAAGAATGGATACAACTAAGATAAAAATTAAAAAATTAGATTTTTGCTAATTAGTTTTGGTTTTATAGTGCTGAATATATTGTCGTTTCATATCTATATATATATGTTTGGTAACCTGTCGTTTTTCATTACACGATTTCACAGCCAGCTACGTAACGAGTAATTGTAATCGAATTCTTTCTTTCTCGCAAGAGCTTACTAAATTCTTTTTTGGAATTTTATTCTTCAAGGAAATGTTTTTAAATCTACCAGAGTTAAAAAAATCTGAAACCCACACTCCTTTCTGTTATATTGGAAAACACAACGACAAGCACTTGAAATCATGATTAGAAATTTGTAATAAAAGAAACCAAACAAATTAAAGTGTTCTACTCCAAAAAAAAAAACAAAAAAAAAAAACAAAAAAAAAACAAGAAATGAGCAATGAATTGCACACAATTCAACTGCATTGAACACACATCTTGTGTTATGTCAAGATTTTTGATTAACTTCTTTTGTTCTATTTGCTCAATGTGACTTTTATTTTTTATTTCAAAATTGACGCAACAATGAAGCACCCCTTTTTTGATTTTTAGTTTTGTTTTTTTTTTTCTTTTTGCCTATTGGATAATTTAACAAACAAATAAATAACACAGTCGGTTAAGTGTTCCTTTTTTTATTCTTAATATATTTGCACACCTTTTCAAGTGCGGATATTCGATAGAATTGTAAGTGCAATTGTATTTATGAAACTGAAGGCAAATATTGCTTCCTGTTTGAAGTTAATACGACAGTGCTTAACTTGTGATATGTAAGCCATAAAAATTGAAAATTAAGAATTTTCTACAACAGTTTTGAAAGAGTGTACGATTTTTCTATTTAGTTAGTGTTTAAACTTTTGGATGAAAAGTCATTTATCCATTCTATTTGCAGTTTAGTACATTTTAAATAAAAGTCTGTGGCAAAATAAATGAATTCCAAAAGGAAAGTATTCCTTTGCATTTTAATATTTTGCGTTACTCAAACAATCTTAAAATTTGATCAAATATTGTGTTTAGCAAAAACAAAACCAAACAAAAAGACCTCAAGCTTTATCAATATTATTGGCACTCCAACTCAGTTGGTGGCATTTTTTATTAAAAGAACAAAAAAAAAAAAAACAGACAGCAGCCGTCAAAAAATCAAAATTAAACATTTTAACTTTAATTGTATTTCAATGCTACATAAATTTAAGGTACTTTTGCCGAGACAACCATCTACTGATGCAATAAGCTCTAAGGCAAGAGTGCGATTATGTGTATATATATATATATATATATATATATATATATATATATATATATATATATATATATACATACGTACGTAGCTATGTATGTGTACATTATCTTTCCATTATTGGTCTTCAATATGTCAAGTGTCAAAAATGCATATAGACGATAACGTCATTTCATTCAATCCATTGACAAATTTGACTTCCTGTGTGATTTTGTTTAAGTTAAAGTTTTTATTGCTTATTATTGTTATTTTTATTCTTTTATTTTTTGTTTTTTTTTTTTTTGTTACACATACAAACATACATACATTCTTAGACTAATTGACAACTGATATGGCGTACATCATCTAATGAAAAACGACACTTTAAAAATGAAAATATGTTCGTGCATCTGTATTTATGAAGAAAGAACATTTTACAATATTAAATAAATACTTTACCACCCGAATCGTGGGATTTTAGCTTATTTACACTTGACTCCACCACACTATTCATATAACATGCCATACCACACCATCACAAACAATATTGAAAATTCATTAGTGAGTGTTTTCCCCATGAAATTTTTTTTTTATTTTTTAATCTGCACTCTTACATACTCGCCGCACACACGTCCTAAAAATATCACATATAAACTTCATATTTTAACTCCTATTCACTCCGAAATGCTGTGTGCTCTGCTTTGTTGTGAATTTAAGTTGGCGGAGTCATATTCATACAAGTGTGTAGATTATAATCTAAAAAGAAGTATTTGTCCATTAGGTCACAAAATACAACTGATTGGAAATCTTTAAAGATTAAAAAAAAACTGAAACAATTAATCCGTCTTCAACTTTATAACAGACACTTTTTTTAGTTGGAACGAAATAATTTTGTTTTTTTTTTCTTTGTTGATTTTTTATGAACTTTGTTTCATAAAGTAGAATTTAAAATGCCGCTGATACGTTTAAGGTGACAATTAATGCATTTTGTTTGTTTTTAATTAATCTAATATTGATTTTAAATTATAAAATTTTAGGTAAAATTCCAAAAATTTGATTTAAAAATCAGCAGACCCTTTAAATGATTTAATTACTAGTGTTATATTTTGACTTAAAATTAATATTTTTTTGTTTTTAATAAATGATATATATATATATATATATATATATATATATATGTATAGGGTTTTTCAACAACAAGTTTGTTTTCTAAAACAAAATAAAACAAAAAGTTTAGATTCAGAAGATTTAAATTTCTATTGTGTTACGAAGAGAACAGTTCGGCAATTATGAATGAAAAATGACAAATCTGACAAATATCCAACATGACTACGCTGACAGATGCCGATTCTTTCATTCAAATTTTGAATCACTTTTTAGCAAATTGGCGATCCTATTTTGTTAATCACATCACGGATTTTGGCTCCGTATAAACTGTCCTTAACAAGGCCCCACAAAAAATAATCCAGCGGTCTTAACTGCTGATTGCCATAAATTGATCGTTTCATTGGCTGTGTGACATGTGGCACCGTCCTGTTTTAATCACATGTCAGTTTTAACCACGTTGTCGGTAATAGGCCAAAATTGAGTTGTTAGCATCTAGTCTGTTTATTTTAATCAAAGTCTTCTTTTCACATTTTGATATAAAAATCTTTACGTTACAACAAATGTTCGATGAGTAATAGAGAAAAAATACAAAAATTAATATTTTAATTAATTATTTCGAAAAGTAATAATTTCAACGAAAAATATTTTAATTTAATAAATTCAATTAACTGATGATATAGCAGTTTTGCTATTAAAACTGGTTTTAAAAATATCTTTTGGAATATTTTTTACAACATTACATTATTTACAACTTTAAATACAAATGTTTGAAAATAAAACCAAAGGCAAAAGCTCTTGTCAGCCAGTCGTCGCTTGAAATTACAAGACATTTACTTTGTTTTTTAATGCACAAATTTCCTTACATACAATAAATACAAACAACAATAAATAAATAAAAATAACACTAGTACACGACAAATAATTCAAACTATGTAATTAATTATTAAATTTAAAGCTGACTCATTTTCAAAATTATGTTCTACAATTACATACTTATGCAGTCATACACCTAATGAGAATTAAAAAAAAATAAATACAAAACAAAGAACATTTAAAAAAAAAAAGAAATGGACAAAAGATAATAATTCTATGCTCGCTGACTTTGTTTGCAAACAATAAACAATTATGGACAATAACTGTTAACAGGTAATAAATTCAAGACAATTGATTTCTTCTACTCTTGAGAGTAAAGCAAATAGGAAATTTAAGCTGCCAAAATTTTCAAAACAATAAAAAAGATGAGAAATAATAAATCAATAGAAAAGATGTAAAAGAATAGATGAATAAACAGCCTTTTTTTTAAACCGATCGTTATATCCACTGTTTTACTTTATAACCTTCACACTTCCTTCGGTAGTAAAAGAACTCAGGATATAGTGACTATTGTTCTACTTTTACGAACAGCATACAGTCTGAAATATAAGTAAGGACTATGTGTGGTATTTTTCTGCTAAAGATAAATAAAAATCTTTATTGAAAAGTTATGTAAGTTTGCCATAGATTAAGTATTATTTCACATATGCAAGTATTAAATATAGATGATGATGAATTACTTTTAACCATTATTTAATTTAATCAAAATAATTCTCAATTTACATACTTGGATAAAACTGTTAAAAAATGTATTTATCAAAACATTTTAAATTTGAACTAGTGTCACATCGGTTAAATGTTAACCTGCGAGCTATTGTTTGTCGCGCTGCAAGCCATTTACGATTTCAACGATTAATACCCTGCCTGAACCTGAAGTCTCCGTTATTAATCCGTCCATTTCTTCATTACTGTTGATTGAAATATTTATTATTAAGTAGAGCAAAACTGCTATCGTTGTCGTAACGATAAAATTAATAAAATTACCGAAAATGTTTTACAAACTACAAATAAAACTCAATTCACAAAAAATATTATACAACTTTAGCCAGATATTTGGAAACTAAATATTTATATATATTTAAACGATTATACCTTTTATAAACGTTTTGTTGTGAGTTCTTTATCGCAAAATAAATAACACCAGTTTTTAGAGTTTTTATTTATTTTTTAACTCTCAATAATTATTTATTGTATCTTCACGAAAAGAACTAACAATAAGTATTAAAAAATCTTAAATTCTAAAAAAAGTTACATTAGTCCTGAACATGTCAGGCCTAACCTTTTGGGTAAAAAAGAAAATTGTCATAAAAAAAAACAAAGCAAATATTTCTAAGATGTATCGTCTGTAGCATTGGCTATGTCCACTATAATCTAAGATATTGCGAGCAAGGGGGTTAGAATGGTCTTCAAGCTTCATCAAGTATTTGCCTGCGTATTTGATGATTTCTGTAGTCATCAGCGGTATGTCTAAATCACAATGTATGTTTGAATTTCTGATGTACCATGGGGCGGAAGTTATCAATCGTAAAATTTTATTCTGCATACGTTGGATTCTATCCACGCTTGAAGCTGAGGCAGTGCCCCAAAGTTAGAATCCGTAAGACCATATCGGTTTTAAAATAGTCTTGTAAATTAGAAGCTTACAATCTAGGCTAAGTTTTAAGTTCCTGCCAATGAGCTAATGTAGTTGTGTTAGCTTAAGTTTCATTTGTGTTAGCTTTGAGTCATTATGATGTTTCCATGTAAGGCGACGGTCAAGATGTATACCAAGATATCTCACATAAGTATGGTAAGGAACAATGTGATTATTGATTCGAACGGGTGAACAATTATCTCGTCGCAGGGTGAAGGTCACATGAATGCACTTTTGAACGTTCACTTTAGTTCTCCATAATTTTAACCACAACTCTAACTGAGTTATATGTTGCTGAAGATTTATCGATGCTTGATGGGAGTTTTCATGCGAACTTAGACACGCTGTATCATCAGCAAACGTACAAGTGTGGACAGTTTCACTTACAGGCATATCGCAGGTATATATCAAGTATAAAACTGGTCCAAGAATGCTACCTTGTGGTACGCCTGAGGAAATTGGTTTGGATACACTAACGAAGTCTCCTTCAACAACAGAAAATTTTCGTCCAATTATGTAGCTTTTTAATAGGTTGCTTATATTACAAGGCAAGTAAGCGGTCATTTTCAGAAATAGACCTTCTTGCCAAACGTTGGTAAAAGCCTGAGAAACATCAATAAATATAGCTAAACAATACTTCTTCTCTTTTAATTTAATAACAATTTTATTTACTTTAACTACAAAAAGTTGACACTACAAAACAATTTACTAAAGATGTACGTCTTAACTTCAAGAGGTTTAATTTTTACATTTTTCCATTAAAAGTCTAGAAAATTTAACAATCTTTTACTCCCTTTGTATCACATTTTGTTGTTGTATATTGTTTATGCAATGTATGGGAGCCAGTATGGCTGTATGTATTTTTGTTTTTATACTGATAAAGTTTCTTCCTGGAATTTATTTTAAGATATTTGTTGTTGTTTTTTGTAGAAAAGGTATCTTAGAAAACTACGCAGATAGTAAATAGCATACATGTTTATTGTTGTCTTGCACGTATAAAATTTCTACGCAGTTAGTAAACAGAAATTTGTTTTTGTTAGTAAACAGCATATCAAATGGTTGTTGTTCGCGTTTATAAAATTTCTACGCAGTTTGTAACCAGTAGTTCGCTTTATTGCTTAACTATTTTATTTTAAAACTTCAGCAAGACACATCCGTAACACTGCCGCCCACTTAAGCCTTTTCGTCCCGAACAGGCTCAATATTTCCACTTTCATCTTAGATCTCGGACTTTGATATTTCTGTATCCGATAAACCACGTCATTCAATTTTTTGGTCACCTTGTATGGTCCTTCCCAGTGGGTTTCCAGTTTGGGAGACAGTCCTTTTTTCCGTTGTGGGTTGTATAGTAGAACTAGTTGTCCTTCTGTAAATCCTTCCGTTTTTGCTGCTCAATCATACCTGCCTTTCATTTTGTCGCTGGACATTTTAATGCGATTGCGGACAAACTCATGAATCTCGTGCAGGTCTGCTTGTATATGCGGAACATTTTCATTATTGTCGTGTGCAGGAATCGGTTTAGTTGTAGCTCTATCCCAAACTCGATTTTTGCTGGACTGCATGATATTAATTCGTGTATAGCTGATCGGTATGCCAGAAAAAAACTTTGGTACATGCTCGTCCCAATCCTTTTTGTGTACTGAGCACTTTTCTGAGATATTCTTCCAGGGTGCGGTTGAATCCTTCTACCATGCCATCAGACTGTGGATGCAGTGGTGTTGTTCTCGTCTTTCTGATCCCATAAATGTCGCACATTTCTTTGAATATGGCCGACTCAAAATTTCGTCCCTAATCGGAATGAAGTTCTGTTGGAACACCATATCGATACACCCAATTGTTCACAAATTCATCTACCACCGTTTTGGACTCTTGGTTTGGAATGGGATAAGTTTCGGACCATTTGCTAAAATAATCCATTACTACTAGCAGATACCGATTTCCAGCATTACAGACAGGGAATGGGCCTGTGATATCCATTGCTATCAGCTCAAAAGAGGCGCCGGCAAATCACGCTCTTTACTTGTTTTTTTGGGACATACTAATTGTGTCGCACAAATAACTACGGCTCCTGCTGGCTCACATCGACCGATTTCAGCATTTTCGCCAATCGTTTTTTCGCTGCTGGACAGATTGAATATTCTCACAGGGTTGAGGAAAATATCTCGTTTTTAGGGTGCTACTATTGTTCTACAACGGCTGGTCCGTTCAATATAAAATTTTAGGCTCATTGAAGTGTGTGTCGTATACGTTTGAAAGTCATAGTATCTTCTGTATATTTTCTACAGTAGGGCGCTTTATACATGCCTATATGGGACTATCAAATACATATTTTTTCAAACTATTCTAATTGGTTTCTAAAATTTAGAGCTTCTAAGCCGTACCAATTTTTTCTCATTGCATGCTCCATTGTCGGAAACTTTTTCAAAGCTCTCAAATTTCCGTTTGGCAGTTGTAAAAAACAAATGAAAAACAAATTGTTACTTCCCAAATTGGCTTAGCAAATCAAAATAAAATTTTTAAACGGACCATCATAGTCAATAGAATATATTAAAAATAAATTATTTGTATATTTAAATTATTTTGCCGCGATTACAATGTAAAGTTATTTCAAGTCCGTGTAAGGTCGTTTTTGACACACTATTATTTATATCGGGTTTTTCAACAAGGATATGATGGTGGTAAGTTTCATATTTATTTTTTTGACGTATTTGTAGTAGAAGCATTGGCAATTGTTACAATGAATTCAATTTCGCACAAAAATCGCATTGTAATATTTAAAATTCACTATGAAAATGGTGGTTGTGTAAAAGTTACATTTCGTAAAATTCGTGCTATTTTCGGACAACGTAATCATCCTTCTGAGACCGCTATTAAGAATTTAATCGTTAAATTTGACTCGAGAGGCTCGATACAAAATGTGCAAACTGAAAACATCGCAGCCGTGAGCCACAGTGTTGAAGCAGATCCAAGTTTGTCAATTTCTTGACGTTCTGAATAATTGGGTTTATCTAAAACCACCACACGGCGAATTTTGCTTAAGGACTTGACTTTGAAGCCTCACAAGGTTCAACTGGTGCAGGAATTGAAGCCGACAAGCCATTCACATCGCCGTAGATTCAATTCATTCAGAAATAGTCGGCTGGTTTTTCTGAAAAAAAATTACTTTTTCAGACGAAACCCATTTTCACTTGACAGGGTATGTCAACAAGTAAAATTGCCGCCTTTGCATGCTCAACGTGTCACTGTATGGTGCGCTATGTGGTCTGGAGGCGTGATTGATCCGTTTTGTTTTCGAAGATAAAGCTTTAAATGCGGTAATGGTCAATGGATCACGCTATCGCAAATTGCTAACAACTCAATTTTGGCATATTATTGACGACGTGGGTGATCAATGATATGTGGTTTTAACAGGACGGCACCACATGTCGCACAGCTAATGAAACCATCAATTTATTGCAAACACAATTTCACAACAATCAACAGTTAAGTGGTCAGCCAGATCACGTGATTATTTTTTCTGGGGCTATGTTAAGGACAGAGCCTATACGGAGCCAATCGAATCGATTTCAGCGTTAAAACTCAAAATCTGTGATGTGATTAACTAAATAAGACCGCCATTTTGCCAAAAAATTATTAAAAACTTTGCCAGATATAATTTTAAATTCATAATTGCCGGTGTTCAATCTCTAATACCGGAAAAGAGACAATTAAGGCGTCAATGGCAGGAGTTTCGTTCCCCATTTTTGAAGACACAACTGAAACAATACCAAAAGAGACTGCGTAAAGCACTTAAGACAGAAAAAGAGCTGAATCTTAAAATCTTTTTACAAAACTTAGATGCCACCGAGAAGACTGACTACAGCTTGTGGAAGACCGTGCGAAAAATGAAATGCCCTATTACTTACGAAGCTCCTATTCGCCTTCAAAATGGAAAATGGGCAAAAAATTCCAAAGATAAAGTGGAAGAGTTCGCCAACCACCTGGAGAAGGTTTTTATTCCAAATTAAACAGACTCTACGATAACACCAGTTGCTATTCAAGAATCTGTGTTAAATCCGGAAAGAGTTTGCTGCGCTGCGCTGAAAGCAGTTATGAATGAACTGAATCCGAAAAAAGCTCCTGGTAGTGACAAAATCACCAACACTTTGGTCAGGAATCTGCCTAATTCGGCGTTTATTTTTAATTCAATGTTAAGAACTGGTTATTTTCCATCATCTTGGAAACAATCTGAAATAGTTATGATCCCCAAGTCCGGCAAAGACATTACGCAGGTATCATCATACCGTCCGATCAGCTTATTACCTGTTCTCTCTAAAATATTCGAAAGGTTGATTTTGAAATCATTAGCGGCGCATGTTATTTCAAGAAATATAATCCCAGACCATCAATTCGGGCTTAAGAAAAAGAACAGCACTATCGAACAAGTACATAGAATCACAAATTTAATTCGAGAAACTTTTGAAAGGAAGCATTACTGCTCTGCACTATTTATAGACATATCACAAGCATTCGACAAGATCTGGCACGAAGGACTTCTATATAAAATTTCAATATTTCTCCCGTCAAACGTACTTAAAATGCTCGCGAGCTATTTAATAAATAGATCTTTTGTAATCAGGTCAAAAAATACTTATTCATCGAGCAAACAAATTTTAGCTGGAGTCCCGCAGGGAAGCATACTCGGGCCATTCCTGTAACTTTTGTACACCGCAGATTTGCCCTCATGTTCAAACACACACACATCAACATTCGCAGTTGATACAGCATTTCTAAGTATTCATAAACAACCAGAATTGGCATCGCAACAATTTCAAACCCACATAAATGAGTTGGAGAAATGGTTACATAAGTGGAAAATAAATGTTAATGCCACAAAATGTATTCATTTAACTTTCACGTTAAGAAAAAATAATTGTCCAGCTATAATAATAAATGGAGCTAGCATCCCAGAGCAGAGTTATGTAAGGTACTTGGAAATACACCTCGATCGGCGTCTCACTTGGGTACATCACATTGCAGCTAAAATCACACAGCTCAAAATTAAAACCACCCAACTTCTTTGGCTAATTGGGCCACAATCTTCACTTGTCTTGGACCTCAAAGTGCTCCTATACAAAGCGATTTTAAAACCTATATGGTCCTATGGAATGCAGCTATGGGGGTCCGCATCCGCATCAAATGTTGAAAGACTACAAAGAAGACAATCAAAGATCTTGAGAATGATTACGCGTGCTCCCTAGTATATGCGGAATAATAACATTCATAAGGACCTCAATATTCCTACCATCCGAGAAGAAATTAGAAAGTCATGCACAAACTACGTTGCAAAAATCACCAATCATCCCAATCCGCTTGCGAGGAACTTGTTATTATTTGAGGGCCACAGGCGTCTTAAAAGGGTGAAAACTCTTGATTTCGCAAGACAACACTCCTATTGAAAAATGCGTTGAGTACTACAGTGGCAGTACCAACCTAAATCATACATAGATTAAGATTTTAATACATATTTTAAATGTCATACAGACAGATTCAATATTAAAGGAAAAAAAAAGAAATAATTGCCGAACTTCTCTTAATCTAAATTTTTTGTTTTATATTGTTTTAGAAATCAAACTTCTTGTTGATAAATCCTTCATTGATTGGTTGAATTCAAATATCCTATATGATGTCGAACATTGAACTTCATAATATTTGGAGGGAATAAATTCTAAAACAACTTCGGGAATAAGAAAGTCATGAAATGCTAACTTCAATAAGAAATATTCCAACCAGTGTTTTTTCACACAACGATTGAGCACTGATGAGCACAAAACTACGATAACTTGCCGATCTTTGTTTACTGTACATGAGTATACAGCGACAAAAAAAAGTATTCGACATTAACCATAAAGCTAATATTTTTATCAATAAAAAATTGTAAAATGTTAAATTTAACTAAAAGAACTTACACAACGTTTTATTAAGAAACGAAAAAGTTATATTCAACACAAAAATGACATTTTAAAACAAACAGTACAAAA
This sequence comes from Trichopoda pennipes, assembly GCA_030448955.1. Taxonomy (NCBI): domain Eukaryota; kingdom Metazoa; phylum Arthropoda; class Insecta; order Diptera; family Tachinidae; genus Trichopoda; species Trichopoda pennipes. Next base: position 3,646,730 of record JASKUP010000010.1, on the reverse strand, counting down.
AGCTCATGACTTAAAAAATAGACAACAAAAAACAAACAAAATAAGTATTCGACATTGGTAACATGTTTTATATATACATAAGATATTACAACTTTAGTAGCGAGTTGCTTTTCCTTGGCGGCGTATGACCTCTTTTAGACGATCTGGCATAGATTTGACCAAGTTTTTGGTATATGCTGGGTCGACTTGGGTCCATTCCTCCTGCAGGATGACTTTCATCTGGTTTTTGTTTGAAAATGCCCGAGTTCTGATTTTCTTCTCAAGGTGACCCCAAAGATGTTCGATTGGGTTAAGGTCTGGAGACTGGGGCGGCGTTTTTATTATCTTTGGACAGTTATACAACAGCCAAAGCTTTGTATTTATCGCACTATGTTTGGGATCATTGTCCTGATAAAACTTAAATTTATTTGACAGACCCAATTTTTCTGCGCTTGAGCGTAAGTTATGCTTTAGGAGATCAATGTACTGTCGGTGGTCCATGATCCCATCAATAAAGGCTAAATTGCCCACACCTGATGCCGCCATGCATCCCCATACCATAACACCACCGCCACCGTGTTTGACAGTTGATACCATGTTTCGTTCCTCCAATTCCGTGTTAGGCTTACGATAAACCAGAACTTTGCCATCACATCCAAAAAGATTGTATTTACTTTCATCAGCAAAAATTACATCCATCCAGAACTCTACAGGCTTATCAACATGTTCTTTGGCAAAGTCGAGTCTAATCTTTCTATTTTTCTTAGAAATGTGTGGTTTTTTTCTGGCTGATCGTGAGTGAAAGTCGTATTTTTTCAGGACATTTCTTATTGTTTGGGAAGTAACAGATACGCCTATGTGCTCCTCAGTCATTTTTGCTAATATGCTGGCATTAGTTTTTGGATTTTTTCTTACTTCCCGCACTATTCGCCGTTCATCTAAGTCTGTAAACTTACGAGGTCGGCCAGTTCTCGCCTTGTTTATCACAGTGTTTTCATCCTTAAATTTTTTTATAATGTAATGGACTGTAGTTCTAGATTTCTGAACAATCTCTGCAATGCTCTTTTCAGTTTTTCCTAATTTATAATGATGTATTATTAAATTTCTTACATCAGCAGATGTTTCTTTGCCTTTTCCACCCATTTTCGCGAACACTTGCACACAAATGGGTAAAAAATTCTTGAAAATGGTAAAGAAGAATCATAACGGTATTCCTACCAACAACAACATAAAGTAATGCAAAAAACATAATTCCAATAAAAGAAAGACAACGTTTGTCGAATACTTTTTTTGCTTGGGAATTTAAGTGTTATAATAAAACAAGATATATGATTGTTAAGCCTTAAATTTTTTTTAAGTTTTATAACGGTATATTCTTTAAGACTTGCTGTAGAACTAATATCAATCAAAAAAACTACGCATTTTAAAGAAAACTCGGTTATTTTTTATTTAATTTTAAAAAATAACGCCTATGTCGAATACTTTTTTTTGCCGCTGTACTTTAAATGTTCCGAAGAACACTTAGTTTTGGTAGCTACTAAAGATTACTAAAATTTTTTTTTCTTAATATCGCTATACAAATAGTAAAAGAACACTAACGTACCTTCAAAAAAGATCTTAATCGTAGTTTATGACATTTTGTTTACTGGATCTTAACAAACGATAAAATAATTTAGACTTTCTGTTCTTTGGCCAGAACGTACGATTTTTTAGGCATAATATGAGATATGAGAATATCTCTGAGATTTTATAATCGACAACTAAAAAAATGTGAATATAAAGGATTACGCATTTTAAAAATTTTGTTTTAACAAAAGTTAGACGCTAAAATCTAAATCCCAAAATCTCTATAAACAAATCTGCTTGGTGTCTACAAGCAGATTTGTTTGAAACTCCTTTAGATAACAACGCATAAAGTGCAATAGGTGATAAGACTTATACCTGTACCAAGCTGTGTAAGCCATAACCAAATGGTGGTTCATACCACTGTGGATGAAATGTAGCGTCATCCTCGCCCTATAAGGCCTTCGGATACGTATATCCTCCGGCCACTCCAAGTTGCAACTTCAAAAGCCCGAAGCAGGCTGCAGCCTTCACTGCTTGCAGAAGAGTTGGAGACTATCCAACTCCTGGTCCAGAACGCATGAAGCTTAATATAGTTTGAGAACATGACGGCATTCAGCAGTCCGACCCACAAACTCAAACGAGGGCCTCGAAACACACAACCACCACGATAATCCCGAAGGGCCGACCTCAATAATCAGTCAGAGAACAGCAAAAAGGCTAAAAAGACAAATAGCTGATCTCTGGGGCTTTACTGATTCCCGTGGAAATAGAGTGGATTGTCCAGTTGGTTCCTGCCTTGAAGGGGACTGAAGACACATGTAAAGACGGCGGATTTCCATCAAAACATATTAATGTGCCCCCGGGGGAGCATAAAGTGTAATTTCGTAATAAGATTTACATCTGCAGCTGGCCGTAAGCCTTAATCAGATGGTGGTCAAACCACTGGAAATGAAAAGCAACGTCATTCACGCCCTAGGAAGCCGAGGACTAGTTCTAGCTACAGGCCTTTGCTAGTTGCAATTTCAGCGGTTCCAAAGCCGGGTTGCAAACCACTACTCCTTGCTGAAGAGCTGGAGATTATCCAACTCCTGGTCCATAACACATGACTAATATGCTCACTGGATCTGGATCATTCATGGTGTTATTAAAGGCGAGATGATCATTGCCCACAGTTTATGCTGGGGCCGCAAAACCACAACCACCACGATACTCCCGAGGAGCCAACCTCAATAATCAGTCAGAGAACAGCTTAAAGTCTAAAGATACAATTAGCGGAACTCTGGGGATTACTGATTCCCGTGCAAATAACGTGGAGTTTCCAGTTGATACCCTGCTTGCCTTCAGGGGATTGGGCTCCCTTATACGCCCAGCAGCACAGGTCTAGATGGTCAAGTATTCCATAAAGACCGATACATTTTCCCCCGGGGTGAGCATAAAGTGTAATTATCAAATCTCTGATATGAGGTGACTTCGAACTTAAGGGGTGAAAAGGCGGAGAAAGTTATAGATTAATAATGTTCGCTATAGACTAACAGTAGTCTGAGCGCCACAACAATATTTTAACAAATTACATGTCATATACAAAATAAATGAATCTAACTAAAAGTGATATCTATATGAAAATTTCGTTTAAGTACTTCAAGTTCAAGCTTTATTTGTATTTGTTACAAGCTGAATTACAAAAGCATTAATTTTTCAACAAGCTTTGAACTGTGAAATATTTTGTTTGTGAAAACTTCGACATCATCATAATTATCTTATTCACCAACTATTTATTTGTTATTGTTATTATTATTTTTAATTAAAAAAGTTTTAAAATTGTAATAACAAATTGTTGTATATACATATGTATGTATGTGTTATTTTCTATTTTCTACCCACTACTATTTACATTTAAAAAGTTATAGAAGAAAGTAATGAATCTCTTTGAATAAATATTCAAAACAATAGCAAATTGAAATCAAAACATTCCTTGAAATGCTGATCGAAGCAATTATTATGCTCTGCTATTTATATCAATAAAGCAAATTGAACAAAATATTAAATAATGAGACATATATTTATTTCCGTTTATGAGCATTTTTCTTTATTTTTTACGAGCTCAACTGATGATGCCGGCAATTTTATGCATTTTAAGCATGTAGTCAAAACTATCAAAACAAACATACATAACAATGTTGGCAGTTGGCATTTGAACACACATGCACATGCACATGCATTAAAATATAATACAGAAAGTTTTTTTTTGTGAATGTATGGAAAGGGAGTGGAACTAATAAAGCCTTAAGGGAAATTATAATTAATATAAAAAAACCAGTAACCAGTTATACTCGCTTATACTCAAAATAATTAGAAAAAAGAAAATTTAACAAAAGCAGTGACACATGAATAGAAAAGAATCGATAGACAAACAGACAGACATAAAGAAGTACAATTCAAACAGAAAACAAAATAAAACGAAATGCACGCACAAAGTCTATGGGAATCAAAGAGGGATTTTCTTTCTTTCTATTTGGCTTTCCAATATCATTCAGACAGAATTAAACTGCATTTAACAATAGCAGTTCCAGCTAGACTTTGTGTCGGCAGGTAGTTTTGGATACAATATTTGTTGCATTATTTGGCGGTATAAACAAAAAAAAATTGGGTTAATTTTCCACTGCACTTCCTTAAAAAGTATAACAGGCGTTTTATTCTATATGTTCTTGTGTGTGTGTGCGTATGTACAAGCAAGTGTGGGAATTTTTATCTTTTAGCCAAAATCTAATGAACATCTAACATTGAGATGAAAATCTCTATTGTCTTCATATCATGTCATTCATAAAAATAATGAAAGAAAACAAAAACGTTAGAAAATCTTAAAAAAAAACCTGAACTAAATTTAAGCATGTTCATGTCAATAATGCATCATAGACACACACACACACACACACATGGCTGCATGTCGACATCCATCTTGGGTTAATTATTTAGACAACTTATAAATGACATACATGTTGCAAGAGGAATTATACATTCACACCTTTTTAGTATACTTGATGTTAAATAGAAGAAAGCTAAATACCTGGATAAGTTTTAGTACTTGTTGAATTTATTTGTTTTTGCGAAACTCTGCATCTTTCACTTTTTGTGATTGTCACCAATTCTCCAAAATTTCAAATTTGAAATTCAAACAATATTCGCTTTGCCTAGTTTTATGACACTGACTTTTGGCCAATGATATTTTTTCCATACGGTTGAGATGTAACACTCATATTGACATTGTAGATTAGGATTAAAGAATATACTAAGCGGACTTAATTTCTAAATCAAATATATTCTATCACCAGATGTTGTCTTTTAAACCATAATATTATTTAAAAAAAAATATAGAGTAAAAAAATATGTCCATAGGAATATTAGGAGGATGTAAAATATCTACATATATAAAAATTAAGCCCAAAATAGGTGTCCGTTGGTTGCTAGTGTTTGACAAGATGTGCCGTCGGATTTCCATCACATTACCTTCGTAATGTTCGTTCGCTGGTTTGTATTTTTGTTTCATGCGTTTATGCCCAATAGTGCGTCCATAGTACGCGTTTGAAACAAGGCAAATTTTTCAAAAAAAATCAACATTTTTTCCATTGCATACTTTGACTCAATGTTTTGTACCAAATAAAATGTGTGTTTTCGTTTGAACGTTGCTGTGTGTGCTTGCACAGAATGTGACGACAAAACAAATCAAAATATGCTCATGTTCATAGCAAGTGGATGTGCAAACAAATAGATAATTTTGTTTTCCATATTCTGTTGCGTGTATGTGTGTGTGAGATTTACGTGTTCAATTGCAAAATGATCCATCAGCCGAACGTTTTTCAAATCAATTGTTAGATATTGGGAATGGCGCAATTCGAATTGACCCCACCACAAAAATGATTACGCTGCCAGATAATTTTTGTCACTTTGCACAATCAAAACAAGAATTGCTCACAAACGTATTTCCCGGTATAGCACAAAATCTTAGAAACTATGATTGGTTGGGGGAAAGAGCTGCGAAAAATGCCGATGTTTCGGATATCAATGTGACAATTTTGAATGACATTCCCGGGGAAATTTTTACCTACAAATCGGTTGATTCTGTTAGCAATCAAGACGATTTTGTAAATTATCCTGTCGAATTTTAAAATTCGCTTGAGTTGCCTGGGCTGTCGCTCCAACGCCTACCAGTGAAATTTGGTGTAGCAATAATGTTTAGTAGTCAAAAAAGTCATGAAAAATGTGATTGAAGCAAAAATTTTAAAAGGAAAATATAAGGGCGAGAATGTGTTGATACCACGCAATCTTATGATTCCTCCAGACTTGTCGTTTGATTTTAAACGGCTTCCTCATTCCCATACGTATTGTTTTTGCAATGATCCCTGTTTTTCGCACGATCAATTATATGTATCATGCACACGTGTTAATAAACCAACTGTTTTGTTTGTCTATACCGCGAACCAAAATCAATCGAAGAATGTCGTATAGTCGTAGAATAAGACGTATTAATAAGCACACAAAAATATTGAATTGTGAAAAAGATAAAATTATTAAAAAAAACATAAAAACGAAAAAAAAAAGAAATTGTGTTCTTTCTGATTAATTTTCGTTAATGATTGAATTTTTTGGCGCACACAAAAAGAAACTTGCAGAATAAAAACACACCGCAAATGACTTGCAAAGCAGTCACGGGCACGCTGGTTGTATATAAAACTCTTAAGATGAAAGGTTTTATGGGGACGAGTATTATTTACTTTATTTTAGTTCAAGGATTTCTGATATTTCAATTTTCCTTTTAAAATAAACAATTCAATTTTTTTGGAATCATTTTTAATTAAATCTACGTTACTTAGTACTAGATTTCTTTAAAAATAAATATTATTTAAAAGTAAAAAATGTTCGCTGCGTTTTTTTTTGTTGTCTTTTTGCTGTGTTAGTTCAATGAAAACTCTCATTTAATCAATTTGACTTGAGATATAAGTGAGACTCTTGAACTTTCTGCACAAAATTTGAGGTAAAATCCACTGATGAGCTATGTGAGCAGTAGTTAAATGGCCATATGGATATGCTTTCCTCGGCAGTGATAAATTTCAAACATATTTTTTGAATAATAAATATTTTATGAGAATATCATAAAATATTTACGGTAATAAAATATTATATTTGTATTATTATATTTATAATAATAAATATTTTATTATAAAATATTTATAATAATAAATATTTTATTATAAAATATTTATAATAATAAATATTTTATGATATTCTTAACTCACTTATAAAATAATAAATATTTTATGAAAATATCATAAAATATTTATTTTTAAAGGAATCTAGCACATCGATATGTGTTTGGATTCTCCGGCGGGGAAAAAATTTCCCTTGTTTGGCACAAATCAACGTAGATTAAATTTTTTATTTTTTATTTTTATAAGGTTTATCAAGAGCAGTTGAAACATTCCTTAAAAAATCTTATTTATTTTATATTCTTATACAATTAAAAAAAAATATTAATTACAAAATCCTTACATATAAAAAGTATACTGATGGAAAGTATTAATCAAAACAATTGAACTTAATTTTTTTACTTAACATTTTCATTTATTTTAATTAAATTTCCTTCACTTTCCTAACTAAAAATTTGTTTTAGCAAACTCTGAAGTTTTTATTTACCTACAATTGTGAGTACCCAGAGAACCGTAACTAAAACACGACAGATTTTTAAGCCTGCAAGCGGGAAGTAAACTTTTTAGGCGGCCTTTGGAGGACAGCCAAAAATATATTGCGAATAAAAAGTACTTTAGAGTGGCGTTTTACCACAACCAAAATAATTATGGAGCCATTTCTAATGACCTAAATTGAATAATTCACATCACTCATATTCACTGATGTGCAGTCATTAGCATTAAATGTGCACATTTCACGAGTAAACTTTTACTATTTTCATTTTGTAAATATGCCTGAGAAGTATGAATGTCTTACGTGTGAAATTAACACGACTTCATTGAAGAAAGTTAATGATATAAAGTTAATAATAAAAAAAAATATCTGTTATTCTTTTCAACGGTCTTTTTTAATTAACAATATATATTTTTTTCGATATTTCGCTTTCCTGCGGAACAAAAAATTATAACAATTGTAAAATATAAAAAATAATTTCCTGAAAAAGCTTTCCACAGGAAAGCGAAATATCGAAAAAAATATATATTGTTAATTAAAAAAGACCGTTGAAAACAATAACAGATATTTATTTAAAATATAAAAAGGTCGAATAAAAAAATAAAAAGTTAATAATAACAGAAATTTGAATATCGGAATGAAAACGAACACTTTAATTTTTTATAGATTTATTTGGTTACCAGCTGTGAGCTTTTGTAATTTTTTTTAATAGTGTAATTTAGCTTTCGAGATAGAAGAGCTTTAAACCATCTTCCATATTCGGCATGCGTTTTATGAATGCTTTGCAGGATTCTTACAGCTTTCCTTGCAATATAGTGATTTCACACTATCTATTATGGTTATTACAGTGCCTTTAAACGCTAGAAAGAGTTAGATGATCAAATAGGAGAGAGATCAACTTTTACCTTTACTAAATAGATTTTTTTTTAAATAATACGAGTACAAATACTGTGGACCGGATTGGCTTGACTTAGGGAGATGTAAAATATCTTGCTTATTGCATAAAAGTGGATGAAATGCCAGTAATATTATTAACCTGATAGTTTATCTTATTCTTGATGTTTATACCACCAGTTTCAACACTAACACGGTATTGTGCTTAGCACTAATTTTAGGCGATGCCTCTTCTTGGATCTCATGGCTTGTACTTAGTCTATGCCAGTCATAGTGGCTGGCAATCTTGTAGATAAATCATATTTAGCGTTATGATGACTGAATTCACAAAGATTATTATGAGTGTATGAGTCTACATATACGAGTAGTGCTTCATCAACTTCTCTATCCTGTCGCTTTTGGACATATTCCTTGTTTTAACCGGTTTGCTGGTGACAAAACATTTTTGGATCCGTTTTTTAACAATTTTGTAAATTCGTTTTTCAACATTTTCGTCTTCTTTGGCCAGATCATTAAACGTTGCAAGCTATTAATAAGTGACATGAATGTGCATGTTTGCGTACATATTTTTGAAGATTATAGCCGTCTAAACGGTTGGACTAATTTTCTTAAATTTCTGACAGTATTATTCCGTATGTCAGGAAAAACTATAGCGAACTTTCGGTTTTGAATAGAAACGAGGAGATGTCACGCCCACAAAAAAACAAATAGTTTATATTTAAATAAATTGGAAAATAAACCACTAGAACTCCCAATAGAAAATTCTAAAATCATGCCTTGTCGAAATTACAATAGATATTCTTGCTCTCGATACCTTGTTTGGAACCAGAAATGGTGGAATTTGGTAAAATGGGTGCGCTATATTCATACATATTAAATACCATTGAATTATTAAAAGCCAGAAAGGCAGACAGACGGTCTTAAATCTAAAAAGTTTTCTTTACAAATAAAAGAAACTCAAAAGTGACTGCTTTTACGTAATTTGTTCAAGCTATAGAAATAACAGTCCATTCACACTCAACGAAATTCAATATTTTAACAAAAAGTGTTACATTAAAAATGAAATAGGAAAAATAATAGGAAAACAGAAACAAAGGAAATGTTAACATTAAATGCAGATAAAATATACAAATATTGTAACATAGATAAGAAAACTGGCTGAATGCATAAATATAAATAGAAAAATGAGTGGAGTTTAATGAATTTTTCACCATTCCTTGGGGACTGCTGTCAGCATGACATAAAATAAAAACGGAAACAAGAGAACAAGTGTTTACACAAAAACAGTCAAAACCTGCATATAGAACAGAAGAGAACATATAAAATTAAAATATGTAGAAAGAAAAGATTCTATAGAAGTTTCTATGAACGCAAAATGTTTTGAGAAAGAAAATAAAAAAAAAACATTAGAACTATAATAATGATAAAGAGATACAGTGGAAAATACTGAAGCCGCAAATGTTTACCTCAATGTTGAGCTCTGTAATAATCGACAAGTGTTGTATCTTTTCTTTTTCCTTTATTTTATTTAGCAATTCTACATTCATTAGTTTATTCGTTTGCCAGGTAATGATGACGTTTGTACTTGTGCCACCCTAAAAGACTAAGTAATGAAATTTAATACTTCCTCACTATCTGCTATTTTATGTTCACTGCTTACGTCTGCTTTTATAGACTTGTGTCAAGTTTTTAGTCTGCCACTCTGTTAATCAGTTGAATAAAGACCGGGCAAAGGGGGAGTTCAGTCATTCGGTTAAGTTAAATAGGCAGAGTGAAACAAATGTTAGTAGTTTTTATTTTGTTTTTCAGCAAAGAAGATAGAAGGGAGGAAGACAGACAAGCAGACAGAGAGACAGACAGCTAGTCAGTCAATCTAGCTAACTCCACTGACTTTGTTAGAGGTATTAAAATGAAAACACCCTCCAATAATTCGAAATCTATACGTACTGACTGATTTTCACTTGCTGGAATAAAGGAGTTGCATGCACACATTTTTTTGATACTTGAACAGTGGTGCGACAAATTACAAAATGCATGCTTTTGTTTTGCTTTTTCTTGTAAATACATAAAAGAAAAATCTAATAAAATTTAATATTTATTTCAAATTTTGGAAAGAAAATCAAAGCAATTAAATAACATATGATAATAATATAAGCAATTTTAAAATCAACTGTTATTGAAGTTAAATTAAATATTTAATTTTCATTTAAAAGATCGATATTAAATGACTTAATAGTATGTAAGGAAAGGATATTTTAATATTTGATGAAAGTTGTAGGTTATAATTATAATTGACACTCTTCCGCCTAAAGCGAGTTTAACTCACATACGAAAGGTTTAGTACCATTTATAGGCTGTCCTTTACTTTTAACCTTTAGCCTGCTATTATGTATTTGTTTTCAAAAATTAAAAGTGTCTGCATATCTAGTTTTAGTTACATATTACAATATATATATCAAAACCAGATTTTCTATATTTCTTTTATTATTAATAGTTATAGTTTTTTGACCTTTTTAATATTTTTTAGTAGTTAACTATAAAGCACTAGGTCAATTTAATAAAAAATTTTTAAAAAAATTTTTATTTTTTATTATTTTTTCGATATTTCGCCACACCGTTGGTTGTTTTCCTGATGATGCCAACTAACGGTGTGGCGAAATATCGAAAAAATAATAAAAAATAAAAGTTTTTTAACATTTTTTATTAAAATGTGCTTAAAATTAATTACTACAAAAAATTTTAAAAAAGGTCAAAAAAATTATAACTATTATATATAATAAAAATTTTATTATTAATGTTATTTTTTGTGATGTGGCTTAAAAAATAAGGCCTTACAAGAAAAATTAATTCGCTATGGGTACATTTTTAAACTATTTTGTATGTTTACTGTTAAAGTGTATATAATGCTACAGGTAATGTAAAGCCATTTACATGAAAACTCCTCTTTTATGGAGACAGCCTTTAAGTTGTTATTTGATATTTTTTTAAATTGTTCTTAAAGCGAACTTAGTATTACATTGTTTGCATAAAGTTTCTATACCGGTTCAAATATAAAGCCATACACATGAAATAAAGTCCCTGTGGAACCACTCTTTACTTTATACTTGATGAAAATTTTAAGAAATAAAAAGGGTGTTTTCATGAAAATTTACTTTAACGTATAAAGAATTATCGCTTAAACCGTATAGCGTTTTACAAGATAATATTACATAAAGAAACTTAAGTTTCTATAGTGGGATTTGATTAGACATTGCAGACTTTGCAGCAATAAAAATAGGGTTGCTCTTTGGTTTATAAAATGCTGTTTCACTTTATAAATAATTATTACAGTATTTATGCAGGATTAATAGTTCCCATGTACCGAGCTTTGTGCGGAAAAGTGTTATCAAATAAAAGGTTAGACATTTTCAACAGATAAAAGCTTCAACTGGAGACGTTAGTAAAGTACCAACTTTTGAAAAGTATCCTACTATATGTGCTCCCTTTTTGTCAATTTCACACATTACATAAAAATGAAATAGTTCCACATCATAGTACAAAGTTTTGTGGTCTAGGAAAAGTTTTGCCATTAAACAAAGCATTTGGCAATATAATTTATGGTCCTTGCCATTAATTTCAAATATGGATATAGTGCCCTTTCTGTAAATTGGTTGCCGCTGAGTACATTCGGAGGCGTGATATCGATAAGTTTTTTTAAAACGCATGTATTTCAGACAATATTCACACACATATAGTGTGCCCACCTTTCCATACTCATCTGGATATGGGCTGAAGTACCAAGTGTCAATTTCAAATCTACCGATGCGGAGTTTGTCAATGTATTTTACTTTAGTAATGGCCTCCGTTCAAAATTAGCTAAGAAGAGTTAAATAATGGTAGATTCGGTTTTTAGAACTTTTCGAAATACAAAATTTAAGCCTATTTTTCGTACGAAAAGAACACTGAAGATGGCAAACGGCCGAAACCGGTTTGTTCACAAACCAAATTTGACGAGGGTCGACGGAAAACCGTACCCAAATAAGAGTGAATCTAGCCCCGTCGGAAAATCTAAGCACATATCACAAAATTTAAGATTTCAAAAGTGATTTTAAGCTAACACTCAAAATAGAAAATTGAACTTAAATTAAATCACAATTATGCCTTTGCAGATAATTTAACTTCTATATAAGACATTTTTTGCTCGCATATGCTGCTAGAATAACTTCTTCCAAAGTTCTCAAAATCTCATTATTCCATTTATTTGAGGAAGCGATAACCTACTTGAAAATAGCTTCGTTTCTAGTGTTTACTTATTCCTTTGGGCTACTTATTCCTTTGCAGTTAATATTATTTAAAATTTCTTCTTATTTATTATTAGCTATTTAAAAAGAATACTGATGGTTATTTGAAAAGTTATCTTATAAGGAATACGTAAAATCAACCAAAACACTAGTATAGAACTTTAATTTACACAAAAAAGGACTTTATTATAAATCTAAAAAGAATAAACCGTTTTATTTCTATAATTTTTATTATTATTACTATTATTATTTTTAACTATGAAACTGAAAGTATTGAAAACGTATTCTCCATTTAACCATTATGCTATTGGCACGAAATATATACAGCCGTATGCATAAAAACTTAAAATTAAAATTTCTTAAAGTTGTGTATACAAAAAACGTTTTTACCTAAAATACCTTTGTTAAACCTACAATAAATCGAGCCGTTCATTTTCAGAGTGGCATAAGTCACTTTATTTTTAAGTTATCTTTTTTTATATAAAGTTAGTTTATAACACATTTTATAGGGAATATCATGGTAAAATTGTATCCATTGAATTTTTAGCCAAATCACCTTGTTTTGGTCGGTATTTATGTTTATTTTTGAAACAGATTTTTCGAATGATTATTTGGAAATTAAATCTTTTTTCTCCATGTTGTGTACTGTGAATGATTTTTTCTTTCGACAGGCGGCTATAGTAATTATTTGGGATTTATAAAACATTTCTTTTTTTCAAGGCCGTTTCTATTATACCAAAGTCACAATCATTTGATAACGTGTGATTAGATTTACATCCGCGCCTGGCCATGAAGCCTTAATCAGATGGTGGATCAAACCACTGCATAATTTGCAACGTCATGCTCGTCCTCGGTAGCCGAAGCTATAATTCTATGCAGCAGAACTTTCTAGTTGCAACTTCGATGATTCCAGAGCAGGGCTGCACATCATCACTCCTTGCTTAAGAGTTGGAGACTTTCCAACTCCTGTCCAGAACACATATCTAGCATGCTCACTGGACTGGATCATTCACCTAGCGTGTCATTAACGGCGAAATGATCCTGGCCGCCATAGAACCATAGACTGATATGGGGCCGCGAAACCACAACCACCACGATACTCCCATAAAGGGCCAACCTCAATAATCAGCCAGAGAAGAGTTAAGTGTCTAAAGAGACAAATAACAGAACTCTGCGGGTCACTGATTCCCGTGGAAATAAAGTAGAGTTTCCAGTTGTACCTCTGCTGACTTCAGGGGACTGGGCTCCCTTTTTCCCCAGTTGTTGCTTTCTCCAAAGACCATATATATGTGCCCCCGGGGGGAAATTATTTGATAAGTATGAAAGGCCAAAAATTAAAAACTTGTGATCCCGAATTTTAATATAGTTTTCTGAAAACTGAATAATTTTCATCTAAGTTAATGCCAGTTTTATGTTACTATTTTTCACTATATGTAATAATATGCTTTTGAGTTGTGACATTCTTAAGATGTTTTATGCAACACGAAGCAATTTCCTGAGAATAATATCAATTTTTATAAAATAATGCTAATTATGTGTATTATATTATATATCACTATATTATTCATTAATAATGAACGGTATAACAAAAATGTTTATTTTGAAAGTGGCCTAAGTCGCTATACATGTTTCTTTCACACTAAGCTCCGTAAATAATTTCCTGAGTACAACGACTTAGGCCAAAAATAAATAAACATTTTTGTTATATCATTAATTAATAACACTTCTCTCGAACAAAACTCAATAGTTCTCAGCTTATTAATTGCAAATTTTTAAAAAAAATGAAAAGAGACTTTTTAGATGTGACTTATGGTACTTTCAAATTAAACGGCGCAATTGACAATTGCATTTTGTTATTCCAAAAACCTTAAAAGCGTTTAATAAAAACAAATTGTAGCATACAAATAATAATAAAAACTAAAGCATAACATGCCATTCATTATAAAGCATTTTTTAATTTAGTTTTATATTTTACAAAAATATCATTTTAATTAATTTTTTTTTAAATAAAAGTTTTATTAATGTACATATAATTGAAACAAAGCTCGTTATACGAATACTTAGTTTTTTTTTTTATTAAAAAGATTTTAATGAAAACGACAAAAACATTTTTTATGGATTTTATGGACTTGGATAAATAATCTACATTTTTATACATCATTAACTACAGACTGACAACTAAAAATAGCGGCAAAATACTAATCTTGCTAAAGTTAAAGTACTGTTTTTGCATTCCACTTTTTAGCAAAGATTTGTTAGGCTTAAAGTGTTTATTAACTAATGTGTACTTTAAAGATCAAGTAAGATTTTGTTGCATACGGCCGATAGACTGTAATATTATTTAACTGATTTATATCGGCTTTTTAAAGTCGATTTTTGAAATGTTGAATGGGCTGCTATTCTTGTAATAAACTAAAGCCCATCGAATACAAAAAACAAACAGATATTTATAACGTTTAGTACTTTTAATAAACGTTTTGTTATATTGAAATATTTTATTGCAAAATAATAACACAGCACTTTAGAGTTTTAAATTAAATTAAACGATTTATTTAATTTCAATACACAAAAAATAAACACGATGGTAATTAACTATTGTAATGCCTTAAAAGAAGGTATAAGTTGCTTGGATTTTTTCCACCGGTATATGAAATACTGTTTTCGTTCTTTACGTCTGGCTGTTTGTGCGGTATGAACAGCGAGCGCGTTCGATGTGAAGATATAATTTTTAAGCCGTGTTCTAATCTTTACTGGTGGGTCAATCTTCGGGTGTAGGTAGTTCTGTCCTTAAGGTCGCATCTAGAATCCCCGCTGCCTGGCACTTTAAGCCGTGTTCTAATCTTTACCGGTGGGTCAATCTTCGGGTGTAGGTAGTTCTGTCCTTAAGATCGCATCTAGAATCCTCGCCGCCTGGCACTTTATGCCGGGCTAATTCTCAAGATGATTTATCATTTTATAGTCTTTTCTCAACGATGCCTGAACTTGAATTTTAGTCATTTGCCCAGCAAACGGTTCTCGCAAGAATATTCTACTTTAACATCACCCCATATTGCTGTTGTTATTATCTTTAAGTGTAGGCGCTTGCTTGGCTGTGTGTTTTGCTTTTGTTCTGTGTTAGTTCTTTTGTTTTCTGTTTTTTAGCTTATTTCGAGAAATTTCTTAAATACATTTCGTTTACTTGTTTCTTTGAAAACTTCAACAAATTATCTTCGTAACAATAATTATATAATTATTATTAATTAGTAAATAAGTACTATTGATGCTTAAATTTATACACTTTTAATTATTTAAAAATTATTATTAATTATTCAAATGAATAGTTAAACGGTTTTTAACAAATTTCAAATTATAGTCTTTCATTCTAAAGTGCACACTTTAAATTTTAACAATAATCTCTGTCACACCAGAAATGTTTACTCATATTTTTTAAAATTTTTTTTGTCGTAATCGCTCACACTGTGCCGCTGTGTAATACTGCAAGTACTACACACAATATGTAACATATAATAAATATATAAGTACTCACTTGTTAGTATATTTATGAATAAAATAGTGCTCATCAACCAACAGGTTTCCAATTACATGTTGGCTGAGTTGAGGAGAAGTTTTTCTTTATTTTCTCCATCATTTACTGATGACGATGACGAGTTTAACTTTGAAAAAAAAGAAGAAAAAGAAACACTAATAGATTTTCTATTACCTTTTAACTCTCATGCCTTAAATTCCGGGTCTCAGTGGAATTGATTTTAAATTTGTTTCATTTGTGCTTCTCTGTTTTGTTCCCTTTTCTTGTGAACTTTTTTTTGTTTTGTTTTGTTTTTGTTTTTTGTTAAACCAAGTACTCGACACATGCTGCAAATTATAAAAGACTACACGCTGTTAAAAAGCCTTTATTGTGGCCATAATATCCTGGGTAGCGTTAGCAAAAAAGGTTAAATGAATTTTTAACAGATTTTTCTTTTTTGTATTTTATTACGGCTAAACAAGCAAGTATTGCTTGTTGCATAAAGGGAGTGGGAGTGTGATTGGGGTAAATATTGAAAATCTGTAATAAAATGAATTTTTGCAACAATAACATTTTGACATGTTACTAATAAACGACAGATGGCCTTTCCCCTAATTGACCTGTTTCTTTATATCTACAGAGAATTCTGTTTTTCATTCATTGTTTGTGGCCTCAAAAATAATAATTTGCAATTATCATTGTTACCAATAATCGTACACGTTTATAAATAAAATTTAATTTAACGTTATTATTTCAATGTTTAACAACAGATAACTGTTAAAAATCCATTTTGATAGTAAATTTTTAACTCCAAAAACTTTTTTAATAGAATTAAATCTGCCATCGTTTCTTCCCCTCCCTCTGAATACAATTCATTATTTTTGTTTTTTTGATAAGGGATTATTAAATGCCATATTAAACTCAATAGTATAAACAAAACAAAGTTAAATCGGTACTTGAGTGTTACCACAGCTGGCTTGTATTATTAATTCAGTTCTCTGGTTATTGGTTTTGCAGATATGTGCATATGAATATATAAATAAATAAAAATTTTACAAATAATATATAATAATAACAATCAAATTAAGAACTAATTAAAAATTAAGGACTTCATTAAATTTTAATAAATTAAATCAATATTGAAAATGGGTTAAATGGGACAAAAAGCCTGCACATATCGCACCCTAAATACAAAAGGCTCACAATTCAAAATACAAAAATTTTTAGGAGAGACAAAAAATTGTTTAGTTCAGTGATGGGCGAACTTTTTGGGTGGCGGGCCAATAAATTAAAAACAATCTTGCGGCGGGGTTGCAGTTTAATTAAAAGTTCGGTTTAAGCTACATATATATTTATTAGTTATATTACGTAATATTTTAAAACGACATAAAAATTTTATAAGTTACGGTTTATTATGATTTTAAGATTTTCCAGAAGCATGGATCTGTTTCTGACTTGACATAATTTCCTCAAAATCTGGTTCCAGCTGGGAGGATGCGACTTTTAATAAATTAAATAGACTCTCGTCTGACAATCGGTTTCTTATTGAATTTTTTCTGTATTTGATTACTGAAAAGGCCTGTTCACATAAATATGAGGAAGCAAACATTGCCATCATTTTCTGCGCATGATTAATTAGCTTTGGAAATTAAACTTATCTGTATTTAAAAATAGCTGTTTTAAATCATTATTACATTGCAATTCTATAATTTCCAATTGTAGATCAGATGGAACATTCTTAGGATTAACATTAAAAGGCATTGAAAAAATATCTAAACATGGTTGGATTTTTTTAAAGTCAGCAATTTTGAATACAGTTTTAATAAAGATTGTGAAAAGACTTTTAATTTCTCTTCACTCACTGGTCTCAAAGAATTAAGTCTTGGAAAATGAGTTTTAAAAGACTTCAAACTGCTCCAAGTTTCATCTATAAATTGATTTCTTCCCTGTAACTTCTTGTTTAGTTTATTATAGTGCTTGAGTAAATCCGTGAAAAAAGCAAACTCGATGCACCAATTCTTATCCTCCAATATTTCCCACTCATCCCAAATTTCAGTTTTGGTTTTTAGAAAAACTTTAATTTCTTCAAGAAGACTTCAAACTCTCGAGAAGGCATGCCCACAACTCAGCCACCTGGTCTTTGTGTAATAAAGTACATCTGAAAATTCTGCATCAACTTCCGATAAAAACTCGTAAAATTGTCAATGTAACAAACCACGGGCTCGAATGTTATTAATTATTTTTAAAATAATATTAAGTACGTGGTTAATATCCAAGGCAGCCTTGCAAAGAACATCTTGGTGGATTATACAATGTAAAAAATTGTTTCGCTTTCAGGATTCTGACTTTTATAAACTCCTGCAAACACCGTATTTTTTCCCACCATGTTAGGTGCTCCATCAGTTGTTAAATTAATTAATTTGGAAATTGGGGCATTAAGAGATTCCATCCCCTTTTTAAATTCATCATAAATTATTTTTCCTGTCGTCTTTCCTTTCAAAGATCTCAAACAAGCAAGTTGTTCGGTTATTACAAAGTTTTCATCAATTCCTCTGATAAAAATTAGCGGTTGGGCTCTATCACTCCTGTCAACACACTCGTCCATAGTGACTGAAAAATACTTAAACTTTTTAAGACGTCCATCGAGTTGATTGGTTAAATTAGAAGAAATCACTTCAATTTTTTTTGTGACCGTTCTACGTGACAGCCCTATAGATTCGAAATCTTTTACCTTTTCTGGGCATAATACTTTTCCAATGCTAATGAACACATCCTTAACAAATTGTTCAGAAAACGGTTTGTTACTTTTTGCTATTTTATAGCCAACAATGTGACCAGCTAACGTGGAGGATCGCTGGACACTTCTTTGATTTTTAAAAAACATTTGCTGACTAGATATTTTTCTTTTCAATTCCTCTGAATGAACTTTGTTGTCTTCATCTGTCATTTTATAGTACTTCGACCCAAGATGTTTTGAATTAGAGTGCCTAGCGGAATTATAATCTTTTAGTACAGCTACCGGTTCTTGGCAGATAAGACAAGTAGGTTTTTGGTTATATTCCATAAAGAAGTACTTCCATGTTAACTCTTCTTGAAATACTCGACATTCCGAATCAATTTTTCTCTTTGTATTTTCGATTAACATTTATGGGGGTAAAAAACTTAGACTATTTTATTATTGCACTTATATTTACTTTAACACTTTATTATTTTAATTACACAAATAAAACTGTACGAGATTTACACTTTTACTGATTGCTGATTAATCAATCGCTGGCCCTTTTATATTTGTTGCGCATGTTGTCTCGAGTATTCAAGAATCTTCTAGATCTCACATATAATAGATGTTGTTATGTTATACGTTTAGTTTTCTGTATTAGTTGTTAGTGTTTTGTGATGTTTATGTTTCTTCTTGGAATATTGCATCAGCAAGTTGTTCTCTTGTGTGTACAATATTTCCCAGAAAACTACGCAGTTTGTACACAATATAATATGAAAACATCGCATTTTTTTTGCTAAAACTATCAATTTATATCATTTTTAAAACATAATGTAAATTTATTTTTTGGGCTATTCTGTTCTGCAAACATAATAACAATGCTGTAGTAAAAGAGACTTTTGTTAAGACCTTAGAAGAGATTGATGATTGGTGTGTTATATCAGGGCCTAAACTCTCGATTTCCAACTGTGAAATTCTTCACATTTGCAGAAAACACAATTTTCAGATTTGAAATCTACAATATAAAGACCTTACAGCCGAACTTGTGGATCATTTAAAAATTCTTGGTGTCGTATTCGATAAAGCTTTTTCCTTCAAACAACACTGCCTGCAATAAAGGAAAAATCTCTGCAATATATTGAATATAATAAAATTTTTAACTTCACGGCACTTTCAGATACATATCTCAACAATGATTAATATAACTCTAGCAATTATTCTTTCTAAAATTGACTACGCACTTCCTATATATGGATTTTGTGCACAATCAAATATAAAAAGTATTCGGGCTCCATACCACGCCGCAATTAGACGCAGCATAGGTGCTTTCCAAACAAGCCCAATTCAAAATATTTTGGCTGAAGCGGGCTTGCCATCAGTAGAAGATCGATGTCTTTTATTAACATTAAAGTTAATCCCAAAGATTTTTGTATGTCATAATAAAAATATCTTTTAAGCAGCTACCAAAATTAAAAGTCGCAATAGACCGCTAAAGATTAAATCCGTAATAGCAAGGTGCGTCCATTACTCCAATAAGATCAATTTTAAAAGTTTTCCGCACTACCTCAAATGTGCTTCCGAACCACCTTGGCATCTTAATAAAACATCCTTCTTGGATACATTATCTTCCTATCCCAAACCTACAACAACACCATTAATATATAGGCAAATTTTCTATAACACTGCAGATAATCTATCAAATCTTGGATGGAAAATTTTATTCACCGATGGGTAGAGATCAAATAACATGACTTCCTTTGCTGTTGTACACGAAAATGGTATGCTCGTCGGACACGGTCTACTTCACAACTACTGCTCCAACTTCACGGCCGAAGCTTTAGCTATATATACAGCAGCCAAATTTGTATCCCAAAACCAAAACAAATTTGTTATAGCCACTGATAGTCTTTCGTGCATTTTGGCGATAAAGAATACTTTGTACGATTCTCCTCTGATCTCTAAAATTAGAAACATTTGCATAAAAAATCCTAACAAGATCAAGATTATGTGGGTACTATCGCACGTTGGAATACTAGGTAATGACAAAGCGGACGCTGCGGCGGCACAGGCAAAGTATAGTCCTTTACTATAGACTTTTGAGTATCATGATATTTTAAATCTAATTTCAAACTGCTACACAAGCCTAAAGGACATGCAATGGTCCAGCATGCTTACAAAAATTTAAATCCAAGTGGAACACGACCAAGTTACCCTAAGAACTGCCCTAGGAAGATTTCCGACCTTATAGTTAGAATGAGAATTGGCCACAGCAGATTAACTTACAAATATTTAATAGATAGGTCCCAACGTCCTATTTGCTCCACCTGCAATACGCAACCTTTTATTTCCCATATTTTGGACGAATGTCAAACTTTTCACAATATTAGGACAAAATTGTTCCAATTTATTCAACCATCAAGCTGTTTAAAAAATATTAATGATTACAACATTGAAATTTTCCATAAATTCATATGAAATTGTAATCTTCTTCACAAGTTATAAAATAAATAAGTTTATTTAATTTTACGAGACGAAAGCCTTAGTAGCTAGTTCTCTTTTGCTTTGTTAGTTACTATAATTGTATTATTGTAATTAATTAGTAATAAATAAAAAATAAAATTTTTTGGGCATAATTTTTTAATAGGTGATTAATTTTTTTTGTAAAAACGCTCGGCGGGTCGGATTGAAACCTTACACGGGCCGTAATTCGCCCATCACTGGTTTAGTTCATCGTGCAGAAGCAATACACTTAACATCCCACCGGAGGCACATGATAGTATTTTTGGAACCTACTATTCCACTTAGACTGGTATCTTGCGGGTTTAAAGAGAACCCAGGCTCCTCAAAGGCTAGTAGGAGTCACCTGGACAATCCACATTTTTTTACGCAGAGTTCACTATTTGTCTCTTTAGACAATTAGCTGTTCTCTGACTGGTTAATGAGGTTGGCCCCTATATGGGAGTATCGTGGTGGTTGTGGTTTCGAGACTCTCGTGATAGTTTGTGGGTCGGATCATTCATAATGAACGCAATGAATGGTTCAATTCCAGTGAGTATGAATGCCGTTGTGTTCTTAATTATATTAAGCTTCATGCGTTCTGGACCAGGAGTTTGAAAGTCTCCAACTCTTCAGCAAGGAGTGAAGGCTGCGGCCTACTTCGGGCTTTCGAAATTGCTACTAGGAGTGACCGGAGGATATACGTATTCGATGGCCTCCTAGGGCGTGAATGACGTTTGCAAATCATTCAAGTGGTTTGACCACCATCTGATTATGACTACCTAGTCGGTGCAAATGTAAATCAAATCACATCAATACACTTAACACGAAAATAGTCAGTTAAAGAAGTTAGTGATATCATGGAATTTTTTCCAGTAGATAGAGATGTGTACTCTGAATTAATTTATCGAAAAGACGTCAGTTTTGGAAAATTTTTAGTTGTGACCCTTTTGTATTTAAGGTGGAATATCTGCTGTAATAGACACAAAACTTAAAGCTTAATATAACGTCATCAGTTCAAGATCTTTAATTTGGGATCACCTATAAAAAATCGATTTTTATATGAAAATTTAACTAAAAACTTAAAATGGCTGACGGATGGTGTTAAAAATAGACAAGAAGATATATCATTAATTGAAGCGAATTTTCAAAAGGTGTGCTGTTTAGAACCGAATTTTGTTTTATGGAAACGTAAATACTCTTATCCGGGATCATTGCGTAATTCGAAAAAGAGACTGAAACAATTATTACAGCATACAGGACAAAAATCACGGCAGGCCGTAGAAAGGGAAGAAATTGAAAATGCCGATGTTGTGTTGGACTTGTTACACAATTATTTAAATTTAAATGAGACAATTAAAACGGATACGCTGTTAGGATGTAAGACAATAGGTCCTCATCAAACTAATTCGCCAAGCGCTCAAAGGCCGAAACCACTTAAAAGGGTGGTTAGTAAAAGAGATACAGTGAATATATCATTAAGAGGGCCGGGTTTTTTGCCTTCACCAGCCGCCGATAATTTGTCACAGCAGAGTATCAAGGATCAGCTATTGCAGAGATTATTTATTTTATCGCGTAATACAACGCTTTGCGACACAATTAATTTATCGCCGGATTTAATAAATGTTGAGCTGCTGAATGATAAGACGACTTTAAAAAATATTTACAACGCCTTAAAAAACCAACAGTTACATCGTATTATTGGTAAACTTTCTAGGCCCTTAAAGCTTTCGACTAATTTAACACATTCATTATTCGCGCTGTCGCTTTTACATGCAGATGGCGGTCAAGTGAGGACGGCTACAAATAATGACGCCGTTGACTTTTTTCTTAACAAAATGCCATATGCAATAAATGATAACGCCGCCATCAAGCCGCCCGTCAATAGTTTAAATTTCAATGTCACAAAACTACAACAGACAATTTCTCCCAGTGTAAATAACGTAACATCTGAGAGACAGAAAAAGTGTCCACCTACAACTTTAAATTTCTCAAATTATTCAACTACATCAAATACTTTAATAATAACAACAACAAATCAACGCTGTAAACAAATCAACGCTGTATACCGTTAAGTGAAATCAAAAGGCTGGCAGTAGAATATAAAGAATATAAAAAGGAATTAAATTCAGATGGCACAGGCAACGCTACAACCGATGATGAAGGTGGAAAACAAGCGATTACGTCTCCTACAAACCGTCGTAAAAGTTCCATTGACAATGAAGACGTTTCTCAGTCGGTTAGCGATACGATTAAACGATATTTGCGCATGGCACGCAAAAAAAGTGCACCGGACGTTCACACGAATCGTTTTAAGCGCGTCAACTATGATCAAAATTTGCGTAACATACAAGCTAAGGGTGAAATAAATCCACCCGGAATGGATGATAATAATAATAAAGAAAAACTTTAGATGCCTGGGTTTTAATAGCTTTAGATTTTATACGGGGCAACATTACCTCCGGTCTCCTGGAAATGGCCCATAACGATTGGCTAAAGTGTTTGGATGAACGTTTGCGCCGAAAATATAAATATGAACAGAAAATTAATCAACGAACCCTAAATAGTGTACAACCATCTACATCAAGCTGTTCTTCAACGCCGCCCACCTCGCTCGTCTCTGATCAAGCCTCACCCACAATAACAAATATCCTAATAACAACAACAAATTCAAATTCGTCTTTAAAATCGAATTATGATCCAAAGCTCTTAATGGAACAATTAAACGTTGAATGCAACCCTGTTACCGTTACTGCCAGTAGTAGCAGCAGCCCCGTTAGTGGTATTTTGAATACAGGCTCACAATTTATTGCTAGCTTTTGGCCCGCCACTTCTACGCCCTCCAACTTATCTTCTCCCACCTCTTTAACGCCTTCAACACCTAAACATGCTGCCGAACTAGTCGTTACTTTATCAAGTAACGACCCTACAGATACAGTTAATCGTAAGTGTTGGCAAGTCCTTTTTAAACTAAACTATATTTTGCATCTACTGGCTGGCTGTCTGCTTACTACCGCTACACTATCGCTTTTTGCCGCTAAATTTTAATGAACTGTTGAACTAAAAATAACTAAAGCTTGAGATTTTACAGAGCTTTAAAATTCTCTCATTCTAACATTACCTCTTCTCAAAACCATAGCTCTTCAATTATAAAATCGAGTGCATAAATTTGAGGTTAATAAGTAAATTCTATAGCATACTTTAGTATACTTTTAGTATACTTTAGTATACTTTCAGTATACTTTAGTATACTTTCAATATACTTTAGTATACTTTCAGTATACTTTAGTATACTTTCAGTATACTTTAGTATATTTTCAGTATACTTTAGTATACTTTTAGACAACAAAATCAACTACAGACCTGTGATAACAATTTCAATAGCAATCATTTAAATCATTCAGCCACAAAACATGATGTCAAACTACCAGATTCCTCTGTTACAGCGCTAATTAAATCTTTACCCTTTTCATAAAGGTTAAAAATTTGAATTATTCTTGCTTAAACACATATGAAGGCATGAGTTTACTTGCCATTACACCAGTAAACAAGAATAATAAACGCTTAAAAGCCGAGAGTAAAAACGAACTTGAAAAAAAAGAGTAAAAAAGTATTTTCGGAATAACATTTTTTATAGAATTTATAAATGTTTGATAGATTTCGTCTTTAACATTGCTTTTTGCTGAGTTCAGATGTAAAGTAAATAATATAATATATTGTTGCGAAGATGTCTAGTCCGCCGGAAAGGTATACCACTTTATTTTGCCACCATTTTGGTAAACATTAGTCTTGACCGTTCATATTTGTCAGCCGTAAAGTAGACACGTGGTAAATTTATTATGGAAAAATATTCCATAAACCAACCAACGTGTTTTAATCGTTAAAACATTTTATCAAAATCAATCATTGATTAGTGTCACGATGAGAAAGCTACGTGAAATTTTTGGGAGAAGCAACGTGGCAATAAAACGCACTATTTATCGTGCAGTGAATGATTTCGAAGAAAGGGGGTCTGTAGGTGATAGCCCCAAGCATGGACCACAACGTACTTCATGGACCTTACTTCTTTGAAAATGAAAACAGCGTAACGGTAACTGTGAATGAATGATTGAAAACTTTTTAACGTGACAAATGCATGCTTTGGGCTTGATTAACATGTGGTATCAACAAAAAGGTGCCACATCGCATACAGCCAGGAATACGATGAATAAGTAAACATTCGAATCGCTCAAAACAATCTAATTGTGAACGTTATCCAGTGAAGGCACAAAATTTGATACAGCAGCTTTCAAGCGAAGTTACCTAAATAGCTCATTTAAATAAATCGTATAATTTAATCTAAAAAGTTGTTTGTAAGTATTTTCCCAAAAAAGAACTCAATTAAACTTTTATTAAAGGAATAAATGTAACAATATGATGTTGCCAGTTACAAAATAATTGGAGGATCTTGTTATATTTAACTACTTTAGATAATAGATATTTCGATAGCAGGAAGAAGAATTTTGTAGAGACCGTTTTAAGCTGCCAACGTCACCATGCCACTTTTCATCTAAATAAAAAAATAAAATAAAAATTTAGAACACTAATTTACTTATTTTACTGGAGAGGCAGCGGGGTATTTTTTTGTCTGGTGTTGCCTAATGTGATAAAGAATATAAGACAGTAGACAACATACTCAAAACGAATGTTTATTGAGGAAATTTAAAATGTCTTTGACGGATGAGCTGGACTCTCACTCAAATATTTCCCTACCATATATAAAAACCGTTAATTAGATAAAGCCATATATATGCATTATCGTATACCTATGCGAACTGCTTTAATTAGAAATTTAAACTTTTAGGCACAAAAAATTACATGGTAATTTCAAATATCTACCTACAACGATTTATGTGATATGTGTGCCCTATATGTGATTATCAATAAGTGATTATCACAACATCCTTTAATTTCAAATTTTATTTTTTAGTTGGCTTTAAAACGGACATAAAACTACTATCAATTTTCTTGGGGACACCCGTTATTTTAAATCTTATCTCGTGCTTTATGTAGTAACTACAACTGAAATTAACAATGGTATCCCATATTGTTTCGAAGGCGCTTAGTTTATGTTGTAAAAAAAATAGTTCTCCCTTAAAAAATATTGCGTCTATTACAAATAATACAGTTGCTAAGACATCTTATGATCACTCAAAACAATAGCAACATACTATAATAAAATTCCATAAACTAAGATTAACCATCATAATATAAAAACAAACACAACCAAACAAACAACTGCACTGAATAATGATAACAACGTTATCTATAGTTAATGACGGTGAAGCAGCGCTTAAAATAAAATATGAAAGCTCCCTCTTTTGGGCAATATTTCAATATTTTAGTTAAAATATCAACGTCTTTGAGTGAAGACACAACTGTTGAGAGCTAAGTTAAAATGTAAACGTGATCGAGTTAAGACAAAAGTTTATACAGCAGCTTTCAGGTGTTACGATTGTGTATTTTTGTGTGCATAAAGTAAACAACGCTACTTAGACGCGTTGTTAATTAGTTGTTAAAACTAATTGTTTTTCAATAAAAGAACTCAATAAACTTAACTGCATGAGAAATTAAATCCTATAAGAGTTCTAATTTGTTGAAGCTGCAGACCGTATGTAATGCGGTCATAGGGCTACATTTCTATGTCACTATTTATTGTTGTAGTAGACATAATAATCAAGAATGTTCTTAACCCTTTATGTCCGAAAATACTTTATTGCAGGAATATAAAAAAAAGTTACCAAATTCCAATATTACAGATGAGAAAAATTTTCTGTCATAATAATTTTTTTTCATCCAAGTCCTGCGGGAGCCAAGAAGGACTGTTGCCATATGGCAACGCTAGGAACTAACCCAACTTTCAAAATATAATAATGAAATAATTTATTTTTGCTCATTTTATTAGAAATTAAAATACAAAAATACATAAAATGATTTTTTTTCTAATAATGAAACATTTTATTGGATATTTAGGGTCTTGTATGATAATCAGCAAAACATTTAGTGCACAGGCCAATGTTGCACTTTCTGCAGGCTGTTCGACCAATGGTTTTACAAGTTTCTCCTCCAAAACGTCGTTTCTAAACGATTAGTATGACAAGGTGATCTTTACCATCATAGCGAAGAGCATCTTCTGCAGAATTTTCTTCGTAATGCCTTTTGCGTGAATAAATTACTCTCAAGTGCTTACAGTAGTAAACGTCAATTGCCCTTTTAAATAAATTCCCCCCAGGGGCATAAAAATATGGTCTTTATAGAATATTCCACTATTTGGACACAGTGCAACTGGGGAAAAGGGATCCCAGTCCCCTGAATTCAGACAGGGAGACAACTGGAATCAGTAAGCTCGCAGAGTTCATTATTTGTCTCTTTAGACATTTAATAGTTCTTTGGCTGATTATTGAGGTTGGCCCCTATATGGGAGTATCGTAGTGGTTGTGGTTTCGAGGCCCTATAACAGGTTTGTTTAATATGGTGGCCAGGATCATTTCACTGATAATGACATGCAAAGTGAATGATCCAGTCCAGTGAGCATGCTTGACATGTGTTCTGGACAGGAGTAGGAAAGTCTCCAACTCTTTAGCAAGGTGTGATGGTTTGCAGCCCTGTCCTGGAATCATTAAAATTGCAACTAGGTGGTTCTGTTGCTTAGAATTATGCCTTCGGCGTTCCAAATATACAATTGTGGTTTTTCCACCATCTGATTAAGGCTATACAGCCAGGTGCGGATGTAAAACGAATCACACTCTGCCCTTTTAAATTCATGTTGGCTCATTTCAGTTTTCTCTATTTTTTGAAGCTGCCAAACAATCTGAACGCATGCGTCTACCAACCATGTTAAAATAGAGCTCCACCATTTTTTCCTACGGTAGCCAATGCGATAGCAATTGACATTTTCATATAAACGATCAACTCCACCCATATACTTGCTGTGTTCCGCTACAGCGCATAGTCTTTGTAAATTTACTTTTCTCTTTTCTTTTTTCGAGTATCTTGAAATCATTGAAAATGGAGTGGCCCCAAATGCAGTTGATGCAATCAAGCTTATTTCAGCTTCATTTGCAATAGCATAGTCACAAAAGCCGCGATCTTTTTTTTCTTAACGTCTTTCTTTTCTACAATGGGACAGCCCTTTGGAACACGGTTTTCGCAGATTGTCCCAGTTGAACTATAGCCTTTATTACCCCCGGGGGCACATTTATCGGTCTTTATAGAATACTTGACTATATAGACCTGTGCAACTGGGGGAAAAAGGGAGTCCAGTCCCCTAAAGGCAGCAGGGGTCAACTGGGAACTCTACGTTATTTCCACGGGAAACAGTAGCCCGCAGAGTTTCGGCTATTTGTCTCTTTAGGCATGTAGCTGTTTCTCTGACTGATTATTGAGGTTGGCCCTTTGGGAGTATCATGGTGGTTGTGGTTTCGCGGCCCCATAACAGACAGGTCAGTTTTATATGGTGGCCAAGTTCATTCCACCTTTAATAACACCTTCCTGGTGGAATGTTCCTAGATGCAGTGAGCATGCTAGACATGTGTTCTGGACAGGAGTTGGATAGTTTCCAGCTCTTCAGCAAGGAATGGTGGTTTGCAGCCCTGCTCTGTTATCACTAAAGTTGCAACTAGGAAAGACCTGTTGCTAGAATTAGTCTTCAGCTTCCTAGGGCGTGAATGACGTTTGCTTTTTATTCCCAGTGGTATGATCACCATCTGATTAAGGCGCAGATGTAAATCTTATCACGTTATAGCCTTTATTTTTGAGGAAGTTAAGTAGTTGGAAACTAGTGAAGAGCTTGTCAAAGAAAAAGCTGTATGGCAAATTTCGCTTTAGTTCTGGAAGTTCGTCGATCATATTTATAAGAGGGGCTGCACACTTTCCAAATAGCTTTTCATACTCTGCATTTTGAACATGGATTTGTTCCTTAATAAACTTTAAAATTTAACAAGTATCCACTGGGTGTACAGAGTGACCACACTTTGTAGCCAAATCTTATTGGTTTTCCCTTGATAAATTGTTTACCGCTATGTTTGCCAAAATAAGAAATCATGCTCTCATCATATGACAAATTTTCTTCCGGATGAAAATTCTTTAGCTTGTTGGCATTAAGATGATCTTTAATTGAGCGAAGTTTCCACATCTTATCAGCGCCACAAACTACATACATCTTGAAAACGATCTCGAAGCATACTTTCAAAGACCAGATTATTACGTAAATCATCGTCGATCGACCACATATCTTTTGTTCTTGCCTGAATTTTGTATCCCGTTATTAAGAGGATACCAATGAAGCAAGGAATTTCACCCGAAGTAATGGCAGGGTTCTTCCTTCCCTTAAAAACTGCACTGTACATGTGGCTTAAAGTAAAGAGAGTTTTCATAATTGCTCTCAGGAAATATGGAAAGTTTTAACCCAAGTATATTTTTGTCCTTTGTCAATTGTTGTTAAAAGAAACAACGTGATGTTGCTTTTAGCAGTTTTTAAAGTTGTTTCTTTCTGTGTAGAATCGATACTTTTTGAAGAATTTGTACCTAAATTCTATCATTTGTGACCGCATCGTCATTAGAACCTAATCGCTGTCCACCTTTAAAAACTATTTCGCAATTCAATAGCAATTGCGCTGGGCAAACATTATCTGTGATACAACCTACTTCTGCTTCTAGAGCGTCAACTTCACCGCTTAAATACCCATCATTTTCAGGAGGTTCAAATAAAATTTTTGCAACTTCATCTTCAGTTTCGCTACCAAGCTCTTCAAAATAGTCTAATCATTCAGATAACGTTAACCTTCTGAAAAATTTCAAACATATTTAGAAAAAGTATACACATGAAACACCGTATAGTGCCGGGCGTTGCCATATGGCAACATTACTTAAGAAATATAGCAAGTTTTAAAAGATATATAAGCACTCACTTTTTTAATGAAATCCGTTTTTATTAAATTTTGCAACTTATTTTTTCTACATCCAAAACACAGCTTTTCAACAAGACGCTTTTAAACGAAACTGACTTTTTCACTTCAAATGTCAAAAAACGTCATGTAAAGATTCTGAAATATACAAACAATATACAAATTATTAACTCTAAATTTAAATTTCGTACAATAAACTTAATTGAACTTAAGGATTTATGTAGAACGTTAAAAAATAAACCTGACTACAATTGAAAATAATTCAATTGAAATAATTCTTGACAACTGGAACAATATTGGATAAATATTACATAACATTATAAATAAATCGCTGGAAACAGGTATTTTTTCGGAAAGTTGGAAAGAAACAATGGTGACACCTGTTGAGAAAATAATAAATACTAGGAAATGTGAAGAATAACATCCCATAAATACATTAAACAGTTAAAGAAATTATTGAAAAAGTAGTAAACGAACAATTGGAAAAATATATAGAACACTAGCGTGCCCGTGACTGCTTTGCAAGTCATTTCTTCGACATTTTTTGATCGATTTTGGTTCGCGGTATTGAAAAACAAAGCACGTGAACGTGATACATATAACTGAAAGTGCAAAAAACAGGGATCATTGAAAAGCAACAGGTATGGGGAACTGAAGCCATTTAAAATCAAACGGCAAATCTGGAGGAATCATAGGAATGCGTGGTTTCAACACATCGCCCTTATATTTTTCTTTTAAAATTTTTGCTTCAATCACATTTTTCATGACTTTTTTGACTACTAACATATGTCATTGCATCTGCCAAGTGTGCATACAACGCCATCTACTGGCAATATAGCATTTACAATCATGTTTTTTTATGGGTTCTTGAGTTAAGATAGCGTTGTAAAAAAAATGTATGTGAAAATGAATTTTCTTCATAATTTTTTTTTTGGGAAATTTTCCAAAATTTTCTTCAAAATATTGTATTAAATCAAATTTAATTTAAATAAATAAGGAAAGCTGATAAAAGCTGAAGAAAATTCCAATATTTATGTTACTAAAACTCCAGTCACATATGTCATTGCATCTGCCAAGTGTGCATACAACGCCATCTACTGGCAATATAGCATTTACAATCATGTTTTTTATGGGTTCTTGAGTTAAGATAGCGTTGTACGAAAAATGTATGTGAAAATGAATTTTCTTCATAATTTTTTTTTTTGGGAAATTTTCCAAAATTTTCTTCAAAATATTGTATTAAATCAAATTTAATTTAAATAAATAAGGAAAGCTGATAAAAGCTGAAGAAAATTCCAATATTTATGTTACTAAAACTCCAGTCACATATGTCATTGCATCTGCCAAGTGTGCATACAACGCCATCTACTGGCAATATAGCATTTACAATCATGTTTTTTTATGGGTTCTTGAGTTAAGATAGCGTTGTAAAAAAATGTATGTGAAAATGAATTTTCTTCATAATTTTTTTTTTGGGGAAATTTTCCAAAATTTTCTTATGTATTCTTCTTATTTGGCCGGAGACCTGTCCGAATTGGTGCTAATCACCGAAATCGGTCCAGGCATTCTCGAGTTATAAGCGTAGTAACTAACATCACTTTCTTTTATATATATAGATAATAAAATGCTATCAAAGTACCAATCCGGTTTTAGAAAACATTTTTCGTGTGAGACAACTGTTAATTATATAATAAATAGATGAAAATATACAGAAAAAAATATGAAAATAATGGCAATATTTTTAGATTTTAAAAGAGCCTTTAAAACTATAGACAGGAATATATTAACACAGAAACTGTACAAATACGCGATCGAGGATAATGAGTTAAAATGGTTTGATTCGTATCTAACGAATAGGAAACAAATAACAAAAGTGAACAATGTAAAATCTTCTTCAATGAATAATGAATTTGGAGTACCCCAGGGTTCGATTTTGGGAGCATTATTGTTTTCGATTTATATAAATGATATGCCGGAAATATTAGAAAAGTGTGAAACAGTGTTATATGCAGACGATACACTTATATTTACTGAAGCAGAAACAGAAGGAGAATGTCAGGAAAATTTAAGGCACGATATAAATAATATAAATACATGGTTGAAAGTGAACAAGTTAAAACTAAATGAAAATAAAACTAAATTAATGGAAATGAATATGAACAAAATCAATAATGAAGAAATTGAAAAAGTAAAAACTTTAAAATATCTTGGTTTCATAATCGATAAAGATTTACGGCTGTATGCATAAAAAACGCTTACTTGAGCTTTAAAGTACACGTTAGTTAACAAACACATTAAGGCTAACAGACGTTTGTTAAAAAATTGTATTCATAAACAGTACTTTAGCTAATGTATGCTTTAGTAAAATTAGTATTTTGATTCTGGCAATCCCACTATTTTCAGTTATCACGTTGTAGTTAACGATGTATAAAAATGAATATTATTTATTCGAGTAGTTAGGTCCATAAAAAATGTTTTTATTGTTTTCAGCAAACTCAACATATTTTTTTTGTTTTTTTATTAATCTTTTTAATAAAAAGCAAAGCACCCAAAAAAGATCAATTTGCAAGGCTTACGAAGAACATACAAAGAATTTGTTCATATTAAAAAAATAATTATTCGGATAACGAGCTTTGTTAAAATAATTAATTACATTTATATTTATGTAAAATATAAAATAAAGATGTTAAGATGTTTTATATTAGTTTTATTTTATTTAGTTTTTATTATTATTTGTATACTACAATTTGTTTTAATAAACAATAATTGTCAATTGAGCCGTTTACATTGAAAGTGGCATAAGTCACAACTAAACAGTTTTTTTTTCATTTTTAATAAATTTGATATTAATAAGTTAATAAGTATTGAGATTTGTTTGAGAGAAATGTTGATAATTAACGGTATAACAAAAATGCTTATTTTGAAAATGGCGTTAGTCGCTGTACTTAGGAAATTAATTACGGAGCTTAGTGTGAAAGAAATGGTAACATGCAATAAGTGTGTGTAAAGTATTGTTGTGATTATTAGACTTATTTTTATTAGTTCAAAAGAATAGTGCAGTTTACTGAACTATATTATAGTGATATCTACTATATTTACTACACATAATTAGCATTATTTTGTTATTTTTTTATTCTCAGGAGGTTGCTTCGTGTTGTATAAAATAACTAAGGATGTCACAACTCAAAAGCATATTATTGCACATAGTGACTTATGTAAAGGACAATATAGTAATAGTAGTAATAGCCCCCTGTCGAAAAAAACCTTCACAGTACACAACATGGAGAAAAAAGATTTTATTTCAACACAATCATTAGAAAAATCCGTTTCAGAAAGAAAACTAAATACAGACTAGTTGAAATGGCTAAAAATTAAAATGTTTTATAAACTAATTTAAAATAAAAAGTTGACAATAACAAAGTAACTTATGCCACTTTTAAAATAAACGGCTCAGTTTATTGTAAACACAATTTGTTTGGTTTTTGAACTTTCAATAATAAAATTGAACTGTCAATTTATTGTAGGTTTAACGTAGGTTTTTCCTACTTTAAAGTTAACAAAGGTATGTTAAGATAAAAACGTTTTATGAATACAACTTTAGGAAATTGTGCTTAACAACGGCAGTTAAACCTACTTTAAGTTTTTATGCATACAGCCGTTAAAATTTAAAGAGCAGAATACGGAGGAAAATATCAATTTTAACGGCAATAAATGTATATAATACGATTATAAAACCGCATTTTGAATATGGGTCCACTATTATATATACATGTTGCACAAAAACTCAAATAGAGAGACTTCAAAAACTACAAAATAAAGCAATGCGCTCAATTCTTAAATGTAATCGGTATACATCAATACAATACATGCTAGATTCGCTAAAATGGTTGAATATTCAGCAAAGAATTAAATTCAACACGCTTTTTCTTATCCAAAAAATTAAAATGGAAAATGCACCTCAGTATATGATAGACCAAATACAATATGTTGGAGACACACAACCATATCAAATTAGGAATGCTTAAGATTTTAGATTAAAACGAGTAGCAACAAGTGCTATGCAGAAATCGCTGTACTATAAGGGGCTTCAGCTTTACAATGGGATGCCAAATGAAATTAGAAATGAATTTAATATTATTGTTTATAAAAGAAAAGAT
This sequence comes from Trichopoda pennipes, assembly GCA_030448955.1. Classification (NCBI taxonomy): domain Eukaryota; kingdom Metazoa; phylum Arthropoda; class Insecta; order Diptera; family Tachinidae; genus Trichopoda; species Trichopoda pennipes. The sequence goes on along the minus strand of JASKUP010000010.1, from coordinate 3,612,495 downwards.
GTAAATTATATTAGAAATATTAATGCAAATTTATTATAACTAATTGTAAAAGATTTGATTTGTGGAAATAAAAGCATTTAATAATACTACTCAAAAAAAAAAAAAAAGATTCTAAACTACTCGCTCATTTAATATTTACCGTTAGCCACGCTTAGCAACTGCTGCATTACTAGTGATGCAGAGAGTGTTGCCAACGGTAGGGCATGCGTGATTTTATTTACATCTGCACCGACTATATAGTCATAATCAGATGGTGGTCAAACCACTTAGTTGATTGGACACCAACTACGCCCTAGAAGGCCTTCAGATACGTATATCCTCCAGTCACTCCTAGTAGCAATTTAGAAAGTCCGGAGTAGGCCGTGCCCTCACTCCTTGCTGAGGAGTTGGAGACTATCCAACTCCTGGTCCAGAACGCATGAAGCTCTTATTTCTCAAGAACACGACAGCATTCATACTCACTGAACCTGAACCATTCATTGTGTTAATTTGAATGATCCGACCCACAAACTCTCACGAGGGTCCGAAACCACAACCACCACGATACTCCCATATAGGGGCCAACCTCAATAACCAGTCAGAGCACATCTTTGTCTAAAGAGAGCAAATAGTGTACTCTGGGGCAACTGATTTCCCGTGGAAATATGTGGATTGTCCAGGTGACTCCTACTAGCCTTTGAGGGGCCTGGGCTCCCTTTTACCCCGCAAGACACAAATCTAAATGGAATAGTAGGTTCCAAAAAGACTATAATGTGCCCCCGGGGGGAAACGGTATGGCATAACGGGTTAAAGGCTCAACTATAATATGCATAAGCTGGCTTAAGCTAATGTCAAAAATTTATCGAAAAGTCTGTCAAATGCTAAAGCGAATCATATTAGACTTTTACGTGGCTATATTGTACTTACATGAATATAGAAATTATTATGCACAGTTGCACATTTGTTTTATTCGTACTTTTGAAAAAAAAATAATTTCGTTCTAAATAAATAAAATTTATTAGCAAAAAGGCGTTTAATAATCATATTTTATATACTTAATACTATCCTTATACAAATTTAAAATTTTTGTTAATAATTTTAAGAAAATTACGAAACAAATATTACACATAAATTGCTGTATGTATTATTTGGGCCAAAAGTACTAAAAAATGCAACTGTGTGCATCATTGAATTTATAAACAACAAAAAATTAAATTTTATTGCAAATTGTGTGTTAAAAAAATGTAAAAGAAAATAAAATTTTTAAAGGCCCTCGTTCCTTTGAATTGCCGTTATAATTAAATGCGTCTCTTTTGTCATATAAATTAAGATAAAATATTGTTTACCCTCCATTGGAATTTGTTTATTAATGTATTTATAACACAACGCAAAACAACTGTTTCCGTACGGAATGTTCGATCAGTTTCGTACTTTGTTTAAGCCAATGACATTTGACGAAAAGTTTTGTTAAGTACATTATAGTTTTGCATAGTTGCTTAAGTTGCCTTAAGCCAGTATATGCATAACATAGTTGGGCCTTAAGACTAATAGAATTCAAATCTTTTGTGCAAAAGAATAGTTTTAGTGTGAATAGTTTTCAAATTAGTTTTCAACTGCTCTTTCAACCCAGGTCTGAATAGTTTGATATGGTTGTTAAAGCGTTAGTTTTTTCATGCAGAATTGCCACACTATAATAATCATAAATGTTAACGCAGAATGATAGTTCATCGGACAGTTGGCCCTTTCTACCGGGCTTAAAATTACACCATACTAAACTTCTGTCTGTTTTTCTTGCGTTTCTAAAAAGCAGTAACAGTATTTGATTATAAAAACATAAATGTCACAAAAATGGAAATAAGTAAGATTGTCAAAAGTTTTCACTGATTAGTATGTAGACCACTATATACCACCACTTCTTGAACTACTGCTATCCTTTTTATCTGTCCCAAAAATCGACTAAAGAACAAACAAATTAATTAAACATTTTGTGAGGCTGCGAAGAAAGGCTATTGATGTTAGGAGGTACAAATAACAAATTAAACGTAAAGAAGAAAATTTTATATTAGTTAATTATTTATTTACATGCCCAATGATAACTTTTCTTCGCTAAAAGGCTGTGAAACCGTAAATTCCCTTATAGGCGCACAGAGTCTCGTCTTTACTAAACATTAACAAATATATACATTAATATATACTAAAAACAAATTGATCCAGCCTAAGTATATGCTACATTATTTTCTACTTGATAATATTCAACGCTTTACATACAACACAACTTTTATATATATTTGATATAGCTTTTTGCTGCATAAAATGAAACTTTCTTATATGTTACACCCGATGTGGCAACTCCTTCATTATTGTTAATTTCAAAATGGCCATCTTATTTATCGATAAATAAACGGTTTATAGAGAATATTTTCTTTAAGTTGGATATATTTTTGTACTTTTTGCTAAGAAATACTATGCGAAAATTCATAAATTTTATATATATAAAAAGTGCTTGAAAAGTTTCGTTAGATCGATATGAAGGTTTAACAGAATTTGTGAATTTAGCATTAATAATTTAGTTGAAAATTTCGTAGTTCCAACGGTGACAAAAATTATAAAGAAGCGTGCTGCTAGCAGCTGTCATTCGTCATAGTGGCTGCATAACTAAACTAATTACAAAAACAATAAGTTACTGGCTATGTGTATAAGTGACAAGACGTAAAGCCGATGCGTGTGTGTGCGGATAAACATTTTCGGAATTTATAATAAAATAAACATTCACTTAAAGTTTCTGTTTAGAATTCATAGAGCAAGCCAAATGGCAAGCATTAGACGTAAAGGAGATATTTAAGAATTCTTAGTTTGTTGTGTGTGTGTGCGTATACGTTGCTTGATTTGGGACTATTGATAAAAACTTTTAAGTAAAGGTAAATGTTAATGGCTGCTTAGTTAGAAAGACCTCTGTTGTTAGGGGGGTTGTTACGCTTGCGTTTAATGGCCGAAAATGCAAACTTAAACAACAATTTTGACAACTTCAGTAGCACACATCTAACAAGGGAATTTATAAATAGACCAACAACAATAACAACTAGTGTATATTCTACAACTGCAACATATTCAGGATCAACTTTAACTACAGACTTGAGTGAAAGCGATGCCACACATTTTCGTTTACGTGATGGTGTAATTGAGGGCTTTGAATATTTGACCTGTTTAAGTTGTGGAGAATCATTTAAATCGTCTTCCGTCTTAGAAGTTTACGATCACTATCGAGAGCGACCACACCTAAGACACTACGCAAATTGCTTGTATTGTCAGGGTAAGGTGCACCAATACCATCAAAACAGTACGCAGCAAGTAAAATATTATCACAATTGTCTGCGCTGGAAAAGAGGAGAGGATCATTAATAATGATGGACTATGAGTTATATGCTGTCTCTATTAGTGAGCAGAGGGATAGCGCCGATTCTGCAGAATCTGAGTATTCGGATGTCGACGGAAGATGTGACGATGACGCTAGTAGTATAAGCTCACGTAATACAAATTGCGTCTCTGGTGGATTTGGCAAACGTTGGTCTAAGTCAGAGGACAATCTTCTTAAAAGACTTGTAGAACAACACGGTGACAGATGGGATCTTATAGCACCTCACTTTAAGGACCGCACTGAACCTCAGGTTCAACAAAGATGGGCCAAAGTTTTAAATCCAGAACTTATTAAGGGACCATGGACTAAGGAAGAGGATGAAAAAGTAATGGAGTTAGTAAAACGTTTCGGTCCCAAAAAGTGGACGCTTATTGCGCGCTACCTTAACGGACGTATTGGCAAACAATGTAGAGAACGTTGGCACAATCACTTAAATCCTAACATTAAGAAAACTGCTTGGACAGAGGAAGAGGATCGTATTATTTATCAAGCTCATATGCAATGGGGGAATCAATGGGCTAAAATAGCTAAACTTTTGCCAGGTCGTACAGACAATGCAATTAAAAATCATTGGAATTCAACAATGCGCCGTAAATATTACGATAATGAACGCAAATCTACACGCCCATGTTCAGACTTAAAGTCTTCACGTTCTCATCTTAAAACACTTATAAAATCGGGCGCAGTCATGACTCCGGGGCTAGTACTCTCTGCCCAAATATTACAACGTAACGAAACAAAGAGCATTCCTTCTGAACAAAGTGGCAAGACGGCTAAAGTATCAACCAGACCCACCCCAAATATTCTTAAAAGAGCAAGACAACAAAATCAACTGCAAGCCTATGATTACAATTACAACAGCAATCATTTGAATCATTCAGCCATAAAACATGATGTCAAACTACCCGATTCCCCTGTTATAACGCCAATTAAAACTCTACCCTTTTCACCAAGTCAATTTTTGAATTCTCCTTGCTTAACTACATTTGAAGACATGAATTTACTTGCCAGTACACCAGTAAACAAGAACAATAATCGCTTAGGAGCCGAGTGTAAAAAAGAACTTGAATCGTCTTCTATTGAGACACCACATAAAAGTGAGTATTTAAAGGCTATGCTAAAGTTAGTTTCAATTTACATTTAGTTGAATTAAAAAGGTAATATAAGTGCAATATAATTTTGGATTGTTCAAACTCATCTAATAAAGTGGTTTATCTATTTATGGGACTTTCGTACTTGAATGTACGTACATATTTATATATTGTAAAAACGACTATTGCGAATTGTTTATCAATGGCGTGTATGTTCTAGGGTAAAAATGTAGAAAATCTAAAAAAATAAATTCAATGCAATTGAAAACATTTTCTAGCTTGCGTTTTTTTATCTTCCTTTTATATTAATAATATTATATGAAAAAAATAATGAAATACGAAAATATTTTGCAGGCTGAATCACTGATGCTTTTTAAATCTAGAATTTTATTATGGCATTTTAATTAAACATATTCGCTATTCGTATGTTGGTTGTGTAAGTCTATTTACATACTAGATCGTTAGGTTTTCACAATTTCGTGATTCCCGCGTTTATCTTCTTACACTGCAGTTTCTACTCAATCTTCTGCAGTTCAATGTATTTTTAATGCTTTAAGTTTATTGTTATAACAGTTTTATTTCTTTGATAATACTTTAAAAATATATACACAATTTACAATAACATAGATTTGAAAGCAAATTTTAATAAACTTTCTTTATTATAATTTATTTTTAACAATTTATCTTTAAAGGTTTTATTGGTCCTCGTACGCCAACGCCATTTAAAAATGCATTGGCTGCCTTAGGAAAGAAACGTCGCGGCGAACGCTATATTCCGCCAAGTCCATCCAGTTTAGTTGAAGATCTGGCCGAAATAATGCATGATGAACAATTGAATGACACTAATAAATCAAATAAATTAGCTATTAAAAAGGAAAATATACCTGCCAACATAAGCATTTTGGAAAGGACAACTGGAATCAGTGTTAACAGCTCTAACTTGCCTCCGCAGACAAAAAAAGCACGCAAGTCGCTTATAACCTCTTGGGGAGAAAATGTAATGCCAACCAATCACTCTTCAAATGACATAAAAATGGAGAAGAAACCCCAACCATTTGAGACGGAAACACCTAGTAAATTTTTAATATCGAGTGAGTCCAGCATTATGAGGGATACATTGTGCAGTGAAAATGATTTGCTGCTCGACGAAGATGATGGTAGAAATGATGAGGCTAAAAAAGAAAATAAACCACAGCAGGACACTGTGCGCCAGCGAAATTCGCAACATTTCTTAGATCCCAAATGGGAAAAAATGGCTTGTGGACAAACCAAAGATCAACAGTATATGGTGCAACAAGCACATGCATGTCTTAAGAATCTCGCCCTAATGCCCAGATCATTAAATTTTGAAAAACAAAAATAGTCATACATAAAATAGAAAAAGTCGTGAAAAGAATGTACCTTTAACAAAATAACTTGAGAAATTGCCCAAGAATAGTATTTTCAATAAAAAAATATTTATATACAAATTTTTATTGAAAGCATTTGCGTGGCAATAAAAATTTATTTGTATTTTTTAACTAAAATGTCGATGAATTCATGTGTAAATGACATGGACTGTTAACAAACAAATTTAATTTTTGCACAATATAAAGAAAATCATATTTTTCTATTAATTATTTACCGTTTACAAATATTTATCATTTCGTTGAGTTAATTTGATTGTTTTTCTTTGGTTTTTTAGCGGTTAAGTTTCAAAATTTGTATGCTATATTTTTCAAAACATTTTAAATCATACGCAATTGCGTAGTTATTTTTTAGTTTAAGTTGGAAACAATTTTTTAAAAAATTATTGCATAAAGTCTATAAATTTAAAACATAATAAGAAATCTTTAATATTATCTATCATTTAGTTTTTAATTCTAAGGCAAAACAAACAAACAAACCATATTAATAACCAAAATATTTTCCTTTATTTTGCATAAAATTATAAATTTTGTACATGCATATGTCATACTTTCAAATGCTACTAATTAAATAGATGTAAGTATTATTATTCTTATAAAAAGCATCAATTATATTGTATTATAAAAACAAAAAGTTTTAATACATATTAATATAAAATTCTGTATAGAGTTTATTATATTTTTGAAGTTTTTTTACACAGCAGTAGCACCTTAGTCTAACTTCTTATTAGCGCTAATTATTGGTTCTTTTCTGCATTTATTTAATACCAAAGTCCAAAAGCTGCACCATAGAGGCAGTAATACTAAGGTGAAAATCGGGCACAACCAGTTGTTATAAATCTTAAAATAAATAAATGGAATAAATGTTATTATAATGCAGTCTTTGGAATAAATTTAACTTGAAAACAATAGGGTTTTATGCATCTAGTAAAACGTCTAATTAAGCAACAGCGAAAAGTTAGTTTTTCCTACTCCTGTCCTATTTTGTAACAATTTACATTCAATGTCACTGCCAAAAAATTTCAATAAAAATATGAAGTAATATAATTAAACAAAGTCTGGTGCGGCAAGTTTCGTTAAAATTATATTTATTATAGTCTTTCATTTTAATTGAATTGCAATATATTGCATCAGATCGTCCCTGAATATAGTTGCGGTTTAATGTCGCCAGGTTTCCATAATCGTCAATTTCAAGAGATGTGGGTTTGTCAGCATATGGGCGTTGAAATAACTTTATCATATTGTAATTTTTTACATATAACTCATTACTTAAAACCTTATGTTCTCTTATGCAGGGTACTGAAACATCTTACAGAAAGAAATCGAAATGTATACACAAATTTAACTAGATACGTTTTTTGTATGTTTGCTACAAAACTTTTTATATTTATTTGAATTTGTATAAAAACATAACCTTTCGGATTGGTGATTTCAAGACTGGACACATTTAATTAAAACATAATTACAATATCGAATTTTCTACCGCAGGTTTTTATTAGCAAAACTATTTTCTAGGAAATTTGTGTTATAAAATAATGCCTCCGTTATTGAGATACGTTCTTGATGGTGATGATAACATGACTAAAACGTTTCGACTTTGTTTTAATAATAGACTTTTCTACAAATTATTAATGGCAAATTTAAAATTGTTTACGGAAATTGAAATTTAATTGGAATTGTAAGTAAGGTAGTTGTTTTAATTAATTCGAGTTCTATAATTGCTTATCCTTCCTTTTTTTTATTTCAGACAAAAGATGCCAAGACTTAATTAAAAAATATTTTTTATATATGAAAACTAAAATGAATAATTCGATGATTAACGTATGTTTTTATTATGATCACCACTATGCAAGACGAATATTATTTGGCAGATTTAAATTCTATATAACTTAAATTATTTAACTTTAATAAATATCTTTTTTCTTTTTTAAGATCTTTTTTATATATTTTTACTTCTCGATATTTCGCTTTCCTTTGGAAAGCTTCTTCAGGAAAAAATTTTATATTTTTGAAAACAAAAAATTATTAACAAATTGAAAAAAATGTTTCAAAACATTTGACAAAAACATATAAAATAATAAAATATAGGAATATTTCAACACAGAAGCCATCCTTATCTTCACATTGTAAGAAATATAATCATTATCCAAAGTTTGATGAAACATCAGTATTAGATATAGAAAAAAACTACAAGAGACGTTATATGTTGGATATGTTAGAAATTGTTAATGTACCAAATGTAAGGAGAATAAATTTCAAGACAGACACAGACAATTTAGCTCAGAATTATAGGTACTTAATTAAAAAAGACACATAATTTGTTATAATCATTTCATAAGAGAGAATTTGTTATTTCCGTTTCCTTGTTTTTGTATGTTTGAATATTTGAAAATTTAAAATTTTTGTATGTATGTATGGAAAAATATTTTATATGTTTTTGTCAAATGTTTTGAAACATTTTAATTTGTTAATAATTTTTTGTTTTCAAAAATATAAAATTTTTTCCTGAAGAAGCTTTCCAAAGGAGAAGTAAAAATATATAAAAAAGATCTTAAAAAAGAAAAAAGATATTTATTAAAGATAAATAAAAAAACTATAAAAATGATTAAATTATTTAATAAATCCCACTTACCAAATTGTCAGTTAATGAAAATGTGATAGCGTCCATGCTAGCAATGACAGCGCGCAAAGCTATTTCCTTTAGCATTAATTCAGGAAACTGGAACAAGGTCAATATAAATATTAAACCATAAATAAATACTAAAGGATTTAGTAAAATACAATAAGCAGTTAAAATAGATTTTCGGAAACCCTTTTGCATATCAGGTTTAATAGAAATAGCCAACGGCACACATATTAGAGCAATTAAAAAGGCCAAAGCGAAGTTGAGTAATCCAATTACAACTAAAGCTGTGCCTAGACCAAGCAAGGAAGCTATATGTATCCAATGCATTGCGTTAACTGGTAAGAGCTTTAAAAATGGTAAAACAATGGCGATTACTACCCACACGACCATATATAAAGTAACACTTTGGGCAGTGGTTAAACCAAACGATGATAGAAAGTTTACTACTAAGTCCAAACAAAAGAGTTGTTGGCACATGTAACCTATGGCGCAAGCATAGATGGTAAATAAAATAGCTGGCGCTACTTGGAAGTCCGTGTGGGCCTTTGCATTTGAATCTTCAACAATTTCCTCTTCTAAATTCTCTTCTTCAGCATTTTTGATTTGCCCACCAGCTATAAGCCACATTAAGAATGATTTTATGAACAAAGGAAAAACCATTAATGCCAGACAAGGCATATAGTCACCAATCGATACAAAACGGTCGTTTTGAGCTAATATATAAAAGAAATAACTCTGATGAAAACGTTCTAATAAATTATTAAGACTGCGGGATATTCCCTCCATGATTTTTAATAAAGGTAAAACGCCATTATAACGATTGCTTCCGGTATTTGGTCTTTTTATAGCTTCTAGTGTTAAAGATTCAATACGATGTCTATGGAACAGACCATGATTGCCATTCGGGATACCCGTAGATTGACTTAGTAACATAATTAGTAAATTTTTTACATTACTCTCCATGGACGTGTACTGTGAAGAACGACGTTTTTTAAAAGGAGTTTGCTTGTACCCAGAGATTATACCCTCGCGGGCAGTTATTAGTTGTACTAAATTAAACATATCAAGATTGGGAAGTTGACCATTTAATCCTTCAATTTTTACATCAATATAATCTGTAAATATAAAAATAAAACGATATTAAAATGATTTTCATCTTTTAGTACAATTAAGCATTTGGTTGGAAAATAAAATTCGATTAGAAAAATAAACAATTGTTTATTATTAATTTTTTTAGTTCAATCTTACTGCAGAAAAACTGCGATATAGACAGAAATGACTTTGTCTAATCAATATAATAATTTAATTGTATTACCAATGTCCAAATCTTGAACCTCAATATTCAAGGCGGCCTGTAGGGAACCAGCTCTTGCTGGTAAGTTTCCGTAATATACATAGTTATTCTTCCTTGTTTTATCCATTTCTGTATTGAAATATGCCTCTAGGAATGCATGCATGCCCAATTGTTCTTGTTCAGTCACTAAAAAGATTATATCTTTAGCCCAATAATTTTTTCCTATAAAGAGAAATAAGTGAATAAAATGGAATGATATTAAAAATAAAGATTACTTCTTGCAAAATCTGCAAATGCCAATAAAACCGGAACACTAGCCGTAATATCAGTATGAAAAGAAGAGGGAGGACGGTAAGGAGATGAAAATATTACGCCTTCGGTCGAACTTGTACGTGGTGCCCTTAAAATACCATAAACATTTTTACCATGAAATTCTTTCCCCCCGGCAAATGGATAACTCAATGTATAATTATGAACATATGTTTCTAAGCCGATTTGTTTCATCTTAGCTAATATCCACGAATGCGGTGTAGTAGTTTTATGAGTTTCACGTTCAGCTTTTAGTTCGTCCATCAGTTGTTGAGCCCAGCGACTAGAATCTTGTTTTATTTCAGGGTAAACAAGACCTAAAGTTTCATTTTAATAAATGTTGAATCGATACGATAGCATTTTACCTGGCGATAAAGCGTTTTCTGATAGATAAGTACCATGATTTAGATCTTTATGTCCCAAACAGCAAAACCACACAATGCTAGCAACGTACAGAAGCCAACCCAATTTTGAATGATATTTAATTAATATTTTAGCAAATTTATGCCTTGGCGTTATAGAAGGATCTGATAAGAGACCCATACTTATAGAATGGTTCAGTTTCAGTGGATCCTACAGACATAAAGTTTTAGTTTTCAATTATTATTTAATATTATGTATTTTTTCCGGCACTTTTTATATGTATCAAGTATATTCAAAGTGTTTTTATTATGACACATATGTATATGTCAGATTCTGTTTACGTTTTCATAGCACCCTTTTCTTGCTGCATCAGAGATGGTAAACGAAATTTTGTTAAATAAAGTTTTCATTCTTAAATTGAACTCGGCACGTTTTTTATTAATTTTTCCGCATTTCTTTTATGAATTGTAGTTAGTTGTTTTCACACAAAACACGATTTTTACAAAAAAATACTTGTTTTTGTGTTAATAGTGTCCATAACTTGGATGTAATTGGTTCAGACATATGTTTATTAGAGAGGTATTTCACTTGAAAGACAAAAATACCAATTTTATTTAGTTTAATTAAGCAGCACTAAGAGTTTGAATCAAGATAAAAGGCCTTCAAGGGATTATCTTTTTTATTTTGGAAATATCAGAATTGTTTATTTTTGCATTGTTGCAAATGCAATATGGTTTTAAAGATATATAAAGTTATTCGACTTGATTTGAGTAGAATTTGTCAATAGTACGAAAGTCTCACGACAATAGCAAAACTATGTTGACACTCATTGAGCATTTTAGTATGATCGGTTCGTAATTTGGTCTTGCAGCACATCTTGAACAAAACAGGAGAATTTGCAGTTTCTATTATTTTTAATTTGTGTGACAAGTTTTTCATTTATAGATTATTAAAAAAAAAATTTTTTTTCTGACGATGCCACCCAATGGTGTGGCGAAATATTAAAAATAAAAATAATATTTTTTCAATTTTTATATAATATCTTGTGCTTTAAGAAATTATTTATAAAATAAAAACTTTGAATTTTTGACATAAATACGTAAATATTATACATTTTTGTAAAGTCAAAAAACAGCTAATGCGTTTACATGAATTATTAAGTTATGAAAAAAAAAACACCTAAAGAGCTGCGTACTGTTTACGACCCCATATGGCATTATAATTTCAGTATGTTTTTTTGGATATTTAAAATATATTTTTCTAAGTAGTTTGAAATCTAAAATCGAATTAACCTTAGCAGATGACTTACTATTCTATGATTAAATCTAAAAACACTAAAAACCTTAAAAAAATAATGTAAGCAAAAAAACAGTACCATACATAAACATCCACATGAAATAAAACATGTACATAACTGAATAAAAAGACCATTAATATTTTGAACGGAATTATTTATTATGAAGTTAAGCTTTCTTGCTAAATTTTCCTCCCGCTGTTCTTTTCGGCGGACACCATCGCAAATACGCCGGATCTACTGTAAGTTTTGGTCTTTTAAACTGTGGTAATTGTAAATGTTCCATTATAGTTTTTGGTGTCACACATATAACGTGTTGACCTTTCCAATATTTTACCATTTTCATAGACTGCAAGGTGTAGATGATATCGTCATGAGTAATGCCACTAAATTCACTTAATTCCTTTATACTTTGTGTAGTAGTGCGACAGTCTTTCATTAATTCTAAGAGAGTGTAAGCCCAATAGCTGCGATAACTAAGACGACCCAAATCGGACAGAGGTTTCTCTGGACTTCCAACAACACCTTCACGTCGAGATAATTCATAACTGAAGGCTATTAAAAGTTTTCCATAACCTTTACGCTGATACGGTGGAAGTATTAAAATGCATGCCACGTTATTATTTTCGGGGGATTCTTTTTCTTTTGAAAAGTATCCCACTATATGTGCTCCCTTTTTGTCAATTTCACACAATACATAAAAATAAAATGGTTCCACATCATAGTACAAAGTTTTGTGGTCTAGGAAAAGTTTTGCCATTAAACAAAGCATTTGGCAATATAATTTATGGTCCTTGCCATCAATTTCAAATATGGATATAGTGCCCTTTCTGTAAATTTCACTGCCAGGTGGTTGCCGCTGAGTACATTCGGAGGCGTGATATCGATAAGTTTTTTGAAAACGCATGTATTTCAGACAATATTCACACACATATAGTGTGCCTACCTTTCCATACTCATCTGGATATGGGCTGAAGTACCAAGTGTCGATTTCAAATCTACCGATGCGGAGTTTGTCAATGTATTTTACTTTAGTAATGGCCTCGTGTTCTTTCTCTAAAGCCGCTGTAGTGGGATCCATCTCAGCATATGTCTTTTGCACATGATTTATTTCGTCGTGACGTCTTTTTTGATTTCTAGTTAGTTTTCGATCACTATTTTCCACTGCAGAAGGATTTTCCAAGGATGCTATTTGTTCTTTGCTTAACTGCTTTATTGTTTTTGCTCCGATAGAGTCTGCTACCTCCGTACCACCCGCCACTGTTGCCGTACCACCATCACTTTCGGTACAATCTGTGATACGATCCCTACACACCCATTCATCTAAACGACGATTAAGACCAACATAATGTACATAATATTCTTGTTGCTGTGGGTTAAAGCCTTGTTCACCATCTCTTGATTGTATGATTTGTGCGGCATGAACATTACCGTCAGTTCTTTTTATCATATAAACATCACCAATATTTATTTCCATTTCCTGGCTTGGGCTGCTTGATGTATTTACGTTTGATAATTGGAATGTAGCCACAGTACTTGGAGAAGCCGCTTCATCCACATTTGCATTTTTATTTTTTAAACTGTTGTCACATTTTTCTTCTTTTATGTCGGTATCCTTAGAGTTCTTCAAGATCTCATCATTTATTTTTGTGTCTCTGACATTTTTTACATTTTCACACTCAACAACCATTCTTTTTGATCAAATTTAATTTATTTCACAAGTTTTGTAAACAAAAGAGTATTGTATGCAAAAAATTTTACGTAGGAGAAGATAACAAACTCTGAGAACATGGCAAACTTCTTCGCAGTGTTGCCCAGAACGGAATATTTCCAAGAAAAATGGTAGTAAACGATATGTTCAAGAAGAAATATGTAAACAAACTATGTCTAAAATATACTATTTTTGAAATCGATTTTTAATAGTTAATTTAAATTGTATTTTAATTAAAAAACATGAATTGAAAAGCCTGTAGATCCTAGAATTAGTTTTTTCAGTAGTCACTTTTATTAGTTAATAATTAATAACTCGATAACCGTTCCGCGTGTACAAATAGCTCTATATAGGATTGATAGAGGATAAAAATACGAATCGATAGTGATATATCCTGTTTCTAAAAAGACTTTACGGAAAAAGTTATAAAGCATCAAACTTCTGAAATTGTTAAAAAATCGTCAAATTTTTTTTGTTTTTCATTAATAATTCAAAAACTATTGCACGTGCACATATACGGCTATAAACGTTCGATAGAGGATAAAATACGAATCGATAGTGATATGGCTTGTTTCCACAAAGACTATACGGAAAGAGTTATAAAGCAGCAAACTTTTGAAATTTTTAAAACATGGTCAAATTTGTTTTGTTTTTCATTAAAAACCTAAAAACGATAGCGCGTGCACATATACGGCTATATACGATCGAGAGTAAATAAAAATACGAATCAATCGTAGTATGGCTTGTTTCTGGAAAGATTTTACAAAAAAATTTAAAAAGCAGCAAAGTTTTAAATTTTCAAAACTATCAACAATATTTTTTAGTTGGTCGGTAATGAAGTTTTCTTTGTAGATGTTGCAATAGTGATAATTGTGAAATTTGCCCTGTTGGAAAGTGACCCCGATTACCATTTCCTAACAAAACTGGTGTAAGTGCAGAAAAACCATTTGAGCTGATTCACACGGATTTATGTGGACGTATGGAAACTTCTACACCCAGTGGCAACCGATATGTACGTAGCTTCATTGATGACTACAGTCGATATTGCCATATTCATTTAATAAAGAACAAATCTGAAGTTGCACAGAAATTAAAAGGTTATGTTTCATTAATAATCAACGACTTTGAAAAGAAGCCCAAAATAATCAGGTCAGATCGAGGCAAAGAATATGTGAACAAAGACATAGCATGATGGTATTCAGATTCAATATACGGCTGGATACAGTCCGGAACAGAACGGCGTTGCCGAAAGAAAAAATCGTTTACTAATCGAAATGGTTAGATGTATGCTCGCGGAAGCTAAATTGCCAAAAGAACTTTGGGGCAAAGCTCTCTTCACCGCAAACTATCTTCAGAACCGAATTGTAACTAGAACTACAGATGTCACACCATATGAAAGAATTGTTGGTAAAATTCTCAGTTTAAAAAACGTCAAAAATTGTACGAAAAGACTATTAAGATGATATTTGTTGGTTATGACCAAAACTCCAAGGCATACCGTATGCTTGACAAAAATTATATGATCCACGTATCGAGAGATGTTTAATTTACCGGGAAAATTAATGGCGTTAAGGAAAACGGAAACTCTACAAAATTGGGCAATGAAAATAAAATAATATTTAAGGGACCGGAAAAGCAACACGAATTGAACGATACTGATAACGAGTTTTATGACACTGTAGATCTCGATAACGAACCAGATGTTAAGGGTTTTAAAGAAAATATTGAATGCAACTCAGATGATAAAATTTTGAGAAGATCACAACGTACAACGAAAGGTAATATGCCACAAAAATATTTTAATCTGACGAAAGGTGACACTCCTTTAACTTACGAAGAAGCAGTAACATGTGATGAACGTCAAAATTGGATTGAGTCGATGAAGGATAATAATTCTTGGGTGCTAGTAAATAGACCAAAAAATTGTAAAGTAATCTACTGCAGAAAGAAATTAAATGAAAAGCAAGACTAGCTGCGCGAGGATTTTTACAACAATACCGCACCGGTGGTTTCACACAGAACATTAAGAACACTCTTTGCAATTGCTGGTAAGGGAAATTTCCAAATACATCATTTGAATGAGAACATTTTTATGAAACAGCCATATGGGTTTATGGCCAAAAATTGTGAAAATAAAGTATGGCTTTTAAAAAAATCGGTATATGGACAATTCATAATGATTTAGTAAAATCGAATTTTCAACAAAGCAGAATGGATCCATACTTATATACACGTTTACAAGGGGTTGAATTGACATTCATGTTAATCTACGTCGACGACATATTAATTTGTTCAAAGCATGAATCAACAATATTTAAAATAGAAGATATTTTTAAAACCTCGTTTAAAATTTCCGATTTGGGACCAATTAAAAATTACCTTGGTTTACAAGTTTACCGATCAAAAGATGGGTTTTATTCAATTTCACAATCGGAATACATTGAGAAAATATTAAATCAGAATGGTCTTCAAGACTCAAAAATGGTGTCAGTTCCATAGTAGTTTCATATGGAAAGTCCGGTATAGAATAAACGCCTTTAAATAACAACAAAAAATATCAAAAACTTATAGGATGTATATAACATTAAATTCAAGACCAGATGTAGCAGCGGCAGTTATCATATTTAGCCAGAAAGCTAGCAACCCTAACGAGGCACTGTGGCTAAAAGAACTTTAAATAGATTTTGGAGAGCAGATGAACCAACCAATCATCATAAACGAGGACAACCAGAGTTGCATAAAAATTATGGAAGGATTTAAGCTAAATAACAGGACAAAACAAATTGACATTGAGTACCACTTTGTAAGAGATTATATTTAAAAAAATGTCATCAAATGTATATATTGTCCTACCAACGAAATTCAAGCTGATTTGTTAACGAAGCCACTTCCACCACAAAGAATTGTAGACAATTTGGAATGAGAAGGGCTGTTGAAGTATTTATGCACTATACTATACTATTATATATATCAACGATATGCCAAGTGTATTAGAGAAATGCCAGATAATTCTTTATGCGGATGACACGCTAATTTTTGCAGAAGGCGAATCAGATCAGCAGTGCTATAACAACTTAAATTATGATATGGAAAATATAAAGAAGTGGCTAAATATGAACAAGCGTAAATTAAATAAGACTAAAACCAAAATATTAGAAATAAATGCAAACACTAATGTTGTTTTTAAGGTAAATGATTACGTGATAGAAAAAGATAGCGATATAAAATATTTGGGAATGATTATTGATAAAGAACTAAAGTTTAACGCTCATATAGACTATATTTGTAAAAAGATTGGAAGGAAAATAAGTTTTTTTAAGAGAATAAGGAGAGATATAACAGTTGATACGGCGATAAACATTTATAACACAATAATTAAACCGCATTTTGAGTTCGGTTCCACGATTATATATTTATGCTGCACTAGACAAAAGTAGAACGATTACAGAAACTGCAAAGCATGGCCATGCGGACAATACTAAAATGCAATAGGTACACATCGATCAATTTCATGCTAAGCGCGCTGAAATGGTTGAACATAAGGCAGAGGATTGCAATCAACACACTCAATTTTATACGGATAATGAAAACAGGTCAAGCACCAAAATATTTAACAGAACAA
The DNA here is from genome assembly GCA_030448955.1 of Trichopoda pennipes. NCBI lineage: Eukaryota > Metazoa > Arthropoda > Insecta > Diptera > Tachinidae > Trichopoda > Trichopoda pennipes. The sequence continues at coordinate 3,595,385 of JASKUP010000010.1, read as the reverse complement.
ATATCGTATGTAGATATCAGCTAAGAAATAATAGCAGCTTTAGGATTGAGCGGGTGATAACGACTGCAATGCAGAGGAATTTATTCTACACAGGCTTACAACTTTACAATAATCTTCCGATCCATGTGAGGAATGAACAGAACCCACATCAATTTAAAGGATATATAGCAAATTTTGTTAAATATAACTTATTGTGATGTATACATATCTATAGATGTTTGAAAGAGTATTTTTAATACTAATTATAATATTAAATAAAAAAAAATTATCTTTTTTAGACTATACACTAAATACACATTTGAATTGTTATGTTGACAAAACCTTTTTTTCCTTTTGTTTTGATATATTTACCGTATAATTTGACATTATTCTTTTCTCTCCCTTTACGATTTTGCTTATATAAACTATAAGATCATAAAATAAATATTCTGAATTATTATTACTATTATTATTATTGTTTTTCTCTAAATATGAATAAATAGCATTTCATAAATATGGTCTAAGAAAATGTTGAAAAAATATTGAAGAGGTTTTAAACTTAAATAATAAGTTGTCGATTTTTTTATTTGGTAAGATTAAAAGCGTTTCACAAATAATTATAAAGCAAAATCTAGCGCGAAACGCAAAAGTTGGTAACATTGGGTATTGTATTTTATTTAATAGTAATTATTATGCAACTCTGTCAGAGGCTTAAAAGCTGCCAGTTTGTTTTCCATAATAATATGTATATAGGAACCTGTGGAAATAGTGATATAGTGAAATAATTATTGAGTACAATTAACAAATATAGTTCCAAATTTTTTGTTTGGTTTAAGAACACAATGACCAAAGACAAGTTAAAAAATTCCGGTGAAAATCCAATTTTGGCGAAACGAAAAAAAGTTCTTAATGCTTTAGCTAAAGAGGCAGTTAGCAGCGACGATGATAACATTACCGATGGAATGTATATCAGTAGTATAATAGCAAATCAACATAAGAGTCAAACAGACTCTTATTCCTTACGCGCTCTCGGAGAGACCATAAGAAAAACATTACTGGAAATTAGTGAAGTACGGGAAGAAATTCGTGAACGTCGACACCAAGAATTATTGCATCTGTTAACGAAATTGATACAACAGGAAAGTACGCCATTAAGTGAAGCTGTTAACACAAGCAAAATAAATCCAAGTACAGAAGTTGGAAAGTATGCCGAATGCAGTCCTGCAAATATAATCTCTGTAGAAGAGGGCTTCGTTGAAATTGAGGATTTTCCTATTAGAGAGGTTCCAAATTTCATAAATAATTTGACGACTGCAAAAACGGAAACCGTGACAAATAAAACAAATAATAATACGAAACGTGCTACTGGTTATTCATATTCAAATTTAAAACTACCTAATTCTGAGGCAAGTAAGCAGCAAACAAAATCGAGCTATAACACTGTGAGATTCGAAGACTCTAGAAAGGAACTGCAAATAATGCGTGCCCGAATGTTGGAGTACCAACGTAAAAAAATGGAGGACCGTGAAAAGAAAAAAGCGAAGCTTCCCAATAATATATAAAAGCATTTAGCACTTAATTTATACTGATAGCAAAGGGGTTGTTATTCTGGTGAATGTTTTAAATGTCAAATTCGCTGTAAAAAAGCTGACAAGGCGTAATACTAATAAGTTTTCTATTTTCTAATGATTTAATTGTTATTATTGTATAACGCCTTGAAGTTTCACATTTAAAACAATTTCCTACTACTACCAAGTCATCTAATATTTTATTTTTATCTGTAAAAGTGTAAGAATTAGAAAAATGATAGTTATTGTACGATTATTCCTCAAGTATTGATAATGCCTATCACAGGGTTTCTATCACATTTTTAAAGGCAAAATGCAAACAAAATTACAAAAACTTCGCTATGCATAAATTCACACTAGTTTACTATATAACGATAACCGGTCACACTTCATGGAACTTTGTGTATAAAAAAACAAAATTAATTATTTTTCAATAAAAATGTACACATTTCTTTTTTTTTTTAAATATAAGCATATATTGGACTAATTTTTAAGTTTAGTATATATGAAAAATTTAATAATCGCACATTGGCTTATTAATTAAGTTATTTGTGACGGCTTCCTATCCAACTTTGCATCCCAATTATATAAATCTAGCAGCAGAGCTGTAAAAAGCTGCGATCAATTAACATTGAAATCAAAGTAATTTCAACCAAACTGATTTCATTCTTTGGTTTCTAAATGATTTCAGATTTCAAAATGAAATCTTGTCAAAATTGCAATATTTTTTGATTGCAATCATTTTGAAATCATTTTTTTTAGAAATCATTGAATGCAATTAATTTAATTGCAATCAAATTTTTGTTGAAATCATGTGATTTCAATAAATTCCCTTAAAATCACAACTATAGTAAAAGTCCGATGAAATAATTTACATTTGGAATCTAGCGGTTTCTACTAGAAACTGGTGGAAACCTCCACTTATATTTGACCAGAAAAATAACAAAAAAAATTTAATTTTGTGAATTTATTAAAAAAAAGTCATGACAAACATAACATGAACAAAACAATATGAAAAATATTTCAGATTTCATTACTTTGAGCATTTTTTACGTTAGAAAGCTCTCTATTGGCTTTTAGTAAAAGTAACTTTTCAAAGTTGATATCTGAAAGCGATCCACGACGCGGAGAATTTAGCAAGGTTGCAAATGAAAATAACCTTTCTACTGCAGCTGATGATGGTAATGGTGCATTGAATCTCATAAATGTGGATTTCAAAGTCGGATACCGATCAAGCATTTCAAACGATGTGTCCGTATCTGTAAGATACGAATGAAAGCTTGTATGAATGGGATTCTGTTGTGTTTCCGATAAATTAACAGGATTATCTAAAAGAAAAAATATTATATTATTTTTTTAATAGATTGTTTTGATATAATTGTATTATACCTTCAAGGCAAAAATCGAAGTATTTGTTAGATGCATTTAAATTCACTTCGGGCGATGGCAATGGAGTCTCATTGGGAAGAGCATTTTTGACTAAAGCAATTACTTCGTGGATTTTTACTTGAGTAAATGACGAATTTAAAGCTGTTAGATATTGCAACTTAATTTGTGGACAAAGTACGGAAGCTATGATAGAGTCATTGACTTCTTGTGTCAAATCAAAATAGTTTTGGAACCGAGCTTCCACTGCTTTTAAAACTAAACCGGACAAGAGCGATATATATTCGTTGTTGTGACTATTTGATATTTTAATGTATTGGACTCGAATTGTGGCCAAAGTTGGCAAAAGATATCCGTATATCATGCCTTTGCTTCCCTGCAAAAAATCGATGGCTTCAGCTATTGGCTTTAATAACATCAAATAATCTTCAATGTAAATAAAATCGCTTTCTGAAAAACTTGGTTCCTTGAACATTCTGCACAACTCGTTGAGTTTACTCTTGCTCTTTATAACATCTTTCAGCGAGTCGTACATAGAGTTCCATCTTGTCGCCACGGGATATTTCAGTTGGCATCCTAATACTGTCCTTATATCTTCAGAAGTTTTCTGCTTATTCACTCTTCTCCAAAGATGTGAACATTTTTGCATTATCTGGACGTGAACGATTGAAACTTTAATCAAAGCTTCAGGATTTTTTATCAAAAGAATACTTACTGATTGGTGCTTTTCAAAATATTTTATGTTTTGTTTCAATATACGTAAAAGATCAGTTGTCGCCACCAGATTCAAGGTATGGGTTGCACAACGTATATGTCTTGGCAACCAAGAATTGAAAATATTGCTTGGAATGTCCGTAGGCTCTCCAAATAGATTTTCCTGATCATCATCGTCACCATCATTATCATCATCATCATTTATTTCTGCACCGATCTTTACACTATCAACTCCAAATTCTTTGAACGCTTTCACGAAGTTCGAACCATTGTCTGTAATTGTCGCCGTTACATTAGAGATACTTAGATCAAACTGCGCATGTATCTCTACCATGAAATCTCGGATACGGTCATGTGTATGTCGACCAGAAAAGCGTCTGCAAGCTAAAGCTACCGACTTTCTATTGAAATTTTCATCTATCCAATGACATGTATAGCCTAGAAAGCTACGGTGCTTAGTTGACCACACGTCGGCTGTTGTGCATACTTACAAATTTGTTTAATTTAATTTGTTCTTTAAGTTTATCAATCATTGAAGTATACATGTTGTCAATAGTTTTCACAGCTGTTGGTCTACTAATCAAGTTCAATTTTGGATAAGTAAACTTGGCAAACTCTTTAAAGGATTGAGATTCAACTATTGAGATTGGTAACATGTTATCTATTATAACGCGACACGTCACTTTATTAAAGCGTTCCTTTGAATTGTTTTTGGCGACGTGATTCTTTTTCTGTTGATTGTATGCATTATATTCTTCTGTATGGCGTTGTCTTAAATGTCGAATAAAATTGGACGTTATTTGCGTTGATCCTTGTAAATATACATTGCATATTCTGCACTTAGCCTGAATGCCATTTTGGTTACGGCTGTAAGCACCATCTATCTGCATAATTGTATGATATTAGAAATAAATTTCGAAAACAACAAAATTTTGATACACACCTTTTTTACAATTTTAAAAAAGTTTGTAAACAAAATTGACGTTTCTGGTAAATTCGAATTATCACAGTCTGCTTCATTTCTACAAGAAGCAGTTTCATTCAAAGAGCGCGAAGTCTTTAACTCAATCTTTCTTCTTTTACTTGTTGTTGGTTTTTCGTCTGAAAAATTTTCACATTCATAACTTGGATCTTTTTCATAATAATCAGACGAAAAATTATCAAAAATGTCTGACATTCTGATCACAATTTCTTTTTTTACTTTTTTTCAGTTTTAACAATGAACAGTTTAATATGAACTATTAATTTATTAGCAATTTGACACCAAAGGTTTAATAATATAGAAAACACGTATATAATGAACAAATCAATAGCACAAATGACGATTTATGCACTATGAAAATATGTCTGAACATTTCAGTAAACTTTGACTTCTAAGTAAATAATAAAAAAAACACAACAACTGTATTTATAAAAACAAAACAAAAGCAACAATTTATTTTGTTCCAGTTTTTATCATATTGATTTCATGATTTCAAATTGAAATCATGAAATCAATTTACGATTTTGAATGCAATCAAAAATTAGCAATCATTAACGCGAAATCATGTGATTGCAATTAAATCGATTGCAATCATTTACAGCTCTGTCTAGCAGGTCATTCGTAATAATAAGGAGGATGACACTGCTGACATCCTGCGATGTTCCCTTTATCCTATTTAAACGTCATGGCTATTTAAATACGTATTTAAATACGTTAAATGTTAATTGTTTTCCTATTGATTCAATGTAACATTGAGGTGCTTCTTGCTTTCCACTCCAACATTTTTGATTGCGCATGAGTATCGAGTTTCGTTACCATCTAGTAAAGTTGATTATTTAAAAAACACTAAATGGAAGAACGAATCGAAGCATTTGCTTCGAAATTATATCTTGTTTAAGCAATTTGTTCCTGTTACTGACCATAGTTGGCTAATTATGGTTCAAATGAACCTTGCTCTGGCTATTGTATCAAACAAGTTAATAGGTTTTTAAATTACAGTAGTTTCTAAGTGAAACCGACTTTAGTGTGTGGTTATAATTATGGGTCATCGGTATATAATTTTTAATTAACGCTTAAATTTATATTAATTTAATAATCGTAAGATTAAATTTTAAATTAAAAAATTTCTTTATTTTTATTTGTAAAAAAATGTTTTATTTATTAAAATACAAAAGCATTTTCCGTAGATCAACTGCTCACTTTTGCTTTTCAGCATAAAACAAAATACTTTTTCCCTCTTAGGTTATTAACAACAACATGTTTATATACTCGTTAATTCATTGTTGTAGTGTACCTAATTATCATTTGTTTTAAATAACACAAGACAAAAACTGAGTTCGACAGAGTTTTCTGTTTTAAAACACATTTTTATTTGAAATTTCTATTTGATTACCTTCATGATTCTAATAAAATGTAATTGGAAAAAAAACTGATTTGACCAATATTTTAATAGTTTTTGCCGTATGTGTTCTACATATTTATTTTCTGTTTATATACATACAGTTATACTTTGTTATATAAATTGGTCATTTGCCACGTATGAAATGCTTTATGTAGCTTTTCTTTTATTTTTTCTTTTCATTCTTATTACTGAATACACAGAAATTATTAGTTTTTCCCTAAACGGGTATTCAAGAAAAAAATATTTATAAATGTTAAATTATTAAATTTTGGCACTTTATTGCATTTGACAACCACAATAAATGGTAAAATTAAATGGATATACATATATTTTTTTGTTTGTTTAAAGTCAGTTTATTATAATTAATTGCTATTATTAGATTTTTTTCAACGATTTTAGACTACTTAACTAATATTAATATCATAGCTAATTTGATTGATTTTAATTTAACTAAAATGTATTTTTTCATTTAGTAGATAATAAGGTTAACAAATTTTAATTAATATTTACTTTGTATTAAATTAAGAATGGAAGCCATTAACATTTTGTTTTTATTTTATTTCATTTTAAAATTAGTAGTATTAGGAAACGGATATTAAATCCAACTACATATTCGTTAAATTCATTTAAAATGGCTTTTTATTTTTATTTGCTACCAAGTCAAATGAAACTAAAGCCAAAGCAATGGTTTTCAATTATTGTTTTGAGTTGAGTGAGCCCCATAACACAAGTTAGGATGTTTTAAAAATTCCTTTTAAACTCAATTAAATATTAACAATTAATAATTTGTTAAAATATGTTGGCCACATGCAGCTACATCGATAAGTGTATAAACTATAAATGGTTTATCCCAATATTCATTTGCTATAATCTATGTTGCGTACTTTAATAATGGTCGATCCAGGGGGCGGATTTCTCCTTTGCTTTACGTATTCCTCATGCCTTATAATGCTAGCTGTATCCTTGTTAATATCTAAGGAAGTGCGAGATTCCAATGAATGCTTTTGCTGCAGTGGATAATGTGCAGCTGGTCGATATTTATAGTCCTCTTCTATGTAGGAACCAGACCTAAAGGCTGCCGCAACTTTTCTATCATCGTGCTGTTGCTGCTTTGTTATTGAATGACGATTGTTTGTAGAGTACATTTGCTTCTGGGCATAATGATCGGTGTCATCGTCATTTGTTCCTATTTTTGTTAAATCTTTTTGACTGCGGCTTATGAGATTTACGATCGATGGACTTTTAAGAGCACTTTGTTGCAAATTATTTTCCTTGGAAAATGAGTAGAGATGAGGGTTTGACTTGTATGCCTGGCTAGAGTGAAGGCTGTTGTTCGCATAGCTGTTACTCGTTAATTTTTCCATGTAAATGGGACTAGGATCATTGCTACCGTTCATGGCATGTACACTAAATGATTTGCTACGATTGAGTGACTTGGCATACGTTCTGGCCGGTTTAAGCGGCCCAGTGTTTTGACTAATTGGTTGATAAGATATGCGTTGTTCAGTGGGCGCTTGATATTGTTGACGTAATTTGTTTTGAACTTTACTCATAGCGTTTGGTCGAGCTATATTAACGGTTTGAGTTTCATAATGGTGCACAGATGGTTGGTCGTTAAGTTTACGAGGTAAGGTCTGGGTGGTTCGATAAACCTGATTAAGATTTGGGGTTGAACCCGACATACGTTGATTGCTCTTTTGGTAACGACCTAAGGTATGCGAAGCAGTTGAACTTTCTCTGTTATTATATGAAGGCGGAGGTGGACCTCCATTTCGCAATTTAATAGTCTCGTGTGCATTTTCTTTGCTACACAAGGTACCAGAATAGGGATCTTCTCCCAAATAGTACCGATGCTTTGGACTTATTACACGATATCCATTGCTGCGGTTATTGCCAACTAGATGAGCTGAATTTGGATGTTGTAGTGTCCTTCGGTCTATACCAGTATTTTTATATGCAGGATGCTCCTCTACCTTATTTGGAGTTTCCTGTCCTTGTGAATAGTGACTTCTTCGTTGACTACTGTATTCCTCTTCAGACTCATCGTGGGAGGTTGTATGATGATTTACTCCTATATGGCTATCAATGACATTGTATTGCTGGTAAGTGCGAAGATTTTGTTGCTCTTGATGCGGGTTTGGTGCTGGTGATTGTTCCCGCGACTTAGACTTGGATTTCATCCTTAGTTTTCGCTCAACGCTTGTGGATCTAAGCTTGCCGACAAGTTTTCTTAAGGAATTCCCTATAGCCTGTCCAACTTTGCTGGAACGATGAGACGCTACTGTAGATGTGGAAATAGTAGAAGGCGTAGTCTGAGTTGTTTGAGTCAACATACTTGGTCTTAGAGTTGGATGTTGTGAGAGACCCATAGGCGGTGATGGAGTATTGCGAGCAAATCTAGTACGTTGATTTTGTTTCCTATTCAAAGCAGGAGCCTCCCTCGGCTGTTGCTCTATTATTGTGGAGGATGTGGTCATTTGTTGGTGTGAATGAGCAAAAGGTTTAGTACTCAAACCATGATGATTGTATGAATCTCTTGGAGAAGAGGATCGACTTCTTGGTGGTGGTGAATAGTCTGGTGGCGGTTCGGATACATCAATTGGCACTTGTTGAAGAGTAGTTTTAGTTTCTGATAAAACTTCGCTATGTTGACGTAATTTCTTTTCACCATTTCTTCTACGCTGTGGTACGGCGGGTCTTTCTAAAGTAGTCCCCTCTCTATGAGGTGATGGAGAGTCATGTTGCTGTGATTCTCTGCGTAACGAATTATAACGTGCATTTTCAATGAAATTCCGTTCATATGATTTTGCTCTTTCGCCAACATAGGAATTTTTACGTGGTGGCACTGGTGATTCTACGTCATCTATTGCTTCAGCTCTATTGTAATTACGTTTATCATTATCTTTTATATTCATGCCGTAATGCAAGTCTGTTCGAGAGCCACTTACATAACGACTTTCTTCAAAGGAACCCTGGCCTAATTTATTCAAATCATCTAAATGATCTCGAGAATTTTGTCTTGATCTCGCTAAAAATTGTGAAGATAAACTTTGCCTTTTTTGCTGTAGTATATCTTCTCGACTTACGTAACTTTCAGCAGGCGAGGACTTTATGTATTGTTTAGTATCATTAATATAGTTATCCTTTTTTGAATACACAGCACTAGTTTTTTTTAATTGATTACGTTCTATAGAAGCGTGGAGATCATCACGAAACGCTTTAGAAGCAAAATGGTTAGCAGGTGTTGTAGTGGCTGCTGTATCGTTGCGATTATTCCAATTTGAAATACCCTGATAATATTTTGCTCCATTATTGGTTGGTGAGACAGGATCTATAGAACCACGTTTAACAAAGGTCTTTTTATCGTTGCTATTGTATAGAGCGTTCGACGTTGTGTGATTTTGATTAGATTTAATAGTAACATTGAAATAGGTTTTCTTAGTTGGCTCAATGACATCAACTTCATCTTCACGGGAATCATTGGAAGCAGTTGACTCACTTCCAAAATGTGACTCCAGCCACTTAATAGTTTCACCCTTTCGAGTTTCTTCCTCTTTATCGAAATCCAGTGGACGTTTCGTAAGGGCATCTTTGCGGTCCATTAAAATAACACCTTTTGAAGAAAAATTTTATTGTTAATAAATTTTTCCGGTTATAAAAATTTTTTTACCTTTAGGGTGCTGCATTAAAGATTTGTTGTGTGGTTTTCGCATTTTTCTAATTCGGTCTGATAAACTATCCCAATCACCAGGACGTTCCAGCATATCATCGTTTTCCATGTGCATGGTCTCGGCTGCGTATTTCATTTCAGTTTCGACTACTTTGCCATCTTTGATAATATCAACATGTTGTTCATCTCGCTGTTTAAAAAACCTTTGATTAACTTCCTGCAACGAAGTTAAAATATTTTATTGTGTGAATTTACTTTAAAATTGTCATCAGCTTACTTGTGTTTTAATCTGTTCTGTGCTTGCGATTGATTTATTGTCTGGCAATTCGTCATCAACAATTACCTCGTGCTCTGTTGTTTTTTTCGATTCCGTTATAATTTTACCATCTTCCTGGGCCAGACATCTCTTCTGTAAATTCTCTGAATCTATAGTTTTAAATGATTTTGTTTTGTCTGCAACTATGCGTGGTCCTCGCTGCACCAGTTGCTTTTGATGTTCTGGTGATAATAAGACTTTTTTAACGTTTTCCACGCCACTAGTTACAGCTTGAACAAAAGCCTGTTAAAAAGTAAAGAAAAACCCATGAACAAACATTAAATTCTTTTCGATAATCTTTTTATAGAACAAGTCTGAATTAAAACTTATACTACAACATTTTTAGTTTAAATTAAACATTTTAAAATTCAAATTTTAATTTAGGTAAAACATTTTTTTTATTTTTTTAATCGACCTTTTTATATTTCAAATAAATATCTGTTATTCTTTTCAACGGTCTTTTTTAATTAACAATATATATTTTTTTCGATATTTCGCTTTTCTGTGGAAAGCTTCTTCCGTAAATTGTTTTTTATATTTTACAAAAATAAAAAAAATATAACAATTTGAAAAGAAAAAATTTTTTGAAAACATTTGACAAAACATATAAAATAATTTTCTTCATACATACAAACATACAAAAATTAAAATTACAGAATTATAGAGGAAAAATGGCAGATAATAGAACAAAACACGAATATTGAGAAGGAATTATTTTTACGTATTCTTAAGTTTTGCATTGAAGACAACAGGTATTTTCAATTTGATAATAGGATATATCAACAGAAGGAGGGCCTCCCTATGGGCTCTCCAGCATCTCCAATTATAGCTGATATTGTGATTGAGGAATTAATAAATTCATGTATTAGTAAAATGCATATTAAACCGAAGATTATCACAAAATATGTAGATGATTTATTTTGTATAACTTCGGAAGATGCAGTGGATGATATTTTGACAGAATTGAATAGTTTTCATCCGGATATTAAATTTACGATTGAAAGAGAGTTAGAATCTAGACTTCCATATTTAGATATATTGATAATAAGAAAGAGAAATAAGTTAGTATTTGATTGGTATAAGAAACCAACATCTTCAGGAAGAATTATTAATTTTTATTCAAAACATCCGAGAAAAATGATAATTAACACAGCGAAAAATACGATAGACAGAATATTGACTATAAGTGGTAGAGAATTTCATTTGAAGAATAAGGATACAATAAGAGATATACTTAATGACAATGATTTTCCAGTAGAATTAACTAACAGATTAATTAGACAAAATGGTAGTTATAGGCATAATTTAGGAAATACTACGGCAGAAACAAGAAATTATAAATCATTAATTTATGTTCCTGGAAGAATGACCAGGTGAACTGTGACAAAGTTTATATTGGGACAACACAGAACAAACTTAAAACAAGATAAGCTGGTCATAGATGTGACCAAAAATATAGGAGTATTTCAACACAGAAGACATCCTTATATTCACATTGTAAGAAATATAATCATTATCCAAAGTTTGATGAAACATCAGTATTAGATATAGAAAAAAACTACAAGAGACGTTATATGTTAGAAATGTTAGAAATTGTTAATGTACCAAATGTAAGGAGAATAAATTTCAAAACAGACACAGACAATTTAGCGCAGAATTATAGGTACTTAATACAAAAGATACATAATTTGTTATAATTATTTCATAAGAAAAAATTTGTTATTTAATTTCCGTTTCCTTGTTTTTGTATGTTTAAATATTTGAAATTTTAATTTTTATATGTTTGTATGTATGAAGAAAATTATTTTATATTTTTTGTCAAATGCTTTCAAAAAATTTTTTCTTTTCAAACTGTCATAATTTTTTTGTTTTTGTAAAATATAAAAAATAATATCCTGAAGAAGCTTTCCACAGGAAAGCGAAATATCGAAAAAATATATATTGTTAATTAAAAAAGACCGTTGAAAAGAATAACAGATATTTATGTAAAACATTTATTAAATTAAATGATAGACGTAATTGGTATAAAACAATAAAATCTTAATAACAATTATTCATATATATTTTGATTCAAATTTAAAAGAGAGCAAAACCTTCGATTTTACCATTTCACTGAAATTTAAGATAAAAAGCTTATATGAATCATGTTTTTTTGTATAATTCAGTTAGTAGATTTTACATAAGTCCAAAATATTAATAAAAAAATTCCTTTGAAAATTAAAAATCTTGTTACTCTATATTAAGGCAGTGTTTCGTTGTATGTGTAAAAACCATTTGGGTAGGAAATTAAAGTAAGTAATTATATGAAGAATTAAGAACATTAGTCGCCCCATTTAGAAGCTACCACTTTTTCAATCACCTTACTCAGTCAACAATACTTTGAGGTCTCAAGAATATTCTTCAAATATACTTTTTATATTTTGAATAAAAATTTGTCAAAAATGTCTGCCCATTTCAAATTTGTAACTCTAAATATTTATCAGAATATTAACTTTCAATTAATATATTTTATAATTTATTAACGATGGTAATTTTAAACTTTAAAAAGTCATGTTTAAAGAAGCAGCAAGGAAGTGAAACAAGTTGCCCCTAATAACGCCAAGTTTTACTCATTTGTAAACATGGGCTAAAATTTACTGTTTTCAAATTAAATTAAAAGTATAATTTTTAGTTTACTATTACCTTAAAATTTAATCAAATTTATAGAATATTAAAAAGTTTTAATTATTATTTGGAAAATAATATTATCATGAAAAATTAATAAATTGTTAATTTTTGAAGATCCTATAAAATAATCCTTTAAAAAGAAATAGTTTATATGAATAAATTTTAAATGATTATTTTTTTAAATTCAAATTTGTCTTCAGATGTTATTTACTATTTATTAATTTATATTAAGAAGTTAAAATTATAAAATAGGTTATTTGGGGTAGTATATCTATTTAGATTCTTAGGCATGTAGCTCATATTATTTTTAATATAGTTTCTATGTTCTTTTCCTAGTTTTGCCTAAGATTTTTTTAACACTTTATGTTATTAGAGTCCTTTCATAAGATTTGAAACAGCTTATCCCAATTAGCCTTTGAACTTCTACAAAAATCTGTATAACAAAAGATAATAAATATCAAAATCAAGCCATGATATTTTGCTAACTCAGCTCGCTTCTTTTGCCAATAAAAAGAATTTCTAAGTAAATAGTTTCATAATGAATATTTATCATCAGTTCAAATCCCAACAAAGCCTTGAGTGGAAAAAAATTATTGTTATTGAACAGTTACGGTAGTAGATTGTTCAGAAGAGGCGAATTAATGTAACTAACAGCAGACCAGACACAGTCTAGACTGAGGTGCAGTTTAAGTAAACAATAGATCACAAGAATATAAAATTAATTTTGTTTACCTTTATTATGTGTTGAAGTTATTCGTTTTTTTTTATTACATTTATAACAATGACAGATAACGTGAAAGAAATATTTCAAAACTGTAAATTTAATATTTCGAAGATTTAAGATAATAAGTAAACAGACAGCCAAATATGATCAATATTTTTTGTTTTTTTTCTTATTTCTAACCATAGACTTTCAGTTGAACTTCTGACTTGTAAATGTATGTTATAAAGAGATATGTTATATGTTTACTATCTAATATTAAAAGCTTAAAAAACCTAACTGGGCGCTTGTGAAACACCCACGTGATCGATCGTTGTATATTATTTTTTAAAATTGTGGCTAGAATGCCTTTGATTTGTGATAGTGCTGTCAAACAACAACTATTAAAATCCAATCACTTTGCAATGCAAGGGCGTTATCTAGAGCAAAACAACCGAAAACCACAATGCGTTACAATTTTTGAAGAAGCAAAATAAAACAAAAAAAAAAAATGCAACTTAAACTATTAACTATCATAACATGCTAACTAAGAAGTTGTTAGCTGCTACTTGTATTTAAATTTATTTATTTTTATTTTTAATATAAACAAAGAATTCATTTTATCTTTCTTTCCATCAACATATTCTTTTATGCACGCTGCCTTTTAAAAAGCCGCCTCGCTTATGCTCGTACATGGATTCTTAACTCATACTCATATTTCATTCATTTGACAAACAATCGATGGATAAATAGAATAGATATTGTGATGTATACCGTTCAGCAAGTTTCTTTCTTTAGCCTTTTTTTAGCAACACGCTTCCTATGTATGATGTAAATATTGTAGTCTGAAAATTTATAATTTATTGTCTTTAAAATTTGTATGATTTGTCAATATTTTATTGTTTGTAAGTTTTATTAAAAAACCTGAAATCATACCCAATTTTATTAAAAAAAATTCTTTGACAGCGGGTTACAAAACTCTAAAATGACAACGTCATTTTTATATATCGCAGGGAAGAAACCACTCATGAGACTTAATCATTTATAATAAGAGATTGTAAAAACCACATCTGCTTTTATCTAAACGTGTTCAACTAATTTTTAATAGAGGTTATCAAAAAAGATAATCGATGGAAATGTATTTTTGTATTTAATTTGAATGATTTGTGATCGATTGATTGTTCAATCAAAAATCGAAAACTTTCACAGGTTGGAGAGAAAAACAAAAAATTGAAAACATTGAACAAATTTTTTTCTCGTGTTATAACCATCCACTATAGAGTTTTCATCACTTAGCTTATAATTTACTTTTATAAGAAGTTTTGAAATATTAGACACGATCTGAATTGCACATGCAAGCAGATATACACATATACACACACATGTATATGTATATATACATATATATATATATATATATATATATATATATATATATGTATGCATTAAGTATAGTTTAGGCCCCGCATTTCATTCTACCGTATTTTTTGAGGACATTTGTATTCATTAGGGACAGTCCCCAAAAAATTTTTATATCTAGTGTATAGTTTGAGGACTTGATAGTTTGGGGTCTTTTTTTACCTATTTCTGATTCTTTCTCCATTCGAATTCGTTACTTATTAGAATTCATAAATTTTTGTTCTTTTTACGATGTATACGTTTTAAGAGTTAAAATTTTTCATTTGAAAATATATTTTTGCTTTTCAAGGTTGCCATACTTTTATTGTTTTTTGTGTTAATTTCTGACGGCGGCAAGTTGTACCTTTGATACAACTTTGAAGTACAAAGTCAAATTTTTAGTTGGGAATCAAACCCAAACCTAATTACACCACCTACTAGCATAAAGGGGCGAAAACGCACTACGCACAAAATTAAAAACAACTCATTTGAGATGTTTAACAAAACACGTCAATGTATGGTAAAACATCTTAAAATCAACGTGTTTAATGTTTAAACACGATTTAGATGTTAAACACCTCGATTTTTAGATCTTTTACCCATGCATAGACGTGTTTTGTTAAACATCTCAAATGAGTTGGTTTTGATTTAAACACGTCGTTAAACAAGTAAAATCCAAATACAACTCGGAATTTCATTTAATTTTGGGATGTGCTAAGTGCGTTTTTGCCCCTTTATGCTAGTAGGTTGTGTAATTAGGTAATTTGTCTGGGATTGGGTTTGATTCTCAACTAAAAAAGTATATAAAACGTCAGCCTTAAACATCTTAATTATAGTGTTTAAATTTCAAAACTTTTTGCTTAACGCGTTCAAAAACCCAAGTGTGGACTTTGTATAAAACAACGTAAATTAGCGACACTAAAATATTTTTATTAGCAATTATTTCTGTTATTTGAGCAAATTTTGTTATAGTTTTATTTATTACAAATATATAAATGTTTAGATAATGTTAATTTATATTTGAGTACATTAACACATATTAAGATTTAGTGAAATAAGAAGGAAAGAAAACTGCACAACAAAGTCAAAATGGTGATATCTCTCAAGCCGATCAACGTCAAGTAGCAGCAGAAATGAGACCTGCTACTACATCCAACTTAACTACATATGAAAGTACAACAGATCATCCATTGGAAAGGACACTTAAAGACACATCTAGCTGGTGGAAATTGCTACGAATCACCGCTTATGTAAGACGTTTCATAAAAACTATATATGCACAGGATCAAGGATCCGAAACTAATTTGCCTGAAAATGGCTCAAGATTGCTTCTCCACCGAACGAACTAGATTGCAGCGCGGACTACAGCTTAAAAAAAACCTCAAAACTCATCAGAATTTCGCCCTTTATTGATGAAAGCGGACTCCTCCGTGTGGGAGGTCGTATATGGAATATTTTACTAAAACAATATAAAACAAGTTATTTTAATTTTACATAATTAATTTTACATTTTTCCGATTGAATTAAATTAGATGATTAAACATAAAATGAATAACAGCGACAAAAAGATCCACAGATGGAATATCTAGGTTAAAATTAAAATTCGTATATAAAGTATAAATTCAAAATAACTTTTCAGTTTAATATCAAATTTATTTAAATTATAGTTTAATTATAAAATTTTACAAAAACATTGCAATCAAATATATTTAAAATAAATGTGGTCATATTCATATCTACATATGTACGTTTGTTAAAAGGTTTGAAGTTTGATACAAAAAATTTAAATAAAACATTTAACATTCTGTTATTTTAATCTTACTTAAAAATTAAAAATATAAGTAAAATATATTGGTAAAATGACACTTCCATTAATAAATTACATATAATTCTTTTTATATAGGTTCAATATAAAACTCATTGAAACAATTGTTTAACTAGGAAATTTTATAAAAACATTACAATCAAATATATTTAAAATAAATGTGGTCATATTCATAGCAACATATGTACGTTTGTTAAAAGGAAATTTTATAAAAACATTACAATCAAATATGTTTAAATTAAATGTATTCATAGCTACTAACGTACAAAACGGTACAGAGATTGAATTAAAATAGTTCAGTAGATCATATTAGGAATTAGAAATTCCCTCATTTTGTAGCAAAAATTATATGTTATTTGATGGACAATAAATCGAATTGAATTCCTTAAATAAAGGATACTAAATGATTATAAATACAAAATTACAAAAAAATATTAATTCAATTTCGCTTAATAAAAAAAATTCAATTCAATTCGAACAAGTAATTCTTTAAAGAAAGAATTTCCAATTCGTTTAAAACTAAACTCAACGGAAGTCTCATAAAAAAATTTTTTGATAATTAAAATTAAAATCTTAAACAAGATGTTATCAAATGATTTATACAATATTACATATAAAAAAAATATTAAACAAGAATTTTAAATATTGAAAAAAAATATGAAGCAAGGACAAGGAATAATAATTATTGAAAAAAAAGAATATTGACTCATCCCTCGTCGCGACGAAAGATCGTTTCCCGGGCCTGGTGATTTCCTTTTTCTTTTTCCTGTTCAATACAAAAATTAAATTTTAATTAGAAAAATAGCTAAATTATTAATAAAAAAAAAATAACTAGAGGTGAACCGCTTGCTGATGATCTGCTGTTGTTGTTGCTACTGGGACTATTTCTCTCTAAACCGGCCAATGCAGAGGGTAGTAAACTTAAATCATACGAAAGCATTGGTGCCAGTAAATCATTAGCACCTTCACATAAATACGGCTATTTTCAATTTCGTGACGTAGAACAGCAGGCCTCATTGCATTTTCAAGATGTTGTTGTATCTTTTTACCACCAAAAGTCTTACGAATGTACGCCCATCAACAATATGTTTATAGTCCGACGATAAGTAAGCCTTTTTTGGTAGTGGTCGTTTTACGTCACTTGGTAACCCGGGTAAATTAGGTGATGTCAGTGCTTTACCCGCATTAGAATCGGTTTGAAAAAACGATTGATACATACGAGATTCATTTTCAAGTTCCAGTATGGCAGAAGAATTGAACTAGTTTTTATTTTTGCAAATTATTGATGACATTAGCGGGGTTTTGGCTATCTTCTTCACATATGTACCAATTTGACTTACAATATGGGGGAATTTTGTTAATTTACCCGTTAACTCTTTAGAGTGACCGTGTGGCTGGGGTTTAGCAAATTAATCGAATTTTGGAAATGGTCTTATCTTAATAACGTAAGGCTCTGACATTGAATGGGCGATCTTCTTTGAAGGTGTGTTCCTTTTATAGCGTTGTGCATGTAGAAAAATTTTGCTTTCGAAGCAGAAGAAGATACGTGCTTAATCGTTAATTGCTACTTAGAGCATACAGGATTTATATTTCTTTCCGGAAGTTATTTTGATAGCAGCTTTAGCTGCCATATATTCCCTGCCTTTCCTGATCATATACTCTACTTCTTCTATTGTATCGTTGAATTGCCTTGATGTTTCTGAAGGTTCGTGTATCTTGGCTAGCTTTTCTTTATCAAACAAGAAAAAAATTATTATACACAAAACACCATTAGATTTTAGTATACATAAAATATACATCATAACATAAAAAATTAGCTTACAATTTCTTCAGACTTTCAATACTTACATTTCACCAAAGTTTTTTTTCGTCTGAGTAATCTTCTAGAAATAAAGATGTTTGTCTTCTTTGTGGATTTCTGTTAACTTTAAACTTTTCCGTAAAAGTCGCCTCGTTAGCCGCTTCCTTTGAAGATTCCACTGTTACGTCGTAAGAGCAATTCAAAAATCTATATATGTATTTGCTTAATAACCTTATTTGTAGGAAGGAGCTCTAATTCTTGTCCTAAATCGCGGTGACTAACGCCTAATTGATGTTCAGGTGTCTTGGGAAAGACTTGAAAGGTTTTTCTGTTGGTTGATGAAAAAAGATAATGGCGTCTTAGTGCTAAATTTTCCAATGTATTTGTTGATGGCGAAAATAACAAATTTTTCACACAATATGCGGTTGGTTTATTCGCATTTTCGCAACACGAGGTTTTAGCAAATAAAGGCACTAAATAATTTAAACATTTTTACAAAATATTTTATACACGTTTAAAATTCTATGCACACAATATTCTAACTAAATTCGGTCTAAGCGAATTTACCCCAATAGACTGACGCAATAATATACGGTTTAAAAATAGCGCAGCCACCTGACGCTAATTTGCTTCACTTTTTTACGTTAAAGTGTTGCCAGCCTGGCAGGAGTATGCTTCTTGCCATACTTTTAATTGCATTTGTAAAGAAAAGTTGCATTGTTATATGTATTCACCAAATTTACATTGTACGCTTTTTGTTGCTGCAATTCTTATTTTGTCGGTAAATAATGTGTACTTTTTTTTTGTTCCTCTCTTCCACTGTTCTCTTTACACCCCTTATTTACAAAAACTAAAAATTGCAGCGACAAAAATCGTACAATGTAAATTCCGTCATTCTTGCAATGAGTTTCTTAAAAACATGCAGGTAAGTTTTAATCATAGATAATAAAAGAAAGATAAATTATACAATAAATAATGAGAATCATAGGAAAGATATTGAAACTATATTGCAAAAGAATAAAACTAACAGCTAAATATTGCTATTTATTACAATTTAAGAAATTATTACATCGAAATCAGATACTCCTCAATCCAATTACCATATAATGAGTTCATTAGATAAAACCATACAGCCAGGAAAGTGTGGAATACTAAATAGGGATTGAATTTACACAACCTTTAATTTTTTTAATTATTATAATTATGTTATGATATTATTGAAAACAAAACATTTTTTGTTATGTATATCTTGAAAAATATTTGAGGAAGTAGTGGTAGTGCTACTTCGGTGTTCGCAACTGTATATAACACACGTATTTTTTAAATATAGGTACATATATTACAATTATATCATTATATCCACAATAATGCCTTTTTTAATTTGACATAAAAATGTGTTGCATGTTTTACAGAATAATCTTAAGAGCAACAGCTGTATATATTTCTTTTATATGTTTATAGCATTACAGTTATTAGTTATTTAAACAATTTATAAAAATAATTAGTTAAATTTCTTCTAGGTAGGTGTGAAATTTCATGTCGAATGTATCATTTAAAAGTAAGCAAAACCCCTCGAATACAAATGAATAGTTGTCATAAGTATATACATACATAGTTCTATAATTTTTAATACATTGTTACACTAACAGATGAGAGATAGTTTAACAAATTTTACTCCATTACTTGTCCAGCAAAGTAGATTTGAAAAAAATGACGAAAAATCAAGTTGATTATATATTAAATATATAAACCAAAGGTATGAAAAAACCTGTTTGTTAATAAATAACACCACATGTGTATATAAATCAAGAATTGAAATCAAAATTCTACTTTTGTCTTTTTTTTAATTATATTGCGTTGTCCTGCCGGTCTGGCAATATTCTAACGAAAGACAACTAAGGGAATTTACCTAATAGACTGACGCGCAATAATGTACCGTTTATAAATAGCGCAGCCTGCTGACGCTAATTTGCTTCACTTTTTTATGTTAAAATATTGCCAGACTGGCAATACTTTTTATTGCCACACTTTTTATTGCATTTGTAAAAAAATGTTGCATTGTTATGTGTATTCTTGCTATTAATTTCTTAAAAACATGCATGTAAGTTTTAATGATTTATTGTTAATTATACGGTGGCTGCTACAACAGTAAGCTAAATAGTAACTTAAGATATAAAGAAAATATACAAGATATAATGTTCGATACTGTACTGGGATCAAACGAGAACATTCAACCAATATCATTCTGGTATTTTGCTTTGTAATTATTGAATTTTTGGTAATTTCCAAACTTGCATTTATAAAACAATTTAGTGCAACAACTTTTTCATAAAAAAATAATATATATAAAAACAGATGCATGCTTAGTAAAAGGTAATCTTGACAGCGTAGGAAACTAATTTTTTTTGTTTTTCTTTCTTAAAATGTTATTTAAAAATACTTTCTGATGAGCTGACAACCGAAGATGATTTTGTACAGTAATGCTGCAATGTTGTATTTATTTTTGGCATGAGTTTCTTCTTCTTCTTTATTGTAAATTCTACGATAGCCCCCACAAATCTAAGCTAAAAAGTAATTTAAGATATGTAAAAAAATACTGATCAAACGAGAACATTTAACCAATATCATTCTGGTATTTTGCTTTATAATTATTGAATATTGTGTAAGTTGCCAAACTTGCATTTATTAAATTAATTTATTGCAACTACTTATTTGATATAAATTATATAAGAAGTTAAAGATGTGATACAAAACATTTTAATAAAACATAATATAAAACAATCAACATTTAGTTATTTAAATTTTACATAAGATATTCAGATTCCTACCTGCATGTTAGCAATAATTATAATCTAATAAAAAAACTAAAATATAGAGATATATATTTCATTTATATAAAAAAGTTGTTGCACTAAATTGTTTTATAAATGCAAGTTTGGAAATGACCAAAAATTCAATAATTACAAAGCAAAATACCAGAATGATATTGGTTGAATGTTCTCGTTTGATCCCAGTACAGTATCAAACATTATATCTTGTATATTTTCTTTATATCTTAAGTTACTATTTAGCTTTTTTCTTGTAGCAGCCACCGTATAATTAACAATAAATCATTAAAACTTACATGCATGTTTTTAAGAAATTAATAGCAAGAATACATATAACAATGCAACATTTTTTTACAAATGCAATAAAAAGTGTGGCAATAAAAAGTATTGCCAGTCTGGCAATATTTTAACATAAAAAAGTGAAGCAAATAAGCGTCAGCAGGCTGCGCTATTTATAAACGGTACATTATTGCGCGTCAGTCTATTAGGTAAATTCCCTTAGTTGTCTTTAGTTGGAATATTGCCAGACCGGCAGGACAACGCAATATAATTAAAAAAAAGACAAAAGTAGAATTTTGATTTCAATTCTTCATTTATATACACATGTGGTGTTATTTATTAACAAACAGGTTTTTTCATACCTTTGGTTTATATATTTAATATATAATCAACTTGATTTTTCGTCATTTTTTCAAATCTACTTTGCTAGACAAGTAATGGAGTAAAATTTGTTAAACTATCTCTCATCTGTTAGTGTAACAATGTATTAAAAATTATAGAACTATGTATGTATATACTTATGACAACTATTCATTTGTATTCGAGGGGTTTTGCTTACTTTTAAATGATACATTCGACATGAAATTTCACACCTACCTAGAAGAAATTTAACTAATTATTTTTATAAATTGTTTAAATAACTAATGACTGTAATGCTATAAACATATAAAAGAAATATATACAGCTGTTGCTCTTAAGATTATTCTGTAAAACATGCAACACATTTTTATGTCAAATTAAAAAAGGCATTATTGTGGATATAATGATATAATTGTAATATATGTACCTATATTTAAAAAATACATGTGTTATATACAGTTGCGAACACCGAAGTAGCACTACCACTACTTCCTCAAATATTTTTCAAGGTATACATAACAAAAAATGTTTTGTTTTCAATAATATCATAACATAATTATAATAATTAAAAAAATTAAAGGTTGTGTAAATTCAATCCCTATTTAGTATTCCACACTTTCCTGGCTGTATGGTTTTATCTAATGAACTCATTATATGGTAATTGGATTGAGGAGTATCTGATTTCGATGTAATAATTTCTTAAATTGTAATAAATAGCAATATTTAGCTGTTAGTTTTATTCTTTTGCAATATAGTTTCAATATCTTTCCTATGATTCTCATTATTTATTGTATAATTTATCTTTCTTTTATTATCTATGATTAAAACTTACCTGCATGTTTTTAAGAAACTCATTGCAAGAATGACGGAATTTACATTGTACGATTTTTGTCGCTGCAATTTTTAGTTTTTGTAAATAAGGAGTGTAAAGAGAACAGTGGAAGAGAGGAACAAAAAAAAAGTACACATTATTTACCGACAAAATAAGAATTGCAGCGACAAAAATCGTACAATGTAAATTTGGTGAATACATATAACAATGCAACTTTTCTTTACAAATGCAATTAAAAGTATGGCAAGAAGCATACTCCTGCCAGGCTGGCAACACTTTAACGTAAAAAAAGTGAAGCAAATTAGCGTCAGGTGGCTGCGCTATTTTTAAACCGTATATTATTGCGTCAGTCTATTGGGGTAAATTCGCTTAGACCGAATTTAGTTAGAATATTGTGTGCATAGAATTTTAAACGTGTATAAAATATTTTGTAAAAATGTTTAAATTATTTAGTGCCTTTATTTGCTAAAACCTCGTGTTGCGAAAATGCGAATAAACCAACCGCATATTGTGTGAAAAATTTGTTATTTTCGCCATCAACAAATACATTGGAAAATTTAGCACTAAGACGCCATTATCTTTTTTCATCAACCAACAGAAAAACCTTTCAAGCCTTTCCCAAGACACCTGAACATCAATTAGGCGTTAGTCACCGCGATTTAGGACAAGAATTAGAGCTCCTTCCTACAAATAAGGTTATTAAGCAAATACATATATAGATTTTTGAATTGCTCTTACGACGTAACAGTGGAATCTTCAAAGGAAGCGGCTAACGAGGCGACTTTTACGGAAAAGTTTAAAGTTAACAGAAATCCACAAAGAAGACAAACATCTTTATTTCTAGAAGATTACTCAGACGAAAAAAAACTTTGGTGAAATGTAAGTATTGAAAGTCTGAAGAAATTGTAAGCTAATTTTTTATGTTATGATGTATATTTTATGTATACTAAAATCTAATGGTGTTTTGTGTATAATAATTTTTTTCTTGTTTGATAAAGAAAAGCTGGCCAAGATACACGAACCTTCAGAAACATCAAGGCAATTCAACGATACAATAGAAGAAGTAGAGTATATGATCAGGAAAGGCAGCTAAAGCTGCTATCAAAATAACTCCCGAGAATAAATATAAATCCTGTATGCTCTAAGTAGCAATTAACGATTAAGCACGTATCTTCTTCTGCTTCGAAAGCAAAATTTTTCTACATGCACAACGCTATAAAAGGAACACACCTTCAAAGAAGATCGCCCATTCAATGTCAGAGCCTTACGTTATTAAGATAAGACCATTTCCATTTCGATCTATTTGCTAAACCCCAGCCACACGGTCACTCTAAAGAGTTAACGGGTAAATTAACAAAATTCCCCCATATTGTAAGTCAAATTGGTACATATGTGAAGAAGATAGCCAAAACCCCACTAATGTCATCAATAATTTGCAAAAATAAAAACTAGTTCAAATCTTCTGCCATACTGGAACTTAAAAATGAATCTCGTATGTATCAATCGTTTTTTCAAACCGATTCTAATGCGGGTAAAGCACTGGCACCACCTAATTTACCCGGGTTACCAAGTGACGTAAAACGACCACTACCAAAAAAGGCTTACTTATCGTCGGACTATAAACATATTGTTGATGAGCGTACATTCGTAAAACTTCCTGGTGGTAAAAAGATACAACAACATCTTGAAAATGCAATGAGGCCTGCTGTTCTACGTCACGAAATTGAAAATAGCCGTATTTATGTGAAGGTGCTAATGATTTACTGGCACCAATGCTTTCGTATGATTTAAGTTTACTACCCTCTGCATTGGCCGGTTTAGAGAGAAATAGTCCCAGTAGCAACAACAACAGCAGATCATCAGCAAGCGGTTCACCTCTAGGTTTTTTTTTTATTAATAATTTAGCTATTTTTCTAATGATTTTTCTATAATGCTAATGAATGCAGTTCATGATAAAAATGACGACGATGACGAAATGGTGACGGACGTTGTCGGCGAGAATATTAATGATGAATATGAGGATACAAATTCTAAAGTCGGTTCCTCTCCTAACGTGTCTAGTCAAAGCATTTTCGAAGATATACCCAAAAAGAAAAAGAGAAGCAGTAAGTAAATGTTTATATATGTATGTATTTTCATCATAAATTTTTGATTTCCAAATAAAATGTTTTAATTTAAGCATCACCTTTTAGAAGAACTAAAAGAACACGCTGGACACAGGAAGAAAAAGATGCAATTTTTGCACATTTTGGAGAATTGAAGGACATGGAGAAACTGCCAAGCCTTGTGGAGTATATTCATTTAACTAATACGTTTACCGCTTTAAAAATTTTTATAAAATTTCCTAATTAAACAATTGTTTCAATGAGTTTTATATTGAACCTATATAAAAAGAATTATATGTAATTTATTAATGGAAATGTCATTTTACCAATATATTTTACTTATATTTTTAATTTTTAAGTAAGATTAAAATAACAGAATGTTAAATGTTTTATTAAAATTTTTTGTATCAAACTTCAAACCTTTTAACAAACGTACATATGTAGCTATGAATATGACCACATTTATTTTAAATATATTTGATTGCAATGTTTTTGTAAAATTTTATAATTAAACTATAATTTAAATAAATTTGATACCATTTTTTACCATTTTTATACCATTTATTACATCATTACATTTGATTTTAATTATAATTTACAATGTAAAGAGTTCAAGGTTTTCCCCTTCTCTGCTTAATAATTATAAATAGTTACAACTTCCAATTACACACATTAAAGAATTTTTGGAGGCAAAACTTACAAAAACCTATTTGAATTTTTTTTTAAACTACTTAAACTACATAACCTACTAACTACTATGATGATGCAAGCTCATTAATATGGGTATACTCAGAACATAAACATCTGGAGATGAAGTTTAGAGTCAGTCTTTCTATTCTGACGTTTACTAATTATACTCCAGCAAGTGCATGGAGACGCTTTGTTGATAAAAACCATGGCAAATTGTAAATCATTTTCAATAACTTATTTTGAGAGACTTGTAATTTTTGCATGTGACATTTTGCACTTGTGGACCATACAGGAGCTGCATAAAATATAACAGCATGGAAAATTGCTTTTAATATTAATTTCTTGTTCTCAATACTAAGCATAGAATTTCTATTTATAAATGGATATAATATTGCAATTAGTTTTTTAACTTTATTTGCTGTATATGAAATGTGGTTTGAGAATTTCATTTTAGGATCGAGAACTACTCCTAAGTATTTAACTTCCCTTTTCCATTCAATTGAATTGTCCCCAAAGTTAATATTGCTCTGTGGTAAAAAGCATGGTTTACGTTTTCTTGAAAAATATATAGCTTGTGTTTTATCATAATTTAACATGATTTGCCATTTTTTAAAATATTTTTGCAACTCATCTAATGCTCTATGAAGGTTTGATATAACGTTAACTGCCAGCATATCCGAGCTAAGTATCGCGGTGTCATCAGCAAAAATAGACATTGTGCAGTAGTCCAACTGTGGGAAATCGGCTGTGTACAAATTATACAAAATAGGCGACAAGCAAGAGCCTTGGGGGCACCCTGCTGTGATTGAAAATAGTTCAGAGCAAGTACCACCAATGTAAACTTTGAACGTTCTAGCGGAAAGAAAGCTGTGGATCATTTTAATTAGATGTACACGGAAGTTAAAGTTCAACAATTTGAAAATTAGTCCTTTATGCCACACTGAATCAAAAGCAGCTTTGACGTCAAGCAATACCATTCCAGTTGATTTTTGGGTTTTGAAGTTTTCGTTCACAATGTTTCTAATTCGAATCAGTGGATGAGCTGTGTTGTGTTCTCTACGGAAACCGAACTGTTGTGGAGTAATTAGACCGTTGTTTTCAATGAAATCTGTTATTTTACATTTAATAACCTTTTCAATGATTTTACTTATCGAAGATAATAGACTGATAGGACGATATGATAGCGGATTCGCTGGATCTTTACCAGGCTTTTTAATTGGGATGGTTTTAGATTCTTTGAATTCTACAGGAAAATACGAAAGTTTGAGACAAGAATTTATAAGTATTGTTAGAAATTTTATGCCTTTACGAGATAGCGCCTTCAGACACCTATTATTGATCCCATCCCTTCCAGGAGCTTTTTTATTCTTTAATGAATTGATGATAACAGAGACTTGAGAAATGCTAGTAGTTATTTCACGTGAGTAGTTATTCAGTGATATGAAAGACTCAACGGTATTATCGACCAATGACTTAGTGCCGGAGTCCCCAAGACTAGCTGAAATCGTATGGTTCAAAGCAAATGTTTGAGCCAAGATTCCGCAATTCTCCTGGTTAGTTGTATAACGACAGCCGTTCATTTTTAATATAGGAATTTTGTTTGACTTCTTCCTCAAGATTTTAGTTAAGTTCCAAAAGGGAGGAGAGCTTTTATCCAACCTAGATAGCAAATGATTCCACGATCTGTTTCTAAATTTCTCAATTTCTTCTCGTATTTTTATATTTAATATTTTCATTAGGTGCAAGTCATTTACGTTACTGTTACGCTGCCAATTACGTCTACATCTATTTCTCTGTTGGATCATGCTTTTTAAGAACTGAGGTAATGGCCTGTTTATATTGGAAATGTATTTCTTGGGAATATTGCAGTCTATAGCACTGTTAGTGATATTTCTAAAATTTGTTACTAAATTATCAATCTGTGTGGTACATGTGATATTATTAATGTCAGGTAGGGTAAGATGTCTATTGAAAAATTTAGCATAGTTTTTCCAGTTTGCATTATTAAAATCATAACAAAATTTTGCTGAACTATTGTAGGAGCTGGCCAAGGAGGTTTTGCCAGGTAAGTGATCAGAGCTTAAGTCATTTATTACTATTGCAGGAGATAATATATCGGCTACGTTAGTTAAGAATAGGTCCAACGTAGAGCCTTGCCTGCTTACATTTGCAGGTACATAAGTGTATTCACATGGATATATAATATTGATATTGCGTGAGTCTAGCTTTTCATACAAGATGTTTCCCCAACAATTGGATCTAATGCATCCCCATGCTCGATGCTTACAATTGAAGTCTCCACCTAAAATGTATGTAGTATTACGCGTCAATTTATGAATATCAAAAGCAAATTGTCGCTTCCTTATGCCTTTAATTTAAGGTAAAAAATGCTATACATTGTTTTTGTAAAAAGCATAAAAGCTAAGGCTTGGAATTGTTTCTTCATTCGTTACAAATTTTCCTCAACCAAATAATTCTATCATAAAATATTGTTCAGAATTTATTCTATACGGATCATCATTAGACAAATAAATTTAAATTAGTAAACAGCTCAATTAGCTGGTAGTTTAGTAAAGGCTTACAATAAAAATAAGAAAAAATAAAACAAGTTCAAAAAAAATAAATTAAATATAAAATGCTGTTATAGGAACTACCTGTATTTCATGCTTGCTCCTTACAAAAGGAAAATAATTTTTGTCTCAAGAAAATTAAAACGAAAATTTACATGTAGTTTTTTAAAATAATTTTATACAAAGTTCAAGCTAAAATAATTTATGGTAAAACGATGGCACTAAAGTTTGAAAAGTTAATTATTTATACCAGGAATTTCGGTTATAAGACAATTAAAATATTTTTTATATTTGTTTAAATTATTCTTAATTTCATTATTTAAGCACAATTTTTGTTAAGGTTAATTTCGTTTTTTTTTTAATTATTTAGAACAATTAGTGTATGCTGTTATTATCTCTATAACAAATAATATGAAAACTCAAAGTATAAATTAATTAATAACCATGATTTGTTACTTTTTTTAAACGTTTCTTGTAGCATTCCATATCCATCTTACACACATTCCTTTTTCGGATCTTAATTTACTTCTGTATAAATTATAAATATATAAATAATTATATATAATTTTTTTGTTCCTGGCATTGCAAAAGAGTAAACCTAAACAAACATATTTTTTAATCAAATTGTTACAAAAATGCCTTAGAACAAATGTATTTTTAAAGCAATGCTCAAAAAATTGACTCCTGGAAATTTTTGTTGAAAAATGAAAAATTTTGAACAAAACGAAATTTTGTTATATTTCTCAATATTCTATATATGGGTATAAAAGATTCAGAATGGCGAATATAGCACTCTCGCTTGTTTTTTTAATAACTATGAATAGATTTTCAGGCACTACTTTACTAAATCTTAATATGTGTTAATGTACTCAAATATAAATTACCATTCCCTAAACATTTATATATTTGTAATAAATAAAACTATAACAAAATTTGCTCAAATAACAGAAATATTTTCTAATAAAAATATTTTAGTGTCCCCAATTTACGTTGTTTTATACTAAGTTCACACTTGGGCTTTGAAATTTAAACACACCCGTTCACACTATAATTGAGATGTTTAAGGCTGACGTTTTATCCACTTTTTTACTTTAAAAATGATTTTTTGTAGTGAAAACAGCCTTTTTAGTTGGGAATCAAAACCAATCCCAAACAAATTACCTAGTTACACAACCTACTAGCATAAAGGGGCAAGAACGCACTTAGCACATCCCAAACTAAAACCTTTACTTTGTACTTCAAAGTTGTATCAAAGATATCTTGCCGCCGTCGGAAATTAACACAAAAAACAATAAAAGTATGGCAACACAATTTTTCTTATACTGTGCCAATATATTGGGGACAGGTCCTAAAACACTACTCGTCGTATACGAAAGGTCCCAAAATATACGCAAGATACTGAAATAGGTTTATATCGCTATATATCAAAATTTTTTCCAAAATATCGGACAATATGCCTATAATTCAACGATATTTATTCGAATTACCCAAAAAAAGTTGAATTTTTTACGGACCCCAAAATATGCTCAATGCATACATATATATATATATATATATATATATATATAACAAATTATTTGTGTGTAAATCTTTAAAATGAAATATGTAAGAATCATTCATTCGTTCATTATCGCCAACTCTCGCTTTATTAACTAAGTTTTTAAATTACACCACTTTTAAGTTTTGCAAACTTTTATCAATTTGCTTTAAATTGCAAACTGAACAAATATAGCTTAAATTACAACCAAATAATATAATAAGTCGCAATGAATTTTAGGTACTCTTTACAGTATTTTAATTACTTTTTGTTCAGAAATTTATTTATTTCATGGTTTATAAAAAAATAAATAAATATAAATTATATTTTTGTAATTACATTATATATATATATATATATGGTCCTTCTTGGTTCATGGAAGGAATGACACTCAATGCTTTATACACGTTATAAAACTTATCGCCATGTTGATTTAGTCAACTCTTACAAAGTAGATGGTTGATAGTAGAGGGTCGGGAATCGAACGGGGAGTCAACTCGCTGAGGCTGTGGCCAGCGGTAGGAGTAGCAGCGGCAGTGGCTATATATATAAATATATATATGTATATATATTATATTTTATATACATATATATAAATATATATATATATATATCTATATATATAAAAGAAAGTGATGTTAGTTACTACGCTTATAACTCGAGAATGCCTGGACCGATTTCGGTGATTAGCACCAATTCGGTCTCCGGCCAAATAAGAAGAATACACAAGAAAATTTTGAAAAATTCCCCAAAAAAAAAATTATGAAGAAAATTCATTTTCACATACATTTTTTTTACAACGCTATCTTAACTCAAGAACCCATAAAAAAACATGATTGTAAATGCTATATTGCCAGTAGATGGCGTTGTATGCACACTTGGCAGATGCAATGGCATATGTTAGTAGTCAAAGAAGTCATGAAAAATGTGATTGAAGCAAAAATTTTAAAAGAAAAATATAAGGGCGATTATTGAAACCACGCATTCCTATGATTCCTCCAGATTTGCCGTTTGATTTTAAATGGCTTCAGTTCCCCATACTTGTTGCTTTTCAATGATCCCTGTTTTTTGCACTTTCAGTTATATGTATCACGTTCACGTGCTTTGTTTTTCAATACCGCGAACCAAAATCGATCAAAAAATGTCGAAGAAATGACTTGCAAAGCAGTCACGGGCACGATAGTATATATATATATATATATATATATATATGTTGTTACAATTCTGTATACAGTGTATAATTATTGTATTCTAAAAGGAATGCATATCTTAGGATAATAATCCTAACATAAATGAGTACACCATGTCAAAAACATTATGTTAAGGTCATCTAGAAATTAAAAAAAAATTCTTACCCAATTTTCTCCCAACTAAAAAAGATAAGATAAGAGTCTACTAAAATTCACAAACTCTTAAAATTTCATTCATAACTTTTTTATGACATTCATAAACTTTTTTATGACATTTGCGGTACACAACTTTGTGGAAATACTGAGAAGCCGTCCGAAGCTTTACTTTACAAAAATACCACTGCTTAACTTCTGTAAAATTTTGTTAAGATATTTTAGGTGGTTCATGAGCTACCAAGTTATTTTCAAAATACAACGTTTTCAAATAGTGCGACTGTAGTCGAAATTAACCAGTTTTTACTAATTCTTTTTGAGTCGAATAAAAATTCCGTTTAAGGAATGCATTTGAATTTAAATCTATTTAAGCATGTAAACATGTATATTTTCAACTAAAATTACTTTCATTTTGAAAAATCTTAAAGTTAATTTTATTAACAATATCACAAAGTTCGCTTAAAAAACTTTTTTCCTCCTCTTACTCTTAATCAAGGCAATATAATTACTTTTCTAGGTGGATCAAAATTTCCAACAAACACAATTATTTAAAATGTATATTTTAAACTTTATTGAGTTTATATGCTAAGTATAGAAAC
Source organism: Trichopoda pennipes (assembly GCA_030448955.1). Taxonomy (NCBI): domain Eukaryota; kingdom Metazoa; phylum Arthropoda; class Insecta; order Diptera; family Tachinidae; genus Trichopoda; species Trichopoda pennipes. The sequence goes on along the minus strand of JASKUP010000010.1, from coordinate 3,563,834 downwards.
TGTGTCTTGATTCCGCGTTATTTTCAAACCCTCAAAAAAGATTTTTTAAAAATCCATATTTCGGCGAAAAATCCCCTTTTTTCAAAACTCCTTAATTTTAAACTAGTAATAAATATCATTAAGAGAAAAGATTCTATATTCGGTGTATTTATTACTTATGGGTTCCCCCCGGGGGCACATAAATATGGTCTTTATAGAACTTCGACTATCTAGACACAGTGCAACTGGGGAAAAAAGAAGCCCAGTCCCCTGAAGACAGGCAGGGGGTCAACTGGAAACTCCACTTTATTTCCACGAGAATCAGTAAGCTCGCAGAGTTCATTATTTGTCTCTTTAGACATTTAATAGTTCTCTGGCTGATTATTGAGGTTGGCCCCTATATGGGAGTATCGTGGTGGTTGTGGTTTCGCGGCCCCATAATAGTTATAATGATTCTTATGGTGGCCAGGATCATCTCACGGATAATGACACGCAAAGTGATTGATCCAGTCCAGTGAGCATGCTAGACATGTGTTCTGAACAGGAGTTGAAAAGTCTCCAACTCTTTAGCAAGGTGTGATGATTTGCAGCCCTGCTCTGGAATCATTAAAGTTGCAACTAGAAGGTTTCTGTTGCATAGAATTATGGCTTCGGCTTTCTAGGACGTGTATAACGTTCCAAATTATACATAGTGGCTTGACCACCATCTGATAAGGGCTACATAGCTTGGTGCGGATGTAAATTAAATCACACAATTACTTATGGGTTTGTTTACCTTATATTTTCATCAAACGTGGATTATTAAACACATCTACTTGTTAAAAGTGGTATATAGCTTATAAAGATTATCAATACCCACATTTCTTACTTTAAGAAACTTAACATCCCATAATAAAACGATCTTTTAAGAAATTTTAATCCTACCTAAAGTGTGTAGAAACAACATTACCCTAAATTACAGTAATTTTCAATTGACATCTTTCTTACAAATTCCAATGAAAATTTTAAAGCTTTTACTTTGTGTTCTATGCAAGTTTGGTGCTAGAAGTTATCATTATACTTCTTATTTAGACTTTTTTTCAGAAATACTAAATAATAAACGAACAAAATTCCCGGTACTCTTAATTTAAAAAAATAGAAAAATATAAATAATATAAGAAATAATGCTGCTTTTTGCTGTTAAATTATTACAAGTCCATAATTTAATTATTAAGTTCGTAAGCGAGTATTTGCACCAATGCAGTGGTTTATTAACAGTAATATTTGAGAACAATAGTGAATTTTGCAAAAAAATTTTAAATTCGTAAAAAGTACTGTCGAAAGGTCGAATTGTAGATGGAAGCAGATTAGTCCAAATTCTTACTCGTACACCTCGTAGAACAAAATATCTTCCATTAATAAGAGAAGTGGTATTGACGCACAAACAAGTTTTTTCTGGTGAAATGACTAAAATTAAAGCTAGAAAGACATAAAGGTTCGTTGAACGTAATTGTTTTATAAATTTGTAACATTAGTCTTAAATCTGCATATTATGTTGATCTAGTCATTGGAGAAAGCGTAAGAAAAAGGACAATCATGTGAATCGACAAATGGGTAGTTTTTTGATTAATATACCTATTTTCCTGGAATTAGATTACGTTGACGAAGCATGCGATTGTGAGTTCAGTAATTTGCTTTAATCTAATTTAACGATTTTTGGATTCTCCATTCTTTAATTTTTATAACATCATCATACAAAACACGCAAACACTTTACTTTGCAACTGCGTACGGTGTTCCGTCGACCCTCGTCAAATTTGGTTTGTGAACAAACCGGTTTCGGCTGCTTGCCATCTTCAGTGTTCTTTTCGTGCTCTTTGTTAAGATGCTTCAAATATGCTTTGCATTGCGAAGTTACGAAATAGTAGAACAAATTCAGACTCTGTAGTAGGTTTTAATAGTTTATTCGCATATTAAAAGTAGATTTCGTTATTGTTTGAAGTAAACACATGCAATGAAAAATTAAGTCTACAAAAAAGTGTATAACCAGCACAGTGGTTTATACATTTTTATTTTTAAAAAAAAACTTCTTTGATTTATTATTGAAAGCACAGTTTGGAGAGTAGTTATGCCCGCATATATTTGCTTAATGCTGCCCAAATTTAATTATAACTAAAATTTTTGAATAAAATCAATATATATATAATTTAGAAATTTCAATTCCATACGTTTAGAAATCCTATATCCCATATTTTATATTCTATATATAGAAAATCGATGCCATAAATAATAAGTGTCAAAGTCAAGTTTCAAACTAGGCTATTTAAAAGTTTATTATTTACTTACAAATTTTTAAAAATGAAATCATTTTAAAAATTATTAAAATCCTACTTACAGGTTTAGCGATGAAAAAAAAATAGTTCTACTCCAAAAAATGCCCTTTCGAAAGGGACTAGGTACAAGTCGCCCACCCTCTTATCATTATGAATTTTCTTATTAGTGAGTTTTAATCAACTAAACTCAATTAGTATGCCATTTATAGTGTTTGCAAGATTGACTTAATTCCAGGTTGGGTTGTTTAGCAGGCAGGCCTTTAAAAAGGAAAAGTCTCGGTTCCTTTCTTTATTTTATATTATTAATCCTGCATGTGAATTTATTCAGCTTTTCGGTCTAGCACAGATTGTAGGTAAAGCATCAATGCGAGATTTTCGGAACTCCACAATCTATAGGGGTTAGCCCATCCTGGCGATACGGTCAGACTCGTTGTTGCCGTTATTTCCGCGTTTGTGTGCTAGAGTGGAATGTATCGCCATCCAATTTAGGGATGACTGGCATTCTTGAATAAGATTGGATGTTATGTAGACAAACATTAGTGACTTCTGTGCAGCTTGGGTATCAGTAATTTTTCCTAAACAACTTATTGAAACAATTCTATGTTCAATGTTCTATAAGCAAAAATAATAAAATTAACTAATTAAAATTCCAAGAATATGGAATCCACTTTAAGGTGTATTGTCTGTTTGCAGTCTTCGTTTTTATATAATAATTTTTGCATTTTTGAATAATTTGCATATAAAACTTGTTTTTGCTTTTTATATCTTAAAATGTCACAAAACTTAGTATTGTTGAATTTGTAAAAATTGTGTTCACAGGCTATAATCGTTTTCTTCTTTCTTTCGCTAAGCATATTAACTGACATGACTTATTGTGGAAATATCAATGTCCAAGAAAGTAAAAATTACATTCAATTATAATAAAAAATTACGTGTTTTAAACTCACTTGTTGGCCTCTAATAATAACAAACATAAATTTGAAATACCATAAAAGTAAAAATAAAATCCCATGTTGCAGAAGCAACTCAAATACAAAAAAGTATAAAATGGGTAAATAAAATAGAAAAAAAGAAATACAAAATTGACAGTTAACGTTACTTTACACTTTTATAATGATTGTTATATAACATGGAACATACGTGTTTTTTTTAATTGATTGATTATTGCTTTTGAAATATTCAAGGAAATAAAATGACTTTCAACTTCAAATAACAACACCCATACTTAATTGAAGTATTTTTTTTTTTTTGACTATTATTAGATTTCTTATTAACGATATTCTTATTTATTGTATCGAAAGAAAATATTTTGAAATTTTGAATTTTTCTATATTTTCGGGTTAATGAACGTTTTTTTTCTTTGAATTTTACCAAGACTTGTTTGCCTTGGAACATGTTTAACACTAAATGTTATGCTGTCTGTCTATCGTTTTAGCCTGGCTGCATGTCTGTTAAAGGCTCTGCTGCTGAGGTTTTATAGATCTTTTTAATATTGCCAGTATTTTTTTGTTAAAAATAAATGTATGGGTATTTGTTAAGTTATGCTTGTATGTGCAGATGGACAGACAATTTGCTTGATATATTTTTGTTTTAGTATTAAAGTTGGATTTAAGCAAATATTGTAAATATTTTGCATGCAAAACACACATTATAGCAATGCACAGTGGGATACAAGAACTTATGAATTAATCAATACTGAGTTCGCACTCATACTTATGCATACCGGCATGTTAAATAATCCAATACATCGATATAATTCTTTTGACATAATACAAGTCTTATGCCAAAATAATGACTACAGTTTATTAAAAATATCAAATTTACAATTATTTTACTTAATATTTATTATCTTTAATTAATGAATTTGCTCGCTTGCGGCCCATAGTGTTTATGGTTTTCCTAAACTTAATTCGATTTGCTTATGCGTTTTTATTTTTTTAAACATTCTGTTTTAACTTCTTGTTCTTTTATTTTTTTACTGTCGATATTTTCTTGTCTGGACATTTGATTTTGGTAAAAAAAAAAATCCATTAAATAGTGTTCTTTGTTTTAACGCTGCTGCTGCTGCTATTTTCAAATGCATAACTTAAAGTTGCAAAAAGGTTTGCTTATTTTTGGTTAAACCTCAAAGTTAGTTCTTTAGTTTGTTACTTATTGCATAGAAAAATTACTCATTTTTACTCTCGCATATGTTTGTGCTTTAATAATTTTGTAAATGTTGTTCCCGAGACTAAAATTTAGGAGACTTAATTATAATTATTTCAGAAGAATGTTTTTTCTATATATAAATTTTTGCCGTTAATCCGAGAGGATTAGAAAAAACTATCTCCAAATTTGATGTTTCAGCTGTAAAAATTACATACTAGCAATGACATATTTTAGTAAAAATAATATTAAATGTTATGCAAATACAATGCCTACCGTTCACCTATGACATTGGTTATACCAATACCCTAATTTGACCTGTTGAGTTTGAAAAATTGAACAGCTTTGAATCCTATAGATACCAGCGCACCGGGCTTAATCTAATTTACCGAGCCGTAAATGAAACCAAGTACTTAGACAATAACCCATGATGCACATATGACTTCGTAAGCGAAGCACCTAAGTACTTACTATGTAATGCAGCTGTAATCGATGTATTATTGTATTATTCTTTTAATTAAAAAATCATTGCAATAGTGGCACCACACGTTAACCATACCTTACACGCGCAATTAAATTTGTAATCAAAGTTGCTTACTACTCCACTTACGATGTAAACTGAATTGTAGTGGCACTTGATGACGTCATCGCTTACTTTGTAAACGAGAGCGCACCGATTCAACAGCCTATGACACTTCTATGTTAAATGTAAGTGGAGAAATAAGCGAACGCATCACCACTGACTACCACTTAGTATAGCTTATGTAATCGCTTATGTAATGTATACTTTTACAGCTGGGTATATATAAAAATGTTCTCTTGCTTTTACTTTGACTTGAATTTTTGGTTTTTCTTTTGTTAATTTTTCTTTTGTAGTTTTAAAGTTTTGTTTGTTAATAAAATTATTCGTAAATGTTTCTATAAAATTTTTAGCCAAGATTTCTTTTTTTTTTTCTTAATTCAAGAATTTTGGTAGCATATTTCTCGTCAAATATTCGGCCTCTGCACTAAATAAGTTATTACTCTTTTATTCCATGAGAAACAATCTATCAGAACTGCATTTAATGCAAATTACATTGTAACGTGGAAATACGAATTCTATGGGAGGAATTCATATTCTTCCACATTACATGCCTAGTTTTACGATCAACGTTAGTTCGCCCTACTGTCATATATTATGTATGCTGGGAGTGCCTGTATTGCATACCAGGATGTTTGCTGGGATGCTTGTTTTCACATGTAGACGGTTTATCAACTTATAATTCTCATACAGTGTATGAGAATATTTGTATATGTAATCTAAGTTGATACACCGTCGGGATGTTGCGATGCCCACAAAACAGGGTTTTCGTAGCATCAAAGTCTTGACGTTAGAAACGATCTATACGACAAGCCTTCTGGTTTACTTCGGTAAGCTCAGAGGAATTTTGAATATATACCCGGCAAGGGGCTGGGTATGATAAATAATACACAGCGGCTTCGGCTGACTGTTCCCCACAGCGGCTTCGGCTGACTGTTACCCTCAGCGGCTTCGGCTGACTGTTCCCCACAGCGGCTTCGGCTGACTGTTCCCCACAGTGCCTTCGGCTGACTGTTCCCCACAGCGGCTTCGGCTGACTGTTCCCCACAGCGGCTTCGGCTGACTGTTCCTCTAGCTTAAGACAAATTGTAGTATTGTAGAAACCTAAAGTTAAGTAACATTAAGTAACTGTTCCCTTAGCTTAAGACAAATTGTAGTATTGTAGAAAGCTACAGTTAAGTAAAATTGTAAGTATAATAACCGAACCCGTCGTATTTCGGTTCACCCAGAACCCGAACCTGTAATAACCGAACCTGTTAATCCGAACCTGATAATGACCGAACCCGTTGTATTTCGGTTCACCGAGAACCCGAACCTGATAATAACTGAACCTGCTAACCCGAAGCTGTAATAACCGAACCCGTTGTATTTCGGCTCATCGAGGACCCGAACTTGATAATAACCGAAACTGCTAACCCAAACCTGATAATAACCGAACCTGTTAATCCGAACCTGATAATAACCGAACCCGTTGTATTTCGGTTCACCGAGAACCCGAACCTGATAATAACCGAACCTGCTAACCCGAACCTGTAATAACCGAACTCGTTGTATTTCGGCTCATCGAGGACCCGAACCTGATAATAACCGAAACTGTTCTATTTCGGCTCCTCCAAAAACCGAACCTGTAAATGACCGAACCTGTTGTATTTCGGCTCATCACCTGCTTATCTTAGTTATCGTGATTATTTCTCGTAATATAAATATATATAGAACAATAAGATTTAAAGTTCAATAAAGAAATTGCTGTAAGCCCTAGATAAGGGAAAATCAAGCATCTTATTACTTAAGATTTGTGGATCCGTAAGTACGACCTTGGACACGGCTATGCTACCCCAGCCGATGAATAAAACCACGTTACAACATGTTCGAAATTTCAACTTGAAATATAGTATCACTCTTTTTCTATAGGTAAAAATTTTTCTTAATTTATATTGCAGTCGGTCATTAAATCTGTATTTTTTCTTTGTTTGGTATTTTTATTTCATATTACTTATTGTAAAGGATTTTTATTTTACACTTCCGCAGCTTACTACAAAAATAATTTAGTAAGCCAATCCAAAATAATATTTTAAGACAGAACTATGAATTCAGATATTGAATAAGCGCAAGTCGTAGTGCTTAAAAATGTTTACAATAACCTTTGTATTTGCTGAGCTTAGGTGCTAAAAATTTCGATTACAATGTACTGAATATTATATTATTTGAAACAACAATGGTATTTAATGATCCCATCTAAGTAATATTACATAACCTTATTGCGATTCTTCTTGAAATATAATTGTTACTTTATTTAGATACAAAATAACCAATTTTATCCATTAAATCGTTACGATGAAAATTATGCAACAAATTATAGTTGTTATTTACCTTAGCGATTTTTTGTGAAATAGTATATATATACCAACTTACGCAACATTCTTTCATAAAATATAATTTCGCAGTACCCGATGTTTGTCTTACATTAAAGAACCCTTCCGAGTTCTATACTGCGAGTCGGATGTGTCTTCCTCTATTTTGCCGCCCCTTAGATTTCATTTTTTGTTAAATATTTTTCTTAAGTTATTTCATTATACAGAATTTTTAATTGTTTTTAAGTTTATATATATATATCAACATATATCTTTCTGACTATTGGGCCTTTTTTCTGCATTTCAAATATCTTTAAAATCGATATTTGTTAAAATCGTTTGAGCTGTCCCGTTTCGTGTCCCTATTTCCTCTTGCTAATATTTTTCTTTTCAAAGTAAACATGGAATAATGCGTCGTTTAAATAAATATGTGAATTAGTTTGAAATTTTTTTAACATCTATGCAGCCGTAAATCCCTGTTTACCCCCCTTCTCTTGTCTGGATCTTACAATTGGCAGGCGGTGTATTAAGCACTTTGGAGTAGAACTTATCTAAGTTTCGAATTTCATTAATTAAAATACCCGCTTCCCTATTTGCCTTCCTATTCCACTATTTTAAAATGTAGATACCCTTTTGCTCCTTCCGAACTTAACGTGTCAAATTTGATCAAAATCGCTTCAACCGTTAAGTCATGATTGATGCCCAAACAACTTAAATCGCGCCCCTGTAGGCTAGTAGGTAGTGTACTATCTTACAAGACTGGGGGCTGTGGGTTCGATTCCCAACAAAAACCTTGGTTTTTTTCAGAAATTGACTGTCGGAGGGGCTGTTCAGTGATGAAGGCATGGTCACTGTGCTGTAGTTTGCACTTTAGGCAAAAATGCCTATTTAGTCTAGTACCGTGCTACATTCTTTTAGGAATGGGATAGAGAAGAGATGAGACAGGTGTGAAAGTAGAAGGATAGTTAAGGAAATTAACTATCCACCTGTCTCATCTCTTCTCTATCCCTTTCCTAAAAGAATGTAGCACGGTACTAGACTAAATAGGCATTTTTGCCTAAAGTGCTACTTTTCTTAAAAAAAAAATTGACAAACTTCTAGATAAGATTTTTGAGTTGAAAACATGGACGCATGTATTTATTGTGTTTTAATAGTCTCTGCGAAAAGAGGTGTCCACTAGATTAAAAAACTGCTTTGTGTAGAAGAAATTTGGCATTAAAGAAAGAGAGATATGAGAGGTAAGAGAGATACCTTCTATAGTAAAAAAAGCAAACTAGAAAAAATGGAATACAGATAAGAGTACCGTAGCACCGATAAAAGCGGGGATAATACTTCTTATTACAAATTAGTAGAATTTTATTGAATCCTAACATTTAAGACAACAGAAATGGGATACTTTTGTATACAATATTCACTTTGTGATGACAGGAGCTTCAGAATCTCGCAATCGAAACATTTTCTAAAAAAGTGGAAATATTTTTTAAATAGTAAAATTATTAATATAATTATTTATTTACATTAAATTTTTGATGCGAATTCGTTGTTCAAAATATTTTATTAAAGAGAAATATTTCTAATTTTCTTTACCTGTATTCGGACATAGTTTAATTATACACTTATTTATTTTAAACAAATTATATATTTTTTTATATTTCTTTATATCTTCTAATAATAATTTTTTAGAATCTTTAAAACTTTTCTCTATATGATATTGGTAACAGCCTTTGGATACATGTGGTAAAACTAAAAGCATAGCCTGTAATTGAACCAGCACTACAAATGGCAGCAAGAAACAATATGCAGTGGGTTTTTTTCAATTTCTTCAATTTATCTACAATGTTTTATTTCTTTTTATTCTATTTTGTCTATAAAACCCCCTAAACAGGTTTCTTTCTTATTTGAGTGGTTAGTACACTTCATTAGCTCTCATCCAAACCAAACTCAAATCTTTACTCAATAGCATTTGTAAAATATGTTTTTATTTTGTTATTTTAACTTTTTTTGAAATAATTTTTTTAATGACATTCACAAGCCATCGCATCCAGCCACTACCTTAAAAAGTCATATAAAATAATTCAATATAGCTGTTGCTACCTATAGAACATTTGTTCCTTTTTTTACTATAATTTTTAAGGACCGGTAGGTAGAACTTAATTATGATGACGTTGTTGTATCGCCGTCGATAACTACGACAACTCACTTGTTTTAATACAACAAAAATTTTTTAAACAATTTTATTAAGAGTGATTTGCTATGAATTTAAATCGATTAATTATGTCTTAAGTTTAAGTTAACATACATACGCATGTATAAACGCATACAAACTTCCAAGAAAAGTTCTTTTTTTTGCAACTAAATAGGATTGCCGAGTTTAAGAAATGTCTTAAGTTGCTGGTATATTTCAATTATTCTGCAAAATCTACTTTGAATCATTTTTTTTTAATAATTTAAATATATTTTGCTAAAAAAAATGAGAGCAATTCAACATTTGTTAGTAATCTTTGAGTCTTATAAAGGCGGCTACAAAAAAATTGTATCATCTATTTTGCTTTATTTTTCTCACTTTTTTATTTCTAGTAAAATATACTTTAAACTATTTTGTTAATTATTTTAATTTGTAGAGTGTTCAATTGAATTAGTAGAACGTGTGGCTTATTAACTTTAATTACTTCTTGCCAAGAAGACATTTATTTAAAGAAATTTACAAAAACTTCACATATAATGACTCATATCAGCACGCCAATCCTCAAAGTAAATTTTTATTAAATTAAATTTTTACTTTTTTCAACTTAGTTACAGTTTCAAAATAAAGTATTAAAGCTAATAATTAAGAGCTCAATCCAAGTATTTTTGCAATCGAATCTGAGCAAATGTGCACATGAATATTTTTTTTTACCTAACAGATGAATGATTTTTTATTGAATAATTCTTTGCTAAACTCTTTCCCATTTGCATCAATGATTGAATACTTGCGATTAATAACTACTTACTTCAGCTTGTGGTCACAATTTATCATCTTAGTTGTTATTTTCAATATTTGGCTATCACATTGGATCGAATCATTAGGAATTAAAACAAACGTATTATAACAACATTTTGTTGGGTAAGTAAAAACAGCAAAGATCTAAAAATATAATAGTGAAAACATTAACTACGTCGTTATTATAGGACGATACTAAAGCAAGTCAAGTGAAGTGGATAGATGGCCTACCCACCCTGACAGAATCTGTTGGAAAAATCAATAAATCAAGACACCGGCTTTTCGTCCTATCAAAAATAAGTTTGGCAATATGAAGACTAGAAAAAATTTTATCAATTACAATTCTATCATACCCGTTTTCAAAGCACTTTGTGCCCTTATATATTTTCAACGAGAGCTATATATTAAAAATCCTCCAATCATTAAAGAAATTTACCATAAAGCTCCTAATGAGTGACAAAGCTCCAGTCCACAAAACCGTTTTTCTTTTTTTATTGTATCTTCAAAAATATTTCAAACTAACAACAAGTATTCAGATCTTAAAACTAGAATTTTCTAATTAAGTACAGCCACTGCTGGACAAAATATATATTTCGCGAAGATAATTTATTTGCTTAAATTAAAGGCATCTTATTCAAATTCTACCAAGGGCCAAGGTGTCTCTCCTCTTCAATCGAATGTAGCCACTTTCGTTAAGAATGTTGCGGGCTAGAAGGTTTGGATGATATCCAAGCTTGTTTCTATAAGTTAGTGCGTGTTTAACAATCTCTTCTTTTACCAAGGGAACGTGGAGGTCTATATGAATATTGGAATTTTTGATATACCATGGGGCGGCTGTGATCATTCGAAGGAATTTATTTTGTCTCCTCTGTATTCTTTCTACAGTTGTCACTGAGGCAGTGCCCCATAATTGAATACCATAGCACCAAAGTGGTTTCAAAATAGTTTCTTCCAATCAGCCAATGTACTTGAGTTGTTTTTAGTCTTAATTGAGTCAGTTTAGCATCCGAGAATACTTCCGTGGGGAACCCCTGCTCCAATTGGCTGAGGCGAACTCATAAAATCCCCCTGTCGTACGACAAACTTTCGACCGGTCAAATAGTTGTCCAACAAGTTGCTAAGGTTTTTAGGCAAATTCTGTCCCATCTTGTACTTCAGCCCTTCGTGCCATACCTTATCAAAGGCCTGAGAGACGTCAATGAATAGGGCAGAACAGTATTTTTTCTCCTCAAATGTTTGTTTTATTACATTTGTTACTCTGTGCACCTGTTCAATTGTACTATGTTTTCCTCTGAATCCAAACTGATGACTCGGGATGCACTCTTTCTCATTCAGAATCTGAATTAGTCTTTTTGCTATTAGTTTTTCAAATAGTTTTGACATGTTAGGCAACAGACTAATGGGCCTATACGATTCCACCCTTGTGTGATCCTTTCCAGGCTTAGGGATCATGATGATCGCTGAGACCTTCCATTGTTGCGAAAAATACTCGAGTCTCGCTATGGCATTAAAAATAAAGAGAATAATTTTAACTACTGAGTGAGGAAGCTTAATTATCATTTTGTTGCTGATATTGTCCATGCCCGGAAATTTCTTGGGTTTTAATTCTTTAATGGCTCTTTGAACCGCTTGAAGCTTAAACCTTATGCGTACAGCTTGTACATAATTGAACGAGCTCAGATCGACAATATCGGATGCAGAGTTCGAGGTAAATATTTTTTTCATATGTGTGTCGAATAAATTACCCTTTTCTCTATCGTTTCTAGCCCAGCCTCCATTTGAATTGCGCAAGGGAGGTTTATTTATCGTGGGTCTTTTCAGATTTCTTGTTGCGCGCCATAGTGAGTAATCCGATTGAGGAGTTGCATCTAAGCTTTCCAAATATTTTTTAAAAGATGCAACTTTTTGAGACTGTAACAAGTCTTTTAACCGTCTTGTGCATTCTCTTAGCTTGGCTTTAAGTTGTGGTGATCTGTGCTGCTGCCACTCTCTTCGAGCCCTTCTTTTTTCGGCCAATAGTCGTTCAACATCTGCTGTATAAATTTTATTACACCTGACTTGTCTGGAAGTTTGGCTAGCGTGTTGAACAGCGTGTTTAAAATTTTCCTCGAGGTAAACAATAGATGACTCTATATCCTCTCGTGTTCTAAGCCTAATATTTTCCGAGCAGTGGGTACTTAGATATTGCTTATATTTCAACCAATTTATACTTGTCCCTGACAACGCTGGTAATCCTTTAGGTAAATTAGATATCTGGTCATTACGAAATTGGAATTGAACGGCTTACTAATTAAAGTTCTTAAAAAGTGTATTTTTCACTGTGTAAGAACTGCAGAGGTTAAATGCTTTTTTAACTCCCTAGTAATCCATCTTCAGAAATGAAGATCAATACGACTCAGTCAAATATATTGTGTTTAGACAACATTACAACATCCTGGTGTTAGTCATCGAATGACAACATAAATTGATCTATAGATTTTATTATTTTTTCCTTTGACAGCTTTTGTAGAGAAAAAAGTATGGCACAATATATGAACTGATAAAACTGATTTGCACTTAATATGAAAAAATCAAATCTAAACTATTACAAAATAGCCTTCTGCAATCAGATCTCAAGACCGGTATGGCATAATGGCCTTTTGTATAAATTGATACAATTGCTTCCAGTTCCATTATACCTCCTGCTCAGGCCATACCTTAGTGATCGTAGTTTTTATGTCAACATCAACGACGAAAACTCCGAAATTGGACTTATTAAGGCTGCTGTACCACAAGGAAGCGTATTGGGCCCATCCCTGTACACAATATTTACTTCTGATAACGATGTAGTAATTGCAACATATGCTGATGATACCGCTACACTAGCAGCCAACAAATTTGCTACCACAGCATAAAATATTATTCAAACACAGCTCGACTTAGTTAGTTCTTGGCTTCAGAAATGGAATATTAAAATAAATGCCAAAAAATCCATCCACGTCACACTACTTAAATGTTGACGTAATACCCTAGTCAAACGAGGTGAAATACTTGGGTCTTAATATAGATCGGCTCTTGAAAACACACATAAAAACACAAAGAAAACAACTTAAAACTAAAACAACTAAAATTTACTGGCTTCTTAGCCCAAGGTCGGAATTAAGCATAAGCAACAAGTTACTATTATACAAAACCGTACTAAAACTTATATCGACTTAGGGTTTTTAATTATAGGGAACTGCTTCCTACTCTAATGTTGATATAAATCAAAAATATCAATCTAAAACCCTTAGATTTATAATAGGTGCTCTATGGTATATAGGAAACACTACAATTCACAATAATCCCAACATTCCGTATATAAAGGATGAAATTAAAAACTACAGCAAAAACTACTTAAAAGGACTTACCGACCACCAAAACATTTTTGCAATAACGCTTTTAGACGACAGTGATACAGTTAAACGATTAAAAAGACCACACGTATTAGATCTCCCCTTTATGTAATGACATCCATATATATATATATATATATATATATTTAGATAAATTCTTCAAGATTGTTAAATTCAATGGAATTTAACACCTCTGTTATTTATTGTAAATGTATTTATTGAATTAAATTTTTATTACATTGAAAATAGTTTGCAAGTAAAAAGAGGAAAAAAATAATGCAAGTCTGAACTCGAATCTTATTAACAAATTAAAAAATATATATTTAAGCATAATGAATAAAACTCGGATTCAGCATTTGTTAGAATATGAGACAAGTATTTTGGTGATAGCTTTTTTAAGCCTACATTTTACTGTAAAATTGTAATTAGTGTACCATTTGATGTGATCGTAGGCTTAACGACCTATTATCACATTTTTAGTATATTCAAAAGTAAGAAGATTCTAGAAGTTTTTGGTTTCGAATTATTATTGTCTTTCGGACCCAGTTGAGTTAATAAAATTCTCTTCCACTTATGTCTAAAAATAAACTTTACTTTTATTTTTCCTTTCTGCTAAAGTTTATAAATGTTTAAACATTAAGCTTTACCTAGAGAGCTTCTGCCAAGTATCTGGGTTCGGATCCTAGCCGCTACAAGTTAATAACATTTCGTTTTTATATACGAGTATGTATTGAAATTATCCATACTTATACCTAAAAGCTAATTCTACAGCTAAGCACTAGTGCTAAGCATTAGTGCACTAATGCTTTTAAAACATCAGAAAGAAACTTTTAAAGAATTGTCAATAATTTTCTACAAGAGCATTAAAGGAAAACAGAAATTATATAAAGCGATTGGCGAATCGTAAGGAATTCTTAACGTAATTTCGGAAAAATCCCTGATATTCAAATAGTTTAGAATGACCGATAAGCTATGAAGCATTTACTAGAAATGATAAGTTTCTTAACAATATAAAATAATCGAGGAAATAATATGCATTATTGACTACCTTCTATAGGTCCTTATTTTTTAATGTGGACACTCATTGAATAAAATATCTAAAAACCTATTATTTCCTATAAATTTAAATTAGTAAATTTTTTAACACTGTATCTACAGATAGATACTTATTTGCAGATAGGAAGATATATAATTATTGAAATTAGAGCCTACACAATTGTTGATGAAACATAAATTCTCTCGAACGATTAAATAATGAAACATCGGTCAGAAAGGCATAAATGAAAGCTGAAATCAGGATTTTTAAATTGACTGATGAAACACGGCGTGTTTTACGTCAAAAAGGTAAACATTGCTATAAAAAAAGTTTAAAAGTAAAATAAGACTATAAACTCAATAGATTAATTTTATGTATATTAAGCTTTTGGAAAATTAAATTTTTAACGGGAATTAGAATTCTTTGTTGGCCAAACAACCATATGAAAAAATATAAAAATTATTCATTAATACCATTAATTTTCACTATTTATATATTTGAATTATGTATATATTTTTATAAGAATACGGTTTGTAGAAAATATAGTAGTAAACTGTTTGCTAAAGTTTCAAGCTTCAAAATTATGGTTTATTTAAAACTTCTACGGAATACTTTGGCAACAATGATTTTAATGTTGAATAATAAATACATTCAAAATTATTTGTCTTGTATATGTTTATCATGTATGTATACGTATTTTTATATAAATATTTATTTTTTTGCAGTGTCATTAAAAAAATATTTCAAATGGCCTTTAAAATTGATTTTTTTTATTATCAATAAAAATAATAAAAAATATTTAAATTTTATATTTTTGTAGTAAAAATAAAAAAAGACAACAACGGCATTGCACTTACTTTTACGATGATGATTTAGGTAATTACAGTATAAATCAGTTTTTTTTCAGCTTAAGATGGATTTTAAAAATTATGTTAATCAGAGACAGGTAGGTGTTCACTATTACCAAGACCAAAAATAATCATGGCAGCAATAATAGAAATAGAAGAAACACTCAAGCAAAAACGATTACATGTTTGATTGTAGGGCTTGTTACTGAAGTCTTTATTTTAAGATGTAAAATCAGCCACAGCTGCACAAGCACACGAACATTATAATCATTGGCATTTGTGGAAAAGTTCGCTTCTTAACTCTTTTGAATTTTGTAGTTTTAATGAACTTTAATTTAGTTCCCTGCTGATATACATACAACTTCACTTCAAAATAACTTTTTACATTTTCTTGTAATAATTTTCTTTAAACACAACATCACTATCATCATTAACATGCACATAAACATATTTTACGAAAGGTCAAATTTATTGTAGAAGTTAAAGTAAAAACTTACAAATCGTATGATTTAACTTTTTTAAGTGAATTTTTGTTGTATATTATTTTTGGTTTATGTAAAGGCTCATATTTTTTTTCTTTTAATATGAAATTATATACTTTTTCTTGCTGTTACTACGATTTTTTTTTGTTGCAAAATTTCATATTTTCTTTGTGTAGTTGGATGCTTTATTTATTGTTATAATTAAAACAAACATTAATTGTTTATATATTTTTTTTGCTGCTACCACTTTTTGTTGTTTGTGTAAAAACAATTTGAAAAAGAAATGCTTCCCGTTACGTCGTTTTTGGTAGCAAACCTTGACGTCTTTACGGTTTGTACTCCAATCACAGACTGAGCGTAAAAGTAACAAATTTATGTTGTTGTCCATAAATAATTATAATTCTGTAGCTATTTTAAAGTTTCTGTTGTTTCTTCGCTTTCTGTTATTTCTTGTTTAAAGTTTGTATACCACTCACAAATATAATAAAGAAAAAAAAAGCAACTTTAAAGAGTTTCTATTAAAAGTATACTATTGCATAGTGGAGCAATGGTTTAGCACAACAATGCAAATTTTATTAAAGACTTTTAAACGTATTTGTTATGCTTGCTCCATTGCGAGCAAAAAAAAAATCGAGATTTATACGTTGGAGAAGCCGGCTAGATTTTTTGTATTAAATGTAAGATTTTTAAAGCACAGATATTTATTTATTTTATCCCTTAAACATTATATATAATTTTATAATAATAAATCTGAAGTATTCCGTTAATTATTTTAAAATAAAAATATTATTGTTATTCTATATTTTTGTTGTAAAAATATTGTTGTGTAATGTTCTATTAATTTTGCGGTTGTTTAAGAGAGCACTATTTGCCTTATTTAAGGTGAAAATAAAATTAAGCTATGTTTTTGAAAGTGGTGATAGTTCTGTTATGATAGCCATTGACATTATTATATTTCTGTGAAACACTTTTACTTATATTGAGATTTTTAACAACAATGAGATGTTATTATGAAGAAACAATAGTGAGGAAATAAAATGGGATAACATTTAATTTCCAAAGTGGCTTAGGTGTAGTATAAGAAGATAGTCGTATCTTAATCCGCAACATGTTGTTAAAGTGAGAGAGAAAATGCTGTTTCGTAAGATATCCTTTTACTAAAAAAGATTTTGAATCTGGATTATTTTAAAAATAAGTTTTATAAACAGTCGAAGAAACTGGACACGATGCTGTTAAAAGGAAACGCTTAAAAAATAGAAAAAAGCAACAAATTTTTTTGGAGACATTTAATATACAAATGGAAGATCGGTCACTACATGATCGTATAAGTTGATGTTCAAGATTAATTACTGTTATAATTAAAGAAAATGTTTTCTGTAATCGATCCCATAATCCTAAAAATTTTGCATCTTTAAATCTAAAGCGGGTTATTAGAGGATTTTTAGAAAAAGCCTAGATGCCAATGTTTTTTATTTAAATTAAAAATTTTTCAACTTAAGTATAAGCGAACTTGAATATTTCGGAACATCTATCTATCTATTAAAAATAGGAGTAGGAAAAGTTTATTCAAAACAAAATAGTTTCACTAACTTATTTGTAAAAATCGACTTGATTTTAAAACCTGTAATAAGAAAAGGTTTTAAAAATTATAGTTATTTGACCTTTTTAATATTTTATTAGTAATTTATAATTTAAGCACTAGGTCTTTAAAAAAAAAATCAGTTAATCTTTTTTTATACTTTTTTTCAATATTTCGCAAAATCATTCAGAATAAACAAAAAGTGTATAAACAATTAATAAAACAAAAAAAAGATTTACTGAATTTTTTATAAATTAATTTTATAAATTAATTCATTTTATAAATTAATTTATAAAAAATTGTATTATAATAAAAAATATTATAATATTTTTATATAAAATTATATTATAATAATTTACTAATAAAAAAAAGTTTTATAAATATTTATTTTAAATAAATTTGAAATTAAAATTATTTGTTCTGAATATATTATATTTATATTTTACATTAAAATCAACTAAATGTCAAAAAAATGATAGTGTAATTTTAAAAATATTTACTTAAGTATTGGTTACTTATACCGACATAGTTTTTAGCAAAATTATTTTAGAGATAAATCAGAGATTTTTATCTTTAAGTTATTTGAGCAAAAAAGAGATCTTATTTCTAGACAGACACTAGAAATGCCTTATAAAGGATTCCAAAAGCATGGAATTATTTTGTCTTAGCTATACATGTAGTTTGCTTAATATCAATATGCCTATTATGAGAAGACAGTTAACATAATATAAACCAGCCGTTAGTACCGAACATAATAAAAGGTTTAGAGTAGCTAATTGCTAATCATGAGCGCACGTTTCACAGTCTTTACGATTTATTCTGCATGAAGCTCTAATCAGATATTACTCAAATCATCTCGTTGTATTCTTTTTCTGAAACCATTTGAAGAAGTGAATGTTATCAGTGTTTGAGAGAAACTTATAAGAAGTTAAGGAAAAAATAAGTAAATAAACATCGGGCGTTTACAAAGTTCACATTCTATAAGGTACTAAAATAATTTCCATAAATGCTATTTCAGAAGTTTAAATTTTATGTTTGTTTTAAAAGATCCAAACCACTGTGGCCTAACTTTGTTTATTATTAAGATAATTTAAAAAGATGTTTGTAATGCGATCATTCTCTTAATTTCCTTTCTTTTAATTTTTCCACAAGATTTTCATTTTTACATTAATTTTTATTTACTAACTTGTTTTTTATAGTTTTTTATTTTTGTATTTATATTTTGCGATGTTACTTTGCAATAATATATATATATGTATGTGTGTGTGCGACTCGATCAACAAAGAGAAATAGTAGTAAAACCACTTACCTCATCGGAAAAATCGCCCATATGTTTGACATCTTCCGTTTCGAAATAATCTTTTGTTTCTTCATGCGAAACTACTCGTTTTTCGTTGATCTCTCTTACTAGACCATCAGCCGGTCTAGGTACAATACTCTTGACTAATGTGCCTCCAGCATTTTTCAATTCAGCTAATTCATCGCCACCTTCTTCAACACCGGCAGCTGCAGCTGTTTCTTTGCCATACTGTAAAGCACCTTTGTGTTTAATTTCATCTGGATTTAAGGTAACTGGTAGTCCTAAATCTCGTTTCTGACAACATTTTAAAAATAGTCGGTAAGCATAAAGAAAAGCAAAACATTAAACAGTGTATTGATTATATAAATCTCATTTCTAAAAGTTTCTCTATTATTTATTCTCTAAATATTTATATACATACGTATACACGTAAACAGATGCGTACATATAAGTTTAAAGAGCAAACATCTATGCAAACATACCTCTGTTGTTTCGGTTTCTTGTTTATCCGTATCCTCTGTTGTGTTTGTTGATACAATGGGACCACTGTCCTCGATTACTTTGCCATCTTCGAAAACCACTTGACGTTTGACATGAGTTTCGATTTGACGTGTTGTTGTTAATTCCGTTTTTCTTTTTGTTATCCATTCTTCTGCAAAAAGCAAGTAAGTAATAAAATGTGATTTAAAACTTTAGGTGTTTGTTGATTATTATTATTTTAATAATAGTTAAGGCCTAAAAGTATACTAACTTTATCTAATACATAAAATTGATATTTATAATAAAATGTATTGCAAGGTTGAGCTTTAAAGTTACCAATTTCTGTTAACTTATTATTTGTATTATTTCAGTTGGCAACTTTCGAAAGCCCTTCTTACCGCTTATTTTAAATAGCTGTCCTGTTCAATAAAAAAATTTAACATAACTAAATTGTAATCTTAAATAAACATATGTTAAAATAATTAAATACTTATACATATTTATTATATATTATAATACTGTTATTTTAAAATTGATGTACATAAACAATCGAATCATACAGTTATTGCATTATATCGTGTATATGAAAGAAATTTTATTTTAATTTATTATATTTTTCTCCAAAATACAGTAATCATGAAGGACAAGTTGTTTTCTTATGAAGTGAATGTGTTTTCGGTATGAAGAAATTAGGTTTAACGATTTAACAATAAAACTAAAGAAAAACGGAAGAAAATGGTATTCTTAAATCTTGAATTTCGCTTTGCTTTGCGGTATGTATTATAAAATGTTTTTGATTATCGTAGGGACCGAAATGCAATTTACATAATTTCCAAAGGACAGCTAATTGTTTTTGAAATTACAGCCGTTTTGGTTTTGCCCTTGTGTGAATTATCGCGATTTTACTGTTATTCTACTTCTAATTCTTCAAAGACATCAGTTTTGTAGTAATACATCATTTCATAAGCCCATTAACATTATGAAAATTTTTAAATCTTATATTGTAATCAATTAATGAAAGTCCGATAGTGGCTAAGTGCTATTAAGTGCCATTTTGAATGATATTTTACATATATTAAATTTCTTAAAATTAAATATATACAAAAATTATCTAGACCCTAAGCTTTTGCTGAAGAGAAGATAGAAAGCGTGTGTAGATCAAGAGTAGTATCTCATGGCATCGCGAGCAATAGGTGTTATAACTTCATTAAACTAAATATTTTGTAAAATAAAAAAACAAATAATTTTATTATGGATGCTAATTTTCAACACAAGCAATTTAAAATTGAAATTTATATGTCAAAATTTAATGCACAATCAAAAATTGAAATTAAAAAATATATTAAAGTTTGGAATAGTTTTCTATAACTCTTCTAAATAAATTCAAAAATAAATGTGGATGTGTTTCGGTGAGTGATGTGAAATACAGACATTACACAGTGTTACAAAATTGAATGAAATAGAAAAACCTGGGACCGGATATTATTTTTATGTATATATATATATATTATATACATCACTCGAAAGATCTCAGCTTCTTCTTTCCAACTGTAGTAAGAAATTGAAAATCGGATCATTATCAACAAAGTTACAGGCTTATAAGTGCGCAAAGGTACAAAAACCGATTTTTTAACCGTAAATCCGGATTTTGGAGGTGTCCGGCAAATTTCACTATTGGAATCTTGATTTACTCGACAAGCCCTACAAGAAAAATAATATCCGGTACCAGGTTTTTTGGACTTTCGCACCGTGTTATTAAGATTTGGTTTATTTTTTGTTTTTTTTTTTGTGTGTTTTAGAAAAATTGCCAGGAGTAATGCTCAATAACAACGCCAAGTTTAAGGTTAACTAATGCCCAAAGAGTATATATAAAGTTTTTATTTTTTCATAGTCCATCTTTTGGCGAACATAGTGCTTGATAGTCCGTAAAAACTTTATTTTTATACGAGAAAATACGTTTTTATGGGAATAGACTTCGATGTGTATGTTAAGTATTACAGTTTAAGAACTGGAGTCCTGTAACAAATATTAGCGTAACATTTTTCCGCAAATTTCTTGATTGATTGTTAAGGGCATTTAGAAATTTAACTGTATAACATGGTCGAAGAATGTTTACGTGAACAAATACTGTGCAATTTATTGTCGTAAAAATAATACTGTTCCTGTTGCGTACAGAAGTTTGTAAAATAATTTTAAAATAATTTTATGAAACATTTTTTGGTGTTTAATTTATCAAAATCGGATAAACTGCTATTTGACTCTTAAGAAAATCTGAACGTGATAAAAAAACTGCAAGAAAATTTTCAAGGGCCCAGCTGTACGCTTCATATTTATGTTATTTTTTATATGGTGCAATTCTGTCTTCTTCGTTTTAGTCCGGACTTGAACTTGATGTTCTTAAGACAAATAAATAACTGATGGCTAAGAATAATTCAAAATTGAGTTTTTTGAATAACTCATCTAATTGCTAGTTAAACTTACTTACATTTTAGAATTTAATTCTTTGGATAGAAAACCCTAAAAATGTTAAAGTCAAAGTCATGAAGTTAACGTACTATTAAAGACATGATTTCCCCCGGGGGCGCGCAGTTTTGATGGATTTCTTCTCTATGTTGATATGTGCCTTCGGGGGTAAAAGTCAGTATCAGTCGATTGGGCTAGCAGGAGCCCGAAACTGGCACTGCTATCTTGCACTCGAAAATTGCTAGGTGTGCCTAGGTGTGTATGCGTCTTTGGGCACAGTTGGACACTGTATATAGCTGTGGTAAGACTACCGTCAAGTAAGGGCCTCACGGCCAGGTGCTGATGCTAATCATATCACATATCTGTTGAAGGCATGGCTATAAGATTAAATTCTTTCTAAACGGAAAAAACAATCTTAAGCTTGAATGAAACTGTAAATTTTGTTATAACAAAAATATTTTGATTTATAATTATCACATTTTTACAAATGTGATTTCTATTTAAATAAGTTTTAAATACTATAAAAAATAAAACAATAAATACTATGAATAAAATTTATTATTCGCATCGTATTAAATTGAAGGAAAATAACAATGAAGTAAATCTTACCATGGCAACTTAAACACGGAAAAACTAAGGATAAAATAAGAATAGTAAATTATTTAAACTCTAGGGCATAGTTTTTACTTTGCCGCTAAATTTTCGATTAAAATAACAACAATAAAACAAATTAAATTAAATAAAATTGATTTGATCATTTAAAGACGTTTTAGAACTTAAATAAGCATTATTACACACCTTTATTTTACAGAGCTACGTTTTTGTTATATATGTATATATATATGAACACATCAAAATTTTTTGCACTATGTAATAGTGTTCCATATTTAAAATGCACCAAACAAAAAATTTAAAAAATTAACAAGATCGATGGCGCCAATCAAACTTTACTTTAAAAAACACAGTTTTTGCTATTTTACTGATATAATTATTTTTTTGCTATTGTTTTCTTTATAATATTTTACATTTTAAAAGCGTTCAAAAAACAATGAACAAAAAAATTTTCAGCGTAAATCGCAGACTCTCAGACGGAAATTACATGAAAATATTTAGTTGATGTTTCCTATTTGCTTGAAATAAAAAAAGATATAAAAATAAGCGACCTTTAATGGTCCAGTAATTCCAAATGCATAAAACGGTACTTTGTATGAAATACTAGACAATTAAGTTAAATACAACGTAACAATAGCAGCTTCTATTTTCCAAATCATAAAACGAATGTTTCATTTAAATACTCGTTTGAAAATTTGTTTCTTTGCGAAACTTAAAAATGCAGTATAATAAAAATTATGCCCCGATTATTTGAGTGCAAAATGAAGAGAACATTTTGTTTTAGCTGCTAAGTAAAAAATTAAGAAGTATGTCTCTTTGTTTAGAGCTATAATATAAACTAGTTATTTTTTTTTTTTGCTTTTTTAGATAACAGTCGCTTCTGATTGCTGGTATTTTACTTTTTTGATTTCTTTGCCTATATCTCCTTTCGTCAGTTTATTTTTAAACGTAGTAGGCAGTTGTAGCTTATCTGTAGTTAAAGATTTGCTGACGGAGTGCATGGACTAATCAACGCAATGGTTACAGGATCAGGCTTTACCACCGTTTATCAACTTTACTTATTTAATGAGTTAGTAAGAAAACAGTATTATTTTTATACTGAGAGCTGCTTTAATACAGTTTCTTTCTCAAAAAAGAAAAAAAATTAGGATAACAAATAAGCATTCAAATATTGATTTTGCAATAATAAATAAAGCGAAATGTCTCAAATATAATATAACTAAATGTTATAATTAATAAACATTTATCCTACAGTACTTATCAGATTTTTGGCAGCAATATTTAATTTCCTTATTCTTATGCAAGTAGTTCACAAAGAAAAGTTTTTAATATTTTAGACATTGTCTATCAAAGTGAATAAACTGCAAACACTTTTTATATATATTAATTTTTTATGCACTTGAGAAGTTTTTGTGCCTTTTTAAATATCACTTACGCTTATTTTTGCACTAAAAGCTCTACACTTTTGAGGTTGACACAAGTATGCTGAATTATATATTCAGATAAAGAAAGCAGCTTCAATGGTGAGCTGTTTTTTGCGTGGTTCATTAGTCAATCTTCTACTACTTTTATTCTATCCAAGGATCTTTCTATAATTATCGTAATTTGGAAGACTAAAACTAATAAACATAAAGCACAATGGTACAGCTGTTGTCACAATGCTATGACACAGCAATGCATCGTATTTGTAGATGGTTATCAATGAAATCGTCTAGTTTAAATACGACTTACGCAAATTAAAAACCAAAAATAAATGTTATTGATAATTATTTTGCATTTGTTGAGTCTTTGAGTTGTTTTCAGTAAAGCTCTGACTTTGCCTGATTGGCAATATAATATAATTTCAATACGAACTCTTATGAAAGGGAAGTACAAAAGTTTTTGTTTTCATTTTCCATGGTATATTAAAGTGCAAAATAATTAAATAAATAATTTTCTAATCAAATAGTTTATTTATTAAATAAATATCTATTATTCTTTTTAACGGTCTTTCTTAATTAATTTAACAATATATAGTTTTTCAATATTTCGCTTTCCTATGGAAAGCTTCTTCAGGAAAATTAATTTTAATAACAATTATTATCAAACTGAAAAAATTTTTTTCAAAAAAACATTTTACAAAAAACAAATAAAAAAATTTTCTTCATACATACAAACATACAAAAATTAAAATTTCAAATATTTAAACATACAAAAACAAGGAAACGGAAATTAAATAACAAATTTTTTCTAATGAAACAATTATAACAAATTATGTGTCTTTTGTATTAAGTACCTATAATTCTGCGCTAAATTGTTTGTGTGTGTTTTGAAATTTATTCTCCTGACATCTGGTAACAATTAACAATATCTAACATTTCTAACATAAACTGATGCTTCCTCAAACTTTGGATAATGATTATATTTCTTACAACGTGAAGATAAGGATGTCTTCTGTGTTGAAATATTTCTATATTTTTGGTCACATCTATGACCAGCTAATCTTGTTTTAAGTTTATTCTTTGTTGTCCCAATAAATTGGGGCAACAGACGTTATATGTTAGAAATGTTAGAAATAGTTAATGTATCAAATGTCAGGAGAATACATTTCAAAACAGACACAGACAGTTTAGCGCAGAATTATAGGTACTTAATTCAAAAGACAAATAATTCGCTATAATTATTTCATAAGAGAGAATTTGTTATTTAATTTCCGTTTCCTTGTTTTTGTATATTTAATTATTTGAGATTTTAATTTTGTATGTATGTATGTATGAAGAAAATTATTTTATTTGTTTTTTGTCAAATGTTTTAAAAAAATTTTTTTCAATTTGTTAATAATTGTTGTTATTAAAATTAATTTTCCTGAAGTAGCTTTCCATAGGAAAGCGAAACATTGAAAAAATATATATTGTTAAAATAATTAAAAAATACATTAAAAAAAAACAGATAGTTATTTAAGATATAAAAAGATCGATTAAAAAAATAAAAAATAATCAAATAATTTATTTATCATATGTTTGATTAAAATATTTCTAATTAAATTAATAATTATATCAATTAAAAACTTAATTAATTTTCAATCTGAAGACAAACATTTATTAGGTGTTTCCACCTTTTTCTATATATGTATATGCTTATGTATAATTATATAACTTTAAACTTAATGTACGTTCAGTGTGATAGATTTCTTATTAAAATTATTTTATAATGTTCTTATAAAAAACACCAACTGTTTCTAAATAGTATAAAAGATTTATGTTTAAAAGTGTCTAGCACAATTAACGTAGATTAAAATAAAAATGAATGCAAATTATATTTTGTATGCATATAACTTATAATGTTTATGATTGAAAAGTGTGTGTGTTCTTCCTTTGCTACTAAAGCAGCTAGTTTAAACAGTAGACTTGTTTAAAAAGGTTCCTATATTAAAATATTTTAATTTCATCAAAAGCTTATTTATTTTTAGTACAATTTTATAAAAACGTACTTTTTTAAAATGAAAGTACTTTTATTTATAAGGTACTTTCTAAAAAAAAGAGCTTATAGACAGACATTTTTTTAATTTAAATGTATAAAACACTTATTTTTTGTAAAAATATTTTCTTATGGAAAATGTAGATTTAATTATTGTTGGATATGTATAATTCTTTTTATATTATGTGGAAGCAACACCAAGTAAAATAAACGAAAGTGTGTTTCTCTGTAACCAAAGAAACGGCATTTAATGTTTATTAATACTGCGCGAATTCCCATTTAGCAGTATTTTCAATAATTTAATTCATTTTTAATATCATTAGTTCCTTCGGCGAAATCTAATGAACACGATTTAACAACTTTTATCAAACAGCTCTTTTTCCTAATACAATATATTTCAGATGTTTAAATAAGTAATTACTTTTAATGTGACGGATGTTTAAATGAGTGAATACATATTCCTTACATATGTATTTACGCATTCACATATACCACGTGAAGGTAATAAATACTGAGCAAATTAGCCACATATTTCTTCTCCACTGTCCTATAACCCTAAGGCCTTATTTAGCAGACACAATACTGACACAACTTTGTTGCTGACAAGCTTTCACTTCTCTAAGAGAGTAGCTTATTTTACAAAGGGTTTCTTTATTAAAACATTTTAATTAGATGAAAAAGTTATCTCTGTTCTTCTGACAATTTTATAATAACGTCTTTTTTTAAATGTACTTTTGTTTGTAAGATACTTTCTAGAAAAGCGCTTATATTACAAACATTCTTTTAAATTGAAATATTTGAAACAAAAACACACATATACCACATTAAAGATAATAAATACTGGGCAAAGTTGCCATATATTTCTTCTCCACTATTCTATAACCATTAAAAATGCGCCTTTTTAAGATAAAATCTTATATAATTTTGGTGTATTTGAATAAGAAAGTTAACATAAATTAAACATAAAATTCCCAAATAAGTTTTCAAAAAATTTGGCAACTTAATAAAATAAATGTCCAGTTTTGATAACTCTAATAATTACGTATTTTATTAAATAAATATATTTATTATTGTGCTGTTTCTGTATTACAAGCAGATAATTCAAAAAGCAAATATTTTCAGATGCGTTGGTCGCTTGTAATGCAAAATAGGAACATAAAGTACAAGAAAACTTTACCGAGGGCTTTTTTAGAAATCTTAAAACTATTAAAGCTTCCATTTAATTTATTTATAAAATGTAACGGTGTTAACGTTTTTAAATCCTATTGTATCTACTGAAAGGACACTAATTGGTTTGATGGGTTTCAAATCTTAAAGAGAGTTTAACCAGAAGTTCAATAAGATCTCGCTGGGTGATTAGAAATGTACAAAACAAATAATCACTATAGAAACAATTTTTTAAGTGATGCCACAAGCTATTATTAAATTTTTATAGTTGAATAATGTCCTAAAATTTTAATTAAACTAAATTATTTTTTGAATCCTATAATGTTATATTTAAATAATAGAATAAGTAAAAATAAAGAAAAACATTTCAATTTGAAATTGAAATTTCCATAAGAAATTGGGCACTGAATTTCTTCTGACGATATTTTTGCCAGTGCATAATGAGAACCAATTATTTATTTATTGTGTAATAAGAAAATGCATTCAAGCATATCAACAAATACCTAAAAAAATCCATCAGCGAATTCATTGCAACGTATGGTAACATGTGAGTGTACAGATTAAATGCATTGCAATTTTTGTATGAAACAAAGTATTTGAAAAATTTGAAACATGTAAACGAATGCACAGTGTTTTCTTTTAACTCGTTTTTCCCCCTTGTTTTCCTATTTGAAGAGGTATCAATTATCTAATAGTTTTTTTGTGTTTTTTTTTTTAATTTGAAACTATCGCTACTACTACTGCGCTAGTACCACACATTAACGACTATATTTCGAATTGCAATAGAACTGAAAGAAAAATAAAATTTATTTGTTAAATGAAATTAAAAATATTTTTGTTTACTTTGAACACAATAGATGTAAATTAAAATAATTTATACAATAGTTATAGTTTTTTGACCTTTTTAATATTATTTAGTAGTTAATTATAAAGCACTAGGTCACTATTTAATAAAAAATTTTTTAAAAACTTTTATTTTTTATTATTTTTTCGATATTTCATCACACCATTGATTGGCATCATCAGGAAAACAAAAATAATGAATAAACAAATTGAACAAATTTTTTTGATTAACAAATTCAAAATAATCAGAAAATTTGAAATTTTTTGATTATTTGATGATGCCAACCAACGATGTGGCGAAATATCGAAAAATAATAAAAAATAAAAGTTTTTAAAAAATTTTTTATTAAATAGTGACCTAGTGCTATATAATTAACTATTAAAATAATTTATTTAAATTTGAATTATAAATTAGGAAGTGATTTCATTTAAT
The DNA here is from genome assembly GCA_030448955.1 of Trichopoda pennipes. Lineage (NCBI taxonomy): Eukaryota > Metazoa > Arthropoda > Insecta > Diptera > Tachinidae > Trichopoda > Trichopoda pennipes. Next base: position 3,535,415 of record JASKUP010000010.1, on the reverse strand, counting down.
AACAACTTTAATAACAATCTATGGTTTTACTTAACATGTAATTAAGTATTGTATTTGTAAGCATATCGAGCAAAATATAACAGAACTGTTTAAAAGCATTAATCAAGCGATTAAACAATAATAATCGTCCAATCTTGCAGGGCGTTTATGTTTATGTTTTATACTTTTATTTTATTGACGCAAAAAAAAAATTGGGCCAAACCTTAATGCTGGCAGTGAAGTATTAGATCAAGCCACAAATGAAAGTAGTGCAAATAAAAATAAGCAATTTATTACTAAGTTGTGGAAAAGCGTTTAACTATGATAAATTTCTAACAAGAAATCCTTTTTAGGGATAAAATAATTTTTAAGCACTTTTTTATTATTGTGGTTAAATTTACACATAAACTGATAAAAATAAATTTATTAAAAACTTTCCTTTAAGCAACTTAACATATATTGAGCTACTCTGAACAATTTTTAATTAAAATTTAACATGTTGTGTCATTGTGTCATATTTTCATTATCTATTTACTCTATTTCATCTAATTAATGACACAATAAAGTTGCAATAACGAACACTGAAAAACACTTGTCAAAACATATTGACACATTAACTCAATGACATTTCTAGTGTTGAAAACAAGATCTCACTATTTAATTATGTTTTTAAAATGTTATCAAGAGTAAGCAACGTTTTTGTTTCTATAGGTTAAAAAAGACCACCGCTGTCATTAGATATCATGGTGTAAGCGCCATAAAAGTGTATGAGTCATTTTATTATGTGCACTGAAAAGTATGAAATTAACTCATTTTTTGTTATTTTTAAGAATAGTTTAATTCATGGTCAGTTTATTAAAAGAAAAAAAAATGCAAATAAAGTAGTTCACAAAAAACACATGTCATAAAGCAGCATATTATTATTACTAACAGTAGTGCACAGTTTACATGACACACAACTCCTGAATTGAAATAAATAAATTTAACTAAAATTTACTTCTTTTATTTATACATAAATTAAATTAAAACTTTTAAAAGCTAGCTGGAGTTTATGTTGCTTTAAGTTATTGTTAAGTAATTTTAAAGAAACACAAAAAAGCAAATATATTCGTACATACCCACATTCATATGTATGATAAATACATACATAGATGCACGCATGAAAATATAAATTGTTTGAAAAGCAATTGAAATAAGAAATAAAATATTGACATCCAATCAATTTATTTTTTTAAAGTTACACAAAGTGGGAGGTTCCTCAAAAGTGCTTAGATCCATGTAAATGAAAAACGAATAAGACTGTTTAACTAAAAACTAGTATATATATATATATATATATATATATATATATATATATATATATATATATATATATATTCTACATATTCCTTTCCATTATTATTTTGAAATAAATAATTTAAATTTACCGAAATATTTTTCACCTTACATTTATTTAGTTTTTATTTATTCTAATAACCCATATTTAATATTATTTAAGCAATGAGTTTAACAAAACTGCTTCAGTAGAATTAAAATATTTAGTAAATCAAAAGGATATTTAGTCATATTAGCGGAAAACTATTTACTTTAATTGTTTTTAGGTAGTAAGTTTAATACATTTTAGAAAAGAGAACATATCTCTTTATTGAAGAATTCAGCTTTTTATATACTTGCCCTTTTTAAAAATTGGTTATATGATATAAGAATATAAAATAACTTATTTTTTGACGTTAATTCTTTTCGATTTTCAAAGTACAAAGTTCGATATTTTTTATAAAGCTGTTCTTCGATTCAATGAAATAATGAAGTTTTTAGAAAGTGTTTTAAATGTACGTATATCACTTATTCGAAGCCAATCTATTTCTATCGAACCGAATCATCAATTAAGCAAAACAGTAAACAAGTAGGTAGAAACTAAAATATTTGAAGCTTTAGCTAATCATTCCTTATTTTCCAAGTAGCCATTCACATCTCTATTTTACGTTTAATTTACTTAATAACATTTGCTGATATGTCTGTTGTTTCTTTTCCATTGCAAATTTATTTATATTTTATTGCAACAGAAAGGCATATAACTTCCTTTATTATCGAATGTGAAAGAGTTACTGAAACATGTGTTATGCCCGCGTCTCAATAATTTTCGAAGTACCTACCTTATTCACAATCTCATGTATAGACACGCACCAATTTGTTTGCCTATTTTAATATACACATAGTATTTAGTGTTTAGTTTTTCTAAAAGAAATGTTAGATCGAAGCATTAATTAAAATTTTGTTTTTTTCACTTTTCTATTTTAAATACGCAATCGTCTCTTTGAGTATATGTAAAGATGCATACTCGAAAAACGATTGAGTATTTAAATATATTTAAATGTCGTAAATGTTATAAAGTGTAAGTTTTAATTAAATTACACTAAAATCTATAGGTAGCTAATGTTTAATCAAACATAATATTTGTTATTATGCGGCCTATTTTACCAATTGAAATGTTATTTCTTACAAACGACTTTAGACACAAACTTTAATAAAAATTCATAAATGAAAAACTCAAGAAACAAACTTTATTTTTATGTTTATTTAAAGAAATCATTTCGTACAATACCTTCTTTCGGTTACAAGCCGTTGCCAATTCCTTTTAAAGACAAGATAAACTTAAATTTTAATAAACAAACAAATGACAATATCAGCCATTTTCACTGACTGAATATAATTTGAAAATTTAATTATTTTTAAATTAATAATTAATTTTTATGTTTTCAAGCATTTTATGCCTGTTAAAGAAAAAAACTCTTTAAAAACATCATTTGTATTGGAGGCGTAAATAAATCACATGAAAATAGACATATCATCTTAAAATCATTAAGGTGATAATGGTAGGAATAAAGAATTTCCGCTAGTAAAATGCATAATTAAAAAATTAGAAAATATATTTAATATTAAAAATAGCTATAGAAACTATTTGTGATGTAAATGAAAAATATTATTTAAGAATCGGCCATTAACTGAAGGCATACAAGCTAAAGGCGCTATCCGAAGATCAACTTAGACATATTAGACACCAGAAGAAGGCTTCTAGTAGCGTTAGACGTAGGAACCCATAAAAATACATAATGCACAAGATATCATAAGAGCGAAGTAATTTGCTTGAGACTAAAGAGTGTTGAGAATACTTTTTTAGTACCAAAACTATAAAAAACCTAACTTGGATCTACCCAACTCAGATCTACTTAATCTTGGGGTATGGCAAAATTTTGAATGAATAACTTAGATAGAGTTAAAGTGAGCTTAATTAGTTCATTTGTAAGTACTTAACATATTAATTCATAAATTATTATTCTTTAAGTAATAATTACCATTAATTGTAAAGGCAAGTGCACTTTCAACATAGTTAGCTGCAAACAAACATCGCTATAATTCTACATAATTATCTACAATCGTAAAGTTGCCAATTTAAAACTATTGAGAATAAAGTAATTTAAAAAATATTATCGTCTCGTAATTTATTACTTATTTTAATAATCGGCTAATACTTTACACAAAAACCCTAGATGGCGTTAATAGTGATGATATGAAAAACGTTACTCTTTTGTTTTCATTTTCAAATTTCATATTAAAAATTATATTCACTTATATTATGATTTGCGTAAATCGATTATTGTTGTTGCACCGTATGCAATAACAACAATAAATAATAAAAATTAAAAATCAAATAATGCATCCACAGTGACGTTATTTTCACGTAAATTCGACTTATTTCTTAATCAGTTACAGACGGACATTTAAAATTTACACAGAATATGTAGTTTCATGTATGCTTTATGAATAATTACAAAAAAATATAATTACAAATTAATTATACAAAGTTACTTTATTTTTTTAAGCATTATAAAAAGATTCTTTAAATTTGTACAGGGTGTGCAGTAAGAAGTGTAGCTGTTATAGCAATACTTACTGGAAATTCAAAGGTTTCCACATATATATTTTGAACTCTAACACATTAATACAAAATATGTAGAACTACGTCCGTTATAGCAGAAAATGTATTATTTAATCATTAACTATTAATCAAAAATCAGCTGTACAGAGACATGATTTTCACGATAACTATTCTTGGCAAATTATGGAAACTTATACTGTCTACTTATTTGTGTCTACTGAAATTACTAGTATGAAAATTAATATTGAAAGGTTGTTTCTATTGAAGACTCCTCAATTTTGACTTATTTGTTTTTCTTTTGATCCGTAATTTTCAGCAAAAACTTATAATAATATTGGTTACTATATTTAATTTTAATTTTCTCTTTTTAATATTTTAAAAATATTGATAAAAATGTAAATATAACTAACTAACTTGATACATTTGAAATAGAATCTAAATAACACATAATGACATTTATTATTTTTTATTATTTTCTATTATTATTTAAAAACACTAATTGTATCTTTTTAACACACCTCACTTTTCCACCTGATTTATCAAACAAACAAACAACCAAATAAGACATGTTCTGAAATCATGACCAAAGAAACATCGTTTAAATTCCTGCCAGATCTGTGGATTATACTTTTCATCCAAGAATTTTTTTTTAATAAATTCCTCTAAATCATTAAGAATTGTTTACTATGTAAAAATAAAAATGTATATTTAATTTTAATTTCATCCCGAACAGCTGTTTTTAATTAGAATAAACATAGAGATAAATATTTAGATAACAAATAATTTATAATGAAATATTAAAATACTATTAAATATAAAAAAAAAATGCAGTATAATTATGCATTTTTTCCCCATTTAGATTTCTTTAACACTTTGTATCTTAACTTACCTTCTTTGGTTAAAGCTTCCGTATTATTTTCATCATCTAGAGTTAAATTATGCTTATCGTCTACATCGTCATCCTTTGATTCGTACTCGTATTCGACCTGGGAAGTATCGATATCATAGAAATTAACACGGGTTACGTGACGTACATAGTTAGTGGTGTTAGTAACATAATTAGAGTTCTTATAAGATTTTGATTTTGATTTGGTTTTGTTGGGGGGTGGTAATAAATAATTCTGGTCGGGTTTATAAAACGCCGCTGTAGTCGGTGTGATTGTGTTTGAAGCAGAAACTGTGATTGGTGGTGAAAACTGTGTTTGGTATTTTTGTTCCTCAGGCTGTTCTTGTATTGTATGCTCTGGTATTGTTTCCAAAGTCGGATGACTTTGTGTTCTACAGCGAGGTGGTTTTGGTACAATATTTGCACATATTTTGACATTACAATTTGAATTGTTGTCATTGTTGTCGCTGTGATAAAATTGAAAAGCCTCTTGCTGTCTTCCAGCAAGATAATTTGGTGGTTTAGTCTTAGGTAAAGGTGGCGGAGGTGGGGAAACAGAAGTATATTTATAATGACTAGCATTTTCTGGCAAACCAATGCCAGAATGTTGAGATAAAAAATTTGCTGTATATTGAAAAATTCCAGCGGATGGTTCTGGAGGCGGGTCAGCGTAGTAATATGATGAAGTTCCGTGATTGTTATTATTGTAATCTTCCAGTGGTTTAATTTTATTATTAGTTGTTTGATGTTTTTGATTAAAGTCATTAGTTGGTATGGCAGTTTCACCAGTTGACGTTGTCGATGTGGCAGTGCTGCTGCTTTCATATGATCTTCCATCACAGCCATTTGTAGAATATGGCGGCAATAGTAAAATCACCACCATTCGATCATTTGAATCAGTTCATTCATTTAATTTGTGCAGGAGTGCATACTTTTGCATATTTATTTATATAAAATTCAATATTTTAATTTTTTTATCGTTTTTTTCTTAATTTTGTTCGTTTTCAAATTTATATATTTCAATTTACAAGTCTTGGTTATTTAATATCATATTATCTAGCCACTTTAAATAATGCAATTTTCTTATTCTATTATTGAAGATGTTTTTCTTTCTCTTCCTTTTGAAATGCATTAATTATTTTTATTTTTCTTTTTTTTCACAAATTAAATCATTACTGCTGCATGTTTTGCGATTTTTTCACTTTGTTTAGGCAATGCAAACCGAACGGAAGATGACTTCATACTATAATTTTTTATATATTGTTTTTGTGTAATGTTCAATTATTTACTTTAGTTTCCTTGTAATTGTAATAAACTACAGTGAAAGAAAAATATGTTGTTACACGTTTACTTCAATGAAATTTGTTTGTTTTTGGAAATACTGTAGTTCTATTATAAAGAAAGTTAACCCTCAACTGGTGTATCTATACAAATTTTTATTTATAGAGACTTCATCGCGATTACACCAAATAAGAAATACCTACAACAATTAAGCTTTAATAGGTGTTACAGTAGAGAAATCAGTAAAGAAATTAAACCGTTGCATTATTGCAATAATGGATCAAGTAAATAATAGGAAATCGAAAACTCTTGAAAATCTCAAATGTTATTTCTTATGAAGTTTTTATCAAATTTGATATTTAATCATATCTAGTAAATGCTAAACGAGGTTATTAAACAAAATAGAGGAACGACTCTCGTTGCAAGACAATTTGATATTTTAACCAAAGATGTTTTAAGTTTTTATTGTGAATTGTTAATTAGAACAAATCTTTTTTGCAATTGATTTTTTTATATAATACTTTAACATAAAGGTCATTGTTAGGATGTGAAACACATGTTTAATCGAAAAAGGTGAATATGTTCTAGAGATATAAGGTGCTTGTTCTCGATACTTGCATATTTTTTTATGAAAAGCTTATCAATTCTTAAAGACGAGAATTACGCAGCATAAAATGAAAAAAAAAATATATATTTTCTGTGAACACTAAAATTCCATGTTTTCAAGCACTCTTTGATTTCCATTTGTTCATTTCCATAACAAATTTTAATTCCTCACTCCGACACGCATTGAATTCTTGCTTAAATAAAACAAAGAAAAAACACAGAGCTATAATAAGGTAAAGCGTAGTGTTTCTCGTTGCGTGGTTCGAAATCTGACGGCATATCTGCCAAAGCATTTAGAGACATTTATGTAATAGTAAAAGTAATATTTATTTAAACAAGTAACAAAGTAATTTTGAAATAATTGTCGTACATTTCGTGATAAGATTTACATCTGCACCTGGACGTGGGCCCTAGTCAGATGGTGGTCAAACCACTGTGAATGAAAAGCAACGTCATTCACGCTCTAGGAAGCCGAAGACTGATTTTAGCAACAGGTCTTTCCTAGTTGCAATTTCAAGGGTTCCAAAGAAGGGTTACAAACTACTACTCCTTGCTAAAGAGCTGGAGACGATCCAACTCCTGGTCCAGGCGAGATGATCCTAGCAACAATAATCAGTTCATGCTTTGGGGCGCAAAACCACAACCACCACGATACTTTCGATGGGCCAACCTCAATAATCAGCCAGAGAAACAGCTAAAAGTCTAAAGAGACAATTAGTGGAAACTCTGGGGCTTACTGATTCCCGTGAAAATAACGTGGAGCTTCCAGTTGACTACCTGCTTGCCTTCAAGGCAATGAGCTGCCTTATACCCCTAGCAGCACAGGTCTAGATAGTCAAGTATTCTATAAAGACCGATAAATGTGCCCCTGGGGGGGATAATTATCGTACAATAGTCACAACTTTTTATAAAAATTCAAAATATCAAATATTCAACTCCTAAAAGTAGAGCTTAAAACTCCTCCAAAAATCATAGGCCGCTAATACTTTAATTAAATTGAAGTAAATTTATGTTAAAACATTTTTCACTCTAATGTATTCTAATTTAGATAAAAAACAAAAAAAGAAAAAGAAAAACGTTGCAGGTGGTTTATTCCAAGTTTTCATTCATTTTCTGTAAAACTTATTTTATTTGCTTTTTCATTATCTTTTGGATATAATTTTATTTTTAAAATAATTTTGCTATACACTTTTCACTTTTTCAAATTCGTTTGCTGTGTTGTGCTGTTTTTGTGTTCAACGATATTCAATGATCATTATCACTGCCATTATTTATTCATTCACTCACTCAAAACTATTTTTATTTTTATTATTTTGCTAGCAATACGAATGAAGTTTAAACTTTTTTTCAATTTATAGTTCCTGTATTGGAGATAAATTATTTGATGATTTTTGGTTTAAGTATTATTTTATATTGCAAGTAATTTTTAAAACACACGTACAATTACAGTGATTCAAATTGAAAATCTTACATGTATTTTTATACATTTTGTTTTAATAAAATGAAATTAGATATAAAAAGATTATACATTAAATGTAAAAAAAAATACTTTAAAGTAGAACATAAAAAAATCAATAAATTAGTTAAGGCCGAATTATAACTATTTTTATAGGGCAATACAAAATGTTTAACAAGCGCTTGGGCATAATTTTAAACTTCCAACCTGTTTAAGAACGGCAGGTTAAACGAAGGCAAATAGAAAGGTAGTTTTTAGGCGAAATCAGTTTCTATTATACGGAATTTTTTTTTTTTATACTTAAGTAGGAAATTATCAGAGAAGAAAATCGATAAATATGATTTACATTTAAATATTTGATTTTTACAAAGAGCTATGTAGTATGTGTTACAAAAATTTCACGGCTTTGGCTTACATATCATTTACCGAAACTGTTGAACTCTTACCCATAATCCTCTGGGCCAAAAGCTATTGATTATTTGTTTGATAAATAAACTTATAGATTTTAAACAGCTGAAAATTTAGTTCCAGCGAGTACACAGACTTCTTAGTACCTGCAAACATACTTATATAGGACAAGCTGGACGAACATTAAAAACAAGTTTGTGGACAAACCTGTTTCGGCTTTATCAGTTCAGAGTATAGATAGAACACTGAAGATGGCACATAACCAAAACCGGTTTGTTCCTAATAATAAAAATTCGTTCAGTCAAACTTCAGCTAAGAACTAAAATTGTCACATTTTGTAAAGTTTACTGATGCACAGTGGAGGAGTAGGCAAATAAATGGAAATAATTGTGTAGTTTCTAAATGGCTAGACCATAAACCTAAGTGTAAGCTTCAAATTCTTAGGGAACGCGTAACGCAAAACATTAAAATAGCGCAAATCGGATGTTAGAAAAATTAAAATAATTCTGAAAGTCTTATTTGTCCTCGGATTAAGGAAATTCTAAGCTTATTAAGCTCTATATATTTAGACATTCTTCACCAATTTAAAATAATTTCAAAACAAGATGTTACATTTTAAACAATGTGACTTCTAAAAAAGATGAGATAAGCATATGGTATATCAAGGTTTAGATAATTTGTTCTTGACTTGAAAGGTGTACATAATATTTACTTATTAATCTAATTGCGTTTTTGTGAAAACTATATTCACTTTTATAACTTTAAACTTGTACTATTTTACCTCTTCTGTAGTTGTGTTAGGTTTCAATACAATCACATTAGCCGTTATAGAAGCTGCAGAATTATTACACTTCTTTGCCAAACCCTCCACTCTGTGTTTACAGTTGATTGTAGAAACAAATGTAGCAATTTTTCAGTACAATTTAAAAAAAAATAAATTCTAAAATTCTTTCTCTTACGGCTCAGAAGAATCTTTTAATGTGCAAGTGGTTTCTTTTAATTTAATGAATACACGGTTTGTGTATTTTTAAGTTTATACATAATACGATTACGATATTGTCTGGTAAACCTTTAATTTAAAATTTTTGCTCTAGCCCTCAAAGTAAACTACTCTCGAAGAAAAATTTAAAGTGTTTTTCAATTAGTTTTCAGAAAATAAGGCCAATGAGACATCTTCTTTAGGGGTAACCCATAATTTAATTTGTGTTCGAAAGTGTTGTTGCACCTGTTACTACGGGTGATATAGGTATTACGGAATCGGAAGTTCTTGATGTTCTTGGCATGAAAATTCTGCCTTTTCAGGTTTCTAAGGAAGCTTTTAAGTGCCTCGGTTTTCTACTTCACTTCATCTGATCTTTGTACTATTTATACCACCTATATCCGTCCAAAGATGGAATATAACTCTCATGTATGGGCCGGCATCCCAATGTCTATTTTAGAGTTGCTCGACAGCTTATAGGAGAGGGCCAAGAGGCTCATTGTTGACGGTAAGGTATTCAACTCTATTGATTCCCTAGATCATCGATGAAATGTAGGTTGTATTTTACCGTTGTATCGTATCTACAATGGTAAGTACTTTAACGAAATTAAGGAACTTTTTTCCGAAACTTGTACATTTTTGCATTTGACTCGATTTTCGTTGAGAGCGCATCCGTTTGTTGTCGCTTGGCTAGTGAATAGCACTATGCATTACAGAGAAAATTAGTTGGCAGAACAGTTCGTATGTGGAAAAAACTTCCTCCAGAGGTCTTTCCTGTCACTTGAAATGCGGGAAAATTCAAATCGAATGTGCACAAACACTACTCCTTCTTTCCTCCTCTCCATAACCTATTTTCCTAGTTCTGGTACAATGCACTGCATGTGTAGGGGTCATCCCCTAAGTACTGGTTCGAGCGAAAAAAAAACTCTTCATTTCTACTTTTTTTCTTAATTCTTGCCGTTATTATGGTCATAGTAATACACATCCTCTATAAACTTCAAAATTTGTATAACAGCTCTAAAGATTTATCCATATAAGTCAAAATTAAGACCCTATGGCAACACCTTTCAATTTTTAGCTTTATTTGTAATTTTTGCTGTTTTACTTTATAACAGTTAAATTGATATTCGAACAGAATTTAAAACATTGTGTAAACAAAAAGTTATTTTATTATTTGGAAACATTTTTAAGTTAGTCTACGTTAATTTGTGCTAGAATCCTTTAAATTTAAATATTTTATAAGACTATTATTATTCAAATTTTTTTTAAATCTGTTACTATGGGGAAAGCATACCCATATAGCCATTTCATTTAGCGCTTTAGTGTATTTTAAAGGAATCTAGCCCAAATTTACGTAGATTAACTTAAAAATGATTCAAATAATTACATCCTTTATTTCCATTGCATGTGCGCACGTTGCCATTTTTGAAAACATTTTTTTCCAAATATTTTTTATTTTCTTTATTTTTCAAATTACATATGAATGGCTTCCAAAGGAAACACTTGTGAAGAAAATATGAAAATAGTTAACTGTTAACTGTGCTTTTGTACAAAAGTATTTTTGAGTTTTGTTGTCTTTCGTTGTGCTGGTGAAATAAATTTCTTATTTAATCAATTTGGATTGAGATATAAGATTCTTGAGTTTTCTATTCAAAATTTGGGGTAAAATCCACTGAGCAGTATGGTTATGCTGTCCCCCATAGCAATAATCTGTAATATAAATATAAGTCGGGTTTTCCATCCTGACGCTATAACTTCAGAACGCACGCTCCGTGAGATTTATAAAAAAGAAATTTCAGGAAAAATTTCAAGAGAATAGCACGAAAACAGGAAAATTCTCTTTTCACATACAGCGCCATCTCTGATACATAGCATGTACTACAATGGCACCAGTACGTGGTGTGTGAGTATCCCTCATGAAAATAAGTACGTTTCATTTTATGTAGATGACGCCATATACTGTTCAACCTAGAAATGATGAATATTTTTATTTGCGACTGCTGTTGGTAAAAACACGTGGACCAAAATCATTTGCGCATTTCAAAACTGTGAATGGCCACCAATGCCAAACATATCGAGAAGCATGTCAACTATTGGGTTTGCTGGAGAACGATTAACACTTGCGGGTTCAGTTGTTTCATCAAATGCGTACCAAATACGAACGCTGTTCGCTTTTATCATCACCACATGTTTCCCTTCACAACCAATTCAGTTATGGAACAAATGCAAAGACGACACATGTGAAGATATCTTGCATCCCTTGCGCATTCGAACGAATAATCCCGACATGCAAGTAACCGATGAAATATATAATGAAGGATTGATTCTGATTTAGGATCAATGCTTGACTATTGCAAACAAGTTACTGATTGAAGTAGGAATGATTGCGCCAAATCGATCGATGCACGATGCACTCAACCAAGAATTAAATCGAGAGCTGCAATACAACGTTGATACATTGCAGGAATTCGTTTGAAATAATGTGCCGTTGCCGAATGAACAGCAAAAAATAATATATGAAACATTTATGCAAGCGGGTTATAAAAATACTGGTGGTCTATTCTTCCTGGACGTACCTGGAGGAACAGGGAAAATATTTGTCATATCATTGATTTTGGCCACTATTCGATCAAGATTTCACATAGCTTTGGTGTTAGCATCATCTGGTATTGCGGCGACTCTTCTAGACGGCGCGGTCGTACTGCACATTCTGCGCTTAAGTTGCTACTCAATTTAAACACAATTGATACTCCAACATGCAATATTTCCCGATTCAGTACAATGGGAAAATTGTTGATGCAATGCAAGCTCATTGTTTGGGATGAGTGCACAATGGCACACAAGAAATCACTTGAAGCACTTAACTTCACATTGAAGGATGTTCGGCGAACTAACAACATCTTTGGCGGCTTGATGATATTGTTGGCAGGCGATTTCAGGCAGACGTTGCGAGTAATTCCCCATGCAACGTCTGCATATGAATTGAATGCTTGCCTGAAGGCATCACCTTCGTGGAATAACGTAAAAACATTATCGCTTACCACTAATATGCGAATTCAACTTTAAAATGATCAAAGTGCTGCACAATTTTCCAAGCAATTGTTAGCTGTTGGAAATGGAAATGTCCCAGTTGATGCAACAGCTGGGTTAATTACTATTACCAACGACTTTTACCGATTTGTAGACTCTCAATTAGCTCATATTGAAAATGTTTTCGCAAACATTAGTGAGAATTATCAGAATCATGCTTGGTTAAGTAAGCAATTCTCGCCCCAAAAAATTTCACTATTCACTGTTCCATGAAAAATCGATGGCGATTTGGTAACATAGAAATCCGTTGATTCCATAACAAATCCCGATGATAAATTATCCAACGGAGTTTTTGAACTCTCTGGAGTTACCAGGATTTCCACCACATAACTTGCAACTCAAAGTTGCTTCATTTATTAGGATATTGCGTAATTTGAATCCACTGCGACTTTGCAACGGTAATCCACTTGCGGTGAAAAGACTTATGCCGAATTTGATTGAGGCAACCATTATTAATGGAAAATATGCAGGTGAAAATGTATATATTGCTCCAATACCAATGATTCCGACTGATCAATGAATGGGAATGATCAAGTCAATGGGAACACTTCAAACGATTGCAATTTCCGGTTCGCTTTGCGTTCGCAATGACAATTAACAAGTCGCAAGGCCAATCGCTTAGTGTTTGCGGAATAAATTTAGAAAATCATTATTTTTTACATGGGTAGCTATACGTTGCGTGTTCACGAGTTCGGAAACCATCTGCTTTATTTGTGTTAACGTCAGACCAAAAAACAAAATATGTGGTTCACGAAAGAGCACTTCAATTAAACGGTTAATTTGCGTACACGTATAACGCTTCGATTCAGTATTTACTTTGGATTCACTTTCATTTTTTACTTAGAGAAGTTCAACTAAATTCCACTTCATTTTTATAATCGAAATGAATTCATTATTGGTGTGCAATGAAATAAAATTTTTCTTTTTATAAAAAAAAAAAATAATTTTTCTTTCTCCTTTAATCCCCAAACGACATGTTACAAAAAACGAAGCCATCTGGTGGCAAACGTGGTGAACGTTCGCCGGGTTTGCTAGTCTTAATATATATAGTTCTACTGTACGTGTTGTGACTGAACTCCTCCTAAGCGGCTGAACCGATTTGCATACATTTTTTTGTATGCATTTAGGTGGCGCCCTGGGTGGTTTAGATTTACAATTCGGTCCAATTGGACAAAGGGGCGTCATACCTCCCATACAAACCACAAATTAAAAATCTATTATTTTTGCTCTGTATAACGGTATTTGCACAAAATTTGGTACGTCAGTTTGGTGTGCAGTTTTTAAGTGCAGCTGCAAATATGAGCGGGATTTCATAAAAACGCGTGGTACTTCCCATACAAATCTTCTTTATGTATATAATTCTACTGTACGTGTGTATGTCACTGAATAAATTTGTTTTGCATGCGTTTTGGCTGCCACCTTGGATGTTTAACATTCACAAACCAGCCCGGCAGATGGCGCTGCAATCGGATCTAGGTTATTCAACTACACTGCAACTACACGACTGGATCGACTTGAATGAATTTTTGTGTAATCATTCATTCAATGCATTTAATTTTTTTTGTGCGCTGTGTTTTGATATTATATGGTATATTGAGCATTGTTAATATACACACGCCTCCAATGGGCATTGGCGGATGACGGTGAATGGCACAAAGTAACATGGACTCGATTACTGCCGCCGCACAGTGGCTCAGAATCAATTTTCATTGGCCAAAACATATATTTTTTGACATGGATTCTTAAAATTTTTATGCCATCAGAAAAGAAATAGATCAGAACTTGGGTAGCCAAAAAATTTTGGCAAAATATTTACAGTAGTATGCGTGGCATGCTGCTAAATGCAAAAAATTTAAGTTAATTTAGAAATAAAAAAAATGTATAATATTTGACCTCATATTATTTAGGATTTCTTAAAAACTGTTATTGATAATAGGCTGCGTTTTTTTGTTATGTTGTGGACTGTTGTTTTTCACAAATGGTTTTTGAACATCATGTATAATTTGTAGTTAGGGTATTATAAAATAAATTTGGAACCACTATATATTCGTAAAATATGAAGCTTAACAGTGTATAACTTGAAGTATAGAAAAGTACAAAAAATCGAAACTAAAGAAAGGCAACAGTGTTTTCTTTAAGCCTATATATACTTTTGCACCAGCCCGGACCCGCCCGTAGAAAATTTTTTTTATTTTAATGAAAATACTCAAAATTTTACAAACAAAATTCTATTGAAATTGCTAGTAAATTTACTTTAGAGATTATTCACTGACATAAATACAAATTGCAGATAGCAAAACGTAGGGAGAAAGAGAGGAAAATTATTAGTGGTATAAATATTTCTTTAAATGGTTGAAAAACTTCCTAGAATTTATCATGCATTTTTGCACCTGCTAAAAATTATAGGAAAAAATGTTTAAAATTTATTTCAGTAAAGTATAGATATATAAAGTACAATTTATATCCATCATATCATCACATAACTGCAGCTAAAAAGAAACGTTATCCTCCAAAGGAGTCTATCAAAATCACATCAATTTCGGCACAGTTACAACTGCAAGCTCTACTTGATGATACAGCTAAAAGGTTGCTACAATCACTTAAAGGAAGTGAGTTGAAAAAAATCTAAACTGCAATTTGACTCTTTTTATTTAAAGATACTTCTCTAGCATTCAAAATCAATGGAAAGTGAATCATTCGGACCTACATGCCGAAGCTAAGGTATTGCTACAGGACAGAAATAATACAGAGCAGAATATAGAATATTTACAGGAAATATTTCAGCAAAATGAATAATAATTATGATTTGCATTTAATATTTGAATGAAATAAGGTATACAAATATTATTATTAAATAGTTATTCATTTATTTACAATCTATTTATGACTATAAATAAATATATAATTAAATAAAAATTAAATTACACTGTTTTATTTTAAAATTGACCAAAAACTAGAAAATATGTAAGCATTGTTAAGCATAATTTTAAGTGCAGCGCGTTGTACCGACCTTAATAAAACCTAAAGCTTAAGATGTTATCTATTGACTACAAAAAGAATTTCTAAAAAATCATTGTTAATTAAAAAGTTACAGAGTTTTAACCAATGAAATACGATTCTGAGCAACTGTGCGCCGGGGGCATCGAGCTTATTTGATTGCGCTTCTTCTTTGCGATATCAAAAATTCGTTCCCAATGGGTCGGCTAGTATATTAATTAAATATTTATGTTTAAAGGAATTTAAGGAAAAAATTAACGTATGCTGAATTGATGGTCAGCGAATAAACATATGTGAGGAATAATGAAAGAAACAAAAAAAATGTTTTGGGCAATGATAGATTTCATTTGACCAAATTATTATTGATAACCTATCAAGTCCTATCGTATTCTTAGGTACAAATTTATTTTGTTAAATATATGTATGATGTTTAATGAATATTGCATTATATTTGTCTAGTGTCTAATTTTTCTAGTTTTCTTTTTGAAGCGCCCGCAAATATATGTAAATACACTCTACTTAATTTAAGGTGTCTGTCTACGACGGTTACATGGTTAAAAGCTTAAATGCATAAAATCCACATCTTTATGGGAATACCTCTTAATTTGTGATATCATCATAGCAAATAGCTTAAGGAAATTTGGATTTTAACTCTCCATTTTATAATTTCTTTTTGTAGTCTTCTAAATAAAAAAAGACGATTTTCAAAATCGATACAGTTTTGAAGTAACAAACCTTAAATAAATGCACACAAATTAATTTTGACGTTGTTTGAAAACTGATTAAGGTTTGTTCGACTTTCATTTTGAGTAACCGTGTATACATATCTTACACATAGCGAAATTATTGTAAAAAGTTATTTATTTCTGTAGATTTTCACAAGTTGTCATTTATATTTTTTTTAAAGTTATTTTTTATTTTAATTTAGTTTGCTCATTTATAGTGTTATTTTATATGAGGTGTATGTACTATATTTAATTTTTTTTTAATTTTTCCTCTTTGGAGTTTATGCTTTTGTTTTCTGTTAGGTTACTCAATAGTTCGCCCTAGATTTTTGACTCACGACATTCAAGTTAAAAATATCAAATATGCACTAGCAACAAAAATAAAAACTCCAACTACAACACTAACCAAAACTTCATGTTTAGTTAAATACAACAATTGTGGGATACATAAGTTTCTTTTGTTCATTTTACTATAGTAGATTTTTCAAGTTGTTTTTGGCATTTCTCTTTTTTTTTCTTTAACTTTTGTATTATAATGCTTTAGCGTTTATTTATGGCAAATTTTAACCCCCAGATATAAAATACATAATTAATAATAAGAAATATGTTACTTTAAGTCATAAACAAAGATGATAATTTGGAGGTTGTTGGTGGAAAATACCTGCATCACTGAATTTAATGTGGGAAATTCGTTAAAAATAATTCCATTTGTTATATTGTTTGTTTTGTTTGTTACTTGAATTTGAAATTGATTAAAGGAACAATGTTATATTTCTTAATATTTCATAAAGGTTTAAAGGCCTTGATAAAAACCTTTCTGAAAATAAAAACAAAAAAAAATATTTTTAAATAAGATCAGTAATATTTCAAATATCGCATTTTATTTAAGAATAAGAGTTCTCAAAACAAGCATTTAAAAATTAAAATTATACATTTAATAGTTAATGATATCGAAAGATTTAATTTAGAGACTACAACCAATTCTAATTTCCTCTATGTAAAAAACTGTCTTCTTAGTGAAGACAAATGTTTAAAGGCCCAACTATATTATGCATATACTGGCTTAAGGCAACTTAAGCAACTGTGCAAATACCTAATAATCATATGTGGCAAACTATAATGTACTTAACAAAACTTATTGTCAAATGCCATTTGCTTAAGCACACTACCAAACTAATCGCACATTCCGTACGGAAGCAGCTGTTTTGAATTGTGTTGTAGATACTTTCGTAAACAAATTCAAATGGAGGGCAAACAATATTTTATCTGAATTTAATAGAAAATTTACAAAGAAAAAATAGCTTATATGACAAAAGAGACGCGTTTTATTATAACGGCAATTCAAAAAAATGAGGGCCTTTACAAATTTTATTTTCTTCTCCATTTTTTTAACACACAATTTGCAATAAACTCAATGATGCACACATTTGCATTTTTTTAGTACTTTTGGTTCAAATAATACATACAGCGATTTATGTGTAATTTTTCTTTCGTAAATTTCTTAAAACTATTAACAAAAAATTATAAATTTATATAAGAATAGTATTAAGTATACAAAATATGATTATTAAACGCCTTTTTGCTAATAAATTTTATTTCTTTAGAACGAAATTATTTTTTTGCCAAAGTACGAATAAAACAAATGTGCAACTGTGCATAATAATTTCTATATTCATGTAAGTACAATATAGCCACGTCAAAGTCTTCAATGATTCGCTTTAGCATTTGAAAGAGTTTTCATTCAATTTTTGACATTAGCTTAAGCCAGCTTATGCATATTATAACTGGGCCTAAAAACTTTTAACCACACAACACGATATCTAGGAAGCGGGGGTGCGGAATACAAAGCAAATTGCAATATTTCATCATTTTCAAGGTCAGGTTAGCAAAAAAAAATTGTATTATATACGGAAAGACAAAGGTAGTCTTCACATTCCATGTTATTACCTAAATGCCGCAGTCACAACCCTCCAATTAAGGTGCATATACATATTAGTTCAAAAACGCTGATCTATAGAAATGTTAGTTAAAATTTAAGAATGTTTTGGCTGTATAATTATTTCATAGAACGTTTAAAATCAATTGAAAATTTTATCTTGGACTGAAAAAACGCCAATATCATCAATATCTTTTTATTCCAAAAGGTTCTTAGAAGTATAAAAAAATCGAAATGCAATAGTTTAAACCCCTGCGTGCTTTAAATATTAAAGTACATCAATAATATTTTCTGTTGATGCATTAGAGAATGCCTGAAATTGGCTGAAAGCTGAAATTGAAAAGATGCCACCTGTATGGAAAGGAAAAAAAGGGGAAGCAAAAAAAAAAAAACTCAAAAGCGATTATTTCGAAAAAATAGTTGTGATAGGTTTAAAAATACATTCTAAGTTTTAGTTGATTTTTGGTACGAAAGTAAAGTATTAAAACTTGTTCAAAGAGTTTGTTTTGCACAAAGTCTTATATTTTGAGTTACATTTAGAACTTATACTTATTAAAAACTTAAATTTAGTCAGGTAGGGCGAAGCTTTGGCCTCCCGAAAGCCAATATTTTAAATATCAAAAATCAATCAAAAACATTTCAGTTTTCTTACACTAATAGCCAACAAATTACGCTATTATAGATAATTTGTTTCGTTTAAAAACCTGGTATAACAAGAGAGTTATAGATGTTTAAAAATCAAAAATTTACTAAGAAATTTCTCATTTTGGCAAAATACTGAAAATGCCCATTTTGAATCACCCTGTTCAGTGTGATATAGTTAAAATAAAGTTTTAAAAAATTGAAATGAAAAAAACGACTTTTGGCCGCCTTCTCGTAAAATTATCCACCGTGCGCCGGAGTGACAGCATTCATGGTGTGAATGGATGTGCGCGCTAAATACAAATGTTAAACAAATTAATAGTTCGAATAGTTAGAATCTCGCTGGAATCATAAACTGTTGCGGTGAAAGTAGCTGCGTCAGTTTATTAAAGGGCATGTTAAGTAAACAAAAAATCGTTGGAACAAGAAATTGAGAATAAATAAAGTGCCACAGCTGAATATGACTTAAGCGGGCGATTCACCAACCAACATTATTTTTCGGTTCATTTATAAGAAAATCTAGCATTTAACATGTGAGAAAAATGCAATTTAAAATTCAATTTGAATTGCAATTTTATGAAATCTTTTAAAAGGTGGGTGATCTGCATACGCTTATCTATCACATATATCCCACCTTTAATTTTTTATGTAGGAATTATTTTGATTTCAGAAATCAGAAGAAAATGAAAGCTATTGAATTTGTCTATTGATTTATCATGCCATGACTGACTGTGAATTACAATCCTTAATTGATGATTTCGTTTTGTATGACAGCTTTAAAGTCAAATAGAAATAATTTCTGTGCTCGAATAGATAAAAATCAAAAAGTAACAGATAATTTTGCTTAAAAAATAAAAATTTGAAATTTACTTTTTTTTTTATATCCAAAAACACAACTGTTGCACTTGATTTTAATGAAAATGATTAAGTTCCGTATGTCGGTACATAAATTTTACCTAAAAAACTTATGAGTTTATTAAGGAGTCAAAAATAAATAAAATCAAAACGGAATATTTAATTCTCTTTTAGTATTTGATTAAAAAAAAAGCAATCCAAAAGAGGTAAGTGCTTACGAAAATATATATATGTAAGATTAATATTAAACATTAAATTAATATGCAAATCGCGGAATTTTAAATACCGGTTCACTTCTTTAAATGTACACAATCAGAAAATTGTTTGTGTGGGGTTGGTGTATTAAGCTGAAAAACTTATTTTCAAAAAGTATCGAAAACCATGTACAATTCAAATTTCTCGATTAGCCAAATATTAAATTTGCTGCAACTTAATTAAGTATTCAATAATCGTTCGCATTGTTCTTAACAGCCAACAATTTAACGATCAATAAGTATGAAAATAAAAAAAAATAAACAAAAATGGGTATGAAACTTTTTTCAAACCAAAATTGCTGTTGTTTCATTTTTGCTTAAAAAGTCTAATAAAAACAGCAGCAATTCGTGACCAGATCTATCTATCAGACATGCTAGCAAGTTAAAAATATTGACTAAATATACATACAGAGATATATTGAAACATACATACATACATACATTCTACTTTGCACTCTCATTAGTGTATGAGAACATGACTCGTTGCCCAATAACATGGTGATACCTATTGGATTTTTAGCCATTAGACAAAGAAAAATACAATAATAGAGTGCTTATGAAGAGTAAATGAAAATGATTTGCGTACTAAAACACACATATATTTATATATTATGCAAATAATTATACATATAAGTATGGATAAAGACTTGCAAATATGATAACATATTTTTTTTATTTTACTTCTATACCGATTTCGTAGTCATTGTTTAAGTACTGATGGTGCCATAATGTGAGCATTTAATTTAGAAATATGCACCTTTAACATTTAAATTCTAATATTTAGTTTAATAATAATAGCCACATTTATGTTTAACCTAGTTTTTAAATAACTTGACATTATTCCAATCATTGGACTTTTATAAAAATAATTTTTCCCAACAAACAAATAAATTAATTACACAATTTCCTGTACGTTCTCATAAGGAAATTGCTGTCAGAGGTTTTTGTTATTAATTTAATGTAATAAATATCATTTCGTTATGCTCAGTTTTTCTCGTACTAAAAATTTCGTAAAGAATTATTATTGGTGTCATCATGTATGTCAGTTCTCATTGCTTAGATGAAGTTTGATTTGGTACAAAAATTTTTTTTTGGAAGCCTTGCATTTAAAGAAAAAAATAATTATTGTTGATTTGTTTTTTTGTTTTTTTTTTTTTTTTTGGTGGTGGAATCCTGGGAGAGCTGTTGGGTCTATTATAATTCCTTTTACTGTTCTGCCTTGCTCTATTTGTTACTATATCTATATATATAAAAATTAAGCCCAAATAGGTGTCCGTTGCCAGTATTTGACGAGATGCATCGTCGGATTCCCACCAGTATTTCGTAATGGTCATTCGCTGGTTTGCATCTTTGTTTCATTCGTTTACGCACAATAGTACGTCCACAGTGCGCGTTTGAAACAAGACAAATTTTTCAAAAAAATCATAATCATGTTCATAGCAAGTAGATGTGCAAACAAATAGAGAATTTTGTTTTCCATATTTTGTTGCGTGTATGTGTGTGTGTGTGTGATTTACGTGTTCAATTGCAAAATGATCCATCAGCCGAACGTTTTTCAAATCAATTGTTAGATATTGGGAATGGCGCAATTCGAATTGACCCCACTACAAAAATGATTACGCTTCCAGATAATTTTTGCCACTTTGCACAATCAAAACAAAAATTGGTCACAAACGTATTTCCCAATATTGCACAAAATTTTAGAAACCATAATTGGTTGGGGGAAAGAGCTATCTTAGCTGCGAAAAATGCAGATGTTTCGGATATCAATGTGAAAATTTTGAATGGCATTCGCGGGCAAATTTTTACCTACAAATCGGTTGACTTTGTTACCAATCAAGACGATGTTGTAAATTATCCAGTCGAATTTTAAAATTCGCTTGAGTTACCTAGACTGCCGCCCCACCGCCTACAAGTGAAAGTTGGTGTTCCAATTATTTTGCTTAGAAATATCTGCCAGCTACGACTTTGCAATGGGACACGTTTAGCAGTCAAAAAAGTCATTAAAAATTTTGATTGAAGCAAAAATTTCAAAAGGAAAATATAAGGGCGAGAATGTGTTGATACCACGCATTCCTATGATTCCTCCAGATTTGCCGTTTGATTTTAAACGGCTTCATTTCCCCATACGTGCTGTTTTTGCAATGATCCCTGCTTTTCGCACGGTCAATTATATGTACCATGTTCACGTGTTAATAAACCAACTGCTTTGTTTGTCTATACCCCGAACCAAAATCAATCGAAGAATGTCGTAAATGTAAAAGCATTGTAATACAATAAGACGTTTTATATAAGAACACATAAATATTGAATTATGAAAAATATAAAATTATTTAAAAAAAACATAAAAACGAAAAAAAAAAAGAATTGTGTTCTTTCTGATTAATTTTTTTGAACGCTTGAATTTTTTGGCCCTCACAAAAAAGAACACTGCAGATTAAAAACAAACCACAAATGACTTGCAAAGCAGTAACGAGCACGCTAGTATTATATATAAACTTCTGCTGGGTTTTAAAAGAAATTAAACAAATAATCTTTCGTGATTAGTCGCTACTAATGTCATGATTTTTTGCAAAATTTTATCACCGATTCATCCTACAAGTATTTCGGAACTTTCATGAAGTTCGCCTAGTTTGCTAGAAGAATAGCATAAGAGCCTTTCAGGTAAAATATCCAAATGCGGTATTTCAGGCTTTAAACACGTCGCTATTCTTAATAATTTATTTGTTTTTGGGTTAACTAAAGTATTACTGGGGCACCGGGACACTGGGACACTTAACAAATTCGTAAAAAAGAAAAGCAGACAGTCAAACCGGCCGTAGTTCCGATTAGAAAAAAGTAAATACATAATTCTTTTGCAGCCCCGGTAGATTGATTGGTTAAGTAAAGCTTGATTAGACCCACATTTTTTCTGGTATTCTTTGCTGGCACAACCGGAAAGCACACAACTTTGTTTATCAGTTCTTTTATTATTTTCATTTATACACAGCTTTTTGTGGCTCTTTTTGTTGCCTTAACTTAATTTAATTAAATCTTGAAACCTCATTATTGCTGCTGCTGGGAAGTGTGCGATGCAGTTTTAAAAAAATTTTCTATTCCGGTTGGAGTTAAAGCGTTAAGAATTCTTTAGACTTCTTTTTATAGTAATAAAAATCTTTTAAATATTCGAGTACAATATTCTGCAGTGATGGGCGAAACATTATAAAACACTAGCAACTAGTATAGAAAACTGAACGTATAACATAACAACAACTATTATATGTGAGATCTAGAAGATTCTTGAATATTCGAGACAACATGCGCAATAAATATAAAAGGGCCAGCCAAATAATCAGCAATCAGTAAAAGTGTAAATCTCGTGACGTAAAGTATAAATTGTGAAGTAAAATTATAAAGTTGTTAACGTACAGTTTTATTTGTGTAATTAAAATAATAAAGTGTAAAAGTAAATATAAGTGCAATAATAAAATGGTCTAAGTTTTTTACCCACATAAATGTCAATCGAAAATAGAAAGAGAATAATTGATTCGGAATGTCGAGTATTTCAAGAAGAGTGGACATGGAAGTACTTCTTTATGGAATATAACCAAAACCCTATTTGTCTTATCTGCCAAGAACCGGTTGCTGTACTAAAGGATTATAATTTTGCTAGGCACTTTAATTCAAAACAGGAATTGAAAAGAAAAATATCTCGTCAGCAAATGTTTTTTAAAAATCAAAGAAGTATCGAGCGATCCTCCACGTTAGCTGGTCACATTGTTGCCTATAAAATAGCAAAAAGTAACAAACCGTTTTCTGAAGGAGAATTTATTAAGGATGTGTTAATTAGCATTGGAAAAGTATTATGCCCAGAAAAGGTAAAAGATTTCGAATCTATAGGGCTGTCACGTAGAACGGTCACAAAAAGAATTGAAGCGATTTCTTCTAATTTAACCAATCAACTCGATGGACGTTTAAAAAAGTTTAAGTATTTTTCAGTCACTATGGACGAGAGTGTTGACAGGAGTGATACAGCCCAACTTCTAATTTGTATCAGAGGAGTCGATGAAAACTTTGTAATAACCGAAGAACTTGCTTGTTTGAGATCTTTAAATGGGAAGACGACAGGAAAAATAATTTATGATGAATTTAGAGAGGGGATGGAATCTCTTAATACCCCAATTTCCAAATTAATTAATTTAACAACTGATGGAGCACCTAACATGGTGGGAAAAAATACGGGGTTTGCAGGAGTTTATAAAAGTCAGAATCCTGAAAGCGAAACAATATTTTTACATTGTATAATCCACCAAGATGTTCTTTGCAAGGCTACCTTGGATATTAACCACGTACTTAATATTATTTTAAAATTAATTAATACCATTCGAGCCCGTGGTTTGTTACATCGACAATTTCAAGAGTTTTTATCGGAAGTTGATACAGAATTTTCAGATGTACTTTATTACAGAAAGATCAGGTGGCTGAGTTGTGGGCATGCATTCTCGCGAGTTTGGAGTCTTCTCGAAGAAATTAAAGTTTTTCTAAAAACCAAAACTGAAATTTGGGATGAGTGGGAAATATTGGAGGATAAGAATTTGTGCATCGATTTGGCTTTTTTCGCGGATTTACTCGAGCACTATAATGAACTGAACAAGAAATTACAGGGAAGAAATCAATTTATAGATGAAACTTTGGGAAAAAATGATTTGACTCATACTTTGAGGCCTGTGAGTGCAGAGAAGTTAAAAGTCTTTTCACAATCTTTATTAAAACTGTAAATTATATATAAATTAATTTTATTAATTTTATTTTATTTTTATAAAATTAATTTCCTGAAGAAGCTTTCCAGCGAAATTTAAAAAAATATACTGTTAAATTTATTTAAAAAAGACCGCTACTAAGATTAATAATTATTTATTTAACAAAAACGAGGTCGAATAAAAATAATAATCATTTTTTAATTAAAAATGCCAAAATTGTGTCATAAAAATTGTGATTTAAGGGAATTTCGCAAAATTAAAATCCTGTCAATGATTACGTATTCGTATTCACTAGCTGGAAACTTGGCTTTGAATAAAGTAACAATCATATAAACGTATATACGTATGGTTGAAAAACTGGTTTGTAAATAAAACATCGCGAATCCGGGTCTTGAGACAACAACAGAATATTGAGGAGTATATGGCTGCTCTAGTTAAAAGTAAATTGGTTGGCTCGAACATTATCACAGCAGACTATTGTGATGTGGACAACTACATCAAGTTATTAAAGCGCAAGTGAGTGCCAATCTAGCAACAGTAAAATAAAAGGCAACAAATAGCTAAATAAAAAAATAAACCAAAGATTGTTGGTGTTTGCAATTATTACATTTGAAAAGAAAAAGGCGTATCAATAATAATAATACTTGCAAACGTTTTGAAATATTCGTATGTCCCAGCAAACGATGCAACGGTATAATATTTCCCCACGCAATGAAATTTATTAAGGGTAAGTTGGAAATCTTTACATATTTTATTACAAATATACATGTATTTGATAATAATACGAATCGTATTGTTATTTTATGAATGCCCTTATTTGTTATTCAGATATTTTTATATTAGCTTTCGTATTTTTATTTATCATATGCTTGAGAGTGATTACGAATTTACCTAAGTTTTTGTAAGAGTATTTTATTAATTGTTAACAAGTAATTTATAATTACTCGGAATCATTTTTAATATAAGCAATTTTATTTCGTGCTTGATTCCTTTAAATAAATATTTCATAATATTCTCACAAAATATTTATTACAAAAATTTTTATTAAAAAATAAACATCTTATGATATTCTCATAAAACATTTATTCAAATAAAAATAAAAATATTTGAAATATATTGTATAGAATCAGTTTGACTTTGGATATAAGACTCTTAAGTTTTGCTATACAATATTGGGGTAAAATTCACTGATGAGCTACTTGAGCAATAGTGAAATTGCAATATGGATGTGCTCTCCTCCATTACAATACATTTCAAAAATTTTTGTAATATTTTGTGAGAATATCAAGAAATATTTATTTAAAGGAATCAAGCACAAAATAAAATTGCTTATATTAATTGTTAACGTAATATTATTGTTAACGTAAATATTGTTTTTCGGGTGCAAGGAAAAAAATAAAAAATGGGAAATATTAACGCAAGTTTCGCTTCCTCAGAAACTAATTAAGAAATAAATAATTGTTAGATACTTTAAGTTTAACTTTAAACAATTTCTAACGTAAAATATTTTTTTTATAGTTTTTATTTAAAACTAGCGAATTCGACAGATTTCGTCCTGTCTAAATTTAAATAAATTTGTTTGTGTTTTTGTTTTGAGAATTTTTAGTTTTATAAGATTTTGAACAGGGTTTATTTTGAATTGAGATCACAGAGATTCGAAAGGTGTTTTATTTCCATTTCGATTGAAACAACGAACGAAACGAAAACATGCTTTGTTTCGATTGGTTCACTTTACCATTTCGTTTAAACCACGCCTTTTTAATGTTATTATCTTGTAAGAAACAAAGCTGATGACTTTCTAATACGGGAATAGGCAATATGCAATTGATCATGGATAACAGTCCATGCAAACAGTCAATATCTATCCTTGTGATTTATTTACTTTCATTGCGAATAAACGGCTCACTGAAAACTACATGCCTTTTTAAATTCTAACGGCATGTTGGTCGGAATTATTGGAATGCGTAATATCAAAAAGTAGTCTCCTCTGTACTTTCCTTTAAAATCTCCTGGTTCGATAACTGACTTATTTTCAGTACATTAAAAAATGTAAATTGCCTAAATTCTAAACTTCTTCACTTTTTCAACAAACAACAAAAAATACGTAAATTTTATATACCGAAAAAGTGAGCGTAAAAATGGGCGTGGTTAACTAAACTTGTACCTTCACACTTTTTCGAACTTAAGACCTTATTTCTATTAGTTTGATCGGAATACAAATAAAAAAAAATTAAAAAAGAAATTGTAAGTCTCATAGAAATATCCAATTTTAGTTTTTAACGAATTTTAAATTTTCGAAGCAACTTTTCCAGTTTATCTTTCCATGAAAATCTTTTTCACACTATTACACACATTTCAAAAACATTAACGAAATCGGTCAAAACGTGGTCAAGTTATGCTGATGCCATTTTTTTTTTGCATAAAGTTTAACGAAATAATCCTAAATTAATGAACAAACATTTAATTTTTTTAAGTCCTGAAATCATTCAAAGACTAATAATAAAGTGTCTTTTATATTTTATATTTAATCTAGACAAAAATATCATTCCCTGATTGTAAACATGTTATGTTCGTTTGAGGTTTATCTATCCGAAAGGCAAAAATTTTCCAAAATTCTCATATTTTAGTTTTTAATTTTACGAATGCTAAAAACATATTTATGACACGGTATTCAACCTCAATAAAATTAAATTATGAAAGAGGTCGATTTAAAAAGTTCGTTCGAGATATAACCCGCGATTGCAAACCTTTTTACTTTTTCTTCAATTCATCATTCAATGTTCCAACTGAACAGGTCTGTCTTTCCTCTTCTATTTTACAATTTTAGGAACAGTCTGTAAAAGACTACAATTAGCCAAATGCAGTTTTGCGGGATAAAAAGAAAAAGTTTTTGTAGAGATTATTGAAAATTAAATAACTGTCGAATTAAGAGCGCGAGACAAAAGACGAACTTTTCTATAAAACGTTTATTGAATGAATAAAATTTTGTTTAATTTACAATAGTGACATTTAAGACTTTTGACAACTAGTACAAAAGTGTGTGGATTGTAAAAGGTAATTAATCGCAAGGTAGTACTAACAGTTTTGAAATCAATTGCGATTTTCTTAACAAAACTTTTTTCCCTGAAAATAGCTTCTACAAAACATACGGAAAACGATCGCTGGTTTTATTATGAATTTTCAGAAAGAACAACAAGATTCCAGCAGAACAAGGAATGACAAAAAGTAACATGTATTTTTATTAATATTTCAAATAAGGTTTTTTTCAAACCAAAATTATTTCTCTTCTGCCCAGTTGTTGCGTAAAGCTATAATTTTTCAAACGTTTTTTTAAATTTTTTCCAAAGTTAGGTGTATTTTTGATTATTTTCAAAAATTAACTTCAAATCGATTTCTAGTTTGCAGTAGATAGAACTATTTTAAACAATTTATTCAAGTATTGTATCTTTATCGAGTTGAAGCTAACAGCCTTTGGCAATATGCTTTTTTTTATTCGCGTGCTGCACTTTTAGGAAATAAAAATTTGTATGTTAAAATGAGTGATTGTTAATGAATGAATAGAATCTCGCAACTTATTTTTTAATATGAAGCTCCACAATCGGTAATTAACCAACAAAAACTATTTCGGCTAAATATGTATGTGCCCCTGTAGGCTAGTAGGTTCGATTCCCATCGAAGACCTTGGTTTTTTTCACTACAAAAATAAAAACTGACTGTCGGTGGAGCTGCTCAGCGATTAAGGCATAGACACTGGTCGCTGTGCTGTCTTTTATAAGGCAGTTAGTTTCTGACTATCCTTCTACTTTCACCACCTACTTTATCTCTTCTCTATCCCTTTCCTAAAGAATGTAGCACGGTACTTGACTAAATAGGCTTTGTTGCCTGAAGTGCTACTTCTCTTTAAAAAAAAAAATATGTTTGTGTTATAGCTAGATAAATGCCGAAATCTCCATTTTGCACAAACAATCTGAGACTATAAAGTCCTGACATTTCATCGCACAAGCTTACCCCCCGGGGGAACATTGAATCTCAGCGTCATTACATTTGTCAACGGAGGTAAATGGGAGCCTAGTCCCCTTCAAGGCTAGCAGGAGCCAACTGGACAATTCTACTATATTTCCACGGAAATCAGTAAAGTCCCAGAGTTCAGTTATTTGTCTTTTTAGCCTTTTAGCTGTTCTCTGACTGATTATTGACATTGGCCCTTCGGGAGTATCATGGTGGTTGTGGTTTCGAGACCCTTGTTTGAGTTGTGTGGGTCGGATCATTCACAATAAACACAATGACTGAACCAGTAAGCATAATTGAGGTTGTGTTATTAAATATTATTAATCTTCATGCGTTTTGGACCAAGAGTTGGATAGTCTCCAACTCTTCAGCAAGGAGTGAGTGGCTGCGGCCTTTTCCGAGCTCTTGAAATTGCAACTAGGAGTGACCGGAGGAAGTACGTTTCTGAAGGCCTTCTAGGGCGAATATGACGCTATATTTCATCATCACAGTGGTATGATTCACCGTCAGGTTATAGCTTAAACAGCTAAGTACTGAAGTTAATTCTATCACGCATCCGACAAGCTTAATAATAAAAGAAGTTTCATCACAGCGTAAATGCAACAAAACAACAAAACTCCTAAAAGCGTGTTAACCATCATAACACATCAAACTTATGTATTTTTCTTTAAGTGAACCAGCGCAAAATAACAAAAGAGAGCAGCTTACAACAAAAAACAAAAAAAAAACAATCTCTGATTTTAGAATAAAATTATAATAAAAATGGTTTTAACTAAATTGATATTCACACGTTTTTCTTTTATTATTCTGTTTGTTGTTTTTTTTTTATTTATGAGATTATTTATCTTTTATTTTGCTGTTGTTGTTGCTGTTTTTTTCTTTATTTTTTTTAATTTTTATCACATTTAGAAGTGAATGCGGTTTATGTTGCTTAGCACAATGTTTCTTATGCATTTGGTGCTGTTATTGTGGTGTGTTGTTGTTGTTGTAATAAAGTTACATATTATTGTTGCCTGCTGGCTGTTTTTAGTTAGTTGGAAGTTAGTTTGCTAATGTTCCTGTTACATTACGACCAAAACAACACTATAATAATAATAAAAGACAACACATACAACAACGACAGCACTGAAATAATTCAGCAACAAATAATCAAGTACAATTGGCAAAGTATTAAAGTTGTTCATTTAAAGGTGTCATAAAAAATATTGTTTAAACATTAATTTCTCACGCTATTTTTTTAGAAAATTTATATAATTTTTTTTTGTTCAGAAAAACTTGTATAAAAATAATTTGGCCCACAAGTCGTAAAATAAAACACAACAAACAAAACATTCATCTATACAATTTTCTAAATGCAATGTACACATGTTTTCTTAAGTGTGTGAAATACAAATGCACACATACATACACATACACATACCTATACCCATGCATACAGAAATCAATTGCACTTGTTTTATTGAAGTCTTATATTTGTGTTCGTAGCATTTTTCTAATTCACAGGATCGTTGGTGGTTACGTAACTCTTAAGTTAAGTTACAATTGTTGTTTTGACTGACGGTTTTTTGTTGTAATTTTAGTTCGTTGCTGGGTTAGTTGGTAGTTTGGTTCGTTGGTTAAATTAATACCAACAAGGTTTTACGTGTTTACTTGTGTTTATATTGTCAGAGCTTTTAAGGTATTAAAAGGGTGTGTTAGTTGGAAGAATATTGAAATATATTGAATTTATATTTGACATTGTTATTTTTGCATCAGACTCTCTATTTCCCAGGACCGTTGAAATACCTGTTAGTTTTTTAAAGATAGTATTTTGAATGAATCAATTTGTTGTTGTTTTAACTTTTAACACAATTTTTTTAAATAACTTATTTATATATTATTAATTAGCGCTGACAGATAATTTACATATTTATTGAAGCTCACTGCCGAAAACTTCCAAAATTGTCAAGTCATTTTTATTAGCTTTGATTAGTATCTGTATGTGTTTTTCTACAATATTAAATGCAAAAGTATAAAACATTATCAACAAATCATTGCTTCCTTTCATATGATTAAGATTTTTCTACTCCCAACATTTATTTGAGAGTGAGGTACAAGTTGCTTCGAAAGGATTTAATTGCTGTTGGAAATTGAAAACTTATTCTTCAAACAAAAATTAGCTAAAAAGTTATAACAAAAATTCTTTATTTTATTTTTAATTATTGTCAATATTTTATTACAGAATTACTGTTTAAACAAATTCTATTTGCGGATGTAGCGCTATATAAATAACACTGAACAACAAAGTTTTTGTTTCGGGGTGGAAATCAGCTGACTTCAATGTATTTCCACGTGTTAAAACCGAAAATGACCACAAAAATTATATATTACCTCTTGTTTTCAAAATATAGTATCATTCTATTATATATATATATATATATATATATATATATATATATATATATATATATATATATATATATATATATTGAGTTTTCAACAAATGAAATATTTCATCACCAACAGTTGGTACACATGTTTGTTTACATAATTTCCCTCTCTTGAGCTGTTCATAAGTAGTAAAACATAACCTATGTGAGTTTGTCAGTTGTACGCCCCTGGTTGCTATTGAAATTATTGTGTGAAGTTGATTTTAAAATTAATTTAACTGCTGATCTGAAATGCCTCGAAAGTGTGTGAATTCCGTCGATAGCTTTTGCTATATACATATGTGGTGAAATAACACTTTTGGCTCAGAAACGTAAAATGACACCTGTCGTTAATACTGCCTATGAACATTATTTTGGTGTGAAAGTTGGGGACCAAAATAAATGGATAAATCATGGGCTCCACATATATGTTGCAATTCTTGTTCGCCCATATTGCGAGAGTAGCTGAAAAATAAAATCCGGTTTGGCGTGAGCCTACTAATCATACAGACGACTGTTTTTTCTGCTTAACTCCTCCCATCTATGAAGAAAAGAGGAACGTTTAAATACCCTAATCTCCCATCTGTTATTCGGCCTGTACTTCACACAGACACTTTTCCAGTCCCTTCTCCACCCCAAAACTATGAAATTTTAGGGAAAGCTGATGAAGACTGTGTAAAAGGAGCAACCCATCCTTCTACATATTTGATGAACTGGTTGAATTTGAATCACACTCCATCTGGATGGAGACTGTACAGCTTAAAAGCTGTACTTTTGCATAATGGAAATCAGCTACCTTCTATTCCTATAGGTCATGCAGTTCACATGAAGGAAACTTATATAAATATGAAAACACTTCTCCAATCAATCAAATATGAACAAGACAAGTGGCAAATCTGTGGTGATCTGAAAGTCATTGCTATACTCCTAGCAATGCAATTAGGGTTCACCAAGTACTGTTGTTTTTTCTGTCTGTGGGACAGTCGGGATAGAAAATCTCACTATAAAAAAATGAACTGGCCTACACGAGACCTACACCCTAATAAGAAAAATGTAGTTGACGAGCCTCTTGTAGATCCTCCATTACATATTAAGTTGGGACTAATGAAAAACTTCGTCAAGGCCATGGACCAGGTAGGAAAATCTTATACAAATTTTTCATTGTCATTTTCGTTTTTATCACCCCAAAATTAATAGAAATTTACTAACTTAGTGTAGGAAACATTCAAAAAATATTGTTTTGTTGTGTTTGTTGGAATTTGAATTTTAATAAAGTATCTAATTGTTGTTCTATTTCTAAAAGGCCCATGTTATCGGAAATTAACTGTCGTTTAAGACAGCACAGCGATCAGTGACCATGCCCCACCGACAGTTAATTTTTATTGTTTTTAGTGATAACAGTCAAGGTTGGGAATCGAACCCACAAACTACAAACTGGTAAGTTAGTACATTACCTACTAGCCTACAGTAAACAATAATGAAACTTTCCTGTTTATTTTTGTTCTTAATCCAGATTTTATTCCCTTTATTGCAATGTACTTTTGGCTGTAATTGTGGTAGAATATAAAATATTTTTATTCAACAACAGCTTGTTTAAAAAGTTACTAAATGATCTTTGTGTTTTCGAAATTATTTTAAATAATTAATAGCTTTTCTCTAACACGCCTTTTAGTTTAAAAAATTTTTTCTTCTGTTGTGTGTGTGTGTAAGTAATTTTTTCTTTAAAATTAAGTACAAATTAAATTCGTTCTGTAACTAACTTGACATACTTTCTTCAATTTTATGCTAGAACTTTTGCAACCATTACAAATATGAAATGAATTTCAAAAATTTGTTTTTATACCGAATAATTTTAAATAAAGTTTTTTTTTTAATTGCTAGAGTTAGTTTATAGGGTGAGTTGACTGATCTAATTATATCATCTTGTCAAAAAAAGTATACCCAAAATTTAGAATTAGAATTAGGCCAAACACAATATATGTAATTAAGCTTATACAAAATGAACACATCACTCTCTTAAGTTTTTATAGTTAATAATAATTATAATAATAGTTTAAATTCAACCATATTCTTTATTGCAGGTAAAGGCACTTTTCCATGGCCATTACGTTTTTGCAAATGACTTAAAATCACCAATCATTAGAATACGACTAACTTGTTTTAAGCAAAAAAAGTAAACAAATAGAAAATCACAAGGTATAACGAAATATGCGTTTTTTAATTTAATAACGGGCACTGCTTTCATTTATAATTAAATTTTAATTACGGGAATCGATGGTAAAGTTATGTTTATTAAATTTAATCGTGCTGAATTCCTCGTTAATTGATAAATAACGATGAATTTAAATTATCCTTATTAAGTAAATTTATTTCGTTCCTTTATTATAATTTCATACTGCCGTAATAAAAATGAAACCTAACAAAGAACAATTGATCTATTTAAAAAGAGGTAACAGTGTAGCTTTAATTTCCCCCCGCATAATTTTTTTTTCAGTCGATCAGTGGATTAAGGCGGTTATCGGTACAACGGCTGTCCATTAACATAAAAATTGTTTACATTTGCTGTATGTTCAATAGAATCAATCAATAATTAAAAATAATCAATAGAAAAAATATTTAGAATGTTCCCAACTACTAAGAAGAAAGTGATCTATTTTTAGTTATTTTACAATTCTTCGATATTTATATCTAACATTTGTTACAAGAGAGAATATTGAACAAGTTTTTGTTTGACTTAATATTTCTCATTTTGTTAAAAATTTGTTCTAAGTTATACAATTTTATTATTTGGAATAATTTAAAAATATTTATCAATATAAAATATCTAAGCAATTTTATTTCGTGCTGGATTCCTTCAAATAAATACTTCATGATATTCTCACAAAATATTTATTACAAAAATATTTATTAAAAAATAAACATTTTATGATATTCTCATAAAATATTTATTCAAATAAATATGTTTTAATCTTTTTATCTTTGCTATGGAAAGCAAAATATTGAAAAAAATATCGTTAAAATTTAATTAAGAAGACCGATTAAAAGATTAATTAAAATAAAAAAAGGGCGAATAAAAATAAAAATATTTGAAATGTATTACTGCGGGGGAGAGCATATTCATATTGCAATTTCATTTCATATTCATATTGCTCAAGTAGCTCATCAGTGAATTTTACTCCAATATTGTATAGAAAAACCTAAGAGTCTTATATCCAAAGCCAAACTGATTCGATGAGAATTTTCATGAAATCAACATAGCATAGACAGCAAGACTCAAAAATACTTCTACACAAAAACACAGCTAAACATTTCAAAACAACAAAAAACATTGTGTATTTTCAATCACAAAATTGCTTTGATTGAAAATGATTCCGATGAATTATAAATTACTTATTTCAACATAAAATATTTATTATTAAAGGAATCTAGCACGGTCCGTGTTGCTGGCCTTAAACAAACATTAGTGTTGTATTACCACACAATTTAAATTGAGCTTTTAACGAAATTTACGGCGTTTATATAAAAAATCCATGGTATACATAACAGAATACAAAATAATACAGAATAACTTAGATATGGACTCAATCAAAAGAGAAACGCATGTATTTAAGGCAAATTAGAAATTATATTTATTTATTACTTCATCTTAAGGCCAGCGAATAGAAAATATATTTTTTATTTAGAGTAAAAACGTATAAATTTTTTGGCGTGCTAACTCGGGAGCAAGCCATATACAACTGGCCGTGTGAAAAACATGAATTTTCCAAAATTAAG
Source organism: Trichopoda pennipes (assembly GCA_030448955.1). NCBI lineage: Eukaryota > Metazoa > Arthropoda > Insecta > Diptera > Tachinidae > Trichopoda > Trichopoda pennipes. The sequence goes on along the minus strand of JASKUP010000010.1, from coordinate 3,500,455 downwards.
CCAGCAATAGTCAAGTCGTGCTTTGTTGATGGTAATAGCAAAGGCAAGACGCATGGATAATTTGAACCGCTTGAATGGGAATGGTGAATCGTTGGAAATCATCGGAATTCGTGGAATAAGTACGTTTCGGCTATTTGCCATCTTCCGAAATAGGTTTGTTCACAAACCAATTTTGACGAGGGTCGACCCAAATAAAAATAAATTAAACCCCGTCGGAAAATATACGCTCATATCAGAATAAGTACGTCTTCGCCTTTGAATCTACCGCACCGAAAACTCGGAGTTTTGAATGCAACATTTCAAAAGTTTTAGAATTTTGATATTGGATCATTATTAACATAGGTTTCTTGTAAATATTTTCCCAACTACATAACCGATTTAAGAGTTTGATATCACGCTTTGAAAAAAATGACAACGGCTTTCAAAAAAAAAAAAAAATAAAGCGCAAAAAAATAAATATATGCAATATGAAAATGGATTTGGCACGCTCCTCGGCCCGCAAACCGAAAATCAAAAATCAGACTTCACAGTGTAACCCGCCTGAATATTCTGAAGATTCCCTGAAAATTTCACCAACATCTGCCCAGCCCTTTTGGAGTCTATACGTTAAATACATACAAACACATCCTGTTATATATATATATATATATATATATATATATATATATATATATATATATATATATATATAGATTATAATAGTTATAGTTTTTTGACCTTTTTAATATTTTTTAGTAGTTAATAAATTTTTATTTTTTTTTATTTTTTATTATAAAAAATAAAAGTTTTTGAAAATTTTTTATTAAATAGTGACCTAGTGCTTTATAATTAACTACTAAAAAATATATATAGATTATATAAATTTTTTTAATGTGAAGTTATAAGAATTTTTTATTTTCTAATTTTTACATATTTATTTTCTTTACACATTCAAGCTTCACGGTCATAAAAGATATTAAAAATGTTAAAACGGTTAATATTTCATTTTTACATAAATTTTCATTCGTTTTTTTCTCTTTTGCTCATTTTATACACATTATAAACATTTGTTTCTTTTAACAAAAGATTTAATTCTTTAGTGAACTGTTTTAGTTCATCTTGTTGTTGTTGTTTTTGTTGTTGTTTCGGTTTAGATCGGTTGGTTTAATATTAAGTTTTGTTTGAAATTTATACTTGGAGACCCTTGCTTATTCTTGCGCGCTTTTTTCATTTGTATTTTATTTATTTAGTTTAACAATTTAAGTTTTAACACAAACAAAACACACACACATACACACAACCGTACGCCATTATTATACTTTATTATAGTTAAAATTTTAAGATGAAAAGAAGAAAAGAAATGAAATGAAATGTATATAAAACAATTATGCAACACATGTAATTTAAATCAATCACTTGTTTTCTTTTTTTTTTTTTTGTTAAATTTCTTAATGATTTCTTATTTTATGGTTTTTTAATAATGCCTTTTCGTTGATAATAATAATTATTTTTAATCAACGATCATTAATTTTAACAAATTAGTTAAAAATATGATTTTCATTCACTTGCTGCAAAATATTTAGTGATGCTTGCTTAAATTGTTTATTTCAATAAATTAAAATAGTTAATTAATTAATTTTCATTTTTTGTTTTTTGTTCCGTAACACGTCGTACACCGTAAGGCACTGAACCTTTACTAACTCAGTTTATTGAAGTTTATTCGGTGAGTTTCTCATTGTTTACTATCTGAAGTGTTAGGGAAAATTGCATGAAAATGCATAATAGAAAAAGCTTTTATTTTCCTATACATCCAACAAATAGCTTAGAAATAACGTACATAATTAGACATACATGTATTGGCGCGAAAAGTTTAACTCAGCTTTATTTTATTTTCTGTTGAATTCTCAAAAGCTTAAACATTGTTATAAAAGCCCCCACATTTACCACATTTACCACTTTATTGCTAAGAAGAGCTTATAAGAGAATTGGAGTAAGTTACTGAAATTAAAAATACTCTTAATTGTAGGGCATATACGAAGTACCATCTAATAAATGCAATTTGTTTGCAAGCTTGCTTTTATAAAGTATAAAATTATATGTTGGTAACCCCTTTTTATAAATATTAAAATATATTTAAAATTAAAGGATCAATATAAAGGGTTTTTCAACAGGAAGTTTGATTTCTAAAACAAAAAATTTAGATTATGATGTTAAAAATTTTTATTGTATTACGAAGAGCATAGTTTGGCAATTATGAATGAAACCTGATGTCTGGTAAATGACCACCACGACCACGCTGAGAGATGTCGATTCTTTCGTCAAAGTTTTAAATCACAACAAAAAATAATCCAGAGGTGTTAAATCACACGATCTGACTGGTCACTTAACTGCTGATTGTCGTAGAATTATGTGATCGGGAAATTTGGTTTGCAATAATTTTATCCTTTCATTGGCTGTTAGACATGTGGCAGCGACCTGTTGAAACCACACGTCAGTGATATCCACGTCGTCAATAATAGGTCAAAATTGAGTTGTTAGCATCACGATAGCGTGATACATTGACTGCATTTCCAGTCTCATCTTCGAAAAAACGGCCCATTCACGCCTCCAGACCACAAAGGGCACCATACCGTGACACGTTGAGCATGCAAAGACTTCTCAATAATCGCTCTAGGTTTTTTTTTTTTTAAAGAGCAGTAGCTCTTCTGGCAACAATGCCTATTTAGTCAAGTACCGTGCTACATTCTTTAGGAAAAAAATAGATAATAGATGAAACAGGTGGTGAAAGTAGAAGGATAGTTGGAAATTAACTGCCGTATAAGACAGCGCAGCGAACAGTGACTATGCCTTCATCGCTGAGCAGCCCAACCGACAGTCAATTTTTATTTTTGTAGTGAAAAAAACCAAGGTCTTCGTTGGGAATCGAACCCACAACCCCCATACTGACAAGCTAGTCAACTACCTACTACCCTACAGAGGCACCTCAGAAGCCCAAATGCTACAATTTTGCTTGTTGACATACCCTGACAAGTAAAAAAGAGCTTCGTCTGAAAAAATGATTTTTGCAGAAATAGCTGTCGGTTGTTCCCGAATAGACATGTGGCACCGTCCTGTTGAAACCACATGTCAGTAATATCCACGTCGTTACCGGTGGGCCAAAACTGAGTTGTTAACATCTCGTGATAGCGTGATTCATTGACCGTTATCAGATTTTCTGCCTCATCTTCGAAAAAAAAAAACGGCCCAATCAAGTGCGGTAATTTTGCTTGTTGACGTACCCTAAAAAGTGAAAAAGGGCTTCGTCTGAAAAAAATGATTGTTTCAGAAAAACCAGTCGGTTGTTTCAATTCCTGCACCAGTTGAAGCTTGTAAGACTTCCAAGTTAGTTCCTTATGTAAAATTCGCCATGTATTGGTTTTGGATAACCCCAATTGTTGAGAACGTCGAGGAAATGACAAATTTGGATCTGCTTCAACACTATGGCTCACGGCTGCCATGCTTTCAATTGAACGACCAACACATTTTGCATCGAGCCTGTAGACTCAAATTTAACGATTAAATCCTTAATGACGATTCCAGTAGGACGATTATATTGTCCGAAAATATCACGAATTTTGCCGAATTTTATTTTAATAGAACCACCATTTTCATCGTGGATTTTAATTATTTTAATGCAATTTTCTTACGAAATTGAATTCATTGTAACAATTGACAATGCGTTTATTATGAATACGTTGCCACAATTGAAAAACAAACTTTTTCATGAAAAACCCATTCGAAGCTGGTAGCTTAATAAAACTTAGTATATTTAGTTAGTTTGCATATGCCTATTGTGCTACATTTTTGAGGTGCCAAATTGGATATCCTAAGTTAAAAAAAAAACAGTTTGTAAAAACAAGTCTTGGGATTTTCGAATTTTCCGGGATTTTCTTAGCTTTTCACATGGAATAAATTCTTTCTGGAAAAATGCAAGGGTGTGTTCTTATTTTCTTAGTTTAAGTTATAAAAACATAATTATAACTAAAAGAGTAAAGTGACATTACCTATTGTGTCTGTTAACAAATCAAGAGGTTAATAAGAAATCTAATGAATATAAAATAACAACAGCATGCTACATCGAAATTTAATGAACTAAGATTAACAATCAAAAAAACAAATTAAAGGCATACAACCAAACAAACAGCTAGACTAAATAATGATAACTTTGGCGTCTATATTAAATGTGATGAGTTAGATGTTTCTAGTAAATACCAGAACCGGAGAAATAATATATAAAGGCTCCCTCTCGGGCAAATGTCAGTATAATTGTGAAAGAGGTCAAGTGAAGGCACAAAATTTTATATAGCAGTTTAATGGTGAATGTGATCAAGTGAAGATACAATAGTTGCTACAGCAGTTTTCATTCGTTCCAGTGCCAAAGTTACCATCGTTTATTTTTGCAAATAATCGCGTAAATTAACCGTGTGATTTAATTAAAACCCTTAAATTTTATTTTAATTTTATTTTCGTCAATCAAGCACAAAAAGAACACATGGCTGGATTGTTCTCATTTTTTCCTATCGGAGTTAAACTCTTGATCATTTTTATCTTCTAACTAAAATAGTAAAAGTAATGGAAATGTCTATTGCATATCGTCGTATATTATGTAAAATACTTATTATTATAATATTTGTTATCGGTTACATTTTTATCATTTTTCAGCTGCTTTGCTTTATTTGAAATTACAAATTTTTAAATTGTTCCATAGCTTAAGACTCTAGGAGGTGTCTACTGCTTCTGTTAATAGTGTTCTGATTGTTTTTACCGATTACTCGATTACACGAAGCTAAAAACTGCTTAAAAAATAAAAACTATTTAAACTCAGGATGAATTTCACTATTCATTGTCTTATTGAAAGAGTGTAAAAATATAGACAGGTGAGGGTGTTTTATAACAAATCTCTACACGAACGACATATTAAGGGTAGCAATGGGTAACGCTAGATCCACAAATAAATTCTTACCTTTTTCAAACTGAACGCTGCAGATTAAATGAAACATTAATTTGCGGTTCCTCTATGTTAAGAGCCATTTAGAAACCGCAAATCTATTTTATTTACAACGTAGAGAAATAGTATACGTATAGACACGTTTTTGTTACCTATGTGATACATTTCGAACAATCCGAGCACAAATCTATTTTTTCAAATTGGTTCTTTAATTTTGTAATTTTAAGTAAATTAACCTACAGTGAACTCGCAGAAACGTGAACACCCAGTAACATGAACATCTAAAATAATTAAAATTTTTAGTCAACGTACTACTCTAAAACGTGAACAAAGGCTGAAGGGTCTAAAACGTGAACTTTTTATTGAACGTTAAAATTCAATTTTGTAAGCTTATTTATTCCCCGCAAAAGAATCTCGTAGTTTGTTGTAAACTACTTTTGTTGCATGGTAAGAAGTTTTGATATTAACGCGGCAGTTCTACTGGAAGCATCTCTTTGTGCTGACTATACATATAGATATATAAATAATATAAACACGTGATCTCTAAAAATATTTTTATTAAAAATATTTTTTTTTTAGTTCTTTTATTTTGCAATCTATCTACAACAAAAATATTAAGCAAAATTAAAAATAACTTATTTTATTAAGTTCCAGTAAACTTAATATAAGTTACAAAATAGTAAGTGCGTAAATTTAACTAAATTCTGAAGGGTAAGTCAAGAACATGTAATCTTTTCAGTCTTTGTATCTCCTCACTATCATCCAGAAATGAAATAGCTAATAAGCTAGAGTGGTTGCTTAGTGTATTCAAATATTTTTCACTGAAATTATTGATCTCTTTCTTAATTGTGGGTATTTTCAGATCATTGTGTAAGCAGTTGTTTCTTATAAACCAAGGAGCATTTGTCAATAACCGCAACGTTTTTGATTCATATCTCTGAAGTATTTCAACATTAGAATTACTTGTTTTGCCTTAGAGTTAAAGGCCATAAGTCCAAACTGGCTTTAAAATCGTTTTGTATAAATTTATTTTGTTTTGCAGACTCAGTTCTGATCTTGATTTCAAGAGCCAATACATTTTGTTTATTTTAATATCTAAGAACACTCTTTTAGTTTTGACATGATCCTTTCATGTTGGATGGACAATCACCTTTTCTTAGCGTGAAAGTCACATGAGATCATTTCTGGGTATTTATTTTAATATTCCGTTTTAATATCCATTGCTCAATCAGAGTTAACTGCCTTTGCACCATTGCAGAGGCTTCTTTTGGTGAATCATTCGAATACAAAATAGTTGTGTCATTGTTATACGTCGTTCTAGTTTTATGGTATAGAAGCTGGTACATTGAAAAAAATAAGAAACACAAAAATTCAAGTTTGGCATGGTGTAGATAACGTTCCCGACGAGCTCGATCAGGTTGGTAAGTTGCTTGACCCGTGTTCTTGACGTATTAACATATATACTGAACCCTCCATGCCAATTAAAACTAAGAGTTCAGTTAAAATTACAAATTAAGTTTCTTTCCACCTTTTGGTTCGCCTTACCACATTCAAAAGGATTATCTGCATGTCTAGCTGTAATAACATGCGGGCACATTTTCCCACCAACTCCTCTGACAGCATGGATGCCCCTAATTTAACTGTCCCTTTTAATTTGTGATCACATCTCTTCATTCGTACTTTAAGTTAGCCCACATTCCTCCCAAATGCAAAAGTTTAGCACTTCATGTTCAATTGAATAATTGAGTTTTATTTTATCTGATTCTAATATAATTATACACATGCTTATTAACGGCTGTACTTAGTCTGTTGATTGTTGCTGTTGAATTGATTAACGTTGAATGGCAATGGGTGTACAGCTGGTACAGGAGAATTGGTGGAGGCTGAGTCTGTAAAGGCGGTGACGGTATATGCTCTGGTGCTGCTCCTTGGGTGCTATTGTTGTTCCATATCCAGCTCGGCAGTGGTAAAGTTATTTGATCCCTTTATTATTTTCTTTTTTTCACTTTTGGCACTTATTTTAAAAGATTTTGTTTTGTTTTGACAACGAAATTTTGTTGTGCTTAAATAAATTTTTGCAAGTAAAATCGGAAAAGTGTTTTAATATTTTTTTCATTTTGCAAGTAAAATCGAAAAAGTGTTTTAATATTTTTTTCATTTTGCAATGATCACGAGCTTTTCCGTATGTCGGTTAACATCACCATTAAATTTAGGGGCGTTAATTCCATTAATTAGTCTTATCTTTAATTTAATATCATTTCATTTTTTTGTAGTTAGTTTTTCCTTTTTTTTCCATGTTCATTTTTAAATTTTATAATAATTTTATATTTTATAAAAACTACCGCACACAAAGTTTTGTTCTTTTCCTTTTCTTTTTATCACTGCCACTCTTGGCTCTCTACTTTCAACTGCCTAAATTATAATCCTCGCTTTTGATCATTAAATTCTTTTTTTGTGTATCTATTGCCAAGTGTCCTAAAGCCATTGGTCGGTTTATATAACGGGTCAATATCACGCAACTTTTCCTCTAGTGTATCAAGAAGAAGCGCGATAATAAACGGAATTAGTAAAATTCCTTAAACCAGTGTTGTATATCAATTTTGAATCGACAGGGACGTGTTGCCAACCCCTAAGAAGAAGATCATAAGGGAATAGGTCTGTCCGTTAAATTGAAAATCCGTAACATCATCGGCGTAAGTGGCAATGATTAAAATATTATTTATGGGCATATGTGACGTGTAAATCGTATATAGGACTGGACGCAGAATACTTCCTTGTGGTACTCCTGATAAAATAGTTCCAAATTCGGAATCCTCCCTATTTAAATGAACATAGAATCGTCTATTATGTAAATACGATTTAAAAAGCAAATAAAATGGAGCGGAAAGTAGATGCTTGAGTTTATATAGGAGACCACAATGCCATACTCTGTCAAATGCCTGACTGACGTCCAAAAACACCGCTGAACAATATTCTTTCTTTTCCAATGCATTAGTAATAATATTTACAATGATATGACACTGTTCAGGAGTACCATGCTGATGTCTAAAGCCGAATTGTTGGTCAGGTATAATATTCTGGGAATCGAGGATTGGCAGAAGTCTCTTTAACAGAAGCCTCTCAAATATTTTCGAAAGAATTGGCAATAAACTTATTGGCCTAAAAGAGGATACTTCACCTTTCCTCTTTTTTGGCTTAACCCTTTCATGCATTTGTTGTTTGTATACAACGATGATATTTAAGGGCTCATGTCTAATAACAAACGATACATTTTTTTAGAGAAGCAAAGCAAAAATACATTTTATATCTTTGCTTCAGTTTTGTTTTGTTTTTTTTTCGCAAATAAAAAAGTTTTTGTGTTTCTTATTCAGTGTTTTGTGCGCGTGGGTGGACGATTTTTTTCCTGAAAATTTTGGCAATAAACAGTTGCCCTAATTTTAATAAAGGACTTAAAGTATTTCAGTGGCATTTTTTTTAATTGCAGAACATTATACAGGTGTGAAGTAAAATAAAAAATAGGTGACAATTTTATTCGGGCAACGTTTGAGAGCATTTATTCTATTGTTGTACATGTACAACATGGTGCAGTAACGGTGATCTTATTCCTACTGTATTGCGTTACATTTCTTGTTGCTTTTATGTTATTCTCCAGTAAGTTATATTCTTGTTTGGACCCCAAATCCACTATGAACAGACAAAAGGTCTTGACTGTAAAGGAAATTAATCATATTCTGGGATGACAGATTCTGAAGCAGAATCTGAAGGACCTTCGGTAGAAATTCCTGTTGACGAAGCAAGCATTTTGAAGAGTCTTTGCGAGGAAATAACTGCTGCAGATTTACGCGATGAGCTCCGTGAAGAAATAGAAGCTGAAGAATTGGAATAATGGTAATAAATATAATATGGTATAGATATTTCTTCGGATATGGTTATACATCTGCTCCGGAACTTGCCAGAAATCAAAACTATGAGGTGTACTTTGATAATTGGTTTACATCCTTTCACCTAATGAAGATTCTAAGAGATAAAGATTTTGTAGCAAACGAAATAGTGCGAAGCAACCGTTTAGGAAAGGTAAGCTTAGACTCTAATGCAAAGTTGAAGGAAAACGGGCATGGTTCATACGATTATAGTGTGGAATCACACAATGATATCAAAGTTATAAAATGGTTTGGTAATAAAACTGTACAGCTGCTGTCCACGGACTATTGTATTGCACCATTATCTACATGTCGGCGATGGAATCAACGAGAGAAAAAATTTGTTGAAATTGCAATTCCAAACGCTGTTCAGCAATATAACCATTTTATGAGAGGTATTGATCTGGTAGATGCGCTTTGGGAATCATATAAAATAAATCACCGATCCTGAAAATAAGAATTTTTTTTGGGTCTTGAACTCCGCAGTCACAAATAGTTGGCTTCTATATAGACGCCACGGTCACTCACTCTTACACAATTGCAAACTAAAGTTGCTACTGGCCTTATATACAAAAATACTTTAGGTCCGGGGAAGTGTGGTCGTCCATCAGACTCTTTACAAATGTCTCCCGTAACTTCAGAGCGTTGTACCTTCAATTCAATTTGCAGGCGTCAGGTACGATGGTGTTGTTCATTTGCCATGTTACAAACTAAAGCAGTCACGTTGTAAATTTTGTAAAAATGGTTTAACAACTGCACTAAATGCAATGTTTCTATATGTTTTACGCCTAAAAGAAATTATTTCAAGGAGTTCCATGAAAAATGAAAATTTATATTAAAATATCATAAAAAACATTCTGTTATTAAATGCTTTTCCTTTTCTAAATTACTCAATAAAATCAATACAAAACAATTATTTTCCTCTAGCAAAAAAGTTTACCTTATTACCCCGTTTATGAGCCATGTTGTATATATACAACATCCTACAAAAACTAGATTGGAATAGCAACTTTAAATTGTACTCCTTTTTTGTCTTTTTCAAGGTCAATAAAGTTAGAATAAATGTTAAAAAAATATTGTTGCCATAACAGAGTTTGGTGCATGAGAGGGTTAGTAATATTATGATCTTCGCATATTTCCATTGAGACGGATAATAATTTAGTCTCAATATTGTATTAAAAATGGTAGCCAAAAATACCATACCCTTTTTTGGTAGTAATTTTAATGCTCTTGCATTTATAAAGTCATATCTTTTTGTTGGACTTTTAGATTTATTAAGTTTTTCTACCTCAGCCACAACTTCCGATTGAGAAATACTTCTGATAGGGAGATCCATTTGGCAAGGAATATCAAGAAAGTTCATAATTTCATTCTCTTCAGAAGTACTGCACATATCAAAATGAGTAAATGTTTTCTCTAAATAATGTTTAAATTCATTTGCCTTACTAGCATTAGATCTGCACCATTCACCGTTTTCCTTCCTAATTGCAGTGTTTCGTATTACTTGTCGTTTAAGGTATTTAGTTGCTTTATAGAGATTATATTCATCATGTCTACTTGCATCTAGAGATCTTAAATACGTCGCTACCGAGTCATTTTTATATTCACTAAGGCGTTTTTTCAATAGATTAGAAGATCTATTCCAGTTGGTTTTGTCAATTGAACACCTAGTTCATTTATATATACGCCGTAAATGCGCTTATTTCTTATTAATTCTCTTATGTCACATTTTGTGGAGTAGCTAAAAAGGCAGCTTCAAATATTAAATTATTAAACATTTCAACGGCATCATCTCATTTCAAAATCATTTTTAAGAGAAACTCTCAAATTTAGTTTGTTTTCAATCCAATATTTAAAAATGTTAATATTAGTTTTATTATTTATGATATGAGAAGGCTTGTCCGCAGATTTGCAAATTGTGCTAAATATGACTATTATTGGGCTGTGGTCAGAACTTAGATCGTCAAATAATAATGCCATTGCTATTCTCTTATAGACAGCGAAATCCAAGAGATGTAGTATCTTTGAAAGATCGGTTGGCCAATAAGTTGGTCTTCCAGTAAATAAAGTTTTTGTTATGCATTTATATAATTCTCTTCCTTTAGGATTTGTGAGACGTAATCCCCACCATGGTTCTTTGGCATTAAAGTCGCCTCCTACTATAAACTTTGGACTACTTAATTGTAAAATGTCTTCATATTGTTCGCATTTAATGTTATGTCTTGGAGGTGAATATAGAGCAAAAATGTTCAGGCAAATGTTATCGCATGTAACTTTAACACCAGCAGTTTGTAGAAATGGTTTTCTAACAGGGCACCATTTTATTAAAATTGTTGCACCATTATTTAGATGATCTGCAGAAATAATGTTGTAATCTTTTATTTTAAAATAGATTTTATTCGTAAAGTGAGATTCAGAGAAAAAGAAAAGCTTCAATTTCATATTTGTGGTTAGGTAAGGGAGGCCGTTTGCATTCCATATTGATATTCTTAAATTTATTTGCATTGTTTAAACATTAACACAGTCATCATGTTCATTAACTTTTCCATCATGTTTTCTAATTTTACTAAGCGATCGTTAAAGTTCAAATTAGTTGCTTTTAAAGCTTCAGAATATTATATAAAAGGTGTTTTTTTAAGCTAGATAGAACTTTAAATTGTAAAAAGTAACACAAAAAATGAAATTTTGATGAAACATTTTTTTTATTTGTTTCAGTATACTCTGACAAATCATCATGAATAGACTCTCGCTTGAACAACGCTACGAAATTATCCAAATTTACTTTGAAAATCAGTCGTCGATTCGCGCAACTTATAGACGACTTCGTCATTTTTATGGCGTACATAATCGTGCATCTGAACAAGCCATTCGTCGAACTGTCGATAGATTTCGTACCACATACTCTCTAGAGGATGCAATAACACCAATACGTCGAAGGCATGTGCGTACTGGAGAGAATATCGCCGCTGTAAACGAAAGTGTGGAAGAAGATCCAAATTTATCAATTCGTCGTCGGTCGCAGGAATTAGGGCTCTCTGCGCAAAGATCTCGGCCTACACCCGTATAAGATCCAGCTGGTGCAGAAATTGAAGCCACGAGACCATTATATGCGTCGTTCTTTCGCCGATTGGGCTCTAGAGCAGTTGGCAACTGACCCGTTGTTTTATCGCAAAATTGTGTTCAGCGATGAGGCGCATTTTTGGCTTAACGGGTTTGTTAATAAGCAAAATTGCCGCATATGGAGTGACACCAATCCACAACAGACCCTACAGACTCCATTACATCCAGAAAAATGCACAGTTTGGTGCGGTTTTCACGCTGGTGGCATCATCGGACCTTATTTCTTCAAAAATGAGGCCGGAGCTCGCGTTACGGTCAATGGAGATCGTTACCGCACCATGATCAATGATTTTTTGTTTGAAAATATGGATGACATTGATCCGGACGAGATGTGGTTTCAACAGGATGGCGCTACGTGCCATACAGCGAACGCAACCATCAACTTATTGAAATCAAAATTTGGCGATAAGTTGATTTCGAGAAATGGACCTGTCAATTGGCCTCCAAGGTCGTGCGATTTGACACCACTCGACTATTTTCTGTGGGGCTACGTGAAGTCACTGGTTTATGCTGATAAACCAGCAACAATTGACGCCTTGGAGGACAGCATTGTTCGTGTTGTTCGTGACATACGCCCAGCAGTGCTCGAAAAAGTGGCCCAAAATTGGACGTCCAGAATCCGTTTCGTCAAGAACAGCCGCGGTGCCCATATGCCCCAATCATTTTCAAATGTTAATGTCACGTATTGATTCTTCGAATAAAAAAGAAATGTTGATTACAATTTAATTTTTTGTGTTATTTTTTACAATTTCAAGTTCTATCGGGCTTAAAAAAACACCCTTTGTTATATTTGCTTTGCTGTGGCTCGCTATGTTGAGTACTATTTAACTGAGGATATTCCCTATTATTCATGACGAGGTTTGTATTTTTTTGTTTATTAGGATATTCATGCTTCTATAATTAGCAGTATGGCTATTGAAAATATGTCTAATAAAAAACTAAAAGTGTTAACACTTCAAGAAAAGTCAGATATTTTAGGTTCACCTGTAACTGGTTTGTCGCAAAAGTATAAACTCGCCAAATCGACGATTTGTTCAATAAGAAACAAAAAAGATGTTTTTTTCCTCCTTTTGTTATTTATTGAATCTTCAAAATATGAAATAACAATAAGTTTTCAAATCTTAAATCTAGAAATAATCATTAAGCCAGACCAAGCAAGTGGATTAGGATGGGTTTCGAGTTTTGTTAGGTATTTTCCTGCGTATTTAGCTATTTCAGAAGTCACTAGTGGCATGTTTAAGTCCCGATGGATGTTAGAATTTCTGACGTACCATGGAGCTGATGTTACTAGGCGTAAAATTGTGTTTTGTCTTCGTTGGATCTTTTCCACATTAGAAGCTGATGCAGTGACCCATAGCTAGATTCCATAGAACCATATTGGTTTCAAAAGAGACTTGTACAATAATAGTTTGCAATCCAGACGCAGGGTAGAATTCCTACCAATGAGCCAATGTATCTGAGCCAATTTTAGCTTCATCTGACTCAGCTTTGCTTCAATGTGATTCTTCCACGTAAGTCGTCTATCAAGATGAATACCAAGGTATTTCACATGCGAATGTTCCGGAACAATTTCGTTATTAATTCGAATGAGGGAACAAGTATCCCTTCGCAGTGTGAACGTTATATGAACACACTTTTGTTTGTTCACCTTTATTCTCCATAATTTCAACCACGTATCTAGCTGGCTAATATGTTTCTGTTTTTCGTGCATACTAAGACAGGCTGTATCATCAACAAATGTAGATGTGTGAATAATACTACTTACAGGCATATCACAAGTTTAAATTAAATATAAAACTGGACCAAGTGTACTGCCCTGTGGCACCCCTGCGGCAATAGATTCGAGTGAACTCATGAAGTTTCCTTCTGTAACAGTAAACTTCCGGCTAATAACGTAACTTTCCAAAAGCTTCAGAATGTTGACTGGCAGATATATGGCAGTCCTTCATGCCATACTTTGTCAATTTATTTATTTATTTTTTAAGTTTTAATATCCTGCAGACAAGCATAAAAGCTTTGCGGGTTCAGAAATTAGAAGATAAATTTGTTCAATAATAAATGAATAATAAATGAATAAATGAAAATAGGCGACAATTTACTCATGAGGAGCTTTTCGAAAAGCTTTGACATTGTTGACAACAAACTAATTGGCCTATATGACTCAGCCCTGATAAGATCTTTTCCTGGTTTCAGAATCATTTTGACTTTGGCAATCTTCCAATTTTGTGGATAATATTCAAGTCTTAAAATTGAATTGAATATAAATAGCAAAATTTTAACTGCAATAACAGGTAACTCAATCAGCATTCTGTTACTGATACCGTCGATACCCGGAGCCTTCTTCTCGTTAAGTTCACCGATGACTTTTTGTACTTCACGCAATTCCAACTTTAATGGTCGCGGAGGTAAGGCAATTCAGGAACACCAGTACTTGTATTGGGGGTAAATACATTCTTTAAATGTTCAGCAAATAATCTACCTTTTTCAGCATCAGTTCTTGCCCAGCTTCCTGTCAAGGTGCGCAGAGGTGGTTTAAACTCAACGCGTCTTTTAAGATTTTTAGCAGAACGTCACAAAGAGTAATTAGAGGCTGGTGTGACATGAAGACTCTCCAGAAATTTTTGAAAAGATGCAGTTATTCCTTTTGCTAGCATATCTTTGAGTTGTTTTGCGCATTCTTTAAGCCTGTTTTTAGTTTGAGGTGATCTGTGTTGTAACCATTCTCTTCTGACTCTTCTTTTTTCTCTTACTAAGCGCTCTATATCAGCACAATAAATTTTTTTAAATCCAGTCTGCGGGTGAGTGGTTGTAGCATGTTCAGCAGCCTGTTTAATCTTTTCTTTAAAATCATCTAAATTGGATTCAACATCCTCGTGTGTTCGTAATCTTATATTTTCCGTGCAATGACTACTTAGGTAACTTTTGAATTTCCACCAGTTAATACGATTGATAATCCGCACATTTGAGTAGGGTAAATCACTCTTTTGTTTGTTACAGATTGTAACAAAAGTGGGAGAGTGATCGGAAGATAAATCCAAAGAGGCCTCAATATGGACTAAGTCCCTAGAGATATTTTTCATGACGCCAAAATCTATAACATCAGAAATTTTATGTACATCTGTAGGCCAGTATGTGGGCTCCCCACTAGCGATGACATCCAAGCCCATTTTTGAAATTACTTTGAACAACGCTCGACCCCTAGGCGTAATAAGGCGAGAATGTATGAATGTTTTGCGTTATAATCACCAGCTGCTAAAAAACAAGGTCCAAGCGATCTGTAGAAATCCTCGTATTGATCGTCAGTGGTTATGAATATGGGAGGGGAGTAAACTGATGATATTACCAAGCCTCTATAAAAATTTTCAACGCAGATGTAATTTCGAAATCCGTTAATAATAGATTTCGGGTCCTGGAAAACGTAAAAGCTTCGAAATATGCAGTTCTTCGAAGCTTTCAAAAATGGAAAGATCTCTGTACTAATTTAGAAATTAGTATCTTAGAAACCCTTTTGCAACCCATAGTAGCATAGTACATATATTAAAATATAGCAGGAACTTACAAAAAGTAGAATCAAAACATGTTTCATAGGTGAAAAATAACGTACTTCATTTTAAATTAAATAAAAGATTAAAGAGACTAAAATATGTTATAGAAAAAATGCAATCTAAGACGTGAACAAAATTGAAAACGTGAACACCCTCGGTAAAAATTAGTTCACGTTTCTGCAAGATCACTGTATTTCAAAATATGCTTCACGTTGAAGATTATTTATTAAAAACCACTAGAGGAGTCTACCTCAAAGTGTAAATTTCTGGACAAAATGGGAATAGATAATTTTCTTTGGGGATTAGGCATTTTTCTGGGGTATGTTTTATTGATTTGGAAATTTCAGCAATATTGCAACTTGGTTTGCTTCCAGTGTTTTAAATATTTTACCTACAATCTTTAAGCAAGGCAATCATTATCTTAAGCATTGCTGCAGATAAAAGTGTATAAACAACGAATATAACTAAAGGCAAAAATACTCACAAAAATTGTAATTGCCTCTGGATTCAATGGATTTGTGCAATTGTTTTTTGTAACCAAAGAACACAAGGCTAAAGCCATAAAGCTTGAAACAAATGTTAATACTAACAGCACTAAAAACCAGCAACACTCTGAGACATAAGCTCAAGAGACCGACAGTAACAACTGACAAATTGAATTCTAACGGAGTATACAGGCTTACTTTTACCTGTAAACATACTTATATAGGACAAACTGAGACACTAAAAACAAGATTTTCAGCACATACTCACGTACAAACGAAAAAGAGAAGACTGTAAGTTTGCATTACACCCAGACTCTCACGGACACGCACCATGGGAAATAGATGAATGAATGAAAACTAGACATTTCTTAAAAGCATACATGGAAATTTACAAAACAAGAACTTTAAACAGTGACATTATAAACAAACAGGTAAACACGACCTGAGATACAAGTTTCAGACCACTGAAACTGCTCATATACTCTAACAAATGAAATGCACCCTTAGCAAGACACACTTACCTAACAAATAATAAAAACCGAAATATTAAATTAGCCCCGCATAAAATGCCAGGTGCTGGGACAACTTATTTGCATAAGAAGATACGACCCTAATGAAAGAACGACCTAAACTGAACACTATGTATACTAACAGACCCAATACTAAATCTCCGGTATTATCTAACACGCGGCTTGATAATAATGTCATCGCCGGTCGCACCAAACAAACAGCCAGTAACGACGAGTTTTACCGAAAGGAATGATAATACAAACATTCTTGTAAAAGATAAATGTTTTGATCCAAATAACGAACACTTTTGAAAATTTTCGAACAACTGTTTGCTATATATCAATAGGCCACAGAATATGAATTACTGCAGTTTTTCGAAATTCTAAAGGGAACTAAATTTGTTAAAGTAAAAGAGTAGATTGTACTGCTTTTAAAATAATAATTGTGCAAAAAAATAAATAAATAATTAATTATATTATTTTAGAAATTGAAAGAGCTAATTAAGTAACTCCTGTAAATAAGTATATTAATCGTGTTTAATTTGTACGATTATTGATACACATTTGTATATTGTTGGTTTTGTAGAAAGGGCCTAACTTTAATTTTTAGAAAATCGTGTTTTTTTCGTGATGACAAGACATTTCACACTGATACACCTTGTCACAAAGATTAATGCCATACTATCAGAAATAATAATGTAACAAGTATTTACATTTACATTTTGATAACTATCTTTTCTATTATATTGTTACGTTTATACCTTTTATAAACATTTTGTTGTGAGTTTTTTTGTTTCAAAATAAATAACACCAGTTTTAAGAGTTTTTAAATTAATAACAAGTTTATTACTTTAACTACACAAGGTTGACACTACAGAACAATTTACTTAAGATGCACGTCTTTTCTTCAAGAGGTTTAATTTTACACTGATTGACTATCCACCCAGACGCTACCCTATTTATATTTGCCCATTTAAAGTCTAGAAAATTTAAGAATCTTCTACTCCCTTTCTATCACATTTTGTTGTTGTATGTTGTTTATTCGATGTAACGGGTGTTTTTTTAAGCCCGATAGATCTTGAAATTGTAAAAAATAACACAAAAAATTAAATTGTAATCAAAATTTTTTTTATTCGAAGGATCAATACGTGAAACTAACATTTGAAAATGATTTCGGGCATATGGGCACCGCGGCTGTTCTTGACGAAACGCATTCTGGACGTCCAATTTTGGGCCACTTTTTCGAGCACTGCTGGGCGTATGTCACGAACAACACGAACAGTGCTGTCCTCCAAGGCGTCAATTGTTGCTGGTTTATCAGCATAAACCAGTGACTTCACGTAGCCCCACAGGAAATAGTCGAGTAGTGTCAAATCGCACGACTTTGGAGGCCAATTGACAGGTCCATTTCTCGAAATAAACTTATCGCAAAATTTTGATTTCAATAAGTCGATGGTTGCGTTCGCTGTATGGCACGTAGCGCCATCCTGTTGAAACCACATCTCGTCCGGATCAATGTCATCCATATTTTCAAACAAAAAATCATTGATCATGGTGCGGTAACGATCTCCATTGACCGTAACGCGAGCTCCGACCTCATTTTTGAAGAAATAAGGTCCGAAGATGCCACCAGCGTGAAAACCGCACCAAACGGTACATTTTTCTGGATGTAATAGAGTCTGTAGGGTCTGTTGTGGATTGGTCTCACTCCATATGTGGCAATTTTGCTTATTAACAAACCCGTTAAGCCAAAAATGCGCCTCATCGCTGAACACAATTTTGCGATAAAACAACGGGTCAGTTGCCAACTGCTCTAGAGCCCATCGGCGAAAGAACGACGCATATAATGGTCTCGTGGCTTCAATTCCTGCACCAGCTGGATCTTATACGGGTGTAGGCCGAGATCTTTGCGCAAAATTTTCCACATAGTAGAGGACAGAGCCCCAATTCCTGCGACCGACGACGAATTGATAAATTTGGATCTTCTTCCACCTTCGACGTGTTGGTGTTATTGCATCCTCTAAAGAGTATGTGGTACGTAATCTATCGACAGTTCGACGAATGGCTTGTTCAGATGCACGATTATGTACGCCATAAAAATGACGTAGTCGTCTATAAGTTGCGCGAATCGACGACTGATTTTCAAATAAAAAAAAATGTTTCATCAAAATTTCATTTTTTGTGTTACTTTTTACAATTTAAAGTTCTATCTAGCTTAAAAAACACCTTTTATAAGCGCCTGTATGCCTGTGTGTATTTTAGTTTTTATTTTTATGCTGATAAGGTTTCTGCTTCGGATTTATTTCAAATAGTCTTGCGCGTTTAGTTAGTAAACAGAAATTTGTTTTTATTTCTGTCTTGCATGCCAGGTAGTTATCCCCCCGGGGGCACATGATAGTCTTTTTGGAACCTACTATTCCATCTAGACTGGTGTCTTGCGGGGTAAAAGGGAGCCCAGGCCCCTTAAAGGCTAGTAGGAGCCATCTGGACAATCCACATATTTCCACGGGAATCAGTACGCTCGCAGAGTTCACTAGTTGTCTCTTGAGACAATTAGCTGTTCTCTGACTGGTTATTGAGATTGACCCCTATATGGGAGTATCGTGGTGGCTGTGTGTTTCGAGACCCTCGTGAGAGTTTGTGGGTCGGATCATTCATAATGAACACAATGAATGGTTCAGGTCCAGTGAGTATGAATACCGTCGTGTTCTTAATTATATTAAGCTTCATGCGTTCTGGACCAGGAGTTGGAAAGTCTCCAACTCTTTAGCAAGGAGTAAAGGCTGCGGCTTACTTGAGGCTTTCGAAATTGCTACTAGGAGTGACCGGAGGATGTACGTATTTGATGGCCTCCTAGGGCGTGAATGACGTTTGCAAACCATTCAAAGTGGTTTGACCACCATCTGATTATGACTACCTAGTCGGTGCAGATGTAAATCAAATCACGCATGCCAGGCAGTTAGTAAACAGTATAACAAATCGTTGTTGTTTGCGTTTATAAAATTTCTAAGCAGTTTGTAACTAGAATTTTTGTTGTTGTACCATAAGTTTTCTTAGCAAGCCACACAGTTCGTAAACAACATACGCAGTAGTTCGCTTTATTGCTTAATTATTTTATTTTAAAACTTAAGCCAGACACACCCGTAACAATATTTTAAACTGCTTTAGTAGAGTTACACTTATGTAAGTTAGAACTTTTCTATATGAGACCAACGATATGTACGTATGTCTACGTATGTTTTAATACTTAAAAAAAGTTGTTATTTCTCTCTGTCCTTTCTGGCTATTGATCGTTTGGTGTAAACGACTAGCGCTTTCGATGTGAAGACATCATTTTCAAGCCGTGGTCCAATTCGTTGTGGTGAGTCAGTGTTATTAAGGTTGTATCTATTTACTTAGGTAAAATGCCAGCCACCTGGCACTTTATGCAAGGTTAATTTTTTAATACCTCCGTCTTTTATTATTATCGAAGTACGTGCGTTTGTCTAAGGATGTTTATCCTTCGTTCGTGCGTATGAGTAGTTTTAGTAGTGTTAAAACTGTGCCTGTGTCACTGTTAAAAGGTTTTGTTTCGTAGATTTGCACGTTTTCAAAAATCTCTAGTCTTCGTCCTTTTTTTTTTTTGCTAGGATGTAGTTATGTCATACATTCATGTATTTCCCTTGGTGTGTGTCCGTGAGTGTGAATGTGTAATGCAACGTTGAAGTCTTTTCTTTTCCGTTTGTATGAGCGCATTTGTTCTGTAAATCTTGTTGTTAGTGTTCGTCCAGTTTGCATGTACATGTAAGTCTGCATACTCCGCTGGAACTAAATTTGTCAGTTGTTTCTGTCGTTGTTCTAAAATTATGTCTCGGAGTGTTGCCGGATTTTAATGCTGTGAGTATTCCTTCTTTGTAAAAAAGGTTAGTTAGTCTGTATATTTCTGGTCCTGTGTAAGTAAAAGTATGCCGCCGTGTTCTATCGGTTGTCTCTTTGTCTTCTTTATTTCTGTTTTTAATATTGTATTGTCTAAAAAGTTTATTGTTAGTAGTGGGTTTGTAGCCGTTATTTAAAGCTATCGTGTAAAGTGTGTCGAGTTTTTTGTTGTACTTATCCGGAAGTAAGTGGAATTCTCTTAAGTCTGTGTATCATATGTTTGAATGCTGCTAGTTTATGTTGGTTAGCGTGAGGCGAAATGATGTGGATGGTAGTGCCCGTCAAAGTTGATCTGTTATAGAGGTCATATGTTTAACAGTCAGTTCCCCTTATTATTGTGATGTCCAAACAAAGCTTCGGATATTACCTATAAACATTTATTATTCAAAGTATTTCCTTATTCTTATAATAAAACGCATTATTTAATTTGTATTTAATGAATTTATTCTTAAAGGAATTGAAGGTTTAACTATTTAATGTTAGAGTAAATTTATTATAGCACATAATAAATGCTTTTTCGTATTATTTGAAAAATTAATAGTACAGATATTAGTTCAGGTTATATTTTAATTCATTTTTAGTTGACAGTAGTAATTGTATGCTACCATTATTAAAACATTAGACGACATATCAGTGAAGACATTCAGAATTTTTAATATTAGACAATTGTTTTTTATAATTTCTGTAAGACACACAAAGGCGAAAATTTGACGCTAAAAAACATAGCAAAATTTTTCAGGGGTTTTGGAAAATTATAACGAAATACAAAAGCACTATCACGATATCACGACAATGTCTTGATTCAAACTATATATTTAAAATCATATACTAAGCATTAGGTGCTTTTGAATATAATGAATGATGAATCTGAAAATGTTCAAGTCTCTCTTAAATGAATAGAGCACATCAGCTGGAGACGGAATAAGAAAAGGTTTTTTTTTCTTTGATATGTCTTCTATGTCTTCTACTGTATACACAAATTCTTTTCATATTAAAATTTATACTTACCAGTTTCTGTTCCTGTTCCTGTTGTTGATCGTGAGCTTTGTGATTTTCTAGATGAACATTGCTGGAATTTGGTGCCTTTGAATTTTCCAATGTGCTCATAGTTTAAGTTTAAACCGATCGTGTTTAGTTTTATTTAATTTTTGTTTAAGTTTGATTAACTTTACTATAGTTAAGTCGTTGAACTTTTATGTAAATAATTAATTGTTTTGGTTTTATAACTTTTTCGAAATTGTGATTCTACAATTCGTTTACAATTTAAAATTTTTAATAATTATTTGTATGTTTTATGTGCGCGTCTAGGAATCCTCAAGTTAGCTATTTTCTATCGGCTGTATGCATAAAAACTTAAAGCAGGTTTAACTGCCGTTGTTAAGCACAATTTCCTAAAGTTGTATTCAAAAAACGTTTTTACCTTAACATACCTTTGTTAACTTTAAAATAGGAAAAACCTACTTTAAACCTACAATAAATTGACAGTTCAATTTTATTATTGAAAGTTCAAAACAAAACAAATTTTGTTTACAATAAAGACCGTGTCAGATAAAACTTTTGCTTTGCGTTGCGTCAGAGTTTCGCTTTGACATTTGAGTTAAAATGTACGTAAATATATGAAAGTTGCCACAAAGCGAAAAGTTAACAAACATTCAACTTTTTGCGCGCTTTGAAAAACACCTGGCTTTTATTATTTGTGTTTGAGTATTTGTGTGTGGGCGTAAACAAAAAATTCATGAGTGTTTTCAAAGTTTATTGTGACATACACAACTTGATTTACGCTTTTGCTTTAAAGTTTCAAATATCACGCAAAGCAACAAAGTTTTATCTGACATCGCCTTAATAACCGTTTACAATAGCCGTTTATTTTAAAAGTGGCATAAGTTACTTTGTTATTGTCATCTTTTTATTTTAAATTAGTTTATAAAACATTTTAATTTTTAGCCATTTCAACTTGTCTGTATTTAGTTTTCTTTCTGAAACGGATTTTTCTAATGATTGTGTTGAAATAAAATCTTTTTTCTCCATGTTGTGTGTACTGTGAAGGATTTTGTCGACAGGGCGCTATTACTACTATTACTATTTTGTCCTGTATATAAGTCACTATGTGCAATAATATGCTTTTGAGTTGTGACATTCTTAGATATTTTATACAACACGAAGCAACCTTCTGAGAATAAAAAAAAAAAAAATAACAAAATAATGCTAATTTTGTGTAGTATATTAGATATCACTATAATATAGTTCAGTAAACTGCACTATTCTTTCGAACTAATAAAAATAATTCCAATAATCACAACAATACTTCACACACACTTATTACATGTTTCCATTTCTTTCACACTAAGCTCCGTAATTAATTTCCTAAGTACAGCGACTAACGCCATTTGCAAAATAAGCATTTTTGTTACACCGTTAATTATTTATACCCCTCTCAAATAAATCTCAATACTTCTTAACTTATTAATATCAAATTTATTAAAAATGAAAAAAAACTGTTCAGTTGTGACTTATGCCACTTTCAATGTAAACGGTTCAATTGACAATTATTGTTTATTAAAACAAATTGTAGTCCACAAATAATAATTAAAACTAAGACATAACATGCCATTCAATATAAAACATTTTTGCATCTTTATTTTATATTTTACAAAAATATAATTATAATTAATTGTTTTAAACAAAAGTTTTATTGATGTACATATAATCAAAACAAAGCTCGTTATCCGAATAATTATTTTTTTAATATGAACAAATTCTTTGTAACTTCTTCGTAAGCCTTGCAAATTAGCCTTTTTTGGATGCCTTGCTTTTTATTAAAAAGATTAATAAAAAAAAAAACAAAAAAAAACATATGTTGATTTTGCTAAAAACAATAAAAACATTTTTATTGGATCTAACTACCCGGATAAAAAATATTAATTTTTATACATTGTTAACTACAACGCACAGTGGGGTATTGGACCCCCAAAACGGAGATCAATTAAACTACTTATCCGATTTGAAAAATTCTTTCACTATAAGAATGATACGTTATCCCTGAGTGACATATGATAAAATTTTTTTGGAAAAGTGGGCGGTGCCACTCCCCCTTATTAAAAATCGCTCTGCAGGCCATAATAATAGACCGATTGTCATGAAACATTCCCAATGTGGTACTGTTGACCGTGTAATAGTACTTGGCTATACTTGGTTGTGACTGGATAAAGGGCGTGGCACCGCCCATATAACCTAAAAATTAAAATGGTTATATCTCATGAACTATCAGAGGTAGGAAGATGAGATTTGGTATATATGTTGATCGTACTGTATGAATTACAGCCGAGGTGGATTAGGGCGGTGCAACGCCCCCTTTGTTACAAACAAATTTACCTAATGAAAACAATAAAAAAATTTAAATAAAACTTTGAAATTTTGATTCTTCATTTATATTTTTTGGTAGGGCTTGAAATTTTTTTTTGGTAACTTAATTTTGCTGCTAATGATCGGATCGGAGCTCAGTAGCAACCTGTTTAAAATGTCTTCATTTGATTTCTCACGGTTACATTTACGTGAAAAGTGCTCCCTATAGCATTTGAAGTCCTTGTTTCTAGCTTCTTGGGCTTCCTCTGAAAGTTGTCCGATTGGAAGAAGTGCGTGCGATACAATTTCAGGGCCATGAATTAAATATTTGTGTAAAGTGGTAGGCATTTTATACCATGGATACATTTTAACAAAATGTCTGGCAGTGTTGTGACAAAAATTTTTGAATTTTTCAGAATGTATTTCATGACCCGAAGAAACAGTTATTAGTATCACGTGCATTTTCTTGATTAGTTCTAAATCGACTTTAGTAATATCTGCAGAAACTTCAGCGTTTTCAAAAAATCTTCTGGCTGTATTACCATCGTTAGAATTTCCGAAGCCAGGCTTTGGTTGGTCAATAATCAATCCGGTTTTGACTCTAAATTCATATTGAATGCGTGCTTTAGTAGACTCTATAATTTTTTTATCATCAGCCGATGCAGCTTTCCACTTTTTTATAGGCAATTTGTAAGAGATGTGTATGATACATTCGAAAAATCTAATCCATCCATGTAATATAGACAAACCAAATTCTAAGGTTTCTGTCTTAACAGGTTTTTCTATCATTTCGTCTTTTCGATTTTTCTCAAAAATCGCTCCTCATGTCTACTTGATTTTGCCCATCGATCCTTAAAATCGCAGACAAAACGAGAAAAATTCAAATTAAAGTCTTCCATATCCTCTGGATTCGTTTGTCTTATCAATTCTTGCTTCAATATATTCAACTTCTCCATTAATTGCGAAGCCTCAGCATTTTTAATAATACTGTAAAGTGTTCGCCGAGAAATGAATCTTTTTGAGTTTATTCCTAAAATATAAACACTGTATTCAGACTCTTCGCGTGATATTTCTTGTATCAATTACCAAAATAACGAGCAGGAACAACACATTCTTTATATTAACACTTAACAAAAAAATAGCAGCACGTCATTGACGTTGTTATTGTTGTAACCCGAAATATACCACCACGACCACTCACATCGAATTGTATTCATATAAAATAGATATAATAGTTAATGTAAAGTAACACTACACACTTATTTTATACATATTAGCTGTTATTTAAATTAAGTTATACAAAATTGTCTAAGAACACGAGCGCGAAGACAAAATAAACTTACCCTACACTTTAAATAAACCAAACAACACAATGAACAGAACACACATATTATTTTTGGGTAGAGTGCATACTAATATTGCAATAAACAAATTTAAATAACAATAACAACAATATATGATGATGATAACGAAAGCGAAAACAAAAACAAAACAGAAACTAAAGCCACGGTTCTTCTCTCACTTTCGACGACATGGGTTTGTTTTACAAACTTTGTTAAAAATCGAATTGGCGCAAAAACGCGCAAAATGTTTTTGTTTATTATATTAGTACAGTTTCTAAGCTTTAAAAATATATAAATTTCAGAACACGAAGTTAACCGGTACCACTTTAAAACTCTACATACTTCTCAAGAATGGCTAAAATTGAGACCTTTTTTCTATAAATGATTAAAATTAGTTCTAACAGGTTAATGTCGACCGGCAACTGCTTTTTTGTTAGAAATTACCTGTACTTGAGGGATCCATAATAATATTACGCTTTTTTAATGGCAAAAATAGAAAAACTGGCACTTGAAAATACAAAAAATTCACTTTTTGTAAACACGCGAAAAAATCGAAAAAAATTACGAACTTTGAGACAAAGCAAAAATTGAATAAAACAACATATGTTATCGATTCTTTTGCCTAGTGATGGAGAATTTTGTCTACAATAATCGGGTATAAAACATTAATCGGATATCCCAATTTTCATTCTTCAATTAATCTCCGCTTTGATGATCAAATACCCCAATGTGCAACGTGACAACTGAAACTAGTGGCATTGCCAGAATCAAAATACTAATTCTATTAAAGCATACATTAGCTAAAGTACTGTTTATGAATACCATTTTTAAACAAACGTTTATTACCCTCAAAGTGTTCGTTAACTAACGTGTACTTTAAAGCTCAAGTAAGCGTTTTTTATGCATACAGCCGTAAATCTTTAATATTGTTCAGTTTTATCTTCTTTTCAAGCACTGTGCAGGAAGGCCAGAAGAAAACTACTTGTTTTACTTGATAATGATTGAAATTTATATTCATAAAATAATCAGCAATTATAAGAAGAAGAAAACATACTTAAATTAAAAAACCCACTTACAGCGATTTTACTTTTCTTTTCATGTCTGTCTGATTTCTGCTTTAGTTTGCATCATGCAATTAATTCTAAAAAATAACGGTAAATTTAAACAATGATACTACAAAAGTATTAAAACACCCAAACTCTTCACCTATAAAACATGCAAACTTACAATACAAAAACAATTTTGCATAAATAATTTCAAGGTCATTTTTGATCATTATTCCAAGAGTAATAGTTTATTTACATCTAGTGTAATTGAGAGTGACAATAAAATATTAATGAGCATCAGGGTTGGTAAACAATACCATTACATTGTACCAATTGTACTATTGGCCTTTTAAATTGTACTTCATTTTCAAAACCATATTGTTTGAGATTATTATTATTGCTGTGTTAATGTGCACATTGAATAAAAATCAACAAATTAAATTTTTACACAGTTTTCTCTTATCTTGTTATTTGCTTTGCTGTTAACTTATTTTACTGTAGTCAATTATTGTTGTTGGTAATTTGAGTTGAAAATTCTATGATAAATAATAATTTCATTTCATATGTTTTCAAAATGTTTTATATAGATTTGGCGCCTACTTACTTATCTGGCTTTCTTAAGACCTTAATATGTCAAATAAGTTGAATGTGTAGTCAGCAACATTAGAAATGTACCTTTTTTTTATAATTATGTGTAATTTCCGTTATATAAAACTAGCCAACGCAGTTAAACCCGCCCATGGTGACTAAATAAAACAAATTGGAGCAACACCAGTACAGTAAATACAGCTAATGAATTTAACAATTATTAATTATTTTATTTTCATTAAGAATATCGTTAGAAATTGTATTGAAAATATTTGTTAATTTTCAGTCATGCTTTAAAAATTATTTGAAATACTTTATATACTGAATGTGTCAGTATAATGTCACATTTTTATGATTTTCTATTCGACATTTGCAACTGCAAAATAAATATCCCTCATGACTCTCAGATCGAAACTATCATTTTATTTCATTCTTTTAATCTCAGTTGAACAATCAAGTGAAGCTTTCGGGTTTTAAATGCTTTCGGCCGTATGCTTAGTTGCGAAACAAATAATTTGATACCAAAATTAGTCGTAGAGAGACGTTGGTAATAGCGACAACAATCAAAAATGATCTTAAGTGTCAAGCCGCGGTTTTGTTTAATTTCCCCGCTTATTCCAAACTCATTTTAATTTTTTTTAAATCTATTATATTATTAAAACACTAAAATGAAAATGTACCAAATAAGTACAAAACAATATATATATATCAATGTATAGTTATATCAATTTTGTCATCACTTACATGCGTTAAAGCATCCATCCATACATACACGTGGGCACAGTTAAAAGCTACGAAAACTAAAAAAAATAACAAGATAGACGGCGACTACACAACAATCAAACGGCAAAAACTCAGACAAAAAGTAGGAGCAGTTTATTTGTTAGACACACACATGCATACACACAGTTCATTTTAATGTGTTTTATTAAACAGTGGGGGAAAATCAGCATAGCTTGGAAATTAATAGACGACATGAATTCTAGTACGGGCATTAAAGAAAATAGTTTTCGAATATGAATTTTAAATTTACCTACTCAAGACATAGGATCGATGCTCTCTAATTGTCCAAATTTTAAGCGATTTAAAACCTTCTTAAAGCATTTGTTTGGGTACCCTCTTACATGGTATAAATATTTAACAAGTTATACGCTCATAATTAGGTGCTCCTGTAGGCTAGTAGGTAGTGTGGTAGCTTACATGACTGGGGGTTGTAGGTTCGATTCCCAACAAAGAGCTCGGTATTTTTTTCACTACAAACAAAAATTGACTTTCGGTGGGGCTGCTCAGTGATGAAGGCGTCACTGGTCACTGAGCTGTCTTATACGACAGTTAATTTCCATAACTATCCTTCTACTTTCACCACCTGTCGCATCTCTTCTCTATTCCATTCCTAAAAGAATG
The DNA here is from genome assembly GCA_030448955.1 of Trichopoda pennipes. Taxonomy (NCBI): domain Eukaryota; kingdom Metazoa; phylum Arthropoda; class Insecta; order Diptera; family Tachinidae; genus Trichopoda; species Trichopoda pennipes. The sequence continues at coordinate 3,472,272 of JASKUP010000010.1, read as the reverse complement.
TAACACGTACTTGACTAAATAGGCATTGCTGCCTGAAGTGCTACTTCTCTTTAAAAATAAAAAAAAAATAATTTGTATTTAAATGCTAATTATTATAATATAGTTCTTGTGTTGAACTGAAATTCTCAACCTTTTGTGTGATGTTTCTATTGCAAGCGAATAACTAAAATATACTAAAAAATAATTAATATCTTTTTCCTATAACTGCTCAGATTTAAGTGAAACGGTCAGGTGCTGAAGTAAAACTTATCACATAGATGCCTTTCATGTCAAATAAACTAAAGGAAACAAAAATTAAAGCGTTTTCCCACAGAAGTTGTTATGTCGATTTATTAACCTTTTTCATTTAACTGTTGTTGTACCTACCAAAGAAAACCGGCGCTCCCAAACAACCAGTAACGACGGTTCTCACTCGTAGGACTTCTGTGGGGGATCCCCACATTTGACAGTGGGCATAATAATACGCACTCCATTCAAATTTTAAAGGTCTGCCTAATTTAGTTACAATATAAAGCCTGGAACAAATAAATCACCACTCTATGCAGAACCTCGTAATTTTAAGCCTCATTTTGTTGTGGTAACGTTTATAACAAAGAACTTTTGTGAAAATTGCAAGTGTCTGGCCACTACCCCTTTTGTTAACGCAGCCTTGAAAGCGAATAAATTCATTCGTTTTCTTCTTAAAAATCAAACTTGGAAACTCTTGTACTTTGACCTAAAATAAGTACAGTCGGCTTTTAATAATTTGAAATTCGTTAATTTGAATCTCGCGATAATTTGCACTGTTTCCAGGTCCCTTGAAAAACACTCAATATATTGAAGAAAAAATCTATGTAATTTGGTCCCCTCAATAATTTGAAATTATTTCAATGGAATTTTGATCGCCAACTCTCTATATTTTGAATTTTTTAGCTCTGCGCTCCATAATTTGAACTTTTTTTGGACAACTGTACGGTGCCCAATAATCCACCACTATTAGACAACGTAAAATTGAATTATTTTCCACGAAGGCATTATCCAAAATTTTAAAACCCTCCCTCTACCGCAGAGAAATTCTTTCCAAAATGTTGGATAAGCATAACAATTTTAACAGCTATAATTATGATTGAAAAGGCCTGGAAAAATGTCAGTTCTACAACCATTTACAACTGCTTCAAAAAAAACGGGTTTTCGTTAGCATCTTCAGCTCAGCTACCAAAGCCAACAGAAGTTACGCACTCTCATCCGGCATGGCAACTTCTTCCTAACTCTAAAGAGCTGAGTTTTGAGAACAATGTTCAGGTAGACAATAACATCAGTGTCTACGGTGCCCTAACCGATGCTGAACTGTTGAATCTGACTTCTTTGGATGTGGAAGATGAAGCAGACGAAGATGAGCAACCACCACTTCTAGTGTCATTAAGCCAAGCAACGACAAGTCTTAGCATATTACGCTCCTACGAACGGATACAAGTAATGATTTGTTTTCAGCTCTAATCACAATTGAAATTTCATTAGACAATGTCGGATTGAAATATTTAACTCCAAAAAAAATTACGGTCTTTTTTCATTATAAATTGTTCTTATGCTAGATATGTACACATGCAGCTGTAAATAAGTTCACTATAAAAACTTTTAAATAAGCTCTTGTTAATTTGAACTTTTGTATCTTTCTTTTGATATTTGGAAATCTCGTTAATATGAAAACTCGATTATTTGAACTTTTTCTCTGGTCCCTTGAGTTTCAAATTATCAAGAGTCGACTGTAGTCGCTTACAAAATGCCGATTTACTTACAAAATATTAAGCTTTGTGACCCACTGTTGAATAACACGTAAGTATTCATAAGTAAGATCAACCAACATTAAGTATAAATAAATGAATAACTACAACTTGTATGGAAAAAAACAGGTAACATTAGTGACCGCAAAATTGACTTGTGAGGTTGTTAATGGATGTTGTTGATTAGTAATTTTATTTTAGTGAGGGGGAGTACAAAATATTAGTTAAGAGATAAACTGTTTTCTTTGCCTTAGTGTTAGGAAGTTTAAAGCGAATTTTCCAGGGACTGTATAATTTGTGTAAGTGTAAAAATAATTACGGAAATGAGCTATGCCTTGCTTGTTTTGGATATAAAAGACATGACGGATAAAGGTATGACATGATAAGGCTTACATCTGCACCTGGCCGTGGGCCTTAATCAGGTCCTACCTCAATAATCAGCTAGAGAACAGCTAAATGCCTAAGAGACAAATAGGGGAACTCTGGGGATCACTGATTCCTGTGGAAATATAGTGGATTGTCCAGTTGACTCCTACTAGCCTTGAAGGGGACTGGGCTCCCTTTTACCCCGCAAGACACAAGTCTACATGGCTGTTGTAGGATGCATAAAGACTATCATGTGCCCCCGGGGGGTCGCTCACTTAATAATTCGATTGAAGAGATTTTAATTCTGTGAAAGCATGAAACTTTTATCGAAAAGGGCCAAAGGTTCATTGATTAATAATTGAGTAACAAGCACTCCGCTCAGATTACTCTTGACACAGGCTTACTTTAGCAGTATGATTCTTGGTACAATTGAACTTAATTAAAGGTTCACCTATTTTGGGATATTCTAAGGCAAGTCTTAAGTATGGTGCTAGTAAAACCATTTTCTTGTCATCAATAACTTAAAGAGAACAACGACAATTACGATCAGTAAATCCGAAATGAAACCACAGAATTTGTATACCGTAATTTTCTGCGGGCCTTACCTCATGACGACAGGAAAAAGCTATTCTGACTTTCGATTCAAATCGAAATTTTCTCCGTTTGGCAACTTTGGTATTCAGAGTTTCGATTCCGCTCCGTTTCTTTCGATTGTAGGTATTCTGCATTACGATTGTAGTTAAGTTTTCCTACGCTTATATTTTAGCAACGGAATTTTTTTGGATTACCAATTTTCGATCGTAGCGTAATCGAAACATGTTTAAATGCAGTAAGGGAATGAATGCGCGAGGTGCAATAATAAGCCATGAGATCGATAATAACTAATCGGTAACAGAAATTTAAAAATTTGCCCTTTTAAACCACTATTGTTAATTTAATTATTTAAGCACTAATACTCGTTCATGTTCTAGTTCCAAATCGGAAAACATTAAATTATTTTTGATCACTTTTAAAAATCAATGGTAAGAAGCTGCCATGCGACAATCTTAAGTGATAAGCGTTTACCAGAATTAAATATTTTTTAACATTATACAATACTTTGCTGCTTGCACCCACCCAATATGTTTACTTATTTTCATCATTCACTGATTTATCAATGAAATAATAATTTACAAATTAATCTTGCAGGTGCTTCATTTTTATTGAAAATTCATCTAGATTTTGTTAAATTTCAAAACTGAAAAGGCGTTACAGAAACACTATTATAATATTAAATTATGTTTTTAGATTTTTAAGCAGCATTAAAATATTTTGAATTTTTTATTGATATCGTTTTTGTTTTGTTTTAAAATTGTTGATCTTGTTTGTTCCTTTTTTCAATGATGAACAGAAAACTTGTTTCAGCAACATCGACTTGTTTTTGTTTTGCTTTTAAAGTTGTTATCAATTTTAAGCAATTGATGACGACAGCGCGTTGTCGGCAACAGAATTTTTTTTGTAGCAAATTTTTAAGTATTATTATTACAACAACAATAAAAAAATAAATATATAAATAACAGCAATAACAAATATAAATACTTTTCAAAAAGAACGCTGTGTAACAAAGCTACAAGCTGCAGCTGCTAAAAAAATCACAATTTTATGCTTGATGAATTATTTGTTGACTATGAAAAGGGTTTTAAACATTTTGAAGCACTACAAAAATTAATTGGTAGCTTGAAAAAAAAACGTTTTAATATTTAAACCACACACTCACACATACAATAATGAAAATATCGAAAAAAAAGTTTGCGCATGTGTCACCGATTATTTTGTTTTATTATTATTTTTTAACTTAAATACTTAACAAATTTACTTCTGATTTTATACTTCTTTAACTTGTTTATTTCTTTTTCGCACTAAAAATTCATCAATAAAATAACCATTTAGTATCTACTAACCCCAGAATGAAATAAAACTTCAACAGTAAAAAAAAAATATTCTTTTCTAAAAGGTGTGTTAATCGCGCAAGTATCGCGTCACAACTGATTTAACTCATAATATTGTAATGTCAATACGGCGGTCCATTCAATAGCAACAACACGCATTTTACCACCACACCTCATCCCCGCACAATCTTAACTTGTTATTTTGTATTTGTACAGTGGGTTAGTCATTTGAAAAATTACAGGCAAAACTTGAAACAGCACTTTGTTTTTTTAACTTCAACTATTTTCTCAGTTTTATAAGTGTAAATTTTCAATCCTTTTACCGATTATAGAACTGCGGAGATTGTTTTCTCACTAACGGCACGAGTTGCCGCTTTCCTCCACTTCTATAGATTTAATTAACTTTTTCATTGGTTTCATTGGTTGGTTAACCTCTTTTTAACACTATAGGAGGGTCAATGTTTCTTTTCATAGAACTCCACTTTTATGGTCAAATTGAAGGATAGATGTTTTTAAATGGGCGCACAGTTCTTACCAAGAACGAGATCCATTTAGTTATACTTCTTAAGATCTGGTAAGCGTTTTGTTTTTATACTTAACTGAGAAACTCCTGACCAACGCGCATCCATAATCCAGAAAAATCTTTTAATGCTGCGGCAGACAATTGTTGTTTTTTTTAAATTGCAAATATTGTTAAAGTTGCTTCTTTTGTACTATAATGGCTTGACAATAGTCATTTTGTTTACAACAGTGTAATCTCGAAATAATAATAGTTTTTTTTCATATATACGAGAGCTGCTATTTATATTTCTGGCCTGGTAACACTGACTGTTGCTAGGCACCAGCTGATGTTTCCAGTGCAACCTTCACATTGTTAAACATAACCCCAACCAAAACATTTTGTCATTTTATTGTTGTTAGTGTTAGTGATAGCAGGTTGAAAAAGTGATCTTAGGAGAAAATGGAATTAACTCTTGAACATTTTCGTGCAATAATTTTTAATAACTTTCGACGTGGCCTGAAACGACAACAGTGCACAGATGAACTTAATTCCTTATATGGTAATGAAGCACCTTTTTTTTTCTTTTTAAACAGAAGTAGCATTTCAGGCAACAATGCCTATTTAGTCAAGTACCGTGCTACATTCTTTAGGAAAGGGATATAGAAGAGATGAAACAGGTGGTGAAAGTAGAAGGATAGTCGGAATTAACCTTCTTACAGCACCATTAAAAACTGGTATGATGTGATTTGATTTATATCTGCACCGACTAGGTAGTCATAATCAGATGGTGGTCAAACCACTTAAATGATTTGTAAACGTCATTCACGCCCTAGGAGGCCATCGAATACGTATATCCTCCGGTCACTCCGAGTGGCAATTTCGAAAGCCCGAAGTAGGCCGCAGTCTTCACTCCTTGCTAAAGAGTTGGAGACTTTCCAACTCCTGGTCCAGAACGCATGAAGCTTAATATAATTAAGAACACGACGGCATTCATACTCACTGGACCTGAACCATTCATTGTGTTCATTTTGAATGATCCGACCCACAAACTCTCACGAGGGTCTCGAAACCACAACCACCACGATACTCCCATATAGGGGCCAACCTCAATAACCAGTCAGAGAACAGCTAATTGTCTCAAGAGACAAATAGTGAACTCTGCGAGCGTACTGATTCCCGTGGAAATATGTGAATTGTCCAGATGGCTCCTACTAGCCTTTAAGGGGCCTGGGCTCCCTTTTACCCCGCAAGACACCAGTCTAAATGGAATAGTAGGTTCCAAAAAGACTATCATGTGCCCCCGGAGGGATAAAAACTGGTATTACGAATTTAATCGTAGCCTACAATCACTCCAGGACTAATCCCGTGAAGGTCGTCCAACAACGGTTGTTGTGCCAGAAAACATCGCAGCTGTGCATTAGCTGATAAAGCAGGATCGTCATGTAACATATCGCGAGATTGAGGCATCTGTAGGGATTAGTATGACAAGCATCAATAAGATCTTGCATGAACATTTGCATGTGAAAAAGATTTGCTCACGTTGGATACCGCATAACCTGACAAACGCACAAAAGGATGCTCGTGTTGATTGGTGCAAGAAAATGTTGCAGAAATTCGCTTAAGGTGCATCAAAAGCAGTTTATAATATCTGTACAGGACACGAATCAATAATATACTTATATAATCCTGAAACAAAACAGCAATCCACCGTATGGGTCTTTCAAGACGAGCGAAATCCCACCAAAGTTGTTCGTGGAAGAAGCACATCAAAGCAAATGGTTGCCTGTTTCTGCGGCATTACCGGCCATGTGTCGAATGTGCCATTAGAGCAACGTAAGATGGTTAAATCGGCATGGTACACCACTATTTGTTTGCCAGAAGTCTTTGAGAAACTGCGGGAAAAGTTGAAAAAAAGACGCATCATTCTGCATCACGACAATGCGAGCTGTCACCGATCGGCTGAAACAATGGAGTTTTTGACAGGGCAAAACATTGAATTGATGGGTCATCCGCCGTACAGCCCTGACTTGGCTTCCAATGACTTCTTTTTGTTTTCGAACATCAAGAAAAACCGAAGTGGACAACGGTTTCCTACACCTGAACAAGCAGTTTCTGCATTCAAAACCCATGTTTTAGAAGTACCTAAATCGGAGTGGAAAAAGTGCTTTGAAAATTGGTTCCAACGTATGCAAAAGTGTATAAATCTTCATGGAGAATATTTTGAAATACAATAAAATAGATTTTGTCTTTAAATGCTTGTGTTTTCATCCTTAGGCCACAAATATAAATAGCAGCCCTCGTATAAAGTAAACACAGGTTTTTAAAAACATTTAATTATAATAATGTGAAAAAATTATCACATAAGTTACAGAAACGAGGTAAAAATAACTAAAAAAGCCTTAATAAAAAACAGACCGGTCAGCTGCAAACTAAGTTAGTTATAAAATACTATTGCTATTTCCTGTCCTAGCTGGCTGGTTTGTAGTCGAAGGCGAGCGCTTTCGATGCGAATGCATCATTAGTTATAAAACTTAATAGATGATATAGTTTTAGTTTGAATTGGATATCACTGTTAATAAAGTCGTCTGAGGAACTGGGCGCTACTTTTGCAGAGGAAGTCTCCGCTTTCGGTTCCGTTGCGATCAAAAATTGTTATTCTGAAGAAAAACGGAATCGAAAGAAAAAGAAGAAGACAACAATGTTTAAAAAATTAATAGCATCACTGTGGAATGTGGAAATGAAATAGCAAAAAAAGCATTTTCAAAAACAAATGTAAAATTTAATACAAAAAGTTGTATGTAAAGGTAATTAAAAATAAGCATTTTTTGTTGGAGGACCTAGTGCATTGAGAACTCCTGCAACTTCCTTCTAGAACACTGCCACTTCTTCCTTTGATCGCTGGTGGTATCCCCATGTCTGATTTAGATGCCATTAAATTTGCCAATTTTTCATACTGCTGCGGTGTTGTTGTTTTTGACCTGTAACAGATAAAAAACACATCATATTCGGGCACAAAAATTAACAATTTAAAACAAAAAAATTACTTTAATTAAATAAATTAATTAAAAATTAATTATGTTAATTAAATAAATTAATTAAAAATAATTTTAAGTGTTTTTTTATCGTTTCTGAACATTTTATCTCATTTATTACTTGCATTTTTTTCAATTTTATACTTTTTAACTAAAAAACACAGATAAAAAAACCCCTCCGTTAATAAAAACGCAACTGCGAAAAACGGAGATCCGATCGTAATGCAGAATACATACAATCGAAAGAAACTGAGGGGAATCGAAACTCAAAATACCAAAGCAGCCAGACGGAGAAAATTTCGATTCGAATCGAAACGAAACGCAGAATAGCCCCATTTATGTTTTTTTAATACTTTTATCTTTTTCACAATTCAATATTTTTGTCGGCTTATATAAAACGTCTTATTCTATTGCAAAGCTTCTAGATTTACGACATTCTTTGATTGATTTTGGTTCGCGATATAGCCAAACAAAGCAGTTGGTTTATTAACACGTGATTATGATACATATAATTGACCGTGCGAAAAACAGGAATCATTGCAAAGGCAACACGTATGGGGAACTGAAGCCATTTAAAATTAAACGGCAAATCTGGAGGCATCATAGGAATGCGTGGTATCAGCACATCCTCGCCCTTATATTTTCCTTTTAAAATTTTTGCTTCAATCACATTTTCATGCAAAGTCGTTGCTGGCAGATATTTCTAAGCAAAATAATTGGTACGCCAGTTTTCACTTGTAGGCGATGGGGCGGCAGTCCAGGTCACTCAAGCGAATTTTAAAATTCGACTGGATAATTTACAACATCGTTTTGATTGGTAACAGACTCAACAGATCTGTAGGTAAAAATTTTCCGGGAATGTCATTCAAAATTGTCACATTGATATTCGAAACATCTGCATTTTTTGCAGCTAAGACAGCTCTTTCCCCCAACCAATCATGGTTTCTAAAATTTTGTGCAATATTGGGAAATACGTTTGTGACCAATTTTTGTTTTGATTGTGCAAAGTGGCAAAAATTATCTGGAAGCGTAATCATTTTTGTGGTGGGGTCAATTGGAGTTGCGCCATTCCCAATATATAACAATTGCTTTGAACAACGTTCGGCTGATGGATCATTTTGCAATTGAACACGTAAATTACACACACACACACATACACTAAATGCAACAGAATATGGATCATGAGCATATTTCGATTTGTATTGTCGTCGCATTCTGTGCAAGCGCACACACACAGCAACGTACAAACGAAAACACACATTTCATTTGATACAAAACATTGAGTCGAAGTATTCCAATGGAAACGAAATTTTGATATTTTTGAAAATTTTGCCTTGTTTCAAACACGCACTATGGACGCACAAATATACAAACCAGCGAACAACGATTACGAAGCTACTGTGAACGGACACCTATTTTGGGCTTAATTTTTATATATATAGAAGATTATTCATGCCTATAACATCCACTCCTACTCCGCCCCGGGTGCACATTTATGGTCTTTACGGTACGTAACAGCTGTCTAGATCTGTGCAACTGGGGGTATAAAGGGAGCCCAATCCCCTGAAGACAGGCAGGGAGTCAACTGGAAACTCCACTTTATTTCCACGGGGATCAGTGAGCTCGCAGAGTTCATTATTTGTCTCTTTAGACTTATAATAGTTCTCTGGCTGATCATTGAGGTTGGCCCCTATATGGGAGCATCGTGGTGGTTGTGGTTTTGCGGCCCCATAACAGTATAATGGTTATTATGGTGGCCAGGATCATCTCACTGATAATGACACGCAAAGTGAATGATCCAGTCCAGTGAGCATGCTTGACATGTGTTCTGGACAGGAGTCTCCAACTCTTTAGCAAGGTGTGATGATTTGCAGACCTGCACTGAAATCATTAAAGTTGCAACTAGGTGGTTCTGTTGCTTAGAATTATGTCTTCGGCTATCTAGGACGCCTGTATGACGTTCCAAATTATACAATAGTGGTTTGTCCACCATCTGATTAAGACTACATAGTCAGGCGCGGATGTAAAACAAATCACACTCCACTCCTACTTGCATTTATCTAGTAATTCTTTCAAAGGTTAAAAGGCGTTGAGCATATTTAATACTTTATCCCGTTGTTCTTTCACGAGCTTCTGCTATTCGCAAAAACAGAGTCATCTTAATTCATTATCGATGTTGTTTTGTTACTGGACAATGAATTTGTCTTAACAATTATTAATATAATAGGTGAATGGTTTTTTTTGTCGATTACAACAATATTGAAATTATTCTTTTGGAAGTGAAGCCATTCATGTACATCATAAAGTAAAAAAGTTGTATTACAACAGTTGGTACCTTAAATTTTCTTTTTTTCCCGGAAGTGCTACTGGTATACTTTGAAGCAAATATCACTGGAAGGAATGATATAGGCTTTCCAATTAAAATATTATTTCTGCATAAAAGTTTGGTTTAGTAAACTGAATGAGAATTAAGAGAAGTCTGTAAATGTTGGTTACGCATTGTGTTATATTGTAGAACGGAAATTAAGATTTACTTTAAGTTTATTTACTATGAAGAGACGTTAATTAATTTTGTAAATGGTTTAAACTAAAAGGTTCTATTTTATTTAACTGCTAATTTAAAATTACTGAATATAAACTGTTTTGCTTATTTTGGTAAGTCAAAAACACTAGATAAAAACCATATGTCGCCATATCAGTCAATATAAAAACCCATGAGAGTAAAACTAAAGTTCAAAGTTATAGCACAAGAATTTATTACATCTTATAACTAGTTCAATAACATAGTTTTATGCAACATTTCAACAATATCGTTGTTCCTAATAAACTTTTCTGTAATTTCTAAGTTTCAATCGTTTCTTTTTTTATATTCAAAACCACTGTTGCTAAATTTTATTTGCTTTAAAAAGACCATAAAAGTCACATAAACCCACCTTGTAAACAACGATCAATTGTGTATTTTTGTATTAAAATTGTATTTCTCACTGAACAATATTGAAATTCAAATCAACGATAATCTGTTACTAAATGAAATGAAATACGAGAGTTAAGCAGAAGCAGTTATTATTCGCTCTCAATTTTAGTCAACTTTCTTAAGGCCGTGTCAGATAAACTTTTGCTTTGCGTTGCGTCAGAGTTTCGCTTTGACATTTGAGTTAAAATGTACGTAAATGTATGAAAGTTGCCACATAAAGCACTTTCGACGCAGCGCAAAGCGAAAAGTTAACCAACATTCAACTTTTTGCGCGCTTTGACAAACACCTGGCTTTTATTATTTGTGTTTGTGTATTTGTGTGTTGTCAAAGTTTATTGTGACATACACCACTTGATTTACGCTTTTGCTTTAAAGTTTTAAATGTCACGCAAAGCAACAAAGTTTTATCTGACATCGCCTTTAAGAAGAATAAATTTAAAATATTGAGAAAGTATCGGAACGTTTTCAATTATGTTTATTTAGGAGAGCATCAAAATTACATTCTCGTTAAAAAAATTTTTGTATTAAAAAACGATTAAAGGACTATTGAATAATCGCTAGAAATATCCAAGGAGAAGCTTTTCGCTTAAAAATTGTAAGAAAAGCAAAAATGAATTTTAAATAAATATTTCAATAAGCAAATAGAAATCTAGGCGAAGCAGTTATGACATCTTGAACAGCTGGCGAATTGTCATCGAATTTGTAAGCAATAGTTTTATAAACATGTTTATGGCGTTTATAGTATTACTTAGTGTAAGTAACGATTATATTGTTACGTTTATACTTTTTGTAAACGTTTTATTGTTGCCGAGTTCTTTATTGCAAAATATATAACGCCAGATTTTAGAGTTTTCATTATTAATTACAAGTTTACTTACTTTAACTACGCACGGAGTAAAATTTGTACGTTGGCACTACAGAAAAATATACTAAAGTTTCACAACGTTTATGTTTTACCTAACTAACTATCCACTCAGACGAGGTCTAGAAAAACTAAGAATCTTCTACCCCCTTTCCATCACATTTTGTTGTTGTTATGTTACTCATTTAATGTATAGGTGCCTGTTGGTGTGCGTATATTTTGGTTTTGGTTTTTATGCTGTCAAAGTTTCTTCCTGGAATTTATTTTATTTATTTTTCTAAGAAAACTACGCAGTTAGTAAACAGCATACCCAATTGTTATTGTTTTGCGTGTATCAAATTTCTACGCAGTTTGTAACTAGAAAGGAGTTCTCTTGCCTGTATATGTAAGTTTTCTTGGGAAACTAGGCATTTAATAAACAGCATGCCCAGTTGTTGTTGTCTTGCGTGTGTAAGATTTCTTAGCAAACTACGCAGTTAGTAAACAGCATGCCCAGTTGTTTACTTTGTTACTTAATTATTTTCTTTTAAAACTTAAGCAAGACGTATCCGTAACACTGTCGCCCACTTAAGTCTTTTCTTAGAACTCGGACTTTGATATTTCTGTATCCGATAAACCACGTCATTCACATTTTTGATCACTTTGTATGCACCCCCGGGGGCACATGATAGTCTTTTTGGAACCTACTATTCCATATAGACTGGTGTCTTGCGGGATAAAAGGAAGCCCAGGCTCCTCAAAGGCTAGTAGGAGTCACCTGGACAATCCACTATATTTCCACGGGAATCAGAGACCCGCAGAGTTCCGTTATTTGTCTCTTTAGACATTTAACTGTTCTCTGGTTGATAATTGAGGTTGGCCCCTATATGGGAGTATCGTGGAGTTTGTGGGTCGGATCATTTACAATGAACACAATGAATGGTTCAGGTCCAGTGAGTATGAATGCCGTCGTGTTCTTAATTATATTAAGCTTCATGCGTTCTGGACCAGCAGTTGGAAAGTCTCCAACTCTTTAGCAAGGAGTGAAGGCTGCGGCCTACTTCAGGCTTTCGAAATTGTTACTAGGAGTGATCGGAGGATATACGTATTCGATGGCCTCCTAGGGCGTGAATGACGTTTGCAAATCATTCAAAGTGGTTTGACCACCATCTGATCATGACTACCTAGTCGGTGCAGATGTAAATCAAATCACATCAATCAATTTGTATGGTACCCCCCGGGGGCACATTTATCGGTCTTTATAGAATACTTGACTATCTAGACCTGTGCAACTGGGGGAAAAAGGGAGTCCAGCCCCCTGAAAGCAGCAGGGGTCAACTGGAAACTCCACTTTATTTCCACGGAAATCAGTGACATTTAACTGTTCTCTGGCTGATTATTGAGGTTGGCCCCTATATGGGAGTATCGTGGTGGTTGTGGTTTCGCCGCCCCATATCAGGTTTGTTGTTTATATGGTGGCCAGGATCATTTCACCGTTAATGACACCCTAGGTGAATGATCCAGTCCAGTGAGCATGCTAGACATGTGTTCTGGACAGGAGTTGGATAGTCTCCAACTCTTCAGCAAGGGGTGATAATTTGCAGCCCTGCTCTGGAATCATTAAAGCTGCAACTAGGAAAGACGTGTTGCTAGAATTAGTCCTCGGCTTCCTAGGACGAGCATGACGTTCCTATTTATGCACAGTGGTTGACCACCATCTGATTAAGGCTCCATGGCCAGGCGCAGATGTAAATCATATTACGTAATCACTTTGTATGGTCCTTCCCAGTGGGTTTGCAGTTTGGGAGACAGTCCTTTTTTCCGTTGTGGGTTAAATAGTAGAACCAGTTGTACTTCTGTAAATCCTTCCGTATTTGCTGCTCGATCATACCTGGCTTTCATTTTGATGCCATCGCGAACAAACTCATGAAGCTCGTGCAGGTCTTCTTGTATTCGAGGAACATTTTCATTATCGTCGTGTGCACTAATTGTTTTGACGCCAAATTCTAAGTCGGTGATAGTTTTAGATCTGTCCCAAACACGATTTTTGGTGGACTGCATAATGTTGAACCATGGATAGCTAAACGGTATGTTAGAAGAAACTTTGGTACATGCTCGTCCCAATACTTTTGGTGTGTACTGACCACTTTTCTGAGATATTCTTCCTTTTACTGATATTAATATGGATCGCATGGTATACTTGAACATTCTCAAAGCTAATTTGAACCAATCCGTGAGTAAACTGGTTCTTACATGATAACCACCCAAGACCCATCAACTTCATTCCCCACCCCAGTCACCGGAGAATTTATGTGACGAATTGGATCGTCGCATTAGGAAAAGGACAATTTAAAATAAACAGGACCTCAAAAATGCTTTACTTGAAGAGTGGAATTTAACTTCGAATAATTACACAAAAGTATTGGTAAATTCCATGAAAAATAGATTAAATGCTGTTCTAGAAAGTTGAGGCGGGTCCCCACCAAGTATTAATTCTGTTGGCTTTTAATTTCCTTTTAAGTGAAATACATTCTTTTTGCAAAGTATGCAGACTTTTCTGTGCTTAAAACATGAATGTTTCTTTTTGTTAATAAATATTTTTGGATTAAAATTTATTATTTGTTAATAGATTGGATTGCTTTGGAATAAATTTTAATGCTACAATGTTCACAGAAAACTCCAAACCTTGCTTTTCAAGGGGTTATATAGACTTTACTGTGCGACTGTAAGTATTTGTGGTAATGTTTAACACACTCCAGTGCGGCTAAAAGCTCCTGTCGTGTTACGCAATAATTTTTTTCGGGCTTGGACAATACTCTGCTATAGCAGCCAATAACTTTTTCCTTCCCATTAATCGCCTGAGACAGCACTACTCATATTCCGTAGGAATAGCGCTCAGTAGCCCGTAAGGCGCTCAAAAGTAGCTGGAGCATTGCAGAACCATCACTCGCACTAAAGGCAGTTTTCTCTTCCTCTTTATGGGCTATATCCACTTGCCAGTAACCTCTCTGCAAGTCTAAGGTAGAAAACCATTTCATTTCGGACAACGTGTCTAAGGTGACGTCAATTTTTGGTAGCGGATAACTGTCTTTCTTGGTCGATGCAAAATTTGGTGCTGCCATCTTTCTAGCACTGTCGGCGAGCTCCATGTCCTCAAAGATGGCTCAATAACTCCATTCCGCTCCATTTCGTTAATTAGTTTTTTGCAAAGGGAACACTCCTGCGAGCTTATTTTATGGGCCTCGCTTCGCCAGTATTTATTTCATGTTTCACCACTGCTGTTCTACCTTGGCTTTTGTTACTTAAAACGAAGACGGTGGTATGTTTTTTTAGCAACTGCTTTGCTAAGAGGTTTTAGTGCTGCTACCCATTTATCTACCTACTCTGCTAGCAAATCCCGCTCTTTAGCTGTTATTTTAGGGCACAATTAATTACGGCTCCCGCAGGCTCACATCAACCAATTCAGCATTTTCGCCAATCGTATTTTAGCTGCTGGACAGACTTAGTACTCTCACATGAAATTTGCCACTGTTGGAGCTTTTCATGAAAGTTTTCGATTCTTACGTCTTCTGGTTCTACCACCCTCAGCCGGTTGTCCACACAAACTCCACACGTGCGCAAACTATGGTATCCGCCAGAGGTAGTAGTTATTGGCGTTCGACGGCAAATAGTTTCCTTATGTGTCCCTGCTCCCATATCCAATATTGAAGGGATCATTACCTGCTGCCATATATCCAGATTAATACCGTGACCTATCATGAAGTCTGCACCGAATATAACTTCAGCCACTATATCAGCGGCAACAAACATGTGATCTGCGCTGATGTTTCCGATAGTCAATCGTACCCTGCCTCTTCCATAGACGATGGCTGAATCTCCGGTAGCCCGTTTAACTTAATCGGGCCTTATTAAGGACTGAGAAGCTCCTGTGTCTATGGTGAAGACTTGCTTCTTTCCGTTGATCAACCCGTAGACAGTAAGGTTTTTATTTTTCTGTTGTATAATGGAAATGCAGTGTGTGGGGCCATCGGCTGTGGAAGCTAGCTCTTGCCCCTCAGTGTCAGCTCGTTTTAGTTTAACAGTGACTCGTGCGATTTGGTGTTGTTTTGTTGTCCCTTCGAGGTGAAGCAGATCTTGACCTTTTCTTAACAGATCTGCAGTTGCGCTGAAAATGTACAACCTTACCGCAGCTAAAGATTCTTTCTTCCAGTAGCTGCTCAAGCATTTCTTTATCTCGCTTCTTTTGTCTCCGCAACTTTCCGTATCAGCCTCAAAACGTCGTTCCTTGTAAACTCGTAGCTCTGGGATAACTTTGGCCATCTCCTGGGCCAGCACGTACGATATAGTTTCGGTTAAGGATGCTTTCTACACTGCACAAAGTGCATATTTAATATCTGGATCCCTTATGCCATTCACAAATGCTTCAGTTGTAAACTGATCCAGGAAGTGATGTTTACCTGGGTAAGTAAGCTGCACCAAACGTTCAATCTCCATGGCAAAATCTTGTAGCGTCTCATTTGCCATCTGCAGCCTGCCTCGTAACTCCATTCTATAAAGTTTTATTTTGTGCTCGCCGCCGTACTTGCGTTGTAAGGCCACCAGTATGTACTCGTAATTATTTCTACAGGCTCCTGGTAAGCTTTCGAGGATTTCGCAGCTACGCCTTTTAAGGCCAGAATTAGCTCAATAGCTTTCTCTTCATTGTTCCATTTATTTTTGCTGGCCACTGTTTCGAACTGGAACTTGAATACATTAAGCGGTACGCTACCGTCATAGCTCGAGGTGTTTATCTTGCTGGAGGGCTCAGAGACGACTCTCACTGGTCCTTTTCGAATATGGAGGTCGTCTATTTTCGTTTTTGCTTTATGCAATTTTCCATCCATTTTTTTCTCTAGGCCAAACAATTTTTCGTCAAATTCGCTGACTCGCTATTCCACAGCTTCCACTCGTTTGCCAAATATTTTTGATATTTCTTGAAATTCTTGTTTACCTCACTTACAAGTTTTTCTCCGTTAGCTCTAGAGCTTTCTTGAGTTGCATTAATTTTCGCACTATTGATTCTCGAGCTTTCTTGAATGACACCTAGAAGTTTGTTATTTGTGGCATCCCTAACTAACTATCCTCTCAGACGCTGTCTTTTATACTTGTCCACTAGAGGTCTAGAAAAATTAAGAATCTTCTCACCCTTTGTATCACATTTTGTTGTTGTTATGTTATTCATTCAATGTATAGGCACCTGTTGGTCTGCGTGTATATTTTTTACGCAGTTAAAGTTTCTAGGCAGTTTGTAACTAGAAAGTTGTTGTATTGCGTGTATAAGTTTTCTTGGCAAACTACGCAGTTAGTAAACAGCACACCCAGTTGTTTACTTTGTTACTTAATTATTTTCTTTTAAAACTTAAGCAAGACGCATCCGTAGCAATATATACTTACATCAAAATAGAATCTTATATAATTAATATTATTTTAAAAGATAAGCGTATCCATATTGGTTAATCTATATTTGACTACTGTTGAATTAGCATCATGTCACTTTATCTTTCGACTATATAATTCTATGTATAAATCAGATTTGGTTTAAAGGACGCTGTCAAACTCTAACCGCATAAATAAGACTTACTAAAAATCCATTTAGGTATTTGTTTAGAAGTTTAGCTACAAGTGAAATATACAAAAACGAGTCGTGGATCTGTGACTTTGTATCAAACTGAAACATTAAATGATAATTAAAATTGCAAAGCAACAGAGAGGATATAACCTAGCAAACATTTAGGGTTGTGCATTCTATCTTGAAAAGTGTAATGTCAATAGATATTTCATTCCTGAGTATTTTATTAAAAGAATATTAGCTGGTGAAGATGAGATGGTACGATATAAAACTGTAGATCAGCTGCAAACTTCGTTATCAAGACATGCAGTTTATTAACTTCTAGAAGTTCCCAAATTGGAATGTTGAACTAATACAGCACGTGCGACAATTATACACAAAACGATAAATTCATGAAATTTGAGCAATAACTTAAAATGTGTACGTTTCGAGAATGCTGGTGTAAAAACCGGTTTTCGTCTTGCTATACTACTAACAGTGGCCACAAATACAATCTACTTCACGATAAGAAACAATTGCAAATAACCTTGAGCGAGGGAAATATTTAGTAACATTTGTTAGTTTGCTTTTTTATTTAGTGGTATAAACTGTCTTCACACCCTTTAAGCATGCACTTAGCTTTCCGTTTTTTTTACATATTTTTGTTGCTATAAGTATTTAATTAATGTTTAATTCAACAACAACACACCGGGATTAATACGGGGGATGATTTACAGATCTATGACATATGTCCCAGGTTTCACAGAGGGAATTATTAGATCAGTTATTAACTACAAGAAAAACGTCAATATTGCACTGGAAACCGACTTCACTCTAAACATGCTGTTTTCAGATGCTAGGACAAGAATTGACAAACTAGACAAATCTAACGAAGTATACAAAATACCTTGTTACGGAGATGGGTCGAATAATTTCAATAAAGTGTATGTAGGAACGACAAAGTCGAAATTAAGGACGAGATTAGCCGCACACAAGTCAGATTATAAGACTAGAAAAGGAATAGCTGAGCAAAAAAAAAAAAAAAACAACAGCGCTAGCAGCCCACTGTGCAATGAGTAACCATGCTCCCAATATAGACAATGTGACGATTCTACAACGGGGAGATAACTATAAGAGGGGATACATAATAGAAATGTTGCATATTATTGACACTCCAGAGCACAGAAGTGCGCATAATACTCCAACTAAAGGAGACAGTTTTATTTAAAGTAAGGTTTTCCATTCAACATTTTTTCAATATTTCTTATATAAAAGGTGTTTTTTTAAGCTAGATAGAACTTTAAATTTTAAAAAGTAACACAAAAAATGAAATTTTGATGAAACATTTTTTTTATTTGTTTCAGTATACTCTGACAAATCATCATGAATAGACTCTCGCTTGAACAACGCAAATTTACTTTGAAAATCAGTCGTCGATTCGCGCAACTTATAGACGACTTCGTCATTTTTATGGCGTACATAATCGTGCATCTGAATAAGCCATTTGTCGAACTGTCCATAGATTTCGTACCACATACTCTCTAGAGGATGCAATAACACCAACACGTCGAAGGAATGTGCGTACTGAAGAGAATATAGCCGCTGTAAACGAAAGTGTGGGAGAAGATCCAAATTTATCAATTCGTCGTCGGTCGCAGGAATTGGGGCTCTGTCCGTCCACTACGTGGAAAATTTTGCGCAAAGATCTCGGCCTACACCCGTATAAGATCCAGCTGGTGCAGGAATTGAAGCCACGAGACCATTATATGCGTCGTTCTTTCGCCGATTGGGCTCTAGAGCAGTTGGCAACTGACCCGTTGTTTTATCGCAAAATTGTGTTCAGCGATGAGGCGCATTTTTGGCTTAACGGGTTTGTTAATAAGCAAAATTGCCGCATATGGAGTGAGACCAATCCACAACAGACCCTACAGACTCCATTACATCCAGAAAAATGCACCGTTTGGTGCGGTTTTCACGCTGGTGGCATCATCGGACCTTATTTCTTCAAAAATGAGGCCGGAGCTCGCGTTACGGTCAATGGAGATCGTTACCGCACCATGATCAATGATTTTTTGTTTGAAAATATGGATGACATTGATCCGGACGAGATGTGGTTTCAACAGGATGGCGCTACGTGTCATACAGCGAACGCAACCATCGACTTATTGAAATCAAAATTTGGCGATAAGTTGATTTCGAGAAATGGACATGTCAATTGGCCTCCAAGGTCGTGCGATTTGACACCACTCGACTATTTCCTGTGGGGCTACGTGAAGTCACTGGTTTATGCTGATAAACCAGCAACAATTGACGCCTTGGAGGACAGCATTGTTCGTGTTATTCGTGACATACGCCCAGCAGTGCTCGAAAAAGTGGCCCAAAATTGGACGTCCAGAATGCGCTTCGTCAAGAACAGCCGCGGTGCCCATATGTCCGAAATCATTTTCAAATGTTAATGTCACGTATTGACCCTTCGAATAAAAAAGAAATTTTGATTACAATTTAATTTTTTGTGTTATTTTTTACAATTTCAAGTTCTATCGGGCTTAAAAAAACACCCTTTATTTATAAGGATTATTTGTTCTTTTTAGAATATGAAAATAGTGTTGTTTTTTTGTGCGCACTTTTCAATTTATTGTTTTTACTGTGTATTTTTAGTTTCCTGATGAAGAACACCGATGGTGTTCGAAATATTGAAAAAAGAAAGAAAATAAAAAAGACGACAAAAAGGAAAAAAATTTTTAGTAGTTAATTATAAAGCACTAGGTCCCTATTTAATAACAAATTTAAAAAACTTTTATTATTAATTATTTTTTCGATATTTCGCCACACCGTTGGTTGGCATCATCCGGAAAACAAAAATAATGAACAAACAAATTGAAAATTTTTTTTTATTAACAAATTCAAAATAATCAAAAAATTTTTCAAAAAACAAAACAAACAAAAACAATAAAAAACGAAAAATTGAAAAATTTTTTTTAAATGAAAAACAATTTTGAAATTACATTACAAATGTAAAAAACAATAGTATTTTACACATATATTTTAAAACATAAATTTTATGACCAAACGTTACAAAAAATTAAAGTATTAATTATTAATATTATGCAGATACAGAGTTTTGTTTTATAATTTTATGCACTAAATGTCTATAATTTTAAGCAACTTTCTCCGTATCTGCTTTAAAATTTATTCTTTTGGTTAATGGTACTTTAATTATTTGTAACATTTATAACATATAACGACGTTTATAATGTTTTTCTAAATTTAAAATTGAAACATTTTCAAAATTAGGATTGTGATTAGCTTTAGAGCAATGCGAAGATAATGCTGTTTTTTGTAAACTCATATTATTCCTGTATTTTTGCTCTGACCTATGTCCTGCGATTCTAGTTTTCAATTTATTTTTTGTTGTGCCTATATAAACCTTATTACAATCCTCCTTATCATTACCGTTACAAGGAATTTTGTACACTACATTGGACACATTTAATTTTTGAATTTTATCCTTAGTTTTACTACACAGCCTATTTAATGTGTTTGTATTCTTATATGCCATTTTGTATTTATTTGCATCATAAATTTTTGAATTCTCTATTCTTTCAGACAAGAAAGGTATATAAGTTATCGATTTATATATTTTGGGTTCCGTTCCACTACTTATAACTCTTTTCCTCCTATTATTAAATTGATTAATTAACCTATTAGTTAATCGTATTGGAAAATAGTTCTCAGTTAAAATATTTCTAATCTTTTCTTTGTTCTTTCTATGGAATTCTTTGTCACTAATTGTTAAAATTCTCTCTATTAAATTATTGGCCGTGTTCGTAATAATTCTTTTATTCTGTTTAGAATAATAATTAATAATTCTACCTGAAGCAATTGATTTTTGGTACCAATCTATAACTAATTCTTTATTTCTTCTTATTATTAAAGTGTCTAAATATGGAAGTTTTTCATCACATTCCCTTTTAGTTGTAAATTTTAGTGAAGGGTCAAATTCATTTAATGTTTCTGACATTTCGTTAATAGCAGATTCAGATATAATACAAAACAAATCATCTACATAATTTGTCATAATTTTTGGTTTAACATTTAATTTGTCAATTACATCATCTAACAATTTTTCCATAACAATATCTGCCAGAATTGGAGAAGCTGGAGAGCCCATCGGAAGCCCTTTTTGCTGGATATATATCTTTTAATATTGAAAATTTGTTTGTATGTATGTAAAACAAAAATTTTTGATTATTTTGAATTTGTTAATCAAAAAAATTTTTTCAATTTGTTTGTTCATTATTTTTGTTTTCCGGATGATGCCAACAAACGGTGTGGCGAAATATGGAAAAAATAATAAAAAATAAAAGTTTTTAAAATTTGTTATTACATAGTGACCTAGTGCTTTATAAATTACTACTAAAAAATATTAAAAAGGTCAAAAAACTATAACTATTATATAAAAAGGAAAAAAGATTTTTCTTTACAAAATCTGATTTTAAAAAATACCTGTAGCCCAAAAAAATAGAAGATAGAAAATTTACGTATTTAATTAATTATATAACAAAAAGCCGACTTTGTTGATGTCGTTCACATACAGTTTCGAACAAAATTAAAGCACTTAGTTCTTCATACCTCAACTTCATTAAAATATCTGCAGTTTTGAGTGCCATAGAATTACTTAAATTCGATCGATTAAATATTATTTCGGAAATACCATCGCATTAATTGGCCATGGCTGAAAAAAAATTTACAGAAACATTTGCGTTGAGACACCGCCACAATTTTCCATTAAGTGGTGCCCCAGTTACTATATTCCTTTGCGAAATCAAGCCTATCAATCTATTTTTTTCGGGTAATGAGACGCTACGTTATTTTATGTGATTTTATCTGATCTTCTGCAGCTCGTTGCATGATTGTGCTTGGGCTAATATATAGCGCTAATCGAGTGGCAATGGCCGGGAAAACAAAAAAGTATTTTTTTTATTATTCAAATCCTTGCGTGTTTATGTATTGCAATCAATTAGCTTGACGATTTAAAACGGTTAACAATTGGCAAAACTTTACACCGTTAATGAAACACTTTTTCTCTTGCACACCTTATCAAAATGTACAAAATTTTGCAAAGAGTTAATTATAAGAATACGTCAATTACACATACATCATTAAGCATTCTTACACCAGAGATTTCTGTTATCATGAAAATTGCCGAATGGCAAAGAAATCCTTAACAACTACTACATCGAATCTGCTGCAGCAATATTGGGCTTTTTAATGGACATGGTGAAATTTTAAACACTAGCATGTGTAGACAAGACGATAATTTGGCTGACATGTTTAGTACCATTCATCTCTCCGCTTTCATGAGGCGTATTACCTACCACATATTTTCGAGTAATCGTGCTCCAAGGTCACAATTATCTGGCAGTGGTTGGCGAACTACGGCCCGCGGGCCACATCCGACCCGCGAGATGTTTCAATCCGGCCCGCCGAGCATTTTTCAAAACAAAAAAAAAAATTAATCACCTATTAAAAAATTATGCCCAAAAAATAAATTACATTATGTTTTAAAAAAGATATAAATTGACAATTTTAGCAAAAAAATGCGATGTTTTCATATTATATTGTGTACAAACTGCGTAGCTTTCTGGGAAATGTTGTACACACAAGACAACAACAACTTTTTTATACAATATTCCAAGAAGAAACTTAAAAAGGATGAAACAAAAACACTAATATAGACCTATTGTATTGTGTCCAAACTGCGTAGTTTTCTAGGAAATATTGTACACACAAGAGAACAACGATTTTCTGATGCAATATTCCAAGAAGAAACATGAACATCATAAAACACTAACAACTAATATAGAAAACTGAACGTATAACATAACAACAACTATTATATGTGAGATCTAGAAGATTCTTGAATATTGGAAACAACATGCGCAACAAATATAAAAGGGCCAGCGATGGAGTAATCAGCAATAAGTAAAAGTGTAAATCTCGTGACGTTAAGAATAAATTGTGAAGTAAAATTATAAAGTTGCCAACGTACAGTTTTATTTGTGTAATTAAAATAATAAAGTGTATTGTAAATACCCCCATATATGTCAATCGAAAATAGAAAGAGAAAAATTGATTCGGAATGTCGGGTATTTCAAGAAGAGCGGACATGGAAGTACTTCTTTATGGAATATAACCAAAAACCTATTTGTCTTATCTGCCAAGAACCGGTAGCTGTACTAAAAGATTATAATCTCGCTAGGCACTTTAATTCAAAACATCTTGGGTCGAAGTACTATAAAATGAGAGATGAAGACAAGAAAGTTCATTCAGAGGAATTGAAAAGAAAAATATCTAGTCAGCAAATGTTTTTTTAAAAATCAAAGAAGTGTCCAGCGATCCTCCACGTTAGCTGGTCACATTGTTGCCTATAAAATAGCAAAAAGTAACATACCGTTCTCTGAAGGAGAATTTATTAAGGATGTGTTAATTAGCATTGGAAAAGAATTATGCCCAGAAAAGGTAAAAGATTTCGAATCTATAGGGCTGTCACGTAGAAAGGTCACAAAAAGAATTGAAGCGATTTCTTCTAATTTAACCAATCAACTCGATGGACGTCTTAAAAAGTTTAAGTATTTTTCAGTCACTATGGACGAGAGTGTTGACAGGAGTGATACAGCCCAACTTCTAATTTTTATTAGAGGAGTCGATGAAAACTTTGTAATAGCCGAAGAACTTGCTTGTTTGAGATCTTTGAAAGGAAAGACGACAGGAAAAATAATTTATGATGAATTTAGAGAGGGGATGGAATCTCTTAATGCCCCAATTTCCAAATTAATTAATTTAACAACTGATAGAGCACCTAACATGGTGGGAAAAAATACGGGTTTGCAGGAGTTTATAAAAGTAAGAATCCTGAAAGCGAAACAATTTTTTTACATTGTATAATCCACCAAGATGTTCTTTGCAAGGCTGCCTTGGATATTAACCACGTACTTAATATTATTTTAAAATTAATTAATACCATTCGATCCCGTGGTTTGTTACATCGACAATTTCAAGAGTTTTTATCGAAAGTTGATGCAGAATTCTCAGATGTACTTTATTACACAAAGATCAGGTGGCTGAGTTGTTGGCATGCCTTATCGCTAGTTTGGAGTCTTCTCGAAGAAATTAAAGTTTTTCTAAAAACTAAAACTGAAATTTGGGATGAGTGCAAAATATTGGAGGATAAGAATTGGTGCATCGAGTTTGCTTTTTTCACGGATTTACTTGAGCACTATAATAAACTGAACAAGAAGTTACAGGGAAGAAATCAATTTATAGATGAAACTTGGGGCAGTTTGAGGTCTTTTAAAACTCATTTTCCAAGACATAATTTATTAAAAAATAAACATTTTATGATATTCTCATAAAACATTTATTCCAACAAAAATAAAAAATATTTGAAATGTATAACTGCAGGGGAGAGCATATCTATATTGCTCACATAGCTCATCAGTGAATTTTACCGCAATATTGTATAGAAAAACCTAAAAGTCTTATATCCAAAGCCAAAAACACTTCTATACAAACGCAGAAAACATGTATTCATCGGAATCATTTTCAATCTAAGCAACTTTATTATTCTTAGAAATTTGGTTTCCAATGGCAACCCTTATGTAGAAATGATTGAAAAATAAACAATGTTTTTTTTTTATTGTTTTGAAATGTTTTGCTGTGTTTGTATGGAAGTGTCTTTGAGTCTTGCTGTCTATGCTATGTTGATTTTATGAAAAATTCTCATAAAATCAGTATGGCTTTGGATATAAGACTTTTAGGTTTTTCTATACAATATTGGGGTACAATTCACTGATGAGCTATGTGAGCAATAGTGAAATTGCAATATGGATATGCTCTCCCCCGCAGTAATGCATTTCAAATATTTTTTATTTTTGTTGGAATAAATGTTTTATGAGAATATCATAAAATGTTTATTTTCTAATAAAAATTTTTGTAATAAATATTTCGTGAGAATATCATGAAATATTTATTTAAAGGAATCAAGCACGAATAATAAAAATGCTTAGATTGAAAATGATTCCGATGAATAAATTACGTCTTTTCACAATCTTTATTAAAACTGTATTCAGAATTTGAGGCCAGATTTGCTGAATTTAAAAAAATCCAACCATATTTAGAAATTTTTTCAATACCTTTTAATGTTAATCCTGAGAATGTTCCATCTGATCTACAATTGGAAATTATAGAATTGCAATGTAACAATAATTTAAAACTGCTATTTTTAAATACAGATAAGCTTAATTGCTATAAATCCTTACCAAAAGATGAATTTTCAAAGCTAATTAATCATGCGCAGAAAATTATGGCAATGTTTGCTTCCTCATATTTATGTAAACAGGCCTTTCAGTAATGAAATGCAGAAAAAATGCAATAAGAAACCGATTGTCAAACGAGAGTCTATTTAATTTATTAAAAGTCGCATCCTTCCAGCTGGAACCAGATTTTGAGGAAATTATGCAATTCAGAAACAGATCCATGCTTCCCATACATCTGGAAAATCTTAAGATCATAATAAACCGTATCTTATAAAATTTTAATGTTGTTTTAAAATATTACGTAAT
This sequence comes from Trichopoda pennipes, assembly GCA_030448955.1. Taxonomy (NCBI): domain Eukaryota; kingdom Metazoa; phylum Arthropoda; class Insecta; order Diptera; family Tachinidae; genus Trichopoda; species Trichopoda pennipes. The sequence continues at coordinate 3,446,658 of JASKUP010000010.1, read as the reverse complement.
ATAACTAATAAATATATAGCTTAAACCGAACTTTTAATTGAACAGCAACCCCATAATTTTTTAATGAATGGCCCTCTATGTTTTTTTTTTAATTTAATGGCCCGCCGCAAGATTTTTTTTTTAATTTATTGGCCCGCCACCCAAAAAGTTCGCCCATCACTGGGTTAGACTGTAATGTGTAAGGAGGCAGCGAATACGTGGTCTAGTGGCAGTGCCACAGGACTCTGCAAATCATTTAGATATATGGACATTTCTCACCATAAGTATTACAAGAGCTGCTAGGACGACAAAGTCCGAGATGCAAATCATCTTCCTTGGTCATTTGCTATGTTAGACACTGAGTGTTTACAATTCCTTGGTAACCGGAACCTCGATTAATATCTTACTGCTATAATTTCATAAAAATAACTGTTGCAACAGATATATTTAAATTTATTAATATGTAGCGTATATTCACATTAAAAACACTTTATAAAAGAGTAAAATTTCGTGATCTTATTTTGGCCGGTACTGTTTAAGTACTACTTTGTTAGTACTTTAGTACTAACTGTAAATAGAAATGAAAATTAATTATTAAACCTTATTACTGTAAAAATTTTGTTACTCAAATAAGATAATAAGCCTTGGTTTTTGTAAGCAAACATAACCCATACGATTATATTTGATCATATATAACCAATATTTTACAAACATATTTGTAAAATTGAAAACTACTTTCTTGTCAGATTTGTCGATCGAGAGAAACGCAGTGAATAAAAATTTCATATTTAAAATTTATTGCGTTTCTGTAAAAACAAACTTCAAATCTGACAAAACTGTCTTTAACAACATTTTATCGAGTCCAGATCTTATAAAATGACTTAAGCTAAAAATTAATTTAAAGAAAATTTGATAAATTTGATTTATGCTCAAATGTCTAACGTTTATGAAATAAAGTCAAAATCAATAAACAAATTAACTTATATATCTAATTAGTAATGTGCTTTTGCCTGTGTCATTTTAAAAAGAGTACGATAAATCTATTTCTATTTAATTAACAAAAATATTAATAATTTTTACTTAAAAAACTAGTCTAAATATAAAATTTCTTTTACAATTTAAGTATGTATCATTGATGATTGCCTTGTTTTTTCCTAATACCAAATTATATTTTTGAATTCCCTGGTATCCGTGTTTCTTGTCTTTTTAATCTATATTCATAACAGAATGATTATTATTACGTATTATTTTTCATTTGATCTCTATGGAATTGTTGCTGCATGAGGTTCTCTTCTCGTCAGGGAAGCAATAGCAGTGGTTTAAAGTAGGCTCGACAAAATATTGTGGCTGCTGATGGTGGTAAATCTTGATTCCTATAATACATATTGCATTCCTTTTCTGTAAGCTTATCAAATACTGCCGCATATTCACGATGGAATGTGGCTAAATCCACATTAGAGCGACCGATAGCAGTTATTGCTAAAAATAATATATCACGATAGATTGAATGTGAACGATCGACGCCACTGTTCCTAAGTTTGTAACGTTCGTTAGCTAATCTTTTGACAGGCATTAAAAGATCATTACACCGTATCGCTGAAACAATTTGCTGAATAACACTGAAAATAAATTAAAGCAGAAAATGTTAAAATGCTATTTTGCCCTTATAAGTTTAAAATGTTTCAATATATTTTGTGGTAAACTAACTGAATTTGCGATTCAGATTCATAGTTTATATTGACTCCGGTTTGCGCTTTATATCGCTATTTAAAAAATAAAAGTGATTTCAAACATATTGCTAACAAATACGCAGGACTTTTTCAGTACAAATATTTTGTCATTACGCTTTTAAACCATAATATATAAAAAATTATAAAAACATTAAGGAAGGTAAAAGGAATATTCATTTCAGTCTTGAGCACATTAAATTCCGCCCCTAAACGTAGAGTTTGGGTATTAAGAGCACATCCTGTTTGTTCAGGCATATAAATACTGTTCGGATATATGCAAATGTTAGCTTAGTGTGCAAAAAGGAAGGACATTGACTAAGTACGTGGTTATGACACTAATCAGTTGAAACTAGCGTTTGGTAAGTTTTAAATATCACTCGGTCCATAAAAACTAGTACACGTAACAACAGTATATTTTGTGAAACGTTAGCCATGATTTTTATTTAAATTCCAAAAGGGAAAGCTATCAATTAGGAGATAATCTCTAAAGACACAGGCAGAACTGGATGAGCTGGTAAATAAAGTCATCTTGCCCCAAACTCTTCATTTTGAATGGCATGCAAAAACGAATATTAGCTTAATTACGGGGTCAGTTTCAATAAGTAAACGGGAGCTCTTGGTAGCGGATAACGGATAGTCGACGCAAAATTTGGTGCTGCCATCTTTCTACTTTACTAGCACTATCGGCGAGCTCCATGGACTCGAAGATGGCTCAATAACTTCGTTCCGCTCCATTTCGTTGATCAGTTCTTTGACCTCGTTTCGTTTTGCAAGGGGAACACTCCTGGGTGCTTGTTTTATGGGCATTTATGTCATGTTTCACCACTGCTGTTCTACCTTGGCTTTTGTTATTTAGGGCGACGACGGCGGTACGTTTTCTCAGCAACTGCTTCGCTTTATTTGTGTCGAGAGGTTTTAGTTCTGCTACCCATTTATCCACCTGCTCTGCTAGCAAATCTCATACAATTAATTACAGCTCTTGCCGGCTCACATCGACCGATTTCTTTTCGCTGCTGGACAGATTCAGTACTCTCACAGGAAATTTGCCATTGTTGGAGCTTTTCAAGAGAGTTTTAGCTGTTAACATCGTTCCTTACGTCTTCTGGTTTTACCGCTCACAACCGGTTGTCCGCACACTCCGCCTCCACACGGTACCCAAACAATGGTACCCGCCAGAGGTAGTAATTTTTGGCGTTCGACGGTAAATAGCTTCCTTACTGCGTCCCTGCTCTCATATCCAACATTGAAGGAGATCTACACATTGCGCCTGATCATTATCTGCTGCCCCATATCCAGATTAATACCGTGACCTATCATGAAGTTTGCACCGAATATAACTTCAGCCACTATATCAGCGGTAACAAACATGTGATCTGCGCTGATGTTTCCGATAGTCAATCGTACCCTGCCTTTTCCATACACGGTGGCTTAATCTTGGGTAGCGGTGCTCAGTTGTACATTATTTAAACGGGAACTCTTACAGTGATGTAAAGAACTTTCTAGGACAGCGTATTACGAAACTGTCAATCGTCCATATGGACGCTGATTACATTCAAAACCATGAGGACTAAATCAAATTCCGAGAAACTGGATTCACATGAACAGAATTTTTCTGCTCATCTGCTAAGGCGTGAGGGCTCATTACCTTAAGGGCTTGCTTGTTAAGAGGACACATAAGCAATAGCCGAAGAACGAATAGGGTTATATTTATGCCTAAGACAAGTAGAGCGGGCCACTCGCAAATATATGACTATACACCTCTAGATCGAGATTAAGTACCTAGCAGGACAATAGATAAGAACGCCCACAGTTATTTTAGCATGCTTGTTCCAAGTGTAAATTATTTAGAGCGTGTTTTATGATGGGGATGGTACAAAGAATATATCTTGCAAGAATTATTGTAAATCTCTATATGGAAGATTGTCCCGTTAACTGCTAAAAACCGTTCAGAATATAAGTGACAAAGATAGTGAGCCCATGCCGTTATCGTTGCAACTTTGGTTAAATGAAAATTCAGCTCCACAATCAGTGAATTGTTGCAGATGAAATATAATAATTTTAAATCACCGAAACTGGGTAAATGTAATATTGCAAATGGATACAAATTTAAGGGTTTAAACTTGTCTCAAGTAGAAAAACACAGGAATACTTAAGAACTGCTTCAATGCGCTATCCCTATAGAAATTTTTTAGATAAAAAAACTGGCACTTTGATCAGGCGTCGTAATCACAGACAAGCTCTAACCCAAGTTTAAGAAATGTGTTTCAATAGACATCACAGGGATAGCAAGCACACCTAATGTGCATTATTTTATATCCATTTCTTACTGAAAATTCCATGGTCGAACCGGCGGCAAATAGTCTATGTTAATCGAGAAGTAACTAACTCTCTTGGTGACAACGCCGCAACTAGATGTGTAAACTGTAACGAATCTAATCACGCTAGTTGTATATATACTAATAGCAACACTCGTCAACAGAGAATAATAATATAAATGCTTTCAGTAATAAAAACCCCACAACCTAACGTAAGCAATACCTCATCGCACAATCTCAATCTGACAATACTCTAATGAACATTATGTGCACTAAGCCATGTGAGTACACGTTCATATGGCAACATGGAAATCAAACAGCCACAGAACAGTCATTTAGTGAAGTCGAAATACTTTTAAATACAAAAAAATTGGCATATGCTCATTCCTTAGATTGATTTTACTACCAGGTCATTGTTTGAATTAAAAACTAGGACAACAACATCTTACATTAAATACAGAAAAATATATTTTTTTTAATCAAAGTTAAAATTTACTAATGTTGGAAACAATATGTTTTTTTGTATACCTATTACACTTATTACTTACTTTTTGTTTAATTGAGCTTGATCGGTTAGCAAAGCTTTAAGTAGTGGACTTGTGGGCTGATTCTGTTTATATAAAATGTACATGGGTAGACCGGCTTCGCTATGGAGTTGTAAATTATCCCACAAGCATTGAATTTTAACATGTTTCACCTTGCTCAATGGATCGCAGTCGCTATCATCCTAAATAGAAACAAACTTTTAAACACTTTTAATGGAGGCAATACTTATTATATCTTACGATTGTAGGTGAACAGAGATCAGGTAAATGCGTCTTACTCTTTATACGTTCCATTATCCATAACAAATTCCAGTAGATTATAGGATGTTCCTCAATAAAATTGGGTTTAATGAGAGATAAATCGCCCTCTTGCGTTAAAATATTTTCAAGTTCTTTGCGCAAAACCAGTGGGTTTAAATAAGGTATTGTAAGATTTTCCATTTGAGGCTTAGTATTGTCTTGTTTTGTTTCGTTAGCGTTGACGCGTACACTAAGAAAGGGTACAGTTAACTTGTTGCAAGCATGGCAGGTGGTGTTCAAATTGGAATCCTCAGCCGACCAACCAGACATTATTTCCTCGTCGTAAAGTAAAACGGAACAGTTATGACATTGAGAGCAAGAAGTCATTTGTATTAAAACATCATAATCACTCGCCTCTTCCATATTCTTTGTTATAAATAAATTCAAAATATATTTTAAAACAAATTTTATAAAAAAGGCTAAACATTAACACTTACGTCTTGTGGTGTGGCATAAAGATTTTCTGGTAAAGCTAATAAGGCCGAACTTAAATTCATTGTTGAAGTATTTTCTCCTAGAGGCACAAGATTATTATAACTCGACTTGCGTGATTCACTTAAACGACTCCAAGGATGTTCTAAGTCACTGGAAACGCGACGTATTTTTAAAGTACCATCTTCATGTGTAATCATTTCTTCTTCGGTAACACCATTGTCATTATAACCTTGTATAGATAATGAGGATTTAACTGGTGTGGTATTGGCCGATATGACACCTTTAATTTCATCAAATTTACGAGTGATAGAAGTTGCAGCATGTTTAATGCTACTTAAGCTTCCTTGAATAATTTCATTAGACTTTTTACCACTAAAATTAGGACTAGGAAAAAAACAACAAAAAATTAAAGACACTTTTTGAAATCTATTAACAATAAATAAATGGAAAATTTAGCATCGCTTACGATTTTATAAAGAGAAACAGTTTTCTTAAAAAGCCAGCAACAGTAAGCTTCTTTATAAAACTCTAATTGAAGCCAATGTTTCTTTATTTAATTTTATGTATTATTATTATTTTGTGTTAAAAAAAGTACAATAAAATGAAAACAGATTAACAAAAAATAGAAAAACAGAATGAACTATTATTATTTACATAAAAAAGGAAATCAACACATTAACTAAAACGACTACTAGAAACACTGGTCAATTTATTTTACAAAGATTTTCCAAGAGGTTTATGTTTTGTTCAGCACCCACCACCATTTTTTACCTTCACCATCCATATTTAACAAAGTCTTAATAACAAAAATTAAAACAGTAACATAAGCTTAATTGTGATCCAACTTTTTTGTTTTTTAAATCAATCACAATTTTTCGTATAAAATTCGACACTTACCTCATGTAACTTATATTTTCTATAATATTGGTAGGCAATTTCAAGTCTTTCTTAAAGGACAAGCGTGCAGGTGAATAACGTCTACGAAAACATTTTACAATTTTTTGTTAAAAAAAATTTACACATGTGAAAAACACAACATACAAATTCAAAATTAAGAAATTACAAGCTAACAAAATTGATTGGAATTTGATAACATAAAATTATAAAATTAAATTAATATAATGCGGTAATTATAAATTCATTCTAAAAATGAAATAAGGAATAGGTGGTAACAGTATTGAAAAATATTGAAAATACTAGCAGTCTAAACATGTAGAACTAAGATGACATGTGTGGTATACACTGTAATTTGCCTCAACGGACACCCCCTTTAGACGGACATTGTTGCCAGGTCCCGACAGCATTCCATAAGAAAAGCACTGCTTCCCCTTGAACGGGCGCTTCTCATGAGCGGACGCAGACACCCGCTTTGACAAAAAAAGTTCCTTGGGCGGACATTTTGGATAATTTTTTTTTCGATTTTTTCATGCCATGATTTACAAATAAGAACTTTGATGCTGAATCACAAACATTGAAATTTCTTACACAGCCTACGATTTAGTGAAACGCATAAACTTATTGGATGCAGTTTATTTTGCTAAAAGTGCATGGGACGAAGTTACTTCTGAAACAGTTCAAAACTGTTTTCGTAAGGCCAGAAATGTCCGAAGGCATTTGATGTTGATTTTGACTCTGAAGATGATTTGCTTTTAAACCTACTAGGCGAAATGGAGAAAAGATGTATTGCAGGGGTCAGTGAGCAAAGCTTAAAAGATTTTTATCAGATCGATGATGATTTGCCAATTGAGAGATCCCCTTTGGATTTACACGTACCATTAATAGAACAAATTTCTGATGACTCAACCGATGAAATTGAACCTTCAGATTTTCAAGTTGCAAAAAAACAACATCCTAACATATAAAGAGGCTTTGGCGAAAGAGCATGGATCTAATAGCGTTTGTGAAATACCGTGATACAGAAGCTATGAATATACTTCCATCGCTGGACTTACATTTTCAAGATGTTATTGACAAGCCCAAAACACGCCAAAACAGGATGGAGGAATATGTATTGAAATAAACCATTTTAAACTTTTATTACATATAGAGTTACATTTAATAATTTTTTTTTGTTATTAAACCCAACTAAATTGTTTATTTTTCTAATAATAGTATTTTTAAATAAAAACTTAGACAAATTTTTGTTGATTAAAACTTGTAATTTTCTCTTGGCCGGACAGCCCCTTTTTACGGACACATTTTAATGGTCCCTTCGGTGTCCGCTCAAGAAAGATTCCACTGGATTTACATATTTACTTCATTTAAATGACTGTTGATTGCTTTTTCATTTAAAGAATATTCGAAGTAACTAGATTACAGAAATTTACAAATTGACTTCTCCTCCATGGGATAGCTTACTGATTTTGTTAAACGTAGCTTGTTACACCTTAACTAACCACAGAACATTTAACCGAATTATCCAATTGAACTGAACACGAAAATATAATTTCAATATTCCTTACGAATGCTACACAAACAACATTAAAAAAAAGAAACTCCCAAAATGTGATAATTTTCTTCTAGCCTCTAAGCAATAACTTAAGCCAAGAAGGTATGAGCTATAAGTTTACCACTTTTAGCCTGCAAGTATTGAGTTTATCATTCGCGATCTGTCCAATTAAAATCGACGAATGAGACAGATTGGTGAAAAATTTAAGAAGTTCGGTTTAATAGAAATACGTAAAAAAAAATTTGGATTAACAAGCAAAAGCTTGCTGAAAAAGTTATAATAAAACCCAATATTTATTTCGTTTTGCCTCTGTTGGATTTCATATTCTTAACAGTCTGTTTAGCATTCTAAAAGAATTAATTTCTACATATGTCATTCAATTAGTCTTCTTTTTGACTGAGTTAATCAAAAAATTTTTCCAGTTCCTTAGAGAATATAAGGATTAAATATTTTTTAATATAATAAAATAAATAAATATTTTTCATAATTATTATTTTATTTATATAAGCTTTTCTGACTTATTTCAAGATTTTGTTGAGAATGAATAATTTTCTAAATTTCACTGCTGAGAATTTGAAAATTTCAATAATCTAATTACCTGAGTTCTTAATTTCGTATTGTATATTATAATTTTCCTTGTCTATTGAACAAAACTCAAACTAACAAATTTAATTTATTATTATCTTAACTTTCCGCCCTTCTTTTTACTTAGCTTTCAACTTCTTAGGAAAATAAAAATCGAACACTTTTTCGAAAGTGTCCAGTCATATTGATAAGCACAACACGCTAACTAAAAATAAAAGTTTGCCTTTTGACAGATTAGCTAGCTACAAGCATATTTTGCCAGTTGCTTATGCCACCTCAATAAGGTACCTTCAATCAATCAATCAATCCATAGTTTCAAAAAGTCTACCAATTTTGTATAATTAAAGTTTTACAATCTTAAAACAAAAAATATTCTGCATTAAAAACCCACTTCTTAATTTGATTTTTTTTTTCTTTCTTTCCTTTTTAAATATGTCCGTTAGTTACCTTAAAACAATGTTAAAACGTTAAAATGATTAAACATTTTCAAATCTCCTTTCTTACTTAACACCATCAAACACAAGGCTATAATAATAATGCAATGATTTTATATATTAATTGATTAGTTCCAATTATTGGGCATTATAAAATGAAACTGAACATTCGTTACTATGAACGAACAGAATAAAGAAAAAAAAATTACTTAAGCTTGGCAGCCGTGCTAGCAAGTGGTTAAAAGCATTACGCAGGTGGTTTGCAGACGTTGTGGTTGTTCTAGTTTTAAAATATCTCGAAACCAAAATAAGAAGAGTATACAATTGTATAAAAAATAAATTGTTTTTGATTACATTGAAGAATTTTTCTTAGTTTCTTTTTTTTCATTTCACATCACTTTGAAAACAATATTTTTTACAATTATCACAAAGTTTTCCAATCAATAAATTTGTATTTATGAACTCACCCGAAATTTATTTTGAGCGATGAGCCCAGATTGGCCAAACTTGAGGCTACACTAGAGCCCGGCATTGTTTCAGAACGTTGCATATTTTTGTTTAATTGAGTGGACTCATCGAATGTGGCACTGCGTTGGCCCTTAAACAATATCGGTTTATCACAATACAATGTGTTGTTGTTGTTGTTGTTGAAACTGGAAGAGACACAAGTAGTTTGATCTTCATTACTTGGTGCTTTAGCGGTGTCTTTTTCTTCATTTAAAGCACCTAAGGGATCGTTTTGAGTTACAGGAGTTCGTGGAGAAATTCTATAGTATAAATAATAAACATTTAATAAATCAAAACATTTAAATTTTTTTTGTTTTGTCAGCGTACTTAGTTGGACTTTGTACTTGTCTCGTCAAGAGGTGTACATCGTCTTCTTCGTCTTCCGTTTCGTGTACATTTTCATCATCCAATTCTTCTTGAGAACTAGTTAAATCATGGAAATTATTTTTATTCGTTTGATCTTCATCATATTCATCGCCGATATTCATAATTTTTTTATTGTTCATTTCTGTAAGAGTATGCTGTCTTTGAAGTTTATTCAAGAGCTCAGCATCACCACCAAAACTTTCACGGTTCGAAAGTTGTCTTTTAGTCAAGTCGTTTGCTGTTGGCTGCGGACTGGCTGGTGGTATGTTGGACGTGGTTATATCAGATGATATTTTAGAATCTCCCGTAATTAATAAGCCAGCACTAGAGATGACATCATCTGTGGCATCCTGGGATCCAATTGATTGTCTAACAATACTGCCCAGTTTTGTACGTAATTTATCAAATGCTGAAAAGTCTAAAATGTTTACTCCATAACCATCACCTGCAGCTCCTGCAACCTGTTGTGAAGAATTGGACGATTCTAAACTAGTTCGTGATGTGCCATCTACCATTTCTAAAGTGCTTAAGTTATTGTCATGTGAAGCGGATAAAGGTTTCTTTGAAGCCCTTAATTCTCCAGCTCTTTTAAAGTGAGCAGCGCCTAATACTACATTTTTAATACGATTCCAACGTAACTGGCTTAAAGTTGTACTATCACTTGGCCATTCTGATTCCAAGACACAGCGATTGTAGAAACCATATGTCAAAGCATTTGGCTGCACACCAGATCTCTTCATAAGATAATGTAAACGAACAGCCAAAACTGGCATATTGTACGTACCGCACAGTTGCATCATAATGCGATAACAAAATTCATCACAATTGATTTTAATTTTACTGGCTTTAACCAACATATCGTAGGCTGCTCGTAGAATGTCATGCTCCTTACCAGCTCTGCGAGTATCCAAGACCATGGACGGCAAAATTAAGAAGTATAATGAATAACATGTGGCTAGTAAGTACTTGGACCATAATTCTGGACGACTTTGACAACGCCTAGCCATTTTTTGCGATAACTTTATTTCATGCTTAGTACGTCGAGCGATTGGTGAGCCTGGTACTAAGGAACCATTAATCTGCTGCTGTATTAGACCCGATAAAGCAGTCTTTTTCGAAGATTTTAAAAGACTGGGAGTCAGAGTGAAATTTTTATAATTGTAAACAATTTCTGGGGGGTTATGATCTAAAATGGAATAATTTTAAATTTAATTAGTTTAAGTTTAATATGCAAGAAAACAGATCGGAAGCGAAAATATTTACCTTTGGTGGGAACAATACTATCTGGTGGAAAAATATATTTCGTTCGTTCACTATTTTGACCACTTTCCCAATCAACTAAACGGACATCCGATGGGGTTTCATCATATGATCCAACCTTTTCTGCGCACTCATCGAAAAAGGTCAATCCATGATCACCATCCGATACAAATGATCTCTCTTCAATAAAACGTATAAACATTTGAGTTTTCATCAATAATTCAAAGAATTTATGATAAGCCTTAAAATGAAGCAAACAAAATTAAATTAAAGAAACGGCAAGAGATCTATGATTTATACCTTATCTCGGGAACGTAGAAAGGCCTTTAGTTGAAATAAGGCACTGGGATCAGTGGCACCAACAGACGGTGCCTTTGAAATGGGTACCAAGTAATCACGATAACCACGTAAAATTGAAGCCATAAATAATAAAAATGCTTCTTGTATGCGCTGTTCTAAATTTAGCTATGAATTACAATAAAAAAACGAAATAAAAAAACTTAAATTATGATTAAACACATTCTTGTTTAATTTACCTCACGTTTGCGTCGCCTTAAATCGCGATCCAAGCTATTGTTGCATTCTATATTTATTGGTTTTGTTTGTTCCAACTCCGATAACGATTGTCTCAAAATGCGAGCTGCTCTTTTTGGCAGCAATTTAACAATTAAATGTTTTTGGGATTCACACAACTGTAATAGAAAACGAAAAAAGATTTAATAGACACAAAAAGCATTGTACTAATACTTACACTTATGGTATTAGTATCCAAATCTATACAGGTTACATCTGTCGGCGGTTCATATAAATCGAAAAATCTTGAATCTACACCTATTAAATAAGGAACAGGAGCATGTAATACTTCAGCTAATCCTAGGGGGCATAACGGAATGTAAGGACATTGCCATTTAAATGGAAATAAAAGCGATACTATTGCTTCAGCTACGGCAGTCAAAGTTGCTGGCCTGAAAAGTAACATGGTAAATTCAATTTTAAGAAAAGTGTTAAAAAACGATAAAAAATTTGTTTTACCTTAACGAATGTATAAGTATTTTTTGTTCTGTTAAGGCCAGTAGTAACACATGCAGACAATTTTCTGTGCCTAAATTTTGCAAAAGCATATGAAACCCAGCACCACTGCGGGGCAAAGGTGAATCTTCGGGTTGTGTGAGTAATATTCGATGATCATTTGATTCGCTAGAAAGCTATTAAGAATGTTTAAATTTTGATTTGTATTAAATACGCTCTGTAAACACTTCGTTGGTGGTTCAATATATATTAGACTCTAAAAAACTGAACGAAGATTAATTTCATTTTACCTGTAAATGTATGCTAGGAGCAGGAAATGACACTTCATCCAGTAGTTGTGTAATATAACGTTCAATCGGTATAGGCAAATTAACACCATAAACAGCCAAACGCTTCAAATAAATAAAAAACTTACACCATAGAAAATGTCTATTATTTATATAATTTGTTGATCAACTTACATGTAAATATTTTAACCATTTATCGAATGTGTCACCGAAGGGATAATGTGACAATAAACAAATGGCTTTTATGATATGCAATGAATGATTTTGAGCAAATTTTTCATCCCAACCCAGCAATTCACATTGTTGTTCCGTTAACTGAGACTCACTAGGATACAAAAAATTTATTGATTTTTCATCCTCTCAAGTGAAACTACTTACTCAAAATCCTCATAAAAAGTTAAGGCCGAACCGTAAACTTTATATGTGCCATCATTTACAGTTAAGACAAATGTACTAAATACTGGAGCTGTTGGTTTACGTTTCTTATTTTCAGCTACATGAGGCCAAGCTTCCAAAGAAGCACCCATTGGTAAACAAAATAACGGTACACTAGGACATAATGTTAGTGGAAAATCATTATGATCAACTGTAGGATAGCGGAGTAAAATTTCTGGCTGGTAACTGATGTGTTTTGGACGGTACATAGATTTTTTGTAGCATAAGTAAACATCGCTACCGGTGAAGGCCTTATTCAAAGACTTGTATATTAAACAAAAGGCATGTGGTGGTTTTTCTCCTTTGCTGCTAACAATAACACAAAGATCAGTCACCACTAATTCATTGCAAGGCATTTCAGCTGGAGCACGACGATAAGTTAAAAAAGTTTTTGCCGACGAGTTGTTTACATTGGCAACACGCCCACCTGGTGTCTCAGCCACAATTTCAGCGTCAGACATGATGCGTTCATGGCCTTCGTAGAGCACACCTTTAAAAGACAAGCAGCACAGAAGCAAGTGGATAAAAATATATATTTTAGAGTAACAAATGGCGAAATTTATTTAAACATAGAAAGAAATGCATTACCAATATCTACTAGTGGCGGGCGATCCTTTCCACGCCTGTAATAAATGTAACATTCTGTTGATCTTAAGGAACCAAAATTTAAATTTGCAGGTAATCCAGTAGGCGTACTTTCTAAAACAGTATAATCATCGGGTATTTCTTCACCCAAGAGAGGAAAAAAAACTCCAATATCTGTTATGGGATCAATTGAGCTGGCAGCTCTTAAATGGCTGGAATCCTTAAAATTACTTTCTTGCAATAATTTTGGATTCTCCGGCATGCCAGCCACAACAAAATAATCAGCAATACGTTTTTCTTCCATGGCAACTGTAATTAAAAACGAAACATACAAGCACGTAAGTTGTTTGAGCCTTGCAACATGCTATTTTCACTATTTATGGCGATGTCCTTGACAGTAAAAAAAAAATAATAAAAATCGAAGATGGACACTTAGGGAACTTTTACTTAAGCATATGCCAGAAAACAAGTTCTTCTTGTTTATACTAATTTTAAAAACCACACACTAAGAAGATTCAATTGATGATGAATCAGCTCTTTATTTAAATACATAATTCCTCCAACCTTCAAAGTGTGAGTTTAACCATATTTTTGTTCCCATGTTAAGATCCCTGAAATTTTATATTTACTTTTTTCAAACCTGTATTCCTTTTTTTTTCAATTTATAGATTTTATAGCAGAATTCGGCGCTGCTACGCCTTGCTTTCAAAACTATTAATTTTTTTAGTTTTCGTTCTTTGTCACTTTTATATTTTTAGTGTTATCAGCTCCTCCCTTCTAATCAACACAATTACTTTCGCAAATCACTACGCATATAAATATTTTAATGTTAATTTATTTTCATTGCTTTAAATATGTATGATGTCTGCTTTTCAATTGGTGAGATAACAATTATTAAAAATAATTTTTTGCTGGTTTTTACTTTAATAAAAATTCCTTTAAATCTCACTTTTCACTTCATTTCCTTAGGAATTCCTCGTCAGAATCCAACTTCATGTTGTTTTTAATTTCAAAGTCGTAATCAAAATCTGACGTCGCCAAGGTGACAATTAGAATTAAGCGTTGCCTTATTGTAATAGTTTGAACTGTGCTGCCACATTTTATAAGCAATTTATTGTCTAAAAAACGCAACTCCACAAAATAATACTCTGGGGCATAAAAAATTTTAAAATAAGAAAAAGGTGGAGTACGAAAATTTACACTTTACAATACTTTCCTTCCTTAGCTTTTTAAATAAAACTCCAATTGGTATTATTAAAGCTTATGAAGATATTTTTAAAAGAGATGTATACAAAATTCTATGAAATGTATCAGCCATCGGATAAGCAGGGATCTACTAAGTATGTGTTTTTTTTTAATTTTTCTAACTAAAGTCGATTTACTGACCGAATTTGTTGTTAAAATTGATATAAGGTTACACTTTTAAATTATTAAAACAAATATTTAATCGCTATTATTTAAATAAGGAAGGGCATTGCTAAAGTCTAGACGCTTTAACACGGAGACCAAGTAGTCTTACACTTCGCTTACACTTTTCGTAAATAATCATTAGTCTTTTATTGCATTTCTACCTCTAACTCTGTTATACTTCATCTGGTTAATGATGAGTGCTGCCGGAATTGGAATCTTTCCGAATTATTAAAAAATAATTCAATTTTTTCCAGAACATGTATTCGGTTTTGTAGTCACACACACACATAAGCTACGATCAATTTATGAGAGCGATTCTTGTGGCTCTTAATCAAACAATGACCTTAGATATGCCACCTCCACCGAATCCTATGTCTCGTCTCAAATTCAAAAGGGTGGTGAATAAGAAGATTTGACGCGTAGTTGTATTTTAACTTCAGAAGACTACAATTCAGGTGTAGTCGACCATAGATTATTTGTGTAGTCGAGTTTACGTTTAGGCCTTACAGTGTATAGAAAGACGGTGCAGTAATGCGTATTGTTATATTATACCTGTTAACGCCTGATGAGGTTTCCGGCTTACTCGATTATATTACAATTATTACTTTTATTTGATTATTAAACAAATAAACATTTATGGTTTGATAGTGAAAACACTTACGGCTGTATGCATAAAAACTTAAAGCAGCTTTAACTGCCGTTGTTAAGCACAATTTCCTAAAGTTGTATTCAAAAAATGCTCTTACCTTAAAATACCTTTGTTAACTTTAAAGTAGGAAACACCTACGTTAAACCTACAATAAATTCACACTTCAATTTTATTATTGAAAGTTCAAAAACAATACAAATTGTGTTTACAATTAACCTAGCCGTCTATTTTAAAAGTGGTATAAGTTACTTTGTTATTGTCATCTTTTTATTTTAAATTAGTTTATAAAACATTTTAATTTTTAGCCATATTAACTAGTCTGCATTTAGTTTTCTTTCTGAAACGGATTTTTCTAATGATTGTGTTGAAATAAAATCTTTTTTCTCCATGTTGTGTACTGTGAAGGATTTTTTCGACAGGGGGCTATTACTACTATTACTATTTTGTCCTTTACATAAGTCACTATGTGCAATAATATGCTTTTGAGTTGTGACATTCTTAGATATTTTATACAACACGAAGCAACTGTCTGAGAATAAAAAATATAACAAAATAATGCTAATTATGTGTAGTATATTAGATATCACTATAATATAGTTCAGTAAACTGCACTATTCTTTCGAAATAATAAAAATAAGTCCAATAATCACAACAATACTTTACACACACTTATTACATGTTTCCATTTCTTTCACACTAAACTCCGTAATTAATTTCCTAAGTACAGCGACTAACGCCATTTTCAAAATAAGCATTTTTGTTACACCGTTAATTATCAACACTCCTCTCAAACAAATCTCAATACTTCTTAACTTATTAATATCAAATTTATTAAAAATGAAAAAAACTGTTCAGTTGTGACTTATGCCACTTTCAATGTAAACGGCTCAATTGACAGTTTTACTTTGTTATTCCAAAAATTTTTAAAAATGCTTCTTAAAAACAAATTGTAGTATACGAATAATATTAAAAACTAAAATAAAACACGCCATTCAATATAAAACATTTTTACATCATTATTTTATATTTTACAAAAATATAATTATAATTAATTATTTTAAACAAAAGTTTAATTGATGTACATATAATCAAAACAAAACTCGTTATCCGAATAATTATTTTTTTAATATGAACAAATTCTTTGTAAGTTCTTCGTAAGTCTTGCAAATTGATCTTTTTTGGGTGTTTTCTTTTTATTAAAAAGATTAATAAAAAAACAAAAAAAATATGTCGATCTAATTACCCGGATAAATATATTCATTTTTATACATCGTTAACTACAACGTGACAACTGAAGATAGTGGGATTGCCAGAATCAAAATACTAATTTTACTAAAGCATACATTAGCTAAAGTACTGTTTATGAATACAATTTTTTAACAAACGTCTGTTAGCCTTAAAGTGTTTGTTAACTAACGTGTACTTTAAAGCTCAAGTAAGCGTTTTTTATGCATACAGCCGTTAAAATTTAATGTTAGGAATGTCTATATAAAAATATGACAATAAATTAGGAAAAAATTAAAGAATAAAAACGTTATACATAACAGCTGGTGTTAAGTTTCTACACCTACCTAATTGAGCTCTTTTAGATGGTTTTAAAAATATCCAGATTAAACCCATATAATCTACAAGATTTTACCTCTCTTTTAAATATTCCTTACAAAATCACAACCAGAAACTAAAGTCTATACAGTACAATTGTTTTAGGCACTTACACATGTAAATATATGTATATACAGTGAACTCGCAGAAACGTGAACACCCAGTAACATGAACATCCAAAATCATGAACATTTTTTTTCTTACATTGATTACTCTAAAACGTGAACAAAGGCTGAAGGCTCTGAAACGTGAACTTTTTTTCGAACGTTAAAATTCAATTTTTTAAGCTTATTTAAATATTTTGGGATTCCTTGCAGAAGAATCTAGTAGTTTGTTTGTTGTAAACAACTTCTGTTGCAGGATAAGTAGTTTTGGTTTATCGCGGCAGTTCTACTGGAAGCATCTCTCTGTGCTGACTATGCATATAAAGAATATAAACAAGTGATCTCTAAAAATATTTTTATTGAAAATATGTCTAATAAAAAACCAAAAGTATTAACTCTTCAAGAAAAGTCAGATATTTTAGAGCTTTCATGGAAAGGTTCACCTGTAACTGGTTTGTTGAAAAAATATAATGTCGTCAAATCGACGACTTGTTCAATAAAAAAGAAAAAAGATGCAATTTCGAAATGTGTTAATAATACATTTTCGGGTCCTGAAAAACGGACAACATTGCATTCTTCAGATCTTCCAAAAATGGAAAGATCTCTGTACTAATTTAGAAATTAGTATCTTAGAAACCCTTTTGCAACCCATAGTAGCATAGTACATATATTAAAATATGGCAGGAACTTACAAAAGGTAGAATCAAAACATGTCTCATAGGTGAAAAATAACGTATTTTATTTTAAATTAAATAAAAGATAAAAAGAGACTAAAATATGTTATAAAAAAAAAATGCAATCTAAAACGTGAACAAAATCGAAAACGTGAACACCCTCGGTAAAAATTAGTTCACGTTTCTGCGAGATCACTGTATGTTAAATAACATAACTTAGATTAAATAACATACTACGAAACTATATATTCTTAATACAAAAAACCAAAAAATTTTCTTTTCTTTCTTCTACAAGAATCTATAAATATTGTTTTTTTTTCGTTTTTCCTAAAAAAATGGAAATTTTAAATAGTTCTGGTCTTTTTCTTACAATGGCCGTACAATATTGTTACGGATGTGTCTTGCTTAAGTTTTAAAATAAAATAATTGAGAAATAAAGCGAACTGCTGGGTATGCTGGTTAGAACTGCGTGACTTGCTTAGAAAACTTACGGTACAACAACAACAAAATTTCTAGTTACAAAATGCGTAGAAATTTTTTTACACGCGAACAACAACAATTTGATATGTTGTTTATTAGCTGCGTGGCATGCACAAACACAAATTTCTGTTTACTAACTATACGCGCAAGACAACAACAAACATGTATGCTATTTACCATCTGCGTAGTTTTCTAAGAAACCTTTTCTATAATAGACAACAACAAATATCTTAAAATAAATTTTAAGAAGAAACTTTATTAGTATAAAAACAAAAACAAAAATACACACAGACTTACTGGCGCCTATACATTGAATAAGAAGCATACAACAACAAAATGTGATACAAAGGGAGTAGAAGGTTCTTAAATTGTCTAGGCTTTTAATGAAGAAGTATCAAAGGGCAGCGTCTGAGTGGATAGTCAATCAGTGTAAAATTAAACCTTTAAAGTAAAGACGTGCAATTTGAGTAAATTGTTCTGAAGTATCAACTTTGAGTAGTTCAAGTAAATAAACTTGTTATTAATTTTAAAAGTTCTAAAATTAAAAATGAAATTATTTATTTTGCAATTAAGAGCTCATAACAAAACGTTTAGAAAAGGTATAAACGTAACAATATATATTAAAAAAAAATTTTAATGGCGGAACGAGAGTTCTTAACTCTAGATATAATCTTAAATACTACCGCGGTTGCCGCCCAAAGGGAACAAGAAAATCAAGTTGCTTCTTTACCTCAATACAATACTTTTCCACGTACTCCAGGCTGCCTTTCTCATTACAGGTATTTCAAAAAGAATAAAAAGATAATGAAACGAACGCAATTCGTTGGTAGCTAAGATATGGTATCCTTGAACAATCTTGCCAAAAATACGGACTAAAAAATAAATTTTCACCAATTTTATTTTCTGTACATTTTTTATTTATTTTAAATAAATAACCTTTAATATTAAACTTCACCGAACTTTCGAAAAAATTTTTTTTTTGTTAATATTTGTTTTAGTGATAATGGCGATTTGGTTTTCTAAAAATGTCTATGGAACTTTTTCTTAATCCATAATAAAATTTTCCAATTATTTATGTATAATAAATCTGTTTTTCCAAAAAACACATGTAGCTTCTGTTATTTTGCTGGTCTCTTTTTTCTATCAATAAATTTAAAACAAAACGATTCGGTATTAATAAATGGCAATGCTGTAGTGTGTAGTAGTGTAAATAAATATATTCCAAACATCTATCAACACACATCCCTGCAAAGAAACCGGCAAAACTCTATTCAAATCCTGGCGCTTCCAAAATTAACTTAATAAAGTTTACTGGACACCTGGACTCCAACCAACCTCATACAGCTGCGGTCAATATAATAGCACCACGCACAAATGAATACTGACTCCGTCAACATCTGTTTAATTGTTGGGCCGATTCAGCAAAATAATAAATTCTTAGATGTTAATGGTTTATTATCATAAGAAAATTGTTTGGTTTTTTCAATAGCATATAATACACGCTAATTAATTTAAACAAAAAAACTTAAAAACGACACAGCTAAAATAATAGCACCGCAGTTCATTTTTAACAAAAATTAGTGGTCTGCCTTAAAATAATTAAAAAATTTCACTCAGATATCTTGTAGATAAATTAATTGTATGGTTTCAATACTTTGTCGCGTGTCCTTACCGCGGCATCTTGGAACTCCAAATTGTCTGCACAGCCTCCCAGACCCCTTTAATTTTATTGTAGATACACCCTTCTTTATGTTCGTCCACAGATTTTCTATAGGATTCAAATCTGGGGACCGTGTAGGCCACTCCATTACTCCGTTATCGTTGAACCATTTATTTTCCCATTTTGCTGTGTGTTTGAGGTCATTGTCGTGCTGAAAGCCCCACACCAGCGGCATTTCGTAGGAAGTGTACGACAGCATAATTTCATCAAGGATGTGTATATAAACCGATGAATCCATAAAGGTTTTGACCCTACATATAGGACCAACACCTTGATACGAGAAGCAACCCCATACCATAACACTATGGCCTCCTCCATGTTTGATAGTTTTTGCTGTGAATTGCGGTTTGTAATCGCTGTTGGTTGGCCTACGGGACAAAACATCTGGAATTCTTTCCACCAAAAAGAACAATTTTGGATTCTTCAGTCCATAGCGAAATTCTCCACTTTTCCATTGACCAAATTAGATGTGCTTTAGCAAAAGTTATTTGTTTAGCAACATGCTTAGAGGAAAGAAGCGGTACTTTTCGAAGAGTACAGGCATTGAGGCTGTTGTCTCGAAGTCTGCGGCGAATAGTTTCTACGCTTCCTCCGTAGCTGTTCGTAAAGGGATTTGCTTTAGTCATCTGATGGCAAAACTTGCTTTATACCACGGAATTGAACTCATATCTTAGGGCATTTATTATCATTTTATTGGAACAGCCCAGCAATTCCCTTATTTGGGAATACGATTTACCTTCTGATGCAAATTCATTTTATTTCTTCACGTTTTTTCCGCGACCCATAACTGTAGAATTTTTATAAAATTATTGCACGATGTTATAAAGTATATTAAACAATTTTTATTACCTTCTGTTTTTAAATTTTTTTTACAAAATTTTGGAAAGTAAATTTTAAAAAAACCTACTGGTGCTATTTTATTAACTATATGAAATATTAAGTGTTGACAAAAGATCTTTTATAACTGATTAACAGTTACGAAATTTGACAACAAATGGACGCATTCTGAGATAGCTTAACAAAATGTAACTGTTTCTTACACTCAAAAAAATAATATGGTAAATAGGTGAAATTTTTACATCTTTCGAATCAAAATATTGCAATTGGTGCTATCATATTGAACGCAGCTGTACATTGTAAACATATATATATATATATATACAAAAGGTAAGAATCTACAACAAAACAAAAAGTCTATATACTCCTAAAACAGATTAAGTAATCCTGTTTTTGGACGCGCCTACTTCTCCTACCAATTCTCTGCATATTAACGATTCATCCACCGTGTTGGTGCTACATATCTCCCCCGGAAATTGATATAAAAATTTCATGAAATGAATCGATAATCGGGAAATCTGTATTTTACTTTTCTAACTGAAGTGGGCGTTACTATACCATATTCGTTGTTGTTAAAACTGATATTAAATCACAGCTTTAAATTGATAAAACAAATATTTGAGCTCTTAGTTATATTCTAGACACTTAAACACGGAAACCACGTGGTCTAATACGATTCGTAAATAATCTTAAGTCATTTATTGTAGACTGCATTAGATTTCTACAAATACACCTCTGTTTGTGCTGGCGGAATTGAAATTTTTTTCGAACAGCCATTGACAGACTTTTACAATTTATTAATGTGTCAGGATATTGGTAAATTTAAATCGCTCCTAGTAGATTAATCCATGTAAGTGAGAATGGTTAAGAGTTATTGAAAAATGAGCAAATGCTAACAGAGACTTACTAACTCAAAAAGTTGCACCAAGTTAAGCCAAACATTATAATAAAAAAAATTTACCTCAAAAATTTAAATAGTATATATGTGTGTGTTTGGAAAAGATAAGGTGGGATTACTTTTAGTTACTTTTCGTGGCAGTTCGAAGAAAAAGTTAAAAATCAACAACTTTATGATTTTGTTTTTAATTAATTTTAATTCTTTAAACTTTTTTTATTTAAAAATGTTTACCTAAAGCAAATATATAAAAAAAAAATTAAAATAAATATGAACTGAGTAGCAGTGATATTATTTTTTGATTTTGTTTCTGATAGCATATATTTTTTTATATATTTTTATGACTTCTCTGAGAAATTTATATTAAAAAAAAACTTCTTCATGGCCTCCATAGTACAAATCTTCCGACTTTGTAGTTGATAATTCTTTTTGCTGATCATTACTTTCCACATGAAAATCTTTTTGAATTCATTTATTTAAATCAGCATTCGTGAAAAGAGTTGGATAACAATAGTTGGAAAACCTCTGTTTTCTTCCTGAACAATCAAAAATATTGAAGACTATAAAGTTGTGTATTATTTGGAAACTACGTCATTTTGAGAGATCATACCAGAAATAAAATAAAATAAAATAGCTTCCAAAGCATTTAAAAATTCCTTTATAACAAAAATCGTGATCGTTTCAAAACACGTTTTAATGCAGTTTGTTTTTAATATAACTCTTTATTTTATTTTATTATATAAATTATTTATTTTATTTATTTTGAAAATAATTTCATCAACCACAAGATTTTTACACAAAAATTAAATATTATTTATTATTTATTTACATTTCTTTATCTTATAATTACAAATTATAAAATAAACTTAAAATAGGAAAGAAGAGCAACAAAAATTAAATAAATTTGATTTTTATTTTCAATATTTCCCCTCACCACTTTTAATATTTTGTAAATAATTTTTTTCTTTAATAAATAAGTATTTGTCTTTATTTAGGTCGTTTTTAATTTGATTGAATTTCCCTTTGGAAAACTTCTTCAGGAGATTTATTTTTATAATTAAAAATTTGATATGTGCGTCTATTGTCTGTCGGGGTTTGGTTTATTTGGGTATGATTTTACGTCAACCCGCGTCAAATTTGGTTTGTGAACAAGCTGGTTTCGGCTATATGCCATCTTCAGCGTTTACTATATGGAGAAGAACACCGAAGATGACATATAGCCGAAACCGCCTATCAAATTTGTAGATAAAAGACATCCAAATAAAGTTCTACGGCTGCACAAAGCGATTTATTTATGCTTAAGCAAAGTGGAAAAAAGTAGGATGTAATAATTGTATGGAGTTTATTAAAATAAAATTGCGAAAACATATAAAAAAGATATAAAAAGTTAAGGTTGTTATATCTTTAGAAATCATAGTTCTCTGTTTTCGATACAATGAGAGAAGATACATTAGGGATTGCAAATAGAGCGTTCTTAATGCAAGTTCAAGAAAGAACATATAAAATCGAATTTTATATGAAAATTAACTTTCAAAATGGCTGCCAAATCAGAATAAAACTACAAAAAAAACAACGCAAACAAGAGGACACCGATATTTGCTAATGAGCACGCAAGCAATTTATTGTCTTCACTTTTGGAAGTGTTGTTTCTTTTAATCCTCCCATGTTCATATGGGCCTGGCCAGAACAAATCGAATTTTAAATTTATGCAAAAAAACCAATTTCAATTTAAGAACTGACAAGGAGAGATTACATTATTACATATTTTAGTTGATCCTTATAAATCAGGGGAAACACGTATTTTGTAAGTTATTTAGTGCGAGTTATTTTAGCAATAAAAAATTGCAAAAAGGGATCAATGACATGTTTGCTTTATAAATTGAGTGCAGCAAGTGTGAGTCCGAAAATATGGAAAATATTTTAAGTTGACTAACTTCCAAGATAGGTTAGAGATAAAAAGTATCTCCCAGAAAATGATGAAAATGTGGATGAAATATGCAACATTTATCAGGAAATTGAATTATTTTCCAATTAATCAATGTATTTCGGCCGCATTATATGGTCTTAAAATATAATGGATTTGCGTCTCCATTTCAGATTACTCTTTGAAAGACATCATGTGTACGGAAAAGCCACCAGCTGGCCAGCGTAAATAATCAAGCCAGTATCGTCATGGCTCCGATCAAGGCGGATCAAATTTTGAATTACAAGAAGTTTAAAGTGGAATAGTCACGCAAAAGTACAAGTTGATTAGCATTGCCAGCTTGCATCATTCATCATCTTTCACAAGTTGTGTCCTATACAAAGAAGAGCGACAAACGATGCCTTTTTGTAATTGAATTGGCTCTGTAACTGGTTATTGCACATATGACGAAACCCGAGACTAATCTATTTATATGGTGGTTTGCAACAATCATTTACCGACAAAATTCAATGACAACAAATTCGCTCAAATATTGAATACAGTGCCAATTTTCTAACGTAACGTAACGTTGTTACTTACCGACCGCTTGATGGCAACATAAAAGCTTTAAGATAAAAAAGAAAAAATATCATTTCGGTACTAAAAGCAAAAGCCACAATAGAATTTAATAAATATAAAGATTATAAAATTAAAAAAAAAACAATTAATTTAACACTTTAATTGCTAAAAGTTCTTATCACTGTTTTTAATTTAAATGAGCAAATAATATTATCAATAGACGCATAAGAAGGCAATATTTTATAGGAGATATTTTAGAAATGTCTTATTTATGCGAGATGATATTTTTTAAGCAATTATTAGTATCGTATTTCAAACATTATAAAAAGCATTGACGCACACAAAAAATAATTATATTAATTAATTAATTATATTTATATAAGACAAAATAACAGATAAGACTTTTCTATGTGAGATGACATTTTAAGTAGCCCTAAGATAATAGATATTTGAAAATTGTATTTAATTTTAAGTGTTAAAAGTATTTAAAAACAAAAACTACTTTTGCCGAAAAAGTGTTAGGGCCAAAACTGATCAGGAAACCAGTTGCACGTAAGACAGAAAAATGATGATGTTTCAAATATTTTTCATTCTGTTCATGAAGTTGCTTTACTGAAGCTTCCACCAGTATTATTCATTGTAAAATTGTAAATTGACTAAAAATAATAGTGGAAGAGCTAAAGTCATATTGTCATTAAGCAAAAGCTAAGAATAAGATAATTAATTTGAGAGAATATAAAAGACTTTTCAAAAGTCAAGTAGAGCAAATTCGAACTCACCGTTCGGTACTCAATTAGGAACACCTAAATATAAGCATAAGTACTTCACTTAATCCTCCAATATGTTCGGCGCCATTTATAAAAATAATATTAGATATAATGTTTTCGTAATAACTTTAATTGATTATATACATGTATAATACATTGCAAATATTAATTATATAGTTGCATATAATATTTGTTAGGACTTATAGAGTTTTTAAATCTGCTTAGGCTGCGATATTTTCAGTTGAACAACCCAGTTGAGCACACGTTGGTGTTCGTACATTTTGTATCGAGTCTATCGACTCAAATTTAACGACCAAATTCTTAATAGCGGTCTCAGCTATCGGACCATTTCAACTCGTCAAAGGTGAATGAGGAAAGCTGATAATGTCAAACATTTTTCAAACATTGCCGATGGTCAACAATTTGTCGAGAGTTTACCTAAATATGCAGTCAACATGTAATTTTTTGTGACTATTCCGCCATTAACTTCTTTCCAAAATTTGATCCGACTTGAAGTTTTTCAATAGATCGGTGTCATGATGGTGCTGATGGGTGGATAAAGGCAAGTTGTATATTTAAAAAAAAAAACAAAAGTTGTCAGCATAAACTTCCATAGCGGTGTGCATATAATTTCATGATGACCCGTTCACCTTGATTATTAACGCTGGCCAGAATAATCCGTAAAATTTTTAAGTCATATTTTGTGGGCGAAATACATTGATTAAATGGCAAATAATTCATATCATCTCATAAAACTTTAATACCTGTCCTGTAAGTTAGTCAACTTAAAATATTTTACATTCTTGCGGACTCACAAACATGTCATTGATCTCTTTTTGGTAAAATAACACGCACTAAATAACTTAAAAAATACGTGTTTCCCTTGATTTGTAAGGATCAACTACAATATGTAATAATGTAATCTCTCGTTGTCAGTTCTTATATGATGAAGAAACATTTTCATTTTAACTGCTAATTTGGTTTGTGAAGAAGCCGGTTTCGGTTTACATACAGAGAACAAGCCGGTTGCGGCGGGTTGACGTAAAATCATACCCAAATAAACCAAACCCCGACGGACAATAGACGCACATATCAAGTTTTTAATTATAATAATAAATCTCCTGAAGAAGTTTCCCAAAGGGAAATTAAATATTGAATTTCTATATATATTAAATCAAATTAAAAACGACCTAAATAAAGACAAATACCGATACCAACGCCGATCATTGAAAAACTTCAAGTCGGATAAAATTTTGGATTACAATAAGTTTAAAGCGGAACAGTCACAAAAAAGCACATGTTGACTGCATATTTAGGTAAACTCTCGACAAATTGTTGACCATCGGCAATGTTTGAAAAATGTTTGACATTATCAGCTTTCCTCATTCACCTTTGACGAGTTGAAATGGTCCGATAGCTGAGACCGCTATTAAGAATTTGGTCGTTAAATTTGAGTCGATAGACTCGATACAAAATGTACGAACACCAACGTGTGCTCAACTGGGTTGTTCAACTGAAAATATCGCAGCCTAAGCAGATTTAAAAACTCTATAAGTCCTAACAAATATTATATGCAACTATATAATTAATATTTGCAATGTATTATACATGTATATAATCAATTAAAGTTATTACGAAAACATTATATCTAATATTATTTTTATAAATGGCGCCGAACATATTGGAGGATTAAGTGAAGTACTTATGCTTATATTTAGGTGTTCCTAATTGTGTATCGAACGGTGAGTTCGAATTTGCTCTACTTGACTTTTGAAAAGTCTTTTATATTCTCTCAAATTAATTATCTTATTCTTAGCTTTTGCTTAATGGCAGTATGACTTTAGCTTTTCCACTATTTTTTTAGTCAATTTACAATTTTACAATGAATAATACTGGTGGAAGCTTCAGTAAAGCAACTTCATGAACAGAATGAAAAATATTTGAAACATCATCATTTTTCTGTCATACGTGCAACTGGTTTCCTAATCAGTTTTGGTCTTGACACTCTTTCGGCAAAAGTAGTTTTTGTTTTTAAACACTTCAACCAAATACATATACAGTTCACCTGAATTTCAAATATCTATTAGGGCTACTTAAAATGTCATCTCACATAGAAAAGTCTTATCTGTTATTTTTTCTTATATAAATACAATTAATTAAATATATTTAATATAAATATTAAATATAATTATTTTTTGTGTGCGTCAATGCTTTTTTATAATGTTTGAAATACGACAATAACAATTGCTTAAAAAATATCATCTCGCATAAATACGACATTTCTAAAATATCTCCTATAAAATATTGCCTTCTTATGCGTCTATTGATAATATTATTTGCTCATTTAAATTAAAAACAGTGATAAGAACCTTTAGTAATTAAAGTGTTAAATTAATTGTTTTTTTTTTAATTTTATAATCTTTATATTTATTAAATTCTATTGTGGCTTTTGCTTTTAGTACCGAAATGATATTTTTTCTTTTTCAGCTTAAAGCTTTTATGTTGCCATCAAGCGGTCGGTAAGTAACAACGTTACGTTATTGGCACTGTATTCAATATTTGAGCGAATTTGTTTTCATTGAATTTTGTCGGTAACTGATTGTTGCAAACCACCATATAAATAGCTTAGTCTCGGGTTTCGTCATATGTGCAATAACCAGTTACAGAGCCAATTCAATGAAAAAAGGCATTGTTTGTCGCTCCACTTTGTATAGGATACAACTCGTGGAAGAATGAATGATACAAGCTGGCAATGCCAATCAACTTGTACTTTTGCCTGACTATTCCGCTTTAAACTTCTTCTAATTCAAAATTTGATCTGCCTTGATCGGTGCCATGACGAGACTGGTGGGTGGAAAACGTGACCACTGCGCTTTTTCAGCTATGCCACAGAAGAATACAGATCGATATTAATAATGTAGCAACATAATGTAGGACAATTAACACAGGGTCCAGTCATATTACGATGCATCATCATTTTTGGAAAGTTGTATATTTAAAAAAATTTCTCAGCATAAACTGCCATAGCGATGTGCATATAATTTCATGATGACCCGTTCGCCATGATTATTTTCGCCAAGCAGCTGGTGTCTTTCAAAAGGTAATCTGAAACAGAGACGCAAATCCATTATATTTTAATGGCCATATAATGCGGCCGAAATACATTGATTAATTGAAAAATAATTCAATTTCCTGATTAATGTTGTATACTTAATCGAAATTTTCATCATTTTCTGGGAGATACTTTTCATCTCTTGAAGACTCACACTTGCTTCACTTAATTTATAAAGCCAACATGTCGTTGATCCCTTTTTGCTATGTTTTATTGGTAAAATAACTCGCACTAAATAACTTAAAAAATACGTGTTTCCCCTAATTTATAAGCATCAACTAAAATATGTAATAATATAATCTCTCGTTGTCAGTTCTTAAAGTTTTACTGCATTTCGCTATCATCCTTTAACATTTATTTTGTCAAGGGTTTTTCAACCAGAAAAGTGTTTTCTAAAATAAAACTATTGAGAAAAGAATTTTAATTGTGAAAACTTACCGTCAAAATGACGAAAATTTTACTGTACCACTTCCGAAAGTTCTAGCAACTTTTCCTAGTAATCGGGTTCCTTTGGAGAACGCAATGCATAATTTAATCGTTAAATACGAGTTCACGGTAGCTTTAATGACAATGCACCAAAACAATACGCTCGCAGTGACCGTAATAAAGCAAAAATACCTGCTCTGTAGCAAATTGTTTAGATTGAGTCTGGAACATCTACTCATCGACGTTCGCAGTAATTGGAGTAGAGGGAGTTCGCGCAACATTTTGCATAAAGATCTTCACCCTCACGTTTCTAAATTTCAATTCGTTGAAGAATTTAAGAATTTATGGCGTTGAAAGTTTGTATTTTTCAACAAAAACATCTGTAGTATGGGACTCATAAAATCCGCAAACACTGATCCAAAAAGCATTACATCCAAAGAAAATTGGCATTGTAGTGCACTGCATGCATAGTGTATGCGAGCCGACACAAGTCATGTAGGGTATCTACATGCAATTCTGTTGTAAATATGCCAACACATTTTTAGGTGTCAGTTTACATCAACACCTTGTGTTTGGCATGTGTCGGACACCTGATCGCTTGACACAGTTTCAATAGTTTTAATATGTTTAATGATAAAATTGAGTGACTTTAAATACACTCAATTCTAGATTATAAGTTAGATTTTCATAAGTAGTATATAAGCCTTAGAAAATTAAATAAAGACAGACATTCATTTGACAACTTAAGCTGGCAACATACGCCTTGTTTCATTTAAAGTTTCAATCTTCTGGCAGTTCATTTGAACGCCAATTTACAAGCTGAGACCCTTTACAGCTACCAAAATATAGAAAGGGCTATAGGAAACTCTTATACACTATACACATCATTAATTTATTACAGCATCATCAGCCGATGCAATTTCGAAAACGAGCAAGAAAGTGCTGTCATCGTGAATTCTTTACACTACCAAACCATGATAACCAACTTTTTGTGACCCAATTGGCTAATGTTAACATCAGTTGTAGTATATGCCAAATATACATAGTTATAAGTTTAATATATTATGTATAGAAACGTATAAGTTTACATAAATATTTTATAGTTATAATTTAAGTTCTCTAATAACGAACTGGTAAAGAGTTTAATATCATTGATTGGAGCAGACGCTTTCTACGTTATACCCATCAAGCAGGGTAATATCAACCAAACGAAAATCCAGGTGCAAAACGAAAATGATTACCGCAAATTGGTTTCGGAATTTGACAAAGCTAAAAAAAATTTTTACACCTACCAGTTGAAAAGTAGCAAGGGACTGCAGGTCGTTATTAAGGGGATTGACCCATGTGTTGATCCTGAGGACGTCAAAGGATTCTTACAGGGAAGCGGTTTTAAAATTAAAAATGTGTTCAACATAAAAAATCGGGAACGTGTACCTCAACCAATATTTCATGTCGAATTGGAACCTGGTGATATTAGATTGAAGAAAAATGAAATTCACCCTATTTATAACGTAAAATACGTTTTACATCGTAAGGTGACTGTAGAAGAGCCTCTCAAACGGTCTGGCCCAGCCCAATGCAGAAACTGCCAGGAATTTGGTCATACCAAAAGATACTGCAAATTGACTCCCGTATGTGTGGTGTGTGGCGAGCTTCATGCCACGGCACAATGTGACAAGCCAAAAAACAATGCGTCAATTAGAAAATGTGGTAACTGCGGTGAAAATCATACAGCAAACTACAGAGGATGCCGAGTCTACTTGGCCAACCGTAAAATAATGAAAGCCAGCCCTTCTATTGCTATTACTACCCAAACCAAAATTGCAACAGAGCAAAATTTTCCCCAGTTAAGCCAACCTCAGCCGGTCGCATCCTTAGGTCACCAATTCTCGTATGCCAAAATTTTGAAGTCCAGACATGGCTCTACTCAAAACACGTCCACAGCAAATACTAGTTTCATGCCTAGGGAGGAGGTCCCAGTTTCACGTAACACAACTAGTCTCGAGGCAACTATAGAGACATTAGTTCAAACGGTAAATAATTTCACCAACAACATTACAGTTATGATGCAACAGATGATGCAAATGCTGCAGATGCAGTCCGAATTATTAAGGGCAGTCGTCAATAAACCATGAACTGCCTAAGAGTATGTTTTTGGAACGCCAACGGCATCCGCTCACATAAGAACGAGCTTGAACTATTCATGAAGGTGCAGAATATTGACGTAATGCTAATTTCCGAAACCCATCTAACAGCCAGGAGTATTTTTAAAATTAATGGTTATACCTTTTATGACACCAAGGACCCTCGTGGAAGAGCTTGTGGCGGGTCAGCTATCCTAGTGAAGGCCCGACTCAAACACCATGTAATGGACGAATTTTGCTCGGGATATTTACAAGCGACAACTATTTGTCTTTTAGAGAACAATAGCAATTTAGTGATTTCGTCTGTGTATTGTCCACCGAGTTTTCCAATCACAGAGGATCAATTTTGCGGGTTCTATAAATCTTTAGGTCCTCATTTTTTGGCTGCTGGCGACTATAACGCGAAGCATATCCACTGGGGCTCACGTCTGGCAACCCCGAAGGGTCGCACATTGTTTAATGTAATTTCGAGGCTAAAGTTAACTGTAATTTCTAGCGGAAGGCCAACTTATTGGCCCACCGACAGGCAAAAAATCCCTGACGTCATTGACTTTGGAGTCGCAAAAAATGTACCAGGTGAGTTTACGAATGTAGAGTCTTCATTAGACTTATCCTCCGACCACACACCTTCTATTGTTACGTTATGGAACCCGTTGGATTCTGAAAATCGATCTGCATTGGCAACTAAGACTCATATTAATTGGCTTAAATTTAGAAAATATCTAAGCTCTCATTGTTCGGAAAATATACCGCTGCGTACTTCAGGAGAAGTGGAAAAAGCTATTGACGACTTTAATGAAGAAATCAGACTAGCCACAGTTCACGCAACCACAAATGCTCCGATAAAAAGATACAGCAGAATATATTCAGTAGATGTACAACAACTCCTCCTAGAGAAAAGGAGAATCCGTAGAGAGTGGCAGGCGTGTAGATCACCCCAACTAAGAAACAGGCTGAAAGAGTGTACCAAACAGCTTCGTGATTTACTTGAAGTGCAAAGAATTGCTTCACTTAACAAATACTTGGAAAATCTTGATGCAACCTCGCATTCAGACTACTCTCTGTGGCGCGCAACAAAAAACATTAAGCGACCAACTTTACGCCAGTCGCCACTGCGTACCCCAAGCGGTGATTGGGCAAGAAGCAACGAGGAAAAAGCTTATCTGTTTTCCAACCACCTCCTAAAAGTATTTTCTTCTAACTTATCGACAGACCCTATAGTGTTACCTGAAATAATACCTATAGAAGCTGTGCCTTTGAGACTGGAAGTACAAGAGTTGAGAAAGGCTATCGCCGGCTTAAAACTTAAAAAATCACCTGGTATTGATAAAGTTAGTAATAGGATGCTTCTGGAGCTACCAAATGTAGCGGTGAGAATCTTATTGTTTATATATAACGCCATTTTGCGCCTCAGTTTTTACCCTCAGAAGTGGAAGATTTCGAAGGTGATAATGATTCCCAAGCCGGGCAAGGATCATTCTAAAATAGATTCTTACAGGCCAATAAGCTTGCTGTCCAATTTATCTAAGCTGTTCGAGAAACTTTTAATAAATAGAATGTATCCCATATTGATCGAAAAGAAGTGTATACCGGATCACCAGTTTGGATTTAGGAAAAAGCATAGCACAATAGAGCAAACGCATAGACTTGTTGATGCTGTTAAACAAACCTTTGAAAATAAACATTACTGTTCTGCTCTCTTTATTGATGTTTCCCAGGCCTTCGATAAAGTTTGACACGAGGGCTTAATTCATAAACTAAGGCAGAATTTGCCTCAAAATATTTCCACATTACTGGAAAGCTACTTGAGTAGCCGTTTATTTGTTGTAAAGCACGAGGAGTTTTTGAGCCCACCACAGCCAATTAGAGCCGGAGTTCCTCAAGGGAGCATCTTGGGTCCGATTTTGTATTTATTATATACCTCAGATATGCCTACACGGGACGACGTTCACGTTTCAACATTTGCTGATGATACTGCCCTGCTTTGTGTTCATGTAGACCCACACGAAGCTTCACTACGTCTTCAAAGTCATGTGTTCCAAGTCGAAAAATGGTTAAGAAAATGGCGAATAAAAATTAATGAACAGAAGTGCATTCATATTACTTTTACATTACGCAGGAGTACATGCCCACCTATCACAATAAATAATCAAACAATACCTCAACGTTCGGTCGTCAAGTACCTCGGTATGCACCTTGACAGGCGTCTAACATGGAAGCACCACATAGAAGCTAAACTTATGCAAATAAGACTTAAAACTGCTCAATTAAACTAGCTAATTGGTCGGAATTCTGTTCTCAGTCTTGACTGCAAACTTTTGATCTACAAGTCTATTCTAAAGCCAATATGGAGCTATGGAATTCAAATGTGGGGCACTGCCTCAGTGTCAAATGTCGAACGGATACAAAGAAGCCAGAACAAAATCCTCAGACTCATAACTGCTGCCCCATGGTATGTGAAAACCTAAAACATTCACAAGGATTTGAAAGTGCCCTCTGTAAGAGAGGAAATACAGAAGTACGCATCCAAATATTTGAGAAAACTGGAATTTCATCCAAATATTTTAGCACGTGATATATTAAATGATAGAGGCTACAATCGTCTGAAGAGGAGAGACGTTAGGGCTATTAGTATAAGTAATTTCTAGTGTTTTCCTTTTTATTTTTTTTTATTTCTTGTTAACTAAAACTTTTTGGCTGGCATTGGCTAGACATAAAGATAGTTTTTACTTTTAGATTTAAGATTTATCTACTTATTGTTAGTTCTATTAATTTAGAAGATTCAAAAAAAAAAGAAACAAAAAAAAAGTTCTCTAATAGAGAAAGTTGAATACCAGACTATAAAGTTATTGATAAACACTACAACAGTAGTCTTTGGTTTTAGGCAAACGGTATCGCAAGCCATTAGGTGACTAAACAATTCAGTTGCTGCATGAAAAATTTTCCGGTCTCATATGAATAACCCACAAACAACTGACCTTTCGAAAGATGAAATACGGCAGAGCATTGACGAAATAAGCAGAGCTTTGTTGTAAAATGTGTTTTAAATTTTGTAAAAAATCGGACGTCTGCCGACGTGCTAAAATTTTAACATTTGTCCGGCATTATATTTCATTATTAATTTCCATATTTTTACTTTACATTGACTGATATAAAAACAAACCGAAATTTTCACAAAAAAGTCTGTGTTTTAAGCCGATTTACTTCGTAACCTCAAATTTTCCCACCCTCTAGATAAAATAAAACTTTTGATTAATAGACGTTTGAGGGTTTATAAAGAAACAAAATGTTAGGTCACCGTATAACCAATATTTTAACCTATTAATTTTACCTATCGACAATTGTTAACCGTTTTGATTAACCACACCCACTGTTATTTTACATAAACAAGTTAACAGCGGCCCTGACACTTCGAACGAACGAACGAAGATCGTCGGAGTCAGCATAACTAGCTGTTTCAACATTCCCATGGCTTTTGCACGCGCTTCCGGCCTAATTACCAATAGTATCAAATTATACTTATATTTTTGATTACTAAACGTCTGGATACCTGCACATGCTAATGCAACGTGATGCAGAAGTTTTGAGGTGGCAGAAGACAGTTTTTGAGGGCAGTCTTGGCTAAGGTGTCACAAAGCATCGGAAGTTTATAAATAAATATTAAAAGTATTATGTTCTATTATTTAATTTGATTGCAATGTAATTAAAATTAAAGTTTTTTATTCAAATGAAGTCGAGAGTTGATGCGAATTAATATATTTTTAAAATCGAACCGTTTAGAATCTCTTAACTCGCATATTGTTGTTATGGAAAGAAATGCAATTTATTTTTTTTATTATTGCAGTAACAATTTAATACTGTTTCATTGGAGGTGAGAATCGAATATTACAACAACAATAACAACAGTGGGTCCCTTGTGGGCATATACATGTATATAATTTGAAAATGAAGTCATTTTTAAATTGAGGAAATTATTAAGTTGAGGAGATTACTGTCCGAAAAACCTTTCAGCAGAAATATAGATAAAACCTAATTGCGCTATGTTTTGCTGCCGGTGGAGAAACCTCCCCCCATCGTACACGTTTTACTCTAAACAAAATTAAAATTATTCATCCTCAGAAATAGTTGTAGAAGTAAAAAATTACAAAATTTTAGATGTTGAATAAATGACCAATTTACGTAAAACAACTATTTCGTTCTATAACTTACGATTGCTCGCTTGCATTTCACAAGCTAATGGGAACCCTACCTTGTGGAGCTTATTCATAATTTTGTTCAAAAGGTATCCGGTCATTAAGCTGACTTGCAAAGACCGCGTACCACAGTCGCATATTCACAATCTTTATTACGGCATAAGCAACTTCATCATAATTAAAGGTTTTTCGCTACCTCTATCTTATTAAAGGCTAAGCACTCACATTTTTCAGGCTTTGCTTCAGTAACTTTTCTCATAACATCTGTGACTGTTAACTGCATTCTTCTCTGATGTTGACTTTGCGACCCCAACGCTCCATCATGAAGGCACTAGGAAGTGAAAAACCGCTTTATTATAGGCTTTAGGGACGGAAGTAGTGAAACATATGCCGTTAGATGTATCTAAACCAGTGCAGTGAATACTTCCATTAGAACACATTATTTTTCTAAAGTGAACGGATTTAATTCCATTTAATTTGTTTTCTAAACTTTCGACTTTTATTAGAAAAATAATAATAACCGTTGAAATGCTGAGCTGAAAATATTGAGTTTATAAGCAACGCTATTAATGCTTTAAGGAAAACTGTAATCTAGCAGAAAATCGCTCTTTCACTTAATTTTACTTAAAAAAAAAAATAGAAATAACCAGCAGACTTATTGAGTTTGCGTTTTCTTCCTATTTTGTTCACTTCTTAGTACTTAGTAAAATAAGTCATTCCTTGAAGATGTCTAAGGAATGCCATTTATTAGTAAATTCAACTAATTTTGGTATGAAATAAATGCACTCAAGAAGTAACAATTCACTGTGGCGATCATTCGAAAAAGAATAATTTGTCAAAATTTGTTAAATCATATAAAATATGAAGTTTTTAGCTCGTTCGAATTCGAACTCTCTTTAATAAAAGAGATAATACATTTGGCTGGGGTAACAGTGTGGGATCATCCCATTGTTATCAAAAATTAAATTATAGTTGAGTACTCATAATTCTTTTAATAAAAATTGACTTTTTATTTTTTACATTTTTATTCATTTATTATTTTAATTTGATTTTCTGATCATGTTATTCCAGTTTGACATCATAATTTTTAATTTTATTTTGCTGCAGTCATTTCTGTACGAAATATTTAACACAAACATAAGGCAAAGTTAATTCCTTTTTATTTTTTTGGATGTTGGGTAGCAGCAAAAGATTAAAAACAGTGACCTCAATAACGGATTACATTTTTTCGATAAGAAAATTAAGGATAAAGTTCTTGGTATTTAAGCGTAGTTTTTTGCCTTGAGAGATATCAACTTCAACAACTTCTCTTTTTGAATTTCTATTTTTGCCAAGGTTTCTTCATTTGCGTCCATGATAAGATGAAGTTTCATTATATTTGTGTCCACGTCGTCGTTTTGTCTAAGGAAATGATGCCTATCCTCCTCTATTTTTTGTTTTACTTCTCGCAATATCCGAATATCCTCTGCATTTTTCAGTGCTTGATCTTTTGCCTCTTGCAGGTCGATTTGGCCAAACGCCACAGCCAACATAAGCAAAACTAGAAAAACTGATAAACGCTTCATTCTCGCACCTCTTAATAAAATTATCGGTTGTTAATTTCACCAATTTTTAAGTTTGAATGTGGCGCCTTTATGTTCCAACACCACTTTAAATAGGCGAACAATTTGTATGAAATTCTTAAATATTAAAATATATAACAAATAATATTTGCTCTTAGAGATAAAAAGTTAATCTTACTTAAGTAGAAATGATTTCTTTATCAAATTATTATATTGGTTGCTTAAGATTTTATTTTTGTTAAAAATTTATATCCTCTAAATGCTGCAAAATAAAGAATAAAAACACATTTAAT
Source organism: Trichopoda pennipes (assembly GCA_030448955.1). Lineage (NCBI taxonomy): Eukaryota > Metazoa > Arthropoda > Insecta > Diptera > Tachinidae > Trichopoda > Trichopoda pennipes. The sequence goes on along the minus strand of JASKUP010000010.1, from coordinate 3,410,067 downwards.
GTAGAAAATCTTAATTGCTATTGCTAAGAATATTTTTTATTATATTGTTTAACACATAAAGTATAAGGAAAGATAAAAAATGTAACCGCCTTAAAGTTGTTATAGATTCAGTTTCTAGATACAAAGAACTAAATATTAAATACTTATTTGTTTTTATTTAAAAATACAAAATTAGAAAACGAAGAGCCTTGTCTTTTCTATAAATGGAGGAATATTGTTGAGAAGCAGTCACAGTTGAATTCAGTCGACGGTAACGAGCAGAAAAATAAAAATTAAAAAATGAATATTTCTCTACGAGTCGTTTTTTGTGTTGTCATGGCATCGGCATTTGCCTTAGGAGTTTTAAGTGCTCCTACTAATAAATTCGAGCTATTTCTTCACGCAGATTCAAAGACTATAACACCAGAGGAAGCAATGATGCAGGGAAGGGAAGCACTTACAAAACTTTTGCACGATCAAAAATATATAAAGCTGGCAATAAAGGGCGATAGCCAATGGTTACAAGATGATATGAAAAAGAAGCAAGAAAGATATCCACACCTCCTAAGCTATTTAAATCAAATACAAGCTATTGTAGAGGAACAGAATGAAAAAATCAAATCTGAAAAAGAAGAGATTATGAAACTACAAGCTCAACTTGAATAGGGCATATGTTTATAACTATTGATTATTTCACAAAACTTGTTTACTTGTTTTTATTGTGTAAAATACATAAACATATGAAAACATAATTTCCATTTCTGACTAAAAATAAAAAAAAACACATTAAATATTTTATTTATAGGAACTTTAAAAAAATCCAGTGTCCCATAAGTATTTTATTGCACTTCACATAATTTGGGTTCATTGATTTTTTAAATTTTTGCATTACAGATGTGATTATTTATTATAAATATTCATTTGTAAAAATACCTTACAGAGGGCCACTTTTAAACATTTCTTAAGTAGCCAAAAGGAATAGCATGTCTTATAATTTAAAGTAAATTTACCTTTTCGCAAATAATTAGTATTGTAACGTTTATTCCTTTTAATAAGGCTTTCGTTATTTTCAGTTCTGGTATTGCAAAATAATAACACAGTAGCTTTTGTTTCGTTGGGACCAGCACTCAGGGAATGACTCCTATTCATACAATGCATTGCACCAGATGTAGGAAATTAGTTATGGGGAGGAGGAAAGAGGGAGTAGGGTTTGTAGACATTAGATTTGAATTTTTATACATTGAAAGTAACAGGAAAGACTTTGTTAAAAAACGAATTTTCCCTATAATGCGTAGTGCGATGCACTGGCCAATCGACCGCAAATGGATGCGCTATCAGAGAAAATCGAATCAAACACAACAACGTGTGAGTTTCGGAAACACGTTCATTAATTAGGTCAGAGCACTTACCATTGTAGTAACGATAAAACAGTGAAATACAACCTACATTGCGTCGATGCTCTAGAGAATTAATAGAGTTGGATACCCTACAGTCCCCAATGAGCCTCTTGGTCCTCTCCTGTATGCGCTTGAGCAACTCTAAAATAGGCTTTCGGGCGCCGGCCCATACATGAGAGTTGTATTCCATCTTTCGGTGGATATAGGTGGTACTATTTGTGCAAAGATCGAATGGAGTGAAGTATCAGTTACACCGTTTTATAAAACCGAGGCAATAAAGAAGCTTTCTTTAGAAACCAACAAAAAATATGTTTAGCACATCGAACAACACACTGTATTTTCATGCCAAGAACATCAAGAGCTTCCGATTCTGTAATACCTATATCACTCATAGTGACAAGTGCAGTATCACTTCCGAACACAGATCTATGCGTAAGCATACAACATTGCGTCTAACGGGCATTAATATCGACTCTACTCGCACGACCCCATTCGGAAATCGCCGCGAGATCGTGATTGAGCATACAACTCCAACTAAATGAATACGAATGACAAATGGTGCTGTCATCTGCGAAAGAGTATTTAGCGTTGAGAGTTTGACCAAGAAAAGCCTTGAAAATATCTAGAACCACCACTTTACTCTCTCCGAAATTATGCATCGTGTTCCACCATTGTTCTAATAGGAAACCCAGCAAGTCCCCGTAGAGCGACCCCCACGGAAACCATACTGTCAGTCGCTAAGTAAGCTGTTGGACTCTAGGTAGCTCCCAAAACGAAAATTAATCATAATTTCCATCACTTTAGAAAGTGCAGATTGAATTGCAATTGGGTGGTAATTTTCAGGTTGTTTGTCTCAAACATTTTTGGAGATTGGCATTACATTATCAACCTTCCAACACCTTGGAAATGTACTAGCATGATACAACATCCTGACAGGGGTTGCTATCGGACGCGCTAGCTTCGAAGAGCCCTGCTGCAAGACCTGCTGGTGCTGGTCCAGTGCTCGAGGTCGAAAGAATATCTTCGGCATAGTAACGGATACTCTGTCCAGCTCGGGTGGTGGTTGATTGCTTTCCGGCATATAAAAATTATTTGCAAATATACCAGCCGAAAGGTTAGCTTTATCAACCGTGTCAGCGAATGTTTGGTTATTCTTTGAGAGATTTGCAATTGACGAACTGAATTATCTCTTACCCTTTTAACAGTTATTGTATAAATGTGATTCTATTTTATTCGTGATTTGGTTGGTGTTAATTACTGTATGTTCTATAATTATGTGTTGTTTATGCTATCGTACTTCTGATTTATATCACTTTCATTAACGAAACAGTTTCATGTAGTTTTCAGCTAAACAGCCATTGACAGACTTTTAAAATTTATTAATGTGTCAGGATATTGGTAAATTTAAATCGCTTCTGGTTGATTAATCCATGTAAGTGGGAATGGTTAAGTGTTATTGAAAAATAAACAAATGCTAACAGAGATTTACTAACTCAAAAAGTTGCACCAAGTTAAGCCAAACATTATAATAAAAAAAAAATTACCACACAAATTTAAATAGTATATATGTGTGTGTTTGGAGAAGATAAGGTGGGATTACTTTTAGTTACTTTTCGTGGCAGTTCGAAAAAAAACTTAAAAATCAACAACTTTATGATTTTGTTTTTAATTAATTTTAATTCTTTAAACTTTTTTTATTTAAAAATGTTTACCTAAAGCAAATATAATAATACAAAAAAAAAATTAAAATAAATGCGAACTGAGTAGTAGTTAGTGGCTAGACAATACACGGTGATATTGTTTTATGATTTTGTTTTTGATAATATTTTTTTTTATTTAACTAAGTATTAATCTTTTTCAGGAAATTAATTTTTATAAAAACAAAAATTAATAAAAAAGTGAAAAAAATTTTTGAAAACAATTGACAAAAACATATTTTTTTTTTTTTGTATATTTCATTTATTTATTTACAATCTATTTGTACAATATTTAGTAAATGTGCTAGTAGAAATCATTACTTAACATATGTCATTAAACTTCAATAAATTTAACAACTTTAGCTTAAAAATTTTTGATTACACTGATATAAATAAGTTTAGTAGAATTTACATTATTTTAATTTTAATTACATTACTTTTATATATAAATAAAAGTGAGAAAGAAAAAAAAAAAAAAAAGAAAAATGGATTATTTCCTGTATGGCAGGTCTAATACATGTAATCTTTTGAGTCTATTAACCTCAACACTATCATCTAATAAAGATATAGCTAAAACATTGCAGTGACAACTAAGTCTATCAATGTATTTAGCGCTGAATCGATTTATTTCATCAATAACAAGGGGTATTTTTAAATCTTCATGGATTCTTTTATTAGTTACAAACCAAGGTGCATTCGCAATTGTTCTCAGAGTTTTTGACTGGTAACGTTGTAAAATTTCTACATTCGAGTTACTCGAGGTACCCCATAATTGTAAACCGTATGTCCATACAGGTTTCAAAATAGTTTTGTACAATTTAACTTTATTTTCAAGACTTAAATTGGACTTAGGTCCTAGTAACCAGTACATTCTTTTTGTTTTCAAGTTAAGCTGTTCTTTTTTTGTATTAATGTGTTTTTTCCACGTAAGACGTTTGTCCAGGTGCATTCCAAGATATTTAACTGAAGCTGCTTTTGGTATTTCGGAGCCATTAATAAAAAGAGTAGGACATTCTTCGCTTCGAAGTGTAAAGGTAACATAATTTGATTTATCCGTATTAATTGTAGTTTTCCAACGAATAAGCCATTGTTCAAGTTGATTAAGTTCTCTTTGAACTAAGCAAGACGCTTCAATTGGTGATTCATTTGATGCCAATATCGCAGTATCATCTGCATACGTAGCCATTGTCACATTCTCGACTATAGGTATGTCGGATGTATAAATAGTATATAACACAGGACCGAGTACACTGCCCTGTGGTACTCCAGTAAAAATCCTACAAATATTTGATGTTTCATCGTTAATTTTAACATAAAAAGATCGATTACTTAAATATGACTGTAGAAAAGTAAAAAATGGAGCTGGTAATGTTTTTTTTCAGTTTATACAGAAGCCCCTCGTGCCATACTCGATCGAATGCCTGTTTTACATCTAAAAAGACTGCGGAGCAATACATTTTTCTTTCAAGTGCGTCTGTTATCACGTTAACAAGTCTGTGGCATTGTTCCGGTGTACCATGCTTATGGCGGAACCCAAACTGGTGATCTGGGATAATATTTTGTTTCTCCAGAACTGGCATTAGTCTGGAGGAAAACAGTCTTTCCAGAATTTTTGAAAAAATTGGCAATAAACTGATAGGCTTGTATGAAGAAATATGATTTTCCGGCTTACCAGGCTTAGGAATCATAATGATTTCTGCGCATTTCCATTGCATTGGACAGTACGATAACCTTAGAGCAGAATTGTATAGGAGTGTTAGAAATACTACAGCTTTTTTTGAAAGTGACTTTGCTACTCTAGCGTCTATTTTATCATATCCAGGGGATTTGGAGCTATTAAGAATATATATTTGATGTTGAATTTCTTCTGGGGAGAAAGATTTTATTGGGAGATCCATTTGACATGGAGATTCCAAAAAGCTGATAATATTACTTTCATCAGTTGAATTTGAAAGTTCAAATGGCTCAAAAGTTTTTTCTAAATGCTTAGAGAATGATTCAGCTTTACTTTTACTGTCTCTACACCAACTTCCATTTGCATCTTTGATAGGTATATTTCTGCTAACGGATTTTTTTAGAAACCTTGTAACTTTCCATAAACTATGTTCAGAATTATTTGTCGAATCCAACTTTCTTAAAAAAGTTGAAAGTTCTTCACTTTTCCATTCTTTTATACGTTTTTTGAGGTGATTTGCAGCTACGTTGTAATTAGTTTTATCTCTTGGGTTCCTACTCGTTTGCCATATTCGTCTCAGCCGTCTTTTGTTGCTTATTAAATCTCTTATTTCTGTTGATATTATAACATTACTACCATTTCGGGGTGCTGATACAGGAGTAGATATTAGTGCAGCTTCATGAATAAGGTTTGTAAGTTTTTCAACAGCTGTATCAAGTTCATCCCCAGATTCAATAAATATATTTAAGTGTAAATTAGTATCCATCCAATGCCTAAATAAATCAAAATCCGTTTTAGATGAAATAATACTACAACTTTTTGTTTGAGTTTGCAAAGCGGTGTTATAGTTCAGAATTATTGGTGTATGATCTGAGCTGAGGTCATCAGAATCAATTACATCAAGTAAGTAACTTGGTATGCCAGAGATAACGAAAAAATCTAGTAAGTCTGGCACTTTGTATATATCACTTGGCCAATAAGTTGGTCTGCCTGTGGATAGAGCCTTAAAGTGATGTTTCTGTATACATTCATACAGTTTTTTTCCTTTCGGATTTGCAATCCTAGATCCCCATGAAGGATGTTTGGCGTTGAAGTCTCCCCCGACAATAAACCTGTATCCAAGTTTCTTAAAAAAGTTTTCGTAATCTTCGAGACATAAATTATGTTTAGGTGGAAAATAAACTGAGCAAATTTCTACATATATGTTGTTACATTTAATTTTAACCACACTGGCCTGAATTGACGGTTTTATTATGGATTCCAAAACTTCAAATTTTAAACAGGATTTAATTAAAATAGCAGATCCCGCATGCGCTTTACCATCAGGATGATTGGCCAGAACAAGATCATAACCTCTTATGTTAAAATATGTTTTTTCCGTGAAATAAGTTTCAGAGAGTAATAAAATATCTAAGTAATTTGTCCTTAGGAAAATTTCAATTTCCCTGGTATGATTGGAAGCACCATTGGCATTCCATGTTGCTACTGTTAAATTTATTTGCATAATTTTATCATTATTTGGGTCATTATATCGAAAAGTTTGTCCATCATCTTTTCCAATCTCTCTATAAGCCTGTTTTCAGTAGTATTTGTTGAGCCTCCTGTTACAGCTTGGGAATATGAAACAAACCCTTCTCTTGGTTTGTTATTAAAGTTAGTGTTTATGAAATTACTGGACTCATTTAATTGTGGAAAATCCTGAGAGTTTGATGGTATTTCTTTATTTCTTGTTTGCCGTAGAGTTCTTACATTAGCTGCTCTTTTTTGATGTAGAAGTTGTTGATAAACATAGCATCCCTTGTAATTAGCTGTATGAGATTGTAGACAGTGTAAACATTTCGGAGGCGTAGCTATATTCTTGGTACAGTTTGTTGTTGAATGATCTAGTCCACATTTTACACATCTAACTTGCTTCTTGCAGTATGATTTAGTATGCCCGAATTCCTGGCAGCGATAACATTGGACTAGATCGTCAGTTTTTTTTTGGCGCTTCAATTGAAACAATGGCATTACCAATGTGCCTAATAGAAAAAATGTCCTTATTGTTAGGATTTGGGTCAAGATCCACGAAGAACATTGATAGTGGTAGTTTTGTAACTCGGCTTTTAACATTAACTACATCCCTAACATGGTGACCTAATGACAATAATTCTGCTTTAATATCATCACAAGATGTAAAAGGGTGTATACCTTTAATTACAACTCTATAAGATCGCTCCTGCTTTAATTGATATGTATGGTATCTAATGTTTTTTAATTCAAAATATTTCACAATTCTTCTATAACTATCTACATTTTTCACCATCAATCTTACTTGGTTATCCCTCATGGACTTATAATTAAAATCCGTACATTCTATAATTTTGCTAATATCCTTTGTCATTTTACTCATATCTGTTACATTGGGTATATAAATTGGAGGCGGCTTGGGTACCGAGTTATCTGGTTTTTTGGCTAAATCTTCAATAACTTCATTTTCTTTACCATTTTGTGCTGCTTTATCATCATGAAATAGTTCGAACTGATTTTTATTCGATGTGCTGGGTTGCAGAGATAACAAACGTTTTCGTTGTATGTCCGGTGAGCCCGAAATACCTCGTTTTCTTGAACGGACTACCTGCCAATTATCATCATCCGTAGGGTCGGCATCTTCAGCCCCACTACCCATATCATTGGTTTCCATGCTCACACTCAAGAGTGTGAAAAGGTACGTTTGCAATAATCAAAATATTGTTTTCCGTAATATTCTTTTAAATTGAAATGTAAAATTCTTTAAAATATTATTTTATTTGAATTGTCACACAATTGAAATATTTCCAGAAAAAATTTTTTATTTTAAATTTGTCTGTCAATAATTTTATTTTTCAGTTTTTTTTTTTTTTTTTTTGAACACAATAGTTCGCTTTGAGTAAAACTTTCAGAATCGACAAAAACATATAAAATAATTTTCTTCATACATACATACATACATACAAAATTAAAATTTCAAATATTTAAACATACAAAAATAAGGAAACGGAAATTAAATAACAAATTCTCTCTTATGAATTAATTATAACAAATTATGTGTCTTTTGAATTAAGTACCTATAATTCTGCGCTAAATTATCTGTGTCTGTTTTGAAATTTATTCTCCTTACATTTGATAACAATTAAATAACAATTTCCAACACTTCTAACATATAACGTCTCTTATAGTTTTTGATGCTTTCTCAAACTTCGGATAATGATTATATTTCTCACAAATGTGAAGATAAGGATGTCTTCTGTGTTGAAATATTCCTACATTTTTGGTCACATCTATGACCAGCTAATCTTGTTAAAAGTTTATTTTTTGTTGTCCCAATATAAACTTTCTCACAGTTCAGCTCGTCATTTCCGCCACATGGTATCCTGTATACTATATCAGATACTTCCATTTTTCCTTTTTTATCCTTCATACTGCTAAATAATTTATTTAATAATTTATATGTGTTGTATGCAATTATATATTTATCAGTGTCATCTATTTTACACTTTCGTAATCTTTCTGATATTCCAGGAACAAAAGTTAATGATTTATAAATTCTTGGTTCTGCCATAGTATTTCCTATGCCATAGTATTTCTTATGCCTATGATTACCATATTGTCTAATTAATTGATTAGTTAATTCTAATGGAAAATCATTGTCATGAAGTATATCTCTTATTGTGTCCCCTTATTCTTCATATAAAATTCTCTATCACTTATAGTCAATATTCTGTCTATCATATTTTTCGCCGTGTTTATTATCACTTTTCTCGGATGCTTGGAATAAAAATTAATAATTCTTCCAGAAGATGTTGGTTTCTTATACCAATCAAACACTAACTTATATCCCTTTCTTATTATTAATATATCTAAATATGGAAGTTTAGATTCTAACTCTCTTTCAATCATAAGTTTAATATCCGGATGAAAACTATTCCATTCTGACAAAATATCATCAACTGCGTCCTCTGAAGTTATACAAAATAAATCATCTACATATTTTGTGATATGCATTTTACTAATTCATGAATTTGGTAATTCCTCCATCACAATATCAGCTATAATTGGAGATGCTGGAGAGCCCACAGGGATGCCCTCCTTCTGCAGATATATCCTATTATCAAATTGAAAATACCTGTTGTCTTCAAAGCAAAACTTAAGAACACGTAAAAATAATTCCTTCTCAATATTCATATTTTGTTCTATTATCTGCCATTTTCTCTCTATAATTTTCAAAGCTAACCCTACAGGAATATTTGGAAAAAGTGAAACTACATCAAATAAAAACAATCTATCATTATCTTGTATATCTATTCTCCTAACTTTATCTTTAAATTTCTATGAATTTTTAATATTATATATTGATTGTCCTGTCTTTGTCCTTAAAAATATTCGTTATATACTTGCACAGTAGACCATAGACCGGGGGGAATTAATGCAAGAGCAAATAGGTCTTAAAGGCAAATTCTGCTTATGGATCTTAGGCACCCCTTATAGCTTTGGAGAATTTGATACGTTGCTCTTAAGTTTATTTCTCTCCATTATTGAAATGATATCTTTTCTAAAAAGTTCATCAACTAAAACATTGTTTGTTTTCTGCAATTCAATATTGAGTATTTTGCAGAATCGTTAAGAATGTCATTTATTCTTGAATTATTATGGTCTCTGCTCATAGCAATAGTAACATTACCCTTATCAGCATTAACAATTAATATGTTCCTCTTGGTACTCAAAACTTTTTTAGCAGTTTTTACTTTATCCAACAGAAAAATATCCCTCGATGTATGTCTAATGTTGCTAATGTGCCTATCAATAATCATTGTTATTATGAGAGATCATACAAGAAATAAAATAAAATAAAATAGACTTTGTAGTTGATAATTCTTTCTTTCTGGTCATTACTTTCCACATGAAAATCGTTTTGAATCCATTTATTTAAATCAGCATTCGTGAAAAGAGTTGGATAACAATAGTTGGAAAACCTTCGTTTTACATATTTCTTAAAAAAAAATTGTGAAAACAAAATAAAAGTTAATTAAAATAAATATAGTGTCTACGGGGATTAAGTGTTAATCCCCTTGTTTACTGAAAAAAGAAAAAAATTTATAAAAAACAAAAAACAACAAATATTAAGAGAGCTTACATTGAAGATGTTGTTGCCAAAAAATATAAACAACAAAATAAATCTGCAACAAGCAGTAATTTTTTTGCACCACTTCAAACAATTGAAGATGATGAAAGTGAAATAATTGTCAGCAAAACAAAAAAAATACATAAGTATACCGCCAATAACAATACTTAAATGTAAAACGGTAGAAATACACGAACTTTGTATCAATATTAAAATATTAAATTTCTCTATTCGAAAAATTTTGATTGGACTCAAGTTATTTCTTAACAATAAAGAAGATTTTGAACTGGTATATAAAGAAGTGGAAAACAATTTTGAATATTTTACATATGGAGCGAAAAATGAAAAACCATATAAAGCCGTACTACTTGGTCTAAATAAGTTTGACCCAAATATAATAAAAAAGAAGCTAAATGAATTGAAGTTATCATGCTTAGACGTGAAATTAGTCACAAAAGGAGGCCCTTATAACGAGCAAGCTATATATATAGTATATTTTGAATGAAAATCAATTACTATCAAGGAGCTAAGACAAAATTACTCTGTGATAGATTATATTAAAGTTAAATGGGAGTTCCAAAGAAATAGATCCCTTAAAATTACTGTGTCATAACTGTCAAACGCTGGGTCACGAATCTAGCCGCTGCAGAGTAAAGACCTTCTGTGCAAACTGTGCTGGTAACCACAAAACTTCAGAATGTAAATCTGAAGCTATCATGTGTGCGAACTGTAAAGGTCCTCACAAATCTTTGTCACCGGATTGCCCAAATAGGGTTAAGTATCAGCCCAGGCTTCCTCATGCAAACAACAGCAACCGTTTTAATAATCAAAATAACGAAAACTACAATGCTGAATTCCCATATAGTCTTAATCAAAGTGCTACTAACAATACTCGGCACTGGAATATTCAACGTAATGATAGAACCTTATTTTCCCCAGAAGAAATCAAGAATCTTACACTAGAACTAATTTCAAATTTAAGGCAGTGTAAAACGAAAGCCGACCAATTTGAAGTGATAACATCACTCGCTTGTAAATTTTTGTATGACTAATCTTTTTAATATAATAACATGAAATGTCAGAGGTATTCGGAACAAAATAAATGAACTTTTTAACTTACCACAGGGTGGGAATATTCATGTATGCCTCATAACGGAAACATTGCTAAATAACACCATATCAATAAAACACCCGGATTTTTATTGTTATAGAAATGGCCGAGAAAGAAACAGGGGAGGTGTAGCACTCTTAATAAGGAAAACGATTGACATATACTTCTGCCACCTTTAAACACGTTCCTTATCGAAAATGTGGGAGTAAAGTTGCGAATTTTGAGCGGAAATTATGTAAATATTTTTTCTTGCTATTTCCCAGGTAGCACGGCCGGTAGAGATAACAAGTAAAAATTACAATTTAAATCTGATCTGCGCAGATTTTATATTATCGATGGAAATTTTATTATTGGTGGAGACTTTATGGGGTTACATGCGATCAGACTGTTGGGGAAACCTTCTTTATGAAAAATTTGAGTCTGACTATTTTCGTATTATACACCCTAATAAAAATATAACATACCATCAGATCCTAGAAGACAAGCATCGACCCTAGATTTCTTTTTAACTAATATGGATAATGTTATGTCTCCAGCTATTGCTATAAATGAGCTAAGTTCTGACCATCTTCCTGTTAAAATAACCTTAAACGTAGATTTGAACAATATCTTAAGGGCATACTATGATTTTAAAAGAGCAAATTGGTCTAGATATGCCACGTATATTAAACGTAATCTTACTCTTAACACTGGTAATGAAATCGTAAATATAGATGAAATAGATTTAATGATAGTGAGGTTTAATAACACGAAAACAGCTGCTGTTGATTATAGTGTTCCTAAAAGAGAAATCACTTCTACGTTTCGAACACTACCGCAATATATTAAATACATGATTCAAACTAGAAATCTATACAGGAGAAATTGGAAAAGACATAGAAATGTAAATGACCATATCCGAACAAAGGAGTACAACTCTAAAATCGCGGAGGAGATTAAACAATTTAAAAACAATATGTGGAACAAAAGGTTCGCAACTCTGGAAAAAGGTTCTTCCCCCTTTTGGAACATTTCCAAGATATTAAGGAAGAAATCTGCATATATCCCAGTTTTAAAATATAATAATGAAACCAGAGTAGCGAAGTGTTCACTCACTGTTCATACATGTATGAATATGTACATTTCATTTTTTAGCCGCTTCTTCTCATACATGTGTGAGAGACTGAAAAATATTTTGCGTTTTCTCATTTATGAATGCGACGATTTATTTTTTTCTTTCTATTCAAAAGTGAAAAAATGAGAAACACACAAGTGTTCATTTTTGAATATGTACAATTTTGATAATTTTTCATAAAAGAAAAGATCGTAAAAATATGTGCGTTAAGCATTCGCGTACATAAACGCACATATTTGATAATGCGCAATTGTCGGCGTATGTAGGAAAAAAAATGTTTTTTTTTTTTATTTCTTTTAGAATATATTGCAATATTGTATTTTGTGTTAATATGTACCCATGTGTTTTTACTACATTTTACGGTAAACTGCGGCCATAGGTAGAAAATTTTTTCACGTTCATTTATGAGAAATTTTATAAAATTTCAACGTTCATAAATGAACATGTACATTTATGGAAAAGAACATTAATGAGAAGTAGCTGATTTATCATTTATCACATATGAATAAGACTAATAATTCTTGTTGTGCGCATTCATGTATGAACATAAGCAGAACATTTTTTCTTGTTCGTTTATGCGCGTGAAAAATAAATATAAAATTTTAGATTTCTCATTTATGAAAAATATCATGAAAGTTGATTTTTGAATATTCATAAATGAAAAATTCTGAACCCTGAATGAAACATACAATACCACACAGGAGAAATGTGAATTACTGGCTCAAATATTTAGTATGAATCATTCAAATTCATCAAATCTCAATGACCCGGAAACTGCTAGAGATGTTGAGTATGCTGTGGATCAATTCAGTCATGCCGAATATACCCCAGACATCGAAGTAAACGTTTCGTTTGACAGCGTAGCATATTTTTTAAAGACCCTAAAACCAAAAAAAGTCCTGACTCTGACGTAATAACAAACAAATGTCTAAAGTCCTTACCAAACAAGGATATAAAATACATTACAGAGGTAATAAATTTATGTTTAAGACTGTGTTATTTTCGTAAATTATGGAAACACTCAAAAGTCATACCGATAATAAAACCCAACAAGCTTCCCAATTGTCCACAATCTTACCGACCAATAAGCCTCTTATCTTCCTTCAGCAAAATACTGGAAAAGCTCTTAGCTCTAATCTGCAATTAGGAAAATCTACTGGTATGGTTTTATTGGATATCAGGGCGGCTTTTGTTTCTGTGTGGCACAGTGGCTTAATTTATAAAATGATAAGGTTAAATTTACCACCAAAATTAATCCGAATAATATCTATCCAGGTTTCTGTCAAACCGCAGTTACAATGTTTTCATTGGTTCAAACCATTCCACGCAAAGTAAAATATCAGCAGGCTGTCCGCAGGGCTCGTGCCTGTCGCCCATATTAAACAACATTTCCACAGCGGACTTTCCTAGAATAAATGGCTGCTTAACTTCCATATTCGCAGATGATACGGCTATTCTAAGTTCAGAAATACTCGCAACCGATGTTTTATGTAGATTACAAACTGCACTCAATGAGGTTCATTCTTACTTTGCAAAATGGAAAATCCTTGTAAATCCACAGAAAACTTAAGCTATGTACTTCTACAGAAGGTTGAAATCCTGCTCTTTACCGCAAAACCCCATCTCATTTAATAGCACTTCTATTCCAGGGATGAATAAGGTAAAATACTTAGGTATCGTACTAGGCCCCAAACTTAAGTTTAAGGATCATGTGCCGTATATTGTTAATAAAGTCAACAACTTAATCAGGTTATTGTATCCGTTAATGAACAGAAACTCTAAACTTAACATTGACAATAAAATCTTATTATTTAAGGCAATATTTCAGGCAATGATGTTTTATGCTGCTCCAGTCTGGTCTACATCAGCACATTGTCATATCAAAAAACTACAGATTGCGCAGAATAAACTCCAAAAAATGACCTACAATCTGCCTTGGCACTACTCCACACAACGACTGCATACTCTAGCCAACGTTGAACTTGTAAAACACAGAATTGACCGATTGACAATAAATTTTAAAAACAGATGTCTTCAGTCTGACTTCATACCTATCAATGAGCTAGCCTCATCATAATTTTTAATAGAACATTAACTTCTTATCTTAAACAAAAAAATTGTTCAGAAGGTTTTTTGAAAATTTTTCCCTTATTTTTAATAATATTGAAACACCTGCTCATAATAAGAATTATTAACACTATACTTAAGTAGAAGAGGATTAAATCCTAAACTCTTTGTGGAAGACTGACAAGAGAAAATGTTTACAAAAATCTATATATATAAAAGAGGATGTGTGTATGTATGTAAAAAATGGACTCGAAAACGGCTGGGCCGATTTTGATGAAATTTTCAGAGAATCTTCAGAATATTCAGGCGGGTGACACTGTGAAGTCCGATTTTTGATTTTCGGTCTGTGGGCGGAGGGGCGTGGCAAAACCCACCAATGACATATACATATACATATTTATTATTTTTTTTTTTTATTTTATTTTTTAAAGCCATTGTTATGATTTTCAAAACGAGATATCAATCTCTTAAATCGGTTATGTAGTTCCGAAGATATTTACAAAAAAAAACTCACTAATATATAATAAAATATCAAAATTTTAAAACTTCCGAAATGTTGAATTCGCTTGAGTTATCTGGACTGCCGCCCCACCGCCTACAAATGAAAGTTGGTGTACCAATTATTTTGCTTAGAAATATCTGCCAGCCACGACTTTGCAATGGGACACGTTTAGTAGTCAAAAAAGTCATGAAAAATGTGATTGAAGCAAAAATTTTAAAAGAAAAATATAAGGGCGATGTGTTGAAACCACGCATTCCTATGATTCCTCCAGATTTGCCGTTTGATTTTAAATGGCTTCAGTTCCCCATACCTGTTGCTTTTCAATAATCCCTGGTTTTTGCACGGTCAGTTATATGTATCACGTTCACGTGCTTTGTTTTTCAATACCGCGAACCAAAATCGATCAAAAAATGTCGAAGAAATGACTTGCAAAGCAGTCACGGGCACGCTAGTATTACATAAATAAAGAATTGAATTGAAAAAAAGTCAAGGTTGGGTAGAACTAAATAATTTATAAAGCTCCTTTCTAAATAAATTTGCGTTGCCTATTTTTTGTATAGAATTTGGCAAAGAGTTCCAAAGACTGGTTGCATTTATGAAAAACTGGCGTTGAGATAACCGACTCTTGTATTTCTGCTGGATAATATTCCTACCACGATGAGATCTTGCAAAAACTATCCTATCAAATGAATATGATGGTCGTTCCGAGATGATAATTCCGTGCAAGAAAATAAGACACCTATATTTTAGAAGATCATCGAATGTCATTCCAAAAATTAAATTAGAGTATGATGAGATATAATCACGGCGGTCCTTTTGAAATATATAACGGGCAATATTGTTTTATGCGACTTTCAGTCTGCGCTGATCACCGCTGTCACAATTGGCATAGATTTCACAGCCGTAAAGAAGTGAAGGTATCAGGTAAGTCTTTGCCAAAAGCATGCGAATATCAAACGGCCTAGAGTCCTTTAATGACCATAGAGTTCGACGTTTACTGTAAACTCTGCCAACACAAAATTAATGTGATTAGTTCAGGTCATTCTATTATTAAAAATTACGCCCAAATTAGATGCCGATTCTATCAATTCGATCACATTTCCGTCAATTCTCACATTAATGTTAACCAGAGTTCTCTTAGCTTTCGAGAGGACAATACATTTCGACTTCGAAGCATTGATATACAATCCATTAGACATGACCCAGCAATTGATCATGTGCAAATCGTCATTTATCCCATTCACACACACAGGAACGTCATTAATCCAGCTACTGTTATAAACCTGCACGTCATCAGCATACATGTGCATCCTGCTGCTTTTAGAAATTTATTAAAATAAAATTGCGAAAACATATAAAAAGATAAGATAAAGATATAAAAAGATATAAAAAGTTAAGGTTGTTATAACTTTAGAAATCATAGATGGTTCTCTGTTTTCGATACACTGAGAGAAGATACATTGGCGATTGCGAATTGAGCGTTCTTAATGCAACTTCAAGAAAGAACATTTAAAATCGAATTTTTAATAAAAATTTACTTATAATTTCAAAATGCCTGCCCAATCAGAATAAAAGTACAAACAAACAACGCAAACAAGCGGACACCGATATTTTCTAATGAGCACGCAAGCAATTTATTGTCTTCGCTTTTAGAAGTGTTGTTTCTTTTAATGCTCCCATGTTCATATAGGGCTCGCCAGAACAAATCGAATTTTAAATTTATGCAAAAAACTAATTTCAAACTACCATCGTTAATCAAGCACAAATAAGTCCGAACAAACACCCAAAATCATTTTCATATAGTTAGTATGGCCGGACGAGGAAAACAGTAAAACTTTAAGAACTGACAACGAGAGATTACATTATTACATATTTTAGTTGATCCTTATAAATCAGGGGAAAACACGTATTTTTTAAGTTATTTAGTGCGAGTTATTTTACCAATAAAACATAGCAAAAAGGGATCAATGACATGTTTGCTTTATAAATTAAGTGAAGCAAGTGTGAGTCCGCAAGAGATGAAAAGTATCTCCTAGAAAATGGTGAAAATTTGTATCAAGTATGCAACATTAATCAGGAAATTGAATTATTTTCCAATTAATCAATGTATTTCGGCCGCATTATATGGCCATTAAAATATAAAGAATTTGCGTCTCCGTTTCAGATTACCCTTTGAAAGACATTATGTGTACCGACGAAAATAATCATGGCGAGTCATCATGAAATTATATCCACATCGCTATGGCAGTTTATGCTGAGAAATTTTTTTAAATATACAACTTTCCAAAAATGATGATGCATCGTAATATGACTGGACCCTGTGTTAATTGTCCTACATTATGTTGCTACATTATTAATATCGTTCTGTATTATTCTGTGGCATAGCTGAAAAAACGCAGTGGTCACATTTTGCACCCACCGGTATCGTCAAGGCACCGATCAATGCGGATCAAATAATGAATTACAAACAGTTTAAAGCGGAATAGTCACGCAAAAGTACAAGTTGATTGGCATTGCCAGCTTGCATCATTCATCATCTTCCACGAGTTGTATCCTATACAAAGTGGAGCGACAAACGATGCCTTTTTGTCGTTGAATTGGCTCTGTAACTGGTTATTGAACATATGACGAAACCCGAGACTAATCTATTTATATGGTGGTTTGCAACAATCATTTACCGACAAAATTCAATGACAACAAATTCGCTCAAATATTGAATACAGTGCCAATTTTCTAACGTAACGTAACGTTGTTACTTACCGACCGCTTGATGGCAACATAAAAGCTTTAAGATAAAAAAGAAAAAATATCATTTCGGTACTAAAAGCAAAAGCTACAATAGAATTTAATAAATATAAAGATTATAAAATTAAAAAAAACAATTAATTTAACACTTTAATTGCTAAAAGTTCTTATCACTGTTTTTAATTTAAATGAGCAAATAATATTATCAATAGACGCATAAGAAGGCAATATTTTATAGGAGATATTTTAAAAATGTCTTATTTATGCGAGATGATATTTTTTAAGCAATTGTTATTATCGTATTTCAAACATTATAAAAAAGCATTGACGCACACAAAAAATAATTATATTAATTAATTAATTATATTTATATAAGAAAAAATAACAGATAAGACTTTTCTATGTGAGATGACATTTTAAGTAGCCCTAAGATAATAGATACTTGAAAATTGTATTTAATTTTAAGTGTTAAAAGTATTTAAAAACAAAAACTACTTTTGCCGAAGAAGTGTTAAGACCAACTGATCAGGAAACCAGTAGCATGTAAGACAGAAAAATGATGGTGTTTCAAATATTTTTCATTCTGTTCATGAAGTTGCTTTACTGAAGCTTCCACCAGTATTATTCATTGTAAAATTGTAAATTGACTAAAAAAAATAGTGGAAGAGCTAAAGTCATATTGTCATTAAGCAAAAGCTAAGAATAAGATAATTAATTTGAGAGAATATAAAAGACTTTTCAAAAGTCAAGTAGAGCAAATTCGAACTCACCGTTCGGTACACAATTAGGAACACCTAAATATAAGCATAAGTACTTCACTTAATCCTCCAATATGTTCGGCGCCATTTATAAAAATAATATTAGTTATAATGCTTTCGTAATAACTTTAATTGATTATAGGCAAATATTAATTATATAGTTGCATATAATACTTGTTAGGGCATATAGAACTTTTAAATCTGCTTAGGCTGCGATATTTTCAGTTGAACAACCCAGTTGAACAGACGTTGCTGTTCGCACTTTTTGTATCGAGTCTATTAACTCAAATTTAACGATCAAATTCTTAATAGCGGTCTCAGCTATCGGACCATTTCAACTCGTCAACGGTGAATGACGAAAGCTGATAATGTCAAACATATATCAAACATTGCCGATGGTCAACAATTTGTTGAGCGCTTACCTAAATATGCAGTCAACATGTGCTTTTTTGTGACTGTTCCGCTTTTAACTTCTTGTAATCCAAAATTTTATCCAACTTGACGTTTTTCAATGATCGGTGTCATGACAGTGTAATATTATGAGACGCAAAGTGATGACAAAAAAGCTCTGTAGCCCATATATTTATATTAAGCAGCTGTTGGGGGATTCAGCTAGAACGCAGGCGTTTTGGAAAACAGCCCAATGAGAAGATTCAAATATTTAAAGACAAAGGCAGTTGTTGCCGTGTTAAGTTTTCTTATTCAAATCTTATTTTATTAGTGGCATGCAGCTCTTTTTATATCTATTTTACATTTTGTACTTAACCCTTCTAACTTATTATAACTTATTGCTAATACATATTTGTCTCACTTCAATAACATGCAATATTGATTCATTGATTCATGTGACGCATCAAATGCATGATAAATAATAATACTTAAATAAATATGATACCTTAAAGTGTGTCACTCTTTTGTGTCATAGATCGATTGCAGTTGAGTCGACACATGTTGATACTTTGGTAAGTGGTTGTCTGGCGTGTTTGTGTGTTACAGTGCAGTACACATATTGTGGTACACTACAGCGGTACTGATGGGTGGACAAAGTGACCACTACACTTTTGCGATTTCGCCATATAGAAATATAAAGCGATAATAATAATGTAGTAAAATAACATAGAACAATTAACAAAGGGTCCAGCCATACTACGTTGCACCAATATTTTTGGCAAGTTGTATTTTCGTGAGAAGATTTACATCTGCGCCTGGCCGTGGGCCTTATCAGATGGTGGTCAAACCACTGCGAGTGAAAAGCAGCGTCACTCACGCCCTAGGATGCCGAAAACTAACGAAACAGGTCCTTCCTAGTTGCAATTTCAGCGGTTCCAGAGCAGGGCTGAAAACCATTACTCCTTTCTGAAGAGCTGGAGACTATCCACCTTCTGTCCAGAACACATGACAAGCGTGCTCACTGGATCTGGATCATTCACCAATGGATGAATAAATGTGCCCCCCGGGGGAGGCAAGTTGTATATTTAAAAAAAAACAAAAGTTGTCAGCATAAACTTCCATAGCGCTGTGCATATAATTTCATGATGACGACCCGTTCACCTTGATTATTTACGCTGGCCAGAATAATACGTAAAATTTTTAAGTCATATTTTGCGGGCGAAATACATTTATTAAATGGCAAATAATTCATACCATCTCATAAAACTTTAATACTTGTCCTGTAAGTTATTCAATTTAAAATCTTTTCCATTTTTGCGGACTCACACTTGCCGCACTCAATTTATAAAGCAAACATGTCATTGATCTCTTTTTGGTAAAATAACTCGCACTAAATAACTTAAAAAATACGTGTTTTCCCCTGATTTATAAGGATCAACTAAAATATGTAATAATGTAATCTCTCGTTGTCAGTTCTTAAAGTTTTACTGTTTTCCTCGTCCGGCCATACAAACTATATGAAAATGATTTTGGGTGTTTGTTCGGACTTATTTGTGCTTGATTAACGATGGTAGTTTGAAATTAGTTTTTTGCATAAATTTAAAATTCGATTTGTTCTGGCGAGCCCTATATAACCATGGGAGCATTAAAAGAAACAACACTTCTAAAAGTGAAGACAATAAATTGGTTGCGTGCTCATTAGAAAATATCGGTGTCCTCTTGTTTGCGTTGTTTGTTTGTACTTTTATTCTGATTGGGCAAGCATTTTGAAATTATAAGTAAATTTTTATTAAAAATTCGATTTTAAATGTTCTTTCTTTCACATAAAGGTGTTATATTTTTAACTCCATTCTACGTCAACATTTTCCCTCACAATGGAAATGCGCTGAAATAATTATGATTTCAAAACCAAATAAACCAGAAAATATAGTAACTTCATATAGGCCCATTAGTTTACTCCCCATCTTTTCTAAAATATTTGAAAAAATTCTTTTATGTCGTCTAACACCCTATCTGCAAAAAAAGAACATCATACCTGACCATCAATTCGGTTTTAGAAGTAATCACGGAACGCCAGAACAATGTCACCGAATAATAAAGGTGATATCTAATACTTTTGAAAACAAAGAATACTGCTCAGCTGTGTTTTTGGACATACAGCAAGCGTTCGACAAAGTTTGGCATGTAGGACTGTTATACAAATTGAAAAAGATATTCCGGCTCCATTTTACATGTTTTTCCTATCTTATTTAAAAAATAGAAGCTTTTACGTCAAAATTAACAATTATACTTCTAACATTTGTCAAATAGAGGCTGGAATTCCGCAGGGTAGTGTACTTGGCCCAGTATTATATACTTTATTTACGTATGATATGCCATCAAGCGATAGTGTAACTGTTGCAACATATGCGGACGATACGGCATTCTTATGTTCTAATCTATCACCTTCAGAAGCTTCAAGAACCTTACAAGCACAACTGGACAGCTTTTACCTTTGGCACAATAAATGGAACATTGTTGTTAACATCCAAAAATCAAACCATATTACTTTTACAACAAGAAGAGAGAGTTGTTCAGCAGTTTTCCTCAACGGCACAGAAATTCCTAGTGGTAATGTTGTAAAATACTTGGGTCTTAAATTAGATCGACGTCTTACATGGCAAGCGCATATAAAAGCTAAAAGGAAGCAACTAGACATTAAACTTAGGCAAATGTACTGGCTGCTTGGACCAAGATCACAATTATCATTGGAAAATAAAGTCTTGCTCTACAAAACGATATTGAAACCTATTTGGACCTGTGGCGTAGAGCTATGGGGAACTGCCAGCAATTCAAACATAGAAATATTACAAAGATTTCAGTCTAAAGTTTTACGACTAATTACAAACGCGCCTTTTTACTTAACTAACAAGGCTTTACATAATGATCTAAAGATACCGTTCTTAAAATTTGAAATTAAAAAATTTAGTTCCAATTATTTAGAAAGACTAAGTAATCATACTAATATTTTGGCAATCACACTATTAGATGAAACTGATGATGTCAGAAGACTTAAACGAAATCATGTACTAGATCTACCATTTATTTAATTTGATCTTAATTTTGTAAATAATACATATTAATTATTATTTTCCACCGAAAATACAACTTAAATCTATATTTTGATGTACGTAAGTACACATATACTTTACTTTATTGTCCCCTCTGGAGTCAATAAGACATGTTATTTTTGCTTAAATTTATAAAATTTGCTTATTATTGTCAAATAGATTGCAAATAAAGATATACATAAAAAAAAAATGTTCTTTCTTGAAGTTGCATTAAGAACGCTCTATTCGCAATCGCCAATGTATCTTCTCTCAGTGTATCGAAAACAGAGAACCATCTATGATTTCTAAAGTTATAACAACCTTAACTTTTTATATCTTTTTATATCTTTATCTTATCTTTTTATATGTTTTCGCAATTTTATTTTAATAAATTTCTAAAAGCAGCAGGATGCACATGTATGCTGATGACGTGCAGGTTTATAACAGTAGCTGGATTAATGACGTTCCTGTGTGTGTGAATGGGATAAATGACGATTTGCACATGATCAATTGCTGGGTCATGTCTAATGGATTGTATATCAATGCTTCGAAGTCGAAATGTATTGTCCTCTCGAAAGCTAAGAGAACTCTGGTTAACATTAATGTGAGAATTGACGGAAATGTGATCGAATTGATAGAATCGGCATCTAATTTGGGCGTAATTTTTAATAATAGAATGACCTGAACTAATCACATTAATTTTGTGTTGGCAGAGTTTACAGTAAACGTCGAACTCTATGGTCATTAAAGGACTCTAGGCCGTTTGATATTCGCATGCTTTTGGCAAAGACTTACCTGATACCTTCACTTCTTTACGGCTGTGAAATCTATGCCAATTGTGACAGCGGTGATCAGCGCAGACTGAAAGTCGCATAAAACAATATTGCCCGTTATATATTTCAAAAGGACCGCCGTGATTATATCTCATCATACTCTAATTTAATTTTTGGAATGACATTCGATGATCTTCTAAAATATAGGTGTCTTATTTTCTTGCACGGAATTATCATCTCGGAACGACCATCATATTCATTTGATAGGATAGTTTTTGCAAGATCTCATCGTGGTAGGAATATTATCCAGCAGAAATACAAGAGTCGGTTATCTCAACGCCAGTTTTTCATAAATGCAACCAGTCTTTGGAACTCTTTGCCAAATTCTATACAAAAAATAGGCAACGCAAATTTATTTAGAAAGGAGCTTTATAAATTATTTAGTTCTACCCAACCTTGACTTTTTTTCAATTCAATTCTTTATTTATGTAATACTAGCGTGCCCGTGACTGCTTTGCAAGTCATTTCTTCGACATTTTTTGATCGATTTTGGTTCGCGGTATTGAAAAACAAAGCACGTGAACGTGATACATATAACTGACCGTGCAAAAACCAGGGATTATTGAAAAGCAACAGGTATGGGGAACTGAAGCCATTTAAAATCAAACGGCAAATCTGGAGGAATCATAGGAATGCGTGGTTTCAACACATCGCCCTTATATTTTTCTTTTAAAATTTTTGCTTCAATCACATTTTTCATGACTTTTTTGACTACTAAACGTGTCCCATTGCAAAGTCGTGGCTGGCAGATATTTCTAAGCAAAATAATTGGTACACCAACTTTCATTTGTAGGCGGTGGGGCGGCAGTCCAGATAACTCAAGCGAATTCAACATTTCGGAAGTTTTAAAATTTTGATATTTTATTATATATTAGTGAGTTTTTTTTTGTAAATATCTTCGGAACTACATAACCGATTTAAGAGATTGATATCTCGTTTTGAAAATCATAACAATGGCTTTAAAAAATAAAATAAAAAAAAAAAATAATAAATATGTATATGTATATGTCATTGGTGGGTTTTGCCACGCCCCTCCGCCCACAGACCGAAAATCAAAAATCGGACTTCACAGTGTCACCCGCCTGAATATTCTGAAGATTCTCTGAAAATTTCATCAAAATCGGCCCAGCCGTTTTCGAGTCCATTTTTTACATACATACACACATCCTCTTTTATATATATAGATTTTTGTAAACATTTTCTCTTGTCAGTCTTCCACAAAGAGTTTAGGATTTAATCCTCTTCTACTTAAGTATAGTGTTAATAATTCTTATTATGAGCAGGTGTTTCAATATTATTAAAAATAAGGGAAAAATTTTCAAAAAACCTTCTGAACAATTTTTTTGTTTAAGATAAGAAGTTAATGTTCTATTAAAAATTATGATGAGGCTAGCTCATTGATAGGTATGAAGTCAGACTGAAGACATCTGTTTTTAAAATTTATTGTCAATCGGTCAATTCTGTGTTTTACAAGTTCAACGTTGGCTAGAGTATGCAGTCGTTGTGTGGAGTAGTGCCAAGGCAGATTGTAGGTCATTTTTTGGAGTTTATTCTGCGCAATCTGTAGTTTTTTGATATGACAATGTGCTGATGTAGACCAGACTGGAGCAGCATAAAACATCATTGCCTGAAATATTGCCTTAAATAATAAGATTTTATTGTCAATGTTAAGTTTAGAGTTTCTGTTCATTAACGGATACAATAACCTGATTAAGTTGTTGACTTTATTAACAATATACGGCACATGATCCTTAAACTTAAGTTTGGGGCCTAGTACGATACCTAAGTATTTTACCTTATTCATCCCTGGAATAGAAGTGCTATTAAATGAGATGGGGTTTTGCGGTAAAGAGCAGGATTTCAACCTTCTGTAGAAGTACATAGCTTAAGTTTTCTGTGGATTTACAAGGATTTTCCATTTTGCAAAGTAAGAATGAACCTCATTGAGTGCAGTTTGTAATCTACATAAAACATCGGTTGCGAGTATTTCTGAACTTAGAATAGCCGTATCATCTGCGAATATGGAAGTTAAGCAGCCATTTATTCTAGGAAAGTCCGCTGTGGAAATGTTGTTTAATATGGGCGACAGGCACGAGCCCTGCGGACAGCCTGCTGATATTTTACTTTGCGTGGAATGGTTTGAACCAATGAAAACATTGTAACTGCGGTTTGACAGAAACCTGGATAGATATTATTCGGATTAATTTTGGTGGTAAATTTAACCTTATCATTTTATAAATTAAGCCACTGTGCCACACAGAAACAAAAGCCGCCCTGATATCCAATAAAACCATACCAGTAGATTTTCCTAATTGCAGATTAGAGCTAAGAGCTTTTCCAGTATTTTGCTGAAGGAAGATAAGAGGCTTATTGGTCGGTAAGATTGTGGACAATTGGGAAGCTTGTTGGGTTTTATTATCGGTATGACTTTTGAGTGTTTCCATAATTTACGAAAATAACACAGTCTTAAACATAAATTTATTACCTCTGTAATGTATTTTATATCCTTGTTTGGTAAGGACTTTAGACATTTGTTTGTTATTACGTCAGAGTCAGGACTTTTTTTGGTTTTAGGGTCTTTAAAAAATATGCTACGCTGTCAAACGAAACGTTTACTTCGATGTCTGGGGTATATTCGGCATGACTGAATTGATCCACAGCATACTCAACATCTCTAGCAGTTTCCGGGTCATTGAGATTTGATGAATTTGAATGATTCATACTAAATATTTGAGCCAGTAATTCACATTTCTCCTGTGTGGTATTGTATGTTTCATTCAGGGTTCAGAATTTTTCATTTATGAATATTCAAAAATCAACTTTCATGATATTTTTCATAAATGAGAAATCTAAAATTTTATATTTATTTTTCACGCGCATAAACGAACAAGAAAAAATGTTCTGCTTATGTTCATACATGAATGCGCACAACAAGAATTATTAGTCTTATTCATATGTGATAAATGATAAATCAGCTACTTCTCATTAATGTTCTTTTCCATAAATGTACATGTTCATTTATGAACGTTGAAATTTTATAAAATTTCTCATAAATGAACGTGAAAAAATTTTCTACCTATGGCCGCAGTTTACCGTAAAATGTAGTAAAAACACATGGGTACATATTAACACAAAATACAATATTGCAATATATTTTAAAAGAAATAAAAAAAAAAAACATTTTTTTTCCTACATACGCCGACAATTGCGCATTATCAAATATGTGCGTTTATGTACGCGAATGCTTAACGCACATATTTTTACGATCTTTTCTTTTATGAAAAATTATCAAAATTGTACATATTCAAAAATGAACACTTGTGTGTTTCTCATTTTTTCACTTTTGAATAGAAAGAAAAAAATAAATCGTCGCATTCATAAATGAGAAAACGCAAAATATTTTTCAGTCTCTCACACATGTATGAGAAGAAGCGGCTAAAAAATGAAATGTACATATTCATACATGTATGAACAGTGAGTGAACACTTCGCTACTCTGGTTTCATTATTATATTTTAAAACTGGGATATATGCAGATTTCTTCCTTAATATCTTGGAAATGTTCCAAAAGGGGGAAGAACCTTTTTCCAGAGTTGCGAACCTTTTGTTCCACATATTGTTTTTAAATTGTTTAATCTCCTCCGCGATTTTAGAGTTGTACTCCTTTGTTCGGATATGGTCATTTACATTTCTATGTCTTTTCCAATTTCTCCTGTATAGATTTCTAGTTTGAATCATGTATTTAATATATTGCGGTAGTGTTCGAAACGTAGAAGTGATTTCTCTTTTAGGAACACTATAATCAACAGCAGCTGTTTTCGTGTTATTAAACCTCACTATCATTAAATCTATTTCATCTATATTTACGATTTCATTACCAGTGTTAAGAGTAAGATTACGTTTAATATACGTGGCATATCTAGACCAATTTGCTCTTTTAAAATCATAGTATGCCCTTAAGATATTGTTCAAATCTACGTTTAAGGTTATTTTAACAGGAAGATGGTCAGAACTTAGCTCATTTATAGCAATAGCTGGAGACATAACATTATCCATATTAGTTAAAAAGAAATCTAGGGTCGATGCTTGTCTTCTAGGATCTGATGGTATGTTATATTTTTATTAGGGTGTATAATACGAAAATAGTCAGACTCAAATTTTTCATAAAGAAGGTTTCCCCAACAGTCTGATCGCATGTAACCCCATAAAGTCTCCACCAATAATAAAATTTCCATCGATAATATAAAATCTGCGCAGATCAGATTTAAATTGTAATTTTTACTTGTTATCTCTACCGGCCGTGCTACCTGGGAAATAGCAAGAAAAAATATTTACATAATTTCCGCTCAAAATTCGCAACTTTACTCCCACATTTTCGATAAGGAACGTGTTTAAAGGTGGCAGAAGTATATGTCAATCGTTTTCCTTATTAAGAGTGCTACACCTCCCCTGTTTCTTTCTCGGCCATTTCTATAACAATAAAAATCCGGGTGTTTTATTGATATGGTGTTATTTAGCAATGTTTCCGTTATGAGGCATACATGAATATTCCCACCCTGTGGTAAGTTAAAAAGTTCATTTATTTTGTTCCGAATACCTCTGACATTTCATGTTATTATATTAAAAAGATTAGTCATACAAAAATTTACAAGCGAGTGATGTTATCACTTCAAATTGGTCGGCTTTCGTTTTACACTGCCTTAAATTTGAAATTAGTTCTAGTGTAAGATTCTTGATTTCTTCTGGGGAAAATAAGGTTCTATCATTACGTTGAATATTCCAGTGCCGAGTATTGTTAGTAGCACTTTGATTAAGACTATATGGGAATTCAGCATTGTAGTTTTCGTTATTTTGATTATTAAAACGGTTGCTGTTGTTTGCATGAGGAAGCCTGGGCTGATACTTAACCCTATTTGGGCAATCCGGTGACAAAGATTTGTGAGGACCTTTACAGTTCGCACACATGATAGCTTCAGATTTACATTCTGAAGTTTTGTGGTTACCAGCACAGTTTGCACAGAAGGTCTTTACTCTGCAGCGGCTAGATTCGTGACCCAGCGTTTGACAGTTATGACACAGTAATTTTAAGGGATCTATTTCTTTGGAACTCCCATTTAACTTTAATATAATCTATCACAGAGTAATTTTGTCTTAGCTCCTTGATAGTAATTGATTTTCATTCAAAATATACTATATATATAGCTTGCTCGTTATAAGGGCCTCCTTTTGTGACTAATTTCACGTCTAAGCATGATAACTTCAATTCATTTAGCTTCTTTTTTATTATATTTGGGTCAAACTTATTTAGACCAAGTAGTACGGCTTTATATGGTTTTTCATTTTTCGCTCCATATGTAAAATATTCAAAATTGTTTTCCACTTCTTTATATACCAGTTCAAAATCTTCTTTATTGTTAAGAAATAACTTGAGTCCAATCAAAATTTTTCGAATAGAGAAATTTAATATTTTAATATTGATACAAAGTTCGTGTATTTCTACCGTTTTACATTTAAGTATTGTTATTGGCGGTATACTTATGTATTTTTTTTGTTTTGCTGACAATTATTTCACTTTCATCATCTTCAATTGTTTGAAGTGGTGCAAAAAAATTACTGCTTGTTGCAGATTTATTTTGTTGTTTATATTTTTTGGCAACAACATCTTCAATGTAAGCTCTCTTAATATTTGTTGTTTTTTGTTTTTTATAAATTTTTTTCTTTTTTCAGTAAACAAGGGGATTAACACTTAATCCCCGTAGACACTATATTTATTTTAATTAACTTTTATTTTGTTTTCACAATTTTTTTTTAAGAAATATGTAAAACGAAGGTTTTCCAACTATTGTTATCCAACTCTTTTCACGAATGCTGATTTAAATAAATGGATTCAAAACGATTTTCATGTGGAAAGTAATGACCAGAAAGAAAGAATTATCAACTACAAAGTCTATTTTATTTTATTTTATTTCTTGTATGATCTCTCATAATAACAATGATTATTGATAGGCACATTAGCAACATTAGACATACATCGAGGGATATTTTTCTGTTGGATAAAGTAAAAACTGCTAAAAAAGTTTTGAGTACCAAGAGGAACATATTAATTGTTAATGCTGATAAGGGTAATGTTACTATTGCTATGAGCAGAGACCATAATAATTCAAGAATAAATGACATTCTTAACGATTCTGCAAAATACTCAATATTGAATTGCAGAAAACAAACAATGTTTTAGTTGATGAACTTTTTAGAAAAGATATCATTTCAATAATGGAGAGAAATAAACTTAAGAGCAACGTATCAAATTCTCCAAAGCTATAAGGGGTGCCTAAGATCCATAAGCAGAATTTGCCTTTAAGACCTATTTGCTCTTGCATTAATTCCCCCCGGTCTATGGTCTACTGTGCAAGTATATAACGAATATTTTTAAGGACAAAGACAGGACAATCAATATATAATATTAAAAATTCATAGAAATTTAAAGATAAAGTTAGGAGAATAGATATACAAGATAATGATAGATTGTTTTTATTTGATGTAGTTTCACTTTTTCCAAATATTCCTGTAGGGTTAGCTTTGAAAATTATAGAGAGAAAATGGCAGATAATAGAACAAAATATGAATATTGAGAAGGAATTATTTTTACGTGTTCTTAAGTTTTGCTTTGAAGACAACAGGTATTTTCAATTTGATAATAGGATATATCTGCAGAAGGAGGGCATCCCTGTGGGCTCTCCAGCATCTCCAATTATAGCTGATATTGTGATGGAGGAATTACCAAATTCATGAATTAGTAAAATGCATATCACAAAATATGTAGATGATTTATTTTGTATAACTTCAGAGGACGCAGTTGATGATATTTTGTCAGAATGGAATAGTTTTCATCCGGATATTAAACTTATGATTGAAAGAGAGTTAGAATCTAAACTTCCATATTTAGATATATTAATAATAAGAAAGGGATATAAGTTAGTGTTTGATTGGTATAAGAAACCAACATCTTCTGGAAGAATTATTAATTTTTATTCCAAGCATCCGAGAAAAGTGATAATAAACACGGCGAAAAATATGATAGACAGAATATTGACTATAAGTGATAGAGAATTTTATATGAAGAATAAGGGGACACAATAAGAGATATACTTCATGACAATGATTTTCCATTAGAATTAACTAATCAATTAATTAGACAATATGGTAATCATAGGCATAAGAAATACTATGGCATAGGAAATACTATGGCAGAACCAAGAATTTATAAATCATTAACTTTTGTTCCTGGAATATCAGAAAGATTACGAAAGTGTAAAATAGATGACACTGATAAATATATAATTGCATACAACACATATAAATTATTAAATAAATTATTTAGCAGTATGAAGGATAAAAAAGGAAAAATGGAAGTATCTGATATAGTATACAGGATACCATGTGGCGGAAATGACGAGCTGAACTGTGAGAAAGTTTATATTGGGACAACAAAAAATAAACTTTTAACAAGATTAGCTGGTCATAGATGTGACCAAAAATGTAGGAATATTTCAACACAGAAGACATCCTTATCTTCACATTTGTGAGAAATATAATCATTATCCGAAGTTTGAGAAAGCATCAAAAACTATAAGAGACGTTATATGTTAGAAGTGTTGGAAATTGTTATTTAATTGTTATCAAATGTAAGGAGAATAAATTTCAAAACAGACACAGATAATTTAGCGCAGAATTATAGGTACTTAATTCAAAAGACACATAATTTGTTATAATTAATTCATAAGAGAGAATTTGTTATTTAATTTCCGTTTCCTTATTTTTGTATGTTTAAATATTTGAAATTTTAATTTTGTATGTATGTATGTATGTATGAAGAAAATTATTTTATATGTTTTTGTCGATTCTGAAAGTTTTACTCAAAGCGAACTATTGTGTTCAAAAAAAAAAAAAAAAAAACTGAAAAATAAAATTATTGACAGACAAATTTAAAATAAAAAATTTTTTCTGGAAATATTTCAATTGTGTGACAATTCAAATAAAATAATATTTTAAAGAATTTTACATTTCAATTTAAAAGAATATTACGGAAAACAATATTTTGATTATTGCAAACGTACCTTTTCACACTCTTGAGTGTGAGCATGGAAACCAATGATATGGGTAGTGGGGCTGAAGATGCCGACCCTACGGATGATGATAATTGGCAGGTAGTCCGTTCAAGAAAACGAGGTATTTCGGGCTCACCGGACATACAACGAAAACGTTTGTTATCTCTGCAACCCAGCACATCGAATAAAAATCAGTTCGAACTATTTCATGATGATAAAGCAGCACAAAATGGTAAAGAAAATGAAGTTATTGAAGATTTAGCCAAAAAACCAGATAACTCGGTACCCAAGCCGCCTCCAATTTATATACCCAATGTAACAGATATGAGTAAAATGACAAAGGATATTAGCAAAATTATAGAATGTACGGATTTTAATTATAAGTCCATGAGGGATAACCAAGTAAGATTGATGGTGAAAAATGTAGATAGTTATAGAAGAATTGTGAAATATTTTGAATTAAAAAACATTAGATACCATACATATCAATTAAAGCAGGAGCGATCTTATAGAGTTGTAATTAAAGGTATACACCCTTTTACATCTTGTGATGATATTAAAGCAGAATTATTGTCATTAGGTCACCATGTTAGGGATGTAGTTAATGTTAAAAGCCGAGTTACAAAACTACCACTATCAATGTTCTTCGTGGATCTTGACCCAAATCCTAACAATAAGGACATTTTTTCTATTAGGCACATTGGTAATGCCATTGTTTCAATTGAAGCGCCAAAAAAAAACTGACGATCTAGTCCAATGTTATCGCTGCCAGGAATTCGGGCATACTAAATCATACTGCAAGAAGCAAGTTAGATGTGTAAAATGTGGACTAGATCATTCAACAACAAACTGTACCAAGAATATAGCTACGCCTCCGAAATGTTTACACTGTCTACAATCTCATACAGCTAATTACAAGGGATGCTATGTTTATCAACAACTTCTACATCAAAAAAGAGCAGCTAATGTAAGAACTCTACGGCAAACAAGAAATAAAGAAATACCATCAAACTCTCAGGATTTTCCACAATTAAATGAGTCCAGTAATTTCATAAACACTAACTTTAATAACAAACCAAGAGAAGGGTTTGTTTCATATTCCCAAGCTGTAACAGGAGGCTCAACAAATACTACTGAAAACAGGCTTATAGAGAGATTGGAAAAGATGATGGACAAACTTTTCGATATAATGACCCAAATAATGATAAAATTATGCAAATAAATTTAACAGTAGCAACATGGAATGCCAATGGTGCTTCCAATCATACCAGGGAAATTGAAATTTTCCTAAGGACAAATTACTTAGAT
Source organism: Trichopoda pennipes (assembly GCA_030448955.1). Lineage (NCBI taxonomy): Eukaryota > Metazoa > Arthropoda > Insecta > Diptera > Tachinidae > Trichopoda > Trichopoda pennipes. Next base: position 3,378,158 of record JASKUP010000010.1, on the reverse strand, counting down.
ATTTTATTACTCTCTGAAACTTATTTCACGGAAAAAACATATTTTAACATAAGAGGTTATGATCTTGTTCTGGCCAATCATCCTGATGGTAAAGCGCATGCGGGATCTGCTATTTTAATTAAATCCTGTTTAAAATTTGAAGTTTTGGAATCCATAATAAAACCGTCAATTCAGGCCAGTGTGGTTAAAATTAAATGTAACAACATATATGTAGAAATTTGCTCAGTTTATTTTCCACCTAAACATAATTTATGTCTCGAAGATTACGAAAACTTTTTTAAGAAACTTGGATACAGGTTTATTGTCGGGGGAGACTTCAACGCCAAACATCCTTCATGGGGATCTAGGATTGCAAATCCGAAAGGAAAAAAACTGTATGAATGTATACAGAAACATCACTTTAAGGCTCTATCCACAGGCAGACCAACTTATTGGCCAAGTGATATATACAAAGTGCCAGACTTACTAGATTTTTTCGTTATCTCTGGCATACCAAGTTACTTACTTGATGTAATTGATTCTGATGACCTCAGCTCAGATCATACACCAATAATTCTGAACTATAACACCGCTTTGCAAACTCAAACAAAAAGTTGTAGTATTATTTCATCTAAAACGGATTTTGATTTATTTAGGCATTGGATGGATACTAATTTACACTTAAATATATTTATTGAATCTGGGGATGAACTTGATACAGCTGTTGAAAAACTTACAAACCTTATTCATGAAGCTGCACTAATATCTACTCCTGTATCAGCACCCCGAAATGGTAGTAATGTTATAATATCAACAGAAATAAGAGATTTAATAAGCAACAAAAGACGGCTGAGACGAATATGGCAAACGAGTAGGAACCCAAGAGATAAAACTAATTACAACGTAGCTGCAAATCACCTCAAAAAACGTATAAAAGAATGGAAAAGTGAAGAACTTTCAACTTTTTTAAGAAAGTTGGATTCGACAAATAATTCTGAACATAGTTTATGGAAAGTTACAAGGTTTCTAAAAAAATCCGTTAGCAGAAATATACCTATCAAAGATGCAAATGGAAGTTGGTGTAGAGACAGTAAAAGTAAAGCTGAATCATTCTCTAAGCATTTAGAAAAAACTTTTGAGCCATTTGAACTTTCAAATTCAACTGATGAAAGTAATATTATCAGCTTTTTGGAATCTCCATGTCAAATGGATCTCCCAATAAAATCTTTCTCCCCAGAAGAAATTCAACATCAAATATATATTCTTAATAGCTCCAAATCCCCTGGATATGATAAAATAGACGCTAGAGTAGCAAAGTCACTTTCAAAAAAAGCTGTAGTATTTCTAACACTCCTATACAATTCTGCTCTAAGGTTATCGTACTGTCTAATGCAATGGAAATGCGCAGAAATCATTATGATTCCTAAGCCTGGTAAGCCGGAAAATCATATTTCTTCATACAAGCCTATCAGTTTATTGCCAATTTTTTCAAAAATTCTGGAAAGACTGTTTTCCTCCAGACTAATGCCAGTTCTGGAGAAACAAAATATTATCCCAGATCACCAGTTTGGGTTCCGCCATAAGCATGGTACACCGGAACAATGCCACAGACTTGTTAACGTGATAACAGACGCACTTGAAAGAAAAATGTATTGCTCCGCAGTCTTTTTAGATGTAAAACAGGCATTCGATCGAGTATGGCACGAGGGGCTTCTGTATAAACTGAAAAAAACATTACCAGCTCCATTTTTTACTTTTCTACAGTCATATTTAAGTAATCGATCTTTTTATGTTAAAATTAACGATGAAACATCAAATATTTGTAGGATTTTTACTGGAGTACCACAGGGCAGTGTACTCGGTCCTGTGTTATATACTATTTATACATCCGACATACCTATAGTCGAGAATGTGACAATGGCTACGTATGCAGATGATACTGCGATATTGGCATCAAATGAATCACCAATTGAAGCGTCTTGCTTAGTTCAAAGAGAACTTAATCAACTTGAACAATGGCTTATTCGTTGGAAAACTACAATTAATACGGATAAATCAAATTATGTTACCTTTACACTTCGAAGCGAAGAATGTCCTACTCTTTTTATTAATGGCTCCGAAATACCAAAAGCAGCTTCAGTTAAATATCTTGGAATGCACCTGGACAAACGTCTTACGTGGAAAAAACACATTAATACAAAAAAAGAACAGCTTAACTTGAAAACAAAAAGAATGTACTGGTTACTAGGACCTAAGTCCAATTTAAGTCTTGAAAATAAAGTTAAATTGTACAAAACTATTTTGAAACCTGTATGGACATACGGTTTACAATTATGGGGTACCTCGAGTAACTCGAATGTAGAAATTTTACAACGTTACCAGTCAAAAACTCTGAGAACAATTGCGAATGCACCTTGGTTTGTAACTAATAAAAGAATCCATGAAGATTTAAAAATACCCCTTGTTATTGATGAAATAAATCGATTCAGCGCTAAATACATTGATAGACTTAGTTGTCACTGCAATGTTTTAGCTATATCTTTATTAGATGATAGTGTTGAGGTTAATAGACTCAAAAGATTACATGTATTAGACCTGCCATACAGGAAATAATCCATTTTTCTTTTTTTTTTTTTTTTCTTTCTCACTTTTATTTATATATAAAAGTAATGTAATTAAAATTAAAATAATGTAAATTCTACTAAACTTATTTATATCAGTGTAATCAAAAATTTTTAAGCTAAAGTTGTTAAATTTATTGAAGTTTAATGACATATGTTAAGTAATGATTTCTACTAGCACATTTACTAAATATTGTACAAATAGATTGTAAATAAATAAATGAAATATACAAAAAAAAAAAAAAATATGTTTTTGTCAATTGTTTTCAAAAATTTTTTTCACTTTGTTATTAATTTTTGTTTTTATAAAAATTAATTTCCTGAAAAAGATTAATACTTAGTTAAATAAAAAAAAATATTATCAAAAACAAAATCATAAAACAATATCACCGTGTATTGTCTAGCCACTAACTACTACTCAGTTCGCATTTATTTTAATTTTTTTTTTGTATTATTATATTTGCTTTAGGTAAACATTTTTAAATAAAAAAAGTTTAAAGAATTAAAATTAATTAAAAACAAAATCATAAAGTTGTTGATTTTTAAGTTTTTTTTCGAACTGCCACGAAAAGTAACTAAAAGTAATCCCACCTTATCTTCTCCAAACACACACATATATACTATTTAAATTTGTGTGGTAATTTTTTTTTTATTATAATGTTTGGCTTAACTTGGTGCAACTTTTTGAGTTAGTAAATCTCTGTTAGCATTTGTTTATTTTTCAATAACACTTAACCATTCCCACTTACATGGATTAATCAACCAGAAGCGATTTAAATTTACCAATATCCTGACACATTAATAAATTTTAAAAGTCTGTCAATGGCTGTTTAGCTGAAAACTACATGAAACTGTTTCGTTAATGAAAGTGATATAAATCAGAAGTACGATAGCATAAACAACACATAATTATAGAACATACAGTAATTAACACCAACCAAATCACGAATAAAATAGAATCACATTTATACAATAACTGTTAAAAGGGTAAGAGATAATTCAGTTCGTCAATTGCAAATCTCTCAAAGAATAACCAAACATTCGCTGACACGGTTGATAAAGCTAACCTTTCGGCTGGTATATTTGCAAATAATTTTTATATGCCGGAAAGCAATCAACCACCACCCGAGCTGGACAGAGTATCCGTTACTATGCCGAAGATATTCTTTCGACCTCGAGCACTGGACCAGCACCAGCAGGTCTTGCAGCAGGGCTCTTCGAAGCTAGCGCGTCCGATAGCAACCCCTGTCAGGATGTTGTATCATGCTAGTACATTTCCAAGGTGTTGGAAGGTTGATAATGTAATGCCAATCTCCAAAAATGTTTGAGACAAACAACCTGAAAATTACCACCCAATTGCAATTCAATCTGCACTTTCTAAAGTGATGGAAATTATGATTAATTTTCGTTTTGGGAGCTACCTAGAGTCCAACAGCTTACTTAGCGACTGACAGTATGGTTTCCGTGGGGGTCGCTCTACGGGGACTTGCTGGGTTTCCTATTAGAACAATGGTGGAACACGATGCATAATTTCGGAGAGAGTAAAGTGGTGGTTCTAGATATTTTCAAGGCTTTTCTTGGTCAAACTCTCAACGCTAAATACTCTTTCGCAGATGACAGCACCATTTGTCATTCGTATTCATTTAGTTGGAGTTGTATGCTCAATCACGATCTCGCGGCGATTTCCGAATGGGGTCGTGCGAGTAGAGTCGATATTAATGCCCGTTAGACGCAATGTTGTATGCTTACGCATAGATCTGTGTTCGGAAGTGATACTGCACTTGTCACTATGAGTGATATAGGTATTACAGAATCGGAAGCTCTTGATGTTCTTGGCATGAAAATACAGTGTGTTGTTCGATGTGCTAAACATATTTTTTGTTGGTTTCTAAAGAAAGCTTCTTTATTGCCTCGGTTTTATAAAACGGTGTAACTGATACTTCACTCCATTCGATCTTTGCACAAATAGTACCACCTATATCCACCGAAAGATGGAATACAACTCTCATGTATGGGCCGGCGCCCGAAAGCCTATTTTAGAGTTGCTCAAGCGCATACAGGAGAGGACCAAGAGGCTCATTGGGGACTGTAGGGTATCCAACTCTATTAATTCTCTAGAGCATCGACGCAATGTAGGTTGTATTTCACTGTTTTATCGTTACTACAATGGTAAGTGCTCTGACCTAATTAATGAACGTGTTTCCGAAACTCACACGTTGTTGTGTTTGATTCGATTTTCTCTGATAGCGCATCCATTTGCGGTCGATTGGCCAGTGCATCGCACTACGCATTATAGGGAAAATTCGTTTTTTAACAAAGTCTTTCCTGTTACTTTCAATGTATAAAAATTCAAATCTAATGTCTACAAACCCTACTCCCTCTTTCCTCCTCCCCATAACTAATTTCCTACATCTGGTGCAATGCATTGTATGAATAGGAGTCATTCCCTGAGTGCTGGTCCCAACGAAACAAAAGCTACTGTGTTATTATTTTGCAATACCAGAACTGAAAATAACGAAAGCCTTATTAAAAGGAATAAACGTTACAATACTAATTATTTGCGAAAAGGTAAATTTACTTTAAATTATAAGACATGCTATTCCTTTTGGCTACTTAAGAAATGTTTAAAAGTGGCCCTCTGTAAGGTATTTTTACAAATGAATATTTATAATAAATAATCACATCTGTAATGCAAAAATTTAAAAAATCAATGAACCCAAATTATGTGAAGTGCAATAAAATACTTATGGGACACTGGATTTTTTTAAAGTTCCTATAAATAAAATATTTAATGTGTTTTTTTTTATTTTTAGTCAGAAATGGAAATTATGTTTTCATATGTTTATGTATTTTACACAATAAAAACAAGTAAACAAGTTTTGTGAAATAATCAATAGTTATAAACATATGCCCTATTCAAGTTGAGCTTGTAGTTTCATAATCTCTTCTTTTTCAGATTTGATTTTTTCATTCTGTTCCTCTACAATAGCTTGTATTTGATTTAAATAGCTTAGGAGGTGTGGATATCTTTCTTGCTTCTTTTTCATATCATCTTGTAACCATTGGCTATCGCCCTTTATTGCCAGCTTTATATATTTTTGATCGTGCAAAAGTTTTGTAAGTGCTTCCCTTCCCTGCATCATTGCTTCCTCTGGTGTTATAGTCTTTGAATCTGCGTGAAGAAATAGCTCGAATTTATTAGTAGGAGCACTTAAAACTCCTAAGGCAAATGCCGATGCCATGACAACACAAAAAACGACTCGTAGAGAAATATTCATTTTTTAATTTTTATTTTTCTGCTCGTTACCGTCGACTGAATTCAACTGTGACTGCTTCTCAACAATATTCCTCCATTTATAGAAAAGACAAGGCTCTTCGTTTTCTAATTTTGTATTTTTAAATAAAAACAAATAAGTATTTAATATTTAGTTCTTTGTATCTAGAAACTGAATCTATAACAACTTTAAGGCGGTTACATTTTTTATCTTTCCTTATACTTTATGTGTTAAACAATATAATAAAAAATATTCTTAGCAATAGCAATTAAGATTTTCTACATTAAATGTGTTTTTATTCTTTATTTTGCAGCATTTAGAGGATATAAATTTTTAACAAAAATAAAATCTTAAGCAACCAATATAATAATTTGATAAAGAAATCATTTCTACTTAAGTAAGATTAACTTTTTATCTCTAAGAGCAAATATTATTTGTTATATATTTTAATATTTAAGAATTTCATACAAATTGTTCGCCTATTTAAAGTGGTGTTGGAACATAAAGGCGCCACATTCAAACTTAAAAATTGGTGAAATTAACAACCGATAATTTTATTAAGAGGTGCGAGAATGAAGCGTTTATCAGTTTTTCTAGTTTTGCTTATGTTGGCTGTGGCGTTTGGCCAAATCGACCTGCAAGAGGCAAAAGATCAAGCACTGAAAAATGCAGAGGATATTCGGATATTGCGAGAAGTAAAACAAAAAATAGAGGAGGATAGGCATCATTTCCTTAGACAAAACGACGACGTGGACACAAATATAATGAAACTTCATCTTATCATGGACGCAAATGAAGAAACCTTGGCAAAAATAGAAATTCAAAAAGAGAAGTTGTTGAAGTTGATATCTCTCAAGGCAAAAAACTACGCTTAAATACCAAGAACTTTATCCTTAATTTTCTTATCGAAAAAATGTAATCCGTTATTGAGGTCACTGTTTTTAATCTTTTGCTGCTACCCAACATCCAAAAAAATAAAAAGGAATTAACTTTGCCTTATGTTTGTGTTAAATATTTCGTACAGAAATGACTGCAGCAAAATAAAATTAAAAATTATGATGTCAAACTGGAATAACATGATCAGAAAATCAAATTAAAATAATAAATGAATAAAAATGTAAAAAATAAAAAGTCAATTTTTATTAAAAGAATTATGAGTACTCAACTATAATTTAATTTTTGATAACAATGGGATGATCCCACACTGTTACCCCAGCCAAATGTATTATCTCTTTTATTAAAGAGAGTTCGAATTCGAACGAGCTAAAAACTTCATATTTTATATGATTTAACAAATTTTGACAAATTATTCTTTTTCGAATGATCGCCACAGTGAATTGTTACTTCTTGAGTGCATTTATTTCATACCAAAATTAGTTGAATTTACTAATAAATGGCATTCCTTAGACATCTTCAAGGAATGACTTATTTTACTAAGTACTAAGAAGTGAACAAAATAGGAAGAAAACGCAAACTCAATAAGTCTGCTGGTTATTTCTATTTTTTTTTTTAAGTAAAATTAAGTGAAATAGCGATTTTCTGCTAGATTACAGTTTTCCTTAAAGCATTAATAGCGTTGCTTATAAACTCAATATTTTCAGCTCAGCATTTCAACGGTTATTATTATTTTTCTAATAAAAGTCGAAAGTTTAGAAAACAAATTAAATGGAATTAAATCCGTTCACTTTAGAAAAATAATGTGTTCTAATGGAAGTATTCACTGCACTGGTTTAGATACATCTAACGGCATATGTTTCACTACTTCCGGCCCTAAAGCCTATAATAAAGCGGTTTTTCACTTCCTAGTGCCTTCATGATGGAGCGTTGGGGTCGCAAAGTCAACATCAGAGAAGAATGCAGTTAACAGTCACAGATGTTATGAGAAAAGTTACTGAAGCAAAGCCTGAAAAATGTGAGTGCTTAGCCTTTAATAAGATAGAGGTAGCGAAAAACCTTTAATTATGATGAAGTTGCTTATGCCGTAATAAAGATTGTGAATACGCGACTGTGGTACGCGGTCTTTGCAAGTCAGCTTAATGACCGGATACCTTTTGAACAAAATTATGAATAAGCTCCACAAGGTAGGGTTCCCATTAGCTTGTGAAATGCAAGCGAGCAATCGTAAGTTATAGAACGAAATAGATGTTTTACGTAAATTGATCACTTATTCAACATCTAAAATTTTGTAATTTTTTACTTCTACAACTATTTCTGAGGATGAATAATTTTAATTTTGTTTAGAGTAAAACGTGTACGATGGGGGAGGTTTCTCCACCGGCAGCAAAACATAGCGCAATTAGGTTTTATCTATATTTCTGCTGAAAGGTTTTTCGGACAATAATCTCCTCAACTTAATAATTTCCTCAATTTAAAAATGACTTCATTTTTAAATTATATACATGTATATGCCCACAAGGGACCCACTGTTGTTATTGTTGTTGTAATATTCGATTCTCACCTCCAATGAAACAGTATTAAATTGTTACTGCAATAATAAGAAAAATAAATTGCATTTCTTTCTATAACAACAATATGCGAGTTAAGAGATTCTAAACGGTTCGATTTTAAAAATATATTAATTCGCATCAACTCTCGACTTCATTTGAATAAAAAACTTTAATTTTAATTACATTGCAATCAAATTAAATAATAGAACATAATACTTTTAATATTTATTTATAAACTTCCGATGCTTTGTGACACCTTAGCCAAGACTGGCCTCAAAAACTGTCTTCTGCCACCTCAAAACTTCTGCATCACGTTGCATTAGCATGTGCAGGTATCCAGACGTTTAGTAATCAAAAATATAAGTATAATTTGATACTATTGGTAATTAGGCCGGAAGCGCGTGCAAAAGCCATGGGAATGTTGAAACAGCTAGTTATGCTGACTCCGACGATCTTCGTTCGTTCGTTCGAAGTGTCAGGGCCGCTGTTAACTTGTTTATGTCAAATAACAGTGGGTGTGGTTAACCAAAACGGTTAACAATTGTCGATAGGTAAAATTAATAGGTTAAAATATTGGTTATACGGTGACCTAACATTTTGTTTCTTTATAAACCCTCAAACGTCTATTAATCAAAAGTTTTATTTTATCTAGAGGGTGGGAAAATTTGAGGTTACGAAGTAAATCGGCTTAAAACACAGACTTTTTTGTGAAAATTTCGGTTTGTTTTTATATCAGTCAATTTAAAGTAAAAATATGGAAATTAATAATGAAATATAATGCCGGACAAATGTTAAAACTTTAGCATGTCGGCAGACGTCCGATGTTTTACAAAATTTAAAACACATTTTACAACAAAGCTCTGCTTATTTCGTCAATGCTCTGCCGTATTTCATCTTTCGAAAGGTCAGTTATTTGTGGGTTATTCATATGAGACCGGAAAATTTTTCATGCAGTAACTGAATTGCTTAGTCACCTAATGGCTTGCGATACCGTTTGCCTAAAACCAAAGACCACTGTTGTAGTGTTTATCTATGACTTTTTAGTCTGGTATTCAACTTTCTCTATTAGAGAACTTAATGTGGCGCATTATTACTAAAAAATATTTATGTAAACTTATACATTTCTATACATAATATATTAAACTTATAACTATGTATATTTGGCATATATGTACTACAACTGATGTTAACATTAGCCAATTGGGTCACAAAAAGTTGGTTATCATGGTTTGGTAGTGTAAAGAATTCACGATGACAGCACTTTCTTGCTCGTTTTCGAAATTGCATCGGCTGATGATGCCAATTTTCTTTGGATGTAATGATTTTTGGATTATTGTTTGCGGATTTGGGAGTCCCATACTGCAGATGTTTTAGTTGAAAAATACAAACTTTCAACGCCATAAATTTTTAAATTCTTTAACGAGTTGAAATTTATAAACGTGAGGGTGAAATCTTTATGCGAAATGTTGCGCGAAGTGCCTCTACTCCAATTATTGGGAACGTCTATGAGTAGATGTTCCAGACTCAATCTAAACAATTTGCTACAGAGTAGTTATTTTTGCATTATTACGGTCACTGCGAGCGTATTGTTTTGGCGTATTGTCATTAAAGCTACCGTGAACTCCTGTTTAACGATTAAATTATGCATTGCGTTCTCCAAAGGAACCTGATTACGAGGAAAAGTTACTAGAACTTTCGGAAGTGGTACAGTAAAATGTTCGTAATTTTGACGGTAATTTTTCAAAAGTAAAATTCTGCGCTCAATAGTTTTGTTTTAGAAAACACTTTTCTGGTTGAAAAACCCTTGACAAAATAAATGTTAAAGGATGACGGCGAAATTCTTCGCATTTAATCGTTTGAATGACAATTTACTTTCTAACTTTAAACCTGACCAAACGAAGCCCACCTGTTACTAGCTGCTATTACTGTCACAGCACTGACGACGAGATGGATACGTTGTTACAACTTGCGTACGGAATGCTAAAAATAATTAAAATCATAATTGTAATTAAACTTTTTATTAATGAGTTGTACATACAACCACGGAAAGTTTGTCTAATACAGAGCCTGCTATGAATAGCACCATAAGAAATAAGAAATTTTCCATGGATTTCAGAAAATCTGAGAAATCTAAGTACATGGCTTACGAAATATTCGGCTTTTAAAATATAAAATCGACTTTCATATAAAAACTAGCGGACCCGGCCAACTTCGTCTCGCCCCAATTTTAGCCTTCAGACAAACTTTAGAGTAATAATACAACACAAATATTTAAATTTTCCATATGATTTATTTGAATGGAATCAGTAGAGAGCGATTTGATGAAAAATGTTTTTCGATTTGTTTTCCGGTGCAAAAACAATTAACGAAGAAAGTTTTCCATCACACGACTATCCAACGTATAGCTGATCGTGCGAAAAACAAGGAAGTTCGAGATTAATCCCACAGACTTGTAGTAATTGGCCTTGAGATTTATTGATTGTCATCGCAAATGCTCGTCGAAAGGGGAACTGAATCCGCTTGAATTGGAATGGAAAGTAAGTTGGAATAATGAGAATTCGTGGGATAAGGACTTCCTCTCCTTTGAATTTGCCCTTGGTGATTGTCGCCTGAATCACATTGCTCATTAGCTTTTTGACGGACAGCCGCTTACCGTTTGAGGAAGAGTATTGAGTTTCCGCAGCATGATTATGATCGATTCCACCGCCACATCAAGCGAGTTCAATAATTGAGTCGGGTAGTTGGTCGTTTAATTTTCGTCGGTCACGGAGTCAACAGAATGTACGTATGTAGTTGGCCTGCGATTTGAGTTCGCTGCTAGTTAAGGAAAATTTCACACAAAAAATCAATTTTTATACAATTTCATACAAATTCTCGATTTTTGATTCTTCCAGTTTTTCAACTTTTCCGGAGGGACTTTCTTCCGTAAAAACCTTTTCAAAAATACGAACAACTGACAAAAAAGTTTGCAGAAATCGGCTCAGCCGTTCTCATTTTATGAATTGCTATACATTTTTTACACCATTTTTATAAATTAATATAGATTAACTTATAATTTTAAAAACGCTCCAAAGGCTCCACACGAGGATACCGATATTTTCTAATGAGCACGCAAGCCATTTAATGTCTCCACTTTTGGGAGTGGAATATAATATGGATAAACAAAACAAGGTTGTTTGTTTTAATCCTCCCATGTTCATATGGGCCTGGCCAGAATAAATCGAATTTTAAATTTATGCAAAAAACTAACTTCAAACTATCATCGTTAGTCAAGCACACATAAGTCCGAACAAACACCCAAAATCATTTTTATATAGTTTGTATGGCCGGAAGAGGAAAACAGTAAAACTTTAAGAACTGACAACGAGAGATTACATTATTACATATTTTAGTTGATCCTTATAAATCAGGGGAAACACGTATTTTTAAGTTATTTAGTGCGAGTTATTTTACCAATAAAACATAGCAAAAAGGGATCAATGACATGTTTGCTTTATAAATTGGTGCAGCAAGTGTGAGTCCGCAAGAATGGAAAAGATTTTAAGTTGAATAAGTTACAGGACAGGTACTAAATTTTTATGAGATGATATGAATTATTTAATCAATGTATTTCGCCCGGAAAATATGACTTACAAATTTTACGGATTATTCTGGCCAATGTAAATAATCAAGGTGAACGGGTCATCATGAAATTATATGCACAGCGCTATGGAAGTTTATGCTGACAACTTTTTTGTTTTAATATACATCTTGCCTCCCCCGGCGGGTACATTTATTGGACTTTATAGAATACTTGACTATCTAGATCTGTGCTGCTGGGGGTATACGTGATAAGATTTACATCTGTACCTGGCTATGGAGCGTTAATCAGATGGTGGTCAAACCACTGGGAATGAAAAGCAAACGTCATTCACGCCCTAGGAAGCCGAAGACTAATTCTAGCAACAGGTCTTTCCTAGTTGCAACTTTGATGATTCCAGAGCAGGGCTGCAAACCACCACTCCTTGCTGAAGAGCTGGGGACTTTCCAACTCTTGTCCGGAACATATGTCTGGCATGCTCACTGGACTAGATCATTCACCTGTGGGTGTTATTATTGGCGAAATGATCCTGGCCACCATAATCATTCATGCTTGGGGCCGCGAAACTACAACCACCACGATACTCCCAAATAGGGGCCATCCTCAATAATCAGCCAGAGAACAGTTAAATGTCTAAAGAGACAAATAATTGTATTTGAATGTATATATAGCAATGGTTTCCTTGGCATAGTCACCAAATTTTCTAGCATTAATTTGTTCATTGCACGCCAGTACTTCAGTAATTTTTTTAAAACTTGAAATAATATCTATATCAACACCTGTTATACCAGATGTAGTTTCGGGATCCAAAAAGAATCTTCTTGCGGTATTGCCATCGTTTGTATTGCCTGATCCTTGTTTTGGTTGATCTATAATTAAACCATTATTTGAGGTCTGGAACGAAGGGCTTCTATATAAAATTTTAATATTTCTCCCGTCAAACGTACTTAAAATGCTCGCGAGCTATTTAACAAATAGATCTTTTGTAATAAGGTCAAAAAATACTTATTCATCGAGCAAACAAATTTTAGCTGGAGTCCCGCAGGGAAGCATACTCGGGCCATTCCTGTATCTTTTGTACACCGCAGATTTGCCCACATGTTCAAACACACACACACACATCAACATTCGCAGATGATACAGGATTTCTAAGTATTCATAAACAACCAGAATTGGCATCGCAACAACTTCAAGCCCACATAAATGAGTTGGAGAAATGGTTACATAAGTGGAAAATAAATGTTAATGCCACAAAATGCGTTCATTTAACTTTCACGTTAAGAAAAAATAATTGTCCAGCTATAATAATAAATGGAGCTAGCATCCCAGAGCAGACCCGTGTAAGGTACTTAGAAATACACCTCGATCGGCGTCTCACTTGGGTAGATCACATTGCAGCTAAAATCCTACAGCTCAAAATTAAAACCACCCAACTTCTTTGGCTAATTGGGCCACAATCTTCACTTGTGTTGGACCTCAAAGTGCTCCTATACAAAGCGATTTTAAAACCTATATGGTCCTGTGGAATGCAGCTATGGGGGTCTGCCTCAGCATCAAATGTTGAAAAACTACAAAGAAGACAATCAAAGATCTTAAGAATGATTACGCGTGCTCCCTGGTATATGCGGAATAATAACATCCATAAGGACCTCAATATTCCTACCATCCGAGAAGAAATTAGAAAGTCATGCAAAAACTACGTTGCAAAAATCACCAATCATCCCAATCCGCTTGGGAGGAACTTGTTATTATTTGAGGGCCACAAGCTTAAAAGGGTGCAAACTTTTGATTTGGCAAGACAACACTCCTATTGAAAAATGCGTTGAGTACTACAGTGGCAGTACCAACCTAAATCATACATAGATTAAGATTTTAATACATATTGTAAATGTCATACAGACAGATTCAATATTAAAGCAAAAAAAAATATTTGAGATATGCACCTTGAACTTGTTTCTTTTGCAATTTTCTTTTCTCTTTGTTGTTGTCATTATTACTTACTGATCCTGAAGATCCGAAGTGCAAATCATAGCTAATTTTCAGTACGTTTTCCATAAACCTTATCCCCGTATGTAGCGGTGATAATCTAAATTCAAATGCATTATACTATCTACTGACTTTGTCGGTTCTTGGTTTAACCGACTTGATGTTGCTTTACATGTAATACAGCTGGATGAAGCTTTTGTATCAGTCAAAACCTGGGCAGTTTTTCCGTCTATCATTGAAAGTATTGTATTAACTGGTGATTCAATTTAATAATCTGTTCATCTGTCCATAACTCTATGGACTTAAATGTGTAAATTTGATCTCTAATGTCACTTACTTCATTCTTAATGGTATCACGAGTTTCTTTTTATTCTCAAATCTTATAGTATAGTTTTTCCAAATATAATTTGTTTGCATTGTGCTGGACGAAGGTTCCGAGTCTTCTAAGTTCTTTATTAATCGCAATGTCACAAATGACAGCATGAACATATCTGTGTCAGAAATATCTTCAAATAAAAATTTTTGATATTGTTTTTGGCCAGAAGATTCATCGCATCCCCATTTACAAAAAAGAGTCAAATTGCAGTTTAGATTTTTTTCAACTCACTTCCTTTAACTGATTGTAGCAACCTTTCGGCTGTATGATCAAGTAGAGCTTGCAGTTGTAACTGTGCCATACTTGGTGTGATTTTGATAGACTCCTTTGGAGGATAACGTTTCTTTTTAGCTGCAGTTATGTGATGATATGATGGGTATAAATTGTACTTTATATATCTGTACTTTACTGAAATAATTTTTAATCATTTTTTCCTATAATTTGTAGTAGATATTTAAAACATCTGTGCACAAAAAGCATGACAAATTCTAGGAAGAGTTTCAACCATTTGAAGAAATATTTATACCACTAATAACTTTCCTCTCTTTCTCCCTACGTTTTGCTATCTGCAATTTGTATTTATGTCAGTGACTAATTTCTAAAGTAAATTTACTAGCAATTTTAATAGAATTTTGTTTGTAAAAATTTTGAGTATTTTCATTAAAATAAAAAAAAATGTTCTACGGGCGGGTCCGGGCGGTTACAAAAGTATATATAGGCTTAAAGAAAACACTTTTGCCTTTCCTTGGGTGGTTTCGATTTGTTGTCCTTTTTTGTCCTTCAAAAGTTATACACTGTTAAACTTCAAATTTTTCGAATATATGGTGGTTTCCAATTGTAATAAATAACATTCTAACTACAAATTATACAGGGTGCTTAAAAATCATTTGTGAAAAAAAACCGCAGCCTATTATCAATAACAGTTTTCAATAAATCATAATTAATATGAGATCATATATTACAATTTTTTTTATTTCTAAATTAACTTAAATTCTTTGCTTTTAGCAGCATGCGACGCCTACTACTGTGAATATTTTGCCAAAATTTTTTGGCTACCTAAGTTCTGATTTATTTCCTTTCTGATGGCATAAAAATTTTAAGAATCCATGTCAAGAAAAAACATAGGTTTTGGCCAATGAAAATTGATTCTGAGCCACTGTGCGGCGATAGTTTGAAATTGGTTTTTTGCATAAATTTAAAATTCGATTTGTTCTGGCCAGGCCCATATGAACATGGGATGATTAAAAGAAACAACCAAGTTTTCTTTATACATTCCACTCCCAAAAGTGGAAACATTAAATTGCTTGCGTGCTCATTAGAAAATATCGGTATCATCGTGTTTGCGTTCTTTGTTTAAACTTTTATTTTATATTAAGTTAATTTTTATATAAAAGTAAATTTTCTATTTTAAAAGCCGAATATCTCATAAGCTATGTTCAGGTAAGTAATGATTTTAAAGAGCTCGACAAAAGCTGCCTCACAATTTTTGAAATCCGGGGACAAATTCTTATTTCTTATGGTGCTATTCGTAGCAGGCTCTGTATAAGACAAACATTCCGTGTATGTATGTACAACTCATTAATAAAAAGTTTATTTACAATTATGTTTGAATAATTTTTAGGGTTCCAACGTAGGGTAACAACGTATCCATCTCCTTGTCAGTACTGTAACAGCAATAGCAGCTAGTAACGGGGCTATTGTCATTCAAATGACCAACAATTGTATAATAATGTATGAGCTTACATACATTTTTTATAGTAATAATTTGCCACATAAAAATCTTTAATAAATAATGTTCAATACTAGAAAGTCATTGATAAACACTACAACAGCGGTCTTTGGTTTCAGCCAGACAGTATAACAAGCCGTACAGCCACCTAAACAATTCTGTTATTGCATCGGAAATTTCCCGGTTGCGTAATTTTTCGATTTGGCAATGTCAATTGGCCGCCTCGCTCTTTTGATTTAATACCGCTGGATTACTTTCTCTGAAGCCATTGAAAGGCCGGCCTCATGTGAATAATCCACGAACAACTGACATTGCGAAAGATGAAATTCGGCAGTACATTGACGATATAAACAAAGCTTTGTTGTAAAATGTGTTTAAAATTTTGTGAAAACATCGGATGTCTGCCAATGTGCTAAAATTTGATTTAGACATTTGTCCGACATTATATTTCATTATTAATTTCCATATTTCTACATTGATTTACATTAATTGACATAAAAAAACGAAATTGTCACAAAAAAATTTGCCCACCCTCTAAATAAAATTAAACTTTAATTAAATTAATGGACGTTAATGGACACCGTGTCACATTAGAAGATTTTTTTGACTGTAGCAGAGTGTAATTAATTATAATTAAATATCAGTATAATTTTGAAATATTCTATAAATACTCGATAAATAATGTTTAATAATTTTTTAAGACTATGGATACGGATGAAAAAAATACTTTGTTCAACAACATTTGTGGTGCAGAGTGTAGAAATATCGGCAGTCTGGTAGATGGGGCCACATCAACGCCAAAAACAAGTTAGAGGAAGCGACGAGGTTATGAGTTTGATAGCCATCATAGAGAGAAACCTCTCTGGGAGTACTATGCCGTAGATAATAAAAACCGCCAAAAAAAAGAGAAAACGCGTGGCGGGATGTTGCAACAAAATGTCTGGGGCATGACGTAGATGAGTGCAAGACCAAATGGGCCAATGTCAAATCAGCCTACAACAACACAAACAAACAATAATGACAAAATCGGGTCAACTGGCTCGAAGCCTTATTGTAGTGGAACCACCCTAATGTAAATACCTAAAGGCCGTGTCAGATACGACTTTGTTGCTTTGCGTGACACTTGAAACTTTAAAGACAAAGCGTAAATCAAAAGATGTATGTCACAATGAAAACTTTGACAGTACTCATAATATGTTTATTTACATACAAAAAAGGTACACATTTGGAATTGTACAAGTGTTTCGTTTAACTAAAACATTGAAGTGATTTGAAATTTTAGTGTTTGTTTTGTGTAAAAAAATTCAACTGATTTCGAATTGTAGCGCAAAGCACAAAAAAAGTTGAATGTTGGTTAACTTTTCGCTTTGCTTTGCTTTGCTTTGCGTCAAAAATTGTTTATGTGGCACCTTTCATATAACTACGTGCATTTTAACTAAAATGTCAAAGCGAAACTCTGAAGCAAAGCAAAGCAAAAGTTGTATTTGACACGGCCTTAATATTCACACACGCAGTCATTAACACAACAAGTTTAAATCAAATTACTCAAGTGCAATGGACTAGCAATGCACTTATGTTTGTTGTTGTTATACTTTACGTACATGCAATGACTGAATAGCCTTCAACAGGCATATACATAGCGTGTGTGTGTCGATCGGTGAGTTTCAGGTGACACATTTATTTTGTGGAAAGAAATCCCAAAATAAATGCAATAGGAACCGGGTCACATTTCACTTTTCGCGATGACAATAATATTTATAATAACATTTGTATATAATTAATATTAATAAATTAAGTACTAGACTAATAATAATCTTCTCACAATGTGTGATTTGATTTACATCTGCACCGACTATATAGTCATAATCAGATGGTGGTCAAACCACTTAGTTGATTGGACACCAACTACGCCCTAGAAGGCCTTCGGATACGTATATCCTCCAGTCACTCCTAGTAGCAATTTAGAAAGTCCGGAGTAGGCCGTGCCCTCACTCCTTGCTGAGGAGTTGGAGACTTTCCAACTCCTGGTCCAGAACGCATGAAGCTCTTATTTATCAAGAACACGCCAGCATTCATACTCACTGGACCTGAACCATTCATTGTGTTAATTTGAATGGTCCGACCCACAAACTCTCACGAGGGTCCGAAACCACAACCACCACGATACTCCCATATAGGGGCCAACCTCAATAACCAGTCAGAGCACATCATTGTCTAAAGAGAACAAATAGTGTACTCTGGGGCTACTGAATATAAACGACTGAAATTGAGGGAAGGAATTCAATCTTTGTTCATTCTTCCTGGCTCCAAGTTGAGCTGGATTTAACTGCTCCAAGCTGAGCACAGACAAGATACAAATAAAAAGAATTAAAATTAAATGATCAGTTTTTATTTATCTCAAAAACTAAGTTAATAATATTACATTATCACAGTTTTATTATCATCTCTTGAATTCGCCGAATTGTTCAACTTTAACAAATTTATTAAAAAAAGCTCCAGAGAATACATTGGAGCATGCGTTGTCGCTATTGGAGAGTGAAAAAGAGGATAAGTGCCAAACTTTGAAATGTACTTAGCATCGCAGATGCGTGAAATAGTGAAAAAAAATAATAATGTTGCAAGCAAATTGCACATTAATATGAGAACTACCATGGAGGCACTTGCACAGTTAGAAGAATAATAAGTTTTTTTTTAATTTAACTTTAAAATATTTAACTTGAATTTAATAAATTTGCATAAATATATTAAATTTAACACAGTGAAAAGGTATTATACCAGCGGCCGACATAAAGTATTGCTCGAATTCCAGTCGAACTTCTATCGCTTCATTGCTTATGTACTTTGCACTTTGCTGGCGTATTTGACGAAAATCTTGGATAGAATCTCCAGGAACAAGCTTGCCTTGCTTATCGTACATATCCATTGAAAATGCTTCCATATAATTGGAATTTTTATGTATTATGTAAGGCACAGTAGACCAGTGTTATAATGGTTGCGTTACGCATGCTTAGTTATAACGCACACTTAGTTGTCTTAAATATTAAAATATTTGTGTTGTTGAAATCTTAAATATATTTGTGTTGTTAATGTTATGACATATGGGGGGTGTTGCCAACAGTTCTGTATGGCAATCATAAGCACCTAAGCTTGATGGCAGCCCTATGATCGTTTGCTCGAACCACGTGTGGTGGGAAAAACGAAGCTTCAAATTACCAAACGATCGCGCAAAAATTCTTTAGATTCTGACACCTGAAGTAGAAACATCGCCCGGTGTAGCCAAAAGTGAGTAATAAAATATTAAAATTTTTTTTTGGTGTTGTCGAAATTCGTTGTTTGTTAGGATTAAACAGCCACAAAATTCGTTTGTCAAAAAAGGAGAAAAATGCTGGTGCATTGGGACTAATAAGCCCGAAATATACAAGAAAAAGAATATATGTGGAGTTTTATCCGAAATAAATTCTCATAACTAACCTCACATAAGAACGAATAAAAATCCATTTACTATCAGTTATGTATAATTGTGGTAGTCAAAAGAAAGAGGCGGGAAAAGGCAAAAGGGTGAGATAACTATAAAAATTAAAAATGACCACAAATACTTTAACACCGGGTGACAGAGGGTAAAAGAGGTTTTGGGTAACTTAAAGGTTACTCATACTAAAACGCCACAAAACTCGACGTTAACCAACAAACACTACCACAAGCTACTATTGCTGCCGATGTTAGTGGATTATCTACAACTAAAACACCTGCTACGCACCTATAACAATCGCAAACAGCTCTTATTTCTGCCCACACTTATCCACAGCTTCAGCATCATTATCAGAAACATCAACAAAAAGAGCACCCTTTACAGACAAAGCCAGCAATAGCGGCGGTAACAGCAGCAGCCCCAACAGTATCAACCAACATAAGTGTCAATAACATCATCAACTGATTAAATGCATAATACTTTTATTTAAGTGTAGCCTTAGTGAGGGCGTAAGTATAAAACGTATGTGGTGAGATGTACATAGAATAAAACCAACCGACATTACAATTTTATCTTCACATACTTTTAGGCAAAAGAAATAATCCTATTGCACATTCTAAATTCAACTTATTTTTATTTTTATACATAAGTAATTCGACGCACAGAGGGGTATTTGGCCAATCTAAGCGGCCAAAATTCGAATTTTCAAAAAACACTTTTTCTTTAACCACCCACCGTAGGGTGAAGAGAATAGAATGCTGGACTAGATCCCGTTATTTTTTAATTCGTTTTTGCTTTCGTTCACTCTCGCCATGCAGTCAAAGTTTCGTGTTGCTAAGTAGGCATATGCTTTTTTTCTGTGTTTGAGACAAGTCAACGTGAAAAAGATTGAGTAAAAGCGTGTTTTCAGTTTATGAATTTTATTAAAATGGATAATTGTAATGCAGGTAAATATGATATAATTCACATAGTTCAATAAGAATATAAAATATTCTGGTACCGGCAGAGCTACATTGAAAATGATGGTATTTTTGTTAATTTTAATTGATTAAAAAAATTAACTATAGTCATAAAGTTGTATAACACCACTAAACGCAACTGGGATTCTCGCTCGGGTGTATAAATTGATATTTCATGGTTTGAAAAAAAAAAATTGGCTGCGGATATGTGCGGATGACTATTTTATGGCCCTTTGAAGTATGCTACTGCTGAAAAATGTACCAAAAATTCTGATGCTTTACTGTACATGCTGCTTTATTGGACACTTCTTTTACACATTTAATTTTTAAATTTAGCAATTACAGAATTTTTTGTTTCCAAATCTAGGTTCTTCAAAGGTCAAATTCTTAGTTCGTGAAGACGTTTTACGAATTTCCGAAATCTGCAATATTTCATCAATAATTGCTAATATAGCTGCTGCCGAAAAACATGAAATGCAATCCGGAAATTATTCTAAAGAAGATATAACTTTGTTAAAAAATAGTTTTGCGAAATTCGAAAGCGATTTTAAAAAAAAGTGGGCTGAAGCCCATAGAAAAGCCAGTGTGTTCATTAAAGCTAATCAGCCGTGGACAAAAGGGTCTTTTTCTATACCAAAAGTGGTTAATCATGCTGGGCGGCCTACCAAACTTTTCGACGAGTCCAGCGATAGAACCAAAAGACGTAAAACGGAAACCTTACGCAACTGCAGTGATTCGGGAGATTTGGCTGTAGCTACTCGAATTAAATTACGGTCAGTTGGAATGAGAGATGCTGCCGAAGTGCTTAAAGAAGTAACTTCTTCACCAAGTCGCGCACATAAATTTAAAATTGCGTACCGACAGAGTCAATCCAACACAAAATGTAACGAACAATTATCAATATTAGGAGCTCTCTCGATGTTCATTGAAGCCAATTTGACTCGCAGGCAGTATGAGGTTGTTAGAATGAGCAACAACAAGTTCTATCCGTGTTACACTTTGCTCCAAAAGGCTAAACGGGATTGTTATCCTCCAATATCGGCATGTATAATCAGTGCTACCAGTGCCGAAATCAAATTACAAGATCTTTTGAACCATACATCTACTCGACTTCTAGAGTACCTTCAAGAAGTATTCCATTCCTTAGAAGCGGATGAGATTTCAAGCTTGCAGCTTATTTATAAATGGGGTTGTGATGGATCCAACCAATCTCAATATAAACAAAGGTTAGAAGACGAGGCTGATTCGGACTCAAACATATTTCAAAGTTCTATGGTCCCATTGCAGCTCATATCAAAACCAACGAAAAGAGTCATCTGGAAAAATCCTATACCGTCTTCACCACGCTACTATCGACCGATGCGGATTCGATTTCTAAAGGAATCGGTAGATGTAACTAATGAGGAAGTCAATTATATTCAAAATGCCATTAGCACCTTGGTGGAAACGGAATCTGACCTAAAAGGAATAAAAATTCGCGTTCAACATAAATTACTGCTTACTATGGTCGATGCTAAAGTATGCAACGCTGTGACTAATACCAGCTCCACCATGAAGTGCCATATTTTCAAACATTTTAATGATTTGAATAAAACTGGAGTAATCAATGAAAGCTCGCTCACATTCGGACTTTCGACTCTCCACGCTCGGATACGATTATTTGAAGGTATTTTACATATGTCCTACAAACTACCTCTTCAAAAATGGCAAGCAAGAACAGAAAAGGATAAAGATATAGTAAAAACCCGAAAAATAAAAATCCAGCAAGAAATCAAAAGCAAAATGGGCCTGATTGTGGATGTTCCTAAACCTGGTTTCGGAAACAGTAATGACGGTAACACAAGTAGACGCTTTTTTTCGATCCTAATTTGGCAGCAGAAATTACAGGAGTTGATCGAGACTTAATTTTTCGCCTGAAAGTTATATTGGAAGTAACAGTTTCACACCTATACAACAGATACAGCGAAGATGTATGTTAAGTTGTACACCTGGTACCCAATGTCTCCAACAATGCACAAGATACTTGTTCATGGCCAAATTGTTATCGAATGCGCTTTGTTGCCTATAGGACAGCTATCGGAAGAAGCAGCAGAAGCAAGAAATAAGCACTTTCGGCAATAACGTGAAAACTACGCCCGAAAATATTCAAGAGAGTTCTGCAATAGAGATATAATTAATAGATTATTGCTAACTTCAGATCCTCTGTTAACGGGACTAAGACCAAAGCCGAAAAAAACATAAAATCCTTTCTCAAAGGAATGCTTGTCCCAACCAAAGACAACGAAGACAACATTTATAAATTAAATAAAGAAGATATTTTCAGCTCAGGCAATGAAGAAATGGCCGATTGATTTTTTGTATATCATATTTTTATCTTTTCAATAAAAACAGAATTGTTTGTTAATTTTTCATACTGCACGACTTAGAGTTTCTTTAAAAAGTATCCTCTTTTAATTGGTTTGGGGAAATACCGTCTTAATACCCTACGTCTTTTTGCTTGTTTATATAAATTTACAATTTTAAATGCCACAACATGTCTTTTCTAAATATTTTGCATGCAAAATTCAACCAAAATAATTTTGGCCGCCTAGATTGGCTAAATACCCCTCTGTGCGACGGTCTATTGTTAGCTGTGAAACATAGCAGACGTGTTTTTTTAAGAAAATTGCCTATAAAAAAAACAAACAAAAAATAATATTGAATAGTTTACTTCTTTTTTCCTGTAAAAAAAAATATATATTGTTAGGAATATGTCTTGCTTATCATTTAAACGCGCAAGACAAAAAAAACTAATTTTATAACAACAAATATACAGTTGTTTACCATCTGCGTAGTTTTCTTAGAAACCCTTTTTTACAAAAGCAACAACAAATGTATTGAAATAAATCCCAAGCAGAAACCTTGTCAACATAAAAACAAAAACAACTATACACACAGGCAAGCAGGCACCGATAAAACGAATAAACAACCTACAACAACAAAATACACACAAAGAGAGTAGAAGTTTCTTACATCTTCTAGATTCTTATTGGACAAGTATAAATAGGGGAAGCGTCTGAGTGGATAGTCAGTCAGTGTAAATTAAACCTCATAGTGTGAAGACGTGCGTTTTAAGTAAAGTGTAAAGTAGTGCCAACTTTGTGTAGTTTAAAGTAAATAAAATTGTTATAAATTTAAAAACTCTAAAAACTGGTGTTAATTATTTTGCAATAAAGAACTCGCAACAAAAACGTTTATAAAAGGTATAAATGTAACAACTGGTGTCAGAAGTGGAATTGCTAAAAAATAAATCAACTACAATGAAGTTGGAAGAGCTGAAAGTTGAGCAGCTAAAGAAGGAGCTGAATAAGTTGAATCTGCCAACAACGGGAAGTAAAGCGGAATTGCAACGGAGGTTGATTGATGAATTCCAGCAGCGAAACATCGACATTGGGACATACGAATTCGAAGACAAAGAAGCGGTTGAGGTATGTAATCCATCAGCAAACACCAATGCTAGCCTGGATTCAATATTTGCGGCTATGATGGCGAAAATGGATGCAATTCAAGAAAGCTCTAGAGCCAGCAGTGCAAAAATCGATGCAATTCAAGAAAGCTCTAGAATCAACAGTGCGAAAATAGATGCCACAAATGACAAACTTCTAGGTGTCATCCAAGAAACCTCTAGAATCAGCAGTGCGAAAATCGATGCCATTCAAGAAAGTTCTATAGCCAACTTTGCGAAAATTGATGCCACGAAAGACAAACTTCTAGGTGTCATTCAAGAAAGCTCCAGAATCAACAGTAAGAAAATTGATGCAATTCAAGAAAGCTCTAGAGCCAATGGAGAAAAACTCGTTTGTGAGGTAAACAAGAAATTTGAAGAAATTTCAGAAATATTTGGCAAACGAGTGGAAGCTTGTGACGGTGAAAGTCGAGGCCTCGTTTTCACCCACACGACATCAATGGTCAGGATGACCATTTACCTGACGACCTGATAGTATTTTTCGTATTATTATTATATTATATATATGTATATCTCTTTTTATATTATTATTATACATATTATATATATTTCCTTTCTTATTATCTTTTTTGCTTTTTTTATTAATATTAAGACTAAGTGAATTATCATGAATTTGTATTATTTGTCGTATTCTTATTATATTATCTATATTATTTTTCCTATTAATATTAAGACTGAATGAATTGTGTTGTATTTTTATTATTATTATTATTATTATTATTATTATTATTATTATTATTATTAGTCGTAAGATGAATTGAATTTTGTGTTTTAAATTAGTAATTCAAATTAACGGTCGGGGACGTAAGAGCGCCACCTGTGAGTCAGGGACGACAAGATCATTAATGCGGTCAACTGTTATGTAGATTAAAACTCACCACTGATAGTTGTCATGTCACCATGATGGATGATATGTGTGCGTGTGGCTGTGTGTGGGCATATTTGTGTATAAAAAAAGCGAAACATTTCGAGCAAATTTGGATCAGTTGGCCAGCAACTAAGCTGAAGGTAAGAAGTTCTTTGGGCAGGGACTGTTACATTCCGTAAAGTACTTCTTATCGGCAGACATTGGTAACTGGACTGTGCGACTAATACTGGGCAGGAACTGTTACATTCCGTAGTATTAGTCAAAACAGCCAAGTAAGCTAATAAACCCTAAAACGGGGCAAGGCGCGAACTGGTAAACTGTCGGTAGGAAGTCCTCTGGGCAGGGATTTAATATTCCGTAGAGGGTTTCTTATCAGCAGAATCTGGTGGCTTGAACAGTACTGGGCAGGGACTGTTACATTCCGTAGCACTAGTCAAGCGGCCAAGAATACTATCGCCTTTGTTTTGCCGTACAGGCGCTG
Source organism: Trichopoda pennipes (assembly GCA_030448955.1). NCBI lineage: Eukaryota > Metazoa > Arthropoda > Insecta > Diptera > Tachinidae > Trichopoda > Trichopoda pennipes. Next base: position 3,352,883 of record JASKUP010000010.1, on the reverse strand, counting down.
CCGTTTTAGTTGCTAGGTACCGCCGCTGCCTTTGTGGGCACCGCTGCCGCCGTACCGCTGCCAGGTAACGCCGCTGCATTTGTGGGCACCGCTTTTGTCGTACCGCTGCCAGGTACCGTCGCTGCCTTTGTGGGCACCGCTGCCACCGTACCGCCGCTGCCGCCGTACCGCTGCCAGGTACCACCACTGCCTTTGTGGGCGCCGCTTTTGCCGTACCGCTGCCTTTGTTGGCGCCGCTGCCACCGTACCGCTACCAGAAACCGCCGCTGCCGCCGTACCGCTGCCAGGTACCACCACTGCCTTTGTGGGCACCGCTTTTGTCGTACCGCTGCCTTTGTGGGCGCCGCTGCCGCCGTATCCCTGCCAGGTACCGCCGCTGCCGCCTGTCCCGCTGCTGCCTGTAACGCTATCGCCATTACCCCTTTTATTGCTGCCACCTCTGCTATCTATATTATCTTTAGCATTTCTCTTAAGGACATACACCCACTTACATGGAATTGTCTTGGAATATCCGCCACTTCAACACTCATTACTAGTTTCACTTGATAGAGCTTGCTCAACTAATTGTGATATATTTTCATCTATGACTGTTCATACCTTCACCGTTATTACACTTTATTTTAGTTTTTAATAAACTTTTTTTTTGTAACCTAAATTCTACTTTATTTTTATATTATTTTATTGTATAAACTTGCATTTTTATTGGTAACCTAATTTTATACTTCATTTCATTATTTTGTATGAACTTGCATTTTTATTTGTTACCTACATTTAATACTTTATTTTATTGTATGCTTGCATTTCTTTTATATATAGGTCATATTTGTAACCTAGATTTAATACTTTAAATGCAAGCATTTTTACGTAAACAAATATTTTGTTTTTATGTTTAAGCATTTATATTTATATTTTGAACACCTGTTTTTGTTTTTCTTGTTTTGTTTTTTACCGCTGAAGTTTATTGCACACCTTCAATATACATAGGTTGCATTTTATTTATTGCACAACCCGGAAAAGACCTACAAACTTTTTTGGTTACAATTCGGCATAAATTTGCTCTAGAAACAAAAATTGTTTCTGCCATGCAAAAAGAGGTGCAATCAACTTCAGCAACAATATGGGTTAAACCCAAATGTATGACATAGCATTAAGTTAGTATATAAGAACAAAATTTATTGAAATAAAATAGAGACAATAAAGTAAATCAAGTCTAAAAACATTGTGTTTTTTTCTACTCCGAGTTACCAAGTTCCAAGTGCTTGAGTAACAATTTACATCTTCAAGTGATATCGCTTGTAAGATAATCCAGATTACTTTGTCTCTGCCACATACCTTCGTCAGGACCTTTACCTGACGCATCCTCTCCGTGCAACCAAGTTTAAGTGCTTGAGTTGCAGCGATTATCTTCAGGCGAACCGCCTCGAAGAAAAGAGAGCTTCCGGCTACACAAACTAGTGTGGCCCAACTCAGAACCCAATCTCTGAGTTAAACATTGGTGACCCCGACGTGATCTGCTACAGGAGCCAGTCAGCTAATTTCTACACTGAAGCAGCAGTACACCTTCAGGCAGCTAGAAAAAGCAACATCCTACACTAAAACAGCAGTCCACCTTCAGGCAGCCAGGAAAGCAATATCCTACACTGAAGCAGCAACACTATACTAGGCAAACAACGTACTGAACATGGCAGTATCTTGGAAAGACTCCGACATGACCATTTTCAACCAACTGGTAAAATCCCAGCAAGCGTCAGGTGACGTAATCGAGACGATTGTTCGTAACTTTAAGAAGGACTCTACCAGTAGGAAAACGGTCGGTTACTATAAAGAACGTCTAATAAAATTAGACAACGCATGGTCCGAGTTTGAGAGCACGGACAACAAAATCCGAAGCTTAGAAGACATTCCCTTAGACCATGAGTACTTCATCAATGACTATTACAACCAGATAGCAAAGCTGGTGGAGCAGTACCAGAACATTTTTAAGTCCGCATTAACCACTCCCGCAGATGAGAGGCCTACTGGCGCAGCTGGCCAACCAGCTCGGGACCAAACTCCCGCAGTAAGCAATCCCGGGGGCGGCACTGGGGGACAATTTGTCCCAACCACGACCACATCGATAATAAGAAGGCAGAAGGTGATGATGGAGTCATTGCAACGGGTTATCACAATGGATCCAACATCGGACAACATGCCCTTGAAAGAAAAATTGTGGGAGCAAATACAGAATCTACACCTCTCAATTTGGGAAAATAGCCAAGACCCGTTGCAGGAGGGATACGATATGACAGCATATGCTGCATTAGAGGCCAGAATAGTCAACCATTTCAAGAATGCGTCTAGGCCGGGTGTATCGTCAGGGAGTCCCGGGAATCAAGGTAATGTACTACCATTACCCAAAGTAGCGATTCCAAAGTTCGACGGCGACTACCTAAAATGGAGGACCTTCAACGACTTGTTCATGCAACTTGTAGACAAGCAAGAAATCCCTTCAGCCCAAAAAATGTGGTACCTGAAGGCTAACGTAACAGGTGAAGCCGAAAGACTTATACGTCATCTGGCCGCTACCGCCGAAAACTACGAGCCCGCCTGGACCATGCTCAAAGAGCGATATGAGAACAAAAGAATTCTCGTCGCCTCAGTGATACAACAATTGCTCGATCAACCCTCCAATCGCTAAATGATCTGATGTATACAGGTCCAACAGTCCAAAGCGAACTCTTTTCAATTTTATTGAAATTTCGACTTCCCAGATTTCTTCAGACATAGAAAAAATGTATCGGCAAGTTTTGATCGCCCCTGAGGATAGGCGATTTCAAATCATAATTTGGCGAAAGAGCGCTTCCGAACCACTGTCTTACTTTCAACTAAACACGATCACATATGGCACAAGAGCGGCTCCATACTTAGCAACAAAATGTTTACAACAGCTGGCGAAAGATCATGCCCTACAATACCCGATAGCAGCTCAATTCATCCAAGACAACTTCTATGTAGACGACGGCCTCGGTGGAAGCGATAGCCTAACCGCCGCTATCCAACTACAAGAACAACTGATGAAGATTATGCAGCAAAGCGGTTTCAACCTTCGAAAATGGTGCGCCAACCATCCTCAGTTACTCAAAAATGTGTCACAAGGTGACATGGAAGTATATTTAGATTTCGAGAGCACACGGTCAACCTCCATTAGCACCCTAGGACTAACATGGTTGCCAGAAAAGGATCAGCTGTGCATAAAAGTAAACACCGCAGAAAATAGAAGAATCACCAAACGTACAGTTACATCGGATCTGGCAAGAATTTTTGATCCGTTGGGGCTCCTGTCGCCTATAGCGGTTACGGCAAAAATATTTATCCAAGAACTGTGGAAGTTAAAACTGGACTGGGATCAGGCTCTACCGGAATCCATGCACACTAAATAGATTACCTTTCGTGCAGGACTCAAGGAATTGAACACCCTAAGAATCCCAAGACACCTGAGCAGTGGTGGAATCCCAACATCAAGCCAATTACATATTTTCTCAGACGCATCCGAAAAGGCGTATGGGGCAGCAGTTTACCTTCGATCAACAATGAGAGATGGGACAATTATCACACGTCTTCTGTGCTCTAAATCACGGGTAGCCCCACTCAAAACTCAAACCATACCGCGATTGGAGCTTTGTGCCGCAGCACTTGGAGCCCAGCTTGCTACACGAATCATGACTGATCTCAAGTTAACAACCCCAGCCTGGTATTGGACTGACTCAAACATTGTGTTGTCATGGATCAACTCCTCCGCATCTCTTCATACCTTTGTAGCGAATCGAATTTCTATCATTCTAGAGAATACTCGAGCAGAGCAATGGCGGCACGTAAGCACCAAGTTCAATCCAGCAGATATGTTGTCACGAGGACTTGCACCGAGCCAAATGAAAGATTGCACCTTGTGGTTCTATGGTCCCCTCTTCCTATCGGGCAGAGAAACAGAGTGGCCCCCTAAATTCAACCCCCATCTAACTAGTCCAACTAACCTGGAAAGAAAGATAAAATATGCAGGTGTGTTAACCTCTGAGGAGCCCAGTATTATATATCAAATCAACCACAAAAACTCCTTCTGGCATCTTCAACGGGTCCTTGGGTATATTTTGCGATTTGTTACCAACCTCAGAAGTAAGAAAGAATTCAGGCAGGATCAACCTTCATTGACTACACTTGAATTAAAAAGGGCATTGACGTTAACGGTAAGGCAAATTCAAGAAGCCGACTTCAGAGAAGAAATACATCATCTCACCAAATATAAGGACGTGAAAGGAGGTAGCCAATTATCGAACCTCTCACCGTTCTTGGATAAAGATGGGCTGCTACGCGTGGGAGGGCGACTGGAAGCTTCACCATTGGAATATGATTCCAAGCACCAGTTGCTTCTTCCCTACAATGATTCAATTGTGAAACTTCTTTTTGAAATGATTCACAAAGACAATAAGCATTGTGGCGCACAAACCCTCCTAGGGATAGTGAGACAACAATTTTGGCCAATTAAAGGCAAGATCATGGCTAGAGCAACAATCCATCGCTGCACAATATGTAGTAAGGCGAAGCCAGCTCTCCTTTACCAGATCATGGGAAATCTGCCATCGCCACGAGTTACTCCAGCTCGACCATTCATTCATTCGGGAGTAGATTACTGCGGCCCAATCACGGTGCACTACAAGGTGAGGGGAAAACGACCACACAAGGCCTATATTGCGGTTTTCTGCTGCTTCGCCACGAAGGCGGTTCACTTAGAGCTTGTAAGTGATCTAACCACTGATGCCTTCATAGGAGCCATCAAACGCTTTTCCGGTCGACGAGGACACTGCCAAAACTTATATTGTGATAATGCAACAAACTTTGTGGGGACAAAAAACAAACTGTCCGACTTGTCATCCGCGATTTACACGGAGGAAGCAAAAGAAGCAATTGATTTTGAATGCAGCAAAAGGGGTATCCAGTTCAATTTTATACCTCCGCGAGCACCTCACTTTGGAGGATTGTGGGAGGCCGCAGTAAAATCTGCCAAGCACCTGTTAATCAGAAGCTTGGCAAATGCTTCCCTCACCTACGAAGAACTAGAAACCTTGGTAATTGAGATCGAAGCAATTCTAAACTCTAGACCAATTTCCCCATTATCAAACGATCCCAATGACATAGGAGCATTAACTCCGGGACATTTTCTGATTGGGGAACCACTTACAGCTCAAGTCGACGCTGAAGCTACACCAACAACGTCAAGTCTGGCAACGCGTTGGAAATTAGTGTCTGAGCTCAAGCACCACTTCTGGGAAAGGTGGTCACGTGACTACCTCAATGAACTACAATACAGGAACAAGTGGAAGGAGCAATCAAAATGTCTTCAACCTGGAACCATTGTTCTCCTCAAGGAAAACAATGTCCCCGTGATGAAATGGCCATTGGGACGAGTAGTTAGGGTAGCAGATGTCAAAACTGCTTCCGGAGTCTTGAAAAGAGCAGTCCATTACCTGGCACCACTCCCAGAGATCAAACGGAAGAAGTATGCGACGATGGTGAAGAGGAGCCTAGTGAACCCAAGAGGAAAATACCGAAGTTACTAGGGGGTAACTTATGCGTGGCAGTGTTGGCGCTTCTACTAATCCCAATGATTTTGGGATCGCCAATCCACAATGAGCAGTTCGGATCCCAGCTGGGAGTCCATTTTGAAGAATTGGGCTCAACTTACCTGGCGTCTAGTCAGTGGAACCTAGTTATATACTATGATCTATCGACTTACTGGGTCGACACGGCATTTTTAGGAAAAGGGACTCGGTCTTTACAGAAACTTTGTGAAACACTTGAGTTCAACTCAACGTGTATCAGTACCCTAGAGCATCTTCGACATAGCGAACTGGATCTGAACCTGGATAACAAATTGCTATACCAATCCCGGCACAAAAGAGGTGTAATAGACATCATCGGCAATGTTGCCAATTCATTATTCGGTGTTCTCGACTCAGAATATGCAGAGAAAATGTCAAAAACCATCACCATTCTACGAGAAAACGATACTCACATGCTGCACCTTTTAAAAAATCAAACATCAGTCATTAACTCCACGTTGAACATCGTCAGAGAAGGTCTATCGACATCCAAGTTGAAGTTCGATCAGCTTCTATCAAAACTAAATGAAATAGTCAGTTCAACAGAAGCACTGACTCAGGAAATAAGACAGCTAAAACTGGCCCAGGTTTTCAACATGGGGGTTACCCAGCTGTCACTCATCGCCAACAATTTGCAACGAATGCAAACATGCATCCTGGAAGCATTGACTGACACTCGTCATGGAAAAATTAACCCATTACTACTGAGTCCAACACAATTGGAAACAGAACTCCAAACAATTAGAACCCATATGCCCCCATCGTTAGAGTTGCCTGCCAAAGCCGAAGACTTACTGGAGTTTTACAAACTAATGGAAATAAAGGGCCGGCTCACTCAGGAGCATGTCCTGTTTTGCATCACTTTGCCATTAGTTGAACATGAAAAGTTTAAGCTTTATCGTATAATTCCCGTTCCAACTACCATTAACAATACGCTGCTCACAATCGACACATGCAGTGAGACACTCGCAATAAATGTAACTCTACAACGCTACTTTCCGTTATCCCCCACACAATTGAGAAAATGTGACACCATCGACCAGGCGGTATTTATATGCTACGATCTTTAAATCCAGTACAACTTTGGCGCAGAGCAATGTTCCTGTGAAATGAATTTGTTCAACAATGTCACTCTACCACACTGTATTTTAAAAGGGCTGCCGAGTAACGTGACCTAGACGCCATTGAATCGAAAGAATCACTGGATATATTCATCTTTGTTTCCGACACATGCCACTGCAGTCTGTGAAAAGGAAATTCTGCCAATAACACTGCTAGGGTCTGGCTTACTATCTATCCAGCCGAACTGCTTACTCAAACATGACGCTACACACATTGCTGGGCAGCAATCTATTTCAACAAAAACAACTTTATCTTATACAAGCCTGGGCAACGTGTCAGATCTTGTCAATCTGCACTTTTCTCCAATCCATCATAAAAATACCAGTTACCTTACAACGCTGCCAGATGAAGTAACACGGCAGATCACGAAATTGAGCATTCTACAGAAAAAATTGGAAGCTATAAACCTATCAGAACTTCAACCCCACACTTCACCAGAACATGGGATTACGATTGCAGTCATCGCCTTGGGAATCAGTGCTATGGTGGTCATACTTCTACTGGTTATACAATGCAAGAAACTCAAAGGAAAGAGCAAAGGTGATCTCGCTAGAAGACTCCAATCACCTAGTCAACTTCCAGAACCTCCACCACCTAATAATAAACCACCTACCCCAGCTCCCCGACAGGAATTCACGGTGCAAGTCTGATGAAAACACATTTTTCAACACATAGCATTAAGTTAGTATATAAGAACAAAATTTATTGAAATAAAATAGAGACAATAAAGTAAATCAAGTCTAAAAACATTGTGTTTTTTTCTACTCCGAGTTACCAAGTTCCAAGTGCTTGAGTAACAATTTACATCTTCAAGTGATATCGCTTGTAAGATAATCCAGATTACTTTGTCTCTGCCACATACCTTCGTCAGGACCTTTACCTGACGCATCCTCTCCGTGCAACCAAGTTTAAGTGCTTAAGTTGCAGCGATTATCTTCAGGCGAACCGCCTCGAAGAAAAGAGAGCTTCCGGCTACACAAACTAGTGTGGCCCAACTCAGAACCCAATCTCTGAGTTAAACAATGACGTTATTTAATTCATTATATCGTTTTCTTGGTCCAGCGGGTTTGCTCTGCTACGCCATTCTGTTGAGGCGTATATGAAACGGTTAGTTGTCGGATAACAGTTTCTTTTTCCAAAAATGCATTAAAATCAGGATTAAAAATTCTTTACCGTTGTCGGTCCTTAATGGCTTTATCTTGCAACCTGTTTGCCTCTGAAGATTTTGAATTTTTCAAAGACGTCACTCTTGTATGCAAGAAAATATATAAAAATTCTTCTTGATTTATCGTCAGTAAATGTTACAAAATATTTAGATCCGCCGACGGAAGTCTCTCTCATTGGTCCACAGTGAATTAATTTTAACAATCCTTAGATTTCGTCTGAGACTCTTGAGAAAAATGCAACACATACAAGTTTTGCAGCGTACATTACGTTCAAAGTTCAATTTCAGACCATTTACCATTTACATTTACTTGACAGATCATACAAATTCTTAAAATTCAGATGGCCATATCTATTGTGCCGAAGTATTGTAATGTGCAACATTATACTCCAACATGCCATTTATTACTTTTGCCCGTAAAACAACATCACCGTTGCACCGTTTAATTGTCACCCTTTTTTCATCAAATTTTACAGTAAAACCTTTTTCAACAAATTTACTAATAATAATGGAAAAAATAATACATTTTGAAATACAATGTTAAAATCTCTATATTTTATATGTACACTAGTGTGCCCGTGACTGCTTAGCAAGTCACTTCCGGTTTGTTCTTATTCTGCAGCATTCTTTTTTGTGTGCGGCAAAAAATTCAATCATTCAAGAAAATTAATCAGAAAGAACACAATTTCTTTTTTTTTAGTTTTTATTTTTTTTTTAATAATTTTATCTTTTTCACAATTCAATATTTTTGTACGTCTTATTTTATTGCAATGCTTTTACATATTCGACATTCTTGTATCGATATTTGGGTCGCGGTATAGACAAACAAGGCAGTTGGTTTATTAACACGTGAACATGATACATATAATTGACCGTGCGAAAAACAGATCATTGCAAAAGAAACACGTATGGGGAACTGAAGCCGTAGTATCAGCACATCCTCGCCCTTATATTTTCCTTTTAAAATTTTTGCTTCAATCACATCTTTCATGACGTTTTTGGCTACTAAACGTGTCCCATTGCAAAGTCGTGGCTGGCAGATATTTCGACGCAAAATAATTGGAACACCAACTTTCACTTGTAGGCGGTGAGGCGGCAGTCCAGGTAACTCAAGCGAATTTTAAAATTCGACTGGATAATTTACAACATCGCCTTAATTGGTAACAGAGTCAACTGATTTGTAGGTAAAAATTTCACCGGGAATGTCATTCAAAATTGTCACATTGATATCAGAAACATCTGCATTTTTCGCAGCTAAGACAGCTCTTTCCCCCAACCAATCATGGTTTCTAAAATTTTGTGCAATACCGGGAAATACGTTTGTGACCAATTCTTGTTTTGTGGTGGGTTCAATGGAATTGTGCCATTCCCAATATCTAGTAATTGCTTTGAAAAACGTTCGGCTGATTGATCATTTTGCAATTGAACACGAAAATTACACACACATACGCACACACAAAATGCAACAGAATATGGAAAACAAGATTCTCTATTTGTTTGCACACCCACTTGCTATGAACATGAGCATATTTCGATTTATATTGCCGTCGCATTCTGTGCAAGCACACACACAGGAACGTACAAAGGAAAACACACGTCGTTGTCTTAACATGCAAACGTGCTATATCCACTTTTTAAGCAAAGTGAGGTTTTAATGCCGTTCGGTAGAGAATGGGATGACGAATCTACCAACGTATAATTTTTCTTCAATTGGAGTTTCAAAGTATGTAAAAATGTCTGATGAGAAAAACTGCTAAATCCACGCATAGAAAAATTTTCATAAGAAAAACTGCTAAACCCATAACATTAATATTCTTTTATTTTTTGTTAATTAAAAACTCCAAATTAGCTGTTTTTTATTGTAATATGGGCAATACTGTAGCGAATCGTCAGTTTAATTTAAAAAACTTAATTTTTCTTAGACACCGTTGAACTTAGGCGAAAAATAATATTTTATTTTTCGTGATTTTTCTGGTGAAGACTTAATTCTTTTAAATTCGGTTCAATTTGTGTGAATTAGTGGAACATTTTTCAAATAAAGAGTAAGTACATATGTTTGTTTCTTTGACTTGGTGGGCGTTATTTAATTCAGTTTAGACGAAAAATTATGAAGAAACGGAGTTTTATTATAATAGTTTTGACTTGAAACTTACTGTTGCAGATGTCAGATGTTCCAGATGAACGGGGTTCTGCCATTTTAATTTCACCAATAACAAGTGATTATGAAGATCTGACAACTGCCAATAGTGGACTAACGGGTTTAGTTCCTTATGACATAAATTCAGATTCTGAAACTGATAGTAACTACCCTGAAAAGAGCAAGAAAAGAAGTAAAAGATCACAAACGCAGAAGTCTAATTTGTTTGCAGAGAAAAACAAAAAATTGAGAGAGTCTGGTAAAAGATATATGGGTAAACGAAAAAAAGAAACATGGGATTATGAAGTGTTGAAAAACCAAAAAATAATAAAACAAAGGTGCAACTGCAGACAAACGGAACGTGGTACTTTTAAGTGTGGGACTTTTACAGAAGATGACAGAAAATATATTTTTAAAAAATTTTGGGAAATGAACTGGAAAGAAAAAAGGTATACATTACAGGACTTGTAACATCAGTTCCAATAAAAAGATATCGGGGAAAAAAATCTGATCAAGGGTCTAGGAGACATCAGTCCTTAATATATTATCTAAAGAAACAAGATAATCGAAGCAAAAGAAAGAACTATGTTTCTTAATACCCTCGGTATTGGAAGATGGAGTGTTCTTCATTGGAAAAATGAACAAATACTTTCTGAAGACTCCAGTAGTTCTGTCGTAGCCGCCCGTCGTTCTGTTACCCAAAAAGTTTCCTCTACTCGCTACGCTAAGGATCGCGAAGAGCTAAATCTATTCTTGGATTCTTTGCCCACTATGGAGTCCCATTACTGTCGCGCCACATCCACAAAAAAATATTTACAACCAGAGTGGCAAACAAAAATGTCCCTTTACCAGTTTTATAAAAAGGATTGGTGCAAAAGTCGTGATGTGCGGAGTCTTTCTATTGCTGCATTTTGTAATGCTGTTGACGCAAAAAATTTGGCTTTATACATTCCAAAAAAGGACCAATGCGAAAAATGTTCATTGTTTAAAGTTGGAAATTTAGCGGAAAAATAATATTTAGAGCACCAACAGAAAAAGGAAGAGGCTAGGAGAGAAAAAGAAAGAGACAAGAAAAGAAATAGAAACAACCTATTGAAACATGCTCCTCCGATCAATAGAAATTTATCCAACCAGGAAATACTTAGATAATTTTATTGATGAATTTGCCAAGACTGTCAATGTAATAACTGACCAACATTCTAAAAAGGTTGAACTTAGAAATAAAAAGTTTATAGCATCCGATAAATTAAAAAAGTTACTAAGAATAAAATATGCATGGCAAAGAGATCTTAAATTAATTTTCACTAGAACATTCAATAGAAGACATCCACAATATTTACTGATTTCTAAACAAATTGATTTAATTAAGATTTTGATAAGAGAACAAATTGAACAGGAGCATCCAATTTTTTTTAATAATAGGTTGAAAGAAGTAAAACCGGGTCCTTGAGCATATAAAAAAAATTTCAAAATCATAGGAAATAAAAATCGTTAATCGATGAAAGATGTTACTGTAGACGGTGTAAAAATTACTGAGTTAAATCAAAAATTAACTGTTGTGAAAAATCACTTTACATCTATTTTTCAGAGTTCTCCTCTAAACGGATATATTTCGGAGATTAGTGAAACAATTACAGAAACGATAGATAAGTAAAGCGGAGAGTATAATTAACTTTAATGATTATTGTACTTCTTTAAATAATTTAGGAAATATTAAATTTACGAACTTAAATTTCTTGTTAAACATCTCTTAAATGATAAATAATAAGAAATCTACCGGGTTGGACAATATTTCAAATTTTATAATAAGAAAACTTCCAGTTAAAGCCTTTGTGTATCTTACCATTATATTCAATAATTGCTTAAACAATTCTTATTATCTGTGTGCATCGAAAATAGCCAAGATCGTCCCTATAGTAAAACAGAAAAATATCAACGAATTTAATAGCTTAAGATTAATTTTCTTAACTTAATGTAGGAAAGCTTTTTGAGAAAATTATCAGAGAAAAAATGGACATAGGCCTACAGAATTCACACATTCGTCAAAAACAGTTTGGTTTCAAAAAAGGAAGTTTTACGATTCATGCCCTCCTAAAGTTCCATACTGATGTTATGAGCAACTTAAGAGAACGTAGGTGCACTATTGCGGTTTCTCTTGATGTTGAGAAAGCCTTCGATAAGGCATATCATAATGACATTTTATTTAAAATGATTAAGGTGGGATTTAGACCATCAATTGTAAAGCTCTTTCACAGCTTTTTAGTAATAATCGAAAATTTTGCGTACAAATTGAGAACAAATTATCTTGTCAGGGTGAAATTTCTTGCGGTGTTCCACAGGGCTCTGTATTGTATAACATTTTCATGAATGATTATCCACATAAATTTTTCGACCCGAAAAGCATACTTTATGCTGATGACTCGCTTCTTTATGCCCACGATAAGTTTCCTCTTATTGCGCTACAACAAGTTTCAAGGCACCTCGAAAAAGTCGGCGAATACTATGCTCATTGGGGGATAAAGATAAATATAGCGAAAAGTAAGGCAATATGCATTAGAAATGCTTCAGGAAAGTGCAAATATAATGTTGTAGAAAGTAAAAATTTAAAGCTAATATTGGACGGTAAGGAAGTCAAATTTGAAGACAGTATCAAATACCTTGGAGTAAATTTTAATAAACTTTTGAAATTTAACAAACACATTTCTTGCAATTTGGGAAAGGCGAATCAGGTGAAAGGAGCTTTTGCATCATTGTTTAATAGTAAATGTTTGCCAGTTAAAACTAAACTTCTTTTATACAAGGTAAGTATAAGACCTCTTCTTCTTTATGCATTTCCTATATGGTTTAGTATTACGAGAACAATGATGAAAAGATTAGAAATTTTCGAGCGTCATATTTTGCGAAGGTGCATAGAGAAGAACTACAAAACTTTGAATAAAAGATTTTCGAATAAATTTATATATGAGAAGGCAAAGTTTGAATCTTCTCTTTTCCGTTTGCATGATCGTATGTGTTCTGTAAACCTTGTTTTTAGTGTTCGTCCAGTTTGCCCTATATAGGTTCGTTTGCAGGTACAGGTAAGTCTGTATACCCCGCTGGAATTAAATTTGTCAGTTGTTTCTGTCGTTGTTCTGAAATAGTGTCTGAGGGTGTGTCCACTTTCTAATGCTGTGAGTATTCCTTCTTTGTGAAAAAGGTTAGTTAATCTGTATATTTCTGGTCCTGTGTAAGGAAAGGTGTGCCGTCGTGTTGTATCGGCTCTCTCCTTGTCTTCTCTCAGCAGTTCTGATGGCTCCTAAGTCAAAAATTAGTAGTTTGTATTATAGAACAAAATTACAGGTACATAATTTAACATTTTACAATTTAAAAGATAGAAACGGATACTGTTTCTTATGGAACGAAAGTGAAGGAGGGTTAGGCTCCGAAGAGTTTTCGAGCATATGGGTGAATTTAATTGAAAAGTTTGTATTGCCGAAAGTGGATTCCTCGGAGACACCTCAAATAATATTTTACAGTGATGGATGTAATTATCAGAATAGAAATTGTGTGATGTCTAATGCTTTGTTATCTACGGCCATAAACCACGTAATTATTATTGAGCAAAAGTTTCTAGAAGTAGGCCATACTCAAATGGAAACTGACTGTATTCATTCCGCCATCGAGCGGGCACTAAAAAATAAAGACATTTATGTTCCTGCAGATTATGTTGAAGTCTGTAAATCAGCTAGGAAAAGACCAAAGCCATACAATGTAAATTACCTAAACAACTCATTTTTCAAAAAAATTGATGCTGTGCAATTCTTCAAAAGTATCCGAACTGGGCGCAACAAAGGTGATGCGAAAGTCACTGATAATCGTACATTACAATATAACCCAAATGGTGAAATACTTTTTAAGTTAAGATATACTGAGGAGTATCAAAAGTTGCCTCAAAGAAAATCATCCCAAATATTTCCCAAATACTTTTCTTAGCTTCCAAACCTCTACGAAAATCGAAGAAAGATCACTGTCAAAAAGTTTGAGGACTTACAACATTTAAAGAGGTCACTTCCCGAAGATTACCGTTCCTTTTATGATAACTTACCTCATGAATAAATTTAAAAATACATAACAGCGAGCTTCTTTAAAGAGCTACGTATTGTACTGTTAGCATTAGTTCTTTTGTTACTATTTTGTTTTCTTAAAAATCATTTTTTTGTTAAATTCTACTTAGCTACAATTATTTTATTATTCTTAATTTTAAATGTTACTACATGGATTGTTGTAATAAAACGTACTTTTGAAATTAAAAAAAAAAAACTGCTATATCCACCATAATATTTTAAATCGATGTAAGAAAAGTTGCTAAGTTACAAAATCGGTTATAACTCCATAATTACCATATTTATTTTTATAGGTTGAAGTCATGGATGTAGAATACCATAAAATAAATCAACTATATTTTTGTTTTTCTTCTATAGTTGCAAATATGAAGTTTTTTGTCTCTCCTGTAAACTTTACTGAAAGGGAGTTAGCAGGTTTGCATGTTAAGACGACGACATTTCATTTGATACAAAACATTGAATGGAAAAATTGAAAAACATTTTTATTTTTTAAAAATTTGTCTTATTTTAAACACGCGCTGTGGACGCATTATTGTGTGTAAACGAATGAAACAAAGATACAAACCAGCGAACGACCTTTACGAAGGCACTGTGTAAATTTGGTGATAATCCGACGGCGCACGGTGGCTCAAAATCAATTGGCCAAAAATTCATTGGCCAAAAACCTATATTTTTACTTGACATAGATTCTTAAAATTATTATGCCATCAGAAAGGAAACAGATCAAAACTTAGGTAGCCGATAATTTGTTTCAAAATATTCACAGTAGTAGGCGTGGCATGCTGCTAAATGCAAAGAATATAAGTTAATTTAGAAATAAAAAAAAATTGTAATATTTGATCTCATATTAATTATGATTTCTTGACTGTGGACTGTTGTTTCTTACAAATGGTATTTGAGCACCCTGTATAATTTATAGTTAGAGTGTTATGTAATAAATTTTAAACCACCATTTATTCGTAAAATTTGAAGTTTAATAGTGTATAACTTTTAAAGGACAAAAAAGGACAAAAAATCGTAACCACCCAAAGAAAGACAAAAGTGTGTTTAAGCCTATATATACTTTTGTAACCGCCGGACCCCCCCGTAGAACATTTTTTTTTTATTTTAATGAAAATATTAAAAATTTTTACAAACAAAATTCTATCAAATTTTGCTAGAAATCATTCACTGGCATAAATACAGGTAGCAAAACGTAGGGAGAAAGAGAGGAAAGTTATTAGTGGTATAAATATTTCTTCAAATATTTGGCATCCTTTTAAAAAACTTCCTAGAATTTTTCATGCATTTTTGCACAGATATTTCAAATACCTGCTAATAATTATAGGAGAAGAATATTTTGAAAACAAAAATAAAGAAGATAACACAATTGGAAATAAAAAACAATGTATCTGATTTGGTCAAAATATTGAAAAAACGCTACAAGGAACTTGACTTTAGTAAAAATTAATTTTACAAGCGCTTTGCGAATTGGTTACAAGATGAACTTCGTATCAAGGTGATTTCAGAAACCATATATGAGGAGAGTGGTGGAAGACCATAAAAATCGCTAGAAACTGTAGCGATATATCTAAGAGACGAAAACTGAAGAACGTAAATGAAGAAATCGGATGTGAAAATATTGAAAATAGCTTTCTTCACAAACTGCGATCACAAAAATAATTAACGAAAGTGGCTACCATTCAAAAAGGCCTTTCCGCTAGTCCGGAGAGAACAAAAGGGGTCCTTAAAATCTTTCCAACACCAAACGAGGAAGAACAGTTCACAACTGAGGAAGTGGTTGCATTATTTCTGGATTTAAAGTTAACAAAACAACAGTATACTCAACTCAGATAGCGCGAGTTACGTCAAAGACACCTCCGGCTCCACATAAAATAAATGTAGATTGGGAAAAATAGCAAAGAGGTCAATTGACCAACCAAAGTTATGCAATTGACACACTTTGCAAAGTCAGCACTTCTGGCAAGAAAACAAAGCCCCTGAACCTTTTGTCAATAACCTAATTACGCTTCCATAGTGTAAGCAAATATAAATAATTAGTAATAAGCATTTTTAACTAAATAAAACAAAAACAAATTAATCAATAGAATAAGCACTTTTAAGTTAAATAGTTAATTTTAAACCTAAAGTAAAATTGTAACATTTACTCTAAACTCAAACTTAAATAAATAAAGTTTAAAAAATCGCAAAGTTAAAGCTCTATATTTTTTTTTATTAAAAATTCGTATAGTGAATTTAACTCGCGCGTTCGCAAAAGGCTCAAATTTATACCCACTATATTATCACATAACTGCAGCTAAAAAGAAGTGTTATCCTCCAAAGGGATCTATCAAAAGCATACCAATTTCGGCACAGTTACAACTACAAGCTCTACTTGATCATACAGCCTTTCGGCTGTACAATCACTTAAAGGAAGTGAGTTGAAAAAACATGGAAACTGGAATTTAACTCTTTTTTGTAAATAGAGATGCGATGGATCTTCTGGACAAAAACAATATAAACAATTTTCATGTGAAGATATTTCTGACACAGACAGAAGTAATATAGAACAGAATATAAAATATTTACAGGAAATATTCCAGCCAAATGAATAATAATTATAATTTGCATTTAATATTTAAACGAAATAAAGTATAGAAATATTAATATTAAATGTTATTTTACTTATCTAAAATCTATTTGTGACTATAAGTAAATATATAATTAAAGAAAAATTAAGTTACACTGTTTTATTTATAAATTGACCAAAAACTAGGAAATATGTAAACAGTGTTAAGCATAATTTTAAGTGCAGCGCGCTGTACCGACCTTAATAAAACCTAAACTCGATGAAAGCTTAAGATGTTATCTATTGACTAAAAAAAGAATTTCTAAATAATCTTTGTTAGTTAAAAAGTTGCAGAGTTTTGGCCAATGAAATACGATTCTGCGCCACTGTGCGGCGAATCACTTCAAACACTGGCAACCAACGGACACCTATTTTGGGCTTAATTTTTATATATATATATATATATATATATATATATATATATATATATATATATATATATATATATATATATAGATTACCTTTACCAATCGGATTTATATGTTTGTCGGCAGCCAAAAGAATGATTTCTTTGTGTTCTTTGTAGTTGTGAAACATTTCACGATTATTGCACATGTGCGACGTAGTATCACTATCGCTGTAACATTTATCGTAATTGTATTATAGATGCTAACACGGACATTGCTTGTGAATTCTTATTATCTTTATTTTTTACACCCGTACTCGCATAATGTCCGGCTTGACGGCACATAAAACATTTTCCTTTAAAATTCTTTATGTATATGATTTTTGTTGCTAAATTTTCTTTTACTGTGAATGCTTGCCGTCTTTGAATTTCTCCTGCTACTTTTTCTTCTCTTCTCGCTTTTGTTCTTCTAAAAGCTTTTGCTTCAACGTAGACAACGAAGGAAGTTCATCACGGCTCTCTATTGCTATGAAAAAGTTGTCAAATTCTTTAGGAAGACTTGACAACAACATAATAACCAACAGCTCCTCCTGAACTATTATACCAACTTCTTCCAACTTTTCACAAACATTAGAAAAATCATTTATGTATTTGTTGAATACGTTACCATTTGCAAACATCTTCAGGTTTACCGATTTCTTATAGAGAGAAACTTTCTGTATAGGTCCTTGAGGCACGTAAGTTTCTTCCAGTTTTCTCCTGGCCTGGTTGAAGTTGTGAAACTACGTATGTCTTGATTTCACACTTGAAAATATGAATGCCAGAGCTTTCACATCGTCCGATTCCCACTTGGAAATAGCAGCTGCATCAATTGGTTTCTTTAATACACCATTAACAAATTTTCATACGCCGCTATAAGTAAAAACGCTCTTCATCTGAAGTGACCAACTATCATAGTTGTTCAAATTTATCGATTTGGACCGCAATAACACTCATTTTTAAAATAATATTTAATTAAAATATTGCGCAGTATCTAATAATAATACCTTAACAATGCCTATTTAGTCAAGTTCCGTGCTACATTCTTCAGGAAAGGGATAGAGAAGAGATGAAACAGGTGCTGAAATTAGAAGAATAGTCGGAAATTAACTGCCGTATAAAAACAGCAATAGCAACCAGTGACTATGCCTTCATCACTAAGCAGCCTCACCGACAGTCAATTTTTATTTTTGTAGTGAAAAAAACCAAGGTCTTCGTTGGGAATCGAACCCACAACCCCCACACTGACAAGCTAGTACACTACCTGCTAGCCTACAGGGCACCTATTGGCGGTCCTGCCTCTCTTGTGACCTGGTTGTTCAACCCATAATTGTGGAAGTCTCTTACAACACTATAAATCTATAAAACCGTAAATTTATGAATCGTAAAAACATTATGAATTGTTAGATCTGTTATACGATACTCCTTCTTAATATTTTTTAAACTGCAGGTAAATCACATTCCTTTTTTGCAGTTTTAAGCAAAGTATATATATTTAATATTTCTATTTTCGGTCCTAACTGGCTGGTTTGTAGTCGAAGGCGAGCGCTTTCGATGCGAATGCGTTATTCTCAAGCCGCGTTATTTGTACTGGTGAGTCAGTGTTGGCGTTCAGGCAGTTATGTTGTTAGGTTCGTATCGTATTCAGGTAAGCAGAATGCCAGCCACCTGTCATTTGTATGCAAAGTGAATTTGTCGATACCTCTGTCTTTTATTATTATCTAGGTACGTGTGTCCGTCTGAGGGTTTGCATGAGTAGTTTTAATGGTGTGAAAATTGTGTCTGAGGTCGTGTTTACCTGTTTGTTTATAATGTCATTCTTGAACGTTTTTGTTTGGTAGATTGCCATGTTTTCAAGAATGTCTAATCTTCGTCCTATTTTGCTAGGATGTAGTAATGTCATACATTCATCTATTTCCCTTGGTGTGTGTCCGTGAGTGTGAAGGTGTAGTAATGCAAAGTTAGAATCTTCTCTTTTCTTGAAAATATGGAAATCTACAAAACAAAAACCGAAAATAGCAATATTATCTCATTTACTGGCGGAGGAGAAATAAACAACTTAATATATATATATATATATTTACTTTGTTAAATAAAGATTATTAGTTAAGTTAAACTCCAACCGTAGAGTTTATATATTATTCACTTTTAAATATATATTTTTATAATTTCATAATAAATTGTATGACAATATATTTGCTGTCAATGTCTTCATGACTCCAATTAACTAAATTATTGCTTTGCATTTGATGTTGACATTTCCTTATTTTACTATTTTATGTATTTTACTATTTTAGCAAAACAGCATTATCTTCACATTGTTCTAAATATAACCACTGTCCTAAGTTTGGAAATGTTTCAATGTAAAATTTAGAAAAGGACTATTAACGTTGCACAGTGTCGTGACTTCATATAACGAGTGGCCATAAATAGAAAATGTTATTGTAAAGAGCTGAAATTTGGCACATATATTTAGGTTGGCAAAACGTAACAAAATTGAAAAAAGGATTCATGTATTTTCCCTATATCCTGAAATTTAAAAGTGTCATTAAAGTTAGAAAAAATGTTAATTTTATGAAATTATGTTAACAGTAATTGGATGTGATATTTTTAATGATTTGACCAAATTTGAATCAATTCAGATAAGACCCATCCACGTTAGGCTAAAAAATTTTTTTTTCAAAAAATTAAAAAAAAAATTAAAAGTTAATTAAAATTTGTTTAAATTAATTCCATTCAAATAGATAAATGGACGCCCTCACCTTCAATATTTCCTTAAACTTAACTATATACATATATATGTATCTATGTAGAATATATTCGAGATTTTACTTATTTTTTACTTATTAAGTAATATTTTTCATGATATTAAATTTGGAGTAGTGAAACAATAAATTTAAATTTTGTGAAAACAAATCATAAATTTTTATTTCATAAATATCTAAAAATAATTAACAGATTTATTATAACTTTACGATTCGCTTAAACTATACGTATCTTCACTATGCAGTGATACAGTTTCAAACGATATATCTTTTATATTATAAGTTATATAGTAACATCTTTAATGGGAGCTTATACCCAATGTGCAGTAAACACTCAAAAGACACTCAGAAGGTCTACCACAACTTGGCTAGTACTAGAGTTCTAGATAGCAAAAGCGAAAAATAATAAAAACTATTAAAACACTCACAATAACTCACAGTAACTAATTAAAAAAAAAATACAAAAGTCACACAAATTTATTCCGTGTATTGGCAAATCGGTATTTAGCCAGTCACAGAATTTACACTCGAATTTTGAATTAAATAAAAATTTGTTGAACGTCTTTCGCTTCCAAAGATTTTCCTATTCGAGCTTCACAATTCCTGATAAATTTTTAACTACATCCTTGCTTTCCTTTAACTTAATCTAAGAATTAAAAAAGTCTCGTATTTTCATTTGAGTCGACACTAAAAATTTAACAATTTCTTAAATTGGCGCACTTAAGCGCAGCTAAATTTTAGAAAAAAATTATCTTAAGTCTAGGTATCATATGTCTAAATGCGAGGTCATGTGGATGGTAGGTAGTGTTCGTCGTAGTTGGTTTTTTATATATGTTAGACAGACAGATCCTCATGTTAATTTGATGTCTAGCTAACGCAAGTGTCTGTCTTATATATTTTCCATTGTGTATGCAATGCTGTTATGGACTGTGTTTAAGTCTGTTAGTATTTGTCCGGCGTTGTCTCGTGCAGCGGTGCATATGATGTCATTTATGTATCTATAGCAATTAGTCTTTGTATGTTTTTCCGTGTAGTATTTCGAAATGTTGCGTGAAAATTCGTTCAAGTATTGAATACAGTGCCAATTCTCTAACGTAAATTACTAGTTGTTACTTACCGACCGATTGGTGGCAGCATAAAAGCGTAAAGATAAAAAAGATAAAGCATTATTTGGGTACTAAATACAAAGGCCACAATAGAATTAAATATTTATTTAATTCTATTGTGGCCTTTAAAGATTAAAAAATTAAAAAAAACAATGAATTTAACACAATAACTGTTAAAACTTCTTATCACTGTTTATTATTTAAATGAGCAAATATCACTGTTTTTTGTTTAAATGAGCGAATATTATTATCAAAATTCAAACATTGTAAAAACAGGCATTGACACATAAAGAGGCAATATTTTTATGCGAGATATTTTAGAAATGTCTTATTTATGCGAGATTATATTTTTTAAACAATTGTTATTATCGTATTTCAAACATTATAACAAAGCATTTACTCACACAAAAAAAATGATATTTATAAGAAAATATAACAGATAAGACTTTTCTAAGTGAGATGGCATTTTAAGTAGCCCTAAGATAATAGCTATTTGAAATCCAGGTGAACTGGATTGAAGTGTTTAAAAACAAAAACTACTTTTGCCGAAAAAGTGTCAAGACCAAAACTGATCATGAAATCAGTTGCATGTAAGACAAAAAAAGTTATGATGTTTCAAATATTTTTCATTCTGTTCATGAAGTTGCTTTACTGAATGAATTATTTTTGTATTTTTTAAAACAAATTTAAAATTTTTCTAATGAAGCTTTCACGACCACGCTGACAAATGTGAATTCTTTCCTTAAAGTTTTTAATCACTTTTTTGGCACAATAGCGGTCCTATTTCGTTAATTGCATCACGGAATTTGAGTTTTAAGGCTGAAATCGATTGAATTAGCTCCGCTAGACTCTGTCCTTAATATAGTCCCACAAAAAATATCTCAGTGGTATTCAATCAAGTGCTGCTCATTGTCGTGGAATTTTGTAATCGGGAAATTTGGTTTGCAACAAATTGATTGTTTCATTGGCTGTGTGACATGTGGCAAAGTCTTGATAAAACGACATGACAGTGTTATCCACGTCATCAATAATAGACCAAAAATGAGTTGTTAGCATCTCCCGATAGCGTGATCCATTCCGTCGTTGCCCCTTTTCCAGCCTCATCTTAAAAAAAACGGCCCATTTACACCGTTGAGTAAAAGGTTTCTGAACAATCGCTCTAGGATTTTCAGAAGCCCAAATGCGACAATTTTGCTTGTTGGCATACCCTGACAAGTGAAAATGGGCTTTGTCTAAAAAAATTATTTTTTTAGTCTAAATTCCTAAATGAATTGAGTGAATCAAAGGTGATATGAATGGTCAGTCGACTTCAATTCCTGCACCAGTTGAGTCTTGTAAGGCTGCAAACTCAAAATGTTACGCAAAAATCCGCCATGTGGCGATTTTGGATAACGCCAATCGTTGAGAACGTCGTGGAATTGACAAATTTCGCTCTGCTTCAACACTGTGCCTCAGTTGTAGAACTCGATCGAACACATGTTGGTGTTCGCACATTTTATATCGAGCCTGTCGACTCAACTTTAACGACCAAATTCTTAATAGCGGTCTCAGAAGGATGATCGACGATCGACGCAAGCGCGTACGATAGCAACCGTTTTCAGCATGCTGTATCATGTTGTTGAATTTCCAAAATATTGGAAGGTTGATAATGTAACGCCAATCTCCAAAAAGATTGACCCCTGAAAATTACCCTCCAATTGTAATTAGTTCTGCACTTTCTAAAGTTATGGAAAGTATGATTAAATTTCATTTTGTGATGCACGTAGAGTCCAACGGCATACTTAGCGACCGACAGTATGGTTTCCGTAGGGGGCGCTCTGCTGCCTTTTCTATTAAAACAATGGTAGTGACTCTAGATATTTCCAAGGCGTTTGATACAGTGGAGCCTTGCTGCTTTTGGTGTCGGTGATTATTTCACCAGATTTATATCGATTTTGCTCAGGGATCGCACTATACGAGTTGTTATGGATGTGATTTCATTATATGGGTTCAGGATTAATTCAAGGGTACAGCAAGGCTCCGTTCTTTCTCCTGCCCTATTTTTTATTTTTCTAAACAATCTTCTTTGTAAAACTTTCAACCAGACATACTCTTTCGGAGATAACAGCACCATTTGTTATTCGTATTCATTTAGTAATAGACCGAACCAGTTGGAGGGGAGTTCAAAAAGCCGGAACATGATTGATACGCTCAATCACGATCTCGCGGCGATCACCGAACGGTCGATTTTAATGCCTGTAAGACGCCATGTTGCATGCTTACGCATAGATCTGCGTTCAGAAGTGGTGCCGCACCTGCTACTATAGGTAATATAGGTATTACGAAATCGGAAGCTCTTGATGTTCTTGGCATGAAAATTCTGTGTGATGTTCTATTGACTAAACACATTTTTCAGGTTTCTAAAGAAGCTTTCAAGTGCCTCGGTTTTCTAAAACGGTGTAAGAGATACTTCTATGCTTTTTATACCACCTATATCCGTCCAAAGATGGATTACAACACTCATGTATGGGCCGGCGCCCCAAAGTCCATTTTAGAGTTGGCAAGTCTATTTAGGGCCAAGAGGCTCATTGGGAACGAAAGGGTATCCAACTCAATTGATTCTGTAATGTATCGACGCAATGGAGGTAGTCTTTTACTGTTTTATCGTTGCCGCAAATGTAAGTGCTTTAACGAAATTAGGGAACTTGTTTCCGAAACTCGCACGTTTTTTCGTTTGACTTCATTTAAGGTCGATTGGCCAGTGAATCGCACTACGTATGTGGAATAAACTCCCTCCAGAGGTCTTTCCTGTTACTTTCAATGCATGAAAATTTAAAAATTTAATGTCCACAAACCCGCCCCCCGGGGGCACATTTCTGGGTTTTATAGTACGCAACAGCTATCTAGATCTGTGCGACTGGGGATATAAAGGGAGCCCAGTCCCCTAAAGACAGGCAGGGAGTCAACTCGAAGCTCTACTTTATTTCCACGGAGATCAGTGAGCCGCAGAGTTCATTATTTGTCTCTTTAGACATTTAATAGTTCTCTAAATGATCACTGAGGTTGGCCCCTATATGGGAGTATCGTGGTGGTTATGGTTTTGCGGCCCGATAACAGTATAATGGTTATTATGGTGGCCAGGATCATCTCACAGATAATGACACGCAAAGTGAATGATCCAGTCCAGTGAGCATGCTAGACATGTGTTCTGGACAGGAGTAAGAAAATCTCCAACTCTTTAGCAAGGTGTGATGGTTTGCAGCCCTGCCCTGGAATCATTAAAGTTGCAACTAGGTGGTTCTGTTGCTTGGAATTATGTCTTCGGCTTCCTAGGACGCCTGTATGACGTTCCAAATTATACAATAGTGGTTTGTCCACCATCTGATTAAGGCTACATAGCCAGGTGCCTATGTTAAACGAATCACACAGTGTCCACAAACCCGAACCCCCGGGGGCACATATATATGTTCTTTGGAGATAGCAACAACTTAGACCTGTGCAACTGGAGGAAAAGGGAGCCCAGTCCCCTGAAGTCAGCAGGGGTATAACTGGAAACTCCACTTTATTTCCACGGGAATCAGTAAGCCGCAGAGTTCGTTATTTGTCTCCTTAGACATTTAACTGTTCTCTATCGTGGTGGTTGCGGTTTCGCCGCCCCATATCAGTCCATGGTTCTATGGTGGCCGGGTTTATTTCACCGTTAATAATACCTACCTAGTGAAATGTTCCCAGATCCAGTGAGCATGCTAGACATGTGTTCTGGACAGGAGTTGGAAAGTCTCCAACTCTTAAGCAAGGAGTGATGATTTGCAGCCCTGCTCTGGAATCATCGAAGTTGCAACTAGAAAGTTCTGTTGTATAGAATTATAGCTTCGGCTTCCTAGGACGAGCATGACATTCTAAATTATGCAGTAGTTTGATCCACCATCTGATTAAGGCTTCAAGGCCAGGCGCGGATGTAAATCTAATCACACGTTGTCCACAAACCCTACTTCCTCTTTCCTCCTCCCCATAACAATGCACTGCATGCGTAGCTGGTCCGAACGAAAAAACAACTACTGGTTTTTATTTTCCAATACCAAAACTGAAAACAACGAAGCCTTTATTAAAAGGAATAAACGTTACAATACTAATTATTTTACGAAAAGATAAGTTTACTTTAAATTATAAGACACGCTATTCCTTTTGGCTACTTAAGAAGTGTTTAAAAGTGGTATTTTTACAAATGCATATTTATAATAAACTGGCTGTACGACCCGGCTTCGCTCGGAAGCTATTTGCTAATGCTTAATATTTCATATGGAGTTAGAAAAAAAATAGAAAATATTTTTCAGAGTTCTCCTCCAAACGGATATATTTCGAAGATTAGTGAAACAATTAAAGAAACGATAAGTGAAGCGGAGAGTATAATTAACTTTAATGATTATTGTACTTCTTTAAATAATTTAGGAAACATTAAATTTACGAACTTAAATTTCTTGTTTAACATCTCTAAAATGATAAATAATAAGAAATCTACCGGGTTGGACAATATTTCAAATTTTATAATAAGAAAACTTCCAGTTAAAGCCTTTGTGTATCTTACCATTATATTCAATAATTGCTTAAACAATTCTTATTATCTGTGTGCATCGAAAATAGCCAAGATCGTCCCTATAGTAAAACAGAAAAATATCAACGAATTTAATAGCTTAAGATTAATTTTCTTAACTTAATGTAGGAAAGCTTTTTGAGAAAATTATCAGAGAAAAAATGGACATAGGCCTACAGAATTCACACATTCGTCAAAAACAGTTTGGTTTCAAAAAAGGAAGTTTTACGATTCATGCCCTCCTAAAGTTCCATACTGATGTTATGAGCAACTTAAGAGAACGTAGGTGCACTATTGCGGTTTCTCTTGATGTTGAGAAAGCCTTCGATAAGGCATATCATAATGACATTTTATTTAAAATGATTAAGGTGGGATTTAGACCATCAATTGTAAAGCTCTTTCACAGCTTTTTAGTAATAATCGAAAATTTTGCGTACAAATTGCGAACAAATTATCTTGTCAGGGTGAAATTTCTTGCGGTGTTACACAGGGCTCTGTATTGGCTCCTTATTTGTATAACATTTTCATGAATGATTATCCACATGAATTTTTCGACCCGAAAAGCATACTTTATGCTGATGACTCGCTTCTTTATGCCCACGATAAGTTTCCTCTTATTGCGCTACAACAAGTTTCAAGGCACCTCGAAAAAGTCGGCGAATACTATGCTCATTGGGGGATAAAGATAAATATAGCGAAAAGTAAGGCAATATGCATTAGAAATGCTTCAGGAAAGTGCAAATATAATGTTGTAGAAAGTAAAAATTTAAAGCTAATATTGGACGGTAAGGAAGTCAAATTTGAAGACAGTATCAAATACCTTGGAGTAAATTTTAATAAACTTTTGAAATTTAACAATCACATTTCTTGCAATTTGGGAAAGGCGAATCAGGTGAAAGGAGCTTTTGCATCATTGTTTAATAGTAAATGTTTGCCAGTTAAAACTAAACTTCTTTTATACAAGGTAAGTATAAGACCTCTTCTTCTTTATGCATTTCCTATATGGTTTAGTATTACGAGAACAATGATGAAAAGATTAGAAATTTTCGAGCGTCATATTTTGCGAAGGTGCATAGAGAAGAACTACAAAACTTTGAATAAAAGATTTTCGAATAAATTTATATATGAGAAGGCAAAGTTTGAATCTTCTCTTTTCCGTTTGCATGATCGTATGTGTTCTGTAAACCTTGTTTTTAGTGTTCGTCCAGTTTGCCCTATATAGGTTCGTTTGCAGGTACAGGTAAGTCTGTATACCCCGCTGGAATTAAATTTGTCAGTTGTTTCTGTCGTTGTTCTGAAATAGTGTCTGAGGGTGTGTCCACTTTCTAATGCTGTGAGTATTCCTTCTTTGTGAAAAAGGTTAGTTAATCTGTATATTTCTGGTCCTGTGTAAGGAAAGGTGTGCCGTCGTGTTGTATCGGCTCTCTCCTTGTCTTCTCTCAGCAGTTCTGATGGCTCCTAAGTCAAAAATTAGTAGTTTGTATTATAGAACAAAATTACAGGTACATAATTTAACATTTTACAATTTAAAAGATAGAAACGGATACTGTTTCTTATGGAACGAAAGTGAAGGAGGGTTAGGCTCCGAAGAGTTTTCGAGCATATGGGTGAATTTAATTGAAAAGTTTGTATTGCCGAAAGTGGATTCCTCGGAGACACCTCAAATAATATTTTACAGTGATGGATGTAATTATCAGAATAGAAATTGTGTGATGTCTAATGCTTTGTTATCTACGGCCATAAACCACGTAATTATTATTGAGCAAAAGTTTCTAGAAGTAGGCCATACTCAAATGGAAACTGACTGTATTCATTCCGCCATCGAGCGGGCACTAAAAAATAAAGACATTTATGTTCCTGCAGATTATGTTGAAGTCTGTAAATCAGCTAGGAAAAGACCAAAGCCATACAATGTAAATTACCTAAACAACTCATTTTTTAAAAAAATTGATGCTGTGCAATTCTTCAAAAGTATCCGAACTGGGCGCAACAAAGGTGATGCGAAAGTCACTGATAATCGTACATTACAATATAACCCAAATGGTGAAATACTTTTTAAGTTAAGATATACTGAGGAGTATCAAAAGTTGCCTCAAAGAAAATCATCCCAAATATTTCCCAAATACTTTTCTTAGCTTCCAAACCTCTACGAAAATCGAAGAAAGATCACTGTCAAAAAGTTTGAGGACTTACAACATTTAAAGAGGTCACTTCCCGAAGATTACCGTTCCTTTTATGATAACTTACCTCATGAATAAATTTAAAAATACATAACAGCGAGCTTCTTTAAAGAGCTACGTATTGTACTGTTAGCATTAGTTCTTTTGTTACTATTTTGTTTTCTTAAAACATTTCTTTGTTAAATTCCACTTAGCTACAATTATTTTATTATTCTTAATTTTTAGTGTTATTACATGGATTGTTGTAATAAAACGTACTTTTGAAATTAAAAAAAAAAAACTGCTATATCCACCATAATATTTTAAATCGATGTAAGAAAAGTTGCTAAGTTACAAAATCGGTTATAACTCCATAATTACCATATTTATTTTTATAGGTTGAAGTCATGGATGTAGAATACCATAAAATAAATCAACTATATTTTTGTTTTTCTTCCATAGTTGCAAATATGAAGTTTTTTGTCTCTCCTGTAAAATTTACTGAAAGGGAGTTAGCAGGTTTGCATGTTAAGACGACGACATTTCATTTGATACAAAACATTGAATGGAAAAAATTTAAAAAAATTTTTATTTTTTTAAAAATTTGTCTTATTTTAAACACGCGCTGTGGACGCATTATTGTGTGTAAACGAATGAAACAAAGATACAAACCAGCGAACGACCTTTACGAAGGCACTATGTAAATTTGGTGATAATCCGACGGCGCACGGTGGCTCAAAATCAATTGGCCAAAAATTCATTGGCCAAAAACTATATTTTTACTTGACATAGATTCTTAAAATTATTATGCCATCAGAAAGGAAACAGATCAAAACTTAGGTAGCCGCAAATTTGCTTCAATATTCACAGTAGTAGGCGTGGCATGCTGCTAAATGCAAAGAATATAAGTTAATTTAGAAATAAAAAAAAAATTGTAATATTTGATCTCATATTAATTATGATTTCTTGAAAACTATTATTGATAATGGGCTGCAGTTTTTTTTTTATTATATTGGGTGGACTGTTGTTTCTTACAAATGGTATTTGAGCACCCTGTATAATTTATAGTTGGAGTGTTATGTAATAAATTTTAAACCACCATTTATTCGTAAAATTTCAAGTTTAATAGTGTATAACTTTTAAAGGACAAAAAAGGACAAAAAATCGTAACCACCCAAAGAAAGACAAAAGTGTGTTTAAGCCTATATATACTTTTGTAACCGCCGGACCCCCCCGTAGAACATTTTTTTTTTATTTTAATGAAAATATTAAAAATTTTTACAAACAAAATTCTATCAAATTTTGCTAGAAATCATTCACTGGCGTAAATATAGGTAGCAAAACGTAGGGAGAAAGAGAGGAAAGTTATTAGTGGTATAAATATTTCTTCAAATATTTGGCATCCCTTTAAAAAACTTCCTAGAATTTTTCATGCATTTTTGCACAGATATTTCAAATACCTGCTAATAATTATAGGAGAAGAATATTTTGAAAACAAAAATAAAGAAGATAACACAATTGGAAATAAAAAACAATGTATCTGATTTGGTCAAAATATTGAAAAAACGCTACAAGGAACTTGACTTTAGTAAAAATTAATTTTACAAGCGCTTTGCGAATTGGTTACAAGATGAACTTCGTATCAAGGTGATTTCAGAAACCATATATGAGGAGAGTGGTGGAAGACCATAAAAATCGCTAGAAACTGTAGCGATATATCTAAGAGACGAAAACTGAAGAACGTAAATGAAGAAATCGGATGTGAAAATATTGAAAATAGCTTTCTTCACAAACTGCGATCACAAAAATAATTAACGAAAGTGGATACCATTCAAAAAGGCCTTTCCGCTAGTCCGGAGAGAACAAAAGGGGTCCTTAAAATCTTTCCAACACCAAACGAGGAAGAACAGTTCACAACTGAGGAAGTGGTTGCATTATTTCTGGATTTAAAGTTAACAAAACAACAGTATACTCAACTCAGATAGCGCGAGTTACGTCAAAGACACCTCCGGCTCCACATAAAATAAATGTAGATTGGGAAAAATAGCAAAGAGGTCAATTGACCAACCAAAGTTATGCAATTGACACACTTTGCAAAGTCAGCACTTCTGGCAAGAAAACAAAGCCCCTGAACCTTTTGTCAATAACCTAATTACGCTTCCATAGTGTAAGCAAATATAAATAATTAGTAATAAGCATTTTTAACTAAATAAAACAAAAACAAATTAATCAATAGAATAAGCACTTTTAAGTTAAATAGTTAATTTTAAACCTAAAGTAAAATTGTAACATTTACTCTAAACTCAAACTTAAATAAATAAAGTTTAAAAAATCGCAAAGTTAAAGCTCTATATTTTTTTTTATTAAAAATTCGTATAGTGAATTTAACTCGCGCGTTCGCAAAAGGCTCAAATTTATACCCACTATATTATCACATAACTGCAGCTAAAAAGAAGTGTTATCCTCCAAAGGGATCTATCAAAAGCATACCAATTTCGGCACAGTTACAACTACAAGCTCTACTTGATCATACAGCCTTTCGGCTGTACAATCACTTAAAGGAAGTGAGTTGAAAAAACATGGAAACTGGAATTTAACTCTTTTTTGTAAATAGAGATGCGATGGATCTTCTGGACAAAAACAATATAAACAATTTTCATGTGAAGATATTTCTGACACAGACAGAAGTAATATAGAACAGAATATAAAATATTTACAGGAAATATTCCAGCCAAATGAATAATAATTATAATTTGCATTTAATATTTAAACGAAATAAAGTATAGAAATATTAATATTAAATGTTATTTTACTTATCTAAAATCTATTTGTGACTATAAGTAAATATATAATTAAAGAAAAATTAAGTTACACTGTTTTATTTATAAATTGACCAAAAACTAGGAAATATGTAAACAGTGTTAAGCATAATTTTAAGTGCAGCGCGCTGTACCGACCTTAATAAAACCTAAACTCGATGAAAGCTTAAGATGTTATCTATTGACTAAAAAAAGAATTTCTAAATAATCTTTGTTAGTTAAAAAGTTGCAGAGTTTTGGCCAATGAAATACGATTCTGGGCCACTGTGCGGCGAATCACTTCAAACACTGGCAACCAACGGACACCTATTTTGGGCTTAATTTATATATCTATATATATATATATATATATATATATATATATAGATTACCTTTACCAATCGGATTTATATGTTTGTCGCCAGCCAAAAGAATGATTTCTTTGTGTTCTTTGTAGTTGTGAAACATTTCACGATTATTGCACATGTGCGACGTAGTATCACTATCGCTGTAACATTTATCGTAATTGTATTATAGATGCTAACACGGACATTGCTTGTGAATTCTTATTATCTTTATTTTTTACCCCCGTACTCGCATAATGTCCGGCTTGACGGCACATAAAACATTTTCCTTTAAAATTCTTTATGTATATGATTTTTGTTGCTAAATTTTCTTTTACTGTGAATGCTTGCCGTCTTTGAATTTCTCCTGCTACTTTTTCTTCTCTTCTCGCTTTTGTTCTTCTAAAAGCTTTTGCTTCAACGTAGACAACGAAGGAAGTTCATCACGGCTCTCTATTGCTATGAAAAAGTTGTCAAATTCTTTAGGAAGACTTGACAACAACATAATAACCAACAGCTCCTCCTGAACTATTATACCAACTTCTTCCAACTTTTCACAAACATTAGAAAAATCATTTATGTATTTGTTGAATACGTTACCATTTTCAAACATCTTCAGGTTTACCAATTTCTTATAGAGAGAAACTTTCTGTATAGGTCCTTGAGGCACGTAAGTTTCTTCCAGTTTTCTCCTGGCCTGGTTGAAGTTGTGAAACTACGTATGTCTTGATTTCACACTTGAAAATATGAATGCCAGAGCTTTCACATCGTCCGATTCCCACTTGGAAATAGCAGCTGCATCAATTGGTTTCTTTAATACACCATTAACAAATTTTCATACGCCGCTATAAGTAAAAACGCTCTTCATCTGAAGTGACCAACTATCATAGTTGTTCAAATTTATCGATTTGGACCGCAATAACACTCATTTTTAAAATAATATTTAATTAAAATATTGCGCAGTATCTAATAATAATACCTTAACAATGCCTATTTAGTCAAGTTCCGTGCTACATTCTTTAGGAAAGGGATAGAGAAGAGATGAAACAGGTGCTGAAATTAGAAGGATAGTCGGAAATTAACTGCCGTATAAAGACAGCAATAGCAACCAGTGACTATGCCTTCATCACTAAGCAGCCTCACCGACAGTCAATTTTTATTTTTGTAGTGAAAAAAACCAAGGTCTTCGTTGGGAATCGAACCCACAACCCCCACACTGACAAGCTAGTACACTACCTGCTAGCCTACAGGGCACCTATTGGCGGTCCTGCCTCTCTTGTGACCTGGTTGTTCAACCCATAATTGTGGAAGTCTCTTACAACACTTTAAATCTATAAAACCGTAAATTTATGAATCGTAAAAACATTATGAATTGTTGGATCTGTTATACGATACTCCTTCTTAATATTTTTTAAACTGCAGGTAAATCACATTTCTTTTTTGCAGTTTTAAGCAAAGTATATATATTTTATATTGCTATTTTCGGTCCTAACTGGCTGGTTTGTAGTCGAAGGCGAGCGCTTTCGATGCGAATGCGTTATTCTCAAGCCGCGTTATTTGTACTGGTGAGTCAGTGTTGGCGTTCAGGCAGTTATGTTGTTAGGTTCGTATCGTATTCAGGTAAGCAGAATGCCAGCCACCTGTCATTTGTATGCAAAGTGAATTTGTCGATACCTCTGTCTTTTATTATTATCTAGGTACGTGTGTCCGTCTGAGGGTTTGCATGAGTAGTTTTAATGGTGTGAAAATTGTGTCTGAGGTCGTGTTTACCTGTTTGTTTATAATGTCATTCTTGAACGTTTTTGTTTGGTAGATTGCCATGTTTTCAAGAATGTCTAATCTTCGTCCTATTTTGCTAGGATGTAGTAATGTCATACATTCATCTATTTCCCTTGGTGTGTGTCCGTGAGTGTGAAGGTGTAGTAATGCAAAGTTAGAATCTTCTCTTTTCTTGAAAATATGGAAATCTACAAAACAAAAACCGAAAATAGCAATATTATCTCATTTACTGGCGGAGGAGAAATAAACAACTTAATATATATATATATATATTTACTTTGTTAAATAAAGATTATTAGTTAAGTTAAACTCCAACCGTAGAGTTTATATATTATTCACTTTTAAATATATATTTTTATAATTTCATAATAAATTGTATGACAATATATTTGCTGTCAATGTCTTCATGACTCCAATTAACTAAATTATTGCTTTGCATTTGATGTTGACATTTCCTTATTTTACTATTTTATGTATTTTACTATTTTAGCAAAACAGCATTATCTTCACATTGTTCTAAATATAACCACTGTCCTAAGTTTGGAAATGTTTCAATGTAAAATTTAGAAAAGGACTATTAACGTTGCACAGTGTCGTGACTTCATATAACGAGTGGCCATAAATAGAAAATGTTATTGTAAAGAGCTGAAATTTGGCACATATATTTAGGTTGGCAAAACGTAACAAAATTGAAAAAAAAATCGGAGCAAGGATTCATGTATTTTCCCTATATCCTGAAATTTAAAAGTGTCATTAAAGTTAGAAAAAATGTTAACTTTATGAAATTATGTTAACAGTAATTGGATGTGATATTTTTAATGATTTGACCAAATTTGAATCAATTCAGATAAGGCCCATCCACGTTAGGCTAAAAAATTTTTTTTTTCAAAAAATTAAAAAAAAAATTAAAAGTTAGTTTAAATTTTTTTA
Organism: Trichopoda pennipes; assembly: GCA_030448955.1. Taxonomy (NCBI): domain Eukaryota; kingdom Metazoa; phylum Arthropoda; class Insecta; order Diptera; family Tachinidae; genus Trichopoda; species Trichopoda pennipes. The sequence continues at coordinate 3,319,279 of JASKUP010000010.1, read as the reverse complement.
AATTAATTCCATTCAAATAGATAAATGGACGCCCTCACCTTCAATATTTCCTTAAACTTAACTATATACATATATATGTATGTATCTATGTAGAATATATTCGAGATTTTACTTATTTTTTACTTATTAAGTAATATTTTTCATGATATTAAATTTGGAGTAGTGAAACAATAAATTTAAATTTTGTGAAAACAAATCATAAATTTTTATTTCATAAATATCTAAAAATAATTAACAGATTTATTATAACTTTACGATTCGCTTAAACTATACGTATCTTCACTATGCAGTGATACAGTTTCAAACGATATATCTTTTATATTATAAGTTATATAGTAACATCTTTAATGGGAGCTTATACCCAATGTGCAGTAAACACTCAAAAGACACTCAGAAGGTCTACCACAACTTGGCTAGTACTAGAGTTCTAGATAGCAAAAGCGAAAAATAATAAAAACTATTAAAACACTCACAATAACTCACAGTAACTAATTAAAAAAAAATACAAAAGTCACACAAATTTATTCCGTGTATTGGCAAATCGGTATTTAGCCAGTCACAGAATTTACACTCGAATTTTGAATTAAATAAAAATTTGTTGAACGTCTTTCGCTTCCAAAGATTTTCCTATTCGAGCTTCACAATTCCTGATAAATTTTTAACTACATCCTTGCTTTCCTTTAACTTAATCTAAGAATTAAAAAAGTCTCGTATTTTCATTTGAGTCGACACTAAAAATTTAACAATTTCTTAAATTGGCGCACTTAAGCGCAGCTAAATTTTAGAAAAAAATTATCTTAAGTCTAGGTATCATATGTCTAAATGCGAGGTCATGTGGATGGTAGGTAGTGTTCGTCGTAGTTGGTTTTCTATATATGTTAGACAGACAGATCCTCATGTTAATTTGATGTCTAGCTAACGCAAGTGTCTGTCTTATATATTTTCCATTGTGTATGCAATGCTGTTATGGACTGTGTTTAAGTCTGTTAGTATTCGTCCGGCGTTGTCTCGTGCAGCGGTGCATATGATGTCATTTATGTATCTATAGCAATTAGTCTTTGTATGTTTTTCCGTGTAGTATTTCGAAATGTTGCGTGAAAATTCGTTCAAGTATTGAATACAGTGCCAATTCTCTAACGTAAATTACTAGTTGTTACTTACCGACCGATTGGTGGCAGCATAAAAGCGTAAAGATAAAAAAGATAAAGCATTATTTGGGTACTAAATACAAAGGCCACAATAGAATTAAATATTTATTTAATTCTATTGTGGCCTTTAAAGATTAAAAAATTAAAAAAAACAATGAATTTAACACAATAACTGTTAAAACTTCTTATCACTGTTTATTATTTAAATGAGCAAATATCACTGTTTTTTGTTTAAATGAGCGAATATTATTATCAAAATTCAAACATTGTAAAAACAGGCATTGACACATAAAGAGGCAATATTTTTATGGGAGATATTTTAGAAATGTCTTATTTATGCGAGATTATATTTTTTAAACAATTGTTATTATCGTATTTCAAACATTATAACAAAGCATTTACTCACACAAAAAAAATGATATTTATAAGAAAAAATAACAGATAAGACTTTTCTAAGTGAGATGGCATTTAAAGTAGCCCTAAGATAATAGCTATTTGAAATCCAGGTGAACTGGATTGAAGTGTTTAAAAACAAAAACTACTTTTGCCGAAAAAGTGTCAAGACCAAAACTGATCATGAAATCAGTTGCATGTAAGACAAAAAAAGTTATGATGTTTCAAATATTTTTCATTCGTTAATTGCATCACGGAATTTGAGTTTTAAGGCTGAAATCGATTGAATTAGCTCCGCTAGACTCTGTCCTTAATACAGTCCCACAAAAAATATCTCAGTGGTATTAAATCAAGTGCTGCTCATTGTCGTGGAATTTTGTAATCGGGAAATTTGGTTTGCAACAAATTGATTGTTTCATTGGCTGTGTGACATGTGGCAAAGTCTTGATAAAACGACATGGCAGTGTTATCCACGTCATCAATAATAGACCAAAAATGAGTTGTTAGCATCTCTCGATAGCGTGATCCATTGGTCGTTGCCCCTTTTCCAGCCTCATCTTAAAAAAAACGGCCCATTTACACCGTTGAGTACGCAAAGGTTTCTGAACAATCGCTCTAGGATTTTCGGAAGCCCAAATGCGACAATTTTGCTTGTTGGCATACCCTGACAAGTGAAAATGGGCTTTGTCTAAAAAAATTATTTTTTTAGTCTAAATTCCTAAATGAATTGAGTGAATCAAAGGTGATATGAATGGTCAGTCGACTTCAATTCCTGCACCAGTTGAGTCTTGTAAGGCTGCAAACTCAAAATGTTATGCAAAAATCCGCCATGTGGCGATTTTGGATAACGCCAATCGTTGAGAACGTCGTGGAATTGACAAATTTCGCTCTGCTTCAACACTGTGCCTCAGTTGTAGAACTCGATCGAACACATGTTGGTGTTCGCACATTTTATATCGAGCCTGTCGACTCAACTTAAACGACCAAATTCTTAATAGCGGTCTCAGAAGGATGATCGACGATCGACGCAAGCGCGTACGATAGCAACCGTTTTCAGCATGCTGTATCATGTCGTTGAATTTCCAAAATATTGGAAGGTTGATAATGTAACGCCAATCTCCAAAAAGATTGACCCCTGAAAATTACCCTCCAATTGTAATTAGTTCTGCACTTTCTAAAGTTATGGAAAGTATGATTAAATTTCATTTTGTGATGCACCTAGAGTCCAACGGCATACTTAGCGACCGACAGTATGGTTTCCGTAGGGGGCGCTCTGCTGCCTTTTCTATTAGAACAATGGTAGTGACTCTAGATATTTCCAAGGCGTTTGATACAGTGGAGCCTTGCTGCTTTTGGTGTCGGTGATTATTTCACCAGATTTATATCGATTTTGCTCAGGGATCGCACTATACGAGTTGTTATGGATGTGATTTCATTATATGGGTTCAGGATTAATTCAAGGGTACAGCAAGGCTCCGTTCTTTCTCCTGCCCTATTTTTTATTTTTCTAAACAATCTTCTTTGTAAAACTTTCAACCAAACATACTCTTTCGGAGATAACAGCACCATTTGTTATTCGTATTCATTTAGTAATAGACCGAACCAGTTGGAGGGGAGTTCAAAAAGCCGGAACATGATTGATACGCTCAATCACGATCTCGCAGCGATCACCGAACGGTCGATTTTAATGCCTGTAAGACGCCATGTTGCATGCTTACGCATAGATCTGCGTTCAGAAGTGGTGCCGCACCTGCTACTATGGGTAATATAGGTATTACGAAATCGGAAGCTCTTGATGTTCTTGGCATGAAAATTCTGTGTGATGTTCTATTGACTAAACACATTTTTCAGGTTTCTAAAGAAGCTTTTAAGTGCCTCGGTTTTCTAAAACGGTGTAAGAGATACTTCTATGCTTTTTATACCACCTATATCCGTCCAAAGATGGATTACAACACTCATGTATGGGCCGGCGCCCCAAAGTCCATTTTAGAGTTGGCAAGTCTATTTAGGGCCAAGAGGCTCATTGGGAACGAAAGGGTATCCAACTCAATTGATTCTGTAATGTATCGACTCAATGGAGGTAGTCTTTTACTGTTTTATCGTTGCCGCAAATGTAAGTGCTTTAACGAAATTAGGGAACTTGTTTCCGAAACTCGCACGTTTTTTCGTTTGACTTCATTTAAGGTCGATTGGCCAGTGAATCGCACTACGTATGTGGAATAAACTCCCTCCAGAGGTCTTTCCTGTTACTTTCAATGCATGAAAATTTAAAAATTTAATGTCCACAAACCCGCCCCCCCCCCCCGGGGGCACATTTATGGGTTTTATAGTACGCAACAGCTATCTAGATCTGTACGACTGGGGATATAAAGGGAGCCCAGTCCCCTAAAGACAGGCAGGGAGTCAACTCGAAGCTCTACTTTATTTCCACGGAGATCAGTGAGCCGCAGAGTTCATTATTTGTCTCTTTAGACATTTAATAGTTCTCTAAATGATCACTGAGGTTGGCCCCTATATGGGAGTATCGTGGTGGTTATGGTTTTGCGGCCCCATAACAGTATAATGGTTATTATGGTGGCCAGGATCATCTCACAGATAATGACACGCAAAGTGAATGATCCAGTCCAGTGAGCATGCTAGACATGTGTTCTGGACAGGAGTAGGAAAATCTCCAACTCTTTAGCAAGGTGTGATGGTTTGCAGCCCTGCCCTGGAATCATTAAAGTTGCAACTAGGTGGTTCTGTTGCTTGGAATTATGTCTTCGGCTTCCTAGGACGCCTGTATGACGTTCCAAATTATACAATAGTGGTTTGTCCACCATCTGATTAAGGCTACATAGCCAGGTGCCTATGTTAAACGAATCACACAGTGTCCACAAACCCGACCCCCCGGGGGCACATATATATGTTCTTTGGAGATAGCAACAACTTAGACCTGTGCAACTGGAGGAAAAGGGAGCCCAGTCCCCTGAAGTCAGCAGGGGTATAACTGGAAACTCCACTTTATTTTCACGGGAATCAGTAAGCCGCAGAGTTCGTTATTTGTCTCTTTAGACATTTAACTGTTCTCTATCGTGGTGGTTGCGGTTTCGCCGCCCCATATCAGTCCATGGTTCTATGGTGGCCGGGTTTATTTCACCGTTAATAATACCTACCTGGTGAAATGTTCCCAGATCCAGTGAGCATGCTAGACATGTGTTCTGGACAGGAGTTGGAAAGTCTCCAACTCTTAAGCAAGAAGTGATGATTTGCAGCCCTGCTCTGGAATCATCGAAGTTGCAACTAGAAAGTTCTGTTGTATATAATTATAGCTTCGGCTTCCTAGGACGAGCATGACATTCTAAATTATGCAGTGGTTTGATCCACCATCTGATTAAGGCTTCAAAGCCAGGCGCGGATGTAAATCTAATCACACGTTGTCCACAAACCCTACTTCTTCTTTCCTCCTCCCCATAACAATGCACTGCATGCGTAGCTGGTCCGAACGAAAAAACAACTACTGGTTTTTATTTTCCAATACCAAAACTGAAAACAACGAAGCCTTTATTAAAAGGAATAAACGTTACAATACTAATTATTTTACGAAAAGATAAGTTTACTTTAAATTATAAGACACGCTATTCCTTTTGGCTACTTAAGAAGTGTTTAAAAGTGGACCTTTGTAAGGTATTTTTACAAATGCATATTTATAATAAACTGGCTGTACGACCCGGCTTCGCTCGGAAGCTATTTGCTAATGCTTAATATTTCATATGGAGTTAGAAAAAAAATTTCAGTACAACGAAGAAACGACAGAAATTTGTCTCAATTTGTTGTTTAAACAAAGGTCATTTGAGGTCATTTATTAAAAAATAAACAAATAAAAAAGGTAAGCATTTAGTTCATTTTAAATCGTGATAGTTATATGTTTATGGCGTGCTACAATAAACCTTAAAAGGCCCGCTGAGTACAAGCCACCTCTATGTAATATCAGTGGAGATTGGGCAAGAAGGGACGCTGAAAAAGGCGACTTATTTGTCGATTACTTGAAAGATGTATTCACCCCACACATATGTACTGATGATGTTAATTTGCCGAGCGTAGTTGCATTACCCCCTCGACCCTTAAAGTTTGGGTTGCGTGAGGTACAAAAGTTAATCTCTGAAGTAAATCCGAAAAAAGCTCCTGTTATGGACGGCATAAGTAACAAAATGTTGAAGGAGCTCCCCAGTATTGCAGTCAGAATCATGCTATTAATTTTTAATGCCATTTTACGGCTTAAATACTATCCTGACCACTGGAAGATTTCTAAAGTTAAAATGATTCCAAAATCGGGTAAAGACCTAACCAAAACCGAGTCATATAGGCCCATAGGTCTCTTACCAACTATTTCAAAAGTCTTCAAAAAGCTGCTTATGGATAAATTGTCTCCAATGCTAAGGGATAGTGGGTGTATCCCAAACCATCAATTTAGTTTTAGAAGTAGACATAGCACAATTGAACAAACCCATAGATTGGTTCAGGTGATAAGAAGGACTTTTGAAGAGAAGAGGTATTGTTCAGCTATTTTTATTGATGTTTCTCCGGCTTTTGACAAAGTTTGGCATGAAGGTCTATTTCTGAAACTCGCCGTTCACTTGCCTTGTAATATAAGCAACCTATTAAAAAGTTACATAATTGGACGAACATTTTCTGTTGTTGAAGGAGACTTCGTTAATGTATCCAAACCAATTTCCTCAGGCGTACCACAAGGTAGCATTCTTGGACCAGTTTTATATTTGATATATACCTGCGATATGCCTGTAAGTGAAACTGTACACACTTCTACGTTTGCTGATGATACAGCGTGTCTAAGTTCGCATGAAAACTCCTATCAAGCCTCCATAAATCTTCAGCAACATATAACTCAGTTGGAGTTGTGGTTAAAATTATGGAGAATTAAAGTGAACGTTCAAAAGTGCATTCATGTGACCTTCACCATGCGAAGAGATAATTGTTCATCCGTTCGAATCAATAATCACATTGTTCCTCACCATACTTATGTGAGATATCTTGGTATACATCTTGATCGTCGCCTTACATGGAAACATCATATTGACTCAAAGCTAACACAAATGAAACTTAAGCTAACACAACTGCATTGGCTCATTGGCAGGAACTCGAAACTTAGCCTAGATTGTAAACTTCTAATTTACGAAAGTATTTTGAAACCAATATGGTCTTACGGAATCCAACTTTGGGGCACTGCCTCAGCTTCAAATGTGGATAGAATTCAACGTGGACAGAATAAAATTTTACGGTTAATAACTTCCGCTCCATGGTACATCAGAAATTCAAAGATACATTGTGATTTAGACATACCGCTGGTGACTACAGAAATCATCAAATACGCAGGCAAATACTTAATGAAGCTTGAAGACCATCCTTATCCCCTTGCTCGCAATATCTTGGATTATAGTGGACATAGCCGATGCTACAGACGATACATCTTAGAAATATTTGCTTTGTTTTTTTTTTATGACAATTTTCTTTTTTACCCAAAAGGTTAGGCCTGACATGGTCAAGACTAATGTAACTTTTTTTAGAATTTAAGATTTTAATACTTATTGTTAGTTCTTTTCGTTAAGATACAATAAATAATTATTGAGAGTTAAAAAAAAAATCGTGATAGTAAACAATATTCTTTGTTTTTCTGTTGGGAGAAAAAAAACAGAGCTGACGGTGTACCAACTCTCGAGCATGCAACATACAATTGCCCGTGGGAAAAACATTGGGATTCTAGGTTTGACCCACAAACTTTTAGGGATTTGTTAATCGTCATTGCGAATGCAAGGCGAACGGGAAATTGGATATGTTAAAACTTAAATGGTAAATCACTTGGCATGATAGGTATCCTTGGAATAAGCAGATCTTCACCTACAAACTTTCTAATAATTATTACTGCGTTAGTCGCGTTTGGCTATTACCGCTTCAACCTTAAGCTGTAAGTTACGTGGTGAACTGAGGAACTCTACGGGGTAGTTAACAAGATTATTAGGATCGGTAATGGAATGGAATCAATCGATTTATACGAATACAATTCGCCATTAATTAAGCTTTGGATTTTTAAATTTATTTCATCAACGTATTTGTTTTTTGCAGCTAAAATGGCTCTTTCACTTTCACCAAGGGTAATCGCTGTAATTTTGTTCAATATGTGGGAACACTTTTGCAATTAGTTCGTCTTTAGACGTTGTGAATTTGCAAAAGCTCATTGAAGCGAAGCCGAGTCGTACAGCTGGTATTTATAGAATAGATAGATATACTTAGATAAAGATAATCATTCAAATTTTATGAAATGTTGTTGACTGCTAACAAAATCGTTCGAAGTTGAGATTTTATTTTTTACTTTAGCAATAAAATTTTAGAACAAAAGAATTGTGATTTTGCATTTTTTAGGTTATAAGCGATATACAAGTTAACTCAACCCAAATTGCAAACTCAAATCGCTGAGTTAGCCATTTCGCAATTACATTTTCTTTTTGTTAAAATTATTAAAATTAAACTATTATTCCAATATTAGCAATTTACCATCATTTCCTTATTGATTTCGCAATTCTTTTCTTTCAATTGAAAATTTGTAATCTATTTCTTTAATAGTAAAAAACTTACTTTCTGTCTGCGATTATCACGCCACTTTTGTTAATTAGGTTAAGAAAGTTAATATATTTATAATATAACTGAGTTATAATTATAACTGAGTTTTTTATTTGCAGATTCAATAAACGGAGTCGCAAGCTCCCTTAAAAAAATAAGTTGAATTGTTTTTTTTTTTAAGTTTTATAAGATATAAAACTTTAACTTACTAATTATTTTTTAACTTCAAAGTGAAGTGTAATTATCGGTGACTTAATATTTTTAAACCCTCACTATCCAATATTTTTTCTCTTATTAAAAAAATTAATAATTTTTAAAATTATGTGAATCAAATCGCACGAAAAATATTAAATCACGGATAATGTGCATATATGTACGTGCATATGTATGTAGAATGTATATTCAAGCTTTCACTTTTAATATTATCCAACACGTCTAAATTAAATCACTGAGCTCTGTTTAGGAACACGTAGGCTAAGTAAAAAAAAAATGGGCAATGAAAACGATTTATTTATGTTTTCACTAATGTGATTTAAAACTTAGTATATTGAAAAGTGAAAAGAAAAACATTTATAAAAAAATTAAGACTTTTTCGAAAAAACTCATGTACTTAGAGTGTGTTAAAAACTTTAGTTCTTTGAGTTGCTCTTTAAAGCTTCTCATGCGAAGAAAAATTACTTCGAAAAAAAGTCTGGTTATTGAAAACGTATCATGTTCGTTGGACTAATTTTTTTTTTGTAACACAAACCATCTCCTGAAAATTTCGAATGGAATAAAAAAAAATCTGCCAATTCGCTTCAGCCGTTCTCAAGACATTACATTACATACGTGGACCATTAAATTTATATATATATATATATATATATATAAATATATATATATATAAATAATCACATCTGTAATGCAAAAGTTTAAATAATCAATAAACCCAAATTATGTGAAGTACAATAAAATACTTGTGGAACACTGGATTTTTTTAAAGTTCCTATAAATAAAATATTTAATGTTTTTGTTTTTTTTTTTTAGACAGAAATGGAAATTATATTTTCATATGTTTATGTATTTTACACAATAAAAACAAGTAAACAAGTTTTGTGAAATACTTAATAGTTATAAACATATGCCCTATTCAAGTTGAGCTTGTAGTTTCATAATCTCTTCTTTTTCAGATTTGATTTTTTCATTCTGTTCCTTTACAATAGCTTGTATTTGGTTTAAATAGCTTAGGAGGTGTGAATATCTTTCTTGGTTCTTTTTTATATCATCTTGTAACCATTGGCTATCGGCCTTTAAAATCAGTATTATATATTTTTGATCGTCCAAAAGCTTTGTAAGTGCTTCGCTTCCCTTCTTCATTGCTTCCTCTGGTGTTATAGTCTTTGAATTTGCATTAAGAAATTGCTCGTCAAATAGAGCTTGGTCGAATGTATTTGCAGGAGCACTTAAAACTCCTGAGTGAAACGCCGTTGCCATCACAACACACACAAAAAATTGTGGAGAAATATTCATTTTTTTACTTTTCTGTTCGTTACCGTCGACTGAATTCAACTGTGACTGCTTCTCAACAATATTCCTCCATTTATAACAAAGCCAAGGCTCTTCTTTTTCTACTTTTGTATTTTTAAATAAAAACAAATAAGTATTTAATATTTAGTTCTTTTTATCTAGAAACTGAATCTATAAAAACTTTAAGGCGGTTACATTTTTTATCTTTCCTTATACTTTATGTGTTAAACAATATAATAAAAAATATTCTTAGCAATAGCAATTAAGATTTTCTACATTAAATGTGTTTTTATTCTTTATTTTGCAGCATTTAGAGGATATAAATTTTTAACAAAAATAAAATCTTAAGCAACCAATATAATAATTTGATAAAGAAATCATTTCTACTTAAGTAAGATTAACTTTTTATCTCTAAGAGCAAATATTATTTGTTATATATTTTAATATTTAAGAATTTCATACAAATTGTTCGCCTATTTAAAGTGGTGTTGGAACATAAAAGCGCCACATTCAAATTTAAAAATTGGTGAAATTAACAACCGATAATTTTATTAAGAGGTGGGAGAATGAAGCGTTTATCAGTTTTTCTAGTTTTGCTTATGTTGGCTGTGGCGTTTGGCAAAATCGACTTGCAAGAGGCAAAAGATCAAGCACTGAAAAATGCAAAGGATATTCGGATACTGCGAGAAGTAAAACAAAAAATAGAGAAAGAAAGGAATCATTTACTTAAAAAAATAGACGACGTGGACACAAATATAATAAAACTTCATCGTATCATGGCAGCCAATAATGAAACCTTGGCAAATGGAGAAATTATAAAACAGAAATTGTTGGAGTTGATATCTCTCAAAGCAAAAAACTATGCTTAAATTCTAAAAACTTCACCCTTAATTTTGAGGTCACAATTAGTTTAATTTAATTTTGATTGTCAATCTTTTGCTGCTACCCAACATCCAAAAAAATAAAAAGAAAGTAACTTTGCCTTATGTTTGTGTTAACTTTTCGTACAGAAATGACTGCAACAAAATAAAATTAAAAATTATGACGTCAAACTGGAATAACATGATCAGAAAATCAAATTAAAATAATAAATGAATAAAAATGTAAAAAATAAAAAGTCAATTTTTATTAAAAGAATTATGAGTACTCAACTATAATTTAATTTTTGATAACAATGGGATGATCCCACACTGTTACCCCAGCCAAATGTATTATCTCTTTTATTAAAGAGAGTTCGAATTCGAACGAGCTAAAAACTTCATATTTTATATGATTTAACAAATTTTGACAAATTATTCTTTTTCGAATGATCGCCACAGTGAATTGTTACTTCTTGAGTGCATTTATTTCATACCAAAATTAGTTGAATTTACTAATAAATGGCATTCCTTAGACATCTTCAAGGAATGACTTATTTTACTAAGTACTAAGAAGTGAACAAAATAGGAAGAAAACGCAAACTCAATAAGTCTGCTGGTTATTTCTATTTTTTTTTAAGTAAAATTAAGTGAAAGAGCGATTTTCTGCTAGATTACAGTTTTCCTTAAAGCATTAATAGCGTTGCTTATAAACTCAATATTTTCAGCTCAGCATTTCAACGGTTATTATTATTTTTCTAATAAAACTCGAAAGTTAAGAAAACAAATTAAATGGAATTAAATCCGTTCACTTTAGAAAAATAATGTGTTCTAATGAAAGTATTCACTGCACTGGTTTAGATACATCTAACGGCATATGTTTCACTACTTCCGGCCCTAAAGCCTATAATAACTTGTATAAAGCGGTTTTTCTCTTCCTAGTGCCTTCATTATGAAGCGTTGGGGTCGCAAAGTCAACATCAGTGAAGAATGCAGTTAACAGTCACAGATGTTATGAGAAAAGTTACTGAAGCAAAGCCTGAAAAATGTGAGTGCTTAGCCTTTAATAAGATAGAGGTAGCGAAAAACCTTTAATTATGACGAAGTTGCTTATGCCGTAATAAAGATTGTGAATACGTGACTGTGGTACGCGGTCTTTGCAAGTCAGCTTAATGATCGGATACCTGCTCCACAAGGCAGGGTTCCCATTAGCTTGGGAAATACAAGCGAGCAATCGTAAGTTATAGAACGAAATAGATGTTTTACGTAAATTGATCACTTATTCAACATCTAAAATTTTGTAATTTTTTACTTCTACAACTATTTCTGAGGATGAATAATTTTAATTTTGTTTGGAGTAAAACGTGTACGATGGGGAGAGGTTTCTCCACCGGCAGCAAAACATAGCGCAATTAGGTTTTATCTATATTTCTGCTGAAAGGTTTTTCGGACAGTAATCTCCTCAACTTAATAATTTCCTCAATTTAAAAATGACTTCATTTTCAAATTATATACATGTATATGCCCACAAGGGACCCACTGTTGTTATTGTTGTTGTAATATTCGATTCTCACCTCCAATGAAACAGTATTAAATTGTTACTGCAATAATAAGAATAATAAATTGCATTTCTTTCCATAACAACAATATGCGAGTTAAGAGATTCTAAACGGTTCGATTTTAAAAATATATTAAGCCGCATCAACTCGCTGCTTCATTTGAATAAAACACTTTAATTTTAATTATTAATAGAACATAATACTCAGGGGATGACGCCTACCTATGCAATGCATTGTGCCAGAACTAGGAAATTAGATTACGGGAAGAAGGAAAATTATGCTGACTTGGACCATCTTCGTCCGTTTGCAGTGTCAGGGCCGCTGTTAACTTGCTTGTGAGAAAATTATGTTAAATTACAGTGGGTCTGGTTAAGCAAAAAGGTTAACAATTTGCAATAGTTAAAATTAATAGGTTTAAATATTGATAATACGGTGATCTAATATTTTGTTTCTTTATAAACCCACAAACGTCTATTAATCAAAAGTTTTATTTTATCTAGAGGGTGAGCAAATTTGAGGTTACGAAGTAAATCGGCTTAAAACACAGACTTTTTTGTGAAAATTTCGGTTTGTTTTTATATCAGTCAATTTAAAGTAAAAATATGGAAATTAATAATGAAATATAATGCCAGACAAATGTTCAAACTTTAGCTCGTCGGCAGACGTCCGATGTTTTACAAAATTTAAAACACATTTTACAACAAAGCTTTGCTTATCTCGTCAATGCTCTGCCGTATTTCATCTTTTGAAAGGTCAGCTGTTTGTGGGTTATTCATATGAGACCGGCAAATTTTCCATGCAGTAACTTTATTGTTTAGGTCGTATGGCTGGCGATACCGTTTGCCTAAAACCAAAGACCACTGTTGTAGTGTTTATCAATGACTTTTTAGTCTGGTATTCAACTTCCTCTACTAGAGAACTTAATGTGGCGCATCATTACTATAAAATATTTATGTAAACTTATACATTTCTATAAATAATATATTAAACTTATAACTATTATATTTGGCATATACTACAACTGATGTTAACATTAGCCAATTGGGTCACAGAAAATTGGTTATCGTGGTTTAGTAGTGTAAAGAATTCACCATGATAGTGCTTTCTTCCTCATTTTCGAAATATGGATAAAGTATGTAACATTAATCAGAAAATTGAATTATTTGTATTTTTTATATTTATAATCAATGTATTTCGGCCGCCTTAAAATATAATGGATTTGCGTCTCCGTTCCACGGTACACGTGTACCGAAAGGCCACCAGCTGGCCGGCGTAAATAATCAAGGTGAACGGATCATCATGAAATTATATGCGCAACGCTATGACAGTTTATGCTGAGGAATTTTTTAAAATATACAACTTTCCAAAAATGTTGATGCATCGTAATATGGCTGGACCCTGTGTTAATTGTCCTACATTATGTTGCTACATTATTAATATCGTTCTATATTCTTTTATGGCATAGCTGAAAAAGCGCAGTGGTCACGTTTTCCAAAATTTTAAATTACAAGAAGTTTAAGGCGAAATAGTCACGCAAAAGTACAAGTTGATTGGCATTTCCAGCTTGCATCATTCATCATTTTCCACGATTTGTGTTCTATACAAAGTAGAGCGACAAACGATGCATTTTTGTCAGTGAATTGGCTCGGTAGCTGGTTATTGCACACATGACGAAACTCGAGACTAATCTATTTATATGGTTGTGTGCAATAATTAGCTACCGAGCGAATTCAACTCATATATATATATATATATATATATATATATATATATGATTGTATGCATAATCCTGTGTATTTCCATATGTAGTAATTAAATTTTAATTGTTTCATTAGGGGATGGACTTTTTCCCTTTCCACATCAAATTCGGCACAGCTACAAACACACACACGGTACAGCTTCTACTTCGATAAAACAACATACAACTTAATATTATTGAAACAGAGCTCACAGACTTATAAACCTTAAAGAATATTCATGCAACTATATAATTAGTCTTTGCAATGTATTGTACATATAAGTATGTATGTAATGAATTAAATTATTTCGAACACATTATATCTGATATTATTTTTATAAATCGCGCCCAACATTGGAGGATTAAGCGAAGTACTTATGCTTATATTTAGGTTTTCCTAATTGTGTACCAAACGGTGAGATCGAATTTGTTCTACCTGACTTTTGAAAAGTTTTTCATATTCTCTCATTCTTATTCTTACTTTTTGCCTAATGACAATATGACTTTAGCTCTTCCACTATTTTGTTTAGTAAATTTACAATTTTACAATGAATAATGCAGGTGGAAGCTTCATTAGAAAAATTTTAAATTTGTTTTAGAAAATGCAAAACTAATTCATTTAGTAAAGAACACCATTAAAAATATTTGAAACATCACTATTTTTCTGTCTTACATGCAACTGGTTTCCTGATCAGTTGGTCTTAACACTTCTTCGGCAAAAGTAGTTTTTGTTTTTAAACACTTCAACCAAATACATATACAGTTCACTTGGATTTCAAGTATCTAATATCTTAGGGCTACTTAAAATGCCATCTCACATAGAAAAGTCTTATCTGTTATTTTTTCTTATATAAATATAATTAATTAATTAAATACAATTATTTTGTGTGCGTCCATGCTTTTTTATAATGTTTGAAATACGATAATAACAATTGCTTAAAAAATATCATCTCGCATAAATAAGACATTTCTAAAATGTCTCCCATAAAATATTGCCTTCTTATGCGTCTATTGATAATATTATTTGCTCATTTAAATTAAAAACAGTGATAAGAACTTTTAGTAATTAAAGTGTTAAATTAATTGTTTTTTTTTAATTTTATAATCATTATATTTATTAAATTCTATTGTGGCTTTTGTTTTTAGTACCGAAATGACATTTGTTTTTTTTATCTTAAACCTTGTATGTTGCCATCAAGCGTTCAATAAGTAACAACTAGTAATTTACGTTAGAAAATTGGGACTGTACTCAAGACTTGAACGAGTTTTCACGCAACATTTCAAAATACTACACGGAACAACATAAAAAGACTAATTACTATAGATACGTAAAAGTCATCATTTGCATCCCTGCACAAGGCAACACCGAACAAATACTAACAGACTTAAACACAGTCCATAATAGGATTACATACACAATGGAAAAAATATAAAAAAGACACTTGCATTATCTAGACTTCACAATAACATGAGAATCAGACAGACGTCTGTCTAACATATATAGAAAACCAACTGCGACGAACACTACCATCCACATGACCTCGCATTTAGACATATGATACCTAGACTTAAGATAATCTTCTCCTGTGTAAATGAACGTATGTCCTTATGTTGTATCAGCTATCTCGTTGTCTTCATAATTCCTGTTTTAGAACTGTATTGTCTAAACCAGTGATGGGCGAACTACGGCTCGTGCTTACGGAGCGTTTTTCAAAAAAAAAAAATAATCACCTATTAAAAAATTATGCCCAAAAAATAAATTTGCATTATGTTTTAAAAAAGATATAAATTGACAATTTTAGCAGAAAAATGCGATGTTTTCTTATTATATTGTATCCAACCTGCGTAGTTTTCTAGGAAATATTGTACACACAAGAGAACAACAAATTTCTAATGCAATATTCCAAGCAGAAATATAAACATCATAAAACACTAACTACTACTATAGAAAACTGAACGTACAACATAACAACAACTATTATATTTGAGATTTAGAAGATTCTTGAATATTCGAGACAACATGCGCAACAAATATAAAAGGGCCAGCGATAGATTAATCAGCAATCAGTAAAAGTGTAAATCTCGTGACGTAAAGAATAAATTGTGAAGTAAAATTATAAAGTTGCCAACGTACAGTTTTATTTGTGTAATTAAAATAATAAAGTGTATTGTAGTGAACATGTGTGAACAACATATGTCACAATAATTTGGTAAACTAACCCAAATATTCCAATGTACAAGGCCACACATGAGAACTTAAAACCTTCTCATATGTCGGCAATAAATAACAATACACTCGACTAACAGCATACTTAAGTGTGACTCACATTTTTTGCAATAAATAAACAATGCTTTTATGTGACCCACAACGGGTATCCGATAACTTTTCAAATACATCATAACGGAACTGACACCCTCTCAGTTGACAGAGACAATGACACACATATTCACTGCACTAAACTGATAGTATATAAGAGAAGAACAAATGTAAATAAACAATCAATATTATTATTAATCTTGCATGGGCAAATGTTTTTTAAAAATCAAAGAAGTGTCCAGCGATCCTGCACGTTAGCTGGTCACATTGTTGCCTGTAAAATAGCAAAAAGTCTCAAAACGTTTTCTGAAGGAGAATTTATTAAGGATGTGTTAATTAGCATTGGGAAAGTATCATGCCCAGAAAAGGTACAAGATTTCGAATCTATAGGGCTGTCACGTAGAACGGTCACAAAAAGAATTGAAGCGATTTCTTCTAATTTAACCAATCAACTCGATGGACGTTTTAAAAAAGTTTAAGTATTTTTCAGTCATTATGGACGAGAGTGTTGACAGCAGTGATACAGCCCAACTTCTAATTTTTATCAGAGGAGTCGACGAAAACTTTGTAATAACCGAAGAACTTGCTTGTTTGAGATCTTTGAAAGGAAAGACGACAAGAAAAATAATTTGTGATGAATTTAGAGAGGGGATGGCATCTCTTAATGCCCCAATTTCCAAATTAATTAATTTAACAACTGATGGAGTACCTAACATGGTGGGAAAAAATACGGGGTTTGCAGGAGTTTATAAAAGTCAGAGTCCTGAAAGCGAAACAATTTTTTTACATTGTAAAATCCACCAAGATGTTCTTTGCAAGGCTGCCTTGGATATTAACCACGTACTTAATATTATTTTGAAATTAATTAATACCATTTGAGCCCGTGGTTTGTTACATTGACAATTTCAAGGATTTTTATCGGAAGTTGATGCAAAACTTTCAGATGTACTTTATTACACAAAGATCAGGTGGCTGAGTTGTGGGCATGCCTTCTCGAGAGTTTAGAGTCTTCTCGAAGAAATTAAAGTTTTCCTAAAAACCAAAACTGAAATTTGAGATGAGTGGGAAATATTGGAGGATAAGAATTGGTGCATCGAGTTTGCTTTTTTCACCGATTTACTCGAGCACTATAATAAACTGAATAACAAGTTACAGGGAAGAAATCAATTTATAGATGAAACTTGGGGCAGTTTGAGGTCTTTTAAAACTCAATTGTTTATATTTTCTAAATGTTTGGGAAAAAATGATTTGACTCATTTTTCAAGACTTAATTCTTTGAGGCCTGTGAGTGAAGAGTAGTTAAAAGTCTTTTCACAATCTTTATTAAAACTGCATTCAGAATTTGAGGCCAGATTTGCTGACTTTAAAAAAGTCCAAACATGTTTAGATAAATTGTCAATGCCTTTTAATGTTAATCCTGAGAATGTTCCGTCTGATCTACAATTGGAAATTATAGAATTGCAATGTAATAATAATTTAAAATAACTATTTTTAAATACAGATAAGCTTAATTTTTATAAATCCTTGCCAAAAGATGAATTTCCAAAGCCAATTAATCATGCGCAGAAAATTATGGCAATGTTTGCTTCCTCATAATTATGTGAACAGGCCTTTTCAGTAATGAAATGCAGAAAAAATTCAATAAGAAACCGATTGTCAGACGAGAGTCTATTTAATTTATTAAAAGTCGCATCCTCCCAGCTGGAACAAGATTTTGAGGAAATTATGTCAAGTCAGAAACAGATCCATGCTTCCCATACAACTGGAAAATCTTAAAATCATAATAAACCGTATCTTATAAAATTTTTATGTTGTTTTAAAATATTACGTAATATAACTAATAAATATACAGCTTAAACCGAACTTTTAATTGAACAGCAACCCCATAATTTCTTAATGAATGACCTTCTATTTGTTTTTTTTTTAATTTAATGGCCCGCCGCAAGATTTTTTTTAATTTATTGGCCCCCAACCCAAAAAGTTCGCCCATCACTGATCTAGATGCATCGATCTGCCAACTCATTAAGCTCGTGGATATGAAAAGTCAGGAAAAAAACACGCAGAAATCAACTGCGTTAGCAAAAATTAAAGTAACAATAATAACACTTTCAACTATAATAGTGAAATAGATTTAGAAAACAGAGGAAGATTCAAAAAACGGTCAACTCAATTTATCTAATTGGAGTATTTTTTTTTTATTAAAATAATAAAATTACCATCGAATTTTATAACTTATTCTAGTCAAAAAAGAAATATATTCAGACAAATAAAACTTATAAATTAAACTAACAGACCTGGCAAACTTCGTATCGCCTAACAGTCGATACTCTGTTTTTTTAATACTTTTTCTATCCCGCAAACGCTAAGCGTTTGGCATGCGACTTGTTAATTGTCATTGCGAACGCAAGACGAACCGGAAATTGCATTCGTTTGAAGTCAAACGGAAGATCAGTCGGAATCATTGGTATTCGAGGAATACATATATTTTCACCTGCGTACTTTCCGTTAACAATGGTTGCCTCAATCAAATTCGGCATAAGTCTTTTCACCGCAAGTCGAATACCATTACAAAGTCGCCTTGGATTCAAATTACGCAACATCATAATAACTGAACTGACTATGAGTTGCAAGTTATGTGGTGGAAATTCTGGTAACTCCAGAGAGTTCAAAAACTGCATAATCAGGATTTGTTATGGAATCGACGGATTTGTATGTCACCAAATCGCCATCGATTTTTAATTGAATAGTGAAATTCAGTGCATGTACAACATCATTATTCTTTGGGGCGAGAATTGCTCGTTTACTTAACCCAGCATAATTCTGACAATTCTCACTAATTTTTGGGAAAACATTTTCAATAAGAGCTAATTGAGAGTCTACAAATCGGCAAAAGTCGTTGGTAAGAGTAATTAATCCAGCTGTCGCATCAACTGGGACTTTTCCATTTCCAACAGCTAATTGTTTGGGAAATTTGGCAGCACTTTGATCATTTTAAAGCAGAACTCTCATATTAGTGGTTAGCGATTATGTGCGATAATGCGATACCTTCAGGCAAGCATGAGGAATTACTGGCAACGTCTGCCTGAAACCGCCTGCCAACAATATCATCAAGCCGCCAAAGATGTTGTTATTTCGCCGAAGATCCTTTAGTGTGAAGTTAAATGCTTCAAGTAATTTCTAATGTGCCATTGTGCACTCATACCAAACAATGAGCTTGCATTACATCAAGAATTTTTCCATTGCATGTTGGAGTATTAATTGTGTTTAAATTGAGTGTAGAATGTGCAGTACGACCGCCATCTAGAAGAGTCGCCGCAATTCCAGATGATGCTAACGCCAAAGCTATGTCGCATCTTGATCGAATATGAATGAAATGACAAATGTTTTCCCTGTTCCTCCAGGTGCGTCCAGGAAGAATAGACCACCAGTATTATTGTCCACCGCTTGCATAAATGTTTCGTATATTAGTTTTTGCTTTTCATTCAGCAAAGGCACATTATTTCGAACGAATTTCTGCAATGTATCAACATTGTATTGCAGCTCTCGATTTAATTCTTTGGCCCAATCATTCCTACTTCAATCAGTAGCTTGTTTGCAATAGTCAAGCATTGCTTCTTAGTCAGAATCAATCCTTCATTGTATATTTGATCGGTTATTTGCATGTCGGGATTATTCGTTCGAATGCGCAAGCGATGCGAGATATCTTCACATATGTAGGGAAACATGTGGTGAACTGAACCCGCAAGTGTTAAATCCCAATAAGAATCGTTCTCCAGCAAACCCAATGGTTGACTTGCTTCTCGATATGATTGGCATTGGTGGCCACTCACAGTTTTCAAATGCGCAAATGTTTTTGGTCCACGTACATTTACTAACAGCAGTCGCAAATAAAAACATTCATCATTTCTAGGATGAACAGTATACATGCGACCTAGCGCACGGCGCCATCTACTTAAAATAAAACGTACTTATTTTCGTGAGAGATATTTACACACCACGTACTGGTGCCGTTGTAGTTCATGTTATGTATCAGAGATGGCGCTGTATGTGAAAAATGATTTACCCTATTTTCCTGCTTTTTTCATGAAATTTTTTGAATATTCTTTGCTATAAACTTCACGGAGCCCGAGACCTTTCCAACCAATGCAAAACCGTGGTTCGTGCGTTCTGAAGTTATAGCGTGAGGAAGGAAAACCCGACTTATTTTTATATATATAGAAGATTAACATTTTTTTTTTTTGCTACAGAAATGTTATCCCAAGAAGTGCAAGAAGCAATGAATAAGGAGTCTAGAAACTGTAGGCTATTCCATACTCGTAAAAATTCACGTATTTCTACGAATGAAGATGTAATGCACTATTTGCAAATGCCATCAGATCCTTGTATTAATTCATTTTGAATGAGAATGAAATTCGAAAAATTAGAATACATGATCATCATTTAAAAAATTGTTGATAGAATGAAAGAAATGGGAGGTGGGCGTAATAGTGGGCGAATTTTCTTAATTTTTTTTTTTAACTGGATTTGTCTCAAAAATAACCTGTGCAAAATTTCAGAGCACTGCAATGACTCCTTGTATTTAATGCGGCGTTGTCTCACTGTGTGCCATAGCCCGTTTTTTTTTTGTATTGAAAACAACAAATTTTCATAGCGTAAAACACTGTTTTACTAAGGCTGTTTCATCAGTTAACAGCTTAGTGACTTAATAAAATATAACAATTTAAAAGAAACGACAAATATATTTTATATCAAAGACATTCATAATGTTGCAGAAAGTGCGTTTTGAGAAAGTTTATTAGAATGGAATTTAAAAAAAAAATCATAAATTAACAATGCAATTTGCTTGCACAACAACAATTCTTTAAACTTAAAGCTAATTTAAATATGAGTACTCCCAATTTGTTTCAGTCTTTTTATCTCATTTTTTAATTGTTTAATAAGTAATTTTCTTCTTAAACGAGTTAATCGCCACGACCATAAAATTTGTTCATTTTTGCTGATGATTTCCTTATTTTTTTCAATCAATCTTTCGCTACATTCGATAACATCATTTCGTCGTAAAATTTCTTGTTTCTGCTTAATAAAAGTCTCATTATAAGCCCGTAAGCGTTTTTCCATCTGTCGATTTGTTCCTTTTAAATGATCTTTGGCACTTTGCACCGCCAAAACAAGGCAAAAAGTTAAAATTGTTAAAAGTTTCATTTTTGCGTGTTAATTAACTATTAAACTCAGCTCTGTTTTGAATACGCTATTTATGTTAAACATTTTAACACCATTATTATAGATAGTAAACAATCATTTGTTAAATTAAATCATATGATTGAATGTTTATCTTTTTTTAAACATTTTTTTTTTCAAATATCTGTTTCCTTTTATTTATTTTATTTGAATAAAAAATATTTATACATACATGCACACATGTATACTTGTTTTTAAGCAAATAACGATTGCAGTAGACAATGTTTTCCTCTCAAATCATACCGCTAGAGATCATTATTTGGTCAGCTTTAATGGAAAACAAGACTCAAATTTAATTCAAAATAAAGCTTTCGCAATATCTAAAAGCTGAAGAGTAAAATATAGCACCTAGCCGTTTGGCTCTAATCTGTCGGTGACCTTTTTCCACTGGGTGAAATCCTAAGCGTCTACCAACAGCCACAAGATGCCTAACACACCTCAGGTGGCAATTTCAGAAGCACAGGGAACAGAGCCGTTTCTTCACTCCTTGCTAAGAGTCGTAGCCTATCGAAGATGTTCGTCGCCCTCAGTATAGCGACTTGCAATTGCAATGCAACAGCACATCGGACAAGAATACAGTCATACCTTACTTCGATTTTTGAGTATCAACGACAGGCACCACGTTACTGCCCGAAGTATCTGATCAATAACCAGTACTAATCCTGTGATATGGGTTAAGTAAATCACTGATCGAGTCTCGAGTATCTAATTCTTCCGGTTTCAGGCTCCTGCCACCCTGGGCGACTGGTGCTGCCTTTTAGCCCCAAAAGCACGTGTCATGATGGGGAAGAAATCCATCTTGAACGCATATCCCCTTGGTTGGTGCGGAACACATGACGCTTATAATTGGCAATAGACCACCATTAAAAACTATCGCCAAACCTTAAGCATATGGAAACAATGCAAATGGTGGGATCGAAATATATGGACTATAAAACTCACTATCAGAATATGCATTACCATTTCCAATTTCGTTATGTATCGATATTCATCGTTAAATAATAGTGAAATAAAATAGATAATAATTAGTTAAATAAAATTTGGCTACCAAACAAATTGAAGCAACATTGGAGCAGAACACAATAATCAATACAATTTGTAGAGAAAGTATAATTGAAGGAAATTTGGGGCTCCCAGCTACAGTCCACAATAAAAGACCAATTTTCTTCACCTGGCTTTTAAAGTTGTAACGACACGTTTTTGCGTTATGCTTCGATAAAGCTCGCGGCGTCCAGGGTTTGTTACAAAAAAAAAGTTTGCTTCACTAATAACACAAGAGACACTTTTGTTTTACTAATAAAATTTTTTATTATAATCCACTCTTAAACTAAGTTAAAATTATACTACAGCACTACTGAGCACGCCAACGACGATCAACCGCTTCTTGGCCCTCAAGAGTTTTCGTCTCCACTCTCCGCCGGCTAGCCTACTGCTTCTCACACTGGGGCGAATAAATTTCTGGTCCATTCTGAGCAGAACAGTGTGCCTGTCCACCAATTTTGACTTGTTGCGGTTGTCACGAATAAGATTCTGAGACAACCTTTTCACGTCTAAATTGATGTTAGCCTTTTGACGATCTTGTTCAGCTAGGGCGAATAAAATTCTGGCCAGGTGAAACAGCGACAGAACTTGCTTGGCCGTAGACCTGAGATATACTCAATTAATTCAAAGTCGAATAAAATTCTGACTCTGATTAACTGAGCTGAACATATTCGCAAGACTATTTTAATTAAGTTGAATAAAATTCTAACTCACTTAAAAGAAGTCTTGGCCGGTTGCTTGCCCGTGGCCAACTCTTCTCAAATACGTAATTATCTCGCTTTTATATATTTCTGCCAGGCACACATACACACCCATACCACTAAACGACAGCTGCTTGCGACTCTTCAGAGTTGTGTTTAATGGTATGTTTTCCTTACGGACGTATCTTCATGTTAATAGGTGGCGTTTCTTAACGGCTATTATAATTTTAAGTAGTTCATTTACAAATAATAAATGTAATTATAGAATATAATTATGAATTATATAAAATGAAAAGTGTATAATAATAATGTTTTCTTTTACAAAAAAATTATGAAATTCATTTAAACAATAAATATTCAGAAATGAAAAAATGTAAAAATTTATGAAATTCAGTAAAAAAAATTACAAAATTTTAAAAATATATATATAGAGTCTAATTGCTTGTGATTTAATTGCTATGTGAAACAAAAACAAGCCTGCCGACTTTTGGTCGTCACAAAGTACACAATAAATTGTTTGCAATAAAAACATTTAGTGGAAAAAATTTATTTTTTACTATGTGCTATTAAATAATGCACTTCATACAAATCAATATCAGGTTTCTTTACATTAAAGTGATCAGACAAACCAATTTTCGGATTAAACCATTCGGTGTTGGTATGAAACTGCCCCCACATTTAAGAAATATTGCGCCAATTTATCTCTTAAATGTAGTGCTGTTTGAGTAGATCTGCGGCTATGTGTTGCAAAAGAACGCATAGGTCTGTCGCCATTACTTCTGAGCTCCTGCCGCCATAGTACCGTCTTCAGCTTCTTGTTCAACGTAACTTGAAGGGCAATACCAGCGTTTTTAATCGTTTAGCATAGAGTTCCCCAAACTTTTTTGTGTCGTAGACCCCTTGCCATGTTTTTCCGTGTTGGGTAGACCCCCTACTGACGTGATATTAATTTCCTGTAAATTTCTAACTGTAGTGAAGTTTAGTGTTAAAAACTTAAAGTAAAAACACATGTTAATTCATACATTTATTAATTGAATTTAAATTAAAACTACTCAAAATAAAATTTTGTATCTGTTATGTAAAATATACGTTACATTAAATAATTATAAAATAATCAATAAATTAAATAACATAAGCAATAAGTCAATATTTCTAGTGAGAAGGATGAACCTGATGCTTTAATAATAAATTATCAATATTTGGCGTCAATTTTTTAATGATGTCTCCTCTGCTAATGATGTCCAGTCTGTTTCTTTTTTTTTTTTGTTATGAGATTAGTAAGAGCGCTAAACCCCCTTTCGACTAGGTATAACGATGGAAATGAAATTTAAAATTTCCTCGCTATATTCCATAATACGGGTTAAGTAACGGGTATGTTGTTTTGCAGCCAGAATTGTTGATATCCGTTTTTAAACTGAACCATAAGTTGTTCGTTTGTATTTAGTTCAGTCAGTTCCTCTTGTATTATGGCATTTGTTTCTTCTATTTCACCATATGGATTAATTATCCACGGTGGTAGTACCATAGTCAAAATATCCTCAAACCTAGATTTAAATTAATAGAGGGCATTTAAATGTTGAACGTAAGTTGAAACGTCGTCTTCCTGGCAGCTTGTCTCTGACAAATTGGGGAACTGCGAAAATTCGCCCCGTCCAATATTTTGCTTCATTAGTTTAACTTTGGCAAGAACCGCTGATAGGATAGACCTTGTTTTAATCAAATTTAAACTGTCGCCTTGTAATTGCAAATTAACCATATTAAATTTTATAAACAAATCTGTTAAATAGGCGATGTCTCTTTTCCTCTTCACTAAATTTTCTTTCAAAATTTTATCTTTAGAAATTCTAAAATAGTCTCAAAAAGTGCAACAAATCTTGTCAAACATAAGCCTTTCGACAGCCAGCGTACTTCAGCATGAAGGAGTAATTGATGAAAGTGTTCGTCATTTTCTTCACACAACTGCGCAAATAACTGCGTATTCAATGTGTTACTTCGAATTCGGTTTACTGCATCAATGACTAAATGAAGTGATTCATGCAATCTAACACTAAAATTTTTAGCAACTAAATGTTGTCGATGAATGACGCAATGTATTGCTAACACCCCTGACACATTTTGTTTTAAATATCTTATAAATCTACGATAACGTCCAACCATGGCAGGTGCACCATCTGTAGCTACTGATATTATATTTGATAAAGGAATTGCTTTTTCAATGAAGTAATCCTTCAAAACATGAAATATTGATTCACCTTTAGTGACGGTTATCGAAGAGCAATTCTTCGTATATTTCTTGATCCATAATAACACGAACATATGCCAATAATAATGTTGCATTATCAGGTAAAGTTAACTCGTCCAGTTGTATAGAGAAATGGGTTGTTTGCAAATAATTACATAAGAAGCTTTCAATATCAGAACTCATTTCATCAATACGTCTTTCAACAGTATTGTTACTTAAGGGAATTCTTTTAATGATATCAGATGCAGGTTTGTGTAAAACAGTTTTTAAAACCTCTTCAATGGCTGGCAAAATTAACTTCTCTCCGATAGTATGCAGTTTTCCCGATTTTGCTATAAGTAAGGAGATATTGTATTACTTTGTGAAGTCGAAGCGAACATTCTGTCCAGTGTAGGTCTCTTCTGAAGTTCATCTTTAAGTGTTTGAAAGTATTTCAAATATTTTTCTGTTTGTTCAGGGTGGCATCTCCTCAGATGATCTTGCAGTTTAGATGGTTTCATAGCGTCATTGCCCAAAACTTTGTTGCATAAAAGGCACATAGGCAATTGTTGGAATGAAGCCAAATTTCAAATATTCAACACTGTACTGTCTCCATTTCTTTTTAGATTCGGACATGGTATCAGTCATCTGTTGGCAAAATTAAATTATTTAAATAAGACAGAAAATACAACAGCTGTTCGAACTATCATAACACACATAAATAAAAGCACACACAGCATAAAAACAGCTATGTATTTGTATTCTCTTTCGTTTTTTTTTTTTTTAAACATACATTCAAGCAAATTTACTGGTCAGAGAAATTCTAAATGTCAAAAATTTAAGGGAATTCCCTTTTTGCAATATGTACAAACGTTTAGTAGAAGTTCAAAATGTATTGCAACCACAAAGGGAATACCAACATGCTACAACTTACACAATTTTATAAACATATATAATATATTTTTTACTTCATAGGTACTTTTATAAAAAATGTATATGTTTTGATATTATAAGATAGTATGATGTAAGTAAATAGGTAGTGTCAGTGTATGTGTTGAGATCCACTATCGTGGACCCCCATTTTCATTTCACGGACCCCCAAATTTTCTTTCGCTGACGTAGACCCCTTGCAGGTTGTCATAGACCACTTTGGGAATCATTGGTTTAGCATAACAAAGTTGTGTAACACGGTACATGCCAGCACAATGACGTCGACACTGTCCGGCGACATTTTAATTGTTGTTAATACTATTCGCCAACGAGCGCATATAATACCAAAACAGTTCTTTATAACCCTCCGTGCACGAGAGAGTATGTAATTAAATATTCTTTTCGTTTCATCCAAAATTGACCCTGGATAAGGGCGCATTAAATTGCTTCTCAACGGAAACGTTGCATCGCCTATGAAGTAGGTGCGGGAAGGTATCACCATATGTTGAGCATAATGGCTTCTCTGGTGGTACAGGTACATTGCCTTACATTACTGAGTGCCCAAATGATGACAAACGAAATATTCCTATAACAAATGTGGTTAAAATTTTTTAACATATGAAACACATTGGGATCACTACCTCCATCACTTTGGCTACACTCACAGATGTAAAAATGTACTTCGCATCACATGCACCCATCAATACCAAGCTAAAATATTTCTTGTAGTTGTAATACATAGAGCCGGAATTGAGGGGACACTTTATAGCAACGTGTTTCCCATCTATCGCACCAACACAATTCGGAATATTCCACATCGAAGAAAAATCTTGTTTAATATCTTGGTATTGACTTGTTGAGGTAGATTGGAGATAAAACGCTCTAAATTATTTTGCAGGTTTCCACCACAATACCTTGCACTGTAGATTTTCCAATCTTGTGGCTCTAAGCTATTGACTGCAGTAAACATGCAGTAAACATCCATTCCTAATTTCAATTTTAATTACTTACAGCAGGGTGACTTCTAATCTCTCTTCTATACCAATTCTTTGCCCTGGTCTTACCAGATCACCACGTACTAGATTCTGCAACAAATCAAACATCTTACGATTCCGTCGCGTATGTTTAAAAAATTTTTCCTCATCGAACTTTTTCATTCTTAAGAACACTTTCTTATTGTAGCCCGCTACAATATAGTCTTTATTAATGGGCCGAACACCCCATCTTCTGCGGCGGCATACACGTTTCGCTTTATTTTTCTTCAACATATACATTAAAATTGCAAAATAAAATAAAATTTCACCAACAAAACGCGAATCACAATATCGTTGTACAATATTCTATTTTTTCACTACAAAAATAAAAAATGACTGTCGGTGGGGCTGCTCAGCGATCAAGGCATAGTCACTGGTCGCTGTGCTGTCTTATATACGGCAGTTAATTTCCGACTATCCTTCTACTTTCACCACCTGTTTCATCTATTCTCTATCCCTTTCCTAAAGAATGTAACACGGTACTCAATTAAATAGGCAATGCTGCTTGGAGTGCTACTTCTCTTAAAAAAAAATATTATATTTATTTTATTAACGTTTGACACGTTTTTAACGTTTCTATAACCACACTAACGTCCGTACATTACAGTACGGTACGTTTTTCACGTACAAACGTTCGGCTAACCGGGCCTTCACAGGGTCGAACTTTTTTCTTATTATTGAAAGAGGTTAAGAAGGGAACCAAAAAGCGATAGTTGATTTCGCATGATAACACATGACGAATTAGAGTGCTATTAATTGTCAATAGAGCAATCAAAATATATCGACAATACATGCGTTAAACTGATGAACTGTTTTGGCTTTGGATATGAACTAAAATCAACATGTTGTTAACTTTATTCCTTTAATAAAATGCCCAGTTTACGCAACTTTTTAGAGATTCAATTAAATTATACAATGGTAACTGTATCACTTTAACGCCTTAAAGCTGTTGTATCAATTAGACTGACTATTGTTGTTATTTTTATCTGTCCTTTCTGACTGTTGTTCATTCGGTGTACACGGCGAACGCTTCCGTCTGTCGGACACACGCACCTAATAATAATAAAAGACGGTGGTATTGAAAGATTAACATTGCATATAGTGCCAGGTAGCTGGCGGAAAAAATATAAACAACTTAATACCAGACATGACTATTGCCCAAAAGAGGAAGACCTTCTGTTTTAAAAGGTTCTAGCATTTTTAGAAAACTCTTATTGATCTGATTGTTAATCTTAGTTCATGGAATTTGAATGTAGCATGTTGTTGCTGTTTTGTGTTTCTTAGAAACGTCTTGATTTGTAAACAGACACAATGTATCAGTTCACTTTCACTATTTTAGTGATAATTATGTTTTTATAACTTAAAGAAAACAACTTCATAACACTACCGCCAAGTTAAGACTTTTTGATAAACGATTATGATGACATCAGTAACCTGTGGTTTCAGCAAGAATTCAGTTATTGCATTAGAAATTTCCCGGTTTCATAATTTCTCGATTTCGCAATGTTCTTGTAGCTAAACGCCCCTGAACTTCTTTCTCTGAAACTATTTTAAACAATGGGTTAAGGTGAACAATCCACATACAATTAACGAGATAAGGAAAGCTTTGTTGCAAAATGCGCTTTTTTACTTTACATTGACATCAATTTAAATCAATTTATTTTCTGACCTCAAATTTATCCACCAATTCAAATTTTAAGAATTAAAAAAAGTTGTTTACATCTAATTAGCTTGCAACAACTAAACATCCGCAGACTACTTTAGGTCACATCTATTCTGCAGACAATGAACGTCTCGTAGCGGAAAAACGAAGAGCTAGAAGAGATTGGCAACAACATAGATCGCCCCTGCAGAGGCAGAGACTTAGAGACTGCACAAAGTGGCTTAGAGACTTGCTAGCATTTGAAAAAACTACATCGTTTGAGAAATATTTGGAGGGACTCGATGCTACACCTAACTCCAATTATTCTTTATGGCGTGCTACAAAAAACCTTAAAAGAGCCGTTGAGTACAAGCCACCAAGCTACGTAATATCAGTGGAGATTGGGCAAGAAGGGACGCTGAAAAAGGCGACTTGTTTGCCGAATACTTGAAAAATGTATTTACCCCACACATATGTACTGATGATGTTAATTTGCCGAGCGTAGTTGCATTACCCCCTCGACCCTTAAAGTTTAGGTTGCGTGAGGTTCAAAAGTTAATTTCTGAGATAAACCCGAAAAAATCTCCTGGTATGGACGGTATAAGTAACAGAATGTTGAAAGAGCTCCCCAGTATTGCAGTCAGAATCATGCTATTTATTTGTAATGCCATTTTACGGCTTGAATACTATCCTGACCACTGGAAGATTTCCAAAGTTAAAATGATTCCAAAACCGGGTAAAAACCTAACCAACCTAACCAAAACCGAGTCATATAGGCCCATAAGCCTATTGCAAAGGTTTTTGAAAGGTTGCTTATGAATAAATTGTCTCCAATGCTAAGGGATAGTGGGTGTATCCCAGACCATCAATTTGGTTTTAGAAGTAGATTGGTTCAGGTGATAAGAAGGACTTTTGAAGAGAAGAAGTATTGTTCAGTTTTTTTTAATTGATGTTTCTCAGGCTTTTGACAAAGTTTGGCATGAAGGTCTATTTCTGAAACTGACCGCTCACTTGCCTTGTAATATAAGCAACCTACTGAAAAGCTACATAATTGGACGAAAATTTTCTGTTGTTGAAGGAGACTTCGTTAGTTTATCCAAACCAATTTCCTTAGGCGTACCACAAGGTAGCATTCTTGGACAAGTTTTATATCTGATATATACCTGCACTATGCCTGTAAGTGAAACTGTCCACTCTTCTACGTTTGCTGATGATACAGCGTGTCTAAGTTCGCACGAAAACTCCCATCAAGCCTCCGTAAATCTTCAGCAACATATAACTCAGTTGGAGTTGTGGTTAAAATTATGGAGAATTAAAGTGAACGTTCAAAAGTGCATTCATGTGACCTTCACCCTGCGAAGAGATAATTGTTCACTTAAGTTTCATTTGTCTTAGCTTTGAGTCAATATCATGTTTCCATGTAAGGCGACGATTAAGATGTATACCAAGATATCTCACATAAGTATGGTAAGGAACAATGTGATTATTGATTCGAACTAGTAACCATGACTACTAAAGTTGATTGCATTTTCTAACTGTTTTTCATACATATCAAGCAAAAATACCCTGAATCTGAGTCCAGCCTTGTCCAAACTCGTCATCAGGAATCTTCCCACTGGGAGCCTACTACATAATATTTTATGATATGATTTCTTGCCCGCAGCTTATGTTATTGCAGTAATTGCTAGTAGTAAACATATGGAAAGTGTGTCTGATAGATGAAAAGATTCACACTTTTCGTCTATTATGCTGACATATACACTTCTAATTCTATAAAACAGAATTTTGTTAGTTTTAGAGCTATCTAACACGTTTACACCTCTTACACTTCTAACACATACACATATTCGACACTACCAGAATACTCGATTTCAATACTTCTTAGGAATGCTTAATAGTTTTACATTAGTTGTTCTTTCCCATTATATCAGTATTTGATATAACATTTACATATTTCAATTCAATGGCATAAATTAACTATTTGTGAAAAATGCTTATGTACAGTACATACATATTTTGTATTTTGAATTTAGGGCCTAGTCGTTTGTGATTGTGAATGGCGTTTAAAGTGATGATGGTGTTTATAACATTAACCACATGTAACCCCTCTAGTGACTTTGCAAAATTGGTAGATACATCAAAAGTTGACGGAAGCAATAGAAAAGTATATTTAAAGAGGTATTAAGAAATACATAGCAGCTGGCTTTACTTTATAGATATAAATATTTTTTGTGAACAAGACAGCGGCGAACGCAGTAAGTTATCTTAAACTGCACCCGCAAGTAAGGCAGTGCCAATTATATAGAAACATTGGAAGGTGTGAGGTAGAATGCCAGTGTTACTATGCTATGGAGCAAAGTACCAGAAATAGAAAGAAATCTTAGGTCTAGCAAAGAGAGGCAGCGATAAAAAAGCTGATGATGATGAAGAAAATGTAACAAATGGAAGCAATTTAAACTCCAAAGGGAATTGACTATCAAATAAAATTTCCTTATATAGTTTGGCCTTTGATAGATCTCACAGTTTCGCGGTTACGTTCTTGATTTGTATTAGTAACTTTGATGCAGGCTGGAGGGTGTTTACAAAATTAATACCAGAACTTCTTAGTTGTGTTGGACTAATATTCTAAAATGTCTTTTTTGGTTATATGTTACATCTGTACAAAAACTATACGAGATTCCGGCTCTAAACATGTTTACCATTTTTCTGAGCTAATTGATAAATAGACGGAATTAGTTTGACCGCTTCAACAGAAAATCTGAGTAAGAATCCAAGCTGTAAAGAAACAGAATTAAGAAAGAGAAAAACGAAACATGAAAATTTATCAGAATTTTTTATCTTTATAAAGGAATTGGTCTGGAATAATCACCAGTTCAGAAGTTTAACCTTTCATGATCTCGGAGAAATATTAAGTAAGAAAAATAATAATTACATTTGGATTTAAATAGGGTCACATATGAAATGATCGGCACAAAATAAATTTCTGTTAAAAAAGATATTCTTGATACCGATTCCGAACTTCGGAAAGGATTTTCAGATTTTAAAAATTTCAGAACCGTTTCTCTTTAAAGCGTTTTCTCAAAATAAGGATTTCTAAATCAGTCTTGAGACTGTTCAAATCCTGCCACATAAAACCGTTTATTCTCTCCGCAGTTGTTAGTCTTGAATAGTAATAGTAAAAAAAAATTGTTTTTTGAACGAATCTGTCTTTTAAAAAACACGTCCCTACCTCATCTCAGATTAACATCAACCGTATGATCAATAAATAGATCCACATCGTCTTC
The DNA here is from genome assembly GCA_030448955.1 of Trichopoda pennipes. Lineage (NCBI taxonomy): Eukaryota > Metazoa > Arthropoda > Insecta > Diptera > Tachinidae > Trichopoda > Trichopoda pennipes. The sequence continues at coordinate 3,287,055 of JASKUP010000010.1, read as the reverse complement.
CTCTTGCTATTCACTATATACGCAGAAGCATTGCATTGTATTAAAAGGTAAAAATGGTAGCATCGCTGATCATTTTATCACTTTGTCACAAGGCAGTGACTTAAACATTGCAATTAATAATATTAAGTTTAAAACAATTGTGCCTATGAACAAGTCTTCGTCGCTGTATAAGTTTCAATCTAAGCAATGACCTTAAATAAAAAAATATGTAGTTCAATTTTACAAAACAGTTTTTGACAAGAACCTTGAATTAAAAATAGTTTAGGCTAATGAGACGGCCTGGTTTGATCTTTATATTCCTCATAGATTCAGCGTTAAGAAGATGGTTGGACTTAAACCCTTCTACACCTGTATATGTTATTTATACCCTAGCTAGCGAACTGATTGTAAAAGGAAGAGGATTGAACTGCATTGCAAATGAACTTTTAGAAGTTAAACTGGCAATGTTATCCGAGCAAATTTAACTGTTTGCCAGATAAGATCATTATGTCGATAACTTAATACAAGATGGCAAACTAATTTTGTCACAAGAGCAGGAGCAAGCTAACAACCTAATACCTTCTTCATAAGAACGAAGTGAGACTATGATCTTCATGGATAGTTTATCTTTTACCAAAAACTGTCAAACAACTTTTGAAGGCCGGAAATTCGCGATATAACAAATAACAGTTGCTTGCAAAGAGTACCTAGATATATGGCAACTGGATTTAAGAAAGATAAAAAAATTTTCTCTGAATAAAGAAATAACGATTTATGCAAAATGTCAAAGAATATTTTTCGAGTATATATCTAAAGACCGGCCACGTTACAAGTTATTAACAGATTAATGAAGGTCCTTGGGAAAATGATATTCATTGGGAACAAACACTTGCAGATGCAGCAGTTGTCGCTCATAATTATCAAATTCGTACTTTGTTTGCAATTATTTTGTCTAAATTTACGGTTTTATAGATTTGTAGTTTTGTAAGAAGAAGAAGGTGCCCCTGTAGGCTAGGAAGTAGTGTACTAGCTTGTAAATATAGGGGTTGTGGGTTCGATTCCCAAAGAAGACCATGGTTTTTTTCACTACAAAAGATAAAAATTGACTGTCGGTGGAGCTGCTCAGCGATGAAGGCATAGTCACTGGTCGCTGTTGCTGTCTTTATACGGCAGTCAATTTCCGACTATCCTTCTGCTTTCACCACCTGTTTCATCTCTTCTCTATCCCTTTCCTAAAGAAGGTAGCACAGTACTTGACTAAATAGGCATTGTTGCCTGAAGTGCTACTTCTCTTTTCAAAAAAAAAAAAATATTTTGTCTGCCTGTTTTCCATCGAATCTATCTGAATTGTGGACAAAATTTCAAGACTGTCTGTTGGGAGATATTCTGTTTCGAGTGCGTCAAGAAAATCGTAATCCTTCTATGGATTTCACGCCGGAAATTTACAATGAAGAATTGATTTGTATTGAAGATTTCTGTTTGTCGATTGCTAACAAGACATTATCACAATTGGGATGCCATCACTTAATTGCACAATGCATGACATTTTTGAGTTAGGACTGCAAAGTGAACAACAATACGATCGCAACGAATTAAATGCTTTTGTTCACGAAAATATTTCGACATTGAATGCGAAGCAAAAAAAATGCGTACGATATTATTATGCATTATTATGCCGGTGGATTTTATTTCCTAGATGCACCAGGAGGCACCGGAAAAACGTTTTTAATTTCATTGTTGTTGGCAACGATGCGGTTCCAGAAAAAATTTGCATTGGCGTCTTCTGGCATTGCAGCCCCTTTATTAGATGGTGATCGGACAGCACATACTGCTTTGAAATTGCCACAGAATTACCAAGTTTTTTTTTTTTTTTTTTTTTAAATGAGAAGTAGCACTTCAGGCAACAATGCCTATTTAGTCAAGTACCGTGCTACATTCTTTAGGAAAGGGATAGAGAATAGATGCAACAGGTGGTGAAAGTAGAAGGATAGTCGGAAATTAACTGCCGTATATAAGACAGCACAGGGAACAGTGACTATGCCTTCATCGCTGAGCAGCCCCACCGACAATCAATTTTTATTTTTGTAGTGAAAAAAAACCAAGGTCTTCGTTGGGAATCGAACCCACAACCCCCATATTTACAAGCTAGTACACTACCTACTAGCCTACAGGGGCACCTAAGTTAATGAAACTCCCATATGTAACGTTTCAAAAACATTTGGAACGGCAAGATTATTGAAACGTTGCTGTATCATTATTTGGGATGAATGCAGTATGGTGCATAAGAAATCTGTTGAAGCTTTGGAAAGAACAATGAAAGATCCCCGAGATAATTCAGAATTGTTTGATAGTGCGTTGATTTTATTGTCAGGCGATTTTAGGCAAACATTGCCCGTCATTCTTAGATCGATAGTTGCCGATGAAATTTACGTCTTCATATTTTTGGAGATTTGTTAAAACATTGAAAATCACTGCCAACGTTCGTGTTCAGTTCAAGAATGATCCATCTGCTAAAAAGTTCTCTAAGCAATTGCTGAAAATTGGGAATGGTGCAATGCCTCTTGATGACACTGGATTGATAACATTGCCAAATGATTTTTGCCGTTTCGTTCAGTCAAAAAAAAGGAATTGATTGAATGTGTTTTTCCTAACATAGCGCAAAAATATACATGGCATGCATGGTTGAGTGACAGAGCAATTTTATCGGCAAAGAACAAATTTGTTACGGAATTAAAAATGGCTATACAATCAAAGATTCCTGGCGAATTGGTGTCATACAAATCTGTGGATACTGTTGCCAATGAAGAAGATATTGTGAATTATCCAACAGAATTTTTTAATTCGAATGATACCGTCTGATATGCCAATTGAATTGAAATTACTTCAGTATTCTGTTGGCCTTGCGTTTGCGGTTACCATAATAAGGCGCAAGGCCAATCCTTAGGAATTTGTGGAGTGAATTTAGAGTATCCAGTTTTCTCACATGGACAGTTGTATGTAGCCTGTTCGCGCATTGGAAAACCATCGGTTTTGTATATTTAATTAAATTAAATTAAATTACACCGAAAATGGAAAAACAACAAATGTTGTTTACCACAGAGCATTACAATAAAAGCAATTTATCACTGATTTTAATGAATTCGAATTGATTTGTTATTTTCTTTTCTGCACTACGAAGTGTGCAGGCGGTTCGCTAGTCATATATACAATTATTTTATTAAAATAAAATTCTGCAGGATATTTATTAAAACCAACATGAATGCGAAGAGTAATTCATAACTTATCATCAATAAAAATTTGGTTTAACGAATTACTCAATACAAAGCTTTCCACTTTCTCATCATTTCTTGCTATCTGCGAGCCATCGTTTTAGCAATGAATTACATTTTATTTTCAATTTTCATACATTTAAATTAAATTTGATTTTATTTTATTTTGAAAAAGCGATAATAATATGACTAAAAATAACTAAAGTCTGAACGAAATTTGCTGGTGAAACTTCGTTTTCGCAGTTAAATAAATTTTGTTAACACACATAAATGATTTAACATATAATAGCAAAAGATAACAATACTTCAATCAAGAGTTGTTATTTGATATATATCGCCAGCAATATATGAACAGAAACAGTAGATTTCAAGATGTGAATTTCTTTAATTCCTTTAAGAAGATTGTCTGTCCTACTATAGAACAGAATAGCTTGGATTTATTTGATGAATGTATTTTTTTCGGTTTTATTTGCTATTTTCTCACTTTCGTACAGTTCGTTCTCGTCGTTTGTTATGTTTTTTATTTTTATTTTCTTTTTTTTTCTTGATTGTGCTCTATTTTGTGTTATTTTTTTGAACTTAAATTCCTCTTCAGAGGTATTTTCAAATTTTAGTTAATAATTTGTGACATTTTCGTGGAGATTTTCCTTGAATTTGTAACGTGGAAATACGAATTCTATGGGAGGAATTCATATTCTTCCACATTACATGCTTATTTTTACGGTCAACGTTAGTTCTCCCGGCTCCGATTTCATTTCGTTTGCTGGTTTGACTATAACGCTCACCATTATGTATGCTGAGAGTGCCCGTATTGCATACCAAGATGTTTGCTGGGGATGCTTGTGTTTTCACATGTAGACGGTGTATCAACTTATAATTCTCATACAGTGTATGAGAATATTTGTATAAGTAATCTAAGTTGATACAGCGTCGGCATGTTGCGATGCCCACAAGACATGGTTTTCGTAGCATCAAAGTCTTGACGATAGAAACGATCTATACGACAAGCCTTCTGGTTTACTTCGGCAAGCTCAGAGGAATTTTGAGTATATACACGGCAAGGGGCTGGGTATGATAAATAATACACAGCGGCTGCGGCTGACTGTTCCCCTAGCTTAAGACAAATTGTAGTATTGTAGAAACCTAGAGTTAAGTAACATTGTAAGAAAACAACCGAACCTGTAAATAACCGAACCTGTTGTATTTCGGCTCATCGAGGACCCGAACCTGATAATAACCGAACCTGATAATAACCGAACCTGATAATAACCGAACCTGATAATAACCGAAACTGTTCTATTTCAGCTCCTCCAGAACCCGAACCCGTAAATAACCGAACCTGTTGTATTTCGGCTCATCGAGGACCCGAACCTGATAATAACCGAACCTGTTCTATTTCGGCTCCTCCAGAACCCGAACCTGTAAATAACCGAACCTGTTGTATTTGGGCTCATCGAGGACCCGAACCTGATAATAACCGAACCTGTTCTATTTCGGCTCCTCCAGAACCCGAACCTGTAAATAACCAAACCTATTGTATTTCGGCTCATCACCTGCTTATCTTTAGTTATCGTAATTATTTCTCGTAATCTAAATATATATAGCACAATAAGATTTAAAATTCAATAAAGAAATTGCTGTAAGCCCTAGATAAGGGAAAATCAAGCATCTTATTACTTAAGGTTTGTGGATCCGTAAGTACGACCTTGGACACGGCTATGCTACCCCAGCCGATGAATAAAACCACGTTACAAATTGTTTCATGAATACAATTAATTACAAATGTTGATTTTTTTTTTAATTTCGTAGCACCTTAGATTTTAGTGAATTTGCCGGCAATAGAAATATTTTTTAAAAATGTAATCCCAGCAATTATTCTGAATCATTATTATGTACTAAAGAGGAAAAGTCAGTATAAATTAAATTTAGAAAAAAAAAAACTTTGAAAAAATGTAAGAAAAGTGAATTTTAAAATGAACACAAAAAATGTTTATGAGAAAAAAATAAATCGACCAAAGCAAGTATTCTGCAGGATATTGAATTTATTAATCTGATTTTCTTTGCATTACGTCTAATAGAAATCGAGTATTTACTTTTTAATTTAACATCGCTGGCTTTTCTTGCATTTTGGAAGAGATTTTAAAATGTTCGTTAACCGGGCAACAATCTTGTCTAGTTTAGCTTTTTTATCTTTCTGTTCATCAGCTCTTCTGTCTTGGCCTGCTTGAGTTTCTCTTAGTTTTTTCTCTTTAGCAGTTGCTTTGCGCAGAACTGCTTTAAGCTCATCCAATTTATCCTCTTTGTTTTTCTTTTGCTTTGTTAGCGCTTTTATTTCAGCTATCAGTTTCTGCCTTTCTAAGCTTTCGGGATCTGGAGTTGGAGCTGGAGTTGGAGCTGGAGTTGGAGTTGGAGCTGGAGTAGGAGCTGGAGTTGGAGCTGGAGTTGGAGCTGGAGTTGGTGCTGGAGTTGGAGGTAGAGTTGGGATAGTTGGAGTTGGGGGTAGAGTTGGGATAGTTGGAGTTGGGGGTAGAGTTGGGATAGTTGGAGTTGGAGGTAGAGTTGGGATAGTTGGAGTTGGGGGTAGAGTTGGGATAGTTGGAGTTGGGGGTAGAGTTACGGTAGCTGGAGTTGCAGGTACTTGGCCAGAAGCTGACGCCATTAAAATACAAACCACAAAGCCTATCAACAGTTTCATTTTATTTTATTTAATTTTGTGTTTAACTTTTCCAAATTCAATATTTTTGTCTGAATCTTACTCACTGTAAATTCAACTATGCCTGTTTTTTAATCATGCTTCTCCTATTTATGACAAAAAATTAACACAATTTTATTTCACAAGATGAAAAATAGCACAAGTGCAAGTAAAGAAAAATAAATATTTAACTAAAAAACCCATTTTTTTTCAAAATAAATACAAATAATTAGCAAATAATAAATATAACATACATTTTTGTACTAAAGCAGAAATTTTCTAAAGTCTTTTGCAGCAAAATAAATAATAAAAAAAAGAATAATATAAATCGAAATAAATGGTTGACACAATTAATCTTCAACATTTAATTTTGCAAATGCTGCTGGCATAATATTGACGTTTTAAGAATTATCTTACTTTTTTTTGTTGTTTTAATAATATATCGTTATGGCAATTAGTATATAAAATACATAAACACGTCTCACATTCGTTTCGCAAACTTACTCAATTACAGTTATCGAAAATGTTATTTTGCTTTTAATGTTATAAATGTTACAAATTCAACTCTTAAAAGAACCCACAAATTTCTATTATAGAATAAAATGGTGAAAAAAAAACATTTGAAATTGTATAGACTTTAAAATTTGCTGGAAAAAACTGCAAACATCTTAATATTTAATTTTATAGTAGAATTTATTATGAAAAACGTCAGGTATCAATTAAAACAACTGCGCTTCTTGTCGACTTCAGAGTTAAATCAATTTCGAGTACTTTTAATGTAGAACATTATTATTATTATTACTCTATCCTTTAATGATATTTTTAAATGATTTATTAAATTTTTACACAAATTCCGGATAGCAGACCTTTAGCTGCTCTCCTCCCTCTCGACATCCTGACAAATGTCACCGTAATGATTTTAGTTTTTTTTTTTTTTGGAAAATCCTCGACTCACCTTCTTATCAAGTTCCTATTTAAAACTCTTAATTTTATATAAAAACACAAAATCAATTTATGAAAAAAAACAAACATTATCATTAGGTTTTTATTAAACAACAACGTATACAAAATACTCGTATAAATAAACTTAAAAAGCAGGTTTAACTGCCGTTATTAAGCACAATTCCTTAAAGTTGTATTCGAAAAAGGCTTTTTCCTTAAAATACCTTTGTTAACTTTAAAGTAGGAAAAACCTACTTGAAACCTACAATAAATTGACAGTTCAATTTTATTATTGAAAGTTCAAAAACAAAACAAATTGTATTTACAATAAACCTAGCCGATTATTTTAAAAGTGGCATAAGTTACTTTGTTATTTTAATCTTTTTGTTTTAAATTAGTTTATAAAACATTTTAATTTTTAGCCATTTCAACTAGTCTGTATTTAGTTTTCTTTCTGAAACGGATTTTTCTAATGATTGTGTTGAAATAAAATCTTTTTTCTCTTTGTTGTGCACTGTGAAGGATTTTTTTCGACAGGGGGCTATTACTATTTACTATTACTATTTTGTTCTTTCCATAAGTCGCTATGTGCAATAATACGTTTTTGAGTTGTGACATTCTTAAATATTTAATACAACACGAAGCAACTTCCTGAGAATAATAAAAATAATGCTAATTATGTGTAGTATATTAGATATCACTATAATATAGTTCAGTTAACTGCACTATTCTTACGAACTAATAAAAATAAGTCCAATAATCACAACAATACTTCACACAAACTTATTACATGTTTTCATTTCTTTCACACTAAGCTCCGTTATTAATTTCCTAAGTACAGCGATTAACGCCATTTTCAAAATAAAAATTTTTGTTATACCGTTAATTATTAACACTCCTCTCAAACAAATCTCAATACTTCTTAACTAATTCATTTCAAATTTATTAAAAATTAAAAAAAATGTTCAGTTGTGACTTATGCCACTTTCAATGTAAACGGCTCAATTGACAGTTTTACTTTGTTATTCCAAAAATTTTTAAAAATGCTTATTAAAAACAAATTGTAGTATACAAATAATAATAAAAACTAAAATATAACATGCCATTCAATATAAAACATTTTTACATCTTTATTTTATATTTTACAAAAATACAATTATAATTAATTATTTTAAACAAAAGTTTTATTGATGTTCATATAATCAAAAGAAAGCTCGTTATCCGAATAATTATTTTTTTAATATGAACAAATTCTTTGAAAGTTCTTCGTAAGCCTTGCAAATTAACCTTTTTTGGGTGCTTTGCTTTTTTATTAAAAAGATTCATAAAAAAATATGTTGATTTTGCTGACAACAATAAAAACATTTTTTATTGATCTAACTGGCAACACCGTTTGAGTTGGATTGTAAAAATTTTAATTGGAGACAATTTTCAAATTTTAAATTAATATTTTAAATGGCTGGTAAAACGCGAAAAAGTTTAAACAATAAAAATAAAACTAAATCTATATGCAAACAATGTAGAACGGAGATAATGGAAAGTGATGAAGCTCTAGAGTGCGATGGTTGTGGAAGATCATTACATGCACTTTGCAGCCAAGTTGATAAAAAGAGATTTGACGAACTTATAAAAAAATCCAAGCTTGGAATATAAATGTCAATTTTGTTGTTGTTGCCAAGTGAGAACATGTATGAACAGAACTTAAATGAAATAAAGATAAAATTAGATCATTTAGATGAAATAAGGGAAACGATTAAATTCATGTCGTCTCAATATGATATGATTTTGAAAAGTGTAAAGAAAAATGAGAACCAGATCAAAGTGTTAAAAAAACAAAACCACGAACTTAAAGAAGAAGTAAAGATCTTGAAATCATCGGTGCATTTATTGAACAATGTAAGAGTACAAACAGACTGCATTATCAATGGTTTAAGAACTGGAGATAACGTGAGTGTGGATAATGCTGAGTTGAATATTGCAGAGAAGATAGGTGCAAAGATCAATAGTAATGATCTCAAAGATGTTTATTTCTTAAACGGTGGTAAGCAGAATGATAAAAAGTCCATTGTTGTTAAATTTTACAGTAACAAATCCAAGGAATTGTTTATGAAACAGAAGATTAGGTTAAGAGAAATACCAGAACTGAAAAAAGTCTTTGTAAACGATTTTCTTTGCAAGGAATCATTAGAGCTGTTGAAATATGCTAAATCTTTAAGGGAAGTTGGTTTCAAATTTGTTTATGCTAAACATGGTAATGTCTTCGCCAAGAAAGATGAAAAATCAAAGCAAAACTTGTTAAAAAATATGGAAGATGTTGACGAGCTGTTTAAAAAAACTGTTGGTTGTGGGGCGAGACGTAATATTGCAAAGGCTAATGATGTTGAACAGTCTGAATTTAATGAGAATATCAATACTGATGATGATGAGGATGTTGGTCTAATTTGAATTTTTTAAGTAATATATAATTAAGAATAAAAATTTTTTATTGAAAAAAAAAAAATGCTTATGAATTGCAATTACTTTTTTAATGTAGATTCATTTAATGCTTATATTGATAAGGATAAATCTAAGTCTTTAAATGTATTGTCAATTAACGCAAGAAGTATTTCATCTATTGAAAAATTTAATAAATTTAAATCTGAATTAGCTGCGTTGACGTTATTGCCTGAGGTTATAGCGATTCAGGAAACGTGGTTCAATATTCATTGTGTTAATTTGTACTCGATCAATGGATATAAGGTTGAGCACTGCTGCAGGAGTGATAACTATGGTGGTACTACGGTCTATATTTCTCAACAGCTAAGGTATAGCGTCTAGTTTTCTCAAAGCAAAAACTTTGTAGATATAATTTGTATTTCTCTACCAAATATTAAAATAAATAACAAGCCATTGTTAATTACGTCGCTATATAAATCCCAGAAGTGTACTATGCAAATGTTTTTAGTTTTACTACAAGAATTACTTCAGGAAATTCAAAATTCATCCTGTATTTTTGTTGGTGAGTTTAATGTTGACTTGCTGTCTAAACGGAGACCGAGCAAAATGCTAGAAAATGTCTTTTTCGAATACAATTTTGTATCTTGTCATAATTTAGTGACTAGACCTGGGGGTGGATCATGTATCGATTGTGTTTTTTGTGATTTTGCTGAAACCGTTGTAATAAACTCAATTCCGAACAAATTGTCTGACCACAATATATTATTTTGCGAAATAAATACTGAATTTTGTCGACAAGAAATAATTAATAAAAGAGTCAGGATAGATTATATAAAGTTTGGTCAATACTTGGATGAAAATCTAAATATATCCATCACGGATACCTCTTCTGAACAATGTAATCGACTTATGGAAGTTCTTTCTACTGCTGCTGAGCAAAGTTCCAAAATTACAATGAAAAAAATTAACAAACGCCAAGAGATGTGTCCTTGGATGTCAGAGGAATTAATTTTGCTGATTAATTTTAAAAATAAATTGCTAAAATCGCGCAGGAAAAACGCATATAATATAAGGCGAATTAGTAAAATTATAAAGTATTGCAGCAATGGTCTAAGGTCTAATTACTATATATATCATTTGGATAAATGTAATGGTGACAGTAAGAAAACATGGAAATTCCTAAACAAAACGTTAGGAAGGAACAGCAACCAGTTGGGTGAAATTATTGACACCAACAACGATGTTCTTATTTCCAATGTTGAAAAAGCTCTGGCATTTAATAATTTTTTCTACAGTTCAGTTTGTGCTATCAGAAATACTATTCATGTGGAACAAAATGACAATATAAACTTCTTTCGTACCTTAGATTATGCTTCAAATAACTTCAATTTTCATGCCATTGATAATTCAAAAATAGAATCTGTACTGAAAAGTTTGGATATTAACAAAACATCTGGTAACGACAATATTACACCTAAAATGCTATTAATCCGAAAGTCAAATATTTCCGGAATATTGACGAGAATATTTAATGGAATAATAGCAGATGCAAAATATCCAATGTTTTAAAAAAGCATAAGATTATACCAATACCTAAGTCACCAGAAACGAAAAAAATTGAATATTTTCGTCCAATATCTGTTCTTCCAATAATTGATAAAATCTGTGAAAAGATAATTTCTGAACAGTTTACAAATTATCTTGAGGTAAATAAATTATTATTTGATCGTCAATATGGTTTCAAAAAGTGTTGCGGGTCTTCTAAAGCTATTGTTAGTGTCATTGATTACATATGTAGCGGTCTTGATATGGGTCATAAGGGTGTCGCAGGAGTCTATTTTGATTTATCAAAGGCTTTCGATTTGGTAGATCATATACTACTAATTGAAAAATTGAAGTATTACGGGTGTTCTGGTAAATCTCTGAAAATTTTCGAAGATTACCTACGGGATAGAAGGCAAGTTGTGCAAATCGGCGAAGCTAGAAGTTCTGAAATTGGTGTGCTTTGTGGTGTCCCTCAAGGCAGTGTTCTTGGTCCATTACTATTCAAGGTTTTCATTAATGACATTAAAAATATCACATTTAATGGAAAACTTTTTATGTATGCTGACGACATCTGCCTGCTATACAATTATGATTATGAAGAAGTACTTAGAAATCAAGTCGAGTATGATGCTTCAATCTTGTCTGAATATTTGAGACTTAATAAGTTAATCTTGAATGCAAGGAAAACTAAGCTAGAACGTTTTAGGCCACACCTAACAGGAAATGATCAGTTAATGAGTGTTCATATTGATGGCGAGGTAATTACGGAATCTGAGAGTGTTAAATATCTTGGAATGCTATTAACTCGTAATATTTCATGGGATAATCACATTAATTACTTCAAATCAAAAGTGTCCTCTGGAATTGGCATTTTATGTAAATTTAGAAATAAATTGGACACAAAAGCAAAAATGTTGATCTATCGATCTACTATTCACTCGCACTTAACCTACCTTCCGGCAGTATATGCCTACAAATCGAATTCGTCTATGCGTTCATTACAATCAGCCCAAAACAGAGCGTTAAAAATAGTTTTCAATCTTCCTTTGCATTATAGTACAATGGAATTATTTCAAAGATATGCTAAGGGTATACTGCCACTAAAAGGTCTTCGAAAGCAACAGCTATTGCTATATGTGTACAAAGTCTTAAATAGAATTGGATTTAGCTCAACTGAATTTTCTTTTGTTGGTACAAATACGGGAAGAGCTACTAGACAATCGATGAACTTGAATATTGTCAGATGTCGGCTTGAAGTAACAAAGCAACGGATTCGATTTGCTGGTCCAAATGAGTACAACCACCTACCTAATCGTATAAAAACCATCTCAGTACTTTCGACCTTCAAGGTAGCAATAAAAGAATATTTATTAGATAATATTGAAATCCTTCTTGCAAATTGAGTTATATAAATGGTAAATTGATATATTTGTATTATTATTATTTTATTTTTTATTTTTATTAGTTTTTTAGTTATTTTATTAATTGTTATTAGTATTTAGTTGCCAGTTTCGCCTCTATAAAGCCTTCTCTTGGCGCTGAGGCATAAATAATTCATGAAATAAAATAAAATACTTATGTAAAAAAAAAACTACCCGGATAAATAATATTTATTTCTATACATCGTTAACTACAACATGACAACTGAAAACAGTGACATTGCCAGAATCAAAATACTAATTTTACTAAAGCATACATTAGCTGTTTATGAATACCATGTTTTAACAAACGTCTGTTAACCTTAAAGTGTTTGTTAACTAACCTGTACTTTAAAGCTCAAGTAAGCGTTTTTTATGCATACAGCCGTAAAATTTTATTTAGTTCATAATAATATCGGGCAGGAGACGGTGCAAAAGCAGTTTAGTCTTTCGAGACTTACAATGGAACCCCTTAATTCTACCATCCTACACTAGTAGACTTGCTCTAATAAAGCTACCAGCTCTAAAAAGCCAAAGAATAATTTTAAATGTCATCTTTGTTGTAAATTTTATGAATTTGTTTTGATTAGCAATATTTCATTTGACGTTCCATTTTGTCCTACGCGCTATTTTAATCCACTGGTAATTAAATTATTTAGATCAATTTATACTAACTCAAATTCGTTTTTTAAAATTTGTGCGGAGTTTAATAAATTTTATAAGCATACTAGCAAACGCGGCGAACTCCGTTTCGCCACCAGATAAAGAAAAGATGAAGAAAATTTATTTATTTTTTTTTTTGTTTTATATTTGAAAATTTTATTTCATTGCACAACAGTAACGAATTCATTTCGATTACAAAATTGAAGCGGAATTTAGTTGAACTTCTCTAAGTAAAAAATGAAAGTGAATCCAAAGTAAATACTGAATCGAAACGTTATACATGTCCGCAAATTATCCGTTTCATGAAAGTGCTCTTTGGTAAACCACATTTTTTGTTTTTTGGTCTGACGTTAACCCAAACAAAGCGGATGGTTTCCCAACTCGTGAACATGCAACGTAAAGCTGCCCATGTGAAAAACATTGATTTTTTAAATTTATCCCGCAAACACTAAGCGATTGGCCTTACGACTTATTAATTGTCATTGCGAACGCAAGACGAACCGGAAATTGCATTCGTTTGAAGTCAAACGGAAGATCAGTCGGAATCATTGGTATTGGAGAAATACATACATTTTCACCTGCGTACTTTCCGTTCACAATGGTTGCCTCAATCAAATTCGACATAAGTCTTTTTACCGCAAGTCGAGTACCGTTGCAAAGTCGCAGTGGATTCAAATTACGCAACATCATAATAACTGAACCAACTTTGAATTGCAAGTTATGTGATGGAAATTCTGGTAACTCCAGAGAGTTGAAAAACTACGTTGGATAATTTACTGCATCATCGGGATTTGTTATGGAATCAACAGATTTCCACTATCCAAATCGCCATCGATTTTTAATTGAATGGTGAAATTCAGTGCATGTACAACATCATTATTCTTTGGGGCGAGAATTGCTCGTTGACTTAGCCAAGCATAATTCTGATAATTCTCACTAATGTTTGGGAAAACATTTTCAATAAGAGCTAATTGAGAGTCTACAAATCGGCAAAAGTCGTTGGTAAAAATAATTAATCCAGCTGTCACATCAGCTGGGACTTTTCCATTTCCAACAGCTCATAATTGTTTGGAAAATTGTGCAGCACTTTTATCATTTTGAAGTTGAACTCTCATATTAGTGGTTAGCGATAATGTTTTTACGTTATTGCACAAAGGTGATGCCTTCAGGCAAGCATTCAATTCATCTGCAGGCGTTGCACGGGGAATTACTGGCAACGTCTGGCTGAAATCGCCTGCCAAAAATATCATTAAGCTGCCAAAGATGTTGTTATTTCGCCGAAGATCCTTCAGTGTGAAGTTAAGTGCTTCAAGTGATTTCTTATGTGCCATTGTGCATTCGTCCCAAACAATGAGCTTGCATTGCATCAACGATTTTCCCATGTTGTGTGATTAGATTTACATTCGCGCCTGGCCATGAAGCCTTATTTAGATGGTGGATAAAACCACTGCGTAATTTGGATCGTCATGCTCGTCCTAGGAAGCTGAAGCTATAAATCTATGCAACAAAACTTTCTAGTTGCAACTTCGATGATTCCAGAGCATCACTCCTTGCTTAGGAGTTGGAGACTTTCCAACTCCTGTCCAGAACACATGTCTAGCATGCTTACTGGATTTGGGAACATTTTACCAGGTAGGTGTTATTAAAGGTGAAATGAACCCGGCCACCATAGAACCATAGACTACCACGATACTCCCATATAGGGGCCAACCTTAATAATCAGTCAGAGAACAGATAGACATTAATCACAGCTATGTCACATCTTGATCGAATAATGGCCAAAATCAATGAAATGACAAATGTTTTCCCTGTTCCTCCAGATGCGTCCAGGAAGAATAGACCACCAGTATTATTGTCCACCGCATGCATAAATGTTTCGTATATTAGTTTTTGCTTTTCATTCAGCAACGGCACATTATTTCGAACGGATTCCTGCAATGTATCAACATTGTATTGCAGCTCTCGATTTAATTCTTGGTTGAATGCGTCGTGCATCGATCGATCATTCGTACTTCAATCAGTAGCTTGTTTGCAATAGTCAAGCATTGATCCTCAATCAGAATCAATCCTTCATTATATATTTCATTGATTATTTGCATGTCGGGATTATTCGTTCGAATGTGCAAGCGATGCGAGATATTTTCAGATATGTCGGCTTTGCATTTGTTCCATAACTGAATTGGTTGAGAAGGGAAACATGTGGTGATAATAATTGTGAACAGCGTTCGTATTTGGTACGCATTTGATGAAAAAACTGAACCCGCAAGTGTTAAATCCCAATGAGAATCGTTCTCCAGCAAACCCAATAGTTGACATGCTTCTCGATATGATTGGCATTGGTGGCCATTCACAGTTTTCAAATGCGCAAATGATTTTGGTCCACATACATGTACCAACAGCAGTCGCAAAAAAAAACATTCATCATTTCTTGGATGAACAGTATACATGCGACCTAGCGCACGGCGCCCTCTTATGGTGCCGTTGTAGTACATGCTATGTATCAGAGATGGCGCTGTATCTGAAAAATGATTTTCCCTGTTTTCTTGCTTTTCTCTTGAAATTTTTCCTGAGTTTTCTTTGCTATAAACCTCAAGGAGCCCGATACCTTTCTAATTAATGCAAAACCAGTGAAAATCGGTACGTGCGTTCTGGAGTTATAGCTTCAGGAAGGTAAAGACTGATTTTTCTTTAGATGTTAATGGTATTAAATGCCATTTACTTTTATATTGAAATAAATAAACTTAAGTTTTATTTGCTCAAGTCCATAGACAAAGTATAGAAAATAAATAAATAAATAAAAACTGTGTACCAACATATTTTTTTTCCAGAGGAACTGGTCTCTTAATGCCGGAAAAGAAAATATATCGAAGTAATAAAATCAGTAGTGTGTAAAATTTAAAGTTAATCGCTAGTCGCCGGCAGGATTCAATAGTTATCTCTATTTTTATTTTCAAATCTCTCCTCTTTTCATATTATTTTTTGCATATATATAAGTTAATATAAAGGGTTTTGCAACAAGAAGTTTGTTTTCGAAAAAAAAAATAAAACAACAAATTTAGATTCAGATGATTTAAATTTTTATTGTATTACGAGCAGAAAAGTTCGATCACTATAAATTAAAAATAATATCTGGGAAATGTCCACCAAGACCACGCTGACCAATGTCGATTCTTTCATCAAAGTTTTAAATCACTTTTGGCAAAATGGCGGTCTTATTTTGTTAATCACATTACGGATTTCGATTTTTAAGTTTGAAATCAATTCGATTGGCTCCATATAGACTCTGTCGTTAAAATAGCCCCACAAAAAGTAATCCAGTGGTGTTAAATCATATGATCTGGCTGGCCACTTCAATGCTGATTGTCGTAAAATTATGCGATTGAAAAATATCGTTTACAAGCAATTAATCGTGTCATTGGCTGTGTAACATAAGGCACCGTCCAAAACTGAGTTGTTAGTATCGCGATAGCGTAATCAAGTGACCGTTACTGCATTATCAGCCTCATCTTCAAAAAAACAAAAAAAAGCCCAATCACGTCTCCAGACCACTTAGTGACACGTTGAGCATTTTGCATACTCAATAATCGCCCTAGAATTTTCAGAAGCCCAAATGTGGCAATTTTGCTTGTTAATGAACGCAGCCTATTTCACTGACAAGTGAAAATGGGCTTGAAATTGACAGGAAAGACTTCTGGAGGAAGTTTATTCCACATACGCACTGTTCTGCTAAAAACAGTGCCAATCGACCACAAATGACTGCGCTCTTAACGAAAATTAAGTCACACGCAAAAATATACGAGTTTCGGAAACAAGTTCTCTAATTTCGTCAGAGCACTAACCATTTTAGTAACGACAAAACAGTGAAATACAACCTACATTGCGTCGCTGCTCTGGGGAATCAATAGAGTTGGATACCCTACCATCTCCAATGAGCCTCTTGGTCCTTTCCTGTGTGCGGTCAAGCAACTCCAAAATGGACTTTGGGGCGCCAGCCCATACATGAGAGTTGTATTTCATCTTTGGACGGATATAAGCGGTATAAATAGTACGAAGATCAGATGGAGTAAAGTATCTCTTGCACCGTTTTACAAAACCGAGGCACTTGAAAGCTCCTTTAGAAACCTGAAAAATGTGATTAATCCATCCAACATTACACTGAATTTTAATGCCAAGAACAACAGGAGCTTCCGATTCCGTAATATGCCTATATCACCCATAGTAATAGGTGCAGCATCATTTCTGAATACAGATCTATGCGTAGGCATGCAAGATTGCATCTTACGGACATTAATATCGAATCTATTTGCACGATTCCATTCGGAGATCGCCGCGAGATCGTATCATTCATCTTCTGCCTTTTAGAACTCAACTACAACTGGTTCAGTCTATAACTAAATGAATACGAATGACAAATGATGCATTTGCGAAAGAGTATATCGGGTTGAAAGTTTGACAAACAAGGTCGTTTAGAAAAGTAAGAAATAGGGTAGTAGAAAGAACGGAGCCTTGTAGCATTCTTAAATTAATCCTGAACTCATCTGATAAAATCCAACTTATAACAACTCGTATAGTGCGATTCCTGAGAAAACTTGATATAAATCTGGAGAATTTAGCACACACACACCAAAACCAGCAAGTTTTGACAGAAATATCTAGAGCCAATATCTTACTCTCTCCGAAATGATGTATGAAGTTGCACTACTATTTCGATAGGAAAGCCAGCAAGTCGCCCGTGAAGTGTCCCCTACGGAAACATACTGTCGGTCGCTAAGTAAGCTGTTGGACTCCAGGTACCTCACAAGAAAATGCAGAACAAATTGCAATTAGGCGGTGATTTTCAGGGTGAGGCTACCATTTTTGGGGATTGTCGTTACATTAGCAACCTTCCAACACTTTGGAAAGTTACCGGCATGTCAGGACATGCTAAAATGGGTTGCTACCGGTCGCGCTAGTTACATATGTACTTCCACAACCACCCCTCGTAGACATAAACTCAATTATCGCCAAATACAAAGAGCAAACTCATAATTAAGTTTAATGACATTTTGCTTACTTTGTTTTATGTAAACTTCAATTGCCCAATTCCCTTGAAACTTGATTCTTTCATTTGACCACAACAATTTTTTATTCAAATCAATGACCAAGCAGAATCGATAGAGCGAAATACTGCAATCGATTTTGCTTGCTCAACATATTGTTAAATAGAAATAAGTTTTTATATTAAGAAATTAGTATATAAGAAAACGAAATTTTTAAATAAAGAAGTTTTAGTTTGACAACTCAAAAGAGTACATGCATTTTAAAACGAAACTGGCGCAGTCGGTAGTCGAAAAAAAAAAAATCCAAAAGATATTCTGAAGAATATCACTTTTTGTCGCGACGCAATTTGAAAAAATAATAATAATTTGTGAAGATATTCTAAAGAATATCCTTTTTGAAAAAAAAACTTTGTGAAGATATTCTAAAGAATATCCTTTTTGAAAAAAAAAAAAACTTTGTGAAGATATTCTAAAGAATATCCCTTTTTGAAACAAAAAAAAAACATTTGTGAAGATATTCTAAAGAATATCCCTTTTTAAAAAAACATTTGTGAAGATATTCTAAAGAATATCCCTTTTTGAAAAAACATTTGTGAAGATATTCTAAAGAATATCCTTTTTTTGAAAAAAAAAACATTTGTGAAGATATTCTAAAAAATATCCTTTTTGAAAAAAAAAAACTGTGAAGATATTCTAAAGAATATCCCTTTAAAAAAAAAAAAACATTTGTGAAGATATTCTAAAGAATATCCCTTTTTGAAAAATAAAATTTGTGAAGATATTCTAAAGAATATCCTTTTTGGAAAAAAAAAACATTTGTGAAGATATTTTAAAGAATATCCTTTTTAAAAAAAAAAAAAAAACATTTGTGAAGATATTCTAAAGAATATCTTTTTTGAAAAATAAAACTTTGTGAAGATATTCTAAAGAATATCCCTTTTTGAAAAATAAAATTTGTGAAGATATTCTAAAGAATATCCTTTTTGAAAAACAAAAACCTTGTGAAGATATTCCCAAAAATATCCTTATTTGAAAAAAAAAAACCTTTGTGAAAATACTCTTCAACAATATTGTGAGCCGCAGTGAAAAGTGCACAAACTCTGAAAAAAAGTAAACCTATATGAAAAGAAAAGAACAGTTCGACTCGAAACGAGGGATAAAAATGGAACAAGACCTGAAGCAAAGGATTTCTGAGTTGGGAGCAGTGTTGCGTCAACAAGAGCAAAAAATTGGACAACAGAGCTTGCAACTTCAGCAACAACAACTACAGCTTCAACAACTACATCTACATCAGGAACAACAACAACAGTCTCAACATGAACCGCATCAACAAAATAATCTGCATGATGAGTTCGGATTTAATATGACGGCCAAGGACATCATTGAACAGTTCCGACGACTAAAGCCTCTTGACGAAAAACATAATCCAAGAGCATTAATAAATGCAGTTGAGGAAAATCTCACTCTCTGCAGGAACAATGAAAGTCTCGCTCAATTTTGCATCAGGATCGTTGCGAACGAAAAGATTCTGGGCAATGCTAGACGAAGAGTGAGGGAGTTAAAAAACAACGCTTCCTGGGAAGAAATTAAAAACAGGATGTTACAGGAATTCAGACCAAAAAGAACATATGCGGAAATTTTCAATTATTGTCGTATGGTAAAAGTAAGTGATTTACATGAATTATTTAATATATTTGAAAAATGTAAATATGAAATAAACGATATATATTTAAGAGATCAATTTAAGCCTAGTATATATAAACCAGAAAATGTCGACAGAGATCTAGTGGACATACTGTTGGAAAAAATAGACGGACCAATACGAGCACATATAGAAGAACATGAAACTTTGACAGACATAATTTTGAAATACACAAATTTTAAATTATTAGACGACACAAGAGCTATCGCTTATAACCATAGAAGTAATTTAAAATATAAACAAAAACCAAATACCAATTGGCAAAGGCCAACATCAAACAAAAATCCTCAACACTCAAATACTAATGGGAAAAATTTTGATTCAAGTTATAGTGCTCAATATAAGCCAAATAATAATTTTGGAAGGGGTAATTTTCAGCAACAAAATTTTAATTATAAAAACTATACACAGAGCATAAATAACAATAGAAATTCAATACAGCAATCAATTTCTAATAATCAGACCAAATCAAATCAAACTAGAAATTCTTATAATAATAGGCAACAACGACAAACAAATTATAACAGCCAAGAACCAGAACCGATGGATATCGGAAATTTAAAAGAAGAGGAAGATGTAAATTTTTCTACAATGCCTCCTTTATAAGATTACCCATAGTGGTTATAACAATTGGTGTTCACAGAATTAGATGTCTCATAGATACTGGATCCGAAACGAGCATAATCAGCCCAAATGCCCTTGGGAATTCATATCCCTCTAAAAAAATAGTTAGACCAACCTGGTACAGAACAATAAACGGAATTAACCAAGTGACACATGAGATTTTTACTCCCATACCTAAAGAATTCAATATTTCTACCTCTCCTGGAAGGTCATTGATTTCGATAGCAAAAGTTATTCGGCCATAATTGGGCAAAATTTTCTCATCCCTCTTAAAGCTAAGATTGATGTTGAGAACGGATTTGTTGCTATTTTAGGCAACAAAATACCATTTGAGTATTACAACCCATATTGTGGTCAGGAAATTTGTTCACTTGAACATAGCGACATAAAAAATTTGGATATGGGACATTTGAGTTCGGAGGAGCACCAACTGCTTACAAAACTATTACACAATTACGGCGAAATATTTTATAAAAAAGGGGATCGGCTTTCTGCCACTCACGAAATTAAACACGAAATAAAAACAACAACAAACCAACCAATATACTCAAAGATCTATAGATATCCACAAATACATGAAAAGGAAATTCGAAAACAGATAAGCAAAATATAATTAAGGAAAGCAATTCACCCTACAATAGTCCTTTATGGGTGGTGCCAAAAAAGATCGACAATTCGGGCATTCAAAAGTGGCGAATTGTAATCGATTATAGGAGATTAAATGAAAATACCATAAATGATAAGTTTCCAATTCCTAATATAGATGGAATTTTAGACAAGTTGGGAAAAGCCCAATACTTCTCCTCTATTGACCTTGCTAAAGGTTTCCATCAAATCTTGATGAATGAAAATGACAGGGAAAAAACTGCATTCTCCACACCTTTTGGACATTATGAATTCAAAAGAATGCCATTCGGACTTAAAAATGCTCCATCTACTTTCCAGCGTCTTATGAATTCTGTCCTCCGTCAATATATAAACAAAATCTGTGTCGTATATTTAGATGACATATTAATATTTAGTACGTCATTATCTGAACATATGGAGAGTATTAAAAAAATATTCCAGGCACTAAAAAAGGCAGGACTTAAAATTCAAATTGATAAATGTAGTTTCCTGAAAAAGGAAACTGAATTTTTGGGTCACATCCTTACACCTCAGGGTATAAAACCAAATCCAAAGAAAGTCGAAGTTATTCAAAAATTAAATCTCCCGACGACACAAAAACAAATTAGGTCATTCTTGGAAATTACAGGATTTTATAGAAAATTCATAAAAGATTATTCTAAAATAGCCTACCCTATGGTAAAATACTTAAAGAAAAACACAAAAGTTAACACAAGAGACCCAAATTATATTGTTGCTTTTGAAAAACTAAAAGATATTATAACAAATCCTCCTATTCTGAGGTACCCTAACTTTAACAAACGCTTTCAACTTATTACGGATGCCAGCAATTTCGCAATTGGAGCCGTCTAACACAAGATGGTCACCCAGTAGCATATGCTTCGCGAACACGAAACCAACTACGCAGCAATTTAAAAAGAATTGTTAGCAGTGGTTTGGGGAGTAAAATATTTTAGACCATACATATATGGGAGAGAATTTGATTTGAAATCTGATCATCAGCCACTGAAGTGGTTACAAGCCAAGAACTCCGGAAGGGATATCAATCCCAGACTGCAAAGATGGCTAATACAGTTAGGAGAATATGATGTGAAAATAGAATATATCCCCGGGAAGGAAAATAAAATAGCTGATTTCCTTAGCAGAATTGATTATATAAAACGCGATTCCGAAAATTTGGGATTCACCATAGACGAAACTCTAAAGATCAAGAATGTAAAAGTAGGGGAACACCAAGAACAATCAGAAACCTCTCTTGCGGTTCACCCTGACCATTATCAAGAAGAAAATTTAATAGAAACTCTAAGTACTAGTAATCGCAATCAATCAGAAAACGATGAAACTGTACACTCACAAGCAGAAAACTTCAATCACCAAATTCCGATCCTTGATACAATTGTAAATCGATTTAGATACCAATTAATTTTGACAGAAACTAAAGAGGCTGAAATAACAACCATCTTCAATAACAAAAGAATATTTATAGATAAAGAAGATCTTGAATCTAATAGTGTTATTAATTTAGTCCGAAAATATATTGATAAAGGTAAAGTCGCGATATTCTCAGAACTCAATGACCATCAATTCCAGAAATTACAACAAATTTTAGTGCATTCACATTCAAGCTTTGACAGAATTACTTTTGTGAAATGTAGCTATTTCGCTAGGGATATTGAAAACGAAAACGAACTAAGGAAACAGATATCGCTCTTTCATAAACACGAAGTAGGGCATGCAGGAATTATCCCGACTTCTGAGGGGATAAAACATAAAATCTACCTTCCGAAACTTAAAATAAAAGTACACGAAATTATCAACAATTGCGATATATGTTCCGGAGGAAAATATGACCGCAAACCAATTAAACCAAAATTTCATTTCACAGAAACGCCCACTACAGTTAACGAAATCATTCACGTTGACACATATGTAAATAGCAAACATTCATTCATAATTTTCATTGACAAGTTTTCAAAGCATGCTGTAGAAATAACCAAACGATTATCAACAAAATAAATGAATTTTTGGCAATAAAAGGACCAATAAAAAAATTTGTTTTTGATAACGAATTTAACTCAAGAAACGTAAGGGATTTCTTAACTCAAGAGGGAATCGAATTTCATGCTACCAAACCAAATAGTCATACTGGTAACGCCGACATCGAACGTCTTAACAATACTTTATCTGAAAAAATTAGAACACTTAACCTAGAAGAAAAATTACCAATAATTACACAAATGACAAAAGCCATAAAATTTTACAATAACACGGTACACAGCACAATCAAATGTACTCCATTTGACGTTGTGAATCGTACCATAAATCATGAACTTATCAGAAGTAGACTAGAGAATAAAAAGAAATATACTATCGAAAAACTTAACCGCAATAGGGAATCTTACATAGAAAAAAGGAAAACCGGATTTATAAAAAGTTACAAAAGTGTAAGACATAAGGAAGAGCCAAAGTTTATTAAGCGCAATTTAGAAAATGTACACACAACAAATATAAAAAGACCTTACAAATTTTCAGATTCATTAAATACTACATCTTACGATTCTAACTCTCTAATGACTTAACAATAATATGTATATCTTTAAACTCAAAATTACAGATAATCCTATGTATATTAATATTTGCAACGACTTCAATGCGAGTCAAAGCCAATTTTACGATACACTCTATAACTGAAACCAACGGCTACATAGAAATTAACAACGAAAATAACAGCATCCCAATAGTGTCTGATTTGATCCTACACCACATAGATGTAAAAGAAATAACAAACATAATTTTACTAATGAAAGAAAATTTAAACAATTTTAATAAAAATGAAATAGTATTTATAAATAACGAGATAGACATACTATTGAGTAAAATAAAGACAATAACGCCAAATAATAGACAGAAAAGAGGATTAATAAATTTAGTAGGACATGCATATAAATATCTCTTTGGTACGATGGACAGTACCGACCAAGAAGATATAACTAACCATTTTAATACAGTTGACACCAATATTCATAATAGCATAACAAACTTAAATCAACAAATAAAAATCAACGATCATTTCAACAAAACAATTCAGTTAATAAGGGATACTCTAACACAGAACCAGGAAAACGTAATGTACAATATGCAAGGACTCACAAAAACTGTTAGGGACGTATTAACTAGAAATTTATATCTTGAAAAATTGTTCATGTTAGCTGCTGTCAAAAATAACATAGAACACTTACAAAACTACATCACAACAGCTAGGAATGGATTTACTGATGCTAGTATCTTAACGAAACAAGAAATAGATGACTATGATATAAATATAAAAAAGATTAAATATTTAAGAACAGCAATTCTTGAAAAAAATAACGAATTAATTTTTATAATCAAAGTACCCAAAACCTTTGAAACTATACAAGTAATAACTGTAATGCCTATACCATATTCTAATAAAGAAATCGAAGAAGAAATTGAAAATGTTTTTCATTATAATAATAAAATTTACACATACAAAGAAAATAGTTACATATATAAATGAATGTAAGGTATCAAAACATTGTACGATACATAAAACATGTAAATTAGTAACAAATGAGAATACAGAAATCCTTAATGTTAATGATAATACTATTATAGTAAAAAATGCAAGAAATGTTATACTAACAAGTAGTTATAATAACACAAATAAAGTTTTAAAAGGAAATTTTTTAATACACTACAATAATTGTTCATTAAAACTAGCAAACCAAATTAAACCAAAATTTCATTTCACAGAAACGCCCACTACAGTTAACGAAATCATTCACGTTGACACATATGTAAATAGCAAACATTCATTCATAATTTTCATTGACAAGTTTTCAAAGCATGCTGTAGAAATAACCAAACGATTATCAACAAAATAAATGAATTTTTGGCAATAAAAGGACCAATAAAAAAATTTGTTTTTGATAACGAATTTAACTCAAGAAACGTAAGGGATTTCTTAACTCAAGAGGGAATCGAATTTCATGCTACCAAACCAAATAGTCATACTGGTAACGCCGACATCGAACGTCTTAACAATACTTTATCTGAAAAAATTAGAACACTTAACCTAGAAGAAAAATTACCAATAATTACACAAATGACAAAAGCCATAAAATTTTACAATAACACGGTACACAGCACAATCAAATGTACTCCATTTGACGTTGTGAATCGTACCATAAATCATGAACTTATCAGAAGTAGACTAGAGAATAAAAAGAAATATACTATCGAAAAACTTAACCGCAATAGGGAATCTTACATAGAAAAAAGGAAAACCGGATTTATAAAAAGTTACAAAAGTGTAAGACATAAGGAAGAGCCAAAGTTTATTAAGCGCAATTTAGAAAATGTACACACAACAAATATAAAAAGACCTTACAAATTTTCAGATTCATTAAATACTACATCTTACGATTCTAACTCTCTAATGACTTAACAATAATATGTATATCTTTAAACTCAAAATTACAGATAATCCTATGTATATTAATATTTGCAACGACTTCAATGCGAGTCAAAGCCAATTTTACGATACACTCTATAACTGAAACCAACGGCTACATAGAAATTAACAACGAAAATAACAGCATCCCAATAGTGTCTGATTTGATCCTACACCACATAGATGTAAAAGAAATAACAAACATAATTTTACTAATGAAAGAAAATTTAAACAATTTTAATAAAAATGAAATAGTATTTATAAATAACGAGATAGACATACTATTGAGTAAAATAAAGACAATAACGCCAAATAATAGACAGAAAAGAGGATTAATAAATTTAGTAGGACATGCATATAAATATCTCTTTGGTACGATGGACAGTACCGACCAAGAAGATATAACTAACCATTTTAATACAGTTGACACCAATATTCATAATAGCATAACAAACTTAAATCAACAAATAAAAATCAACGATCATTTCAACAAAACAATTCAGTTAATAAGGGATACTCTAACACAGAACCAGGAAAACGTAATGTACAATATGCAAGGACTCACAAAAACTGTTAGGGACGTATTAACTAGAAATTTATATCTTGAAAAATTGTTCATGTTAGCTGCTGTCAAAAATAACATAGAACACTTACAAAACTACATCACAACAGCTAGGAATGGATTTACTGATGCTAGTATCTTAACGAAACAAGAAATAGATGACTATGATATAAATATAAAAAAGATTAAATATTTAAGAACAGCAATTCTTGAAAAAAATAACGAATTAATTTTTATAATCAAAGTACCCAAAACCTTTGAAACTATACAAGTAATAACTGTAATGCCTATACCATATTCTAATAAAGAAATCGAAGAAGAAATTGAAAATGTTTTTCATTATAATAATAAAATTTACACATACAAAGAAAATAGTTACATATATAAATGAATGTAAGGTATCAAAACATTGTACGATACATAAAACATGTAAATTAGTAACAAATGAGAATACAGAAATCCTTAATGTTAATGATAATACTATTATAGTAAAAAATGCAAGAAATGTTATACTAACAAGTAGTTATAATAACACAAATAAAGTTTTAAAAGGAAATTTTTTAATACACTACAATAATTGTTCATTAAAACTAGCAAACCAAACATTTTCAAATAAGAATAAAATGTATTTAGACAGAATAATTGTCCCAAAATTCACAAATGTTACATTTAACGCCACACTCTCAATGGAAGAGATAAAACTAAAGGAAATAGAAGAAATAAAATATAATAACAAAATTATGATTTACAGTATACCACCAATTGTAATACCAGTAATAGTAATAACTTGCATTGTAATATTGTACGATAAGTGTAAAAAGTCAAATGGAAGAATTCAGGAGAATCCTTTATCTAAGGGGGGAGGAGTTACATATGTACTTCCACAACCACCCCTCGTAGACATAAACTCAATTATCGCCAAATACAAAGAGCAAACTCATAATTAAGTTTAATGACATTTTGCTTACTTTGTTTTATGTAAACTTCCAATTTCCTTGAAACTTAATTCTTTCATTTGACCACAACAATTGTTTATTCAAATCAATGACCAAGCAGAATCGATAGAGCGAAATACTGCAATCGATTTTGCTTGCTCAACATATTGTTAAATAGAAATAAGTTTTAATATTAAGAAATTAGTATATAAGAAAAAGAAATTTTTAAATAAAGAAGTTTTAGTTTGACAACTCAAAAGAGTACATGCATTTTAAAACGAAACTCGCTAGCGTCGAAGAGCACTGTTTCAGTGCTGGTATTCCATTCGGCCCAGGAGACTTGTTGAGATATGTTAAAACCTTTTTAACCGCTTGCGCTAGCTCGAAAGAATATCTTCGGCATAGTAACGGGCACTCAGTCGAGCCTGGGCGGTGATTGATTACTTTCCGGCAAAAAGGAATTATTTGCAAATATACCAGCCAAAAAGTTAGCTTTATCAACCGGGTCAGGGAATATTTGATTATTCTTATAAAGAGTCGGAATTGAAGAACTGGCATTATCGATATGTGCTTGGATTTTCCGACGGGGCTAAAATTACTTTTATTTGGGTACGGTTTTCCGTCGACCCTCGTCAAATTTATTTTGTGAACAACTGGCATTATCCCTTATTCTTTTAACGAATACCCAAAAATTAGCACGAAGGCGCTCTTCGTATAGGTTTTTCTCGTGCCTTAGTATATTTCCACACGAAGACTGACTGCTTCCTTTCTTGATCTGATTGCATTTTTGAACGTTTAATTAAACCAAGATCTCGATCTGGTTTCAATCGAAAATTTTTTGGATGGAACAAAAGTTTTCATTCAAAACAAAATTATGTTTACAACCATTTCCGCCATAGCTTCGACATTATTGTCTAAAAAACAAAGTTTCCAATTTAATTGCCTAAAAAATTTGAAAAATTTAGCTCAGTCCAACGAGTCTCATAAATAAATTTTAAACGTTTGGTAGCTGGTTTCGAAACGTTGAGTTCGTATTTCTTCAACACTGTGGCTGACGGCTGCGATTTTTTAAGTTGAACAACCCGGTCGAACACGCGTTGGTGTTTACACATTTTGTATCGAGCCTTAATAGCGGTCTCAGAAGGATGAATATGTTGTCCGAGAATATCACGAATTTTACGAAATGCGATTTTCGTGCGAAATTGAATTTATTGTGACAATGAAGACATCAAAAAACTAAATGTCATAACTATCATGTTGTTGGTGTTGCCACAATTGGAAAACAAACTTCTTGTTGAAAAAACAGTTAGTATATAATAAATAATCTTGATTCGGTTATTATTCCTCAACATTACATAAAATACCCACATTTGATTCAAGATCATTTTTTTATGTATGGATGGATATATATTGTCAGCCTTGTTCCAAAGTCGATGGTAGGCGCTCTTTTGCTTGCATTATGATTGGAACTTTATAAATTCTATATTTCTTACACTTAGGCTCTGGTTACATTTGTATCCACCGTCTCCTGGATACGAAATGTGTGCTCTTCTTATGCAATTAGCGTTCTATACTGCTGTGTTTAACAAATTTTACTTCAGGAATATTTCAAATTTTTGTTTAATAATTTGTGACATTTTCGATGATTATATTTGAATTGTAAAAAAACAAATTTTTAATAAATTTTCGAGCTTTAGAAATATTTATTAAAAAAATATTATCATCAACTATAGAAATTTAAACGGAAATTCGCACGTGCAATTTAATACGGAAGTATTAAAAGAAGCATTTGATTAAAAATGAAGAGAAGTGAATTTTAAAATGAACACAAAAAAAGCCTAAATAAAAATAATAATGTTTATCAGAAAAGAAATCTGTTACATCTCACCAAAAACAACGATACCCAATTTGGTAATAAAGGTTTATTGAATCAATCAAATAACAATTGCTGTTGCTTAATAAATATTTTTCAATATTGAATATTAAAAAGCCGCCTACTCAAGTTGACTAACTCATAACGTTACATACAAAAAGTGAAGGCAAAAGCAGTGATATAACTGATTAATAAATTACTAACATATACATAGTTCACTACACTACAAAATCAATCAAAACAAGTCCTCTGGAGGATATTTTAAAATGCGAACGAATTTATTAATCTGATTTTCTTTGCATTACGTCTAATAGAAATCGAGTATTTACTTTTTAATTTAACATCGCTGGCTTTTCTTGCATTTTGGAAGAGATTTTAAAATGTTCGTTAACCGGGCAACAATCTTGTCTAGTTTAGCTTTTTTATCTTTCTGTTCATCAGCTCTTCTGTCTTGGTCTGCTGCAGTTTCTCTTAGTTCTTTCTCTTTAGCAGTTGCTTTGCGCAGAACTTTTCTAAGCTCATCTAATTTATCCTCTTTGTTTTTCTTTTGCTTTCTTAGCGCATTTATTTCAGCTATCAGTTTCTGCCTTTCTAAACTTTCGGGATCTGGAGTTGGAGCTGGCGTTGGAGCTGGAGTAGGAGTAGGAGCTGGAGTAGGAGCTGGAGTTGGAGCTGGAGTTGGAGCTGGAGTAGGAGCTGGAGTGGGAGCTGGAGTTGGAGCTGGAGTAGGAGCTGGAGTTGGAGCTGGAGTAGGAGCTGGAGTTGGAGCTGGAGTAGGAGCTGGAGTTGGAGCTGGAGTAGGAGCTGGAGTTGAAGCTGGAGTTGGTACTGGAGTAGGAGCTGGAGTAGGAGCTGGAGTTGGAGCTGGAGTTGGAGCTGGAGTAGGAGCTGGAGTTGGAGCTGGAGTTGGATCTGGAGTTGGAGCTGGAGTAGGAGCTGGAGTAGGAGCTGGAGTTGGAGCTGGAGTTGGTACTGGAGTAGGAGCTGGAGTAGGAGCTGGAGTTGGAGCTGGAGTTGGAGCTGGAGTAGGAGCTGGAGTTGGAGCTGGAGTTGGTACTGGAGTAGGAGCTGGAGTAGGAGCTGGAGTTGGAGCTGGAGTTGGAGCTGGAGTAGGAGCTGGAGTTGGAGCTGGAGTTGGAGCTGGAGTTGGAGCTGGAGTAGGAGCTGGAGTAGGAGCTGGAGTTGGAGCTGGAGTTGGAGCTGGAGTTGGTACTGGAGTAGGAGCTGGAGTAGGAGCTGGAGTTGGAGCTGGAGTTGGAGCTGGAGTAGGAGCTGGAGTTGGAGCTGGAGTTGGAGCTGGAGTAGGAGCTGGAGTTGGAGCTGGAGTTGGAGCTGGAGTTGGAGTAGGAGCTGGAGTGGGAGCTGGAGTTGGAGCTGGAGTTGGAGCTGGAGTTGGAGCTGGAGTTGGAGCTGGAGTAGGAGCTGTAGTTGGAGCTGGAGTTGGAGCTGGAGTAGGAGCTGGAGTAGGAGCTGGAGTTGGAGCTGGAGTTGGAGCTGGAGTTGGAGCTGGAGTAGGAGCTGGAGTGGGAGCTGGAGTGGGAGCTGGAGTTGGAGCTGGAGTTGGAGCTGGAGTTGGAGCTGGAGTTGGAGCTGGAGTAGGAGCTGGAGTTGGTGCTGGAGTTGGAGCTGGAGTTGGAGCTGGAGTTGGTGCTGGAGTTGGAGCTGGCGTAGGAGCTGGAGTTGGAGCTGGAGTTGGAGCTGGAGTAGGAGCTGGAGTAGGAGCTGGAGTTGGAGCTGGAGTTGGTGCTGGAGTTGGAGCTGGAGTAGGAGCTGGAGTTGGAGCTGGTGTAACTTCACCAGAAGCGGCAAAAGCCAACGCAATTAAAATGCTAAACACAAAGCCTGTCAACAGTCTCATTTTATTTTTTGTTTTAATATTTCAAATTCGATATCTTTGTTTAAATCTAATTAACCGTAAATTGAACTATGCTTGCTTCTTAGCCATGTTTCCTCTATTTATGAGAAAAAGTTGACACAATTTTATTTCATATATCGACTTATAACACGAGCTCAAATAAAGAAAAATAAATATTTTATTAAAAACACCTTTCTTAGAAATAAGTAAAAATTATTATAAAATAATAAATATAACTAATATTTTTGTGTACACAAGTAGAAATTTTCAAAAGTTGTTTTTAGCAAAATAAATAAAAAAAAGAACAATATAAACAAAACCAAAAAAAAAAATTAAATGGTTGACACAATTAATATGCAACATTGGCAGCAATAGTGCAAAATTTGCAAATAGTGCCAAAGTATTGAAGCTTTTAACTTTTGTTTGTGATCACATAGATCACAAAAACAAATTTGTGTCAACAGTAATTAATGACTACAACTGGTTAAGTGATAATACACACCCGATATACATTCTGATATGTCCTACATTTTTTAAGACAAACCTACAAGCACCATTCACAGTTTTGAGCTATCATTTCAGCTGAGCTATTTCATTTCAGGCTAGATAAAATTTGAAATTATACAGTCAAACTTATAAAACCAAAAACTTCATAGTAATTTAAGTTTTCCTTCAAAACAAAATATAATTTTGGTGAAATTCCGTGATGAGAATAAAATAAACTATATTTTTATAAAGCATTTAAGCACAATTAACTCTGTAAAAAACAAATATTCAATTTGTTATCGATTTATTTTATTGATTTTATGTCTCCTGAAACGTTTTAATTACAACTATAAATCAACTTTTCCCAAAATGTATATATTTTGCATTTAGTTTTAAATTAACAATATAACAAGTTAACAATGACAATATCTGATAATGTTTATCATAAAATTATAATTTAAATGAATTGTGCGAAGGTTTTTTTAACAACAATTCAAAGAAAATGCTGTCAACATGGACAGTGCTTTGCATTCAGTATCACATTAAGTCGACACTACTCGATATTAATTAAAAATGTTTTGTTCACATCGATATGTTTAATAAAATTTGTGCCATATCTATAAGTTTTGTGACAGTTAAATAATTGATTAAATAAAAACATAGATAAAAAAATAAGTCCAAATCCTAGTGGTGAAAATGTAGACAAACTTCAGAGAAAAGCTTTGAAACAAAGATCAGACATTTTTCAATTTTCCAGTGGCTATCCACTAGTAACTGAATAAAAATGTTGTAACGACACGTTCTCGCGTTATGCTGGGGTAAAGCTCGCGGCGTCAAGGGTTCGTTACAAAAAAAATGTTTTCACTAATCACAAGAGACACTTTTGTTTTACAAAAACAAATTTCTTTTATTATAATTCACTAAGTTATAATTACACTACACCACTACTAAGCACGCCAACGACAATCAACCGCTTCGTGGCCCTCAAGAGTTTTCGTCTGGCCTTGCTGAACAAAGCGCGGCCTGGCTCTGGGCTCCGTCACCTGGGCGAATAAATTCTGGCCAGATGAAGTAGCGACAGCACTTGCTTGGCCGTAGACCTGAGCTATACTCAATTAATTCAAAGTCGAATAAAATTCTGACTCTGATTCACTGAGCTGAACCTATTCGCAAGACTATTTTTATTAAGTTGAATAAAATTCTAACTCACTTAAAAGAAGTCTTGCCCGGTTGCTTGCCCGTGGCTAACTCTCCTTAAAAAACGTAATTATTTCGCTTTTATATGTTTCTGCCAGGCACACATACACACCCATACCACTAAACGACAGCTGCTTGCGACTGTTCAGGGTTGTCTTTAATGGTATGTTTTCCTTATGGATGTATCTTCATGTTAATAGGTGGCGCTTCTTAACGGCTATTATAATTTTAAATATTTCATTAACAAATAATAAATGTAATTATAAAATATAATTATGAATTATATAAAATGAAAAGTGTATAATAATAATGTTCTCTTTTAAAAAATTATGAAATTCATTTAAAAAATAAATAAATAGAAATGTAAAAAATGTAAAAATTTATGAAATTCAGTAGAAAAATTAAAAAATTTTAAAAATATATATATAGAGTCTAATTGCTTGTAATTTAATTGCTATGTGATCCAAAAACAAGCCTGCCGACTTTTGGTCGTCACAGTGTTTGTGAGTATTTTAAAAAATAAAAGCGATAAATAAATAAATTTCACATTACAGATTTGTAAACTACTTTATCTAAACAAGACACAACCCATGGTATCTATTATTTTAGAAATGACCCTCGTTATTTTGCAAAGAATAATTTATTTACTCTTGATCAATGCTGAGAAGGCAAAAGAAGAAAAGAATGAGTCAAAGTAAAAATTCTTTGAGAGAATAGGACTTCCTAGTGTTGGATGTTTTAGAAGTTTCTTTTAGCGATTAAACTTTTATGTTATTCCTCCTGTCGCTTTTACTTATACTTAATTTTTTATTAACTTCTTCACTAACTTAACATCACTATCTTTAATTGTAGGTCCAATGGAATTTAATTTTAACGTTATATCCCCTTTCCCCAGCCATATTTGTAATTGTTTAGCTTTTTAACTGTTTTTATTTTTAATTTTCTTGAATTGTCTTGATTCGTTGCCAAAAATAAAGCCACATCAATCCGATGTCGTCTTTGAAGCATGATATTATTATGCCTTTGATATGGCACTACATCTCTTAAATAGAAATTGGAATAGCGCGCATTAAATCAGCACTACTAAACAAAATAATCTACACGCATTGTAAATTGTAGCGCCAAATAATATTTTGCTTCAGAAAGAAATTAATCTTTTAGCACCTCTTCATAGGACTAAAGAGCTACCAAAGAACCTTGTTTGTGAAATATTTGTACAACCATGGTCAAGGCATTTAATTCCTTCAAATTAAATTTCCTCGCTTCAACTATTTTCAACACAAATAGAAAAAAAAAAACAAAGCTTTCTTACATTTCAGTTTAAAAAAAATAATAATAATCAGTAAAAAGGTAACCGAACTGACCTATTGTGTCTTTTACAAACTGCGTAGTTTTCTAAGAAATTTTATACACACAAGATAACAACAGTATGTCATATAAAAATATAATATGATTTGATATTTTAGGGCACATCATTTTTATGTAACACTTTCATTGATGTTTTCACTTTGAATAACTTATGGCTTTTTGATATGTGTTTAAGCTGCTTTCATTGACCATACTTGTTGCCTGTCGTTATTGATTGCATACACATTCAGTAAAGTAGAATCTTAGTTTTGCGTTTAAGGCTCGACTTACAGTTAAACAATGAAAATAAAATTCTACCATATTTTATAGCTTTAGCACTCAGGGGATGACCCCCACACATGCAATGCATTGTCCCAGAACTAGGAAATTAGGTTATAAGGAGGAGGAGGAAGAGAAAGTAGTGTTTGTAGACATACTACTTGAATTTTCTCGCATTGAAATTAACAGGAAAGACCTCTGGGGGAAGTTTATTCCATATAAGGACTGATCTGCTAAAAAACGAATTTTCCCTATAATGCGTACTGCGATTCACTCGAAAATCAACCACAAATGAATGCGCTCTCCCTAATTTTATTAGAGCACTCGCCATTGAAGTAACGATAAAACAGTGAAATACATTCCACATTGCGTCGAAGCTCTAGAAAAACAATAGAGTTGGGTAACATATTATCCCCATGCAAGCGATCAACCAACTACAAAATAAACTTTCGGCGCTGGCCCACACATGAGAGTTGTATTCCATTTTTTAAGAGAAGTAGCACTTCAGGCAACAATATCTATTTAGTCAAGTAGCGTGCTACATTCTTTAGGAAAGGAATAGAAAAGAGATGAAACAGGTGGTGAAAGTAAAAGGATAGTCGGAAATTAACTGTCGTATAAAGACAGCACAGGGACCAGTGACCATGCCTTCATTACCGAGCAGCCCCACCGACAGTAAGTTTTTATTTTTGTAGTGAAAAAACCAAGGTCTTCGTTTGGAATCGAACCCACAACTCCCACACTGACAAGCTAGTACACTACACTACACTAGCGTACAGGGGCACCTATGGACGAATATGAGCGGTACAAATAGTGGAGTGAAGTATTCGTTTTAGATTATACCGAGGCACTTGGCAGCTTCTTTCGAAACTTGAAAAATATGAACTCGTCTGATGAAATCCCATGTATAACAACTCATATAGTGCGATTCCTAAGAAAACTCGATATAAATCTAGAGAACTACACCAAAAGCAGCAAGTTTTGACAGAAGTGCGTTCTATCAATGCCTTGGAAATATCTAAAACCACCACCTTATTCTCTCTGAAATGATGTATGGAGTTGCAACAATGTTAAAGGAAACAAGCCAGTCGTCGAGCGTCCCCTAGCGAAACCATACTGTCAGTCGCTAAGTAAGCTGTTGGACTCTAGGTACCTCACAAGAAGAAAACTAATAATACTTTCCATCACTTCGGAAAGTGAAGAACAAATTGCAATTGCTCTGTAATTTTCAGGGTTGTTAGCCTCACCCTTTTTGGGGATCGGCGTTACATTAGCAACTCTCCAACTATTTGGAAATTCACCGACATGATACATCATGCAGAAAAGGGCTGCTAACGGGCGTACTACTACCATTCAGCCCAGGAGACTTGTTGAGGTTGAGATCTGCTAAAACCGTTTTAACTGCTCGAGCTCGAACGGCTACTCTGTCGAGCTCGGGGGGTGGTTGATCGCTTTCCGTCAAATAAGAATGATTTGCAAATATACCAGCCAAAAGGTTAGCTTTTTCAACCGGGTCAGTGAATATTTGGTTATTCTTTAAAAGAGTCGGAATTAACGAACTAGAATTATTCCTTACTCTTTTAAAAATTAACAAAGCTGTTGCTGCTCCTTTAGTATGGAGGCGCTCATCGTACAGATTTTTTCACGACTTATTATATTGGCACATGAAGATCTTGTCCTTTTGCGTAGCGAATCAGTGTCTGCGTGTTTGTTTCTACGCCGAATACTGAATACTTCCACTCTTGATCTGACTATATTTTTGCAAGTCTGATTATAATCGACATTTTTTTGAATGGAATAAAAGTTTTTATCCCAAATAAAATAATGTTTGCAACCATTACCGCTATGGCATCGACATTAATATCCAAGAAACATAGTTTTCAATTAAGTGGCCTAAAAAATTCGTTGAATTCGTCCCAACAAGCCTTCTCGTAAATATATTTTAAACGTGTAGTGGCTGATTTCGAAACGTTGTGAAGTTCTGAATATAAAAAAGGAGGCGGAGATGGTGCAGTGATCGGAATTGCCGAGAGGTGCACAAATACTACTTTCATACTTTTGGGGGTGAAACATTAGAAAAAGTCGAGCGTATTATACTGGTACCCTTCAACACAAGGAATGTGTGTTGGCTCATTCACAAATTGCACAAGGTGGTCGTGCGCGGCAAATAACTCAATATACTGGCTTGAATGGCGAAGCCAAGAACAGTTGTGGACATTGAAATCAATAGCAACAAAAACTTCACTGTTCGAGCAACTGTCGAGAATCTTTGATTTGGAGTCGGAGGGACAATCGAAGCCAGCTAATGTTTTATCACTTCCCGCATTTTTTTTCCTACTCTATATTATTTATTGTATCTTCATAATATGAACTAACAATAAGTAAGCAATTCTTAAATATCTAGATAGTAAATTAAAAGACTAGCCATTGCCAGACAACAAATAATAGACTAGTTTTCAAATTTATGCATATATACTAGTAGTTCTCAATGGATTCGTCCGAGAGCAATAGTGTCCTTCCTCTTCAATCGAGTGTATCCACGATGCTGAAGAATACTTCGAGCAAGCGGATTCAAATATATTTCCAACTTATTTAAATAACTAGTAACATGTTTTGTAATCTCGGTTTTAACCGTCGGGACTTGAAGATCCAAGGAGCGGCAGTTATCATTCGAAGGATTTTGTTTTGCTGACTTTGGATTTTCTCAGTATTGGAAGCGGAAGCAGTGTCCCATAGCTGAATTCCGTAACTCCATATAGGTTTCAAAATTGTGTTGCAAATTAAAAGTTTGCAATCAAGCCTGAGAACGGAGTTTCTGCCAGTAAGCCAATGGATTGCTATTGTTTTCAGTTTCATCTGAGTTAACTTTGCCTCAATGTGACGTTTCCAACTAAGTCTCCGGTCCAAGTGAATACCTAAGTATTTAGCGTAGACGTATTGGGGTACCACTTGGTTGTTGATACGGATATGGGGATACGATTCACTGCGTAATGTGAATGTTATATGTACATTAACCTTTATCCCCCATTTTTTAGTCCATTCTTCCAGTTGTGTTATGTGGTCCTGCAGTTGTCGCGAAGCAAGTCTTGGGTCACTATGGGTGCTAAGAAAGGCGGTGTCATCTGCAAACGTTGATGTGTGTATTTCACTATTTGTAGGCAAGTCTGCAGTATAAATTAAATAAAGGATTCGGCCCAAAATACTACCTTGGGGTACTCCAGCTATAATTGGTGGGGGGCAACTTGTATAAGCTCCATGTTTTGTTATAAACTGGCGACCCATAACATAATTCCGCAGTAGATTGTGAATATTCACCGGTACGTTTTGTTTTATTTTAACCAAAGGCCTTGATGCCATATCTTGTCGAAGGCTTGTGATACATCGATAAAAAGTGCCGAACAGTATTTCTTATCCTCAAATGCCTTTCTTATGACTTGTACAAGTCTGTGAGTTTGTTCGATGGTACTATGTTGTCTCCTAAATCCAAATTGGTGGTTTGGAATGCAATTATTCTCATTCAGAATCGGTGTCAATTTCACCATCAGTAGTTTCTCAAACAATTTAGATAGAGTTAGTAATAGGCTTATGGGCCTATATAAGTCCACCTTGGATGGATTTTTTCCCGGTTTAGGTATCATCCTTACCAGAGCAACTTTCAATGCCGGAGGGTAATATTCAAGTCGTAAAACGACATTAAATAGGAAACGAGAGGCATTTCTAAAAGCATTTTGTTGCTTGTTTTATCAAAGCCGGGAGCTTTCCTGGTTTTTAACTTTCCAATAGTGCTTAACAACTCCGGAAGTTTGAACCTTAATTGAATAGGTGGTCTAGCAATAACTGGTGAGAGTTCAGTTACATGAGCACATTTATTAAGAAAGAATACATTCCTCAAATAGCTTACGAAAAGATTTCCTTTTTCATCATCATTCTTTGCCCAACTACCGCCTGGCCCGCGCAAAGGAGATTCAGCGATTACAGGTCGTTAAATTTTTTTGGCGGCACGCCATAGGGAATAATTTGTCTGGGGAGTCGCATCCAGGCCCTCCAGATATTCATTAATAGAAGCTGTTCTTTGTGATTCTAGCATTACCCTAAGCTGTTTTGTACATTCTCTTAACTTTGCTTTAAGTTGTGGCGCTCTGCGTTCCTGCCATTCTCTTCGGACTCTTCTTTTTTCAGCCAGCAGCTCTTCCACATCTACAGAAAAGATTCTGCTGTATTTCGTCTGGCGATATGTCGACGAAGCGTGTTCAACTGCGTTTACGACATGTTCATTGAAGATACTAATACAGGCGTCTATATCTTCCGTAGTTCTAAACGGTAGATTTTCCAAGCAATAAGAGCTGACATATTTTTTGAATTTCAACCACTTAATCCGTGAAGCTAAAAATTTATCGCCGGTTATAGTTTGTTGTGGGTTGCAGATGGTGGTTATAGAGGGAGTGTGATCTGAAGATAGCTCCAACGATGTTTCAACCTTAATTAGCTCCTGGCATATGCCCTTTGCTACACCAAAATCAATAACGTCTGGAATTTTCAGCTGATCAGTTGGCCAATAAGTTGGTTGCCCGGTTGATATAACATTTAATCTCATTCCAGTAAAAAAAACCAGAAATGCAAGAAATGTGACCTGATCCAGAATTTAACCCAGAGGCAGCTAAATTCAGGATCGTATGTACCCAGTGGTTGCTGGTACTGGTACACAACTTCATTGCATATACACAATGCAAGGCCACGATGGAAATTAAAAAGCTACAGTAGGTGGTATCCAGGTAAGTGAAAACCCTGTGGAACGAATTAGCATTTTCAGACACCTGAGTCTCACATAAGGCTACAATATTCCGTCGATGGAGACAAATGTGAGCATATGTAGATAAAAAATTCGGCCTTAACCCTCATATATTGCAGAAGTCAATTTTGAATCGTCCTGCTATACTGCAACCAGTAAACTAACTTTCACTCTTTGAACTACGAGTACTTAGTGACAAGTGCTTCAAATTTCAACAAAAAGGAAGAAGGTACAAATTGCACTTAAAAGAGCCATAAAAGCCCCGATCTAGTGCCATTACTTTTCTTCTCCTTTCCTTTGTGTTTTGCCTTGTTTTTGTTTAACAAGCGTGGTTTTTTCCATTTTTAGACAAAGATATTTATGTTCCACATTAGTGTCATATTTTTTATACTTAACATTGACTTTGTTAAAAATAAAAGGCGTCAAAACTTGAAGAGAACACTATGTTAGTGTAATGTGATATCTAAGTGTTAAATTTTTAAAATTAGAACTTCATTTCCATCAACAACAAGCCTGAAATTCTTTTGGGTGCTTTATTGTTGCTTGGGTTTTCCTTGATTTACTTTTATCTTCCATTTGGTGTAGAATTTAAGCGCCTCTTGAAGACGAGACTTCACTTTCTTATTATTTTACATTTGAAACTTTTCCTGTTGTAATTATTGCAGTATCATCCGCATACAATGCTGCAGAATGATAACTAAGAATTTTAAAATCTCAAATTATATTGAATCTAATTTGGGTGATAACACTGACCCTTGTGCTATCACAGTAAGGACATTTTGTGGGCTGGAGAATTGATCTTTAATATTTACCATAAATAATTTTTCTTGGAAACGACATCAAATGATTTTCTGTAGGGGAATAGGATAGCCGAACTCTTAAAGCTTACAAATAAGACCATCATGCCAAATCGAGTCAAAAGTCTTTGCTATATCCAGACATATAATTCAAACGTTTCTATTACCAGATATAAAATTAGCAATTCCTTTTACTTTCTTCTCGAAAACCAACCTGTTGTGGCAGAAACTTATGGCTTTCATTTGACTCATTTAGTCTCCTCAGTATAAATTTTTATCGAGACAATTTAGCATACAAATAGGACGATAACTATTATCTAGCATCTTTACCAGCCTTAAGTATTGGCATAACTTTGGGTATGATTTTACATCAACCAGCGTAAAATTTGCCTCTGTAGGCTAGTAGGTAGTATACTAGCTCGTCAGTATGGGGGTTGTGGGTTCGATTCCCAACGAAGACCTTGGTTTTTTTTCACTACAAAAGTAAAAATTGACTGTCGGTGGGGCTGCTCAGCAATGAAGGCATAGTCACTGGTCGCTGTTTTTATACGGCAGTTAATTTCCGGCTATCCTTCTACTTTCACCACCTGTTTCATCTCTTCTCTATCCCTTTCCTAAAGAATGTAACACGGTACTTCTCTTAAAAAAAAAATTAGTTTGTGAACATACCGATAACGGCTATATGTCATCTTCAGTGTTCTCTCTATACTAGTTGCATTGTTGCATTTTATTGTCAGCTGTGTTAATATAGTTCGTCTTGTTCGTGTCTCTCTTCGTGTTATTCTTATTCACCCCTGTTCTGCGTTTCGATTAGGTCTCCGCATTCAGTTCCGTTGCGATCGAAAATTGGTATTCTGTAGAAAAACGGAATCGAAAGAAAAAGAAGAAGACAACAATGTTTACAAAATTAATAGCATCACTGTGGAATGTGGAAATGAATTAGCAAAATAAGCAAGCTTGTTATCATTTGTATAAACAAATGTAAAATTGAATACAAATATATTTATTTAATTTTTTATGGTTCAAATAAAAACAAATAAAATATTAATTTTAATTCAATACAATACAAAAAACTTTTAATTAATAAAAATAAAATAATCACACACAAATCATACCTAATTTTTCCAAGCACTGGCATTTTTTGTTGTAGGACCTAGTGCACTGAGGACTCCTGGAAGAAGTGGCAGAACACTTTGATCGCTTGTGGTATCCACATGCAACGTCTGCTTTAGACGCCATTAAATTTGCCAATTTTTCATACTGCTGCGGTGTTGTTGTTTTTAACCTTTAAAACACATCATATTCGGGTACAAAAATTAAAAATTTAAAACAAAAAAAAAATAATTTAATTAAAACTAATTTTAAGTGTTTTTTTATCGTTTTTGAACATTTTATCTCATTTTTAACAAAAAAACACAGATAAAGAAAACCCCTCCGTTAACAAAAAAGCAACTGAGAAAAATGGAGCTCTGATCGTAATCCAGAATACATACAATCGAAAGAAACTGAACGGAATCGAAACGTAGAATACCAAAGCTGACAGACGGAGAAAATTTCGATTCGAATCGAAACGCAGAATAGCCCCAATTGCCTTCGTCACTTTCTCTCTTTTTGTCTGCATTTCTCTGTCCTTTTTTGTCTGTTTGTTTTTACCTAATTTACCTCTCTCTCTCTCTCTCTCTCTCTCTCTCTCTCTCTCTACCCCAATCGTTTCACGCTCATGCTTGTTATTCGTTTGTGTTTATATGTGAGTCCATTGGGTTTTTTCCTATGACGACATAGTAATCTGTAATTGCACGTTTCTGAGGTTCCTTATTGCTTTGGTCTTGTGCACCTGCGTAACGTGTTTGTGTTGGTGTAATGTTTGTTTTCTTGTAAAAATGTTTCAGTCGTTCAAAAATATTGTATCTGAAGCAGTGTTTATTTGTTCATTTATTATTCGTCCGTCAAATGTTTTCTGTTAATATTTCCATGTGTTCTAATACACTTTGTCTCCTTCCTTTGTGCTGTGTATGAAGCAGTTTAACCGTTGTTTTTATATGTCCTGGTGTACATGTGTTGTTGAATATATGGTTTGCAAAATTTGTTTGTGGAGTTGATTTTTGTTATCGTAGTTTTTTGTTGTGGCCTCTAATGTGTTCCCTAAATCTGGTTTTAATTTGTCGTCCTATGTGCCCGATACAACTATTTTGGCATATGCAAGTTAATTTGTACACTCCTTGTTTGTCTAGTATATTTGTCTCGGTTGTTTTACGCTGTAGTATTTTGCCTAGGTTGTTTCTTATTGGTAATAACCTTTGCAGTTTAAAAAAGTGTTGAAAAATATCAATTTTTAAGCATCAACTTAATACGTTTGCTATAATAGCCAAAGGATTATCGTCCACTTTTTTATCACAACTGGTTTGATGCCATCAATTTCCGGAACTTTAGTGTTTTTCAATAAGTGGACAAAGTAATTTACTTTACAAATTTTTGTTAAAAACAAATTAGATTTAGCTGTAATATATTATATATACTTTTAGTCATTAGGAGTATTTGTTAACTTTAGCATCCATAATTAAACTCACCCTGAGGGTGGTTTATAATTATTTTAAATACTTCGTCAACAGCATCTGACTTTTCTTTATTGTTATATATTTCAGACACACCTGCCAGAAGTTTTTACTACCACTTAGCAAACCTTCGTAGAAATTGATACCAGCTGTTATATCTAGGATCGCAAAACTGTTTTTTGTTTTTTAGTTAAAGTTGTTAACTATTTAATGAAGCAGAAGGTTTGTTCCCGTACTCTACTTTGGGAGCCCGCGGGTTCCCAAATTTGCCCAAAAGCGTTCCCGTACACAAAGTTTGGGCAAGTGAGAGAGAATTTGAGAGAATAATATTCTTCTTCTTTCTGCCCAAAACAGCCCGGACTTTTTCTTCGGGCTCATTTGGTAAGATTGTAAATCAATCAGCTGTTGCATAAAATAAACAATAAAAATTGTCAACAACAAGTTTTCTTTAGAGTTGAAATAAACACTTTTTATTGAAGAATGTTAAAAAATGCAAGTAAATGCTTGAATTTTTTATTTATGTATGTATGTATGTACTTATGTATCTATGTATAAAAAACAGACTAATGAAATATATGTGTATAGATAACTACATACATATTTCCATGGACATAAAACAAGTAAACAATTTTGACAACAACAATTTTCGGGCTAAAAATTTGGTTTTTAGTGTTCCCGTATTTTTAAACGTTTTAGTCTCTAATTGAGAGTATTTTTTCATTACTCTCATTTGCCCAAACTTTACCAAAAAAGTACGGGAACACAGCTAGATTATATGACTTCTCTATTTAGAGTTATTAGACCTCTGTAGTTTGGGCCCATACCGGTATCTTTGCCTAATAAGGAATAAATTTGCATTTCTTGCCGGAATTCTCCTAGAAGCTTCCAGTATAATATAAGTTATTTTGGATGGTTCTAAATTTTCCTCTGTTGAAAACTCCCTCCAAAAATTACAATTTCTTATCTTAACGTCAACACATTTCGCTATATCTTTCCATTTGGCTATACTATATAAAGGAACTTGCGTGGTTCTCTCGTTAATTTATTCATAAATTGAACAAGTCATCAGTAGGTGGTCTGAATTTAAAAACTGCGGCCGGTTATCTACACAATATGCCTCCACACGTATCCCTAATATTGTTTCCACCATAGGTGGTCATTTTTGGCGTGTAACGGCAAATAGCTTTTATACTGCGGTCCTACTCTTACATCTAACATCCAAGGGTATCACAACATTGCGTTAGATACATGATGTTTGCGTCTTATCCTGGCGCCTCCATATTCGGTAGCTGAATCCCCAACAGCGATGCGCAGTAGTAGTAGTAGAAATAAAAATTGTGGGGCTATCGGTTGTGGAAACTAGCTCTTGCCCCTCAATGCTTGCGTTGGAAGTGTCCGATCTTCCTGCAGTTGAAACATTTGGTGCGAGACTTACTCCTTTCCTTCAGTCTATCTATTACCTCTTTTATATCGCTTCTTTTATTTCCACAGAGTTGCATATCAGCCTCAAAACGTCGCTTCTGGTAGACTCGTGGCATTGAGATAAATTTTGCGGTCCCCTGGGCCAGCACGTAGGGGATGGTTTCCGTAACAGATAATTTATGCCATTCATAAAATGCTTCAATCTCAAACTGATCCAAGTGTGGATAATGTTAACGAGGGTAAATCAGCTCCACCACATGTT
Organism: Trichopoda pennipes; assembly: GCA_030448955.1. Classification (NCBI taxonomy): domain Eukaryota; kingdom Metazoa; phylum Arthropoda; class Insecta; order Diptera; family Tachinidae; genus Trichopoda; species Trichopoda pennipes. Next base: position 3,243,289 of record JASKUP010000010.1, on the reverse strand, counting down.
CAGATAGTGTGATGTTCAGATGGTGGACAAACCACAATTGTATAATTTGGAACGTCATACAGGCGTCCTAGGAAGCCGAAGGCATAATTCTAAGCAACAGAACCACCTAGTTGCAACTTTAATGATTCCAGGGCAGGGCTGCAAACCATCACACCTTGCTAAAGAGTTGGAGACGTTCAACTCCTGTCCAGAAAACATGTCAAGCATGCTCACTGGACTGGATCATTCACTTTGGGTGTCATTATCAGTGAGATGATCCTGGCCACCATAATAACCATTACACTGTTATGGGGCCGCAAAACCACAACCACCACGATACTCCCATATAGGTGCCAACCTCAATGATCAGTCAGAGAACTATTAAATGTCTAAAGAGACAAATAACGAACTCCGCGGCTCACTGATCCCCGTGGAAATAAGTTAGAGCTTCCAGTTGACTCCCTGCCTGTTTTCAGGGGACTGGGCTCCCTTTTTCCCCAGTAGCACTGAGTCTAGATAGTGGAATTTTATAAAGACCATATTTATATGCCCCTGGGGGGATCCACCACATGTACAATTTCCATTACAGTCTTGCACCATCTAGATTCTTTTCTGCACCCTGCATCGTAGCTCCATCTTGTTAATTTTACTCCTGTGCTCGCCACCATACTTACGTTGTCAACTCACCATTATCCCCTCGTAGTTATTTCTGCAATCAGCTGACAAGCTTTCAAAGATCTCTGCTGCTCCACCCTATACGTCCATAATTAGCTCTATAACTTTGTCCGATCCATTTTTACTATTTAGAACTGGAACTTAAAAACATTAAAAGGTGCACAGCTGTCAAAGCTGGCATTTACCCTGCTAGCGTACTTAAAGATAACTCCACCAGTCTTTCTTTAATTGCATCCAGTGCTTTGTATTTGTGACCTAAGAGCTTTATTTCATTTTTCAGCATTGAATTGTTTTTTGCTGCTGGAATACATAACTCGTTCATACCTTTTTCTTCAAATTCGTATAACTTAATATCGATATCGCGCCACTTAAATTCATTAATTAGTGGCCTTATCACTAGTTGTCGACAGATTCAGCTGTTTATTCCTTTTTAAGCTAATCAAAATTTTAACTCGTCTACACCAATGTAATTTAGTTTAATAATTTTGCAATATCATTTCTGACACCGATTACTTCATTTAGTCCCTTAATATACGTTTAGTTTAGTGAGTTCTATTATTGCAAAGTAATTACATACAACAAGTATTAAATTACACACACTTTAACGCCTAAAAGCTGCTCTATCAACTTTTGTGTCTTCACTCGATCACATTCCCAATTAAACTGACTGTCAACTGTTGTGTCTTCCCACTAATACTGCAGTATTGCCAAAGAGAGAGAGAGAGAGAGAGAGAGAGCTCTTATATTCGGTTTTGAACGGATTTACTAGGAAACTGTAATGTGCGTATATTTTCCGACAGGGTTTAATTTATTTGGGTATGCTTTTACGTCGACCCTCGTCAAATTTGGTTTGTGAACAGCGTTCTCAGTGTTGAGTATAGAGAGATCACTGAAGATGGCAAATAGCCGAAACCGGTTTGTTCACAAACAAATTTTGACGAGGGTCGACGTAAAATCATACCCAAAGAAACTGTAGCTCATCGCATTAAATACAGATGAAATTGTTCTCATCATTCAATGTTGGCGGCTGCATGGCTGCCAACTTCTTATTCTGTGCTAGTTGTTTTTATTTTGTAATATTTAGCATGTTGTTGTTGTTTTGTATTTACAAGATTCCTTAGAAGCTACTTAATTTGTGAGCAAACACAATAGGTCATTTCACTTCTAATTTTTTAGTGATAATTATCTTTTTATTACTTTTAATAAGTGTCTTCGTAATGTATACTTTCAGTAACCGAAAAAGAAACTCAAATTTATTTATAATTTGCAAAATGGGAATTCTTGTTATAGTTTTATAAGTAAGTTATTGTTAGCTTAAAAATGTGATAATATTTGTTACAATACTTTTTGTAAATAACTTCTTAAGAAGGTAAATAAAGGTAATTTTAGATTACTCTGATTGTAAAGATGCTAGAATAAATACGCAACCGGGAAATTTCAACATTAGCCAATTGTCACCACAAAATATCTGTTATCATTATCAGACGGATAATATCGTCTGACCACAAACCGCACCACTTTAAATGTAATGGTTTTGTGTGGACTGTTTTTTGTATTTTGTGAGTCTCGGATGTGATCATTTTGTTTATTTACATAACCGCCTAATTGAAAATAAGCCTCTTCACTAAAGATGATTTTGTTTTCGTTCAGTCTTCAGCCAAATCAAAAACGTTTGACACAAACAATGCTCGGTCGGCTTTAATTATTGAACGATTTAAACTTTATAAGCGTAAAGATGTTGCAAACGTCGATATTTTTAACACTTTGCCGTACAGCGGCTACGTTTGCATCACTACGGCCACTACCAGCATATTACCAGCAACAATACCGTGAGTTTCGAGTTTTTCCAATTAAAATAAGCTGAAATCACACGATTGGTCAAATGTGCAGATTTCAGCCAAATTTTATCTGCACATTTTTGTCCAAAAAATATTTGGTGTACCGATGAGTTTTTCAGTGTTCACATGATTGTGGCATTTTAGCCAAAAATTGTCTGCGCTTATATGGTAACAGCAAGCAAGTGGCAAATATCGGTACAACCCTGTCATACGATTTGTTCATTTGTCTTTATTTGATGTGTTCTTTTGCTGATCAGCTGTGCATAAATTAAATAAACATTTTGTAATTTGCATGAAAAAATAATATGCATTTGTGCATATTTAATGAATAAAGAGAAAACGAAAGCTCGGAGAATGTTAAAAAAGCGAAGTGTTTGGGTGCGGTACTGGCTTCAAAAGAGAACTACGAACGGCGCGTATATAAAAAATCTGTGCGAGTTTCGGGAAGTAGACAATCAAAAATTGTCCTTGGAGATTGCACTCAAGACTTTCGTCAAATACGCCAGGTATAGCAGAGTGCCCAACTTCGTACATAGGCAATGAAGCGAAAGAAGTTCGACAGGAATTCGAGCAATACTTTATGTTGGCCGCTGATGAAATACCTTTTCAATATAAATCACTATGTTAAATTAAACAAATGTATAACATATTCATGCAAGTTTATTAAAGTCAAGTTAACTTTAAAGTTAAATTAAAAAAAAACTTTTGTTCTTCTAACTGTGCAAATGCATCCACGGTATATTATATGATATTAATGGGCAATTTGTTTGCAAGATTTTTATCTTTTTTCTCTACTTCACGCATCTGCGATGCTAAGTATATTCCACAGGTACGCCACTTGTCCTCATTTTCTCTCTCCAATAGCGACAACGCATGCTCCAATGTATTCTCTGGAGTTTTTTTTAATAAATTCGTTGAAGTTGAACAATTGGACGAATTGTTCAACGTATATTCGCTCTCGCAGACAAAATCCAGAGATGACACCGAAGATGCTGTTTTTTCTTGGGCGTGGTTGTGATAAAACTGCATAGCACTCCAAAAAGGCCAATGACACTTCGACCCAGATGCGCCTTGACCCGATTTTGTCAACGTTTTTGTTTTAGTGTTGCTGTAGGCAGTTTTTACATTGGCCCATTTGGCCTTGCACTCATCTGCGTCATGCCCAAGACATTTTACTGCAACATCCCGCCATGCGTTTTCTCTTTTTTGCCGGTTTTAACAGTCTGCGGAAGAGTACCCCCAGAGACATTGGTTTTTCTCTAAGATTGTTATTAAACTCATAACCTCTTCTGTAGACCATGTCGTTATTACTTGCGATCGCTTCCTCTTACTTGTTGATGTTGTGCCATCTATCAGATTGCCAATATTTTTAGACTCTGCAGCACAAATGTTGTGTATTAAAGTGTTTTCTATATCCGTATCCGTGATCTTAAAAAATTATTAAACATTATTTATCGAGTATTTATAGAATAAATACAACTACTTACCAAAATATCCAATTGTTTTCTTTTACCCTCAAAATTTCATATCGGTGTTGATTGGGCACTTTGATTGGGCGGTAAGTGGCAGAACAAATTATCGGTACATTTAAGATTTTTTTCTGCCCTTATTGGTTTGTGAAGCGTTCACACGATTGGTACAACACAGTTGTTTTTTATCTGTCTATCGGCCAAAAAAATTGGCCTATCTGCCTTTTGCCAAATATTTTCTGTCATTCACACGATCTGTACATAAAAATGGACAGAAATCTGTACATTTGACCAATCGTGTGATTTCAGCTATAGCCTGATTCGGAGAAACCGCTACTCAAATTTTACAAAGTGATACAGTGAAATTTGCACGATTTTAGTAGCTAGTTGTAATAATTAAAATAGATGACGTAAAATCATAACCAAGTAAAAATTGACGTTTTTCTTTTCTCAAGATTTTAGGTTCCATGTTTAAAAATTCCTTCTTTGTTGTTTTAAGTTATTTCATTGCAAAATAATAGCAAAACACTTTTATGAAATTACACAAATTTAATCACTTATAATACACGCTGGCAACTTTGCCACTGAACGCCTAAAAGATGCTTTATTATTTTTATGTCTGCACTCAAAGATGTTTGTACTTAAAAAAACTCTAATGCCCAGCAGATGGTGCTTATATATGTATCTGTTTTAGGTGATTCTCTCATATCTTGTATTTATAAAAATTAAGCCCAAAATAGGTGTCCGTTGGTTGCCAGTGTTTGACGAGATGTGCTGTCGGATTTCCACCAAATCTTCACAGTACCTTCGTAATGGTCGTTCGCTGATTTGTATTTTTTTTTCGTGCGTTTACGCACAACAGTGCGTCCACAGTGCGTGTTTGAAACAAGACAAATTTTTCCAAAAAAAATCAAAACTTTTTTTCCATTGCATACTTAGACTCCATATTTTATATCAAATGAAATGTGTGTTTTCGTTTGTACGTTGCTGTGTATGTGTGTGTGTGTGTGTGTGTGTGTGTGTGTATGCACAGAATGCGACGGCAATACAAATGGAAATATGCTCATGTTCATAGCGAGTGGATGTGCAAACAAATAGAGAATTTTGTTTTCCATATTCTGTTGCATCTTGTGTGTGTGCATGTGTGTGTAATATACTTGTTCAATTGCGAAATGATCCATCAGCCGAACGTTTTTCAAAGCAATTGTTAGATATTGGGAATGGCTCAATTCCAATTGACCCCACCACAAACATTATTACGCTTCCAGATAATTTTTGCCACTTTGCACAATCTAAACAAGAATTGGTCACAAACGTATTTCCCGGTATTGCACAAAATTTTAGAAACTATGATTGGTTGGGGGAAAGAGCTATCTTAGCTGCGAAAAATGCAGATGTTTCGAATATCAATGTGACATTCCTGAGAAAATGTTTACCTACAAATCGGTTGACTCTGTTACCAATCAAGACGATGTTGTAAATTATACAGTCGAATTTAAAAGTTCGCTTGAGTTACTTAGACTGCCGCCATAGATTATTAACTAGATAGGACACGAGGAAAAAATCTCGGCCCGCCACAGTTAACCGCTTTGTTTTCACAAGACAGCATGCTATTCAATTTGTATGCATCTGTCTCTTTTATATAAAGGAGTTAATGAATTTTATTTGTTTACATTTTTATTTTGCAATTTTATGCAAGTTGGCGCAAATATTTAGAAAATGTTGGTTTTTTGCCATAATTTTCTAATATTTGCGCCAATTTGCTAGTCACAAATACAACAAGTAAATCCGTATGCAGAGGTGTTACAAAACAACAAAGGATATAAGGAGAAAGCTAAAAAATGTGAGTATTTTTCTTCATAAGGAAAAAAATGTTTCTTCCTAAGGAATAAATTTAAATTACTTAATAAAACATTTTATCTTATTTTTTAAGGAGCCGCAAACGTATAATGAACTGCCCAAATGTAAGGAAACTCCACCGGTTCCCGAAGAATCCGACAAGGTAAGTTTTTTCAAGTTGTTTATTTGTATTTTGTGTTCTTGACGAACGTTCCCTTATAAAAAAAGGTGTATTTAAGTGTGCGGTTCCATTTGCCAATAAAATAATGTCCAATTGGAACTGTGATCGTTATGTAGAATGTGCTTTTTTCTTCCTAAGCAACAAACTTAAATTATTTAATTAAACATTCTATCTTATTTTTTAGAAGTCGCCAGCGTATTAAATAATTATAATTTTATTGACTGCTTTGTGCAATAATTTTTTGTTGGCTCATCTTTAATTTTCCAAACGCAGAATTCAAACGCAAAGAATCATCCAATAAGCTAACTAAAGCTTTAGTGGACCATTTAAATTTGTGGTATGTACTACTTCTTCATAAAATTTTCTTATTCTAAATATACCTATATCGTTTCTAGTGTGGCGGAGGCATATATAAATCAGAAGCGTTTAGATGCAGAACAAACTCAACAATGGTTGTAATTAATCGATAACTTTAGTAGTGCTCCCAAAGAGTATTGGGTGACATGGAGAATTTGGCCCGAAGTATAGAGTCTAATATTCAAGTCAACATACTTTAGAAATTGCCTACAAAAGTAGCACACAAACTCAGCAACAAATACAAGGCAATTCAACAGCAGCGGCAGATAATCGTTCCACATCATAAACAATTTCTTAAATATTAAAAAATGTCCCTTTATGTTATGTGTATACGGTAAAAAAAATACCGTATAGCCAGTAGCTTTATTTTTAAATATAAATTCAAGACCTTTTGTTTCTTCAATGAAATACAAATAGTAATATAAAATTTACAACTAAATTATATTATTTACATAAACCTTAGAAATAAAAAGAACAAAACATTGGTTTGAAAAATTAAATTTTACTTGTTTGGTGGAATGAAGTCGAAGATTTTTAAAAAGTGTTAACATTTTTAGAATTCAGAGGCAAGTGTAGCTAGCCTGTGCACGATTAGCTTTTCTTTACTTAAGGCCGTCATGCGTGATGAACAGCCACATCTCAAAAGAAGTGATGCTGTTAATAGCAAAACATGATGGATCCAGATTAGACAGGGCCGAAAAAAAAAATATCTTTTCTGTGAAGTAAAAGGATAAACATTAAAGTTTACAAAAGCTCTTTTAAGGGCAATGGTTGAAACGAACATTTCTGATGCTGAAAGCAATTGTTATAATATCAAAGGCTTTAACTCTGTTTTTTTAAAGAGAGACGGCAGATGTGGTGGCATTGCAGTTTACATAAGACAAAATATACCCTTTAACAATGTAAATATTTAAACAAACGCATTTGAAATGATCCAACTTGATGTAAGTATCAATAATAAAAATCTGTCTCTTTTTTCCATATACCGACCTCCCCACGAACGAATAACAGCATTTATAAAAGAGCTTGATATTATTCTAAACAACATAAAAAGAAAATAAGAGATACTTTTAATTGGAGATGTAAATATTGATATATAAGTGCGGTTTTACACACATCAACTTTTGTTGCTCAACTTTTGTTGTTTCGGTTAGAAAGAAAGAGAAGGTTTTATAAACATTTCTCTTTCTTTCTAATGGAAACAACAAAACTTGAGCAACAAAAGTTGATGTGTGTAAAACCGCACTTAAGGGATAATTTTACAACAACCACATATCTTAATATGATAACGTGCAATGGTTTGAAATGTTTAATAAATGAGAGTATGCGAGAAGATGTTAGAAGAAACACAAACACATGCATTGATCACTTACTTTTAAGAACAAATGAGCATACAAAAACTGTATATGCAGCAATAATAACAACAACCATATCTGATCACTACGCAGTCTATTGTTCTGTTTATGAAAAAGAAAAAAACCAGGAAGGTCAAAATGGTATCTGCCAGGGGCCAATTTTTAACAATCATAAAATAAACAGACAAATACGGGAGATAAATTGGAATGCAATTATTAATGAAACAGCAAACACAAACATTTTATACAATAAAATAAATGAAACATTTAATAAAATATATACAAACTCAACAAAAACAAACTACAAAAGAAGATCACCACATACGTGGATTACTAATGAAATTGTGAAATACTGTGAATATAGGGATAAACTTTTTAAAAAATGGCGAAATAATCGCAATAATAAACAATATGAATTAGAATTTAAAAAATTTCCTAATCTATTAAATAAAAAAATATGTAATGAAAAAAACAAGTGTTATAAAAATTTATTGAAAGCAGAAATGACATTCGTGCAACATGGCAAATAATAAATGAAATAATTGGAAAGAGAAAAAATACAAACATAGACAGCTTCATTAATAAAAATTTCAAAAACGAAAATCTTAACACTACTGTAAATAACTTTGCACAAAGCTTTAGTGAAAATATTAAAAAACTAATTCACTTATGTAACATTAAAACCATTAAGGGACATTCAGTCAGCTTACAAAACTCAATGTTCTTAGAATATACAAATGAGCTAGAGATTCTTCAAATTCTAAAATCGTTAAACATGAGAAAAGGTTCCAGAATTGATCGAATCAGAGCAAAAGATCTCAGAACAAATGCAACAATTTTAACACCGGTGATTACTAAGCTAGTTAACTTAAGTTTACACCACACAATTGTGCCAGAGACACTCAAAACCTCAGTAATTAGACCAATATATAAAAGCGGCAACAAATCAGATATACAGAACTATAGACCAATATCTATTTTGCCAGTGTTGGACAAAATTCTCGAGGAAATAATAAACAGAAGAGTGATGAGCTTTATGAAAAAGTATAAAATCATTAATAGAAATCAATTCGGGTTTCAGAAAGAAAAAAGCATAAATAAACTTTTCAACTTATGTAAACAAATGCTTAAGCAACCACATGCACGTTTTGGTACTTTTTATAGACTTTAGTAAGGCATTCCACACTCTCTCGCATAACAAAATTCTTCAAGCACTTGAGAAAAACGGTATAAGAGGGGACATGTTGCTTTGGTTCAAAAATTATTTGGAAAACAGATCGTATTATGTACAAATAAACAATAAATATAGCCAAAGAATACCATGCAAATGGGGAGTACCTCAAGGATCAAAGCTTGGACCACTTTTGTATATTATATACGCAAACGATATGATGAGATGCTTAGAAGAAGGAACAACTTTTGCTTATGCGGACGACACAACAATAATAACGGCCAATAAGGACATAAAGATTGCGACTGAGAAAATGCGACTAAGACAATGGTCTTATTATAAACGCCAATAAGACTAAAGTTATGCACATAAAGCCACGTCACCTAGTCGACAAAACTGTTACACTGCAATTTCATGACCCAAAATGTCTTCACAGCAACGTTAATAGGATGAACAATTAGGCACAAGTTTCATTGAACAAGTTTACACTTATAAATACCTTGGTGTGATTATTGACAGTAATTTTAAATGGAGAAGTCACAAAATGGCAGAGGAAACTTAGGAAAGCGTCGTATATGCTGTACCAATTAAGCAACTGCTCCACGTATGAAGTTCTGCGTCAGGCATACTTTGCATTAGTGGAATCGTATATCCGGCATGGAGTCACGGCTTGGGGTAGTGCAAAATACAGCAGCACTCTCCAAAAAACGCAAGACCGAATACTAAAAATTTTACATAAAAAAAACAATCTGAAACTGGAAACAATAATTACCAATGATTACAACATTAACATGAAACGGAAAACGACAACTACGCAATCAGCATGATAGACAACTATGACAACAACCTTCAGAGAGCAACGGACGACAATGAATCAAACAGAAGCCTCACGAATCCTAACAACCGGGCCTTGATAAAAATTGCCAAAGGCCTTCAAGTTCTTAGCGTGAAGAACATCTATTATGCAACCTTGGCCAAAGAATTCTACAATGATGACAGATATATAAAGCCGATAGAACACACTCACAACACGCGGAGACGAGCTCCAGGAATATTTAAAGTGGAACGATTCACAAACGAGTATGGAAGAAGTTCGCTTCCCGTAACATTGCCAACAATTTTGAACAAAATATCGACTGAAATAATCAGCATAACGCACGAAAACAAAAGGAATAAGCTAATAAAGGAATACCTAATGGGCTCACAATGAATCAAAACTTGTTACTACACAGACTATGAAATATAATTTTGGATAACTAGTTATAAACGAATTTATTTATTTTTTAAGTTTTAATATCCTGCAGACAAGCATAAAAGCTTTGCGGGTTTAGATATTAGAAGATAAATTTGTTCAATAATAGATGAATAATAATAATAATAAATGAAAAAATTAAAAATATCTAAAAAATGGAGATAAACTATAAAAAAACATTTTCCTTCTTGATTACACATTTTATCACATATAATATTCTGCCTCTGCATTGAAAGTTGCAGGAATATTTTATTATTTAGGCTCCATAAGGTTCCTGTAAGTAAGAAGGTAATGCATATTCTATTTTCAGATAATACTTACCAATAGGCTGTTTTTTGATGGATTTTTTCCAGTCAAAACTTGTGTCCAGTACCATCTGTGTTTGACCAGTCATTTGCCTTTTACAAAGTATATTTCTAGTTATAGGAATGTAATTCACTTTTTATTTTCAGAAACACTTACCATTTAAAATACTTTTCTTGTTGTATTCCACCAGCTGCAGAAGTAATTTCCACATCTACGTAAGTGCCTATCAAAAAAAAAGCAAATTTTATTATTAACAAACTAATGAACATTTCAATTGCAGCTAATACTTACCAACTTGTTTTGAGTTCTGTTTATTTTCCTGCAACCGATGCACACAGTTTGCCTTCAAATAGTACAATTTAATTTGATAATTTTAAAGTTTTAAAAAAAAAAAATTTTGCAAATTTTTAAGTTTACTTCTCATTTATTTTGTGTTTGTTTATGTATTTTGTGGCTGTCAAATATATTTTTGTTAAGGGGTGGGTACGTATTGAATGTATAGCTGTTTGCCTATTCTCATTGTTTTTTAGGATGCCACTCTATATCCGCTCTTTTCAGTAAAGCAGTTAATAGCAAATGTTAAGTCCAAATTTTATAAGTCAATTCTAAGGCATCTGATTTATTTGTGCTGCCGCCCCACCGCCTGCAAGTGAAAGTTGGTGTACCAATTATATTGCTTAGAAGTATCTGGCAGCCACGACTTTGCAATGGGACACGTTTAGTAGTCAAAAACGTCATTAAACATGTGATTGAAGCAAAAATTTTAAAAGGAAAATATAAGGGCAATGATGTGTTGATACCACACATTTCTATGATTCCTCCAGATATGCCTTTTGATTTTAAAGGTGTTGCTTTTGCAATGATTCCTGTTTTTCGCACGGTCAATTATATGTATCATGTTCACGTGTAATAAACCAACTGCTTTGTTTGTCTATACCGCGAACCAAAATCGATCGAAGAATGTCGTATAAGCAAAAGCATTGCAATAGATAAAAGCCGAAATATGCAATGGAAAAAAATTTTTGATTTAAAAAAAAAACAAAGATACAAACCAGCGAACGACCATTACGAAGGTGGAAATCCGACGGGACATCTTGTCAAACACTGGCAACCAACGGACACCTATTTTGGGCTTAATTTTTATATTTATAGATTACTTGCCCACATATGTTAATATGTCATATAAAATTTAATGTTGATTCGGTTTTAGTTCACATATATTTGAATTTTTTAAGTTATTTGAAACTTATCGATATTAACAAATTAACAAATTAACACTTGTTAAGATCGATATATTATTCCTATTTAACCAACTAATGTGAATAGAAAAATTATGAAGAATATTGGTGATTAATCAATAAACATTGATTGATTACAATCGCGCTAAAGCTTTACCGTTAAATAAAAATATACAATAAATGAATAGGCGCTATTCTTATGCAGCTCTCAATCATTCGTATGCTGTGTTAAGTGTTTTCTTCAATTTTTATTTAATAATTTTTGTGACATTTTCGATGGACTTGCTTTGTGTTTAGGAAAAATTTTTCTTAAAAATATTTAGAAAAAACTGCTATCCCAACAATAATTCTAAAATGTTATTATCTATATCAGATGTTCAAAAGAAAGTTCCAAGTGTTATTAAATACTGAATTATTTAAAAGAAACCTTTGCAAAATTAAAGAAAAGGGAATTTGAAAATTGGCTCAGACAAGACTATTTTACTGTTTTTAGAAATCGATCAAAAAACAAATACAAGTGCAGGTGCCTAAAATGCAAGAGAATTAATCACTTTGATTACTTTTGACTTAAATCACTTAAATCTGAGTAACGATTAATGGTTAATGGTTTTGTAATTGAACGCGGCATCTTTATTTATGATTTGTTTCATTTTGGGTGTTGAATAGATTTTAAAATTTCCGTAAGATTGGCAATAATCTTTTTTTGCTCATCTTCTTTATTCATCTGCTTATCAATTCTTTGGTTTTGGGTTGCTATAGTTTTTTCTAGACTATCAATTTGTTCCTTTAGTTTGTCCTGATGTTTGTCAAGCTCTTTTATTTTTGTTTCTTGTTCTTCCAGTGTTTTCTTTAGGTTTTCTAAGGTATCTAACAGTACCTTTCTTCTTGTTAATGGAGTTACAGCAGCTGGACGAACGGGGGCTAAAACTACAGGAGGTGCAACGACAGGGCCTGGAATTATGGGAGCTGAATCTATAATAATAGGAGCAATGGGAGTAGGAGCATCGAGAAAGGGAGTTGCGGAAGCTGTAGTTGAGAAAGCTGGAGTTGCGGAATCTAAAGTTGTGGATACTGGAGTTGCGGAGGCAGGAGTTGCGGAAGCAGAAGTTGTGGATGCTGGAGTTGCATTAGCAGGAGTTGCGGAGGCAGAAGTTGCGGAAGCTGAAGTTGTGGATACTGGAGTTGCGGAAGCAGAAGTTGCGGATGCTGGAGTTGCGGATGCAGAAGTTTTGGAAGCTGAAGTTGCGGATGCTGGAGTTGTGGAAGCAGGAATTACAGAAGCTTGAGTTGCGGAAGCTGTAGTTGAGGAAGCTGGAGTTGAGGAAGCTGGAGTTGCAGATGCAGAAGTTGCGGAAGCTGAAGTTGCGGATGCTGGAGTTGTGGAAGCAGGAATTACAGAAGCTTGAGTTGCGGAAGCAGGAGTTTCGGGGGACGGAGCTTCAGGATATGGAACAATGGCGGATAAATTTGTAGTAAATGGAGCCCCCGAAGCAGGAGTTGAGGGGGACAAATTTTCAGAATACGGAGCAACAATAGATGAATTTGTTTTGAATGGAGTCTCCAGAGCAGCAGTTGCGGAAACTTGAGTTACTGAAGATGAAGTTACGATAGCTGGAATTTGATTTGACAGAGCTTTAGGATATCTAGCAACGATGGATGAATTAGTTTTAAATAGAGTAGTCGGAGCAACAGCTACGGAGCCTGAAGTTGGAATTTCAGGTTCTGTGGCAAAAGTCGACAACACCAAAATGCCAATCACAAAGCCTCTCAACAGTTTCATTTTACTTTCCGTTTCACTTTCTCAAAAACGATATATTTGTCTGCATCTAACTAACTGTAAATTCAACTATGCTTGCTTTTGAGTCATGTTTCCTCTATTTATGACAAAATTTAAAACAATTCTATTTCATAAGATGAAAAATAACACAAGTACAAATAGAGAATAATAAATATTTAATTAAAAACAACAGTTTTAAAAAATAAATACAAATAAGAATTTATGTGCTCAAGTAGAAATTTCCTGATGTATTTTTCAGCAAAGTAAACTGTAAAAAAGAATTATTTGAATAAAAATAATAAGAAATGAATAATACAATTAATCTTCAACATTAGGCAACAGAAGTATAAAATTTTTAAATGGTGCCAAAATATTTAACGTTTAATAATTAAGCTATTAACTTTTAGTTTAATTAAATTACATTATGGCTTGGTAGCAACAAATTATTCCATTAATATTAATTAATAACTAGAATGGGTTAAGAGATAAAACATACTGGAAATAAATTCTTATACGTTTCACATTTTTGTTTTCATAAACCTACAACCTCTCTACTATATTAACACGGTTTCTAGCCGTAGAAAACCAAAACATTTGCAATAGAAAAATATTATTCCTAAAACATAGCAATAGCTTTAGTTTTAGAATTAATTTAATTATTTCTAACGTCAGGTAATAATTGTGATTATGGTCAGCTCTAACTTTTATTTGATTCTAGCTCTTTTGTTGTATCGCTGTTTTGTTGTATCCTTTAATATTTGTGATATTTTTTAATGTCTTTTAGTTCAGTTCACGTTAATTGTTGCTGATTCCTTCCATTTGAAACAAAACAAAATTTGGATAAAATCCACTGACGAGGATACCATAAGATATTTTTTTAAGCAATAATTCCAAATATTCAATTTTATATTGATTTATATTGTTACGTTTATAGCTTTTATAAACGTTTTGTTGTGAGTTCTTTATTGCAAAATAAATAACACCAGTTTTTACAGTTTTTAAATTAATAACAATTTTATGTACTTTAACTACACAAAGTTGACACTACAAAACAATTTACTTAATGTGCACGTCTTTTCTTCAAGAGGTTTAATTTTACACTGATTGACTATCCACTCAGACGATGCCCTTTTATATTTGTTCATTAAAAGTCTAGAAAATTTAGAAATCTTCTACTCCCTTTGTATCACATTTTGTTGTTGTATGTTGTTTATTCAATGTATAGGCGCCAGTATGTCTGTGTCTATTTTTGTTTTTACACTGATAAAGTTTCTTCTTGAATCTTATTTTAAGATATTTGTTGTTGTCTTTTGTAGAAAAGGTTTCTTAGAAAACTACGCAGATAGTAAACAGCATACATGTTTGTTGTTGTCTTGCGCGTATAAAATTTCTAGGCAGTTAGTAAACAGAAATTTGTTTTTGTTTTGCATGCCACGAAGTTAGTAAACAACATGCACAGTAGTTCACTTTATTGTTTAATTATTTTTTTTTCAAACTTAAGCAAGACACATCTGTAACAAAATTATTTATTATTATTCGTCTAAAATGTCTTAATTGCAAAAGCAATTTGAAATTTTATGAAACGTTTAACAAGTTTTTTCCAACATTTATATATTTTTTTATTTATTTTTTTAATTTACATAGCATAGCACATATCAATAGGCTATTTGTCTGTGTATCTTTTCAACTTAGTTTTTTAAGAAGATAACAAGTTAACAATGACAATGCCTGATAAACATAATTCCTAATGAGATTACATACACAATGGAAAAAGAACAAGACAGAAATTTACATTATCTTGACATCACTATAACGCGAGGAACTGACTATTTAACATTCGACATCTATAGAAAAACAACAACAACGGACACTACCATCCACAACACCTCAAACCACCGTACCCAACACAAACTATCACCGTTTAGACATATGATACACAGGCTTGGGATAATTCCACTTACTCCAGATAAGTACAGGAGGAAAGTCGACACAATCTACGCCATAGCAATGAATAACGGCTACAAAACCACTACCATCGATAAACTACTTAGACAATACAACACTAAGAACAGAAATAGAGAAGACAAAGAGACAGCCGATACAACACGACGGCACACCTTTACTTACACAGGACCAGAAATATACAGACTAACTAACCTTTTTCACAAAGAAGGAATACTCACAGCATTAAAAAGTGGAAACACCCTCAGACACTATCTCAAAACAACGACAGAAACAACCAACAAAATTTAATTCCAGCGGGGTATACAGACTTTCCTGTACCTGCAAACGAACCTATATAGGGCAAACTGGACGAACACTAAAAACTAGGTTTACAGAACACATACGCTCATACAAACGAAAAAGAGAAGATTCAAACTTTGCATTACACCTTGACACTCACGGACACACACCAAGGGAAATAGATGAATGTATGACATTATTACATCCTAGCAAAAAAGGACGAAGACTAGACATTCTTGAAAATATGGAAATCTACAAGACAAAAACATTCAACAACGACATTATAAACGAACAGGTAAACACGACCTCAGACACAATTTTCACACCATTAAAACTACTCATGCAAACGGGCAAACGAAAAACACCCTCAGACGGACACACGTACCTATATAATAGTAAAAGACGGAGGTATCGGTAAGTTCACTTTGCATACAAATGCCAGGTGGCCGCTATTCTGCTTACCTGAATATATACGGACCTAATAACAGAACTACCTGAACGCCAACACTGACTCACCAGTACAAACTAAACCGCGGCTTGAGAATGATGCATTCGCATCGCAAGCGCTCGCCATCGTATACAAATCAGCCAGTTAGGACGGAAAATGGCAATATTACAATATTATCCTGATAAATTTATTTATTTAATTATAATTTAAATAAATTGTGCAATTCTTTTTTAACAACTCAATAAAATAATAAAAAGGAGCGATTTTGATGGGATTTTATTTAATTTTTTTTTCTAAAAACAAACTTCAATTATTTTATAGTTTAAGTCATAATGTCTCAATTAAATTTGAATTAATGTGTTTGTTATTTTTTTTTTAAGAATCTAAACAAATATATTGTTACGGATGTGTCTTGCTTAAATTTTAATTAATAATAAAGCAATAAAGCGTACTACTGGGTATATTATTTACGAACTGTGTGGCTTGCTAAGAAAACTTACGGTACAACTACCAAATTTCTAGTTACAAACTGCGTAGAAATTTTATAAACGCAAACAATAACAATTTGATAAGCTGTTTACTAACTGCGTGGCATGCAAGACAAAAGCAAATTTCTGTTTACTAACTAAACGCTCAAGACAACAATAAACATGTATGCTGTTTACCATCTGTGTAGTTTTCTAAGAAACCTTTTCTACAAAAGACAACAACAGATATCTTAAAATAAATTCCAAGAAGAAACGTTATTAGTATAAAAACAAAAATACACACAGCCATACTGGCGCCCCTATAACAACAAAATGTGATACAAAGGGAGCAGAAGAATCCTAAATTTTCTAGACTTTTAATGGACAAATATAAACAGGGCAGCGTCTGAGTGGATGTTCAATCAGTGTAAAATTAAAAAGCTTGAAGAAAAAACGTGCATCTTAAGTAAATTGTTTTGTAGTGTCAACTTTGTGTAGTTAAAGTAAATAAAATTGTTATTAGATTAAAAACTCTAAAAACTGGTGTTATTTATTTTGCAATAAAGAACTCACAACAAAACGTTTATAAAAGCTATAAACGTAACAATATTATGTTAGTCAATGTCGTCAGTCCCGTGTCACTTTGATTTCGATATCACATTAAAACAATGTAGAGATCTCTTCCACGTATCAAATCGGTATCAACTAAAAATATTGTGGAGACATCGGTATGTTAGCGATATATTAGAAGAAATTTGTGTCATAGCGAGAGATTTTGGGACAGTTTAACAAATTGTTAAATATAAACGTAGAAACAAAAAAAGACTGATTCCAGAAAAAGGTCTAGTAGTGATGATAAAAGCTTGCAAAGACAAGCTTCAAAGAAAAGTTTTAAGATATTTCTCAATTTACGCGATAGCCAGCAAATGTATAAGAGAGTTTGTGAGTTTTCCATAAAAGAAAACCCATAAATAATTATGTTAATACATAGTTTTCTTACTTTGCCATTGTCTTAATTCTTTTAGAAAATTCAGCTTATTTTAAAGTTCATTGTGTTGTACACTTTTTATTTTTTGTTAATAATTGTAACTTAATTCTTATGCATTTTTTACGGAACAGCTATTCGGCTTATTTTAGAGTTCATTGAATTGCATACTTTTTATTTGTCTTATTCACAATTGCAACTTGATATTTTTTGGTTTGTTTTAGAATTTTTAACTTTGATCAATTACGCTTATACAGTAATTCATAAGTTTCAAGGTTATTTGTTTGGCAAAAATATGGTTCAATGTACTGTTAGTTTATAACAAAATATGATGTAGGCATATTTTTAATAGCAAATTATGCAAATATTTTCTTGTTAAATTAGTATATAAGTTGGAAAAATTTATCAATAAAATGACTTTTTCCCTTACTTTGAAAGTGTCACAAGGTTTTTCTTTAAGAGTAAGCAACACAGTTTCAAGTGCTGTTGTTGTATCAAACCACCAAATTCAATATAGTTCAAGTGCTATTATTGAACATCTAGCAACACAGTTCAATTATTGTTGTTGCAAAAACCCACATTCAGTCCAATATAGTTTAAGTGCTATTATTGGACAACTCCAGTTACTCAAATCCAGTCCAATCTAGTTTAAGTGCTATTATTGGACAAATCCTGTTGATTGCATTCAGTTCAATAAGGTTTATGTACCTTTATTGAACATTTTTTGGGTGACCCCGACGTGATCCTGTAACAAGGCACAGGATTCTAATCGACAGAACAGCAAGGCTCAATCAACAATGGCATCATTTGAGGAGCTGGTTAACAAGCAGAAGGAAGTAGGAGAACGGATTGAAACAATCATCCGCAACTTCAAAAAGGATTCCGCCACAAGGAAAACTTCTATTGAATATTTCCAAGAGAGGCTTCGAAGGCTGGATGAAGAATGGTCGGACTTCGAATCCAATGACAACAAAATTCGGCTAATGGAAAACATTCAGCTAGATCACAGGTACTTCTCTGAGGACTACTACAATGCCATCATGAATGCCGTACAACAATACAAGGATATCTTTGAAGCGTCTATCCTGAAGGTGTCCCAACCTTTAGCCAGAAACCAAGACGCACTTCCACAGCAGAAACAAGCAGCATGCTCTGACAGAATGGCAACTGATACAGAGCAAGTAATGAAACTCATTCGTAGACAATCTGCAATAATGGCATCTCTTGAGCGTTTGCTAAAAGATGATTTAACAAATCAGGATGTGCCAATCGCTACAACACTATGGCAAAAAATTGAAGAAATCCATCTTCAAATATATGAAACATGTGTCGAGCCTGTGAATCAAGGCTACAACATTGATCGATTCATCAAGTTGGAAAACGATGTACGGAAAGCATTGAGATCCGTCAACAACGACACAGCAACTCAACCAAACTCTGGACATACTAATAGGCAGCCAGAGTCTATGTCAATTTCAAAAATTACGTTACCAAAATTTGATGGTAATTATTTAAAGTGGCAAGAATTCTACGACTTATTTTCATCGTTGGTAGTAGACCAACCAATTCCAAAAGTACACAAAATTTGGTATTTAAAAACCCATTTAGTGGGGGAAGCTGCAAATCTTATAAAACACTTCTCTGCCACTGGCGAGAACTTTGATGATGCATGGACAACCATAGTAGATCGCTACTATAACAAGAGGCTATTAGTCAGGAAGCTGATACATGAGCTGGTTGATGCTCCAACTAAAACGACAGCTGACAACTATAAATCATTCCACGACAAAATCCAAGAGTGCCTCCTATCCCTCAAAAATCTAGACATTGACACGTCATCGTGGGATCCACTTTTGCATCATGTACTACTCAAGCGATTAGACCAAACCACTCGCCTACAATATGAGCAATCCTTATCACAACCAAGAGAGGTTCCAACAATTAAGGAATTTTTTAAATTTTTAGAAAGGCATTTTCAGTCCATGGAATCAATGACTGAAAAGGGTGCACAATCCAAGTCAAGAGTGTGCACTTCCATAACATCAAATCATCAAGTCAGCTCTAACTGCATTATGTGCAAAAGTGGAAACCATCCTTTATTCGCGTGCAAAATATTCCTTCAACAACCACCTGCATTAAGACTTCAATTGGTTCAGAAACACAAACATTGTGTGAACTGTCTAAAACCTGGTCATAATGCACAGGCGTGCAAACTTAGAAGTTGCATGAAATGCAGTAAAAAACACAACACTCTACTGCATCTCGAAGGTGCCAATCATAATCCAGCAGCACCAGTATTAAAAGGTCCACATAATCATAATTCAGAAGAAAATAGCACTCAACGGTCAGTAGCATCAGCCATCAGTACAACACCAATGAATCAAAACGCAGCATCGCTTGCCGCATCCAACCACTCTCAAACAAATAGCTACATTCTTCTTGGCACCGCAATGGTCAAAGTCCAATCAAACAGTAGGATGGTCCAATGCAGAGCAATCCTTGACTCAGGATCACAGCTAAATATCATCAGCGAACGACTAGTCAAACGTCTTGGAATTTCACCAAAACCAGCTTCAATACGCCTCAGTGGCATCGGCTCAACAAATACCAGAGTACAACGTCGAGTAAACATAGTATTACAATCACGCATCAACAACTTTAATACTCGACTAGAGGCTGCAGTCCTACCGCAGATCGTGACTCCTCAACCATCACAATCAATCAATATTGAGCAGTGGCCAATGCCGAAAGATATAGTGCTTGCCGATCCAGAATTCAATCGTCCTGATAAAATTGATATTTTACTGGGTGCAGAATTTAACCACCAATTAATGTCAGCAGGACAGATCAGACTAGGACATGATTTGCCAACTCTCCAAAACACATTATTGGGTTGGGTTATTGCCGGCAAGGTAGGAGGACATGAACCATCAGCTGCAGTGTGTGGCATGTGCACAGAAGACGACGCCAATCTCGAAGAATCCATTGCTCAACTTTGGGATCTGGAAAATTTAAGTCAGGTTGACAAAATCTCATCAACCTCAGAAAAGTACTGCGAAGATCATTTTGCCCAAACACATACAATCGACAAGAGTGGAAGATTCATGGTAAAAATTCCATTTTGTGATGACCCTAATACATTGGGAGAATCACACCACGTTGCATTCAACAGATTTCTTTCGCTGGAAAGACGTTTAGCCAAGGCACCTGAAATAAAAATACAATACACAAACTTTTTGAAAGAGTATGAAGCATTGGGTCATATGACACAAATAAATGGGAATTCCATTTCATCTCCAAATTATTTCATCCCTCACCACTGCATCCTTAGACCGGAAAGTGCTACGACAAAACTTCGAGTGGTCTTTGATGCTTCTACAAAAACTTCAACTGGTACATCCCTGAATGATATAATGCACACAGGACCTACCGTGCAAAGTGAGCTCTTCTCCATACTACTTCGCTTCCGTTTACCGCGTTTTGTCTTCACAACTGACATAGAAAAAATGTATAGGCAATTAATCATGCATCCGGAAGATAGGAAATTCCAAATCATCATCTGGAGGGAAAACTTAACAATGCCAATTAAATATTATCAGCTAAACACCATCACATATGGAACTCGTTCGGCACCATATTTAGCAACAAAATGTCTACAAACAATTACTAAATCAAGTACAGCGAGATATCCGTATGGAGCGCAGTTCCTGCTGAAAAATTTTTATGTGGATGACGGAATCGGAGGTGCTGATAGCTTACATGCAGCTCTGACAATTCAAACGGAATTAAAACACATACTAAGCCAGCATGGTCTCAAACTACAAAAATGGACCGCAAATCACCAACAGCTACTACAAAACACAGCAGAACAACAACAAGAAGTAAATTTTGACTTTAACAACGAGAACCAAACTGTAAAAACCCTAGGCTTAACATGGATTCCAGCAACTGACAAATTCTGTGTCAAAGTCTGCCTCAGGGATATTAAACACATTACCAAACGCATAGTAAGCTCAGATTTAGCCAGGCTATTTGATCCTTTGGGTTTACTATCACCAATTGTTGTCACCGCCAAAATATTTATCCAAGAACTGTGGCAACTTAAACTAGGCTGGGATGATGAGCTACCAGAAGTCCTTCGCGCCCGGTGGATGACATTTCGTAATGAATTAAAACATATAGACAATCTAAAGTTACCTCGACATATGTTCGAAGGACACATAACATCAAACATACAAATTCATGCCTTTGCAGATGCTTCAGAAAAGGCATATGGTGCTGCGGTTTACATAAGATCAGTCATAAAGAACAATCAAGTAATCGTAAGACTATTATGTGCAAAATCACGTGTAGCACCCTTAAAACATCAAACCCTACCTCGCCTCGAACTGTGTGCAGCATTGTTAGCTGCTCAGTTAACATCAAGGGTTAAAAGGGACTTAAACTTTGAAGACACTCCGACATACTTGTGGACAGATTAAGAGATCGTTTTAGCCTGGATCCAGTCACAATTATCATTATACCAAACTTTCGTGGCCAACCGAATAGCAGCAATTCAAGAATTATCCATCATCGAGCAGTGGCGACATGTGAGATCAAAAGACAATCCTGCAGATGTCTTGTCACGTGGTCTATCCCCCAAAAAATTAATCGAACACCCCCTATGGTTCTACGGGCCCATGTTCCTTTGTGGGCAAAGTGGAGTTTGGCCACAAAAATTCGCAAAGACTGAAGACAGCAGTCATGAGCACGACATGGAGCGAAAAAGGGTTACCCTAGTTACAGCCGCAGATAATACCTCAGTAGATATAATCTACAAAATCAAACACAACGGTTCATTTCAAACACTCCAGAGGGTTGTAGCTTACATGCTACGATTCATCAATCACACAAGAAAGATTAAACAACATAAAGAACCAAACTTAGAGCCCCAAGAATTAGAACAGGCCCTCACACTCATTGTGCGTGTAATGCAACGATCAGATTTTGAAGAAGATTTGAAACATTTAAAACGGCACGGCGAAGTAAGCAGAGGAAGTCAATACAGCAATCTCACACCCTTCTTGGATACTAACGGCATCATCAGAGTAGGGGGACGGTTGAAATCATCAACATTGCCATACGACGCAAAACATCCAATGCTGATTCCCTACAATGACCCAATAACAAAATTGATAATGCAAATGGCACATGAGAAAAATCGGCACTGTGGGCCTCAAGCACTGTTGTCATATATAAGACAAAGGTATTGGCCAGTCAAGGGAAAAACAGCGGCACGATCAATTATCCAACACTGCGTACGATGCTCCAGAGCCAAACCACACTTGCTCAGTCAAATCATGGGTAACTTACCGGCAACCCGCGTCACACAAGCCCGACCTTTCATCAACTCCGGTGTTGACTTTCGTGGTCCGCTTTGGATTCATTATAAATTGCGAGGCAAAAGACACCAGAAGGCATACATTGCTGTGTTTTGTTGCTTCGCTACTAAAGCTGTTCATCTAGAATTGGTTAGCGACTTAACCACCGAAGCTTTCATGGGAGCACTAAGACGATTCACCAGCAGACGAGGTCATTGTAAAGAGCTGTACTGTGACAACGCAACTAATTTTGTGGGTACAAAAAATCAACTTACAGAATTATCAGATTCGATTTATTCAATTTCGGCCGCTAGTAAGATTAGCAAAGAATGTTCGTCCAGAGGTATAACGTTTAACTTCATACCACCACGCGCACCTCACTTTGGTGGCTTATGGGAAGCTGCCGTCAAGTCAGCCAAAAATCTTTTGATCAAGAGTGTAGCAACAGCATCTTTGACGTATGAGGAACTAGATACCATTGTAATTGAAATTGAAGGCATTCTCAATTCAAGACCAATTACTCCCATGTCAAACAACCCCAATGATCTGGCCGCATTAACACCTGGTCACTTTCTAATTGGGAAACCACTGAACTCCCAGGTAAATTTAAGTTCTAAACAAACAAAGATGAGTCTCTTGACCAGGTGGAAATTGGTTACCTACTTAAAGGATGAGTTTTGGAAGCGTTGGTCACGGGAATACTTGTGCGAATTACAGTATCGACATAAGTGGAAAACGCGAAACGCCAACGTTAAGCCTGGCGATATGGTCATAGTGAAGGAAGACAACACACCTCCCTTGAAATGGCCGTTGGCTAGGATAGTAAAGGTGCATCAAGGGGATGATGGTCTTGTCCGAGTGGCGGATGTTAAGACAGCATCTGGTCTCTGCAGAAGGCCAATTGCACGGTTAGCACCGTTGCCAGTTCACAGCACAGAGTCCGATGAAACTTCCGATCATGGAGATTTCGATATGGATAAAAGCAATATGCCAGAGAATACCAGAAAGAAAAGGCGCATGTCCATGTCTACTAATATGATGACTGCCTTAATCACACTGGTGTTACTACCATTAGTCCTGGGAGCACAAGTCCATAACACGGAGTTTGGTGCTCAGCTGGGCATACATTTTGAAGGCATTGGGTCAGCATCAATTTCATCCTCAGATTGGCAGATCTTAATTTATTATGACTTGCAGGAATTTTGGTCCGACTTGGCAATATTTGCAAATGGGACCAGGGCTTTAAGCAGGTTATGTGACGACATACAAGAAAAATCAACATGTCTGAACTTAGTAAAATATTTTGAACATACTAAAAATGAATTACACATGAGTAGCACTCTACTGTCAGGCAGAAGACATAAAAGGGGGGCAATCGATTTAATGGGGAACATCGCAAACTCACTATTTGGCATACTGGACTCAAAGTATGCAGAGGACATGGCAAACACAATTTTACAAGTTAAGGAAAATGAAGCACATCTGCTCAGCCTGTTAAGAAATCAAACGTCAATTATAGACTCTACTATGAACATCCTGAAGTCAGACCAAGGGCTAATAAAGAAGAAGTTTGATCAAATCGACCAACAGATATCACAAGTATATAATAAGATATACAACGACAGTAAGGAACTATATCAGGAAAGAATATACCGAATTTTCTCATCACTATGCATTCAACTAACAATCACTGCGTCAAATTTACAACACACGCAGTCTTCAATACTGGATATTCTTACAAAGACTCACCACGGGACTATAAGTCCGCTTATCCTCACTCCGTATCAATTACAACAGGAAATAAAAAAGATAGAAATGCACTTGCCCGAATCACTCGAATTGCCTGTAAAACAGTCTGATGCATTACAATTGTACAAACTGATGAAAGTTCAAGGTGGACTCACGAATAACACAGTACTATTTCGGATTAATTTACCATTAGTTAACCGGGACCAGTTTGCATTATTCAACCTTGTACCAGTGCCAAATTGGATTAACAATACCTTACTATCAATAAAACTATGCTCTTCCCTTCTGGCTGTCAATGTTATCCGTCGTCAGTATTTCACCATGGATAAAACTGAACTTAACTTATGCGCTGTCATTAAAGAAGATAGATTTGTATGTTCCAAAGTGCAGATCCAACATGAATCAGGTTCACCAATATGCGCCTGCGAAATTAGTTTATTGCACAATGAAACCAATGCTGACTGCCCTGTGAAACAAATAAAGGACGCTAATGTTTGGATCCCTCTCCACCAGCAGAATAAATGGATTTACGCATTACCTACGGCAACTCATACAACGGCTGTGTGTAAAAGAGATATCACTCAATTTGCCCTAAAAGGGTCAGGCTTACTTTACTTGGAACCGGAATGTACTCTTAAAAATAAGTTCATATCAATACAAGGCCAACAGACATTCTCCAGTTCGCTTAAGGCATCATACACCAAGCTGTGGCAATTTACAGAACAAACCCATGCAACACATCTGAAGCCACTGCTCAATGAAATACATAGAAGCAAGTACAGCCCAATAATACAAAACCTAACTGACTTGCAAACCTCACTAAAGATGCAGGAGATACTCCAGCTACCAAATAGAATTGAGTCCCATAATTACCATCACATGACTGCCTTAACAATTACTTGCTGCATTTTTATATATCTAATTGTTAGGCAAAAATGTAAACACCATCCAATTCCAGCACCTCGCAAACAACATACAACATCAGAATTCACGGTGCATATTTGATCAACATCAGTACCAGACCCTCATGAGGCTACTACAGAAATCCACACAGTGATACCAATGCAGCAGACTCCAACATCAACTCCATCTTTTGAGCTGCGCTCAACGGGGGGAGAATGTTAATACATAGTTTTCTTACTTTGCCATTGTCTTAATTCTTTTAGAAAATTCAGCTTATTTTAAAGTTCATTGTATTGTACACTTTTTATTTTTTGTTAATAATTGTAACTTAATTCTTATGCCTTTTTTACGGAACAGCTATTCGGCTTATTTTAGAGTTCATTGAATTGCATACTTTTTATTTGTCTTATTCACAATTGCAACTTGATATTTTTTGGTTTGTTTTAGAATTTTTAACTTTGATCAATTACGCTTATACAGTAATTCATAAGTTTCAAGGTTATTTGTTTGGCAAAAATATGGTTCAATGTACTGTTAGTTTATAACAAAATATGATGTAGGCATATTTTTAATAGCAAATTATGCAAATATTTTCTTGTTAAATTAGTATATAAGTTGGAAAAATGTATCAATAAAATGACTTTTTCCCTTACTTTGAAAGTGTCACAAGGTTTTTCTGTAAGAGTAAGCAACACAGTTTCAAGTGCTGTTGTTGTATCAAACCACCAAATTCAATATAGTTCAAGTGCTATTATTGAACATCTTCTAGCAACACAGTTCAATTATTGTTGTTGCAAAAACCCACATTCAGTCCAATATAGTTTAAGTGCTATTATTGGACAACTCCAGTTACTCAAATCCAGTCCAATCTAGTTTAAGTGCTATTATTGGACAAATCCTGTTGATTGCATTCAGTTCAATAAGGTTTATGTACCTTTATTGAACATTTTTTGGGTGACCCCGACGTGATCCTGTAACAAGGCACAGGATTCTAATCGACAGAACAGCAAGGCTCAATCAACAATGGCATCATTTGAGGAGCTGGTTAACAAGCAGAAGGAAGTAGGAGAACGGATTGAAACAATCATCCGCAACTTCAAAAAGGATTCCGCCACAAGGAAAACTTCTATTGAATATTTCCAAGAGAGGCTTCGAAGGCTGGATGAAGAATGGTCGGACTTCGAATCCAATGACAACAAAATTCGGCTAATGGAAAACATTCAGCTAGATCACAGGTACTTCTCTGAGGACTACTACAATGCCATCATGAATGCCGTACAACAATACAAGGATATCTTTGAAGCGTCTATCCTGAAGGTGTCCCAACCTTTAGCCAGAAACCAAGACGCACTTCCACAGCAGAAACAAGCAGCATGCTCTGACAGAATGGCAACTGATACAGAGCAAGTAATGAAACTCATTCGTAGACAATCTGCAATAATGGCATCTCTTGAGCGTTTGCTAAAAGATGATTTAACAAATCAGGATGTGCCAATCGCTACAACACTATGGCAAAAAATTGAAGAAATCCATCTTCAAATATATGAAACATGTGTCGAGCCTTTGAATCAAGGCTACAACATTGATCGATTCATCAAGTTGGAAAACGATGTACGGAAAGCATTGAGATCCGTCAACAACGACACAGCAACTCAACCAAACTCTGGACATACTAATAGGCAGCCAGAGTCTATGTCAATTTCAAAAATTACGTTACCAAAATTTGATGGTAATTATTTAAAGTGGCAAGAATTCTACGACTTATTTTCATCGTTGGTAGTAGACCAACCAATTCCAAAAGTACACAAAATTTGGTATTTAAAAACCCATTTAGTGGGGGAAGCTGCAAATCTTATAAAACACTTCTCTGCCACTGGCGAGAACTTTGATGATGCATGGACAACCATAGTAGATCGCTACTATAACAAGAGGCTATTAGTCAGGAAGCTGATACATGAGCTGGTTGATGCTCCAACTAAAACGACAGCTGACAACTATAAATCATTCCACGACAAAATCCAAGAGTGCCTCCTATCCCTCAAAAATCTAGACATTGACACGTCATCGTGGGATCCACTTTTGCTTCATGTACTACTCAAGCGATTAGACCAAACCACTCGCCTACAATATGAGCAATCCTTATCACAACCAAGAGAGGTTCCAACAATTAAGGAATTTTTTAAATTTTTAGAAAGGCATTTTCAGTCCATGGAATCAATGACTGAAAAGGGTGCACAATCCAAGTCAAGAGTGTGCACTTCCATAACATCAAATCATCAAGTCAGCTCTAACTGCATTATGTGCAAAAGTGGAAACCATCCTTTATTCGCGTGCAAAATATTCCTTCAACAACCACCTGCATTAAGACTTCAATTGGTTCAGAAACACAAACATTGTGTGAACTGTCTAAAACCTGGTCATAATGCACAGGCGTGCAAACTTAGAAGTTGCATGAAATGCAGTAAAAAACACAACACTCTACTGCATCTCGAAGGTGCCAATCATAATCCAGCAGCACCAGTATTAAAAGGTCCACATAATCATAATTCAGAAGAAAATAGCACTCAACGGTCAGTAGCATCAGCCATCAGTACAACACCAATGAATCAAAACGCAGCATCGCTTGCCGCATCCAACCACTCTCAAACAAATAGCTACATTCTTCTTGGCACCGCAATGGTCAAAGTCCAATCAAACAGTAGGATGGTCCAATGCAGAGCAATCCTTGACTCAGGATCACAGCTAAATATCATCAGCGAACGACTAGTCAAACGTCTTGGAATTTCACCAAAACCAGCTTCAATACGCCTCAGTGGCATCGGCTCAACAAATACCAGAGTACAACGTCGAGTAAACATAGTATTACAATCACGCATCAACAACTTTAATACTCGACTAGAGGCTGCAGTCCTACCGCAGATCGTGACTCCTCAACCATCACAATCAATCAATATTGAGCAGTGGCCAATGCCGAAAGATATAGTGCTTGCCGATCCAGAATTCAATCGTCCTGATAAAATTGATATTTTACTGGGTGCAGAATTTAACCACCAATTAATGTCAGCAGGACAGATCAGACTAGGACATGATTTGCCAACTCTCCAAAACACATTATTGGGTTGGGTTATTGCCGGCAAGGTAGGAGGACATGAACCATCAGCTGCAGTGTGTGGCATGTGCACAGAAGACGACGCCAATCTCGAAGAATCCATTGCTCAACTTTGGGATCTGGAAAATTTAAGTCAGGTTGACAAAATCTCATCAACCTCAGAAAAGTACTGCGAAGATCATTTTGCCCAAACACATACAATCGACAAGAGTGGAAGATTCATGGTAAAAATTCCATTTTGTGATGACCCTAATACATTGGGAGAATCACACCACGTTGCATTCAACAGATTTCTTTCGCTGGAAAGACGTTTAGCCAAGGCACCTGAAATAAAAATACAATACACAAACTTTTTGAAAGAGTATGAAGCATTGGGTCATATGACACAAATAAATGGGAATTCCATTTCATCTCCAAATTATTTCATCCCTCACCACTGCATCCTTAGACCGGAAAGTGCTACGACAAAACTTCGAGTGGTCTTTGATGCTTCTACAAAAACTTCAACTGGTACATCCCTGAATGATATAATGCACACAGGACCTACCGTGCAAAGTGAGCTCTTCTCCATACTACTTCGCTTCCGTTTACCGCGTTTTGTCTTCACAACTGACATAGAAAAAATGTATAGGCAATTAATCATGCATCCGGAAGATAGGAAATTCCAAATCATCATCTGGAGGGAAAACTTAACAATGCCAATTAAATATTATCAGCTAAACACCATCACATATGGAACTCGTTCGGCACCATATTTAGCAACAAAATGTCTACAAACAATTACTAAATCAAGTACAGCGAGATATCCGTATGGAGCGCAGTTCCTGCTGAAAAATTTTTATGTGGATGACGGAATCGGAGGTGCTGATAGCTTACATGCAGCTCTGACAATTCAAACGGAATTAAAACACATACTAAGCCAGCATGGTCTCAAACTACAAAAATGGACCGCAAATCACCAACAGCTACTACAAAACACAGCAGAACAACAACAAGAAGTAAATTTTGACTTTAACAACGAGAACCAAACTGTAAAAACCCTAGGCTTAACATGGATTCCAGCAACTGACAAATTCTGTGTCAAAGTCTGCCTCAGGGATATTAAACACATTACCAAACGCATAGTAAGCTCAGATTTAGCCAGGCTATTTGATCCTTTGGGTTTACTATCACCAATTGTTGTCACCGCCAAAATATTTATCCAAGAACTGTGGCAACTTAAACTAGGCTGGGATGATGAGCTACCAGAAGTCCTTCGCGCCCGGTGGATGACATTTCGTAATGAATTAAAACATATAGACAATCTAAAGTTACCTCGACATATGTTCGAAGGACACATAACATCAAACATACAAATTCATGCCTTTGCAGATGCTTCAGAAAAGGCATATGGTGCTGCGGTTTACATAAGATCAGTCATAAAGAACAATCAAGTAATCGTAAGACTATTATGTGCAAAATCACGTGTAGCACCCTTAAAACATCAAACCCTACCTCGCCTCGAACTGTGTGCAGCATTGTTAGCTGCTCAGTTAACATCAAGGGTTAAAAGGGACTTAAACTTTGAAGACACTCCGACATACTTGTGGACAGATTCAGAGATCGTTTTAGCCTGGATCCAGTCACAATTATCATTATACCAAACTTTCGTGGCCAACCGAATAGCAGCAATTCAAGAATTATCCATCATCGAGCAGTGGCGACATGTGAGATCAAAAGACAATCCTGCAGACGTCTTGTCACGTGGTCTATCCCCCAAAAAATTAATCGAACACCCCCTATGGTTCTACGGGCCCATGTTCCTTTGTGGGCAAAGTGGAGTTTGGCCACAAAAATTCGCAAAGACTGAAGACAGCAGTCATGAGCACGACATGGAGCGAAAAAGGGTTACCCTAGTTACAGCCGCAGATAATACCTCAGTAGATATAATCTACAAAATCAAACACAACGGTTCATTTCAAACACTCCAGAGGGTTGTAGCTTACATGCTACGATTCATCAATCACACAAGAAAGATTAAACAACATAAAGAACCAAACTTAGAGCCCCAAGAATTAGAACAGGCCCTCACACTCATTGTGCGTGTAATGCAACGATCAGATTTTGAAGAAGATTTGAAACATTTAAAACGGCACGGCGAAGTAAGCAGAGGAAGTCAATACAGCAATCTCACACCCTTCTTGGATACTAACGGCATCATCAGAGTAGGGGGACGGTTGAAATCATCAACATTGCCATACGACGCAAAACATCCAATGCTGATTCCCTACAATGACCCAATAACAAAATTGATAATGCAAATGGCACATGAGAAAAATCGGCACTGTGGGCCTCAAGCACTGTTGTCATATGTAAGACAAAGGTATTGGCCAGTCAAGGGAAAAACAGCGGCACGATCAATTATCCAACACTGCGTACGATGCTCCAGAGCCAAACCACACTTGCTCAGTCAAATCATGGGTAACTTACCGGCAACCCGCGTCACACAAGCCCGACCTTTCATCAACTCCGGTGTTGACTTTTGTGGTCCGCTTTGGATTCATTATAAATTGCGAGGCAAAAGACACCAGAAGGCATACATTGCTGTGTTTTGTTGCTTCGCTACTAAAGCTGTTCATCTAGAATTGGTTAGCGACTTAACCACCGAAGCTTTCATGGGAGCACTAAGACGATTCACCAGCAGACGAGGTCATTGTAAAGAGCTGTACTGTGACAACGCAACTAATTTTGTGGGTACAAAAAATCAACTTACAGAATTATCAGATTCGATTTATTCAATTTCGGCCGCTAGTAAGATTAGCAAAGAATGTTCGTCCAGAGGTATAACGTTTAACTTCATACCACCACGCGCACCTCACTTTGGTGGCTTATGGGAAGCTGCCGTCAAGTCAGCCAAAAATCTTTTGATCAAGAGTGTAGCAACAGCATCTTTGACGTATGAGGAACTAGATACCATTGTAATTGAAATTGAAGGCATTCTCAATTCAAGACCAATTACTCCCATGTCAAACAACCCCAATGATCTGGCCGCATTAACACCTGGTCACTTTCTAATTGGGAAACCACTGAACTCCCAGGTAAATTTAAGTTCTAAACAAACAAAGATGAGTCTCTTGACCAGGTGGAAATTGGTTACCTACTTAAAGGATGAGTTTTGGAAGCGTTGGTCACGGGAATACTTGTGCGAATTACAGTATCGACATAAGTGGAAAACGCGAAACGCCAACGTTAAGCCTGGCGATATGGTCATAGTGAAGGAAGACAACACACCTCCCTTGAAATGGCCGTTGGCTAGGATAGTAAAGGTGCATCAAGGGGATGATGGTCTTGTCCGAGTGGCGGATGTTAAGACAGCATCTGGTCTCTGCAGAAGGCCAATTGCACGGTTAGCACCGTTGCCAGTTCACAGCACAGAGTCCGATGAAACTTCCGATCATGGAGATTTCGATATGGATAAAAGCAATATGCCAGAGAATACCAGAAAGAAAAGGCGCATGTCCATGTCTACTAATATGATGACTGCCTTAATCACACTGGTGTTACTACCATTAGTCCTGGGAGCACAAGTCCATAACACGGAGTTTGGTGCTCAGCTGGGCATACATTTTGAAGGCATTGGGTCAGCATCAATTTCATCCTCAGATTGGCAGATCTTAATTTATTATGACTTGCAGGAATTTTGGTCCGACTTGGCAATATTTGCAAATGGGACCAGGGCTTTAAGCAGGTTATGTGACGACATACAAGAAAAATCAACATGTCTGAACTTAGTAAAATATTTTGAACATACTAAAAATGAATTACACATGAGTAGCACTCTACTGTCAGGCAGAAGACATAAAAGGGGGGCAATCGATTTAATGGGGAACATCGCAAACTCACTATTTGGCATACTGGACTCAAAGTATGCAGAGGACATGGCAAACACAATTTTACAAGTTAAGGAAAATGAAGCACATCTGCTCAGCCTGTTAAGAAATCAAACGTCAATTATAGACTCTACTATGAACATCCTGAAGTCAGACCAAGGGCTAATAAAGAAGAAGTTTGATCAAATCGACCAACAGATATCACAAGTATATAATAAGATATACAACGACAGTAAGGAACTATATCAGGAAAGAATATACCGAATTTTCTCATCACTATGCATTCAACTAACAATCACTGCGTCAAATTTACAACACACGCAGTCTTCAATACTGGATATTCTTACAAAGACTCACCACGGGACTATAAGTCCGCTTATCCTCACTCCGTATCAATTACAACAGGAAATAAAAAAGATAGAAATGCACTTGCCCGAATCACTCGAATTGCCTGTAAAACAGTCTGATGCATTACAATTGTACAAACTGATGAAAGTTCAAGGTGGACTCACGAATAACACAGTACTATTTCGGATTAATTTACCATTAGTTAACCGGGACCAGTTTGCATTATTCAACCTTGTACCAGTGCCAAATTGGATTAACAATACCTTACTATCAATAAAACTATGCTCTTCCCTTCTGGCTGTCAATGTTATCCGTCGTCAGTATTTCACCATGGATAAAACTGAACTTAACTTATGCGCTGTCATTAAAGAAGATAGATTTGTATGTTCCAAAGTGCAGATCCAACATGAATCAGGTTCACCAATATGCGCCTGCGAAATTAGTTTATTGCACAATGAAACCAATGCTGACTGCCCTGTGAAACAAATAAAGGACGCTAATGTTTGGATCCCTCTCCACCAGCAGAATAAATGGATTTACGCATTACCTACGGCAACTCATACAACGGCTGTGTGTAAAAGAGATATCACTCAATTTGCCCTAAAAGGGTCAGGCTTACTTTACTTGGAACCGGAATGTACTCTTAAAAATAAGTTCATATCAATACAAGGCCAACAGACATTCTCCAGTTCGCTTAAGGCATCATACACCAAGCTGTGGCAATTTACAGAACAAACCCATGCAACACATCTGAAGCCACTGCTCAATGAAATACATAGAAGCAAGTACAGCCCAATAATACAAAACCTAACTGACTTGCAAACCTCACTAAAGATGCAGGAGATACTCCAGCTACCAAATAGAATTGAGTCCCATAATTACCATCACATGACTGCCTTAACAATTACTTGCTGCATTTTTATATATCTAATTGTTAGGCAAAAATGTAAACACCATCCAATTCCAGCACCTCGCAAACAACATACAACATCAGAATTCACGGTGCATATTTGATCAACATCAGTACCAGACCCTCATGAGGCTACTACAGAAATCCACACAGTGATACCAATGCAGCAGACTCCAACATCAACTCCATCTTTTGAGCTGCGCTCAACGGGGGGAGAATGTTAATACATAGTTTTCTTACTTTGCCATTGTCTTAATTCTTTTAGAAAATTCAGCTTATTTTAAAGTTCATTGTATTGTACACTTTTTATTTTTTGTTAATAATTGTAACTTAATTCTTATGCCTTTTTTACGGAACAGCTATTCGGCTTATTTTAGAGTTCATTGAATTGCATACTTTTTATTTGTCTTATTCACAATTGCAACTTGATATTTTTTGGTTTGTTTTAGAATTTTTAACTTTGATCAATTACGCTTATACAGTAATTCATAAGTTTCAAGGTTATTTGTTTGGCAAAAATATGGTTCAATGTACTGTTAGTTTATAACAAAATATGATGTAGGCATATTTTTAATAGCAAATTATGCAAATATTTTCTTGTTAAATTAGTATATAAGTTGGAAAAATGTATCAATAAAATGACTTTTTCCCTTACTTTGAAAGTGTCACAAGGTTTTTCTGTAAGAGTAAGCAACACAGTTTCAAGTGCTGTTGTTGTATCAAACCACCAAATTCAATATAGTTCAAGTGCTATTATTGAACATCTTCTAGCAACACAGTTCAATTATTGTTGTTGCAAAAACCCACATTCAGTCCAATATAGTTTAAGTGCTATTATTGGACAACTCCAGTTACTCAAATCCAGTCCAATCTAGTTTAAGTGCTATTATTGGACAAATCCTGTTGATTGCATTCAGTTCAATAAGGTTTATGTACCTTTATTGAACAAATTACTTACTACAGATTTGTGCATTAGTTTTGAATTTGTTTATATGGAATTTAATTTTAATGTTATATCACACTCCCCCATCAAGGTTTGCAATTGGAAGGCTTTTAATTCCCTCCGGGTTAATTCCCTCGCCTCAGCTCTTAAGTTCCTTAATATAATATGTCCCTAAACATTTATTTTTAAGATTGCATTTTGATACTTTCCCAGAAGATCTTGGAGCAGTATAAGATAAATATTACATTAATTTTCATATCACTTTTTACTTTTTAACTTTTAAAAAACTAAACTTGCTCAAGGATATAAAAAACGAAAACTGTTACATTTTTTTTTTATAAATTTTTATAAAGAAAATAAATTCAAATTTTCCAAATTGGTGGAACATTTTTTATAACTTGAAGGTAATTTTATTCGCTAAGCCCTTGAACATTCACAATATTTTACTTTTCGATTTTTAGGCAATGTTTACTTGTCGCAATAACTAGTTTGAAAAAAAAATATTTTATTACACAATAGTGAATTATTGTTGTAGTTTTTTACTCTACAAAAACCCAAAAAGACTTTTGGGGCAAGAAAATGTTCGACTTAAAAATTATTCAAATTTTAATAAAAGTCAAAATCATTTTGAAATATTATTATGTGTTTCAGATATTTAAAAGAAAATTCACAATATCCAACAACATGATAGTTTTGACAAAAAGTCGTATTCGTAGTAGATGCATTGGCAATTATTACAATGAATTCAATTTCGCACGAAAATTGCATCAAAATCATTAAAATCCATTATGAAAATGGTGGATCTGTTAAAGTTACATTTCATAAAATTCGTGATATTTTCGAACAACATAATCGTCCTTCTGAGACCGCTACTAAGAATTTAGTCGCTAAATTTGAGCTGACAGGCTCGATGGAAAATGTGCAAACACCAGCGTGTTCGAACAGAGTCTATACGGAGCCAATGCAATCGATTTCAGCCCCAAAAACTCAAAATCCGTGTTATGATTAACGAAATAGAACCGCCGAAAGGTTTTTGGCGGATATCAGTTTTTATTCAAAATTGTCAAACTTATTTCTTCGTAATACAATAAAAATTTAAATCATCTTAATCTAAATTTGTTGTTTTATTTATTTAGAAAACAAACTTCTTATTGGAAAACCCTTAACATTTGAAAATTTTTGAGAAAAGGAAATTTTAAAATTGAATAATAATTAGAATAAATAAAAGGCTAAATAGAAATCAATAATGTTTATTAGAAGGGACTGTTCTGTTTTAGAAATCGATGAAAAGAAATCCTTTGCAGGAGATTTAAATGTGAGCGAATTAATTACTTTATTTTCTTACGGCTTAAGTCTGAAAAATATGGATTATTTATTTTTTTTTTTAATAGAACATGGTGTTTTTAAACATTCTTTGTCTTCTTTTATCAGGATTTTGAAAGCAGTTTAAAATTCCCTATACACTTGCCAGGATTAATATTCTCTTCTAGCATAACTTCTCGCTGTTCACCAATAATTTTGCCTTGCTCTTTTGTCCGTTGTCCTTAGTTTATCAAATTATTTCAATTGCTTGTGTGATTGTTTTTTCGTTTCGCCTTGCTTATGGATTTACAGAAGACTGGAACTAGAGCAGGTGGCGCTGGAGTAAAGAGAGCTGCAGCTAAACTACAGGAGGTGCAGCAATGCAGTCTGGAATTAAAGGAGCTAGAACTGCGAGATCAGAACCAAAGGGAGCTGGAGCAATTGGATATGGAGTTGCAGGACCTGAAGATAAAGGGGATGGAGTAGCGGGAAGTAGAGTTTCGGGAGATGAAGTAACTGGGAATAGAGTTCCTGGATTTGACTTTCCGGAACAGGACTCCTGGGAGCTAAAGTTACGTGACCTGGAGTTGCGGAAGCTGAAGTTTCAGGAGATAGAGTAACGATGGAAGGACTTACTGTAGAGGTTTTTTCCGGAGCAGGATTTATGGCAGCTGGAGTTATGGTAACTGAGCTTATGAAAGCTAGAGTTGGAGTTACAGGCTCTTCGGCAAAAACCGACTCCATTAAAATGTAAAACACAAAGCCTGTCAACAGTTTAATTTTATTTTTCGTTTAACTTTTCCAAATTCGATATTCTTGCCTGAATCTAACTTTACTGTAGAATCAACCATCGCAAAATTTCAAATTTAATTTTCAGTAAAATTTTATTCCATAAACCAAAAAATTATACACGTGTAAATAAAGAAAAATAAATATTTAATTTAAAAACCCCTTTTGCAAAACTAAATACAAATGATTATAAAATAAGAAAAATGTATGAACTAAAACATAACTTTTTGAAAGTCTTGTTCAACAAAGTAAATATTAAAAAGAACATCATTAATAAAAAGAAGGCAACAGAAGTATAAAATATTGAACGTTTAATAATTAGTCCATTAATTTTGGTGTAAAACTTTGTTTTAATGAAATAACGTCATGGCTTGGTAACAAAAAAATTATTTGTATCAATAGAAATTAATGACTAGAACGGGTTAAAAGATGAAATATACTCGAGATAAATGCTAATATTTCTCTTTTTGTTTTATATATATATATATATATATATATATGTATTACATATGTATTATATATGTATTACTTAGTAAATAAAAAAATAATATATATTTAATGTAATGAAAATTTAATAAAAACATTACCTGTATAAGACAAGGATAAAAATCAGAACTCTAAAAGTAGAAAACAAAAAAATAGAAGAATTTTATATTTAACAATTCCTCTAACCACCAAAATTTTATTGTTTTTATTGTTTCGCATTATACGAAGTTCTTTATCAGAAATACTTTTGTCATGTCTACTTGAAATAATGGATACATTGCAGTTAACAGCTTTAGCATTAGCCCGTCTAAAGTTGTGATAAAATACTGGTAAACCATTATCATCTTGAATAAGATTTAATTTATCTAAATATAAAAATGACTCAGTAGGTCCAAAGCTATTTCGTAGAGCATTTGCTACATAACTTGGATTCGTATAATACGGTGCCATTATTAAAGTGGTTTTCTTTACAGGATGTACATCTCAAAATATAGTTTCTTATCAGACTGATAATAAAATTGTCTATTCATATAATATTTAATAGATTGTATAATTTTTTATTTGATACATATTTTAAATAGTTGATATGTGATGATCTGAATAACGATGTACAAGACCGTAAACATTTTCTTTCAAATACCCGAATTTTTTCCATGTAAGAAGGTGCAATATTAAACTAAATCGGACTTCCATATGTAAGAATTGGTCTAATAAGAGATTGGTATATAATTACTTCTACTCTAGGCTTTACGTATTTTGAATAAAATAATAATTTATAAGCAAAAAATGCTTTCTGTGCTTTCCTGATTATCTCATTAACATGGTTATTATAGTATAAGAATTTATCTAGATAAACTACTAAATATCTGACAAGTTGTATATAAATATGTAAATTAGATTTAATTCCAAAGGATTTCCAGTTTTTGTTTATATTATTATTAAAATTATCGACGGGGGGTCAGGTCTAAGCAAAATTGTTTCGCATTTCTGTATATTTAACTTCATAAACCAATCTAC
This sequence comes from Trichopoda pennipes, assembly GCA_030448955.1. Lineage (NCBI taxonomy): Eukaryota > Metazoa > Arthropoda > Insecta > Diptera > Tachinidae > Trichopoda > Trichopoda pennipes. The sequence continues at coordinate 3,204,923 of JASKUP010000010.1, read as the reverse complement.
AGAATACTGTTCTGCAATATTAAAAGACTCTTGTAGCTTATTGTTTATTGTTTTCAATTGTACTGTCAGCATGATATATAATGATATCGTCAGCAAAAGCAATTATATTCTTTATTTGGCTCAACAATTCCCAAATAAATATATTAAATAGAGTTGGGGAGTTAACAGTTCCTTGTTGCAAGCCGTTAATAATTTTGAACGTTTTACTGCTTTTGTAATTTTTGTAAAATATCATAAAGGATTTATTACTTATCATATTATATATGAGTACTAAGAAACTATGAGGAAACTCAAGGTCTATTAATTTATATATTAATCCGGGAATCCATATGCTATCAAATGCTTTTTCCACATTTATTAAATATGCTCCTGTACATAGTTTTTTGTTCCAATTCCAGTTAATACTAGAAGTGAGTTAATGTATTGCGTTAATTGTCGAGTATTGTATTGTTTATTTTTGAAGGCTTGAAGCTTAATATTGTTACGGATGTGCTTGCTTAAGTTTTAAAAATAAAATAATTAAGCAATGTTGTTACGAACTGCGTGGCTTGCTAAAGAACAAAATTTCTAGTTACAAACTGCGTAGTAATTTTGTAAACGCAAACAACAACAATTTGTTATGCTGTTTACTAACAGCGCGGCATGCAAGACAAATTTTATACGCGCAAGACAACAACAAACATGTATGCTCTTTACCATCTGAGTAATTTTCTAAGAAACCTTTTCTACAAAAGACAACAACAAATATTTTAAAATAAATTCCAAGAAGAAACTTTATCAGTATAAAAAAAAACAAGACAAAAATACACATTGAATAAACAACACACAACAACAAAACGTGATACAAAGGCAGTAGAAGATTCTTAAATTTTCTAGACTTTAAATAGACAAATATAAAAAGGGCAGCGTCTGAGTCGATAGTCAGTCAGTGTTAAATTAAATCTGGTGAAGTAAAGACGTGCATCTTAAGTACATTGTTCTGCAGTGTCAACTTTGTGTAGGTAAAGTAAGTAAACTTGTTAGTAATTTAAAAACTCTAAAAACTGGTGTTATTTATTTTGTAATAAAGAACTCACAACAAAACGTTTATAAAAGGTATAAACGTAACAATATTATATTGATTTATATTATTTATTTTTCTTCTCTTAAAATGTTTTAATTACAACTGTAGTTTAAAATTTTTTTAAAACAATAGGTCTATCTGCGTACACATATTTTGCATCATATTGTGCAAAATGTCGCAAAATGTTGTCTGTGTACTCCAAATCTCTTGCAGCGAGAGAGCCAAAAAATTAATTTTTTAACAGTTGGAAGTTAGAGAACTTTAAAAATGTTGCTGGAGAAATTTCTGCTTGCAAGATTTTGCAACAGTTTGAACAGCTGTTTTTATTTACGGTTTGAATGAAATAATTTTTGTGAAATGAAAATAAAAATTGAAATATAACATTGGCAGAGGTAACTAATTAGAATTGCGTTGATTTTTAACGTTTATAATAAATTATAATTAACAAAATATTTTATTTCATGCTAGAAACGTTCAAATATACAGCGTGATCGTGGTGTAAGTGGATTGGAGATGATAGAACAGATAGAACCAGCAGAATTTTGTGGGCAAACTTTGCAATTGAAGAGGCGAGTATTTGGAATTGTGTTATATGTTTGTGTAATCAATGATGCTATAATCCTCCAGTGCGTTCGTCCTGAAAACAGTGATATGAGGAAGCACATAATAGTTACTGCTGGATTCTTCGTCGTTCGAGAGTGAAGAAAATGATTCAGAACCTATTTAAAGTATACTACTAAATGGATGCATAGGCAATGACTTCACTTTAATTAATAATTTTTTTAATTTACCGCGAGAATTCACTTTTGCGTACACATATGCTAAAACTAGCTGTGTTCCCGTACTTTTTGGGCAAATGAGAGTAATGAAAAAATACTCTCAATTAAAGACTAAAACGTTTAAAACTACGGGAACACTAAAAACCAAATTTCTACCCCGAAATAAAATGTCAAAATTATTTACTTGTTTTATGCCCATGGAAATATGTACATACTTATGTAGTTATTTATGCATGTATACATATATATCTCATCAGAATGTTTTTTATACATAGATATTTAAGTACATACATAGCTAAATAAAAAATTCAAGCATTTACTTTCATTTTTCAATTCTTCAATAAAAAGTTTTTTTTCGACTCTAAAGAAAACTTGTTTGATTTTTATTGTTTAATTTATGCAACAACTGATTGATTTACAATCTATTTTGGGCAGAAAGAAGAAAACTATTATTCTCCCAAATTCTCTCTCACTTGCCAAAACTTTGTGTACGGGAACGCTTTTGGGTAAATTTGGGAACCCGCGGGCTCCCAAAGTAGAGTACGGGAACAAACCTATTCTTTTGCTTTGTTATTTCAATTGTTAACACACCGATCAGCTGTTTTCTTGCAAAATTTTACTGGATACTGTCAGCGTACTTTTTGAGATATTTTCAGCCGACAGAACAAAACTGGTCTTACTCTCCCAAAAAAATTTCCTGAGTATTTGCTACAGGAAAAGTACCCAGACAAACCAAAATATTTGGTTAATCCCAAAAATGCATTTTTTTTATTTATTTTTTTAAATTTAAGTATGTAGCAAAACAATAGGTGATTGGTCTCTTTATCTTTTGAAATTAGTTGTTTAACAAGATAACAACAGCTGATAATGATGATATATGATGCTTTTTTAACAATTCTTTTTTTCTAAGTAAAGGGGTTTTCAACAAGAATGTTTGTTTTCTGAAACAAAATAAAACAAAAATTTAGATTAAGATGATTCAAATTTTTACTGTAGGCAGTGTACTTGGACCAATTTTATACACGATTCCTTATGTCAGTCAGATGATACTGCCATTTTATCATCTTGTAATTGCGCTAATTCTGCGACGGATTTGCTACAGACTCAATAGAATGCATTGAAAAAATGGTTCAACAAATGGAATATCACGTGCGAAAAATTAAAGATGAAATTCGGAGATACAGTGAAAACTACCTGGAACGATTGTGTTAACACGTTAACCCATTAGCCATTGCCCTACTTGATGATACTGAAGAAACAAGAAGACTTAGAAAGCACCATATCCTGGATTTGCCGTTTAGAACATAATAATTTATATCATATTGTTACCTTTACACCTTTTATAAACGTTTTGTTGTGAGTTCTTTATTGCAAAAAAAAAACACCAGTTTTTAGAATTTTTAAAATTAATAACAATTTTATTTACTTTAACTACACAAAGTTGACACTACAAAACAATTTACTTAAGATGGACATCTTTACTTCACCAGATTTAATTTCACACTGTTTATCCACTCAGACGCTGCCCTTTTATACTTGTCTATTAAAAGTCTAGAACAGTGATGGGCGAACTTTTTGGCTGGCGGGCTAATAAATTAAAAAAACAAACATAGAGGGTCATTCATTAAAAAATTATGGGGTTGCTGTTCCATTAAAAGTTCGGTTTAAGCTGTATATTTATTAGTTATATTACGTAATATTTTAAAACAATATACAAATTTTATAAGATACGGTTTATTATGATTTTAAGATTTTGCAGATGTATGGGAAGCATGGATCTGTTTCTGACATAATTTCCTCAAAATCTAGTTCCAGCTGGGAGGATGCGACTTTTAATAAATTAAATAGACTCTCGTCTGACAATCGGTTTCTTATTGAATTTTTTCTGCATTTCATTACTGAAAAGGCCTGTTCACATAAATATGAGGAAGCAAACATTGCCATAATTTTCTGCGCATGATTAATTAGCTTTGGAAATTCATCTTTTGGTAAGGATTTATAGAAATTAAGCTTATCTGTATTTAAAAATAGCTGTTTTAAATTATTATTACATTGCAATTCTATAGTTTCCAATTGTAGATCAGATGGAACATTCTCAGGATTAACATTAAAAGGCATTGAAAAAATATCTAAACATGGTTGGATTTTTTTTAAGTCAGCAAATCTGGCCTCAAATTCTGAATACAGTTTTAATAAAGATTGTGGAAAGACTTTTAACTTCTCTTCACTCACAGGCCTTAAAGAATTAAGTCTTGGAAAATGAGCCAAATCATTTTTTCCCAAACATTTAGAAAATATAAACAATTGAGTTTTAAAAGACCTCAAACTGTCCCAAGTTTCATCTATAAATTGATTTCTTCCCTGTAACTTCTTGTTCAGTTTATTATAGTGCTCGAGTAAATCCGTGTAAATAGCAAACTCGATGCACCAATTCTTATCCTCCAATATTTCCCACTCATCCCAAATTTCAGTTTTGGTTTTTAGAAAAACCTTAATTTCTTCGAGAAGACTCCAAACTCTCGAGAAGGCATGCCCACAACTCAGCCACCTGATCTTTGTGTAATAAAGTACATCTAAAAATTCTGCATCAACTTCCGATAAAAACTCTTGAAATTGTCGATGTAACAAACCACGGGCTCGAATGGTATTAATTAATTTTAAAATAATATTAAGTACGTGGTTAATATCCAAGGCAGCCTTGCAAAGAACATCTTGGTGGATTATAAAATGTAAGAAAATTGTTTCGCTTTCAGGATTTTGACTTTTATAAACTCCTGCAAACCCCGTATTTTTTCCCACCATGTAAGGTGCTCCATCAGTTGTTAAATTATTAAATTAATTAATTTGGAAATTGGGGCATTTAAAGATGCCATCCACTCTCTAAATTCATCATAAATTATTTTTCCTTTCGTCTTTCCTTTCAAAGATCTCAAACAAGCAAGTTCTTTGGTTATTACAAAGTTTTCATCGACTCCTCTGATAAAAATTAGAAGTTGGGCTGTATCATTCCTGTCAACACTCTCGTCCATAGTGACTGAAAAATACTTAAACTTTTTAAGACGTCCATCGAGTTGATTGGTTAAATTAGAAGAAATCGCTTCAATTCTTTTTGTGACCGTTCTACGTGACAGCCCTATAAATTCGAAATCTTTTACCTTTTCTAGGCACAATACTTTTCCAATGCTAATTAACACATCCTTAATAAATTCTCCTTCAGAAAACGGTTTGTTATTTTTTGCTATTTTACAGGCAACAATGTGACCAGCTAACGTGGAGGATCTCCTACTGCCTTTGTATCACATTTCGTTGTTGTATGTTGTTTATTCAATGTATAGGCGCCAGTGTGTCTGTGTGTATTTTTGTTTTTGTTTTAATGCTGATAAGATTTCCGCTTGGTATTTATTTCAAAATATTGTTGTCTCGTGTAGAAATCTTTCTTAGAAAACTACGCAGATGGTAAACAGCATACATGTTTGTTGTTGTCTTAAGCGTTTAGTTAGTAAACAGATATTTGTTTTTTTTTTGTCTTGCATACCACGCAGTTAGTATAACAAATTGTTGTTGTTTGCGTGTACGCAGTTTGTGACTAGAAATTTTGTTGTTGTATCATAAGCTTTCTTAGCAAGCCACGCAGTTCGTAAACAACATACCCGGTAGTTCGCTTTATTGCTTATTTTTATTAATTATTTTATTAATTATTATTAATTATTTTATTTTAAAACTTAAGCAAGCCACAATATAGATATGATATCATTATAATTAGTTATTTTATCTTATTTTGCTTTTTTTTATATGTTGTTCTCATTGGAGTTCAACATAAAATTCTAAATATGTCCTATTTTATCAAATTTACTTATTATCCTTGAGTGGATAGATTGTAAATAAAATGTTACAAAAAATTTCATTATTTTATTGTAACATCGATTTTGAGTTTTAAGGCTGATATCGATTCGATTCGTTCCGTATAGACTCTGTCCTTAACATAGTCCCACAAACAATAATCCAGTGGTGTTAAATTACATGATCTGACTGGCCACTTAACTGCTGGTTGTGGTGAAATTATGCGATCGAGAAATTTGTTTTGAAATAAATAGATCGTTTCATTGACATGTGGCACCGTTCTATTGAAACCGCATGTCAGTAATATTCACATCGTTAGCAGTAGGCCAAAATTGAGTTGTTAACATCTCGTGATAGTGTGATGCATTGACCGTTATCAGATTTTTAGCCCAATAAGGCCCCAAGTGCGGCAATTTTGCTTGTTGACGTACCCTGACAAGTGAAAATGGGCTTAGTCTGGAAAAATGACTGTTTGGAAAAAACCTGCCGGTTGTTCCTGAATGAATTAAGTCGGCATTAAATCCTGCACCAGTTAAATCTTGTACAGCTTTAAAGTCAAATCCTCTGGATAACCCCAGTTTTTGCGAACGTCGAGGAATTGAAAAATTTTGATCTGCTTCAGCAGGCTCACGACTGCGACGCTTTGAGTTGAACGAACCGGTTGAACATGCATTGGTGTACACACATTTTATATCAAGCCTGTCGACTCAAATTTAACAACCAAATTCTTAATAGCGGTCTCAGAAGGACCGAAAATATCGGGAATTTTACGAAGTGACAAATTTTACGAAATGTTACTTTAACAAAACCCTCATTTAGGCTTCTGAAAATCCAAGAACGATTATAGCATGCTCAACGTGTCACTGTATGGTGCGCTATGTGGTCTGGAGGCGTTATTGAGCCTTTTCTTTTTAAGTTGAGGTTGAAAATGGGGTAACTGTCAATAGATCACGAGGTGCTAAAAACTAAATTTTGGTCTATTATTGACGACGTAGGTATCACTGGCATGTGGTTTCAACAGTAAGGTACCACACAGCCTATAAAACGATCAATTTATTGCAAATTTGACGGCAATCAGATCGTGTGATTCAGCACCACTGGATTATTTCTGTGGAGCTATTTTAAGCACGGAGTCTGTACGGAGCCAATCGAATCGATTTCAGCCTTAAAACTCAAAATCCGTGATGTAAAAATGGAAAAGCATCGTCCTTTTGCCAAAAGGACGATGCTATGATTAAAAACTTGGATGAAAGAAACGACATCTGTCAGTGTGGTCGTGGTGGACAATTGCCAGATGTCATTTTTCATTCAAAATTGTCAAACTTTTCTCTTTGCAATACGTACAAATTTAGAATCATCTTAATTTAAATTTTGGGCTTTATTTTGTTTTAGAAAGCAAACTTCTTGTTGAAAACCCCTTTAGTAATATTTGTCAATGATGCCATTTTCTAGTAAAGTAAATAGCTTCAGTTTTTTTTGTTTTGTAATTTAAAGTAATTTTCCATTTACTAAAATACAATAAAACCTCCGATAACGCTCTGTCTAAGTTTGCCATTATATCAATAGCCAAGATTTTGGAACTCACTATCGCTGGTGTGTCACCAGCAAATATGGATAAGATGCAATATTCAATTTTGGGGAAAATCAGATGTGTATAAATTATAAAGGACAGGAGATAGACAAAACTTTTGGAGACAACCTGTCACTATGGAATAGCATGCAGAGTGGTGGGAGCCAATATGAACTTTTAAAGTACGAGCGGTGTGAAAACTTTGAATTATTTAAATTTATCATTTTAAAAATTACAATATCTTGCCAGGCTGAATCAAATGCGGCTTTGACATATAAAAGTATACTTTTAACTAAATTCCGAATTCTTATTAGTATTATAACGAGCATATTTATAATAATAATAATAAGTTACACTTAAATGAAAACAACATCATATCCAATTTGGACCAAGAAGAATGCTACAAATACCTTGGTTTCTTACAACTAAAAGGAATTCAAGAGTCGACACTGAAGAAAACACTGCAACACAAGTTTCGGCAAAGGCTTACTAAAATTTTGAAGTCTCATTTAAAGGCCATCAACACATGGGTCATCCCAGTATTTACGTATTCCTTTGGAGTTGTCAACTGGTCAAACACAAACGTTGACGAGATATTTACATTACCTGGAACCACACTAACCAAATACCAATGTCACCATCCGAGAAGTACAATTAAAAGAGTCACCCTTTCTTGGGAAAACGGCGGAAGAGGTCTCCTGGACATACCAAACCTGCATTTCTCGCAAATAAGTAGCTTGAGAAATTATTTTAGAAGCCAAATTGAAAGCTCAGACCTAATCCGAACAGTATGTCTAGCGGACAAGAATTATACTCCACTTAACCTTGAACTAGATGAGATTGTAGAACCACCCAATGTTCTCTCTCAAGAGCAGCGCTTAGACGCATGGAAAAGTAAAAGTATACACGGAGTTCATCCATTCCAGCTAGCACAAAGCTTTATCGACATGCCCAGTTCGAATTTATGGTGGGTCTCTTTTTGCAGAAACAGAAGGTTTTATCATCGCAATTCAAGATAAGGTAATAGCTACAAAGAACTACCGCAAGTTCGTTTTGCGTGAGAATATACACTTATGCCGCCGCTGTCAGAGTGCTGCGGAAACCATCGACCACGTCATAGTGGGATGCACGAGCCTGGCACAGAGTGATTATACAATGAGACATAACCAAATGGCCAAAATAATTCACCAAGCCCTGGCCATGCAGTATGGTCTTGTCGGACAGCGGCTGCCATATTATAAGTACGAACCTCCACCTGTACTTGAAAACAACAGCTCTAAGATGTACTGGGACAGGCCTATGATAACAGACCGCACAATGCGAGCTAACAAACCGGACATCGTATTGTTTAATAAACTAGGTAAAAGGATTATATTATTTGATATAGCTGTTCCACTCAACAACAACCTTCAATCGACATACAGCACAAAAATTAAAAAATATACGGAGCTAGCAAACGAACTGAAAACAATGTATCATGTGGAAAGATTGGATATCTCGCCAATAATACTATCTGCCACAGGCACCCCCCGGGGGCACATTATAGTCTTTTTGGAACCTACTATTCCATTTAGATTTGTGTCTTGCGGGGTAAAAGGGAGCCCAGGCCCCTTAAAGGCTAGTAGGAGTCACCTGGACAATCCACATATTTCCACGGGAATCAGTAAGCTCGCAGAGTGCACTATTTGTACTCTTAAGGCAAAGATGTACTCTGTACTGATTATTGAGGTTGGCCCCTATATGGGAGTATCGTGGTGGTTGTGGTTTCGGACCCTCGTGAGAGTTTGTGGGTCGGATCATTCAAATTAACACAATGAATGGTTCAGGTTCAGTGAGTATGAATGCTGTCGTGTTCTTGAGAAATAAGAGCTTCATGCGTTCTGGACCAGGAGTTGGAAAGTCTCCAACTCCTCAGCAAGGAGTGAGGGCACGGCCTACTCCGGACTTTCTAAATTGCTACTAGGAGTGACTGGAGGATATACATATCTGAAGGCCTTCTAGGGCGTAGTTGGTGTCCAATCAACTAAGTGGTTTGACCACCATCTGATTATGACCTCACGGTCGGTGCAGATGTAAATCAAATCACGCATCTGCCACAGGATTGATACCAAAAAGCCTTATCATGCAGCTGGAAGAACACAATCTACAGGATGTTCTGCAGACTATGCAAAAATCTGTGATCCTGAATACGTGTAATATAGTGCGCCGATTCCTTCAGCAACTAGATGCGACCTAACCTTGGCACAGCCCGGTATAGGTCTTTTCCAACTTCATGAAGTTGAGAAAGTTAAACTTAACTCATAATAATAATAATAATAATAATAATAGTATTAATTAAGTTGCTGGGGTCCCACACTTATTATTATCTATCTATAGATTATTTTCCCTGACAAATTGCCAAATTATCTCTAACATTTTAATGTTTTAAATTTTTATCTTTATTTTATAGAAAATTGTTACAAATTACAAATATTTTTTTAATAGTAATTTTATATAAAAAAAAAAAAAAACTAAAAATAATTTTTTTAAATTGAATGAACAATTTTGCGTATATTCAAACATTCAAGCTTCAGCGATCAGTATAAAAGTGGTTCTTCAATTTCTTCACTTTCTTCACTTTCTTTACTTTCTTTTTTTCTTGCTTGATTTTTGTTAAGATTCCGAAGGGTTCTTAACTTTACAATCAGCAGCCGATTTTTTTTCAAGATTTCCTTATATAATTCAATAAGTATATTATTTTTTTTAACGAGTTCTTTATCTCTCGCGATGTCGCTCTCTGTGTGTTTGATAGCTTCCTCTTTTGCTAAAATTTCTTTGGCATTTCTTGCAATTTTATGTCGATAAATTTTTATTTGCCTTAATAGTTCTTGATTTCCCTCCCGCACACTTTTGTCGCAAAATGCCAGATCAATAACGAGGACTAACATAAAATATGTTAAGAGTTTCATTGTCCTTAGCACAACTACTTTTTACTTTTTGATATAATCAAATCTAAAAGTCGACTGTTTATATGTCTCGGTTTTATTACGACTTTTATTGGAAAAAGTTTCAAACTTTTAACCATCTGAGCAAAGCGTGTTATTGATTTAACACAAATATTTAAATGTTAAATTAAATAATTGAACAGTAACACATTAAAGTCATTATTTACTCTAGTTTTATTAAATAAATTTTAAATTGTTTCCAGCATTATTCAAAATTTCTTTAAAATATTTTAGGCGATAGTTTTGTTGCTAAAAGACATGTGTATGTACATACGTACATATATCGAACGTTAACTAAAAGCGCGAAATAAAAAAACCAAGAATAATGCTATGTTCGGCTGGGACGAATTTAATATCCCCTTCATTGTAGTCATTTAAGTTATACTGTTAAACGGTTCATATATAACCCCTGGGGGCGCGCAGGCTTCACTGACATCTTCTCCATCTTAAGCGGCAAAAGCGGCACCAGTTACCTGGGTTAGCAAGAGTCCCAAACTCATATAGAACTCCCGGAGTCCAACCAGTAACTTTATATACACACACACACACACACTGGTACCGCGGGAATCAGTTGCTCTCGCAGGGCTACGGCACTGTGAGGCCCCTTAAGGGGTTACATGGTGGCTGTTGGTTTATTTCGGCTGCTTGAAAAAAGTTTCCGAAGAGATGTTAACGCAGACTTAACATCCAATGTCTTAGCTTGCGCCTGCAACAGGACAAAGAGTTGAATAATCTTCAACTCTTCGTTCTTCCTACACTCAACTCTTCGTTCTTCCTACACTCAGTGGTAAGACCACCGTCAGATTAAGACCAAACGGCCAGGCGCCGACGTGAAACTGGTCACATAGATACGATTAATATTTTCTAATTTGATTACGATTTATTTTCGCTTTTTGACATTTTATTTAATATTATCTTAATTTTAATTTTATCCAATTTTTTTTTGGTTTTTGTTTAATTTTGTGTTTTAGGTGAATTTGTACTTTATTCGTAGCCAAATCTGTTGCGAATGCAATATTTTCTCAGAACTGATAAGACAGGATCACATTATGAAATCAAGTTGAAGTGCCGATTTCTAAAATCTCCTGTATTTGATTAAATGTTAATTATTTTCAGTTTTATTCGACCTTTTTTTTTTCTATTAAATCTTAATCTTTTAAACGGTCCTTTAAATTATAACAAAAATTGAAAAATATAAAAAATAATTTCCTGTAGAAGCTTTCCACAGGAAAGCGATATATCGAGAAAAAAATAAATCGTTATAATTTAAAGGACCGTTTAAAAGATTAAGATTTTATATTAAATGTTAATATTATTTTTCTTTTTTTTTTTCTTTTTAAAAGAGAAGTAGCTTTTCAGGTTACAATGCCTATTGAGTCAAGTACCGTGCTACATTATTTTAGGAAAGGGATAGGTGCGACAGGTGTTGAAAGTAGAAGGATAGTTATGGAAATGAAGACAGCACAGTGACCAGTTAGCATGCCTTCATCACTGAGCAGCCCCACCGACAGTCAATTTTTATTTGTAGTGAAAAAAACCAAGTCTTTGTTGGAAATCAAACCCACAACCCCCATTCTTGTCAACTAGTACACTACCTACTAGCCTACAGGGGCACCTAAATGTTAATATTATGATAATGAATAGAAGTTGAAATTTATATCCTTTTCTAAAAAATCAACAAGAACAATAGCTGATAATTTTATTGGTTTTATTATAATATTGTTACCGATGTGTCTTGCTTAAGTTTTAAAATAAAATAATTAAGCAATAAAGTAAACTACTGGGTATATTGTTTGCGAACTGCGTGGCTTGCTAAGAAAACTTATGGTACAACAACAAAATTTCTAGTTACAAACTGCGTAAAAATTTTACACGCGCAACACAACACCAAACATGTATACTGTTTACCATCTGCGTACTTTTCTAAGAAACCTTTTCTACAAAAGAAAACAACAAATATCTTAAAATTAATTCCAAGAAAAAACTTTATCAGTATAAAAAACAAGAATACACACAGACATACTGTAGCCTATACATCGAATAAATAACATACAACAACAAAATGTAATACAAAGGAAGTAGAAGATTCTTAAATTTTCTAGACTTTAAATGGACAACTATAAAAAGGGCAGCGTCTGAGTGGATAGTCAATCAGTGTAAAATTAAACCTCTTGAATAAAAGACGTGCATCTTAACTAAATTGTTCTGTTGTGTCAACCTTGTGTAGTTAAAGTAAATAAACTTGTTATCAATTTAAAAATTCTAAAAACTGGTGTTTTTTTTTCAAAAAAGAACTTGTTGTAAGTTCGTTTATAAAAGGTTTATACTTTAACAATAAAAATAAATTATGAGATGTTTGTTTTTTACAATTCAATGAAAGAATAAACAAAATATTTTAATGGGCTTTTCTTTTCTTTTTTCCTTTCTTTTTCTCTAACTAGTTTAGAAAACAAAGTTCAAATGTTTTATAATTTAAATCATAATGTCTCAATTAAATTTGAATTAATATAATTGATTTACTTTTTCGATGGCTAATCGGTATTAACTAAAAAATGTTTTGTTGACGCCGACATGTTAATGATAATTTAAACGAAATGTGTGCCATAAGTGTAGATTATGTGACAGTTGAATAAATAAATAGATATAAACATAGATAATAAACAAAAAATATTGTAAATAATATTTTCTATGTCTGCAAAGCTTCAAAGAAAAGCTTTGCCAGATACCAAATGAATTAAAGAATTCATTTTGGAAAAAATAGAGCCTTCAACCAAAATTAGTTTACGATCAACATTTAATTTAAATAAGTTAAAGCTGGCAACAAGAGCATAAAGGTTCTTGAAATAAGGCCTTTAAACCTAAGATTGTCACAACCAACGGCATATATGATTTTAGAAAAGACACTCAATGTTTTGCAAAGAGTAATTTGTGCTGTGAAGAGTGCTTTATCAAATTCGAAATGACGAAATAATAAAAGAGCGAGTCAAAGTTGAAATTCATTGATGGGATGGATGTATATGACGTGGAGATTAAATTCCATGTCAGTTAATTCAGGATTTACATGTTTTTGAAAGTCCATTTTCTAGTATCAAAAGTAGCTACTGCTTATACTGGGTGTTTTTTTTAGAGGTATAGAATCTTAAGTTAGCAACACTTTTGTAAATGGCGCCCATTTTATCAGCTGTCAAGTTATTTATATTTAGTTTGTTTGGCATTTCATTATGAATAGCCTAAGCAACGCTTCCAAATTTATTTTCAAAATCATGGTGGTGTTCGAAATGCGTCTTACCCTCTAGAGCGTAGCGTAGAGGTATAGCCGAATCAATCTATCCGTCATTGTTTACGGGAATTGGATCTGTCCATCTACTTTATGGAAGATTTTGCGGTTTGCTTGCCTACCAACTCGTGCAAAAACTGAAGATTATTCAAAATTCTTATCCAAAAATCGCTTATTAATTCATTTGTAAGTTAGGAATATTTTTAATTTAATGCTGGCAACATAATTTTATTTGCACGTCACTTAATTTCTAATAGTGAACCAAAAATAAAACCGCATCTGGTCAGTTGTTTTACTTATAAAATATTACAAAATGTTTTTAATAAGAAAATATTTTGCAATAATCTTTTATTAGCCGATTTTGCAAAAGAAGAGAACTTGGTAAACATCTTTTTATTTTTTCGTGTTTCCTGCAATTTGTGTTTTTTTGGTGAATGAAAAATGGAAAAACTTGATTGTGATTGCGAGTTCCATCAATAGCATCAATTAAATAGGGAAGATGCTAATTTTGTTAAATTTTTTTAAAGTTCTTACTGCTTCTTCTAGATATTTTGCAATGGCCCGGGAAACATTAGCACAAGAAGGGAGAATGGATCTACCCTATCGTTGCATTTTCTAGGACGATTGGAGTTGGCAGCTTTTGTGATATACACAGTTTAAGTACAAACGAATTATCTAATCTATTCTTTTAATAAAATCTATTGTTTCCATATTTTAAACAATAAAACACAAAATTTTTTTATTTTTTCTTCTCTGTTTAATTTGCCTACATGTAAACAAATAAATAGTCGGCACAGAATTGTCCTTTTAGATTTTAAGTTTTTTTTTTTATTTTGTGACGACCAAAAGTCGGCAGGCTTGTTTTTGGATCACATAGCAATTAAATCACAAGCAATTAGACTCTATATATATATTTTTAAAATTTTTTAATTTTTGTTACTGAATTTCATAAATTTTTACATTTTTTACATTTCTGAATATTTATTGTTTAATGAATTTCATAATTTTTTTTTAAAAAAGAGAACATTATTATTATACACTTTTCATTTTATATAATTCATAATTATATTTTATAATTACATTTAATATTTGTTAATGAAATATTTGAAATTATAATAGCCGTTAAGAAGCGCCACCTATTAACACGAGGATACATCCGTGAGAAGAACATACCATCAAACTCACCCCTGAACAGTCGCAAGCAGTTGTCGTCTAGTGGTATGGGTGTGTATGTGTGCCTGGCAGAAACATATAAAAAGCGAGATAATTACGTATTGAACTTGAGTTGGCCACAGGCAAGCAACCGGGCAAGACTTCTTTTAAGTGAGTTAGAATTATATTCAACTTAATTAAAATAGTCTTGCAAATAGGTTTCTCTCGTTCGACTTTGAATTAAGCGAGACTCGCTAAGGTCTCCGGCTCAGTAAGTGCTGTCGCTACTTCACCTGGCCAGAATTTTATTCGCCCAGGTGACGGAGCCCAGAACCAGGCCGCGCTTTGTTCAGCAAGGCCAGAATTTTATTCGCCCTAGCTGAACAAGACGGACGAGATCGTCAATAGGCCACGGAGAGGTTGATCGTCATCGGCAGGCCCAGTAAGTGCTGTCGCTGCTTCACCTGGCCAGAATTTTTTTCGCCCAGGTGACGGAGCCCAGAACCAGGCCGCGCTTTGTTCAGCAAGGCCAGCATTTTATTCGCCCTAGCTGAACAAGACGGACGAAATCGTCAATAGGCTAACACCAATTTCGACGTGGAAAGGTTGTCTCAGAATCTTATTCGTGACAACCGCGACAAGTCAAAAACTGGTGGACAGGCCAACTGGTCTGCTCAGACTGGAACAGAATTTTATTCGCTCCAGTGTGAGAAGCAGTAGGCTAGCCGACGGAAAGTGGAGACGAAAGCTCTTGAGGGCCACGAAGCGGTTGATCATTGTTGGCGTGCTCAGTAGTGGTGCAGTTTAATTATAACTTAGTTTAAGAGTGAATTATAATAAAAGAATTTTTTTTATAAAAACAAAAGTGTCTCTTAATGAAAACATTTTTTTTTGTAACGAACCCTGGACGCCGCGAGCTTTACCCCAGCATAACGCGAGAACGTGTCGTTACATACTATTAAACACAAATTTTATATTTGTACTATTATTTTTAAGATACCCTTGTTCCTTTTTTTCGGCAGCAGTGCTTAGTGAAATACTGACCACAAAAATCGGCATTATGATGCTGGCTATAGCGGCAGCAGTGCTAATACTGAGCCCCACACTCAACACTATACACCAACACTCAAGGATAACTGATCCTGCCTTTTAGGAGCACATCCTCTCATTCGTACACCTTAATTCGTTCGGTCATTTTTCCTCATTCCCTACTATTTGGTATAAGTAGTATTATTAATACTTTACAAATATGCAGTAAAAAATTAAAAATTTACATTTTTACAGATTTTTACATTTTTTAGATTTTTAATAAAAATTACAACATTTTTCTTAAACAAACTTATATTTAGCTCATTCTTTACATTATTTGGCATTGTGTTGTACAGCATTAATCCCTTACAAAATAACGATTTTTGCATTGATCTTGTATTCGCTTTTTTTAACCTGAAGTCATTCGCGTTTCTTAAGTTGTAAGGCTGAACATATCCTACATATTCTAGTTGTTCGACGAGGCAGCTTGGCGCATTTTCGGTCTTCATTTTTTTAATAAAACTTATCGTATTAAATTGTAACCTCTGTTTTATATTCAACCATCTTAGTGTCTCCAGCATTATACTTATAGGTGCAAAACGGTTGCATTTAAGAATTGATCGCATTGCCTTGTTTTGAAGCTTTTGCATTCTTTCTATCTGTTGCTCCGAGCAACAAGTGTATAGAATTTTGGACCCATACTCAAAGTGCGGTTTGATAATTGTATTATATATGTTAATTGCAGTTAATATTGAAACTCTATTTTTAATTCTTTTGAAAATGCCAATCTTTTTACCTATTTTTTTGCATATATATTCTATGTGTTCCTGCATTTTTAAGTCTTTATCAATTACGAAACCCAGATATTTTATACTGTCTACTTTTTCTACAATCACATTATTTATTTTAATTATTCTGTTTGCGTTCATATTTATTTCCATTAACTTTGTTTTGTTCTCATTTAGTTTCAACTTGTTCATCTTTAACCATTCATTTATGTTGTCTATATCATGTTGTACATTTTCATAACATTTCTCCTCTGTTTCATCTTCCGTAAATATTAGAGTATCGTCAGCATACATAACACTTTCACATTTTTCCATTATTTTCTCAATATCATTAATATATATAATAAATAAAAGAGCTCCTAATATCGATCCCTGAAATCCATAATGATTTGATATGTGTTGTTGCACACTTAGATTTTTTGCTGATGGAAATTATCAAGGAAGTAGTGGCAATGATTTGATTTGGTGGACTTATTTCTGGAATTTTTTTTTATTTGCGGTCAACTTCCATTTTAATTTGGCTTTGTAGTGAGCCTATACCTGTAATAAAATAACAAATTTTAGATAAAACCTTAAAAGTTAATTAATTCATGTAATACGAACTCTTTGCCTTGCCTTTGCTCTTCTAATTGGCGGACCCAAATTATTTAGCTGCACCGCAAATTGATCCCATTTCCCTGAGGTCCTTATTATGGTTCACAACATCAACGATTTTAATGTTGTATATTTGAAATTATTATTACGCTACACAACACTGTCGCAATTTTAGTTGTCTATAATAATTTACAGCGATTATGGTTTACAACATGTGTTGCTATGTGTTGTTACACACATCTAAATCTTGCCTTACAACTGCTCGTTAGCTGTTGTTTTGTTGTCGCGAACAGTTCAAAAATTAAAACGGAAAAAAATTTTTAAGTTTAAATTTTTTTTTTTGATTATTTGTTATATTGTTTGAAAATTTAAAATATTTATTAAAAAATTAAAAATTAAAAGCAGAGGGAAAAGCTTTTAAAGATAATGAAGCTAAATCCAGATATTATTGGTCGGGGAAAGCCACAATTCGGAGCAAAAAAATTAAATTAAAAAAAAATAATCAAGCATTAAAGTAAACTTCTGTTTACTGACTGCGTAGTTTACTAAGAAAACTTATGCACGCAAGACAACAGCAAATCTATCTGTATGTTTGTTATCATCTGAGTAGTTTTCTAAGAAAACTTATCTACACAAGACTGTTGTTGGCTTAATAGCTTAAAATAAATTCCAAGAAAAAACTTTATTAGTATAAAGACAAAAACAAAAATACACACATACATACATTGAATACACGGCACACACAATCACAACAAAATGTGATACAAAGGGAGTAGAAGTAAATTGTTCTGTAGTAGTTCAAGTTAATAAACTTGTAATTAATTTAAAAACTCTAAAATTTGATGTTATTTATTATGCAATAAAGAACTCACAACAAAACGTTGATAAAAGGTATAAACGTAACAATATTATGTATATTTTATCTACGCATATTGTAAATAAAACTGTTCATTTCAAAAAAAAAATTTATTTGCTCAGTGTTTGGTAGTTCCAATGGGTTAGAATTATCACGAATTCGTTTTCGGGCCATATGTGTATCTTTACTGGCCTCTCATCATCGCCATAAAATAAATCAAAATTAACGTCCATAATCTTGCTTACTATAATTATTATTAATTTTTCCAAATAAAATATAATTTAGTTCGCTTGGCTTTTTTACATATTTGTTTTTCGTTCACTTCATCAGTTTTTAGTGCGCAGCGATGTATTTTAATGGAAAACACCATACTACCATAAAACGCAATTCTACGACATGTTGTGTATCATAAATGGAAATATAAATAAAGTTTTAGCCGAGACAGCACAACACTCGCTGTTTGTATATGTTACTCTATAGGTAGATTCTTGATGTATTGAGTGTGGCAATTCTACCCTAATTGACTTGTTCTCTGCGAATTTTATGACCCTATTTTTTAAGTCGGAAAAAAATGCCTCAGCTGCACTTTTATGAGCTGGTGTTAATCTACTGTAGTGAACGTTCCTTACTTCTTCAAAATATTGCAAAAGGCTTTGAAAATGAGTTTTTATAGTTTCATCCCTAATTGGTCTGTCGATATTTAAACATTTGTATGGGCGTTCGAAATTTTCCTTTATTAGTCTTACTTTATCGAGTATATCTTGCCAATTCATTAAAAAAAATTGATTCACTTTCTATACCTTATTTAAATCGCTTATTCTGACAGTGTACTTCTTTCGCAGGGATCTTTTGTGTAGAATATATATTCTTAACAGTAAATTGACCGTATTTATTAATACTATTATTAGCAATAAAACCCATACTGAGTTTAGGTGAGCAGTATGATCTACAATCTCAACATTATTTACTACATTAGCATTCGGATTTTCAATTTTGGATTTCTTTCCTCCCATCGTTATTATTATTATTTTTAATTTCCTAATTTTTCCTTTTCTAACTTTTCAGACCATCTAATCAATCTTATTGTTTCTATTTCTATTGTGGGTTTTTCCACTATGTCAATTTCCGTGGGAGTTCCAGCAATACCTATAAGTTTCCATAAATCTGCTAATGCTCCTATTCGAGTCTGCATTGATAAATGTTCCTTTCTTTCTTGGTTGAAATTAATATGGTTTTTCTTTTTGTCCATTTTTATTTAATCTAATAAAAAAAATTATTTTATTATTTTATTTTATTTTTTCTTAATTTTATTTTACTTTAACAATACTTATTTCTAAATACATTTAATATTTTCTTATACCATCTAATTATTACATATTCTTATTATTTTGTATTGGTAGTTTCCCTCTGCTCCTTTAAAGTATCTAAAATGTTCTCAATCTGGCTTATTCCCAGCCATATTTTTGCTGACCGTTCCCACGTTGTCGGTGGATCTCCGTTCACTTCCCTTAGTAGAAAGGCTTTTTCTCTCTTGAATTTGTTAGTGATACCACCCCCTTCTTTTGGGTTTTTTCACCACTTTTATCCTTGGAAAATACTGGGGTTTCTTATGCTGTTGCCTTTTTCTATAATCTTCTATCGTTATGGCTCTAGGGCCTTCTTTTGATATTATATATATAAACAAAAATTGCCTCCAGCGGTTAACGCTTACAGGCCCTAAGCGTGCATGTATGACTGCACAGCCAATTTTATTATTTATTTTTTTTTCTCTGGTGTTTTCCTCAGGCGGATCCTTCTTCAGTGGACGTCCGCTTATACCTGCTATTGCCTTTTCAGGTGCTTATGTAGGATCTAGTAGGTGTCCTCTTTAGGTGCTTATGTAGGATCCAGTAGGTGCCTTCTTAGGTGCTTATGTAGGATCCAGTAGGTGCCTTCTTAGGTGCTTATTCTTGAGCACTCTAAGGATCTGGCAGGTTCGCCATGTAGTGAGGACAAACCAAAAGGAGAAGAATTTTCTGGTTGTTGTTTAATTTTAATTCCTGAGCTCCTCACTTAGAGCTCGAAGGTATTTACTGTTTATTGATTAATTGGTTAACAATTAATAATGATTGCTTTATTCTTAATTTCTACAGCTTATATATTAACAATGAAAATAATCTAGATTCTAGGTTTGAGTGACGTCACTCAATTCTCACTTCATATACTCATACTTAACTACATACATGACATGAATGTATTTAGTGTAATTATCAACAAAACTGATCTACAAATATAGAGAAACTCAACGTCCTCAAAAACACTTCCGCATGCAGTGTTCCCATTAATGTTCATGCATAACACAGTAACAACAACAATACAGTGCAATTAAATTATGCTGATGATCAACAAATTGGTTACAATAAGTGATTCGGTAATTTAATAACTTTCATTTATTAATACAAATGTATTGGCAATCAAGGTCTTTGTTTCTCTACTTATGTGTGAATTTTGCCAATTGGTTAATCACACTACAGCTGTGAACCGTAATAGGGGCCTTAGTACTGAAATGCTATACAAACGACATCTACAGATACTGAAAGCACGATGTGTTAACATCACAAATTAAACATAAAATGAAAGCTTGACAGGTCATCCAGTATTACAACATATTGTTTAAGAAACAATTAACAAAAGTATATTAAATGCAAGCAAGAATATTTTTTAGAATAGCTTTTTCTGTATTTTCATTTATTATTATTTTGAATGCAGTCAATTTTATTGCAACCAAATTTCTATGCAACCATCAATAATAAATTTTTAAACGAAAATCGACATTGATTGAATTAAAGTAAAGTAACGCAATATCATGCGATATTGAATTAATTAATTTGAATTGAGATAATATCAATTTACAATTTTTAAACGCTATTCAAAATTAGAAATTTGGGGATTACAATTAAATCGATTATAAGTTTCTTTTAACAATCCTGGCAATTTATATAGAACTTTCTATTTGATAGTTTTATAAATTAAAGTGTATTTAAAACTTTCTTTAAATTTAATTTAAAATTATATATTTTTCTTATTTAAAAATAAATAAACATAAATTTTAATTTTGGTTTAAAAAGCTATTATAAAATAGATAAAATATAGTAACACTCCGTCGATTGGTATTAATTAAAAATTAAAAAAGAGTTGCGTTTTAGAACTAATATATATCTAGTTTGGTTTTAATCGTACCGTACATTAAAACTTTTGCATTCACGTTTTTACAGCCCGACTTAAAGGGATCAATTGTTTCAATAATGTCGTCAAAATCTTCTTTTGTCAATGTAACATTCTCTAGTTCAGCTTCACGTTGTATGCAATCTCTTAATTCGTGTTTCGTAAATGATTTAAAATGTATAACATTGCAATCATGCAAATATTGAAACAAATCCTTTTGTATGGCATATTCCTCGTCTGTAAGCATTGTATTTAAATTAAATACATAAAATAACACAACACGTTTCTGTTGCCTATTATTGGCTTCAGTCAATAATTTATTGACTATCGGAATCACACCTTGATCGCAGGTTTGCAAATTCTCTATGACCAAAAGATTTTGGCCGCATTCTGACAAATTTTCAATAATAACTCTTATTAAGTGAAACTTTTTTGCTTCATCATTGACATAAGTATTCCAGGCATACGTATGCACGTTCTCTTGCCACGGAAAGTTCTCCTGTAGTGCTTGTATAAATAAAGTTTTTCCAACGCCAGCTGGGCCAACTAGAGCAATAGCGTTAAGATCGCTTTCATTTCGTAGGGCTAACCGGATTTGATGCAACGCCTGTTCTTGATGTAGTATATGCTTTTGTTTAATACCTGCAAAAATTGCTGTAGTGTCGAGTCGTTGTTTTTGTTCACAGTAATTAGCTTTACCGCGTACGATTTCTATATATTGATTGCGATAATTTTTAAGAAATTCTTTGAATATTTGTTTTGTGTTGGAGTTATTTTTTGTTAAATAATGTCCCATTAGTAGGAAAATGGTAAAAATTATCAACGTTGTAGCAATTAAAATACTTTTACATTTGTTTGCTGAGAAGTTTTTCTTCTTTCCTGGATCCTCTACCAGACGTCGCAGTTTCTTACGCTTACGCGTGCCTGTTTTCTGAAATAATTTAAGAAATTACTTTAATAATTTATTAAAATTAAACTTTTCTGCCTAATTATTTAATATAATTTTTAGAACTATTTAATAAATACAGTATCGGCCAAAACTAAAGGACGACCTGCTACTTTTCAATGATTTGTTAAAAATCTAAACGAAATTGTTATAAATAATAATTTTCTTTTTACTACAAAAAATGTTTTTAATAAATTATAAATTGAAACAAAAATAACATTAGCTCTTCATTTAAAACATTTAATATTAAATAAAATCAGTAAAAGGCATTATTTTATGGCGATAAAACCAAAGCAAATGGTCAATACTGGATAAAGAAGTGGTTAAACGACAATATTCTGTAGTGTATCCATTATTTTTTAAAACTTTAGCACGTCTTTAAGGCATTGAATCAATTAAATTTGATAGCAAGACATTTCTTCGAAGGATGTTTTTATAAACGTAACGATCCATTATGTCATTTACTCTATGAACCGGGCCTAACATATGTCATAACGTGAAAAACATTCCCATGACACTACTAACGTGTACGATACAAAATGTGCGAACACCAAACGGTCGTTCAATTGAAAACATCGCAGCTGTGAGCCGCAGTGTTGAACCAGATCCAAATTTGTCAATTCCTCGACGTTATCAACAATTGAGGTGATAAGATTTACATCTGCACCTGGTCGTGGGCTCTAATCAGATGGTGGATAATTACCACTGTGGATGAAATGTAGCGTCATCCTCGCCCTAGAAGGCCTTCGGATACGTATATCCTCCGGTCACTCCTAGCTGCAACTTCAAAAGCCCGGAGTAGGCCGCAGCCTTCACTCCTTGCTGAAGAGTTGGAGACTATCCAACTCCTGCTCCAGAACGCATAAAGCTTATTATAATTAGAGAACACGACGGCATTCATACTCACTGGACCTGGACCATTCATTGTGTTCACTGTGAATGATCCGACCCACAAACTCAAACGAGGGCCTCGAAACACACAGCCACCATGATACTGCCGAAGGACCTGCCTTAATAAGCAGACAGAGAACAGCTAAATGCCTAAAGAGACAAATTGCGGAACTCTGGGGCTCACCGATTCCCGTGGAAATATAGTAGATTGTCCAGTTGGCTCCTAATCGCCTAGAAGGGGACTGGGCTCCCTTCACCGCAACACACAAGTCTAGATGATTGTAGGATCCATAAAGATTCATAATGTGCCCCCGGGGTGAAAATTGGGGTAATCCAAAACCTCCACATAGCGAATTTTTCGTATGGATTTGACTATAAAACCTGTTGCAGAAATTGAATCATAATGTGCCCCCGGGGGGAAAATTGGGTAATCCAAAACCTTTAAAACCTGTTGCAGAAATTGAACCCGACCGATCATTCACATCGCCGTAGATTCGCTCAATTCATTCAGAAACAGATCCTGCTGCTTTTTCTGTTTCATTCAGAAACAGATCCTGCTGCTTTTTCTAAAAAAAATCGTTTTTTCAGACCAAGGCAATTTTTACTTGTCAGGGTATGTCAACAAGCAAAATTGTCCCATTTAGGCTTCTGAAAATCCTAAAACGATTATTGAGAAGCATTCACATGCTCAACGTGTCACTGTATGGTGGGTGCGCTATGTGGTCTGGAGGCGTGATTAGGCCGTTCTTTTTTAAAATGATGCTGGAAATGCGGTAACGGTCAATGAATAACGAGATGCTAAAAACTAAATTTTGGCCTATTATTGACGTCGTGGATAATATCACTGACATGTGGCTTCAACAGGACGGTGTCACATGTCACACAGCCAATGAACCGATTCATTTCTTGTAAACCAAATTTTCCGATCCTATAACTTCACGACTATCAGCAGTTAAGTTTGCAGCCAGATCGTGTGATTTAACACCACTGGATTATTTTTTGTGGGGGCTATGTTAAGGACAGAGTCTATACGGAGCCAATCGAATCGATTTCGGCCTTAAAACTCAAAATCCATGATTTGATTAACGAAATAGTGCCGCCATTTTGCCGAAAAGTAATTTAAAGTAATTAAAAACTTAGATGAAAGAATCGACATCTGTTAGACATTTGGTGGACATTTGCCAGACATCATTTTTCATTCATAACTACTAAACTTTTCTCTTCATAATATAATAAAAATTTGAATCATCTTAATAAATAATTTTTTTTTCTTTGATTTAGAAAACAAACTTCTTGTTGAAAAACTTTCTGGACTGCCGCCCCACCGCCTACAAGTGAAACCTTGGTGTACCAATTATTTTGCTTAGAAATATCTGCCAGCCACGACTTTGCAATGGGTGTCCCATTTAGTACTCAAAATAGTCATGAAAAATGTGATTTAAGCAAAAATTTTAAAAGGAAAATATAAGGGCGAGGATGTGTTAATACCACGCATTCCTATGATTCCTCCAGGTTTGCTGTTTGCTTTTAAATGGCTTCAGTTCCCTATACGTGTTGCCTTTGCAATGATTCCTGTTTTTCGCACGGTCAATTTCATGTTTCAACAAAATCGATCGAAGAATGTCGAATATGCAATAGAATAAAACGTATTATGATATTGCTATTTTCCGTCCTAACTGGCCGGTTTGTATTCGATGGCGAGCGCTTTCGATGCGAATGCATCAACACCAACACTGACTCACCAGTACAAACTAAACCGCGGATTGAGAATGATGCATTCGCATCAAAAGCGCTCGCCATCGAATACAAACCGGCCAGTTAGGACGGAAAATAGCAATATCATTTCACTTACTGGCGGAGGACAAACAACAACATAATACCATTAAACGTATTATTTAAGCACACAAAAATATTGAATTGTGAAAAAGATAAAATTATTTAAAAAACATAAAAACGAAAAAAAACGAGATTGTGGTCTTTCTGATTAATTTTCTTAAATGATTGAATTTTTTGGCGCACATAAAAAAGAACACTGCAGATAAAAACAAACCACAAATGGCTTGAAAAGCAGTCACGGACATGCTAGTATGTATATACTTATCAAATAGACCTTCTTGTTAATGTTATTTATTGCATTGCTTCTTTAGACGCAGAAGTTCGTACTTTGGTTTTGCCCGGCACTTATTTGAATCCTGGCACTTGTAACCACGATCGAATTCGTTATGCTGAATTTATACGTAGTGAACATAGGTTTTGGACATACGGCCGTCCCAGTTGCAGATTGCATAATATTTTCGAACTGCATATTATAAATTATAAGGATAATGGGAAGTGAAATTATCTCTTAGCAAATATAAACATAACGTATTTTATTTACATTTAACAATTATTTTAATAACTATTATTACATAAATTATTTTAAGTGCACTTCGCCGTTGGCGAAAACTTTTTCGGTTCTCCAGAATCACAAAAATAAATAAAGTTAAAAGCAACGAAATTATTATCATTAACGATTAAATGGTAATGAAACGTTACGCTTCGAAAAGTTTTAAGGTTTATTTATATTTTGATCCTAATGATTTAAATCTGTTTCATTAAAGCAATAATTTTTTTCAATTATTTTAAGTAATTTACCATTTTACTAAAAAAAATTAATTAAATAAAATGGTAGTTTTTCTAGTTTGCCTCATTCTTTGCTACGCATGCAGCAAACATATTTATATATAGGATTATTTTTGAAATCCTTCAGTTATTTGATTGAATTTTTAATACGTTATATATTAAAAATAAGGTAAACACGTAGTTAACTCATCATCTTCGAAAGTATGGGTTCTTAATTTCGCCTTTAGTTACCATTAGATCTTTTCCGACTTGTTTTTAATATATTATTAATAATAACAACAACATGCCTGCCTGAGGTGCGGACTAAGCAACCTATATAACAAATTTAGATCGCGGTTTTTTGTAGAATTACATATATATTATATGGGAAAGTTCCCTAAATTGCTATTTTAAGCGAAAAATTCTAATTGATAAATGTGCAGCCCAACCGTCCCTTTTTCGAGTTGCGGACGCCCCAAATCTATAGGCATATATCAAGTATTTAATGGCGGAAGGGGACAACGGAGAAGTAATTAAAAGCCCAATTCAATTCATAAGGAAATATGAAAAATGAGGAAAGCAACAAAAGCACTGTTAATTATATTAAAAGCTTTACTAAACAAAACATATTTAGGAGCAATGTTCAAAAGGTTAACTGACGATGTAGAATGCAATTTTAATAAAAAAAATGTGAAGTTGGTGTTATGATTTTCCAAACATTCTACCTACATATAATAAAAATAATAGATATATTGTAGCAGCAGTGGTGAGCATGAATTTTTAGAATTATTTGCAGATATAACGGAAGAAATAAGTGAACTGAACTGTGATCTTATAATAGCGGGTGATATTAGTATAGACTGGTGTAAACATAGCTTTTATAGAAATAAATTTAAGTATATTCTGGACGACAATGGACTGAAGCAGATAATAAGCGAATTTACAGGATTGACACCGAACTTAAGAACGCTAATAAACTATGTGATAAGAAATACTCGGAACATATCGGCACACATTAATATTTCAAATGAAATATCGGACCATGAGGCCATAGATATAATGATAAATTGTGGCAGAAACGTAACTAATAGAGAAACATTTAAACAAATTGAACTATTTAAATACAACAAAATACAATTTAAACGAGAAATTCAAGAAATACAGCAAATAAATAGTGAATATGACGTAAACTATAAAGTAAATTTATTTGATGAAAAGATGGAGACTGCAGTAAAAAAAATTAACTAAAGTGATAACTATTAGAGAAAATACAGAGCGTACGTGGTTTAATGAGGAAATAAATCGAATGAAAAGAGAACAAGTTAACAGATACCAAATAGCAATGTAAGAGAATACAAATGAATCGTGGTCGAATTATAGGGTGTTTCGAAATATTTACAGGTTAAGAATCCAAAACGATAAGAGAAAATATATAAATAATAAAATAACGTCAGCCAAAGATCAGAAAGAAATGAGGAGACAAATCAAAAATCTAATCTTAAAAAAACGTGATAGTACAATCGAATCTGTTATATTTAACAGAGTAGAAATTTATTCATGAATGTCCAGCACATGTGCCAAAATTTGTGTACATGCACATGAATATGTGCAACAATTTTTGATCTTAATGAGTGTGCATGGACAATAGAAGCACACGCACATGTGCCAAGTGCAAAGTTTGCCTTCATGTGCGTGTGCTGCACATGAGTGTGCAAATCCGTACCCTGATATTTAATACTTTAGAATATACGAATCAATATGAAATAGCCGAGAATTTCAATAAATACTTTGTAACTAGTATTGAGTCAATTATATCAATAATAACTTATGTGCAATATATTCACAATATACCTTTGATAAATTGTCAATTTAAGTTTCGCGTAATATCTTTGGAAAATTTGGAGTTAATATGTAAGAATCTGAAAAAGAAGACGGACTTTAACAGAATAAATTGTGGAATGATAATTGATAAATGGAATATAATAGGAAAAATAATGCATGACATTATAAATACATCTTTGCAAACAGGCATATTTTCTGAAAACTGGAAAACTTCAATTACAACTCATATTGAAAAAGTTTTAAAAACGAAAAGATGTGAAGAATTACGACCTATTAATGCGTTAAAAACATGCGAAAAGATACTAGAGAAGGTGGTTAAGGAACAATTAAAAAAAAATATATGGAAACAAACAAATTATTATCAAAATATTAATCAGGATATAGAAAGAAATTCTCATGTGAGACAGCCGTCGTATATTATGTAATTAATAAGTGGAAGAAAGCTGAGAAAAATAAAAATATTGTTGGAATATTTCTAGACTTTAGAAGAGCTTTTGAAACTATTGATAGAAATATTTTGCTGCAAAAACTGTTTCACTACGGCATCAGAGACAGAACTGAGATGGTTTCAATCATATCTAACAGGAAGCAAGTTACAAAGGTAAACGACACAAGGTCGAGTCCGATCCTCAAAGATCAATTTTGGGTGCATTATTATTTATAATATATATATTAACGATATGCCAAGTGTATTAGAAAATGCCAAATAATTCTTTATGCGGATGACACGCTAATTTTTGCAGAGGGCGAATCAGATCAGCAGTGCTATAACAAATTAAATTATGATATGGAAAATAAAAAAAAGTGGCTAAATATGAACAAGCTTAAATTAAATGAGACTAAAACCAAAATATTAGAAATAAATGCAAACACTAATGTTGTTTTTAGGGTGAATGATCAAGTGATAGCAAAGTTAGCGATATAAAATATTTGGGAATGATTATTGATAAAGAACTAAAGTTTAACACTCATATAGACTATATTTGTAAGAAGATTGGAAGGAAAATAAGTTTTTTTAAGAGAATAAGGAGAAATATAACAGTTAAAACGGCGATAAAGATTTATAATACAGTAATTAAACCACATTTTGAGTTTGTTTCCACATTTATATATTCATGCTGCACTAGACAACAAGAAGAGCGGTTACAGAAACTGCAAAACACAGCCATGCGGACAATACAGAGATGCAATAGATACACATCGATCAATTTCATGCTAAGCGCGCTGAAATGGTTGAATATAAGGCAGAGGATTGCAATCAACACACTAAATTTTATACGAAAAATGAAAACAGGCTAAGCACCAGAATATTTAACGGAACAAATAACGTATGTAGGGGATGTTCAATCATATCAACTAAGAAATAATAACAGCTTTAGGATTGAGCGGGTAACAACGACTGCAATGCAGAGGAATTTATTCTACAAAGGCTTACAACTCTACAATAATCTTCCGACCCATATGCGCAATGAACAGAACCCACAACAATTTAGAAGATATATAGTAAATTTATTTAAATATAATTTATTGTGATATATACATACACTAAGTGTCATAAGTCTACGCTCCTACTGTTTCTAATTTAAAAAAATTGTTAAAATTATAAAAAAAAATCGTATTGTATTATTTTTTTTACATAAATTTAGTAGTTTATTTCAATATAAGCATCAATTTTATTCGTGCTTGATTCCTTTTCAAATAAATATTAAGTGATATTCTCACAAAATATTTATTACAAAACAATTTTCATTAAAAAAGAACATTTTATGATATTCTCATAAAACATTCTTTCAAATAAAAATATTTGAAATGTTTTGCAATGGGGGAGAGCACATTCATATTGCAATTTCACTTTCGCTCACAAAGCTCATCAGTGAATTTTACCCCAATAGTGTATAGAAAAACCTAAGTGTCTTATATCCAAAGCCAAATTGATTTTATAAGAATTTTTTCCATAAAATCAACATAGCCTAGACATCAAGACTCAAAAACACTTCTATACAAACATTACAAAACATTTCAAAACAACAAAAACATTGTTCATTCCCAATTCCCACATAAGGGTTGCCATTGGAAACCATTCATATGTAATCTAAAAATTCAGAAAATAAAAAATATTTGTAAAATTCACTGATGAGCTTTGTGAGCGAAAGTGAAATTGCAATATGAATGTGCTCTCCCCCATTGCAAAACATTTCAAATATTTTTATTTGAAAGAATGTTTTATGAGAATATCATAAAATGTTCTTTTTTAATGAAAATTGTTTTGTAATAAATATTTTGTGAGAATATCACTTAATATTTATTTGAAAAGGAATCAAGCACGAATAAAATTGATGCTTATATTGATAATGATTCCGAATAATTATAGATTACTTATTTCCATTGCATGTGCCCGTTGCTTTTTTAGAATTTTGTAAAATTATTTACAAATATTTTTTATTTTCTGAATTTTTAGATTACATATGAATGGTTTCCAATGGCAACCCTTATGTGGGAATTGGGAATGAACAATGTTTTTGTTGTTTTGAAATGTTTTGTAATGTTTGTATAGAAGTGTTTTTGAGTCTTGATGTCTAGGCTATGTTGATTTTATGGAAAAAATTCTTATAAAATCAATTTGGCTTTGGATATAAGACACTTAGGTTTTTCTATACAATATTGGGGTAAAATTCACTGATGAGCTTTGTGAGCGAAAGTGAAATTGCAATATGAATGTGCTCTCCCCCATTGCAAAACATTTCAAATATTTTTATTTGAAAGAATGTTATATGAGAATATCATAAAATGTTCTTTTTTAATGAAAATTGTTTTGTAATAAATATTTTGTGAGAATATCACTTAATATTTATTTGAAAAGGAATCAAGCACGAATAAAATTGATGCTTATATTGATAATGATTCCGAATAATTATAGATTACGTAGTTTATTTCATTTACTTTCATTAAGAAGATCAATTGGTCTTAAATTTATTCATAATTTATATAAAAACAACAATATAAGGAAATAATTAAAAAATGAGGAAGTCAAAAGTGTACGCTCATATCAAATGTATTACGTTAAAAAAATAAACAAAAGAACGATAAAAATTCAATATCGGGTTGGGTAGCCTCGACGCTTGAGAACCTCTCTGAGCCTATTTTGCATTGAGTTAACTAGGTGTGTGGTTTCTGCAGGAGAAATCCTTTCCCACTCCTCTCTGATAACTTCCTTCAGCATTGTCTTGCTTGTAATTGTTCGCTGGCGGATTTTTCGCTCTAGTAATGCCCATAGGTGTTCTATTGGATTTATATCTGGAGATTACGGAGGAGTATCCAGCATCTTTGGTACATTGTACAGCAGCCAGAGCTTAACAATTTCAGAAGTGTGCTTTGGGTCGTTGTCATGCTGAAAATAAAAATCGCTAGCCAAACCCAAATTTTCAGCACTTAACTTTATATTTCTTTTCAAAATGTCTAAATAAGCAAATCTGTCCATCGTTGAATCTATAAATTCAAAATGTTCTACTCCTCCAGCTGCCATACATCCCCACATCATAACACCGCCTTCACCATGCTTAACCGTTGGAAGCAAATTTTCTTTATTAAGAGCAGTACCCGTTTTCCTCGATACAATTTGTCTTCCTTTGATTCCAAATATGCAAAATTTGCTTTCGTCGGAGAAAATAACTTTTTTTCCAAAACTCAAGTGGCATGATTACATATTGGTTTGCAAAGGCGATTGTTTTTCTTCTGTTGACCAATGAAATAAAAGGTTTCTTTCGGGCAACATTACCATGATAGCCGGCTTTTCTTAAAATTCTCCTAGCCGTGCATGCACTAATGGTCTTCCTAAATTTCTGGTCAACATCTACCGTTATTTGAAGGGCTGTTGTTTTGGGATTCTTCTTAATATTAGACACTACACTACGACACTCCCTATCAGTCAATTTGCTTGAACGGTCAGATCTTGGCTTGGAAGTTATTATACCCGTTTTTTCAAAATTCGTAATTACTGTTCGTACTGACGTCCATGCTTTTTCAGCAGTTCTTCCTATTTGGCGATAATTTTTACCGTCTTTCCAAAGTTTTACTACGATTTTTCTGTCATCTACCTGTATTTCTTTTCTCTTTTCGTTCATTGCATAAAACTTACAAAAAATATCAAAAACCTTTAACCTGACGAATTTTAAAAGTTTTTAAATATATTTTCTACAAAATGCCGACGAAAAAAAAACTTTAACGTATGAGCGTACACTTTTGACCACACTGAAAGCATTCCTTTTTTTAAAAATCTTCCGTTATATACGGTAGATTCTGTATGTGTGAAAAAAAACTGTAAGAATATTTTAACTACATTTTAAGCAATTATTTGGCATCGAACATTTTAATATTTTCAATGTGATTTGCAACATTTTTATACTAATAACTTGTAACAAAGTATGAGCGTAGACTTCAGGCAACTAGTGTATCTATCTGTGTTTGAAAGAGTATTTTTAATACTAATATTTAAAAAAAAAAAACAAAAAAAAATATATATATATATATATCGAAATCACTCGAAATATTGATGAATTCATATTACATGCCAGGAATATTTCAATCGAACTTTAAACTATCAGAAGTCGCAGTGTTTTTGTTTTTAGTTCGCTCGAAGAACGTCTACGCTGGAATTATTTGTGCAGCGGTGCCTTGAACCTTAAAATTGCATTTTACACACACTAAAAAGCCTTATATATTTGAACATTTGGGCTTTTAATTACCTTTTCACCATTACCCATGATGTCCCCGTTCCAGCATAAAATACTGGAGATATGTAAGTTGAAATATTGGATGTCCGCAAATCAAAGAAGTGGCTGCAAATTTTTTTTACACTTTTTGCTTAGAATTTACATTTAACATCCCGTAGGGACTTTTTGATTTGTTTCTGATTAAAACTCACTTCTAAAACATTATAGTTTTGGACGGCATCGAAAGCGTCATATTTATCACAATTCATCATTACTTCTTCTTTTGTACTCCGATTATTATCCGTATTTTATCTAATTGTTTGAAAATTTCAAATTGTATTCATCGTTAAAAAACTTTATACTAAAATTTCCTAAACTTTAAATTTTCCAAACTTAAAATTTTTGGCAGACACAACAAAATAAAAATTGGCGGTTGTAAGGGTTGCCAGAAGTAATATTGATTATTGTAGCAATGCCATAGATTATGTTTTGTGCCTGAAGCGCAAACATTTGTTTATAAATACATACATGTTAGGGTTCTCAGTTTTTTATTTCTGAACGAGCGAAAACTTTAAGCACAACCGAAATCAGTACATATTTACTTCAAATTTAAATATTATAAATAATTTCAATTTGAACTTTTTAGTTATTAAAAGAACTTATTTAAAGACTTTAAATACAACATCAACAAAAATTCGCTTCAAAAAACCATTTAAGCTCATTAAATCTTTCATTATATGTTAAATTAATTTTTATCTAATCTTCGCTTTCAGTATTCTTTTGCATTCAGCGCAATGTCATTGAATTATTCTTTCGAAGATTGCAGCGAAGTAGAAATAAGACGTATAAAAAAGCTTAGAGTCAAAATTACAAAATATGGCGCAACAAATTATTTAAGAATTCCTTTGTAAATAAACTACCCCATAACACGTAAAATAAATATTTTCTTAAGTTATCATAAATACATACATAGTGGTTAGCATCTTTGACAAACAAATGCAAAATTTGTAATTGTTACAAAAAATACCATAGTTTTTGTCCTATATTTAATATACTTTACAATACGTCATGTACTGATTTAAGCCAATAATAAAACTAATCACAGTAGAGAATCAACTGTTTTAAAATGTTTTGTAGTGTTTGTATGGAGGTGCCTTTGAATCTTGCTGTCTATGCTAGGTTGATTTTATGAAAAACTCTCATAGAATCAGTTTGGCTTTAGATATAAAACTCTTACGGCTGTATGCATAAAAAGTGTGTTTAACTGCCGTTGTTAAGCACAATTTCCTAAAGTTGTATTCATAAAACACTTTTACCTTAAAATACCTTTGTTAACTTTAAAGTAGGAAAAACCTACGTTAAACCTACAATAAATTGACAGTTCAATTTTATTATTGAAAGTTCAACAACCAAACAAATTGTGTTTACAATAAACTGAGCCGTTTTTTTTAAAGTGGCATAAGTTACTTTGTTATAGTCATCTTTTTATTTTAAATTAGTTTATAAAACATTTTAATTTTTAGCTATTTTAACTAGTCTGTATTTAGTTTTCTTTCTGAAACGGATTTTTCTAATGATTGTGTTGAAATAAAATCTTTTTTCTTCATGTTGTGTACTGGGAAGGATATTACTATTACTATTTTGTCCTTTACATAAGCCACTATGTGCAGTAATATGCTTTTGAGTTGTGACATTCTTAGATATTTTATACAACACGAAACAACCTCCTGAGAATAAAAAAATAAAATAATGGTAATTATGTGTAGTATATTAGATATCAGTATAATATTGTTCCGTAAACAGCACTATTCTTTCGAACTAATAAAAATAAGTCAAATAATCAAAACAATACTTCACACACACTTATTACATGTTTCCATTTCTTTCACACTAAGCTCCGTAATTAATTTCCTAAGTACAGCGACTAACGCCACTTTCAAAATAAGCATTTTTGTTGCACCGTTAATTATCAACACTCCTCTCAAGCAAATCTCAATACTTCTTAACTCTTCACAAATCTCAATACTTCTTAATTTCAAATTTATTAAAAATTAAAAAAAAACTGTTCAGTTGTGACTTATGCCACTTTTAATGTAAACGGCTCAATTGACAATTATACTTTGCTATTCCAAAAATGTTAAAAAAAATTTATTTAAACAAATTGTAGTATACAAATAATAATAAAAACTAAAACATAACATGCCATTCAATATAAAACATTTTTACATCTTTATTTTATATTTTACAAAAATATAATTATAATTAATTATTTTAAACAAAAGTTTTATTGATGAAAATATAATCAAAACAAAGCTCGTTATCCGAATAATTATTTTTTTAATATGAACAAATTCTTTGTAAGTTCTTCGTAAGCCTTGCAAATTAACCTTTTTTGGGTGCTTTGCTTTTTATTAAAAAGATTAATATAAAAAAAAACAAAAATATGTTGTTTTGCTGAAAAAAAATGAAAAACAAAAAACATGTTTTATGGATCTGACTACCCGGATAAATAATATTCATATTTATACATCGTTAACTACAACGTGATAAGTGAAAATAGTAGCATTGCCAGAATCAAAATACTAATTTTACTAAAGCATACATTAGCTAAAGTACTGTTTATGAATACCATTTTTTAACAAACGTCGTTAGCCTTAAAGTGTTTGTTAACTAACGTGTACTTTAAAGTTCAAATAAGCGTTTTTTATGCATAACTAAGTATTCGGATAACGAGCTTTGTTTTGATTATATGTACATCAATAAGGTAAACATAAAAATTATTTGTTCAAAAACAAAATAAAAATATGTTATTTTAGTATGCCAATTGTTTGTTGTTGATTTATGCACCAAAAACTTAATAATCCTTTCTTCTAAAATATAACTAATGTGGTTTTTATGTTAAAGAAAGTTCAAACTTTTTTATTGTAAGCCGAATAGAAAAGGCTTCAATACGCAAAGTCTATAAGTAATATAATTACTTCAATTTCTTCTTGAATTTTTTTAGTTACTGCATATTCCTGATAGCCTTGCTCTTGCAGCAAATGTGTCACATTTGAGTAGTTGTAGTACAAACATGTAGCATAAACCGCAGTTAGCAGACCAAAATCTAATAATTACGCTTCATAAGTATGTTAACTTGCTTCCAATCTTTCAACAATCTTCCAGTTTTTTCCCTTCAGGAACTATAAATCGAATAAAATTAATGTTTCTTCTGCCGTTGAATAAGAGTAGAATTTCCATACAAACATACCGTTAGATATATTACATAATATGTACGAAATATGTACATAAAAAATCGTACGATATAAAAATTTTTATATTGAATGGCACTTTAAGTTGCAGATTTTGTTATTATTATTTTTATACTGTCATAAAAAAATAACAAAATACAACTGTCAATTTAAAGTAGGTTTAACGTAGGCTTTTTCCTACTTTAAAGTTAACAAAGGTATTTTAACGTAAACGCGTTTTATGAATACAACTTTAAGAAATTTTACTTAACAACGGCAGTTAAACCTGCTTTAAGTTTTTATGCATACAGCCGTTATTAATGTTTTCAAAATTTTTTTTTTCAATTTGTTAATAATTTTTGTTGTTAAAAATTTATATTTTTTCCTGAAGAAGCTTTTCATAGGAAAGCGAAATATCGAAAAAAATATATATTCTTAATTAAAAAAGACCTTTGATATTTATTTATCAATCCAAATATTTAATAACAAATTCTCACTCAAATAAAGAGGGGAAATCCTCCCTAATATAGCAACACTGCCAGTTGAATAACATATGTTGTCCCACACATAAATAATAATACTTGTGGTGCCACACTGAAACATAAATAAACACTGATTTATTTGTGCACTGAGCTTACAACTAATATTAATAAAAATTTGGTGGCCAACAACAAAACTAGATAAACAGAAATGGAAATGTAAGGGCTATCTTTGAAACTAGTGATCTTTTAATTTTATTTTTGTATTTAGTATTAATCCATCCTTCTCAGTGCTTTCTAATTACGAAGTGATGGAGTCTCTTAAAAATATTAAGGACACCAAGAAAAAGTATGGTTTAAGGAATTTAGCCACAATTGCATATGAAACCCTACAGTATTTAGAAGATTCACCATGTAAGCATCAGAGTAGAGAGATAATTTTGCCCTTTATAAACGAAATGCAGCAATATAAACTGACCACAAATGAATGCCTAATGATGGTAAATGATCCGCCTTCGAGTGCGTTACATATACAATTGGTAAGTTCAGTTGCTCTGTTTTAATCATTCTACTTGAGTTTTTTTCCCCCGTAGCTTATTGAAGACAGTGAGGAACGCTTAACAGAGGACCAAGTAAATAAAATAATTGAGACAGCTAAAACACATTTTCCTGAAGTCACATCGGAATCAAATTGAAATAAAGTAAACATTGCAACATTTGTTATTTTCCTTTATTTATGAACCAAGTTCTCTAACTTCTTAACGTTTTTGATCGCCTAAATCTTCTATAAAGTCTGCATCAATTTCCGCCCATTTTTCCGGTATAACATCGAATAGGTCATCTTTAACGTCTCCTTGAATAACGATTTCATCTTCACCTGTTACGGACGACCCACAGGCAAATTTTGAGCCAAAAAACTTTGCGGCAACTTTTAAATCAATTTCTATTAAATTTAAATTTATTTAAAGTTGAAAGCATCTTTTAAATTATCTCAAAAATCTTACCAAAGGTACTAAGACCAGTTACTACAGTGACAGACTTCTTTTTACCTCGTGGCGCTCTTGATACAGTAATTCTTCTGTTAACTTCTTCTTTCTTTTTGATTTTCATTAAACCTTTACCACCACGTTTTTGTCTTTTCTTGTCTTCATCTGTACCATCGCCCGCTTCCTCCTCGAGTTTCATACGCTCAAAATCATTGGGTAAGTGTTTTTCCAACCAGGCTTTGCATTTTTCGTACTCAGGATAAAATTCACAATACTATAAAAGGTGGAAATAACGGAACACAAAGCAGTTTTAGCGCAAAATGTAGGCGGCTTAATAGGTAATTTGAAGAAAATGTAATTTAAGAAAGTGACAGCCACTCATATTTCCGAAGTCACGACCAAAGCTTTTTGTAAAGAATTTGTATTATATCAGGGTTTTAATCGCAAAATGAGACTTTCTTAACATAAGATAGCTTGTTTTATACTTGGAAAAAATGTTAATTTTTTTACATCACAGAAGTGTTCTATTTCCACACGTATCCTGTCAATGTTGATATAATTTAATCACAAAAGATTTCTTTCTGTCGTAGCCATTTTCTTGTCTTTTCCATAAACGGTCTTTGTCCAGAACTTTTTCCCCTGCGGTATAAGCAACACTGACATCGCTTGGTAAAGATTTGCTGGAAGTGTGGCTTCTGAGAAATACATTATTTTTATAGTATTTAAACTTTGTGGGCGTATGTCACAAATTATTTATATGTTCTGCGCGTGATAGGATTTTTTATAAAATATTCCATATTGTCCCATTCCGCTACAGCCCTTCGAATATAACAAATTCTATACAAAGGATCGAGGATCCGTAACTTTGAATATATTGCAAATTTTTTAACATTATATTTTTGTCTTAAATTCACCCCTTTTACTCCTCATATAGACTTTTTATAAAAACTGTTTTGACAAAGTATTTATTTAACAAGTATTTACCTCTATTGGCATGGAACAGTTGCCGCAGTATTTTACAGTTAAGGGATAAACAATACCCTCTTTAGGTCCTAATTTTAATCGTTCAGCAACGAGATTTACTGCTTCTTCTGTCATGTTTCTCTGAGCTTCCTTAAATTAATAATTTATGCGTGTTTTCTAAAAATGTGAAATTTCTTTGGTTGAAAGATTTAAATTAACATATGTGATGTGTTAATAATACCCAGCAGTTGTATATATGTATGTGCCTTTTATCGATAACTCTGGTAGCAAGTTTCTCTAATGTAGGGTTTTTATAACAGGTTCTATGATTAGGTTAAAAAGACCAACTATGCAGTGCAGACCTATTTTTGGCATTTTAATTCAGGTTTATGATAATCAGTTGAACATATAAGTTCAGATAATTTTACATGTAAATAAATGGTTATCGACCTGTACCCGTACGTTAAATTATACTGCCATTGTCTGCAGACTACATTTTTAAATAAACATACCATACAGCCACACGAACACAATACAGTTTCCTCTTTTAACCAACTAGTTCGCACATACCATACTTTTTTATATTCCTCTCTCTAACTAACATACCCCCTAAACTTTGTGCAGGACCTGGAATATTTTTTCAAGAATCTTTAAATTGAACCGCTTAGATAATTTTATTACCCGTTTATGAATGATGAGAGTATTTTCACCTTGAAATTTAATGTTAAAAGGAAAACCTTGTTATACTATCCGATTATACACGGTGATGTTTGCATCCAATTTAGGGTTCTCTATAGGAATTTTTCAAATTAATAATCAGCTACAGCTCTTATTTTTTATGTGTTACTTTTGTAACACACTGTTCAATTGAAAATAGAATTTACTACCTAATGATATACATATTATTCTTTAGACTCGTTGAAAATATGACAATTTTTCTCCCTTATCTCATCTCTAGATTGTACTGTGTGCTAAAAAACTGTAAAAATGTTTAGTTTTACTTTGCTTTCACCCTAAAAAATCTGTTATTTCTGCAATGAAACTCATTCTGAAACAAAGGAATTAAGTAAACATATTACGTTTAAAGTCAAGTAATTTATGCCGCCTGCGATTTAATTTAAAACCGCCGCTGTCGCCGTTAACAATGTCTCGGCTAAGTTAACTGCTTAATTAACAGCTGTGAAAAACAGGTGTTTGTAAGGTGATAAGTATATATAAGCAAGAATAAATAACAAATAATGCAACAAAATAATGCCCAATATTATGAAGGATGTGGCAAAGAAGGCAAAATACGCTGTATATTTTTAAGTGAATTTCATGCCACCGCAGGCTCTAAGATCAGCTGCCAGGTAGGTGTGTCAGTAATACTCATTTAACTAAAATGTTTTATAAAAAATGCTTTGCAGGTACCACCTGACTATGTGCCTAAAGATGTGTTTGATGCAATTAATGTTTACATTATTCCGAAACCGCATTTGCAACGATGTATACTTACGGTTAATGCCATGGACATGAAAATTGTCGGTTACCCAGTAGGGATTGAAGATCAACAGAAGTATGCACGAAATGCATTTTTATTTAACTTATGTTTTGTATGTGACTCATGGGCACGTTCGGTGCAATATGAACCCGTTGTTAAAAAACTTTCCGAATATTTAGTAAGTACTTCTCGACTTCTGCGATACTGAAATAATAAAATTCCTTTTTAATTTTCAGATTATGATGGAAGAGGAGAGTTGCTTTCTTTCTAAAGAAGACGATAATAAACTTAAACTGAAAAAACTTTTTGAAACTGTAATTAATGATTTAAACGAAAAGAAAGTCACCACGATTATTGGTAAGAATTTCTAAAGCAGTTAATTCGAAAATAATTTAAATTAAATAATTAGTTAATTAAATGTGTACTGGTGATAAGAATGTGATGATTCCTAATAGTCGAATTTCACTAAAAACAAAATAGCAAACAAGTTTTTCAAATACAATATATTAAGATAAAAACTATTATTAGTGTTTAAATATTTAAAAGTTGAAAAACTGAAAACTAAAATTTAATTTTAATTTAATTTCAACATAGAGGGCGACACCACAATTTATTTAAAAATTGTGACACATAAACCTGATCCCCCCCTAGTAAAGGATCACATGGTGCCGTTACTTTTG
The DNA here is from genome assembly GCA_030448955.1 of Trichopoda pennipes. Taxonomy (NCBI): domain Eukaryota; kingdom Metazoa; phylum Arthropoda; class Insecta; order Diptera; family Tachinidae; genus Trichopoda; species Trichopoda pennipes. Next base: position 3,164,980 of record JASKUP010000010.1, on the reverse strand, counting down.
GTAGACTATAAAAATACGCCTCTGGAAAATTGGGACTTAACCACACAACAAGTACTTTTCAACCCAATAAAAACACAAAGAAAAATGAAATGAATTTTTTTATTTCAGATTCTTCCCTATATAAATGGCATTAATCACATAGCCCGTATAGCTGCTGAAGCAGATGTTGAAACAAATTTAGTAAAGTCTTGTGTTCAGAATTTAGTCTACTACGGGGTGGTGCAACTTTTACCAATACTAAAGTATAGCAATGTTTACATGACTCAAAATCTTAAAAGCCTTATCCAAAGTACTTCTCTCACGAATGCCTGTCGAAAATATGTTGCTTTAAATCCAGAAAAGGCTAAGCCCACGATGCAGAAAATATTTCAATTTTATGCATCAATGACACACGGAGTAACCTTAAGAGCAATTTGTCAAAGGTTTTGTCCACAAAATCATAATATCGACGAAAGAAAATTAGTAATTTTTGGGCTACAGCACAAATTTATACGTTGTATACATAAATATCCAGTTTTTACGGGATCCGTTCCATCAGGAAGACAAAAAATGTACACAGGGCTCTCGAATTTCGATGAAATATGCTGCAAAACTGGCTTATCTCCATCATGCATTGAGAAAGACATTAATAAAGATACAAACGTTACAGTCATATGGAAATAAAGTTGTTCAATTGTGATGTTTTCTTAATTGCTTTCCTAAAAAAAAGTGAATAAACAACACAGTTGTGAGTAGGCTAAAATGACGACATTATCTTACTTTAAAAATTAAATTTATTTTTTTTAAGCTTATACTTTCTAGAGTTGAAGTCTTGGTCAAAGAAAATCGAATATGCATATGTTTACTACTATGAACATATTTATTTTTTTATCTTTTAAGAATAAAATAAAAGAGCTGCTATAATTTTTATAACTTTATACGCCTTCATTGATATTAACGTGGCTTGTAAACATTCAAAGATAAAAAGGGAGTGCAACAAATATAAAATCGCCTGATTGTTTCTTTTTCTTTTAAATTTATAAAACTATCTAATGAAATTTGAAATTTGTCTCCAAACCAGCTTAAGTTGCAATTGATTACTAATTATATTTTTATTTTAAAAATAATTTCTTTACTTTCTAAATAATATTAGAAGTTCGAAAAACTGTAATCATTATTTAATGTGAATATTGTTAATTATGTATTTACATAAGTATGTATATGTATATTTATGTATTTCAATTTTGGTCTTTATAAATATATGATTAAAAGAGTTTAAGCAATGTAACTAAGCAATGTAATAACATTAAAGGGAGCAAATAATTATTTATTATATCATATTATTCTACAGAATATTTCTTACTATGACAGAATTTTCTCTCATTAAAAGATATTAAAGCGTTCCGTACTCCTATAACATAAGCTTGAAATCTTTTGCTGCGCTTAATTAGTGCACTAAAATTTATTTGCACTAGCGTGTACGTTTAGTATAAATTATTCAAACAAAATATTTAAGCTAAATGTATCGGGATGTCATATTTAAGTTTGGTAAAAAGCTATATCTCAATTGGTTGTTAAATGGTTTATCTCTGATTTTATCGAATAAGCAAGATTCATAATCTAGGATCTCCATTTTTTTATGTATTACTAGAATTAAGGAACAATATATAATATTCATTTTAATAACCACACCAGCGGTTCAAGGCTTAAAACTTTCTACCATTTTACTAAATAAATGTTAGAGTATGACAGCTCAATTTTCGACATTTAATCATTTGACAGGCAATTTAATTCCTAACGTTAAATTTGTCCCCATTAGAAAAAGAAATCGCGATAATGCAAATGATATTGTAATCAACTGCAAAAAATTTGCATATATTTTTATTAATTAAATATTCGCCAAACTATGAAAACAAAAATCAGAAATAGCTTTAAGACCTACCAAATGAAACATAACCAAATTGTCTGGAGTAATTCTATAGTTTGTGCAAGACAGAGGGAAAAAAGGAATGGAAAGCAGTATAGGCTCTGTACTGCTTTCTTATTAATATTTTTGCCAAACACAAAACCCTATAGTCAAAACATAGGAATCTGATAATTACATAAGCAAAAATCGTATATAGGCAGGGAAATAACACCACACACTATTTACTTTAAAGGAATATGTATGTATATATACTGTTCTGAACAAATCTTTGCAAATTTTGGTTTGTAATTCCTTATGCCGTGTACTTAAAGTCGATTTCTGTATAAAGTTTCTTACTCGATATTATCAGACAATAATAAACACAACCATCAAATTTACATCATGAAATTTTGGATGAAACATATAGTTACATTAATTATTAATCATAACGTGTAGAGCAACAAGCTTGCTTCTTTGACGTTCATTTGCGTCTTACTCGATATGTAAAGAAGTACAAAAACATTAAATGAAAATCAAATCTACGAATTCCGAGAGCAACAAAGAAGCCATTGTTACAATGTACGTTGAATTCGCTTCAATTAAAAAAAATTGGCATCGTATAAATCTGGACTTAGTATATTAATATAAAGTAGTGTTGCCAGTTTGTTAGCTTTCTCGTCAAGTGGTTTCTCTAATATCACTAAGTCCCAATTTACACTGGACGATTTTTGTCGCTGCAATTCTTAGTTTGTTGTTGAAAATAAGGGGTGTAAAGTGAATAGGAGAAGAGAGGGACAAAAAAAGGACACATTATTTACCAACAAAATAAGAATTGTAGCGACAAAAATCGTACAATGTAAATTGGGTGTAATATATATATAAAAATTTTGAAAAAATGGCACCGTATAAATATGGACTTAGTATATCAATATAAAACAGTGTTGCCAGTTTGTTAGCTTTGTTGTGAAATGGTTTCTCTAATATCACCAATATATAAAAATATATACATAGTATGTATTAGTAAAATTTTTTATTACAATTTTTGTTTCTTTTGCTATTAGACTATACCCCTTAGACATTGCACTTGAAATTTTTATATTATTAAAGTTTACAAACTTAAATCCATCTGAAAAATGCTTATTTATTTTATGCAAAGTTCTTTGAAGCTTCTGCTGTTTGACACAATTTTTTTACAATTATAATTAGGAACTTTACAATTTAATAATTATATATACATATTATGCATTTGAAATAATCTGTGCCAATAAGGATAGTTACATTTTATGTCGTTGCCATGTGGTAAGGAAATAATTTCAAGTATGATTTTTCAAATTTTTCATTTCTTTGTTATTGAAGTCATTTTTTATGTAATATTAATAATTTTAGTTTTTTTACCACACCGCCTTTACTTTTTTTGTTAGCGTATTTACCATTTATTTTATTTGCATATCCAAGGCAAACTAATATGTAGGTGTATAAACATGGAAGTCATCAATGTAAATTAGGTTATTTTTTAGATGATCTTGCAATGTTATCGAGAATGATATATGTATATTACAGCCAAAAATATCGACAAGAATGTCAAATATCGATGATAATCTAGGCTATTGCCATTATATAATTTTCTTCACCACGCTTAGCGAGAAATCGCCATAACTGACAACACTAATATTGAAGTTAACAAATGCAAAAATATAACATTCAGTCTTTAAGTAACATTAGCTTGGATAGTATGTGTTTGAATAATTCAACGGCTATTCGTAGAGCTGGTAGTAATGTAAGAGGCCGGTTTTTTTGATTTTGTTGTTTTAAGTAAATGAGAGAGAGAGAGATTTTTACACACATACATTTGCTTGATTGATAATGTGTATAATAGTTTATGTTTGACGTTTTGTTTGGTTTTGTTCCAAGTCTCTGTAAAAACAAGATCAAAATACAAATAAAAATGTAAATACGTTTTGAACACTGGTCAGAAGAAACAAAAAGAAAGTAAAATGAAAAACCATAATTTGTGTGTATTGTTTGTGATAAGTCTATAAACAAAATAATTGTGCTGTGAATCATCTGCTGAATACAAATGGGGAAAAAAATGTTTAACCAAACAAAGATAATTAAATCAAAAGAATACAAAACGCAGACAGAAATATAGTAATTGAATGGTTAATAATGAAAGAAAAATGTCAAAATGTTATCTTAAATAAAATAAAAAAAATTTAAAACTAACAAATTTAACAATAATTATACGCAAGTAACGTATAACTCTAGTTAGTACATAGTGTAAACTATGTATGCATGTGTGTGTTTATAACTTGTCATTCATTATATGCCCATTTATTGTAAGCATATGAAATTGACAAACTTGGTGAAAAAATAGGTAAATATTTCACTTTTGAGTTCCAAACAGTAGTAAGTACTATTTTGGTTACCATTTTGTTTTCCTTATGCAAGAATCTAAAACTAATTATTAAAACTTTTTAAGTGTTAAGCAGACTCATATTCAGCTTTGCCATTTTGATAATTATTTGCTTAATGTGTGAATGTGTACTTTTAAATGAATATAAGTATATTTAAATGATTTTCTAATAGTAGAGAATTAAAAAGAGTTACGTTTAATTAGCCTGAGCATAGTTCGTTATTCTCATAATAAAGCATATTTAGAAGACCAACTAGCAAATATAACTCTCTCTACACTCCTAAACTTGCACAACAAAGAAAAAATACTGATAAACAACTAGCGGACCCGGCGAACTTCGCCTCGCCCCATTTTTAGCCTTCAGCAAAACTTTAGAGTAATAATACAACACAAATATTTAAATTTTCCATGTGATTTATTTGAATGGAATCAGTAGAGAGCGATTTGTTGAACAATGTGTTTTGATTGTAATGCTTGTACGTGAATGCATGATGTACGACCATCCGGAATCAGTTTTACAATACAAAAAACTAGTATAATTTGCAGCAAAAAAAAAGCACATTTACTGTAGAAAATTACAATGCCAAAATGACACCTGTCAGATTGCGCAAAGTCTAATAGCCTGTTTCCACGACAATTTGAATCTCGTCGTTCGCTCTCTGAAGCAAGTTTATGAATCATGCTGTTTGCACGACTCATTTATCTGCTTCGATTTGACAGTTGTTAATAAACAGACGAACATAAGTTGAAAAACAACAACAACAGTTGAAAAACAACAGAAGATATCCTTCTTGCCGCGATAGCATTAAGTATAATTTCTTTCCTATCTAATTTTTTTTTAATTTTATAAAATAAAAATTAATTACACGCCCACAAAACAATTATATTTTTTAAGTTTTCACTTTCAACTTTGTTTTGTTTGTAATTTTTCTTTGTTTACAAAAATGTTTAATTTTGATAACTAGTGCAGATAAACTTACGATAAAAATTAGAGAAGAGAGAATTTTTCCTTGATTCGCAGCTAGATTCAATATGAATCTACCAGCTACGTTCTCAAAATTTTGTATTTTTTGTATTTTATTTAGCTGATTTGCTATTAATTGCAATATGTTTTACATTTGAGAAGTTTTACAATTTACGATTTTTCATAAAAGAGTTTTATATTGTTTGACTTTAGAAAGTTCGCTTAACATAAGATATAATTCTACGCTTGAATATATTAAAATTATTCTCCGTTTTTATATCTGGAGGTAAGGAATTAAATAATTTAAGACCATTATAAAATAATAGGTTCTGATAAAAATTCGTTGTACTAAAATTAAGTCTGAATTCATTTGCATTTCGCAAATAATATGGTTGAACGTCCGCTACGTACAGTAACTGGTTACGCAAATATTCAGGCAGCATTCCATTCTCATTTTAAATATAAAGACTAGCACATTCATTACTAGCCTTTGGTTGATTGAGAGCCACTTCAACTTGTCTAACATAACAGATATATGTGTTAATCTATGACATCTTAATATAATTCTCATTCCTTTATTCTGCAATTTTTGAAGTCGCTCTTTCATCTGTTGTGTTCCAAGATACAATAAAGTAGAACAATACTCAAAATGAGGCTTTATAATAGTATTATATATTTTTATCGAGGTTAGAATAGAAACTTTGTTACGAATTCGTTTGAAAAATGCTAATTTTTTTGAAATCTTTTTACAAATGTAATTGAAGTGCAAGTCGAACTTTAACTTTTTATCGAAAAAGACACCCAGGTATTTAATGCTCTCTACTTTTTCTATTATTTCTCCTTCAATCACGATATTCTCATCAGTATCACCATTTATTACCGTTACTTTAGTCTTCCTCGTATTAAGTTTCATCTTGTTCATTTTTAAATATTTTTCAACATTAAGCAGCTCATTGTTCAGTATCCTTATGCTTTCTACCATATTTGTACCGCTAATATAAATTAGGGCATCATCCGCAAACATACATATTTTTGTTTTGTTTAATATTTTTCCCAAATCACTAATGTATATTAAGAAAAGTAGTGTTCCTAATACCGCTCCCTGAGGAACTCCGTTATTAATAGCTTCACTATCGGAAATAAATTCGCCACATTTTGTTCTCTGTTTTCTGTTGCTTAAATAACTTTCGAACCATCTTAGTTCTACTCCTTTTACGCCATACTTACTTAGTTTTGTATTTTAATTTTGTATGGCGAAGCAGGTTGATTCGCTTATGATTGGGGTGTGAAGCAAGAATAGAGAGCGAAGCAAGTGCCGTGGAAACAAGCTATAAGTCAACGTAGAATTAAGAAATATTTGCACATAAAATTTCATACAAAAAATCAATTTTCGATTTTTCCAACTTTTGCGGAGAGATTTTCCGATTTTTCGCATTTCGCATTATCCGCAATTTTCCATGATTTACACTCAGAACTTTATATTTTTTGATTTGGAAAGCCATTAAGGAATAATTTCACACAACATTTCATCCAGAAACTCGATTTTCGGTTTTTTCTAATTTTACGACTTTTCCGGAGGGATTTTCCCAAAATTTCTTCCGCAAAAACCCTACACCATTTTTATATATATAGATTATATTATTTCAGAATCAATTTGTATAATAACATTTATCAAATTATTTTATGTGAACACGTTATAAGGAGGCGTGCCGAGTTCTATACAATATCAGTGCATGCTGCAGTTAATTGAAGTACTACCAAAGGTACTTCTGTTAATTTTTTTTTCGTTCGGACCAGCATGCATTGCATTGTACCATTATCAAATGCCGCCTCTATTTCCAGCAGAACTTAAAATATGAATGAAGACACAAAAATTCATTCAAGCCGATCCAGTCGTGTAGTTGCAGTGTAGTTTAGTAACCTTGATACCGACTGCAGCGCTATCTGCCGGGATGGTTTGTGAATGTAAATCATCCAAGGTGGCACCCAAACGCATGAAAAAAAATTTATTCAATGACATACACACGTGCAGTACAATTATATACAAAAATAAGATTTGTATTTGAGGTACCACGCGTCTTTATGAAGTCCCGCCCATATTTGCAGTAGAACTTAAAATATGTTCACTTAACCGACATATCAAATTCTGTTCAAATACCATTAGCAGGAGCAGAAATATTGGATTCTTAATTTGTGGTTTGTATGGGAGCTACCACGCCCCTTTGTCCAATTGGACCGAATTGTAAATCTAAACCACCCGGGCCACGACCCAAACGCTTACAAAAAGTTTATGCAAATCGGTCCAGCCGTTTAGGAGGAGTTCAGTCACAACACATACGTTGTGAGGCTTGCGATTTTAGTGCTGGCTGTCTACCTGTCTACCCTGTGGCCTTCGCTGCATTTCAAGCACATTAGAAATAATATTTGCAGTCGAAAAAGCAACGCCATCAGGTTAAGACTAGCAGTCTTCTGATTAATTTTTATATCATATTTGTGTAAAAAAATAAGCTTTTGTACGGTTTGGGATCCTTTTCAAATATTTCTTTTTTTCAATATACTATTTTCTATTTATATATTTATTTTTTAAATATACTAATTATTTATGTATTTACTTTAGAAAATGCTATTTTATTTAAATTTTTTCATACTAAATATTCTGTCTACACCGTTTAGTATTTTTTTTTCTCTAGTTGTTAAAAAAGTAAGTTATCTAAACTTACTAGTTTTTTGTCATAAATAATCAAAAGTGGTTTGACTACATTTTTCTTATGTTTAAGTCTCTTCGGTGGAAGTGCATGTTTGTGTGATGCATAATCAACCTAAATAAAGCAAACTAAAAACGCAAATATTTGATTGTAAGAACAATACTTTGAGAAACCTTTAATCCAGAGTTGCCATAAATAATTTTCTTCGTTTTATTTAGTTAATACAATGTTTCCACGGCGCACACTTAGGGATTTCACGGAAAAAAGTCAAATTGTCAACATACTCTTCATGCAATATGCAGTGATATTTTGAAATGGTACAATCAAATTACTCCGATCTGACTGCTAGTTTTTTTTTAAATAGCCGTCTCATGCTCAGTGCTTGTATGTTTTACCGAACCAACCTTAATTTAAACCTAAGAATTTCAAAACGAATATTATTTTATTTATTTGGTGCATTACGCAGTACATTTTTCAGCTGATTGATTCGCGACTCATTTAACATAACTCAAGAACTACTAGTCGGATTTTGCTTAAACAAATTTAGAAAAATCAAGAATTACAATTACTTTTATCTCTTTTATATAATATTTCGCTATATAAACAAAAGTTTCGCAGTTATAAAAAATATACCCTATGAACAAAATGAGACATATGTAACTCATGAAAATCGATGAACGCGTTTCGCTTTTATTCACAATTAAGTGAAGGTATGAATTTAAAAAAATTGCTCGAGATATGCGCAAATTTCTGACTCATTAATATATGACATCAGTTGTACCACTTAAATAATCATTAAGTGATGACATAAATAAATTAGTGTGGAACAACAATAAACCTTCTTCCATAGAGTATTGTAGAACACTACAGTTTGCATACGTTAAAGAGACATCTTAAGTTATACGAGAAGAAAAGAGAGGATTCTCAACTAAAAGAATTTGAGTTAACAGTAAATAATCGTAACTTTAAAGTAAAACATGAATTATATTTTACAATGATTGACGGCCAGACAGCCCAATCAGTAACAGAAACACCAGCACCAGCAACTTGTTGTTTTATTTGTGGAGCCACAACATCCAAAATGTATAAAATCGAATAAGTTCCAGCAATGCCCGTAAATGAACAAGCACTGCAATTAAGCTGATAAAGTGTATTTTGCATGTAGCTTATAATATGGAATTTAAACGTGGATAGTCGACTCAAATACTCGTCCGATAAAAGAACCCCGAAAATGTTTGATAAAGCGTGAACTTAAACAGAAAATTGGTATACAGGTCACTAATGTTTAGCAAGGCTCTATTACGACAAATTCAGGAAATACGTCACGAAGATTCTTTGCTAATTCTGCTTTGATCACGGGTCTGAATTTAAACATAATCAAGAGGTTTTTAATAATTTTCGAAGCTATAACAATCACCGAGGTAGTAGATCCAAAAAAAATTGGTGATTTTTGTTTAGAGACGGCAAAACAGTTTGTTGCACTGTACGAGTGGTACAATATACCACCTACACTTTACAAAATTCTGATTCATAAAAAAGATATAATTGAAAAGTGTAGTAGGGCTACACTACTATCCGCAGAGCCTCAGGAAAGTCGTAACAAAGATTATGAAAAATATCGCCTTAGACACTGTAGAAAATGCAGTCAAATTACCACGAACGCAGATATATTGTGCACCGAATGATGGTAACATCAGATCCCATGATCTCACATTTGATGCCTTCATTTAGCCAGAAAAGCTTATAACACATAAGCGATGAAGTTAAGGCTCTTTTAAATAAATTAAAAAACTAACAGTGATTATTGATAGGCACATTAGCAACATTAGACCTGCAGCAAGGGATATTTTTATATTAGATAAAGTGAAAACTGCTAAAAAATTTTTGAATACTAATAGGAACATATTAATTGTTAATGCTGACAAGGGTAATGTTATTGTTGCTATGAGCAGAGATGATTATAATTCGAGGATAAATGACATTCTTAACGATTCTGCTAAATACTCAATATTGAATAAGGATCCTACTACTAAACTGCAAAAAACAAACAATGTTTTAGTTGATGAACTTTTTAAAAAAGATATCATTTCAGTAATGGAGAGAAATAGACTTAAGACTAATGTATCAAATTCTCCAAAGCTATATGGAGTACAAAAGATCCATAAACAGAATTTTCCTTTAAGGCCTATTTGCTCTTGCATTAATTCCCCGGCCTACGGACTGTGTAAGTATATAACGAATATTCTTAAGGTAATAACAGGACAATCATTGGAATTTAAGGATAAAACCAAGAGAATAAATCTACAAGATAATGATAGATTGTTTTCATTTGATGTAGTTTCACTTTTTCCAAGTATTCCTGTAGGCTTAGCTTTGAGAATTATAGAGGAAAAATGGCAGATAATAGAACAAAATACGAATATTGAGAAGGAATTATTTTTACGTATTCTTAAGTTTTACATTGAAGACAACAGGTATTTTTAATTTGATAATAGGATATATCAACAGAAGGAGGGCCTCCCTATGGGCTCTCCAGCATCTCCAATTATATCTGATATTGTGATGGAGGAATTACTAAATTCATGTATTAGTAAAATGAATATTAAACCGAAGATTATCACAAAATATGTAGATGATTTATTTTGTATGACTTCGGAAGATGCAGTGGATGATATTTTGTCAGAATTGAATAGTTTTCATCCGGATATTAAATTTACGATTGAAAGAGAGTTAGAATCTAGACTTCCATATTTAGATATATTGATAATAAGAAAGAGAAATAAGTTAGTATTTGATTGGTATAAGAAACCATCATCTTCTGGAAGAATCATTAATTTTTATTCCAAGCATCCGAGAAAAATGATATGAAAGGGTGTGAAGATAAATTCGTCAGTTAAATACGGCCTACAAAAATGTTAAATACGTTCCACATACTGCAAATTACACTGTTAAAATGAAATTTACATTAAGAATAAAAATAATTGCTATAAATGATCAAATTCTATTAAAAAAATATTTAAAAATTTTATAAAAAAAATATCGACGGCTCTATTAAAAGTTTAATACGTAATAAATATTCTTAAGAAAAAATAATATGTAAAAATAGGATATTTTGAAGTGGATAAAGCCGATATTTAGAGAAGACATGAATCGGGTCACCGAAATACTGGGAGTAGCCCAGCACTAGTAGATTGCAACGGTATATAATCTATTTTTGCATATTATTTTTCCCAAAAAGCAAAATTTTCAAAAATTTATATCTCCGATATCGGGCTGAATCCAGACCTTATAGATTCATTTCGAATCTTGTTGTGAAACACGATAAAATACTGTCTTCGCTAATTTTAAAAACAAATTATCGTTTGCTTATCTACACTATTTGTCAAAAACTGTAAACAATGAAAAAGTCAGAACAAAAAAAATTAAATTAAATATTCATACATATAAAAATGGAAATAATAAAAAGTGTTGTGATATGCCACAGAATGCGGGAAAAGTTAAAATATTCAGAATATTCAAAAATGAATATATGAAATATAAAATAAGTAATAATTTTTTAATAAAAATTTTTATAATAAATATTTTATGAGAATATCATGAAATATTTATTTAAAGGAATCAAGCACGAAATAAAATTGCGCTTATATTGAAAAAGATTCCGAATAATTATGAATTACTTATTTCCATTGCATGTGCTCGTTGCTTTTTTAGAATTTTGTAAAATTATTTACAAATGTTTTTTATTTTCTGGAATTTTCAAATTGCATATGAATGGTTTCCAATGGCAACCCTTATGTAGAAATGATTGAAAATAAACAATGTTTTTTGTTTTTTGTTGTTTTTGAAATGTTTTGTAGTGTTTGCATGGAAGTGTCTTTGAGTCTTGCTGTCTATGCTATGTTGATTTTATGAAAAAATTCTCATAAAATCAGTATGGCTTTGGATATAAGACTCTTAGGTTTTTTCAATACAATATTGGGGTAAAATTCACTGATGAGCTATGTGAGCAATAGTGAAATTGCAATATGGATATCCATCTCCCCCATTACAATACATTTCAAATTTATTTTTTTTTATATTTTTTTATTTTTGTTTGGATAAATGTTTTATGATAGTATCATAAAATGTTTATTTTTTAATAAAAATTTTTATAATAAATATTTTATGAGAATATCATGAAATATTTATTTAAAGGAATCAAGCACGAAATAAACTTGCACTTATATTGAAATATAAAATTTTAATAACTGACTTACCTTTTTTTATCCATTTTTTATCCATTTTAAACAATCAAAATTCGGGCGAAATATTTAAGTAGGCGTATTTATATAATAGTTACAATATCGAAACATCTAAACGAAAGAAAGAAAAATGTCGTAGGAACACTATGGTTGGCTATTGTGGTTCAGAGAGCGCGAAACAAATGGTTCATTTTTGTCGTCTGAACATGGTATTATGAAACATAAAGAAAATAGTAATGTCTTTTCAAATAACTATCGACAGTTCATAGCCCCTAAAAAAAACAAAAACGGAATAAATTTCAATTGTGTTGTATTTAAAAATGGAAAAAGACGACGCTTTAACAAAGTATTATGGTGGAAATCCCACCAAAATCATATTTTTTGATTAGTCGAAGATATAGTTCAAAGGGCTAATAAAGAATTTAAAATGGCAACTGTGGCAACTTTTTAGTCCACATGTCCAACGAAACGCGGTCGTTACTCTGCTTCCATTCGCTTGCACGTTTTCTGATCTTTTGAAATGAATAAATTAACATGTAAAAAACGTTTACCAATTGTTATTATGCAAAATACCAATTGTTATTTTTCACAACTTTAATTGATACTAATGTTAAGTAGAAATATTTGAATTAATAATAGAATATGATGTGGAGCAAATGTACATTTACTACTACTAATTATATAGTAGAAGAACTTTTTAAACTTAAAATTTTCAATATTATAGAAAGAAATAAGCTTAAAACTATTATTGCTATTGCACCTAGGTTATACGGACTGCCAAAAATTTACAAAAAGGAATTTCCTTTAAGGCCAATTTGTACATTTGTTAATTCACCATCTTACGAATTATGTTAATATGTTACTAACATATTGAAAAGGATCACTGAAGGTTCTAAGTATAATATAAAAGATTAAGTTGAATTTAAGGGAAAAATTAAAAACCTTCATGTGTAGGATCATGAAAAAATCATGGGTGCCCCTTTAGGCTAGTAGGTAGTGTACTAGCTTGTTAGTCTGGTGGTTGTGGGTTCGATTCCCAACAAAGACCTTGGTTTTTTTTTACTACAAAAATAAAAATTGACTGTCGGTGGGGCTGCTCAGCGATGAAGACATAGTCACTGGTCGCTGTGCTGTCTTATACGGCAGTAAATTTCCGACTATCCTTCTACTTTCACTACCTGTTTTATCTCTTCTCCTATACCTTTCCTAAAAGAATGTAGCACGGTGCTTGACTAAATAGGCGTTGTTGCCTGAAGTGCTACTTCTCTTTATAAAAAAAAAACTAATTTCTTTTCATGTAGTATCATTATTTCCAAATACTCCTGTTGATTTGGCGATCAACACAATAAAAGAGAAATGGATTGTTTTCAAAAATTTTACAAAGATAAAGAAAGGTTTATTTTTTCGTATTCTCAAGTTTTATATAGAAGATAATAGATATTTTCAGTATAATGAAAAGATATATATATCCAGCAAAAAGGACTTCCGATAGACTCTCCAGCATCTCCAATTGTGGCAGATATTGTTATGGAGAAATTGCTAGATAATGTTATTGAAAAATTAAAAGTTAAACCAAAAATTATGACAAAATATGTTGATGATTTGTTTTGTATTATATGTATATTGTTACGAATATGTCTTGCTTAAGTTTTAAAATAAAACAATTAAGCAATTAAGCAAACTACTGGTTACAAACTGCGTAGAAGTTTATACACACACACACAACTACAATTTGATATGCTGTTTACTAACTGCCTGGCATGCAAGAAAAAAAAAATACATGTATGCTGTTTATCATCTAAATGCGCAATTTTTACAGCAACAAACACACATGTTGTTTACCATCTGCGTGGTTTTCTAAGAAACCCTTTTTTACAAAAGACACAACAAATGTATTGAAATAAATCCCAAGCAGAAACCTTATCAGCACAAAAACAAAAACAACGATACACACAGACATACAGGCGCCTATACATCGAATAAACAATATACAACAACAAAATGCGATACAAAGGGAGTAGAAGATTCTTAAATCTTCTAAGCATTAAATGGACAACTATAAATAGAGGAAGCGTCTGAGTGGATAATCAGTCAGTGTAAAATTAAATCTCATCGTGTGAAGACGTGCATTTTAAATAAATTGTTCTGTGTCAACTTTGTGTAGTTAAAGTAAATAAAATTGTTATAAATTTAAAAATTCTAAAAACTGGTGGTATTTATTTTGCAATAAACAACTCACAACAAAACGTTTATAAAAGGTATAAACGTAACAATATGAATCTGCCATTAACGAAATGTTAGAAACATTAAATAAATTTTACACTTCAATAAAATTTACAACTGAAATGGAATGTGATGCTAAACTTCCATATTTAGAAACTTTAATAATAAAAAGAAATAAAGAATTAGTTATAGATTGGTATCAAAAACCAACTGCTACAGGTAGAATTATTAATTATTATTCTAAACCAAATTAAAAAAATTTTTATAAACACGGCGAATAATTTAATAGAGATGATTTTAACAATAAGTGACAAAGAATTCCATAGAAAGAACAAAGAAAAGATTAGTTAAATTTATTAACTGAGAACAATTTTCCAATACGATTAACTAATAGGTTAATTAATCAATTTAAAAATAGAAGGAAAAGAGTTAAAGGTAGTGGAACGAAATCCAAAATATATAAATCGATAACTTATATTATACCTGTCTTGTCTGAAAGAATAGAGAATTAAAAAAACTTTTGATACAAATAAATACAAAATGGCAGATAAGAATACTAACTAACACGTTAAATAGATTGTTTAGTAAAACTAAGGATACAATTGAAAAATTAAATATGTCCAATGTAGTGTACAAAATTGCTTGTAACGGTAATGATAAGGAGGATTGTAATAAGGTTTATTTAGGCACACCAAAAAATAAATTGAAAACTAGAATCGCAGGACATAGGTTAGACCAAAAATACAGGAATAATATTAGTTTTCAAAAAACAGCATTATCTTCGCATTGTTCTAAAGTTAATTATTATCCTAACTTTGAAAATGTTTCAATTTTAAATTAAAAGTTTTTTTTATTATTACATGTTTATTTACAATCTATCTTACAATAATAAGCAAATGGGTTAATTTAGCAAAAATAACATGTTTGATTGCTTTCAATTGAAAACAAAAATTTAAGTTAGATATGAAGATAATATTTACATATATAGAGTTAAATTAAATAAATATAATTTTATTTCGTGCTTGATTTCTTTAAATAAATATTTCATGATATTCTCAAAAAACGTTTATCCAAATAAAAATAAAAAATAAATTTGAAATGTATTGTAATGGGGGAGAACATATCCATATTGCAATTTCACAATTGCTCACATAGCTCATCAGTGAATTTTACCCCAATATTGTATTGAAAAAACCTAAGAGTCTTATATCCAAAGCTATACTGATTTTATGAGAATTTTTTCATAAAATCAACTTAGCATAGACAGCAAGACTCAAAGACACTTCCATACAAACACTACAAAACATTTCAAAAACAACAAAAAAACATTGTTTATTTTCAATCATTTCTACATAAGGGTTGCCATTGGAAACCATTCATATGCAATTTGAAAATTCAAAAAAAAAAATAAAAAACATTTGTAAATAATTTTACAAAATTCCAAAAAAGCAACGAGCACATGCAATGAAAATATTATAAAAGTTATACATTTTTATTTATTATTAAACTCTCATTTCATTACGAACGTTAGTCGAACTTAAATGTAAGGGAGATCAAGGATATGATTTCGTTTGAGCCTTCCAACTTCGTCAGTCTCATCTAAAAGCGTAATTGCTAGTATGTTTGTATGATAACTAAGCCTTTCTATATAATTACAGCTGAATCTTCTAATTTCGGATTTAATAAAAGATATTTTTAGGTCGCCAGTAAGTATATTTGCTTAAATTTGATGTCAAGTTGTTTTCTTTTCGCGCTAATATGTGCTTTCCATGTGAGTCTTCGGTCTAAATTTAAACCCAAGTATATGACAGTGATCGCACTAGGAATTAAAGTGTCATTCAAAAACACAGCTGGGCAATTTTCCCTTCTTGTTGTAAATGTGATGTGACTTGACTTTTGGGTGTTAATAATAATGTTCCATTTTGTAAGCCAATCATAAAGACTATTTAGCTGCGGCTGTAAAATTCTAGAAGCCTCTGTGGGGGTTTCTCTACAACATAAGAGCATAAGTAGCCACTTTTACACATTCTTCTTACCTGAATATATACGAGCCTAATAACAGAACTACCTGAACGCCAACACTACTCACCAGTACAAACTAAACCGTGGCTTGAAAATGATGCATACGCATCGAAAGCGCTCGCCATCATATACAAACCGGCCAGTTACGACGGGAAATGGCAATATTATTTCATCTACTGGCGGAGGACAACCAAACAATATAATACCAGACACAGCCAGTCAGGCTAAGGTAATGCTGAACAAACTGACCAATAAGACTTTACAACTGCACAAGACAATCGCAAACATACGCTACAACAGACAATGTATTGACAACAACATTACGCCACGCTACGCAACTGTTAACATCACCACAAAAACCTACGCTTCACAGCAGGCTAAACGTACAGCAGAACTAACATGGATAAAGACTGAAATACGCTCACTTTATATCAAAAAAGACAAACTTAACAAGGAATTATATAGAATTCACTTAGAGGTAGCCGACATATTGACTAAACATAATCTATTCCATATATTTCCACCATTTTTACACAATCTACGCGATAGGGTACAAAACCAGATGGATGAAAAATACAAACGAATGGAGCGTAAATTTACAATGCTAACAAAACAAACCGACAATCACAATAGGATGGAGTTTCATTCACGAGTCAAAAACCTCACAGATACACAATTCAATGAAAACGAGACAAAACTAATGGAAAAAGGATTGAAACATAATTTACCTTTTGACAGAATACAGAAGACGATTGAAACACAGATTGTAGATGCTGAGGCAACTATCGCTCAATTACCAACCGACCGCCAAGAACACATGAGACACAGAGTGGCCGACATACTCGAGAAAACGATAAAAGAACACAATAGGAAAAAAACGAATCCAAACGAGCAAAAAATTGCTAAGCAGATAAGGGCAAAATTACGAGACAATGACTTAATAATTACAAAGGCTGACAAAGGAAATACGACAGTAATAATGCACAAAGAAGAATATATAGACAAAACACAACAATTTATACAGCAGACCAACTGCACTAAATTCAGGAATGACCCAACTGAGTCCTTCCAAAAGGAAATACGCAACCTATTAAAACGCTGCAAAACTTTTACTGACGGAAAGGTATACATGTACATGAACATGAATCCAGGACCACCGACGCTCAAAGCACAACCAAAAATACACAAGGAAAACATACCAATGAGACCCATTATAAACTACAGACCTGCACCGGCGTACCACCTAGCTAAACACCTCACCAGCGTACTTAAGGAAAGGATAAATTTACAAAACACATATACTATACGTAATACACAAGACCTCGTTGATAAACTTAAGGACATAAAAATAACCGAAAATACGCGACTCGTTTCCTTTGATATTAAGGATCTATATACTTCAATACCAACACATGAAACCTTAAATATTCTACGCAACACACTAGACAATTTATACGAAAGCCAATACATCGCTGATATTATAGATATTGCAAAAACGATAATAAAACAGAACTACTTTAGATTCAATAACAACTTTTACAAATTACCTGACGGACTCGGTATGGGAAACCCAACTTCCGCAATCTTCATGGAAATTTTCATGCAACATCTCGAATCACTACACGTGAAAACACTCATGGAAAAACACAAAATAACTCATTACTACAGATACGTAGATGACATTATATGCATCCTCGAGCAAGATAACGGCGAACAAATTCTGGAGAGCTTAAACACAATTCATGATAAGATTACATACACAATGGAAAAAGAACAAGACAGAAATTTACATTATCTTGACATCACTATAACACGAGGAACTGACTATTTAACATTCGACATCTATAGAAAACCAACAACAACGGACACTACCATCCACAACACCTCAAACCACCCTACCCAACACAAACTAGCAGCTTTTAGACATATGATACATAGGCTTGGGACAATTCCACTTAATCCAGATAAGTACAGGAGGGAACTCGACACAATCTACGCCATAGCTATAAATAACGGCTACAAAACCACTACCATCGATAAACTACTTAGACAGTACAACACTAAGAACAGAAATAGAGAAGACAAGGAGACAGCCGATACAACACGACGGCACACCTTTACTTACACAGGACCAGAAATATACAGACTAACTAACCTTTTTCAAAAAGAAGGAATACTCACAGCATTGAAAAGTGGAAACACCCTCAGACACTATCTCAGAACAACTACAGAAACAACTGACAAATTCAATTCCAGCGGGGTATACAGACTTACCTGTACCTGCAAACAAACCTATATAGGGCAAACTGGACGAACACTAAAAACAAGGTTTGCAGAACACATACGCTCATACAAACGGAAAAGAAAAGATTCAAACTTTGCATCACACCTTGACACTCACGGACACACACCAAGGGAAATAGATGAATGTATGACATTATTACATCCTAGCAAAAAAGGACGAAGACTAGACATTCTTGAAAGTATGGAAATCTACAAAACAAAAACATTCAACAACGACATTATAAACGAACAGGTAAACACGACCTCAGACACAATTTTCACACCATTGAAACTACTCATGCCAACGGGCAAACGAAAAACACCCTCAGACGGACACACGTACCTACATAATAGTAAAAGACGGAGGTATCGTTAGGTTCACTTTGCATACAAATGCCAGGTGGCTGGTATTCTTCTTACCTGAATATATACGAGCCTAATAACAGAACTACCTGAACGCCAACACTACTCACCAGTACAAACTAAACCGTGGCTTGAAAATGATGCATACGCATCGAAAGCGCTCGCCATCATATACAAACCGGCCAGTTACGACGGGAAATGGCAATATTATTTCATCTACTGGCGGAGGACAACCAAACAATATAATACCAATCATATATCACCTTAACAATTCGATGACACTGTTCTGCTGTACCATGTTGACTTCGAAAACCGAATTGATGATTGGCAAATTTAAATTTAGAAAATAACTATAAACGTCGTTATATGTTAGAAATGTTACAAATAATTAAAATACCATTAACCAAAAGAATAAATTCTAAAGCAGATACGAAGAATGTTGCACACAATTATAGACATTTGATGCATCAAATTATAAAACAAAACTCTGTACCTGCATAATATTAATAATTAATACTTTAATTTTTTGTAATGTTTGCTCATTAAATTTGTTTTTTTTTTTTTAATATTTGTGTGTAAAATAATATTGATTTGTAAAATTGTTTTTCATTTGAAAAAAAATTTTTTTTAATATTGAAAATTTGTTTGCATGTATGTATGTATGTATAGTTATAAACAATTTTTTCAATTTGTAGTTTTTGTTTGTTTTGTTTTTTGAAAAAGTTTTTGATTACATATTTTGCATTTGTTAAACAAAAAATTTTTTTTCAATTTTGATTAATTACTTTAATGTACATTCTACTTTTTGTTTATCCTGATGATGTGTAAACCAATGGTTTGGCGAAATATTAAATAATAATAATAAAAAAATAAAAAATAAAATAAAAAATAAAATAAATAAAAAAATAAATTTTTTATTAAATAATAATAAACTACTAAAAATAGTATAAAATAATTAATTTCCTATTGATGTTCAATGAGAAATATAAATGAAAAATTTTTAATTTCTAGAGAAATTTGGCAAACATTAAACAAATTAAATACCATTTAATACGAAGCATCCACATGTACATTTCAAAGTTCGGCAACCCTAAAGTAAAGAATGAAGGTTTCAAATAATAAAAATAATAATTATTTTACAAAAGAAATAATTATAAAATCTAAACATGTTTTATACATACAAACATTCATACACACGTACAACTGCAAATAAATTATTATAAGTTTATTTATTTTTTTTTTGAAAATTTTAGGTGTACAGTAGTTTTCCGATTTAACGAACATTCGATTTAGTGAACATCGCATAGAACGAACGCCCAAATTTTTACTACTGAGTATCTTATATGACGAACAAAAATTTTATTTTGTACTCGATATAACGCTACCATTTAATATTAAATAAAAAAACATAATTGGTTACAAAAAACTACTAGGAAGGAATGCAAATAAAAATGTATCGTTAGTTTTCTTTTTCTTATGTTTTTATTTGACATCATTTGAAAAACAGTTGTGTAAAGTATTTTGTGCGGCAAACATTAATACGGGCAAAAGAAAAAGATTGTTTTAAAAAAAAAACTTAAGATTATCGATGATCATCGAAGTGGTTTGTGGGTGACAGATTTATGTAAAAAATATGAACTGCAAAAATCCACCCTAAATCTCTAAAGGAAAGGAAAATCTTTTAACGAATATTGAAACCAGTAATTTTGGATATCGGAATAGAAGGGAAAAGAAACCAGAATGGAAAAGAAACCAGAATGGAAAAGAAACTTTTTCAATGGTTCCTTATCCAACGCAATTGTTATATGCCTGCATTTGGAAAAATTTTGCAATACAAGGCCAAAGAAATCCATAAAAAAATGTATGGAGAAGGGTTTAGTGTAAGCCATGGTTGGCTGCCCAGTTTTAAATAAAGATTTGGCATACGAATTTTAAAGCAGAGCGGATAAAAACTTTCATCAAATGCAGAAGAGGTAGAACCACTTAAAAAATTCCAGCAAGTTATTATTTAAAATAACCTACCAAAAGATGCTATATTTAATGCGGACGAAACCGGTATTTATTGGAAGTCACTTCCAGATAAAACCTATGTCCTACACCTTTATTGATCGGATATTTAAAAAAAACACGCTCTTTTCGCAATAAAACATTACCCGTTGCCTATATTAACTCAAAAAATGCTTGGATGACAAGCATGCCTTATCATCCTCCGGCGGAAGAAATGATAAAAAACACAAACTCTGGAAAAATATGAGTGCTTTTAACACCTTTGATTCAGGCGATGGATCAAAATGCCATTCGCTTGCTAAAATTGCATTACAAAAACAGTCTTTTGTCCTTACATTTTTCAGCACCTGGGCAAAACGTAAGCACATTTTTAAAGCAATTTAGCTTATACGAAGCAGCGATGGCGTTAGCATCAGCGTGGAAATCAGTTTCTGAGCATTGCCTGGCAAAATTTTGGAAAAAACCTTTTCAAGAAAAGGACGATTTTGACGAAGAGGAAGAAAATCTTCCCTTGGTTTCGTTTTTGTGTCGGAATGATGAGAGTATAGCGATTAGAACCGGCGTTAATTTGCTAAGATTGAATTTTCCAAATGTAAGTTGCAACTAAATTGGATACATATGTATTCTAAAATTAAAATTAAATCAGTTGGATATAAAATAGATAATTTGAACAGCTATCTTGAAAATAATCCTTTACCTGAAGATGAAGATGAACATGATGAACAAAATGAAAATGAAGAAATTTGTAAAACAGAAATTCAAGAGCCCAAAGTAAAACACGAAGATGCCATTAAGCATTTCGAAAATTGCATCAAATGGGCTGAGCAAACAATATTACTAGCTCAAATGTAATGCTTTTGGGGGAGTTGCAGGAAGATGCCATTAAGAGAAAAATTTCAATTCAAAAAAAAAAAAAAACAGGCTGTGCTTGAGCAATTTTTTAAATAAATATTTCTGTACTAAAGTGTTTTATGAATTTTTTATGTTTTTAATGAAATATGTTGTTTTAATAAAATATTAAAAATACTACACATTCATACATATTTTTAGTTATAACGAACAAATCACTTTAACGAACAAGCCTGACAACAATTAGGTTCGTTAAATCGGAAAACTACTGTATTTATTTTAAAAACGTATTTTTCTATGTTGGTGAGGCAATTTCAATACCAATGCAAGAACCTATTTGCCTATTAATATAAGCTACACCCAGCTTAAATATGCTGTTTTGGTGTAGCTAATGTAAGTGATATGCAAAGAATAAACTCGTTGTTAAACAGTTTTATTCTCTATCAATAAATAATTTTTTTTTGCTTTTTAGTGATGTGGTGGGCAAATTTGAGGTAAGGAAATAAATTGCATATCAAATAACTAAATGTCACGAATTGACATTTATTTAGCAAAACGTTGGGACAGTTTAAGCAAGAAACGATAATCTTAAGAAAAAGCAAACAAAGAATTTTAATTGTCAAAATGTACTATCAACATGGTGAACAGTTTAGGCTCCGGTATTGTTAGGCTAACGGTATTTTTGCTGACAATAGACCTATTGTTTTGGTCTAGTAATCGTAGTAGTAATGCAAGCATAGCCGCTGTGTAGCAAAGTGTTGAGTGAATGAGCCTGAAACATCAAATCGTCGACACTTTGATCTTCATCTTCACGCTTATAATGTTTATTTCGTCCAAGAATTAAAGCCGAGCGACCATTATTTGGGCTGAACCTTTTTGAATTGACTGCTTGAAAAATGAATGCGAACAACATATATTTCAACAAAATTATCTTTAGTTTAGGCGGTTAAGTAAACTAAATTGTCGCATATAGAGCTCACAAAATCACAAACGAGTCATTGAAAACCCATTACCTGTAAAAAAGCGACCGCCACTAATGATGGCTCGATTTTTTTTTCCAAAATTAGCAAGAAAACGCCGTCACCGCGAATTCTTTGCGCAACCAAACAATGATAACCAATTTTTTGTGACCACAATTGCTTCATGCTGACATCAGAAACCTTTGTTTTCAGTAAGACTGCACCACACAGTCACCCAATTATTGCATGAAAAACTTCCCGGTTTGGCGATACCAATTGTCCGCCTCGTTCTTATGATTTAACACTGCTGGACTATTTTCGATACGGCTTACGTGAACAACCCACAAACAATTAATGCTCTGAAAGATAAAATTCCGTGCTGAATGTACTTCAAAATTTTGTGCCGCTCGACATTATATTCCGTTATAAATTCCCATATTGCCGCTTTATATTTATATTTATATTTATTTCCTACCTTCTAATTTGTCTACCTGTTATTTAGCGGTGTGGATGCACACGATACTAACAGAAAAAAATGTATTTTTTAGACTTCACTTCATATATATCTGGACTTCGAAGAGCTACTCGTATTATATGTTTCTTAGATTTAGAATGTTCGAGTAGTCAGACATAAATTGCTGCCAGATATGTTTTTTCTTAGAAACTTTTAAATCGTATGGAGCATATGAATGCTTTAAAGAAAATATAATAAACATTTTTTTAAAAAGACCAAATAATTTATGATGTTACTAGCAAATCCGACGAACTCCGTTTCGCCACCAGATGGCTTCGTTTTTTGTAAGAAGAAATTATTTTTTTTTTGTTTTATATTTGAAAAGGAAAAATTTTATTTCATTGCACAACAGTAATGAATTCATTTCGATTAGAAAAATAAAGTGGAATTTAGTTGAACTTCTCTAAGTAAAAAATGAAAGTGAATCCAAAGTAAATATTGAATCGAAGCGTTATACGTGTCCGCAAATTATCCGTTTCATTGAAGTGCCCTATGGTAAACCATATTTTTGATCTGACGTTAACACAAACAAAGCGGATGGTTTCCCAACTTGTGAACATGCAACGTATAGCTGCCCATGTGAAGAACAATGATTTTCTAAATTTATCCCGCAAACACTAAGCGATTGGCCTGGCGACTTGTTAATTGTCATTGCGAACGCAAGGCGAACGGGAAATTGCAATCGTTTGAAGTCAAACGGAAGATCAGCTGGAATTATTGGTATTCGAGGAATGCATTCATTTTCACCTGCGTACTTTCCGTTAATAATGGTTGCCTCAATCAAATTCGGCACAAGTCTTTTCACCACATGTCGATTACCGTTGCAAAGTCGGTAATCGACTTGTAATCGCAATATCATAATAACTGAACCAACTTTGAGTTACAAGTTATGTGGTGGTAACTCCAGATAACTCAAAAACCCTGTTGGATAATTTACTGCATCATCGGGATTTGTTTGATTGAGTGGTGAAATTCAGTGCGTGTACATCATTATTCTTTAGGGCGAGAATTGTTCGTTGACTTAACCAAGCATAATTCTGATAATTCTCACTAATGTTTGGGAAAACATTTTCAATAAGAGCTAATTGAGAGTCTACATATCGGCAAAAGTCGTTGGTAAGAGTTATAAATCCAGCTGTTGCATCAACTGGGACTTTTCCATTTCCAACAGCTAACAATTGTTTGGAAAATTGTGCAGCACTTTGATCATTTTGAAGTTGAACTCTCATATTAGTGGTTAGCGATAATGTTTTTACGTTATTCCACAAAGGTGATGCTTTCAGGAAAGCATTCAATTCATCTGCAGGCGTTGCACGGGGAATTATTGGCAACGTCTGCCTGAAATCGCCTGCCAACAATATCATCCAGCCGCCAAAGATGTTGTTATTTCGTCAAAGATCCTTCAGTGTGAAGTTAAGTGCTTCAAGTGATTTCTTACGTGCCATTGTGCACTCATCCCAAACAATGAGCTTGCATTAGATCAACAATTTTCCCATTGCACTGCATCGGAAAATATTGCATGTTGGAGTATCAATTGTGTTTAAATTCAGTGGCAACTTAAGTGCAGAATGTGCAGTGTGAAGAAGAGTCGCCGCAATTCCAGATGATGCTAACTAAGTCACAGCTATGTCACATCATGATCGAAAAGTGGCTAAAATCAATAAAATGATAAATGTTTTCCCTGTTCCTCCAGGTGCGTCCAGGAAGAATAGACCACCAGTATTATTGTCCACCACTTGCATAAATGTTTCGTATATTAGTTTTTTTTTTTAGTTATTTCGAACGAATTCCTGCAATGGATCTACATTGTATTGCAGTTCTCGATTTAATTATTGATCGATCGCTTTGGCGCAATCATTCCTACTTCAATCTGTTGTCAAGCATTCATCCTCAATCAGAATCAATCCTTCATTGTATATTTCATCGGTTATTTGCATGTCAAGCGTACTTATTTTCGTGAGGGATACTCACACACCACGTACTGGTGCCGTTGTAGTTCATGTTATGTATCAGAGATGGGGCTGTATGTGAAAAATGATTTTCCCTGTTTTCCTGCTTTTCTCTTGAAATTTTTCCTGAATTTTCTTCACGGAGCCCGAGACATTTCCAACCAATGCAAAACCGTGGAAATCGGTTCGTGCGTTCTGGAGTTATAGCGCCAGGATGGGAAACCCGACTTATTTAGATTTATAACTGAAGCAAGAATGCCAACTGTTTAACTTAAAAATAAATGTCAAAGTTGCCGTAAAGAATTAAGTTATTGTTAATAAAGGGTCCGCCAAATAACTTTTTTTTTGTTTTTTAAATGCTATAAACAAAACTACTGAATATTTTCTCAAATTTCTTTTTTTATTTGAAAGTAAAATTCTTCGGGTTAATAATGAAAAATAATTTCATTCAAATGGATGCCTTGGCTGGCCATGTAGTAGCCTAACGAGCGGTCCAATTTTTAAGCACATTATCGATTGTGTGCAGCTGTATTTCACCAATGGCTTCACGAATATTGTCCTTCAAAGTGTCAATTGTCTCTGGCTTGTCGGCGTAACACTTATCTTTGACGGCACCCCCCCAAATAACAGTCCAACGGTGTCAGCTTCGAGGTGGCCAAACGGCATCAGCTCTGCGGCTGATAATGCGATCTTCAAAAATAGGGCGCAAAACATCGAGTGTAGCTTCGGCTGTGTGGCACGTTGAGCCGTCCTGTTAAAACCAAATGTTGCCAATATCCTCCTCTTAAAATTTGGTGAACAAAAATTCGTTCAACATGGCCCGATAACGATAGCCATTGACTGTAACGGCCACTCCTTGCTCATTTTCAAAGAAAAATGGCCCAATTATGCCTCTGGAACAAAATCCGCACCAAACAGCGACTCGTTTTGGGTGCGTCGGCTTTTCAATGTACGCGTGCGGGTTTTCTGTGCCCCAAATGCGACAATTGCTTGTTTACATACCCGCCAAGATCGAAATGAGCTTTATTTGAAAAGATGATCGTTTTTTTTTTGCAAAATCGGCATCTTCTGTAAGTCGATTGCAGGCCCAATTAGCGAAGCGAAAACGTATTGGATGGTCACTTAGTTTCAACTCCTAAACCGAATGGACTTTGCATGGCGTCATACCAAGGTCTTTATACAAAATTCGTCTCAATGATGTCTCTAAAATGTTTAATTGTTGAGAAAGACGGTGAAATGATGTTGATGGCGTCTCACGCACACTTTCTGCCACAGCAGCAATATTCTCGGGTGTACGCACTGTTTTTGTCTTTTCACGCTGCTTTGGTTTATCGATGAGGATGCCAGTTTCTTTCGCTTTTTTTAAAAGATAATGAACATACGGAGCTGACGGTGCTTCTCTTCTTCAAAAATCCGTACGCAATTTTCGCATACATTCTGCAACATTAACATGATTTTCAAACTAATGTTGCAATATTTCCCAGCGTTGTTCAAGCGTATACACAACCAACCTTATTCGTTCAGCGGAAGGATAAAACTAATTATCTGTCAAATCAAAAATGAGCTAAGTGTTACCATTCACGCCCCCCGGGGGCACATAAATATGGTCTTTATAGAACTTCGGCTATCTAGATACAGTGCAACTGGGGAAAAAGGGAGCCCAGTCCCCTGAAGTCAGCAGGGGTACAACTGGAAACTCTTCTTTGTTTCCACGGGAATCAGTAATCCTCAGAGTTCGTTATTTGTCTCTTTAGACATTTAACTGTTCTCTGACTGATTATTGAGGTTGGCCCCTATATGGGAGTATCGTGGTAGTTGTGGTTTCGCGGCCCCATAACAGTATAATGGTTATTATGGTGGCCAGGATCATCTCACTGTTAATGACACGCTAAGTGAATGATCCAGTCCAGTGAGCATGCTAGACATGTGTTCTGGACAGGAGTTGGAAAGTCTCCAACTCTTAAGCAAGGAGTGATGATTTGCAGCCCTGCTTTGGAATCATCGAAGTTGCAACTAGAAAGTTCTGTTTCATAGAATTATAGCTTCGGCTTCCTAGGACGAGCATGACGTTTCAGTGGTTTGGACCACCATCTGATTAAGGCTTCATGGCCAGGCGCGGATGTAAATCGAATCACACAGTTGTTACCATTCACGAAATAAGCATTAGTTGAAAAAAAAAACGTTAGATGGTGGACCCACAAAATCTTCAAGATTAAAGGGACTTCAAACAAAAATCGTCATTCATTAAAATATTAAACTTAAAGTAATAAATCATCAAAATTACGTAAAATTATTTAGTACCTCTGTACGTTAAGCCTACGAAGCATTTTCTATATAAATAATTTTATATCAGTATTGCATTAACTGAAGCTTTCAGCAAGCATCTGCAAGTTATTTTCCATACAAATGACACATTTTGTGCTTTATTTTTTTAGAGACACTATAATTGATTAAAATAACAGCACTCTTTACCAGAAATTTTTTATTGTTTGGTTGGATTGCATTAAAATTTGTCTTCCTTGCAGTTCTTTTGCACATACAAAACAATAATTTAAACTGCTGATAAGAAAAGACTTAAAAACATACATAAATAAATGTAGATTGCGACATCAGTCTAAAAAATTTTAAAAACAGAATTGCTGACATAAATAGTATTTTTTCCTTTGTTTAATCTAAACAGTCATATTCATAATTAGGAATTAATTTTCTTGTGTATTTTAGAAAAACATTTTGTAAACAACAAATTTGCTTTAAATTAATAAAATTTTTTTTTGTATTTTTAACCTCCTCAAGTAGACCTAAATAACATTGTTGCTCAAAGTGTTTGTCTCTTTCATCTAAATTAATAAATTAATAAATGAAAACTATATAAAGGGTATTTTTTATAGAGATCAAACTTTCAACCGTCATTCGTATTCATTTGGTAATAAACCGAACCAAAAGGCAGAACATGAATGATATGTTCGAAAAAGATCTAGCAACAATCTCGGGGTCGTATGAATAGAGTCGATTCTAGTGCCCGTAAAACACAATGTTGCATGCTTACGCATAGCTCATAGTGTTAGGAAATGATGTTGCATCTGTTACTATGGGTGATATAAGTATTATGGAATCGGAAGCGTGTGATGTTCAATGGACTAAACTTATTTTTCAAGTTTCTAAAGAAGTTTTAAAGTGCTTTGATTTTCTCAGACGGTGCAAGAGATACTCCATTCACTCCATTCAATTTTCGTGCTTTTTATACCACCCATATCCGTCCAAAAATGGAATACAACTCTCATGTATGGGCCGGCGCTCTAAAGTCTATTTTAGAGTTGCTCGGAGAGGAGCTAGAGGCTCATTGGGGACAGTAGGGTATCCAACTCTATTGTTTCTTTAGAGCATCGATGAAATGTGGGAGGTATTTCACTGTTTTATCGTTACTACAATGGTAAGTGCTTTAATAAAATTAGGGAAATAAGTTCCCTAATTTTATTTTACTCGATTTTCGTTGAGAGCGCATAAATATGTGGTTAATTTTCCAGTGAATCGCACTGCGCATTACAGTGAAAATTTTTTACTGTTTTTTAGCAGAACAATACAAATGTGGAACAAAACTCCCTCCAAAGGTCTTTCATGTCACTTTCAGTGTAGGAAAGTTTAAATTGAATGTCCACAAACACTACTCCCTCTTTTCTTTTTTCCCATAACCTAATTTCCTAGTTCTGGGACAATGCATTGCATGTGTAGGAGTCCTGGTCCGAGAAAAAAAAGTAAAGAACGTTAATTTGGCAACAAGTTTTTTGAATGGCGGTCATTTTTTCAGTTTTCAAGTGATGTCAAGTGTAAACATTACATCGTACTTCTTTCAAAATTATAAGTGTGTGAAGTTAGCTCCGAAAGTTAGCTTCGTTTTGCCAACGCTGTTATAGTTTACATAGCTCTCACTCATGAAATGTTAAGTTAACAGAGTTGAATTATTTTAACATTTTGGTACGAAAATAAAATAAATAATATAAAAGGCAAATATATTTGTAAAAATTTTAACTTTATTTATTAATAACAAAAGAAAAAAGTCAAAATAAAACAATTTAAGAAAAAGAGAGTGAAAAATGCTTGCATTTTTTATTTCTGTACAGTAATTGTACGGACATTTCAAAAGTGCCCAAAAATGGGTCAAAATTGGAAAGGTGCGGCTTAGCGGATATGATATGCCCATATGGCAAAATGCATATTTTCACAATTTTCTGAATTCTATTACTAAAAACCTATATTAATTCTGAATATAACCTGTACAGTTCTGAAATCTACAATGGCATGGCTTTCGGCCCCTATAGTCCGCTAAGCCGCACCTTTTCGATTTTGACCCATTTTTGCGAATTTTTGATATGCCCATATGGCAAAATGCATATTTTCACAATTTTCTGAATTCTATTACTAAAAACCTATATTAATTCTGAATATAACCTGTACAGTTCTGAAATCTACAATGGCATGGCTTTCGCCCCCTATAGTCCGCTAAGCCGCACCTTTTCGATTTTGACCCATTTTTGCGAATTTTTGATATGCCCATATGGCAAAATGCATATTTTCACAATTTTCTGAATTCTATTACTAAAAACCTATATTAATTCTGAATATAACCTGTACAGTTCTGAAATCTACAATGGCATGGCTTTCGCCCCCTATAGTCCGCTAAGCCGCACCTTTTCGATTTTGACCCATTTTTGCGAATTTTTGATATGCCCATATGGCAAAATGCATATTTTCACAATTTTCTGAATTCTATTACTAAAAACCTATATTAATTCTGAATATAACCTGTACAGTTCTGAAATCTACAATGGCATGGCTTTCGCCCCCTATAGTCCGCTAAGCCGCACCTTTCCAATTTTGACCCATTTTTGGGCACTTTTGAAATGTCCGTACAATTACTGTACAGAAGTAAAAAATGCAAGCATTTTTCACTCTCTTTTTCTTAAATTGTTTTATTTTGACTTTTTTCTTTTGTTATTAATAAATAAAGTTAAAATTTTTACAAATATATTTGCTTTTTATATTATTTATTTCATTTTCGTACCAAAATGTTAAAATAATTCAACTCTGTTAACTTAACATTTCATGAGTGAGAGCTATGTAAACTATAACAGCGTTGACAAAACGAAGCTAACTTTCGGAGCTAACTTCACACACTTCAAAATTATGCAGGATGTGTAATGGTGACCGCTGTAGAGATATTCATCAATTGAACAACTATGATGTACAACAGCTATAGTTTCCATAAGACGGTCCAACATGTCATACGGCTCGTGTCAGAATTAATTTATCGAAAGAAGCGTTTACTAACCGCATAGATTAACGTTTCGGACCCGTGAATTTTTTTTTTTTTTAAAGAGAAGTAGCACTTCAGGCAACAATGCCTATTTAGTCAAGTACCGTGCTACATTCTTTAGGAAAAGGATAGAGAAGAGGTGAAACAGGTGGTGAAAGTAGAAGGATAGTCGGAAATTAACTGCCGTATTAGACACAGCAAAGCGACCAGTGACTATGCCTTCATCGCTGAGCAGCCCCACCGACAGTCAATTTTTATTTTTGTGGTGAAAAAAACCAAGGTCTTCGTTGGGAATCGAACCCACAACCCCCATACTGACAAGCTAGTACACTACCTACTAGCCTACAGGGGCACCTCCAATATCGTGCGATTTAACGCCGCTACATTATTTCTATTGAGGATATGTGAAGTCAATCATCTACGATGATAAGGACAATCGATATATGTTCACAATTGCTAAAAAAAAGTCATCGAGAATTAAACCTCCTTCTCCTTATTCCATCTCGAAGTTTTATGCCTCCATAAAAAACACCCTTTATAGCCTAGCTGTTATTCCATATAAAAAAATTAAATTTTTGTGTGTGGAATTATTGGTCTGTAGTTCTCTAAAAAAATCATACTGATCATTGGAGACCACGATGGGGCCACGATTGCTGACTTTTTCATTCATTAACTGAACAACCATGCATGATGCGCAGGAGCTGTGGCTTGAACAAGACATGCGACACACAGCTCGTGCCATAATTAATTTATTGAAGGAAATGTAATCGCACAGTTTTATGATTTGCACCTTTGAATTGAACTCATGTCATTTAAAGCCGCTAAAACTATTTTCTGTTAAAATATGTGCAGTTGTCGTCAGCGTACGCCGATAAGGCCGGAATGATTGACCACTTGGAGACAACATTCGCCACGTCATTGGAAAAAGAAATCGTATATACCAGTAGTTATATTTAAATTATAAGGCCAGAAGTTTATATTTCGAATAAAATAAATTTCATGCCAATTTTAAAAGACACTCTTTGTTTTATGCCATTCCTTTTTGAAGTTTTAAACCTCTATAAAAAATAATATTTGCAAAGAAGGTCAGAGGTCAGAATTATTTTCAGTTGAAAAATAAATAAATATCAATGCAAGAAACAAGTTTGTAGATTTTTATTATTTTTAATTATTATAAATTTCAAGTTGTAACTATTATTTATTACACAAATGCTTTTTTGCTGCCAGTAATCACGAGAGTGCATGAGTAATAAATGTAATGATTAATAAACTATTATAATACTTATGTTTATCGCACTTGATTTCCTTAAAAAAGATTTTTAATACAATTTATAGACAACGTTCCATTCGCCTTTTTTTTTTAAATAATATTTTTTTCAAATAATCAACTGAACTGAATCGAACTCATACTTTAAATCTATAAATAACTTATTTGGAATTATTTAATATTATTATGATTATGGCGGAAACTTATTATTCATTCCCAAAGCAGTTAAATCATCATGGTCATCTCGATATTGCTAATGTAGTTTTGGCCAAATATCTGGTGGCAAATTTGAGGTTAGGAAGTAAATTGTCTATTAAATGATTAAATAAAAAAAAATAAACTGTCATCCTTTGAGATTTTAAAGGCAGAACGTTAAACTCTTCAGCAAAAAATTTAATTGTGACATTTAAAAAAAAAATGGTGAAAATTTCAGTGTAAACATTTTATAAAATTCGTGATTTACGGTTTTGTTTATTATAATAAAGCAGTGGTTGTAGTGATGCAAAAATAGCCCCACTATACAACAAAGTGTTGAGAATAAGCCTGGCAAAACAACACATCAATTAGCCGTCCCTAGAATCACTTTAAGCAACAATTTGCTTAAACATCTTCATTTTCACATCATTTTCAAATCATTCAACAATTAAAGATGACAATCTACCTGCATGAGTAGATGCGACCCTAATAAAAGAACGACATAGTTCAACATTATACTAATAGACATAATAGTAACTCTCAGGCTTGGAAATAATGTCATCTTATCGAAATCGTTCGCCGATCATACCGAACAAACAGCCAGTAACAACAGTTTTAATCGAACGGAATCACAACAGTATTTCATTTGCTGGTAGAACAAATCCAAACAACCCAATATCGACCGATCATTGTTTGCGTCAAGCGATTGGAAAACGGAATTGAAAAGAATGCATTTTTTCAGCAAATGAAATATGCTGATGAGTGATGAGGCCTATTTTTTTATTAGCCGTTTATAGAAAGAAAAAATATTGTTTAATATGGAGCTTACAAATTTCACACACAGTTCTCGAAAGTTGATTACATCCAAGGGAAAGTGTGATTAAGGCATGTGTAAGGCGACAGCATCAATCCGTATTTTTTCGAAAATAAGCAGGAAAACACCTTCAGAGTGTTTTCTCTGTGTTCCCAAACCATGATAATGAGAATAATGACATCATTAACCCTTGCTTCAGTGAGACGGA
This sequence comes from Trichopoda pennipes, assembly GCA_030448955.1. Taxonomy (NCBI): domain Eukaryota; kingdom Metazoa; phylum Arthropoda; class Insecta; order Diptera; family Tachinidae; genus Trichopoda; species Trichopoda pennipes. The sequence continues at coordinate 3,131,808 of JASKUP010000010.1, read as the reverse complement.
CCGACGTGCCAAACACAGCCACCCCAAAAATGTAGTTATTGCAACTTCTTGTGATAACATCGTTAGATTATTTTTTTTTGTTTTGAAAATTTTAATTCGCCTTTGGGGGGTGCTGTGATAAGCGAAGCTTTTTTGCAAATTGTGGTACAAAATTTTGTCAAAAGAGTGAACGTCTGCCGAAATGTTAGAATGTAAACATTTTCCCGATATCATATGCCATTAATAATTACCAAATTTCTACTTTGGCATCAATAAAACTAAAATTGTCTAAAAACAAAGTGTACGTTTTATGCCAATTTACTGCCTAACCTTAAATTTCTCCACCATTTTCTTAAATATAAACAACGTTTATCGAATGAGAATTGTGTTAATCCATTAAAAATCAAAACGGATTTATTTTTCAATAATTAAAATTTCAAAATATTGAAATATTGAAATAATCATGATAGTGAAGAAAATTTATGTGTTCTCTTTTTTTTTTTTATTAAACGTTGTTTAGAAAAATATCTTTAATTTAACAACGCAACAAAAGAGTAAATCAAGCAATAATAGATAAAGTGCTTTCAATTATGGAGCTTTATTTGTACTTAAATGTTTTGCTAAAAAAGAAAATACCCAATGAAGTCTACATAAATACTGAAGTGCACTTCAGCTTAAATATTTGCCAGACACAGATGAACGTAATTGTAATAAGAGCATAGACCAGTGATGGACGAACTTTTTGGGTGGCGGGCCAATAAATTAAAAAAAAAACATAGAGGGTCATTCATTAAAAAATTATGCGACTTTTAACAAATTAAATAGACTCTCGTCTGACAATCGGTTTCTTACTGAATTTTTTCTGCATTTCATTACTGAAAAGGCCTGTTCACATAAATATGAGAAAGCAAACATTGCCTTAATTTTCTGCGCATGATTAATTAGTTTTGGAAATTCATCTTTTGGTAAGGATTTATAGAAATTAAGCTTATTTGTATTTAAAAATAGCTGATTTAAATTGTTATTACATTGCAATTCTATAATTTCCAATTGTAGATCAGATGGAACATTCTCAGGATTAACATTAACAGGTTTTGAAAAAATATCTAAACATGGTTGGATTTTTTTAAAGTCAGCAAATCTGGCCTTAAATTCTGAATACAGTTTTAATAAAGATTGTGAAAAGGCTTTTAACTTCTCTTCACTCACAGGCCTTTAAGAATTAAGTCTTGGAAAATGAGTCAAATCATTTTTTCCCAAACATTTAGAAAATATAAACAATTGAGTTTTAAAAGACCTCAAACTGCCCCAAGTTTCATCTATTAATTGATTTGTTCCCTGTAACTTCTTGTTCAGTTTATTATAGTGCTCGATTAAATCCGTGAAAAAAGCAAACTCGATGCACCAATTCTTATCCTCCAATATTTCCCACTCATCCCAAATTTCAGTTTTGCTTTTTAGAAAAACTTTAATTTCTTCGAGAGACTCCAAACTCTCGAGAAGGCATGCCCCCAACTCAGCCACCTGATCTTTGTGTAATAAAGTACATCTGCAAATTCTGCATCAACTTCCGATAAAAAGCCTTGCAAAAAACATCTTGGTGGATTTTACAATGTAAAAAAATTATTTCGCTTTCAGGATTCTTACTTTCATAAACTCCTGCAAACCCCGTATTTTTTTCCCATCCCCTCTCTAAATTCATTATAAATTATTTTTCCTGTCGTCTCTCCTTTCAAAGATCTCAAACAAGCAAGTTCTTCGGTTATTACAAAGTTTTCATCGACTCCTCTGATAAAAATTAGAAGTTGGACTGTATCACTTCTGTCGACACTCTCGTCCATAGTGACTGAAAAATACTTAAACTTTTTAAGACGTCCATCGAGTTGATTGGTTAAATTAGAAGAAATCGCTTCAATTCTTTTTGTGACCGTTCTACGTGACAGCCCTATAGATATGAAATCTTTTATCTTTTCTGGGCATAATACACATCCTTAATAAATTCTCCTTCAGAAAACGGTTTGTTACTTTTTGCTATTTTATAGGCAACAATGTGACCAGCTAACGTGGAGGATCGCTGTACACTTCTTTGGTTTTTAAAAAACATTTGCTGACGAGATATTTTTTTTCAATTCCTCTGAATGAACTTTCTTGTCTTCTTCTGTCATTTTATAGTACTTCGACCCAAGATGTTTTAAATTAAAGTGCCTAGCGAGATTATAATCTTTTAGTACAGCTACCGGTTCTTGGCAGATAAGACAAAAAGGTTTTTGGTTATATTCCATAAAGAAGTACTTCCATGTCCACTCTTCTTGAAATACTCGACATTCCGAATCAATTTTTCTCTTTCTATTTTCGATTGACATTTATGGGGGTATATATAATACACTTTATTATTTTAATTACACAAATAAAACTGTACGTTGGCAACTTTATAATTTTACTTCACAATTTATTCTTTACATCACGAGATTTACACTTTTACTTATTGCTGATTAATCCATCGCTGGCCCTTTTATATTTGTTGCGCATGTTGTCTCGAATATTCAAGAATCTTCTAGATATCGCGTAAAATAGTTGTTGTTATGTTGTACGTTCAGTTTTCTGTATTAGTTGTTAGTGTTTTATGATGTTTATGTTTCTTCTTGGAATATTGCATCAGAAAGTTGTTGTTCTCTTGTGTGTACAATATTTCCTAGAAAACTACGCAGTTTGTACACAATATAATATGAAAACATCGCATTTTTTTGCTAAAATTGTCAATTTTTATCTTTTTTAAAACATAATTTAAATTTATTTTTTTGGGCATAATTTTTTAATAGGTGATTAATTTTTTTTGAAAAACGCTCGGCGGGCCGGATGTGGCCCGCGGGCCGTAGTTCGCCCATCACTGGCATAGTTAATGGATATTCAAAAAATAGAGCAAAAACCTAAATATTTATGGGCTTGTCAAAAAAGAGAATCATAGCATAAGATCACTACAGGCTGCAGTATCAATGCTCTTAAAATATTGTTACGTTTATATCTTTTATAAACGTTTTCTTGTGAGTTCTTTATTGCAAAATAAATAACACCAGTTTTTAAAATTTTTAAATTTACAACAATTTTATTTACTTTAACTACACAAAGTTGACACTTTAGAACAATTTACTTAAAATGCACGTCTTTACTTTATGAGGTTTAATTTTAAACTGATTCACTATCCACTCAGACGCTGCCCTTTTTATATTTGTCCATTAAAAGTCTAGAAAATTTAAGAATCTTGTACTCCCTTTGTATCACATTTTGTTCGATGTATAGCCGTCTGTATGCCCGTGTGTATTTTTGATTTTATTTTTATGCTGATAAGGTTTCTGTTTGGGATTTATTTCCAAATATTTGTTGTTGTCACGTGTAGATAAGTTTTTTTTTGTTGAAAACTGCGCTGATGGTAAACAGCATACATGTTTGTTGTTGTCTTGCCGTACACACATTTCGTTAATATTTATATTTTTCGCTACTTAATTCTGAATAATTTGTGTGCGAATAAATGAATCACCTAAAGGAAATATTTGTGACCAGTACAAAAAATATAAATTTAAAAAATTTTAAAAATGGAAAAATTTTGAGAAGTGGCTGAATCTACGAATCTTCTCTATATTAACCATTATGATCATACGCAAACATTGAAATGCGTTTTAACCAGCAAAATCGAAAAAACAGTACAAAATGTGATATGTTAGTGTAATATTACAAGTAGGATGATGTATGTGTTAGCACGGATGGGCGAATTTAAGGTTGGCAAATTGTCTGTCAAATGCTTAAATGACATGAATTGAACTGTCTGCTTTTTGACATTAATTAGTAAAAATGTGGAAAATTGTTAGCATGGAACGATACACTTATGAGCAAAGAATTTTGAGTGTGAAAATTTACTATCAAAATGGTTAAAATTTCACTGTATTACTTTGTAAAATTCGAGCAGCTTTTTTTCTGAAACCGCTGAGCATAATTTAACCACATAATTTAACCAAGAATATTACAATATTCTTGGCAATAGACCAAAACAATATGCTCGCCGTGGCCGTAGTGATACAAACATAACATAATGCCCCTGTAAGCTAGTAGATAGTGTACTAGCTTGTCACAATGGGGTTTGTGTGTTCGATTCCCAATGAAGACTTTGGTTTTTTTTCACTACAAAAATAAAAACTGACTGTCAGTGGGGCTGCTTAGCGATGAAGGCATAGTCACTGGTCGCTGTGCTGTCTTATGGGGTAGTTAATTTCCGACTATCCTTCTACTTTCACCACCTCCTCATCTCTTCTCTATCCCTTTCCTAAAGAATGTAGCATTGTACTTAACTAAATAGGCATTGTTGCCTGAACTGCTACTCCTCTTTAAAAAAGAGAACATCTTTTCACAAATGCTGACATAAACACCTGGATTCAAGAAGAATTTCCTGTGGAAAGTAATGAGGAGCAAATGGAATTATCAGACACGGAATCGGAGGATTTATACGATAGTGGCCATGAGGAAAACAAAATTAAAATGGACGATGCTATAACATCGATAAACGTTTGCAAACAATGGGCTTTGGAAAATGATAAGCCGACAACAGCACTATATGAACTGCGCAATTCAGCTGTTATGTTAAAAAATAATTTACCAAAAAAGCAAAATTAATTTACCAAAAGCTCTCAAAGACTTACAAGGAGAACATGCCAATGAGACCAATATCTTCGTCAATGAGTGTACCATGTTACAAAATGGCGAAATACCTGGGGAACATAATTCAACATTTAATCTCACCAGACCTGAACATAAAGAATTCCTTCGAACTAAAGAATAAATCAGAACACATCACACTGGAAGATAACGACATACTAGTCTCCTTTGACGCAATTTCACTGTTCACCAACATACCTACATACTTAGCCATTAGAATAATCATGACACAGTGGGACAAAGTTGTAAAACATACCAACATACCCAAAACCCAATTCCTCAAAATGCTACAATTTTGTTTAAAGGACAATAATTACTTCACATACAATAACAATATTTACACACAAACATTTGGCATGCCAATGGGAAACCCATTAGCACCCTTCATAGCAGACGTTGTATTAGACAACATAATACAACAAACTATTGACAATCTGAAGATTAGAGATATACGAATCAAATTCTTGACAAAATACGTTGATGACATTTTTGCAATTGTTAAAAAACAGGACGTGGACACTATTTTGAGTGAACTATACAACCAACACAACAAACTACAGTTTACTGCAGAAATAGAAACAGATAATAACATTCCTTTCTAAGAATTAAGAATACAAATATCAAAGAACAAATTCCTTTTTGACTGGTACACAAAACCAACATCTTTAGGCCGAATACTCAATCATAATTCATTCCAGCCATACAAAACTAAAATTAACACAGCATATAGCCTAATTAACAAAATAATAGACCTTAGCGATAAAGAATTCTTAGACAATAACATTAATAAATTAGAGGAAATATTACAACAAAACAACTACCCTCTAAGGATGATAAGAAGACTTATAAATAAAAAAAATTGACTCCATCAGAACCACGGGAAACATGAAAAGAACAACAATAGACAATTCCAACAGTGACAAAAAATATATTAGCGTAACTTACGTTGAAAATATTACCGATAACAAATCCCTTAGGAAAATAACGTTACCTTTACACACAAATCTAACAGCACACTAAAACACTTCTTCAAAAACCCCAAGGATAGAATTGAAAAGTGGGACATTTGTAACGTTGTATACGAAATTCCGTGTAAGGGCACAGCTGACCAATAATGTGACCAAGTTTACATCGGACAGACGAAACGATCACTTCAGACAAAAAGAAGAAGAAGAAGAAGAACACTACGGGCATTGCACAACATATGTTAGAACACACACACACACACCTGATTTTGAAAAGACACGAGTAACAGACATAGAGGGTAAACAAAACAGACGCTTAAATATTAGAAAGTCTGAGAATAAGACAAAAAGGTAACAAAACAATGAACACTAAGGAGGACATGGACAAAATTAGCAATAATTACAATTTAATTCTATAATGCTAAGGTTTGTGTATTATTTTTATTAGATATTTAATTAAATATTAATTAACAATTGTACTGATTGATGTTTTTATAATAAATATAAGTTTAAATACGCCCTGAAGAAGCCGGGAAATACCGGCGAAACGTAGGAGAAAGAAGATATGAAAATGTTTTCAATCTTACTTCACTAATCGACCAGTATAGCCAAGTCAGTAGGACAACACAAGAAAGATAAGAAAAACAACCCTGGTCTATCAACTTAATAAATACATTATAGTTGTCTGTGTCAACTACTAAGTAGAAACTATTATTTTAACACAATACGCTATCACAATATTTATTATTTTTCTTCAATTTACAAAAGTTCTCTTATTTTTTCTTATGTGTCTGTTGTGGCGGCTGTGGTTGCGAAAACGACTCTCGGTATTATAATTTGTTTTTTTCTGTCTTCTCTTTTTTTTTTTTGAGTTGCCAGCTTGTTCTGTCTGATTTGACGGTTGAAAAGGGACTGCCACAACATATATCAATGAAAATAAATCTAATTTAAAACAAAATTTTCCAATAAAACTTTGGATTCAGTTATCGCGACAGGTCTGGCTTTTAATTAGTCGCGAAATCAAGCCTGTACTGTATTTTGAAAAAAGAAAAAACAAAACCAAAAATAGTTGCTAAATTTAATTTGTTTTGAATATAAAAAGGTTAATTGCACTCAATTTTTCTATGTTTACGAAATTTATGACATTTGCACATATACAAGAAAACCCCTACACAAACAAAACCAATTTAACTCAATTCATTCTTTCGTTTTCTTCATTGAGGAGGGGTCTTTGAACTTATCAACGACCTATTAAAATTATCATTTATAATTCAACTGCATATACATACATATATACATACATTTGCACGTTCACATCTCAGCATATTTTGCGACACATTTAAAAAAAGTAATTATTTTGATTTACAATTCTAAAGTAAAACGTTTTGATGAAGAAAAAATGTAAATAAAAGCAATTTTTTTAAAATTCTTTTTAAAATTCTATTGAGTTTCATAGTGAGGCTGACTTTCTAAACGTATATTTACAATGCATCAATACAGCATTAAAACCAAGTTGATACATTGTATACTTACTTTTAATACGTTGTATACTAATACTTTGCAACCCTGAAAACCTTTAAGGCGATGTCAGATAAAACTTTGTTGCTTTGCGTGACATTTGAAACTTTAAAGCAAAAGCGTAAATCATGTAGTGTATGTCACAATAAACTTTGAAAACACTCATGAATTTTTTGTTTACGCCCACACACAAATACACAAATAATAAAAGCCAGGTGTTTGTCAAAGCGCGCAAAAAGTTGAATGTTGGTTAACTTTTCGCTTTGTGCTGCGTCAAAAGTGCTTTATGTGGCAACTTTCATTCATTTACGTACATTTTAACTCAAATGTCAAAGCGAAACTCTGACGCAACGCAAAGCAAAAGTTTTATCTGACACGGCCTTTAGGAACATTTATATGCATTGTATTACTATCAGAGATTACTATTATAACTACTTTTCTCTCAGCTTAAGCTTAGTACTCTGTTCTAATTTGCGAAAAGTGTTGAGCAACATTTCATATTTCGCTTGAAAATTTTGACAATATGTTGCCAGCTGATTCTCTCTTTTTATTTAATATTAATGTTGCGCATTACAGCAGACAAGATGAATTAGACCGTGTTGTTGGCAATAAAATTATGATTTATTTTAATTCCGACTTGGCAGCGAAAATTTGCTTTTTTGGAGAAGATTCCTAATTAAAAATAGTTTACGAAATAAAAAAATTATAATTTCACTAAAGAGGCTTTAAAAATAATTAAAATTATCAAAATGCTTTAACAAAAAGAAAACTTTTTTTATTAAGTAACTTTTAATAAGGTGGATACGTAAGTCAATAGATTTTATTGCAAAGAATAATATAAACATATACTATTACAGAAAAACTTTGGCTATTATAAAAAAAAAAATTCATATACTTATTCAGCCTTTTGTTTTGTGTGGCCAGTCTTTAAAAACTCTTATTTTACTATGTAAAAATTGCTATTATGCATTAATATTAAAAATAAGTTGCTTAGTTGCTAACTAGTCTTTGAGCAGAGATCTCATCGTAAAGCATAACAATACTTTTTCATCGTACATTTTCGCCAATCTCATTAAACAATTTTAACTACAAGGAATTAATATAATTGAGGAAAGGCGCGTTGACATTATTTATGTTGTTTTGCCATATCCACTAACGTTGTCATCACATCTGCCACCTTTAAGATACCAGCTCACATTTTATTTCGATATACGTTTTTCGACGAAACTGCTGTGTTTTTCTAAAAAAAATAAAAATCTATAAAACTGTAATGAAAGTTACGTTTTAAATTAGAATAATAAAGACTTACATATAAATAAGTTGTTTTTTTCTCCGGTAGCGTAATAGACAGCATCTCAGAATCAGATAATATATCTTGTGTGGGCTGCCGATCTGGCGTGCTTAAAAGCTGTGAGCAACTGGTTCTACAATCAAAATTTTCATCACTTACGAAAGTTACAATAAGCAACAATAAGTTAGAATAATAACACTTACGTTCTCAATTCCGGCGTCTCAGTGAAGTCCTCAGAAAACTGCCACGGAACCTAAGATTCGTCTGAAGAGAACTGCAAGTCGCATCCACTACCAGATTTTTTTGTTGCTTTTCGTTTTTGGTTGTGATACCGTTTGCTACTCAAAATACTCCTCCAGTTTTGCTTACATGCTTCATCTAATAATAATCAAAAAAGATCATACAAACCTTACAAGGTTTTCCAATCTCTTTAGCAATATATATCCACGATGATTTCGCGGCACTGCGGTTAGAATATATCATTTGGGACTTATCCCAATTAAGATTTCTTTTTTTTTACTGCAGAAATAAGGATACGCTTTTCTGCGCCACTAAATTATATTTTTTCTTTTTCACTTTTTAATAAATTTACGCTTTTTTCCATACTTTTACTTTTTGCCACAGCAAATTTAAAATTAAAAATACAAATACTTAACTGATCAGCTGTTGCTCACAATTTCGTGCGAAAAAAGTGCTGCTCATATTGTTTCGTAGTTAAAAAAAATGTTGCCTGAAACGTTTTTCATTTAGAAAAACATGCTGCCAGAAACATTTCGTGACTTTTTCAAAAATAAACAGAGTACGAGTTTAGCAACATTATTTCTTATTTATTTCCTACGAATTATTTTTATATGGGCTTTGACAGCATTTCGCACGAAATTATGAACAGAGTATCAGGCCTTAGATAAAACAATAATTTTTTTAGGTTTTTATGTCTATTTTAAATAATTTGCAAAAACTAATTCATACAAAAATTAAAACATAAAAAACAAATTTATAAATAAGATCAATTCGTTACAAAATAATTGCACTTAACTTTTTCTTTTTCAAAATTATTTACGAGCCGCTAATAAAGCTTCTCGTAATTTTCTTATTTCTTAAATTTTTCTTTTTCAATTCTTAATTTTTCTAACAGTTTCCTATCAGCTTGACTTTCGTTTGTTAAAAACTAGATAACATCACCTCGAGTGCGTTTTCGTACTGGAGGTGAGCTTTCATCTTGCGTGGAAACTGCTTGGGACGTACATGGCTCGTTGCTATCGCCTTTAAAATTTGCATATGATGTGTCCAAACTCGATTCCATATTGCATTCTGGCACAAATATATCACTGCGGCAACATATACTTCGTCCAGTCTGTCACAAAATTCCCACGTAGTTGATGCTCGACCCGAAGTTTTGTTGCGTTTCTTAATGCGGTTATATGTCACCATAAAATTTAGAAATTTTCTGTAAATTTCGTCCCGTGAAAAAGGGAACGTGCCGTCCAAGGACTTAATATTTTGCAAAACACGTTCCCATAGTAAAACGCGTTTCTTTTTTTTTTTACAAAACTCCTTTTCCATTTCTAATGTGAATATATTAGTAATTTTTTGTAACTATGTGTTCATTTTTTGCTGTCAATAAGTGAATATACAATAGAAATATATTAAATTATAAAAAAATTCGTTTAATTATCTTCTTGCGTCGTTATTGTATTGCGTGTTTATTTGTATGTATTTATTTTGCATCTAAATTTTTTTGGATGCTTTTCTTGCTTTTTCTTGCGTATTAAATACAATAGTGTTGCAAATAGGAACAAAATACATTAGCGGTACTCAAAAATGGGTGCGATTTTGTATTGCAACTGTTTGCTTTTGCTACGTTTTTGTCATCATTTGTGAGCGTCGTTTTACAATTTTTTGCAACACTTATTGTATTTTAAGTAACAACTGATTGTCATTATTTATTTTAAAAAATATTTTTTATTTTCAAAATGCCGCGAAAGACATTAAAAGAAAGTATTGTTGAAACAATAATAGAAGATGCCGTTCAAGAATCAATTTTTCTGATTTCGAGTTCCTCGTTTGTTTTTTTTTTTTTCTTCTAAAGCCAATCTTTTTCCACTTATAGCAACTTCTTCGTCGTGTCTTTCTTTTTCCCATTCGAATTTCATTTTGAATAAAGCCGTTCTTTCGATTTGAAAGGTAGCTAGGTACGCTGAAGATGATTTTGGCACTGATTTTTTAATTTTTTCTGAAAATTCTTTGGCTTTTTTTGAACCTTCTTTATCTGTACTTGTTATGTTTGCACTACCTCCAGGTGAATCTTCTATTGCACTTTCAAAATCAATCTCAGTCTGACAACACAAATTTTCTTCCACACCTAAAACACCTGACGTCTCTGTACTGTTTAACTCCATTTGTGTGAGCTCTCCAGCATTCAAAATTCCATATGCCAACTGGTTGTAGATCGGACACATTTTCAAAACTTTTGCTAAAAGAAATAAAATGTTATAAAAAACTATTACTTATTATTTTGTCGCATTTAACAAACACACTAAAATTACCTTCTCCGCTTTCTATTCCTGTGTCGCCGTCTAGTAAGCCTGCTTCAGTTGAATTACGCCAGTCTTGAGCCTTTTTGTAAGTACTTTTGAGGTATCTTACTTTCCATCTTATAAGGTCCAAGCTGGCGTCAATATTACATTTTTCAATTAATTTTTTGTAAAATATTTGTGCAGTTGGTACCTAAATGCGTAAAGTTTAAAAATATTATATTAATTTTTTTTTACACATACATATGTACCTCTATGTTTTCGACATCTTCCAAATAATTTAGAATGGACTTTATTTCTTCAGGTGTGCATTTCTTGTTTGTTTTTTCTTTTTTTAATTCTTTCATGTTTAAATTAATTTTTCCATCTTGTTTATTTATATTGTCAGCTGTAGATGTTAGTGGTGCCAATCTTGTTATTTTTTTAATTTAATAGGGCGATTTTATTAGTAAAAACACCAGTAAATTTAAATTGGCATCACTTATTATAATATTGCAACACAAAATACGAAAAAAGCTATACCATTTTTAGTCTAGCAAAAACGCAATGGTGTAGCAAGTGCAAGTCTGTGTATTTTGTTGTTGGTGTGCAATAAAAACGCAACGACATTTTGCACTTGCTATGTTGCAATACCACTTGAAATCATTTTTGAGTACCGCTATTGTCATAATGTACACGGTTGCATTTACGAACATAATGCAATGTATTACTACAAAGCAACATGCGTTTAGGAAGTCAGCCTGAGTTTTAAAGCTAAATGTAAAATTGCGCTATTTCACTATAGTAAATTCTTAAATTTCTTCAAAACGTTGCGTTTACCAAGCTAGTGTGCAAAATTCATTCCAAAATCTTTTCAAGAAACATGTATTGCACAAACTAGTTTCACGCAATCAAATTGCTAAAACAGAAAATGTTGAAAAAAGGCGATAAAATAATGGAGAAGAGGTACTTGAGGACATTTTAAGAAGATTGAACAGGGTTATTAAAGTAGCAAGCAGGGAAAGTAGGAATACCTGCTATGTTCAAAGATTAAGCAAGGCTGGAAATGATCATCAACACTACGCTTGGCCGATTAAGTAGTAATGAGCTAAATCTGATTAATCATCAAGGACTAAGAGTAGATTCAGCTTTAGCTAAAGCTAATTATTTTAATAATTATTTTATAAAATCTGTTGACAATCTTAAGGAAAGAATTGAAGTGAGGCAAAATGAAACATTTATTTGATTAGAAACTATAATTAGTATGCCTTGCCGTTTTTAATTGGGCAAAGTAAGTATAAATGATATAATTTTCTTTATTGCTAATTTAAAGGAAACCAAAAGTCCTGGTTGTGGTAATATATCACCTAAGTTCATTAAGGAATGTGAATATGAAATCGTGCCAATATTAGCTGAAATCTTCAATAAAATGTTAGAAACCTCTATTTAAAGGAAACAAATACAAAAGACAATTCCAATACCAAAAGATGTTAATACCTTTTCAGTAGAGAAATATCGGCCAATTGCTGGACTTTCTGCTATTGATAAAATATTTGAGAAAATTATATATGATAAGCTTTTATCTTATGGTGGAGGAGAACAACTTATTATATGAATTTCAGTTTGGTTTTAGAAAAGGATGTGGTTCTGAGTATGCAGTGTTAAATGTAGTGAGATACATTTGTAATGGCCTAGATGTATGCTTTAGCGGAGTAGCTGGCATCTTTTTGGGTTTTTCGAAAGCATTTGATCTTGTGGATCATAATATTTTATGGTATTAAGAATAGAGAATTGATGCTATTTAAAAGTCGTGTCGAAAATTAGGCGGTTTTTTAAATGGTACCACGGTTGTCGAAAACGACAAATATACAACTCTGTTGGGAAATCTATTAAAATTACCGTACTACGAACGCCGTTTTTGATTGTCAAATTGTTACAAAACTGTCTTTATTAATTTTGATCACGACAGCTTTAAACAAATTATTATAATGGCTGAAAAGAAAACGTAAGTTTTAGAATTTATAAAATCAATTAAAAATGTTTGTTTAACAAATTTAAACAAATTTTAGTATGAAAATTACTACCCGAAAACAGTTCGACAAATTAGTCGAATTTATGGAGAAAACGCCACATTTGGCTAAAGCATTTAACAAAGGGCTGAGTAAAATAAATGTTAAAGAGGAGTGGAACAAAATTGGAAATAATTTAAATAAACTGGGACTTCCTGTTCAAAATGGTAAGGGTTGGATGAAAGTGTGGGGCGATTATAAATTTAAATTAAAAAAAAAAAAACTTATCCACAATATAAGTGAATGTCGTGCGATCGGAGGAGGTTTGTTTAAGCAGTTTATTTTAACTCCAACTGAGAAAGCTGCTTCAAACTTACTGCAGTTATCCTCAATAATTAATAAAAATTGAACATTCGGAATCAAACGAAAAACAAATGATGGAATAGATATTAACAAAAGAAATAGTATTGAAAATGAAACCGAGCAGATTGAAGAAGATCCTGCAAGTGAAAAAAGTGCAGATGAAGATATAGAACTAGAAGCTCCTGCACCCATTAGAAGAAAAACAAAAAAAAAAAAAAAAACAGAAAAAAACGAACTTATTGTCAAGCAACTTAAACTCCAAACGGAATTATACACTGAAAAGTGAAACAGTCCTTAGCTGAAAGAAATCATCTTCTCTCTGAAGAGATAAAAATACAAAAGGAAATAGAACGATATACCCGTAAGACTTTCAAGTTGAAGGAAGAAAAATTAATGCAACATAGAAAATCTGTTATTAAACTGAGAGAAATCGAAGTAGAAATAAAAAAAAGAAAAATTGAATTGGAAGAACTTCGAAGTGGTTTTTAAAATGTGATTTTATTTTTACTTTTTTTAGTTATAGTATATTTAATTTTTTTTTTTTTATAACCTGAATGAAGAATACAAATTTATTAATTTATTAATGCCTCCATTATTTTTATTCGTATACTTGAAGCCGTCAAATTTTCATTTGCTTCATTAATAGGTACTTCCAAGATCTCATTTTCTAAATCAACTTCAGGCATTTCAACATTATACTTTATACATATATTGTGCAAAGCTGCACAAACCGCTGTAATTTTTCCAGCAAATTCTGGAGAGTAATGCAATTGTCTAGCGTCTAATAAGCACCGGAATCTGTTTTTTAGGACTCCAATGGTTCTTTCAACTATATTTCTAGCTTTTGAATGTATTTGGTTAAAGCGACTCTCTGGACTTCCTTCAGCGGCAGATCGAAAAGGTGTAATTAAATATGGTTCTAAAGGATAACCAGCATCTCCTTAAAAAAATAAATCAAATATTAAATTCACACGTATATGAAACATTCAATTTACCTAGCAACCATGTATTTTTTTCACCATTTTCATAATTATCTCGCAATAGTTGCTTGAGGTCACTTACATTCCAAACCAAAGAATCATGACATGATCCAGGATTATGAGAAGAAATAAAATAAATTCTTAGTTTATGATCACATACCTATTGAACGATATTTTTTAGTATAGAATTTAACTATTTAAAATTTTTAAACTTACCACAGTTGCATTAAGGCTATAAAAACCTTTCCTGTTGTAATATTTAAATCGTTCTCCGGTTGATGGTGCTAAAATTTTAATATGGGTGCCATCAACACAGCCTATTACTCCAGGAAATCCAGTTTGTTGATAAAAATGTTCCTTTATTTCATCCTTTTCGTTATCATCCATTTCAAAAGATATAATTCTGGGACAAATCTCATTGTACATTACTTCAATGCACTCCTTAAACACCTTGCTAACAGATGATTGCGATAAGCTAATATTGAAATCGTTGCCGGCTCCCTTCTGGTAACTGCCCTCAGCAAGAATTCTCATAGTGGCTGCAAGCTTCAATACGTTTGGCACACAGCTTGTTTTTATTGGTTTTTTGAAATATGGTTCAATTTGTACCAGAACATAGTTAAAAGCATCTTTCGTGAGTCTAAAATAGCTTACAAATCTACAAAAATTATTTATTATAACTCACTTATAAAATACATCAAACTCACTTATTGTTTGGCAGCGAAAATATATTTGATTGCTGTCGTAACTGCTTTCTAATTGTTATCAGTACATTTGTACTGCATTCATCCTCCTCATCAGATGATGCAAATAAAGATACACTCAACATTTTTGTAATTGTATTATAAATTTTCTAAATATGTAATTTATTTGTTTAAAGTATTTTTCTAATATCAGCTGATTTTGTTGACATATTTTAACAGAGTGACGCATAAATTCTTAAAATTAAACAACACTCTGTTATATTTATTCTTTTACAAAAACTTGACTGTCGTTTTTTTTACATAGTACCAAAAAATATTAAAAACGCCTACGACCACGACTGCTGTCCTATTACGACTACGACAACCGTAATCAGGCTAAATATATATGTTCAAATTAAAGAAAGCTGTAGTTCCTTAGGTCCCGTAAACTATGGAGTCCCACAGGGTAGTGGATTAGGTCCATTGTTTTTTTCAATATATCTAAACGATATTAAAAAATCTTAATTTAACTGGCAAAATTTTTATGTTTGCCAGTTATGTTTGTTTTATATTTTATCCCCACAAGGATGATTTAGTATTGCTAACACATATAGAAAGTGATGTTGCTTTGATTTCTGAGTTTGCTGGTTTCAATCGACTTGTACTTAATCCTGACAAAACAAAATTATTACGTTTTAGACCTAACCCTTCTCGTTATAACAACTTTGTTGTTCATATTGATGGGGAGCGTTTAAAGGAAACAAATGCAATTAAATTTTTTGGAGTCACATTGCAAAGTAATCTTGCGTGCGATTTACACATAACTGAACTTAACAAGAAAATTGCTCAAGGAGTTGGCATATTATATAAGTTCAAAAACAAATTTAATATACGTATTAAGCTGATGATTTATCAAGCTTTATCACATTTAGGCTATATGAGCGTTCTGTATGCTTACAATAAGAATAGTAATATTGTGTTCAGACATACACAATAATTGAAATTATCGCAATAAACGCCATTATTGAGCTCAATATTCCATACGAAACTAGACACCAAATATTGTTCAATAAGTACGAAATTGTTATAAATATTGAGTAAACCTTGATATGCAACAGTGTTAAGAGGTGTGTTCAGTGAGAAAAAATTATCTGCCATTTACATTGACATATGCCATTCTTAAACTCTGGAGAATTTGCAAATTTTTCTTTTTTTTATTTTTAAGTACCGCCAACTTTGAATTAAAACACGATCACACTAACCGTAAAAATTCAGCATTTTTATTATACAACAGTAATTGCTTTTTAATAAATGAATTTATTTCCATTTTTATAAAATAAAATTTATCACTGAAATCAAAACAAAATTTTTTTCCAGCTGTCAAATGTTTATTGAGTTTGCTAAATTTAGTATGTCTGAACACTAAAATAATATTGCCAATAAACCGAATATTGAGTCAATTAAAAATGTATGTCTGAACCTGCTACAATGTAATCTCTTCAACGCATGCAAAATACAGCATTAAAAATAATTTATAAGTTACCAATGTGTAACCCAACAGTATCTCTGTATAGAGATATTTGTCAAACAATTTTGCCAATTTATGGACTGCATGAATATCAAGTTTTGAAATATGTACTTAAATCTTTGCACATTTGGCCATCGTACTGCATCTTTTGTTCAAAATCAATCACATTCCAATTTGGGAAACGCAAATAAATTGAAAATTCCAAAGATGTAGACTTGAAAGGGTAGGCTCAATAATGCCTACACGGTGCTGAGGCAGTTACAGATATTATCCTACGAGGGCTGCTATATTCGTCGTATCTATGATTTTTATTTTTTTTAGCATTTTTAGAACTATACTATTATAGCTGCTTGAATACTCACTCTATCCACTTTAATTCCGAATTAATTTTTGAATAGTACAAACATTTTTCATTTGCTTTTTCTCTTTTATTTCTTTCTTCTGTTATTTTGTTGACTATGTGGTATTTGTTGTAAGTCAAAGTCTCAGTAGTGTTTATGTTTTATAAATACATCGCCATTTGTTTATGATTTGCAAGCAATTATCTTAAATTTCTTTCTTGACATCTTAAATTGCAAAGGCAGCATTCAAAAGCCACTTCCTAGTAAAATAAATATAACTTGGTTTATAAGTACAACTTGTTTTTTCCTCAAGCACATATAACAATCGACTCTGATTGATACATGAACTGAAAAGACATATCAATTGAGCTAAATACTGATGAACTGAACTAAAGACATGAATTGAATTAATTTAAAAGAATGAAATTGAACTCATAAACTGAAATGAATTACAATAATGAGGTGAAATGACCTAATGAACTTTAGTCAGGCCATTGTAGTTAAAAAGCTCACTTAGTCCAGTCAATGGAATAAAACTAATCTCTCATAAGTCACCTTCTCACAAATTGAGCTACAGTGCAGCGCCCCAGGCTTTTCTTCATAATTCGATCCCTAACTCACCTACACACACACAGTATCGGGTAAAACCTAACCACCAACAGCTACTTTTCAATAAACTTTTAATAACCCTAAATTAAATTGTAATAGAGATGATAGTATTTTATTTATTAAACAAATGCTCAAATTAACAAAAACATTGATTCTTCATTTAGCAACATTTAAAATCAAGGAAAATTAGTAAAACGCATTATTTGAAGGGAATAAAAATATAGATTATAGTCAATACTATAGGGTCCGCCATCTAACGTTTTTTTTTTAACTGATGCTTATTTCGTGAATGGTAACACTTAGCTCATGCTTGATTTGACAGATAATTAGTTTTATCCTTCTACTGAACGAATATGGTTGTGTATACGCTTGAACAACGCTTCGCTTAGTGAGCCTGCGATCGACTTACAGAAGTTGCCGATTTTGCAAAATAAATCATCTTTTCAGATGAAGCTCATTTTGATCTTGGCGGGTATGTAAACAAGCAAAATTGTCGCATTTGGCGCAGAGAAAACCCGCATACATTGAAAAGCCGATGCGCCCAAAACGAGTCACTGTTTGGTGCGGATAATTAGTTTTATCCTTCCGCTGAACGAATATGGTTGATTATATATACGCTTGAACAACGCTGGGAACTATTGTGACATTACTTCGAAAATCATGGTAATGTTGCAGAATGTGTGCCAAAATGGCGTACGGATTTTGGAAGAAGAGAAGCACCGTCAGCTCCGTATGTTAGTTATCTTGTGAAAAAATGAAAGAAACTGGCATCCTCATCGATAAACGAAAGCAGCGCGAAAAGCCAAAAAGAGTGCGTACACCCGAGAATATTGCTGCTGTGGCAGAAAGGGTGCATGAAGCGCCATCAACATCAATTCACCGTCGTTCTCAACAATTGAACATTTCAGAGACATCATTGAGACCATAAAGACTTTGGTGTGACGCCATACAAAGTCCAATTGGTTCAGGAGTTGAAGCCAAGTGACTATCCAATGCTTTTTCGCTTCGCTAAGTGGGTCTGCAATCGCATAAAGAAGATGCCGATTTTGCAAAATAAATAATTTTTTCAGTTGAAGCTCATTTTGATCTTAACGGGTATGTAAACAAGCAAAATTGTCGCATTTGACGCACAGAAAACCCGCACGCATACATTGAAAAGCCGACGCACCCAAAACGGTTACTGTTTGGTGTAGACCCCCCGGGGGCACATATATGGTCTTCATGGAGAGCTACTATGTAGACCTGTGCAATTGGGGGTAAAAGGGAGCCCAGTCCCCTGAAGTCAGCAGGGGTACAACTGGAAACTCCACTTTATTTCCACGGGAATCAGTAAGCCGCAGAGTTTGTTATTTGTCTCTTTAGACATTTAACTATTTTCTGACTGATTATTGAGGTTGGCCCCTATATGGGAGTATCGTGGTGGTTGTTGTTTCGCGGCCCCATATCAGTCTATGGTTCTATGGTGGCCGGGTTCATTTCACCTTTAATAACACCTACCTGGTGAAATGTTCCCAAATCCAGTAAGCATGCTAGACATGTGTTCTGAACAGGAGTTCGAAAGTCTCTTAAGCAAGGAGTGGTGATTTGCAGCCCTGCTCTGGAATCATCGAAGTTGCAACTAGAAAGTTCTGTCGCATAGAATTATAGCTTCTGCTTCCTAGGACGAGCATGACGTTCCAAATTATGCAGTGGTTTGATCCACCATCTGATCAAGGCTTCATGGCCAGGCGCAGATGTAAATCTAATCACACAGTTACTGTTTGGTGTAGATTTTGTTGCAGAGGCATAATTGGGCCATTTTTCTTCGAAAATTAACAAGCAGTGGCCGTTACAGTTAATGGTAATCGTTATCAGGTCATGTTGAATGAATTTTTGTTCACAAAAGTTGAAGGGGAGGATATTTGCAACATTTGGTTTCAACAGGACGGCGCTACGTGCCACACATCCGAAGCTACACTCTATTTTTAAAAATCACATTATCAGCCGCAGAGCTGATGTCATTTGGCCACCTCGCAGCTGCGATTTGGCACCGTTGGGCTATTATTTGTGGGGTACCGTCAAAGATAAGTGCTACGCCGACAAGCCAGAGACAATTGACGCCTTTGGTTTCAACAGGACGGCGCTGCGTGCCACACAGCCGAAGCTGTGTAGTTTTGTTTATAGCATTTAAAAAAAAAGAGTTATTTGGCGGCCCTATATAAAAAAATAGACACAATATTTTGTGGCGTCACCATTATTTTTGAAAACTACCGTATATCTTCAGATAATACGTCTGAAGAAATTATATCGCGGCAGTTTCCGCGTTTTTGAAGAGTTCATCCTTATTTCTGCGGTATATCCCGGTGTATTTTTCCATCTAAAATTTCTTATAGACTTTCTGTGGGATTAAGTGTGTTCAAGATCGTTATCCTGCTAGTACCTCCACTTCCCCCCGGGGGCACATTATCGGTCTTTGTGGAGAGTAACTATTTAGACCTGTGCAACTGGGGAAAAAGGGAGCCCAGTCCCCTGAAGTCAGCAGGGGTACAACTGGAAACTCCACTTTATTTCCACGGGAATCAGTAAGCCCCAGAATTCCATTATTTGTCTCTTTAGACATTTAACTGTTCTCTGGCTGATTATTGAGATTGGCCCCTATGTGGGAGTATCGTGGTGGTTGTGGTTTCGCGGCCCCATAACAGGCAGGTCAGTTTTTATATGGTGGCCGGGTTTATTTCACCTTTAATAACACCTACCTGGTGAAATATTCCCAGATCCAGTGAGCATGCTAGACATGTGTTCTGGACAGGAGTTGGATAGTCTGCAACTCTTCAGCAAGGAGTGATGATTTGCAGACCTGCTCTGGAATCATTAAAGTTGCAACTGGGAAAGACCTGTTGCTAGAATTAGTCTTCGGCTTCCTAGGACGAGCATGACATCCCTATTTATGCATAGTGGTTCGACCACCATCTGATTAGGGCTCCATAGCCAGACTTATCACGTAGTACCTCCACTTAAAGAGGCATTTGCCCCTCTGCTTTTGTAAGCATGACATTTTGAAGGATGTCTTTATAACTGAAACATTCCATTATTCAATTTATTCAATGAATTGTGTCTGTCATAGCCTCTCCAGACCGACACACTAACTCTGCCATGGTTCACCAGTAGCTTTCTTTTGTATGACGCAGCTTGTACGTTGTTCTTTGGCTTTTCTAATCCATCGGAATCCTGCAAATTAAACTTCGACTTATCAAAAAAACTATAGTTTTTCATTGTGTGGTGGTGGTTCAAATTATGTGTCCTTTGCGAATTCAATTCTAGCCGGTCTATTTTTACCTGAAATAAAGGACTTGTTTGAACTTTTATAATATTTAAAGCCACTTTCTGCAGGCCGGCCATCTTTGAATGGTTATTGAAGTGATTTGTGATAAAGATATGAATAGAACCTTCTTATCAACGATAATTGTTGTTTTTTATTTTTTTTGTTGTTTTTTTTTTAGAACAAAAGAAATTGCATCGAGAATTTGCGTGCTATAGCTTTGTCGTTGGGTTTCTAAAGTTAGAACTAACAAATAAACATTTTTTAATGTTGTTACGTTTATACCTTTTATAAACATTTTGCTGTGAGTTCTTTATTGCAAAATAAATAACACCAGATTTTAAAGTTTTTAAATTAATTATAAGTTTATTTACTTTAACTACACACAAAGTTGACACTAGAGAACAATTTAGTTTACTTCACGAGGTTTACTATTTCAACTAACTAATATCCATACAGATGCTGCATTTTATATTTGTCCCCTAGAGGTTTAGAAAAATAAAGAAACTTCTACTCCCTTTGTATCACATTTTGTTGTTATGTTATGTATGTCTGTGTGTATTTTTGTTTTTATGCTGATGAAGTTTCTTCCTGGAATTTATTTTAAGATAGTTTTTGTTATCTTGTGTACTTCTTAGAAAACTATGCAGTTAGTAAACATCATACCCGATTGTCGTGTTGTTGCATGTATAAAATTTCTACACAGTTTTACAGGCTAGTAGGTAGTGTACTATCTTGTCAGTATGGGGGTTGTGGGTGCGATTCCCAACGATGGCCTTGGTTTTTTTCACTACAAAAATTAAAATTGACTGTCGATGAAGGCATAGTCACTGGTCGCTGTGCTGTATTTTACGGCAGTTAATTTCCGACTATCCTTGTTCTTTCACCATCTGTTTCATCTCTTCTCTATCCTTTTCCTAAAGAATGTAGTACGGTATTTAACCAAATAGGTATTGTTGCCCGAAGTGCTACTTCTCTTAAAAAAAAAAAAAACTGAAAAGTTGTTGTCTTGCGTGCATAAGTTTTCTTAGTAAACTACGCGGTTAGTAATTAGTATACCTAATTGTTATTGTTTTGCTGGTATAAAATTTCTACGCAGCTTGTAACTAGAAAGTTGTTGTTGTTATCTTGCGTGTATTAGTTTTCTTAGCATCCTAGACTGTGTATATATATTGAGCGGGTTAGGAAGTAAATTATCTGTCCATTAGGAAGTAGTTGAGCTGTCGTCTTTTGACATTATTAAGTAAAAAAAGCTGGAAATTTTTAAGCGTGGAAAACTCTAATCCTGAGAATTATAATGATGAAAATTATACTGTCAATACTTTGTAAAATTCGAGCAGCTTTTCCTTTTTCGTATGCAGGCTCCTACAGAAACTGCTGTGCGTAATTTAATCGCTAAGTTTAAGCCTCGTGGTATTGTTGTTAACAATTAATTGAAACAATACGTTCGCAGCAATTGGGCTTTACTAGAGATACTAAAGTTCACACTCGTTCTAGATTTAAAGTCATGCTTGGGTCGAACGTAATTTTTCGATGTCCATCGGCAGCTTAGTTGTTTTGATTTAACACCACAATCTGGAATATTTTCTTTGAGACCATTTGAAAATTCGGGTTTTCGTGTACAATCCACAAACAACTGACGCTCTGAAAGATGAAATTTTACTTCAGGCAACAATGCCTATTTAGTCAAGTACCGTGCTACATTCTTTCGGAAAGGGATAGAGAAGAGATGCGGCAGGTGGTGAAAGTAGAGGGATAGTTACGGAAATTAACTGTCGTATAAGACAGCTCTGTGACCAGCGCCATGCCTTCGTCACTGAGCAGCCCCAACGACAGTCAATTTTTATTTGTAGTGAAAAAACCAAGGCCTTTGTTGGGAATCGAACCCACAACGCCCAGTCGTGTAAGCTAGCACACTATCTACTAGCCTATAGCCAATAGCCCCTGTAGCTTAAAAACATTTTTTAAAGAGTATACAAATACAAATGTGAACATACTCGTATTATTTAGCTTGTCTTACATCATACGAGCAATATCTTTTAATTTAATATAAATTGTATAAAAATAAAGCAAATAATATTAATTTCTTATTAAAACTTTCAGTTGACCATGGCAGACGATCATACAACTTGTCGACCGGTACCGGCACCAAGACGTCTTTATCCCGAAATTAAAAAATCAGAATATGAAAACGTCAAAGTGGAGTTAATTAATAAAAATCTCAATATTAATTCCGAGAATATACAAAATAACGCGAATAGCAATGAAAAAGTGCCAAATAATAAAATTTTTTTACTTTATCCCAATTTAAACGAAGACGTAGAGAGATTGTCCACAAATTCATTAGCTACACAAAAATCAATATTAACCGAAACAAATGATTTATATGGACCCGATGCAAATGAAAATTTGGCAGTATATAGTACACCGAGGCCAGCACCGCGACCACGTAAACCGCAAAACACCGACGTACAAGATTACGAAAATACAATTATAACACCAAAGCCATTGGTGACATCGCAAGAACACGAATTACCCACAGGAGCTGTAAGTAAAACAATTCGCAAAGCTCCCGAATTACCACCAAAAACTTTTTTAAATTTTGAACGTGATAATGAGCGGCGACGCAGTAATTATTCCATTTCAAGTGAATTTTCCACCACTAGCAGTAATCATAACACCACTTTATCCGTTGATATAAAAGATACTAACTTTAAACGGGATCAATTGAATAAATCATACTCTAGTTATAAATCATCAAGCTCATCATTAGCCGATTCAATGGAGAGTTCAGAAAATTTGAAATATAAATCGCCATCACCTGGGTATGTAATAGGGCACAACAGTACAGAAAATAATCACGATGAGGATATTGATGATGATATTTTAAAGTATCAAACGTTACTTGATAAACAGAATCTCACAACAACTATTGACAAGTAATATATAACCTTTTGTTATCTTTTCTTAAATGTTCTTAAATTTTCTTTCTTTTGTTTTTGTTTTTGTTTTTATTAATTGGCATGCAAATCTGGAAACTTAGATCATTTTGGCCTACGTATAATTTTTATGTAATTTAATATGAGTTGTAATATTTCACTAACTTTATAATGTTCTAAAAACAAAGTTGTTCCAAGTTTTATGGGAAATATGTATTTTTATAAGTTATATGGAGCCATAGTATGGTTATAGGCCCAACTATAAAATGCAAAAAAATTGGCTTTATGTAAAAAATCGCACGAAAAATCTGTCAAATACTTAAGCAAATCATTGAAAACTTTTAGGTGGCTATAATGTACTTACATGAATATAGAAATTATTACGCACAGTTGCACATTTATTGTATTCGTACTTTTGCAAAACAATTATATCATTCGAAATAAATGCAATTTATTAGCAAAAAGGCTTTTAATAATCATATTTTGTATACTTAATACTATCCCTATACAAATTTATAATTTTTTGTTAATACATTTAAGAAAATTACGAAAGAAAAACTACACATATATCGCTGTATGTAGTATTTGGGCCAAAAGTACTAAAAAAATGCAACTGTGTGCATCATTGAATTTATAAACAATACAAAATTAAATTTTATTGCAAATTGTGTGTTTAAAAAAATGGTCAAGAAAATAAAATGTTTAAAGGCCCTCGTTACTTTGAATTGCCGTTATAATAAAACGCGTCTCTTTTGTCATATCAGCTATTTTTTCTTTGTACATTTTTTATTAAATTCAGATAAATTATTTTCTGCCCTACATTGGAATGGAAAATGGTACGTAATCGAAAAATTGGTACCCTCTATTGCGTTTTCATATTTCCTTTCGCATCTAACTTTCGCAAATGTGGCACCACCGCACTCTGTAATACGAAAGCTTACGTCAAAATCGTTCGTTAAGCGCAAATATCTTGCGCTAACAAAACAGCAAACGCAACGAATCATGAATGTCATATATACATATATGTATATATATTTATTTTTTTAAAAAGTTTTTATAACTAAAAGTGTTTTTAAAATCAAATTGTTTCTAATATTATTTCTTATGCCCTTAGCAATAGTTGTATGGTCACCATTCGTATTGTTATCAACAAAGATCTCTATTTCATTTACACTTTCTGCCTCAGCAATCTCGTGTGTTGGCAATTGTACATTGAAATGAACACAAATATTGTGCAGGGCAGAGCATATGTTCATTATTTGGACAACCCTTTCTGGTGCGCAACTCTCTGGCAACGAAATCTAGCTTTCAAAACACCAAAAATTCTCTCAATTATAGCCCTTCCTTTACAAAATTGCGTATTATAAAATACCTCGGATGAGTTTTGCGTTGCATTTCTGTAAGGAGTAAGCAGCTAAGGCTCTAAGGGGTATCCCGAATCGTCTTTTAGAATATTTAAAAAAAAATAAGAAAAGTTCTGCTTCAAATATTTTACATTAATTACCTATCAGCCAAAATCCTTTTTTCTTTGTATGTGCTTGGGACAGAGTATACGCTCAATCACCGAGCAAACTTCTTGTAAGCAACGAGACATACATTGCTGCGATAATCCTAACCTTGCCCAGCAATTTCAAAGCAGCGGCCACTTTTATTAAGGTTGGAATTGCTGTGGACCTCTTTGGAATGCTAAGGTCGTGTTTAATAGCGTTTAATACACACATGAACGCATCTTTGTTCAGGCGAAAATTTTGTATGAAGCTATAGAAATGGAATGTTTGAAAACTTTTTCCACATGATACCTTTTGTAATTTTCTTACCTGTGGTTATTAAGGGAGAATATATCTGACTTATCTCCTTGTAACACGTTCAGCATGTTCATGTGCATCTTCCATCCATAACGCCACCGAATCCATCACTATATTATTTTAAATAGCACACAATGATCGACAAATTTGTTTAAATGTTTTCGTTTTCAAATTTTGACATTTCATTTTGTCCATCTTCGCTATTGTTTACTTTGTTGTGCCAGTGTTGCTTCTTTTTCAAATTACTTTGCGATGCGTTTGCCTAAACATTACGGAGTACCAAATTGTACTCTTATCGCATTTACCTTTCACATCGAACTTGCTTTCGCATCGCAATAGAGAGTAACCCCCCTGTTTCTGTACGGAATGTGCGACCAGTTTCGTACTTTGTTTAAGCAATTGATATTTGATGAAACTTGACGAAAAGTTTTGTTAAGTACATTATAGTTTGCCACATATGATTATTAGGTATTTGCACAGTTGCTTAAGTTAGCTTAAGCCAGGTTATGCATATTATAGTTGGGCCTTATATCTGGCAGTTTTGCATGAGCATTAAAAAATGTAGTTTGTCTCTCGGTGTAGTTTTATTAAAGAAATATTTCTAATTTTTTTTTTTTTTAATTGTATTTTTCAATTTTTACACGAATGTCGTAAGAACTGTTTGTGTCTTTGATAGATTAAAGAAAATGTGCATGTTACTAAATTGTGGACAAATTTGCGGTTAGGAAATAAATTGTCTGTTAAATGATTAAATGTTAAGAACAAAGCTGTCATCTTTTCACATTTATTTAGTAAAACGTTGGGGAATGTTAAGCATGAAACGCTTAACTCTTGAGTAAAGAATTTTAATCAAAATGTTCAATATTTCACTGTATCACTTTTTAAAAATTACGAAAGACTTTTCCTAGTAATCAGGCTTTTCATGTAACCCCTATGCGTAATTTATTCGCTAAATTCGAGGTTCACGGTAATGCTAGTGACAATAGGTTAAAACAATATACTTGTAGTATCCGTAGTGATATAAACATAGCAGCTGTACAGCAAAATGTTCAAAAGAAATGTTGGAACATTAACTCGTCAATGTTTGCAACAATTGGCCATCACTAGAAGCTCTTTGCGCAATATTTTGCATAAAGATAGCCATCTTCACGCTTATAAAGTGTAAATCATTTAAAAATTTAAGTCGAACGATCATTGTTTGCGTCGAAAGTTTATGATTGGTTGTTTGAAAAGCTGAACGGAAACAATGCATTTTTCAACAGTCATCCTTATCGACGAGTTGTCATAAAAATCCACAAACTGTCCTCGACAAACCACTACATTCAAAGAAAGTTATTTACCGTATGATGCGGTTTGTGGTAGGGCAGCATCATTGGCTCGTATTTTTTTCGAAAATGAAACGCCGTCACCGTGAACTCTCTGCACTATCAAACCATGTTAACCAATTTGTTGTGGCCACAGTTGGCTAATGTCGACATCAGTCACCTCTGGCTTTAGCAATACAGCATCATAAGCCATACAGCCCCCCGAACAATTTAGTTATGGCATGAGAAATTTGCCGGTCGTGTAATTTCTTGATTTGATAATGTTATTTGCCCGCCTTGAAAAATGAAATTCAGCGTTGTATTAACCAGATAAGCGAAGCTTCCATACAAAATGCGCTTAAAAATTTTGTGAATAGAACGACATTCTAGAGGTAGACAGTTGCCCGACATCATATTCCAAGCTTAATTTCCATAATTCTACTTTACATCCGTGTTAATAAAATTAATGTTGTAAAAAAACAGTATGTGTTTTAGAGCCAATTTATTTCCTAACCTCGGCTCATTAGTTTGGATATATTTATGTATTCATTTAGTTAGTTAGCATCTTATGCTAAAATATAATAGACATGATTTCTTGTTTATTTTAAAAACAAATCAACTCTTTTTAACTCATTGTAGTTACAGAGATATACACATTTGAAATATATATATATATATATATATATATATATATATATATATATGTATATATATATGTTTTTCAATATCTTAGTTGTGTTTGTTAACTGGGTTATAATTTGTTAATTTAAAGTTTTGCTTCAAATATAATCAAAACGAAGCTTTATTTATAAAAAGAAATAAGTTGTTTGTTGTCATTCTTTTCTGTCTTTTCTGGCTGTTTGTTCGATAAGAACGGCAAGCGCTTTCGATGTGAATACATCATTTTCAAGCCTTTTTTACTACGATGTAGTACATTCAAGGTATATGTGTTCTGTAATTGATGTTTTCACATCGAAAGCGCTCACCGTTCGCACCAAACAAACAGTCAGAAAAGACAAATGAATGACAACAGTAAAAAGATATAGTTTTGAAATGTTTTTCTGGAACAAAAAATATAAAATTAGTTTAACACAGTTGGCCAATAAATTAAAAAAATCTTGCGGCGGGCCATTAAATTAAAAAAAAAAAACATAGAAAGTCATTCATTAAAAAATTATATTTATTAGTTCCCCCCGGGGGCACATGGTAGTCTTTTTGGAACCTAATATTCCATTTAGACTGGTGTCTTGCGGGGTAAAAGGGAGCCCAGGCCCCTCAAAGGCTAGTAGGAGTCACCTGGACAATCCACATATTTCCACGGGAATCAGTACGCTCGCAGAGTACACTATTTGTTTTCTTTAGGCAAAAATGTGCTCTGACTGGTTATTGAGGTTGGCCCCTATATGGGAGTATCGTGGTGGTTGTGGTTTCGGGCCCTCGTGAGAGTTTGTGGGTCGGATCATTCAAATAAACACAATAAATGGTTCAGGTCGAGTGAATATGAATGTTGTCGTGTTTTTGATAAAAAAGAGCTTCATGCGTTCTGGACCAGGAGTTGGAAAGTCTCCAACTCTTTAGCAAGGAGTGAACTCTGCGGCCTACTTCGGGCTTTCGAAATTGATACTAGAAGTGACCGGAGGATATACGTATTTGATGGCCTTCTAGGGCGTAGGTGCTGTCCAATCAACCAAGTGGTTTGACCACCATCTGATTATGACTATATAGTCGGTGCAGATGTAAATCAAATCACGCACTGTATATTTATTAGTTATATTACGTAAAACTTTAAAACAACATAAAAATTTTAGAAGATACGGTTTATTACGATTTTAAGATTTTCCAGATGTATGGGAAGCATGGATCTGTTTCTGACTTGACATAATTTCCTCAAAATCTGATTCCAGCTGGGAGGATGCGACTTTTTATAAATTAAATAGACTCTCGTCTGACAATTGGTTTTTTATTAAATTTGTTCTGCATTTCATTACTGAAAAGGCCTGTTCACTTAAATATGAGTAAGCAAACATTGCCATAATTTTCTGCGCATGATTAATTAGATTTGGAAATTCATCTTTTGGTAAGGATTTATAGAAATTAAGCTTATCTGTATTTAAAAATAGCTATTTTAAATTATTATTACATTGCAATTCTATTATTTCCAATTGTAGATCAGATGGAAAATTCTCAGGATTAACATTAAAAGGCATTGAAAAAATATCTAAACATGGTTGGACTTTTTTAAAGTCAGCAAATCTGGCCTCAAGTTCTGAATACAGTTTTAATAAAGATTGTGAAAAGACTTTTAACTTCTCTTCACTCACAGGCCTCAAAGAATTAAGTCTTGGAAAATGAGTCAAATCATTTTTTCCCAAACATTTAGAAAATATAAACAATTGAGTTTTAAAAGACCTCAAACTGCCCCAAGTTTCATCTATAAATTGATTTCTTCCCTGTAACTTCTTGTTCAGTTTATTATAGTGCTCGAGTAAATCCGTGAAAAAAGCAAACTCGATGCACCAATTCTTATCCTCCAATATATCCCACTCATCCCGAATTTCAGTTTTGGTTCTTAGAAAAACTTTAATTTCTTCGAGAAGACTCCAAACTCGCGAGAAGGCATGCCCCCAACTCAGCCACCTGATTTTTGTGTAATAAAGTACATCTGAAAATTCAGCATCAACTTCCGATAAAAACTCTTGAAATTGTCAATGTAACAAACCACGGGCTCGAATGGTATTAATTAATTTTAAAATAATATTAAGTACTTGGTTAATATCCAAGGCAGCCTTGCCAAGAACATCTTGGTGGATTTTATACAATGTAAAAAAATTGTTTCGCTTTCAGGATTCTGACTTTTATAAACTCCTGCAAACCCCATATTTTTCCCACCATGTTAGGTGCTCCATCAGTTGTTAAATTATTAAACTAATTAATTTGAAAATTGGGGCATTTAGAGATTCCATCCCCTCTCTAAATTCATCATAAATTATTTTTTCTGTCGTCTTTCCTTTCAAAGATCTCAAACAAGCAAGTTCTTCGGTTATTACAAAGTTTTTGTCGACTCCTCTGATAAAAATTAGAAGTTGGGCTGTCAACACTCTCGTCCATAGTGGCTGAAAAATACTTAAACTGTTTTAAGACGTCCATCGAGTTGATTGGTTAAATTAGAAGAAATCGCTTCAATTCTTTTTGTGACCGTTCTACGTGACAGCCCTATAGATTCGAAATCTTGTACCTTTTCTGGGCATAATACACATCCTTAATAAATTCTCCTTCAGAAAACGGTTTGTTACTTTTTGCTATTTTATAGGCAAAAATGTGACCAGCTAACGTGGAGGATCGCTGTACACTTCTTTGGTTTTTAAAAAACATTTGCTGACAAGATATTTTTCATTTCAATTCCTCTGAATGAACTTTCTTGTCTTCATCTGTCATTTTATAGTACTTCGACCCAAGATGTTTTGAATTAAAGTGCCTAGCGAGATTATAATCTTTTAGTACAGCTACCGGTTCTTGGCAGATAGGACAAATAGGTTTTTGGTTATATTCCATAAAGAAGTACTTCCATGTCCGAAACAAGTTTTCTCTTTCTATTTTCGATTGACATTTATGGGGGCATTTACAATACACTTTATTATTTTAATTACACAAATAAAACTGTACGTTGGCAAACTTATAATTTTACTTCACAATTTATTCTTTACGTCACGAGATTTACACTTTTACTGATTGCTGATTATTCCATCGCTGGCCCTTTTATATTTGTGGCGCATGTTGTCTCGAATATTCAAGAATCTTCTAGATCTCACATATAATAGTTGTTGTTATGTTATACGTTTAGTTTTCTATATTAGTTGTTAGTGTTTTATGATGTTTATGTTTGTTCTTGGAATATTGCATTAGAAAGTTGTTGTTCTCTTGTGTGTACAATAATTCCTAGAAAACTACGCAGTTTGGACACAATATAATATGAAAACATCGCATTTTTTTGCAAAAATTTTCGATTTAAATCTTTTTTAAAACATAATGAAAATTTAGTTTTTGGGCATAATTTTTTAATAGGTGATTAATTTTTTTTGAAAAACGCTCGGCGGGCCGGATTGAAACTTCTCGCGGGACGGATGTGGCTCGCGGGCCGTAGTTCGCCCATCACTGGTTTAACATATGCAACGAGAGGAGAACAAATATTCTCCCCGTGGGCACATAAATATAGTCTTTATAGAATTCCACTATCTAGACACAGTGCAACTGGGGAAAAAGGGAGCCCAGTCCCCTGAAGACAGGCAGGGAGTCAACTGGAAACTTCACTTTATTTCCACGGGATCAGTGACCCGCAGAGTTCCGTTATTTGTCTCTTTAGACACTTAACTGTTCTCTGGCTGATTATTGAGGTTGGCCTTATATGGGAGTATCGTGGTGGTTGTGGTTTCGCGGCCCCATATCGAGTTATGGTTCTATGGCGGCCGGGTTCATTTCACCTTTAATAACACCTACCTGGTGAAATGTTCCCAGATCCAGTGAGCATGCTAGACATGTGTTCTGGACAGGAGTTGGAAAGTCTCCAACTCTTAAGCAAGGAGTGATTATTTGCAGCCCTGCTCTGGAATCATCGAAGTTGTAACTAGAAAGTTCTGTTGCATAGAATTATAGCTTCGGCTTCCTAGGACGAGCATGATGTTCCAAATTATGCAGTGGTTAGATCCACCATCTGATTAAGGCTTCATGGCCAGGTGCGTATGTAAATCGAATCACACAGAACAAATAAGGAGAAGAAAATCGGAACGTTTTGCAAAAAAAACGTTTCGCAAACGGCTACCGATTGATTAACTCTTTATAGTGGAGAATGAATTAGCATTTCTCAAAAATATAATAATTTTATTTTTTAGCGAATTAGATAAACAAATTCTACGACTCAGCCTTTTGATTGGGACTACTTCATGAGAAAAAGTCCAGCATAATTGGATTGTCTATCTCGCCAAAGAGTTAATAAAAATTTTTAATCGTTTTTCTTAAATAATATTTTATATATAAATGGCTTTAAAAACAGTATCAACATATTATATTTCTTAAATAATTAACAAAGAAAAGATGCAGTTATTGGCTGCAAAATTATAAAAAATTGAGTTTTCAAAATTTTCAATTTTATTTTCTTGTAACTTTTGTTCAAGAGAAGATTTTTAAGCGATTATTTTTCCGAAAACCAGAAAACTTGTTAGTAAAAATAATTATAATCCGTTGGAAGTAAATAGCTGGACGAAGATAGAAATTTTTAATTTTAAAAGTCGAGTTTATTTAGCAAGGTATTTAAAACTCTGACAACAACTAGAGCCAGAATTGAAGGTTTCCCAAATTCGTGGAAATTTTTTTTTGAATATTTTATACACTCAAAGTACTAGTGACTAGTCGTTTAGAACAAGCAGAATTATTTCATTGTTTCCATTGTCAAAACGCAAAAGTTAGGATTTAAAATTAGTATTTTAAATACAGTTCCATTTAATTAATTCAGTTTATTATATGTATAAGAATCTTATATTTTCTTGTGTGATAGTGAAATGGGCATATTTTGTTTTAAAAGATTTTTATTTCAACGAATCGAGCACAAACTAAGTAGATACACTCATAACAAGATTCCATATAATAAATTTTTATTGCCAAACTATTTTAAAATACACCCTGTTACACCCCGCTATTTTGGTAAATATTAGTCTTGACAGTTCATATTTGGTGGTCGTAAAGTAGGCGCGTGGCAAATTTATTATGGAAAAATATTCGATAAACCAACGTACATATTTTAATCGTTAAAATATTTTATCAAAATTAATTATCGATTACTGTGACGATGCGAAAGTTAACAAAACTAACTATTTATCGTGTAGTGAATGATTTCGAAGAAAGGGGGCCGTAGGTTATAGGCCCAAGCATGAACCACAACGTACTGCAAGATCGACTGAAAACATTACTGCTGCTCAAGAAAATATTCAAAACAATCCATCAACCTCAGTTCGACGCCGTGCTCAGGAGCTTGATGTTAAAAGAACAACTTTGGCCACAATTTTTCACAAGGATTTTCATTTGTTTTCATATAAGATTCAGTTGACACAAGAGCTTCTTCCCCTAAGACCATTTATTTATGCCGCCGTACATATGCCAATAGGATGTTACAGCTTGTTCGTGACAACCACGATTTTCATGAAAAAATCACAATGAATGACGAGGCATATTTTCATGTGCCATCCATTTTCATGGATATGTGAATAATCAGAATAGTTTGTTCTGGGGAATGGGAACCTGTCAAATTATTCAACAGTCACCTTTGCATATATTACAAGTGACAGTCTGGAGTGCAATTTGGTCAGTAGGAATCATTGGACTTTATTTCTTTGAAAATAAAAACGGTGTAACGGTAACTGTGAATGGGAAGCGATGTCGCGATATGATTAAAAACTGTTTTAACGCCACAAGTGCACGTTGTGGGCTTGATTAACATGTCGTATCAATAAGATAGTGCCACATCGCATATAGCCAGGATTTACTACGTGACGTCTTTCCTCAACAAGTTATTTGAAGAAATGGTAATGTTGATTGGCCTCCACGGTCGCCTGATTTGACTGCTCCGCTCTTTTGTGGGGATATCTGAAAAGCAAGATTTATGGAAACAAACCAGAAACGCTTGAGCAACTCAAACATAATATTCGTAATGAAATCAATGAAATATCGCGTGAAATGTGTGAGAATGTAATGAAAAATGGGCTCGCATTTGTGAGGCTAGCTAGCAGAGGCGGACATTTATTACCTGATATTGTATTTTTTTTTTTTTTTGTTTAAAGAGAAGTAGCACTTCAGGTAACAATGCCTATTTAGTCAAGTACCGTGCTACATTCTTTAGGAAAGGGATGGAGAAGAGATGCGACAGGTGGTGCGTGATTTGATTTACATCTGCACCGACTATATAGTCATAATCAGATGGTGGTCAAACCACTTGGATAATTGGACATCACCCACGCCCTAGAAGGCCATCGAATACGTATATCCTTCGGTCATTTCTAGTAGCAATTTCAAAAGCTCGAAGTAGGTCGCAGCCTTCACTCCTTGCTAAAGAGTTGGAGACTTTCCAACTCCTGGTCCAGAACGCATGAAGCTCTTTTTTATCAAAAACACGACAACATTCATATTCACTCGACCTGAACCATTTATTGTGTTTATTTGAATGATCCGACCCACAAACTCTCACGAGGGTCCGAAACCACAATCACCACGATACTCCCATATAGCAGCCAACCTCAATAACCAGTCAGAGAACAGCTAATTGTCTCAAGAGACAAATAGTCAACTCTGGGGCAACTGATTCCCGTGGAAATATGTGGATTGTCCAGGTGACTCCTACTAGCCTTTGAGGGGCCTGGGCTCCCTTTTACCCCGCAAGACACCAGTCTAAATTGAATAGTAGGTTCCAAAAAGACTATCATGTGCCCCCGGGGGGATGCGACAGGTGGTGGAAGTAGAAGGATAGTATCGGAAATTAACTGCCGTATAAAGACAGCCCAGCGACTAGTGATTATGCCTTCATCACTGAACACAGCCCCACCGACAGTCAGTTTTTATTTTTGTAGTGAAAAAAACCAAGATCTTCGTTAGGAATCAAACCCACAACTCTCACACTGACAAGCTAGTACACTACCTACTAGCCTACAGGGGCACCTGATATTGTATTTCACACATTCTTTTTCGTTTAATCAAAAATTATAAACAAACAAAGTATGTAGTGCACCTCACCGGCGGACACCCTGTAAATAAAATAAAATGCATTTTGGGTTTAGGAGACGGAAAACAGCATGAACTTAAAAAGCAGAATTAAAATTTAGTTTTGAGTTCCCTTTATATATTTTTCATTTCGATTTTACATCGAAAGAAAAAACCAAGGCGATCAATCACCGTTGATGTGGGTTTACACAATTAAATATTTAAAACCAAAGCAGTTTTGAAAAGAAACGAAAACGGAAGTAATGTATTTTCGGTGTCTTCCTATTTGAACTGAACAGAACTAAAAAGAAATCTAAAAATACAAAAAAGTGTTTACGAAGGGCACGCGATCTGATTTACCCAACCAACCATCAGCTGCTATAATTCATTCGCATTAAGGCGATAAAATATAAATATCATTGTCACTTAAGACAAACTGGCAGATGTATTCTAATTTTAGATTAAACATCATCCTTAGAAGCCTGAAAGAGTATGTGATGTTGTTTGTTACACGCGTTATTTTATTTGTTTAGCGAGTGACATTTAAACAATTATTGAAAATCGAATCAGACTTTCCCTAACGATTAATTTCATAACAATTAATTATTATGTAGGATAAATTGTTTATTTTTCATTAAAATTATAATTTATTCACCTTTCTTATTATTTTATAATTAATTTTTTTAAGCACAAGGTTTAATATAAAAATTTAATTTAATTTTATTTTTAATTTCAATATTTGGCATCTTCAGCAACAGAAAATGAAAATAAAAAAAAAAAACAAAAAATTAAAAAAAAAAAACAAACAACGAAAACAATAAAAACTATAAATTGTAAAAATATTTTATCAAACATCCATACATTCATATTTTAATAAGTAAATTTAAATAAATAAATATAAAAACAACAAATTATACAAAAAAAAAAATTAATTAGAAAATTCTAAAATCACATCTATAGGGTCCGCCATCTAACGTTTGTTTTTTTTTTTCAATTAGTGCTTATTTCGTGAATGGTAACACTTAGCTCATGTTTGCCTTGACAGATAATTAGTTTTATCCTTCCGCTGAACGCATATCGTTGTGTAGACGCTTGGCCTCTTAAGGCCAGTAATGGAATGATGTGTAATTAAGAAGAACAAATTATACCGTTTACATACATCTTATGTTTTCGAATTGAATTATTGGAACATCGTAAATAGTTTTGTGAAAAATGTTAACCCTCAAACTGCCGCGGATGACAGACGCCAATCCCAAATTAAAAGGAAGTAGTTTTTTCACTTTTCAGAGTGGAATAACCCAAACTGTAGTATATGTTTTTACGATTCATAAATTTACGGTTTTAAAATTTTGTAAGATAGATGCCTCTGTAGGCTAATAGGTAGTGTACTAGCTTATCAGTCTGGGGGGGTTGTGGGTTCGATTCCCAATGAAGACCTTGGCTGTTTTTTCACTACAAAAATAAACATTTATTGTCGGTGGGGGCTGTGATTAGTGATGAAGGCATGGTTACTGCTCGCTGTGCTGTCTTATATGACAGTTAATTTCCATAACTATCCTACTACTTTCATCACCTGTCTCATCTTTTCTTTATCCCTTAACTTAAGAATGTAGCACGCTACTTGAGTAAATGGGCGGGCATTGTTGTTTGAAGTGCTACTTCTATTTTAAAAAAAATAAAAAAATCAGTAGCCTTTTTTTTGGTTTCTCTCTCTCTCTCTCTCATTCTCTCGCTCTGTCTCTTATTTTGTTTTGCCATGCAAAAAGGGATACAAATTATTTCAAGTCAATGTGTTAAATATTGTTTTTGCCTGTTTTTGTGTGTTCTTTTTAGAATTTGACACCATCTAAATATACACATGGATTAGGGAACCTCTGTTTTGGAACATATGTAATTTTTTTATGTTAAATTACGATTTAAATTGAAGCGATAATACTTATATTCATAGTTTTTGTTGTATAATCTGGTACATTCAAACTCAAAGAAATAAAATCATTTTGTTTTCGTTAGTGGTATAAGTAAAATCACAGCAATATCATTTGAGTGCACGTCGCTAGAGAGTAGTGTAAGAATCCAAAGTTATTTTCTGTGGTGTTGTGCTTATAAATATAATATAATATATTATTTTCTTACTAAAACAAAAGCATTTAAGCATTTAATCATTAAGTGATTCATATTGGAAGAAAGTATAAAAAATTTCAATTATTTTATCAAATTTTACGCCAGTAACCTCTTAAAATCATTGGGAACGACATCAAAATTGCTGACTGAATCTATAGGAGAACGGATGGCCTCAAAAGCCAAAGGTGCAAAACACAAGTTCGATAAAAATTTAAGAGCATCATCCGAAGCTCTAACGAATATTAGCACTGAAACGTCACAGCGCCTAAAGAAACTGGGATCGAATTTTACTTTAACTAAAAACAAAAATAAAGAAAACATGGCTGCTGTACAATATAATATGGATAGACCGCAAACATTACCACCAAATGATCAAGTTTTTAATGGCATAACATTCACTAGCCCACTAAGCAATAAAACAAGCGGTATGTATGATTTGAGGTCACATGAATTTGATCATTCATACGAAGTACCTACAAATATAAAAGTTTCACCAAGAAAGGAAGAGTTTGCAGAGCCACCATCATATGATGATGTTTTAGAAGGTAGTGCAACGGACACCGCAATGAAAAAAATCAATCCTGTAGCATTGGAGGCAGCCAATATATGTAGTGTAAAACAGGAAAAAAATATTTTTAGAGAAGAACAATTAGCTGATAGTTTAGCAGTTAATTCCAGCAACTCTTCATATTTATCTTCCTCCTCATCACCACCTATGCCCACCATACCCGCTCCTGAACTGCCAAAGGAATTTGTGGATTCTAAAGAATCAAGTTATGCAAAAGTTAATCATATTCAACCACCCGCCAGACAAAAAAGGCGTAAAAACTATGAGGAAATTGAAATAAGAAAGGCACCTTCACTAGAGCGCCTGCATAAGGGTAGTAACGAATCTGCAACTTTTTTACACATGAATTTCGAATCTGCTGAATTACATAAACTTAATAAAGCTGCTGCCTTGCAAGATCGCGAGGAATCTTTAATTTTAAGAGAGAAAATTAAGGAAGAAGAAATGAACACACCACAACCTGATCGTAGTGACTCGTGGGAATATCACGAAGAACAAGATAGTTCATCGTCAATCGATGAACCCGTTTATGCCAACCAAGAACAAACTTATGGCAATGTCTTTGAGTTGGCTTCTGGCAATAAAGATATTTTAACTCCTCGCAATGCATTAATCAATATATCAGAAGAAGAAGATGAATCCTCAGATGAGTGTCAATTGGGAGCAGTAGGTGGTATGTTTAGGCCACCTAAAGAAGTTATAGAAGAATTCGATCCCTTGTTAAAGCGAAAAACCTTAAAGTTGTGTAAATCGGATAAAAGTAATCAATTGTTGCTGTTGGAACATCTTCTCGAAGAAGATACATATGGCAGCGTTGAAGGCAATCAATCCAAATCAGATGATGACATTAGTATGTGCACTTCAGAGGATGATAATAGTCAAGCTGAACATAAAACATCTGCGTTAAAAGTTTTGCCAACACCATCACCACCTCAAACATCTGCAGCAGGTTCATCTTCCTCAAAGCCTTTGCAAATTGTTCATCAGAATGCTTCATTATTATCTGATAGTACAGAAAATATATTGGATAATGACTTTGAGGCAAGAGTTAAACCCTACTTGTGCCGCCTTGAAGAAAACCCCATTACATCAACTAACATTGACTTAAGCCGACCTTCGCAAAACCGTTCAAAGTGGTTTGTGTCCGAAGAAACACAAAATAGAAATTCCATAAAAAGTACTAATCCCTTTAATTAGGAAAACAATATTTCCGAAGATGCGCCGCCTTCTTATCTGGAAGCTATAGGAGCTAACGAAAATGTCCAAAAAACAAATACAAACACAAACTCTCGCATAAGCTCCTCCCGCTTTATGAACAATACAATGAGTGTGTTTTCTAACGTTAAAATACGCATGGACGCCTTAAAGCGCAAGGCTAGTTTTAAAACTCAGTCGAAAAATAGCGATGTTAAAGTCACCTTACAAATGATACCACGACCCAGTTTGTCACCATTATTTGTTCGCTATGAAGGCCCTCTAATACGTTTTCCCTCCGGTGTCGTTGAGGATATATTAAAGGAAATGCAAAATCGAAAGGCCATTCTCAGAGACCGAAAATTTCAGACATTCCTCGATCAAGAAATGAAAACACCTAAAGAAAGTATACCGCTGGAATATATAACTACCGTGCAATGCGTTAGCAATAATAGAGTCACCGATAATTCCACACACTTTTATTGCTTTGAAATCACTGCTTCCATACCGAAAAATGGAAATAGTAGTTCTAATACACAATTTTTGGCCAATCCAAATTTAATTATTACCTCAGGATCTTCTGGAAATATTAAACAACAAAGAATTGTACATTTGTATGGTGTGGGCAAGGAGTCCGAGAGGTTAGTTACATTGTCTTGTTTTTATATTTCCCTTTCCTTTCTTTAATATAATGTTTTTTGTTTTTTTTTTTTATATTTAAAAGGGGCATTTGGATGCAAAAACTGTTGGAAAGTCTAACGAATTCCATACCTACCAAGTACACGTGTCACTATTACAGAGCTGGTTGGTGTTATTTAAAGGTAAATTAAAAAGTTATTTTTATAAATCCTCCTTTAAGCCTAATTACATTATAAAATTTAAAAGAGGTCTGTTAATATCCGACGTAATTTTGCTCCTCTCTTCTATTAAAGCTTTGTTTTATAATATTTTTTTTTTGTTTTTAAAGAGAAGTAGCACTTCAGGCAACAATGGCTACTTAGTCAAGTACCGTGCTACTTTCTTTAGGAAAGGGATAGAGAAGAGATGAAACAGGTGGTGAAAGTTGAAAGATAGTCGGAAATTAACTGCCGTATGTAAGACAGCACAGCGGCCAGTGACTATGCCTTCATCGCTGAACAGCATCCCGACAGTCAATTTTTATTTTTGTAGTGAAAAAAAACCAAGGTCTTCGTTGGGAATCGAACCCACAACCCCCATACTGACAAGCTAGTACACCACCTACTACTCTACAGAGGCACTAAAGGGGTTTTATAATATTCTTGTGTATAATTTCCCATAAATGCTCTATAGGATAAAGGTCTGGAGACGGCGGTCGGATTTGGCGGTGATTTTGGGGCAGTATCCTGTTGAAATACTCAAGGTCTTACAAGACCAAATTCTTAGCACTTATTTTTAAATTTTCTTATAAAATTTTTAGAAAGTTTCGGCTATTCATTGTAGTTTCTATAAATACAATATTGCCTGCAGCTGCTCCCAGGCCATCGAAGACTCACCGTCGTGGTAAAGTTAAGTAGTTCAAAAAGCGAAAGTTATTGCACTGGTTGCAGAGTATAACAAAATAGATGATCAGATTTGATTTTGTTGCTTGTTATGACAGGACGATTCAAAATTGACTTCTGCAAGATACTAAACGAACTGCTACTACTAAGCTGCTAAACGAAATCAGCTACTAAACGTTTAAAATATATTTATGAGAAGACTCGTTGGGATAAGCTCAACTGCTTTTTTTTTAAAGAGAAGTAGCACTTCAGGGAACAATGCCTATTTAGTCAAGTACCGTGCTACATTCTTTTAGGAAAGGAATAGAGAAGAGATGCGAAAGGTGGTGGAAGTAGTAACGGAAATTAACTGTCGTATAAGACAGCTCAGTGCCTTCATCACTGAGCAGCCCCACCAACAGTCAATTTTTATTTGTAGTGAAAAAAACCATTGTCTTTGTTTGGAATCGAACCCATAACCCCCAGTCATGTAAGCTAGCACACTACCTACAAGCCTACAGGGGCACTTTTTTTTAATAGTTGACCGGCTTTTTTTTACATTTTGGACATTTTTGCAAGTGATTTACACGATTAAATCTCTAACCTAAAAACTATTCGTAAATTAGTACTAAATAGCATTTACTAAATAAATTTATTACAAATTAAAAACTATTGAACAACGAATAAATTTATCCAGAGAAAAAACTAAAAATAAATCTGAGCAAATCTGCATATTCATTCCGAATTAAATAACTTTTGTAATTATTTCTCATGTTATTAATATTAATTAATTTGTAGAACTCAATAACATCTGAATGGAGTGGCACTTGGCTTGTGTTGAAAAAAAGTCAAAGACGCCTGATATTTGTGACCGAAGCAACCGGTAATGTGGAAAAATTAGATTTAAGAAAAGCCCGATGCATAGGTAAGATAATAAGATACTAATCTTTCCAATAGAAGTTCTTCATTCTTTATTATTTATATCTGACTTTGCAGTGCTTAAAGACAGTGATGAGAGTGTAAAGAATTTGCACGTTGA
Source organism: Trichopoda pennipes (assembly GCA_030448955.1). Taxonomy (NCBI): domain Eukaryota; kingdom Metazoa; phylum Arthropoda; class Insecta; order Diptera; family Tachinidae; genus Trichopoda; species Trichopoda pennipes. The sequence continues at coordinate 3,090,818 of JASKUP010000010.1, read as the reverse complement.
GTCTGGGCCAATGCTCATGATAGATGCTCCACCGTTTACAGTGTACATGATGATGACTTCGGCAAGAGAAACAAAAGTTTGGCGTCACATAATACGAGAGGTAGCACACAATAACGGTTTCAGTTTAAGCGATCAACAATTAACCAAGTTTAATGTGCCCGTTATTGTTGACAAATGTATTAATTTTGTTTACATACATGGTTCCATGTCAGAGGGTATTTATCGTAAATCTGGTTCCGAAAATTCAATACTTAAACTAATATCGGCTTTTCGTTCGGATGCTTTTAATGTTGAAATAACACGCAATGAATATAATGAGCATGATGTGGCTAATGTGTTAAAGCGTTTTATGCGTGATCTACCAGAACGATTAATGGGCAAATTATCGGAAAGTTTTATGTGCGTTTCAGAATTAAATACTGCAACGGAAAAGATTACATTGTATAAGGAATTATTAGCCCGCTTAAGTGTTATCGAACGTGAAACGCTTAAAAAGATCGTAAGTCATTTAGCGTTTATTAGTTCGCAGAAAATGAAAAACAAAATGAGCATACAAAATTTGACAATGATATGGGGTCCCACGCTAATGCAAAGTCAGCAAACCGAGGAAATGGTTTACTCACAAAAAGAGGCCGATGTTCTGTGTGATTTAATAAATTTGTATAAAAACCTATTCCCCTTAACTGCAGATGAAATTGTAAGTAATTATTTAGCTTTAGAATGTATGGTTTTGTGTAACACTATTATTTACTTTAAACGTTTTCGCCTATTTTTTTTTAGCTATATTAAACTAATTTGTATCTAAGTCAAAATTTTAAGAATATTAATTAACACATTGTTATATATAATAATTATAGTTATTTGACCTTTTTCAGTGTTTTTTAGTAGTTTGTTATTAAGCACTAGGTCAGGTCATTATTTAATACAAAATTTTAAAACTTTATTTTTTATTAAATAATGACCTAGTGCTAAATAATAAACTACTAAAAAATAACACATTTTTATATATATTTAAATGTAGTTATATTTTCATGGATGCGTAATTAGTCAATCTATTATCAAGGGCTGTCCTTAGCAGCTAACATTATTTTATCACTATAAAATAGAATTGAATCCTGTATGTAAATTCAAACATATTTTTTTTTTGTTATTTTAGAAAAAAGAACAAGAAATGTTAGTATGTTTGCAAAAATACTATGCAGCTGCTGAAACCTTATCAGATACTGTTAAGAAGTCAGGAGACTTAAAGGTTTGGATTACACTTAATCCTAATCCAGAAATAACAGAGGAGGTGAAATTATTTGTTAAACTTTAAGGAGAAAATATTAAATGTTTTATTTATTAAAATTATAGGAAAAGACTCAAATTAATGTCACCATCTCTCCAACAAAAACGGCGTATGAAGTATGTAAAGAGCTGGCACACAAAATGAAACTCTCGACCCATCAAGTTACTTTACATGAAGTAATTTTGAATGGCACATTAGAGCGGCCACTACATCATGACTGCAAAGTTTTTGAAGTTGTACTGGATTGGTCATGTTGGCCTGAAGAAGATCGTAAAAATAATATACTCATAGCTAAACCAATTGAGATACTCAATGAAGTACAGAGAGCTGTTAAAAATTTAGCTACCGTTACACCTGGCAAAGAATTGAAATTTGCCGATAATAAAACCAAATCCTTCAAGGCATATCAGTGTGAATTGCGCGATGGCAAAATTGTCATTTCGAAAAAGGACAAAAATGAAAAGGCCACCATAATAAAAGAGATTTTTTTACACAACGCAACAGCGTACTTAGGGTGTGAAAAGAAACGAGATTTTCCCTGGAGCTGGGCAATAACTTTTGTAGAAAAGACAAAAGCACAGATTTTAAGGTAAAGTGTTTCTCTTATAAATATTTTTTAAGCACAAGGTCTTTATATAAAAATTAAATAAATATTGTTTTTATTTGCAATATTTCGCTACACCATTAAGTGGCATCTTCAGAAAAAAAGTATATAAACAATATTTGAAATAGTCAAAAAATAATTAAAAATTATTTCTTAAAAAAAAAAAACAAAAACTAATGGAAACAAGAAATTGAAAATATTTTAACGATACATAAATACAATATTCCGGCGCTAAAAACTTTTGAAAATTGTTAGTACTACCTTGCGATTAATTACCTTTTACAATCCACATACTTTTGTAATACTTGTCACTTTGTAAATTAAATAAAAGATTATTCATTGAATAAACGTTTTATAGAAAAGTTCGTCTTTTGTCTCGCACACTTAATTCGACAGTTATTTATTTTCAAAAACCTCTACAAAAATATTATTTTACACATACATTCAAACATAAATCTTAATGAAAAATCTTACAAAAAATTAAAGAATTAATTACAAATTAATCTATGTTAATTGTGCTAGATTCCTTTAAATATAAATATTTCATGATATTCTCATAAAGTAATTACTGAAATGTATTTCTGTGGGGAAGGTATAGTCATATGATCATTTCACTACTGCTCATATAGATCACTATCGAATTTTACCCCAAATTTTGTAAAGAAAATTCAAGAGTCTGACATCTCCAGCCAAACTGGTAGCAAAACGGAAAAGCAAATTTATACAAAACATAGTAACCTTTAATAAAAAATTTTTGCTAATTGTGACAGTGCGGACCAGGACAAACTAAGAGTGGTATACAACAATATACCTCGCTATATACACTTCGTTCTCTTTTTATGCGGTAGATGCGTTCGAGGGAAATCCGCATATAAAAAAAACGCACAAAAAAAGACATACATTTATGTGTACATTCCATACATTCCATTTATTAAAAAAAACGCATAAAACCTAAATAATGTTTTAAAATGCACCAGAAATCGCATAAAAAAAAATTATAAATAATAAGACTTACATTCTTTTTCATCATATTTTAATAAATAGCACATATGTATGTTAATATCAATAACAAAACTCAATATGTAAAAAAAAACACAAAGAAAACTTCATTGAAAATCATATTAAGAATGTTTTCTTCATTATTCGCTGTCTGATAGTGTGCGAACCCGTTTGTGGATTGGTGCAAGATTACTTTCATCACTTGAAGATAAAATTACGTCATCAGATCTACATGGTAATGCTTCTTCAGGAACTTCAGTGATTTTTTTCTTTAACTAGGTAGTCAGTAATCAAACGCTGTGATGACTTGACTAGTTCTTTGCAGAGTTCTCCGTAGCCAGACATACAAAATTTCAGATCACGTTGGAATTTTAAGGCGCGTTCTACACCATTTTCATTTTGAATAGAAAATTTTCCAATTTACTGGAAAGTTGAAGGCCTTCCTGAAGTAATTTTTCGTCTAGTGGAGTAACATCTTCTTCCGGTTCGCTATCTACTGTTTCGAAATCTTTAGTAGTGTTCACCATACTTTCCAAAATATAATTATCATTTAGGGCCTCGTCCACAAGCAATTCTTCTATATCATGCTCGCCAAAATCATCAAAACCTTTCCCACCTAACGCAACATCATCTACACAGTTCAAGATATTAAATTGTTTCCAAACTTCAGTAACTGTTATTGTATCGGATTCCAGTTTATCGAAAATAAATTGGAAAGTGCATTTTACATATGTAATATTTTTTAAATGTTTAAATAATTCCCTGATCTAATGGTTGAATTAGGCTCGTTGTGTTTGGAGGGGAAAAAACTACCTTTATATTGGGATGTTCCAAGTTTGGATGACCTGGCGCATTGTCAAGAATTAATAAGATCTTAAATTCGAAACCCATATCTTTCATATAATTTTCTATTTCGGGTTCAGTGGAAACAGCCGTTGTTATCCAGGCCTTCTTGTTTGCCATAGAATGTACAGGCAGTGTAGTTAAACCTTTTCCTTTTAATGCACGTGGTTTTAAAGATCGATTTACGACCAACGGTATTAACGTTCGATCGCCAGATGCATTGCTGCACAGCAATAAAGTAACTCAATCTTCAGCAGCTTTAAAACCACTGGCAGTTTTTTCGAACTTTGCAATGTAAGTACGGGTTGGCATTTTTTTTTCCAAAACAATCCCGTTTTATTACCATTGAAGGCTTGATGGGCCCAATATCCTTCATCTTTAATAATTTTAGCTTACTTTTCAGGCCATTTTCTAGCAGCTTCTTCATCTGCAGAAGCCGCCTTTTATTTTTAGATTATGAAAAGAATGTCTTTTTATAAAACCAGTTAACCACCCTGTGCTGGCATAGAATTGTGGTTTACTTTCACGTAAAGATGTAGATGGCTCTGATTCTTGTAACTCCTTGTAAAATTTAAGGGCTTTCATCTTGATGAAATGTCCATCAAAACGGAATTCTTTTTTGAGTTTAATATTTCACCAAAAAAATTATATTTTCGAAATTCAAATAAGTATATTTTATTGTATTTTTTTTCTTGCACCGCATAACTCTAAAACTGCATAAAAAGAGAACGAAGTGTATTTTATTTTTTATGTTCTTGCTAAAGATCATAATTTCTCAATATATTTACATGATAGAAGCGTTTTTGTAAGATCTCAACGCGGCAGAAATTCAATCCAGAGGAAATACAAGAGTGTGCTATCCTAATAGCAGTTGAGTTCATTTATGCAACCAGTCTTTGGAACTTTTTACACCATATCATGTTCAGGAACTTGGCAATGCTAATTTGTTTGCTATATTATAACGGTTTGGAAGTAAGTTGTCTATTAAATGCCATCTTTAGAAATATATTTAGTAAAAAGTAGAGAAATGTTAACCATAAAATGTTACACTCTCGAACAAAGAATTCGAGTTGTGAAAATTTCCTAGTAAAATGGTAAAAATTTCGCTGTATCAGTTTGTGAAATTGTAGCTGTTTTTTCTCCTTCTGAGACCGCTATGCTAAATTTATTCACTAAATTGGAGACTAAAGACTTAAACAATACGCGCTCGTAGTGGCCGTAGAGATGCAAACATGGGTGCTATACAGCAAAGTGTTAAGAAGGAGGTTAGAACATCAACTTACCGACGTTCGTAAGAAATAAGCATCGCTAGAGGGCACTTTGCGCAATATTTTGCATAAAGATCTTCATATTCACGCGTAGAAAGTTCAATTCATTTAAGAATTAAAGCCGAACCAACCATCGTTTGCGTCGCACGTTTGTGAATTGGCTGTTTTAAAAACTGAGCGAAAATAAAGCATTTTTCAATAAAACCATCTTTAGTGATCAGGCCAATTTTCAATTGGGCGGTTATGTAAACAAACAAACTTGTCGCATATGGGGCTCACAAAAGCCAAAAAAAGAAATTCTCGAAAAACCATTATATCTAAAGAAAGTGATCGTATGGTGCGGTTTGAGGTCAGACGATATCATCGACCCATATTTTTCGAAACTGAGCAAGGAAACGCTGCCACCGTAAATACTTTGCGCTGCACTGTGGGTTTAAAATGGGTCGAAAGTGACGCTTAATTGAATTTTTAAAATTAAGTTTTTGTATTAATGTTTGGTATCGGATAAAACTAGATAAAATTCTACATCATCTATCTTGTCAGCTGACTCCGTAGTAAGCTGCCGAAGTAAAAAATTTTTTGCAATTTTTTTAAAAAGCGAAAAAAGTAAATTTTAATTCATGGTCCCGAAATCATAAAATATGCCCTTTTACCGATTGGAGAACTTTCAGAAGAAGCTCAGGAAGCCAGAAATGTGGATTTTAAAAATTATAGGGAACATTTTGCTCGCAAATGCAGCCGAGAAAAGTCGAATGAAAATATTCTAAATAGATTTTTTCTCAGTTCAGATCCATTCATATCTAGTATAAATAAACAAAATGAGCGAAAAGAAAAGCAATAATTATGAAATTCCGAACTACAGCTTTTGCTATCGCCTATTATTTCTCAAGAAATACATGATAGTGAAAGTAATGATAGTGAAGATTATGATGATGAAGGTGATGATAAACATAGTGATACAGATGAGGAAGATTATGATGCAAATTGTTAAAACTATTAGTGTATAATATATATTTTTTCCCTAAATACAAACAAAATGCATTAAAAAATTAAAATATTGTTGTTTATTAACATTTTATAAAAATTTTAGAATTCATGAAATTTTGTCGTAAGGACAAATAGGAGTTTAAATCAATTATGTAGAAATATTTATATATGTATATATTATTTTTAATTTGTCTTTTTACTAATATATTCAATATATTTTAATTTTAAATTTTATTTAATCAATATATATTCAATATATTTTAATTTTAAATTTTATTTAATCATTTATATATAGCTTTCTATTTTTAATTTACAATAAAATTTGTAAATTAAGCCCATTTTCCACAAAATTGAAAAAACGGTCCCAAACAGACAAAAAAAATTTTTTTCAATGTTTTTTTGCTTAATATGGTTTCTTTTGAAGTTTACGACAATTATTGATAACAACAAAAATTATTAAAATTTTTTTTGTTACTTTTTTAAGAAAGTTATAAAATTCTCGAAATCCTTCAAAACCCAAATTCAGACTTTAAATTAAACTTATGTTCATATTTATGCAAAATATATATTTATTTATTTTTTTTATTTTTTAGAAATAAGACAATATAAGTTTTCTTTTGCTTTTCATTTTTTAAAAAAAACACTTTTCCATTTTTAAATTACGGCAAAAATTCTGAAACAAACTATAATTTTCCGAAAAATAAAAATGTGTACAAAATTGTAAAAAAATTTTTTTCCGTGTATTTTTTTTCAGAATATGCCTTTTTATGTATATTTAACGATTTGATAAAAAATTTCAAAAAAATTTAAATTACGGCTCCCATGAATTAATCAGCACTTTCGGTGTCATCGAACCCACTGTGTGCTGTCTTACCTTGATAACCACAAACTTGTGGCCATTATGGACTATTGTTGACATTAGTGACCTTTAATTTTAGCAAGACGGCGCCATAAGCCAAACATAACGGCCATAAGCTTGGCAACGCTTGAACGCCGCTGGATTCACATTTAAAAACCCAGGTTTAGAAAAACCCATGATTAACCGATGCTCTGAATAACAAAATTTGGCACTGTATTAACGAAATAAGAGAAGCTGTGCAGCAAAATGTGCTACTATGTGCTATTCTATCATGAGTTCCTATATTTCTAACTTACATTGGTTTCAATAAGGTTTTCAAGAAAATCTATGTTTTAAGTCAATTTACTCTCTAACCTTCAATTTGCCCAGCCTTTATTTATCTTAATTTTTGTTATTATACATATTATGTCCCTATTTACTGTTAATTATTTGTCCTATGTCTTCTTTTGTAATAATCTAATTTATAATCATATTGGATAAGATATATTCATCCTGTTGTGCTAGTTAACTAATAAAAAAGAAAATAAAATTGTCACAGGAAAATTATTGAGAGAACTTTTCTGTGCCTAAAAAAGGCTTAACTGTAGATATTAATTTATGCTGAACTTTTAAACATTTCTCTTTATCTTTTATTGCAGATCACGAGATTCTCCATATATAGGACACGTGCTAGCAGGCAGCGAGTGGGTTGATCGCACAATTTGGTATTCTAGTATATGGTACGCTTTATATGGCGATAGCATATTACCACCAGCAGAAATTATAATTAAATAAGTTTATGATAAATCTTTATAATTCAAATCATCATGTCATTAATATGGATGACTGACTAATGCAAGTATAAAACGTGTATATTTACAGTTTTTTTTTATATATTTAAAAATTATTGCATTAAGACATTGATTTAAAAATTTGCATTTATTTTAATTAGAAACTAAAGTCTGGAACTTAATATCAAAATTAATAAACCATTTTGTATATAGCACAATTTATTCTAAATAATTCGTTATAACTTTAAATTAAATTAAATTAAGAGAAATTAAAATAAAATTGTTAAATTTATTTGAATTAAGTACTGAAGTAAAACTTATTTCAGAACACCATATTTAGAAACAATTGAATTAATTAATTAATTAATTAATGATGATATATATGTCTTAAAAAATAAATAAATTTATATTAAGTTTAAAAGGTACTTGTTCGGACGGTTGAATAGAGACGTTTTGGTGACCTTCGACAACAGGCCAAGAGCAAAATGTATGCTAAGGAAATAAAAAAACTCAAGGCATTTAGGATAAACGATAGACCCAAAATCGAGGTCCAAGGTCCAGTAACTTCCTGGCAACTTAAATCACTGAAATTATATTAATTTTGTCTCATGAAAGTTGCCTCAAAAATAAAAAAATTTCGAAATGTCATAAAATCTTACCGGTATTCAATATTATAGCTATTGTCTGTTATTTGATTTGTTAAATCTTCATCAAATGTTGTTTCATTTAATAGGGGTTCTGTTGTATTTACTGTAGGCGGAACCTTGAAAGTGCAAACACACGAACCATGTTCTACTAAAAGGTGCATACTTTTACAATTCGTATCCGATGATGTAAGGCGATAATAATGTATGGCGGCAAATATTAAAGCCACACAGCATAATAACACAGAAAGCAAAGATAGTACATAGGTATTCATACGTAAAAACATAAAACAATGCTCACGTGCCTTAGCACGCTTTAATCGCTGGTAACGTATTACGATTAATCCTATAACGCCCGAAATGAACAACTGCAATATTTTTAAAATGTTTATCAATAGATATTGTCGAAGAAAATAATTTCGATTACATTTTACTTACCACTAAACCACACCAATATGGATTATCTTGTATTGGGGTATTTGGTGTAAGGAAAAATATCCATACTGATAGACTAAGTATTAAAATACCCATGATAATCTGTAATACTAAAAACCAACGGGCAAGACTTGGCTGTTGAAAACCCATAGGATTAGGATGTTGTACTTCTGCCAAAAAAAGAAAATAGCATAACAAACTATTTATTTTAAATAAAACTTACTTCTGTTAACTTATTTAAGATTACCTTCATAATTTTTATTGTTTACAACTAGCATTCGACTGTGTCGTAAACTACTTCGTGTAGGCGTATGTCGTCCAGCGATTTTATTGCCTTTAATGTTTTGTGGCACCGTAGTAGCCATATAGACGGTCTGAAATGTAAGTGAAAACAAATGTTAACTTTCATTTAACATACACATTTATTAGAAATTAGTTTAAGCATGTTGAAACGAACATTGTTTTAAAACACTAAACGCCGTATGCATAATACCTTAAAGCATGTTTAACTGCTGTGTTGTAAAGCAACATTTCCCAAAGTTGTAAAAACGTTTTTACCTTTGTTAACTTTAAGTATTTTAAAGTGGGAGAAGACCTCCTTTAAACCTACAATAAATTGAGCCGTTTATTTTAAAAGTGGCCTAAGTCACTTTGTTTAAAAGTCATATTTTTTATATAAAGATTGTTTATAAAACATTTTATAGGGTAAAATTGTATCCATTGTTTTTACCTGTATTTAATTTTCTTTTTGAAACGAATTTTTCTAATGATTGTGTTGAAATAAAATCTTTTTCCTCTATGTTGTTCAATGTGAAGGATTTCTTTTTCGACAGGCCGTTATCACGCTATAGTATATGGCTATTTGGAATTTATAAAACATTTGTTTTTTTTCCAAGGGCGTTTCTATTACACCAGTGATGCGCGAACTTTTCGGGTGACGGGCCAATAAATTAAAAAAAAGATAGAGGGTCATTCCTTAAAAAATTATGGGGTTGCTGTTCAATTAAAAGTTCGGTTTCAGCAATATATTTATTAGTTATATAACGTAATATTTTAAAACAACATAAAAATTTTATAAGTTACGGTTTATTATAATTTTAAGAATTTCCAGATGTATGGGAAGCATGGATCTGTTTCTGACTTGACATAATTTCGTCAAAATCTGGTTCCAGCTGAGAGGATGCGACTTTTAAACAAACATTGCGATAATTTTCTGCGCATGATTAATTAGATTTAGAAATTCATCTTTTGGTAAGGATTTATAGAAATTAAGCTTATCTGTATTTCAAAATAGCTGTTTTAAATTATTATTACATTGCAATTCTATAATTTCCAATTGTAGATCAAATAAAACATTTTCAGGATTAACATTAAAAGGCATTGAAAAAATATCTAAACATGGTTGGATTTTTTTAAAGTCAGCAAATCTGGCCTCAAATTCTAAATACAGTTTTAAATAAGATTGTGAAAAGACTTTTAACTACTCTTCACTCACAATTCTGCCTCAAAGAATTAAGTCTTGGAAAATGAGTCAAATCATTTTTTCGCAAACATTTAGAAAATATAAACTATTGAGTTTTAAAAGACCTCAAATTGCCCCAAGTTTCATCTATAAATTGATTTCTTCCCTGTAACTTCTTGTTCAGTTTATTATAGTGCTCGAGTAAATCCGTGCAAAAAGCAAACTCGACGCACCAATTCTTATCCTCCAATATTTCCCACTCTTCCCAAATTTCAGCTTTGGTTCTTAGAAAAACTTTAATTTCTTCGAGAAGACTCCAAACTCTCGAGAAGGCATGTCCACAACTCAGCCACCTGATCTTTGTGTACTAAAGTACATCTGCAAATTCTGCATCAACTTCCGATAAAAACTCTTAAAATTGTCGATGTAGCAAACCACGGGCTCGAATGGTATTAATTATTTTTAAAATAATATTAAGTACGTGGTTAATATCCAAGGCAGCCTTGCAAAGAACATCTTGGTGGATTTTACAATGTAAAAAAATTATTTCGCTTTCAGGATTCTGACTTTTATAAACTCCTGTAGACCCCGTATTTTTTCCACCATGTTAGGTGCTCCATCAGTTGTTAAATTAATTAATTTGGAAATTGGGGCATTAAGAGATTCCATCCACTCTCTAAATTCATCATAAATTATTTTTCCTGTCGTCTTTCCTTTCAAAGATCTCAAACAAGCAAGTTCTTCGGTTATTACAAAGTTTTCATCGACTCTTCTGATAAAAATTAGAAGTTGGGCTGTCAACACTCTCGTCTATAGTGACTGAAAAATACTTAAACTGTTTTAAGACGTCCATCGAGTTGATTGGTTAAATTAGAAGAAATCGCTTCAATTCTTTTTGTGACCGTTGTGTGTGACAGTCCTATAGATTCGAAATCTTTTACCTTTTCTGGGCATAATACTTTTCCAATGTTTATTAACACATCCTGAATAAATTCTCCTTTAAAAAACGGTTTGTTGCTATTTTATAGGCAACAATGTGACCAGCTAACGTGGAGGATCGCTGGACACTTCTTTGATTTTTAAAAAGCATTTGCTGACAAGATATTTTTCATTTCAATTCGTCTGAATGAACTTTCTTGTCTTCATCTGTCATTTTATAGTACTTCGACCCAAGTGCTTAGCGAGATTATAATCTTTTAGTACAGCTACCGGTTCTTGGCAGATAAGACAAATAGGTTTTTGGTTATATTCCATAAAGAAGTACTTCCATGTCCACTCTTCTTGAAATACTCGACATTCCAAATCAATTTTTCTCTTTCTATTTTCGATTGACATTTATGGGGGTATTTACAATACACTTTATTATTTTAATTACACAAATAAAACTGTACGTTGGCAACTTTATAATTTTACTTCACAATTTATTCTTTACGTCACGAGATTTACACTTTTACTGATTGCTGATTAATCCATTGCTGGCCCTTTAATATTTGTTGCCCACGTTGTCTCGAATATTCAAGAATCTTCTAGATCTCGCATAAAATAGTTGTTGTTATGTTATACGTTCAGTTTTCTATATTAGTTGTTAGTGTTTTATGATGTTTATGTTTCTTCTTGGAATATTGCATCAGAAAGTTGTTGTTCTCTTGTGTGTACAATATTTCCTAGAAAACTACGCAGTTTGTACACAATGTAATATGGAAACATCGCATTTTTTTGCTAATAGTGTCAATTTATATCTTTTTTTTAAAACATAATGTAAATTTATTTTTTTTGGACATAATTTTTTATTAGGTGATTAATTGTTTTTTTGAAAAACGCTCGGCGGGCCGGATTGAATCCTCTCTGCCCATCCGGCCAGCCGGCCGTAGTTCGCCCATCACTGGTCTATGCATAAAGTATTTGCCTACTGACGTCTGACACCTTTCCCCCCCGGGGGCACATTTATGGTCTTTATGGTACGTAACAGCTGTCTAGATCTGTGCAACTGGGGGTATAAAGGAAGCCCAGTCCCCTGAAGACAGGCAGGGAGTCAACTGAAAACTCCACTTTATTTCCACGGGGATCAGTGAGCTCGCAGAGTTCATTATTTGTCTCTTTAGACTTATAATAGTTCTCTGGCTGATCATTGTGGTTGGCCCCTATATGGAAGCGTCGTGGTGGTTGTGGTTTTGCGGCCCCATAAGGGAATAATGAAAATTATGGTGGCCAGGATCATCTCACTGATAATGAAACGCAAAGTGAATGATCCAGTCCAGTGAGCATGCTTGACATGTGTTCTGGACAGGAGTTGGAAAGTCTCCAACTCTTTAGCAAGGTGTGATGATTTGCAGACCTGCACTGAAATCATTAAAGTTGCAACTAGGTGGTTCTGTTGCTTAGAATTATGTGTTCGGCTATCTAGGACGCCTGTATGACGTTCCAAATCAGTCAGGCGCGGGTGTAAAACAAATCACACTCTGACGTCTGATATAAATTTACATTAAAAGCGTTGCCAGCACCCTTTTAGTAACATCCTTCTGCTAATATTCTGATTGCTGCTGCGAGTTTTAAAATATTTGAAACACCTGCTGACCGTCGTGGGTTTCCAAGTTTATGATCAATTTCACGAAGTACATATTTAAAAGCTTCCTGGTTCAGTCTAAAGTACTTAATGAAACTAAAAAAATGTTATGTTAACATGGTGAAAATAAGGTACATATGTACGTATATTCAACTAACCTGGTATTTGGAAGAGAAAAAATATTCGATTTTTTTCGTAGCTGTCTCCTTTTAAACATTAGTTCTTTGATAGTGTTATTTTCTTCGTCTTCAGATGATGACGAAAATTGAGAAGCACTTAACATTTTATAAATAACTTTATTTCTCCCAAAATCTATAAAATTATTTTGAGCGATCAAAAACAGTTTTTTCATACAAAATCAAACAGGGTATTTCATAAACATTGAAAATTTTTAATCAGCTTATGATTAATCGGCGTTTTATTTAGACGCATTTTTACGCCACCGCCTTACACAATAAGGCTGAATAATAGTGGGGCATTTGGGTTGTACGGCTCTCATAACCATTTATCTTTGATAAACGACAATGGATTTGTGGCAGGAGGATATCATCATCTGTATGCTGCGCTAGTTGCTTATAAGAACGATATTTAATATAATGACAATACCTAGAATCAAATGTAAACGACGAATTTTGTAGCGGACATTTTCACTTTTTTTAGGTTCGAAATTAAAATTGATTATTAATCAGCTCCACTGATTCACTGTTGTTTCATTGTTTCCACTATTTTTTAAAATATCTCTATCAGACCTTGAGTCTACACTCATTAGTAAAAACACTTTCAATATCACACTCTCAATGTTATACTAGTAGATTGATTATATTAAATATTTATATAACTTACGCTTTTTAATCTTGGTCAACTTCCATATTTATTTTTCTAATTTGTTCATAATTCGGTTAAAATTCAAAGTTAATAAAGTTAAAAATCATACAAAATAAAAATGACCTAAAGAGTTTTAATAACCACGCTTGAGGAAGTCGTACTAATAATATTTAATTATAGTATTTACCCTCACAAATTAATTTCTATTGTCTATCACATAAATTATAAAACGTTAATGGAGTTAAAGGAACAGTATTTGAACCAAAAACGTAATTATTGTAATTTATTAAAAAGAATTTAATGCATTAAGACTTTATAGCATAATAACAGTCAAGGTATTATTTATTTAAAGGCACATATATACATGCATACACACATATATATTTATACATGTACATATATTATTTATTGCTCATATACAGTGTTAGACAAAACTAAAGCACGAACTCTTACTTTTCATTAAATTGTTCAAAAGCTAAATTAAATTGTAAAGGAATAAAAATTTATTTTTTTTAAATTAAAACAAAAATACCATTTATTCTTCTTCAAAAATTCAAAATCACAGAAAATCCTTAAAAAATATTATTTTAAAGCGACAAAACTCAAGCACACAGCCAAATTTTGGGCAAGTAAGTGGTAAAAAGGCTTAATATTTCGTGGCGTATCTATTATTCTTTGATTAATTAAATTGGTTAATACTTCTGACGAAATTACAAACGGAGAGTTTTCGTGTTTTGGCAGAGCACCTCTGTATATATAGTTTTAGTCTCGATCTACTGTTTCCCATAGATTTGTGCCGATATTTTTAAAATATTAATTTTGTTGCCAATAAACCAATCTCGTACTGGTTCCACTTAAGAAGTACTTCCTTCTCTGCATTGGTGCATAACATTTTTGAGAATATCTTAATAAACGTAACGATCCATATTTCATGGCCTATGTCATGCGTGATAAGATTTAGGTCGGTAATAAAGCTGTGTAAGCCACAACTCGACGGTGGATCAAACCAATTGTGTGATATTTAGCGTGATAAGATTTACATCTGCACCTAGCCGTGTGGGTCAATATCAGATGGTGGACCATTACCACTGTGGATGAAATGTAGCGTCATCCTCGCCCTAGAAGGCCTTCTGATACGTATATCCTCCGGTCACTCCTAGTTGCTGCAGAGTTGGAGACTATCCAACTCCTGATCCAGAACGCATGAAGCTTAATATAATTAAGAACACGACAGCATTCATATTCACTGGACCTGGACCGTCATTGTGTTCATTGTGAATGATCTGACCCACAAACTCAAACGAGGGCCTCGAAACACACAGCTACCACGATACTTCCGAAGGGCCTACCTTAATAATCAGTCAGGGAACAGCTAAATGTCCAAAGAGACAAATAGCGGAACTCTGGGGCTTTACTGATACTCGTGGAAATATAGTAGATTGTCCAGTTGGCTTCTGCTAGCCGTGAAGGGGACTGGGCTCGCTTTTACCCCCGCAAGACACAAGTCTAGATGGTTGTGTGATCCATTAAGACTTCTAATATGCCCCCTCCCCCCGATATGTAGCGTGCACCCGCGCCCTAGAAAGCCGAAAACGTAATTCTATGAAACATAGTTGCAATTTCGAAAGTTTCGGAGCAGGATCGGCAAACCCCACTCCTTGCTGAAGAGCTGGAGACTATCCAACTCCTGGTTCAGAACACATGACAAGCGTGCTCACTGGATGCGGATCATTTACCCTTTGTTCTCATTAGAGGTGAGATGATCCTGGCCCCTTAATTATTTCATGAGGACCGCGAAACCACAACCAGCTCGATGCTCCCGAAGGGCCAACCCCAACAATCAGTCAGAGAAAAGCTAAAAGGCTAAAAAGCTGAACTCTGGGGCTTACTGATTCCCGTGGAAATAACGTGGAATTGTCTACTAGGCTCCCTGCTAGCTTTTAGGGGACTGGGCTTCCTTTTACCGCCGGTGACACGTGTAATGACAGTGAGATTCTGGGGGCGTGCGTGATTTGATTTACATCTGCACCGACTATATAGTCATAATCAAATGGCGGTCAAAGCACTTGGTTGATTGGACATCACCCACGCCCTAGGAGGCCATCGAATACGTATTTCCTCCGGTCACTCCTAGTAGCAATTTCGAAAGCCCGAAGTAGGTTGCAGCCTTCACTCCTTGCTAAAGAGTTGGAGACTTTCCAACTCCTGGTCCAGAACGCATGAAGCTCTTTTTTATCAAAAACACGACAGCATTCATACTGACTCGACCTGAACCATTCATTGTGTTAATTTGAATGATCCGACCCACAAACTCTCACGAGGGTCCGAAACCACAACCACCACGATACTCCCATATAGGGGCCAACCTCAATAACCAGTCAGAAAACAGCTAATTGTCTTAAAAGACAAATAGTGAACTCTGGGGCAACTGATTCCCGTGGAAATATGTGACTCCTACTAGCCTTTGAGGGGCTTGGGCTCCTTTTACCCCGCAAGACACCAGTCTAAATGGAATAGTAGGTTCCAAAAAGACTATCATGTGCCCCCGGGGGGAAAGATTCTGGGGGCGGTGCTATCCCATATCCAAACTAAAACACTAGTTCTGCCCTATTTCACATTTACTTTTACATAACGTGGATTAATAACGGGTGTCCGCCGGGAAGGTATACCGCCATTTTGGTAAAAATTACTCGTTTAACATTTCATATTTGGCAGTCGTGAAGTAGACACGTGGCAAATTTTTTATGAAGAAATATTTGATAAATCAACGTGTTTTAATCGTTAAAACATTTTATCAAAATCAATCATCGATTATTGTAACGATGAGAGTGTTACGTAAATTTTTGGGAGCAACAATGTGCCAACAAAACGTATTACTATTTATCGTACAGTGAATGATTTCGAAGAAAGAGTGTCGGACAGAAAGAATTCTTCGACAAAATCATTTATGCCGCCGTACATTATGCCAATAGGATGTTACAGCTCGTCGATTTTCATGAAAAAATCATAATGAGTGACGAGGCACATTTTCATTTGAATGGAATAATGTGAATAAATAGAATAATCGGTTCTGGGGAATGGGAAGCCCTCAAATTATTCAACAGTCACCTTTGTATATATTACAAGTGACAGTCTGATGTGCAATTTGGTCAAGAGGAATCATTGGTCTTCACTTCTTTGGAAATAAAAACGGTGTAACGGTAATTGTGAATGTGGATCGATATCGTGATATGATTGAAAAATTTTTAATGCCACAACTGCATGCTTTGGGCTTAACATATGGTTTTAACAAGACGGCGCCACATCGCATACAGCCAGGATTTACTACGAGATCTCTTTCCACAACAAGTTATTTCAAGAAATGGTAGTGTTGATAGGCCTCCACGATCGCCTGATTTGACTGTTCCGGACTTTTTTTTGTGGGGATATCTGAAAAGCAAGGTTAATGCAAGCAAAACAGAGCAACTCAAACAAAATATTCATGATGAAATTATTGAAATATCGCGTGACATGTGTGAGAATGTAATAAAAAATGTGCTCAAAGGGGCTCGCATTTGTGAGGCTAACAGAGGTGGACATTTACCATACATAATTGCCGACATTAAATAAAGATCCGTTCTCATTCATTTAATCAAAAATTATAAACAAACAAGTAGTATACCTTCTCGGAGGACACCCTGTACGTTATCCTTTGGGTTTTCTAGCTAATATTAATCCATCGAAAATTTTCAAATTAAACTTCATCGGACAAAAGTACAGTTTTCCACTGCGAATTCAATCCTGACCAGTCTAGTGTTACTGAAATAAAGGACTTGTTAAGCCACTTTCTACAGCCCATCTTTGAATGGTTCTTGGAGTCCCGTCTAGTGACCCCCCGGGGGCACATTATCGGTCTTTGTGGAGAGTAACTATTTATACCTGTGCAACTGGGGGAAAAAAGGGAGCCCAGTCCCCTGAAGTCAGCAGGGGTACAACTGGAAGCTCCACGTTATTTCCACGGGCATCAGTAAGCCCCAGAGTTCCGTTATTTGTCTCTTTACACATTTAACTGTTCTCTGGCTGATTGTTGAGGTTGGCCCCTATATGAGAGTAACGTGGTGGTTGTGGTTTCGCGGCCCCATATCAGTCTATGGTTCTATGGTGGCCGAGTTCATTTCATCTTTATAACACCTACCTGGTGAAATATTCCCAGATCCAGTGAGCATGCTAGACATGTGTTCTGGACAGGAGTTGGATAGTGTCCAACTCTTCAGCAAGGAGTGATGATTTGCAGCCCTGCTCTGGAATCATTAAAGTTGCAACTAGGAAAAACGCGTTGCTGGAATTAGTCTTCGGCTTTCTAGGACGAGCATGACGTTACTATTAATGCATAGTGGTTCGACCACCATCTGATTAAGGATCCATAGCCAGGCGCAGATGTAAATCTTATCACGTAGTCCCGTCTAGTGATAATTGTGTAGCAATGGACTTTGACGATATGAATTCTGCGCATTATGCGTTGCCATTTCGTGTTTGGTTTGGGAAGGTTTTGCTTCAATATAAATAATATAACCTGTATCAGCTGATTGGCTGATGTTTTTCTGAGTTTGGTATTATCATGACCAATGAAATCATTCTTAATGTACTATAGCCAACGAGCCTGAGGAGCGAAAACACACAGTTCCGGATATAGCACTGTGATTAATGCCGAGTTTTGTTGCGAGTTTTTTTTTGGACGCCACAGATTCACCAGTATGAAAATTAGCTATGACCTTCTTTTAATTTTTTTTCTAAAGAGAAGTAGCACTTTAAGCAACAATGTCTATTTAGTCAAGTACCGTGCTACTTTCTTTAGGAAAGGGATAGAGAAGAGATGAGACAGGTGGTGAAAGTAGGATAGTTAAGGCAATTAACTGTCGTATAAGACAGCACGTGCCTTTATCATTGAGCAGGCCCATCGACAGCCAGTTTTTATTTGTAGTGAAAAAAACCAAGGCCTTTGTTGGGAATCGAACCCACAACCGCCGTCTTATAAACTAGGGCACTACCTACTTGCCTACAGAGACATCCAATTAATTTTCTTTTAAATGCACTGAATATTTATTTCTAACAATTTTATTAACGATTAACCAAAAAAACTTTACAGGGACTTTGAAGGCACAGAAACAATTAGTAAATAAATTGAAAATTTTCTCTATAGAGACATGTGATGAAAAATCACGGTAGCTGTTGTTATCTATTTTCTATAGAACGAAAGAAGCAACATCGCAAATTTGCGTGCTACAGTTTTTTTACAAAGATAATAGTATTTAGAAGCAGAAGTTAGTGATTCAGTTTTGTTCGACACTGTATATGCGATATATTGAATTATTGCAATTTTTATTCTAGTCCTAGGAATATTTTTTACCTGTGATCGCGAAGCTGCACTATCAATTTCGCTCAAAGATATTTGATTGTATGCATTTGCATTAGCTTGCATTATTCTATTGTGATTTGGTGTTATCATTTGAATACTTTTATTTGTTGCAGGTTGTGATAAATTTTGATAGTTAACTGGTTCTTGTCGAACATCAGGTGGTCTTTCAGCACCATCAGCTGTTTGTTTTCGAAATATTGCACTGTTCTCTGGTATATTTTGATATTTTGGTTGCAGTTTTTGTACTTGTTGTAGATGAAGTTGAATATCCAATGGAAGTAATTGATGATTCATACATTCGTCATGATAATCGTCGTCGAAATTATTTTCTTGATCCTGTTGCTGTTGCTGTTGTTGTAATGCTATTTTACCATTTAGGCCAAAGAATTTTGATTTGGCTTCATTTAAAGCAGCTTTCACTGCAGCTATGCTTTGATTTGTATCGTTAAGTTCCGACTGCGAATGTTGACTAAGCGGTCGATTGAAATTATTAAATGTATCTGAGTTTATAGCTGCTGCTGCTGTTGGTGTTATTGTTGCATTTGTATACAACGGTGATGATGTTAAAGTATTCGTATCTTCTATTGTTGTTGTTGTTAAGTGCTGTTGCTGCTGTGGTGTAAGTGATGTTGATGCGGTGGTTACTACTGGCTGTGTTACTGTTGTTTTATATGGTGTTGCGTATACAGCTGGATTACCTGTATTGGGAGGTATTTCATTTAAGTTCCGATTGCCATTTGCTTGAAGTTGTTGTTGTTGCTGTTGTTGTTTATTTAGCTGTGTATTATTGTTTTCATTAAATCTAAAAGCTATATCTGTAAAGGGCGTTGAATGTGCTGCTCCATTTGTTTTCGATGAAGTCGGAGGTGTTACTGTTTCTGTTACTATTACTGTAACTGTTGCATTTGTGTTATTTATTGTTGGTGCTTTTGTCGTTTTATGTTTGCCACTATTAATCGTGGTTGTTGTTATTGCATTCAAATTTGCGGTCATATTATTTAGATTATCATACATACTTATCGGTCTATCCTCATTTGCATCCATTATGCCACTGTTATTAACATTTTTACTATTAGTTGTATTAATCATGACGATTAATATACTTATTTCTTTAAATCTCTTTTGTTTTTGGCTTTTATTATAGTTTTTTTTTTTTTTTACTTTAAGTCAAGATGTTTGTTAAGCAAGTGAGTTGAAACAAACTTGATGTCTTTTGCAGTTTCAAGCATATTGATAGATCTGAAAAAAATAGATATTTCATTATAACAAATTTATGTACATACGTAAAGTTATAAAACATTATTTAACATTATAAAATTTAAAAATAAACTTTAACATAATAAATTGCAAATTAACCTCTCTGCAACTCTATTTTCGAATTACTTATTACGAGAAGAAAACTGAAAAAATCTAGAGAAAACTTCAGCTGTTAAAATTATGAAAATAATTAAAAATAACCATGTAAGAAGATTTATGGCAGAAATGGGCAACACAGCATTTGAATTGCCTAAAAATCAGGGTGCCCAATTCATTCAGGAACAGCCGGGTGGTTTTTCGGAGCAAAAAAAATCATTTTTTCAGATGAATCCCATTTCCATTTGTCAGCATATGTGAACAGATAGTGTGATTCGTTTTATATCCACGATACGTCAAGTGTGACAGAAGTAAGTCTGCCATATGTCCTCAAGAAACAGATTTTCCACTTGACGAAAATGCGGTTAAAATGGACAGATAGTGTGATTCGTTTTACATCCGCACCTGGCTATGTAGCCTTAATCAGATGGTGGACAAACCACAATTGTATAATTTGGAACGTCATACATGCGTCCTAGGAAGCCGAAGACATAATTCTAAGCAACAGAACCACCTAGTTGCAACTTTAATGATTCCAGGGCAGGGCTGCAAATCATCACACCTTGCTAAAGAGTTGGAGACTTTCCTACTCCTGTCCAGAACACATGTTTAGCATGCTCACTGGACTGGATCATTCACTTTGCGTGTCATTATCAGTGATATGATCCTGGCCACCATAATAACAATTATACTGTTATGGAGCCGCGAAACCACAACCACCACGTTACTCCCATATAGAGGCCAACCTCAATGATCAGCCAGAGAACTATTAAATGTCTACAAAGACAAATAATGAACTCTGCGGCTCACTGATCCCCGTGGAAATAAAGTAGAGCTTCCAGTTGACTCCCTGCCTGTCTTCAGGGGACTGGGCTCCCTTTTTCCCCCAGTTGCACAGATCTAGATAGCTGTTACGTACCCCCGGGGGGTGAGTGAACTGTAAAAAAATTATTAGTAAAAAAAGAAAAACAAGTGTCACTCGTGCTATTGGAAACAAAAAAAATTATGTAACGAACCCTGGACGTCGCGAGCTCTATCCCAGAATATCGCGAGGGCGTGCCGTTACAGTTCTAAGAAATTGATAGTTGTAGCACGATAACTTGCTAAAGTAGCGAAAGGCCTTGAAGGCACTGTTCGAATTAAAAAAGATTTTAAACTTAAAAAAAAAGCTTATAAATGGCGGTCTGGTTTAACTTTCTGGAGATCCTTACAATTGGAATTTCGTAGACTAACAGAAAATTTGAGGTAGAATCTGATATTTTGTTAAGTCAGTTAAGTTTCGATATGTGCTTGGATTTTCCGGGAAGGGAAATAACGATGGGTGGATTCTGGGTTGCTTGGATGGAGGATACAGGGACATAGAATTTAGGATGGAAAGGGAAGAGGGGGAGAGAATTAATTATTTGGACCTAACGATCAAGAGGAACATAATCTCGAACAGAATCGAATATGAAATATACAGGAAACCAACAGCAACGGACACAATAATACACAACTCATCAAATCATCCCCAGCAACACGAAAAAGCAGCAATCAGGCAGTTAATAACAAGACTCGAGAGAACACCACTTACACGGCAAATTTATATGAAGGAAATGGAAACAATATACACCATAGCGAAAAACAACGGATGCGGAAAGCGCCTCGTGGATAACATCGGGGGGCAAATTAGGACGAACAAAGAACAGGAGAATGAAGGGGAAAAATGGGCTACATTAACATATATGGGAAAATCAAGACCAGATTTAGGGAACACATTAGAGACTATAACAAAAAACTACGAGAACCAAAATCAACTCCAGAATCAAACTTTGCGAACCATATATTTAACAACAAATGTACACCAGGACATATAAAGACAACGGTTAAACTGCTTCATACCCAGCACAAAGGAAGGAGACTAAATGTATTAGAAAACATTGAAATATACAAACAAAAAACATTTGACGGACGAATAATAAATGAACAAATAAACACTGCTTCGGACACAATATTTGAACCGTTGAAACATTTTTACAGGAAAACAAACACTACACCAGTACAAAAACGTTACGCAGGTGCACAAGACCAAAGCAATAAAGAACATCATAAACGTACAATTACAGACAACAAGCATAATCTAAAAGGATTTAGTTAGGAAAAAAGACGAATGAAAAAGGAAGCGACAAATAAGGTAAAAAGACACAAACGAAAAAGGAGAGAGAGATGCAGGCAAAAAAGACAGAAAGTGACGAACGCAATAACACGAAGGGAGACACGAACTATATAAACACAACTGACAATAGAACGCAACTAGAACGAAAAGAACACTGAAGATGGCAAATAGCCGAAACCGGTTTGTTCACAAACCAAATTTGACGAGGGTCGATGGAAAACCGTACCCAAATAAAAGTCAGTTAAGTTTCTTATAGCGATAAAATACGTGGCGATAGTTCCGTAGGGACTATGACTTGAATAAGAGATATTTTAAAAGTGTTAAAGCCTTGCACATTTATTTACTTTTTAATGATTTCACTTCTTACATTATACATGCTAATTCATACATACATAAATACATTCACATACATGCACAGAGATATAAAAGGTAAAAAAAAAATTATTTTGTGTCATTAACATTTTTAAAAGTTTAAATTTTCTAATTTGTTGTTTATGTTTTTGTATTTTTATGAAACTTTGTGGGCGTTTTAGTATCTTTCTTTAATGTTTGAATCTTGATAACATAAACAATCTACCGACAGTGATTTCTTATTTTGTTGTTAGCTTAAGAAAAATCATTTAAATCAGAGATAATAAACAATGGAAAAATTTATTATCAATTAAATTTTATTTAAAATAGATAGAAAATCTTAAATCTTAAATAAACATACAAATAATGTTTGATAAAAAGAGGTTTTCTTAACTTAAAATTTGAACCTACGCATTTTTGATGAATCTTAGCGCTTAAAGAGCGGGGCAATACATAGTTTAACAACCTTTATTTTGTAATTAAATTGCATTAGAAAGCGCTTTAACGACCAGTTTACAAAATCAAAACATCTGTGTAGGTGTTTTATGTTAATAATTTTTTGTTATTTACTTTTATTTATTTATTTATTTCTTTAATTTTTATGAAGACTGACATTAAAGTAGTCGTATAAAAAAATTTATGACAGCATAAATAAACGCTTGCCAATGCCAGACCTGGGAGATTGTGCTTGTGCAGCTAAATAGAATTTTTTATTTTTTTTTTATTTACTTAGTCCAGTGATTCTCAACCTTTTTTTGTTGCGGCACATATTTAACGATTTCAAAATTTGGCGGCACACAAAGAAAAAGATAAAAATTATTTACTTACTACAACACACTGCATAAATAGTTTATGACAAAAATTTTAAATATACGAAATAAATTAATATATGCTATAATAATATCTAAACCAGTAATGGGCGAACTTTTTTGGTGGCGGGCCAATAAATTAAAAAAAATGTTGCGGCGGGCCATTAAAATAAAAAAAACATAGCGGGTCATTCATTAAAAAATTATGGGGTTCCTGTTCAATTAAAAGTTCGGTTTAAGCAATATATTTATTAGTTATAAAATACGGTTTATTATGATTTTAAGACTTTCCAGGTGTATGGGAAGCATGGATCTGTTTCTGACTTGACAAAATCTGACTCCTCAAAATCTGGTTCCAGCTGGGATAATGCGACTTTTAATAAATTAACAAGACTCTCGTCTGACAATCGGTTTCTTATTGATTTTTTTCTGCATTTCATTACTAAAAAGGCCTGTTCACATAAATATGAGGAAGCAAACATTGCCATAATTTTCTGCGCATGATTAATTAGCTTTGGAAATTCATCTTTTGGTAAGGATTTATAGAAATTAAGCGTATCTGTATTTAAAAATAGCTGTTTTAAATTATTATTACATTGCAATTCTATAATTTCCAATTGTAGATCAGATGGAACATTCTCAGGATTAACATTAAAAGGCATTAAAAAAATATCTAAACATGGTTGGATTTTTTTAAAGTCAGCAAATCTGGCCTCAAATTCTGAATACAGTTTTAATAAAGATTGTAAAAAGACTTTTAACTTCTCTTCACTCACAATTCTGCCTCAAAGAATTAAGTCTTGGAAAATGAGTCAAATCATTTTTTCCCAAACATTTAGAAAATATAAACAAGTGAGTTTTAAAAGACCTTAAACTGCCCCAAGTTTTATCTATAAATTGATTTCTTCCCTGTAACCTTGTTCAGTTTATTATAGTGCTCAAGTAAATCCGTGCAAAAAGCAAACTCGACGCACCAATTCTTATCCTCCAATATTTCCCACTCTTCCCAAATTTCAGTTTTGGTTCTTAGAAAAACTTTAATTTCTTCGAGAAGACTCCAAACTCTCGAGAAGGCATGCCCACAACTCAGCCACCTGATCTTTGTGTACTAAAGTACATCTGAAAATTCTGCATCAACTTCCGATAAAAACTCTTAAAATTGTCGATGTAGCAAACCACGGGCTCGAATGGTATTAATTATTTTTAAAATAATATTAAGTACGTGGTTAATATCCAAGGCAGCCTTGCAAAGAACATCTTGGTGGATTTTACAATGCAAAAAAATTGTTTCGCTTTCAGGACTCTGACTTTTATAAACTCCTGCAAACCCCGTATTTTTTCCCACCATGTTAGGTACTCCATCAGTTGTTAAATTAATTAATTTGGAAATTGGGGCATTACGAGATGCCATCCCCTCTCTAAATTCATCACAAATTTTTTTTCTTGTCGTCTTTCCTTTCAAAGATCTCAAACAAGCAAGTTCTTCGGTTATTACAAAGTTTTCGTCGACTCCTCTGATAAAAATTAGAAGTTGGGCTGTATCACTGCTGTCAACACTCTCGTCCATAATGACTGAAAGATACTTAAACTTTTTAAGACGTCCATCGAGTTGATTGGTTAAATTAGAAGAAATCGCTTCAATTCTTTTTGTGACAGTTCTACGTGACAGCCCTATAGATTCGAAATCTTTTACTTTTTCTGGGCTTAAATCTTTTCCAATGCTAATTAACACATCCTTAATAAATTCTCCTTCAGAAAACGGTTTGTTACTTTTTGCTATTTTATAGGCAACAATGTGACCAGCTAACGTGGAGGATCGCTCGATACTTCTTTGATTTTTAAAAAACATTTGGTGACGAGATATTTTTCTTTTCAATTCCCCTGAATGAACTTTCTTGTCTTCATCTGTCATTTTAGAGTACTTCGACCCAAGATGTTTTGAATAAAAGTGCCTAGCGAGATTATAATCTTTTAGTACAGCTACCGGTTCTTGGCAGATAAGACAAATAGGTTTTTGGTTATATTCCATAAAGAAGTACTTCCATGTCCACTTTTCTTGAAATACTCGACATTCCGAATCAATTTTTCGCTTTCTATTTTCGATTGACATTTATGGGGTAAAAAACTTAGACTATTTTACTATTGCACTTATATTTACAATACACTTTATTATTTTAATTACACAAATAAAACTGTACGTTGGCAACTTTATAATTTTACTTCACAATTTATCCTTTACGTCACGAGATTTACACTTTTACTGATTGCTGATTAAACCATCGCTGGCCCTTTTATATTTGTTGCCCATGTTGTCTTGAATATTCAAGAATCTTCTAGATCTCGCATAAAATAGTTGTTGTTATGTTGTACGTTCAGTTTTCTATATTAGTTGTTAGTGTTTTATGATGTTTATGTTTATTTTTGGAATATTGCATCAGAAAGTTGTTGTTCTCTTGTGTGTACAATATTTCCTAGAAAACTACGCAGTTTGTACACAATATGATATGAAAACATCGCATTTATACCTTTTTTAAAACATAATGTAAATTTATTTTTTCGGCATCATTTTTTAATAGGTGATTAATTTTTTTTTTGAAAAACGCTCGGCGGGCCGGATTGAAACCTCTCGCGGGCCGAATGTGGCTCGCAGGCTGTAGTTCGCCCATCACTGATCTAAGCGATAAGTAAGGGATTAATTACAAGCTAATAATAAAAATATTTTAATGCTTGATGTTTTTTGATAATTTAATTTCTATTTGGTCGTAAAATTGACAATGCTACTCTCATATCGTCTTCTACATTTAACAATCTTTTTTTTTTTTATTGGATAATCGCATCTGATGTTAATCCAAAATGAATTAATTGATTCTTCTGAATGTTTTAAAATTAAATCTCGATTATTGGAAAGCAAAATGAGTGCTTCCTCTTAAGAGAAATGGATTACGAACCCAATCTAATTTCTTAATATCTAATTTTGGGAAATAATGAATAATTCTCTGCTCTAATGTTGTCAAATGATCAACAACAATTAATTTAATAGTTTTATAACTGTCTTTAGGGACTGACTCAAACTTTTCTAAATTGCCTTTCTGAGCTTTATTTTTCCATAAAGTTATTTGTTTTTTGTAGTCCCACCAGCTTATCGGTTGAGTTTAAGATATTTTCATTTGGTCCTTGCATACTTGAATTGATGTTGTTAAAAATAACAAAAATGTCTGATATGTAAGCCAGTTTAGTACACCATATTTTATCTTCCAACATATAAACAAATTCATAATTTTTATTTTGTTCAAAAAATATTTTTTTATTTCGTCTTTTAATTTCAGCACACGAGATATAACTTTTCCTCTGGACAACAATCTTACTTCTGTATGGAGTAGAAAGGATTCATACTTGGCTAATTTACTAAATAATCTACTTTTTAATTGTCTTGATTTGATATAATTAACCATTTTAACACATTGTTCCAGAAATATTTTCAAATCTGATGGCAAAAATTTTGTAACAATTGCTTCTCGATGAAAAAAAAAAACAATGGGTAACTTATATAACCTCAATCAGTTCTTTAACATGTGCTACAAATCCTTTTACATGTCCAGTCATAGCTGGAGCACCATCTGTGCAAATGCCAATACATGACTTCCAAGAAACTTTAATTTCTTCTAAATATGAACTAATTACTTGAAAAATATGTTTACCAGTTGTAATTTCAGGTAACTCCCGACAACGTAAAAATTAATTAATTATATCATTTTCGTGAATAAATCTAACGAAGGCAATTAATGGAGCATTTCCTGTAATATCTGTTGTTTCGTTGACTTGTAGAGCAATATTCGAATTTGCAAGAGTTTTTGCAGTATTTTGTTCACTATTTTCTCACATATCTTTAATTCTGCGATGGATTATTAATCTTAGGCCAAAGGCCCAAAGTAACATGAACTCGATTACTGTCGCCGTTAAAACAGTCGCGGTGGGCATCGGGCTTATGTGTTAGCGTTTCTTCTTTGCGATCTCACAAATTCGTTCTCAATGCGGCAGCCAGTAATTCAATAAAAATTTGAATTATCTTAATCTAAATTTTATTTTAGAAAACAAACTTCTTGGTGTAAAACCCCTTGCACACAAATGTAATACACAGCTATATTCTATATTTAAAATAATAACTATTGAATTTAAGGTAGCGCATTGTAAAAAAACGCTTAACTGTATACTAAGATTTTAACTATAAATTCATTGTTGTCGTGTACAGAAAGAGAGAATAAAATTTTTCAAGCGTTTCGTATTAAAATGAGTTCCGTACGTAAATTAATTTTCCATGAAACTAACGACCCAAAAAGTAGTGGCACAAAAAAGAAATTGTTATGACGATAACACATACATGCGTACATACAGACGAAAAATGTGGTATGGAATGTTGTTTTTCTCTTTATCAAAAAAAAAAAAAAAATAAACCACAGAGTTAAAATGTATACGCAGGGATGCCAACTCTTAAAACAAAACGCGTGAGAATATTTTATAAAACACTAGCTGTACGACCCAGCTTCGCTCGGAAACGATCTGCTAATGACTAATATTTCATATGGGGTTAGAAAAAAAATTTAGCACAAAGAAAAAACGACACAAATTTTTCTTAATTTATTGTTTAAATAGCTCTGAAGGTATTTCATTAAAAAATAAACAAACAAAAGGTAAGGTAAGGTAAGGTAAGCTTGATACTAAACAATATTTTTTGTTTTTCTGTTAGGAGAGAAAAAAAACAATGCTGACGGTGTACCAACTCTCAAGCATGCAACATACAATTGCTCGTGGGAAAAACATTGGGATTCTAGGTTTAACCCACACACTTTTAGCGATTGCCTTTGGGATATATTAATCGTCATTGCGAATGCAAGGCGAACAGGAAATTGGACTTTTAAACTTAAATGCTAAATCACTTGGTATGACAGGTATCTTTGGCATAAGCAGCTCTTCACCTACAAATTTTCCTATAATTATTATTGCTAAGTTTTTGCCATCAGCGTTTTAATAACCAATCTAGTTCCATCGCATAGTGTTGACTGATTCAGGTTACGTAACATGACTATTACCGCTCCAGCGTTAAGCTGGAAGTTATGTGGTGGTATTCCCGGTAAGTTTAATAAATTTAGGAACTCTGCTGGGTAGTTAACAATTTTGCCGGGACCGGTAATAGAACCAATCGATTTATACGAATACCGTTCGCCATTAATTAAGCTTTGGATTTTTGAACTTATTATTTTTTTTTTATTAAGTAGTATTTTTAAATACTTTAAAAATTTACATATTAATAAGTTTAAATACATTTTAAATGAATTTTAATGTTAAGCGCTCTGAACCAAATACTTTTACATTCCGTTCAATTTTAGTTTCATTCGGCATCATATTGTACATATTCAATCCCTTGTAAAATAATGTTCTCTGCATCGCATTGGTGTGTGCTCTTTGCAACCTAAAATCAATAGCATTCCTTAGATAATATGGCTGAACATCTCCTACATATCTCATCTGCTCTAATAAATATTCTGGTGCTTCACCCATCTTTAGCTTCCGTATGAAAGCTATAGTATTCAATTGTAGTCTTTGCTTAATATTTAACCATTTCAACGTGTTGAGCATGTAATTAATTGAAGTAAAACGATTACATTTTAACCCTTATCGGACGCGACTTTTCACACGTTTGATTATCACCAGGTTGTAGTTATTTTTAACAAATATGAAAAAAAAACAATAGTATGTTATTATACATTTATATTCATTTCTTTTCAGTTTTGTTACAAATTATTTATTTTTTGTACAACTACTACATGTCTGAGTTTCTGATAATTATTTATATACTTGTAAGGTATGGTATTTTTTGAAGCAATCTCCAACATGAAGACATGGTTTTTTCTGGCATGTTTCGCAAAAGTATACTGTTGTTTTCCTCCCTCCAGGTAACTTGCGATTAGAACATACTAAACAGTCGTTATGCTTTCCTTTACTATCAGGTTGCAAGATATGTAGTTTGCCATCCAATCTCTCCTCATTGTCTAATGTTGAAGGCTTTCCATATCGTACAGTTTCTCCTTCACGAAAATCACCAACTAGTGACATAACTATTTTTCGAATAAATTGCTTATGCGGCATTGGTTTAGTGTTGTTATTTTTACAAGTGGCTTTATACAAAATGTAAGAATTTAGGGAAGACATTTCAATTCCCCAGAAAAAAATCTTCCGCCACCATTTTAATGATTTTCTCAGAAAACAATACATAGATCCCATTTGATCTGCCCGGTCCACTCCGCCCATGAAGTTATTATAATTTAGTACTACTTGTGGTTTCCTAATCTCTACCTGATTGCCACCACGTGTTATTCTTGACGTATCGTAAGTACTTAACATGGTAATAATTCGCTTATCTCGCCATGATAGTATGTTTCGACATAATCCGCCTTGTCACTTCACACGTGCCATACGACCGTTGCAGAAAAGTACTGTTGTCACGTCAGAGGTGACTTACGTCCGATAAGGGTTAATATTGCACGCATAGCCTTATTTTTTAGTCTAGCAATTTGTTGTTCGGCACAGCAGGAGTATAATATTGTTGACCCGTATTCGAAGTGAGCTTTAATTATTGTATTATATATATTTATGGATGTTGAAATTGAAACTTTATTTCTTAAACGTTTGAAAAAAACAATTTTTTCCCGATTTTCTTACAAATATATTCAATATGTTCATTACATTTTAAGTCTTTGTCTATCACAAAACCGAGATATTTGATATCGTCTACTTTCTCTATTGTAATATTACCTATTTCGAGTATTTGTTAGTGTCCATATTAATTTCTATCAGTTCAGTTTTTCCTTCATTTAGTTTTAGTTTATTCATATTTATCCAATTATTTATTCTTTTAAATTCTTTCCTAATGTTGTCGTAACATTCTTCTTCTGTTTCTGCTTCCGTGAATATCAATGTCTCATCCGCGTGTAGTATTATTTCGCATTTATCAAGTATTTGTTCAATGTCATTTATATATATTTATTATGAATTAGAAAGCTCCTAAAATTGAGCCTTGTGGAACACCATAGTTGTTTATTACTCTACCTGATTCTATGTTATTAACTTTTGTTATTTGTTTTCTATTTTCTAGATATGTTTTGAACCAATTTAATTCATTATTACGTAAACCAGATTTTTGAAGTTTTTGAACTAATATATTACGATCTATTGTCGCGAAGGCTCTCTTAAAATCTAGGAACACACATAGGATTTTGTTACTTTTTTTACTATTTTTATTCTGTTTATTAAGTAGTTCACTGTTGTTTCACACGAATGGTTTTTTCTAAATCCTGACTGATGTTTAGACAGCAAATAATGGTTTTCGACATATTTCTCCAGTTGATTTTTTACAACCTTCTCAATAGCTTTTTCACATATTTTTAGCCCATTTATTGGACGGAACTCCTCGCATCTATTTGTGTTTTTGATGTTCTCTATTGGCGTAATCATTGTTTCTTTCCAGTTTGTGGGAAAAACTCCTGTTTCCATAGATTTATTAATTATATTCACTAAAATAGGGCCAGTTGTGTTCCATATATCGAGAATAATGTTTTTTGTAGTTTTCTTGTAGTCAGGTTTGTTTTTTATGTTTTTAAATATGGTTTTTAGGTCTAATAAAGATATTGCATGAAGCTTAAAAATAGAATTTATCACAGGTATTTCATTTATGTATTGCACGTGTTCAATTGTATTTTTAATTTGTTGTATACTATCGACAAAATAAGTGTTAAAATTTTCAGCAATTTCAAAGTTGTTCTTATACTCTACTTGATTAAAAATCACAGTTGTTATGACATTTCTGGGTTTTCTCAAAACAAGGTCTTTTATTACAGCCCACATTTCTTTGTGATCATTTGAATGTTCAATTTTATTACTTATATATTTGCATTTTTCATTTTCGATCATGGTTTTATAATTATTTCTAATTATTTTATATTTTCTCCATGACTCATTTGTATTCTCAAATATAAGTAGCTCTTTGGTATGATCTTACTTTTTGTAATTTTAGGTTTCTAAGTCTATTATTAAACCATCTATTGTTACCTTTTTCATTTTTTACTTTTGTCATTGTAAGTTTTATTTAATCAACGTATTTGGTTTTTGCAGCCAAAATGGCTCTTTCACGTACCCAAAGTTAATCGCTATAATTTTGAGCAATGCATGTGAACAGTTTTGCAATTAGTTCGTCTTTAGACATTGTGAATTGGCAAGAGTCCATTGGAAAGGAACTCTGGCCTGTTGTAGATTCAGTCGGTTTTTTCCACTGCCAGTGTCTAACAATATATAAGAATAGATAGATAAACCTGAATTTTAAAAAATGTTGACTTCCAACAAAATCGTTCGAAGTTGAGCTTTTACTTTTTACTTTAGCAATAAAATTTTAGAACAAAAGAATTTTGATATTGGATTTTTCAGCGTATAAGCGATACATATATGTATGTATGTATCGTTAAAATTGCATCAAATAGAAAATTATTTTTTAACTTCAAAATGAAGTCTATATTTTTAAGCTCTCACTATCCAATATATCAAGGTTTTTCTTCTCTTATAAAAACTATTAATTTTATAATTATGTGAATCAAATCGCACGAAAAATTTTAAAGCACGGATAATGAGCACACATACATACATATGTCCATATCTATGTAGAATATATATCAGGGTTCAGAATTTTTCATTTATGAACATTCAAAAATCAACATTCATGATATTTTTCATAAATGAGAAATCTAAAATTTTATATTTATTTTTCACACTCATAAACGAACAACAAAAAATGTTCTGGCTATTTTTATACATGAATGCAAACAAGAATTATTAGTCTTATTCATATGTGATAAATGATAAATTTGCTACTACTCATTAATGTTATTTTTCATAAATGAACGTTGAAATTTTATAAAATTTCTCATAAATGAACGTGAAAAAATTTTCTACCTACGATCGCAGTTTACCGTAAAATGTAGTAAAAACACATGGGTACATATTAACTCAAAATACAATATTGCAATATATTCTAAAAGAAATAAAAAAAACATTTTTTTTCCTGCATACGCCGTCAATTGCGCATTATAAAAGGTGTTTTTTTAAGCTAGATAGAACTTTAAATTGTAAAAAGTAACACAAAAAATGAAATTTTGATGAAACATTTTTTTTTATTGTTTTCAGTATACTCTGACAAATCATCATGAATAGACTCTCGCTTGAACAACGCTACGAAATTATCTAAATTTACTTTGAAAATCAGTCGTCGATTCGCGCAACTTATAGACGACTTCGTCATTTTTATGGCGTACATAATCGTGCATCTGAACAAGCCATTCGTCGAACTGTCGATAGATTTCGTACCACATACTCTCTAGAGGATGCAATAACACCAACACGTCGAAGGAATGTGCGTACTGAAGAGAATATCGCCGCTGTAAACGAAAGTGTGGAAGAAGATCCAAATTTATCAATTCGTCGTCGGTCGCAGGAATTGGGGCTCTGTCCGTCCACTACGTGGAAAACTTTGCGCAAAGATCTCGGCCTACACCCGTATAAGATCCAGCTGGTGCAGAAATTGAAGCCACGAGACCATTATATGCGTCGTTCTTTCGCCGATTGGGCTCTAGAGCAGTTGGCAACTGATGATGACGATGAGGCGCATTTTTGGCTTACAGGGTTTGTTAATAAGCAAAATTGCCGCATATGGAGTGAGACCAATCCACAACAGACCCTACAGACTCCATTACATCCAGAAAAATGCACCGTTTGATGCGGTTTTCACGCTGGTAGCATCATCGGACCTTATTTCTTCAAAAATGAGGCCGGAGCTCGCGTTACGGTCAATGGAGATCGTCACCGCACCATGATCAATGATTTTTTGTTTGAAAATATGGATGACATTGATCCGGACGAGATGTGGTTTTAACAGGATGGCGCTACGTGCAAAACAGCGAACGCAACCATCGACTTATTAAAATCAAAATTTGGCGATAAGTTGATTTCGAGAAATGGACCTGTCAATTGGCCTCCAAGGTCGTGCGATTTGACACCACTCGACTATATCCTGTGGGGCTACGTGAAGTCACTGGTTTATGCTGATAAACCAGCAACAATTGACGCCTTGGAGGACAGCATTGTTCGTGTTATTCGTGACATACGCCCAGCAGTGCTCGAAGAAGTGGCCCAAAATTGGACGTCCAGAATGCGCTTCGTCAAGAACAGCCGCGGTGCCCATATGCCCGAAATCATTTTCAAATGTTAATGTCACGTATTGATCCTTCGAATAAAAAAGAAATTTTGATTACAATTTAATTTTTTGTGTTATTTTTTACAATTTCAAGTTCTATCGGGCTTAAAAAAACACCCTTTAGTTTCTCACACAGGTATGAGAAGAAGCGGCTAAAAAATGAAATGTACATATTCATACATGTATGAACAGTAAGTGAATACTTCACTACTCTGATATATATTCAAATTTTCACTTTTAGTATTATCCAATACGTCTAAATTAAATCACTGAGTACTGTTTAGGAATTTTATAAAGCTTAAACGTAGGCTAAATAAAAAAGTGAGAAGTGAAAACGATTTATTTATGTTTTCACTAACATGATTAAATACATAGTATATAAAAAAGTGAAAAACAAAAATTTGTGTAAAAAGCATTAATACTTTTTCTTAAAAATGTGTTAAAAACTTTAGTTCTTCGAGTTGCTCTTTAAATTTTCTCATGCGAAGAAAAATTACTTCGAAATAAAGTCTAGTTATTGAAAAAGTATCATGTTCGTTGGGCTCTCCTGCTTGCTGATATTTATTAAAACATATGTGTGTATCTGTACATATGTAAGTCAATTTTTTATATAAATATATTTTTATGGTATAAATTTATATACTTTTAGGAAAAAAATTTTAAAAGTCAAACTTAAAATGCATATTTTTCTAAATTTAAAACAAATTCACCAAAGGATTTTAGTTTTTCCATACAATATACATATTTCAAAGTGTTGAAAAACATCAATCTGTTTACATACATATGTATATGTGGTTTTATTGCGAATTTTAATTGAAGTAAGATTTTTCCCCAAAGTTGTGATGGTATTATCTCTAAAAGATCTGGCAGCTATGTATAGTAATGAATTAAAAAAAATCTTCAAACATAAAAATACATTTTTGACTGTTGACACGTTAGAACAATGTTTGATTTCACCGAAGTTGAGGATGTTGCCTCTATTTATTTGCTCTTTTATTTTGTTTTCTTTTTGTTTTGTGTTTTTTTTTTTAATTTGATCTACGGGTTTTTTTAGCGTATGCTAAGAATGTATACGTGTGGTTGCACGTATACAAACTCATTGGCATACAAACAACCATAAGCTTCATCAAAGCAGTTCGAACGAACATGTGGAGTCGTGAATAACCTATTTGTGTTAACAACAACGACAACAGAAGAAAATTTAAAAATGATTTTTCTAAGTTTTCCGGAAAATTTTATAATTTTTTTTCATACAAACCATCTCCTGAAAATTTCGAATCGAATAAAACAAAAATCAGCTAAATCGCTACAGCCGTTCTCACGCCAACTCATTACATACGTGGATCAATTCATTTTTATATATGTATATAGATTTAAGTTAACCGAATACATACTGACTTTTTTATGTTGAAAAAAGTCAGTTTTAATTGAAAGAAAGAAATCAATAAATTCTATTTGGGTACGGTTTTCCGTCGACCCTCGTCAAATTTGGTTTGTGAACAAACTGGTTTCGGCTGTTTGCCATCTTCAGTGTTCTTTTCGTACTACTACCTGGATTCCTACAGGTGGTTAGTTTCTGTCTTTACAGCCCGTAACTGTTGTTATAAGAAGTAATCAAAATTATAAACAAATAGCGACAACATTTATACCTCCCGGCTTTTTTTACATTCAAAATAAGTATTTGAGGATAATTATTGAGGGTAAACTGTGTGATTCGATTTACATCCGCGCCTGGCCATGAAGCCTTAATCAGATGGTGGACTAAACCACTGCATAATTTGGAACGTCATGCTCGTCCTAGGAAGTCGAAGCTATAATTCTATGCAACAGAACTTTCTATTTGCAACTTCGATGATTCCAGAGCAGGGCTGCAAATCATCACTCCCTGCTTAAGAGTTGGAGACTTTCCAACTCCTGTCCAGAACACATGTCTAGCATGCTCACTGGATCTGGGAACATTTCACCAGGTAGGTGTTATTAAAGGTGAAATTAACCCGGCCGCCATAGAACCATAGACTGATATGGGGCTGCGAAACCACAACCACCACGATACTCCCATATAGGGCCAACCTCAATAATCAGCCAGAGAACAGTTAAGTGTCTAAAGAGACAAATAACGGAACTCTGCGGGTCACTGATTCTCGTGGAAATAAAGTGGAGTTCCTAGTTGTACCCCTGCTGACTTCAGGGGACTGGGCTCCCTTTTGCCCCCAGTTGCACAGGTCTAAGTTGTTGCTTTCTTCAAAGACCATATATATGTGCTCCCGGGGGGTATTGAGGGTTAACATAAACAACAATAATTTCTCATAAAATAATTTATTAGGAATTTTACAATGCGATCAATACGTAAACTCATATACAAATACAGCGGGAAAATTTGAAGCTATTAAGTAAATTGTCTGCCAAATGATTAAATGTTATTAATTAAACTGTCATCCTTTGACAGTTTCTTAGTGATGAATTTTAAACATCCTGAGCAAAGAACTTTAATGGTGAAAATTTACTATCAAAATGGTAAAAAAAAAATTCACTGTATCACTTCGTAAAATACGAATAGCTTTTCCTAGTAACCTGGCTCCTTCTGAGACCACTGGGTGTAATTTGATCGCAAGCATAGTCGCTGAACTGCGGCTTTGGACGTTATGTAGTAAAGGGTTCGGACATTTTAAGCATGGAACATTTCACATTTAATCGCTAAATTCAAGTCTCACGGTATTACTGCTGCAAATAAGCCAAAACAGTACGTTCGTAGTACCCACAACAAAGTATTGAGAATGAGCCTGCAACATCAACTCGTGATGAGCTTCAATTTCAATTAGGCGGTAATGTAAGTAAACGAAATTGTCGCATACGCTGATCACAAAATCCACAAGCACTCGTCGAAAAACCATTACATTCAAAGAAAGTGGTCATATGTTGCGGGTTGTGGACATACGGCGGTAATCGGCCCGTATTTTTTCGACAATGGACCAAGTAACACCATCATCATTAATTCTCTGCACTATCAAATCATGATAACCAATTTTTTGTGCCCACAATTGGCTAATGTTGACATCACTGACTTTTGGTATTCCGTGAGAAATTTCCAGGTCGCGTAATATATTGTTACGTTTATTTTTTTTTTAATAAATGTTTTGTTATTTTGAGTTCTTTTAATTGCAAAATTATAAAACAATACTTTAGAGTTTTAAATTAAATTAAACAGTTTACACAAAATAAGCCCGCTGGTAACTTTGTTGTCTTTTCGCACTGATGACTCAACTTGAATTAATTTATTTGCTCATGAAGTGGTGCCTATATAGTTGTTTTAAGCGCCTCTGGCATATACAGGAATATTTATTCTACTTTAACATCACCCTATATTGTTGTTGTTTTTGTCATTCAATTTAGGAGCCTGTTTGACTGTGTGTTTATTTTGTTTTGTACTATGTTAGTTTGCTTTCTGTTGTTTATATTATTTGGTGCAATTTCTTATAAGCAAGTTGTCTTATATGTATAAGATTTCTTAAAAAAAAACTACGCAGTTTGTAAAGTGCACAATGCTGTGTCGTTTCGTTAGCTTCTTTAATGATAATTATTTTCTTTTAAAACTTAATAAGTCATCTTCGTAACAATATTTTCTCTGGGGCCATTTAAAAGATCGGGCTTGCGTGAACAACCCTCAAACAAATGACGCTCTAAAAAGCATTAAATTCGATATTGCGTTGATAAGCTAAGCAGAGCTTTGTTCGAAAATGTAGTCAACATTTTGTAAAATGTGCGGACATCTACCGACGTTGTAGAGGTGAACATTTCCCTTAGATTGGTATAAATAAAACTGAAGTTGTCACAAAAAAAGTGTGTTTAAAGCTAATTTACTTTCCTAACCTCAAATTTGCAAACCCATTATAACTCTTTTACATTTAAATTTATTTAGAAGTGTTCTTTTTTTGTTAAATGTTAAATATGGAAGATGATATTTTGCAATATTTTTTTTGTATACTGTTCAATCTAGCAATATCATAACACGGATGCCTTTAGAATCTATTTGCAGGACATAAATCTTTAAACGAATTAAATGATTCGGAATAAATCAAAAAAAGTGGTGCAAGATTTATAAGTATAAATTGGGATTCTCCAGCATAACACTGTTTTCAAGATATCTGTATCCTAATTAAGTTGAGCCTGCAAGAGTTTTCCACATAAAAACTTTCCTAAAACAAAAGCTTTCAAGATCGAAATCCACACTCTCTAAAAACATGTGTGTGTGTGTGTGTGTAAATGTGTTTATGTGTGTGTGTGCGTGCGTGTTTGTGTATGAATGTGTTTGTATGTGAGTGTGTGCGTGTGTGTATGAATATCTTCCTCATAAAATAAAAAAAAAATATTAAAAAAAAATCGTTATCGTTCAGTCATTCAGTTTTACACGAAAAACAAAATGGAAAAGAAACCGTTGTGGGAAGTGATTTTGAAATTAACTTCAAAAAGCTTTTAATACAATTTGGTTGTTTGTTAAAACTCTTGTTTTATTCATTTCTTGTTTATACATATCGACCATGTTTAAAAATACTATAAAAACTATTTTTTTTATTGTGTGGCTAATGCGAACATAAAAAATATTTATTCCATAAAAAAGATCAAAAACAACAACTTCAAATATTTTTTAATTGTAGTTGCGTGTAGGAGCGTTTTTTTGTTTAAATAAAGCATTAGTAATGACGAGGTAAATAGACGGCATTAATACGACAAATTATTAATTCTACACTTACCACGCTTGTAAGTAAAATAAACGAGTTTTGGCAACAAGGGTTGCCAAATGATTTTTTTATATATAAAAATAAGTCGGGTTTTCCTTGCTGACGCTATAACTCCAGAACGTACCAACTGATTTCTAGGGTTTTGCATTGGTTGGAAAGGTCCCGGGCTCCGTGATGTTTATAGCAAAAAAAAAAATCAGGAAAAATTTCGAGAGAAAAGCTGGAAAACAGGGAAAATCATTTTTCACATACAGCGCCATCTCTGATACATAGCATGTACTACAACGGCACCAGTACATGGTGTGTGAGTATCCCTTATGAAAATAAGTACGTTTTATTTTAAGTAGATGGCGCCGGTGTGTGATACATTGTTTGACAGCTACTCATGCGCACGTGAAATTGAGGTTAAAGTTATTCGTTCAATTGGAAACCATCAAATCAATCACGCGTATTGTAAGTTGAGCTATGTAAATTATGTGGATCGTGCATTTAAGGTTAAATTCACCAGTCTGTCCATAGTCTAAAATGCCGAGAGTACGACGTGCGAACATCGGGCGCCGCCGCACAAGACATGCAAGCCAGCAACAACTTAAGCGAAGAAAGATATTGCTGGCAGGCGATTTTAGGCAGACGTTGCCAGTAATTCCCCGTGCAACGCCTGCAGATGAATTGAATACTTGCCTGAAGGCACCACTTTTGTGGAATAACGCTAACCACTAATATGAGAGTTAAACTTCAAAATGATCAAAATAAGTGCTGCACAATTTTCCAAACGATTGTTAGCTGTTGAAAATGGAAAAGTCCCAGTTGATGTGACAGCTGAATTAATTACTCTTACCAACGACTTTTGCCGATTCGTAGACTCTCAATTAGCTCTTATTGAAAATGTTTTACCAAACATTAGTGAGAATTATCGGAATTATGCTTGGTTAAGTCAACGAGCAATTTTTGCCCCAAAGAATAATGATGTTGTACATGCACTAAATTTCACCATTCAATCAAAAATCGATGGCGATTTGCTGACATAGAAATTCGTTGATTCCATAACAAATCCCGATGATGCAGTAAATTATCCAACAGAGTTTTTGAACTATCTGGAGTTACCAGGATTTCCACCACATAACTTGCAACTCAAAGTTTGTTCAGTTATTGTGATATTGCGTAATTTGAATCCACCGCGACTTTGCAACGGTAATCGACTTGCGGTGAAAAGACTTGTGCCGAATTTGATTGACGCAACCATTATTAACGGAAAGTACGCAGGTGAAAATGTATGTATTGCTCGAATACCAATGATTTCGACTGATCTTTCGTTTGACTTGAAACGATTGCAATTTCCGGTTCGCCTTGCGTTCGCAATGACAATTAGTAAGTCGCAAGGCCAATCGCTTAGTGTTTGCGGGATAAATTTTGTTTTTCACATGGACAGCTATACGTTGCGTGTTCACGATTTGGGAAACCATCCGCTTTGTTTGTGTTAACGTCAGATCAAAAAACAAAAAATGTGGTTTACCAAAGAGCACTTTAATAAAACCGATAATTTGCGGACACGTGTAACGCTTCGATTCAGTATTTGCTTTGGATTCACTTTAATTTTTTACTTAGAGAAGTTCAACTAAATTCCACTTTTTTTTATAATCGAAAAGAATTCATTACTGTTGTGCAATGAAATAAAATTTTTCCTTTTCAAATATAAAACAAAAAAAAAAAGTAATTTTTCTTCATCGGGATTAACCCCAAACGAAATGTTATAAAAAACGATGCCATCTGGTGGCGAAACGGAGTTCGCCGGGTTTGCTAGTATATATCTATATATATAGTCTTTTTTTATATTAAATTAATATATAAATTAATTAAATGTTATAAAAATAATTTATAAAATGTAAACTACGTTAATTTATGTTTTCCTTGAAAAAATAAACATTTTATGATATTCTCACAAAATATTTATTATTCAAAAAAACATATCTTT
The DNA here is from genome assembly GCA_030448955.1 of Trichopoda pennipes. NCBI lineage: Eukaryota > Metazoa > Arthropoda > Insecta > Diptera > Tachinidae > Trichopoda > Trichopoda pennipes. Next base: position 3,050,206 of record JASKUP010000010.1, on the reverse strand, counting down.
GATGTGTATCACTACTGTTCATATATCATACATAAAATCAATGAATTTTACCCCAAATTTTGTATTGACTAAATGAGAGTTTTCATTGAACCAAAACCAGAGAAAACGTTTCGAAGACAAAAACATTTTTCATTTTTAATCTTTCTACATTAGGATAACCTTTAGACGCCATTCATATGTAATTTTAAAAATAACAAAAAATTTTTAGTTTGATGATTTGTTGTTTTATTATGATTTTTAGCCTATTCCATACATTCTCCTAACAGTTTCGTGAAATTTACTGGTTATTCTATTTATGAATTTAGTGATTTTTTCACAACCAGCTCCTCTGTGCAGAAGCTGCGTTAAGTATGTCCAATTTTTAGGCATTTGTGCTTTTGCTTTTTTTACAAATACATTGCCAATGTACTTTGCAAGATATTTAATATTATTTTGTATTGTATTTGTTCTCATTTTGAAATATCAGCTGCCGGTTGGGAAGTCGTGAGTTTTTAGGGCGTTAATTTTAAATTTCCCATTTATAAAAATATTTTTTGCCGGCATGAAAACTTTTTTTCATTTTCTTAAGTAGTGCACTACTCGTAAGTTTGCCTGACAACATAAGAGCGGTGTCATCTGCATAGTATGCTAACTTTAGGTATGAGAGTGGAGAAAAATCGGAAGTATAATTTGAATACAATATTGGATATTTGATATTGAACCTTGAGGTAAATCTCCTGTGATTAATTTGGGAGAAAATAATAATAATACCCACAGAAAGAAAGAGTCATATCTGTAAGGAAGTCAGCAACAATCATGCAGAACTATTTTGAAACATTATCGTTGACCAATTAATATATAAGTCCCTTGTGCCAAACGGTTAAACGATACCAAAAGCTTTTTCCACGTTTAATATTATCATTCTCGTACATTTTTTATTTCATTTATTATCTTAATATTCTTAAACTTAGAGCATAGCGATGAAAAGTCATAATATCTGCGTAATCACCTTTATTCCATAATTCTATGCTTTGTTAATGGAGAGGTTAAAGCTATATGATGAAACCTAACAATTTTGGTATTATGCTGTTTATTTCTCCTTCGCCAGTAAATGAAATAATATTGCTATCTCCTGTCCTAACTGGTTGGTTTGTAAGAAACATAATTTACCTTTTGACAGCATACAGAAGACGATTGAAACACAGATTGTAGACGCTGAGGAAACTATCACTCAGTTACCAACCGACTGACAAAAACACGTGCGACACAGAGTGGCCGACATACTCGAAAAAACGATAAAAGACAATAAAGCAAAGACGAATCCAAACGAGCAAAAAATGCTAAACGGAAAAGGAAAAAATTACGGGACAATGACCTAATAATTACAAACGCTGACAAAGGAAATACGACTGTAATAATGCACAAGAAAGATTATGTAGACAAAACACAACAATTTATACAGCAGACCAACTGCAGTAAATTTAAAAATGACCCAACTGAATTCTTCGAAAGAGAAATACGCAAACTATTAAAACACTGCAAAAGGTTTACTGACGGAAAACTATACAAATACATGAACATGAATCCAGGACCACCAACACGCAAAGCACAACCGAAAATACATACCATTGAGACCCATTATAAACAACAGACCTGCATCAGCATATCACCTGGCCAAACACCTCACCGGCCTACGTACAGAAAAGATAAATTTACAAAATACGTATACTAAACGTAATCCCCAAGACCTTATCGAAAAACTTAAAGGCATCAAGATAACCGAAAACCCCCCCGGCGGCACATTATAAGTCTTTATGGATCACACAACCATCTAGACTTGTGTCTTGCGGGGGTAAAATAGAGCCCAGTCCCCTTCAAGGCTAGCAGGAGCCAACTGGACAATCCACTATATTTCCACCGTAATCAGTAAAGCCCCCAGAGTTCCGCTATTTGTTTCTTTAGGCATTTAGCTGTTGTGTGACTGATTATTGAGGTAGTTACTTCGGGAGTATAGTGGCCCTCGTTTGAGTTTGTGGCTGGGATCATTCATAATGAACACAATGAATGGTCCAGCTTAAGTGAGTATGAATGCCGTCGTGTTCTTAATTATATTAAGCTCCATGCGTTCTGGACCAGGAGTTGGATAGTCTGCGAAGTGAAGTCTGCGGCCTGCTTCGGGCTTTTGAAGTTGCAACTAGGAGTGACCGGAGGATATACGTATCCGAAGGTCTTCTAGGGCGAGGATGACGCTACATTTCATTCACAATGGTAATGATCCTCCATCTGATAATGGTCCACACGGCTAGGTGCAGATGTAAATCTTATCACGCATAACCGAAAACATGCGACTCGTTTCCTTTGATCTCAAGGAGTTCTATACGCCTTAATACTAACACAAGAAACCATAGTTAATCTACTCGACACACTAGGCTATTTCTACGACAACCAACACATCAACGACATCTCAATACCAACACATTAAACCTTAGATATCCAACGCGAAGAGAGAATTTAGAGAATTTATAGGAAAACCAATACTTCACCGACATTATACATACTGCAAAGACGATAATAAAACAGAACTACTTTAGAATTAATAACCACTTTTACAAATAACCTGACGGACTCGGTGTGGGAAAACCAACTTCCGTAATCTTCATGGAAATTTTCATGCAACATCTCGAATCACTACACGTAAAAACACTAATGGAAAAATACAAAATAACTCATATAGATACGTAGATGACATTATATGCATCCTCGAACTAGACAACGGCGAACAAATTCTAGCAGACACAATCCATAATAACATAACATAAACAATAGAAAAAGAACAAAACAAAAATTTGGATTATCTTGACATCACTATTTCTATTTCTGAAACTGACCGCTCACTTGCCTTGTAATATAAGCAACCTATTAAAAAGCTACATAATTGGACGAAAATTTTCTGTTGTTAAAGGAGACTTCGTTAGTGTATCCAAACCAATTTCCTCAGGCGTACCACAAGGTAGCATTCTTGGACCAGTTTTATACTTGCTAAGCTAACACAACTACATTAGCTCATTGGCAGGAACTCAAAACTTAGCCTAGATTGTATGCTTCTAATTTACAGGACTATTTTAAAACTGATATGGTCTTACAGAATCCAACTTTGGGGCACTGCCTCAGCTTCAAACGTGGATATAATCCAACGTATGCAGAATAAAATTTTACGGTTGATAACTTCCGCCCCATGGTACATCAGAAATTCAAACATACATTGTGATTTATCTTGGATTGTAGTGGACATAGCCGATTAAAAAAGAGGGATACCGCAGCTTTAATCCTCAATGCTATAGACGATACATCTTAGAAATATTTGCTTTGTTTTTTTTTATGACAATTTTCTTTTTTCCCAAAAGGTTAATTTAATAATTATTGTTAGTTCTTTTCGTGAAGATACAATAAATAATTATTGAGAGTTAAAAAAAAAAATCTTGACATCACTATAACACTTGGAACTGACTATTTAACATTTGACACCTATAGAAAACCAACTACGACGCACACTATCATCCACAGCACTTCAAACCACCCTACCCAACATAAACTAGCAGCGTTTAGACACACAGCGTTTTGGTACACAGACTTAAGATAATTCTACTTACTCCAGATGAGTACAACAAAGAACTCGACACAATATAACGGCTGCAAGACCACTACCATCGATAAACTTCTTAGACAAAACAACACTAAAAACAGAAATAAAGAAGACAAAGAGACAGCCGCCGATACAGCACAATGGCACACAGTGAGACAGCCCTATAGTAACTGCGGTAAAATATGGTTTTTGGCGTGTCGTCAAATTTGGACGTATATTAACATTATATTAACAGATATATGAGTAACAATTCCTTGAAATTTCAGTCTTATAACTTCATTACTTTTTGGTCTAGAGACACGGCAAACTGGACGAACACTAAAAACAAGGTTTACAGAACACATACGCTTATACAAACGGAAAAGAGAAGATTCCAACTTTGCATTACACCTTGACACTCCCGGACACACACCAAGGGAAATAGATGAATGTATGACATTATTACATCCTAGCAAAAAAGGACGAAGACTAGACATTCTTGAGAATATGGAAATCTACAAAACAAAAACTTTCAACAATGACATTATAAACGAACAGGTAAACACGACCTCAGACACAATCTTCACACCATTAAAACTACTCATGCAAACGGGCAAACGAAAAACACCCTCAGACGGACACACGTACCTAGGTAATGAAAAAAGACGGAGGTATCGATACAGGTGCCTCTCTAGGCTAGTAGGTAGTGTACTAGCTTGTCAGTATGGGGGTTGTGGGTTCGATTCCCAACGAAGACGTTGGTTTTTTTCACTACAAAAATAAAAATTGACTGTCGGTGGGGCTGCTCAGCGATGAAGGCATAGTCCCTAATCGCTGTGCTGTTTCATACGGCAGTTAATTTCCAACTATCCTTATACTTTCACCACCTGTTTCATCTCTTCTCTATCCCTTTCCTAAAGAATGTAGCACGGTACTTGACTATGTAGGCATTGTTGCTACTTCTCTTTATAAAAAAAAAAAATTTATTTTGCATACGAATGCCAGGTGGCTGGCATTCTGCTTACCTGAATAAAAACGAACCTAACAACAGAATTGCTTGAACGCTAACACTGACTCACCAGTAAAAACTACAACGCGGCTTGAGAATGATGCTTTCGCATCGAAAGCGCTCGCCTTCGACTACAAACCAGGCAGTTAGGACAGGAAATATATTTATATTGAAATACTAATTTCAAATCGTTTGAAGAGTTTGCGAAAAAGTTTCGAGTTTTTTTGATAACAAACCATAAATTGAATAAAACAAAGACAAGACAACCTAACAAAAATCAGTCTATCAATCACTAATTGTGGCTTTCGTGAAAAGAGTCTTTCGCAAAAATAGAAATATTTATCTCTTATTAGAAGACATAAATAATTCTTGTTTCGTATGGATAGTACCATAAAACAGTAAGTTCAAGAAGTTAACAGGCTGAGAAAATGGTTGCAAGTGGGTAATAGTGTTGTAAAGGTATTGAGCAGTTATCTACTGAGTACTCAATTCTGAATGTTTTTTTTTTTTCTAGTATTAAACATATTTTCGGGCTATATTTTATAGTGTAAAATTAAAAACGTTCCTTTAAATTATGTTAAATAAATACAACCCTGGGTAAAGAAATTACTGATGTCTTAAATACATTAAACACAGCAGGTTGCAACAAGGCTGCGTTCTTTCTCCTACCCCATTTTTTATTTTTCTAAACGATCTTCTTTGATAAACTTTCATTCCTATATACTCTTTCGCAAAAAGGTGCCCCTGTAGGCTATTAGGTAGTGTACTAGCTTGTAAATACGGGGTTTTGGGTTCGATTCCCAACGAGGACCTTGGTTTTTTTCACTACAAAAATAAAAATTGACTCTCGGTGGGGCTGCTTAGCGATGAAGGCATAGGCACTGGTCGCTGTGCTGTTTTATATACGACAGTTAATTTCCGACTATCCTTCTACTTTCACTACCTGTTTCATCTATTCTCTATCCCTTTTCTAAAAAATGTAGCACAGTACTTGAATAAATAGGTATTGTTACTGCCTGAGTGCTACTTCTCTTAAAAAAAAAAAATTACAGTACCATTTGTCATTCATATTCATTTGTTAATAGACCGAGCCAGTTGGAGGTGAGTTCTAAAAGGCGGAACAAGAATGATAAGCTTAATCACGATCTTGCGGCGACTTTAATGCCCGTAAGACGCAATGTTGCATGCTTAAGCATAGGTCTGTGTTCGAAAATGGTGCTGTATTTGTTACTATGGGTGATATAGGTATTACAGAATCGGAAGCTTTTAATGTTCTTGGCATTAAAATTTAGTATGATGTTCAATGGACTAAACACATTTTTCAGGTTTCTAAAGAAGCTTTCAAGTGCCTCGCGTTTCTAAAACGATGTAAGAGATACTTCACTCAATCCAATCTTCGTACTATGTATAACACCTATATCCATCCAAAGATGGAATACAACTCTCATGTATGGGCTGGCTTCCCACAGTCTATTTTGGAGTTGCTGGACCGCGTACAGGAAAGTGCTCATTGGGGACGGTAGGGTATCCAACTCTATTGATTCCCTAGAGGATCGGCGCACTGTAGATTGTATTTTACTGTTTTAACGTTTGTGCAATGGTAAGTGCTCTAACGAAATTAGGAAATTTGTTCCCGAAACTCGTACATTTTTTCGTTTGACTACATTTTCGTTGAGATCGCATCCATTTGTGATCGATTGGCCAGTGAATCGCACTACGCATTACAGGGAAAAATCGTTTTTATTAGAACAGTTCGTATATGGGATATATTTTTTCCAGATGTCTTTCCTGTCACTTTTAATGTCTACAAGCACTACTTCCTCTCTCCTCCTCCCCATAACCTATTCCTAGTTCTGGTACAATGCACAAAGTCAGGGGTAATCCCCTGACTAGAGTTGTCTTCCTTTACTTAGTAAAAAGTTGGACAATTCTAAGCTTGAATTTCAATTGCGAGAATTTATTTCCTAAAATAATCAGAATTTCACTTAATAGCTTTGTAAAGTTAATAGCTTTTGCTATTTCATTATCCTTTCAGAGACCACTGTGCGATAATTTAATCGCTGAATTCGAGGCTCATAGTATCTGTAGTGATGCAATCAAAGCATGCAATGTTAATATGGGTACATTCGTAAATTCTCTACGCCTCCAAACTATGATAACCAATTTTTTGTGACAAAATTGGCTAACAGTGATAACATGACCTTTCGTTTTTGCAAGATGATGCCATAAGCCATATACACAATTCAGTTATTGCATAAGAAGTTAATTAATGGCAACTAACCGCTTTGTTCTTGTGATTTAATGCCGTTGGATTATTTTGAGCCATTTGAAATATCGAGTATATGCGAACAATTCACAATTAAATAACGGTCTAAAAATGAAATTTGGTGCTGCGTTGACGAGATAGGTGAACGTTGTTACAAAATGTGTTCAAAATTGTTGTGAAAAGAACGACGTTCTACCGACATGCTAGAGATAAATATACGACTGACATTATATATTATTATTAATTCCCATTTTTCTACATTAAATTGGTATTAATAAAACTGTGTTTTTACTCCCATAACCTGCCCACATTTTATTTCGAAATAATTTTTACACCACGTACATGCTAAATGGTAGATTTACAGAATAGTTGTATGAAAATTGTATATTAATACAAATAATGCAAAAATCTGTTACTGCTTATTATACATTTAATTATGTTAAGCTTCTAAGTTAAGTCGTATCTTGGAAATACTACACCCATCCCTCGCTTTACACGCAAGATAGGTTCCATAAAAAACCGTGTAAGTCGAAAAATTCACTCTTATATGGGAAAAACGGTGCTAAACGAAAATCACTATAAAAAGCCCTTTTTGCCAATTTTTAATATGATGAACATTTTGAACGAAAAATAAATATTAATATATTTAATATCAAACACATTTAATAAATTCTAAGAACATTAATTTATTTCAATTATAAAACAAATATAAAAAAGCCTTTTTTAAATATTGCATTTTCTTTATAAATAAAAATTTTAATTAGAAATTCATTGATAGCGATAAATAAGACTTGACATTCTATTTTAATGCAAATTTAATTAAAGTTAGAAATTTGTACAATATAACTTTCATCGCTAGACCACTCTATCTCATTTCATAGATCCTTTCTCCATAGAATTTGAACTTTCGTGAGATTTTGCAGTAAAAAAAATCTGATATGAGCAATTGCGATTTATTTTTAGTCATATCTTCGTATACCTCTTCGTATTGAGATAAAAGTTGGCTAACAGCTCATTGAAATTTAAGAGCTCGTTCAACATTCGTATCGTGTTTTTGCTCACCTTTTAATTTTAGACTATGTAAAGAGGGTCTTTGCTTAAAACGTTCGAACCAGCCATGACCTGATTTGCAAATGTAGACGGCAACTGATTCTCGATTTTCTCATACATTTTTAAGGCCTTATTTTTTTATGGAGTTGGTATCGATTGGAATTCGTCTTTGATTTTGATCTTCTAGCCAGATTATCAAACCCTTCTCCATATTTTCCATGACAACATTTCTACGATGAGAAACTGTGGTAAGACTTGTAGACATTTCAGCAGCTACACTTTTTCTAATTTAGTCTTCATTTTTTTTATTGTTGTTATTGTAGCTTTATTCATAGAATAAAATTAGCAACATCTATTATTCTTTCATTATCTTTCAATTTTGGTTTGTAAAGATATAACCTTTCTCTTACTCCCTCCCTAGTTTTTTATTTTTATCTTTTGCCATTGTCGAATTATAAAATTTTTTATAAATTACAAATTTTGTAAAAAATAATTCTGTTATTTGCTCACCTTGAATAAATTTACGCTATCAATTATATATAAACACGAATTATAATTAAAACCAGGGTGTAGAATTTTTCATTTATGAACATTCAAAAATCAACATTCATGATATTTTTCATAAATGAGAAACCTAAAATTTATTATTTATTTTTCACACTCATAAACGAACAACAAAAAATGTTCTGGTTATTTTCATACATGAATGCGAACAACAAGAATTATTAGTCTTATTCATAGGTGATAAATGATATATTAGCTTCTTCTCATAAATGTTCTTTTTCATAAATGTACATGTTCATTTATGAACGTTGAAGTTTTATAAAATTTCTCATAAATGAAAGTGAAAAAATTTTCTACCTACGATCGCAGTTTACCGTAAAATGTAGTAAAAACACATGGGTACGTATTAACTGAAAATACAATATTGCAATATATTCTAAAAGAAATAAAAAAAAACATTTTTTTCTGCATACGCCGACAATTGCGCATTATCAAATATGTGCGTTTATGTACGCGAATGCTTAACACACATATTTTTACGACCTTTTCATTTATGAAAAATTATCAAAATTGTAAATATTCAAAAATGAACACTTGTGTGTTTCTCATTTTTTCACTTATGGATAGAAAGAAAAAAAAATAAATCGTCGCATTCACAAATAAGAAAACACAAAATAATTTGTAGTCTCTCACACATGTATGAGAAGAAGCGGCTAAAAAATGATATGTACATATTTATACATCATAAAACAAGGAGTTCCCATCTTATCTATTTTCATCATAGACATAGACTACTAAGAATTCGTAACTGTTAAGCTGAAAGTCCATACTACGCGTTCTACGCGTACACGCTTTATACGCGTCTGTCAAAAAAGTAGAATCAGTGTAATTGTATGTGACAAGTTACACAGCACATCGCATAGAATGCTTATGACGCATAGAACGCATGAAGTAGGTTTACTTTCTACTTTTCTACGCGTCGCAAGCGCCATGAAAAAATTTCAGCTGTTTTTGACGTCGAATTATTTCTGTTATTTTGATTTTTTAAACGTTGGTGCAAAAAAACTCCCTTTTCCAAAAACAAGGGACGCACCCAAAAGCGTCTTCTTTTCTCTTGAAGTTTTCCATAGGTCCTCATTACATAAAATATCATATGCACAAATTTAATAAATTCTGTAAATGCTTGAAAAATATCAATTTTCATTTTTGCAAAAATTTTTTTATTAGATAAAATTATTTACACCACAGCTGATCATAACAAAAAACTTGGCGCATAAAAAGCGTTGCATGTAACTTGAAGTTTGAAAAGCGTAGAACGCGTAAAAAGCATCAAACGCATACAAAGCGTGTGCGCGTAAAACTCGTGGTATGGACTTTCAGCTTAACATACATTTTGTAGTATTGTATTTTGACAGGAAAATACTTTGACAGTAAAACAATGAAACTACTTTTGTAGATATAAGCAAATTATACTTTAGTTTTTATAATTTCATGTAAATGCAAAATTAATAAATTGCGTTAAAATATTTTTTATTTTCAAAAACTGTGTAAAACGGGGGGTATGTGTATTTTCAAAACCAAAAACAATAAAATTTATATTTATAACAAATGCAAATTGACAACAACAATTATTCTTTCTGTATAATAAGAGTTAATAATAAACTCTACAAAGTGATAACAGAGAGACGCTTGAGTTGAATAATTAAGAAACCGTTATTTTAAAGAGTCTAAAACTTTAAAACAATAATGACAATCATACCCGAATTTCTTATCATCTTGCACGTTTAAGCTGCTTTTTTTGCAGTTTTCCCAACTTATTTCTTTTTCCGCCTTATTCGTCATAAAGTGTTTAATAAACTTGGCATGCACCTGCAAAATAATTGCATAAGCCTTGGTTTCATTATTAAACCCTGGTTTCAGTTTTCTGAATAAAAATACACATAAAAAGCAATTAAAGAAATCACATAAATAAAATTAACAGTTCAAATTGTGAAGCTTTAAAAAGAATAAATGGAAAAATTTATGACTCATTTCGAAATGTTTAAATTCAATTTAGACAAAAAAAAAACAAAATAAAAAATATTAGAGAACATTTTATAAGTTAGGAAAAAAATAAACGGATTATATTTTATAAAAAGGTTTAATTTTTTACTAGCTGATTCATTGAGAACGAATTTGTGAGATCGCAAAGAAGAAACGCAAACAAATAAGCTTGATGCCCACCGCGACTCTTTTAATGGCGGCAGTAATCGAGTACATGTTATTTTAGGCATTTCACCGTCATCCGCCAATGCACATTAGAGGCAGTTAGCGGCTGGCGACGATTTTATGGCGTGTGTGTATTTTTGAAGTAAACAACGCTCAATATTTACGTAAATGCGATACCATATAATATCAAAACACAGCGCACAAAAATTCATTCAAGTCGATCCAGTCGTGTAGTTGCAGTGTAGTTGAATAACCTGGATACCAACTGCAGCGCCATCTGCCGGGCTGGTTTGTGAATGTAAGCAATCCAAGGTGGCACCCAAACGCATGCAAAAATAAATTTATTCAGTGACATACACACATACATTAGAATTATATAAATAAAGTAGATTTGTATGGGAGGTACCACGCGTCTTTATCAAATCCCGCAGAACTTAAAATATGTTCACTCAACCGAAATACCAAATTCTGTTTAAATACCGTTAGCAGGAGCAGAACTATTGGATTCTTAATTTGTGGTTTGTATGGGAGGTACCACGCCCCTTTATCCAATTGGACGGAATTGTAAATCTAAACCAACCGAGGCGCCACCTAAACGCAAATAAAAAATTTTTGCAAATCCGTCCAGCCGTTTAGGAGGAGTTCAGTCACAACACACGTACAGTAGAATTATATATATATTTTATTAGATAACTCTCAAGTTTGATGTTAGGAAATAAGTTGTCTGTGCCAAAAAATTAAAAATCAAGAACTGAGCTGTCAGTTTTTCACATTTATATTGCAACATTACACTCTTGAGCAAAGAATTTTTATTGTGAAAATTTATTTTATTACCTCGTAAAATTCGACAAGCTATGCATCGTAATCGCTAGTTTTAAGGTTCATGCTATTGTTGGTGACAATGGTCTTAGTGACCGAAATAATGTAAATAAAGCCGCTGTGCAGCAAAGTGTTGAGAATGAGTCTGGAACATTAATTAATTTGGAGCACTTCTGAATTCTCTGGCTACAATTACAATAAGAACGGGGTAATGCAACAAAGACACTAGACATATGCCAGATGGAAGAGATATAGAACCGTTGAACTAAATCTTCCATATAAAATTGCAAGGAGAATTGTAAAGAGGTACATAAAAATTGCAAAAAGCGAGTATTATTCTAAAAGATTGGGCACTGCAATCGACAATCGTCAAACTATTCGTGAAATTGTTAGTGGTAGTGACGTTGCAAATTTTGACTGCAATATTGATGCAAATACCCTCAATGAAACTTTTATTAGTTTTACAAGTGCTCCCTCCAATTATTAAATTAGATGTCAATTTTTTTAATTTTTCTTCAAACGCGGTAAATTTGGGTGATTACTTTCGGTTTTCCAATATAACATTACTCAATGTGATGTAATGTTAACGTTATTTTCAATAATATCAAATGCTACTGGGCCTGATAATATACACTCAAAATTTGTGAAAGTGCTTTTGCCTCTGATTCTTCCTTACATTACTATATTTTTAATAATATAGGGTCCGGTCCGCCAAATAACTTTTTTTTAATGCTATAAACAAAACTACACTACTTCGGCCGTATGGCACGTAGCACCGTCCTGTTGAAGCCAAATGTTGCCAATATCTTCCTCTTTAATTTTTGTGAACAAAAATTCGTTCAACATGGCACAATAACGATCGCCACTGACTGTAATGGCCACTCCTGAAAAATGGCCCACTTATGCCTCTGGACCGTAATCTGTGCGTCGGCTTTTCAATGTATGCGTGCGGGTTTTCTGTGCCCCAATTGTGCGACAATTTTGCTTGTTTATATACCCGCCAAGATCAAAATGAGCTTCATCTGAAAAGATGATTTTTTTTTTGCAAAATCGGCATCTTCTGTAAGTCGATCGCAGGCCCACTTAGCGAAGCGTTGTTCAAGTGTATACACAACCATATTTGTTCAGTGGAAGGATAAAACTAATTATCTGTCAAATCAAACATGAGCTAAGTGTTACCATTCACGAAATAAGCACTAGTTAAAGAAAAAAAACGTTAGATGGCGACCCTATATTATCATGTAATCGATGTCGCCGTCGATATGGAAACATGCAAAAATTTTTCCTCTGTCGAAGGCAAATGGCGAATACAGGCCAATTTTGTTTTTTATCAAAAGCTTTTGAGAAAATTTTATATCGGCAATAATTTTCTTTCTAAAATGCAGTCTGGTTTTCGTCAGAACCATAGCGGTATTACCGCTCTTGCAGAAGTAATTGAGAACATACGACAGAAACTGGAATGTGGAAACATATGTTTTTAATGTTTCTAGACCACTCTAAAGCATTTCGCACCATGAATCATGATATGTTATTAGGGAAATTAAAATTCTTTTTCAGATTCTAAGACACATCGGCCAAGCTTATTAATTTATATATATATATATATATAGAATCGCATACAGTCGGCTTTTGTAAATAAAGTAAATGGGCAGACCCATTGTCACTTATCAGAGACGTGATAGAGGGGTCTATTCTAGGACCACTATTATTTTCAGTATATGTGAATGATTTGCCAAAAGTGCTTTCAAAATGCAACATCCACCTAAGACAATGTGCAACTTATATTAGGTACCCGAGTTGAAAATACTGCCACTGATCTATCGCCTTTAAATAATGAGTTAAGGAATGTTTATCACTGGGCTTGTGCAAGCAGACTTTGCTTGAACCCTTGTAAATCTAAGGGTAAATATTTTAATAGGCAGAAAAAGTTTAGCAGCAATCTTTTTAAGGCGACATTGTTTTAAATTACGAAAATATCGAAATTGTTAGTAAGGCAAAAAATCTAAGCATAATTTTTAACAACTGTTTGACATGGTCGGATCACGTAAATGCTTTAAACGGACAAGTATATGTGAAGTTACAGACTCTCTGGACCATGGAATTTTTCACTCCATTACGTATAAGAATTTTGCTCGCCATGATGTGAACTATTTGGTAACTGCAACGCCGCACAGTAGACTATTTTGCGAGAAGGCGGCCAAAAATCCTTTTTTAATGGTCCTCAATTGTAAAATTTTAAAGTTCATTCGAAAGTAGATACTAGTGTACCTCAGGAGTCAAAAAATTAAAACTTTATTTTGACTATAACACACTGAACAGGGTGATTCAAAATGTGCATTTGCAGTATTTTGCTAAAATGAGAAATTTCTTAGTAAATTTTTGATTTTTAAAAATCTATAACTTTTTTATTATACAAGATTTTTAATTGTGATAAACTTTGTATAATAGCGTAATTTATTAATTATTCAATTAGCTGTTAGCATGAAAAAAATGAAATGTTTTTGATTGACTTTTGATTTTTAGAAATTAGAGGTCCAAAGTTTTTAAAATTCTCTTACTTAATAGAGCATAACGTCTAAAGTTCGTTAGGGAGTGAAAAAGCATTAGCACTATTTTATAGCACCCTACATGCCTATACTCCATTGTATAGTCAGCACGATCCGACCGTGAGCAACGGAACAATTTTTCTGATGCAAAGTCAAAAATTGTTTGCAAAATGGAATTAAAAAAAGTTTTTTCTGTTTTGCTATTTTTCAAATCGCCTTTAACAACGTCTCTTTGTTTAGATGAGTATGCGTATTTTTAAAAAGAATACAAAAATTTTTAGTCAATTTCAAAGTCATGAACAGTTGGTCACAAAAATATTTTGCCTACTTAAAATAACGTAAATTGATCTGATTTAGGTCGCAAAAGTACTTTGCTTTTTAAATTGATTTGAACTGATTGTAAAATATTTTTATTTTTCAAATTGATAAATTGCTTGGCTTTGGGCACAAAAACAAACCATTGCAACCAGGTGGGAATACAAAATCAAAAACGATTCGCAAAATAAAAGATGAAATTAAAGACCTTCAACCTGTAATATTTACTGTTGATGAACAGGAAATCGAAGTAAATTTTAAAATGTATCTCACAATGATTGATGGAAAAGTTGCACAAGCTTTAACTTATACAAACCCATCATCAAGCTGCATTATATGCAAAAAGACATCAAGTCAATTAAGCCATGCAGTTCCAGAAGATGAGACTTTTAAGGCAGCATACGAATTTGGATTGTCCCCTCTTCATACTAGAATACGTTTTATGGAGCATATTCTTAAATTGGGTTATGATTTGGATTTTGGTCCGTTAGGCGAAACAGTGCGAAAAAATAAGGAAACTGAAAAAAAAACAAATTCAAGAAAAATATTTAGAACAAGGCCTAATCATCGATCAGCCAAAGCAAGGGGAGGGAAATACAAATGATGAAAACACTGCAAGAAGATTTTTTTAAGATCCAGAAACTGCAACATATAGCACAGGAACAGATTTGGAATTAATAAGGAGATTCAGTATTATTTTACAAGTTCTAGCATGCAGCAGAAATTTAAATACAAAAAAATTTGGAGAGTACGCTAGAAAAACAGCTATACTTTACAACGAAAAATATTCTTGGAGCTATATGCCATCCACAGTTCATAAAATTTTGTACCATGGGGAACAAAGAATTTAACACAATATGCTACCAACAGGAGATCTGAAAAACGTAACAAAGACCACAGACTCTTTCGTGAGCATAAAACAAGAAAATTTTCTAGATTTTGGTACTTATGAAGACTTGATAGTTATTTTATTATGCACATCAGATCTCTATTAGTCCAATATACGAACTACTTCTATTGAATGTAGAAGCTAAACTGCTTCTAGAGGATGAAAATCAAGGCTATTTAGAAGAAATATACTAAAGTTGTTTAATTTATAGTAATTTTTCCAAACACAAGAGTTATCTGTATGTATTTCATCCTTTTAAAATTTGTTTGTACATTAATAAAGTATTAATCAATTTACAATAAAAGCTTACATATACGAGTAGTATTTTGAACCAATGAATATATTTTTAACTCAAAGTTCTAAACGTGACTCAAAATATAAAACTTTATGTAAAACAAACTCTTTGAACAAGTTTTAATACTTTACTTTCGTACCAAAAATCAGCTAAAACTTGGATTGCATTTTTAAATCTCTCACAATTATTTTTATACCTTAAACGAAAGCCTATGATCTCATCTAGTAGAAAGAATTACGATCCGTTCACAAGTTATATATTTTTGACCGCCTTCTCGTAAAATGGTCCACTATGAGACTAAACAATGATCGATTCCCTTTAATTATTTAACGAGTTGAACTTTATAAGCATGAGAATCTGTATGCAAAATGTTGCTCAAAGTGTCTTTAGTTTGGATTGGAAATTATTCTGAACAAGTAGACGAGTTGATTTTCCAGGTTCATTCTCAACACCTTGCTGTACAGTGGCTGTGTTTGCATCTTTACGGACACTACGAGTGGTATTGTTTTGGTCTATTGTTAGCAACGATACCGTGACCCTCGAATTTAGCGATTAAATTTCGCACAGAGTCTCAGGAAGAGCCTGACTACGAGGAATAGTAAATTTTCACAGTTAATATTCTTTGCTCAGGTGTGTAGCGTTCCATGCTGAAAATTCAATGGCAATGATTAAATGATACTGCTAAAGGGAAAGTTAAGTGCCATATAGCCATAAGTCAATGCATTTCGCTGTTACACATTTTTTCCGGAAATAGTCACATGTGTTAACTCCACCCTTTTAAATATCATTAAAAACAAAAAACGAATATAAACTAATTTAGTGTATATACGTTTAATGCACATAAAAATAGAAAAAATAAAACGATGAAAAATCACATGTTTATGACAATAAATCAATTTTATTTTGTTCCGCCACATGACCCACATACGACTTCCAATTCAATTGTTTAATTAAAATCATTTTTCATGTTTCCTACTTCTTTTTTAACATTTATGCATGTAGTTGTTGTTATATAGAGATCGTAATAGCTAATTAACATTTATTAAATCGCGGCATAATTATTTGTAGCTTTCCTCTTTGTTGTTGCATGTGTTCTCTTTAATGAACATTATTTTGTTACAAGACTTGTGCTCTTTTTTACTTCAAAAATGTGATAAATGTTTTTACGTGATTTTCACCAGCAATTTAATCAACGAAGTGAACAATTTGCTAAACAGTTTAGATTTTTTTTAGTATATATTTAGTATATACATACATGTATGCATACGTATGCATCTAAGAATGTTTCTTTTTAAATAAAAATAGATTTTTTTTTTAATTTTCTTTTCAAAAATTAAAATTATGGCAGAGAGAAGTTGCAGCAGCAGAAATCTTCAGTAAAATATTTTAAGTTTAATTAAAATAAACTGAAGAAAATTTTATTTAACATTTTTAAAAATCCTTAGCCATTAATGATGTCATCACATCGAAAGCGCTAGCAAGAAGCCAAGTGATAACACTAAACCGCTAAATTTATTAAAAGGTACTTCTATCTATAACATGCATTTTAGAACATCTATTCATGGTATTTTTTTTAACAAGGTTGAATAGATACAATATGTAAAACTAAAATTTCAATTGTTATAAAAAGTCTAAAGCAAATAATGGGTGAGTAAATTTGAGGTTAGGAAGTAAATTGTCTATCAAATCATTAAATGCCAAGAATTGAGGTGTCATCCTTTGAAAGTTATTTGTAAAAAGTTGCTCTTTGAGCAAAGAAATTTTAATGTGAAAATTCACTATATAACGGTGAAAATTTCACTGTGTCTCGTTTGTAACAATTCGGCATCACTACAATCACTTTACGTAAAATTTTGCAAACAATTTTCATATTTACGCCAATTCACAAACATTTGTGATTTGGCTGTTTGAAAAACTGAACAAAATCAACGTATTTTTCAACAAAATTATCTTTAGTGATGAGGCCCACTTTCAAATAAGCTCTCACAAAAAAAAAAAATCACAAATAGTTCCCGGTGTCACATTTACCGGTCTTTATAGTATACTTGACTATCTAGATCTGTGATGCTGGGGGTATAAGGGAGCTCAGTCCCCTGAAGGCAGCAGGGGTCAACTGGAAGCTCCACGTTATTTTCACGGGAATCAGTAGCCCGCAGAGTTTCCGCTATTTGTCTCTTTAGGCATTTAGCTGTTCTCTGGCTGATTATTGAGGTTGGCCCTTCGGAAGTATCGTGGTGGCTGTGGTTTTGCGGCCCCATACAGGTATTGCTTTATGGTGGGCAGGATCATCTCACCTCACCTTTAATCATACCTACCTGATGAATGATCCTAGATCCAGTGAGCATGCTAGTCATGTGTTCTGGACAGGAGTTGGATAGTCTCCAGCTCTTCAGCAAGGAGTAGTGGTTTGCAGCCCTGCTCTGGAACTGCTGAAATTGCAACTAGGAAAGACCTGTTGCTAGAATTAGTCTTCGGCTTCCTAGGACGTGAATGACGTTGCTTTTCATTCACAGTGGTTTGACCACCATCTGAATAAGGCCCACGGCCATGTGCAAATGTAAATCTTATCACGAATTCACAAATAGTCCTGGAAAAACTATTACATCCAAAGAAAGTGACCGAATGGTGTGGTTTGTGGTTAGGCGACATCATTGTATTCTTTTCGAAAATAAGTAAAGAAACGCCACACAGTGGACCATTGTACAAGAAGGCGATCAAAAATATATAACTTGTGAACGGATCGTAATTTTTTCTACTAGATGAGATCATAGGCTTTCGTTTAAGGTATAAAAATAATTGTGAGAGATTTAAAAATGCATTTCAAGTTTTAGCTGATTTTTGGTACGAAAGTAAAGTATTAAAACTTGTTCAAAGAGTTTGTTTTACATAAAGTCTTAAATTTTGATTCACTTTAAGAACTTATACCTATTAAAAACTTAAATTTAGTCAGGCAGGACCAAGCTCTGGCTCACGTGAAATTTTTAGTACGAAAGCCAAAGGTTGGTCCTTTGAAACAATTTGAGTTAAAAATTAGCTGATTCAGTAGCAAAAACATAAAAAATATATTCATTGGTTCAATTTACTTTACATAAGGAGGTATTTAAGTCCAAAATAAACATAAATACCACTCGTATATGTAAACTTTTATTGTAAATTGATTAATACTTTATTAATGTACAAACAAATTTTAAAAGGATAAAATACACACAGATAACTCTTGTGTTTGGAAAAATTACTATAAATTAAACAATTTTAGTAAATATTTCTTTTAAATAGCCTTGATTTTCATCCACTAGAAGCAGAAATTTAGAAATTTTTCTTGTGTTGTGTCTTTGTTTCGTTTTTCTTGCGCTTCTTCAGATATATTTCCTATTGGTACAATATTGTGTTGAATTATTTGTTCCCCATGGTACAAAATTATATGTACTAAGGATGGTATATACATATCTCTAAGAATATTTTTCTTTGTAAATTATAGCTTATTTTTTTGGCATGTTCTCTAAATTGTTTTGCATTTATCTTTCTGCTGCATGCTGGAATTTGTAAAATAATATTGAATGTCCTTATTAGTTTCAAATATACTCCAGTGATAGATGCTGCAGTTTCTGGATCTGAAAAAAATCTTCTTGCAGTGTTTTCATCATTTGTGTTACCTTTCCCTTGCTTTGGCTGATCGATGATTAGGCCTTGTTCTAAATATTTTCCTTATTTTTTCTCACTGTTTCTTTCCCTAACGGTCCAAAATCCAAAGCATAACCCAATTTAAGAATATGCTGCATAAAACGTATTCTAGTATGAAGAACGGACAATCAAAATTCGTATGCTGCCTTAAAAGTCTCATCTTCTGGAACTAGATGGCTTAATTGACTTGATGTCTTTTTGCATAAAATGCAGCTTGATGATGCTTTTCTATCAGTTGAAGCTTGTGCAATTTTTCCATCAATCATTGTGAGATACATTTTAAAATTTACTTCAATTTTCTGCTCATCAACAGTAAATATTACAGGTTGAAGGTCTTTAATTTCATCTTTATTTTTCGGATCGTTTTTGATTTTGTATTCCACCTGTAAGGGCGTTGGATAAATATCAATGGTTTGTTTTTATGCCCAAGGCCAAGCAATTTAACAATTTCCAAAAAGAAAAACGATTTTACAATCAGCGCAAATCAATTTAAAAAGCAAAATTTTTTTGTGACCTGCTAAATAATATCAATTAACGTTATTTTAAGTAGGCAAAATATTTTTGTGACCAACTGTTCATGACTTTGAAATTGACTAAAAATTTTTGTTTTCTTTCTAAAAATACGCATATTCATCTAAACAATGACTCTCATAAAGGTGATTTGAAAAATAAATAAAATCCTTACAAAATAGCAGAACAGAAAAATTTTTTTCTAATTCCATTCGACTTTGTGTCAGAAAAATTGTTCTGGTGCTCACGGTCGCATCGTGCCGGGTATACAATGGGGTATAGGTGAATAGGAAACATTTAGGGCTATGAAACAGTGCTAATGCTTTTAACGAACTTAAAAAGTTATGATCTATTAAGTAAAATAATTTAGAAAACAATTGGAACTCTAAAAAATTTAATTTCTAAAAATCAAAATCAAGCAAACACAATAGCTAACAAATCACACTATTATACAAAGCTTGTTTCGTTAAAAAGTCTTGTATAAGAAAAAAGTTACAGATATTTAAAATCAAACATTTTCTAAGAAATTTCTTATTTGAGCAAAATACTAAAAATGCTCATTTTGAATCACCCTGTTCAGTGCGATATAGTTAAAATAAAGTTTTACGGCTGTATGCATAAAAAACGCTTACTTGAGCTTTAAAGTACACGTTAGTTAACAAACACTTTAAGGCTAACAGACGTTTGTTAAAAAATGGTATTCATAAACAGTACTTTAGCTAATGTATGCTTTAGTAAAATTAGTATTCTGATTCTGGCAATGCCACTATTTTTAGTTGTCACGTTGTAGTTAACGATGTATAAAAATGAATATTATTTATCCGGGTATTTAGATCCATAAAAAATGTTTTTATTTTTTTCAGCAAAATCAACATATTTTTTTTTTGTTTTTTTATCAATCTTTTTAATAAAAAGCAAAGAACCCAAAAAGGTCAATTTGCAAGGCTTACGAAGAACTTCCAAAAAATTTGTTCATATTAAAAAAATAATTATTCGGATAACGAGCTTTGTTTTGATTATATGTACATCAATAACACTTTTGTTTAAAATAATTAATTATAATTATATTTTTGTAAAATATAAAATAAAGATGTAAAAATGTTTTATATTAAATGGCGTGTTATATTTTAGTTTTTATTATTATTATTATTATTTGTATACTACAATTTGTTTAAATAAACATTTTTAAAAATTTTTGGAATAACAAAGTATAATTGTCAATTGAGCCGTTTACATTGAAAGTGGCATAAGTCACAACTGAACAGTTTCTTTTTTTCATTTTTAATAAATTTGATATTAATAAGTTAAGAAGTATTGAGATTTGTTTGAGAGGAGTGTTGATAATTAACGGTGTAACAAAAATGCTTATTTTGAAAATGGCGTTAGTCGCTGTACTTAGGAAATTAATTACGGAGCTTAGTGTGAAAGAAATGGAAACATGTAATAAGTGTGTGTGAAGTATTGTTGTGATTGTTTGACTTATTTTTATTAGTACGAAAGAATAGTGCAGTTTACTGAACTATATTATAGTGATATCTAATATATTACACATAATTAGCATTATTTTTATTATTCTCAGGAAGTTGCTTCGTGTTGTATAAAATATCTAAGAATGTCACAACTCAAAAGCATATTATTGCACATAGTGACTTATGTAAAGGACAAAATAGTAATAGTAGTAATAGCCCCCTGTCGAAAAAATCCTTCACAGTACACAACATGGAGAAAAAAAAATTTTATTTCAACACAATCATTAGAAAAATCCGTTTCAGAAAGAAAACTAAATACAGACTAGTTGAGATAGCTAAAAATTAAAATGTTTTATAAACTAATTTAAAATAAAAAAGATGACTATAACAAAGTAATTTATGCCACTTTTAAAATAAACGGCTCAGTTTATTGTAATCAAAATTTGTTTTGTTTTTGAACTTTCAATAATAAAATTGAACTGTCAATTTATTGTTGGTTTGAAGTAGGTTTTTCCTACTTTAAAGTTAACAAAGGTATGTTAAGATAAAAACGTTTTATGAATACAACTTTAGGAAATTGTGCTTTATAACGGCAGTTAAACCTACTTTAAGTTTTTATGCATACAGCCGTTAATATTTAAGCTGCCGAGGTACACTAAATTCTACTTTCGAATGAACTTTAAAATTTTACAATTGGAGACCATAAAAAAAAGACTTTTGGCCGCCTTCTCGTAAAAATGGTCCTCTGTGCGCCGTCACTGTATCAATAAAAAAGTGTGTCTTTTAAGATAATTTATAACAAATTACAACAAAGTTATCATAATTAAATTTTTGTTTTTATTTAAAATCAATACATTTCATTCATTTTGAGATATTTTTATTTAACAAAAAGTGATCAACAATCTAAATCTTAAACTGCTTAAATAAAACGATTTGTCAAAAATAATATAAGAAGAATAACATACAGTAAAGTAAATAGTTGCAATTAGTTGTGTACAGATTTAATATAAACTATAAGGTAGGTGTCTAAAAAATAAGTCATACTATTAATTGGTTAAGCTTGATAAAAGTTAAAATTTTGCATATAACAAGATACCCAGAATAACTGCTGCTTCGGTACCAACTAAAATTTATAAACTCCGCACTGTTAATATTTTAGGAAAATTTTATAAAAATAAGTTATGCTGGTTTAGAGGTTATGTTGGTCATTTTGAAGATATATTATATTATATATTATAAAAATTGTTTGACCCGTAGGTAAAATGGATAAGCCTTTATACTATATGCTCATACTGGAACTCCACTTTAAACGGTATAGGTGTAATTGTTCTAAAATCGTAAATGAAATGGCTGGAATAAAATATTTCAGATCTCAAAAACAGTGCCTTGTATTGGATATAACAACACAAAAAATGTCTTTAAAGTTAGTTTGATACGTCAACTAAACACATATAAATTTCAAATCTTTCCTTTTTCTCTTTTATAAATTTATCTTGTAAAATTAGATTATAACTTCTAGATAAAACTTTATCCATGATTTAGTTTTGGATAAAAGTTTTAATAAAATTGCCAGCTTTTTCCTTTACTCCCATCTGAGTCACTGTTATGGAAAGTGATAACGTCTGTTATACCCTGCAGGAAAGGATCTACTTGCGTTTTAAATTCCAGATAAATGATTTGATGGTTGTTGCTCCCCGTAGACGGGAATCTTGTTTAGATAAAATTATATTCTCTAAATTCTTAAAAAATTTTGTGCAGGGCTTGTTTTAAATCTAAAAGCTTGAGGGTTGTTTTCTAAAACAAAATAAAATAAAACATTTTATATAAGATGACTCAAACTTTTATTGTATTACGAAGAGAAATGTTCGTTATTTATGAATAAAAAATGATATCTAACAAATGTCCACCACCATCCTGACGGATGTCGATTCTTTCATCAAAGTTTTTAATCACTTTTTGGCAAAATGGCCGTCAACACATCATGGATTTTGAGTTTTAAGGCTGAAATCGATTCTGTCTTTAACATAGCCCCACAAAAAAAAATTATGTGATGTTAAATCACAAGATCTGCTTAGCCATTTAACTGTTAATTGTCGTGAAATCATGCGATCGAGAAATTTGGTTTTAAATAAATTGATCGTTTCATTGACTGTGTGGCATGTGATTACATGTCACATGTCAATTAATGATTGGCCAAAATTGCGTTGTTGGCATCTCTGGATAGCGTGATCCATTGACCGTTACCTTATTCCCACTCTTATCTTCGAAAAAAAAATGCCCTTTAACGCCTCCAGATTACATAGCGTACGATATAGTGACACATTCAATATGCGAAGGCTTCTCAATAATCGCTATAGGATTTTCAGAAGTTCAAATGCCCCGGTAGACTAGTAGGTAGTGTACTAGCTTGTCAGTATGGGGATTGTGGGCTCGATTCCCAACGAAGACCTTAGTTTTTTTCACTACAAAAATAATAATTGACTGTCGGTTGGGCTGCTCAACGATGAAGGCATGGTCACGGCAGTTAATTTCCTTCTACTTTCACCACCTGTTTCATCTCTTCTCTATCCCTTTCCTAAAGAATGTAGCGCGGTACTTGACTAAATAGGCATTGTTGCCTGAAGTGCTACCTCTCTCAAAAAAAAAAATGGTGAAATTTTGCTTGTTGACATATCCTGACAGGTGAAATTGGGTTCGTCTGAAAAAACGATTTTTTTCCGAAAAACCAGCTGATGGTTCCTAAATGAATTGAGCGTAGAGCCTTGTAAGGCTTCAAAGTCAAATCCTTACGTAAAATTTGCCAATGTGGTGGTTTTGGATAACCCCAATTCTTGAGAACGAGGAATTGACAAAATTGGAGCTGCTTCGAAACTGTGGTTCACGGCTGCGATGTTTTCGGTTGAACGACCCGGTCAAACACGCTTTGGTATTCGTACATTTTGTATCGAGCTTGTTCACTAAAATTTAACGTTCAATTTACTAATAGCGGTCCCAGACGGACGATGATGTTTTACGAAAATATCACAAGTTTTACCAAGTGTAACTTTAACAGAACCATCATTTTCACAGTGTATTTTAATTGATTGAATGCGATCTGGCTGGCCACCTAACTGCCGATTGTTGTGAAATTATGTGATCGAGAAATTTGGTTTGCAATAAATTGATTGTTTCATTGGCTGTGTGACATGTGGCACCATCCTGTTAACGTATCACATGTCAGTGATATCCACGTAGTCAATAATAGACTAAAAATAAATTGTTAGCATCTAGCGATAGCGTAATCCATTGATCGTTACTGCAATTCCAGCTTCATCTTCGAAAACAAAAACAGCCCAATCACCCCTCCAAACCACATAGTGCACCATACAATGGCACGTTAAGCATGCAAAGCAGAAGTGAAAATGGGTTTCGTCTGGAAAAAAAATTTTTGTAGAAAAGCCAAGCTATTTCAAAATGAATTGAGCGAATATATACGGCGAGGTGAATGATCGGTCAGCTTTAATTACTGCACTAGTTGAATCTTGTAAAGCTTTAAAGTCAAATCCTTATGCAAATTCGACATGTGATGGTTTGAATAACCGCAATTGTTGAGAACGTCAAGAAATTGCCTAATTTGGATCTGCTTCAACACTATGGCTCACGATGTTTTCAGTTGAACGACTCGGTTGAACACGCGTTGGCGTTCTCACATTTTGTATCGAGCCTGTTTAACGACCAAATTCTTAATAGCGGTTTCAAAAAATATCATGAATTTTACGAAATGCAACCATCATTTTCGTAGTGGATTTTAATTATTTTAATGCAATTTTCGTACGAAATTGAATTCATTGTAATAATTGCTAATGCATCTACCACAAATACGGCAAACAAACTTAATGTCAAAACTATCATGTTGGTATTGCCACAATTGAAAAACAAAATTCGTGTTGAAAAATAGTGTTGTCAATTTTTCTTTGTGTCACTAAATATGTAAACTATTTATTTGCGAATCATATTTATAACCAAGAAAATTTGTTATACATTTTTTAACGCTTTTCGACGTTATTTATTCTAATTGATTTACTTCGAAATTAAATTATTAGAGTTATATAGATATGACTCATACCATTACTAGAGGATATAATTAACGATGACGACAAATTATACCCGATATAATTGAATTTTAAGGAAATATTTAATATGGTACATGAGGTAATAAAAACATTAAGGAAAGCAAAATGGGGTAAGACGAATTTGGTTGCCACTGTAAAAACGGAAATATTGCGGGTCATATTAAGAGATAAAATAAAAATTGAAGAAATTAAAAGACAAAAATAAGCAGTGCTCACTCAATTGAAATAGATGTGGAAAATATATAGAAACACAACAAGTTTCACTGCAACTCTCAAACGTACAAAATGATTTTAGTTAAAATACACAGACGATAAAAATAATACACGTAACTAAATATAGACTACGCTACGTCATTGATATGCCGCAAAACAAGCTATACATGCAGCAACTTTAACAAAGTGTAATTGTTGCAAGCCAACAAAACGAAGACACTTGTTTTTGTTTAAAAAGAAAAGCAAACAAAAAATCGGAACTTTAATGCAAGAGATAACCAAATAGAATATATATTATTTAGCTACAACCTGGAGTAATTATATGAACAGATCATTATACATTTCTTCAGGCAAATTTTCGATTATTTTGTTAAAAAAATAATAATCTTGATAAAAAAAGTTTTATAAATTCTGTTTGGAAGTGACCACGTCCACTATTCTTATCCTGCTTTCGCGGTCAGTGAACCCCATTATAAAGTCAAAGACACAAATTTTCCGTAAATATTGTGATGCATTTGATTTAGTATAATGAAGAGAAAGTTGCTCAAACAAACAAACAAACAAACAAAGAGTAATGTGCGGCTACATAAAAAAAGTTGTTTAAACAAACAAATGTACAAATAAACATTCACACACACACACGCAACCAAAAAAGAATAAAAACATAAACATTTAAAAATGATTTTTCTTTTTTATATATTTTTTTTATATAAATTATCAAAGTTTACAGACAGACATGTGTAGGAGGAAACGATGATCATCTGCAACTGATCATCTAAACAAGACACAAAAATAAGGCATAACGTCTTTGAATGCATTTTAATTGGATAAAAATGTAATTTAAGCAATAACTTGACATACATAAATTCATAAGTAAACATTACTTGAGGAAATTTTAAATAAAATGCATAACTAAAATTGTATATGATTATTACAACAATCATATGTTGCGTCTACTAACAAAACAAATAATGAACTCATGTAAAGACTTTTAACCACATTAAACAAGTATAATTTTTTCCAAAAAGTCAAATCTAATAGGACGATTGGTTGTTGTTATATCATCAAATACTTCCATTTAAGGCAGGACATTAAAAATATAAAGTTAAATAAAAGGCATAGTAAGGCACATCTGAACTAGAAGGATGAAGCATAAGTTAAAGTAAAAGTAGCTTCACTTGTTAAAATAGCTTCACTATCCACTTTTAAGAAAGTATTACTTACAAATGATTATTAGCTTAATTTGTAGACTTTAATAGCGTACTAAATGCTAAAATTTCCAAATTATAGTAAAATGACAATTCTGTGCTGACGCTTATTTGCTTACAAATATTAAACAAAGAATTTGTAAAAAAATAAAAACTGTTGTGCTTCAGTTTTCATAGAGAAAAAAGAACACTAAAGATGGCATATAGCCGAAACCGCCATGTTCACAAACCAAATTTGACGCGAGTTGACTTAAAATCATACCCAAATAAAACAAACCCCGTCGGACAATATACGCACATATCAGGATAATATAAATATCTTATAACCCCATATCATAAAAATAATCTACCATTAAAGATGATAGAGAAACTTTAAAGAACTTGAAATTCGGAAAGCACTGTTTTGCATCCAGATTCCGTGATGCTGCAAAGTATGTTATTTTGTGCTTTATTGATTACCAGAAAGATGTTCGACATAATAATTCAAAAATTTTTTTTAAGAGAAGTAGCACTTCAGGCAACAATGCCTATTTAGTCAAGTACCGTACTACATTCTTTTAGGAAAGAGATAGAGAAGAGATGAAACAGGTGGTGTAAGTAGAAGGATGTTCGGAAATCGGCTGCCGTATAAGAGACAGCACCAGTGACTATGCCTTCATCGTTGAGCAGCCCCACCGATAGTCAATTTTTATTTTTGTGGTGAAAAAAAACCAACGTCTTCGTTGGGAATCGAACACACAACCCCCAGGCTGACAAGCTACTACACTACCTACTAGCCTATAGGGCCACCTACTTGAAAATTGAAAATAAAAGTGTAGGATGTATCAAATATATACATTTATTTAAAATTAATAGGAATTAACCGTCAATGAGGTATAGATACTTTCTCTCCTTCTCAGTAATATTCCCATAATAGAACAGTGTAATATAAGTATAAATAAAAGTGAATGAACAGTTGATCATGCTAGCAAGCAATCAAAGCAATAACTTATGGAATCCGTCGATTAAATACAACTTTCCTAAAAGCTCATTTTTACATTAACACTTAATAGTCAGAAAGGCTAAAAATATTTATATTGTTACGGATGTGTCTTGCTTAAGTTTTAAAAGAAAATTTATTAAGCAATCATGTGAACTACTGGGTATGTTGTTTACGAACTGCCTGGCTTGCTAAGAAAACTTATGGTACAACAATAAAAAATCTAGTTACAAACTGCATAGAAATTTTATACACGCAAACAACAACAAAAATGTATGCTGTTTACCATCTGCGTAGATTTCTAAGAAAACTTATCTATACGCGACAACAACAAATAAGTTCCAAGAAGAAACTGTATCAGTATAAAACCAAAAACAAAAATACACACAGACATACAGGTGCCTAAACATTGAATAAACAACATACAGCAACAAAATGTGATTCAAAGGGAATAGAAGATTCTTAAATATTCTAGACTTTTAATGGACAAATGTGAAAGGGCAGCGTCTGAGTGGATAGTCAGTCAGTGTAAAAATAAACAACGTGCAGTAAAGGCGTACATCTTAAATAAATTGTTCTTTAGTGTCAACTTTGTGTAGTTAAAATTAATAAAATTGTTATTAATTTAAAAACTCTAAAAACTGGTGTTATTTATTTTGCAATAAAGAACTCACAGCAAAACGTTTATAAAAGGTATAAACGTAACAATGTATTTGGGATGACCTATTTCCATGAAAATTGGTCCCTGATATTAAAATAGAAGAAAAAAGAAATAAAAAAAAAAGAAATGTATTGGCCAGGAACACTTAAACGAAATACAAAATTCTAGGAACTTAAGAAGTCCGCCTTAAACTTACGAAAAGATTTTTGAAGAATTCACAATACTATGGTTCAAATTAAAGCAAGAAGTGTAATGTTACAATATATTCCTTAAAATACCATGCACAGATGGAATATGTTATACCAAAGTTTTAAGAAGAGTTAACAGCTAATCTAAATTTCTTTATAACTAAAGCAAAACTGCCTACTATAGTCATATTGTTACGGATGTGTCTTGCTGAAATTTTAAAATAAAATAATTAAGCAATAAAGCGAACTACTGGGTATGCTGTTTACTAACTGCCTGGTATGCAAGACAAAAGAACAAATTTCTGTTTACTAACTAAACGCGCAAAACAACAACAAACATGTATGCTGTTTACGATCTGCGTAGTTTTCTAAAAAAACTTATCTACACAAGACAACAACAACTATCTTAAAATAAATTCCAAGAAGAAACTTTATTAGTATAAAAACAATAATACACACAGATATACAGACGTCTACATATCGAATAAACAACATACAACAACAAAATGTAATACAAGGGAGTGGAAGATTCTTAAATTTTTTAGACTTTAAATGGACAAATGTAAATAGGGCGGCGTCTGAGTGGATATTCAATCAGTGTAAAATTAAACCTCTTGAAGAAAAGAGGTGCATCTTAAGTAAATTGTTCTGTAGTGTAAACGTCTAAAAACTGGTGTTATTTATTTTGCACTAAAGAACTCACAACAAAACTTTTCTAAAAGGTATAAACGGAACAATATTATAGGAGGGGACAAGCTGCAACTAATACTTGAAGGAAGTATAGAAGAAGTATGCACCGTCCATATGACAAAAGCAAATGTCCTGACTGCAGAGTAGAAAAATAGGAAGAGGCTAAAAATTATTGCCGATCTAATATATTCATCAAGAAGTCTAAATAGATTTCAGGAAATAAAAAAAATAGTTAAGTTAGATAAAATAATTATACTAAAATGTTATATAAGGAAAATAACTGGTGCAATTAAATGTTAATTGCTTAATTTTTTAAATAATTTCTTATGTATTAAAATAAACTCAATTAGGGTGTTGATTGTATAAATTCCTTAATAGCGCAATTAAGCAGTATGTCTGAATATGGTGCAATTTGTGAAGGAACCCTAAAACTTTTCAAAGTTAATTTGCGTAAAGTCAAGTTAACCAATAACAAAAATTATACAATGTTGAAATAAAAATAATAAACTGTTCAAGTCTTTTCAATAATATAACGAATAATAAAACACATAAATTAGCTAATAAACTAACCAAGTACTGCAATAATATGATATAAATATAAATATGTAAGTGTAATCTTTAAGTCTAAATCTGTGTAAAATCAAGGTATACAATTGCTATTTACATTAAAGGCAACTATATTTTTTTATTATTGTTTTTACTATTTTTCTTTACAAATCCCAGCAACAAAATAGAAATTCCAAAAGAAGTTAGTACTACGAGTTAATGAAACTAGATACTCAACTGATTAAGTTGTTAAGTGTTAACATTGTAATTATAATGAACATTACATGGACTCAAGTACAAAGTTACTGTTAGTATTACAATGGATCATTAAAATTAGTGGACATTTGGTATGCGAAAAAGTTGTTATAAATTAAACACGTTTTTGAAACTTAATACTTTTAACGATTAAGTTTTTGTGTTGTTTATTTATGGTTTGATTATAATTTTAAGTTAAGATCTAATAAGGAAAGAAAAAAGCTGTTTGTTTGCTTTTTTTTTAAACATGATTTTTGTACACATTCTTTATTGTTACGGATGTGTCTTGCTTAAGTTTTAAAATAAATAAAATAATTAAGCAATAAAGCGAAATACTGGGTATGTTGTTTACGAACTGCGTGGCTTGCTAAAGAAAACGTATGGCATAACAACAAAATTTCAAGTTATAAACTGCGTAGCAATTTTGTACATGCAAACAACAACAATTTGATATGCTGTTTGCTAACTGCATGGCATGCAAGACAAATTTTATACGTGTAAGACAACAACAAACATGTATACTGATTACCATCTGCGTAGTTTTCTAAGAAAACCTTATCAGCATACATCGAATAAACAATATGTTGTTATATTTATATAAAAAATCTGTATGCTGTTTACCAGCTGCGTAGTTTTCTAAGAAAACTTATCTACACAGGACAACAACAAATATTTTGAAATAAATCCCAAGCAGACACCTTATCAACATAAAAACAAAAATACACACAGACATACAGGGGCCTATACATTGAACAAACAACATACAACAACAAAATGTGATACAAATGGAATAGAAGATTCTTAAATTTTCTAGACTTTTAATGGACAAATATAAAAAGGGCAGCGTCTGAGTGAATAGTGAATCAGTGTAAAATTAAACCTCATAAAGTAAAGACGGGCATCTTAAGTAAATTGTTCTGAAGTGTCAGCTTTGTGTAGTTAAAGTAAATAAAATTGTTATTAAATTAAAAATTTTAAAAACTGGTGTTATTTAGTTTGCAATTAAGAACTCAAAACACAACGTTTATAAAAGGTATAAACGTAACAATATTATGTTAGTCAATGTCGTCAGTCCCGTGTCACTTTGTTTTCGATATCACATTAAAACAATGTAAAGATCTCTTCCACGTATCAAATCGGTATCAACTAACAATGCTGTGGAGACATCGGTATGTTAGCGAGAGATTTTGGGACAGTTTAACAAATTGTTAAATATAAACATAGAAACAAAAAAAGCTGATTCCAGAAAAAGGCCTAGTAGTGAAGATAAAAGCTTGCAAAGACAAGCTGCAAAGAAAAGTTTTAAGATATTTTTCAATTTACGCGATAGCCAGCAAAAGAATAAGAGAGTTTGTGAGTAAAAGAAAACCCATAAAACCCATTACAAATCACAGATTTGTGTATTACTTTCGAATTTTTTTATATGTAATTCAATTTTAATGTTATATTACACTCCCCCTAAATGTTTGCAATTGGTGGAACATTTTTTATAACTTGAAGGTAATTTTATTCGCTAAGCCCTTAAACATTCACAATGTTTTACTTTTCGATTTTTAGGCAATGTTTGCTTGTTGCAATAACTAGTTTGAAAAAAATTTTTTTATTACACAATAGTGAAATATTATTGTAGTTTTTTACTTTACAAAAACCCAAAACGACTTTTGGGGCAAGAAAATGTTCGACTTAAAAATTATTCAAATTTTAATAAAAGTCAAAATCATTTTGAAATATTATTATGTGTTTCAGATATTTAAAAGAAAATTCACAATATCCAACAACATGATAGTTTTGACAAAAAGTCGTATTCGTAGTAGATGCATTGGCAATTATTACAATGAATTCAATTTCGCACGAAAATTGCATCAAAATCATTAAAATCCATTATGAAAATGGTGGTTCTGTTAACGTTAGATTTCATAAAATTCGTGATATTTTCGGACAACATAATCATCCTTCTGAGACCGCTATTAAGAATTTAGTCGCTAAACTTGAGACGACAGGCTCGATGGAAAATGTGCAAACACCAAAGTGTGCGGACAGAGTCTATACGGATTCGTGTTTTGATTAACGAAATAGAACCGCCGAAAGGTTATTGCCGGATATTATTTTTTATTCATAATTGCCAAACTTATTTCTTTGTAACGCAATAAAAATTTAAATCATCTTAATCTAAAGTTGTTCTTTTATCTATTTAGAAAACAAACTTCTTGTTGAAAAACCCTTTAAAGTTGAAAATTTTTATTTTAATTATATATATATTAATCTATAATCTATTAATCTATATAAATAATATAAATTATAGATTGATATAGGAAGATTACAATAATAACAATCACGGAACTTCATCATATTACTATGTTGACCCGCCTCCAGAACGATCCGTTAGTATTTTTCAATATACAGCAAATTTTTATACTCAATATTCTGGTATTAGTTTGCCAGAAAATACTAGTCATTATAAATATACTTCTGTTTCCCCATCTCCGCCATCTTTACCTAAGACTAAAACACCAAATTATGTTGCTGGAAGACAGCAAGAGGCTTTTCAATTTTATCACAGCGACAACAATGAGAACGATTGAAATATGTGCAGATATTGTACCAAAACCACATTGCTGTAGAACACAAAGTCATCCGACTTTGGAAACAATAGCAGAGCATACAATACAAAAACAGCCTGAGGAACAAAAATATCAAACATAGTTTTCACCACCAATCACAGTTTCTGCTTCAAGCACAATCACACCGACTACAGCGGCGTTTTATAAACCCGATCACAATTATTTATTACCACCCCTCAACAAAACCAAATCAAAATCTTATAAGAACTCTAATTATTTTTATTTGGGTACGGTTTTCCGTCGACCCTCGTCAAATTTGGTTTGTGAACAAACCGTTTTCGGCCGTTTGCCATCTTCAGTGTTCTTTTCGTACTACAAATGTTAGTAACTCTAATTATGTTACTAACACCACTAACTATGTACGTCACGTAACCCGTGTTAATTTCTATGATATCGATACTTCCCAGGTCGAATACGAGTACGAATCAAAGGATGACGATGTAGACGATAAACATAATTTAACGCTAGATGATGAAAATATTACGGAAGCTTTAACCAAAGAAGGTAAGTTAAGAAATTTATAGCAAAGTGTTAAAGAAATCTAAATGGGGAAAAAATGCATAATTATACTGCATTTTTTTTGTTTTATTTAATAGTATTTTAATATTTCATTAAAAAAATTTTTGTTATAAAAGGTGTTTTTTTAAGCTAGATAGAACTTTAAATTGTAAAAAGTAACACAAAAAATGAAATTTTGATGAAACATTATTTTTTATTTGTTTCAGTATACTCTGACAAGTCATCATGAATAGACTCTCGCTTGAACAACGCTACAAAATTATCCAAATTTACTTTGAAAATCAGTCGTCGATTCGCGCAACTTATAGACGACTTCGTCATTTTTATGGCGTACATAATCGTGCATCTGAACAAGCCATTCGTCGAACTGTCGATAGATTTCGTACCACATACTCTCTAGAGGATGCAATAACACCAACACGTCGAAGGAATGTGCGTACTGAAAAGAATATCGCCGCTGTAAACGAAAGTGTGGAAGAAGATCCAAATTTATCAATTCGTCGTCGGTCGCACGAATTGGGGCTCTGTCCGTCCACTACGTGGAAAATTTTGCGCAAAGATCTCGGCCTACACCCGTATAAGATCCAGCTGGTGCAGGAATTGAAGCCACGAGACCATTATATGCGTCGCTCTTTCGCCAATTGGGCTCTAGAGCAGTTGGCAACTGACCCGTTGTTTTATCGCAAAATTGTGTTCAGCGATGAGGCGCATTTTTGGTTAACGGGTTTGTTAATAAGCAAAATTGCCGCATATGGAGTGAGACCAATCCACAACAGACCCTACAGACTCGATTACATCCAGAAAAATGCACCGTTTGGTGCGGTTTTCACGCTGGTGGCATCATCGGACCTTATTTCTTCAAAAATGAGGCCGGAGCTCGCGTTACGGTCAATGGAGATCGTTATCGCACCATGATCAATGATTTTTTGTTTGAAAATATGGATGACATTGATCCGGACGAGATGTGGTTTCAACAGGATGGCGCTACGTGCCATACAGCGAACGCAACCATCGACTTATTGAAATCAAAATTTGGCGATAAGTTGATTTCGAGAAATGGACCTGTCAATTGGCCTCCAAGGTCGTGCGATTTGACACCACTCGACTATTTCCTGTGGGGCTACGTGAAGTCACTGGTTTATGCTGATAAACCAGCAACAATTGACGCCTTGGAGGACAGCATTGTTCGTGTTATTCGTGACATACGCCCAGCAGTGCTCGAAAAAGTGGCCCAAAATTGGACGTCCAGAATGCGCTTCGTCAAGAACAGTCGCGGTGCCCATATGCCCGAAATCATTTTCAAATGTTAACGTATGTCACGTATTGATCCTTCGAATAAAAAAGAAATTTTGATTACAGTTTAATTTTTTGTGTTATTTTTTACAATTTCAAGTTCTATCGGGCTTAAAAAAACACCCTTTATTAATGTCCATCTCTATGTTTATTCTAATTAAAAAAAGCTGTTCTGGACGAAATTAAATATAAATATATATTTTGATTTTTCCATAGTAAACATTATTAATGATTTAGACAAATTTATTAAAAAAATTTTTTGGATAAAAAGTATAATCCACAGATGTGGTAAGAATTTAAACGATGTTTCTTTGGTCATGATTTCAGAACATGTCTTATTTGTTTGTTTGATAAATCGGGTGGAAAAGTTAGGTGTGTTAAAAAGATACAATTAGTGTTTTAAAGGATTATTTTCTTGTCATTATGTGTTATTCAGATTCTATTTCAAATATATCAAGTTAGTTAGTTATATTTACATTTTTTATCATTATTTTTAAAATATTAAAAAGAGAAAATTAAAAAAGACTTGGAGTAATACAGTATCCTATATTTTTGTAAGTTTTTGCTGAAAATTACGGATCATAAGAAAAGCAAATAGATCAAAATTGAGGAGTCTTCTATAGAAACAACCTTTCAATATAAATTTTTTTTCATACTTGTAATTGTAGTAGACACAAACTCAGTATAACTTTCCAATATTTTCCAAGAATAGTTAACGTGAAAATCATGTCTCCGTACAGCTGATTTTAGATTAATAATGAATGATTAAATAATACATTTTCTGCTAGAACGGGCGTAGTTCTACGTATTTTGTGTTAACGTGTGCCTAAGACGGTTGAAGAGTTCAAAATATATATGTGGACAAAATTTGGGAAATATTAGATAAGGAACGTTATACTCTTAAGCAAAGACTTTTAATTATAAGATCACTTTGTAAAATTCGAGCAAATTTTTTTGTCGTAATCAGGCTGCTTCTAAGAAAGCTGTGCATAATTTCATCGCTGAACTCGAGGCGAAAATAGTCAAAAAAAATACGCTCTAAGTGATGCAAACATTGCCGCTGTAAAGCAAACTGAATGAGAATGAGCTCGTCAATGTTCGCAGCAGTTGAACATATTTCACCTAAAGATTTTCATCACATAATGTTCAACTTCTTCAAGAGCTAAAGCCGACCGAGCATTCTTTGCGTCGAACGTTTGTGAATTGGCTTTTTAAAAAACTCAACAGAAACAAAGCATTTTTCAGCAAAATCACATTTAGCTATGAGACTCATTATTAATTAGGCGCTTATGTAAGCAAACAAAATTCTTGCATATGCGGCTTATAACATCCACAAGCAGTTCTCGAAAAGCAATTACATCCAAAGAGAGTAACTGTATGTATGGTGCAGTTTGTGGTTAGGTGGCATCACCAGCCAAAAATAAGCACAGAAACGCCGTCTCTGCGTTAAAAAATCATGATAATCAATTTTGTGCGGCCACATTGGGCTAAGGTTTGGTGCCCCTGTAGGTAGTGTACTAGCTTGTAAATATGGGGGTTGTGGGTTCGATTCCCAACGAAGACCTTGGTTCTTTTTCACTACAAAAATAAAAATTGACTGTCGGTGGGGCTACTCAGCGGTTAAGGCATAGTCACTGGTCGCTGTGCTGTCTTATTTACGGCAGTTAATTTCCGACTATCTTTCTACTTTCACCACCTGTTTCATCTATTCTCTATCCCTTTCCGAAAGAATGTAGCACGGTACTTGACTAAATAGGCATTGTTGTCTGAAGTGCTACTTCTCTTTAAACAAAAAAAAAAAAAAGGATGACCTTTGGTTTTAGCAAGTCACCCAAACATTTCAGTTATTGGAAAGAAAAGAATTTGAAAGGAAGAAATTTCCCGGTAGACGGAAACAATTGGCTACCTCGATCTTTTAATTTAATATCGCTGATTTATTTTCTCTGAGATCATTAGAAAGACAGCACAGAAATAACTTTATTTCTGAAAAATTAAATTCAGCGCTGCATTGATGAGATAAGCTAACCTTTGTTGCATGAATCATGTCCCATTTTTATTTTAAATATTTCTACTTTACCCTGGTAGCCAGAAAACTGGAGTTGTAAAAAGTATATGTTTTAAGCTAATTTACTAAAATTTTGCCACCAGCCAATATATATAACGGGTGTTTTTTTAACAGAGGTATAAAACTTTAAATTGGCAACATCTTTTTAATCGGTAGTTTTTATTAGCTGTCAGGTAATTAATCTTTAGTGGCATTTCAATATGAATAAACTGACGCTTAGACAAGGCTTCTAAATTGCGCAATATTGGCTTCAAAAAAAGATTGCCGCTGATGTCCATTTTCATAAGCGAATTTTGTTCACCGATAAAGATAACTTGTGCTTGAAGTGATACGTCAATAAGCAAAACTACCACATTGGGAGTGATAATAATCCAAAGTATTTGAGACACCGTTACATCCAGAAAACTGACTGATTTGCATGATGTTTAGATGTGGTTGGTTTAAACAAGATAGTGTAACATTCTACACAGCTCGTGCCACAATTGATTTATTATAGAAAACGTTTGGTGACTGCATAGTGTAACAACGTTTTGCACCCGTGATTTGCGATTTAACGTCGCTAGACCATTTTCTGTAGGGATATGTGAAGTCGCTAGTCTATGCCGGTAACCTCGAAAATTGTAATGGAGCCACACTTTACAGTTCGCCAGATACAAGAGGTACCCGTCTTTAACTACCAATACTACCAGACTAAGGGGGGGTTGTGGTTTCGCGGCCCCATAACAGGTTTTGTTTAATATGGTGGCCAGGATCATCTCGCCATTAATAACACTCACAGCTGAATGTTCCAGATCCAGTGAGCATGCTAGACATATGTTCTGGATAGGAGTTGGATAGTCTCCAACTCTTCAGCAAGAAGTGGTGGTTTGCAGCCCTGCTCTGGAATCATTGAAATTGCTACTAGGAAGGACCTGTTGCTAGAATTAGACTTCGACCTCCTAGGGCGTGAGTGGCGCTGCTTTTTACTCACAGTGGTATGACCACCATCTGATTAAGGCTCACTGCCAGGCGCAGATGTAAATCTTATCACGATATACTACCAGACTGCGTTATATTCAAAAGACTGTGTGGAAAAGAGAAGGTTGTATACGAGATTACATACGAGTAAAAAAGGAAAGAGACAGTTGTTTTTCAAATTTCATTTACTCGCAAATTGGGAGAGTTTTTACAACAATTAAGTATATTTTTTATTTTTTTAATAACTTCACATAAGAAAAGGATCCAGTAATCTCCTTAGACTAGAATAAAACATATAACAGATAAAAGAATTATTGGCGTTAATGAAAGCTTATTAAAGAAAACGTTTGAATTTCATAATTTGGTAACATTGAAACTTCAAGTTCGTTAGAACGGATCGACCGCAAGCTACACTAGTCTTATTTAAAGCACAGAAAATATTTTACATTTAAGCCGGCAGAAAGAAATAATATGTAAAACATCTTCTTTCAATTTACGGTGATGCCACTTATTAATTTTTTTTTTAAGGAATTAAGAACTAGAGGAATATATTCTTCAGAAAATTCCTTTTCGGTGAGAAATTCCATGAAGATATTGATGATTTATTAGCGCAGAGTTTGTACAACTATTGCAAACTATTGCTTTTAATACAAGATAAACTAGACATAGATGACAAATCGTAACAAAATCGTGTCAAAAGTCTGGTTTCGAACTAAATCTTTAGTAACGAATCTGATTTCGGGGGATACATATTTGAAAAGAAAGCAATATATTCAAACAATATTGCCGAATAAGTATCCTTTTCCCCGAAATATTAAGCAAATAGAAGGTTGTCTTGAATTTGGTAGATACTATAAGAATTTTATTCCCAGTTTATCCATAATTGCCAAACAGTTAAGCTGATTTGAAAAGGAATAATCAAACATTTGAAGTGCAAGAAGAATAATAATTTGCAAAAACATTATGTGCCACAGAAGTTTACTCACATGCTTCTATGGACGGATAAGATGCTGACAAAGGTCCTTGATGGTAATTGTTAGCAACCTATTGAGCTTCAACGCTATGAGCCGAAAAAAGCTTCTTTAAATTACGAACAATAAAACTTACAAACCTAACTCGCATAATTATGATTTCAGAGGAGAAGGTGGGAGCATAATGAAATTATTATTTTGGAAATGTTGTATTTAGAAGTAAATCGTTGGAACGATATTTTCAGCAAGAAGTTTGTTTTTCAATTGTGGCATCACCACATGATAGTTTTGACAGTTGGTTTTTTAACGTAGTCATAGTAGATGCATTGGCAATTGTTGCTATGAATTCAATTTCGCACGAAAATCGCATTAAAATAATTAACTTTTACGTTAAAAAAAATTCTGGTTCTGTTAAAGTTACATTTCCTCAAAATTAGTAATATTTTCGAACAACATAATCGCTTCGCTGAGACCACCATTAAGCAATTGGTCGCTAAATTTTAGTCAACAGACTCGATGTGTGAACACCAAAGCGTGTTTGAGCAGGTTCAGGCTCAACTGAAAACATCGCGGCCGTGACCCACAGTGTGCAAATTTGTCAATTCAATTAGGGTTATCCAGAAACACCACATGGCGAATTTTGCGTAAGGATTTATTGAAGACGATCTACCATTCACATCGCCGTAGGTTCACTCAATTCATGTTGGCTGGTTTTCTCCCCCGGGGGCACAGTTATCGGTCTTTATGGAATACTTGACCATCTAGACCTGTGCTGCTGGGGGTATAAGGGAGCCTGGTTTCCTGAAGGCAGTAGGGGTCAACTGAAAGCTCCACGTTATTTCCACGGGAATCAGTAAAGCCCCAGAGTTTCCGCTAATTGTCTCTTTAGACTTTTAGCTGTTTCTCTGACTGATTATTGAGGTAGGCCCTTCGGGAGTATCGTAGTGGCTGTGTGTTTCGAGGCGGTCGTTTGAGTTTGTGGGTCAGATTATTCGCAATTACCACAATGAAAGGTCCAGGTCCAGTGAGTATGAATGCCGTCGTGTTCTTAATTATATTAAGCTTCATGTGTTCTGGACCAGGAGTTGGATAGTCTGCGACTCTTCAGCAAGGAGTGAAACTTGCGGTCTACTCCGGGCCTTTGAAGTTGCAACTAGGAGTGACCGGAGGATATACGTATCCGAAGGCCTTATAGGGCGAGGATGACGCTACATTTCATCCAAAGTGTTAATGATCCACCATCTGATTAAGGCCCATGGCCAGCTGCAGATGTAAATCTTATCACGTCTTGCTAGTCATGTGTTCTGGACCAGGAGTTGGATCGTCTCCAGCTCTTCAGCAAGAAGTAGTGATTTGCAATCCTGCTTTGGAGCCGCTGAAATTGCAACTAGAAAAGACCTGGTGCTAGAATTAGTCGTCGGCTTCCTAGGGTGTGAATGACGTTGCTTTTCATTCCCAGTAACTTGACCATCATCTGATTAAGGCCAGGTGCTGATGAAAATCTTATCACGAACTCAATTTTGGCCTATTATTGACGACTTGGGTATTACACAGCCAATGAAACTATCAATTTATTGCAAAACAAATTTACCGATTGGATAATTTTACGACAATTAATAGCTAAGTGGCCAGCTAGATCGTATGATTTAACACTACCGGATTATTTTTTGTGGGGTTATTTTAAGGACAGAGTCAATCGGTGTGATTGCAGCTTTAAAACTTAAAATTTGTGATGTGACTAACGATATAGGAGCGCCATTTTGTATAAAAAAAAGAAAGATTGATGCGGGGTCGTCGTGCATGTGGGTATAATGTATTGGAATCGAGTTAGGGCTTTTCTATGCGATATTCAGTTTGCATATGGAGATTTCCTACCTCTATGTAAAATTTTAGTTGTTATTGACATCAAACTGTATAAATTGTTTTCAAATTTGGAATACACTAAAACATAATTATTTCTTACATAGTTTGTTTTTATATACAACGATACAATAACAATTTCCTGTGATGAACTAATAATTTACACTGAATGTATAAACACTAATACGTGTAAATTAACCTTGTTAAAATTACAAAATACACTGCTTAACAAGTGATGAGACTATAATTCACAAGCCTTTTTTTTGTGACCCTAACAGATTCTACTAGGTGAGCTGAAATTCACAGATGATTTTTTTTCTCACGTTCCTGGATCTTGTACATATATTAAAGAAGTTTTTGCTTAATGTACGAGGGAGGGCCTTAAGCCAATAAAGTGAATTCGTTTTGGTAGTAAACCAAAAACCAGAGTCAGAAATTCGCGGAGCAGAGTTTGTTTCTAATTAAAACATAATAGTTAATAAGAGTGAAATTAATAGAATAAATCAGTTCGACCTGGAATGCAAGCCATGACCTGAGCTAAATGAGTTTGACAATTAAAAATAAAAGTTGTATATTAAATAAAGCAAAATTAATTAAAACGTATGCATGTATGTTTGCTTCACTGTTGTTTATATAAATTTCTTGACTTCAATAAAAAATATTATATTGTTGGCTTTTTATGCTTTTTTCTACCTAACTATAGTACATATACATATGTATATGTGTGTATGTATGTATGTATAAGTACATATTTTGTTTTACACTCACAGGGGATTTTACTTGAGCTCACGATTTGTTGATGTGAAGATCTGCCATACCTTTTCCAAAAATATGTACATATTTATATGTAGAATATTAAATGAGTAAGTAAGTAAGTAATAAGCCTTTATTATTGTTTAAAATATGTATATACATATGTACGTCGGTATGCACTTATTTATTATATGAAAATTTAAAACTTGTTTTCACTCTTTTTATTTCTCTGTTGTTATTTTTGTAAAATTTTCTTCACTTCTGTTTTTATTTCTTTCCAAAATTTATATGAAATTTCAACCGATAAAATCCTAAAACCTCGCACAATCAAAAGCTAAGCAACAACTAAGTGAAAAATCGGCATCCACAAAATACTTTTGTTTGCTTTCGTGTTGATCGCACTGCTGCTGCTACTGCTGCTGCTGCCATTTTTTCTCACACCACTTATCATAA
Source organism: Trichopoda pennipes (assembly GCA_030448955.1). Lineage (NCBI taxonomy): Eukaryota > Metazoa > Arthropoda > Insecta > Diptera > Tachinidae > Trichopoda > Trichopoda pennipes. The sequence goes on along the minus strand of JASKUP010000010.1, from coordinate 3,008,700 downwards.
AGCTTTAATACACTACAGTGTTGCCGCTTTTGTATTATTATTTATTATCAGACGCAACATAAATTACTCTATAAATTCTTAATAATACAATTTTTGTTTAGCACTTGGCTAGTATGTCCCTTTTTACACGCTTCAGCTTTTATTGCTCATTGTTTTTTATAAAGTTGACGTAACGTCTACACGCACCAATTTGTGCCAACAATTTTCGTGTTGTGCTTTGCCTCAAAATTCGTACTTTTTGACGTTTTATTTCATTCAAGTTTTACAACTTGAAAATAGAATTGAAAAAAAAGGTTTATTGAGAAAAAAATGTATTTAAAAGAAAAAACTTACACACTGGAGTCCATAACTGACTGCTTTGGAGAAGTCATTGAATGGGATTCTGATGACAGTGAAAAAGATGGAATTTTGAAAAAATTTTTAATTATTTTGATTAGTAGTTAGTCAACAAGTTTTCCATTTTTTGATTAATTGTTTATAAACTTTTTTGTTAATCCTGAGGATGCGAACCAATGGTTTGGTGAAATATTGAAATATATTAAAAAATAAATTTAAAAAATTTTTTATAAAATAAAGATCTACGGCTGTATGCATAAAAAACGCTTACTTGAGCTTTAAAGTACACGTTAAACAGTTCTTTAGCTAATGTATGCTTTAGTAAAATTAGTATTTTGATTTTGGCAATGCCACTATTTTCAGTTGTCATGTTGTAGTTAACTATGTATAAAAATGAATATAATTTATCCGGGTATTTAGATCCATAAAAAATGTCTTTATTGTTTTCAGCAAAATCAACATATTTTTGTTTTTTTTTATATTAATATTTTTAATAAAAAGCAAAGCATCCAAAAAAGGCTAATTTGCAAGGCTTACGAAGAACTTACAAAGAATTTGCTCACATTAAAAAAATAATTCTTCGGATAACGAGCTTTGTTTTGATTATATGTACATCCATAAAACTTTTGTTTAAAATAATTAATTATAATTATATTTTTGTAAAATATAAAATAAAGATGTTAAAATGTTTTATAGTGAATGGCGTGTTATATATTAGTTTTTATTATTATTATTTGTATACTACAATTTGTTTTTAATAAGCATTTTTAAAAGTTTTTGGAATAACAAAGTAAAACTGTCAATTGAGCCGTTTACACTGAAAGTGGCACAAGTCAAAAGTTAACAGTTTTTTTCATTTTTAATTAATTTGAAATTAATAAGTTAAGAAGTATTGAGATTTATTTGAGAGGAGTGTTGGTAATTAACGATATAACAAAAATTTTTATTTTGAAAGTGGCGTTAGTCATTGTACTCAGGAAATTAATTACCGAGCTTAGTGTGAAAGAAATGAAAACATGTAATAAGTGTGTGTGAAGTATTATTGTGATTATTGGATTTATTTTTATTAGTATGAAAGAATAGTGCAGTTTACTGAACTATATTATAGTGATATCTAATATAATATACATAATTAGCATTATTTTGTTATTTTTTTATTCTCAGGCGGTTGCTTCTAAGAATGTCACAATTCAAAAGCATATTATTCCACATAGTGATTTATGTAAAAGACAAAATAGTAATAGTAGTAATAGCCCCCTGTCGAAAAAATCCTTCACAGTGCACAACATGGAGAAAAAAGATTTTATTTCAACACAATTATTAGAAAAATCCGTTTCAGAAAGAAAACTAAATACAGACTAGTTGAAATGGTTAAAAATTAAAAAGTTATATAAACTAATTTAAAATAAAAAAGCTGACAATAACAAAGTAACTTATGCCACTTTTAAAATAAACGGTTCAGTTTATTGTAAACACAATTTGTTTTGTTTTTGAACTTTCAATAATAAAATTGAACTGTCGATTTATTGTTGGTTTAAAGTAGGTTTTTCCGACTTTAAAGTTAACAAAGGTATGTTAAGATAAAAATAATTTATGAATACAACTTTAGGAAATTGTGCTTAACAACGGCAGTTAAACCTACTTTAAGTTTTTATGCATACGGCTGCTAGTGTTTAATAATAAAAAACTACTTATTATTATTATCTACTTTTATTTTCCAAAATGTCTCTCTTAACTATTAACATAATAACATATAACAATTTCCTTACCATATTGTTCCTAAATATATTTTTAAATATATTTCTCATTTATCCTAATTATTAATGACAAATGTGTGTTTAAAGATAAAAAAAAGATTGTAAAGATCATAAAATATTGTAAATATCCTAATATTGTCAACACATTCTTATCATCTACGGGAATTTACTTAACTTAAAAGAATATTAGAGAATATTTATTACTGCAGAAAACAAGTTTATGCATGAGCATCCCTAACTCCGGCAATTTTATGACGCAATTTGAACATTCCTTTTTCACAATAAAACAGAGAATAAAGAGGAATGTCAAAAATGCAAAAAATACAACTGTGTCTATATGACTGCGTATGGAGACACAAAGCGAAATTCCCGAGTACAAGCAGCTTCGTACTGCAGAGAAATAGAAACATTTTCAATTTTTATACCTTCACTTTCTTTCTAATGAAAAAATCAAAAGTTGAGCAACAAAAGTTGAAGCGTGTAAACAGGGACTATATTTCAAGCTATTTCAGCTATTTTATATTATAAATGTGGCAACGAACTTTATACACATTTTTCAAAAATGCTTAACATTGTTATGTTTATTCCTTTAATAAACCTTTAGTTTATTGAGTTCTTTTGTTGCAAAATAATTACACCCAATTTTTAGAGCTAGAAATTGAATCACATGATTTATTTAGGCGAGCTATTTACTTTTCGCTAAAAATATACTGTGGTATCTTTACCACGTTCACGTCTAAAATCTGCTGTTTCAACTATTGTGTCTTCAACCGATTGTGTTCATAATTAGACTAACTTTTCTGTCCAAGAGAGAGATTGAGATATAGAGAGAACCTTTACATACTGTTTTGAGCGGGTCTAGAATTTACTAGGAAACCCTATTCATCGGATTTCCTATATGTGCCATTTGCTGTCATTATTAATTGTAGATGTTTGACTGGTTTTTGTTTCTTTTTTCTGTTTGTTAATCTTAGTTCATGAAATTCGAATGTAGCATGCTGTTGCTGTTTTGAGTTTATAAGATTTCTTTTTTTGTTTTTGTTTTATAAACAGACACAATTATTTGTGGATACTTATCTTTTTATAACTTAAACTAAATATTTTCGTAATAATAAGTATTCGTTATTTAAAAATTTTTTTTTTAATTTAATTTTTTTTAGTAGTTAATTAAAAGGCACTAGGTCACTATTTAATAAAAAAATTTTAAAAACTTTTATTTTTTATTTTTTATTATTATTTGGTTGGCATTATCAGGAAAAACAAAAATAAAATAATAAAATAATTATTTTTGTTTTTCCTGATGATGCCAACCAACGGTGTGGCGAAATATCGAAAAAAATAATAATAAAAAATAAAAGTTTTTAAAAATTTTTTATTAAATTGTGCCCTAGTGCTTTTTAATTAACTACTAAGAAATATTAAAAAAGTCAAAAAAACTATTATAAATAAAATTTAATATTAATGCTTAATGCAGTTTTATAGAATAGAATAAAAAGCAATCGCTTTGTTCTTAATGGTTCATAGGAAGTATATTACACATTTTACTTGAAAGATTGGGGAAATTGGAAATTATACCTTTGGGTATAATTTAGCAATTTCAAAAGATTAAGATTATTAAAACCCAACCAAATTTTAGAACTATAAAATTACAAAGAGGTATGTGCTAAAATCAATATATCACATTGTCTTCTTTTTTCCGTTTGTGTAAGCGTATGTGTTCTGTACATCTTGTTTTCATCGTTATCCTAAATTTATGTCTCAGAGTGTTGCCGGTACTGTGAGTATTCCTTCTTTGTAAAAAAGGTTGATTAGTCTGTATACTTCTGTTCCTGTGTAAGTAAAAGTGTGCCGCCATATTGTATCGCTTGTCTCTTTGTCTTCTTTATTTCTGTTTTTAGTGTTGTATTATCTAAGAAGTTTATTGATAGTAGTGAGTTTGTTGCCATTATTTTTAGCTATGTTGTCAATTGTGTCGAGTTCATTGTTGTACTTATCTGAAGTAAGTGGAATTATCTTAAGCATAAATATATATATATATATATATATATATATATATATATATATATATATATATATATATATATATATATATATATATATATATGTCGAAATGCTGCTAGTTTGTGTTGGATAGGGTGCTTCGAATTGATATGGATATTTTGCTTCCATCATAGTTGGTGTTCTATAGATGTCAAATGTTAAACAGTCAGTTCCTGGTGTTATTGTGATGTCAAGATAATGCAAATTTTTGTTTTGTTCTTTTTCTATTGCGTATGTTATGTTATTATGGGTTGTGTCTGCTAGAATTTGTTCGGCGTTGTCTTGTTCGAGGATGCATATGATTTCATCTATATATCTATAGTGATGAGTTATTTTCGTTTTTCCATTAGTCTTTTTACGTGAAGTCAATCGAGATGTTGCATGAAAATTTCCATGAAGAATGCGGAAGTTGGGTTTCCCCTACCAAGTCCGTTGGGTACTTTGAAAAGAGATTATTAAACCTAAAATAGTTCTTTTTTTAGTAATTAATTTTAAGCACAAGGTCTTATTTAATAAAAAATTTTTTAAAAAACTTTATTTTTTATTATATTTTCGATATTTCGCCACACCGTTGGTTGGCATCATCAGGAAAAACAAAAATAATAATGAACAAACAAATTGATTTGGCGATCAACACAATAGAACAGAAATGGGATGTTTTGGAAAATTTTACAAAGATAGAGAAAGGTTTAATTTTTCGTATTCTCAAGTTTTGTATAGAAGATAATAGATATTTTCAGTATAATGAAAAGATATATATTCAGCAAAAAGGACTTTCGATGGGCTCTCCAGCTTCTCCAATTGTGGCAGATATTGTTATGGAAAAATTGTTAGATAATGTTATTGATAAATTAAATGTAAAACCAAAAATTATGACAAAATATGTAGATGATTTGTTTTGTATTATGTCTGAATCTGCCATTAATGAAATGTTAGAAACATTAAATGGATTTGACCCTTCAATTAAATTTACAACTGAAAGGGAATGTGATGCTAAACTTCCATATTTAGACACTTTAGTAATAAGAAGAAATAAAGAATTAGTTATAGATTGGTACCAAAAACCAACTGCTTCAGGTAGAATTATTAATTATTATTCTAAACAAAATAAAAGAATTATTATTAACACGGCCAATAATTTAATAGAGAGAATTTTAACAATTAGTGACAAAGAATTCCATAGAAAGAACAAAGAAAAGATTAGAAATATTTTAACTGAGAACAATTTTCCAATACGATTAACTAATAGGTTAATTAATCAATTTAATAATAGGAGGAAAAGAGTTATAAGTAGTGGAACGGAACCGAAAATATATAAATCGATAACGTATATACCAGTCTTGTCTGAAAGAATAGAGAATTCAAAAATTTATGATACAAATAAATACAAAATGGCATATAAGTATACAAACACATTAAATAGGTTGTTTAGTAAAAATAAGGATAAAATTCAAAAATTAAATATGTCCAATGTAGTGTACAAAATTTTTTGTAACGGTAATGATAAGGAGGATTGTAATAAGGTTTATGTAGGCACAACAAAAAATAAATTGAAAACTAGAATCGCAGGACATAGGTCAGACCAGAAATACAGGAATAATATTAGTTTACAAAAAACAGCATTATCTTCGCATTGCTCTAAAGTTAATCACTATCCCAATTTTGAAAATGTTTCAATTTTAAATTTAGAAAATAATTATAAACGCCGTTATATGTTAGAAATGTTACAAATAATTAAAGTACCATTAAACAAAAGAATAAATTTTAAAGCAGATACGGAGAATGTTGCACAAAATTATAGACATTTAGTGCATAAAATTATAAAACAAAACTCTGTATCTGCATAATATTAATAATTAATACTTTAATTTTTGTAATGTTCGGTCATTAAATTTATGTTTTAAAATATATTTGTAAAATACTATTGTTTTGTAAATGTGTTATGTTTTTTCAAAATTGTTTTTCATTTAAAAAATTTGTTAGTATTGAAAATTTGTTTGTATGTATGTAAAACAAAAAAAAATTTTTCAATTTGTCGTTTTTTATTGTTTTTGTTTGTTTTGTTTTTTTTTTTTTTTGAGAAAATTTTTGATTATTTTGAATTTGTTAATCAAAAAATTTTTTCAATTTGTTTGTTCATTATTATTTTTGTTTTTCCTGATGATGCCAACCAACGGTGTGGCGAAATATCGAAAATATAATAAAAAATAAAGTTTTTTTAAAAAATTTTTTATTAAATAAGACCTTGTGCTTAAAATTAATTACTAAAAAATATTAAAAAAAGGTCAAAAAATTATAACTATTATATCTAAAATAGTTCTGTTTTATAATCGTCTTTGCAATATGTATAATGTCGGTGAAGTATTGGTTTTCCTATAAATTCTCTAGTGCGCCGCGTTGGATATCTAAGGGTTAATGTGTTGGTATTGAGATGTCGTTGATGTGTTGGTTGTCGTAGAAATAGCCTAGTGTGTCGAGTAGAGTAAATATGGTTTCTTGTGTTAGTATTGAGGTGTATAGATCTCCTTGATATCAAAGGAAACGAGTCGCATGTTTTCGGTTATGCATGATAAGATTTACATCTGCACCTAGCCGTGTGGACCATTATCAGATGGAGGATCATTACCATTGTGCATAAAATGTAGCGTCATCCTCGCCCTAGAAGGCCTTCGGATACGTATATCCTCCGGTCACTCCTAGTTGCAACTTCAAAGGCCCGAAGCAGGTCGCAGTCTTTACTCCGGAGACTATCCAACTCCTGGTCAAGAACGCATGAAGCTTAATAAATTAAGAACACGACGGCATTCATACTCACTGGACCTGGACCATTCATTGTGTTCATTGTGAATGATCCCAGCCACAAACTCAAACGAGAGCCTCGAAACACACAGCTACTACGATACTCCCAAAGGGCCTACCTCAAAAATTAGTCAGAGAATAGCGAAATGCCTAAAGAGACAAATAGCAGAACTCTGGGGGCTTTATTGATTACGGTGGAAATATAGTGGATTGTCCAGTTGGCTCCTGCTAGCCTTGAAGGGGACTGGGCTCTCTTTTACCCCCGCAAGACACAAGTCTAGATGGTTGTGTGATCCATAAAGACTTATAAAGTGCCGCCGGGGGGGTTTTCGGTTATCTTGATGTCTTTAAGTTTTTCGATAAGGTCTTGTGTATTACGTTTAGTATACGTATTTTGTAAATTTATCTTTTCTATACGTAGGCCGGTAAGGTGTTTGGCCAGCTGATATGCTGGTACAGGTCTGTAGTTTATAATGAGTCTATAATGGGTATGTATTTTCGGTTGTGCTTTGCGTGTTGTTGGTCCTGGGATCATGTTCATGGATTTCTATACTTTTCCGTCGGTTAACGTTTTGCAGTTTTTTCCCTTTATTGATTAAAACTGATCCTTATTTGATCGATTTGGTTTGAGGTAAAATTTACTGATGACCTATATGAGCAGCAGTGAAATGGCGACATTCCCCACAGTAATACATTTAAATTTTTGAATAATAAATATTTTATGAGATTATCATGATATATTTAAATAATATTAACATAAAATTCTTATCTTGGCGTTTTAGCCACAATTTTTTCATTTATTCAGCATTTCGTTTTGCAATAGGAAAAAGCTTTTTTAAGGTATTTGTAGCTGACTATGGCAACATTGCCTTGCTTTGATAGTTTTATTGTTGCTGTCTTTTTGTTTAGCTAGAGAAACAGAGAGCGTAGAAATAAAGCCAGGTTATGCTTAGCTTTCTCGCCAAATGCTTTATTGAATATGGCCAATATATAGAAAATTGTATAACTCACATTTTATATTATTATTATTATGTTATCAACACAAATATGCAAGATTAATAGTTGGGATAATTTTATTCTCTTACAATAAAAGATAAAAGTTTCATTGCTCATAACAATGTTAAAAAATGGAATTTATTTTTGATATCAATGAAAAAAGCTTAACAAAATAATAAAGAAAGTTTAAACCTCAAGATCATAAAAATATAATAAATGTTAAAATATAGTAAAAATTATTGGAGAACAAATACTTACCTGTTATTGAATCACAACTTTCATTCTCATTTCTATTTTAGTGGAACTCATTACATAAAAAGTTCGATCGCCAAACCACTGCTTGTGGAAACTACCAACATAATGAGAACAACCATCGGACTTGCTTCGAACTTCTCACAACTCATAATCAAAATACTGAATCTAGTCTGTGGAGGAAAGTATTTTTACTGTGTTTCGTTAACACCAAAAGAGCCACTAGAATCCTCATTTATTAGATCTTTTACAAACTTTTGGAACAACAGCAACTTGGGATACAGATTTGGCTAGATTTGCGCTAGATTCTTTTTCATGATGTTCTCACAAAATATTTATTATTCAAAAGTAATAATGTATGTATTAAGGCCGGGGCACATAGAATCCGTCATACGCCATACGTTGTATTTTTCAACTGACAAGTAAGTTGAAATACACGTTTTCTTATCAGCGTTGTCACAATCAGTACGTCTCCGTAAACGCAAAGTACGAAAGTTGGCCAACTTTTAACTTCTGACGTACGTTGAGTGCTTCGACATTTTTCATTTGCTTCTTCTGGTGTTTTTTGTTTTCGCTCTGTTGTAGTAAAATATTTTACAAATAAATTATAAATAATAATAATAATAAATAACGGAATAAATAGTGGAATACAAATTACCATTAATAGAAAGTCTAAGATGTCATCTAACTCCATTTCAAATGTGCACTTTAATAAAACTTTGCTGGAAAAAAATAAGTCAAACAAAAAAACAGCTGATTTCTTATCCGTCAACAAAGTACTCATTGTGCCAACCTCATCCGTCGTTACTTTGACTTCAGTTGAATACGTCAAAGTATAACGCATGACGGATTCTATGTGCCCCGGCCTTTAATGTGGGAAAAGCATATCCATAAAAAATAAATAATTAATTTTGTATTGGGTTTTTCACCCAAAAAAATTGGTGGCAACACCAACAACACGATAGATTTGACATTTAGTTTATTGACGTATTCGTAGTAGAGGCATTGGCAATTATTGCAATGAATTTAATTTCGCACGAAAATCGCTTTAAAATAATTAAAATCCACCATGAAAATTTTGATTCTGTTAAAGTTACATTTCGTAAAATTCGTGGTATTTTCTGAAGCCGCTATTAAGAATTTGTTCGTTAAATTTGAGTAGACAGGCTCGATGCAAAATGTGCGAACAGCTACGTGCGTTGCATCGGGTCGTTCAACTGGAAATATCTTAGCCGTGTTGAAGCAGATCCAAATTTTCCAAGTTATCCAAAACCGCCACGAGGTATTTCGCGTAAAGATTTGAGTTTGAAGCCTTACAAGGGTTAACTGATGCAGGAAATGAGGCCAATTGACCATTTACATCGCCATAGATTCTCTCAATTCATTCAGGAACAACCGGCTGGTTTTTTTGAAAACAAATCATTTTTTCAGACGAAGCCCTTTTTAAGTTGCCAGGGTACGTTAACAAGCAAAATTTACCGTATTTTGGGTTCTGAAAATCCTAGAGCAATTATTGAGAAAAGTTTGCATGCTCAACGTGTCACTGTATGGTCCGTTATGTGGTGTAAGGTGTGATTGGGCCTTTTTTTTCGATGATTAGATGAAGCTGGAAATGCGTTAACGGTTGTTGGATCACGCTATCGCGAGATGTTAACAACTCAATTTTGCCCTATTATTGACGATGTGGATATCACTTGTCACACAACCAATGAAACAAAAAATTTATTGCAAACCAAATTTTTCGATCGCATAATTTCACGACAATCAGCAGTTAGTGGCCAGTCAGATTGTGCGATTCAGCATAACTGGATTATTTTTTTGTGGGGACAGTTAAGGACAGTTTCTATGCGGAGCCAATAAAATTGATTTCGGCCTTAATCCGTGATGTGATTAACAAAATAGGACTGCCGTTTTGCCAAAAAGTGATTAAAAATTTTTATGAAAGAATCGACATCTGTCAGCGTGGTCGTAGTAGACATTTTTCATTCATAATTGCCGATATTTTCTCTTCGTGATACAATAGAAAGTTAAGCCATCTTAATCAAAATTTTTTGTTTTATTTTGTTTTAGAAAAAAAACTTCTTGTTGAAAAATTCTTTACTTGAAAAATAATAGTTTTTTCCAAGCAGCTCTTTTGTAAAACGGAATATAAGTTTCTTTCAAAATCAATCTATCGGTTTATATAAATTATAAGCAGTATAAGCAGTTCACCAATTGTAGTGGATTTGTAGCCATTGTTTTTAGCTCTGATATAAATTGTGTCGAGTACTTTGTTGTACTTATCTGGAGTTAGTGGGATTATCTTAAGTCTGTGGTGGTGCGAGATAATGTGGCCAGAAGATTTCGCAATTTTTTCCATTCATAACAAATATCTTCAATATCTTTTTACATCATAATATTTTTCGATACCTAATAATTTTTATAATAGTGGTGGCCATAATTTTAGCATATACCTCATCCTTCTTTTACAGTTAAAAAATGTTGTTAAGTTTTTAGTTATTTGTTATATCTTACTGTATTATTATTAACAATACGACAAGTTTTTTTACTTAACTTTTGTTCGTTTTTAGTGTTTTTTTAGAAGAGACCCTAAAAAAGGACTGGACAGTAATTTAGGACATACTATTATTGATTAGACCCATGCAACGTTTCCTTGGTATTGCATGCCAAGTATTTTGTATTTCGAATCAAAATTGGTTCAAATTTTTAGGTTTAACAGCAGTTATGTCTTACTGTATACCGTTTCAATGGTTCTCTATGGGATTAAGATCCGGTAATTGAGCTGGCTACTTTAAAACATTAGTGCAAGTTTGTTCCAAGCGACACTTCACTATACGAGAAGTGTATTTTGGAACGATGTCGTGAAAAGATATCATCTTATTTTTCTTTGCGTCGTCTCCTAATTTCCCTTTAAATTCCAGTTGCGGTTTTAAAGGGGTTAACTATTTAAGCTCTAGGCCTGGTACATCGTGTGCCCCATTGGTTTGCATATGACTCAGAGCACTGTACATACACGTCTTTCTGGAGTAGTTTGATATGCAAGCAATATCACAAACGGTGCTTACTTTTGATTTCATTTGCTCCTCTGTGAACCATATTTAGGCATATCCATCTCAGGTTCTTGCATTTTTCATTTCATTTCCAATTTCATCTTTATTAAATTAAATGTTAATTATATATTTATTTACAGTTTTGAGATATTATTATCTTAGATATTACAGCAAATTATGTTTTTAATCACAGATATTGAAAAGTTCAGTTATAAGTATTTATTCTTTTTAAAGGGAAAATAGGAAAACCTTCATATACCAAAAAAGAAACATGTTCAAATATAATTAGGAAATATATATATATACAATTGCATTGTCTAATACAACAACACATTGCATACATATCATTTCCAATTTGGTGATTGTTGTTTTAAAAATACCTTTACGCCGACTCTCAACATTCTCTTATCAGCTGATAAGAAGAATTTTCTATTTTCTCAAAATATTTAGTGTTGAGTCTTTTTATGAAGTCGTCAATATGTTCATATCCCGCTTGGTTGTGAAGAAGCTGCGTTGAGTGTCTCCAATGTTTGTTGTGTATAATCTTGAGGCATTTGTTTTGTAAAAGGCCAGATAGAACTTTAAATTGTAAAAAGTAACACAAAAAATGAAATTTTGATGAAATATTTTTTTTTTATTTGTTTCAGTATACTCTGACAAATCATCATGAATAGACTCTCGCTTGAACAACGCTACGAAATTATCCAAATTTACTTTGAAAATCAGTCGTCGATTCGCGCAACTTATCGACGACTTCGTCATTTTTATGGCGTACATAATCGTGCATCTGAACAAGCCATTCGTCGAACTGTCGATAGATTTCGTACCACATACTCTCTAGAGGATGCAATAACACCAACACGTCGAAGGAATGTGCGTACTGAAGAGAATATCGCCGCTGTAAACGAAAGTGTGGAAGAAGATCCAAATTTATCAATTCGTCGTCGGTCGCAGGAATTGGGGCTCTGTCCGTCCACTACGTGGAAAATTTTGCGCAAAGATCTCGGCCTACACCCGTATAAGATCCAGCTGGTGCAGGAATTGAAGCCAAGAGACCATTATATGCGTCGTTGTTTCGCCGATTGGGCTCTAGAGCAGTTGGCAACTGACCCGTTGTTTTATCGCAAAATTGTGTTCAGCGATGAAGCGCATTTTTGGCTTAACGGGTTTGTTAATAAGCAAAATTGACGCATATGAAGTGAGACCAATCCACAACAGACCCTACAGACTCCATTACATCCAGAAAAATGCACCGTTTGGTGCGGTTTTCACGCTGGTGGCATCATCGGACCTTATTTCTTCAAAAATGAGGCCGGAGCTCGCGTTACGGTCAATGGAGATCGTTATCGCACCATGATCAATGATTTTTTGTTTGAAAATATGGATGACATTGATCCGGACGAGATGTGGTTTCAACAGGATGGCGCTACGTGCCATACAGCGAACGCAACCATCGACTTATTGAAATCAAAATTTGGCGATAAGTTGATTTCGAGAAATGGACCTGTCAATTGGCCTCCAAGGTCGTGTGATTTGACACCACTCGACTATTTTCTGTGGGGCTACGTGAAGTCACTGGTTTATGCTGATGAACCAGCAACAATTGACGCCTTAGAGGACAGCATTGTTCGTGTTATTCGTGACATACGCCCAGCAGTGCTCGAAAAAGTGGCCCAAAATTGGACGTCCAGAATGCGCTTCGTCAAGAACAGTCGCGGTGCCCATATGCCCGAAATCATTTTCAAATGTTAATGTCACGTATTGATCCTTCGAATAAAAAAGAAATTTTGATTACAATTTAATTTTTTGTGTTATTTTTTACAATTTCAAGTTCTATCGGGCTTAAAAAAACACCCTTTATTATCTGAAGTTTCTTCAAATGAGTTTTTGCTGTTGTATACCAAATGGGACATGCATATGTCAAGGTTGGTCTTATCACGCTTTTAAAAATTAAATTTTTATTTTGAAGGCCAAGTGAAGAGCGTCTATTCAGTAAAGGCCACAGAGCTCTGATGGCTTTTAGGGATTTCTTGCCGATTTCGTCAATGTGCCTTGAAAAATTAAGTTTCTTATCTAAACATACGCCAAGATATTTTACATCATTTCTTATTGTAACGCTCTCACTTCCACATCTAATTTGTCAACTTGGTAATCGTTTGGGGGAGTTGTTATAAGGAAATATGATACATTGAGTTTTGTTAGAGTTGATTTTAATTTTCCACTTTTAAAAATATTTTATGCATGAAGCAAATCCCTTTTCCATTTTCTTTAATAATGCCTTTGTCAGTTTGCAAGACGTGATTAAAGCGGTATCGTCTGCGTAGTAGGCAACTTTCAAGTACGAGGGCGGTGAAAAGTACAAAGTATAAATTGAATACAAAAAAGGTGATAAAATTGAACCTTGTGGTAATCCAGTAGAAATTGTTTTTGGTGACGATATTGCACCATTAACTGAAACAATAAATGTTCTCTTGTTAATAAAATCTGCAATAAGCTTGCACAAATGCTTAGGTATACTACTCTGGAGCAATTTGAAAATTAAGCCGTTGTGCCAGACGGTATCAAATGCTTTTTCTATATCAAGAAGAATTAGGCCTGTAGACTGCTTATTTCGCTTATTCGCTTTTATTTTATTTGTAATGCGATTTATTTGGTGTACTGAACTGTGTTCTTTCTTGAAACCAAATTGTTCTTTAGCTATTATCGAGCTATTTTCGACGACATCGCAAATTCATTTGTGAATTAGTTTTTCGAACAATTTTTCCAAATTGCTTAACAAGCTAATGGGTCTGTAACTGTTGGGACTATGCTTAGGCTTGTTTGGCTTAAGAATCGCAATAACTTTCGCTTTTTTGAAGTGTAAGGGGAAATAGTTAAGTTTTAAACAACTGTTAAAAATTAACATTTGTAAATGAACTGCTTTGGGCGGAAAATTTTTTATTAGTAGGTTAGATACTTTATCAAAACCAGGTGATTTTGAATCATTAAGCGAAGAAATTAATAAACTTATTTCATTAAGCGAAATAAAAGACAGGTTTTCATTGTCAATGTAAGATGATTTAAATCGATTCACTTCGGAGTTAACAGATTTATCAATTGAATGCTTGTATGTAGAAGTGAGCTCATTTGCAGCCGGTAAAGTATCCGACAGTAGTTGGGCTTTTTGCTCATCTGTTATAATTTTTCTGTTGCCCAGGTTGAAAAAAGGAACTTTGTTGTTAAGTTTTCCTCTTAAGCGTCTGGAAATTTTCCAGAAAGACCTGTCACCCGGCCTAAGCTTTGACAGTGTTTTATTCCATTGATAATTACGAAGTGAATTGATTTTGTTATTGATCATAATAGTTAAAAGTTTTACACTCTGTTCATAAAAATTAGATTCAGATATGTTACTTGCCCATTGGCTTTTCCTTTTGAAGGTTCTTCGCTTTCTAATTAGACTAAGAATAACAGTGTGAAATCCTAATTTCTTATAATAGGCTTGTTCTTTGGCTTTTCGCTAAATTAAAATTAGTTACTTAAATTATATTATTCAAAATTTATTTTCCTTTTTTATTTAGATTTTTAATTTTGTTAGTTCTCTGCCTAAACTAAGATCTAATTTTTGGAACGTCTAGCAACATAAGTCATCATTGCTGGCTCTGTAACAAGATAAAATAATATTTCCATTATATACGTATGTGAGCTCGTGGAAATGGTAAATTAAAAGATCATAGAATCTTGAGCTTTTCATCAAAAGTTCGTTATAGAAATATCAGTGGCAAGAACCAAAAAGGGCAAAAGTTCAAGTTTAGACAAGTAGAGACAACAACCACGTTCAGCTTGCTTCAAACTGAGATTCATGTTCAATTCATTCAATAATACTGGGAACTTATTTTCAATTTGAATGTTTTGCCTAAGAAAGCTTTTAGCCCAAACCTTTAACTGAATTTATTTTGTTGTGTTTTTGTGTTGATCACAATAAATTTAATTTTATAATATTTTTTCCGGGGGTTGGACAAATTGAACACAACTATTTAAGGTTGTTTGACACTATAATACAAGTTTTAAAATTTGGATTGAAATTTGTTAGAGAGAAATCAAATGAGATTTTTGTGATTGCCAAAAAGTCTTTCGAAATGAAATGATAAAATGAACAATCTTACAGTCTTAACTAAATTAGCGGCCAAACGCTAGGTTCCATACAAAAAGAAATGTCATGCATAAGCCCACTAAAGCCCATTGAAGCCCACTAAATAAAACTAAATTACTTGAAATCCCCCCGCAGGCACATTTATCGGTCTTGACTATCTAGACCTGTGCCGCTGGGGGTTTAAGGCAGCCCAGTCTCCTGAAGGCACCAGGGGTCAACTGGAAAGCTCCACATTATGTCCATGGGAATCAGTAGGCTACAGAGTTTCCGCTAATTGTCTCTTTAGAATTTTAGCTGTTTCTCTGACTGATTATTGAGGTTGGCCCTTCGGGAGTTTCGTGATGGTTGTGGTTTTGCGGCCCCAAGATGAATTGATTTATTGTGGCCGGGATCATCTCGCCTTTAATCAGGTGAATGATCTGGATCCAGTGAGCATGCTAGCCATCTGTTCTGGACCAGGAGTTGGATAATCTCCAGCTCTTTAGCAAGGAGTAGTGGTTTGCAACCCTGCTTTGAAACCGCTGAAATTGCAACTAGGAAAGACGTGTTGCTAGAGTTAGTCTTCGGCTTCCTAGGGCGTGAATGGCGTTGCTTTTCATTCACAGTGGTTTGACCACCATCTGATTAAGGCCCACGGCCAGGTTCAAATGTAAATCTTATCACGAAATTACTTGTAACCATATTTCCACGAGAATTAGCAAGCTCCAGAGTTCAGCTTTTTGGCGTTTTAGCCTTTTAGTTCTTCTCTGACTGATTATTGAGGTTGGCCCTTTGGGAGCATCGTGGCGGTTGTGGTTTCGCGGCTCTCGTTTGAGTTGTGTGGATCGGATCATTCACAATGAATACGATGAATGGCCCTGGTTCAGAGAGCATGCTTGTGGTTGTGTTTTGAAATTTTATAAGGCTTGCATGTGTTCTGGACATGGAGTTGGATAGTCTTCAACTCTTCAGCAAGGAGTGAGAGCTGTGGCTTGCGGCGAGCTCTCGGAGCAGGCCGCAAGGAGTAACTGGAGGATAGACATATCAGAAGGCTTACTGGGGCGTGAGTAACGCTACAATTCATCTACAGTGGTATGATCCACCGTCAGGTTATGGCTTACATGGCTAGGTACTGATGTAAATCTTATCACGCATTTCTTTTAACCAACAACAGAGCTAATTATAAACAAAACAAACAAGCACCCAATACCAAAGCTTTAACGATGAGCTATTTAGGTTTGCCTCATACATTTCTCCTTTTGAGATCACAGTGCGTAATTTAATTGCTAAATTCAAGTCTCATGGTGTTGTTGCTGACAGCAGACTAAAACAATATGCTCGTAATCGCCGTAGTGAATTGAGCCTGGTATAGCAACCCGGTATAATAACTCTTTAAGCAACATTTTGCATAAAATCCTTCATGTTTACGCTAATAAAGTTTAGCTCGTTCAAAAACGAAACCCGACCGACGATTGTTTGAGTCGAACGTTTGAATTGCTGTTTGAAAAACTGTACGAACTGAACAAAACAACATTATCATTAAGTGGTTGTGTGAATAAACAAAATTGTCACATTAAGGGGGGACACAAAATTCACAAACAGTCTTCGATTAAACACTACATCCGAAAAAAGTCAACTTTTTTTTAAAGAGAAGTAGCACTGCCTATTTAGTTAAGTACCGTGCTACATTCTTTAGGAAAGGGATAGAGAAGAGATGAAACAGGTGGTGAAAGCAGAAGGATAGTCGAAAATAAACTGCCGTATAAGATAGCACAACACCATTGACTGAGCAGCCCCACCGACACACAATTTTTATTTTTGTAGTGAAAAAAACCAAGGTCTTCGTTGGGAATTGAACCCACAACTTCCATACTGACAAGCTAGTATACTATCTACTAGCCTACAGGGGCACCTTACCGTAAATTCTATGCGCTACCAAACCATGATAACCAATTTTTTGTGGCTGCAATTGGGTAATGTTGACATCAGTTAGCTTTGGCTTCAGTAAGATGGCGCCACAAGTCACAGAGTTATTTCCCTGTCGAGTAATTTCTTGATTTGGCGATGGCAGTTGGCAGTTGGCAGTCTCATTGTAGTGATTTAACGCTACTGGGTTATTTTCCCTGAGGCCATTTGAAAAACCGGGCTTATGTTAACAATCCACAAACAACTAACGCTTTGAAAGATTAAATTTCGTGAAAAGCGAGGATATATGCTAAAAAGGACAGAGGCTATTTCTTGAAAACATTGAAATCTACAAGTCAAAAACTTTTAACAATGACATTATAAACGAAGAGATAAACCAACCTCAGACATCATTTTCACATCACTAAAACTACTCATACAGACGCACAAACGGAACACATTCTCAGACAGACGCACGTATCTAGTTAATAAAAAAAAGGCGAAAATATTGAAAATTAGTACCGCATAAAGTGCCAGGTGTCGAGCATTTTACCTACATGAGTGTATATGACCTTAACAGCAGAACTACCTAAACTGAAACACTGAGCGACCATTACAGATTACGGTACGTTCATGCCGAACAAACAGCCAGCAAAGACGGAAAAGAATGACAACGCTCAAGTTCGAGTTCGAGTATGACTTATATCGCGTGACTTATAGATCGTATGGATTATTGTCTATTTTTTTCTTTAAATCAATAAATTAAGTTCTTAAAACAGCTATTGCAACACCCTTAATTGGTTCTTATTAAGAAAACTGCTTCAAAAGAACAACAGTGCTATTTCACATAAAATTTTTTTTTAATGATTTAAGAAAGTGTTATTTGTTATTTTGGTTACACAATACGAATATAGGAAAAAGTAAGTAAATCAAAAATTAATTAATTAATTGGCGTTTAAGCAAATACTTCATCATATTTATTTTAGGTTAGTTCCGTCTGTATTTTTAGTATCCATTATCTTCTTCATAAGCAGTCGTATTTACTTTCCTTTAATAAAATGTCGTTTATGCTTTTTTAAGAAAATATAACACTCTTGTTCTTTAGAGTAGTGTTTGCAGTTGCAATTTTCTTTTATGTCTGCTGTGTTCGTTCGTACTGGTTTTTTTCTGTTGCAAAAACAATCAATTGTGTTTTAGCCAAACGACATGCCACCACGAGTGACCTATTTAAAGTTCCTACCATCTAAGCTTGATCGAGTAGAATAGTTAATGATACTTGAAGATGTTTTTACTTGCCAACAATTTGTTGGATGCGGGAAAACAATATTAACTTATTTTCTTTAAAAAGAAAAAAAATTCCGCCTTCTTCTAAGCTAAAGTATTGCAGCAATTGTTAACGTGTTTAACTTTAGACGTAGCGGTTGTTTTAGTTGTACTTGTTATTTTTTAGGTTTGTTGATTTTTTTATTGTTGTTGTTGTTCTCTTGTATAAAACAAGTTCTTATTCTTTTGTTCGAAGTCTGAAAGTGTATGTATGAATGTTTGTAAATTCGTATCAATGCGCTCACTCAAATACGATTACTAAGTCCCTGTTTACACGCTTCAACTTTTGATTTTTCGATATGTGCGTATATTTTCCGACGGGGTTTAATTTGTTTTTATTTGAGTACGGTTTTACGTCGACCCTCGTCAAATTTGGTTTGTGAATAAACCAGTTTCTGCCATTTGCCATCTTCTGTGTTCTCTTTATACGAGATGCGTTTTATTGTCAGCTGTGTTAATATAGTTCGTCTTGTTCGTGTTTCTCTTCGTGCTATTTGTATTGGATTCGTCACTTTCTCTCTTTTTTGCCTGTATCTCTCTTTTTTACCTAATTTGTCTCTCCCTTTTCATTCGTCTTTCTTCTTACCTAAGTCCTTTCACGACCATGCTTGATTCGTTTGGATTTTTGTGTGAACCTATTGGGTTTTTTCCTATGATATAAGAATCTGAAATTGTACGTTTCTGAGGTGCCTTATTGCTTTGGTCTTCTGCAGCGTAACGTGTATGTGTTAGTGTAATGTTTGTTTTCTTGTAAACATGTTTCAATGGTTCAAAAATATTATAGCTGAAGCAGTATTTATTTGTTCATCTATTATTCGTCCGTCAAATATTTTCTGTTTGTATATTTCCATGTTCTCCAATACATTTGGTCTCCTTCCTTTGTGCTGTGTATGTAGCAATTTAACAAATGTTTTTATATATATTTTTTTAAGAGAAGTATCACTTCAGAGAACATTGTCTATTTAGTCAAGTACCGTGCTTCATTCTTTAGGAAAGGGATAGAGAATAGATGAAACAGGTAGTAAAAGTAGAAGGATAGTCGGAAATTAGCTGTCGTATATAAGACAGCACAGCGACCAGTGACTATGCCTTCATCGCTGAACAGCCCCACCGACAGTCAATTTTTATTTTTGTAATGAAAAAAAACCAAGGTCTTCGTTGGGAATTGAACCCACAACCCCCATATTTACAAGCTAGTACACTACCTACTAGCCTACAGGGGCACCTAAAAAACTGATCTTAATTTTTCATCCTGTTTGCCCGATATAACTATAATGGCATGTACAAGTTAATTTGTACACTCCTTGTTTGTCTAGTACAGTGATGGGCGAACTACGGCCCGCCGAGCGTTTTTCAAAAAACAATTAATCACCTATTAAAAAATCTCGCTAGGCACTTTAATTCAAAACATCTTGGGTCGAAGTACTAAAATGACAGATGAAGACAAGAAAGTTCATTCAGAGGAATTGAAAAGAAAAATATCTTGTCAGCAAATGCTTTTTAAAAATCAAAAAAGTGTCCAGCGATCCTCCACGTTAGCTGGTCACATTGTTGCCTATAAAATAGCAAAAAATAACAAACCGTTTTCTGAAGAAGAATTTATTAAGGATGTGTTAATAAGCATTGGAAAAGTATTATGCCCAGAAAAGGTAAAAGATTTCGAATCTATAGGACTGTCACACACAACGGTCACAAAAAGAATTGAAGCGATTTCTTCTAATTTAACCAATCAACTCGATGGACGTCTTAAAACAGTTTAAGTATTTTTCAGTCACTATGGACGAGAGTGTTGACAGGAGTGATACAGCCCAACTTCTAATTTTTATCAGAGGAGTCGATGAAAACTTTGTAATAACCGAAGAACTTGCTTGTTTGAGATCTTTGAAAGGAAAGACGACAGGAAAAATAATTTATGATGAATTTAGAGAGGGGATGGACATCTTAATGCCCCAATTTCCAAATTAATTAATTTAATAACTGATGGAGCACCTAACATGGTGGGAAAAAATACGGGGTTTGCAGGAGTTTATAAAAGTAAGAATCCTGAAAGCGAAACAATTTTTTTACATTGTATAATCCACCAAGATGTTCTTTGCAAGGCTGCCTTGGATATTAACCACGTACTTAATATTATTTTAAAATTAATTAATACCATTCGAGACCGTGGTTTGTTACATCGACAATTTCAAGAGTTTTAATCGGAAGTTGATGCAGAATTTTCAGATGTACTTTATTACACAAAGATCAGGTGGCTGAGTTGGGGGCATGTCTTCTCGAGAGTTTGGAGTCTTCTCGAAGAAATTAAAGTTTTTCTAAAAACCAAAACTGAAATTTGGAATGAGTGGGAAATATTGGAGGATAAGAATTGGTGCAACGAGTTTGCTTTTTTCACGGATTTACTCGAGCACTATAATAAACTGAACAAGAAGTTACAGGAAAGAAATCAATTTATAGATGAAACTTGGGACAGTTTGAGGTCTTTTAAAACTCAATTGTTTATATTTTCTAAATGTTTGGGAAAAAATGATTTGACTCATTTTCCAAGACTTAAGTCTTTGAGGCCTGTGAGTGAAGAGAAGTTAAAAGTCTTTTCACAATCTTATTTAAAACTGTATTCAGAATTTGAGGCCAGATTTGCTGACTTTAAAAAAATCCAACCATGTTTAGATATTTTTTCAATGCCTTTTATTGTTAATCCTGAGAATGTTCCATCTGATCTACAATTGGAAATAATAGAATTGCAATGTAATAACAATTTAAAACAGCTATTTTTAAATACAGATAAGCTTAATTTCTATAAATCCTTACCAAAAGATGAATTTCCAAAGCTAATTAATCATGCGCAGAAAATTGTGGCAATGTTTGCTTCCTCATATTTATGTGAACAGGCCATTTCAGTTATGAAATGGAGAAAAAATTCAATAAGAAATCGATTGTCAAACGAGTGCATCCTCCCAGCTGGAACCAAATTTTGAGGAAATTATGTCAAGTCAGAAACAGATCCATGCTTCTCATACATCTGGAAAGTCTTAAAATCATAATAAACCGTAACTTATAAAATTTTTATGTTGTTTTAAAGTATTACGTAATATAACTAATAAATATATTGCTTAAACCGAACTTTTAATTGAACAGCAACCCCATAATTTTTTAATGAATGACCCGTTATGTTTTTTTTAATTTAATGGCCCGCCGCAACATTTTTTTTAAATTTATTGGCCCAAAAAGTTCGCCTATCAATGGTTTAGTATATTTGCCTCGGTTGTTTTATCCCGTAGTATTTTGCCTAGATTGTTTCTCGTTCTGAATGCCGTATTGATGTTGTGTTTTCTAAAGAATTTTCCTAGTTTGTACGTTGATTTTCCCATATATGTTAATGTAGCCCATTTTTCCTTTTATTCTCCTGTTCTTTATTCGTTCTAATTTGTTCCTTGATGGCACTTTTTGTATCCGTTGTTTTCCGCTATGGTGTATATTATTCTCATTTCTTTTATATACATTTCCCGTATTAGTGGTGTTCTTTCGAGTCTTGTTATTAACTGCCTGATTGTGCGTTTTTGTGCTGCTGGGGATGATTTGATGAGTTGTTTATTATTGCGTCCGTTGCTGTTGGTTTCCTGTGTATTTCATATTCGACTTTGTTCAGGATTGTTTTCCTCTTGATCGTTAGGTCTAGATAATTATTTCTCCCCTCCTCTTCTTTTTCCATTGTGAGTTTAATGTTCTTGTGTCTTCCATTTAAATAATCCAGAATTTGCTTATTGTTATTTCCTTCTAGTATACATATGATGTCGTCTACATATCTTGCATAGAATATTACTCCAAAGTTGGTTTTTACTTCGTCTACGTATTCTTCTTTTAAGTTCTGCATAAATACTTCCATGAGGATTGCAGATGTTGGATTTCCCATCCCTAGTCCTGTTGTTTGTCTATATATATTATTGTTGAATTTAAAGTACTTCTGATCCAGTATCACTTTCAGTGTGCCTGTGAGTTGTATTGCCAGTTCCTTGTTTTTCGTTTTGTTATTTATTGTCCTATGATTTTTCCATTAGAAAGAAAGAGAAGGTATAAAAATTGAAAATGTTTCTATTTCACTGCAGTACGGAGCTGCTTGTACTCGGGAATTTCGTTTTGTGTTTCCATTCGCAATCATATAGACACAGTTGTATTTTTTGCATTTTTGACATTCCTCTTTATTCTCTGTTTCATTGTTAAAAAGGAATGTTAAAACTTCGTTATAAAATTGCTGGAGATAGGAAAGCTCATGCATATACTTATTTTCTGTAGTAATAAATATTCTCTAATATTCTTTTAAGTTAAGTAAAATTCCCGTAGATGATAAGAATGCGTTTACAGTATAAGGATGTTTACAATATTTTATGATCTTTACAACCTTTTTTTTTATCTTTTTTGTCATTAATAATTAGGATTAATGACAAATATATTTAAAAATATATTTAAGAACAATAGGATTAGGAAATTATTATATGTTATTATGTTAATATTTAAGAGAGACATTTTGGAAAATAAAAATAGATAATAATAATTAGTTTTTTGATATTAAGCACTAGATCTTTATTTTATAAAAAATTTTTAAAATTTATTTTTTATTATAATTCAATATTTCTTTAAACCATTGATTGGCATCTACAGGATAAACAAAAAAGTATATAAACAATTAATTAAAAAACGAAAAAATTTTTGACTAACTAACTAATCAAAATAATCAAAAATTTTTTTTTTAAATTCCATCTTTTTCACAGTGATTAGACTGCCATTCAATGACTTCTCCAAGGCAGTCAGTTATAGACTCCAGTGTGTAAGTTTTTTCTTTACATCCATTTTTTTTTCAATAAACCTTTTGTTTCAACTCAATTTTTTAACAACTTAAGCCTGATACTTTGTTCATAATTTCGTGCGAAATGCTGTCAAAGCCCATATAAAAATAATTTGTAGGAAATAAATAAGAAATAATGTTGCTAAATTAGTACTCTGTTTATGTTTGAAAAAGTCAGGAAATGTTTCTAGCAGCATGTTTTTCTAAATGAAAAACGTTTCAGGCAACATTTTTTTTCAACTACGAAACAATATGAGCAGCACTTTTTTATTTTAATTTTAAATTTTAAATTTAAATTTTTAATTTTAAATTTGTTGTGCCAAAAAGTAAAAGTATGGAGAAAAGCGAAATTTATTAAAAAATGAAAAAGAAAAAAGAAAATTTAGTGACGCAGAAAAGTGTATCCTTATTTCTGCAGTAAAAAAAAGAAAAGTTATTTGGGATAAGTCCCAAATGATATATTCTATTGCTAAAGAGAGAGAAAGATGCTAAAGATGAGGCATGTAAGCAAAACGAGGAGTATTTTGAGTAGCAAACGGTATCACAACCAAAAACGAAAAGCATCAAAAAATCTGGTAGTGGATGCAACTTGCAGTTCTCTTCAGACGAATCTCAGGGTCCCTGGGAGTTTTCTGAGGACTTCACTGAGACGTTGAAATTGAGAACGTAAGTGTTATTATTCTAACTTATTGATATAAATTTTGATTGTAGAACCAGTTGCTCACAGCTTTTAAGCACGCCAGATCGGCAGCCAACGCAAGATATTTCATCTTATTCTGAGATGCTGTCTTTTACGCCACCGGAGAAAAAAAAAGAACTTATTTATATGTAAGTAGACACCAAGTCTTTATTATTCTAATTTAAAACGTAACTTTAATTACAGTTTTATAGATTTTTATTTTGTTTTAAAAAAAACACAACAGTTTCATCGAAAAACGTATATCGAAATGAAATGTGAGCAGGTGTCTCAAAGGTAGCAGATGTGAAGACAACGTTGGTGGATATCGCTGGCCACACAAAACAAAAGGCTGAAATAAGTATATGAATTTTTTTATAATAGCCAAAGTTTTTCTTTTAATAATAGTATATGTTTATATTATTCTTTGCAATAAAATCTATTGCCTTACGTATCCACCTTATTAAAAGTTATTTAATAAAAAAATATTTTTTTTGTTAAAAAACAGATCTTTTTATTAAAGCATTTTGATAATTTTAATTATTTTTAAAGCCACTTTAGTGAAATTATAAACATTTTATTTCGTAAACTATTTTTAATTAGGAATCTCCTCCAAAACAGCGAATTTTCGCTGCTAAGTAACAGATGCCGGAATTAAAATGTCATAATTTTATTGCGACAACACGGTCTGATTCATCTTGTCTGCCGTAAAGCATGGTACTCTGTTCATAATTTCGTGCGAAATACTGTCAAAACCCATATAAAAATAATTCATACGAAATAAATAAGAAATAATGTTGCTGAACTAGTACTCTGTTTATTTTTGAAAAAGTCACGAAATGTTTCTGGCAGCATGTTTTTCAAAATGAAAAACGTTTCAGGCAACATTTTTTTTTAACTACGAAACAATATGAGCAGCACTTTTTTCGCACGGAATTGTGAGCAACAACTGTATTTTTAATTTTAAATTTGTTGTGCCAAAAAGTAAAAGTATGGAGAAAAGCGTAAATATATTAAACATCTTGTCTGCCGTACTGCGCAACATTAATATTAAATAAAAAGAGAGAATCAGCTGGCAACATATTGTCAAAATTTTCAAGCGAAATATGTAATGTTGCTCAACACTTTTCGCAAGTTAGAACAGAGTACTAAGCTTAATGCGCAATATTAATATTAAATAAAAAGAGAGAATCAGCTGGCAACATATTGTCAAAATTTTCAAGCGAAATATCAAATGTTGCTCAACACTTTTCGCACATTAAGCCTAGTACTCTGTGTGAATTTGCGAAAAGTGTTGAGCAACATTTATTATTTCGCTTGAAAAATTTGACAATAAGCAACTGGTGACAATACTGCGATTTATAAGAAAACTGCTGATTTTATTGTCTTTCAGTATGCAACATTGTTTCAATTATGTAAACAAGAAACATATGTTTATATTTGATTTGTGAAAAAAATATTATTTACAAGATTCGTGACAAAAAGCAAGCAAAGATTTAAAAATAATGGAAAACACAATAATTTTAGCAGCTTGTGCTGCTGTCCAGAATACTTTTCCAGTTCTGCTTACATGCTTCATCTATGAAGTATATAAATAATATTGTAGAAGTTAAATAATATATATATATACGTACATATATCTCATTTCTTTCCGGGTTTTCCAATTTCTTTACCAATTTCTCTCCACGTCGTTTTTATGGCATTGCGGTTGCAGTGTAACTTATGGGATTTATCCCAAATGTGGTGTTTTTTTTAGCACAACTAAGTGTACGCTTTTTTGCGTTACTAAATTTAAATTTTTCTATTTCATGTTTTATTAAATTTAGGCTTTTTTCCATTTTCTTTGAATAAGTTTAAAATTAATAAGTTTTAAATTTCACAATACGTTTAAAATTAAAAGCACAAATAATAAAGTGATCAGCTGTTGGTTTCAATTCCGTGCGAAAAAAGTGCTGCTCATATTGTTTCGCAGTTCCAAAAAACTGTTGCCAGAAACATTTTTCAGTTGGAAAAACGCTGCTAGAAACATTTCGCGACTTTTTCAGAAATAAACAGAGTACTAGTTCAGCAACATTATTTCTTATTTATTTCGCATAAATTATTTTTATATGGGCTTTGACCGCAGGAAATCATGAACAGAGTATCAGGCTTTAAGTGAAGTAAAATGTCAAAAAGTACTGTAAATTTTTGTTTTAATAAAACACTTTCTTTTGAATATCAATTTAATACAAAGTTTTATTCTATATATTATTGTGCTTAAATACTATTTTCTATCCTGCTTATCATCTATTGTGTGCGAATTTATTTGTTCTATAAGGATCCCAAATAAACACTTTAAGTAGGTAAAAAGGTCTTCTGTGTTTTTCCAGTCATCAAGAAGTGGAAACACAAGTATACCGTAGTGTGTTTATTTAGGACCTTTTTGTCCATTCATCAAAATATCTAAACGTTTTTTAATTAAAGAATTTTTCCATGTTCATTTGAACATTCTCCAGGGGGCATTAATTCTAGATTAGTGGACTGTATTAATGAAAACTATTTAAATGTGATAATTTTTAACAATCTACGATGCAAATTCAATACTCTTCATCTTCTAACTATTTCCTTAATGATAAATTAATAAATACTAAAAAAATAATAAAAACTATGATTAATTATAAGTGTCCGCTAGTATGATGCAAGTACAAGCCGCGAAGTTCTAAATTTTACACCCTAATGTCTGCTGGTTTATCAGTTCTCTAATCGTTATGGGACCCAGTGTTATTATTTTAACTTCGGATTTCTGAGTGACGTCAGTTGTTAGCGCTGCTACTTATCATCTATTGTGTGCGAATTTATTTATTCTATAAGGATCCCAAATAAACACACTAAGTAGGTAAAAAGGTCTTCTGTGTTTTTCCAGTCATCAAGAAGTGGAAACACAAGTAGACCGTAGTGTGTTTATTTAGGACCTTTTTGTCCATTCATCAAAATATCTAAACTTTTTTTAATTAAAGAATTTTCCCATGTCTTTTGAACAAGTACGAATTTTTAGGCAAAGCATTACACGAAAATTGTTTACACAAATTGCTGCGTGTAGACATTAAGTCAACTTTATAAGAAACAATGAGTAACAAAAGTTGAAGCGTATAAACAGGGACTAACTCTTATAGAGTTACTCTGCTATTAATAGTTTTGTTACATTTATTGCGCAGATATTGTGCGTTTTATTTATTTTTTATTTATTTTATTATAAGCATACACACACACACACATTTACTTGTTTGTTAGTTTATGTGTGTGTGTGTGTAAATGTAAGTTAATTATTATTCTGTGAATGTTGTGGGCCATGTCTTAAAAAAAAAAACACAAAAACTGGTTTTTGTAACTGTCGCTTGCAAAAAAAGCTCCCTTGAATTTATTTATATTTATTTTCCTTGTAGGTACTAAATTTGAATCATAACATCTTGCAACATTAGCATGGCTAACATAAATATATTTTCATATTTGTTACATTTGTTTCCAATAAACAAAATGTCAGTCTCGATTTTGAGCTCGGAAAGTTTGATTCCTAAGTGCTCGTCTTAATTTTGAAATGACTTTAAGTTTCGCTGTAATCATTTAGCAAGTAAGCAAACTCTTGGAACGTGCTGTAATAAAGCTTCACATGATGACAGCCTGTATAAAATAAATTATACACTTTTTAATATATTTCTGAAATGCAAACGATATTCGTCAATGCCTAAAAGTTAGAATAATTATTTTTCAATTTAAGATTTTTCAATTTCTCATTGAGTTGACTTAAAACAAATGTTTTTTTGTTACAACTTCAGTTTAATTAATACCAAAGTAAAAATGTGGAAATTAATAATAAATTCTAATGTCGGATAAAATGTCCACCCCTGGGATGTCGACAGGCATCCGCTCATTTCAAAAAATTCTGAGGCACATTTTGCAACGAAGCTTTACTTTTCTCGTTAATGCAGTGCCGAATTTTATCTTTCAGGACATGAGTTGTACGTGAGTTACCTACGTAAAAAAGGCAGCCGAATAGATAAATTAAAATGTGACCGGAAAAAATCTCATGCAATAATTTAAAAGTTACTTACTGATGTCAGTATCATATAGCCAGAAAAAATTGGTTATCATGGTTTGGTACCGAAGACGCTTCCTGACCGCACCACATGATCACTTTGGCTATAATGGTTTTTCAATGACTGCTTGTGGGTCTTGTAAGCCCCATATGCTTGTTTATATAACCGTCGAATTGAAAATGACTTTGCGGAAAAATTCATTGTTTTCGTTCAAATTTTCAAACAGTCAATTGACAATTTAATTTTCGAATGAGCTTTATAAGCGCGAAGGTGGGGATCTTTGTGCAAATGTTGCGCAAACTATACGAAAATCATTTTGGTCTATTGTCAACAGCAATACCGTGAGCCACAAATTTAGCGATTGACAATGTCAACGGTTTCAGAAATAGCCTAATTCGAATTTTATGAAGTGATACAGTAAAATTCATATTCACCATTTTGATAGTAAGTAAATTTTTTCACAATTAAAATTCTTCGCTTAAAAGTATAACGTTTCATATTTAAATATTTCCAAAGTTTTTACTAACTAAATGTCAAAAGATGACAACAACAACAATTTTCGACATTTAATCATTTGACAGACAATTTGAGCTTGCTAAGCTCAAATTTGCTTGCTAAGCTCAAATTTGCCTTAAAATTTCCGTTTTAAGTTTATCTATCGTTGGGAACAGTCACTTATATTTTTTTATTAGTTTTTAAAAATTAATGAAATTAAATGAGGCCTAGGACGTTTTCACACAGAAAGTCTACAGAGTTAAAAATAAAATAAAATACTTACTCTCCTAATGAAATATCAAAAAAATTTTTTTTTCATTTTATTAGTTTTTTACATAGATGTGTTCATTGAAAGCTTTTTTGCTGTGTTAATTGCATATAATTCTTATTTAGTCAATTTGGTTTGAAATATAAGACTATGGAAATATCTATACAAAATTTGGAATAAAATCCACCGATGAGCCATATGGATATGCTTTCCCCCACAGTAATAAATTGTTGATGAATAAATATTTTATAATAATACTAGCTGACCCATATTTGCAGCAGCACTTAAAAGATGCACACCAAACCGATGTACCAAATTTTGTTCAAATACCGTTATCAGGAGCAGAAATAATAGATTTTTAATTTGTGGCTTGTATGGGAGGTACCACGCCCCTTTGTCCAATTGAACCGAATTGTAAATCTAAACCACTCGGGGCGTCACCCAAACGCATACTAAAAAATTTATGCAAATCGGTCAAGCCGTTTAGGAGGAGTGTAGTCACAGCACACGTACAGTAGAATTATATCTATAAAGACTAGTAAACCCATCGAGCTCTGTTTCGTCACCAGATGGCTTCATTTATTGTAACATTTCGTTTGGGGATTAAAAGATGAAGAAAAATAATTTTTTTTGTTTTATTCATTTCGATTACAAAAATGAAGTGGTCTTTAGTTGAACTTTTCTAAGTAAAAAATGAAAGTGAATCCAAAATAAATACTGAATCGAAACGTTATACGTGTCCGCAAATTATCCGTTTCATTGAAGTGCTCTTTGGTAAACCACATTTTTTGATCTGACGTTGGCAAACAATTAAGATAGAATAATTAATTAATTTATTTTTAAAGAATGCCGTGTGATAACATTGCCATTTTCCGTCCTAACTGGCTGGTTTGTATTCGATGGCGAGCGCTTTCGATGCGAATGCATCATTCTCAAGCCGCGGTTCAGTTCATACTGGTAAGTCAGTGTTGGCGTTCAGGCAGTTCCGTTATCAGGTTCGTATATACTCAGGTAAGCAGAATACCAGCCACCTGGCATTTGTATGCAAAGTGAATTTATCGATACCTCCGTCTTTTACTTTACTTTACGTCTGTCCGTCTGAAGGTGTTTTTCGTTTGCCCGTTTGCATGCGTAGTTTCAATGGTGTGAAAATTGTGTCTGAGGTCGTGTTTACCTGATCGTTTATAATGTCGTTGTTGAATGTTTTTGTTTTGTAGATTTCCATATTTTCAAGAATGTCTAACCTTCGTCTTTTTTTGCTAGGATCTAGTAATCTCATACATTCATCTAATTCCCTTGGTGTGTGTTCGTGAGTGTTAAGGTGTAATGCAAAGTTTGAATCTTCTCTTTTCCGTTTGTATGAGCGTATGTGTTTTGTAAACCTTGTTTTTAGTGTTCGTCCAGTTTGCCCTATATAGGTTCGTTTGCAGGTACAGATAAGTCTGTGTACCCCGCTGGAATTAAATTTGTCAGTTGTCTGATAATGTCTGAGGGTGTTTAAACTTTTTAATGCTGTGAGTATTCCTTCTTTGTGAAAAATGTTAGTTAGTCTGTATATTTCTGGTCGTGGGACTTCTGATTGTGTGATGGTGTAGTGTGTGGTATATGTGTGCTTGTCATGTGTTGCAATTGATTGTGTTGGTGTAAGTGATTGGTTGAATAAAATCTTTTACCTTGCAAGTCGGCATGAAGCCGCCTTCTCGAATGATATTAGCTCCAAAGGAAGTCATGCGAAAGCAGTTATTGTATTTAAGGAGGCGTTGAAGAAAATGGTTGGAATCGGGATCAGTTGCATCGAATAATGGTTTTAGTGGCTGAGGTGGTGTATTTAATGGATCCAGTTTGAATTTTCCACTTGCGCAGCACAATCCAGCCGCTTCTCTTTTGAACTTTAACGCATTACAATATCGGCATACAGTCGTCATTGGTCTAATATCTAAATTGTCGTCATCACTGTAATTCGCAGTGGGATCATATTGGAATGCCAAGCGGTTGTATGATGCCAATGATAATCGTATGCTCACCCGTTGTCTCAATCGGGCATTTTCTCTTATTATATTTTGTCTTTCTTCGCTTAAGTTATGTGAATACACCTTATGTGGCTTGCATGTCTTATGGAGCGGCCGATGTTCGCACATCGTCCTCACCGCATTTTGGACTATGGACAGACTGGTGAATTTAACATCAAATGCACGATCCACATTATTTACACAATTCAATTTACCACCTTAAAGACAAATACCTGCTGTTGAAGCTGAATAAAAAGTTGAAGGTTTCCAATTGACCTGTTAGGAAACGAATAACTTTAACTTTTATTTGGGTACGGTTTTCCGTCGACCCTCGTCAAATTTGGTTTGTGAACAACCCGGTTTCGGCACAAACCAGATGGCAAACAGCCGAAACCGGTTTGTTCACAAACTAAATTGACGAGGGCCGACGGAAAGCCGTACCCAAATAAAGGTAATTTTAACCCCGTCGGAAAATCGAAGCACATATCGAATAACTTTAACCTCAATTTTACGTGCGCATGAGTAGCTGTCAAACAATGTATCACCGGCGCCATCTACTTAAAATGAAACGTACTTATTTTCGTGAGGAATACTCACACACCACGTACTGGTGCCGTTGTAGTACATGCTATGTATCAGAGATGGCGCTGTATGTGAAAAATGATTTTCTCCCCTTTCCTGCTTTTCTTTTGAAATTTTTCCTCAATTTTTTGTGCAATAAACTTCACGGAGCCCGAGACCTTTCCAACCAATACAAAACCAGTTGAAATCGGTTCGTACGTTCTGGAGTTATAGCGCCAGAGAGGAAAACCCGTCTTATTTATATAAAGGGTGTTTTTTTAAGCCCGATAGAACTTGAAATTGTAAAAAATAACACAAAAAATTAAATTGTAACCAAAATTTCTTTTTTATTCGAAGGATCAATACGTGACATTAACATTTGAAAATGATTTCGGGCATATGGGCATCGCAGCTGTTCTTGACGAAGCGCATACTGGACGTCCAATTTTGGGCCACTTTTTCGAGCACTACTGGGCGTATGTCACGAATAACACGAACAATGCTGTCCTCCAAGGCGTCAATTGTTGCTGGTTTATCAGCATAAACCAGTGACTTCACTTAGCCCCACAGGAAATAGTCGAGTGGTGTCAAATCGCACGACCTTGGAGGCCAATTGACAGGTCCATTTCTCGAAATCAACTTATCGCCAAATTTTGATATCAATAAGTCGATCGTTGCGTTCGCTGTATGGCACGTAGCGCCATCCTGTTGAAACCACATCTCGTCCGGATCAATGTCATCCATATATTCAAACAAAAAATCATTGATCATGGTGCGGTAACGATCTCCAATGACCGTAACGCGAGCTCCGGCCTCATTTTTGAAGAAATAAGGTCCGATGATGCCACCAGCGTGAAAACCGCACCAAACGGTGTATTTTTCTGGATGTAATGGAGTCTTTAGGGTCTGTTGTGGATTGGTCTCACTCCATATGCTGCAATTTTGCTTATTAATAAACCCGTTAAGCCAAAAATGCGCCTCATCGCTGAACACAATTTTGCGATAAAACAACGGGTCAGTTGCCAACTGCTCTAGAGCCCAATCGGCGAAAGAACGACGCATATAATGGTCTCGTGGCTTCAATTCCTGCACCAGCTGGATCTTATACGGGTGTAGGCCGAGATCTTTGCGCAAAATTTTCCACGTAGTGGACGGACAGAGCCCCAATTCCTGCGACCGACGACGAATTGATAAATTTGGATCTTCTTCCACACTTTCGTTTACAGCGGCGATATTCTCTTCAGTACGCACATTCCTTCGACGTGTTGGTGTTATTGCATCCTCTAGAGAGTATGTGGTACGAAATCTATCGACAGTTCGACGAATGGCTTGTTCAGATGCACGATTATGTACGCCATAAAAATGACGAAGTCGTCTATAAGTTGCGCGAATCGACGACTGATTTTCAAAGTAAATTTAGATAATTTCGTAGCGTTGTTCAAGCGAGAGTCTATTCATGATGATTTGTCAGAGTATACTGAAACAAATAAAAAAAAAATGTTTCATCAAAATTTCATTTTTTGTGTTACTTTTTACAATTTAAAGTTCTATCTAGCTTAAAAAACACCTTTTATATATATAGATATATAAATATGAACTTATTTGAAAATTTAGTATTAGAAAATTATATGTGTGTGGATGTATGTTTAAATATATATATTTTTTAATTTGTAGTTTGAATAAAAAAAATTTTTTTTATACATTTTTCTTTTCCAGAATATGCCACCCAATGGTGTGGCGAATTATTGAAAATATAAATAAAATTTATTTAATTTTCACATAAAGATTATTTGTAAAGTAAATTTTATATATGAAGCATAATCATTTTTTGTTTTTTTTTTTGAATTTGTTAATCAAAAAATTTTTCAATTTGTTTGTTCATTATTTTTGTTTTCCAAAAAATAATAAAAAATAAGAGTTTTTTTAAAATTTTTTTATTAAATTGACCTAGTTCTTTATAATTAACTACTAAAAAATATAAATATAAACAATAAACTAAATCTAAAAATAATTGTTATTTTTTAAATAAAAAAAAAGCAAATAGATATTTTAGCAATAATGCTTTATTGTTTGGATTATGTTTCTTACCATGGTTATTTACTGCAGATTGGATAGATACTATACAACAGTAACTGCGAAAGAGACATTTTAGTTCTTTTTTTACTGGGCTCTACTAATGCCAACTAACGATCTTACTTACTTATTATTGCAGTTATATAGTTCGCGTGCATATAAATGGTGAGCGCATGTGGTAGCGTATAGAGTTACAGATGGCAAAAAGGGGCATTTATAAACTTAAACAATAATCATTTGTTTTATATTTTCTTTCTTTAAATACATTTATATTTTCTTTTTCCACCAGAAAACAAATGACAATATCGTATTAAATGTCATTGATGTAAATACTGTGTAAAACGGTTCATTATTTTTAAGATTAAAAGTGCTGCCATTATTAATCTTTTTGATTTATATGGTATTATGTTCTCTTCTAAGGATTTTGATGAAATTTTTTAAAATAAATTTTCCTAAAAATAATTTAACTAAAGTTTTGAATTTCAATAATTAATTTGCGCTGTTGAAAGTACTTACGCCGGTTATGACTTGAAACCATTTGCAAGCAAAAAATAATTTGCAGAACGGTAAGTTTATAAAACGCTGAACTAGTTTTAAAAACTTGTTTGCATTTATAAACCATTTTAATTTTGCTTGTAATATTCGTAAAAATAATAATATAAGCAATTTCATTTCGTGCTTAATTCCTTTTAAATAAATATTTCATGATATTCTCATAAAACATTTATTCAAATAAAAATATTTGAAATGTATTGTAATGGGGGAGAGCACATACATATTGCAATTTCACTATTGCTCAAGTAGCTCATCAGTGAGAATATCATAAAATGTTTATTTTTTAATAAAAATTTTTGTAATAAATATTTTATGAGAATATCATGAAATATTTATTTAAAAGGAATCAAGCACGAAATGAAATTGCTTATATTAAAAATGATTCCGAATAATTGTAAATTACTTAAAAATAATAATAAATTTTATTAACTTTAATAAATATAAAGTATCATCTCTCAATCGATTTGAAGCAGTTATAATATATTGTATCCCCTTTAATCGAATCAGGATCAGCATTAGTTTTTGGTAGTTAAATTGGTCTATTTATGTTGGTGTTAGGTTTCAGGCCTTAATCATATTCTCCATCTTGATCCATAGTACTGTAATTCGGAAACAAGACTAGAGCTACATTTCCATCAGTTCGTTTCAGCAGCCCAAAATCCTTTAGTAATAGGTGAACTGAGAATATGTTATACTGAGAGTCTTTGGCGCTATTTCCGTGAATTTCCAAACTCAAATTCCCATAAAATTATTTTTCTGCTGACATGGTAACTCTTATGGTTTGAAAAGCAGCTGCCAACACTTTGACGTTTATTTACTTCTCTGTTTAAAGCTTTTATTAAAACTAGTTAGTACAGTTGAGTTTGTAGAGTAGATCTGTAATTTAAATTTTGAAGCAATTTCATACTCAATCCTAAAAAACCTTTTCATCAAAACAGGCGTTACCCCAACTATACATCTCAATTTATTCCACTGGCATATTTCCTCAAGCTTGGAAAACGGCAGTAGTAATACCTATACCCCAAAACCCCAAAAAGATATTTATAAGGCTGATGGGTACAGGCCAATTTCTCTTCTTCTGTGTATAAGTAAAATGCTTGAAAAAATTATTGGTGGTTTCTTAAAACTAACAATTTTATTTGCTCCAATCAGGTAGCTTTTATGAAGAAACAAGGAACAATCGACGTTCACTTACTGTATAAATTTGAGGGGTTTCAAATGTACAGATTGACACATGTATATCGAATGTACAAACTTACATATGTATGCCGAATATGCAGATTATACATTCAGGAAAATATACAATGCGTTGTGCCAAATGGAGTCGAAACCCTCTGAGAGACTATTTCTGAAGACAGAAATAGTTGATTCGTAACAATATCGTACCAATGCAGGAGAGATGGGGAAATTTAAAAATTTATAGTTGAATAAACTTTAGTGGGATCCGCAATTCTACTTACATAATTTTCCTTTAGCTTATTGAGTAAGAATTTGGTTTTTCTTCAATTGATGGGTAAGAATTTTTCCTTTAATTTATGAAATAAGAATACAGCAATGATAATTCAAAAATGGTCTTTCCACGTTGCGAGTCAAGCAGCGCGAGAGCTAACATTTCATAAAGTATATTTTTTTTACCGATTTTCCTTTGGTCTGACGTTGGAAAAGAATTGACAATAACCGCGCTTTAAGACCAATTACTTTTAAAATACAAAAATATAGAAATTCAAATATGTTAATTCATTTAAACACTTACCCCTACAAAACTATATTTGCCAAGCACTATCTACCAAAAACCATGTAAGCATACTATCAATCGACTTTGAAAGAGCCTTTGATCGAATCGGTATCCACATTATCTTGCAGCAATTACAAACATGGGGTATTTGCAAAGAAATGTACTCTCTAGTTAAGGGGTTTTTGTGTAACCGTAAGCTTAAAATAAGAGTTAACAATCACTACTCCTCCAGCTACCACTGCAGAAGGGTATCCCTCAGGGTTCACCCCTATCAAGACAAAAATATATTGAGGAATCCATATACGCTGATGACGCTATTCTGTTCTGCAAACATAATAACAAAGCCGTAGTAAAAGATACTTTTGTTAAGACCTTAAAAGAGATTGATGATTGGTGTGTTTTACATCAGGGGCTAAACGCTTGGTTTTCAAATGTAAAATTCTTCACATTTGCAGAAAACACAATTGTCAGTGTTCAAATCTACAATATAAAAACCTTACAATCGAACTTGTGGATCATTTAAAAATTCTTGGTGTCGTACTCGATAAAGCTTTCACCTTTAAACAACACTGCCTGCTGTTAAGGAAAAATCTCTGCAATAGATTGAATAGAATAAAATTTTTAACTTCACGGCATTTTGAGATTCATACGTCAACAATGATTAATATAACTCGAGCTATTATGCTTTCTAAAATTAACTACGCACTTCCAATTTATGGATTTTGTGCCCAATCAAATATTCAGGCTCCATACCACGCCGCAATTAGACGCAGCATAGCTGTCGTCCGAACAAGCCCAATTCAAAATATTCTGGCCGAAGCGGGCTTGTCATCAGTAGAAGATCGATGTCTCTTCGCAACATTAAAATTAATTCCAAAGATTTTTAGGTGTCATAATAAGAATATCTTTAAAGCAGCTACCAAAATTAAAAGTCGCAATAGACCTCTCAAGATTAAATCCGTTATAGCAAGGTGTGTCGATAAATACGATCAATTTTAAAAGTTTTCCACACTACCTGAAATCTGCTGCCGATCCACCTTGGCTTCTTAATGAAACATCCTTCTTGGATACATTATCTATCTTTCGCAAACCTACAACAACACCATTAATACATAGGCAAATTTTCTATAACACTGCAGATGATCTATCAAATCTTGGATGGAAAATTTTATTTACCGATGATTCAAAATCAAATAATAACATGACTTCCTTTGCTGTTGTATAGGAGAATCATACCACTCATCGGACATGGTCTACTTAACAACTACTGCCCCAACTTCACAGTCGAAGCGTTAGCTATATATACAGCAGTCAAATTTGTTTTCCAAAACCAAAACAAATTTGTTATAGCCGCTGATAGTCTTTCGTGCATTTTGGCGATAAAGAATACTTTTTACGATTCTCCTCCAATCTCCAAAATTAGAAATATTTGCTTAAAAAATCCTAACAAGATCAAAATTATGTGGGTTCCATCGCATCGTTGGAATACTAGGTATTGAACAGGCCGATGCTGCGGCTGCGCAGGCAAAGTATAGGCCTTTACGTATATAGTATAGTATAGATTTTCCGACAGGGCTAGATTCACTCTTTTTTGGGTACGGTTTTCCATCGACCCTCGTCAAATTTGGTTTCTTTTTGCCTGTATCTCTCTCTCTTTTTTCGTTTGTCTCTTTTTACCTAATTTGTCGCTCCCTCTTTCATTCGTCTTTCTTCCTAACTGAATGCTTTTAGGATCATGCTTGTTGTGCGTTTGTGTTTATGTGTGAACTTATTGGGTTTTTTTTAATGTGACATACGTGACAAATATTCCCCCCCGGGGGCACATTTATGGTCTTTATAGAACGCTCGACTATCTAGACCTGTGCAACTGGGGGAAAAATGGAGCCCAGTCCCCTTTAGTCAGCAGGGGTAAAACTGGAAGCTCCACGTTATTTCCACGGGAATCAGTGAGCTCGCAGAGTTTCTCCATTTGTCTCTTTAGACAAATCGTATAATTTCGCAGCCAAGTGGCCAGCCAGATCATGTGATTTAACACCACTGCATAATATTTTGTGGGGTTACGTTGAGGACAGAATCTATCGGGAGGCAACCGAATCGATTTCAGCCTTAAAACTCAAAATCCGTGATGTGATTAACGAAACAAGACCACCATTTTGCCAAGAAGTGATTAAAGAATTTGATGAAAGAATCGACATTTAGCTGTTCTCTGGCTGGTTATTGAGGTTGGCCCCTACATGGGAGTATCGTGGTGGCTGTGGTTTCGCGTTTCCATATCAGGTTTGTTGTTTAATATGGTGGCCAGGATCATCTCGCCATTAATAACACCTTAGGTGAATGATTCTGTCCAGTGAGCATGCTAGCTCTTCAGCAAGGAGTGGTGGATTGCAGCCCTGCTCTGGAATCATTGAAATTGCTACTAGGAAGGACCTTTTGCTAGAATTAGACTTCGGCCACCTAGGGCGTGCATTGGCGCTGCTTTTCACTCACAGTGGTTTGACCACCATCTGATTAGGGCTCCATAGCCAGGTACGTAATGAGACAATGTATTAGTAGTAGGATTGTCACCACTCAAAATGTGGCAGTTTCCAGAAGCCTTTGTATGCTCAACGTGTCACTGTATGGTGGGCTGTGTGCTCTGCAGGCATGATTGGGTCGTTTTTGCGATAAAGCTGGAAATGCGATAGCGGTCAATGGATCACACTAACGCGAGATGCTAAAAACTCAATTTTGACCTATTATTGACAACGTTTATTGCAAAGCAGATTTCCCAATCGTATAATTTCGCAGCCAAGTGGCCAGCCAGATCGTGTGATTTAACACCACTGCATAATATTTTGTGGGGTTACGTTGAGGACAGAATCTATCGGGAGGCAACCGAATCGATTTCAGCCTTAAAACTCAAAATCCGTGATGTGATCAACGAAACAGGACCACCATTTTGCCAAAAAGTGTTTAAAGAATTTGATGAAAGAATGGACATTTGTTAGCGTAGTTGTGATGGACATTTGACAGATATCATTTTTTATTGATAATTGGCGAACTTTTCTCTTCGTCATACAATAAAAATTCAATCGCAATCTAATTTTGGGCCGCCCAATTTAAACAATAGGCGTCAGTTTCTTCATGTGAGAATGTCAAACCATAGACCTAAATCACTTGGCAGCTGACAAAATGGCCCACAGTTAAATAGTGCTGTCAACATAAATTTCTATACATGTGTATAAAACATCAGTGAATGCTAGTTTATAGATTGAAGTAAAAGCTGATTAGAATTTGCACGATTAATTAGGCACAGAGGCTACGCTAGTTTCTGTAGAAAAGATTATTGGACACAAACTAGACTTAATGTCATCCCAACGTAATAAAAATCAACCACAGTCTGGAATAAAAGCAAGAAAAGAGAAAGGAGTTCACAGAGTGGACAAATTTGAGCTTAGAAAGTAAATTGGTTTGAAAAACACACTCTTTTTTGACAACTTTAGTTTTATTAATCCAAATGTAAAAGGAAAATATGGGAATAAATAATGGAATGTGCTTTGCACAAAATGAAGCACGCAGCGTCGACCATCCCTTGTAAGAAATTTGTGAATAAAAAGACTGTGCGTTACAAGTTCAATATTTGTTATGCTTGTTTTTTTAATAAATTTAACATTGTAAAAAACTGTAATATAAATATTTATTAGCGGTAAATATTGTCTTTAACTGTAAAAGTAATTAATTCATATGAAATTCTTATTTAGTTTCATTATTCTTTATTAGAAAACAAAAAACGTTTATTACTGGCAACCTTATTTACACTGCTCGTGCTCTTGTTCTGTCGTTTTTTTTTTATTTACTATATGTATATTGTATGTCTTTCCTTTTGTACCTAAATACCCTGCCGAATAGCTATTTTATGGAAATTTTTAAGTCAATTTAATGTGTGAAATAAGAATAACTTTTACTACAGAATTAAACACCAGATACTCAACGGGAATTTACATCAACACTACTCTCATAAAACTTTAAGTGTTGTCAATTTTTGTTAATCGATACAAAGCGTCTTAAATAATTAAGATTGAAATATAAAAATATTTTTCACGACATTAACGATATCAAATGGTTAATGAATTTTTTTACATTTCTTTTATTATTCAATTTATTATTTTTATTTGTGTTTGGCAAGCTCTGACATTTTGGTTAGATCTAACGATTTCAAGTTTATCCATGAGGGTATTTCAAGTAAAATCTCATTTTTTCCTCTCAACGGGGGGGACATCACTAGAGCTCAGATTAAAATAGGTTTGTAGGTTTGCACTCGAAGACTGGTAAGAATATACATTTTAGACGTGATAAGATTTACATCTGCATCTGGCCGTGGGCCTTTATCAGATGGTGGATCATTACCACTGTGGATGAAATGTAGCGTCATCCTCGCAATAGAAGGCCTTCAGATACGTGTATCCTCCGGTCACTCCTAGTTGCAACTTTAAAAGCCCGAAGCAGGCCGCAGACTTCACTCCTTGCTGAAGAGTTGGAGACTATCCAACTCTTGGTCCAGAACGCACAAAGCTTAATATAATTAAGATCCGGCCCACAAACTCAAACAAGGGGCTCGTACACACACAGCCACCACGATAGTCCCGAAGGGCCTACCTCAATAATCAGTCAGAGAACAGCTAAATGCCTAAAGAGACAGATAGCGGAAATCTGAGGCTTTACTGATTCCTGTAAAAATATAGTGCATTGTCCAGTTGACTGCTACTAGCCTTGAAGGGGACTGGGCTCCCTTTTACCCCTGCAAGACACAAGTCTAGATGGTTGTGTGATCCATAAAGACATATAATGCGCCCCCGGGGGACATACATATTAGACATAAGCTGACATTATTTCACTATGCTAATTGTCACAAGTTCAAATTATATGTGGATATGATGATAAACAATGTCAAGAGTTCCCCCCCACCTTTCTAATCAAGTGGGGTGAAAAAAACAATTCATAAATTTAACCTTTAACGGGCATAGGGTATGCGGAGTCTGGAAACATTTTTATCTTTCTCGCGCACCATTTGGGCTTGGCTATATGTGGCATGAGTATAACCTTAGGTGTTATAAATAGTTCAGTCTAGTTGCTTGAGGTTTTCTTTCCAAGAGTGAGTGCCTGTGGGTCAGCGTATATAAATTCTTATCAATTCTTTGACACAAACTTCTAGAGTTAAAGAGTGTCACCATTTATGGAGATGAATCACATAAGACCGCATTGAATTGAATTGCTTGCAACATCCTCAAATAGTTAAAACTGAGATCGGATAGGAGACACTTAAACATTTATTGTAATCTTCTTCTTAAAATTGTTATTCAATTACTCACATCAAATCTAAAGAAGAGTTAGGATAAATCGAAAACTATTGCTTGCGCATTGTTTAAAACTTTGTGATACATTAAGGACTTTCCTAATTATTGTGATCTTCTGTCTTAACTGAAATTTTCTGTAATTAAATATTGAATAAAAAGTTATTTTTCGACTGTTGTTCTTAAGCAGGTTCTATTATAAAAATTTCAATAGTTATATACCAAAATATTAAAATTGTAATATTTCTAAGCAAATGTGTTGTAATAACAGGGATAATAATAGTGCTATAATAACAGCACTATCAAGAAAGCCATTGTTTGATTTTAAATAACCGCGACCGCTAATCAGTTGACAGTAAAAGAGGGTGACGTTAATTACTGCACGTATAACTCAAGAACGCCCCTGTACCGATCATTTGCAGTAATTCGCCGTGGTCTCGGCTAAATAAGAATAGTACCGAATAATCGCCGAAAATAATTATCAAGAAAAATCACTTTTTCATACATTTTGTATGGAGTGATTTTAAAATGCCATCTTCATGATAGGTTGCTTACATTGTGATAATTTGTTGCGACAATTTCCAATGCTGATTTCGGTATTGCCAGTAGATGGCGTTACTTTGCACATGTGTGCTGCGATTTATCAGAAAGTGATTTCATAGGGTGAGTTTGATGAAATCAATATTGTAAATGTTTGTATGCTTTGTGATTGCGTGTAAATCGCTAATCAGCCCAAATGATAATTTCTAATTGTGCAATTTATTTTTAGGTGGATTACTTTGAAAATCGATTCACTTACGCTCTTCATTTCATTCTGATCGATCATTTTAGTGTGAAATTCGATTTCCAAACGATAAGCTTGCGACGGTTTTTGTTTTGTTATCGTTATAATATCTGTGCACTTGCTTACCTCAATGCTTATTTTTATAAAGTCATAACATCTGCGCCTATGTGAGTATTGATATCTTCTTAATTGCTTATATGACACTAATTTCTCAGTGCTGTGTACAATGCCTCCATCTAGAAGTGTTAATTTTTTGCATCGAATCCGTATGCAAGTAGAAATCGGAATATCATCAATCTATTGGGTATGGATGTACAAATAATCGAACGAGAAGAGCATCGCATTAGTATGACCCGAGAAGTAGAAACGAAACGGCTCGGTTAGTAATGAGAAATTATATAGCAAATCAAACAATTCAACAATGTGAAAATCAAAGTGTTTTAATATGAATTCACATTTGACTATAGCTCGCATCGATCCATTCAAATTGGCCCAATGGAGGGTATGTATGCAACTATTGCGCTGCATAGAAGTTCACCTGGATTGTGCTGTCTCAGTGATAAGGGTAAATTACTACCTGACCCATTGCATTCTTTAATTCTTGTTAAAATGCCGAATTTACGTCATTTCATCGTTAGTTACTGCATTTCTTCAAGAAGAGGAAGCAACGAAGGCTTTGTATTTATTGGATGTACCTGGTTCGACACCACACAATTTACAATTGAAGGTTTATTCAGTTGTCATCGTGTTTCGCAATCTCTATTAACCAAAATCTTGCAGTGGAACGCATTTAGCGGTAACGAAACTCACCAGCAAAGTCGACACATAAGAACACTAAAATGCAGGTGCAAAAGTGTGAGGAAGTTTTAATTCTGAGAATTCCAGTGATCCCAACTCATATCTCATTCAAGTTTAAGTTAATCCAATTTTCAAATCGTCTCGCATTTGTTATAACAATCAATAAATCACAAAGCAATTATTGAGTGTTTGGGGCCTGAATCTGGAGAATGAATGTTTTTCACATGATCGCATATTTCCATATCGGAAAATCATAAGCTTTTATCGTGGTTCGCACCTGACGGCAGAACGAAAAAAATTGTTTATTACAGAGTGCTTCAATGAGGGGATATACAATTCATCAATCAACCCGACACGGTAACCCATCCACCAATTATTTCAAAACATAAAATTAATTGCAATGGAAAGCAGATTTCTGTAATTTGAAATGACGCAGGGC
This sequence comes from Trichopoda pennipes, assembly GCA_030448955.1. Taxonomy (NCBI): domain Eukaryota; kingdom Metazoa; phylum Arthropoda; class Insecta; order Diptera; family Tachinidae; genus Trichopoda; species Trichopoda pennipes. The sequence goes on along the minus strand of JASKUP010000010.1, from coordinate 2,965,498 downwards.
AAGGCTTGTGAGTTATTCCACTATAATGAATAACACTGACATTCTCTATTTTAATAGAAATACAAATTACAGGCAAAATAACGTTCGCGGGATCAGCCCATAAAATATGAAATTTAAGTTTTTTGCTATAGAGTTTGAAGAAATACTAATTTGGAACGCTTCTTTTAAGTTTAAACAAATTAGTGATCCAAACGTACACTTTTTGAAGTTAGTAAAAGGAATTGAATTTAATACACAAAAATATATTTTCTTTACAAAAACTTACAAAAAAAATCTATTGTAAAATACGCTAAGTTATCAACATTGCATGCATAAACACACTAGTAGTTAAATGAAAACAAGCACATTTAAACACATTTACAGAAACTTTGGCGTTTGCGCTGTGTGTGTATGTGAAAAACCTAAGAAAAAATATTAACTATTAACTCTGACCACTGAGAAATGAGAATTCATGGCAATAAATATTTAACATGCGCAAAACTTAAACCAGTTACAAGAGTCAACTTTCATAACGTGCTGTTATTTCGAACGAGCAACAACTGACGTGCCGAGGAGCGGTTAAAATTTTATGATTGTTTAACGAGTTTACGTCGCCAAGCTTTGCTATATTTCGTTTTTTCTTGTTAATTTTTTTTGTTATAATTTTTTATGAAAACACTTTGGCATTTAAAAGAATTTTTTTTTTTAACAAATAAAAAGTGAATAAAAAGTGATGCCAGAAAGAAAGCAAAGGTGTGATTTGAAACAATTAAAAAAAAATATATATATAAATTTTTAATGAAATATAAGTGTGTTTGTATTTGTATTAAGTCTAGATTAATTTTTTTTTAAATAAATAATTATAAAAATCAAAGCGAGGTCAGCCAGTTGTGTACCGTGCTGCTTTTGCGAGTATAATTTATTAACTATAGTGTTACTAGCTGGTTATCGGTTTCTGTTATCAACTTGGCTGCTTATACCAATGATTTAAATTTATTAAAAACAAAAGCAATCGACTGGCTAATATGTTCACAACAATACGCCAACAGTCAAAGTCTGCTGTCAGCTTTAAAGAGAAAGGATTTTTGTTTTTTGTTTTTTTTTTTGTTTTGCTTTGTTTTGTTTTATTTCATGTGTGTTGAATTTGTTTTGCTTTAATTTGTTTAACTAATAAAAAATGAAAACAATTAAACTAAAAGAGGAAATAAAGCAATAAATTGTTTTTTAATCGTGGCATTTCAACTGACTTTATTTTTTTTAAGTGTTTTAGAACTTGTGCAAATCAAATGTGTTAAGAGTATTAATTAAATTCCATTTCCAACAAAATTTTCAAAATTTTTACAAAGCACATAAGTAGTTGGTCATGAAGGGAGGGAGGTCTTGAAGTTTAGCAGGAATTCGACATTAAACAAAAGACTTAAGCAACAAACTTGTTTGTTTGACTTTTGTTATTGTGGATTTTTCTTGTTTCTTGATAAAAATCACAATTGTTGTTGTTTTTTTAACAGCAAACAGCTTGTGAAATATCTATAAAAATAATATTTTTCAGCTTTCTGCGGTTAATATTTCTAATTTGGAATATTCATTTTTTTATTAATATCTGTGAAAACTTTGCTGTTTCATTAAAAATAATAATAGTTAAGCCAAATGGCTTAACCGCGAGACCCTAGTAAGTGTGTCACAAAGTTTCAGCTATGTCAAATTGAAAAAAGAAAATTTAATAGATATTTTCTAAAGTCCATAGATAATGCTTAATGTATATTATTAAAACACAGTCATAACATTAATTATTATTTCAAGAATAGCAATAAAATTAAAAAAGTATTAAATTAGTTTGAGGTTAGCAAGTAAAACCTACAGTTTTGTGTTATTGATACCAATGTAAAATTGCAATTTAGGAATTAATAATGGAATTATACGTCTGCTCTTTTTTTATAATAATAAAACATTTAAAAACAAAGTCAATGTAGCGCTGAATATTATCTTTCAGAAAGTCAGTTATTTATGTCTTTCAAATGGCTCCAGAAAAAATAAGTTAGTGGCGTTCATTCACAAGAAGACGCAGGCTAATTGAACTCGACCGGGAAATTTCTCATGCAATAACTGAATTATTTGGGTGGCTGTATATGGCTTGTGGCGTTATTTTGCTGAAATCAAAGGTCACTTATGCCAACATTTGGCCAATTTGGCCACAAATAATTGGCTATCATGCTTACGCACAGCGGTTTTAGTAGGAGCCTGATTACGGGGAAAAGCTGCTCGACTTTTACAAAATGATACAGTGAAATTTTCACCAATTGATAGAAAATTTTTACAATTAAATTTCTTTGCTCAAGAAAAATTTCCCAACTTCTTCTAAATTTTTGTGAAAAGATGACAGCTCAGCTCTTAAGATTTAATTATCTCGTAGACAATTTAGTTTTTAACCTCAAATTTACTCACTCATAAGGAGCTGTCTGTGGGTAAATAAGATTATATAGAAACATATAATATAATAAAGTACTGGATAGTGTGATTCGTTTTACATCCGCACCTGGCTATGTAGCCTTAATCAGATGGTGGACAAACCACAATTGTATAATTTGGAACGTCATACATGCGTCTTTGGAAGCCGAAGACATAATTCTAAGCAACAGAACCACCTAGTTGCAATTTTTATGATTCCAGGGCAGGGCTGCAAACCATCACACCTTGCTAAAGAGTTGGAGACTTTCCAACTCCTGTCAGGAACATATGTCTAGCATGCTCACTGGACTGGATCATTCACTTTGCATGTCATTATCAGTGAGATGATCCTGGCCACCATAATAACCATTATACTGTTATGGGGCCGCGAAACCACAACCACCACGTTACTCCCATATAGGGGCCAACCTTAATGATCAGCCAGAGAACTATTAAATGTCTAAAGAGACAAATAATGAACTCTGCGGCTCACTGATCTCCGTGGAAATAAAGTGGAGCTTCCAGTTGACTCCCTGCCTGTCTTCAGGGGACGGGGCTCCCTTTTTCCCCAGCTGCACTGTTTCTAGATAGTGGAATTCTATAAAGAACATATTTATGTGCCGCCGGGGGGGAATAAAGCACTGGATAATAAGTTATAAATAAAATATTTTACTATAATTTGTGCTATACTGCAAACATATCAAGTACTATTTTGAACGCTATTGAAAATTTTAATATCAGATAAAATGGGTATATGATGATAATTATCAAATGTTTCGTAGGCCATTGTATATTCCACTTAAGGTAAAATTTAATAGATTTTACTATTTTGCTTTAAAATTTAAATAAAACTCGGAATATAAATATTCCGCTTAGGAATTTCAGTTAGGATAACTATTATTAAATTTATAAATAATCTAAATAACTTTAGGAAATTTTAAGATTATATTTGCTAGATCGTGGATGAAAACTAAACAGCATACTTAAGTCTCAAGTCTAAATAGGAGAGTCTAGTTTAATAGGTCTAGTTTTTAATAGGCAAAATATATTTTTAACAGCAGCTAACAATCTCACCGACGTTTTAAGTAAAACGAACATAAATTTTTTGAAGATAGGAAATTGTTCCTTAAAACTTGAGTAGGGACAACATAAGAGTGAAAGACAGTTGTCACTGAGTGGGTAGAAGAATATGGTTGGCAAGAAGAGGATGGTTACATCGAGTCTTTTTGATGACTTACATTTGTTAAATAAGATATCGTAAATTTTGTGACACATCAGCGAGTATTGTAGAGTTAATGACTGCATAAGTTGGTTAAAAAAGAAATTTAGTTAACTAAAGATTATAGTTTTATAGATACATAATTATTTGATTATTTTTATTGAACCTTTTTATGTCTTAATTAAATATGAATTAATCTTTTTAACGCTCTTTTAATTAAATTTTAACCATATATTTTTCCAATATTACGCTGTCCTCTGGAAAGCTTCTTCAGGAAATTAATTAAGAAAAATTAAATTAATACAAATTAATTTCCTGAAGAAGCTTTCCAGAGGAAAGCGAAATATTGAAAAAATATATTGTTAAAATTTAATTAAAAGACCGTTAAAAAGATTAAAACATATTTAAATAGATACATAATGTTAGAGAAGGTTGTTGGGATCCATAAACTATATTATATTCTGCTAGTATAAAATTTTTAAGGCTTATCGCTTTTAATAACCAATTAAACTAACATGACTGACTTCGATACCACCTAAAGGCTCTAAATTATTTCACTATAGCGTGTATAGATTTTTATTATACTACATGTGATTGGTTGCATACAATTTTAACATAAATCAAAAAATAGATTGCGATACGTGTTTTCAGACGGGTTGTTTTTTTTTAATACAGAATTAGCACAAACATTTCGTCGTTGGAAACTATTTCATATTATTACAAATATAATCTGTGTAACCGATCCGTATAAATATTAAACTGAAAAACCATAACCTCAATTAACATAAATCAAATTAAGGAGAGTAAAAAGAAGACACTTAAAATAACTGGAATTTTATTTTGCTTTTATCAAGTTAAATTAAGTGAAATTAAAACCATTAAAAATCAACTATATATACTTTAAATGCTTATGGGTCGTACTATTATTAGTATCCTAATGAAACATTAACAGAGTGGCCTCGTTTGGCTATGTAAAACTCATTAGTTTAAGCAAAAAGTAAAACGAAAGTTATGAAAACTTTTGACAAAAAGCCAAGCCAACAACATTTAAAGACGTTAGACACACAACTAAGGTTTGGTTTTTGTTATTGTTAATATTCCTTAAACAGCTGCAAAGTTTTGTAAATTTGACATTTGAAAAGTAAGTAAAAACAGCTTTCATTTGTGTAACAATAACAAAATATTAAAATATATTTTTTATCACTCCTGGCAATCTTTTACACAATTTTTATGCGTTTTTGTATGTGATTAATTGCTAAGCAATCATATGTAATCGAATTAGCATTAACAAAACAACACTATAACCAGAAGAATGGGCCAAATACTACTAAGATAAATTTAACAACAAACACTATTTCTTAAAACACTATTTACGGTACGAATAACTACGAAGTTAACACCATAATTTATTCTCATTCAAAATAAAAGTGAAGTTAATAAAAAACGAATAAAATCAAAAATCCATTATTATTTAACGAAAACAAAAACGAAAAAAAATACAAAAATAGTAAAAAAAGCTGAAAATACTTAAAATCTTTTAAAATCACGAATGCATCAACTTGTTTGAGCAGCTCAGGAAAAATTATTTCATGTGCCAACTGTGTGTAAATCCAGCAACAAACAGCTGCCTTAGTTCAACAACATTTGTGTCGTGTTTTACCGCAATATACCACAAATGGTTTTCAAATAAATAAATTTACATAATTTAAATAAAAATTGTTAAGCTTTTGAAAAGTTTCTCTAAAAATTACAACAACAAAAAATGTTAAACTTATAATAATAGTGGTGGGGTAAAAAAAAACATAATTATAAAATTTTCGATACATGTAAATACAAAAAAAAAATTATAATGTTAACACCCGTAGCGTATACAAAAGCAACAGTAACAAAGTCAACTTCAGCATCTGCAACAACAGCAACAACTACTCCATCAAAATTAACACCATTTGTTGGTTGTAAAAGAGAAATATTTCATTTAAGAAAAATGTCACATACTACAACGACGGCATCTAAAAACTCATCATCTATAAAAAAACCAAAAAGGTTTAAGCAACTAAATGAAGTCGGTCTACTATGGTTGCTTCTATTTATGTGTACATTGCGTGTAACTAACAGTCAAGGTAAGTAAGTGTAGGCTGGTGTTAAAAACACAAAAATTAACTTAATTATTAATTTAATTCATAATGAAGATATTAAATTATTTTATTGCATAAAATATTAAACAACATTTTAATAGTTGTAAAATTTAATCAAATATCTAAATTAAAGTTATTAATTATCAGCTGGTTGTTGTATAAAATTAAAAGACTAAGCTTCTTAAACAGGGTGTTAAGATGGCTCCATCAGTTAGGATAGAAAGATACGTGCATATTTTCCTGTTTTTTTTTTGTATAGGAATTTCTTAAATTCCCAAAAATGAATAAAAACAGACTAAGGAGGACAAAAGTTATGCCGTTGTAGATTTCGGAACTATAGAAATTATATTCAGAATTTGTATAAATGTATAGTCATGGAATTAAGGAAACTGTAAAAATATGAATGTATAAAATGGCATTTTTTAAATGCCCAAAATATTAGAAATATTCACTCTTATTCTGTTTGACGACAGCGACATCGTCGTCATCGATTTTGAGGCAACATCACTTTAACACAACATCAATACTAATTTGGTATTCCATGACGACGTTGTCAGTTTATCGATAATTTTAATAAAATATAGCATTTTAATCAAATATAACATATCTAATATTTGAGTTAGCTGATTCACTTGTGTACTATTTTTAATCAAATTGTTCTGAAAAAAAATATAAACTGTATGAAAAAAAAAAATAAAATCCTTTGGATTTTTTCCCAATGCTTCTTTTAATTTTTTAAACTGGTTGGCGTTGATAATTTTAATTTTTTCCATTTTCTATTTTATTTGTATTTTTTTATATTTTATTTTGTATTTTTAGTTTTTGTTTTTCAATCTTTCTAAATTTTTGTTTTGTAACGACACGTTCTTGCGTTATGCTGGGGTAAAGCTCGCGGCGTCTAGGGTTCGTTACAAAAAAAAATGTTTTCACTAATCACAAGAGACACTTTTGTTTTATAAAAAAAAATTCTTTTATTATAATTCACTCTTAAACTAAATTATAATTGAACCACTACTGAGCACTTCGTGGCCCTCAAGAGCTTTCGTCTCCACTCTTCATCGGCTAGCCTACTGCTTCTCACACTGGAGCGAATAAAATTCTGTTCCAGTCTGAGCAGAACAGTTGGCCTGTCCACCAATTTTTTACTTGTCGCGGTTGTCACGAATAAGATTCTGAGACAACCTTTCCACGTCGAAATTGGTGTTAACCTATTGACGATCTTGTTCAGCTAGGGCAAATAAAATTCTGGCCTTACTGACCAAAACGCGGCCTGGCTCTGGGCTTCGTCACCTGGGCGAATAAAATTTTGGCCAGGTGAAGCAGCGACAGCACTTACTGGGCCTGCCGATGACGATCAACCTCTCCGTGGCCTATTGACGATCTCGTCCATCTTGTTCAGCTAGGGCGAAAAAAATTCTGGCCTTGCTGAACAAAGCGCGGCCTGGCTCTGGGCTCCGTCACCTAGGCGAATAAAATTCTGGCCAGGTGAAGCAGCGACAGCACTTACTGAGCCGGAGATCTTAGCGAGTCTCGCTTAATTCAAAGTCGAATAAGATTCTGGCTTTGATTAAGTGAGCGAAACCTATTTGCAAGACTATTTTTAATTAAGTTGAATAAATTCTAACTCACTTAAAGAAGTCTTGCCCGGTTGCTTGCCCGTAATTATCTCGCTGTTTTTATTTGTTTCTGCCAGGCACACATACACACCCATACCACTAAACGACAACTGCTTGCGACTGTTCAGGGGTGGTTGATGGTATGTTTTTCCTACGGATGTATCTTCATGTTAACAGGTGGCGCTTCTTAACGGCTATTACAAAGTTCAAATATTTTCTTCACCAATAATATTAAACAAACTAAACAATAAATGCGATTATAAAAAATATGACAACTATATTACAGAATTCATTGACTAATCAAAACTTAAACAAAAATGGGAAAGATGTATAATAAAAAAATTACGAAATTCATAAAATAATAGAAAAAAATAAAATATACAAATTCATGAAATTCATAATTGATAAGTTGAAAAATAGGTAGTAGTCCAATAACCTGCGACCGCATGGCTATGTGATCAAAAACGAGCCTGCCGACTTTTGGCCGTCACAGTTTATAACAACTATTATGAAATATCTAGATCAAGATTCTCGTGAAAACTCAGTTATATGCAATATGTTTGCCAATTTTTTTTGCACCACGTATTCTGATGATCAGTAAACATCTGATAATTTTATTTTTCCTATAACGCAATCTCAAGCAATATATTTCCTCTCGATATTTACTGCTGATATTTTAAAAAATATAAAATATTCTAAATTATCATTCTGTTACGGAGCTGATGGTGTTCCAAACGTTATACTTCTAAATTGCGCTCATGCTTTAGCATTTCCTTACACAATCATATTTAGTAATTCGTTGAAATATGGTTACTTTCCCCGGCTATGGAAGGAATCTTATATCATTCCATTGTTTAAATCAGGAACCAGATCAAACATTGCAAACTAAAGGGGTATAGCAAAATTGTGTGCGATTTCTAAACTTTTTGAAAAATGTGTCACTGCTTCGTTATGTCATCAAGTTTCATCAATACTTTCACCTTATCAACATGGCTTCCGCAAGGGTTAACCAGCAATGACGAACCTGGTACAACTTACTTGCTTGATGAACCGTGGATTTATAAATGGTCAATATACAGACGTTATATATACTGATTTTAGTAAGGCTTTTGATAAAGTTAATCACGTTTTATTACTCAAGAATCGCAGCTTAATGGGTTTTACAAAATTTTTATAAGCTGGATTAAATCTACCACTTAAATGGTTGACACCAATGCATAAGCTTTAACTCCACGTTGTTAAAACATATAACTGTATTATCAGGTGTTCCTCAAGGCAGCCATCTTGCCCCAATTTTATTTTTGCTATTAAATTCTCAAATATTCTGATGATGATGTAAAAATTTTTCTTAGCTGTAGCAACAATGACAATATTGATCTTCTACAACTTGATCATGATTGTTATTTTTGAATGGTGCGATGTAAATCTAATGAAGTTAAATTTCAAAAAATGCAAACACATTCATTATTCTTGGAAAATGGTTGATTATAATCCGTTATAGTTAAATGGTCATACGTTAGAGCCGGTTGACAAAATTTTGGATTTAGGTGTTCTAGTGCATTCGAAATTGAGCTTTTCTCAACACATAAATGTGGCAACTCATAAAGTCCGTGGATTACGTGCCTTTATAAAACGGTGGGCCAAGGAATTCAGCGGCCCACACATCACTATGTGGCTGTATACGTCCTTGGTAAGACAAATTTTGGAATGTGGATCTGTTGTCAGGGATCCGCCGTAAAATGTTCATATCAACAAAATTGAGTCAGTTCAAAAACAATTTTTGTTGTTTTGCCTTCGTAACATGTATAGGCACAACTTTATGAATCTTCCCCCATATAATACCAGACTTGCCATGATCGGTTTGCCAACGCTGCGGAGTCGTGGAACTATGCTAAGTGTTACGTTTCTGATAAATTTAATAAATTTTGATATTTGCTCTGGCTTTTTCCTGCAGAATATACAATTGAACATTCCTCGACGGCCAACAAGAAATTATAATCTTTTATATCTTAAATTTTATAGCTAAATTTTATTAATGATGATCCTTTCCACAGAATGTGTTCTGATTTTAATGATCTTTATAACTTCATGGACTTCTCTACCAGTGCTCCTAGAATTAAACCTGACATAATTGTATTCTTGAACACATAACCATTGAAGTTGATTGCTTCTGCTTTGTTATGGTTGCTATTTTTAGACTCAATCTTATAATGTAATGCATTTTTGGTTTTATTGTTTTTGGAATTAAGCTTAAAGTCTGAAAGGAAGACAACTTCCATAGATTAAAAAAAAAAACAGCACGACACCTAAATCACAGACGACAATTCAATGTAATGCAATGTAATTTAAGGCAACATCAACGTAAAATTTTTTACCGATTACCAAACATCCGCAATATTGCCAACGAGAATGCGGATTTACAACGAACGATAAAAAACGACGTCGTGTCGTATTGTCTGCGCCAAACAGAATAAGGCTGATTAATTATTAAAGTTAAGCACGGTGGAGACCGTGGTTCAAAAAAATTAAGAGTTGGGCCTCCCATGGAGCACAACTTACCTTTCTTTAAAATAGACACTAGAAAATTAATTTATTCAAACACGTCAACTTTATTCTCAGCCTAGAATTGAACTGACTGATAATTGTTTTATAATTATAAAAGAAACTTATTCTAATTAATAATAAATAATTAGTAGGCTTAATTTAGTGGGAACTTGTCCACTTGCAATATTTCGCAATCAGAGTCTCATATTGCAGAATATTTCCCACAAGAATTGCATACTTTGTAATACGCGCGTGTACCAATTGGGCCAATGAACTATTACGAGGGCAAAATATTGTGTGTTAACTTTAATAATAACGCGAATAACGCGTATACATATTCTGCATATACCGCAGAACTATATGTATTTGAAAATTCCCCCATTCTTTGATTCATTCATTTCATTCATTCAATTTCCATATTTGGTAGAATTTAGAAAACATAATTGTAACTAAGCCAAGAAGGATCGACTTCTTTATGGTAATTTTTTTAAAAGTTTAATTTAGTGGAAAGAAACCTTTACAAATTCTGAATATAACTTCTACATTTTTTTAAATCTACAATGCGATGACTAAGCACTTAGTCTGTTATATTGGAATTTTAAAAACACCTGTTTGGGAAAGGGCATCAAATTTTATACTTTTGCTAATCCTGTTACTAAAAATCTATACCAATTTATAAATATAGCCACTGCAGTCAGTGGCGTACCTAGAACTTTTGTCGCCCGGGGCGATCTCCAGTTTGCCGCCCAAAATTCATATTATTTGGAATTTTTTGTTGTCTTGATTGACTCATTGTAGAATGAAGATAATTTTTTATCAACTTCAATTTTAAGAAGCTTCTTTCGTGACTAGCGACACTGATTGAAATTGTTAAAACGATTCTTAACAAAATTACAATGTTGGGAACAGAATTTTTCAACCTATATCGCTGAATAAATTTTAGCAGATCAAGACAGCCCTTCTCTCCGTTTTCCAATGTTTTGCCTCTTCTTTTAGTGTAGGTACAGCCATAAAAACCTGAATCCTTTTTCGTTCAATATGGAACTGTTCTTTATCAATGTCAATCAAGTCATTTATTTGACATTTAAATTCTTCATTTAGTAGGTTACACGGTATTATACACGAATATTTCCTTACAAGGCCATGCAACTGATCATAGCGTTCTTTTATTTCTTTTATAATTCTGTCCATAAATGAAAACATTTCTCTTCGTACTTCTTCTTCTTCTAAGGATAGCCCCACGTCTTGCGAATTTTCCCCACTCATATTTTTTCTCCTTCTAACTCGACGCTCAGTTCGATATCTCCAACTTTTCACAGATTATTTTGACTGCTATAACAGCGTTTTGTACTAGCGTATTTCTTTGTTCCATGAAATTTGTTTGCAAAGAATTTAGTTTTCTATGGCATTGGTGGGACATTTAACCCTTTTATTTGCAGGCATTTTTGAGCGTCATTAATTTCCAAAAGGACGGGTTCACATAAATGAAAGTAACATCGAAAAGAAAAAGATTGGATAGAATTGAATAATATTCCAGCATCTGATCTCGTTTTACTATTTTCTTCTGCAGATGTCATTTTTTCCAAAGCGCTTAAAATGTGAAAAAAAAATGTTTTTTTACTATAGTTACCGCGGCAGCTCTAGCGCTCCAACGAGTTTCTACACTGCGTTTAACATCTTGACCGGTGACAGAAAGTAAAACATTCCATCTATGAGTGGAAGAAGAAAACAACTGAAACAACTGTTCGATAGTTCCAGAAAATGTGGTGGAATTGATAGCTATAGAAGCTGCGTGCAAACATGCCAGGATTAAAGAATGATTTGTACATGCTAGAAATTCTGCATTTGGATTTATTTCTTTAATACGAGTTTGAACACCGCTGTGCTTTCTTGCCATGGCGGCAGCATTCTCGTAAGCCTGTCCTCTATAATTTTTTATATCTAAACCGTCATTTTCTAATTTCGTTAAAATCATATCTGTGATTTCACCAGCAGTTTTTCCTTTAGTTTCTACAAAGCCAATAAACGATTCTACAACTTTAACTTCGCTACCATCAATAACTACATATGTATCTAATAATTTGACTGGTTTGATCTTTGTGTGAAATAACAGGAATGCTGTCAAATATAATACAAAAGTATTTAGCCTGCTTTATTTGATCCATAATTGTTTTTCTGACTGCGCCTCCCAATAGCTCTATGAATTCGTTCTGAATCTTCGGCGACAAATAAGAGATACCATATTTATTACCCATCTTAGTTTTTACTACTTGTTCTCGTAATACTGGATCGTACTTAGCCAATAAGTCAACAAGCTCAAGAAAATTTCCTCTATTTTCAATTGAATCGATGTTTTCCTGATGAACACTTTCACGATGTTCTCGAAACGCCAAATTTTGTTTTACTAAGAATCTAATCTAGTTTGTCAATAGTTGCAACACGTCCAAGTCTTATTTCTAATTCCTTCCATTTGGAATATGATCGAATGTGCAGTGGACTCACCTCATGTTGACTAATTTTGGGATTAAGTTTCCACCATTTGTTAAAACCATTTTCCGTATTAAAAACCTGCTTGACAAAGATTATCAAACAGTTTGCAGCAGAAACAATAAATACTTTTCCTTGATGGTGAATTTACCATCCACGATCTTAAGAGCTTTTCGCCATTAGGCAAAATTTGAAAAAACCAGTCCTGACCAATCACCATCTCCTGTATCATCAACAAAATTCGTGACGCTCTTATTTTGGTACAGTCTCAAGATTACCAAAAAGACAGTCAAGAAAGAATTTTGCACAGAGGAGACAAATGATTGCCTGATAATATTTTTTACAGTTAACGAATTTATTCCAGTCGTTAACTTATACACCGAGGATAATATTCGAAATCATATAGTTAATCATAATTTATATAAATCAAATATTAAACTTATAATAATCATAACAATCATTTATTATTCAAGAAAGAAAACAAATATGAAATGAATAAGTTGCTTTTTACAACTATAAGTAAATATCAAAAATGCCGCCCCAAGGTAAGTGGCGCCCGGTGCGGACCGTACTCACCGCCCCCGTCTAGGTACGCCACTGACTGCAGTTCTTAAATCTACAATGAAATGGCTTTCGCCTTTTGCAGTCTGTCTGTAAGCCGCAACCTTCCAATTTTGCTCCATTTTTGGGAATTTGGAAAACAAGTATTTTTACCTTTTAAAATGTTCCATGAGAAAATGCATATTTTCACATTATTGTTAATTCTATTACTGAAAGCTTATACAAATTCTGAATATAACCTCCCTCTATAGCTTTAAAATCTACTATGCAATGGCTTTTGCTGCGGTAGTCCGCTAAGACGAACCTTTTTAAATAAACCATTTATGAACAGTTTGAAAATGCCAGTATAGAAAAGAAAAAATTCATGCATTCTGAATTTTTTTATCTTTTTAAATCAATAAAGTTACCACAATTATAAATATATTTATACTTTATAGCAGTTTTTTTTATTTTCGCACGGAAATGTTAAAATAATTAAATTCTGTTAACTTAACATTTTTTTTTTTTTGATTATACCTCTAACAGGGTTAGCAAAACTGGAGCTAGGCCTTCTTCTACCCTTTTTTAAAAATGGATATGCGATAAAAATGTTTGTTAAAAAGGATAACAGATCCAATTTATTAACAAAAGCTACATGAAGTGGTCAACATTTTTTTTTAATTACCTACAAATTGTTCTTTCAAATAAAAGTACTAATGAAAAATAATAATCGCTTTACAAAATTAAGGCTCTTTCTAAAATATTGCAAAAGGAAAATTAATTTCATTTAACTTCTTATAAGAAGTTCTAAAAGTGTACGTTACGTTAATTTAAATTTAACTCACCTGTTAAATTATTGCATCATGGTTAAAATAAACAAAATTTGATAAAAAAAATTAAAGCAAAACTAAACTAGTTTTGTGTTGTTGTCCTTTGATATTTATTTAGCAAATGTCTAGCAAAAAATGTTACACTCTTGAGCAAAAAATTTTAATTGTGAATATTTACTACCTTGTAAGCAGAATCCTGCTACATCGCTGTGCATAATTTAATTGCTAAACTCAAGGTTCACAAAAATGCTGCTGACAATAAATCAAAACATTCTACTTATAGTAGCTGTTGTAATGTAAACAGAGCCGCTGTATAGCCTGAAACATTAACTCGTCGACGTTTGCAACATTTGGGCACCACTAGAGGGACTATGTGCAACATTTTGCATCTTCATGCTTAGAGTTAATCTCGTTGAAGAATTAAAACCGAATTAAAGTATTATTTCCATCGAACGTTTGTGAATTGGTTATTTGTAAAATTAACCGAAATCAATACATTTTACAAGAAAATCGTCTTTAGGCTCATTTTGAATTAGGCGGTTACGTAAATGAACAAAATTGTCGCATACGGAACTCATAAAACCTATATACAGTCACCGAAAAACTATTGCATGCAAAGAATGTGACCGTATGGTAAACCCCCCGGGGGCACATATATGGTCTTAATGGAGAGCTACTATGTAGACCTGTGCAACTGGGGGAAAAAGGGAGCCCAGTCCCCTGAAGTCAGCAGGGGTACAACTGGAAACTCCACTTTATTTCCACGGGAATCAGTGACCCGCAGAGTTCTGTTATTTGTCTCTTAAGACACTTAACTGTTCTCTGGCTGATTATTGAGGTTGGCTCTTTATGGGAGTATCACGGTGGTTGTGGTTTCGCGGCCCCATATCAGTCTGTTCTATGGTGGCCGGGTTCATTTCACCTTTAATAACAACTGACTGGTGAAATGTTCCCAGATCCATTTAGCATGCTAGACATGTGTTCTGGACAGGAGTTGGAAAGTCTCCAACTCTTAGGCGAGGAGTGATGACTTGCAGCCCTGCTCTGGAATCATCGAAGTTGCAACTAGCATGAAATTATAGCTTCGGCTTCCTAGGACGAGCATGACGTTCCAAATTATGCAGTGGTTTGATCCACCATCTGATTAAGGCTTCATGGCCAGGCGCGGATTTACTTTAATCATACACGTTGACCGTATGGTGACTCCTCCCTGGGGCACATTATAAGTCTTTATGGATCATACAACCATCTACACTTGAGTCTTGCGGGGGTAAAAGGGAGCCCAGTCCCCTTCAAGGCTAGCAGGAGCCAACTGGACAATCCACTATATTTCTACGGGAATCAGTAAAGCCCCAGAGTTCCGCTATTTGTCCTTTAGGCATTTAGCTGTTCTCTGACTGATTATTCGGGAGTATCGTGGTGGCTGTGTGTTTCGAGGCCCTCGTTTGAATTTGTGGGCCGGATCATTCGCAATTAACACAATGAATGGTCCAAGTCCACTGAGTATGAATGTCATCATATTTTAATTATATTAAGTTTCATGCGTTCTGGACTAGGAGTTGAATAGTCTCTAATTTTTCAGCTAGAAGTGAACAATGAACACAATGAATGGTCCAGGTCCAGTGAGTATGAATGGCGTCGTGTTCTTAATTATATTAAGATTCATGCGTTCTGGACCAGGAGTTGGATAGTGTCTAACTCTTCAGCAAGGAGTGAAGGCTACAGCCTGCTTCGGGCTTTTGAAATTGCAATTACGAGTAACCGGAGGATATACGTATTTGAAAGCCTTCTAGGGCGAAGATGACGCTACATTTCATCCATCTGATAACGGCTTACGGCCAGGCGCAGATTTAAATCTTATCGCGTAATGACCGTATGGTGAGAGTTGTTGTTAGCCGGCACCTTTCCAAACAACTCATTTTTGGACAGTTTAGAAATGCTTGTATAGAAAAAGAAAAAATGCATGATTTTTTTATATATATTTTTTTTTAATTTCTGTTATTCTGACTTTTTAGAAAATGAGCAAGTAAACATTGTCACCGTGAAATGTCTGCGCTAACAAACCATGATAACCATTTTTTTCGTAATTGTTGGCCACAATTAGCCACTTTAATGGGCTTTGATTTAGGCAAGAGAGCACGTCACAGAGACTTGCGGCATCGTCAAACAACGCCAAACAACACGTAACTTCTTGATTTGGCAATGCTATTTGGCCGCTTCATTTTTGTTATTTAACGCTGGATTTACACAAACAAATGACGTTCTGAGAGATGAAACTTGGCAAAACAGTGACGAGACAAGCGAAGCTAGTAGATATTTACGCGACATCATATTTCATTATTAGTTCCCGTATCATACAATGGTTTCAATAAAACTGAAGTTGCAAAAAAAGTGAGTGTTTCAAGCCAGTTTACATCCTAACCTCGAATTTGCCCACCCTTTATTATTATTGTTAAAATTAGGGGTACAATGGTGTCGATCTAACAGTACAAAGCTACCTTTTGTATCAACATAATTCTTTGAAATAATTTTTTTTTTTATAAATATATTAGATTTCTATTCTAGCTATCTCAATTCTTTTTTAAGAGACTTTCGACACTGCCTATTTTTGTTAAGAAAATTATAACATAATTGAAACGGAATATCTAATTTCTATTTAATTAATAATTTAAAATTATGTATAAGCAAATTACTAATTATTAAATGAATATTGATTTTGTTATACTACAACACTATACTGTTGTAAATAACAAACCGAAATAAATGAAAATTTATTAACAAAAAACGATTTCAGATATGATTTGTTCCACATTTAAAATCTAAATAAATTTGGTAACACGATTATTTCAAGGGTGAAAAGAAAACTTTTAAATAGAAACACTATTTGGTTGTATCTTTTATAACCTTCATGGCTTTTTAATTTTCTTAAAACTTCTGTTGTATGATGATCATTTAATAAATATAAATTTTATTTTGTGTTATTTTCTTTTGGTTGTTAAGTATAGTGTAAAGCCCTGCTATAGATTTTTTCTTCTGATAACTAAAACACATAATGTAGTCGATATTTATATTTTCTCAAATTAAATAAAAATAATAACCTAAAAAGAAAAAAATATAATAGATGTTTTTTGTTATCGCAATAAAAATTAAAATCCAATTTTCCACAGCCACAGAAATTAATTATTAAATTTTTTTAATTCATAACTCATACCATTAATGCTATGAAAATATATCATTTTTAAATAACAAATTTCAGTTAGATTCAGTTGTATGGAAATAGTTATATAATGGGTTGGCAAAATTAAGGTTAAGTAACTTCTCTCTAAAATGATTAAATCTGAAAAATTGAGCTGCACTAAGTGGACATATCTTAGTGTGTTTGTAATTTTCGAGTACATGGTAGCAGAGCCGTGTCCTAGTTGCTTTAGAGTTGAAGACTAAACAACTCATGGTCCTGTTACCAGCCCAACTAGGATATTTACATGGATGTTAACCTTTTCTTTTCATTAACATCTCGTCGGAACTTTCTTCAAAACCCTCCGTGAAGAACCTCCAAAGAAATTGATTATGTCAAATAGCCGTGTCGTTCTTGTGATTAACCGCCGCTGGCTTTTTTTTTTCTGGGGACGTTTGAAACCATTTGTTTACGTGAACAAACCACTGGCCCTCTGAAAGATGAAATTTTTTTTTAGAGAAGTAGCACTTCAGGCAACAATGCCTATTTAGTCAAGTACCGTGCTACATTCTTTTAGGAAAGTGATAGAGAAAAGATAAAACAGGTGGCGAAGAAGGATAGTCGGAAATTAACTGCCGTATAAGACAGCACAGCGAGCAGTGACTATGCCTTCATCGCTGAGCAGCCCCACCGACAGTCAATTTTTATTTTTGTACTGAAAAAAAACCAAGGTTTTTGGTGGAAATCGAACCTACAACCCCCATACTGACATGGTAGTACACTACAGGGGCCTCTGAAAGATGAAATTTTAAGCTGCACTGACGAGATAAGCGAAGCTTTGTTGCAAAATGTGTTTCAAAATTTTATTAAAGAGCGGATGTCTGCCGACTGCTAAAGGTGGACATTTATTATTACATTCTCATATTTCTAAAACTGAAGTTGTCAAAAACCTTCATGTTTTAATTTAATATAATTCAAATTTATCCCCACCCGGTATTTAGACAAAAATCTGATCTACCTTTATTTGCTGTATGATATTATAGTTGACAAGTATTTTATTGCGTTAACTGAAAACCTTTTTGAGCTAGCAGAATATTAAATAAAATGTAAGGGTTTTAAGTAAGTGTTATATATTTTTAGCCAATAGATTTTAACTTCAATTGAGCGAAAAGCTCCAGTAGTTCGAAGAATTTGAAAATTGCTTGTACTAGCGTGTCATTATAAAAATGTGTGTTTTGCCGTCATTTTGGTTCATAAAGGGTGTTTTTTTAAGCCCGATAGAACTTGAAATTGTAAAAAATAACACAAAAAATTAAATTCTAATCAAAATTTCTTTTTTATTCGAAGGATCAATACGTGACATTAACATTTGAAAATGATTTCGGGCATATGGGCACCGCGGCTGTTCTTGACGAAGCGCATTCTGGACGTCCAATTTTGGGCCACTTTTTCGAGCACTGCTGGGCGTATGTCACGAATAACACGAACAATGCTGTCCTCCAAGGCGTCAATTGTTGCTGGTTTATCAGCATAAACCAGTGACTTCACGTAGCCCCACAGGAAATAGTCGAGTGGTGTCAAATCGCTCGACCTTGGAGGCCAATTATAAGGTCCATTTCTCGAAATCAACTTATCGCCAAATTTTGATTTTAATAAGTCGATGGTTGCGTTCGCTGTATGGCACGTAGCGCCATCCTGTTGAAACCACATCTCGTCCGGATCAATGTCATCCATATTTTCAAACAAAAAATCATTGATCATGGTGCGGTAACGATCTCCATTGACCGTAACGCGAGCTCCGGCCTCATTTTTGAAGAAATAAGGTCCGATGATGCCACCAGCGTGAAAACCGCACCAAACGGTGCATTTTTCTGGATGTAATGGAGTCTGTAGGGTCTGTTGTGGATTGGTCTCACTCCATATGCGGCAATTTTGCTTATTAACAAACCCGTTAAGCCAAAAATGCGCCTCATCGCTGAACACAATTTTGCGATAAAACAACGGGTCAGTTGCCAACTGCTCTAGAGCCCAATCGGCGAAAGAACGACGCATATAATGGTCTCGTGGCTTCAATTCCTGCACCAGCTGGATCTTATACGGGTGTAGGCCGAGATCTTTGCGCAAAATTATCCACGTAGTGGACGGACAGAGCCCCAATTCCTGCGACCGACGACGAATTGATAAATTTGGATCTTCTTCCACACTTTCGTTTACAGCGGCGATATTCTCTTCAGTACGCACATTCCTTCGACGTGTTGGTGTTATTGCATCCTCTAGAGAGTATGTGGTACGAAATCTATCGACAGTTCGACGAATGGCTTGTTCAGATGCACGATTATGTACGACATAAAAATGACGAAGTCGTCTATAAGTTGCGCGAATCGACGACTGATTTTCAAAGTAAATTTGGATAATTTCGTAGCGTTGTTCAAGCGAGAGTCTATTCATGATGATTTGTCAGAGTATACTGAAACAAATAAAAAAAAAATGTTTAATCAAAATTTCATTTTTTGTGTTACTTTTTACAATTTAAAGTTCTATCTAGCTTAAAAAAACAGCTTTTATTTGCCAGTCGTGATGTAGACACGTGGCAAATTAATTATGGAAAAATATTTGATAAATTAATGTGTTTTAGTCGTTACAACATTTTATCAAAATCAATCAACGATTACTGTGACGATGAGAAAGTTACGTGCTGGATCTTCAAAGAACAACTTTGGCCACAATTTTAAACAAGGATTTGCATTCTTCCACAAAACCATTTGCGACGCCATACATATGAAAATAGGATATTACAGTCACTGAAATAATCATAATGAGTGACAAGGCACATTTTCATTTGAATGGAATAATGTGAATAAGCAGAATAGTCGATTTTGGGGAGTGGGAAACTCTCAAATTATTCAACAACTCTTTATACAAATAACATTTTTTTACGCGTCGCATTTTTTTATGTCATTTATCTTTAAAATTCTAAATTTTACGTTAAAGTGGTTCTTTAGAAAATAAAATATAGTTATTTTTACACAATTTTAAAGCAATAATGAAATGGTAAAATATAATTTTAATTTTTTTTAACACATAAATTCCTGAAACCGGGAAAAAATGTTCCAAAAATAGCTTATTTTTAAACTGGTCCCCGGAGCTGTTAAATGCCTTTTGCATTTTTAATAATCCGTTTATTATTTTTCAATCGGCGCTTTACACTCTAGGAAATTTTGATGTAATTCATAAATTTTGTTTCAAAGTTGGCTATGTTTGGATAAGGCTGGAGGATGAGCCGTTATAATTTTTGATGCAATTTATCTTTTATTCGCATTTGCTCTAGCTTGTCTTTAAAAAAGTTTAAAAAAATTGATTGGTTCCGAAGTAAGTTTCAATTATATAAGCAAAAAAGCTATACCAGTTTTTTGGGGAAAATCCTAAAAACGGCAGTTTTTACAGTGTTCCAATTCTTCTCGTAACTTTTTAACAAAGCATGGCATCAGTCATCATTGTGTGATTTGATTTACATCCGCACCTGGCTATGTAGCCTTTATCAGGTGGCGGTCAAGCCACTAAGTATAATTTGGAACGTTATACACGTCCTAGAAAGCCGAAGCTATAATTCTATGTAACAGAAAACTTCTAGTTGCAACTTTAATGATTCCAGAGCAGGGCTGCAAATCATCACACCTTGCTAAAGAGTTGGAGACTTTCCAACTCCTGTCCAGAACACATGTCTAGCATGCTCACTGGACTGGATCATTCACCTAGCGTGTCATTACCGGCGAAATGATCCTGACCACCATATTAAACAACAAACCTGATATGGCACCGCGAAACCACAACCATCACGTTACTCCCATATAGCGGCCGATCTCAATGATCAGCCAGAGAACTACTAAATGTCTAAATAGACAAATAATGAACTCTGGGGCACACTGATCCCTGTGGAAATAAAGTGGAGTTTCCAGTTGTACCCCTGCTGACTTCAGGGGACTGGGCTCCCTTTTTCCCCAGTTGCACTGTGTCTAGATGGTGGAATTCTATAAAGACCATATTTATGTGCCCCCGGGGGGAGGCATCAGTCATCAGCAAACTTATTACTGTTCTACTATTGCTATTTCCTATCCCAACTGGAGCGCTTTCGAATGCATCATTTTCAAGCCGCGTTGTGGTCTGTACTGGTGAGTCAGTGTTGGCATTCAGGCAGTTCTGTTGTTAGTTTCGTATCTATTCAGCTAAGCAGAATGCCAGTCACCTGGCATTTCTATGTAAAGTAAATTTATCGATACCTCCGTTTTTTATTATTGTTAATAATGTGAAAATTGTGTCTCAGGTCGTGTTTAGCTGTTCGTTGATAATATCATTGTTGAAAGTTTTTATTTTGTAAATTTCCATGTTTTCAAGAATGTCTAGTCTTCGTCCTTTTTTGCTAGGATGTAATAATGTCATACATACATCTATTTCCCTTGGTGTGTGTCCGTGATTGTCAAGGTTTAATGCAAAGTTGGAATCTTCTCTTTTCCGTTTGTATGATCGTATGTGTTTTGTAAACCTTATTTTTAGTGTTCGTCCAGTTTGCCCTATATAAGTCTGTTTGCTGTTCTATTATAAATAAAGAATACAGCCTATATCTTAAAATGATATTTCGAACATAATTAAAAATACTAAGTTGAGGTCGGCAAAAAATTAAAAATCTACTTTTTCTGGATCGATTTCTCCAAACATTTTTTGTATTCATTTTCAAGGTCTACTTATGTCCAAAATCTTTTAACATTCGCGTAATATATAAACTTTGTATAACATTGCCAAAAAATTGTATGCCAGAGTTACCCTAGGGGGGCCAATTGTGCGTAGCATCACTCAGAAATACCTCTGCTTGGCTGCTGTCATTAGGATATCTTAAGTCGTTCATGGGCTATCGAATTATTTCCAAAACAAAAAAACCTTTTCAAATCACTGTGCGGGGTCGAAAGGGGCCTTAATGTCCAACAGGACCATTCCTATTTTCCATGGAGGTAATGAGAGCTTGCAATGTTTTTTATTAATATTTATATAACAAACCAAAAATTGTTTGGTTTTAAATTATAAAACAAATCTTTTCAGAAAGTAATATTTCACATAAATTATTTTTTTGTTGTTGCTGTTTGTGTGTGTTTCGATGATGGATAAAATTTTATTGAGATTTATTTTAAGTGCAGAGTGTCACAACCATAAATGGTATAAACAATAATCAAAAGCAGACTTAAACCAGTTTAAAAATGTCAAAATGTCTTCAGCCAATATTTCATAATAATCGTATTTAATTTTAACGGCAGAAATTGTGTTTTTAAAAATATAAATTTCAAAATGTTTATGTTTGTTTTTGTATTATTTCTTTTTTTTAAATCAGGCCGAGTAATAGAATAAATCAAATAGTCGAAATATGTTAAAAGTTAAATAAAAATAAATTTAAAAATTTTAATGGTGGCAAATTTCGTATTGTTAAAATAACGCAACCAAAATCTATTTGCAAAAACAAATTAATTTTATAATAATGACAAATATGTTATAAAACCAAAAAAAAAACAAAACTACAAAAATAACGAGCTTAAGATTTAGAAAAATATTTATAAAAAATATTAAATAAGTCTAGAACCCCAAGAATATGGTTTAGTTGAAAATGCTCTTTGAGCACACAGCCTATTTAAATGGAAACTGTTTGGTTTATTTATGTATGGGTGTGTGTGTGTGTGTGTATGTGTTATTCATGCCTAAAAAGGATTGTTCGAAAAATTTTAAAGTGGCTTAACCTGTTTTCTGTTATCACTTTTTACTATTTATTTATTTATAATTTGCTTTAAAATCACTTCATAAGAGACTAAAGAAAAATATTGAAATTAATTTTGTGGCAAATGAAAGCGAAAACCGAATGGACAAGTTTGTTGTTATTGTTTTTTGTATCTGTGCGAATGTGTCTATGTTTTACATTCTTATGTTAATGGAAAGTCTTTTTTAACATTAATTTCACCATAGCGATTCATTATTTGAGTTATTCATCTTTTGTCTAACTTTATATGAATAATAATATTGTAGAATTGGGTGCTAATTCTGGCAGTCGAAAACAACTTCGATAATACAAAATTTTCTAATACTGTTACTCGACACAATACGAATCGTAAAATCAGGCTTTAGTGTTGTAAAAAAACCCAGACAAATCTAGTTTGCAACACTGTAAATAAAGTAAACAAAAATCATATGTTGGCACAAAATAAGAAAAAATAATTAAATTAAAAACCGAAGCTAGAAAATATAAATTTATTTTTATAGAATTTTATAGAGAAAGAACTTTCTCTTCTTACTGGCAACTTTCATTAGCCTTTGCTTTTACCTGCCAAGTGTTTGGCTGTATGATCTTTGCTAAATTGACGTTTGGCGGCCATAAAGTTTCCAGGAATCTCCTATTAAGTACAATTTAATTTTGACATTTTTGGCTTAAAACAATAAAATTATTATTAATTTACTTTACATTTTCTTGTTTTACTTCGAATGATTGTTGGCTCGCATGCTTGCATTCAAAAACTCGCACGATATTAGTTTTTCGATAACAAATCAGTGAATTCCGAAAATAAAACAACTTGACTAGAATTCGCTTTTGCACGAATGGCAGAATTAACCCTCTGATTATGTACTTAATGTAATACTTTACAATAAAAATTATTTCTGTATCCTGGATATTCGCCGCGTAATTTACTGTTTGTTTAAAGCAGTTTGTGGAATATTTTTGTTTTGACATGTTTCTTTTTTCGCCACGAAAAATACTAAGTTATATTTCTAAGATTTCCAGACTAGACAAAGTATTCTATATAGTACTATGCCGAAGATATTCTTTTGAGGCTAAAAAGGTTTTAGCAGATCTCAACATCAACTAGTCTCCTGGGTCGAATGAGATTCTAGCACTGCTTTCAGACGCTAGTGCGTATGTTTGCGGTCCTTTTTTAGCACGTTCCATTATGCCGGGGAATTTCCAAAGTGTTGTATGGAAGGTTGCTGAGGTAACGCCGATTCCCAAAAAGGGTTAGGGTAACAACCCTGAAAATTATCGCCTAATTGCAATTTGTTCTGCACTTTCTAAAGTGATTAACATTATGATTAATTTTCATCTTATAAGGTACCTGTATCCCAATAGCTTCCTTAGCGGCCGATAGTACGGCTTCCGTAGGGGGCGCTCTACGGGTGACGCACCGTAGAGTCATTGCAGAGCTCTGAAATTTTGCACAGGTTATTTTTGAGACTAACCCAGTTAAAAAAAAATTAACAAAATTCGCCCACTATGACGACCACCTCCTATTGAAATGCAATAAAAAAGAACAATTTTTTTATTTCATTCTATCAATAATTTTTTAAATGATGATCATGGTATTCTAATTTTTTCAATTTCACTTTCATTCTAAATGAATTAATGTAAGGATCTGATGATATTTGCAAATAGTGCATTACATTTTCATTCGTAGAAATACGTGAGTTTTTACGAGAATGGAATAGCCTACAGTTTCTATAGTCCTTATTCATTGCTTCTTGCGCTTCTTCGGATAACATTCCTGTAGCAAAAAAAAAAAAAAATTAAAATTAAATAAAATTTTAAAAAATACTTTCAAAAATAATAATTGCAAACAAACCAATTGGCAATATATAGCCTCAGATACCATTTTGCTGCCGTGAATGAGAACTTTATGGACACTGATAGGCATGTAATACCAGCCATAAAGCTCTACATACAATTTTGCAGTGTCCATGCAATACGTATGGAATTTACCAACATCTATATTTCTACTAGTATTTATAGTATTTAATATAATTTTAAATCGGTAAATTTACACCAGTTAAGTCAGCGGTTATTTCTGGATTTTCAAAAATCTTCAAGAGACATTACCATCATTGGTTGTTCCTTCCCATGCCTTGTTTCACCACATCGACTTTTTAACCCAGAATTAATTTGAAATTTTTTTTATTTCTGTTTTAACAGTTTCTTTCTGTTCTTTTGTATTTGTCCTCCACGCTTTAAAACTTTTATGATAACTGATATGTAATATACATACCCTGAATTTTATTCGAGCATGTAGCAGCGAAATTCCAATTTTCAATGCTGCAGCTGAATTTGTTCTCAAGATAACTGCTTTCAAATTATTCATTTCAGCAAATTTTGCTCCACATATGAAACAAACCGCCATCGAGCAATTTTTACCGACTGTTGTTGCCACTTTTCCGCCAATCATCGTCATAGTTATACCATGAGATATCGCAAACTTCTTGTTGAACATTTCGAATTCTGTCGTTTTTAAATTTTGAATTTCTTTATTTATACGGTTCACCTAATCTGCTGTTTCTTTCACAAATTCGAATTTCTTAGCCCTACAAAGCCTTGTTGAAGATGGTTCTGAATTTGTCCAACACAAATAAGAATCATTGTAAAGATAAGTTAACTTCAACGGAACAAGAGATGTTAATAACCTATTTTTATCAGAAACATTTTCATCGGTGATCGGATATCAAATATGTTATGAAATGCTAATCTCTTGTCAAAAAAGATCATTACAAGAACACCCAAAATCAATGTCCTTCAAAAAAATTATCAATCCAATGAATAATGTAAATAAAATAATAATAAACAATAAGTGAATAGTTGTAAACAATTAAAAAAACTAAAAGTAAAAAGTTGTAACCATGCTATTGCATGCTAACATACGTATAGCGACAGAATGTGCCCGTTGTGTGTTTTTGTAGTTTTTTGCATATTTAAAGTACTTTTGCTTTCAAATGAAAGCTGAGACTTCAATCTTTCATTTGATATAAGTCTGCATCTAGGGCGAGGGGCTGCTCTATATTTCCTAGTCCATTGAAAATGCAAAATGTTCAATTAGTACACCACAATTCTGTTGTTAAGAAATTTTGTTTTTGTGTTTTTTTTTTTTTTTAATTTATTTTTTCATCTACTCATTCTACAAGAACTAAATTAATTAAAAAAATACTTTAAAGTTATATTTATTATGTATTTTTTTTATTAATAAGCTGTTGAATATTACATATTGAACTAACATATTTCAAGCCCGTTGGCATACCTCAAATTTAACTTGCTCTAGACCAAAAAGTAATAAAGTTATGAGGCTGAAAAAGGGAATTATTACTCAAATATCTGTTAATATACTGTGAAAATTTCGTCCAAATTGGACGACATGCCAAAAACCATTTTTTGCCGCAGTTACTATAAGACTGTCTTACTGTGTGATGTGCTGGCTTTCCTGGTGGCATAATGGTGCAACTCCATACACCATTTCAGTAATATTCAGGTGGAGGTTTTAGATATTTTCAAAGCGTTCGATAGAGTGTGGCATGATATACTTCTGTCAAAACTACTTGCTCCTTTTGGTGTCGGTGATAATTTCTCCAGATTTCTATCGAATTTTCTCAGGAATCGCACAGACGAATTAAAGATTAATTAAGCGATATCATTAGCCTTCGTTCTTTCTCCTACTCTATTTCTTATTTTTCTAAATGACCTTCTGTGTATAACTTTCAACCTATATACTCTTTTACACCATCAACAGCACAATTTGCCATTCGAATTCATTTGGTAATAGACCGAACCAATTGAAGGTGAGTTCCAAAAGGCGGAACATGTATAATATGCTCAAACACGATCTCGCAATGGGGTCGTGCCAATAGAGTTGATTTTAATGCCCGTAAGATGCAATGTTGCCTGCTTACGCAAAAGTCTGTTAGCTTATATTTGATTTGACAGATAATTAGTTTTATCCTTCCGCTCAAAGAATATGGTTGTATATACGCTTGAACAATGCTTGGAAATATTGCGACATTGCTTTGATAATCATGGTAATGCTGCAGAATGTGTGAAAAAATTGCGTAGGGATTTTGGAAGAAGAGAAGCACCGTCAGCTCCGCATGTTCGTTATCTCATGAAAAAAGTGAAAGAAACTGGCATCCTCATCTATAAACCAAAGCGTGAAAACCCAAAAACAGTGCGTACACCCGAGAATACTGCTGCTGTGTCAGAAAGTGTTAGTGAAGCGCCATCAACATTAATTCACCATCGTTCTCAACAACTGAACATTTCAGAGACACTATTGAGACAAATTTGCCTAAAGACCTTGGATTGATGCCATACAAAGTCCAATTGGTTCAGGAGTTGAAGCCAAATGACCATCCAATGTGTTTCCGCTTCGCTAAGTGGGCTTGCAATCGACTTACAGAAGATGCCGATTTTGCACAAAAAAAATCATCTTTTCAGATGAAAGTCATTTTGATATTGGCGGGCATGCAAACAAGCAAAATTGTCTCATTTGGGGCACAGAAAACCCGCACGTATACATTGAAAAGCCGACGCACCCAAAACGCGTCACTGTTTGCTGCGGATTTTGGTCCAGTGGCATAATTGGGCCATTTTTTTTTTTTAAATGAGCGAGGAGTGGTCGTTACAGTCAATGGCGAACATTATCGGGCCATGTTGAACGAAGTTTTGTTCACAAAAATTGAAGAGGAGGATATTGGCAACATTTGGTTTCAACAGGACGGCGCTACGTGCCACACAGTCGAAGTTACACACAATGTTTTGTGCGCTATTTTTGAAGATCGCATTATCAGCTGCAGAGCGGATGTAGTTTGGCCACTTTGGTGCTGCGATTTGACACCGTTTGACTATTATTTGTGGGGTGCCGTCAAAGATAAGTGTTACGCCGACAAGTCAGAGACAATTGACACTGTAAAGGGCAATATTCGTGAAGCCATTGGCGAAATACAGCTGCACACAATCGATAATGTGCTTAAAAATTGGACCGATGGTGTAGGCTACTGCAAGGTCAGCCTAGGCAGCCATTTGAATGAATTTATTTATCATTATTCACTGGATTGTACTTTCAAATAAAAAAAGAAAATATTCTATAGTTTTATTTATAGCATTTAAAACAAAAAAAAAGTTGTTTGGCGGACCCTTTAGCAGATTATATACTTGAAGTGGTAATGTTATAACGTGTAATTATTGTATTATTCTATTTTTTTAGTACTTGTAATAATTTTGAATAACACATAAATCTAAATATACTTAACATGTGCTTAAGAACAACATTTTTTAACTACAAAATTTTTGTAGTTAAGAAGTTTAAGCAGCTGTAGGTAAATATCAAAAATTTATTTATAATATATTTTCTATTTCTATGAATATGCAAAATAACCTATGCTATTTAGAAATAATTTTGGCGATGTGGTCTATGAAGTAATAATCATTCTCTTTATATAACAAAAAATTTTATTGAAAATCATAAAGCAAACGAAAGAAGAATAAAGGAAACACAGGAGTTGCAAAAAGAAACTTTGGACTGTTAGTAGCATATGTTATGTATATCGGAACAAAATAAAAGACCTAAATTCAAAATAACTTATTATTTTTGATGTTTAACTTCATTCATTCGTTGAATTAAAAACAAAAAATCGCTATTGCACCAGTTCTAGCGCAGAAAACCTGTTTCAACTTTTTAATTTTTGTTTTTGTGTAGGTTTCAAACCTTGTTATAATCAGTTTTTTTTATTATAAAATTTTTTGCAAAAACAAATAAAACAAATTAATAAATAAAACTGTATTTTTAATTATAATACAGAAATAAAAAATACATTTTAAAAATACTAAGCAGTTGAATTAATTTACGTCATTTGACGCTTTTAGACAAAATTTTTTTTTGTTAAGTTTTATACTTTGCACAATAAATAAAATTTAAATAATAGCGTTATAGGTACAACAGTACAAAGTCAAACAAACCATGTGTGAAGAGTCTTGCACTGGCACAACACAGAACTAGACGACCTCTGAATTGAAACTTGAATTACATTTAAAAATTTATATATAAATAAATAATAAAAATATTAAATTAAACAACAAACTAATAAATTAAACATTTTTTATATTTATCATCGAAAACGAATATAAAAGAGTTGACTAACAAATTAATGCTAAAAAAAGAACTCATAGAAATGTTATAACGGTTGAGCTTAGAAAAGGCATTGGCCTCAAAAAATACACTTCTTTTCTAAAAGCTTTAGCTCTGTTGACCACAATGTAAAGTAGGAGTATAGAAATTAATAATAGAATATTAAGTTGGACAAATATCCTCCTCTAGTCCGTCAAAATACGCACACTCTTTTTACAAAATTTTGAAGCTCATTTGGCGATAAAGCTTGACATATTTCTTCAGTGCATTGTAGAGTTTTTTCTTTTAGAGCGTCAGTTGCTTATGGATTTATTTTTCCCGTATACCTGAAAATTTTTTTTTTTAATAAAGAGAAGTAGCTCTTCAGGCAACAATGCCATTTAGCCAAGAACCGTGCTACATTCTTTAGGAAAGGGATAGAGAAAAGATGAAACAGGTGGTGAAAGAAGAAGGATAGTCGGAAATTAACTGCCATATAAAGACAGCACAGTGACCAGTGACCAGTGACCATGCTTTCATCGCTGAGCAGCCTCACCGACAGTAAATTTTTATTTTTATAGTGAAAAAAAAACCAAGGGAAAAGAACGCCCCTACTGAGAAGCTAGTACACTTCCTACTAGCCTACGGGGGCACTTTACAAAACTATAAATTTATAAAACCGCAAATTTATGAATCGTAAAAACCTGGTATTTCAAATGGGTAAAGAAAATATCACAAGAACAAAATGGCCAATTTATATCGCCAAATCGTGTAATTACACGATCGGGAAATTTCTCGCGCAATAACTGATTTTTCCTACTGGCCTGTGTGGCTCCATCTCGCTGAAACCAAAGGTCACTGATGCCAACAAAACGTAACTATGGTCTGTGGTAACTAATTGTTTTTCACGGTGTGGCAGCGATTTGTATTTACGGTGACGACGTTTTCTGGCCGACAGGCCGATAACGCCGCCTGATTATAAACCATACCATACGGATACTTTCTTTGCGCGTAATTGCTTTTCGAAAACAGTTTGTGGATCTTATAAGTCCCAAATGCTGCTGTTTTGTTTGTTTGCATAACCGCCTAATTAGAAATTAGCCTCGTCGATTTTATTGAAAAAATGCATTGTTTTCATTGTTTTTCAAACAACTAGTATAAAGAGAACACTGAAGATGGCAAATAGCCGAAACCGGTTTGTTCACAAACCAAATTTGACGAGGTTCGACGTAAAACCGTGCCCAAATAAAAATAGTTTATAAACGTTCGGTGCAAAAAATTTTCGGTCAGCTTTAATTCTTGAATGAGCCGAACTTTACAAGCGTAAAGATGAATATATATCCGAAAAATATTGCGCAAAGTGTATCGAGTGAGTGAGCCTAATTGCTGCGAACGTCGACGACTTGGTGTTCCAGGCTCATTCTCAACACTTTGCTGTACAGCGGCTACGCTAGCTTCAAAACGAGCAAATTTTTTTTTGGTCTACTACCAGCAACAATGACGAGAGCCTA
The DNA here is from genome assembly GCA_030448955.1 of Trichopoda pennipes. Lineage (NCBI taxonomy): Eukaryota > Metazoa > Arthropoda > Insecta > Diptera > Tachinidae > Trichopoda > Trichopoda pennipes. Next base: position 2,935,078 of record JASKUP010000010.1, on the reverse strand, counting down.
GAATTTATCGATTTAATTACTGGCAACGGTCGCAGAAGGAGCCTGACTACCAGAGTAAGCTGCTTAATCTTTACGAAGTGATATGGTGAAATTTTTATCATTTTGATAGTAAATTTTTACAATTCAAAATTCTTGCCTCAAAAAATGTAAAAGGATGACATCTCAATTCTTGACATTTAATCATTTGAAATACAGTTCACTTTCTAACCTTAAATTTAACCACCAAGTGTAAGATCAAGTATCAAGAATTGATAATTTGTTAACGTAGAATATAGTGTAAAGAAAATATTGTTACGGATGCGTCTTGCTTAAGTTTGAAAAGAAAGTAATTAAGTAATAAAGTAAACAACTGGGTATGCTGTTTACTTACTTTCTAATAACAAACTGCGTGGAAATTTTATCCACTCAAAACAATAACAAATGTGTATATCGTTTGCTAACTGGGTAGTTTTCTAAGAAAACTTATATACACAAGACAACATCAATAACTATCTTAAATAAATTCCAGGGAGACATTTTATCAGCATAAAAACAAAAACAAAAATACACACAGACCTATACATTGAATGAATAACATAACATTAGGTGCCCCTGTAGGCTAGTAGGTAGTGTACTAGCTTGTCAGTATGGGGGTTGTGGGTTCGATTCCCAACGAAGACTTTGTTTTTTTTTCACTACAAAAATAAAAATTGACTGTCGGTGGGGCTGCTCAGCGATGAAGGCATAGTTAATGGTCGCTGTGCAGTTAATTTCCAACTATCCTTCTACTTTTACCAGCTGTTTCATCTCTTTCGTATCCCTTTTCTAAAGAATGTAACACGGTACTTGACTAAATAGTCATTGTTGCCTGAAGTGCTACTTATCTTTATAAAAAGAAAGGTGCTACAAAGGGAGAAGAAGATTCTTAATTATTCTAGACCTCTAGGGGGCAAATATAAAAGGCAGCGTCTGAGTGGATAGTTAGTTAGTTGGTTGAAAAATAAATCTCGTGAAGTAAAGGCGTGTTCTGTAGTGTGAACTTTGTGCATAGTTAAAGTGAATAAACTTGTAATTAAATTAAAAAATCGAAAATCTGGTGTTATTTATTTTGCAATAAAAAAGTCACAACAAAACGTTTATAAAAATATTTAACATCACAATAATAATAATAATTATTAATTTAATTATTATATTTAGACATATGATACACAGGCTTGGGATAATTCCACTTACTCCAGATAAGTACAGGAGGGAACTCGACACAATCTACGCCATAGCTATGAATAACGGCTACAAAACCACTACCATCGATAAACTACTTAGACAATACAACACTAAGAACAGAAATAGAGACGACAATGAGACAGCAAGATACAACTCGACGGCACACCTTTACTTACACAGGACCAGAAATATACAGACTAAATAACCCTTTTCACAAAGAAGGAATACTCACAGCATTAAAAAGTGGAAACACCCTCAAACGAACCTATATAGGGCAAACTGGACGAACACTAAAAACAAGGTTTACAGAACATATACGCTCATACAAACGGAAAAGAGAAGATTCAAACTTTGCATTACACCTTGACACTCACGGATACACACCAAGGGAAATAGATGAATGTATGACATTATTACATCCTAGCAAAAAAGGACGAAGACTAGACATTCTTGAAAATATGGAAATCTACAAGCCAAAAACATTCAACAACGACATTATAAACGAACAGGTAAACACGACCTCAGACACAATTTTCACACCATTGAAACTACTCATGCAAACGGGCAAACGAAAAACACCCTCAGACGGACAGACGTAATAATAGTAAAAGACGGAGGTATCGATAAATTCACTTTGCATACAAATGCCAGGTGGCTGGTATTCTGCTTACCTGAGTATATACGAACCTGATAACAGAACTGCCTGAACGCCAACACTGACTCACCAGTATAAACTGAACCGCGGCTTGAGAATGATGCATTCGCATCGGAAGCGCTCGCCACCGAATACAAACCAGCCAGTTAGGACGGAAAATGGCAATATTAATAATTTATTCGTTCGTAAGTTTTTCTTCTTAAATCCTTATAAACCTAATGCAACAGTCATCTAACATTTGAAAATTGTTCTTTGAGGTTCTCTGTATGTTGTCATTTTTCTCTGTATAAAATAAATTTGCCTACATTCTCAGCGATAAATAAGACAAACTAATAATCAAGGACGTAATTACGATGATCCAAACAAGCTATGGCATTTCTTAGAACATAATCTACTATTTTTAATCGAAAATGTCATTCACTAATAAATACTCTGATTACAATGCGAGCAAATTAATCCGTAAAATTTACGTTTTTAAGCTGGGACTTATCATTTTAGGATTTTAATTATAATTTAAGTTTTGTTTTTTTTTTTTAATTTAAAGTGTATTGGTTATTATATATTGATTATTAGATAGCAAAAATAGTAAGAATGATAACGTGTTTAGCGTAAGAATGTTTCTTAGTAAAATTTTCAACAGAATTTGCGTCAGTTTGCTCTAATAAATAGACCAAAAACAAAAACCCCAGCCAAAAAAAATTCAAATTTATTTTATTAATAATCGTTATGTGTGTTCTAATGAATAAAAAATCAAATGTAAATTAATTAAAAAAGATTTTTACTTAATGTTATGTATTATCATAATATTGTTTTTCGCAGTAGATTGTTTTAGACATAAATTGGATACATAATTTTTACCTTTACTTGAATTATATTCAAATTAAAATGCAAGTTATACAAGTAGTTTAGTTTAAAAAAGTTCTAAGTTTTATGAATTCCCATTCCATTCAACGCTTGCAGTTATTTAAACAAGTTTTTGTTTGTAATTTGATTTGTTAAAACTTCCCACCATTTTTCTTTTCAATTTCAATATTTATGTTTTTATGTAAACATTTTTTAAAGCTGGTGGCTGTTTGGTTTCTATTGTTGGTTTTAGACATGAATTATATTTTTATTTATACACTTATTAAATGTTTGTATTCTTGGAATTAGTTGTAAAATAATACCAGTACATAAAATAACACAGTGCAATATTGTAATTAACTTCAAGCCAACATTTAATTAAAAATGTTGTTAATGTGGTATTAACCTGCTTTAAGAACTTTAGTGCTAAAGTCGTGAGAATTGTTGTTTCTAGCTTTAGCAGAAAAATTTAAATATGTATAAAAAATTAAAAAAAAATAAGTTAATGAACATATAACACAATATTATTTTTATTGTTGTTGTTTTTTTTTAAATAGCCCGTCAAGTTTTGTAATCCAATACAACTTTTGTAATAAACTACTCGTAGCATTGAGCCTTTAATCGACGATAACAAGAAGTATATTTTATATACTAATACACACACACACAGTTACAGCTTACACACATACAGTGGATACAAATGAATTGCCCCATCTAAGCTTAAAAAACTTTCGATTATTTTGAGTGGGTTAGCTAATATCAAAAATAAGTTGCTAATTTAGTTAGAAATAATAAGGTGATGACTAGCAAAAGATTTTTTGAAATTAAAAAATTATAAATTTATTAATGCGCTAAAAGTTATAAATTATAAATTTTCTTTTCACCACAAATAAGCATTGAATGAAATTTAAGTCATTTCAAACGAATTTATCAGAAATGAATTTAAAAAAATCTTTTCAATTCAAATGAGTCGATTTCCAATTTAAATTAATTTATAAAAGTGAATGGCAATTTTTTTTTAATTCGCTTAAATTGAATTCACTCAAATCATAAAAATCAAAAAATAAAATATGTAATTCATTCTACAAATTCATTTCAATTGGAAGCGTAATGCAATTCATTTGAATTCGAAATGAATTGCAATTCATTGTTGCCAAATTCATTTGCATTTTCTTAAATTTCATTGATTTTATTTTCTGTGTGAAATTAATTAATTCTAAATTTGGAAGGTGCCCTTGTAGGCTAGTAGGTAGTGTACTAACTTGTCAGTATGGGGGTTGTGGGTTCGATTCCCAACGAAAACCTTGGTTTTTTTTTCACTACAAAAATAAAAATTGACTGTCGGTGGGGCTGCTCAGCGATGAAGGCATAGTCATTGGTCGCTGTGCTGTCTTATATACGACAGTTAATTTCCGACTATCTTTCTACTTTCACCAATTGTTTCATCTCTTCGCTATCCCTTTCCTAAAGAATATAGCACGGTACTTGATTAAATAGGCATTGTTGCCTGAAGTGCTATTTCTCTTTAAAAAAAAAAACCAAAAAAAACACATTTACGAATATTTTGCTTGAGTTGCTTAAGCACTTCTGCTGGTTTGTTTGTATAAACCTTGCTTTTCAGCTCTATTCTCTATCCCTTTCCTAAAGAATGTAGCACGGTACTTGACTTAATAGGCATTGTTGCCTTTAGAAAAAAAATCATTACATGAATGATTCACGAATTAATTAAAATTAATTAAAAAATTCATTTACAATTATGATAAGCGGAAAAGAAATGTCCTTATTTATTTATACAGTCAGAATCAAAATTTAATATACAGCTGCACTGAAGCATTAGTATTAGCAAATCGAATGCACATTTTGGTATATTTGCAAATAATTCTTATTTGCCGGAAAGCAGTCAACCACCGCCAGAGCTCGAAAGAGTATCCGTTACTATGCCAAAGATATTTTTTCGACCTCGAGCGGTTAAAAAGGTTTTAGCTGATCTCAACATCAACAAGTCCCCTGGGCCGGATGGGATACCAGCGCTGGTCTTGAAACAGTGCTCTTCGACGCTAGCGCGTCCGTTAGCAGCCCTTTACAGCACATTGTACCAAGTCGGGCAATTTCCGAAGTGCTGGAAGGTTGCCAATGTAACGCCGATCCCCAAAAAGGGGGAGGCTACCAACCCTGAAAATTACCGCCCAATTGCAATTTGTTCTGCACTTTCTAAAGTGTTTGAAGGTATGGTCAATTTCCATCTTGTGAGGTACTTAGAGTCCAACAACTTACTTAGCGATCGACAGTATGGTTTCCGTAAGGGGAGCTCTACGGGCGACTTGCTGGCCTTTCTGTCTGAGCAATGGTGTAATTCTATTCATCACTTCGGAGAAAGTAAGGTGGTGGCTCTAGATATTTCCAAAGCATTCGATAGAGTGTGGCATAACGCGCTTCTATCAAAACTTGCCGCTTTTGGTGGCGGTGATAATTTCTCTAGATTTATATCTAGTTTCCTCAGAAATCGCTCTATACGAGTTGTTATAGATGGGATTTCATCAGACGAGTTCATGATTAATTCAGGGGTACCGCAAGGCTCCGTTCTTTCTCCTACTCTATTTCTTATTTTTCTAAATGGCCTTCTTTGTCGAACTTTCAACCCTATATATTCATTTGCCGATGACAGCGCCATTTTCACTCATATTCCTTTCGTAAGAGACCAGGCCATTTGGAGGTTAGTTCCAAAAGGCAGAACATGAATGATACCCTTAATCACGATCTCGCGTCAATCTTGGAATGGGGTCGCGTGAATAGAGTAGATTTTAATGCTCGTTAGACGCAATGTTGCATGCTAACGCATAGATCTGAGTTCGGGTGTGGTGCTACATCTGTTACTATGGGTGATATAGATATTACGGAGTCGGAAGCTCTTGATGTTCTTGGCATGAAAATTCAGTGCGATGTTCGATGGACTAAACACATTTTTCAGGTTTCTAAAGAAGCTTTCAAGTGCCTTGGTTTTCTAAAACGGTGTAAAAGATACTTCACTCATCCGATCTCCGTACTATCTATACCACCTATATCCGTCCGAAAATGGAATACAACTCTCATGTATGGGCCGGCGCTCCAAAGTCTATTTTGGAGTTACTCGAACGCGTACAGGAGAGGGCCAAGAGGCTCATTGGGGACGGCAGGGTATCCAACTCTATTGATTCTCTAGAGCATCGACGCAATGTGGGGTGTATTTCACTGTTCTATCGTTATTACAATGGAAAGTGCTCTAATGAAATTAGGGAACTTGTTCCCGATACTTACACGTTTTCGCGTTTAACATGATTTTCGTTGAGAGCACATCCGTTTGTGGTTGATTGGCCAGTGAATCGCACTACGCATTACAGGGAAAATTCGTTTTTTAGCAGAACAGTCCGTATGTGGAATAAAATCCCTCCGGAGATCTTTCCTGTCACTTTCAATCTGGGAAAATTCAAACTGAATGTTCACAGACACTACTCCCTCTTTCCTCCTTCCCGTAACCTAATTTCCTAGTTCTGGCACAATGCTTTGCATATGTAGGGGTCATCCCCTGAGTGCTGGTCCGAAAAAAAATGCACATTTTAAAATAGTAATAAATTAAGTTTAAAATATATTCCCATTTTATTTAAAGAAAAATTTTAATTTAATTTTAAGTAATTTACTTTGCATAAAAATGCCAGGTGAGTGGCATTCTCCTTACCTGAATAGATACGAACCTAGCAACAGAACTGCCTGAACGCCAACAGTGACTCACTAGTACAAACCACAACGCGGCTTGAGAATGATTTATTCGCTTCGAAAGCGGTCGCCTTCGATTACAAAATAACTTGTTTGTCTCAGAATAAATGAACTGGTCCATTCCGCCTTCGATAACCTGCATAACATTTAAATTTTGAATTGAGGCGCGTTTTATGTCTTCATCTAAAGCATCACGGTTCAATGCCTCCACCATCAGAGTTTTTGGCTCAACAGAAACACTGTTATCAAAAAATGCTTAAGCCACACGTTAAGGACTCCAGATATATCAGCAGCATTTGTATAATATATTGCAAATATTAATTATATAGTTGCATATAATATATGTAAGGGCATATAGGACATTTAGATTTGCGTGGCAGCGATATTTTCAGTTGAACAACCCAGTTGATTACACATTGGTGTTCACATATTTTGTATCGAGTTTATCGACTCAGATTTAACGACCAAATTCTAAATAGCGGTCTCAGCTACCGGACCATTTCAACACGTCAATGGTGAATAAAGAAAGCTGACAATGTCAAACATTGCCGATGACCAACAATTTATCGAGCGTTTACCTAAATATGCAGTCAACATGTGATTTTTTGTGACTATTCCGCTTTAAATTTCTTGTAAACCAAAATTTTATCCGACTTGAAGTTTTTCAATGGATCGGTGTCATGACGGTACTGATGGATGGACAAAGTGACCACTACACTTTTGCGACTCTGCCATATAAGAAAAAGTAAGTAAAATAACATAGAACAATTAACAAAGGGACCAGCCATACTACGTTGCATCAATATTTTTGGCCGTGGGCCTTAATCAGTTGGTGGTCAAACCGCTGTGAGTGAAAAGGAGCGCCACTCACACCCTAGGATGCTGAAGACTAATTCTAGCAACAGGTCCTTCCTAGTTGCAATTTCAGCGGTTCCAGAGCAGGGCTGTAAACCACTACTCCTTGCTGAAGAGCTGGAGACTATCCAACTCCTGTCCATAACACATGACTAGCATGCTCACTGGATCTGGATTATTCACCAGTGGGTGTTACTAAAGGCGAGATGATCCTGGCCACCATAAAACAATACCTGTATGAGGTCGGAAAACCACAATCACCACGATACTCCCAAAAGGACCAACCTCAATAATCAGCCAGAGCACAGCTAAATGCCTAAATAGACAAATAGCGGAACTCTGGGGCTCACTGATTACCGTGGAAATAACGTGGAGCTTCCAGTTGTACCCCTGCTGACTTCAGGGGACTGGGCTCCCTTATACTCCCAGCAGCACCCCCCGGGGGTACATTTATGGTCTTTATAGTACGTAACAGCTATCTAGACCTGTGCAACTAGGGGAAAAAGGGAGCCCAGTCCCCTGAAGACAGGCAGGGAGTCAACTGGAAGCTCCACTTTACTTCCACGGGGATCAGTGAGCCGCAGAGTTCATTATTTGTCTCTTTAGATATTTAACAGTGCTCTGGATGATCATTGAGATTGGCCCCTATATGGGAGTAACGTGGTGGTTGTGGTTTCGCGGCCCCATAACAGTATAATGGTTATTATGGTGGCCAGGATCATCTCACTGATAATGACACGCAAAGTGAATGATCCAGTCCAGTGAGCATGCTACACATGTGTTCTGGACAGGAGTTGGAAAGTCTCCAACTCTTTAGCAAGGTGTGATGGTTTGCAGCCCTGCCCTGGAATCATTAAAGTTGCAACTAGGTGGTTCTGTTGCTTAGAATTATGTCTTCGGCTTCCTAGGACGCATGTATGACGTTCCAAATTATACAATTGTGGTTTGTCCACCACCTGATTAAGGCTACATAACCAGGTGCGGATGTAAAACGAATTACACTATACTCCCAGCAGCACGGGTCTAGATAGTCAAGTATTCTATAAAGACCGATAAATGTGTGTCCCGGGGGAGGGGGGAGGGGGGGAGGCAAGTTGTATATTTAAAAAAAAAAACAAAAGTTGTCAGCATAAACTTCCATATCGATGTGCATATAATTTCATGATGACCCGTTCGCCTTGGTTATTTTCGCCGGTCAGAGTAATCCGTAAAATTTTTAAGTCATATTTTGCGGGCGAAATACATTGATTAAATGAAAAATAATTTATATCATCTCATAAAAATTTAATACCTGTCCTGTAAGTTAGTCAACTTAAAATATTTTCTCACACTCACACTTGCTGCATTTAATTTATAAAGCAAACATGTCCTTTTTGCAATGTTTTGTTGGTAAAATAACTCGCACTAAATAACTTAAAAATACGTGTTTCCCCTGATTTATAAGGATCAACTAAAATATGTAATAATAATGTAATCTCTCCTTGTCAGTTCTTAAAGTTTTACTGTTTTCCTCTTCCGGCCATACAAACTATATGAAAATGATTTTGGGTGTTTGTTCGGACTTATGTGTGCTTGACTAACGATGGTAGTTTGAAATTAGTTTTTTGCATAAATTTAAAATTCGATTTGTTTTGGCCAGGCCCATATCAGAGGATTAAAAGAAACAACCTTGTTTTGTTTATCCATATTATATTCCACTCCCAAAAGTGGACACATTAAATTGCTTGTGTGCTCATTAGAAAATATCGCTGTCCCCTTGTTTGCGTTATTTGTTTGTACTTGTATTTTTATTTGGCAGCCATTTTAAAATTATAAGTTAATTTTCATATAAAATTTCTTTCTTACTTGAATCATAATTAATCGTTAAATAAGTTACTAATAGCAGCATTATCCTTTAGTTCAGAACTAGCTTATTTCATAACTGAAGAAAATTCAATTGATCTTCTTTTCGAATTTACGTTTCAAATTTAATTTCATTCTGTATGGATAATTGTTGTACAATAAAAAGATAAGTTTGTTGTATTGAACGCGGCAGATGGAATAGTTTCCGTAATTAATATTTAACGAAATTTTTTTCTTTGTTATCTTAAAGATCTTGTTCTTTTTATATTTGACTTTAGTTAACTGGGTTTTTTTCTTTCATTTTTTTTTAATTTTAATATTACAATATTTTGTATTGATAAAATTAAACTGGTTTTTATAACTTGCTATATTTGTGGATATTGGACAAGCCAATTAAAAACTGGCATTACTGGTTGGGCCTAAAAATTCATTTTCGTAGTTTTGGTGAGATTCATTTCTGTCAATTCTCATTTTTGCTAAATTTAATTAAAAAAAGTACGGAAGCAGAGATATAGTTTTAATAACAACATTAATTTCCAGAGCAATTTAATATGCAATTAACATGACTTCCTAAATTGATATTCTTTTTTATACGGAAATCACACAAAATTTATTTTATTGAATTTTTAGTGTGCTATTGTGACCCCAAGTTATATTTAATGACAGTCACTGATATTATTGATAGTTGTCATTGTTGGCTCTTTAATGTGCGGCAAACAGAGGCGGACATTTATCTAATATTGTATTCCGTACATAATTGCCGACATTAAATAAAACATTAATCAATATATTTAAAATTTATATTTCAGTTGAAAGTCTCCAACTCAAATGAATTGAATTTATGATAAATTGCCCTAAAACATTAAAGAATGATCACTGACCTTCCGGCGTAAAATTTTATTTTGAAACAAAACGTACCGCAAGAGTGGGACATTTTATTGTCGCAGTTTAGTCTTTCTGTTATTAATATCCATTGCGAGGAATGAACTTATACCTTTGCATAGGCTCTGGCGAATAAACTTCCCTTTTAATCCTTATTTAAAATAGATGAAATTCTAAAAAAAAGGTCAATATCGTCTTTGCAATATGTATATTTAATTAAAAAAAGCTTGTTTCTTTATTCTCTAACTTAAGGAAGCAATTTCTTATATAAAAATATTGTTACGTTTATACCTTTTACAAACGTTTTGTTGTGAGTTCTTTATTGCAAAATAAATAGTACCAGTTTTTTGAATTTTTAAATTAATAACAATTTTATTTACTTTAACTACACAAAGTTGACACTACAGAACAATTTACTTAAGATGGACTTCTTTACTTTACCAGATTTAATTTTACACTGACTGACTATCCACTCAGACGATACCCTTTTATATTTGTCCATTAAAAGTTTGAGAAAATTTAGTAATCTTCTAGTCCCTTTCTATTACATTTTGTTGTTGTATGTTGTTTGTGCAATGTATAGGCGCCAGTATGTCTGTGTGTGTTTTTATTTCTGTTTTTATACTGATAAAGTTTCTCCTTGGAATTTATTTTAAGATATTTGCTGTTGTCTTTTGTTGAAAAAGTTTCTTAGAAAACTACGCAGATGATAAACAGCATGCATGTTTATTGTTGTCTTGCGCGTATAAAATTTCTACGCAGTTACTACACAGAAATTTGTTTTTGCCTTGCATGCCCCGCAGTTAGTAAACAGCATAACAAATTGTTGTTGTTTGCGTTTATAAAATTTCTACGCAGTTTGTAACTAAAAATTTTGTTGTTGTACCATAAGTTTTCTTAGCAAGCCACGCAGTTCGTAAACAACATACCCAGTAGTTCGCTTTATTGCTTGATTATTTTATTTTAAAACCTAAGTAACACACATACGTAACAATATAATAGTCAACCTGTATTGCACAGGGTGGGCTGAAATTTATCATCAACTTTTTCTTTATTGTTCATGATTAACTCTAGCTAAAATACGTCGACTATGTGTAATATTTTCAGGTGGGAAATTTTTAACTTTAGTTACAGAACTGAGACACTGCATCTGGATTTTTTTTACAAAATTCCATTAAGAGAAAGTTGCTTATTGCTTTTTTAAAATTAGTTTTAGTAATTGTTGTTGTGTTTGTAAAACAAGCATAATGGTGACGTATTAACGCACCGAAAGAGTCAATAATGTAATGTTTAAAAACGCTTTAAGTTTGTTTGTTATCTCTTGAATATTATGCTTTATCTGATGACTAAGAAACAATGAAATTAAAAAAAAAACACAACAACAAAAATATATAAAATTAAATTGTCATAATATTGGCCGGTTGTGTATAAGCAATTAAATAAAAAGTTTAAGAAAAAAGTTAAAAATAAAAACAAAGTAAAGAAAATAAAATCAACTTTGCCTTAGTTTGTTTTCGACTTTCTACTGCTGCTGTATTGAAGAAATGAGGTCAATATTGTTGTTTGTGTTTTTTTTTTAATATATAAGAACAGAAGCAGCAAGAAAGTTTAAAAATCATTTAAAAAAGCAGTCAAGTTTTAAAGCCAACTTTAACTAAAGTTAAAATTTAGCTTTAACTTTTTATTTGTTAATTGTAAAAGTTTTATTTAGATTTTGAATAAATTTGCTTCATTTATTACATAAATAAAATAATTTTTATAATAAAACAAATAAATTTATACATAGAAAATATAATTGTTTTTAAAAAATTTAGCCAGAATTTACAACATCAACAAAAGCTTTTATATTTCTTTCTTTAGATCAAGGGATTTATGTTTTATTCACAACGATTGTTTATTATTAATTATGTGAGAATTTTTCATATTTAATTTTTTTTTAGTATTGTGAAATACTGATAACAATCTTACACAGAAATTAAGGTCATAAAATTAATTATGAGAATTTATATTAAAGATTGTGTGTGTGCTAAAGGCGCTTTTATACATCTAATTTGTTGAAAAAAATCGGTGGCAAAAAAATGATAATCACCTTCTGCTACTAGCAATTTTCAGCCACTTAACGAATTTTTTAAAGCGTTTTCAGAAAAAAGTTTTTTTAAAAATTGGAAAATTTAGTATTTCTTACAAGGCAGCAAATTACTTTTTGCTCTTACTGTTTCTATGGTAAAATCTTATTTTAATTCGATTTTCGATTTCCAGTTGATATTAGAGTCGTATTGGATTATGTGTAGCAAATTTCTAAAAGTAAATTTTTTTTATTTGAGTGTTTGTGAACAAAACCAAATTTGACGAAGGTCGACGGAAAACAGTGCGCAAATAAAAGTAATTTTAGCCCCGTCGGAAAATCTAAGCACATATCGGAAAATGCCTGTCAGGCCTACAATTTAGACACAATTGCACTGATAACAATTTACAAACGACGACAATAAAAAGTTATGAAAACAGAGGCAAATATTTGGTTCTACAAACAATGCCTCGCATCGAATGTTACACCAAAATATGCCAAAATACAGATTAGAATCACACCACAGTAAGCAGGAAGACAATAAAAAGAGCACAAAGAGACTTTGTGAAATTCGAAATCAGAAACCTTTACGCCAAAAAAGAAATTACGAACTCGGAAATACTAGACATTCATCTTAAACTAGCAGAACGACTCCCAACCGACGTACTCATGAACACATTAGATCAAATACGAGCAGAAAACGCGAAAACAACAAAACAAAAATACGTAACTTTAAACAGGAAACTCGAGACCCTAACACATTCAACAAACAACATAACGCGCAAAAACAACAATTTCCAACCTAGATTTTTGAGTCTAACAGAAGGTCACCATCAGCAGGCAAGAGGCTCAATTATTGGAAAAGGGATTAGAACACAACATCACAGAAAACAACAAGAAAAAGGAAATAGAATAAACCATTGTGGACACAGAAGTCGCAATAGCGATGATCCTAAACGAAGAACAGGAGCAAGCCAGAAACATCTGCAAACAAATAATAGAGAAGGAGGCCAAGTTTACAAAACACTTAAACGGAGAGCACAATACAATTAGGAAACTAAAACGTAAACTGGAAGCGAACAACATCTTAGTCACAAAAGCAGACAAGGGAAACACAACGGTGCTCATCGGCAAACATGACTACATCGAAAAGACAGAACAGTTAATAAAAGACTCTAAGTGCAAGAGAATTGGTAAAGATCCTACGGACGAATACTAAACGAAAATTAAGGAGATTATAAAAAAAGCAACAAGGATAATAAAACCAGACATATCGCACACATTAAAAATGATGAATCCATACGCACCATCTATGGTAGCATTACCAAAAATACACAAACCAAACACACCGATGAGACCCATAATTAATTACAAATCTGCACCAGGCTACAAACTTTCAAAATATATAAAAACAATACTAAAAGACACCTTGGACTTGGAATATAAGCATACAATAGCCAACACTACAGAACTGATTGATTAACTGGAGAACACAAAACTGGTCTCTTTTGATGTAAAAGACTTGTATCCATCAATTCCAGTAACGGATACATTAAACATTGTTCATATGACAATAAATAGCAAAACGGAAAACAAGGAACTGGCAATACAACTTACAGGCCCAATGAAAGCTACACTAGAACAGAATTACTTTAAATTCAACAATAATATGTATAGACAAACAACAGACCTAGGGATGGGAAATCCAACATCTGCCACCCTCATGGAAGTATTTATGCAGGACTTAGAAGAAGAATACGTAAAGGAACTAAAAACCAACTTCGGAGTAATATTCTATGCAAGATATGTCGACGACATCATATGTATACTAGAAGGAAATAACGATGAGCAAATTCTAGATTACTTGAATGGAAGACACAAGAACATAAAATTCACAATGGAAAAGGAAAAGGAGGGGAGAATTAATTATCTAGACCTAACGATCAAGAGGAACATAATCGCGAACAGAATCGAGTATGAAATATACAGGAAACCAACTGCAACGGACAGAATAATACACAACTCATCAAATCGTCCCCAGCAACACAAAAACGCAGCAATCAGGCAGCATAATAGCAAGACTCGAGAGAACACCACTAACATGGCAAATGTATATGAAGGAAATGAAAACAATATGCACCATCGCGGAAAACAACGGATACAAAAAGCGCCTTGTAGATAACATCAAGGAACAAATTAGAACGAACAAAGAACAGGAGAATGAAAGGAAAAAACGGGCTACATTAACATATATGGGGAAATCAACATACAAACTGGCAAAATTCATTAGAAAACACAACATCAATACCTCATTCAGAACAAGAAACAATCTAGGCAGAATACTTCAGAATAAAAAAACCGAGACAAATATACTAGACAAACAAGGAGTGTACAAATTAACTTGTACATGCCATTATAGCTATATCGGGCAAACAGGACGAAAAATGAAGACCAGATTTAGGGAACACATTAGAGACTATAAAAAGAAACTACGAGAACCAAAATCAACTCCAGAATCCAATTTTGCGAACCATATATTTAACAACAAATGTACATCAGGACATATAAAAACAACGGTAAAAATGTTCACAAACCAAATTTGACGAGGGTCGACGGAAAACCGTACCCAAATAAAAGTAATATTAGCCCCGTCGGAAAATCTAAGCATAAATCTTTCTAACTTACTCGTCAACCTAAGAGAGATATAATATAATTTGCTGTATATACATTCTGGATAGAATAAATAGAGCCACCTAAATTTCTGTTATAAATAGGACATTTGAAAGAGACATTTTCTTAAGACCAAAGTGTATTAACAGCTTAAAAGACAACCTGGTTCCAATTAGGGTTTGGAAAGCCCACTAAGAAACTCATGCAAAAACTTTGTACTAAACTCGTTAAGATCAGTATACAAACACGTTCCTTACAAAAAATGCAAAATGCATAAAGAAAAAATAAAAACTTCATAAAAACGAAAGTTTGACAAAAAATCCACCAATACACCGGCAAGAAATTGATATTGATTGAAACTGATTTTATCCTAATACAACTGCAATTAATTTACATAGAACGCTGTTAAAGCGCTACTATTGTCAAAATGGAATGGAACATTTTTAGTAGACTATATACAGTGCCTGCACGATATTTGCGACACACCATTATCGCGATGATACGATTATCTTGACGATTTAATTTTTAAAATTGTGACTTTTGTCTGTTTTCTTAAATTTGTTTACAATGTCTCTATAAGCAAAAGAACGGAAATCACTAAAAGTGGTTTTGTAAAATAAAGGAAACAAAAGCTCTACTATCAGCAGTGATTCCACGATCGAAAGCCAGTGCTTTATAGTTCAAAATTTAACAAATCATTTCAGGTTTCAATGCCAGTAAAGGATGATCGAAGAAATATAAACGCCGACATGGATTAAAATTTTTCAAAATTACGAGCGAGAAATTTGTTTGCGAAACCTCATCATATTGGTGCAGTTGTGAAAGAGTTTAAAGGTTGATTCCTCACCAAATCTACAATGCTTACGAATCCACTTTAAATTATAGGATCCTTTTACAATACACTCTTTCCATTTGTAATGGGAAGAAATAGGCTCCCGGCAGAAAAATATGTAAAGAGCGATTTGTGTGTGAAGTTAGCTCCGAAAGTTAGCTTCGTTTTGCCAACGCTGTTATAGTTAACATACCTCTTACTCATGAAATGTTAAGGTAACAGATTGGAATTATTTTAACATTTTGGTGCGAAAATGAAATAAATAATATAAAAAGCAAAAATATTTGTAAAAATTTTAACTTTATTTATTCATAACAAAAGATAAAAGTCAAAATCAAACAATTTAAGAAAACGAGAGTGAAAAATGCTTGCATATTTTTTTCTGTACAGTAATTGTACAGACACTTCAAAAATGCCCAAAAACGGATCAAAATTGGAAAATGCCTAAATGCATATTTTCACATTTTTCTGAATTCTATTACTAAAAACCTATACAAATTCCGAATATAACCTGTACAGTTCTGAAATCTCCAATGCCATGGCTTTCACCCCCTTTAGTCCGCTAAGTCGCACCTTTCCAATTTTGACCCATTTTTGGGCATTTTTGAAATGTCTGTACAATTACTGTACAGGAAAAAAATGCATGCATTTTTACTCTCTTTTTCTTAAATTGTTTTATTTTGGCTTTTATCTTTTGTTATGAATAAATAAAGTTAAAATTTTTACAAATATATTTGCTTTTTATATTATTTATTTCATTTTCGCCCAAAATGTTAAAATAATTCAACTCTGTTAACTTAACATCTCATGAGTAAGAGGTATGTAAACTATAACAGCGTTGGCATTTGCGTGACATTTGAAACTTTAAAGCAAAAGCGTAAATCAAGTGGTGTATGTCACAATAAACTTTGAAAACACTCATGAATTTTTTGTTTACGCTCACACACAAATACACAAACACAAATAATAAAAGCCAGGTGTTTGTCAAAGCGCGCAAAAAGATGAATGTTGGTTAACTTTTCGCTTTGCGCTGCGTCAAAAGTGCTTTATGTGGCAACTTTCATACATTTACGTACATTTTAACTCAAATGTCAAAGCGAAACTCCGACGCAACGCAAAGCAAAAGTTTTATCTGACACGGCCTTAACTTTCGGAGCTAACTTCACACACTTTAAAGAGCGAGTAAAATTTTCCATTGTTCAACAGAAATTGTTAAACTTCGAACGATTTTATTGGAAGTCAACATTTTTTAAAATTTGAATGATTATTTACGTCTAGGTTTATCTATCTATTCTTATATATTGTTAGACATTGGCAGTGGAATAAACCGTTTGAATCTACGGCAGGCCAGATTTCCTTTCCAATGGACTCTTGCCAATTCACAACATCTAAAGACGAACTAATTGCAAAACTGTTCACATACATTGCTCAAAATTATAGCGATTAACTTTGGGTAAGCGAAATAGCCATTTTGGCTGTAAAAAACAAATACGTTAATCAAATAAATTCAAAAATCCAAAGTTTAATTAATGGCGAACGGTACTCGTATATATCGATTGGTTCCATTACCGATCCCGAAAATATTGTTAACTACTCCGTAGAGTTCCTGAATTTATTACACTCGCCGGGAATGCCACCACACAACTTCCGGCTTAACGTTGGAGCGGTAATAGTCATGTTACATAACCTGAATTAGCTAATACTATGCGATGGTACTAGATTGGTTATTAAAACGCTGATGGCAAAAACTTAGCAGTAATAATTATAGGAAAGTTTATAGGTGAAGAGCTGTTTACTCCAAGGATACCTATCATACCAAGTGATTTACCATTTAAGTTTAAACGCCTCTAATTTCCCGTTCGCCTATCGCTAAAAGTGTGTGGGTTAAACCTGGAATCCCAATGTTTTTCCCCACGAGAAATTGTACGTTACATGCTCAAGCGTTGGGAAACAGTCAGCGCTCTTTATTATCTCTCCCAACAGAAAAACAAAAAATATTGTTTACTGTCAAGCTTTAAAATAAACTATATAAAGGGTAAGCCTTTTTTGTTTGTTTATTTTTTAATGAATTACCTTAAGAACTATTAAAACAATAAATTTAAAAAAAATTGTGTCGTTTCTTCTTTGTACTGAAAATTTTTTCCTAACTCCATATGCAATATTAATCATTAGCAAATAGTTTCCGAGCGAAGCCGGGTCGTATAGCTAGTATGATATAAATATACCAAGTGTAGCTATTATTTTGAGTGTATGTGTATATACCATTTGGACCGTAGTAGGAAGGCACTTGAACTTACGTAATAAACTAGTGGATAGAACAATATATTGATAATTTTATGTATTTGCAAAAATAATGTCATGTAAGACTTCAGGTGTTTAAATAAACACTAATAAGTACACTAAAAATACGTTAAAGAAAACAACGCAACCACTAAAAGTTCGCTGCGTAAACTGTTTAACATAAGTACACTTACATTTGAAAAAAAGAGAATAGTACTTTTTGTTAGTGTTTGTTAGTTAGCGGCCAAGAATTGTTGTATTCGATATTTTGCTTACGTACTCATACACAAGCGCTAAAAGAAGTTTTTGTGCATTTTGTATTTCTTCGGAAAAAACTGTTTGTGAACTGAACTCAAAAACTAGCCTACAGTACACTAACGTAACGTACTTTAGTTTTTTTTTTCAACACTGATTTATACACACAGATATAACTTTTCCTATACCCTACACTTACATATTGTCTATTTTACACAAAATTTTGGGAAGAGTTGAAATAATTTTACCGAATTTAAAAATATTTTTATTTTACGCAACGTAAAGAGCTGCTAGTTTTAAACATAAGACACTAAAAAGAGCAGCTGGTTTAGACATATCATCAGTCAGGTAGGGGACAGTAAACTTAAAATTCAAACGTTTTTTCTTTTAATTTGTTATTTTAATTGGAACAACATTAAAGAAAGGTTGCAGTTGAATGATCTTTTAACTTCATGTATTACTAACATGACATAGTTATTAATAATAAAAGAAAAGTTACGGAGAAGTTGTTGGAAAAAGCATTTCATTATAACCAAAAAAAAAAAATTAACAAGAAATATTTCGAAATGAGCTTATCAAAGAAAAGTTGCTTAATAAGCGAGTTTTTAAACTTAACTCTTTCAACATTTAGAAAAGAACACTTTTTTAAGAAGGGCTTCTTACAAAATTAATCACGAAATGAAATTTTGTTTTTTATTACCTTGTGTTGATGTCCGTACTAGGAAAAACTTGCACAACACAAGTATGTAAGTATGTTCAATGCATTATTAAAAATATAGTTTCATTTCAATTTTTGTACCTGATTTAATGCCTGGAAGGCAACATTACTAGAATTTAAATAAGTTAATACGCAAAACCAAATATAAATGTTTACACATTCATAAATTTAAATCCAGGTTAAAATATTTAAAAAAGTCTTTAGATTCCTTTCGTTGGTACTATTTTATAATTTCTTTATTTTTGTTTAGTATTTTCAAAGCAGAAAGGTTGGATGAAGCAAACCACCTTCAACGCTTATTGAAAAACTATTGAGCCCGGGAATTGAATTGATGGCAACAACCCAATTATGTTTAAAAAAATTAACAATATTTTTTTTGCTGACATGTGCGTATACTTTCCGACGGGATTAAATTTATTTGTATTTGGGTACGGTTTTTCATCGACGCTCTCTCTATAAAAAGAACACTGAAGATGGGAAATAGCCGAGACCGGTTTGTTCACAAACCAAATTTGACGAGGGTCGAGGTAAAACCGTACCCAAATAAATAACTCTTTTTGCTGTTATAACCAATGTATTATACTGTCTAAAACTTTTGAAAACTGCAAAGTTTATATCAATACTTAAGGCTGGTAAAGATGCTAAAGTAAAGGGTCCGTCAAATAATTTTTTTTTTGTTTTAAATGCTATAAACAAAACTACTGAATATTTTCTCAAATTTCATAATGGAAAATAATTCCGGTTAATAATGGAAAATAATTTCATTCAAATGGCTGCCTCGGCTGGCCATGCAGTAGCCTATACGTTCGCTCCAATTTTTAAGCACATTATCGATTGTGTGCAGCTGTATTTCACCAATGGCTTTATGAATATTGTCCTTTAAACCGTCAATTGTCTCTGGCTTGTCGGCGTAACATTTATCTTTAAAGTCCAACGGTGTCAAATCGCAGCTCCGAGGTGGCCAAACGACATCAGCTATGCGGCTGATAATGCGATCTTTAATAATAAGGCGCAAAACATCGAGTGAAGTTTCGGCTGTGTGGCACGTAGCGCCGTCCTGTTGAAACCAAATGTTGCCAATATCCTCCTCTTCAATTTTTGTGAACAAAAATTCGTACAATATGGCCCGATAACGATCGCCATTAACTGTAACGGGCCACTCCTTGCTCATTTTCGAAGAAAAATGGCCCAATTATGCCTCTGGATCAAAATCCGCATTAAACAGTGACGCGTTTTGGGTGTGTCGGCTTTTCAATGTATGCGTGCGAGTTTTTTGTGCCCTAATTTAGCTTTTTTTTTTGTTAAAAAGAGAAGTAGCAACAATGCCTATTTAGTCAAGTACCATGCTACATTCTTTAGGAAAGGGATATAGAAGAGATGAAACAGGTGGTGAAAGTAGAAGGATAGTCGGAAATTAACTGCCGTATAAGACAGCACAGCGATCAGTGACTATGCCTTCATCGCTGAGCAGTTCCACCGACAGTAAATTTTTATTTTTGTAGTGAAAAAAACCAAGGTCTTAGATGGGAATCGAACCCACAACCCCCAACCTAACAAGCTAGTACACTACCTACTAGCCTGCAGGGGCACAGGCTTCAGCAGGAAGGCGCCACAAGCCATTCAGCCGCCCAAAGTCTTCAGTTATTGCATAAAAAAATTCCCGTGTAATTCTCGATTATGAAGATGTCAATTGGCCGACTCGTTCTTATGGACGGACTATTCTCCATAGGATCATTGTAGTGACCAAGTTTACGTAAACAACTCGTTAACAACCGGCACTTAGAAAGATGAAATTCGGCGCTGCATTGACGAGATAAGTTTAAACTTTGTTGCTTCAAAATTTTGTGAGAAGAACAGACTGCTGCCGACGTGGATTTTTGCCAAACATAATATTCCATTATTAATACTCATATTTCTACTATACGGTCGTATCAATAAAACTGTCTGTGTCTGTTTCTAGCCAATTTACTTTCTAACCTCAAACTATTATATACTCTAATAAAAGGTTCAGAAATAATATTGATGAAATTTTTAATTTTGAAAGCAATAAGTTAATCAAATGTTCTGTAATATTAATGAAGTGTTATGCAGCGTTGCTTTTGAAAACTGAAATTCTCAAAGCAGAATATCAACTATTGTATTGTTTCTACTTTTCTATCTTTCTTCTTTTTTTGTTATTACTATTCTATTGTATTGTCTTTACAATTAAAGTATAATAAATCTACATATATAAAAATAAGTTGCATTGTGTTAGTAATTGATGTTCTCCGGAATGAGTGAACCGATTTTGTTTCTGCAAAGTTCATATGATAGGTGACTTCAATATCAAGGTTTTTATTTATAAACGATCTCTGTTTGTGTATTGGTTCATGAGTTATAGCCATTTTAATGAACACTGCATTTATACAACTCTTACTGCATTTTCTAAATTGTGTGAAGTTGATGCTTTTGCCGGAACGTTATTGTATGCAGAAGTGCCAACGTATTTTACGTGGAGTTCCAACAGCACAAGCAAGGAAATCGTGTTGATGGCCATCAAAATTTATATTCAAGTGATACTTTGGGACATTTTTATACTGTTCACCCAAATAACTTTGAGTATTTTTATTTACGTTTGCTGTTAATAAACGCTCGTGGGCCAACATCATTTCTACAGTTAAGGGCAGTCAATGGAGTTTTGTCTACGACATATTGACAAGCGTGTCAACAGCTTAATTTGTTGGAAAATGATATTCATTGCGAACAAACACTTGCAGATGCAGCAGTTGTCGCTCATCATTATCAAATTCGTACTTTGTTTGCAATTATTTTTTCCATCGAATCCATCTGAATTGTGGACAAAATTTCAAGACTGTCTGTCGGGAGATATTCTGTTTCAAGTGCGTTAAGAAAATCGTAATCCTTCAATGGATTTCACGCCGGAAATTTACAATGAAGCATTGATTTGTATTGAAGATTTCTGTTTGTCGATTGCTAACAAGACATTATCACGCAATGCATGATATTTTTACGTTAGAACTGCAAAGTGAACAACAATACAATCGCAACGAATAAAATGCTTCTGTTCTGCCCCTTTGTTAGATGGTGATCGGACAGCACATTCTGCTTTGAAATTGCCACAGAATTACCAAGTTAATGAAACTCCCATATGCAACGTTTCAAGATTATTGAAGGAATTGATTGAATGTGTTTTCCCTAATATAGCACGAAAATATACATGGCGTGCATGGTTGAGTGACAAAGCAATTTTATCGGCAAAGAACAAATTTGTTACGGAATTAAAAATGGCTATACAATCAAAGATTCCTGGCGAATTGGTGTTATACAAATCTGTGGATATTGTTACCAATGAAGAAAGTGCTGTGAATTATCCAACAGAATTTTTGATATATAATTTGATTTATAGTTGTAGTTTCACTTCCATCAATAATAAGCCTGCTAGATGATATTATTTTATGTGATTTATTGTATGGAAAAATTTTGGCTTGGGTTTTTGCTTGTTTAACTTTTATTTTCCAATTTAGTGCAGAACTTAGGAGTGTATAAACGGACAGATTTTATTCCTTTAATGCCGGCATTTAAAAATTTTCCTTTTGTAATTAATAACGCAGTATCATCCGCATGCCATGTTGCACAAAAGTGTCTCTAAGAATTTTTAAAATCTGAAATATATATTGAATATAATGTCGGTGGTAATACCCTTGGGTTACTCCACCAGAAACATTTCATGAGCTAGAAAGCTGATCTTCATTATTTGCCAGAATTGATTCTCGGCAAGTGGATAGGATAGCAGAACTTTTTGAGCTGATAAATAAAGTCATCGTGCTAAATCGAGTCTCTATATCTACACATATAATTCTAGTTCTCTTTGTATCGCTTCTAATACCAGATATAATATTCACAACTCTTGTTACTTGATGGACTGTAGAGTGCTCTGTTCGAAAACCAAACTGTTCTTATAGCAGAATGTTGTAACTCTCAGTAAACTCATTTAGCTTCCTCAATATAATTTTGTTGAAATATCTGATTGAGACAATTTGGCATGCTGACAAGATGATAGCTGATAAAGGGCCCGCCATCTAACGTGGTTTTTTTTTCAACTAGAGCTTATTTCGTGAATGGTAACACTTAGCTCATGTTTGATTTGACAGATAATTAGTTTTATCCTTTCGCTGAACGAATATGGTTGTATACGCTTGAACAACGCTGGGAAATATTGCGACATTACTTTGAAAAACGATGGTAATGTTGCAGAATGTGTGCAAAAATTACGTAGGGATTTTGGAAGAAGAGAAGCACCGTCAGCTCCGTATGTTCGTTATCTGGTGAAAAAAGTGAAAGAAACTGGCATCCTCATCGATAAACCAAAGCAGCGTGAAAAGCCAAAAACAGTGCGTACACCCGAGAATATTGCTGCTGTGGCAAAAAGTGTGCGTGAAGCGCCATCAACATCAATTCACCGTCGTTCTCAACAATTGAACATTTCAGAGACATTATTAATATAAATTGACTGTCGGTAGGGCTGCTCAGCGATGAAGGCATAGTCACTGGTGTCGCTGTGCTGTCTTTATACGGCATTTAATTTCCGACTATCCTTCTACTTTCACCCCCTGTTTCATCTCTTCTATATCCCTTTCCTAAAGAATGTAGCATGGTACTTGACTAAATAGGCATTGTTGCCTGAAGTGCTACTTCTCTTTATAAAAAAAAAACAAAAAAATCAAAGGTCACTGATGCCACCACTAGCCAGTTGACTCTGAAAAGTAATTTACTATAATATATCTGGAGTTATAGTAAGGACGTATGGTAAATTGCTATGTAAGATATGGAAATAACTACTGGAGTATCTGTTCTACAGGAAGGCATACTACCTTTAAGATAATGTAAATACGAGTACATTGACAACGTTAAAATAGAACTCGTATGATTTCTAATGATTAATTTTATTATAGTTAACTAGCTGACCCATTGAAAACGAATTGGTGAGATCGCAAAGAAGAAACGCAAACAAATAAGCTCGATTCCCATCGCGACTATTTTAACGGCGGCAGTAATCGAGTTCATGTTACTTTGGGCCTTACACCGTCCTCCGCCAATGCACATTGTAGGTAGTTGGCGGCTGGCGACGAATTTATGGCGTGTGTGTATTTTTTAAGTATACAAAGCTCAATATTTATGTAAATGCGATACCATATAATATCAACACACAGCGCACAAAAAAATTAAATGCATTGAATGAATGAATACACAAAAATTCATTTAAGTCGATCCAGTCGTGTAGGTGCTGTATAGTTAAATAAACGGAATACCGACTCCAGCGCCATCTGGCGGGCTAGTTTGTGAATGTAAACCATCCAAGATGGTACCCAAACGCATGCAAAAAAAAATTTATTCAGTGACATACACACATACAGTAGCATTATATACATAAAGAAGATTTGTATGGGAGGTACCACGCGTCTTTATCAAATCCCGCCTATGTTTGCCGCAGAACTTAAAATATGTTCACACAATCGAAATACCAAATTCTGTTTAAATACCGTTAGCAGGAGCAGAAATATTGGATTCTTAATTTGTGGTTTATATGGGAGGTACCACACTCCTTTGTACAATCCTGCCCATATTTGCAGCACCACTTAAAAAATGCACACCAAACGACGTACAAAATTTTGTTTAAATACCGTTAGCAGGAGCAGAGATAATAGATTTTTAGTTTCTGGTTTGTGTGGGAGGTATCACGCCCCTTTGTTCAATTGGACCGAAATTGTAAATCTAAACCACCCGGGGCGCCACCCAAGCGCAAACAAAAAAAGTTATGCAAATCGGTGCAGCCGTTTAGGAGGAATTCAGTCACAACACACGTACAGTAGAATTATATATATAAAGAAGATAAATTTGATGTATTAAATTATATTAAAAAAAAAATAAAGATTAATTGCATTTAATATTATTCGAACACATAACTAATTCTTATTCGTAAAAAGGGCATACTTAATTGGGTTAAATACGTAAATACGTATGTAGTTGCGATCAATTTAAGCTCTTCAAGACAATCTTGGTTACTCGTTTCAATAAAATATAAACAAGTTGCTTTAAACATAATTGTGAATACCAAATAATAATAAATAATTAAGTTGCAACATTCGTATTGTTGGCGGCTTAAATATTTTTTTTTAGCAAATCAAACGTTTTTAGACTTTAAATCATGACACAATTTTAACAACAAGACTGTAAAAAAAATTAACATCTTTTTTGTTTTGTTCAAAGTAGATGACACTATTTGAATTGTCACGTCTTTTTTAGACGACTCAATATGAAAAGACACATAAATGTATGTAAAAACATAAGGAAACATATTTTTACTTCGGGATTTTTGACTTTGTAAAGACAAAGTAGCATATTTCTGTGGGAACAAATAATTACACCTTTTTAAGATTTTGAAACTTAATATTTTAAATTAATTGACATTATCCATTATGCCAGTTTTTATGTAAAGAAAAGCTTCCTTGATTTCACTTTTAATCTCATTGCGGTTGCATAGCAAAGTCTTGTTTTTTCAACTCACTTTGCATATATAACTTCCCTTGCATTTAACCACTTCCTTGGAAAACTTAAACTCACACAAGTGCATTCATTCATTGTACATATCAAATTACTATTTGCAACAATTGTTACTATGCGAATAGGTGTGTGTAAGATAAAATGCTTAAAATATATTTTAAAGTATACATAAGCAATTAAAGTAGGGCTATAAGCTTTAAACTGAACTGCCCGTCAGTTCTATGCTCATCTAGTACCATTCATTGTTATTTTTACCATTAAACGCAGTTTTTTTTCAAAAACTCAAACAAAAAATTATTTTGTTTACAGTTCCAAAGTTAAATTAAATTAATAACCTTAAATTATTAATATTTCTAACAAATTATTCAAACTGGGACAGCTGTAAGTTGCCAAATATTAAATTTTACAGCGCTGACTTCCCTTAAGTTACGGCTTCTGTTGCGTTCCCTTTGTCACATTGCATGAGAAATAAATCTTTTCTTACATCGGAAGAAGAGGGAATGCTACCTTCAACTTGAACATGTTGCCTCCAAAATCTGTATTAACTTAATTTGTAACCAATTTATGTTGAAGAAATTTAATGAATATTATTTCTGAATCTTTTGTAATAGGTAGGCAAATTCGAGGTTAGACAGTAAATTGGACTTAAAACATACATTTCAGCTAAATGAATAACACTGTATAGTAGAAGTTTGGTAATTAATAATAATGTAATATTATTTTCTTATATCGGGGTTTTCAGAAGTTGTTTTCAAGAAGTTGTTGTTTTTGAATTGTGACAACACCAACAGCATGATAATTTTGACACTTAGTTTATTGACGTATTCGTAACAGATAAATTGGCAATTGTTACAATAAATTCAATTTCGCAAGAAAATCGCATGCAAATAATTAAAATTCACTATGAAAATGCCACGGCACAATGTAACAAGCCAAAAAACAATGCGTCAATTAGAAAATGTGGTAACTGCGGTTAAAATCATACAGCAAACTACAGAGGATGCCGAGTCTACTTGGCCAACCGTAAAATAATGAAAGCCAGCCCTTCTATTGCTATTACTACCCAAACCAAAATTGCAATAGAGCAAAATTTTCCCCAGTTAAGCCAACCTCAGCCGGTCGCATCCTTAGGTCACCAATTCTCGTATGCCAACATTTTGAAGTCCAGACATGGCTCTACTCAAAACACGTCCACAGCAAATACTAGTTTCAAGCCTAGGGAGGAGGTCCCAGTTTCACGTAACACAACTAGTCTCGAGGCAACTATAGAGACATTAGTGCAAACGGTAAATAATTTCACCAACAACATTACAGTTATGATGCAACAGATGATGCAAGTGCTGCAGATGCAGTCCGAATTATTAAGGGCAGTTGTCAATAAACCATGAACTGCCTAAGAGTATGTTTTTGGAACGCCAACGGCATCCGCTCACATAAAAACGAGCTTGAACTATTCATGAAGGTGCAGAATATTGACGTAATGCTAATTTCCGAAACCCATCTAACAGCCAGGATTATTTTTAAAATTAATGGTTATACCTTTTATGACACCAAGGACCCTCGTGGAAGAGCTTGTGGCGGGTCAGCTATCCTAGTGAAGGCCCGACTCAAACACCATGTAATGGACGAATTTTGCTCAGGATATTTACAAGCGACAACTATTTGTCTTTTAGAGAACAATAGCAATTTAGTGATTTCGTCTGTGTACTCACTTTTTGGCTGCTGGCGACTATAACGCGAAGCATATCCACTGGGGCTCACGTCTGACAACCCCGAAGGGTCGCACATTGTTTAATGTAATTTCGAGGCTAAAGCTAACTTTAATTTCTAGCGGAAGGCCAACTTATTGGCCCACCGACAGGCAAAAAATCCCTGACGTCATTGACTTTGGAGTCGCAAAAAATGTACCAGGTGAGTTTACGAATGTAGAGTCTTCATTAGACTTATCCTCCGACCACACACCTTCTATTGTTACGTTATGGAACCCGTTGGATTCTGAAAATCGATCTGCATTGGCAACTAAGACTCATATTAATTGGCTTAAATTTAGAAAATATCTAAGCTCTCATTGTTTGGAAAATATACCGCTGCGTACTTCAGGAGAAGTGGAAAAAGCTATTGACGACTTTAATGAAGAAATCAGACTAGCCACAGTTCACGCAACCACAAATGCTCCGATAAAAAGATACAGCAGAATATATTCAGTAGATGTACAACAACTCCTCCTAGAGAAAAGGAGAATCCGTAGAGAGTGGCAGGCGTGTAGATCACCCCAACTAAGAAACAGGCTGAAAGAGTGTACCAAACAGCTTCGTGATTTACTTGAAGTGCAAAGAATTGCTTCACTTAACAAATACTTGGAAAATCTTGATGCAACCTCGCATTCAGACTACTCTCTGTGGCGCGCAACAAAAAACATTAAGCGACCAACTTTACGCCAGTCGCCACTGCGTACCCCAAGCGGTGATTGGGCAAGAAGCAACGAGGAAAAAGCTTATCTGTTTTCCAACCACCTCCTAAAAGTATTTTCTTCTAATTTATCGACAGACCCTATAGTGTTACCTGAAATAACACCTATAGAAGCTGTGCCTTTGAGACTGGAAGTACAAGAGTTGAGAAAGGCTATCGCCGGCTTAAAACTTAAAAAATCACCTGGTATTGATAAAGTTAGTAATAGGATGCTTCTGGAGCTACCAAATGTAGCGGTGAGAATCTTATTGTTTATATATAACGCCATTTTGCGCCTCAGTTTTTACCCTCAGAAGTGGAAGATTTCGAAGGTGATAATGATTCCCAAGCCGGGCAAGGATCATTCTAAAATAGATTCTTACAGGCCAATAAGCTTGCTGTCCAATTTATCTAAACTGTTCGAGAAACTTTTAGTAAATAGAATGTATCCCATATTGATCGAAAAGAAGTGTATACCGGATCACCAGTTTGGATTTAGGAAAAAGCATAGCACAATAAAGCAAACGCATAGACTTGTTAATGCTGTTAAACAAACCTTTAAAAATAAACATTACTGTTCTGCTCTCTTTATTGATGTTTCCCAGGCCTTCGATAAAGTTTGGCACGAGGGCTTAATTCATAAACTAAGGCAGAATTTGCCTCAAAATATTTCCACATTACTGGAAAGCTACTTGAGTAGCCGTTTATTTGTTGTAAAGCACGAGGAGTTTTTGAGCCCACCACAGCCAATTAAAGCCGGAGTTCCTCAAGGGAGCATCTTGGGTCCGATTTTGTATTTATTATATACCTCAGATATGCCTACACGGGACGACGTTTACGTTTCAACATTTGCTGATGATACTGCCCTGCTTTGTGTTCATGCAGACCCACACGAAGCTTCACTACGTCTTCAAAGTCATGTGTTCCAAGTCGAAAAATGATTAAGAAAATGGCGAATAAAAATTAATGAACAGAAGTGCATTCATATTACTTTTACATTACGCAGGAGTACATGCCCACCTATCACAATAAATAATCAAACAATACCTCAACGTTCGGTCGTCAAGTACCTCGGTATGCACCTTGACAGGCGTCTAACATGGAAGCACCACATAGAAGCTAAACTTATGCAAATAAGACTTAAAACTGCTCAATTAAACTGGCTAATTGGTCGGAATTCTGTTCTCAGTCTGGACTGCAAACTTTTGATCTACAAGTCTATTCTAAAGCCAATATGGAGCTATGGAATTCAAATGTGGGGCACTGCCTCAGTGTCAAATGTCGAACGGATACAAAGAAGCCAGAACAAAATCCTCAGACTCATAACTGCTGCCCCATGGTATGTGAAAAACTCAAACATTCACAAGGATTTGAAAGTGCCCTCTGTAAGAGAGGAAATACAGAAGTACGCATCCAAATATTTGAGAAAACTGGAATTTCATCCAAATATTTTGGCACGTGATATATTAAATGATAGAGGCTACAATCGTCTGAAGAGGAGAGACGTTAGGGCTATTAGTATAAGTAATTTATAGTGTTTTCCTTTTTATTTTTTATTTCTTGTTAACTAAAACTTTTTGGCTGGCATTGGCTAGACATAAAGATAATTTTTACTTTTAGATTTAAGATTTATCTACTTATTGTTAGTTCTATTAATTTAGAAGATTCAATAAATAATATTATGATACAACAAAAAAAAAAAAAAAAAAAACTATGAAAATGGTGGTTCTGTTAAACTTACTTTGGGACAACATAATCGTCCTTCTGAGGCCGCTATTATAAACTTGGTCGTTAAATTTGAGTCGACAGGACAGGCTTGATACAGTAACGCAAGTTCAACCGGCTCGTTCAGCTGAAAACATGGCAGGCGTGAGCCCCAGTGTTGAAGCAGATCTAGGTACCCCTGTAGGCTAGTAGGTAGTGTATTAACTTATCAGTATGGGGCTTGTGGGTTCGATTTCCAACGAAGACCTTGGTTTTTTTCACTACAAAAATAAAAATTGACTGTCGGTGGGGCTGCTCAGCGATGAAGGCATAGTCATTGGTCGCTGTGCTGTCTTATATACCGCAGTTAATTTCCGACTATCCTTCTACTTTCACCAATTGTTTCATCTCTTTTCTATCCCTTTCCTAAAGAATGTAGCATGGTACTTAACTAAGCCTAAAGTGCTACTACTATTTTTAAAAAATAGTAGGAGCCCAGTCCCCTAACAGGCTAACAGGAGCCAACTGGACAATCCACTATATTTCCATGCAAATCAGTGAGCCCCAGAGTTCCGCTATTTGTCTCTTTAGCCATTTAGCTGTTCTCTGACTGATTATTGGGGTAGGCACTTCGGGAGTAGGCATTTCGGGAGTATCGTGGTGGCTGTGTGTGTACGAGGCCCTCGTTTGAGTTTGTAGGTCGGATCATTCACAATGAACACAATGAATGTTGCAGGTCCAGTGAGTATGAATGCCGTCGTGTTCTTAATTATATAAAGCTTCATGCGTTCTAGACCAGGAGTTGGATAGTCTCCGACTCTTCAGCAAGGAGCGAAGGCTGCGGCCTACTCCGAAGGCCTTCTAGGGCGAGGATGGCGCTACATACCATCCACACTGGTAATGATCCACCATCTGAATAAGGCCCTCGGCCACGGTCACTACCATTATGGTAGTAAATTCTTTGCCCAAGAGCGTAAAGTTTAAAATGTTTAATATTTTTTCTAACTTTTTACTAAATAATTGTCAAAGAATGGCCGCTTAATTTGCGGCATTTAATAATACGACAGACAATTTACTTGCTAACCTTAAATTTGCCCATTCGATATATGGAGTAAATAGAGTTTAAATAATTTTTAATTAAATAAAAAAATAGAAAATTAAGATGAGCTATCTGTTTTCCTTTATCATTAAAAATTAAAAACTTCTCCATCAGTAATGGTTCACCGTATAACACATAACTAATTGGCTAATGATTATGTATGTGTAATATAAAAGCTATTTTTTTTTCTCCGTTTTTTCTTTTAATTTCTTTAGAAATTTAAATATTTCTTTTTAATTTATTTTATTGATTTGTTTCTTTTAAATACTTAATAGGAAAGTAATAAATGAAAGTGAAAACGGTATCGTATATATTGATTTATTTAGTATGTCGGTTTATAATAATTACTTGGGGCTGCCGTATTATTAATTTGAGTCAATATAAAAAAAAAAATAAGCACCAAGTCTACTGTAGCGAACAATTATTGAAAGTATTTTTCAATATATGACGCAAAACAACACGAAAAATGCTTCCTGTCTAATATTGGCTTAATGTTTCTTGTTGCATGTACATAATTAAATAAGTCCATGTGAATAGTGGTTTTTTTTAGTTTCTTTTTATACAAACATCGATTGCAATTTGCGTTTACTTTAGTCAATTATAGGTCTTTGACATAAAACGATCATAAATTATTTTCAGTTTATCAATTGTTTAATAAATAATTAGCAAATGGTTGAATAAAAAACAATCTACATAACATTTGTTTTTACTTTTGTTTTAGGAAATTGTACGTAATTTCAAGTAGGCGTAATGGCTTATGAAAGTTGGCGTTTAGTGCGATAGAGAAAACTATAGCGATGCCATTAAAATAAAATTGGTATTATGACAGACTGAAATGTGTTTGCAATGTATGTAATTATTAAATAGTTTATGTAAACATATATAATAGTTTATATATGAAATGTTGTTCTGATGAAATCCCAAAAATATTCTCTATTACTTTTTATACACAAGATTTTAATACTGTGGTTATTACTATTTGATTTTTTTTTTGTTTAGCAGTGCTAAAATAATTTTTATAAATTGTTATACTTGTGTTTAAGGAGTTAGTATCAAACGAATTATACCACACTCATTTTTCGACGACATAATGGGTGGGCAAATTTAAAGTTTGGAAATAAATTAACTATTTGACAGCTTCTGTTTAATTGATATCAGTGTTAAGAAGCACTATGTGAATGTCCAGCATATCGGCAGACGTTCATTAAATTCGCAAAATTTTTAAGCACATTTTATAACAAAGCTTTGTTTATCGTCAGTGCAGCATCGAATTTCTTCTTTCAGAACGTCAAATGTTCACATGTTCACATGTTCACAAAAATCCAGTCTTTGAAATGAACCCAGAGAAAATAATCCAAATAATAGTCCCAAGAACTAAGCGGCCATTTGACATCGCCAAATCGATCAATTACGCGGGCAGGAATCCTGTGTCTATTCCAGTTAGTGGTTCCTGCTAGCACAGGCGACTGCTGCCACCTATTTCCCCCGAAAGCACATTTAAAGATGAGGAAAGTCAATGGTGACATGATAAGGTTTACATCTGCACCTGGCCGTGGGCCTTAATCGGATGGTGGCCATTACCACTGTGGATGAAATGTACCAATGTGATCCTCGCCTTTGGATATGTATATCCTCCGGCCACTCCTAGTTGCAACTTCGAAAGCCCAGAGTAGGCCACAGCCTTCACTCCTTGCTGAAGAGTCGGAGACTATCCAACTCCTGGTCCAAAACGCATGAAGCTTAAAATAATTAAGAACACGACGGCATTTATACTCTGGACCATTCATTGTATTCATTGTGAATGATCCGACCCACAAACTCAAACGAGTGCCTCAAAACACACAGCCGTCACGATACTCCCGAAGGGCCTACCTTAATAATCAGTCAGAGAACAGCTAAATGCCTAAAGAGACAAATAGCGGAACTCTGGGGCTCACTGATGCCCGTAGAAATATAGTAAATTGTCCAGTTGTCTATTACTAGCCTTGAAGAGGACTGGGCTCCCTTTTACCCGCAAGACACAAGTCTAGATGGTTGCTGTAGGATCCATAAAGACTTATAATGTGCCCCCGGGGGGAGCCAATGGTGACCATAAAAAATTGGTTATCATGGCTTAGTAGCCTTTCGAAATTTCAGTGATAACGTTTACTTATTCATTAAAAAGAAATTCTAACTTGCGATGCCGCATGACAACAAATAGCACTATACGATGAGTCTCTGGGGATGTAATAGTTTTTCGAGGATCCTTAATATATTCTGTGAGCTCCATATGCGACAATTTTGTTTCTTTAAATAATCGACTAATTAAACACGAGTTTCATCGCGAAAGATGCCCCTGTAGGCCAGTAGGTAGTGTACTAGCTTGTGGGTTCGATTCCCAACGAAGACCATGGTTTTTTTTCACTACAAAAATAAAACTTGACTGTCGGTGGGGCTGCTCAGCGATGAAGGCATAGTCACTGGTCGCTGTGCTGTCTTATATACGGCAGTTAATTTCCGACTATCCTGCTACTTTCACCACCTGTTTCATCTATTTTCTATCCCTTTCCTAAAGAATGTAGCACGGTACTTGACTAAATAGGCATTCTTGCCTGAAGTGCTACTTCTCTTTCAGTTCAGTTTTCGTTCAGTTTTGCAAACAGCCGATTTACAACTGCAAGGTTGAACTTGGTAAGCGTGAAGATGAAAATTTTTAATGCAAAATATTGCGCATAGTACCTTTATTGGCCCAATTGTTGCAAAATCGACGAGCTGATGTTCCAGTCTGTTTTGCAACACTTTGCTTTACAGCTGCTATGTTTGCAAAACTACGGTCACTACGAAAGTATTATTTTGGTCTATTATCAACAAAAATACCATGACCCTGGAATATAGCGATTAAATTATGCACAGCAGCTTAAAAGCCTGATTACGTGGAAAAGATATTCGAATTTTACAAATTAATACAGTGATTTTTACCATTTTGATATTAAATTTAAAAAAATTAAATTTCTTTGCTCAAAAGTGTAACGTTCCATGCTCTCTAACTTTTTAGTAAATAAATGATAAAGGACTTCTTGACACGAAGTTATTCGACAGATAATTTACTTCTTAACCTCAAATTTTCCCACCCGTTATATGATCAGAATACTTTAAATATATTGACGCTACGATAACATTCAAATAAATATAGACTATATTTATATTTTATATTTAATATAGACTATTATTAAATATAGACTATTATTATTATTAAATAGAAACTTTCGAGATGTGAATCAATTTCATAACAGTTGCAAGAAGGGGCTCTGGCCCTAAACTACATGAAAAAATTTGTTTCTTTGTGTTCAGCGATGAATAACATTTTAAGTTTAGCGGCTTCGATAATAAATAAAATTGTAAATGAAATGAAACCTATCCACAACAGATCCTACAGAATCCATAACATTAAAAAAATTTACATTGTGGCATGGTTTACACGTTGGAAAAGTTTTTAATTGAGAATTCGAATAAATTACTTACAAGTTTTTAAGTTTACAAAAAAGGAAATATTTTAGGAAAAAATATTTCTTTTTATTTTTAATAAATATCTTTTTTTCTCTTTACCGATGTTTTTTTATTTATATATTTTTTTCTTTTCGATATTTCGCTTTCCTTTGGAAAGCTTCTTCAGGAAAAAATTTTTTTATGAAATGTTGCATTTTTGTTTTTACCATTTTGGTGTAGCAGTGTTTGTATTTTCGCAGCCACTGTGCAGACACTACATATGATCCCAAAGAGTAATTCATTGAGGAACTAATGCTAATTTGTTGTATTCAATTTTGTTGAAAACCTTAAAAACAAAAGAATTTTTATAAATTTGTTTTATTTAATAAAAAGACACATTTGCTGTATTGGTTGAAAGTTTTCGTTGTTCAAAAACTCTTAAAATTAATGAATCGTTAAAGTTTTTAAACTTTCCCCTTTTTTATACGGTTATCCATGTTTTAGATGAAACAGGTTCAACGTACATATGTAAGAAGATAGAGTATAAAGTTAAAAGAAAAATTGATAACATGATTGTATTAAGAGGAAAGTAAACAATTTTAAATACTACGTTATACTACCAGTTTAGCTTAGTATAATTATCATCATCTTAGTATAAAGACATTTATTACTTTTCTGTTTTTAAATAAAAAACAGATAAATTTTAGACAATTTTTTTTAAAGAATAAAAGAGTATATTTAAAAAATGGAAAACTCCACAAGTGATAACATAGAGTGATACATACCTGCTTAACACCTAATGATTTAAGATTATTTACTACAGCCTTCTAGTTGAAAGTTTTTATCCTCAAACGTGCCCAAAAGTCAGTTTATTGTATCGCCGAATATCCTCCTGGTGATGGATGAATCGAAGTCTGTTATAATTCTCCTTTTATTCGTTATTCGCCTTCGATGTTGAAAACTAAATTTTAGCTAAACATTTCCTATAGCTAATCTGATTAGAGTTAAGACCTATTCTATATATCATTTTAGCATTTGCTTAGACTTGCGTTTATTCCTTAAACAAACGTTTAGTTTATTAAGTTTTTTAATGCAAAATAATTAGCCACAAATTTTTAGAGTTTTAATCATATTATATATTATATTATTAAACGATTATTCGTTTATTACCTAAATGCATAAAAACTGCTGTATCAATATTTGATACACTATTTACTATTGCCCAAGAGAAGTAGCCTTTATATTCATTTTTAAGCGATTCTGGCATTTACTAGAAAACTTTAATTTCTCGCATTTAATATAGATAACGTTATTCGTTATCGTTATTCAGTGCAGGTATTCGTTTGGCTGTGTGCCTTTTCATTTTGTGCTAATGGTTTTTATTTTCTGATTGTTTAGCTTAGTTCAGGGAATTTTAATGTAGCACATTGCTGTTGTTTCGTGTTTATAACAATTTTTTTTTTGAAACTTCTTGATTTGTTAACAGACGCAATAGTTAATATCTTATCATTTTTTTAGTGATAATTATCTTTTTATAACATAAACTAAGCATTTTCGTAATAAAATTTTCTCTACTTTAACCTTCCTTTAATCGCGCTAATTTTTGCAACAGACATACTCGCTCGCGGTGTCTTAGACCAAAAGTTGGAAGTCCTATTTTATATTTTTTTTCAGGCCATTTTTTAAAAAACTTAAAGATATAATTAAAAAAATTTAAACTCTGCATTAAATTAATTTTTTTTTTTGGTATTATGTTGTTTGGTTGTCCTCCGCCAGTAGATGAAATAATATTGCCATTTCCCGTCGTAACTGGCCGGTTTGTATTCGATGGCGAGCGCTTTCGATGCGTATGCATCATTTTCAAGCCACGGTTTAGTTTGTACTGGTGAGTAGTGTTGGCGTACAAACTAAACCGTGGCTTGAAAATGATGCATACGCATCGAAAGCGCTCTCCATCGAATAAAAACCGGCCGGTTACGACGGGAAATGGCAATATTATTTTTTTTTATTTTATTGATTATCAGTCCTCAGTAAAATAGCCCTCAAAATCAATGTGTTTTTCTTAGATAATACAAAAAACTTTATATTCTTTAAAAAAAACAAAAATTAAATTTTGCATTAGGTGCCCCTGTAGGCTAGTAGGTAGTGTGCTAGCTTACATGACTAGGGGTTGTGGGTTCGATTCCCAACAAAGACTTTGGTTTTTTTCTTTACAAATAAAAATTGGCTGTTGGTGAGGCTGCTCAGTGATGAAGGCATAGTCAATGATCACTAACTCTCCGGTTTGATAATTATGCGATGACACATCGAATACGGTCGATTTTGACCGGAAGGTATGACAACAGTATTTCATTTACTGGCGGAACAAATCCAAACAACTTAATAAAATACTAAAATACTGCTTACTCTCGATTTGAAGCCATGATTAAAACTTTATTATTTCAGAATATGCTCCAAGCAATTTAACAATTTGAAAAAAAAAAACTATTTTACAAACAGTGCAAATCAACTTAAAAAGCAAAATACTTTTGTGGCCTAAATAATATCAATTTACGTTATTTTAAGTTGGCAAAATATTTTTGTTTTCTTTTGAAAAATACGCATATTCATCTAAACAACGTCTCTCATAAAGACGATTTAAAAAACAAATAAAATGCTTACAAAATAGCAAAACAGAAATAAATTTTTAAATTCAATTTTTATTTCTATTTCGCAAAAAATTTTCGACCGTGTGTCAGAAAACATTGTTCTGGTGCTCACGGTCAGATCCTGCCGGGTATACAATGAGGCATAGGCGTTTAGAAGACATTTAGGGCTATGACACACTTCTAATGCTTTTACATTCCCTAACAAAATTTAGAAGAAATTTATAGAAATTGGGACCTCTAAAAAAATATATTCTAAAAATCAAAAATCTATCAAAAATAATTCGATTTTCTAACAAATGACGCTATTAGAAAAAGTTTGTCTGGTTTAAAAATCTTGTATAACAAAAAAGTTATAGATGTCTAAAAATCAAAAATTTACTAAGAAATTTCTCATTTTAGCAAAATACTGAAAATGCTCATTTTGAATCACCCGGTTCAGTGGGATATAGTTAAAATAAAGTTTTAGTTTTTTGGCTCCCGAGGTACACTAGCATCTACTTTCGTATGAACTTTTACATAGCCATGAAAAAAAAGACTTTTGGCCGCCTTCTCGTAAAATAGTCCACTGTGCACCGCCGAGTTATGGCATACCGGCTAGGTACCGACATTAATCTTACCACGCACATCAATTACATATGTTTATTTTTCCCAAGGAAACCCCAAAATAGAATTGTTTATTACCGTTTTGTTAAAAATTATCTCTACTTTGATGACACAGCCCCTAATCTGACAATACTGTTGCCATACTTACGCGAAAATGCATTCTAATTGTCTAGATATGCTTCATTTCCGCTGTCATCTCTGATTTGCGTTTTACTTTTTATTTAAAACAATGTACTTAACTTAGTGCCTTAACAACATCGTTTTTACGTAAAGACATAAACTAACCCAACCACACCTTGTTTATTGAAATACTAAAACGCATATGCAACAAGGCATGAAATATTAACAAAACATTACAAACAAAAGTAAAAGGCCGTGTAAATATGTTAAAAATGTTTATGGAAATTACCGAAAATAGTAAAAACCATTTCTTTACTCATTTTATCATTCAGTCTTTTGCAAGTTTTAATATTAAATTGTATTCATACGAACACACTAAGCCGTCTTAAATCTTTATAAGTTAAGAGTTATTTCTGTTAACATAAAAGTGTAACACATTACTTTTATGTATGTATGTATGTATAAATATAGGGTAATTTGTTGCTGTGTGTTTTGATGCTAAGTAAGTTAGTTTAGGTTAGTTGTCGTGCTTTTTGGTTTAACTTTCAGTTGTAGCCGAGCACGACGGCAAGACGAAATGGAAATTGTTACCGCTTAATAAATAAATTAATAATTAAAAATACATAATTAATAAATACATAAAGGGTGTTTTTTTAAGCCCGATAGAACTTGAAATTGTAAAAAATAACACAAAAAATTAAATTGTAATCAAAATTTCTTTTTTATTCGAAGGATCAATACGTGACATTAACATTTGAAAATGATTTGGGGCATATGGGCACCGCGGCTGTTCTTGACGAAGCGCATTCTGGACGTCCAATTTTGGGCCACTTTTTCGAGCACTGCTGGGCGTATGTCACGAATAACACGAACAATGCTGTCCTCCAAGGCGTCAATTGTTGCTGGTTTATCAGCATAAACCAGTGACTTCACGTAGCCCCACAGGAAATAGTCGAGTGGTGTCAAATCGCACGATCTTGGAGGCCATTTGACAGGTCCATTTCTCGAAATCAACTTATCGCCAAATTTTGATTTCAATAAGTCTATGGTTGCGTTCGCTGTATGGCACGTAGCGCCATCCTGTTGAAACCACATCTCGTCCGGATCAATGTCATCCATATTTTCAAACAAAAAATCATTGATCATGGTGCGGTAACGATCTCCATTGACCGTAATGCGAGCTCCGGCCTCATTTTTGAAGAAATACGGTCCGATGATGCCACCAGCGTGAAAACCGCACCAAACGGTGCATTTTTCTGGATGTAATGGAGTCTGTAGGGTCTGTTGTGGATTGGTCTCACTCCATATGCGGCAATTTTGCTTATTAACAAACCCGTTAAGCCAAAAATGCGCCTCATCGCTGAACACAATTTTGCGATAAAACAACGGGTCAGTTGCCAACTGCTCTAGAGCCCAACCGGCGAAAGAACGACGCATATAATGGTCTCGTGGCTTCAATTCCTGCACCAGCTGGATCTTATACGGGTGTAGGCCGAGATCTTTGCGTAAAATTTTCCAATTCCTGCGACCGACGACGAATTGATAAATTTGGATCTTCTTCCACACTTTCGTTTACAGCGGCGATATTCTCTTCAGTACGCACATTCCTTCGACGTGTTGGTGTTATTGCATCCTCTAGAGAGTATGTGGTACGAAATCTATCGACAGTTCGACGAATGGCTTGTTCAGATGCACGATTATGTACGCCATAAAAATGACGAAGTCGTCTATAAGTTGCGCGAATCGACGACTGATTTTCAAAGTAAATTTGGATAATTTCGTAGCGTTGTTCAAGCGAGAGTCTATTCATGATGATTTGTCAGAGTATACTGAAACAAATAAAAAAAATGTTTCATCAAAATTTCATTTTTTATGTTACTTTTTACAATTTAAAGTTCTATCTAGCTTAAAAAAAGCACCTTTTATTTAAAACGGACTTGTGGCGACGGCAACTAGAGTAATTTACTATTATTTTAAATGCAGAACTCCAGTTTTTAGTGCAGCCAATTGATGTTGATTCTTCTGAGAATTGTTGAAATTAAAAAAAATTGCTTTTGCAATTGGTTTTCACTGTAAGGCCCAACTATTTAGGCATATGCTGACTTAAGCCAACTTAATCAACTGTGCAAATACCTAATAGTCGTATGTGGCAAACTATAATAAACTTAGCAAAACTTTTCGTCAAATATATTTGCTTAAGCAAAGTACGAAACTGATCGCACATTCCATACGGAAACAGCTTATTTGACACTGTGCATTGTGTTATGTGTTATGGATACATTAGAAAACACATTCCAATGGAGGACGAGAGCGAAAAAATATTTTATTTGAATTTAATAGAAAACATACAAAGAAAGAAAGAAAGAAAAGACGCGTTTTATTATAACGGCAATTCAAAGGAACGAGCATGGAAAGAAGTAGCAGAAAAATGCAGTAAAACTGGGAATATCTTGAAGAATTCTGGTTGCGTTTTGCATTTTCATACTCTGAATGAAGTATGAATTATATAAAGTTGCGGAGTGCAAACACAAATGAAAGATACTGTGTGATTTGATTTACATCCGCGCCTGGCCATGAAGCCTTAATCAGATGGTAGACCAAGCCACTGCATAATTTGGAATATCATGCTCGTCCTAGGAAGCCGAAGATATAATTCTATGCAACAGAACTTTCTACTTGCAACTTCGATGTTTGCAGAGCAGGGCTGCAAATCATCACTCACTTAAGAGTTGGAGACTTTCCAACTCCTGTCCAGAACACATGTCTAGCATGCTCACTGGACTGGATCATTCACTTAGGGTGTCATTAACAGTAAGATGATCCTGGCCACCATAATAACCATTATACTGTTATGGGGCCGTGAAACCACAACCACCACGATAATCCCATATAGGGGCCAACCCAATAATCAGCCAGAGAACTATTAAATGTCTAAAGAGACAAATAATGAACTCTGCGAGCTTACTGATTCCCGTGGAAATAAAGTGGAGTTTGCAGTTGTGCCCCTGCTGACTTCAGGAGACTGGGCTCCGTTTTTCCCCTTAGTTGCACTGTGTCTAGATAGTCAAAGTTCTATAAAGACCATATATATGCGCCCCCGGGGGGTAAATGAAAGATACTACGGGAACGTTTTTGCATAGAAATTAAGAGGGTGAAAACTCTATCAGGCAGTGGAATGGGCACTACTGCAGCTTTCTAGTACTCTGCCGATATAAGCATTTATATTGAATACTTTTCTCTTCAATGTGAATCCTTATTTTATAGTACTCGTGGGTATACAATTTATGATTATTAAACACCCTTTTCTTAATAAATTTCATTTATTTAGAAAGAAATTATTTTTTTCGCAAAAAAAACTAATGTGCAACTGTGCATTAAAATTTCTATATTCATGTCAGTAGATTATAGCCACCTAAAAGACTTTAATGATTTGCTCAAGCATTTGACAGAATTTTCGTTCAATTTTTGACGTTAGCTTTTTCAACGATAACTATTTAGTCAAGTACCGTGCTACATTCTTTAGGAAAGGGAGAGAGAAGAGATAAAACAGGTGGTGAAAGTAGAAGGATAGTTTCGGAAATAAACTGCCGTATAAAGACAGCACAGCGACCAGTGAATATGCCTTCACCGCTGAGCAGCCCCACCGACAGGCAATTTTTTTTTTTTGTAGTGAAAAAAAGGTCTTCGTTGGGAATTGAACCCACAACCCCCATACTGACAAGCTAGTACACTATCTACTAGCCTACAGGGCTTAAGCCAGCTTATGCATAATATAGTTTGGCCTTTAAAATGGTGGCATAAAAAGCAAACTTACTCAAACATTGACAGAAGTTACAGAATCATTAATCAAGTAAGGCATAATCGAGAAGACTTTTCTATGCGTGAGATTGGTGCTGCCGTTCAAAGAAGTCATTACAAAATACTAAAATGTTAATTAGTTATTTTTTCTGGCAACCAAAATTCCAATTAACGATGAATCGTAAGTTAAGTTAAAAAAATTCGAAACTAAGTATTCCAAAATCGACTAAACTTGTGCCCGAAGTGTGCAAATCACCATCAGCTCCGAAACAGTTGGGAACGTGCTGCACAAAAACAATTTCCAATGAGGAGTTGTGCGCAAAAAAACTATTTGTGAATAATATAGGGTTTTTCAACAAGAAGTGTGTTTTCTAAAATAAAATAAAACAAAAAATTTAGATTAACATGATTAATTTTTTTTTGTATCTTGAAGAGAAAAGTTCGGTAATTGTGAATGAAAAATGAGAAATGGTAAATGTCATCCGACCATTCTAACAGATGTCGATTCTTTCATCAACGTTTTTAATCACTTTTTGGAAAAAGGACGATCCTATTTCATTAATCACATCATGGATTTTGAGCTTTGTGGCTAAAATCGATTCGTGGCCTTAACATAGACCCACCAAAAATAACGCAGTGGTGTTGAATTACACGAAATGGCTAGCCACTTAACTACTGATTGTCGTGAAATTTGGAAATTGATCATTTCAGTAGCTGTGTAACATGTGGCACCGTCCTGTTGAAATCACATGACAGTTACTAGCATATCCCAATAGCATGATCCTTTAACCGTTACCGCATTTCCAGCCTCATTTTCGAAAACAAAAATATCCTAATAGCTGCTCCGTACCACATGGCGCAGCATGCAGTGACACCTTGAGCATGCAAGGGCTTCTCAATAACCGCTTTAGGATTTTTAGAAGCCCAAAGCGGCAATTTTGTTTTTTTCAGAAAAACCAGCTAGTTGTTCCTAGATAAATTAAGCGAATCTACGGCGATGTGAATTGTTGGTCGGCTTCAATTCCTGCACCAGTTGAACCTTGTAAGGCTTCAAAGTCCAATTCTTATGTAAAATTCACCATGTGGCGGTTTTGGCTTGCCCCAATTATTGAGAACGCCAAGGAATTGAGAAATGTGGATCTAGATTAATACTATGGCTCATGGCTGCGATGTTTTCAGTTGAACGATCCAGTCGAACACGCAATAGTGTTCGCACATTTTCTATCGAGCCTGTCGAATCAAGTTTAACTACCAAATTCTTAATAGCGGCCTTAGAAGGACGATTGTATTGTCCCAAAATATCACGAATTTTACAAAATGTAACTTTAACAGAACCACCAGTTTCATAGTGGATTTTAATTATTTTAATGCGATTTTCATGCAAAATTGAATTCATTGTACCATTCCCAATACATCTATTGCGAATACGTCAACTAAATCTCAAAACTATCATGTTGTTGGTGTTAACACAATTGAAAAAAAACTTCTTGTTAAATAACCCGATATAAAACCGTTTGAAGA
Organism: Trichopoda pennipes; assembly: GCA_030448955.1. Taxonomy (NCBI): domain Eukaryota; kingdom Metazoa; phylum Arthropoda; class Insecta; order Diptera; family Tachinidae; genus Trichopoda; species Trichopoda pennipes. The sequence continues at coordinate 2,892,261 of JASKUP010000010.1, read as the reverse complement.
GACTGAGGTTTGTTAACGAATATAGAAAACTGTTATATTCGCGGACGAAAGTAAAGCACGTTGTGTTATGTCGGCGAATTTTTAAAGTGTTGATAGGTTGCTAATGTAACGCCGATCTCCAAAAAGGGCGAGGCTAACAATCTTGAAAATTCGCACACATATGCAATCTATTCTACACTTTCTAAAATGATTGAAAGTATGATTAGTTTTCATCTTGTGAGATAATTTGAGTCTAACAACCTATATAGCGACCGACTTGTTAACTTTCCCGTTGGTCCACACTTCTGTCAAAACTTGTCGTTTTTGATGTGGGTGATAATTTGTTCAGATTTATATCGAGTTTTTTCAGGAATTAAACTATATGAGATGTTATAGAAGGGATTTCATCAAACGAGTTCAGGGTTAGTTCGGCGGTACCGGAAGGCTCCGTTCTTTCTCCTACCCTATTTCTTATTTCTCAAAGTTACCTTTTTTGTTAAACTTACAACCCTAGACACTCTTTCGCAAATGACACCATTTGTCATTTGTATTCATTCAGTAGTATAATACCAAACCAGAATGAAGTCGCGTGAATAGAGTCGATTTTACTGCCCGTTGCATTGATGTTGATGTTGTATCTGTCACTATGGGTGATATATGTATTAAAAAATCGGAAGTTCTTAATGTTCTTGCCTTGAAAATCCAGTGTGGTAATCGATGGATTTAGCACATTTTTTAGGTTTCTAAGGAAACTTTCTAGTGCCTTGGTTTTCTAAAACAGTGAAAAGATACTTTATTCCATTCGATCTATATCTGTCCAAAAATGAAATAAAACTTAATTGTATGGGCCCGCTCCTAGTGTCAAAAAAGTTAGCATTTCTTTAATTTATAACTGCCCGCATGTGATTGAAATGCCATCGCAATCTTCTGATATTAATATTCTAGTAAATCTATGGACATATCTGGCAAAGAAATTAAAATCTCTCTAGACTTCTACCATCGCTGAGTAAAAAAATGGGCTTAAAAAATATACAAAGAAATTGATCCTGCGTTCTTTAATATTCTGGTCGAATCAGTTCTAAAGAGACAAGAAGCTATTTTATAAAAGTAACCCACAAGGTCTTAGGATTAAAAAAAAAACTTTAAAACTGCTGGGTGGAGGTTAGGAAGTAAATTGTCTATTAAGTGATTAAATATCGAAAATTGAGATGACATTCATTGACATTTGTTCAGTTAAAAGTTGTTAAGTTTGTTGTTAAGCATAAAACGTTACACTCAAGAGCAAAGAATTTTAATTGTGAAAATTCCTCTGTACCACTTCGTAAAATACGCGCAGCTTTTCTTCCAAATCAGGCTTCTTCTGAGACTATTATGCGTAACTTAATCGCTAAATTTGCGGCTGACAGTGAGAATACGGCAAAACAATATGTTCGTCTAATGGTGTACGCATAGCCGCTATACAGCAAACTGCTGAACTCACTCTGCAACGTTCGCATCACTGGAACGTTGCGTATGTTGCGTATCATTTTGCTTTAAGAGTTTCATTTTTACGCTTATAAAATTCAATTCGTTCAAAATAGATGCCTCTGTAGGCTAGTAGATAGTGTACTAGCTTGTCAGTATGGGGGTCGTGGGTTCGATTCCCAACGAAGACCTTGGTTATTTTTACTACAAAAATACAATTTGACTGTCAGTGGGGCTGCTTAGCGATGAAGGCATAGTCACTGGTCGCTGTGCTGGCTTATACTTTCTACTTTCACCACCTGTTTCATCTCTTCTGTAACCTTTTCCTAAAGAATTTAGCACGGTATTTGACTAAATAGGCACTGTTTCCTGAAGTGTTACTTCTCTTCAAAAAAAAAAATCGTTCAAAAATCAAAGCCGCCCGACCATTTGTTGCGTCGAACTTTCGGGAAATTCCTGTATGAAAAACTGAACGAAGAGAGCGCATTTTTCATCAAAATCACCTTTAATAATGACGTTCATTTTCAATTAATCAGCTACGTTAACAAACAAAATTGTCGCATAGGGGGCGCTCACAAAAACTACAAATAGTCCTAAAAAAACTTTTACATCTAAAGAAAGTAACTGTAACGGTATGTCAGGCGGAATCATCGGCCCGTATTTTTTCGAAAATAAGGCAGGCAACATTGTCATCTTGAGTTTTAAGTCCCAACTATAATATGCATAAGCTGGCTTGAGCTAATGTCAAAAATTGAACGAAAAGTATGTCAAATGCTAAAGCGAATCATTGAAGACTTTTACGTGGCAATATTGTATTTACATGAATATAGAATTTATTATGCAGAGTTGCTAATATGTTTTATATATACTTTTGCAAAAAAATAATTTCTTTCTAAATAAATGAAATTTATTAACAAAAAGGCCTTTAATAATCATATTTTGTATACTTAATACTATATAGTCTATGTAGTTTTATTAATTCTACTTGAAAAATATTTAACCTTTTTCATATTTAATTATTTTTTTTTTATTTTCAAATTCAATAGTGGCTCTTCGATCTTTTTAAATTTCTATCGTCACACTTTCTTTATTACTTTTGGTTTAAACTCTTTTTTTTTTATATTTTCTATGTTTTAATCTCATAATGTAAATGAAAAGAATAAAATTAATTTCATAAAAATCTATTTCTTTTATTATTATTCACATATTATTCTAGCTGATTGCTACCTTAAAGTCTATTATTAAAAATTAAATAAAAATGTTTCTTCAATGACTACGATTAAAATCACATTTTGTTCCAAATTTATAAACTTAAATTCTGGTGTTAAAAGTTCAACCAAGAATTGTCTTCAATGACTACAAAAAAATTTATCTGAATATTAAAAAATAAATAAAATGATGCCTTCGTTGGCTCTTAAAAAACTAATTTTGCTTGTCAGATAAGCGCCCATTTTTTAAAACGCAAAGCTAAAATTTTTATTAAAAATATATAAATTTTAGCTTTGCGTTTTAGAAAATCAGGCCCTAAATAAATAAAAAAATATGAAGTATTAAAAAAATAAATTAAAAATAAAACAGGATCACTACTACAAACTATAATCATTTCTATAATTTCGGCGTAGTTTATGCTAACGGTTGTCTTCATGAAGTTCTCATCAGTAGAGTTTTCTTCGGTCGTTGATGCCAAGCCCCTCCCAATGCTTTCTATAGTCTCACCAAATTTTTTGGTAAAGGCTATCTATCGAACGTTATTTTGACTTCTTTGGAGGGGTTGAAGTTGCTAAAAAGGAATATTCCTGCAAACTGCTTCCACTGAACATAGCTTGCTCCAAGGTTGAGTCTATTTCTTCAACGTTATCACGAGTACTACAAAATAAAGATTGACATTATAAAAAAGTAAAAAATATTCAATGTAAATGCTTATACCGGCGGGGCGCGTGTAGTGTGATTAACCAATTGGCATAATTGACACATAAGTAGAGAAACAAAGAGACCTTAATTGCCAATACATTTGTATTAATAAATATTACCGAATCACTTATTGTAACCAATTTATTGATCATCAGCATAATTTAATTGTACTGTATTGTTGTTGTTACTGTGTTATGCATGAACATTAATGGGAACACTGCATGCGGAAGTGTTTTTGATGACGTTGAGTTTCTCTATATTTATAGGTCAGTTTTGTTGATAATTACACTAAATACATTCATGTCATTGTACAGTTTTTTATAATAATCTAGTAGTATTTATATTAATGTATGTAGTTAAGTATAAGTATATGAAGTAAGAATGGAGTGACGTCACTCAAACCTAGAATCTAGATTATTTTCATTGTTAGTATATAAGCTGTAGAAATTAAGAGTAAAGCAATCATAATTATTATTAATTATTAAACATACCTTCGAGCCTTAAGTGAGGAGCTCAGGAATAAATAATAAATTAAAAAACAACCAGACAATTCTTCTCCTTTTGGTTTGTCCTCGCTACACGCGAGAGAGTTTTTTAAAAACATCATAGGCTGCAGTAATGCCCATTCCTCAATGTAGCCCATTCCACTGCCTAAAGGGCTTCCATCCTCTTCATTTTCTTGCAGAAACTTTCGCGAAGTAATTTTCACCTGCGTTTGCATTTCGTGACTTTACATAATTCATATGAAAATAAAAACCCCAAACAAAATTCTTCTTCAAGGTATTAGTTACCACTTTTACTGCATTTTTCTGCTACTTCATTCCATGATCGTTCTTTTAAATTGTGTTTATAATAAAACGCGTCTCTTTTATCATATAAACACTTTTTTGTTCTATCTTTCTATTAAATTAAAATAAAATATTTTTTCAATTGCGTCCTCCATTGCAATTTGTTAACTAATGTATCTATAAAATAATGCACGTTGCAAAATCAGCTGTTTCCGTACTGAATGTGCGATCAGTTTCGTACTTTGCTTAAGCAACTGACATTTGATGAAACTTGACGAAAAGTTTTGTAAAGTACATTATAGTTCGCCACATATGATTAGTAGGTATTTGCACAGTTGTTGACTTAAGTTTGCATATGCATATTATAGTTGGGTCTTTATGCGTTATAAAACTACGACAACGTTACGTCTCAAATATCAGTTAGATAGATCTTTGTTAAAATCAAATTTTTTATCGGACATAGTAATACACAGATTGTGCTAGATTCCTTTAAGTATATTAAAAAAAAACACCACATGAATTTAGGTGAACAGTATTTTTTACAATACGTGATCTACATAGTTGTCACTACAAAATACTCGAAATACGAAATATTAAGGTAAACTTTAAAGTTAAATCATCTGTTCATTTATGTTTAGTTTGATTTACATTTTCTTATTTGTATCTTTTCTTAATTGAATTGTAACAGAAAGTGGAACAATGACCGACCGCACCTGCTTTTAAAATTAAGTTTTAATAATAGTCACAAAATAAACAAATAAATACAGAAAAATATTTAACAAGAAAACGTGTCTAAAATTCGAATTTATGAATTTTATAAATAACTAAAATAAATAAAAGCAGAAACCATTTATTCAATCAAGTGCCTGAGGCTCAATGGTTACGTTTACGTTTAACTTACTTAAATTTAATAACAAAACTTAAATGAGAGAGAGTCAACGACAAACATTAAAGATTGGGAGGAAAAATGTTGCATAAATTCAGAACAAAATGAAGTTTTGTTTCATTAAAAAAAGGACGAAGGTCACTGTAGCCAGTTTCTATAATTATAATTATTAATTTGTAAATTTATTTACTGTTAATAAATAGATAAATAAATAAATTTCATTGAAAAATTTATTTAAAATTAAATTTTTTATATGACATTGAATTATAATTAATTTTTCAAATTTTTAAAATTAGAAATTTTCTTAATATTTGAATAGTTTTTGGATTGATTTTATAACACTTGAGTGTAAAAGCTAAACGCTTTTAGTTACGTATTATTTTCACAACAAAGCTTTTTCTAAGCCCACAATTGTATTTTGATTATTAAGGTAATTTGGCGTTACTCTTAAACGTTTAGGTTTTGTGCCAGCGCATGTGCCATGTGTTTTTTTTTGTATTGCAGCGAAATTAAAAGAACAATTTTAACTTAAAGAAACACCAACACTTCCATTTTATGGTATCATGTGAAAAGGATATTGAACAAGAAATGGTAAAAAAACTTTTAAATTTATTTAAATTGACTGCAGGTGCAATCTATTTATTTTAAGGAGTGGAACTATTTTTAGATTTTTAGCTAAACAATAACTAATAGCGATGACTATGAACTGCTAGTGTATAGTTGGATACATTCGCTAATAATCTTAACGTAATACCACTGGCGTTGGACGCATGCCCAGTGGCAACAGTAACAGCAACTCGTTGTAGAGGAGTGGCATAAGCAGCTTTTGTCGTTGGACACACCTGAAATGGAAGATCCTGTTCTGCATGTCCTACGAGAAACCAACCGTCTATCATGTTATAATCGTTAGAAATCTTTTCAATTGAGAAGTCAAAAATAGCTCCCACATGAGGCCATCAGCTAAGCGAGCAGATAGTGTATTATGGGCAGATTGTAAATCAGCGCCTGGTAGTTTGGCTCTAATCTGACTGTGGTCTTGCTACTGGATATAGAAAGAACTCCCCCCCACACCCTGAGACGCAGACACACTTAGATGCATATACGCCTTAAAAACAGGGTAGCAGGGCGATAACCGCACTCCTTGCTCCACCTCCTTATCCTGTTGTATGCGCAAGCTAGGACATTGAATGTTAAGCCTGCGTTAACATCTCTTCGAAAGCTTTTTGAAATGCAACCAATTTAAACCAACAGCCAGCACGTTATTCCCCGATTGACCTCAACCAATAACCACAACCGGGTCGTAGCGGGCAACTGGTTGCCGTGGTATCAGTGTATGTGTATAAAGTCACTGGTTTGACTTTGACATTTTTATGTTTTTTCCAGTTTCAAGCTACTGCCAGCCCAGGCGACTGGTGCGGCCTTTTTTTATTTAAAGAGAAGTAGCACTTCAGGCAACAATGCCTATTTAGACAAGTACCGTGCTACATTCTTTTAGGAAAGGGATAGAGAAGAGATGAAACTGGTGGTGAAAGTAGAAGGATAGTCGGAAATTAACTGCCGTATAAGACAGCACAGCGACCAGTGACTATGCCTTCATCGCTGAGCGCTCCACCGATAGCCAATTTTTATTTATTTTAGTGAATCGAACCCACAACCCCCATACTGACAAGCTAGTACACTACCTACTAGCCTACAGGGGCACCTAAGCCCCCGAAAGCAGATTTCAAGATGGGGAAGTGATCCATCTAGACTGCATGCCCGGAGAAAATATTGTGAACAGCGCTTAGTTTGTATCTAAACAAAGTGCCGCACTATTGCACATACTTTCAGAAGGCGGCTAAAAATAATTTTTTATGGTATCCGATTTCAAAGCTTTATCACTCCGTTGAAAGTAAATTCCAGAGTATCTTGGGAGCAAAAAATTTTACTAATCTACTTTAGCAATATCACAGTAAATGGGGTGATTTAAAATTGACTTAGACTTCATTGACAACAGGCTTATATTATAATCACCTCCTGACAAGTACTTGATTGACGAAGTGTTTTAGTAGAAATATTATTAAGTTTGAAGCAAATATAGTTAATCTATGGAAAAACATATTAGAAACAAATTTTTAGCCCTTAAAACACTTAGAACTTTTCTGGACACATGACACTTCGAAATACGATCACTATTCTTTACGCATCCCAGCCTGCAATATTTGAATTGCAACCTATTCCTTGTGTTCAACATGAAAAGATTTATTTTTGACACCTTTTTTGAAAAATTCTTTTTTCTTTAGTGACAACCACCTAAACCATAAAACTGTAAATATTTTGTATTTTAAAATAAATCATAAACTTAAACGTATGTGGGTTTAGCGCTGTATTAATTTAAAGAGCAAATAGCAGATATAAACTATAGATGATGTTGACGGCATGACACGTTTGACGTTATTATTCAACTTATTTGTAGATGCTGTCTGTGGCTTTATTTTTTTTTTTTTTTGTTTCATTACGGCAAAGTATTGAAAGTAAGTTTAATTTATACAGTTTTCTTAACAACAAGATTAAGGTTCAATCAACTTTAACTCTAAAACGGAATCTTTAATTATAATAGATAAAAAAAATTAACACAAAAGACTGGCATTTTTAATAAAACAAAAAAAATCAGAAATTTATTTACACATGAACAAATTTTAGTAATTGTTATAAATAATTTCTAAATATTTTTAATAATTATAAATAAAATTTTAAAAATGCAGTTTGTTATTCTGCCAATATCATTGTAGATTAAAAAATGAGATAAATTTAAAAAATTTGTTTTAAACCTCTTTTTTGGCATCGTTTTATTTCATTCTTTCACAACTTTTAGTTTCACATTCTTTATACACATTTGTCTTTTTGCTTTCAGTTTGTGGCCCTCCTGCTATACCTTTAAACGCAAAAGTGCAAACAGTACTGGAAGGCAACTCTATTAAAGAGGCGAAATATGAATGCGATTCAGGTTATGAGCTATTTGGTCCAGCGTCCATTAAATGTGATGCTCAAACAGGCTGGGAAAAAGAATTGCCATTTTGTGGTACAAATGTAGCTTATCGAAAGCCTGTTAATCAAAGCTCTTATACGCGGGCTGGTCCCGCCTATTATGCCAATGATGGTCAGCCGGGAAATAAAAATCCAGATGGCCAACAATGTTCCGAAACACAAAAGGAACCCTCGCCGTGGTGGCGGGTAGATCTATTGACACCTCAAGCCGTTAGAGTTGTACGTATAACAACCAGAGGTTGTTGTGGTCATCAGCCTTTACAGGATCTTGAAATAAGAGTGGGCAACAGTAGTGCGGATTTGCAGCGTAATCCATTGTGTGCCTGGTATCCAGGCACTTTAGATGAGGGCATCACAAAAACATTTACTTGTGCCCGTCTTTTGGTAGGTCAATATGTAGCCATACAATTGGTAGGTGTCGAAGGCAGCTTAAGTCTTTGTGAAGTTGAAGTGTTCACTAACGATGAGTTTTCGGTTGATCGTTGTTTAAGTTCCAAGTTAGCGGTGGATACAGTGTTAACGACATTTTCAAAAACTTGTTATGAATTTCACGTTACAAAGGGAGAGAATTTCGAAAAAGCTCAACAAATTTGTAAGACAACTGGTAAGTAAATTTTGCGTTAATGTTACAAGTAAACTAAGTCTTGTGGCTAAAAACTAAAATAAATTTTTAATACATTTAACCGAAATAGTTATCTAATTGTAATTCGTTTAACTTCTTTTACCATCTTTAACGTAATCATTTTAAAATCATTTCTACAAATTGTGGCCTTTAGTAATCGATATTTTTAAGGTTTTTGATTATTTAAACGATTTTTAGCTGAATAAAAGGAATCTAATAAAGAAACACTAGCTAACGACTTACTATCTAACCATTATTCATAACCTTCTAAAACAATAGACCCACTGATAGTCCCTTTAAAACGATTTTTGCTTTGCACTAAGTGGTTGCATCGTTCCCATACATTACTTTGTTGTATTTATATCTCGATTAATTGTTACATCATAGCAATGCTCAATAGTTTCCAGTATCCATTACTAAGTGTACACGAATACCTTTTATTTCCATATTTTGTGAACATTGAAATTTTAGCAATTTTTTTTTAAATTAAAATTTTGATGTCCTCTTATAGTAAAAAAAAATTAGAAACGTTCACCGACCCCTAACTGCACTAGATCGGTAATTGATCCTTATAACATTGTTGATGTGGTACAGCGGCCTCTTAAGTTTCGAATGTCTGCAATGATTAATCTTATTAAGGGGTTGAAAGTGAACAAATCCCCCGGTTGATGATTAAAAATTTGCCTGTTTCTGCTGTCCGTTTTATTCTCTTTATATTTAATTCCATATTATGAGTCGGTTATTCGGTTATTTTCCCACATCTTGAAAATTATCGAATTTGGTTATGCTACTAAAACCAGGCAAGGATGTCACACAGGCATCATCATATAGTCCAATAAGTTTGCTGCCAATTCTTTCTAAGATGTTCGAGAAAATGCTTCTAGAAAGTTTAGTTTGACATACAGATGGTAACGTAACAATTCCCGATTATCAGTTTGGATTTCGTCGAAGGAGACATAGTGCTCTATTCAACAAGTGCACAGAATTACTAATTTAATTAGAAGTGCTTTCGAAAATAAAAGCTATTGCCCTGCGCTATTTATTGACATATCTCAAGCTTTCGACAAGGTCTGCCACGAAAGTCTCTTATTTAAGATCACGCAGTTGCTACCCGTGTATGTGCATAAATTGCTCAAAAGCTTTTTACACGAGAGATATTTTCAAATAAAATCCAAATCTTCAATTTCGTCGTGTAGAAAGATATCCGCTGGCGTACCGCAGGGAAGTACACTTTTTTTACTTACTGAGTACTGAGTACTGAGTTGAGTATCCATAATAAGTCGTTAGTTGCGTCACAAAGACTACAAGCCCAAGTTAATGAGCTGGAAAGTTACTTTTATTTGGGTACGGTTTTCCGTCGACCCTCGTCAAATTTGGTTTGTGAACAAACCGGTTTCGGCCGTTTGCCATCTCCAGTGTCCTTTTCGCTGGAAAGTAGGCTGCAAAAGTAGAAAATAAAAGTTAATGCTTCTAAGCGCGTCCATATTACGTTCACATTGAGAAGGGAAAATCGCCTACCCATCATGATTAATGGTGTAAGATTGCCGGAAATTAATAATGTAAGATATCTTGGCATAAACTACCATAGAGCAGATAAAATCACCCTTTTGAAACTCAGATCTGCATAACTATACTGGCTAATGGGCACTAAGTCACCTCTCGACATAGGTCTTAAGATACTTCTATACACAGACAGTACTAAAACCTATTTGGATGTATGGAGTACAGCTATGGGGAAGAGCATCACCATCAAACGTAGAGAAGCTCCAAAAAAAGCAGTCTAAACTTCTCAAAACAATATCAGGTGCACCGTAGTATATCAGGAATAACAACATCCACAGGAATCTCCAAATACCTTTCGTTGGGGAGGAAATTACGAAGGCAGCTATGTAAGAACGCTTGGAACGCGCCCTAATCGTCTTCCCAGAGACTCACTTTTGTTTGAGGGTCACAGACGTCTAAAGAGACTGCAAACCACTGACCTGTTGAAATAGATGTATAACGAGCAATTTTTAGTTGTCGACGGCAGTGGAAGTAACCTACAAAGTAGGTTATGCTTTGTAGAATTGTTGTCAATTCTTTAGGGAAAGATCCAATAAATAAATGAATTGAAAAAAAAATCTATTAGCTAAGTCGGTTTATTGCAGTCCCCACAGTAGATGAAAACCGAAATTTTATTACCGTGTTATAGAGCTCCTTGGTATGGTGCTAAAATATACGACATGATGTGTATAAAAGTCCAAGCTAATGATAAGTTAGATCAGCAAGTGCTACGTTTTCACCCGGCACCACTTAGCCTTATCTAACGGCTTAATAGAGATTTTTATACAAATTATACACCTATAAATTTTGTAAAATTGATGCAGCAATTTTATAAGAATATAAAAAAATTCTGAAAAAATAGGAACAGTCGGGATAACTGGTTGGCTATCTCATGTCCTTTTGAAATGAGCTAACCATTCGTTAATCTTTCTTCACATATTCCCTGTTCTAACAGCCGTATTATTAGTAATTTAAAGGACATGCATGCTTTTCAAGTCAAATAACCTCAAAGACTTTTTCCGTTTTTAGTTTATAAATTGCACTCTGTATTTTTCATCAAAGAGAAATCAATTGGGATTTGTTGATTGTTATGGCGAAAGCGAAACGCTCGGAAAATTGAAGTCGCTTGAATGTGAAAGAAAAATCAATGGAGATTATTGGAATGCGCCGTATTAGCACATCCTCTCCTTTACCTTTCCCGCCGGGGACACATTTATGGTCTTTATAGAACGCTCGACTATATAGACCCGTGCAACTGGGGGTATAAGGGAGTCCAGTCCCCTGAAGGCAGCAGGGGTACAACTGGAAGCTTCACGTTATTTCCAGAGTTTCCGCTATTTGTCTCTTTAGACATTTAGCTGTTTCTCTGACTGATTATTGAGGTTGGCCCTTCAGGAGTATAGTGGTGGTTGTGGTTTCGCGGCCCCATAACAGACAGGTCAGTTTTATATGGTGGACAGGATCATTTCAACTTTAATCACACATACCTGGTGGAATGAACCTAAATGCAGTGAGCATGCTAGACATGTGTTTTGGACAGGAGTTGGATAGTCTCCAGCTCTTCAGCAAGGAGTAGTGGTTTGCAGCCCTGCTCTGAAACTGCTGAAATTGCAACTAGGAAAGACCTTTTGCTAGAATTAGTCTTCGGCTTCCTAGAGCGTGAATGACATTGCTTTTCATTCTTAGTGGTATGACCACCATCTGATTAGGGCTCACTGTCAGGTGCAGATGTAAATCTTATCACGTAATCCTCTCCTTTACATTTGCCACTGATTATCGTCGCTTCAATCAAGTTCGGCATCAACTTTTTTACGAAAAGTCTGATCCCGTTGCAAACTTGGGCGTATTGATTGATTCTGAAGATACAACATTGGCGAGACAACTTTCAACTTCAATACATGCGATGGCATTCCAGGAGGCTCGAATGAATTGAAAAATTCGACTGGATAAGTTACAGCTTGATGCTCTTCTGTGACTGTGTCAATAGATTTGTATTGCGTAACCGCTCCAGGAATCTTCAATTTATTTCAATCTTTTGATCGCGGACGCTCTGACCTGTTCAGTTTCCCGTCGTATATCTCGCACTTCGGGTGTTGCTGCAGCTCTACTGGCTGGCGCATTTCTGGTTGATCTTTCAATACCCCCAGGGGCATGTAAATATGGTCTTAATAGAATATTCCACTATCTAGACTAAGTGCAACTGGGGAAAAAGGGAGCCCAGTCCCCTGAAGTCAGACAGGGAGACAACTGGAAGCTCCACTTTATTTCCACGGGGATCAGTGAGCCGCAGAGTTCATTATTTGTCTCTTTAGACATTTAATAGTTCTCTGACTGATCATTGAGGACGGCCCCTATATGGGAGTATCGTGGTGGTTGTGGTTTTTTAGGCCCCATAACAGTATAATGGTGGCCAGGATCATCTCACTGATAATGACACGCAAAGTGAATGATCCAGTCCAGTGAGCATGCTAGATATGTGTTCTGGACAGGAGTAGCAAAGTCTCCAACTCTTTAGCAAGGTGTGATGATTTGCAACCCTGTCCTGGAATCATTAAAGTTGCAACTAGGTGGTTCTGTTGCTTAGAATTATTGCTTCTGTTGCTTCCAAATTATGTATAGTGGTTTGTCCACCATCTGGTTAAGCCTACATAGCCAGGCGCGGATGTAAAACAAATCACACTCTGATCTTTCAATATTGGTATTTTCGTGGCATTTCGAATTTGTCTTAGAATTTAACGTTTGGTGGCAAATCAGTCGTCCGAAGATAAATGTCATTGACCTACAATGAAACAAAATACATATGCAATCTCTTTTACGCATTTGGCTGCCAAGTAAAAAACTTCATATATTTGACGCACGTATTATTTCCATATGCGTATATAGGTATTCGCAGCAAAAAAAAAACATTTTCTCATTTTCGAATTTCCATATGGGTATTTGCAGTGAAGACAGAATAAATTATTTTCTTTATGGTCGAATTTCCGTATGAGTGTTCACAGTCAAAACACTCGCCAGGCAGTCGTGTGCTGGTATGCAGAATTAAATGCGATAAGGCGTGCACAGCGTTATAGAATAGTGCTTGCAAAAAATAGTTCTACAGCGCCATCTAGGGACGAGTTACAGAAAACTTGATAGTCTAAAAACCCCTGCTCTTTCTTTCTAATGGAAAAAATAAAAGTGGAGCAACAAAAGTTGAAGCGTGTAAAACGGCACTTACCAACCAACAAATATCCATTTTTATATATATAGATTATTCACATTGTTTGACAGATCATAGATACATACACTTGTATGTGATTTGTTTGACAGAAGTGTCGCCTGTATGATTAAAAGCATAACATTGCCATAACATAGTAAATAGACAAAATTTTCGCGTGGCTGCATGTTTTCTATCCGTAACATCCAGAAGCTTAAAACGTCGCTGCACCACAACCAGATAAATGTGAATGAAGTAGAATATATTATTTTACGCCCCTGAACTACTACTACTGTACGCTGATGTAGACATTGTAGACCGAATCCTTTTCTTTTTAAAATTGAAATTAAAAATTTAGATAAAAATTATATTTTGAAAAGACATGGCTTAAAAATTTCGATTTAAGGTGTGAGGAAAATATTTTCAATTGTAGCTGAATATCACCGCAAAATTTAATAAAATGAAATAATGACGAGAAAAAATATTTTTAAGCTTTTTGTCAAAATATTATTTACAAACATTTTAGGTGGCAATTTAGTGCACGATTTTCGTGGACCTGCAAACGATTACATACTTGCTGAATTGGAACGGCGCAAGTCAGAACTAAAAACACAATTGGTTTGGATTGGAGCACAAAAGGAGCCAGGTTTAACGTCACGTACATGGAAATGGGTGAACGGTAAGTACGTATGTGAATAGTATACATATGTTAAATTCATATGATTATTTAAAAAATAAATTATTAATTATTAAAAACTCAAAAATTAATTAAATAATTAACTTATTAAAAAAAATGTGAATAGTATACATATGTTAAATTCATATGATTAATTAAAAAATAAATTATTAATTATTAAAAACTCAAAAATTAATTAAATAATTAACTTATTAAAAAAAATCATATAAGACGCAAATTTTTAGGTATTTTTTTTTCGTTACACCAGTTCCTTAAATCATAAACAGTATAAAATGGAAACGTTAACAGGATGTTTGGCGATTTTCGTAATTAAATATTTATCTTCTCTTTATCATTTAAAAAAATTTCACGATCGAAGTATCTGCTCAAAGCACTAGACAGAGATTTCTTTTCCTCTCTTCTTTTATCGATCTATTTTGTTTTTTTTAATATAAAAATTAAATTTTTATAAAAGATGTTTTAAACAATATATTAAAAAAAAACATTACTCCTGGTTGTTCTGGCACTGCTTTTCTATTTTTAACATCTTTTTAAAATTGCATTCTATTCTCTGATTATCATGCCATCATATTTTCAAGAAGTTTGTTGTCTAAAACAAAATAAAATAAAAAATGTTGTTTAAGATAATTCAAATGTTTATTGTATTACGTAGAGAAAAGTTCGCCAATTATGAATGAAATATGACTAAATGGCAAATGTCCACCACGACCACGATTCTTTCATCAAAATAGTTAATCACTTTTCGTTAATCACGTCACAGATTGTGGCATACGATCTGGCTGGCCACCTAACTATCGATTATGCAATCTGGGAATTTGGTTTGCAATAAATTGATTGTTCCATTGGCTGTGTGACATGTGGCACCATGCTGTGGAAACCACATGTCAGTGATATCCACGTCGTCAATAATAGACCAAAATTAAATTGTTAGCATGTAGCGATAGCTTAATCCATTGAACGTTACCGCATTTCCAGCCTCATCTTCGAAAACAAAAACAGGCCAATCACGCCTCCAAACCACATAGTGCACCATACAATGGCACGTTGAGCATGCAAAGTAGAAGTGAAAATGGGCTTCGTCTGGAAGAAACATTTTTGCAGAAAAACCAGCTTTAATTATTGCACTAGTTGAATCTTGTAAGGCTTTAAGGTCAAATCCTTATGCAAAATTCGCCATGTAATCGTTTGAATAATCGCAATTGTTGAGAACGTCAGGAAATTACCTAATTTGGATCTGCTTCAACACTATGGCACACGATATTTTCAGTTGAACGATTCGGTCGAACAAGCGTTGGTGTCCTCACATTTTGTATTGAGCCTGTTTAACGACCAAATTCTTAATAGCGGTTTTAGAAAATATCGTGAATTTTACGAAATGAAACCACCATTTTCGTAGTGGAGTTTAATTGTTTTAGTGCAATTTTCGTGCGAAGTTGAATTCATTGTAATGATTATCAATTATAAATATGTCAAAAAATTAAATGTCAAAACTATCATGTTGTTGGTTTTGCCACAATTGAAAAAAAAATTCTTGTTAAAAACCCTATTTAAAAGGTGTTTTTTTAAGCTAGATAGAACTTTAAATTGTAAGAAGTAACACAAAAAATGAAATCTTGATGAAACATTTTTTTTTATTTGTTTCAGTATACTCTGACAAATCATCATGAATAGACTCTCGCTTGAACAACGCTACGAAATTATCCAAATTTACTTTGAAAATCAATCGTCGATTCGCGCAACTTATAGACGACTTCGTCATTTTTATGGCGTACATAATCGTGCATCTGAACAAGCCATTCGTCGAACTGTCGATAGATTTCGTATCATATACTCTCTGGAGGATGCAATAACACCAACACGTCGAAGGAATGTGCGTACTGAAGAGAATATCGCCGCTATAAACGAAAGTGTGGAAGAAGATCCAAATTTATAAATTCGTCGTCGGTCGCAGGAATTGGGGCTCTGTCCGTCCACTACGTGGAAAATTTTGCGCAAAGATCTCGGCCTACACCCGTATAAGATCCAGCTGGTGCAGGAATTGAAGCCACGTACCATTATATGCGTCGTTCTTTCCCCGATTGGGCTCTAGAGCAGTTGGCAACTGACCCGTTGTTTTATCGCAAAATTGTGTTCAGCGATGAGGCGCATTTTTGGCTTAACGGGTTTGTTTATAAGCAAAATTGCTGCATATGGAGTGAGACCAATCTACAACAGACCCTACAGACTCCATTACATCCAGAAAAATGCACCTTTTGGTGCGGTTTTCACGCTGGTGGCATCATCAGACCTTATTTCTTTAAAAATGAGGCCGGAGCTCGCGTTACGGTCAATGGAGATCGTTACCGCACCATGATCAATGATTTTTTGTTTGAAAATATGGATGATACATTGATCCGGACGAGATGTGGTTTCAACAGGATGGCGCTACGTGCCATACAGCGAACGCAACCATCGACTTATTGAAATCAAAATTTGGCGATAAGTTGATTTCGAGAAATGGACCTGTCAATTGGCCTCCAAGGTCGTGCGATTTGACACCACTCGACTATTTCCTGTGGGGCTACGTGAAGTCACTGGTTTATGCTGATAAACCAGCAACAATTGACGCCTTGGAGGACAGCATTGTTCGTGTTATTCGTGACATACGCCCAGCAGTGCTCGAAAAAGTGGCCCAAAATTGGACGTCCAGAATGCGCTTCGTCAAGAACAGCCGCGGTGCCCATATGCCCGAAATCATTTTCAAATGTTAATGTCACGTATTGATCCTTCGAATAAAAAAGAAATTTTGGTTACAATTTAATTTTTTGTGTTATTTTTTACAATTTCAAATTCTATCGGGCTTTAAAAAACACCGTTTATAAATATGTGCGTATATTGTCCGACGGGGTTTGATGTATTTGATTATGATTTTACGTCATAGAGAGAACACTGAAGATGGCATATAGCCGAAACCGGTTTGTTCACAAACCAAATTTGACGCGGTTTGAGGCAAAATCATATCCAAACCCTATTTATACTTCAATAGTTAGAAGATATTAGTAGGATCTAATATTGCTATACTAATGTAGCGGAAAACTTATTAAATAATTTTCACAGAAGCTTAAGGAAAATCCGCCTGCCAAGAGTGCTTAAAATTCGCTTAAGCTGGATATCAAGTTAAATCGATTATAGATGAATAATACCTGTGGATTAACAAGATAACTTGTATTTATTTCCTTTGATGTATAATACAAAAATTTAAGTCCGATTAAAAACTTTTCTTTACCTGAAGATGCCACACTAAAAAGTGGTGAAATGTGTTGAAAATAAAAATATAATTTATTTAGCTTTAATATTAAGAATTTTTGCTTAAGAAAAAAAAAATATTTATAAAAACTTTTAGGGCCCTTATAAAAATAATAAATAACAAAACGTTTAAAAATGTCGTAATTAATAAAATGTGATTAATAAAATATGTGTATTGTTCAAAATATTTTAAATAACCCTGAAATTTGCTTTAAAAACAAAAAAAAAAAGGAAAGTGCTCAATGGGCATAATTTATAAGTAGCCAATTCATAATTAAAAATTAAGTTAAAATTATAATGCAAAGCATATAGTCACGCAATAAATTATCAATGGTTATTAGACATGTCTATATGATTTTCTAAGTCATTAAAGTGCTTAATGTGAAAATTTTCACATATTATTTACTTAAGTACGCGTCCAAGTTTCTTGCCGCTTTTTCAATTTGTAAGGTTTTTTGTGTGAGATTAAAAGTTATTTATCAATTTAAAAAATATAAAAAATTAATGTACAAGAATTCTTCTTCTTCCTTATAAATAAATAGAAAATCTGTGACAATGAAATGTATTCCCCGGAAAAAATTTAAATATAAAAAACTTTCATAAAAACATTTAACAGAAGTTAGACTTTTAAACTGATTTTAAATATTTTTTTTAAAAATGTTGTATTTTTTTGTTTTTATAATTATTCTTCTTCTTATTTTTTAACAGATGAAATTGTACAAAAACCCGCTTGGGGCAAAGATCAGCCCAATAACTACAATGGTGAGCAAAATTGTGTGGTTTTTGATGGTGGCCGCAATTGGTTGTGGAATGACGTGGGCTGTAATTTAGACTATTTGCATTTCATATGTCAACATGGTGAGTTTAAGTATCTTAAGTAAAATCAAAACCAAAGTAACGAAGGGTAGGATTCTCCTTAAATAATTGATTTCATAACTGGCCTGGTTTTATAAAATCAAGTTTGTAAAAACAAAAAGGATTTTTCAGCAAGAAATTTGTTTTTTAAAACAAAAAATGTTGAATAAAAAATGATATCTGGCAAATGTCCACCACGGCCACGCTGACACATGTCGATTTTTTCTTTAAAGTTTTTAATCACTTTCTGCCAAAATGACGGTTCTATTTCGTTAATCACATCACGAGTTTTCAGTTTTAACTGAAATCGATTAGATTTTTTTTTAAAGAAAAGTAGCACTTCAGGCAACAAAGCCTATTTAGTCAAGTACCGTGCTACATTCTTTAGGAAAGGGATAGAGAAGAGATAAAACAGGTAGTGAAAGTAGAAGGAAAGTCGGAAATTAACTGCCGTATAAGACAGCACAGCGACCAGTGACTATGCCTTCATCGCTGAGCAGCCCCACCGACAGTAAATTTTTATTTTTGTAGTGAAAAAAAACCAAGATCTTCGTTGGAAATCGAACCCACAACCCCCATACTGACAAGCTAGTACACTACCTACTAGCCTACAGGGGCACCGTTTAGACTCTGACCTTAATATAACCTCACAAAAAATAATTCAGTGGTATTAAGTCACACAATCTGGCTGGCCACTTCATTTGGTTTGCAATAAGTAGATCGTCACATTGGCTGCGTGACATCTGGCACCGTCCTGTTGAAGCCACATGTTAGTAATATCCACGTCGTCAAGAATAGGCCAAAATTAAATTGTGAGCATCTCGCCCAATCACGCCTCCAACATAGACAACATAGACCGTTGAACACACAAAGGCTTCTCAATAATCGCTCAAGGATTTTAAGAAGCCCAAATCCGGCAATTTTGCTTTTTGACATACCCTGACAAGTGAAATTGGGCTTCGTCTGTAAAAATTATTTAAAAAAAAAACAACCATTTGTTCCTGAATGAATTGAACGAATTTACGGCGTTGTGAATGGCCGGTTGGCTTCAAATCCTGCACCAGTTGACTCTTGTAAGGCTTCAAAGTCAAATCCTTATGCAAAATTCGCGGTAGCGATTTTGGATAATTCCAATTATAGATAACGTCGAGGAATTGACAAATTTGGATCTGTTTCAACACTGTGGTGTTTTCAGTCGCACGACTCTATCGAACACGCGGTGGTGTTCGAACTTTTTGTATCGAGGCTGTCGACTTAAACTTAACGAACAAATTCTTAATAACGGTCTCAAAAGAACGATTATGTTGTCTGAAACTTTCACGAATTTTACGAAACTTTTCATTAACGGAACCACCATAGTGGATTTTAATTATTTTAATTGCAATTTTCTTGCGATATTGAATTCATTGTAACAATTGCCAATGCATCTACTACAAATACGTCGAAAAACTAAATAACAAAACTATCATGTTGTTGGTGAAAAATAAACTTCTTGTTAAAAAGCCCGATATAAAGTAAGAGCTTAAAATCTGTCTATTCTTTTCTTTTTTGCATTTAAAACATATGTGTCGACTCACAGTAGAAAGTTATAAAACTTCACATCATTTCACATAAACAATTTTTATACTCAACATTTTATTTTAAATAACGAAGAATTATTTTTGTTATCTTGTCTATTAAAAGAAAAAAATATATTTTATCAATTTCAAATGTAATATAAAAATTCTTCTTCTATCTAAACTGTTTAAATTAAGATAAATCACTGGTTTTAATAAAAAATTTCATTTAATAAAATCGCTTAAAATGTTTGAGTTGCCATCCGCTTTTAAAATTTCTTTTCGTATTTATTCTCTGTTTTAAAAGGTACTTCCTTTTAATTTGCTTTTAGTCTTATTTTCCTCTGCTGTCGAGGTTTTAAAAAAATTGCTGTGAAGTTAATCCTTACTTGAACGAACTTTTACGAAGATATATCCAATAAAGGACGTAACTTTTTGTTGCAATATTTTACAAATCTTTGAAGGTTTGGAGATAAAAACTTCGAACTTGAGCAACAGCATGTACGGTACAGTAAATAAATTACTGACAATAGAAATCATAGTGTATAGTATTGTATAGTTCCATAAAGTTTTATATAATATTGTATAGTATTGCATAATAGCTGACCCATTGAGAACGAATTTGTGAGATCGCAAAGAAGAAACGCAAACAAATAAGATCGATGCCCAGTGCCACTGATTTAATGGCGGCAGTAATCGAGTCCATGTTACTTTGTGCCTTTCACCATCATCCGCCAATGTACATTGAAGACAGCTGGCGGCTGGCGATGAATTTATGGCGTGTGTGTATTTTTGAAGTAAACAACGCTCAATAATTACGTAAATGCGATACCATATAATATCAAAATACAGCGCACAAAAAAATTAACTGCATTGAATGAATGAGTACACGAAAATTCATTCAAGTCGATCCAGTCGTGTAGTTGAATAACCTGCATACCGACTGCAGTGCCATCTGCCGGGCTGGTTTGTGAATGTAAACAATCCAAGGTGGCAACCAAACGCATGCAAAAAAAATTATTCAGTGACATACAAACGTACAGTAGAATTATATTTATAAAGAAGATTTGTATGGCAGGTACCACGCGTCTTTATCAAATCCCGCCTATGTTTGCAGCATAATTTAAAATATGTTCACTCAACCGAAATACCAAATTCTGTTTAAATATCGTTAGCAGGAGCAGAAATAATAGATATTTAATTGGTGGTTTGTATGGGAGGTACCACGCCCCTTTGTCCAATTAGACCGAATTGTAAATCTAAACCACTCGGGGCGCCACCAAAACGCATACAAAAAAATTTATGCAAATCGGTCCAGCCGTTTAGGAGGGGTTCAGTCACAACACACGTACAGTAGAATTATGTATATAAAGATGGTATATATATATGTCGTTACGAGGATGAATTGTTAAAAGAAAATATTTATCAGTAAACAAAACAAAAACAAAAAATAAGAACGAAATGACCCACTGTGCATTGCACAAACTGCATAGTTTTCTAAAAAATGTTATACACATAAGCCAACAACAAGATGCTTTTAAGAAATTCCGCAAAATAAGCTAAACAACCGAATACAAAGACAACTAATACAGAATAAAAATAAAGCACACCGTTAAGCAGGCACCTAAACTAAATGATAATAACAACAACAATATGTAGCAATGTTAAAGTAGAATAATCTTGTATGTGCGAGAATCATGTAAAATAGCTATATAAGCATCGCTCCTGGGAGAATGAATAATTTTAAGTTGGGTCAACAGTGCGAAAAGAGAACAAAGTTACCATCGTGTTTATTTTGTGTATATTGAAAGTAAATAAATAATTTGATTCGACCTTTTTTATTTTTATTAAATATCTATTAATCTTTTAAACGGTCTCTTTTTAAATTAAATTTTAACGACTTATTTTTCCTTTTTTTCGATATTTCGTTTTCCTGTGGAAAGCTTCTTCAGGAAATTATTTTTTATATTTTACAAAAACAAAAAATTATAACAATTTGAAAAGAAAAAATTTTTTGAAAACATTTGACAAAACATATAAAATAATTTTCTTCATACATACAAACATACAAAAATTAAAATTTCAAATATTTAAACATACAAAAAAAAAGAAACGGAAATTAAATAACAAATTTTTTCTTATGAAATAATTATAACAAATTATGTGTCTTTTGTATTAAGTGCCTATAATTCTGCGTTAAATTGTCTAACATATAACGTCTCTTGAAGATTTTTCGGTTTTTTTTTTATTAAACCGAAGATTATCACAAAATATGTAGATGATTTGTTTTGTATAACATCAGAAGATGCAGTGGATGATATTTTGTCAGAATTGAATGGTTTTCATCCGGATATCAAATTTACGATTGAGAGAGAGTTAGATTTTAAACTTCCATATTTAGATATATTGATAATACGAGAGGAAAATAAGTAAGTGTTTGATTGGTATATGAAACCAACATCTGGAAGACTTATTAATTTTTATTCCAAACATCCGAGAAAAATGATATAACATTGCACACAAAACATATAACACATTAAATAAATTATTTAGCAATATGAAGGATAATATAGGAATAATGGAAATATCTGATGTAGTATACAGAATACCATGTGGAGGAAATGACCAGATGAACTGTGACAAAGTTTATATTGGGACAACAAAGAATAAACTTAAAACAAGATTAGCTGGTCATAGATGTGACCAAAAATATAGGAATATTTCAACACAGAAGACATCCTTATGTTCACATTGTAAGAAATATAATCATTATCCTCAGTTTGACGAAGCATCAATATTAGATATAGAAAAAAACTATAAGAGACGTTATATGTTAGAAATGTTAGAAATTGTTAATGTACCAAATATAAGGAGAATAAATTTCAAAACAGACACAGACAATTTAGCGCAGAATTATAGGTACTTAATGCAAAAGACACATAATTTGTTATAATTATTTCATAAGAAAGAATTCGTTATTTAATTTCCGTTTCCTTGTCTTTGTATGTTTAAATATTTGAAATTTTAGTTTTTGTATGTTCGTATGTATGAAGATAATTATTTTATATGTTTTGTCAAAAGTTTTCAAAAAATTTTTCTTCTCAAATTGTTATAATTTTTTCTTTTTGTAAAATATAAAAAATAATTTCCTGAAGAAGCTTTCCACAGGAAAGCGAAATATCGAAAAAAAGAAAAACTAAATCGTTAAAATTTAATTTAAAAAGAGACCATTTAAAAGATTAATACATATTTAATTTGATTTAGTTTGAAACTCTATAGTACTGTGTTAACAAAACGTATATTAAAAGGAATAAATAAACTTAATAGTGTTGCAGAGTACTATATAATATTGTACAGTGTTATATAGTTTTGTATAGTATTTTATAATACCGTAGTTTATTAAATAGTATTTTATTATGTTGCATTGTAGCGTATTGCAGAGTATTGTATATATAATATTGTGCAGTAGTGTATAGTATTGCATAATGTTATATTATATATATACTGTAAAACATTGTATAATATGTATAGTATTGTTGTATATTAAATAGGTTTAATTAGTATTGTATAGTAGTGTATTATATTGCATATATAGAATTGTTAAATATTGTGTAGTATTGTATACTATTTTGTAGTATTGTTTAATATTGTAAAATGTTCTATGTATAATAGAGTATAGTCTAGTATTGTATACTATTGTGTATTATTGTGTAGCATATTATTGTATTGTATAAAATTGTACAGTAATGTATAGCATTGTATAGTATTGTGTTGTGTGGTAAAGTATTGTAAAATATTGCATAGCGCTGTATTGTACAGAATTGTATAATATTGTACAGTAATGTATTACTGTACAGGTAGCTATCGTCTGACCATCTAATATACATCGTATACATGTAATTTACATCACTTATATATACATAACGATTTTAGTTTAGCTTACACGTAAAAGTATAGTATTTTTACGTTTATACCTTTTATAAACGTTTTGTTGTGAGTTCTTTATTGCAAAATAAATAACACCAGTTTTTAGAATTTTAAAATAATAACAATTTTATTACTTTAACTACACAAAGTTGACACAAAAACAATTTACTTAAAAAAATGCACGTCTTCACTGGCTGAGGTTTAATTTACTGATTGATTATCCACTCAGACGCTTCCCCTATTTATACTTGTCCAATTAGAATCTAGAAGATGTAAGAATCTTCTACTCTCTTTGTGTGTATTTGGTTGTTGTAGGTTGTTTATTCATTTTATAGGCGCCTGCTTGCCTGTGTGTATAGTTGTTTTTGTTTTTATGCTGATAAGGTTTCTGCTTGAGATTTATTTCAATACATTTGTTGTTGCTTTTATAAAAAAGGGTTTCTTAGAAAACTACGCAGATGAAATACAACTGTACATTTGTTGTTATAAAATTAGTTTTTGTCTCGCGCGTTTAAATGATAAGCGGCATGCCAGGCAGTTAGTAAGCGGCATATCAAATTGTAGTTGTGTGTGTGTGTGTATAAACTTCTACGCAGTTTGTAACCAGTAGTTTTCTTTATTGCTTAATTGTTTTATTTTAAATCTTAAGCAAGACATATTCGTAACAGTATTCTTTGCATAATAGAGTATAGTGTACTCTTTTGTAGTGTTGTACATTATTGTATTGTATAATATTGCACAGTATTTTATATTAATGTATAGTATTGTAAAATATTGTATATGTTAATGCAAAAAACATTGAATACCCTTATTGCTAAATATTGCACAATAATTGATTTGCTGATACAGACCATCGCAAACAGGTCAATAAAACTCTAGGTAATCAATATTGCGAAATAACAACGGTGCATTTCATTTTGATTACTATGCAAATAAATATTTAGTTTAAGTTATTGTAAGAACAAAATTATATTATTAAATTTAGTGTTAATTTGAAGTTTGAAGAATAAAGTTTAAACAGTGACAAAAAAAGTGTTTTTTTTCGAACAACCAATTCAAAAATACATAATTGGCGCCCAACGTAAAAGGATCTCCATCTGAGTAAACACCCCATAGGCTGTAACAGAAAGGAGACTCCAATACAAAACATTAAGGAAAACACCCCATAGGCTGTTAATTGAAGAAGGCTACATCTCAAAGACACCCCAAAGGCTGCAGTTAGAAGGAATCCTTTTTCAATAACCAACACCCCACAGGCTGCAACAGATACAACCATCCGCCAAATAAGGACGTTTGGAGTGAGGAACTTGGAGTAGTACGGTAACCCCAGTATAGATAAGAAAAGGACAAAATACCCCCTACCAGCTTCACAAGGATGATGATGATTGTAAGACTAGTCATGTAAGATATTTTATTTAAGAGTGAAAATTCTAGAAAGAGTAAGAAAGTTAAAGTAAAAAAGTAAAGTACTATTATTAATTTAAACAAAAATTTAGTAAACTATTTAAGAGTGAAAATTCGAGAAAGAGTAAGAAAGTTAAAGTAAAAAAGTAAAGTACTATTATTAATTTAAACAAAAATTTAGTAAACTATTTAAGAGTGAAAATTCGAGAAAGAGTAAGAAAGTTAAAGTAAAAAAGTAAAGTACTATTATTAATTTAAACAAAAATTTAGTAAACTATTTAAGAGTGAAAATTTTAGAAAGAGTAAGAAAGTTAAAGTAAAAAAGTAAAGAACTACTATTAATTTAAACAAATTTATTATTGAACTACTTAAGAGTGAAAAAGTTGGAGAAAGGGTTAAAATTGAATTGCTTAAAGCTCTTAGGTGACGAAATTTATTAATGTCGAATTGATCGAAATTATCTTGGATAATTAGGGAGTGAACACTATTAAAGGGGAAAAGAAAAAATATATAAATAATAAAAAATATATAAATAAATAAAACTATTGCGATTCCTACGGGACCCTCCAATAGAAATAACACAGAAAAAGAATCACAAGAAACCCTTTTATTCAAAGAAAATTTTCAGTAGAAACAAACACTTACCTAAAAAAATTATTATGTCAAACCCAAACAACTTAATCAGGCCTGCAGTCCTTAATAATGCAAACCTTCCAAATGTGGCACCCGTAGTTGAGGGAAATAGAGAAAATGAGGACGATAGGATAGCTAGAATCTGCGCACATCAGTGTGAGCTGGCATTTAGACGATTTTTAGATCCAAATACGAACATAGGTGGTGAGGATCAAGGGATAGAAGAAAGATTCAGGAACAATTTAACTGACCTTGACAAAGTCCCTGACGTTGTCCGGAGCTTAAGGGAATTCTCTGGAAATCCCTCAGAGTTTAGCTCTTGGAAAAAGAGCGTAGACAGGATACTAATGATTTACGAAAATATGAGGGGAACACCCAAATATTATGCCATTATAACCACTATCAGAAACAAGATTGTAGGCAGCGCAGATGCCGCGCTAGAATCCTATAATACGCCCCTTAACTGGGAAAGTATTACGAAATGCCTTGCATTACATTATGCAGACAAAAGAGACCTCACAACGTTGGAATACCAAATGAGTACCCTCGTACAGGGCAATAATAAGATTCAAGAATTTTACCAACAAGTGTACTCTCACCTTTCTTTAATCACGAATAAATTATCCTGCATGGATATAGGAAGAGAGGCACTTGATTTACTTACACAAACGTATCGAGACAAAGCCCTAGACGCCTTTATCAGAGGCCTAAGAGGAAATATGTCCTTACATCTGGGAATGAAGGAACCAAAAGACTTACCACAAGCACTTCATCTGTGCTTAAAGATGGAAAATCAATTCGTGCGAACGCAATTTGCGAACTCGCATAACCATCCCAAGCCTACTACTAATAGGCAAAACAACCGTGGTTATTACCAACAAGGATTTTTTCCGCAATTGGCGCATATGCCACAACCTTCCTCTCACCGAAGACCCTTTCATGTACCCGCTCCGAATTACCATGGAAATAAATTCAATCAAATGCGTCCCCAAGGTTACATAAATCCAATTTTTCCTCCACCAAGACCAACCGAACCTAAACCTCAACCAAGACCCGAACCGATGGACATAGACCCGTCTGTTAGAACCAGGGCCATTAATTATATAAACAGGCCTGCCCAAAACGATAGATTTTTTGGGAAAAGACCAAATGCTCAACAATCTGAACAGAGAAGACTTCCTCCAAAAATCCAGAGAAATTTCCATATAGAGACTCAACAAAATGAGGACCTTGATGAACAATGTTACGAACAGGAATTACTTAATTATGAGAATCAAGAAAGGCTACCGACTTTGGATGAATATTTACAAAATGAACCAGAACCTCCAAATCAATTAGAAGTTAACGATTTTGTTGACATCCATTTTTTAGACAAACTAATTCGTCCTTGCCTTATATTGAATGCAGGACGAAAACCGGACAAATTTTAAATTTCTTAATCGACACTGGATTAAACAAGAACTATGTTCAGCCAAGCCTAGTGCAGAATCCTTTGCCAAACCAGGAATCCTTTTTCGCTAATTCGGTAGGTGGACATACTAAAATTACTAAGCATACTTTTATAAATCTATTTGATGATCAAACAAAATTAAAATTCTTTTTATTACCAACACTTAAGTCTTTCCACGGAATTTTAGGAAACGACAGCCTTAAAGAACTGTCGGCAGTGATATATTCAGCAGGGAACTATATGATAATAAATGGCAAATTAAAAATAAAAATAAAACAAAAAACATCTCATTCAGTGAACAACATTGACGTTAGAACAGAACACTTGACTAAAGACCAGAAAGACAACTTACAAGAAATCATTTTAAAAAACAGATCACTTTTCAGTGAACCAAATGAAAGCTTAACATATACTTCGGCTGTAGTGGCCGAAATTCATACAAAAACAAACGATCCGGTATACTCTCGTTATTATCCCTACCCTATGCATTTAAAAGAAGAAGTAGAAAAACAAATACAAGAGCTCTTGATGCAAGGGATTATTCGGCCTTCTAGATCCCCCTACAATTCCCCGATTTGGATAGTTCCGAAGAAGGTTGACGCATCTGGACAAAGGAAATTCAGAATAGTAATTGACTACAGAAAACTAAATGAACAGACAACACCAGACAGGTACCCAATTCCAGAAATAAATGACGTACTTCCGCAACTTGGCAAAAATAAGTTTTTCTCTGTAGTGGACCTTAAAAGTGGGTTCCATCAAATACCACTCAGGGAAATAGACAGGCAAAAAACAGCGTTTTCAGTGAATAACGGCAAGTACGAGTTTACACGACTCCCATTCGGGTTGAAAAACGCGCCATCCATATTTCAACGTACCTTAGATGATATTCTGAGGGAATATATTGGAAAGATATGCTTTGTTTATATGGACGACATAATTATATTTTCAGAAAATGAAAAGAAACACTATGAAAACCTGGACACTATATTTAAAACCTTAGAGCATGCGAACATTAAGGTTCAATTGGATAAATGTGAATTTATGAGAGAGGAAGTAGAATTTTTAGGCTTCATAGTTTCAAACAAGGGAATAAAAACTAACCCAAAGAAAGTGGAAACAATTTTAAACTTTCCAAGACCCAAAACTCTTAAGGAACTAAGATCATTTCTGGGAATTTCAAATTACTATAGGCGCTTCATTAGGGACTACGCGAAAATTGCTAAGCCCCTAACAATGCTTTTGAGAGGGGAGGCAGGACGCTCGTCTAAACACACCTCCAAAAAGATACCAATAGAATTGGGTCCGGATGCTATAGATGCCTTTAATAGACTGAAAACAGCATTAACTTCCGAAGACGTAATGCTGGCGTACCCGGATTTCAATAAAGAGTTTTGTCTAACGACAGATGCCTCAAATTATGCTCTTGGAGCCATCCTATCTCAGGACAATAGGCCAATCGTATTTCTGTCTAGAACACTTAGTAAAGCAGAGGAGCACTACGCCACCAACGAAAAAGAATTGCTCGCAATCGTATGGTCATTAAAGTCGCTCCGAAATTATTTATATGGGTCTCCAAAATTAAAAATTTACACTGATCACCTTCCACTTACATATGCCCTAAATTGCAAGAATTCAAATTTCAAACTGAAAAGATGGAAGGCATTTCTCGAAGATTATAACTATGAGTTGCAGTATAAACCAGGTAGTACCAATGTTGTCGCCGACGCGTTGTCAAGACCTCCGCAGGAAAACTCTCAAATAAATACATTAACTGCCACTCAGCATAGCGATGAAAGCTCACCTCATAATCTTATACGGTTTACAGACGCACCGCTCAATGCTTTTAAAAATCAGATAATAATTTCAAATAAAGAAACACAATCAGCTTACAGCTTTGAAATCGTATTTCCCACTTTTCATAGGCATACCATTAATGAACCCAATATTACAAAAGATTCTCTGACTCAACTCTTAAAAAAATACTTGAACCCGTCCGTGACAAATTGTATAAAAACTTCCGATGATATCCTGGGTAAATCGCAGGAGATATACAGAGATAATTTCACACAATATAGAGTTAAATATACTCGAACCATGGTAACAGATCTAAAGAACGAAGAGGAACAGGAAAGAGAAATAATAAAAGAACACAATAGAGCACACAGAAATAGTAGAGAAAATAGAGCACAACTTATAACAAAATTTTATTTTCCCCAAATGCACTCGAAGATAAAAAAGATCACTAGTTTATGTAAAGTATGTAAAGAAAATAAATATGATAGGCACCCTAATAAAATCACACTTCAAGAAACACCAATACCATCGTATCCTGGCCAGATCATACACATAGATATTTTCATCACAGAAAAGAAAATAATATTAACTGCTATAGACAAATTTTCCAAATTCGCGCAGACAAGATTGTTGAGGTCCCGAGCTATTGAGGATGTTAAAGAGCCTCTAAGGGAACTCATACTTTCCTTTGGTATACCGGAAACAATCGTTATGGATAACGAAAAATCCTTCAATTCTACAGTTATCATTTTTATGCTGGAAAATGAATATAATATAAAGGTATTCAAGATCCCACCGTACAGTAGTAGTGTGAATGGACAAATAGAAAGGTTCCATTCCACTATCGCGGAACTAATGCGTTGTTTAAAGACCGAAAACTTGCACAGAACGTTTCCAGAGTTATTGGATAGAGCGATCTATGAATACAATAATTCCGTACATTCCACCATAGGGAAAAAGCCAATAGAGACATTTTTTCTGGGTAAAGTAAGTACCAATCCGCAGGAAATAGAAAGAGTTAAACTAGAAACGATCAAGAGAATTCAGGAAAAGCAGCTAGAGGATATAAATTACCATAACAAGAGAAAAATGGTACCCAAGACTTATGAACCCGGAGAAACCATTTATGTCAAAGAAAATAAAAGATTAGGAACCAAACTTAGCAAAACATACAGAAAGGAAATAGTTAAGGAAAACAGAAACACAACAGTCTCGACTGAATCAGGAAAAATAGTACACAAAAATAATATTAGGAACTAAAAAAGCTTTAATTTTCAGGTCTTTTCTAACACTGGTCTCGGCCGAGGTAAAAATATTGGACTATTCTAACTCACAATTGGTAACATGGAATTCCGGACTAGCAAAATTACAAACTGGTACATTCAGACTAATACACGTCATCGACACCAATGTATATCAGAACCTAATATATAATTTAAAAGAGACATTGAATCGCGATGTTAGCTCTTCTCACCTTCTGCAACCCTTTTTAAATCAGGAAATTGCAGAACTCCAATCATACCTAGACAGACTAAAACCAAGGGCAAAAAGATCTCTAGATTTTATAGGCTCTGCATGGAAGTGGATTGCAGGGAGCCCTGATCATGAAGACTTCGAAATATTAACAGAAAAAACAAATAAATTATTAAAAAATAGCAACAAGCAGGTTATTATTAATAAGGTAACATTAGAAAAAATCAATGAACTCAGTCAAATAACAAACAAGATTATAGAAACATTTAACCATAAGAATAGTAATAATGAGAATGTAAAAGAACAATTAATAACAATACTAAAATATAAGCTTGACAGCGTTAAGGAAGAATTGATCAACATTCAACATGCCATGCATTGGGCGAAAGTAGGTGTAGTCAATTCCTTCCTATTAACAGCTGGAGAGATTGATATTGTCAAACAAATAATAAACCAAGATTCCATACCTTTTATAAACTTAGAACAAGCATTCGAATTTTCTGAAATAAAGATAGCATCTAATCATGATTCTATTGTTTATATATTAAGTATCCCTACCACGCATATAAATTCATGTAATAAGATGTTAATAAGACCAATTAAATTTGGAAAATATGTGAACAAAATAAGATATCAAAATATTCTCATATGCGATAATGTAATGTATGGTATGAAAAATGAATGTAAAGGTTATAATAATATCACAATATGCAATAGAAAGAGTTTGGATTATATTGAAAGCGATATGTGTCTAGCAAACTTAATTAAAAGCAAAATAGCAAAATGCAGCTTAATAGACAATCGAAGCGTCCCTACGCTTGAAGAAATTGCACCAGGAACAATCCTTCTGAACCAGTTCAATGGAACAATCCTTATCGATGCTGAACCACAGAATCTTACGGGAACCTATGTGATACAGTTCTGCAATACCTCTGTGACAGTCCGCAACAAAACATATGATTTCTTTCAAACAACAAGATTGCAACCGTTACCGGCTATCTTACAAACTAAGGGTTTTCACCAAAGTATAGAAGAAACACTATCATTGGAAATGGTGAAGGAATTACGAGCAAATAACACCGAGGTAATCGAGCTGCTGGATGATAAAACTAAAAAAGGATTTGCAGTTAATCTTAGCCTCTCTCTAGTGACAATAATATTCATGGTCATTCTGCTGGTCAAGAAAATGATACTAGATAGAAGAAATAAAACAATCATTATCCCTACAATTCTAGAAGCAACCCCATCGGTACATACATCCATGCCAGAATTGTCGGACACCAGAAAACCGGAAAAACCCAGCATAAAAAGAATCTCTAATATTCCATATTTTTAATCGAACGGGACGTTCGAAATTAGAAGGGGAGGTGTTAATGCAAAAAACATTGAATACCCTTATTGCTAAATATTGCACAATAATTGATTTGCTGATACAGACCATCGCAAACAGGTCAATAAAACTCTAGGTAATCAATATTGCGAAATAACAACGGTGCATTTCATTTTGATTACTATGCAAATAAATATTTAGTTTAAGTTATTGTAAGAACAAAATTATATAATTAAATTTAGTGTTAATTTGAAGTTTGAAGAATAAAGTTTAAACAGTGACAAAAAAAGTGTTTTTTTTCGAACAACCAATTCAAAAATACATAATTTATAGCACTGTAATGTATTAGTATACAGGTAGCTATCGTCTGATCATCCAATCTACATGGTCTACATGTAATTTACATCACTTATATATACATAACGATTTTAGTTTAGCTTACACATTTTAAAATACCAGCCGTATAAAGTATCAGTTTTAAAGCACATACAGAGGATGGTGGTCTGAATTATGAACACTTCGATAATAAAAACTGGCTCGTAATAAAACACCCTCGTATTTTGGTTGTTATGTACTTCTCTTGCTTAAAATACAAATGATTGTTGAAGTTTTGTTTTTTTTGAATTGACAATTTAGTACTATTTGCAAATGATTTCATAACTTTTGGTTAACTCGATTTTTTTCTGAAATGCCATAGCGAGTTTAAATAAAAATACATCTGCCAAAATTTACCTAATTCAATCTAGTTTTCTATTTTCTAATTTTTAAACCAAAATCGCATTCGTGAAACCAACCAGTCGTCTAAAAAGTCTATTATTTTATGTGGTAAAAAAGTTAACGTTCTTTTTTGTATTTAAGATCAGTTATTTTCATCGATTTAACCGTGAAAGTAACTATAATGAATAAACTTTGGATTAAAATTGAAAATCAAATTTTGTTTATATTATTTTGTTATGCGGACTGGACTCTCTACACAGTTTTAAATTGAACTTCCTGTTAAATAGAAATTTATTTTTTTTTTTTATTATTTAAACAAATTGTTTGCAGCACCACTATCTTGTGGTTCACCAGATTCGCAGCAAAATACAACAATTGTTGGTAAAAACTATACAATCGACAGCAGCATACAATATAAATGTCCAAAGGGTCATTCATTAATTGGTGATGCAGAACGTACATGTCGCACTGATGGTACATGGAGCGGAAAGGCACCCACTTGTAAATGTACGTACAACATTTAAATCTCAAAACTGTAGTTAATGCTTTTGTTAAAATAATATTCTGTGAATTTACCTTTTTTCTTTGTAGACGTCGATTGCGGTCCGTTGCCTGAATTAGAGCATGGCTCAGTGTTTTTATCCGAACAGCGTACAAGTTACGGTGTACATGCCACATATAGTTGTCATGAAAATTACACATTGATTGGCAATGAAAATAGGACATGTGAAATAGATGGATGGACAGGTAAGCAGCCAGAATGTTTAGTGGATTGGTGTCCCGAGCCACCAGAAATACAGGGTGGTAGTGTGGTAGTTAGTGATAAAAGAGCTGGTTCGACTGCTACATATGAATGTGAAATGGGTTATGTGCTAATGGGCGAACCAGTAAGTCGAAAGGACAGCTATATAAATTTGTGTTAGGAATTAAGAGATTTGCTTTTAGGTTATATCTTGTGGTCTGGGCGGTGAATGGTCAAGTAAAGCACCTTCCTGTCGTTTTGTCGATTGCGGCTCTCCAGCTCGTCCTGATCATGGAGTAGCGGTTTTGATTAATGGTACAACGACAGTGGGATCTATGGTTAAATATGAGTGTGAAGATGATTACTGGCTTGATGGCTCCTCCGATTTCTACTGCACCAAGGAAGGCAAGTGGTCGGGTGATGCGCCCGTTTGTGAACTAGTAACATGTGATACACCACATGTACCGCCAGGTTCATTTGTTGTGGGCTACGATTATAACGTTCATTCAAAAATCACTTACAACTGTGATCCGGGCCATGTGCTAAGAGGAAATCCAATATTAGAATGTTTGGAATCTGGTGATTGGAATACGGAAGCACCATTTTGTGAATGTAAGCATTATAAAGTATATCGTTATAAGGAAATCTGCCTACTGTCTTTCTAATATTTTCAGATATTGACTGTGGTACCATTACCCCAATACCTTATGGCAGCCATAAATACACGACTAATACGACGTATGTAGGTTCTGAAGTTACTTTCAGTTGTTCGCAGTCTCACAAGCTAAGTGGGGTACCAAAACGTACTTGTTTGGAGTCGGGGGTTTGGAGTGATTCATCGCCAAAATGTGATGGTGCGATAAAATTAATAGAAAAATTTCGGGATTTATAAAACTAAGCCATTGAATATATTTTACAGAAATTCGGTGTACAGAGCCAATTCTAGCTCCCCATAGTTTATTGTCAGTTACTGGTAATGACCGCATGTATGGTCGTACCTTAATTAGAACCTCAGAATCTTCATCAAATTCAGCTCAGACATATAGGTATTTTCGAAAGAAGTTTTATTAATTAAGGTCACCTAATCAATTTACTTTTTTTTATAGAATTGGAGCTTTGGCTAAATATCGGTGTGAGCGTGGATATAAAATTGTTGGTGAAGCTTTGGTCACTTGCAATGACAACGGCCAATGGAGTGGCAATGTTCCGGAATGTGTTTGTAAATTTTACACTTTAACTATTAAAATAAAGAAAATATTTAAAATTTTAATGTCTCGTTAAAGATGTGGAATGTGGAACGCCTGCAAAAATCACTAACGGAAAGGTTAATTTAGCTACAAATGCTACTTATTATGGAGCCGCTGTGCTATACGAGTGTGACATGAACTTTAAGTTAGATGGCGTCTCGAGGCGTTTATGTACTGAAGATGGCACTTGGAGTCATGAGGCTCCTAGTTGCGTTAAAATTACTTGCGATGAGCCTGTTTTAAACGAGAACCTTATAGTTGAAGCTGGGGATAAATCGGTGGGTTCGTTAGCAAAGTTTAGATGTCAGAGAGGACGTAATTTGTTTGGGAATGATACACGTGTATGTCAAAAATCCGGCAAATGGTCCGGTAAAAGCCCTATTTGTAAACGTAAGCATTTTTTTTTTTGGTCAAATAAGCATTTTATCTGTAGTACTAATGGACTCTTATAGCTGTTGATTGTGGACGCCCGCTGCCCATTGAGAATGGTCGTGTTATTGTGGTTAATGAATCTACTTTATATGGCGGTTCTGCAGAATACCATTGTATACCCGGTTTCAATCGTATTGGCCAATACTTGCGTAAATGCACAGAAGACGGCATGTGGAGCGGGGATGAGCCCCGTTGTGAGTTGAACGCCACAGAAGCTCAGGAAAGCGGCAGCTTAGGCACAGGCATTGCAATAGGAGCCACAGTCATAATTGCATTACTTGTTTTAATTGGCCTGATATTTATACATCGCAACAAAGCCAGGCCGGTGAAGAATACGGAAAATATACAGGCGGCAGAAACCAAAGATGAACGAAATGCTGCTGTTATGTCGTATTCAACATTAGAAGCAAATAATCGTAACTTGCATTTAGACAATGGTCTACCTGCTACTTTTAATACGTTTCATGGTGGACGTGGCGTAAATAGCAATGGAACAGCAGCTAGGGGAGGTAGGTTTTTTATATCGTCAAAATTAAATGTTAATTGTTTATTGCCATTTTCTAGTCGAAAATATATATGATCAAATACCCAATGAACAATTTTATGATGCTCCATACGAAATGCGTACAAATGATGAGGTATATGAACCGGAACCAACAGCTGGAAATGTGATTACTATTAACGGCATATCTGTTAGATAAACTTTTCATTTTCCGCGTTTCAGAAGAGTTTAGATTGAAATCTAAAGATTTATAATTTGACTGTATTTTTTTATATCACATTTGATTGAAATAACTTTATTCCTAAAACAAACTTAAGAAATATGTTTTGTAGATTTTGTATAAAAATAATTGTATTTGTTTTTAGTTTAAGTATTTTTCGCGTTATTCATAAGTTTTATTGTACAATATTTTTAAATGTATATAAAGTTAGAGTATGTGATTTGTTAAATAATATATTTATTTTGGCCTTAAATTAATGTTACTTCCTTAATAATAATAATAATAACAATAAGAATTATTTGTAATATTTGTGTGTGCGTGTGCCTTACTGAGGTTGATTTTTAAAGAACCTAAAACCTAAATCCCACTCTTAGTTTGCCTCACTTTTTTTTAAAGGCAGATTTTTAGAGGCTTTTCAGCAGGGTTCAGAATTTTTCATGTATGAACATTAAAAAATCAACATTCATGATATTTTTCATAAATGAGAAATCTAAAATTTTATATTTATTTTTCACGCTCATAAACGAACAACAAAAAAATGTTCTGCTTACGTTCATACATGAATGCGAAGAACAAGAATTATTCATATATGATGAATAATAAATTAGCTTCTTCTCATTAATGTTCTTTTTCATAAATGTACATGTTCATTTATGAACGTTGAAATTTTATAAAATTTCTCATAAATAAACGTGAAAAAATTTTCTACCCACGATCGCAGTTTACCGTAAAATGTAGTAACAACACATGGGTACTTATTAACTCAAAATAAAATTTTGCAATATATTCTAAAAGAAATAAAAAAAAACATTTTTTTTCTACATACGCCGACAACTGCACATTGCCAAATATGTGCGTTTTTGTACGCGAATGCTTAACGTACATATTTTTACGATCGGAAAAGTTATCAAAATTGTAAATATTCAAAAATTAACACTTGTGTGTTTCTCATTTTTTCACTTATGAATAGAGAGAAAAAAATAAAACGTCGCATTCACAAATGAGAAAATTATTTTATAGTCTCTCACACATGTACATATTCACACATGTATGAACAGTGAGTGAACACTTCGCTACTCTGCTTTGTGCGGTTTTACACACATCAACTTTTGTTGCTCAACTTTTGTTGTTTCCATTAGAAGGAAAGAGAAGGGGTATAAAGCTTCTTCTTTCTTTCTAATGGAAAAAACAACAGTTGAGCAACAAAAGTTGAAGTGTGTAAAACCGCACTTTTCAAATTTATAATTTCTAAAAACTTTGATGAATAAGTTTTCAAAATATCATTACATATCATGGTCTTGGGGTTGTTTTAATGGTATTCACGAAAACCAAATGCCATGGAATACATCTTGATTGATGCTTTACTTCGAAAAAGCAGAATTAAAGCTTACGCAATAAAAATTGAAAGCAGTAAAGTTAATTTCCAATTTGGTAGAAACTCTATCCAAAATAACGAATATAAAATTCATTTCAACGCCATTCGTTCCTTCTAACTAAAAGCGCTAAACTTGAAATAAGCGTCAACATAAAATTACGATGACACCAGCCTATGGTTGAAGTAGAAATCACGAATAAAGCTTCAACGTATTTAAAAAAGCTTGAAACAAGTCTAAATCTGCTGGCACCCTCCATTTTAAGTTATCGTGGTTACATTCGACTCAGGAGAAGGAATACTACAAATACGAATCCAAATAGATAACATCAATCATGCATACAATTGTTAGGAACAACATTAGCTACATGTAATTCTTTTTTCGGATCAGCACTCAGGGGATGAGCCCTATACATGCAATGCATGGTGCTAGAACTAGGAAATTAGGTTACGGGAAGGAGGAAAGAGGGAGTAGTGTCTGTGGACATTCAGTTTGAACTTTGCCAGATTGAAAGTGGCAGGAAAAACCTCCAGAGGGATTTTATTCCACATACCGATTGTTCTGCTTAAAAACAAATTTTCCCTGCAATGCGTAGTGCGATTCACGGGCCAATCAACCACAAATGAATGCGTTTTCAACGAAAATCGTGTTAAACGTGAAAATGTGCGTGTATAGGGAACAAGAATTCACATAGGACAAAGTGAGCTAGAATCTGTGGATAAACTGAAAATTTTGGGTATAATTATAGATCGGATACTTGGTTATTCGTATCATATCGACAATTTATATTCGAGGTTCTGTTTTACCCTTTGAAGATTATACTGCCTTAATATGTACGATACAAAGCAGCCCACGCATTAATGGTGTCTCGGATATTCTACTGTGGCCAGAAATCTTAATAGAATAAAACTTTTGGTTAATAAAGTTGTAAAGTTTTTATTTGATATAAGACAAAGAAAACAAGAAAATGGCCACTATGACCACATATCGCCTTATGTCGGAAGATTTTTGAAATGTTCCTTTACTCAATTTTTGACCATAAGATGTCTTTTGAAATTTTATATTATTATCGAGAGGGGTGCACCAGAGTTTCTAGCACAAAAATTCAAATTCTTGCACTCTTCTAGAAATGTGCAGATATTTATTCCCTTGATTAATGGTTTAGTATATCAGTAGTCATTTTTGATTACTGTTGCTCATACGAGGAATTATTTACCAAATGATCCGAGATTATTTTCCTATTCCTTGCCTACATATCGCAAAAAGATCATAAAATATTATAACGACAACTTGCATTAACAGTTTCATTTATCCTTTTCTGATGATGAACAACTATATATATATGTTTTTTTTTATTCTCTGTCTTTTAATTCAAAGTAACTAGTGTTATAGATTGAGGCTGCAAGCAAAACAAACATTAGTTTTAAGTGATTTTTTTTCATTTATAATCTTACTTTACTCAGAATTGTAATATGTATTTTGGCTTTTTGGGAAAGGCTTTTTGTATTACACAATGAAATAAATAAATAAATAATTTCATCAGAGCACTTACCATTGTAGTAACGACAGAACAGTGAAATACATCCCACATTGCGTCGATGCTCTAGAGAATCAATAGATTTGGATACCCTTCCGTCCCCAATAAGCCTCTGGACCCTCTCCTGTACGTGGTCGAGTAACTCCAAAATAGACTTTGGAGCGCCGGCCCATGCATGAGAGTTACATTCCAATTTTAAAGACTTAAGAATGTTAACAGTTGTTGTTGTTAGAGCAATTGGCTTGAGTTTTAAGAAAACTGTTTTAATCAGCATAAACACGTATAATAACGAATATTAAATAAAAGGCAACACTTTTAAACTTTGAG
Source organism: Trichopoda pennipes (assembly GCA_030448955.1). NCBI lineage: Eukaryota > Metazoa > Arthropoda > Insecta > Diptera > Tachinidae > Trichopoda > Trichopoda pennipes. The sequence continues at coordinate 2,853,342 of JASKUP010000010.1, read as the reverse complement.
GTTTGGAAGTAAATTGTCTATCTAATGAATAAATATTAAGAACTGAGTTATCATTCTTTTGGCATATATGTTTGGTAAATAGCTGGCAAATGGTATGTCATAATATTTTATAAAAGAAACGATTCGAAAACTATTTGTAAAAACTGTAACATTTAAATTAAAAACTTTCAGCTGCACTTTGTACGCCAATCACTTTAAATCTGATGTATAAATATTTATTTAGAAATTTTTTATTTTATGTAGTTTTTAAAACTCTGTTTAAAATACAAATATCAAACAAATTTGATTTATATTTAAAAGTATCTTTTATATGATTCATAAGCAAAAAAAAAAACACGGGAAATTAATATTGTGAAAATGAAACTTAAGTATATAACGGCAATTGCGAATAAAAAATGATATCCGGCGAATTTCCACCACGATCACGCTGATAGATGTCGATTTTTTAATCACTTTTTGCCAAAATTGCGGTCCTATTTCGTTAATTATAATACGGATTTTGAATTTTGAGAATAAAATCGATTCGATTAGTTCCGTATAAACTCTGTCCTTGACATCCCTCCAGAAAAAATAATCCGGTGGCGTTAAATCACATGATTTAGCTGGCCACTTAACTAGTCATTGGATTGTAATTATGTGATCGGCAAATTTGGTTTGCAATAAACTGGGCGTTTCATTGGTTGTGACATGTGGCACCATCCTGTTAAAAACACATATCAGTATATATCCACGTCGTCAATAATAGGCAAAATTTTAATTGTTAGCATTTCGCGATAGCGTGATCATTCATTGACCGTTACCGCATTCCCAGCTACATCATCGAAAAAAATGGCCCAATCACGCCTCCAAACCACGTAGTTCACCACACAGTGAACAGTCTTGAGCATGCAAAGGCTTCTTAATAATCGCTTTAGGATGTTCAGAAGCCCAAATGCGGCAATTTTACTTATTGTCATACCCTGACAAGTGAAAATCGTTCGTGAAAATCGTCTGAAAAAATAATTAATTCAGAAAAACCAGCTGGTTGTTCCTGAATAAATTGAGGGAATCTACGGCGATATGAATGGTTGGTCGCCTTCAATTTTTCTGTACCAGCTGAACCTTGAAAGTTTTCAAAGTCAAATCCTTACCCACAATTGTTAAGAACGTTGCAGAATTGACAAATTTGGATCTGCTTCAACATTGTGGCTCACGGCTACAATGTTTTTAGTTGAACGACCCGATCGAACACGCCTTGGTGTTGAGTTTGTCGACTCAAATTAGACGACCAATTTCTTCAAACCGGTCTCAGAAGGACGATTACGTTTACGATTACGTGGATTTTAATTATTTTAATGCGATTTTCGTGCGAAATTGAATTTATTGCAACAATTACCAATGCATCTGCTACGAATACGTTAAAAAACTAAATGTCAAAACTATAGTGTTGTTGGTGTTGCCACAATTGAATAACAATCTTTTTGTTTAAAAAAAAAACCCGATATATGCGATAATGTTACTCCCCACGTGTTGGGGAGTAACATGAAATTAAGTTCAAACATCGTTAATAAAAATAATAAAACAACTAAACAAATTTCGAAACAACTTATTCACTTATTGAAACTGATTTGATTTCTATAATTCTATATTGTTTCCTATAATCAGCTATAATTTATTTTTCTTCTTCATCATGTAATAAAAGCTGATCAAATTCTTCCATAAACTTTACAGACCTTTACTACAGTATCGTTAATACAATTTACTTACGAAAGCCATTTTGCCATTCCATACGATCTTTCTGTAAAAATTCCGTTGAAATTGAATACCGTTTGAAAAAGTTTAAGATCTTTTGCGACATAAAAACCTCGATATTTTTATTCATAGACTGATCTATTTGATAAGGAAAAATGTTAATTTTCTTATTGTCATCTTAATCAGGCTGATTTAGAGTGGCTGCCATAAGTCGTTTTAAGTCGTTTGAAGTTTGGTTATCAAAAGATGAAAACGCTTATTAATTCTGACGAAATTTAATACAAATGGCTGCAGAACTTTCTAATTAGCTCTCGTTTTAAATTTTCATCAACATTATTGTAAAGATATAAACTTTTTAATAATGTCACATCTTGGTTGGGAGCTTCTGTTGCAAGTGGCACTTTAATACTAACTTTAAAAGATATTTTTATAGTGAAAATATATACATCTCGAATGGCATAAATCTCATAGTCAGACGAAAGAAGCTGGTGCCGAAATAAATACATTTTTAAGCAATATGTTGCTTTAATACATCCAACGTGCATGGTGGAATGCTTTGGGCGTTTGAAATATAAAATTTGGAAGCGTCCCTCCTAGGAAAACTGCCATAGAAACTGCCAACTGAAAGAGTTCTTTGTAATCTTTCCGTGGTTGAATTTTACTTAAACTAATTAAAACAAACTCATATATTTTCGTTATACCCTCAATTACATTTTTCACATGTATATCTTGAAAACCAAATTTCAAATTACTTTTATCTATCTTAGTCCCGTTATCCATAAATTTTTGAAATATTTTGACAGTGAGACCAGAAGATGTTGACATTTATGCTTCAAATACGTTCTGCAAGAGTATTTTAAATATGTGATGACGACATGGGTAATACAGAAGATCCCTTCTTTCTGTATTTGCTGCGGTTGTATCGTAGAACAGAACTGCAAGTTTTTCATCGAGGTGCCATTGTTTAAGTAAATCAAAGATGACCGCTGCTTGCTGTGTTTGCCGTACCTAAACTTATGGCCGGTACTGCTCAATTTCAATAATGGATATAATTACAGGAATACTTATTGTCGACTTGTTCCTTGTCCATTAATAATGGCAACATTTGACCATCCCAATGAACAGTTACTGCTGTTATATGTTTCTTTTGAAAAGTTTCACGAATTTTCTTGTCTGCATCAAAACGAAACTTCGTAAGTGATCAGTGGGTAAATTATTACGTCATAGTGCAAAGGTAGAACAATTACAGTTACTGTTAAAATTCGAACGGCATCCAATTACTTATTTTATTTTTTTTTATTTGAAATAGGTGCCAGCTATTTCATATGCTGGATCTGGAATTTTTCTAATTTCGTAATTGTTAATAGCCTCTTCGTACTTGACTGGCATTCAAAGTTATCATATGCGCCTACAAAATTGTTTGAAAAATATGGAAACACATCGTGTAGTTTAACAAAAATAAAATAGCTTTACAAAAATGTAGAATTATCATTTTTAAAATATAAATTTTAATAAAGCTGACTTAAACTTTAATATTAACCCTGGAATAGGACTGTATGTTTGCCTTGAAAATGTTGTTTATTCATCTCTCGAATCGATTTGGCTTTTTCTGCCAATTTTTTCCAATTTGCAGTCACTACCTATTATTGCTCCAGTTCTTCTCTTTTTTCTTCGTTTTAATAAAAAAATATTATCTGCCGCTATAGAGATCATATCCGATGCATTAGAGTGAGCAACGTTAAACAAATCGTCAAATTTATCAATAAAATCCTTTTCTCGTTTCTCCTGTTGTAATTAATGCTTGACGTTTCCAACTTTTCTTTAAATTTCTCCATTCTAAATATAAATTTTCTAGCTTTAAAACACATTTATTCGAAGATCTTATTGGAAAGCATTTACACGAAGTTTTTCCTTTGTCTTATCTTACAAACGAAAAACTTTATTCATTTCGATAGCTGTTAAAATCAATATATGACTGAGAATGTGTATGAAAAATGTCGCCGTCTTATTATAATTTTAAGCCCATTTTAACACTCAGCACAAATAAATTTACTATAATCCACCTAAAAATTGTCAGAATACTTCGTAAGCCAATTTTCAACTCAGCATTTGTAATTCTTCTATATCAATTAAAAAAATTTTTTGACAACTTGTTGGCGGTTGGGACACACCTTTTCCTGTTGCAATCTGCCTATAACTTTTAACAAAGTATCTTCTTGGTACAGAGAACATTTCTGGCGGGAGCTAGCATTCATACTTAGGCCACTCTAGTGCGTCTTAAATGACATTATAATAATATAAATATAATTCTAATGCTCTTTCTATCGTTTCTATTAACACATATAAAATTCTTTTTAATTAATGGACTGTAGAGTGTACTTCTCGCAAATCATACTGTTCTTTACGCAGACAGGAATTATTCTCATTATACTCATTTAGCCTATAGAAGAAATGAGCAGGAATAAAACAGCCATATTGCATATTGTACCTGCATGACAAACTAAACAAACCCTTTGCGAGCACAGCTACTATCAGCTGAAAAAAAATGTCCGGATCAAACTTATTATTCTAAAATCTTGTAACAGTTAAAGAAAGATATCTGAACCGCAACACGAGCTAAAAAGTATGCAAAATTAAATTCTCGAAAAAAGAAACAGTGGAACATTTCCACGATAGTTTTAAAAGCTCAAGAAAGTCGCTGGAGTATATAAAACCACATCTACTTCGATACTGTATAGCAATTAGAATAAGGCTCTGTTTGAGATAATTTTTAAATGACACATTTGGAATTTTAATGTATATAGCAAAATTACTTGCCCATAAGGTAAGTCAGAGACTACATATATAATGCAGAAACCCACATATTTAGAATATCAATCACTAGATTTAAATTCAAATATGAAACTAATGAGTTGAAGGTTAATAAAGCATCAGGAGATATTAACTCCCCTTCCTTAGGAATTTTTTAAACACAAGTGGTGACAATGTTCTGCTTTTTAACATTTTTTTCAAACATCTATCTCCTTGTATGATCTGTGAACACATTTTCCACTAAATCACTTTTATAGTTGCGAGGTGTAATTCTAGTGGCTAAACCGACTCTTATGAAATTTAAATCTCAGTTACTTTAATAAAAATGGATTATATATAAATATTTAATTAAATATTGTTACGTTTATACCTTTTCTAGACGCTTTGTTGTGAGTTCTTTATTGCAAAATAAATAACAACAGTTTTTAAAGTTTTTAAATTAATAACAATTTTATTTACTTTAACTACACAAAGTTGACACTTCAGAACAATTTACTTAAAATGCACGTCTTTAGTTGATGAGGTTTAATTTTACACCGAATGATTATCTACTCAGATGCTGCCCTATTTATATATGTCCATTTAAAGTCTAGAAGATTTAAGAATCTTCTACTCCCTTTGTATCACATTTTGTTGCCTGTATGTCGGTGTGTATTTTTGTTTTTGTTTTTATGCTGATAAGATTTCTGCTTGGGATTTATTTCAAAATATTTCTTGTTGTCTTTTGTAGAAAAGGTTTCTTAGAAAACTACGCAGATGGTAAACAGCATGCATGTTTGTTGTTGTCAAAACTGTTTTTGTCTTGCATGTCATGCAGTTAGTAAACAGCATAACAAATTGTTGTTTGCATGTATAAAATTTATATGCAGTTTGTAATTAGAAATTTTGTTGTTGTACCATAAGTTAGCCACGCTGTTCGTAAACAACATACCTAGTAGTTCGCTTTATTGCTTAATAATATTATTTTTAAAACTTTAGCAAGACACATCCGTAACAATATTTTTAATTGCGTTGCTTTTGTGGGTATTCGGTTGATATCTTTGCAAATATTTAACAACCTTCAAAGTATGGCAGGGATTTTTTAGTCTTTATTATTTCACTGCTTCCGTGATGTTTCACGTTCACTGATCAGACCTTCCTTAGTCGTAGTCTATTGATGCTAGATTTTGCCTTCACATTAATATTTCCCTAATGCGTTTGGGTGGCGCCCCGGGTAGTTTAGATTTACAATTCGGACCAGTTGGACCTGCCATACAACCACAAATTAAAAATCTATTATTTCTGCTCCTGATAACGGTATTTGCACGCCGGTTTGTTGTGCATTTTTTAAGAACTGCTGCAAATATGGGCGGGATTGTATAAAGGGGCGTGGTACCTCTCAAACAAACCACAAATTAAGAATCCAATATTTCTGCTTCTGCTAACGGTATTTAAACAGAATTTGGTATTTCGGTTGAGTGAACATATTTTAAGATCTGCTGCAAATATAGGCGGGATTTGATAAAGACGCGTGGTACCTCCCATACAAATCTCCTTTATAAATATAATTCTACTGTACGTGTGTATGTCACTGAATAATTTTTTTTGCATGCGTTTAGTTGCTACGTTGGATGGTTTACATTCACAAACCAGCCCGGCAGATGGCGCTGCAGTCGGTATCCAGGTTATTTAACTATACTGCAACTACACGCTGGATCGACTTGAATGAATTTTGGTGTATTCATTCGTTCAATGGACTTAATTTTATTGTGCGCTGTGTTTTGATATTGAGCGTTGTTTACTTCAAAAATACACACACGCCATAAATTCGTCGCCAGCTGCCAACTGTTATCAATATGCATTGGCGGTTGACGGTGAAAGGCCCAACGTAACATGGACTAGATTACTGCCGCCGTTAAAAGAGTCGCGTTTGGCATCGAGCTTATTTGTTAGCGTTTCTTCTTCGCGATCTCACAAATTCGTTCTCAATGGGTCAGCTAGTTACAATATAAACAATTGTACTATCGGATACTGTTAGCAGGAATTAAACTCTGAATAAGAAAAAATCAAGAAATCAGAGTCAGTTTTGCAATTGCAGCATACAAAATGAATAGTATAAAAATGACTCAACAGTGACTTTTTGTGAATTTTGATTTTTTAATATAAATAAACCATCAATTTAAGCAAAATATAATAACTTAGCCGATAATCTTAGTTACTGGTGCTTTAGTTCTTAAGATTTATTATAATTTTAAATAAATAAATAAATAAGTAAAATAATTATTCGTTAATTATAATTTTACCCTGTACAAAATGCTGAGTTTTAGTATTTAATTAGTTTTTAGAGGTACCTAAACATTTCTTCGTCAACGTAAAATATTAAAATAGGAAAAGTCCTTAGATTTTCCCTTTAAACTTGGAAATTTTACGTTATATTAAAATTTTTAACCACTAAAAATTAAAGCCTGTCTGCCTTCCTTCAAGAATAAGTAAATGGGTAATTATAAAGTGTGTATGTGTGTGTGTGTATAAACATACATTTAACAATAACTATAAGATAATTTGTTGTCATTAAATAAGCATTTAGTGGTACTAAACATTATCGTGGCTACCTAAATGATACACAGGTATAAAGTGTTCTTCAATATAAATACTGCAGTCTGTTAATGTAAAAAATCATTTAGGTTGCAATTTACCACGATTCATTACCAAACTTCGTCCAGTGACTTTAACTGTTTTAACAACACCATAAAAAATGATTTTGTCAGTTTTCAAACACCTTTTTGTTGGGAAACTAATATTCTACATTATAATTTATATCCTGCAGAAGCTCACACAAATTTTCTGCAAAATCGAAGAAAAGGCTGGTGAAAAAGCCACTTATACTCCAAATAATCATTGTAGAAATCCCTGGGCTACATCTAACACTGTGGAGGCCACTGGCTTTCGCAAAATACCGTTGGCGATGCGTACAACAATGAGCCATTTCGGATTCGGTGAGGGGCATTTTAAAATATTCGTGGAAGAGAAAAAATGTAAACATAATATTCCTGAAGACCATTTAAACGTGGCCATTACTTAACCTGGAGTAAATAATTAAGGAAATCAACGATAGTTAACACTTTTTTTTAAGTTGTAATAATTTTGTGTACCTAAACTTTAATAAAGTAGAAATTTAATTCTTTCTCTTTGGCATAATATTTTATAAAAAAAAAATGATTTGAAATTTCTTATCAAAAACTTTAATATTTCAATTAAAAACTTTCAGCTGTACTTTATGTGTCAATCATTTTAAACCTGAAGTAAAGGGTTTTACAACAAGATATTTGTTTTCTAAACTAAAATAAAAAATGTGTATTAAGATGACACAAATTTTTATTGCATTACGAAGAGAAAAGTTCAAATGATATCTGGCAAATGTCCACGACGAGCGTGGCCAGATGTTGATTCTTTCATCAAAGTGTTTGTTGTGTTGGTTCAATAAAAACTCTCATATAATCAATTTGGCTTTTCTATAAAAACTTTGGGGTAAAATCTGCTGATGAGTTATATGAGCAGGAGTAAAATGGTCATATACTTTTCCCCGCAGTAATACATTTTAAAATATATTTTTTGAATAATAAATACTTTATGAGAATATCATAAAATATTTATTTTTCAAAGAATCTTACATAAATTAGCATAGATTAAAATTGTTTATAAAAATAAATCATGCATAATCATGCAGTTTTTTTGAGAAATTCGTCTTCAAAAAATGTTTACACAAAACGGCACCTAAGAACAGGGTGTCCTACTACTTTGTTTGTTTATAATTTTTGATTAAGTGAAGGAGAATGGATCTTTTATTGATAAATGTTTTATCTAATGTCGGCACTTATGTATGGAATACAATATTAGATAGATGTCCGCCTCTGTTAGCCTCAAATGTGAGCAATTTTTCATTATATTCTCACACATTTTACGCGGTATTTCATTAATGTCATCACGAATATTTTGTTTGAGTTGTTCAAGGATTTCTGGTTTGTTTGAACAAACCTTACTTTTTAGATATACCCACAAAAAGAAGTCCAAAGCAGTAAAACTAGGCGACCATGGAGGCCAACAAACATCACCATTTCTTAAAATAACTTATTGCTGAAAGAGGTCTCGCAGTAATTCAGTTGTGATCTTGTCTGTATGCGATGTGCCGCTGTCTTGTTGATACCACATGTTAATCAAGCCCAAAGCATGCAGTTGTGGCGTTAAAAAGTTTTCAATCATATCACGATATCGCACCCATTCACAGTTACCGTTACGCCAATTTCATTTTCAAAGAAGTAAGGTCCAATGATTCCTACTGACCAAATTGCACACTAGACTGTCACTTTTAGTGGATGCAAAGGTGACTGTTGAATAATTTGAGGGTTTGCTATTCCCCAGAATCGATTATTCTGTTATTGTGTTATTCACTTATCCATTCAAATGAAAATGTGCCTCGTCGCTTATTATGACGTTTTCATGAAAATCGGGCTTGTCATGGGCGAGTTGTAACATCCTATTGGTATATGTATGGCGGCGTAAATGAATCTTGCATGGAAACAAATGCAAATCTTTATGCAAAGTTGTGGCCATAGTTTTTCTTTGAACACCAAGCCCCTGAACACGGCGACCCTCTTTCTTCGAAATCATTCATTGCACGATAAATAGTACGTTTTGCTAGCACATTGTTTCTCTCAAAAATTTCACGTAACTTTCTCAATGTCATAGTAATCGATGATCGATTTTAATAAAATGTTTTAACGATTAAAACATCGCATATTTTCCCATAATAAATTTGTCATGTATCTACTTCAAGACCAACAAATATGAATTGTCAGCACTAATGTTTACTAAAATTGCGGCAAAACAAAGTAGTATAACTTCCCGCCAAACTCTCTGTATTTTTAAACAAGTCTTGTAATATTTTTATTTGAATATTTGAAATTTAGTGACAGCTCTAAGTTTGATTTAACATCAAGAAAGCATAATGATTCGTTAATCAACTCTTGTTTAAAAAGTATCCCACAAAATAATATTCACTTGCAATATTTCACAGCCTTAAGAACATGTTGCCAGAAACATTTCAAAGGTTTTTTTTTAATTATATCTTGATATTTATGCATATACATACATATACATGTATATTTGGTCTATTTGTTGGTTATTTTTCTTACCCATGCATATATTAATATTCTGTTTGCAAGATTTTTATCAAATAACAAAAATCTTATTATAATATACCTTGTTATATTATAAGGCGCATATGATTATATTTGAACATCAATTTGGCAGCACTACTCATTTACTTAAGAAAAACTTCTAATATTTTGAACGATTTTCTGTTAAGCTGGCAATGTTGTAAGGTTGTGGTTCACACTTAAGCAGGTTAGAAATTGTTTGTATGTATGTTGTTATTTTGCGATCCATTGTTAACATCAAATGAATAAACGCCAAGAATTGAGTTGCCGTCCTTGGAGCGTTACACTTTTAAGCAAAGAATTTTGATTGTGAAAATTTACTATTCAAATTTTGATCATTTCACTGCGTCAGCTTGATTAATTCGAACAACTTTTCCTCGTAGTCAGGCTCTTTCTGAGAACGCTGTACATAATTTAATGGCTAAAGGCCCAACTATAATATGCATATGCAGGCTTAAGCCAACTTAAACAACTGTGCAAATACCTAATAATCATATGTGACGAACTATAATGTACTTAACAAAACTTTTCATCAAGTTTCGTCAAATGTCAATTGCATAAGCAAATGTACGAAACTGATCGCACATTCCGAACGGAAACAGCTGATTTTGTATTGTGTTATAGATACATTAGTAAAAAAATTCCAATGGAGGGCAAAAAATAGAATAGAATAATGGAAAATGTACAGAGAAAAAATAGCTTATATGACAGAAGAGATGCGTTTTATTATAACGGTAATTCAATTCCATTTCATTTTTAACACACAATTTGCAATAAAATTTAATTTTTTTGTTGTTTATAAATTCAATGATGCACATAGTTGCATTTTTTAGTACTTTTGGCCCCAATAATACATACAGCAATTAATGTGTCATTTTTCTCTTTCGTAATTTCCTTAAAACTATTAAAAAAAAATTATAAATTTGTATAAGGATAGTATTAAGTATACAAAATATGTTTATTAAACGCCTTTTTGCTAATAAATTTTATTTATTTAGAACGAAATTATTTTTTTGCAAAAGTACGAATAAAACAAATGTGCAACTGTGCATAATAATTTCTATATTCATTTAAGTACATTATAGCCACGTAAAAGTCTTCATTAATTCATTCATTTGGTCCAACTTTTTACATTAGCTTAAGCCAGATTATGCATATTATAGTTGGGCCTTAAATTCTAGGCTCACTGTACTCTTGCTGACAATGAACCAATACAATACGCCAGCAGTGGCCGTGATGATGCAAACATAGCCGCTGTACAACAAAGTGTTGAGAATGAGTCTAGAACATCAACTCCTTGCCGTCCGCAACAAATAGACTGCCAAGAGTCAACAACATTTGAGCAACATTTTATTTAAAAATCTTCATATTCACACTTATAAAGTTAACTCGTTCATTAAGGAAAGCCGATCGGATATTGTTTGCATCGAAACTTTTTTATTCAACAAGCCCATTTTTGTGATGAGGCTCAAATTTTATATAGGAGTTTATGTAGCGAACAAAATTATCGCATATGGGGTTCACAGGCGGAATTCATCGCTGCGTAATTATTCAAAAGTAAGCCGTCAACGTAAATTCTTTGCGCTACCAAACCATGATAAAGAAATTTTAAGTGGCGAAAATTATAGAATACTTGACTATCCAGACCTGTGCTGCTGGGGGTATAAGGGAGCCCAGTCCCCTGAAGTCAAGCAGGTAGTCAACTGGAAGCTCCACGTTATTTCCACGGGAATCACTCTCTTTAGACTTTGAGCTGTTTCTCTGACTGATTATTGAGGTTAGCGCTTCGGGAATATCGTGGTGGTTGTGGTTTTGCGGCCCCAAGCACGAACTGATTATGTGGGCCAGGATCATCTCGCCTTTAATAACACCAACGGGTGAATGATCCGAATCCAGTGAGCATGCTAGTCATGTGTTCTGGACCAGAAGTTGGATAATCTCCAGCTCTGCAGCAAGAAGTAGTGGTTTGCAACCTGCTTTGGAACCGGTGAAATTTCAACTAGCAAAGACCTGTTGCTAGAATTAGTCCTTGGCTTCTTAGGGCGTGAATGACGCTGCTTTTCATTTCCAGTGGTTTGACCACCATCTGATTAAGGCTTACAGCCAGGTGCAGATATAAATCTTATCACGAAATAGCCACAATTGTCTAGTGTTGACATCAGTGACCTTTAGTTCCAGCAAGATGGCGCTACAAGCTGCACAGCCACCCAAATAATTCAGTTATTGCTTGAGAAATTTCCCGGGCGCGCAATTTCTAAATTTAGCGATATTAATTGGTCGGTTTGTTCTTGTGATTTAACGGCGCTGTAGAAGATGAAACTCGTAGCTGCATTGACGAGATAAACAAAGCCTTGTTGCAAAAAATGCTTGAACTCTTATGAAAGGAGCAAACGGTAGTGCATATTTGCTTGACATCATATTCCATTATTAATTCTCATATTTTTACTTTACATTTGTATTAATAAAACTAAAGTTGATAAAAAAAAAGTGTTTTAAACAATTTACTTCCTAACTTCAAATTTGCCCATCTTTATTTTCCTTATGTTTTTCCTTTCCATTTAGTCTTGTAGTTAATTATTGTATTATGCTTCGGAAAAAAACTATAGACTACCAAAATATAAAAATAATTTATACCAAAAATTCATAAAACATCTAAAATTTCATTTCATATCATTGAAGTAGAAAAAGCTGCTTCTAAAGAAATTTTGTGGGCAAAACGTATGAAAACGTCAAAAGATTTTTTCCTATTTTAAAATGTTGGATAACAAAGGATGTGCTGAATGTATAATAAGCAAATAATTAAAAAGTGGTTTTTACAAGACGAACAACAAATATATGCTGACTGCCTTTTATATCAATCTTTAGCAAATGTTTTGTAAAAGATCGTTTTAACGAATTATAATTTGAGTGTTATCATAACTGGATGTTTAGAATTACACTTACATATTGTTACGTTTATTCCTTTTAATAAACGTTTTGTTATATTGAGTTGTTATATTGCAAAATAATAACACAGCACTTTAGACACAAAATAAACACGATGGTAACTTCATCACTTTAAAGCGTTAAAAGATGTTTTATTATTTTTTGGCTTTTCTCAGCGATGTGCCAACTTGAATTTTTCATTCGCCCAGCGCCTCTCGCAGTTACAACAACATTCTACATTTATTTTTTTTCTTTTTTAAAGAGAAGTAGCACTTCAGGCAACAATGCCTATTTAGTTAAGTACCGTGCTACATTATTTAGGAAAGGGATAGAGAATAGATGAAACAGGTGATGAAAGTAGAAGGATAGTCGGAAACTAACTGCCGTATATAAGACAGCACAGCGACCAGTGAGTATGCCTTCATCGCTGAGCAGCCCCACCCACAGTCAATTTTTAATTTTGTAGTGAAAAAAAAAACAGGTCTTCGTTGGGAATCGAACCCACAACCGCCTTACTTAAAAGCTAGTGCACTACCTACTAGCCTACAGGGGCACCTACATTGTACACTAAGATCATGTCTTATTGTTGGCATTAGTATTCAGTGTAGGGTGTAGGCGCCTGTTTGGCTTTTGTTCTGTGTAAGTTGTTTTTGTTTTTTGTTGTTTATTTCGTTTTGGTCCCTCAGGGGATGACCCCTGGCATTGCACCAGAACTAAGAAATCACATTATGGGGAGGAGGAAACACCGACTAGTGTTTATGGACATTTAATTTGAACTTTTGAAAGTGTATGGAAATACCTCTGGGGGAGTTTATTCCACATACGGACTGTTCTGCTAAAAAGAATTTTCCATGTAATGCGTAGTGCGATTCACCGGCCAATCAACCACAAATGGATGAGTTCTCAACGAAAATCGAGTTAAAGGCAAAGAACGCGAGAAAAGGGAAACAAGTTTCCTAATTTCGTTACAGCACTTACCATTGTAGTAACAATACAACAGTGAAATACATCCCATATTGCGTCGGTGCTCCAGGCCTCTTGGCCCTCGGTTGTGCAACAGCAAAACAAACTTTGGGGCGCCGGCCCATACGTGAGAGTCGTATTCCATCTTTGGCCGAATATAAATGATATAAATTGAACGGAGATCGGATGGAGTGAAGTATTTCTTACACCGTTTTATAAAACCGAAACACTTGATCTATCGAAGATCACACTAAATTTTCATGCCAAGAACATCAATAGGTTCCCATTCGTAATACCTACATCACCCATAGTAACAGATGTTTAGCTTATTTCATGGAATTTCTTGTCTTGTGTCTGTCTAACATTTCTTAGAAAACTACGCAGTATGCAAACTTTTGTTCACTGATAATTGTTTTCTTACAAATCATCTTTCTTAACAAAATATAAGCAAAATAAAGTTGCATATATTTTCACACAAAAAATGGATATTGAGCAAATTTTATACCCTTCATTTTGTATGTTACAGTTGCAGAACTGATGCTGAAAACTGTAAGCTTTTTATTTTATTCAGATTTTGATATTTTAGAGAATTATTTTTTTATAAATAAATATAGTGCTGTGAATTTGCAATATATAAAAGCTCAAAGTAAAATCTAGCATCTGTAGACTATGACTAATAAGAGTGTTGATAGTGATTGTAAACATCAAAGAAGCAGTGATAGGATAAAAATAAAAATTCGGTATCATACCAAGTTTACACTGACATCAATCGAATATCCACAAAAACAAAACAACAAAAAATAGTTGATTTTATTAATAAACCATTATGAGTAAAATGTGTCTGCGAATGAAATTTTGATCCTCTCCTTTTGCATTTTTACTTTTCTTGCAAGAAAATGAAAATTTCCATTTGACTAAATTTAATAAAAGCTACAAATCCTAAGTATCTTAAGTATCTAATATAACGTGTAAGTTAAGGTACATTATGTAGTGTAATGCCCTTGATGCTAATGCCTATTCTTTTGAATTTTCTCCTTTTTATGAGAGCGAAAAAGTAACGGTTAAAGTTCTCAGTTTCTTTACCTTTTAGATTAAGTTAGATTAAGTTAGTTAGTAATAAATTTGAACTCAGCCTACATAGTAGGTAAAACGGAAAAACAGCCTACATAGTAGGTACAGCAGCCCTTAAGTGAATTAATTAATAAATATGTAAATAATATTTCCGAAGACTAATAAATACATTTTGTAAGAAAAGGATTTGCTTGTGTTATGTGTTTTACTGATAAGAGTGATTTGTGTTTCTTAAGAAGAATAAAGGAATATTCTTAATAAGATTAATTTGTATTCTGTTTTGGATTAGTGAAAGATATTTATTTTTATTAAACTATAAAGAGTGCTGTTTTTTAAATATTCTCGGGTTTTCTTTTTTATAATAATAAGGAAGGACTATTTTGCTTCCTTAAGAATTTCTTACTTCTATGATAATCTTCACTATCTTATTTCATAGTATTTCGCTTGTCGCAAAGGACAACACTATAGTTGAAGTGACTGTTAAGTCATTATATTATTTTAGTTAAGTGTTTTTATTTGAATTAATAATTAGATAATCCCGAATCTGAAATGCATTACACGTTAGGAAACTTATAAAATAAAAATATGAATTGTTATACTTAAACTAGCTGTAAGGAGCCATTTTATTTGAAGAAGAAATCATTAATAAAGAAAACGTTGAAACCACCGGTCGTGTATATTTTCATGTGAAAAGTGCAGTCTTTAATAAATAAATTAACTGTGCCATAAAAAAGCTTAAGGCAAAACAGTGACTATAAACAAGATTTAATCTCGCCAAAAAGACAAAAAACAATGTGGGCACTGTCATTCATAAAAGGATCATAAAAACAGCCTTATTCTTCATGGGAAAAATAATACTACTGTATCCTGCTCTTATCCTTTTCCAATTTACCCCTTAAAAGCATTTAATGCTATTTTGCAACTAACTAAATTAAACAATTACATTTGGTTTTTCGAATTTTTCTTTATTTTTTATTGTTAAACCGTTAGAATGCAAACTTTAGTCCTTTTTAATTTGTTCCAACAGGTTTTGCAGAACACGTTCTTGTCTGCTTATGGTTTCATTATTTGCTTTAATAAGCTTTTCATAATTCAAACCATCGTTATGTAAGACATGTGTTTCCCTCCATTTACGCTGAACTGCTACCACCTTTTTGGACAAGTTTTTCTTTAATCTTAGAATATCTTCCTTCCCTTTCGCAATTTTCTCATCCAACTTTTTAGTCTCCGCTTCCCAGTCAGTTGCACCAAATGCTACAGCCAATACAAGAAGAAATGTAAAAATTGTTATAAAAGCTTTCATTCTTTTTTGCTTAAAATTTTTATATTTCTGACTGTCTGTATTCAAATCAACTGTGTTGGATCCCTTGCTCTGGGACACACCTATTTATACTGAAATATTTTTTATAATCACCGATTAGTTTTCTTATCTTTACGTGATAATTAATTAAATCAACAACAATTAAAGACAAGAATAAAAAGTCCTTATCTCAAAAGATAAAACAATTCAATTCGGTTCAGATGAATAGTAAAATTACCAAATAAACAGTTCTATATTTACACCTTTTACTGGATGTACGGATTTAAATTTTAACTTTGCAATTGCAGTATAACAAATGGCACAATAAAGTAAGTTAAAGTTTATCTATTAAAAGAAAATAATCAAATATCAAAGTTTTTTACATAATTAATTTTTATTTTACTGTTAAAATTGTTTCTAAAAGTTTGTATTTTAAGCCAATTTACATCGTAACCTCAAATTTGCCCTCTGAGAATTTAAGCTAATAGCACATGTTAAATAGCGAGGAAATTAAAAGCAGGTATCACTTTACAAAATGCAAGCAGTTTTTCATTGTATTTCTGCTGAGACCAGTTTGCATAATCTAATGGCTAAATTTACTGGAGCCACCTTGCGATACATTTTGCATTATCTCCACCCTTTTTAAAAATCAACTTGATCAAGATATAAAGCCTAAAAACCATTGTTTGCATCGAAGGTTTGTTTATGAATTGGCTGTTTGAAGAACTGAGCGAAAACAATAAGGCGGTTAAGTAAACTAACAATATTGCTAAATACGGAGCTAACAAAATCCACAAACAGTCTTGAAATAACAATTACATTCAAAGAAATGACCGTATGATGCGGTTTGTGGTGGGCATCATCGGCCCGTATTGTTTCGAAAATGAGCAAGGAAACACCGCAGTGTGATATAGTTAAAATAAAATTTTAATTTTTTGGCTCCCGAGGTACACTAGTATATACTTTCGGGACCATGAAAAAAGGACTTTTGGCTGCCTTCTCGTAAAATGATCCACTGTACGCCGTCATCGTGAATTCTCTACGCTAGCAAACCATGATAACATTTTTTGTGGTCAAAATTGACAAATGTTGCCATCAGAAACCTTTGACTTCAGCAAGAGGGCACCACAAGCTACACAGCCACCCAAGCAAATTAGTTATTGCTTGAGAAATTTTTCGGTATAAGCCCGGAACACAGCTTTTACGACATCGTAGATTTGCATTTATTTCTAGATGAAAAAGTAATTGTGCAGATTTGTGTAGAGACGTATTATGCTGATCTATATTGAATTGATGGAAAAGAATTTAACTTCTCTCTTCCACTCTCCTCGAAACACTTGATTATTGGAAAAGTGGTCACCAAGCTCAAGGATAAAGTAGTTTATGTAATTTTTAAGCATCAAATCTTTGTGAAACATAACAGTTGTTAATATATTTGTTGAAGTTGCAGGCAAGGGAGCTCTAAAGTTTCATCTAGAAATTTTCTTCCAAAATTGGCTGCCTAAAGCTTCGACTTCTGTGTAAGTGCAATTCTTGCTTTTCTTTGGGGATACTACAAGGTGTCCGATGGGAAGGTATACTATTTTGTTCTGCCGCCATTTTGGTATATTAGTTATATTAGTCTGGACAGTTCGTATATGGCAATCGTAAAGTAGACACATGGCAAATTTATTATGAAAAAATATCCGATAAACCAACGTGTTTTACTCGTTAAAACATTATTGTGACGATGAGAAAGTTAAGTGAAATATTTGGGAGAAACAAAGTGCCAACAACACGCACTATTTATAGTGTAGTAAATAATTTCACTACATCGACCACAGCGTACTGCAAAATAAATTGAAAACATTACTGCTGCTTAAAAAAGTGTTTAAAACAATCCATGAACCCCAATTCGATGCCCTGCCCAGGAGCTTGGTCTTCAAAGAACAACTTTGGTCACAATTTTGCACCAGGATTTGTGTTTGCTTCCATATAAGATTCAGTTGACACAAAAGCTTATTCCACAAAACCATTTACGCCGCCGTACATATGACAATAGGATGTTACAGCTCGCCCATGACAACTCCAATTTTCATGAAAAAATCATAATGAGCGACGAGGCACATTTTCATTTGAATCGATAAGTGAATAACACAATAACAAAATATATAATCGGTTCTGGGGAATGGGAAACCTTCAGATTATTCAATCACCATCTTTGCGTCCACTTAAAGTGACAGGCTAGTGTGCAATTTGGGCAGTAGGAATCATTGGATCCTACTTCTTTGAAAATGAAAACGGCGTAACGGTAACTGTAAATGGGTGCGATATCGTGATATAAGTGAAAACTTTTTAACGCCACAACTACATGCTTTGGGCTTGATTACCATGTGGTATCAACAAAATGGCGGCACATGCATACAGCTAAGATCACAATTGATTTACTGCGAGAGCTTTTTCTATAAGTTATTCAAGAAATGGTGATGTTTGTTGGCCTCCATGGTCGCCTAGTTTGACAGCTCTGGGCTTTTTTTTGTTAGTATATCTGAAAAGTAAGGTTTGCGCAAACAAACCAGAAATGCTCGAGCAACTCAAATAAAATGTTCGTGATGAAATTAATGAAATACCGCGTGAAATGTGTGAGAATATAATGAAAAATGGCTCACATTTGAGGGTAACAGTAACTGTGTTTGGCGTTTTAGCCTTTTAGCTGTTCTCTAAGTGATTATTGAGGTTGGCCCTTCAGGAGCATTGTGGTGGTTCTGGTTTCGCGGCTTTCATGAAATGATTAAGCGAACAGGATCATCTCACCTCAACTTAGAAATAAAAATGAATGATACGGATCCAGTGAGTACACTTGTCATGTGTTATGAACCAGGAGTTGGATAGCCTCCAACTCTTCAGCTAGGAGTGGGGGTTGGCGGCCCTGCTCCGAAGCTTCCGAAATTGCAACTAGGAATGACCTGTTTTATACAATTATGTCCTCGGCTTTCTAGGGCGTTTGTGCACGCTACATATCCACCGTCGGGCTATGGCATATACGACTAGGTACCGACGTGAATCTTATCATGCAACTATTGCTTATATTGTGGGAATTACTCCCTTCTTAAAAAAAAGTAACCCAGAAAGCAAAACGGGGGAGGAAAAAGTTTTTATTATTTAAATATTTGTGCGGCAACTGAAGGCTAAAGAGGAGGATCATTTAATTTAAAGGTGTCCGTAGGCAACTTCAATTTATTGCTTATGCTTTTGAAGAATAAATTGGAACGGGTTTCAAAGAAGACACCATTGACAGCGAGACGTGCTTTGCGGTAGCGATATTATTAATTTGTATTAAGGTAACGAAATCTTGCGATTATTTGGCCAAAGATGTAATATCCGAATGCTTCAACTGTTCGTAAAAGAACAATTTACAAAATGTGTGAAGCAATTTGTGATCAGCTGGATAAAGCTTAAATCCACATCTGACAAATTCTATAAAAAAACTGATATGCCAAACTGCTTGATGGAAAACGTATTCATATACAGGGTGGCTTGTATACGAATACGTTTATTAAATGAAAGACAATGAATGTTATATTGACAAAGGTTTTATTTAATGTCGGCAACTATGTATGGAATACAATATCTAAAAAATGTCCGCCACTGTTAGCCTCACAAATGCAAGCCCTTTTGAGCACATTTTTCATTATATTCTCACACACTTCACGCGGTATATCATTAATTTTATCACCATTATTTCGTTTGAGTTGCTCAAGCATTTCTGACCTGTTTGCGTAAACCTTGCTTTTCAGATATTCCCACTAAAAGAAGTTCGGAACAGTCAAATCAGGCGACCATGGAGGCCATTAACGTCACCATTTATTGAAACAACTTGTTGCGGAAGTGATTCCATTGTAATCCTGCCTGTATGCTATATAGCACCGTGTTGTTAGTATCACTTGTCAATCAAACTTAAAGCATGCAGTTGTGGCCTTAAGAAGTTTTTAATCATATCGCAATTCACAGTTACTGTTACCCCGCTTTCATTTTCAAAGAAGTAAGGTCCAATGATTCCTTCTGAACTCCGGGGCTTACTGATTCCCTTGGAAATAACGTGGAATTGTCCAGTTGACTATCTGCTAGCCTTTAGGGGACTTGGCTCCCGTTTACCCCCGGTGACACATGTAATGACGGAGAGTTTCCGTCAAAACATATAAATGTGCGCCCGAGGGTGAAGTAATAGCTGCCATGGAACTTATTAAATATCCCTCAGCCATACTTTTAGGGCAAATTTTTTAATATTTATAATGAAATAGAAAATAAATATATCCGCCGTTATACAGCGGCTGTATGTAGCAGAATAGACTGACAAAATGATAATTATATTGACATTTTTTAGAATACTGTTTATGTTGTGTTGTGTTCTGTATTAGTTCTAATATTAGCGCTAAGGAAAAAACCATACACATAAACCTGCCTTTAATTAAACTGTTGCTCTAAAGTTGAAAGCTGTTTATCTGTGATAAAAAAAATTTTATTTATTTAGCAAATTTAAACAAAATTTAATACGACCACAATTATTTTATACTGATAACTTTATGTTACACTGATAATCCAAGTTAAGAAAACAATTGTTAATGGTTTGTTATTTTTGTTAATTTAATTTTAGAGAGATAAGCCTTGAAAACCTTGAAAATCTACAAGGAGAAATAAAATTCAATTGCAGCTTTTTTATGTTCAAACAAACAACCATTAGAACACAAGAAATTTCTTTGTTTGTCATGTTGTAGTTTTCCAACATTTATATCTAAAGAAAATTTATTAATTCGTTAATTTTCTATAGAACCGGTTTACAGCGAGGTCTATCTAATAGACCTTAAAAAAAAATATAAATTCTCTATAAATATTCAGGGCCAAAGGTTGGCCCTATGTGATGAAATTTAAGTTTTTAATAAGTATAAAATATAAGACTTTATGTAAAACAAACTCTTTGAACATGTTTTAATACTTTACTTTCGTAGCAAAAATCAGCTAAAATTTGGAATGCATTTTTAAATTTCTCACAACTATTTTTCTAACGGGTTGATTTTTTAAACGAAAGCCTATGATCTCACCTAGTAGACAAAAACAACCGCGTATCAAAATTACGATCCATTGAAAAGTTATATATTTTTGATCGCCTTTTCGTAAAATTGTCCACTGTGCGCCGGCTCGCTTTGAACCCACACGAATTGTTATTATTTTGAATTATTACGTTCGTTTGTTCATATGACTGCCAGTATTGAATTATTTTTAGCTATAAATTATTTTCTTTTTCATCATAAAACTTATATTTTAGTCTTTTCTATTATCAATAGTTTAAGTTTTACAAATTAGATCTTGTTAATTTGAATTTCAAACAAAACAGAAAAAAAGATGTTATTACTTTTGGTACTGTACATAAATACATCTCTGCTTGTTGCAACCATTCCCTTTTTGTGTGGATATGCGTATGCAAGATGATATAAAAGGCGAAAGATCACAATTGATCGGCAGTTTGCGTTACGGTGAGATTAATATCAATAGTTCGACGCAACTGCTAGTAACCGTAATGCAAATCGAGGGCTACCGCTGGGGTTGAATACAGCTCCGAAAGTTGATCCCTGGGTGGTTCGTTGTGGAGGAATAGCAGGAACACTTCTAGTCGTTGAACATACCAGCCAGAGAAAATCCTGCTCCTCGAGTACCACCAGAAATCGACTGTCGTATAGTAACTCGGGCCGAAATGCCATTGAAGAATGGCAGCAGCCGCTCGTGACGCTGTACATAGCGTTTGCATTTATGTACATATTTTTTTTTAGCATAAATTTAACATTTTATTTAATAAGAATATTTTAAAATAGCTGTAATACAATTAATCTTTGTTATTTTTTATATCCAAGAAAATACTTTTTGTTGTTGGTTTTTAGTGGCTGTTGTTATATTGTAGTAATAATTTGAATTTCATTTGCTAATATCGAAGACATTAAAAGTTTAAAAAATATTACAATATTTTTTGGTAATTTTTGTTTTTGCTTTGTAAAAAAATAAAAGTAAGAAAATTATAAATATTTTTTTCAAATAATAATTGCAGTTAATTGGTCTTTTTAATATTTTAATATTTTATAAATAATTTCTTAATTACCAGGGCTATATATAAAAATTAAATTTTTTTTAGTATTTCACCACACTATTGGGTGGCATCTTCAGCAAAAGAAAAGAGCATAAACAAAATATGTTTTCTATCGATTGTTTAATAAAATAAAAATTAAATTATCAAAATAATTTGAATTGATTTTAATTTAATGTATTACTGCGGTGGAAAGCATATTCATATGACCATTTCACTACTGCTCATAAATCCACTGATGAGCTACATTAGTAGATTTTACCCTTCTTATATACATATATCAAGCCAAATTAGTTAAACGTTTTTTTTTTCATTCAACCACCACAGCAGAAATAATCAAAACTCAAAAACACAGTAAAGATTTCGATAGCAAACGCACTTTTTATTTTCCATCTTTTTAATTTTATTTTTATTTTGTTATTTTGTCGTTATACGTTTTTAAATATGACTAAATACAATATTGATTATACCACGGTTTCAACCCAGACTGAAAAGCCGTTATCATTCTACTAGAGATAATATTTTTTATAATTTGTGCCCTCAATAAGATGTCCAAGACTTTAGCGCTGAGTCTAAATGTGAATGAGGCGATTTTTACAATCTTCCATGATTTTGAATGTTATGATTAAATTTAAAAGAAATTTTAAATTTGTAAAAATAATTGCATAAATTATTATAAGAAATTTCAGGGTAATACCAGCAGGTCCAACAGAATAGGATTTAATGGATCTCATGGCTTCGAATACTTCTAATGAATCAACATTTCTAAGCGCCAACTCTTTTTTTTTTTAAGTAATGCATGCGGGCATCTTATTTGGTCCTAGTAATAAAATTTGCGATAACATGTTAAATTAGTAGGGTTATTATTAATTATAACACTGTTCGATTATAGACTAAGAGCAATCAACAAAAAAAGTGAAGACTATGGGATCTCCTTAATCGTGTAATAATGAATTTTACTTTTATTTAGTCCTAATGATGGTATTACCGATAACTTAATTAATTAGTACGGTTATCATTATGCATCTTTATCTTAATTTCGATCAAAATTTAGACCGAGAACATTCATTAAAAACAGGTGGAGACAATGCGATCTCCTTAATCGTATAATAATGAATTTAACTTTGTAACAATATTTACAATATATTTTGCGTTTATGGATAACATTTGTTGCACAGTATCATCTGTATATAAGAAATGGAAAATTAATAATAGTGAATACGAATAATTACTTATGTATAAAATATAGTTTTTAAAATGTCTTCAATCTTATGTAAACAAGTATTAAAATAAGTACTAGATACGCATTTTTAAATAATTTCATTGACATTTTAATTGAATTGTATTGTATTAAAAAAATTAAAATTCCTTACAGTGTTGCCAGTGACTAGTTTATTTTAATCTAATATAATATATTTGATATTATATTATTGGTGCCATTTATTGGCAACTTTAGACAAAGGCTGAGGATAAAAAGCAACTTAATACCAATTTTGAAACACAATGATTCTAGGTTCACTACAAATGCCGAGAACTGATTTATTATTGCTCAAACGTTTACCGATAATCATACAATATTGCAAAGTTTATGTGACACTAAAACAAACTCGCAAGTATTTGAAACGCTTCAAACCTTTCGAGCATTTGCTTGTAACAGCTCTAATGATATAATAAAAACTACTGTAATAAAAAAGTTGAAAGCAAGAACGGCTCCAGGAATAGATGGAATTAATAATAAATGCCTTAAACAACTACCAAAAAAAAAATCAATTGAATTCCTATCCATAATTTTTAATTCATGTCTAAAACACAGCTACTTCCCTCTAGAATTTAAGAAGGCAAAAGTAATTCCAATAAAAGAGCCAAATAAACCTGCAGATAGCCCGTTTTCCTATCGACCAATTAGCCTGTTATCATCTATAGGAAACATTTTTCAGAAAATTATAAACCGATAAACTGGTTATCCTTCATTGAAGCCAGGGGAATTTTTCCTAATCACCAATTCGGCTTCCAAAAGGAACATAATACAGTGCAATCCTTAGCACGAATTAGAAATTGGGTAACTAAAAATTTTGAACTTCAAAAATCAACGGCAATTGTATTACTTGACGTCAAAGCTGCTTTTGATGCTGTATGGCACGATGGTCTTATCTATAAAATGATTAAACTCGAAATCCACGAGGCGGTCTTTTAAAGTTTTTATCGGATCATCGTGCTCTGAAAGTTTTAGAATACCGGCAGGATATTCCCCTATTTTGTATAATTTATACACCTCTGACTTACCCCAACTTGAAATCTGTACCATGTCCATATTTGCAGATGATACAGCAGTTTTATGTTCCGACATATACTCTGACAATATAAATACCAACATACAAGGAGATCTAGATAAACTAGCAAACTAATTCAACAAATGGAAAATAACATTAAATGCAGACAAAACTCAGGCTATATACTTCACAAGGAAAAGAAAACCTTGTTATATTCCGCAACGCAATATTAGCTGTTTAAATACGGAAGTTATATGGAAACAAAAAGATAAATATTTAGGGATAATCCTCGATCCAAAAATGAAGTTCAAAGAGCATGTACAATATATAATTAATAAAGTGAATATTTTGAGGCCCACACTCTATCCTTTCATAAACCGAAACTCGTCTTTAAGTATTGAGAACAAAATGATGCCTCTATGTGGGCAAATTGTCATATAAAAACGCTGCAAATCGCACAGAACAAATTATTAAAACTTGTATATAATCTGCCTTGGTTCTTTTCTACACTCAGGCTTCATATTTATTTTTTTTTCTTTTCGGACCAGCACTCAGGGGATGACCCCTACCTATGCAATGCATTGTGCCACAAGTAGGAAATTAGGTTACGGGAAAGAGGATAGAGGGAATAGTGTCTGTGGACATTTGAATTTGAACTTTCTTAGATCGAAAGTGGCAGGAAAAATCTCCGGAGGGATTTTATTCCACATACGGACTGTTCTGCTGAAAAACGAATTTTCCCTGTAATGTGTTGTGCAATACTGGCCAATCAACCACAAATGGATGTGCTCTCATCGAAAATCGAGTTAAACGTGAAAACGTGCGTGTGTCAGGAACAAGTTCCCTAATTTTATTAGAGCGTCGGTGTTCTAGAGAATCAATAGAGTTGGATAGCCTACTGTCTGCAATGAGCCTCTTGGCCCTCTCCTATACGCGTTCGAATAATCCAAAAATAGACTTTGGAGGGCCGGCCCGTACATGAGAGTTGTATTCCATTTTTGGACGGATATAGGTGGTATAGATTGTACGAAGATCGTGGTATAGATAGTACTTACAAGCTACCTAAACTGATGTCAAGTCATTAATATAGATATGTTCGAACCCAGCGCATCTAGAGTAAAAATTTGTAGTTGGCTTGTTTAGCCTAGAAACAACAAGGTCTGTAACCGAAATAATATACGAAATAATATATACGAAACATTTTGTATACAAAATAATATAATATACAGATCTCAACATAAATAAGTCTCCTGGGCCAGATGGGATACCAGCACTGGTCTTGAAGCAGTGCTCGTCTATGTTAGCGCGTCCATTAGCAGCCCTTTTGAGCACATTGTACCATAGTGTGATTCGTTTTACATCCGCACCTGGCTGTGTAGCCTTAATCAGATGGTGGACAAACCACAATTGTATAATTTGGAACGTTATACATTCGTCCTAGGAAGCCGAAGACATAATTCTAAGCAACAGAACCACCTAGTTGCAACTTTAATGATTCCAGGGCAGGACTGCAAACCATCACACCTTGCTAAAGAGTTGGAGACTTTCAATTCCTGTCAAGAACTGGATCATTCACTTTCGTGTTATTATCAGTGAGATAATCCTGGCCACCATAATAACCATTATACTGTTATGGGGCCGTTACTCCCATATAGGGGCCAACCTCAATGATCAGCCAGAGAACTATTAAATGTCTAAAGAGACAAATAATGAACTCTGCGGCTCACTGATCCCCGTGGAAATAAAGTGGAGCTTCCAGTTGACTCCCTGCCTGTCTTCAGGGGACGGGGCTCCCTTTTTCCCCAGCTGCACTGTGTCTAGATAGTGGAATTCTATAAAGACCATATTTATATGTCCCTGGGGGGAGCACATTGTACCATGTCGGAGAATTTCCGAAGTCCTCGAAAGTTGCTAATGTAACGCCGATCCCCAAAAAGGGAGAGAGTTGCCAGATTTTTATTAAAAGCATCTTAATAAACAAAATAGATTTGTTGTAATGAATAAAGATATAAAATTTATGCAGAAGTTTAAACAAAAAATTATTGCTAAAAAAAGCTGACGATTAATTTTTAACAAAGAAATTAGATAAAAATTAAAAAAAAAATACGTGTGGTAAAATAAATAGCAAAAGGTGGGTATGTAAGATGAATTAAGCTGGATGCTCAATTGTAAAAATTTACATTTAATAGTGTTAAATATAGGCTATTTGATTTATTTGTTTTAATTATTAGTGTCTTATTAAAGGAAATCTTTTTTGTGTTGAAATATAAATTATCTGTGTGTGTAATATCTTAAAAATTTTATTAATTTACTAACTAATCGAGTTATTTAAACAACTGAAGCGGATTTATATGTTAATTTGTGTTAACATTTTATTTTAATTAACATTTCATGTATTTGTTAGCGCAAATTTATTTTAAAACAAAATTTTTTAATTTAATTATTTTTTTTAGAACTCTTTAGATTTTCTGTTCTTAAATGTGTTACTAACTTGTGTTGTGCGGTAGAAAATAGAACGTATTTTTATATATAAAAAGATACCTAAAATTATGTATGTATGTATGTATGTATGTATGTGTGTATGTACACTTAACAAAAATATTGTCACACTAAGTTTGAACAGTTTTTGTGTTTTTTTATATAATTTTTTTGTTTGTACCCTTCAAACAACCTCCAATAAAAGCAATTTATAAATTATAACGCATTGTCTCAGAACCCTAGCAGATATCAATCACATGTTCTTAACCACTAAAAATGACAAAAAACATAAATTTAATATTAAAAAAAAAATTATGAAAAAACAAAATTGGGTGTTAAACCTTGTTTTTTTGTATCTTTCCCATTTTCTTTTCTTTCTTTTTTCTCTTTTTATAACTCTGTGTTTGAAGTATATAATTTTTGGCACGCTTAAAACAAATAAAAAACGTTATTTGTATAACAAAAATGCATAACTGATGAAAATAACACAAAACGTTTAAATAAAATAAAAATTAAATTTTATTTAAAAAAAAATATTATAATGCGTGCGTGTTTGTGTGGGTGTGTTCGTGTTTACCCAGATAACCCTTATCCCAAAGACTCCGCTATTAGTTGTCAGATGCAAAGGAATTTACTATTAAAATCAACGTGTGGCATCTCTGTGTTTCTCTTATCCATGCTGAGGAGTACGTTAACGGTATTTGTACAACAGAAAGTGAAATCATTGTAAAATATACAGCTGCAAACACACAATCAACAGTGTTATAAATAAGTCCTGTCTATTTTTTAACTGTATAAATACGAAAATCAAACCAAAAATATGAATTTATTTAATTTTCTTTAAACAATTTACAATTTACAAATTATTTGTATCACGTTAAAAACATCAAATCCCTTAAAGACAAATAAATAAAATATTTTTTATTTGTTTTCATGTTAATCTCCTGTATGTATGTAATTGTTACTTAAATATTCCTTTTAGAAAACTCCTTTGTATTATTTCTAAAGCATTGAAATTTACTATTTTGTTACAAGCCTGAAAATTACCGCCCAATCGCAATTTGTTCTGCACTTTCTAAAGTATTTGAAAGTATGATTAATTTAATTGGCTCTAGATATTTCCAAAGCATTTGATAGAGTGTGGCATGATGCATTTCTGTCAAAACTTGCTGCTTTTGGTGTTGGTGATAATTTTTCCAGATTTATATCGAGTTTTCTTAGAAATTGCACTATACGAGTTGTTATAGATGGGATTTCATCAGACGAATTCATGATGCATTCAGGGGTGCCGCAAGGCTCCGTTCTTTCACCTACTCTATTCCTTATTTTTCTAAATGACCTTCTTTGTCGAACTTTCAACCCTTTCAACACTTTCTTTTGCAGATGACAGCGCCATTTGTCACTCGTATTCATTTGGTAATAGACCAGGCCTTTGGAAGTTAGTTCCAAAAGGCAAAACATGAATGACAATCTAGGAATGGGGTCGTGTGAATAGAGTAGATTTTAATGCTCGTAAGACGCAATGTTGCATGCTTACGCATAGATCTGCGTTTGGTAGTGGTGCAGCATCTGTTACTATGGGTGATATAGATATTACGGTTTTGGAAGCTCTTGATGTTCTTGGCATGAAAAATCAGTGTGATGTTCGATATCCTAAACACATTTTTCAGGTTTCAAGTGCCTCGGTTTTCTAAGGCGGTGTATTTGATGGACAATAAACTTAATTGAATTGAATTAAATTTGATATTATATCTTCTATATCTTGCGTTGGAAGGATTAAATAATGTTGATATTATAATTATTTTTAAACTTTGATAAAGTTGTTATTAAAACAGAAAAAGAAAATTAAAAAGAATATTGTAAAGAACTTTATAACAAAGATAATAAAATGTTAAGCTTTATTATGCTGGCATGTGTCAGCTAACAATAAAGTTGCTAGACAATTAATTGGAAGTGTTATCATAATAGAGAAAAAGAAATGAAACTTACGTATGGATATGCGCTCAAATTTCAATATATTAACTCAGATACGAAAAGTCGTAGTTTTAAGATAATAGTGATATTGAATATGTAGCTAGTTATCGTTTGAGAAGCATATGACTTCAGGTCAAAAAGTTTCAGATTACAAATATATATTTATTTCTATGCTGTCATACGCAATTAATCTATATATAAAGGGTGTTTTTTTAAGCCCGATAGAACTTGAAATTGTAAAAAATAACACAAAAAATTAAATTGTAATCAAAATTTCTTTTTTATTCGAAGGATCAATACGTGACATTAACATTTGAAAATGATTTCGGGCATATGGGCACCGCGGCTGTTCTTGACGAAGCGCATTCTGGACGTCCAATTTTGGGCCACTTTTTCGAGCACTGCTGGGCGTATGTCACGAATAACACGAACAATGCTGTCCTCCAAGGCGTCAATTGTTGCTGGTTTATCAGCATAAACCAGTGACTTCACGTAGCCCCACAGGAAATAGTCGAGTGGTGTCAAATCGCACGACCTTGGAGGCCAATTGACAGGTCCATTTCTCGCAATCAACTTATCGCCAAATTTTGATTTCAATAAGTCGATGGTTGCGTTCGCTGTATGGCACGTAGCGCCATCCTGTTGAAACCACATCTCGTCCGGATCAATGTCATCCATATTTTCAAACAAAAAATCATTGATCATGGTGCGGTAACGATCTCCATTGACTGTAACGCGAGCTCCGGCCTCATTTTTGAAGAAATAAGGTCCGATAATGCCACCAGCGTGAAAACCGCACCAAACGGTGAATCTTTCTGGATGTAATGGAGTCTGTAGGGTCTGTTGTGGATTGGTCTCACTCCATATGCGGCAATTTTGCTTATTAACAAACCCGTTAAGCCAAAAATGCGCCTCATCGCTGAACACAATTTTGCGATAAAACAACGGGTCAGTTGCCAACTGCTCTAAAGCCCAATCGGCGAAAGAACGACGCATATAATGGTCTCGTGGCTTCAATTCCTGCACCAGCTGGATCTTATACGGGTGTAGGCCGAGATCTTTGCGTAAAATTTTCCACGTAGTGGACGGACAGAGCCCCAATTCCTGCGACCGACGACGAATTGATAAATTTGGATCTTCTTTCACACTTTCGTTTACAGCGGCGATATTCTCTTCAGTACGCAGATTCCTTCGACGTGTTGGTGTTATTGCATCCTCTAGAGAGTATGTGGTACGAAATCTATCGACAGTTCGACGAATGGCTTGTTCAGATGCACGATTATGTACGCCATAAAAATGACGAAGTCGTCTATAAGTTGCGCGAATCGACGACTGATTTTCAAAGTAAATTTGGATAATTTCGTAGCGTTGTTCAAGCGAGAGTCTATTCATGATGATTTGTCAGAGTATACTGAAACAAATAAAAAAATGTTTCATCAAAATTTCATGTTTTGTGTTACTTTTTACAATTTAAAGTTCTATCTATGTGTGCGTTGGTTGCCAGTGTTTGATGAGATGCGCCGTCGGATTTTTTACAGTACCTTCGTAATGGTCGTTCGCTGGTTTGTGTTTTTATCTCCTGCATTTACGCACAATACTGCGTCCACAGTGCGTGTTTGAAACAAAACAATTTTTTCAAAAAAATCAATGTTTTGTGTCAAATGAAATGTGTGTTTTCGTTTGTACGTTGCTGTGTGTGTGTGTGTGCTTGCACAAAATGTGACGGCAATACAAATCGAAATACGCTCATGTTCATAGCAAGTGGATGTGCAAACAAATAGAGAATGTTTGTCCACATCCTGTTGGATTTTGTGTGTGTGTGTAGTTTGCGTGTTCAATTCCAAAATAATCCATCAGCCGAACGTTTTTCAAAGCAATTGTTAGATATTGGGAATGGCGCAATTCCCAATAATTTTTGCTTACGCTTCCAGATAATTTTTGCCACTTTGCACAATCAAAGCAGGAATTGATCACAAACGTATTTCCCGGTATTGCACAAAATTTTAGAAAACATGGCTGGTTGGGGGTAAGAGCTATCTTAGCTGCCAAAAACGCAGATGTTTCGGATATCAATGTTACAATTTTGAATGACATTCTCGGGGAAATTTTTATCTAAAAATCGATTGACTCTGTTACCAATCAACACGATGTTGTAAATTATCCAGACGAATTTTAAAATTCGCTTGAGTTATCTGGACTGCCGCCCCACCGCCTACAAGTGAAAATGGTGTTCCAATTATTTTGCTTAGAAATATCTGCCAGCCACGACCTTGTAATGGGACACGATTAGTCATGAAAATATGATTGAAGCAAAAATTTTAAAAGAAAAATATAAAAGCGAGGATGTGCTGATACTACGCAATCCTATTATTCCTCCAGATTTACCGTTTGATTTTAAATGGCCTCAGTTCACCATACATGTTGCTTTTGCAATGATCCCTGTTTTTCACATGGTCAGTTATATGTAGCATGTTCACGTGTTAATAAACCAATTGCTTTGTTTGTCTATACCGCGAACCGAAATCAATCGCAGGATGTCGTATGTGTATAAGCATTGCAATATAATAAACAAATGACTTGCAAAGCAGTCACGGGCACGCTAGTTCAGTTATAAGATTGTCCTTAACATAAAAAAACAAAGTAGCCGAATATACTTAAATTATAATTTAAGTTTTATAAATTTTGCTTTAGGCTTTACCACTGCAATTTTTTAGTACCAATTTTTCTTATCTTTATAAAAAAGTGATTCAACTGTATTGAATAATGTTAAATAGAATGACAATCTTTGTCTACATTGATTTCCTTTGCTTACCTGCATTAGAAGTAGTTAAAAAAAAATATAAATATTTCCTAAATTTTCAAACGTGTTTAATTGAAATAAACAAATTTCGATTCTTCCCCACCGGTGCGCCAGTTCAGATTGTAGAAAATGCACGCAGGTCATATAGGCTATCGAATAAATGCAGTAAGTTCCAGGCAGAATCACTGATGCTTCTGAAAGCCATCGAATTCATATCCAGATATGTGCTAGAAATGGTATAGATCGCTCTGAATTTGTCTGAATTTAAAATTTGTTCATTTATTTATTTATCTTCAAATCCTGCACAACAAGAAATAATCTTAAATTTAGATTGCAGGAAAGTGCTGTTACTAGATTAAGTTAAGATGGTAAATACACAGACTATACATACATATATAGACAATTAACAATACGAATATTTATGATTTATTATTGCGAATAAAAATTAAATAAAAATTGTTTAAAGCCTTTTGCATTGTTATTAAGTTGTTGTATTTCAGACGCAATGTATGTATGAAAAAAACCGCCCTACAGATAAAGAAATTAAAATATTTGTTTTCCCCTAACTTAGCTGGCAAACCTGTGGGTGGTATTTAAGAAGTACTGAAATAAAAGCACACGGATATTAAGGAGGTTGCTGATATTAGCTTCAAAGAAAATTAGGAAACATGATCGTATAGAGCATTTGCTATCTTTTTTATTACTTTGTTAACTTATTTCTGTGTAATTATGTTAAGCACACTCTTAAACAGACACACTTCACTTTTGTATACAAAAAACTTTGTGTTAACCTCCATCATAATAGTTGTAAGTGTAATTACTATTTATAGGCTGTTAAAAACGTCTAGATTTTTCTTTTATAAAAATATCTGGCATCTTTTGCTAAGTATTCTTTAAGAAAAGGCTTACGAAAGGTTAAAAAATCAACCGAATTGTCAAGAAGTGAACGTCTACTTTTTTCACATATAACATAAGAATAGCAAATCATTATTAATAATAATAACAACGCCACCAAATGATTCAGTTACCAAGCACATGTTAAGCGATCTTTAGCTTAGCGTGAAAACATATCGAGACAGGACCTTCAAACCCCACTGCAAACTGTAGAGTTTGCACATTAGTGACATCATTAGACCTTATTTTGTAAAATTGAATTAGGAAATCGAGCTACCCTAGATGAAGAGGTCGTCTCACCATACCATAATCAATGATTTTTCGTTAGATAACAAGGATTTCAGTGAATCAGATGAGTTGCGGTTTCAATAGCATGCGGCCATGTGCAATTCAGTGACGACAACTAACCCCCTAATGAATTTAAAATTGAACAATCTCAATTGGCCAAAAAGGTCGTATGATTTAACACCTCTCTGTTACTCATGAAATACGGCCAGTAAGACTCGAAACATTTACCCAAATTGAGGTGTTAAAAATTTTTTGTCTGTGTGTACAAAACCCTTTTCAAATTTTAATGCCAAGTTTTTTAAAAAGTTCTAGTGGGCACCCTTTAGTAAAATTTATACATGCACCTGCTGTGTGGTGATATTGTTGTATACGGCCCTCAGCTTTCTTTTACTAGTAGAGTCACATCCTGCAAAAAGTTCACAACGGTAGATTAAGCCAGAAACAAAAGAAGATTTTGCACCTCAGCTTTGTGTAAGTCCGGCCCACAAGTGAGTTAATGTATTTTGTCCAAGTAACACGGTTATTGAGTATTATTCCGAGATTTTGGGCAGTATTTACAATATAGATTTTTCATCCAGTCATTAAGTTGTCAACATCGGAAATATATATATATTATAAATTAATATCTCAGGTGTGCCCTTTCAGTCTTCGAGTGGATATCTTTTTTCCCAAAAGTGTTTCTAAAGCAATGTTCAAATCTGAACATCAAAAAGGAAATATACACATCCGTACACATACATTCATATATACGAGTATGAACATGTATGAACATCTATCAAAAACCATTCATAAATTTATAAATACTTCTGCTCTTAACTAAAATAAAGAATCTTCAATAAAGAAAAATGCAACAAGGAGGATAATCCTTTAAAAGCATTTATTTCATATTATTCGTTTTTCTATACATTATAATAATATTAATAATAATAATAATAATAATAATAATAATAATAATAATAATAATAATAATAGGGTGTATTTCTACTCTATTTTCTTAAAAAGTTTCGCTTGTAATTCATTTATAGTTAAATTCTGATTTTCTATTTTTTCTTTTTGTTCTTTCAGTATAGCTTCCAGCTTTGTAAGTTTTTCTTTTACTATGTCATTCTCCTTAAGAATTGCCTTATGAGTTTGCCTTTCGGCTTGCAATTCCTTTCTTTCTGTATATAGTTTCATTAATTCCTTTAATTTTATTTTATATTCTGCGACAGCTTTAGACTCGTCTATCAGGGGAGCTGAAGTATCGGCTATAGATTCTTTGGCGAATGTTGCTGCAAGGATAAGTCCAAAAATAAATATGTAAAATTTCATTTTTGGTTGCTCGATTATTTTTTTCAATGTCTTTTTGTATACCCAAGCCTCTACTGAACTTAACTGTCGTTGTTTTGGAAACAAAATTCCTCTTTTTATACAAAAAGTTTTGTTTGTTTATCTTTTTAAAAGATTCGAATCCAGGGTTTCCAAATTTTTCCCTAAAATTCCCCTGAAGCTAGTTCTCCCTGAAAATTAAACCATTTTAATTTAAAATTCATTTAATTTAATTGATAAAAGTATTGAGTTTTAACGACACAAGTTAAGTTGATAACTAAAATCATAAAGTTCGCATAACAAATCTTTGCTTCGTCACATAAATCAATTTATTTGTTGCTATTTCTAGTATTTAAAAGTGCAAACAAAATGAAACAAAATAAATTTACAGTATAAAATAACTCACATTATGTTGCTTATTTAGATTCACTTTCGGAAGAAGGCATCCGAAAAATTTTATACTAAATCTACAAATGGTCTTAATCCAGAGCCGTCTGTCTTAATATGTAAAAATAGTTGCAGTTGCACAATGTGTGTTGTTTGGATCGAACCACTTATGTGGAGCAAAATGTGTGCATGCTTTGAAAGGAATAGGATTTAATGCAAATCGTTTTAACAATTGCCTCCAAAAAATTTTTAAGCCTTCAAATCATGTCTTCTTTACTTTTAATGGAACATACAAAACACACATACCAATAGTTTCTACTTCATAATAATAACCCAACAAAGTACTACATTTTTCAGCTCAACAGGATTCAATTCTGAAAATTGCATGGAAAAGTTTCCCCCCCAAAAGTAAGAACTTCAGCAGCATTCGATGGCCATACAACTTTATTGGATTTAAATCAGTTTTTCTAAAAGGTGTTTTTTTAAGCTAGATAGAACTTTAAATTGTAAAAAGTAACACAAAAAATGAAATTTTGATGAAACATTTTTTTTTATTTGTTTCAGTATACTCTGACAAATCATTATGAATAGACTCTCGCTTGAACAACGCTACGAAATTTTCCAAATTTACTTTGAAAATCAGTCGTCGATTCGCGCAACTTATAGACGACTTCGTCATTTTTATGGCGTACATAATCGTGCATCTAAACAAGCCATTCGTCGAACTGTCGATAGATTTCGTACCACATACTCTCTAGAGGATGCAATAACACCAACACGTCGAAGGAATGTGCGTACTGAAGAGAATATCGCCGCTGTAAACGAAAGTGTGAAGGAAGATCCAAATCTATCAATTCGTCGTCGGTCGCAGGAATTGGGGCTCTGTCCGTCCACTACGTGGAAAATTTTGTGCAAAGATCTCGGCCTACACCCGTATAAGATCCAGCTGGTGCAGGAATTGAAGCCACGAGACCATTATATGCGTCGTTCTTTCGCCGATTGGGGTCTAGAGCAGTATGCAACTGACCCGTTGTTTTATCGCAAAATTGTGTTCAGCGATGAGGCGCATTTTTGGCTTAACGGGTTTAATAAGCAAAATTGCCGCATATGGAGTGAGACCAATCCACAACAGACCCTACAGACTCCATTACATCCAGAAAAATGCACCGTTTGGTGCGGTTTTCACGCTGGTGGCATCATCGGACCTTATTTCTTCAAAAATTAGGCCGGAGCTCGCGTTACGGTCAATGGAGATCGTTACCGCAACATGATCAATGATTTTTTGTTTGAAAATATGGATTACATTGATCCGGACGAGATGTGGTTTCAACAGGATGGCGCTACGTGCCATACAGCGAACGCAACCATCGACTTATTGAAATCAAAATTTGGCGATAAGTTGATTTCGAGAAATGGACCTGTCAATTGGCCTCCAAGGTCGTGCGATTTGACATCACTCGACTATTTCCTGTGGGGCTACCTGAAGTCACTGGTTTATGCTGATAAACCAGCAACAATTGACGCCTTGGAGGACAGCATTGTTCATGTTATTCGTGACATACGCCCAGCAGTGCTCGAAAAAGTGGCCCTAAATTGGACGTCCAGAATGCGCTTCGTCAAGAACAGCCGCGGTGCCCATATGCCCGAAATCATTTTCAAATGTTAATGTCACGTATTGATCCTTCGAATAAAAAAGAAATTTTGATTACAATTTAATTTTTTGTGTTATTTTTTACAATTTCAAGTTCTATCAGGCTTAAAAAAACACCCTTTATATTCTAACATGGATATATCTCGGTCTGCCATACGAAATATCTGTTTCTAAAGTAAAGTTGCAGGCAGATGCGAGATAAGATTTACGTCTGTACTTAGGTGTATATCCATGCCCTAGAAGGCCTTCAAATACGTATATCCTCCAGTCACTCCTAGCTGCAACTTGAAAAGCCCGAAGCAGGCCACAGCTTTCACTCCTTGCTGAAGAGTTAGAGACTATCCAACTCCTAGTCCAGAACGCATGAAGCTTAATAAAAATTAAGAATACAACCGCAATCATGCTCACTGGACCTGGACCATTCATTGTGTTTATTGTGAATGATCCGGCCCACACAAAAGAAGGCCTCCAAATCACAGCTATCACCATGCTCCCGAAGGGCCAACCTCAATAATCAGTCAGAGAAAAGATAAAAGGCTAAAAAGACAAATAGCTTAACTCTGAGGCTTTGCTGATTCGCGTGGAAATATAGTGGAGTTGTCCAGTTGAATCCTGCTAAACATGGAAGGGACTGGGGCCCTTTTACCCCCGTTAACAGAGTTGCAGACAGATATTGAAAAGGACAAATAAAGCGAAACACATCTAACCGAAAAAAGTACATCCAGTACATAAAGTACAGACACAAGCAGACAGGTTACTTTATTATTTTGAAAAAATCAATGCATCCATGACGTTAAAATTATATTTCATGCAATTACCGTAGGAATGAGATAAACAAGGATAGAAGTTCTACCAGGTGACCATGCCAATGGAAAATAAATACAAAAGCAAAAAAAGAAATGCATTACTTGTGTAGGTTGGCGAATCGGGTTCTAAAATTATAGTTTAAAGATGAAAGCACCGAAGATAAAGATGAGACTGAAATTGTATTGAAGAAAACATGCCATTGTCTGATGATGCAGACTCTGAACATATAAACAACCTACGCAGAAAACAAGATCATCAGAGCCATAAGAGTCAACTTCAATTAGGATGGATATTGATAATAATTGTAAATGTTCTAAATTATGTTTCCATGATAACATAAATAACAAATAAAAATATCATATTTTTCTGTGTAAGAATAGCTATAATATGAATTGGATTTTTTTATCTTCATGCAAAATAAATTTTATATCGAAAAACCAGCATATTTGTGGATTTATAATTCAGTTACTGAGCAAAATTGATACATGATATAAATTGATTTGCTTTAATTATGTTTGCAAGACTCATATCTGGTTTTTCACCAACAAGTTTGTTTTTTTAATTGTGGCATTACCAACAACATGATAATTGTGACATTTAGGTTTTTGGCGTTTTTGCAGTAGATGCATTGGCAATTGTTGCGATGAATTCAATTTCGCATGAAAATCGCATTAAAATATTTTAAATCCACTAGGCAAGTGGTGGCCTTCTGAGACCGCTATTAAGAATTTGATTGTTAAATTTGAGGTGACAGGCTTGATAGAAAATGTGCATGCACCAACATATCATCGATCGGGTCCCTCAACTGAAAACATCGCAGCGGTGAGCCACAGTTTTGAACAGGTCTAAATTGGTCAATTCCTCGACGTTCTCAAAACTTGGGGTTATCTAAAATCATCACATGGCGAATTTTACATAAGGATTTGACTTTGAAACCTTATAAGGTTAAACTGGTACAGGAATTGAAGCCTTATATTCGCTCAATTTATTTAGAAACAACCAGCTGGTTTTTCTGAAAAAATGATTTCTTTCAGATGAAGCCCATTTTTGCTTGTCAGAGTATCGCAAGAAGCATAACTGCCACATTTGGGTTTCTGAAAAGCATAGATGCGTCACTGTATACTGAGCTATGTGGTCTGGAGTCGTAATTGAGCAGTTTTTTTTTTTAATATGCTGAAACGGGTAATGGATAAGGATTTGACTTTAAAGCCTTATAAGGTTCAACTGGTGTAGGAATTGAAACCGACCGACATTCACATCGGCGTATATTGGCGCAATTCACTGTCAATGTATTACGCTATCGCGAAATGCTAACAACGCAATTTTTCTCTATTATTGATGACTTGCATATAGTTTCCACAGGACAGTGCCACATGACACACAGCCTATGAAATGATCAGTTTATTGCAAACCAAATTTTGGAATCCAATAATTTTACGAGAATCAGCAGTTAAGCGGCCAGCCAGATCATGTGATTTAACACCACTGGATTCGTTTTTGTGAGGCTATGTTAAAGAGAAAGTGTATACGGAGGCAATCGAATAGATTTTTGCCTTAAAACTCAAAATCGGTGATGTGATTAATGAAATAGGAATGCCATTTTGGCAAAAAATGATTGAAAAACTTTAATGAAAGAATTGACATTGTCAGTGCGGTCGTGGTGGACTTTTGCCAGATATCATTTTTTTTAATAATTGCCAAAGTTTTCTCTTCGTAATAGAAAATAAATTTAAATCTTCTTAATCTAAATTCTTTTTATTTTATTTTAGAAAACACTCATTTATTTTTAATTAATAATTGTTGCCGTACTAAAAAATTTTAAAATTAAATATTAATAAGAGCAATGAAATAATACAAAAGTTGCAACAATATAATAAAATATAAAATGCTGATCTGCGAAAAATTCCAAAATTTGTAAACAAAAATATCCCCATTTTAGTCCCAAAATCGCCTTAGCTGATAACACTGTTTTCAATGTGTTAACATCATAAAAACAAAACAACTATTAATAAACTCATAACTAGAAACAAGGTTGTATATTATGGTTAAATTTTGCATTTAATCTTATTCTATTTCATTAAATATAATCAGTAAGTTTTTTTAATTATATAAAACAAAAACAAAAAAATTTTTTATTAACTTGTGATAATATAATTAAATTTAATTGTTTGTATAACAGTAAAAATACCTGCTGATATATTTGCTCACTTAATTCTTTAGCCTGGTAA
Source organism: Trichopoda pennipes (assembly GCA_030448955.1). Classification (NCBI taxonomy): domain Eukaryota; kingdom Metazoa; phylum Arthropoda; class Insecta; order Diptera; family Tachinidae; genus Trichopoda; species Trichopoda pennipes. The sequence continues at coordinate 2,814,149 of JASKUP010000010.1, read as the reverse complement.
AAACAAAAAAAGCTTTAAAATTAGAAAACTTATTTGCATTAGTATGTGTTTTTTTCAAAAATTCTGGGAAAATATTAAAAATGTTGTTAAAAAATAATCTCCGTATATTAAACACATAATTTTCTAAGAAATTATTTGTTTTTAAAAGAAAGTGTTTTTATTCAAAATGCTGATAGCAATTATAATTATAGCATTGCCCCAGACTTAATATGGCTCCAATTTTTTTTTTGCCTCTTAACAGTTTTCGTAGAACGACGCAGATTAATTGTTTTAGTAGCTTGCTGATTTAAAAATGCCCTCGTTTTGATAGGCGGTGTTAGCTGATATTGTTTATTAGAGTTGCTGTTGAATTCTTCATTTTTCTCTTCATTTTGTGAGTCTGTATTATATAATATCTTTTTCTGTTGATGTTTTCTACTGATTTGTATGAATTCTGGTTTTAGCTGGTTTTATTGTCTTCTAATGTTCTCCATTTTCGTTTTTATAGTCTATATCATATTTCCATTAAAATTAATAACAATCCCTTTCATCCACTCTTCCCTGGCATGATACCATGTGAATCAATAATATGACCAACATATTCAGTTTTACTTTAAGTAAAATGGCGCTTATCTTCTTTACATCTCAATCCATGAGACTGCAAACGTTCAAAAGTTTTTTTTTACATTACATCAATCAGTTCATCATCATTATGAACTATGACTGTACCCCCAGGTGCATATAAATATGGTCTTTATAGAATTCCACTATCTAGACACAGTGCAACTGGGGAAAAAGGGAGCCCAGTCCCCTGAAGACAGGCAGGGAGTCAACTGGAAGCTCCACTTTATTTCCACGGGGATCAGTGAACCCGCAGAGTTCATTATTTGTCTCTTTAGACATTTAATAGTTCTCTGACTGATCATTGAGGTTGGCCCCTATATGGGAGTAACGTGGTGGTTGTGCTTTCGCGGCCCTATAACAGTATAACGGTTATTATGGTGGCTAGGCTCATCTCACTGATAATGACATGCAAAGTGAATGATCCAGTCCAGTGAGCATGCTAGACATGTGTTCTGGACAGGAGTTAGAAAGTCTCCAACTCTTTAGCAAGGTGTGATGATTTGCAGCCCTGCCCTGGAATCATTAAAGTTGCAACTAGGTGGTTCTGTTGCTTAGAATTATTTCTTTGGCTTCCTAGGACGCATGTATGACGTTAAGGCTACATAGCCAGGTGCGGATGTAAAACGAATCACACTATGACTGTTATGTCGTCTAAATACATTGCACAGCCAGAAATATCATTCACCATAAATCTTTGAAAAATACCTGAAGCACTTGAGATTCCAAATGGCATTCTTTGATTTTTATTTTGGTACGGTTTTCCGTCGACCCTCGTCAAATTTGGTTTGTGAACAAACCGTTTTCGGCCGTTTGCCATCTTCAGTGTTCTCTTCGTACTAGTTGCGTTCTATTGTCAGCTGTGTTTATATAGTTCGTCTTGTTCGCGTTTCCCTTCACTTTCTCTCTTTTTTTTTATGTATCTCTCTCTCTCTCTCCTTTTTCGTTTGTCTATTTTTACCTAATTTGCCTCTCCCTTTTCATTCGTCTCCCTTCCTAACTAAATCCTTTTACGATCATGCTTGTTGGCCGTTTGTGTTTATGGGTTTTTTCCTATGACATAGTAATCTGTAATTGTACGTTTATGATGTTCTTTATTGCTTTGGTCTTGTGCACCTGCGTAACGTGTTTGTGTTGGTTTAATGTTTGTTTTCTTATAAAAATGTTTCAATGGTTCAAACATATTGTGTCCGAAGCAGTGTTTATTTGTTCATCTATTATTCGTCCGTCAAATGTATTCTGTTTGTATATTTCCATGTTCTCCAATACATTTAGTCTCCTTCCTTTGTACTGTGTATGAAGCAGTGTGTTATACACATAATTATGTACCACCCTTTTAACACAAAATGTAAACAATTATTACACACTTCATTCATTTGTTCATTTCTTTTATTTTTCACTGTTGTCAGCAAAAACTAGCCTAAAACAAATAACTTACACATTTTTCTGACCATGAACATGAAACCACTTACGTTGCAATTATGTTTTTTTATATTTAGAATAAATTTTGTTTTTATATAAAGTTTACATACTTATACATTAAAGACTAATTGTTTTCCCACACATATTCCATTAAGCAATATCAAAATACAAACTCAAGGCCAAATCGAATTTGGCTGAATAGAGATAAGTTTAGTGTATAAGCTAGAGTATAAGTTAAATAAAATCAGAATCATATTGACAGGCAATTGTTTTTCTTTGATTCCAAAATCGGCGTGAAAACGCTGGCAAAAAGCGGCAGGAGTGCTAAGATAATACTCAACCCCTTTTCCTACAAAAATATAAAATAAAGAAACAATAAGGTTCACAACTAAAGCTCACCACAGCAGTTTAACCGTTGTTTTTATATGTCCTGGTGTACATTTGTTGTTGAATATATTGTTCGCAAAATTTGATTCTGGAGAGTCTGTAATGTGTTCCCTAAATCTGGTCTTAATTTTTCGTCCTGTTTGCCCGATATAGCTATAATGGCATGTACAAGTTAATTTGTACACTCCTCGTTTGTCTAGTATATTTGTCTCGGTTGTTTTATTCTGTAGTATTCTGCCTAGGTTGTTTCTTGTTCTGAATGCGGTATTGATGTTGTGTTTTCCAAAGAATTTTGCCAGAGTGTATGTTGATTTTCCCATATATGTTAATGTAGCCGATTTTTTCCTTTCATTCTCTTGTTCTTTATTCGTTCTAATTTGTTCTTTGATGTTATCTACGAGGCGCTTTTTGTATCCGTTGTTTTCCGCTATGGTGTATATTGTCCTCATTTCCTCCATATACATTTGCCGTGTTAGTGGTGTTCTCTCGAGTCTTTTTATTAACTGCCTGATTGCTGCGTTTTTGTGTTGCTGGTGACGATTTGATGAGTTGTGTATTATTGTGTCCGTTGCTGTTGGTTTCCTATATATTTCATATTTGACTCTGTTCAGGATTGTGTTCCTCTTGACCGTTAGGCCCAGATAATTAATTCTCCCTTCCTCTTCTTTTTCCATTGTAAATTTTATGTTCTTGTGTCTTCCATTCAAGTAATCTAGAATTTGCTCATCGTTATTTTCTTCTAGTATACATATGATGTCGTCGACATATCTTGCATAGAATGTTACTCCGAAGTTGGTTTTTAGTTCCTTTACGTATTCTTCTTCTAAGTTCTGCATAAATACTTCCATGAGGATTGCAGATGTTGGATTTCCCATCCCTAGTCCTGTTGTTTGTCTATATATATTATTGTTGAAATTCTATTCTAGTGTCGCTTTCATTGTGCCTGTAAGTTGTATTGCCAATTCCTTGTTTTCCGTTTTGTTTTTTATTGTCCTATGAACAATGTTTAATGTATCCGTTACTGGAATCGATGGATACAAGTCCTTTACATAAAAAGAGACCAGTTTTGTGTTCTCTGTTATTTTCACATTCTCTAGTTTATCAATCACTTCTGTAGTGTTGGCTATTGTATGCCTATATTCCAGGTCCAATGTGTCTTTCAGTATTGTTTTTATATTTGTAGCCTGGTGCAGATTTGTAATTAATTATGGGTCTCATCTCTGTGTTTGGTTTGTGTATTTTTGGTAGTGCTATCATAGATGGTGCGGATGGATTCATTATTGTTAATGTGAGCGATATGTCTTAACTTACGCAGTAAAATATATTTAGCTCATTGATTTGGGACTCAATTGTGAGAACTGCACCTGAAAGTAGCCCCCCAAAATATAAACTTCTGCATCATTCGTTTTGTCAAGTTGGCTGCTTTAATAATTTAATGGTTCTGGAATAAACAAAACTTTAGTTCAGAGTGAATTACATTTTACAACTAAAAGAAAATTGAAAATTTCAACGTGGAAAATAACAGCTCCCCAAAATTGTATGACTTTTGTTACATTTGTAGTCAAATTCTTCGAAAAACGGGCAAGCAGGATCGAAAACACCCGTTTATTAAGAAATTTAAAATAGCGTATTTTTTAGTAGTTAATTATAAAGCACTAGGTCACTATTTAATAAAAAATTTAAAAAAAATTTTATTTTTTCGATATTTCGGCACACCGTTGGTTGACAACATCAGGAAAACAAAAATAATGAACAAACAAATTGAAAAAAAAATTTTTTTTTGATTAATTAACAAATTCAAAATAATCAAAAAATTTTCCAAAAAACAAAACAAACAAAAACAATAAAAAACGATAGATAAATTCAAAAAATTTTTTGTTTTACATACATACAAACAAATTTTCATATTAAAAAGTTTTTAAATGGAAAACAATTTTGGAAATACATAAGAAATTTACAAAACAGTAGCATTTTACACATATATTCTAAAACATAAGTTTAAAGACCAAACGTTACAAAAAAATAAAGTATTAATTATTAATATTATGCCGATACAGAGTTTTGTTTCATAATTTTATGCACTAAATGTCTATAATTTTGAGCAACTTTCTCCGTATCTGCTTTAAAATTTATTCTTTTCGTTAATGGTATTTTAATTATTTGTAACATTTCTAACATATAACGACGTTTATAATCATTTTCTAAATTTAAAATTGAAACATTTTCAAAATTAGGATAGTGATTAACAATTTTTGTAGTTTTTTTAAACGATCTTTTTTTATTTATCTTTAATAAATATCTTTTTTTTTTCTTTTTAACGATCTTTTTTTATATATTTTTTTTTTTGTCGATATTTCGCTTCTACGGCAGAGCCAATAATCATTAACTTATGTTCCTGGAATATCAGAAAGATTAAGAAAGTGTAAAATATATGACACAGATAAATATATAGTTGCACACAAAACACATAACACATTAAATAAATTATTTAGCAGTATGAAGAATAAAATAGGAAAAATGGATATATCTGATGTAGTATACAGCATACCATGTCGAGGAAATGACCAGGTGAACTGTGGGACAACAAAAAATATACTTAAAACAAGATTAGCTGGTCATAGATGTGACCAAAAATATAGGAATATTTCAACACAGAAGACATCCTTATCTTCACATTGTAAGAAATATAATCATTATCCAAAGTTTGATGAAACATCAGTATTAGATATAGAAAAAAACTACAAGAGACGTTATATGTTGGAAATGTTAGAAATTGTTAATGTACCAAATGTAAGGAGAATAAATTTCAAGACAGACACAGACAATTTAGCTCAGAATTATAGGTACTTAATTAAAAAGACACATTTTTTTTGTTATAATTATGTCATAAGAGAGAATTTGTTATTTGTTGTTTGTTATTTATTTGTTATTTCCGTTTCCTTGTTTTTGTATGTTTGAATATTTGAAAATTTAAATTTTTGTATGTATGAACAACTATTTTATATGTTTTTGTCAAATGTTTTGAAACATTTTTTTCATATGTTAATAATTTGTTGTTTTCAAAAATAAAAAATTATTTCCTGAAGAAGCTTTCTAAAGGAAAGCGAAACATCTAATAGAAAAAAATTTATAAAAAAAGATCGTTAAAAAAACAAAAAGATATTTATTAAAGATAGTAATTAACTTTAGAGCAATGCGAAGATAATGCTGTTTTTTGTAAACTAATATTATTCCTGTATTTCTGGTCGGACCTATGATGTCCTGCGATTTTAGTTTTCAATTTATTTTTTGTTGTGCCTACATAAACCTTATTACAATCCTCCTTATCATTACCGTTACAAGGAATTTTGTACACTACATTAGACATATTTAATTTTTGAATTTTATCCTTAGTTTCACTAAACAACTTATTTAATGTGTTTGTATTCTTATATGCCATTTTGTATTTATTTGTATCATAAATTTTTGAATTCTCTATTCAGACAAGACAGATATACAAGTTATCGATTTATATATTTTGGGTTCCGTTCCGCTACTTATAACTCTTTTCCTCCTATTATTAAATTGATTAATTAACCTATTAGTTAATCGTATTATAAATTTGTTCTCAGTTAAAATATTTCTAATCTTTTCTTTGTTCTTTCTATGGAATTCTTTGTCACTAATTGTTAAAATTCTCTTTATTAAATTATTGGCCGTGTTAATAATAATTCTTTTATTTTATTTAGAATAATAATTAAAATTCTACCTAAAGCAGTTGGTTTTTGGTACTAATCTATAAGTAATTCTTTATTTCTTCTTATTATTAAAGTGTCTAAATATGGAAGTTTAGCATCACATTCCCTTTCAGTTGTAAATTTTATTGAAGGGTCAAATTCATTTAATGTTTCTAACATTTCGTTAATGGCAGATTCAGATATAATACAAATCATCTACATATTTTGTCATAATTTTTGGTTTAACATTTAATTTTTCAATAACATTATCTAACAATTTTTCCATAACAATATCTGCCACAATTGGGGAAGCTGGAGAGCCCATCGGAAGTCCTTTTTGCTGGATATATATATATATATATAACTATATATATATATATATATATATATATATATATCTCTTTTCATTATACTGAAAATACCTATTATCTTCTATATAAAACTTGAGAATACGAAAAAATAAACCTTTCTCTATCTTTGTAACTAAATACACCACCAGAGAATTCATCTAATATGAACTCTAGCATCAATTTCAGTCGACTGGAAGCTACTATAGGCAACTTGGTGCAAACCATAAATAGCTTTATGCAGGAAATACTGCGTATGCAGAATACACTCCTTCATGCATTAGTTAGTAAACCATGAATTCTTTAAGATTATGTTTCTGGAACGCAAACGGCATTCGCCAACATAAAAATGAGCTTGAGCATTTCCTTTCGGAAAGAAATATTGATATAATGCTGGTCTCTGAGACTCATTTAACCTCGAGAAGCTTATTCAGAATTAATGGCTACACATTATGAGAGGTAGATCATGCAGTGGATCAGCAATTCTAATTAAATCAAGGATCAAGCACCATGTTCTAGATAACGTTTGTAAAAATTACCTGCGTTGAAAATTTTTATAGAGGCCTGGTAATATCATCAGTTTACTCCCCTCCCAGATTCACAAACACTGACGATTAATACGAGGATTTCTACAGATCGCTTGGACCTTGTTTTTTAGCAGCTGGCGATTATAACGCAAAAAATTCATACTGGGGTTCTCGCCTTATTACGCCTATGGGTCGAGCGTTGTTCAACGTAATTTCAAAAATGGGCTTGGATGTCATCACTAGTGGGGAGCCCACATACTGGCCTACAGATGTACATAAAATTTCTGATGTTATAGATTTTGGCGTTATGAAAAATATCTCTAGGGACTTAGTCCATATTAAGGCCTCTCTAGATTTATCTTCCGATCACTCTCCCACTATTGTTACAATCTGTAACAAACAAAAAAGTAATTTACCCCACTCAAATGTGCAGATTATCAATCGTATTAATTGGCGGAAATTCAAAAGTTACCTAAGTAGTAATTGCACGGAAAATATAAGATTACGAACACCTAAAGATGTTGAATCCAACTTAGACAATTTTAAAGAAAATATTAAACAGGCTGCTGAACATGCTACAACCAATCGCCCGCAGACTGGATTAAAAAAAAAAATATTGTGCTGATATAAGGCGCTTAGTAAGAGAAAAAAGAAGAGTTAGAAGAGAATGGTTACAACACAGGCTTAAAGAATGCTCAAAACAACTTAAAGATATGCTAGCAAAAGAAAAAACTGCATCTTTTCAAAAATATCTGGATAGAGTCTTGAGCCTCTAATTACTCTTTGTGGCGTGCTGCTAAAAATCTTAAAAGACCCGTTGATTTTAAATCACCTCTGCGCACCTTGACTAGAGGTTGGGCAAGAACTGATGCTGAAAAAGGTAGAATATTTGCTGAACATTTAAAGAATGTATTTACCTGGTGTTCTCGAATTGCCGAACGTAGTTGCCTTACCTCCGCGACCATTAAAGTTGGAATGGTGTGATGTACAAAAAGTCATCGGTGAACTTAACGAGAAGAAGGCTCCGGGTATCGACGCTATCAGTAACAGAATGCTGATTGAGTTGCCTGTTATTGCAGTTAGAAATTTGCTATTTATAATCAATTCAATTTTAAGACTTGAATATTATCCACAAAATTGGAAGATTGCCAAAGTCAAAATGATTCCGAAACCAGGAAAAGATCTTACCAGGGCTGAGTCATATAGGCCAATTAGTTTGTTGTCAACAATGTCAGAGCTTTTCGAAAAGCTCCTCATGAGTAAATTGCCGCCTATCCTAACAAATAGTGGGTGCATTCCGGATCATCAATTTGGTTTTAGAGTCACCATAGTACCATTGAACAAACGCACAGATTGGTTCAAGTCATCAGAAGGACATTTGAACAAAAGAAGTTTTGTTATGCTCTTTTCATAGATGTATCTCAGGCTTTTGACAAAGTGTGGCATGAAGGACTGCTTTTGAAACTGAAAACATATCTGCCAGTCAACATTCTGAAGCTTTTGGAAAGTTACATTATTGGCCTGAAGTTTACTGTTACAGAAGGAAACTTCATGAGTCCACTCGAATCTATTGCCGCAGGTGTGCCACAGGGCAGTACACTTGATCCAGTTCTATATTTAATTTATACTTGTGATATGCCTGTGAGTAGTATTGTTCACACATCTATATTTGCTGATGACACAGCCTGTCTTAGTGTGCACGAAGACCCTAGCGAAGCATCTCAAAATCTTCAAGAGCATATTAGCCAGCTAGAAACATGGTTGAAATTATGGACAATAAAGGTGAACGAACAAAAGTGTGTTTATATAACTTTCACACTGCAAAGGGATACTTGTTCCCTCATTCGAATCAATAACGAAATTGTTCCGGAACATTCGCATGTGAAATACCTTGGTATACATCTTGATCGACGACTTACGTGGAAGAATCTTATTGAAGCAAAGCTGACTCAGATGAAGCTAAAATTGGCTCAGATACATTGGCTCATTGGTAGAAATTCTACCCTGAGTCTGGATTGCAAACTTTTATTGTACGAGTCTCTTTTGAAACCAATATAGTGATATGAAATCCAGCTATGAGGCACTGCATCAGCTTCTAATGTGGAGAAGATCCAACGCAGACAAAATACAATTTTGCGCCTAGTAATATCAGCTCCATGGTACGTTAAAAATTCTAACATCCATCGGGACTTAAACATGCCACTAGTGACTGCTGAAATAGCTAAATACGCAGGAAAATACCTAACAAAACTCGAAACCCATCCTAATCCACTTGCTCGCAATATATTAAACTTTAGTGGTCACATTCGCCTAAAAAAGAGGGACACTCAGGATCTAGTTGTCAATGCTACAGATGAAGCGTCTTGAGCATCATTAATTTTTTGCCACTACGTGTATGTCTGACATTGGTTGGGCTTAAAGATTATTTCTAGATTTAAGATTTGACAACTTATTGTCATTTCATATTTGAAGATTCAATAAACCAATAATTTAAATTGCGGGTTCGGTGTTTGATAACATTTTCATTTGACAATAGCAAAGACAACAGGCAACAGCTGTTTTTAAATAAAATATCAAAGACGATAATATGTGGAAGGTATTCGCTTATTAAAAAACAAAGTGTGGTACGAATTTTTATCGGTGACAATATTTTCATTTGGCAACAGCAAAGCCAACAGCCAATAGAAGTTTTCATATAAAAATATCAGACTATAATATATAGACTGTATTGGCCAATTGAGCAAGCAATATGTGGTACAAATTTTTAATGTTATCATCAATTTAAGTTTCATACCGATTTTAATGAATTCGTTTGTGTATGGCAATGTATATAAGTGCTCCCGGTAGGAGCCCAGAAAATGTGACTTCCGACCCAACAAAAAAAAATATAAATTACGGTTGCTGTCGGTGATAACATTTTCATTTGACAACAGCAAAGACAACAGCCGTTTTCATATAAAAATATCACTATAGACGTTATGTTATGTTATGACGCTTCGTTTTATTTAATAGTTTTCTTAAACAACCTGTTGTTAGCAAACATGTATCTATGTTCTGTTTGTTATTATTTTATTTCTATGTAAAATTATATTGCTGTTCATTGCATGGGTATAGTATTTCAAAATATTTTTATTGTGAAAGGATTTGAAGTTCATATTTAAAACTATACATTTCCCAAATTCGGTACAGCGTTGAAGTAAATCATCCGAGCCAATCATTGTATTTCTTTACTTTATTGCGGGGAATAAACAAAATTAAGAAATAAATTCCAATAAATTAACTTCGATCTATAAAAACAAATTCCCAATATTCGTTGCTGTGATATAAAGAAAATATGCAACGAGCCAGACGACCAAATATAGGCCGACAAACGCGTAATACAAATGATGGGGCATTACTAAGGCCATCACAGACTGCAGATGAACGCGCACAAGCTATTGCATCGCAGCGTGAACGTAATGCATGAAATGGATCTTTTGCCCCTGTACCAGTACTGAATTTTGCACGGCGATCACGAATTACAACAGCCACATTGATTATAGTATGTACGGATATATTGAAATGATGCACACAATATGTCCACATGGTGATGCGGCTAACTATCCAGGTTACACGCCCGCCATGTGTTGTACCAATGGCAAAGTGAGATTGCCAGCAATTAATTTTTGGGACATCTCAAATGTCGAAGCACTTTTTGAGTCATATTCAAAAATACAATTTGGATAATTTTATGCCGACGTTTAAGGTAAATACTTCAACAGGATTTTTCCATGTTTATATCAATCTGCAGAATAAAGTAATCGGTAGTTTTAAAAATTATGATCCAACATCAAACTTACAGATTCAGGACCAAATTTATCATCAGGCTGGTTCGTTATTGCCATACCCCAACGCTGATCATAAATGTTTGCAAATTTATTTTATTGGTGATGCAAATTGTGAAATGGATCAACTTTATGCTATTGTTTTGGATACAAGACGAGAAATTTTCCGTGAGCTACAACGGTTTTTCCATCAGCATAACGCATTAGTTAAATTGTTCAAAATTGCTCTCGCTCGTATGCCATTTGATAATCACAAAATCGTTTTAGAGAGCATGCAAGGCGGTTCAATGCAACGACAATTGATGAGTTTGCAATTGTAATTCTTGGTGAACAGTTTCAATCCCGAGATATTGTACTTCATCGCATTGCAACGTCTTTCGGAACTTCATCGTAGTTACAATGCATTACGATATCAATATACAAATGATTGATCCACGAATAGGTAAACAATTGACCTACTTTCAGTGCGTTGACTTCTCATCATGTGTACAATTTGCTGAAGTCATATTTTGCACTTATTTACAGGTCTGCATGTACAGAAAAAAGTTTGTGCTATGAATTTTTATTCGTATCGATTGATGGTTCGTTGACAAGAACAAAATTATATTTTGAGATATGGTAAACTATGTTATCAGTAATGATATAGAACCAGCCAGAGATATAGAAACTGAACGTCTTAATTTCATTCGTTTCAACCAAGCAAAATTAAGATCCGAAGAATACATTCATTTGCAAGATGCGATATCGAATGATGCTAAAGTTTAACTATAATTCCATCTTCGTATGCTAGTAGCCGTCGGCATATCAACGAATATGCACAAAACGCAATGTCTTATGTATGAAAATTTGGTCGACCGGATCTTTTCATTAAATTTACATGTAATCCGCAGTGCGATAACATCAAAAACAATTTATTTGAAGGACAGTCGACAACTGCTCGTCACGACATAACAGCACGTGGTTTTCGCCAAAAATTGAAAGCACTTATGGATTTAATTGTGAAATTATGTGTATTTGGAGAAGTGCATTGCCGCATGTACTCCATTGAATGACAAAAGAGAAAATTGCCGCACGCACATATATTAATTTGGCTGGTACATAAAATAACTCCGGATCTAATCGATAACGATATATCAGCTGAAATTCTTGATCACACTGTTGATCCTGTTTTATTTCACGTTATCGTTAAAAACATAATACATGGCCTGTTCGATAAACTTAATATGAATTCTCCATCTATGATTGATGGAAAGTGTTCGAAACGATACCCAAGGCAACTGACTTCAGACACAATAATGGGCAACGACAAATATCTGTTGTATCGACGCAGATCACCTAATGATACTTGCAAAATGGCAACCATCAGAACCAGACCGCTGAAGTTGATAATCGTTGGGTGAGTCCGTATTGCCCACTATTATTAAAAACATTTAATGCTGATATAAATGTGCAGTATTGTAACTTTGCAAGTATGTAAATAAAGAAAGCGATATGGCTGCTTTTACTGTTGCTGCTGATAATACAAATGATGAAATTACTCGGTATTACATGGGGCGCTATATTAGTAGTAAAGAAGCTGCCTGGAGAATTATGTCGTTTCCAATGCACGAAAGACATCCTGTTGTTGTCCACTGGACTGTGCATCTTGACAATGGCCAACGTGTTTATTTTAATGTAGGAAATGTATTGGAAAGAGCAGCGCATCCAACGTTTACCACTTTTTTTGAATTATGCCAAACTGCTACATTTGCGATAAATTTGCTATATTCTTAAGTACCTCAATATTACACATGGAATATGTCTCGAAAAAATTTCAAAGACGTAAACAAGTAACAGCAGTCGATGGGCATCCCGGCATTTTCCAAACAGATGCAATTGGAAGAATATATACAGTACATCTAAACAATGTTGAGCGTTTTTATGTGCGATTGTTATTAGTTAACAGCAATGGCCCAAAATCAATTCAAGAATTAAGAACAGCCAACGGTCATTTGTGTCAAACATATCGTAAAGCATGTCAACTCCTGCATTTTTTCGAGGATGATGCACATTGGGAGTCAACACTTCATGATGCATCTACTTCAGCTCATCCACAACAAATACGAATGATATTTGCCATTATGCACTTGAATTATGGAACAAATACAAACATTATATGGCAAAGGATATTTTAATTCTTATGCGTAATCATGCAAGAAATCCTGATATGTTGATTACCTTGGAAATGCACAACGAAGCTAACGATTGCAAATAAAGCATTAGTATCATTTAGTATGACCGCACCAAATCGTGAGGTGCATAATTTGTTTGATTGTGAATTGCAACGTGAGCAGAAATTGAATTCTAATGAATTGCGTTTGTTTGTACAATCGAACATAACCAAAGTGAATATTCAGTAAAAATATGTATGGAAAGCCGTTTCCAATAATGCAGCTGGATTGTATTTCTTGGATGCACCTGGTGGTTCAGGTAATAAAACGTTCCTTATATCATTGATTTTACCGACTATTCGATCGGAACAGAAAATTGCATTGGCACTTGCATCTTCGTGAATTGCTGTTACATTATTAGAATGTGGTCGGACCGAACATTGAATGCACGTGGTGATTGAAACTCCAACTTGCAATATTTCGAGAAATTCTGCTATGGCAAAAGTTCTGCGATTAACGTCAATTATTTTATGGGATGAGTGTACAATGGCGAATAAAAAATTACTAGAAGCATTTAATCAGCCAATTTTTGGTAGTGCTTTGATATTACTGTCAGGGGATTTTCGTCAAATATTGCCCCTCATTACTCGATCAACTCCTGCTGATGAAATAAATGCCTGTTTGAAGTCATCAGTTCTTAGGAGATGCATATGTTAAAAAATTGACACGCACATTAATATGCGTTTTGACCTACAAAATGATCTAGCTGCCCATGAGTTTTCAAAGCGATTGTTAGTAATTGGTGACGACAAAATACAAATCGACAGTACCAACGGATTGATCTATATACCGAACAATTTTTGTAGAATTTCACAATCGATAGAAGAATTGATTGAATGTGTTTTTCCGAATAATCTTCTGAATTACAGAAATCATGATTGGTTGAGAGAACGTGCCATTTTAGCACCGAAGAACATTCATATCAATGCCATTAATTTTCAAATTCAAGCGAAACTGCCAGGTGTAGTCCCGACTATATCAATCGCATTGACAGTGTTATGAATCAAGATGAGGCAGTGAATTATCGAATTGAATTTTTTAATTCATAAAGCCGAATGGTATGCAATCGCATTGCTTAAATCTCAAAATTGGTTCTTTGATTATATTATTGCGAAACATTAATCCACCAAAACTGTGTAGTAGCACAGTGAAAGAGTTATTACCAAATTTGATTGAGGCCAAATCAACTGATAAATTAAAAGGAGATGTTTGTTTTATACTGCGTATCCCTATGATTCAAACTGATATGCCATTTGAATTCAAACGATTACAATATCCTGTGCATTTATCATTTTATAAAGGGTGTTTTTTTAAGCCCGATAGAACTTGAAATTGTAAAAAATAACACAAAAAATTAAATTGTAATCAAAATTTCTTTTTTATTCGAAGGATCAATACGTGACATTAACATTTGAAAATGATTTCGGGCATATGGGCACCGCGGCTGTTCTTGACGAAGCGCATTCTGGACGTCCAATTTTGGGCCACTTTTTCGAGCACTGCTGGGCGTATGTCACGAATAACATGAACAATGCTGTCCTCCAAGGCGTCAATTGTTGCTGGTTTATCAGCATAAACCAGTGACTTCACGTAGCCCCACAGGAAATAGTCGAGTGGTGTCAAATCGCACGACCTTGGAGGCCAATTGACAGGTCCATTTCTCGAAATCAACTTATCGCCAAATTTTGATTTCAATAAGTCGATGGTTGCGTTCGCTGTATGGCACGTAGCGCCATCCTGTTGAAACCACATCTCGTCCGGATCAATGTCATCCATATTTTCAAACAAAAAAATCATTGATCATGGTGCGGTAACGATCTCCATTGAATGTAACGCGAGCTCCGGCCTCATTTTTGAAGAAATAAGGTCCGATGATGCCACCAGCGTGACAACCGCACCAAACGGTGCATTTTTCTGGATGTAATGGAGTCTGTAGGGTCTGTTGTGGATTGGTCTCACTCCATATGCGGCAATTTTGCTTATTAACAAACCCGTTAAGCCAAAAATGCGCCTCATCGCTGAACACAATTTTGCGATAAAACAACGGGTCAGTTGCCAACTGCTCTAGAGCCCAATCGGCGAAAGAACGATGCATATAATGGTATCGTGGCTTCAATTCCTGCACCAGCTGGATCTTATACGGGTGTAGGCCGAGATCTTTGCGTAAAATTTTCCACGTAGTGGACGGACAGAGCCCCAATTCCTGCGACCGACGACGAATTGATAAATTTGGATCTTCTTCCACACTTTCGTTTACAGCGGCGATATTCTCTTCAGTACGCACATTCCTTCGACGTGTTGGTGTTATTGCATCCTCTAGAGAGTATGTGGTACGAAATCTATCGACAGTTCGACGAATGGCTTGTTCAGATGTGCGAATCGACGACTGATTTTCAAAGTAAATTTGGATAATTTCGTAGCGTTGTTCAAGCGAGAGTCTATTCATGATGATTTGTCAGAGTATACTGAAACAAATAAAAAAAATGTTTCATCAAAATTTCATTTTTTGTGTTACTTTTTACAATTTAAAGTTCTATCTAGCTTAAAAAAACACCCTTTATAATTAATGTATGGCTAATTTTGATTGAAAAAGTATAGCCTGTGTATTTGCAGTGTTAACTTAGTTTATCAATAGCACTTTTCCTTTCTATAAGATTCTTTCTTGTTGGGCAGGTTTTGAAAATTAAAAAAAAATAAAAAGAAGCTTAACTGAGGAAATTGTGTAAACACCATTTATTAAGTTTCACAACCATCGTTTAGAGTTTTGAAAAACTCCATAATGCAATTCCTTATTTCATTTTTTATCCAAAGATACTTGCAGTTTATGATAAAATGTTTTTCATTAGTGTAAGACTCTAATGTAAGACTAAAGTAAAAAATCTGATGTAGTCTACTTATAAAACAATATCTGATTACTCTTGTCATTGTTTTAGCTTTTTGCTGGCTGTTTGTACGGTCTGAAGGGGAGCGCTTTCGATGTGAAGGTGTCCTTCTCCAGCCATGTTTTAGTCTGTACTGGTGAGTCAGTGTTCGAGCTTAGGTAGTTCTGTTGTTAAGGTCGTATCTACACATGTAGTTAGAATCCACTTTATACAGGGCTAATTATCTCTCTGCTATTATTCTCTAGGTACGTGTGTCCGTCTAAGGGTGTTTTCCGTTTGTTCGAGTGTGTGGTGGGAAAATTGTGTCTGAGGTCGTATTTACCTGTTCGTCTATAATGTCACTATTAAAAGTTTCTGTTTTGTAGATTTCCATGTTATCAAGAACGTCAAGCCTTCGTCCTTCTTTGCTAAGATGTAGTAACGTCATACATTCATCTACTTTTCCTTAGTGTGTGTCCGTGAGTGTCAAGTGTTCTGCACACCTTGTTTTCAGGTGTTCGTCCAGTTTGTCCTATATAAGTATGTTTGCAGGTACAAATAAGTGTGTATACTCCGCTGGAACTAAATTTTTCAATTGTTTCTGTCCATGTCCTGAGACTATTTTTTAGAGTGTTGCCTGTTTTTAATGACGTGAGTAAACCTTCTTGTTTTGTGTAAGTAAAACTGTGCCATTGTATCGGTTGTCTCTTTGTCTTCTTTATTCCTTTTTTAGTGTTGTGTTGTCTAAGAAGTTTGTCGATGGTAGGGGGCTTGTAGCCGTTATTTATAGCTATGGTGTAAATTGTGTGGAGTTCTGTGTTGTACTTATTTGGAGAGAGTGGGGTTATCTTAATTCTGTGTATCATATGCTGCTAGTTAGTGTTGGTTCGAGGTGATGTGGATGGTAGTGTCCGTCGTAGTTGGTTTCTGTAGACACCAAATATTAAACAATCATTTCCTCGTCTTATTGTGATGTCAAGATAATGCAAATTTCTGTCTTCTTGTTTTTCCATTGTGTATGCAATGTTATTATGGAGTGTGTAATTCTGTCAGAATTTGTTCGGCGTAGTCATGTTCGAGGATGCATATAACGTCATCTTCGTATCTATAGTAATAAGTTATTCTGTGTTTTTTTCATAAGAGTCTTTATATTGTCGTAATTCGAAATGTTGCAGAAACATTTCCATGAAGATAGCTCAAGTCGGATTTCCCATGCCGAGTCCGTTAGGTAATTTGTTAAAGTGGTTATTAAATCTAACGTAGTTCTGTTTTATTACCGTCTTAGCAATATCTATAATGTCGGTGGTATATTAGTTGCCTTACAAAGTAAGGCAGTCAGGTGTTTAGCCAGGTGATATGCTGGTGGAGGTCTGCAGTTGTTTTTTTTTAAAGAGAAGTAGCACTTCAGGCAACAATGCGTATTTAGTTAAGTACCGTGCTACATTCTTTAGGAAAGGGATAGAGAAGAGATGAAACAGGTGGTAAAAGTAAAAGAAGAAGTTTATAATGTAAAAAAGAATAGACGTTCTCCGTTTTTCGGAAGACTACAGATATTGCCACATGCACTCCGAAGACAAGCTTTTCTCTCCTTTACAGGAGAATTTTAAAGTGCAGCTGGTTGGACAGACATCGCTTTTTCTCAAATATTAAGAGTTTTCCTTTCCACCACTTATCCTAGAGATTCCTAATTTGTCAATTCTGGCATAAAAATCATGTAAGGCTTTACGCTCTCGCTGCGCTTCTTATCAGTATATAATCTCAACCCTCCTCTTGCCAAATTAACGATATTTCACGGATAGAATATTGCCCCGAAACTTCGAAAACAAAAATATCAGGTTCTTCCTCCTTGATAAAATAATTGTGGTCTTATACTTAAAATGGCACACTTCCTCATTACATATATTATCACTCATTTTATTCGGGCAATCTCGAGGCGATGTTTCTTCTTCGCGTGAGTTACATAAACACACACAAACAATTAGAAATCACCAATGATGAGTTCATTGCAGGTATAAGGAAAAATGTAACAATGAAACTCATCACTTTTCGGTCACAATTCTGAGAATTTAAATTTGAAAAGGAAGAATATTGAATGAGGATAATAAAACTAATATTTCCAAATAACAAATAAATGAATTCTAGGAATGAATAAGAATAATATTAAAATATAATCAAAAATGCATTAATGACAATTAAGCTAGTATAATTTAAGTATAAAAAGAAGTGTAAAAATAGTTTAAGGATCAGTCTTGTTTCTCCGGTCAAAGAGATAAATAATAAATTGAATAAACAAAATAAATAAAAAACTTTGTGTTTTGTTTTGTTTTGTTTTTAAAATACAATAACCAAAATAAAATTCGTGTTAAAAATTATATATAATCTACATAGGCGTTACTCCAGAATGGAGTTACACAGACATTTTATGGAAGATTTAATGGAAACGCTATTTTGCAAATTGACACAAAGATTCAACCATCGCAAAAGATCTTCGGTTTATGATTTGATTCGAAATTTTTAGGTTTGACCTGTTTACCAATTTTCAATAATAAAGATGGGAAATGGATCAATGTTGAAAAATCATTTCGGACAAAATTTTATGTATATTTAAGATTTAAATGTACTTCTTTTTATAAAATTGTTTAACTATTTGCTGTAACACTACTAAGTAATCTCTCAATCTTTGTATATATAATATTTTTGTATTTTAATGGTATGATAAAATGATAAAATGATAAAAATAAAACAAACAAACAAAATTCTACTTTTAAAATATTTTAAATTATGATGTAATTCCCATAGAGTATGCTTTAGACGGTAAAATCGACTATAGATATAAAATAGCTTTATCGAGTTTTTCCACTGTAATTTCTTAGTACCAACTTTTCCTTTCTTCAAAATAGAAAAAATAACAAATAAAAAAAAAAAACAACAAGGATCAACTTTATAACAACGTTTCAATTGTATGAGGTCACAGCTGCATATTGAAAAATTAAAAATGGAGTGACAATCTTTGATTACTTCTGTTTACCTATGGTGCCTAAGAAGTAATTAGCAATTCGATTTTCAAAAGTGTCACCTTCAATTGAAATAAACAAATTTCGACCCCGTTATTACTCTTCCCCTACCATTGCGCTACTACAGATTCTGGAAAGTATACATAGGTTGTATAGGCTCCCGGATGAATGCAGTATATTCCAGGCAGAATTACTTACTGATGATTTTAAAAGGCATTGATTTGTTATCTGAATATGTACTAGAAATAAAATAGATCACTCTGCATTTGTGTGATTTTTAAATTTATTTATTTGATGTCCAAATCCTGCACAACAAGAAATAATCTTGTATTTAGAGTACAAAAAAGTGCTATTAAATTAAATTATTAAATTAAGTTAAGATCAAATGCAAATATGTACACATAAATAAACAAAATATTAAAAGAAAAATTGTGAATAAAAAATAAATATAAACTGTTTAAAGCCTTTTGCGTTGCTATTAAGTTGTGTTTGCCCTACAGACACAAGAGAGCAGTGTAAAGAAATTAAAATATTTGTTTCCCAAAACGGAGCTGGATGAGATATTGTGGGTGACACTTCTGAGGAAATTATTTTATAAAGAAATAAAAGCACACGAATATTAAGAAGTTTGTTGAATGAAAGTCGATATAGCTTCGAAGAAAATTGGGAAACACGATTACATCTTCTCAATCCGTAAACATATTTAATTATATTGTTGTATAAGACGTTTAGCTTTCTTTAACTAGTGGAGTCACGTCCTGTAAAAAGTTCATAAGAGTAGATAAAGCCAGGAACAAAATAAGATTTTCAAAGAAGTTGAGTTATATTAAACGGTTTTGTATAAGTCCGGCCAACAAGTGAGTTAACATATTTTGTCCAAGTAACACGATTATTGATTATTACCGCCTTGAAATATTTTCAACAACGGAGATGACTAGACGGCTTAAATAGCACTGCACATTGTCTGCGTGCATATTGATTTGGCAGTAGAAAACAGAAAAAGGACACTGGTCGAAGGATTGATCCATAGCCTCACGGGTCATTTGGTCTAATATGAGTACGGCCACAACTAATTGCTTGTGGGCTTGAACATTATAATGCCTCTCAATTTGATAATCTGAAGAATCTAGTGAATATATTTTTACGGGTGCAACACTTCTAATAATAAAAAAGTTATTAATTCTCCAAAGTGTTTGGCAAAAAATTTTAAAGGAATTAAACAGTTGGCTACGAAACGAAAAAATAAAAAAACTCACACTCAGATGTGAACATGAAATCAAAAAGAAACATACACATACACACATACATATATATACATACATATATACTTGTATGAACATCTATCAAAAACCATTCATAAATTTATAAATACTTTTACTCTTAACTGAAATAAAGAATCTACAATAAAGAAAAATGCAACAAGGATACATTTAGTTCGAAAGGAGTATAATCCTTTAAAATTATTTATTTTACTATACATAACAATAATATGGTCTAACTATACTCTCTTTCATTTTTTTAAAAAGTTGCGGTTGTAATTCGTTTATAGTTAACGTCTGAGCTTTTAGTTTTTCTCTTTGATCTTTCAGTATAGCTTCCAGCTTTGGAACTCTTTCTTTTATTAAATCATAGTCTTTAACAATTGCCTTTTGAGTTTGTCTATCGACTTCAATTGTCCTGATTTGTTCATTTAGTTTATTTAACTCCTCTAATTTTGTTTTATACTCTGCGGGAGCTTCAGACGTGTCTACCAGGGGAGCTGAAGTATCGGCTATAGATTCTTTGGCGTATATTGCTGCAAGGATAAGTCCATATATAAATATGTAAAATTTCATTTTGTTTCCTCGTTTATTTTTTTTTCAATGTCTTGTTGTATACGCAAACCTCTACTGAACTTAACTGTGATTGTTTTTCAAACAAAATTCCTCTTTTTATACAAAAAGTTTTGTTTGTTTACCTTTTTAAAAGACTCGAAACCAGGGTTTCCACATTTTTTCAATTCTAATGTCCTAATTGGAAGTTTTTATCCCCAAAATTCCTCTGAAGCTAATTCTCCCTGAAAACTACACCATTGCTAAAAGTATTGATAAAAGTATTGAGTTCTAACGACACAAGTTAAATTGATATCTAAAATCATAAACCTCACATAACAAATCTTTGCTTCGTTACATAATTACAATTATTTGTCAATTTTCCAATCGCATAATTTTACAACAATCAGTAGTCAGGTGGGCAACCAGATCGTGTCATTTAACACCACTCGATTATTTTGTGTGGGCTCTATTAAGGACAGAGTCTATATGGAACTAATCGAATCGATTTCAAAATCGATAATGTGATTACCGAAATAGGACCGTCAAGTTGCCAAAAAATGATTAAAAGCTTTAATGAAAGAATTGATAGCTGTCAGCGTGGTCGTGGTGGACACTTGCCAGATATCATTTTTCTTTCATAACTGACGAACGTTTCTCTTCATGATACGATAAAAATTGAATCGTCTTAACCTAACTTTTCATTTTATTTTGTTTAAGAAAACAAACTTTTTGTTATAAAAAACCCTTTAGTTTTTATTTTCTATTAATAATTGTTGCCGTAAAATTAAATATTAAGAACATGGAAATTATACACAAGTTGCAACAATATAAAAAATACAAAAAGCTTATTAGCGAAAAATTCCCAAATTTGTTAACAACAATATCCAAGTTTCGGGACTGAATCGCCTTAGTTGATAACACTATTTTGAACGTGCTAACATCATAAAAATAAAGAACTATTGTAACTAGAAACGAGGGTTATATTTTGGATTTAATCTTATTATATTTCATTTTTATTTACTTGTCATAAAAAAATTATATTTAATTGTTTGTATAACCGTAAAAATATATGCTGATATATTTGCTCACTTAATTCTTCAGTCTGGTAACAGCAATAAAAGCTTTAAAATTAGAAAATTTATTTGCATTAGTATGTGTTTTTTTCTAAAATTGTGGAAAAATATTAAAGATGTTACTGGCAACTAAATGAAAAAAAATTATAGTTAACAGGAAAGATAATTATGGTCATAACTGTTATTATTCTTTACAATTAAAGTATAATGAAATTACTTACGTATACTTCTTGAGAATTATCTTTTAAAAATTACTGCAACAAATATCACATTTTTAAATTAAAATTAGCTGACTAATAAAAAAATAATTGTATTATATATAATTGTAAAGGAAAGGTTAAGAAAAACCTTTCCAATTCTCAGTTTTATATCGACTTTATTTCTGCTCAAGTGCTGATAAAGACTGTCAGGTTACATATTTCTTAATTTAATATGGTTTAAAGATCTATTTCGAACTTCAAATCCTTAACTTACACAGTAAAACATATTTAGCTCATTGATTTGGAACACAATTCTAAGAACTGCACCTGAAAGTAGCCCCCAAAAATATAAACTTCTGCATCATTGGTTTTGCCAAGTTGGCTGCATTAATAATTTAATGGCTGCGGAATAAACAAAACTTTATTTCAGAGTCAATTATATTTTACAACCAGAAGAAAATGGAAAATTTCAATATGGAAAATAACAAGTGCCACAACTGCCCAAAATGGTATGACTTTTGTTACATTTGTAGTCATATCCTTCGAGAAATAGGTAAACAGGTTCGAAAACATCTGTTGACTGAGAAATTTAAAATTGCGTATTGTAATTAATTTTATTAAGCAGATTTAAGTGGTGCAATTTTTATGGCGAACACAGTGTGCAAAAGTTTTTATAACACCCTTAAAATGTGGACGCATGGAAAAGGTGCGAAGCCAGCAAATTGGGCGCAAAACATAACTGAACATGATGAATACAGGTGCTGCGTATACATAAATTCTGGCTATGGATAAAACAAAAGTATATATTCCCGCTTTTACTTGGACTGTTCCAGTATAACGCGCTGCTGTCATCCCCCCAGAGTCTGGGGTTTATGTGGATCTTACTTGAGCAAAACCATGCTAACTCACTTGTGGGTCGGACTTACACTATGCTGGGGTATCTTTGATCATCACATCAGTATACATCTTTTCATATAAGGCAACTTCTTGCAAAATTTTATGCTGTTCCTGCGTTAAACTACGGCAGTGAACATTTTGCAAAACGTGACTCTAATAGTAAAAGAAAGCTAAACGTCTTATACAACAATATTATTAAATATGTTTACGAATTGAGAAGATGTGATCATGTTTCCCAATTCTCTTCGAAGCTATATGGAGTTTCATTCAGCAACCTCTTTAATATCCGTGTGCTTTTTTTACTTCATAAAATCATCTTTTCAGAAATGCTAGAATATCTTACTGATAAAACTTAGATTTGTCAAATCAGTTAGGGGAAAAATTATTATAATTCCTTTACACCGTTCTCTTGTATGTGAATGGCAGTTTTTCATACATGCAGCAACGCATCTCTGGAATGTAATTCCTCAAGCACAACAACTTAATAGTAATGGATAACGCTTTAAACAGTTTTTATTTCATTTTTAATTCTCAATAATAAATTATAGAACTTGTACCATTATATAATTAATTTACAGCCATGAATTATGTAAAAAATTTTATTATTATTCTGTTATAAGTCAAAGAGAGCAGTCCACTAAATTATTTTACAATCCACTAAAGATTTAGAGTTAGTATTATACACCAATCAGATTCTTCCTCCTCGATAAAATAATTGTGGTCTTATACTAAAAGGGCACACTTAACAATTACATATATTATCACACATTTTATTCGGGCCTCCTCGAGGCGACGTTTCTTCTTCACATGTCAGATCAAAAATAATTTTTGTGCAATCGTTCGTTAAATACGAAATTTTGGTTTTCCTACTACAAGCCTAAGTGCTTATAATTGCCAGAAGAAACTGTTGGCAACACTTCCTCTTATGTTGAATAAGGGCAGTGGGCCATTCGATAACATTATAAATATTACCGAAAAAAGGGAATAAACCAGTTTAATCTTAGAACTTACTTTTTGCAAGTCCTCTGAAATCAAATACACGGATACGATGAACAAAATAAAAGCTGAAAACAAAATATCGGTATATATTGCCCAAAAATACAAAAATTTTTATTTTATTAAAAATGTATCCAATCGGTCCTACATCACACTGGGCTGTAAAACCTTTAATTGTGCAGCTGCCGGCATTTCATTTCATATCATTGAAGCTGCTTCTAAAGAAATTTTGTGGGTAAAATGTATAAAAACGTCAAACGATTTTTTCCTATTTTAAAATGTTGGGTAACAAAGGATGTGCTGAAGGATCTGCATTACAAGGAAACAAGTCAACAGTGGTTTTTACAAGACAAACAAAAAATGCACACTGACTGCCTTTTATATGCATCAGACGAAACTTTATCAAATGTTTTGTAAGAGATTATTTTAACGAATTATAACTTGAGTGTTATCATAACTTTATGCCTAAAATTACACTTACATATTGTTACGTTTATTCCATTTAATAAACGTTTTTTTATATTAAGCTCTTTTATGCCAAAATAACAAAACAGCACTTTAGAATTTTAATTAAAAAAAAACAATTTATTGACTTTCAATACACACAAAATAAACACGATGATAACTTCACCACTGTAAACCCTTAAGAGATGCTTTCTTATTTTGTTGTCTTTTCCTACATTGGCAGGAAAGTGTCAGGAAAGATCTCTAGAGGGAGATTATTCCACATAAGGACTGTTTTGCTAAAAAGAGAGTTTTCCATGTAATGCGTAGTGCGATTCACTGGCCAAGCAACCACAAATCGATGAGTTCTCAACGAAAAACGAGTTAAGCGCAAAAACTTGCGAGTAATGAGAACAAGTTTCCTAATTTCGTTAGATTATTTACCAATAGTAACAGTGAAGTACATCCCACATTGCGTCGACGCTCCACAAAATCAATAGAGTTGGATACACTACTGTCCCCAATAAGCATCTTGGCCCTATCCTGTATGTGGTCGAGCAGCTTCGAAATAGACTTCGGGGCGCCGGACCATACATGAGAGTTATTACCTTTGGCGGATATAGGTGGTATAAATAGTGCAGAGATCGGATGAAATGAATCGGAAAAATGTGTTTAGTCCATCGAACGTCACACTGAATATTCATGATAAAAACATCAAGAGCTTCCGATTCGTAATCCCTAAATCACCCATAGTAACAGATGTTTAGCTTATTTCGTAGAAATTCTTAATAGAATGTTGTTGCTATCTTGTGTGTATTAGACTTCTTAGAAAACCACGCAGTTTGCCACCTGTTTCTTTATGTTGGCAAAATAAAATTGCATAACAGTGTTTATGCTAAATCTAAACAGAAGATCTTTTTTAAAATTTCCATTTGACTAAATTTAATAAAAGATGCAAATCATTGGATAATACAATAAGATAATACATACGTATCTGATATAACGTGTATTCTATTTTGGATTAGTGAAAGATATTTATTTTTATTAGGCTGTAAAGAGTGCCGTTTTTTAAATATTCTCGGGTTTTCGTTTTTTAATAATAAGGAAGGACTATTTTGCTGCCTTAAAAATAAAATTTCTTACTTCTATGAGCATCTTCTCTATCTTATTTCATAGTATTTAGCTTGTCGCAAAGAGAGCACTACAATTGAAGTGATTATAAACAAGATTTAGTTTCGCCAAAAAACTATTCATAAAAGAATCAATAAAAAAGCCTTATTCTTCATGGGGAAAAATAATACCACTGTATCCTGTTATTATCCTTTTCCAATTTACCCCTTAAAAGCATTTAATACTACTTTGCAACTAACTTAATTAAACAATTATATTTTATTTTTAATGTCTTTTTTTGTATTTTTCTTTATTTTTTATTGTTGAACCGATCAAATGCAAACTTTAGCTCTTTTTAACTTGTTCCAATAGGTTTTGCAGATAACTCCCCTCGCTGCTTATGGTTTCATTATTTGTTGTAATTAACATTTGATATTTGAAAGCAAGGTTATGTAGGGCATTTGCTTCGTCCCATTTACACCTAACATTTACCATTTCTTTAGCAATTTCCTGCTGTTGTTTTAGAATATCTTTCTTCATTTTCACGATTTGCTTATTCAACTTTTTAGTCTCCGCTTTCCAGTCAGTTACACCAAATGCCACAGCCAATACAAGTAGAAGATTTAAAATTGTTATAAAAGCTTTCATCGTTTTTTGCTTAAAGTTTTTATATTTGTGACTGTCTGTATTCAAATCAACTGTGTTAGATCCCTTGCTCTGGGACACACCTATTTATACTGAAATATTTTATATAATCACAGATTAGTTTTCTTATCTTTACGTGATAATTAATTAAATCAACAACAATTAAACAACAATTAAAAGAATAAAGACTCCTTATCTCAAAAGATAAAACAATTTAATTCGGTTCAGATGCATAGTAATATTCCCATATGAACAGTAATATATTTACACCTTTTACTGGATGTACGGATTTAACTTTTAACTTTGCAATTGCAGTATAACAAATGGCACAATAAAGTAAGTTAAAGTTTATCTATTAAAAGAAAATAATCAAATAACAAAGTTTTTTACATAATTATTTTTTATTTCACTGTTAATATTGTTTATAAAAGTTTGTATTTTAAGCCAATTTAAATCCTAACCTCACTCCTAGTTAACTCGTTATATATTTTTATTGGATTGATTTTTCATTAATTTTTTTCTTCTTCAACTTTGCTCATTAATAGCAGAAATATTCAAGAGCCTGGCATAGTTAGTTTGTTATAACAAATAATAGCAATTGATAAAAATACTAATTCCAATTAAATAAGCCAGAAAGCTTTTGTTTTTATTTAAATAAGTTTTGAACATTTTTTCCGGGTTTGATGACTTAAATGATGAGTAAGGTTGTAATTTTTATTATAGTATAATTTGAAAACAAGTTGCGTTCGTGAGTGAGTGATTGAGTCTGCATGTGCAGTTTTAAGCATGAACCTGGATTCTTAACATCACGATGCTTGCAACCATCAGGCATCACTAGAGACACCTTGCGATAGATTTTGCATAAAGATCTCAATCTTCATCCTTATTAACTGCAACTTGATCAAGAATTAAAGCCTATCAACCATTGTTTGCATCGAAGGTTTATGAATTAGCTGTTTGAAGAACTGAGCGAAAACAATAAGGCGGTTAAGTAAACTAACAATATTGTTATATACGGAGCTCACATAATCCACAAACAGTCTTCAAAAAACAATTACATTTAAAGAAATGACCGTATGATGTGGCAACCCACGATAACATTTTTGGTGGTTAAAATTGACTAATGTTGACATCAGACACCTTTGACTTCAGCAAGAGGGCACCAAAAGGTACACAGCCACGTAAGCAAATTAGTTATTTCTTGAGAAATGTTTCGGTATAAGGCCGGAACACAGTTTTTACGAATTCGTTGATTGAAAATTTTCCATTTATTTCTAGATTAAAAAGTAATTGTGTAGATTTGTGTAGAGACGTATTATGCTGATCTATATTGAAATGATGGAAAATAATTTAACTTCTCCCTTTATTCTTCTTGAATCACTTGATTATTGGAACTGTGGTCAACAAGCTCAAGAAACAGGTAGTTAAAGTCATTTTTAAGCATGTTATCATTGTAAAGTATTTACAACAGTTGCTAAAATAACAACGTCTTCGATACATTGCTGGCTAAAATGCCAAAAACATTTTGGACAACAACTTGTTGAACTCATCTTTGTCGTAAGGGAAGCTATTAGAATGCATCATCTCCGACGAAATAAAATAAAAGTTTGTTCAAGTTCCAGGCAAGGGACCTCTAAAGTTTCATCTCGAAATTTTCTTTCAAAATTGGCTTCCTAATGCTTCGACATCTGTATAAGTGAAAACGTAATTGGTGATACTTTTCTTACAATTCTCGACTTTCTTTGGGCATACTATATACATATGAATAGGTTTTCCCTCCACCAGTTTGGCATAACAGTTTCTTTATAGAACGTGGCAGATATGAATTCAAGCTCCATCCAGTAGATCACAAATTGCTTTACACATTTTGTAAATTATTTTGCGAACAGTTGAAGCTTTTGGATATTGAAATAAGGTAACTTGTTGTTACGGCCACGCACGGTTCGATTCTTCAAAAGCATAAGAAATAAATTAAAGTTTCCTACGGATATCTTTTAATAAAATTATCCTCGTCTTTCGCCTTCAATTGCCACACACATGTTTTAAAACAAAATAATTTTTCCTACCGCGTTGTGCTTCTGGGTTATTTTTTTGTTTTCAAACAGGAAGTAATTTCCATAATTTTAGCACTAGCTGCCCTAGAATTTATTAAATTTCCCTCGGCCATAATTTCAGCGCAAACATTTTTAATATTAATATGAAAGAGAAAATAAAAATAATCGGCCGCTACACAGCGGCTGTATGTAAAAGAATAAATTGATAAAATGTAAATTTTATTAAATTTTTTTTAGAATACGATTTATGTTGTGTTCTAATTCTAATAATAGCGCTAAGAATGAAACTATACAGATAAACCTGCCTTTATTTCAGCTGTTGCTATGAGAACAAATCATGTTTATCTGTGACAGAAAAAGTAGCAGTTTTTAGCACATTTATACGGAATTTTATATTTTATAATTTTATGACTTTATATGATCACAATTATTTTATAGTGATAATTTTATGTTCGTGAATTTCTCGAATTTTCTTTAGACTTTAAATTAACAAAAATAATAAACCATTAACAATTGTATTCTTAAGAACTGGTTCATAGCAAAATCTATCTAATGACGCCCGGAGAAATTACAAACTCTCATTCCAAACTATAGCACAGTGCACGTTTGGAACCAAATTCTGAGAATTACTGCTTCATTCGTTTTGTCAAGTTGGCAATACGTATTTTTTGCTCAAGGTGGATTTTTATCACTTTTTCTATATTTTTACACGATTATATCTCGGTATACCGTATGGAACATTATATCTTGTGTGTGGAAAAAGTCTAAGAAAACTACACGAAAAGATTGCATTTAGTGCCTTAAAAATCGCAGTGCCACAAATGCCAATTTTTTACTTTTTTTGCCCAATAACTGGAATTTCGCAAATATGAAAAAATTTATAAAATTTATTTTGCATGAAAATAAAAGTTCTGTTTCATATTAAAGCCATTCTTATGAGCTTTTTATTCGATATCTATGCATGAAAGCAAAATTTAGAACATTTTTTCAATTAATTATTTTCAATATCCATCCTCGCTGAAGTTGACGCTTGTAATAAGCGTCAAGTTTAATAACGTTAGATAATTTAAAGGTCAGTATTATAATGTTAAATTAGATGTTTAAGCATTAGAGTGGGCAAATAATAATTAGAGTTCAATCGATTAACTCCATAAAACAAAAAGTCGAGAAATGCGAAAAATTTTTTTTTAATTCCATGTATAATATAAGGATAAATATACATTGTCGAATGAATTAATACATACATAGCTTTGATCTAACGTTATATAAAATTAACAAGAAAGAATAGGTAAAAAATAATCGTCAGTAATGTAACAATTTTTATGTGATGGGCGGAGTTAATTGATTTGGCAACTGGAAAAACTAATAAAATTAAATTCTGTGTTTCAGGTTTTAAATACTTTATTACCGAATATTTTTGAATTTGTAATTAATTATCAGTAATATAAATAATATTTTCTTCATCAACTGCATGCTCGTCATTTGGACTCATCATTTCGATTTGTTCTCAAGTTTCTATAAGAAGCATGTCTAAAAGGTGGAGTGAATTTTAGCAGTTCCATCATGTCTCTCTTTTTTGTTCTTTGTCCCAGTTCTACCTTTAGGATATAATAATTGCTGATCTACATTTTTCAAGCTTTGTGGTCTACCTGCTACAGATTTTCTTATATCAATGGCATTAAATTCTGAGTCTTCATTATAATCATATTTGAATTATGAAATGTGATCTGGATCTTTCTAACTTTATACAGCGTATTTTACGCCAATACAACCTCTTAAGAAAACAGTCAAATTGTTTCTATAAGCTATAAAATGCCTTCATGGCAGCCCATCTCTCCTCCGAAGTAATTTGTTATTTGCACTTCTGGCGGCATCTGCAATTAATATCGACAAATGTTTTCTCAGGTATTAAATTTCCCTCTCTACACGAGTATGCCAAACCTTTTATTCTTTTCTGCTTTTGCAAATTGCGTGTCCAATTGTCAGCATAACGACTTCTTTTTCTTCCAATCAATGCGATTGTTAGGATATTTGTAATGCTGTAATCAGATGAATGCGAAGAAAACCTTAAACGTTTCTTGAGTCAAAATTTCTGCTGATAAATCGTATTGAAGAACCATCAGGTTCCACATCCATAACGTTATTAGTTTTATTCATCTTGATTACGAATAAAATATTTTTTTGATAATAATACATACATAAAGTAATGGCTAAAATATGTAGTCCGATTCATATTGATAAAGTATACAGTAGCAATTAAAATAAACGCAATTGTAATTTCTTTTAAAAAACTGCTAACTTGACTGGAGCAGAAATAATTGACTCCATAGAACGTGGCTTTATAATAATGCATTCACTTCGAAAGCATTCACAATTGGCGTACAAATAGCCAGGAAGGACGCTAAGAGGAGGAATTGAAAACACTATTTAAAAATCCCTGATAATTTTAGTGCAGCAGGCAATAAAACAATCAAAGGAACCAGCTTTATCACCAACAAGCTACAACAGTTTTCAGTGATTTAATTTAAAAGCAGCATTTTGATTAATATAATGCTGGAAGGTGAATAACATTTTTATTTATTTTTAATTAACTTTTATATTATTTAATTTAGAATCGTACTGGACAAACGACGCGTTGTATGTCACACAAAAGGAGTTTAGTGAAATTCAAATGCGCAAAAAGATAGTGAACGAAATATTTGTGCACTGTCAATTGAGAGTCTTGTAAAACAAATTAAAACGGTAGAACTTCCCTAAATTTGTTTTTATGTTTCTTCTGCTGAAGGATGCAAATGGATTCCTTCTAGTTAATCTAAGTAAACACCCTTTTATCACCGATATTAATCATATGTCGATATGGTATAATAATACTATTATGTTAACAGCCCACATATTGCTCTGACAGTTTGTTAAATTTATAAAGTGCTATGTTGATTTGCGATTAAGAATTAATGTTTAAAAATGAATTCAAAAAACTTAAATTTTAACATCATATATTATTAAATAACGATTATACGAGTATTATATATATACTCTTACTCGTGTGCAAAAATATGCTTGCTTTAATTACAATTCAATTTAAAAGAATTCATCAACTTAAGTATAATTTTTAGTTGTGATCAAACGTTGCTTTTATGTATTTTTGTGTTTTAATATAAATTTAACGTTTTATTTAATAAGAATATTTTAAAATAGTTTGTAATACAACTTATCTGTTTTGCCTCTTTGTATCTTAGAATTATTTTTTATATTCAAATAAGAAAATTTTTTAGTAATTAATTTTAAGCACTAGGTCTTATTTAATAAAAAATTTTTAAAAAACTTTATTTTTTATTATTTTTTCGTTTTTTTTTTTTATTTTTTTTGTTTTTACTGATGATGCCAACCAACGGTGTGGCGAAATATCGAAAATTTAATAAGAAAATAAAGTTTTTTAAAAATTTTTTATTAAATAAGACCTAGTGCTTAAAATTAATTACTAAAAACTATTAAAAAAGGTCAAAAAAAATTATAACTATTATATCAAATAAGAAAATAAATATAATTAATAATAATAATTTTAATTTCGTTTGCTAATATCACAAGATATTAAAAGGTTATTTTTGTTAAGTTTTGTTTTTGCTCTGTTAACATAAAAATAGGAAAAATATAAATAACTTTTTTTTTTCAAATAATAATTGCAGTTATTTGACCTTTTTAATATCATAAATAATTTTTAATTTAATTTGCCTAATAATTAAATGTTATTTTGAATATTTCATCACACCATTGGGTGGCATCTTGTGGAAGAGAAAAGACTACAAACAAACACTTTTATAATCTTTTTATCGATTGATTTATAAAATTATTTAAACATTTTTCTTTAATACATTTTAGTATATTTTAAAACAGTTTAATATATTTTAGTATTATTAATATATTTGTATATTTCAGCACAGGGTGTCCTTTTTTTTTTACCGCCAGTTTGGTCAAGATTAGACACATGACAAATTTATTAAAGAAAAATATTCCATAAACCAATGTATTTTAATCGTTTTAAACATTTTATCAATATCAATCGTCGATTACTGTGACGATGAGAAATTTTTGGAAGAGACAGCGTGCCAACAAAACGCACTATTTATCGTGTAGTGAATGATTTCGAAGGAAGAGGATCTGTAGGTGATACGCTGAATCAACATTTTTAAACGTGAAATCTTCGTTTTATTTGGCGCTGGTGATGGTATTAGCTATAACCTATTAATCATTACTATAACACCATCTGATCTTAGTTTTGATCAAAATTTAGATTATTGAAAAAGGTGAAGACTATGCGATCTCCTTAATAGTCTAATAATGGATTTCAGTTTGTTTTTTGCAGAGTAGCGAAGTATTCACTCACTGTTCATACATGTATGAATATGTACATGTCATTTTTTAGCCGACGATTTATTTTTTTCTTTCTATCCATAAGTGAAAAAATGAGAAACACACAAGTGTTCATTTTTGAATATTTACAATTTTGATAATTTTTCATAAATGAAAAGATCGTAAAAATATGTGCATTCGCGTACATAAACGCACATATTTGGTAATGTGCAATTATCGGCGTAAACTGAAAAAAAGTTTTTTTTATTTCTTTTAGAATATATTGCAAAATTGTAGTTTGAGTTAATATGTACCCATGTGTTTTTACTACATTTTACGGTAAACTGCGATCGTAGGTAGAAAATTTTTTCACGTTCATTTATGAGAAATTTTATAAAATTTCAACGTTCATAAATGAACATGTACATTTATGAAAAATAACATTAATGAGAAGTAGCTGATTTATCATTTATCACATATGAATAAGACTAATAATTCTTGTTGTTCGCATTCATGTAGGAAAATAACCAGAACATTTTTTGTTGTTCGTTTATGAGTGTGAAAAATAAATATAAAATTTTAGATTTCTCATTTATGAAAAATATCATGAATGTTGATTTTTGAATGTTCATAAATGAAAAATTCTGAAACCTGGTTTTTTGTTTGCTTATTTATTTGTTTGTTTCCTGTACAACAAGACAAATCTTATATTTATAGTACAGCAACGCATTGCGTTACACTCAAAATTAATACAAAAAAATAAAATAATTTTTAATAAAGTTTTATAAATAAATAGAAATTATCTAAAAAAAGTAAATAAAAATTTGTTAAAGCTATTAGCGTTGCTGTTGTATTGTTGATATGGTGGAAGACTATTCCAAATGCAAGCAGACACTAGATGCTGATGTCGAGGTATTATAATGTTTCGGTTTCTAGGCGATTGGGAAAAACGTATTTTGCGTATATATTATTTCGTGTAAAAAAGCTAAAGTACAGATCTTTATATAACTTTCAAAACTAACCCCGTAAAGATTATTTGAAAAAGATGGAACGTGGTCAAATCTACGCAAGCCATAGACATATCTAATAATATTATTATATATAGAACATTCAGTTTTCTTTTACTATCAGCGTCGCAGTTACCAAATAGTTCATGTCATCCATACATCAAAGTTGAAATCAAGTATGCCTTGGCGAGCAAAATTCTTATCAGTAATGGAGTGACAAATTTTGCGGCCCAGAAAGTCTGTAACTTCACATACACTTGTCTGACTAAAGCGTTTACGTGGTCCGACCATGTCAAACAGTTGTTAAATATTATACTTAGATTTTGTGCTTTATTAACAATTTCGATATTCTCGAAATATAAAACAATGTCTCCTGAAAAAACTGTTGGTAGACTCAGTGGCGTACCTAGAACTTTTGCCGCCCAGAGCGATCTCCAGTTTGCCGCCCTTTCTATTATAAGTCAATCAAATAGTGGTTTTTATAAATTAATACACATAAATAAATTATTAAGTTATTTAATCAATATTAATTAATATACAGAGTAAATTTTTTTAGACATATTTTTATGCACTCGTAAACATGTTTATATAATATCTACTCTTCTAGCTTTCATACTAGAAAAATCGTGTATAACGCTCTCAAAATTTATATTATTTGTAATTTCTTGTTCAATTGACAATATTGCAAGATTTTGTAGTCTTAATTGACTCATTGTAGAACGAAGATAATTTTTTATCAACTTTAATTTTAAGAAGCTTCTTTCGTAACTAGCGACACTGATTGAAATTGTTAAAAAAATTCTTAACAAAATTACAATGTTGGGAACAGAATTTTTCAACCTATATCGCTGAATAAATTTTAGCAGATCAAGAGGGCCCTTCTGTCCGTTTTTCCAATGTTTTGTCTCTTCTTTTAGTGTAGGTAAAGCCACAAAAACCTGGATCGTTTTTCGTTTAATATAGAACTGTTATTTATCAATGTCAATCAAGTCATTTATTTGACATTTAAATTCTTCGTTTAGTAGGTTACACGGTATTATACACGAATATTTTCTTACAAGGCCATACAACTGATCGAAGCGTTCTTTTATTTCCTTTATACTTCTGTCCATAAATGAAAACATTTCCCTTCGTACTTCTTCTTCTAAGGATAGCCCCACGTCTCGCGAATTTTCCCCACTTATATTTTTTCTCCTTCTAACTCGACGCTCAGTCGATAACTCCAACTTTTCACAAATTATTTTGGCTGCTATAACAGCGCTTTGTACTAGCGTATCTCTTTGTTTCATGAAATGTGTTTGCAAAGAATTTAGTTTTCTATGGCATTGGTGGACATATAACCATTTTATTTGCAGGTATTTTTGAGCGTCATTAATTTTCAAAAGGACGGGTTTCCATAAGTGAAGGTAACATAGAAAAGAAAAAGATTGCATAGAATTGATTAATATTCCAGCATCTGATCTCGTTTTACTATTTTCTTCTTCAGATGTCAATTTTTTCAAAGCGCTTAAAATGTGAAAAAAATGTTTTTTTTTTTACTATAGTCACCGTGGCAGCTCTAGCGCTCCAGCGCGTTTCTACACTGCATTTAACACCTTGACCAGTGACAGAAAGTAAAACATTCCATCTGTGAGTGGAAGAAAAAAACAACGAAGACAACTGTTCGATAGTTCCAAAAAATGTGATGGAATTGATAGCTGTAGAAGCTGCGTGTAAACATGCCAGGGTTAAAGAATGATTTGTACATGCTACAAATTCTGCATTTGGATTTATTTCTTTAATACGAGTTTGAACGCCGCTGTGCTTTTCTGCCATGGCGGCAGCATTATCGTAAGCCTGTCCTCTGTAATTTTTTATATCTAAACCGTCATTTTCTAATTTCGTTAAAATCAGATCTGTGATTTCACCAGCAGTTTTTCCTTTAGTTTCTACATAATCAATAAACGATTCTACAACTTTAACTTCGCTACCATCAATAACTACATATGTATCTAATAATTTGACTGGTTTGATCTTTGTGTGAAATGTCAGGAGTGCTGTCAAATATAATACAAAAGTATTTAGCCTGCTTTATTTGATCCATAATTGTTTTTCTGACTGCGCCTCCCAATAGCTCTATGAATTCGTTCTGAATCTTCGGCGACAAATAATAGATACCATATTTATTACCCATCTTAGTTTTTACTACGTGTTCTCGTAATACTGGATCGCACTTAGCCAATAAGTCAACAAGCTCAGGAAAATTTCCTCTATTTTCCATTGAATCGATGTTTTCCTGATGAACACTTTCACTTTGTCCTCGAAACGCCAAATTTTGTTTTACTAAGAATCTAATTATATCAAGTATTCTTGTTAGAATTCCCTTCCATTTTTTATTTCTTTATCAATATTCTGTTGTTGTAGTTTGTCAATAGTTGCGCCACGTCCAAGTCTTATTTCTAATTCCTTCCATTTGGAATATGATCGAATGTGCAGTGGACTCACCTCATGTTGACTAATTTCGGGATTAAGTTTCCACCATTTGTTAAAACCATTTTCCGTATTAAAACCTGCTTGACAAAGATTATCGAACAGTTTGTAGCAGAAACAATAAATACTTTTCTTCGATGGTGAATATACCTTCCACGATCTTAAGAGCTTTTCGCCATTAGGCAAAATTTGAAAAAACCAGTCCTGACCAATCACCATCTCCTGTGTCAGCAACAAAATTCGTGACGCTCTTATTTTGGTACAGTCTCAAGGTTACCAAAAAGACAGTCAAGAAAGAATTTTGCCCAGAGGAGACGAATGATTGCCTCATAATTTTTTTACAGTTAACGAATTTATTCCAGTCGTTAACTTATACACCGAGGATAATATTCGAAATCATATAGTTAATCATAATTTATATAAATCAAATATTAAACTTATAATAATCATAACAATCATTTATTATTCAAGAAAGAAAATAAATATGAAATGAATAAGTTGCTTTTTACAACTATAAGTAAATATCAAAAATGCCGCCCCAAGGTAAGTGGCGCCCGGTGCGGACCGCACCCACCGCCCCCGCTTAGGTACGCCACTGGGTAGACTTCTTCTGCGTATTAAAATAACTAACCTTGGATTTACAAGGGTTCAAGCAAAGTCCGCTTGCACAAGCCCAGTGATAAACTTTCTTTAACTCATTATTTAAAGGCGATAGATCAGTGGCAGTATTTTCAACTCGGGTACCTAATATAAGTTGCACATCGTCTAAGGTGAAAGCACTTTTGGCAAATCATTTACATATATTGAAAATAATAGTGGTCCTAGAATAGACCCCTGTATAACGTCTCCGATAAGTGACAATGTGTCCATATTTTATTTACAAAAACCAACTGTGTGGATTCGATATATATGAATTAATGATGTGTCTGAGAATCTGAAAAAGAATTTTAATTTCCTCAGTAATATATCATGATCCACGGTGTCAAATGCATTATATTGGTCTAGAAGCCCTAAAAAATACATGTTCCCTCATTCTAGTTCCTGTTGTATGCTCTCAATTACTTCCGCCAAAGCAGTAATACCGCTATGGTTCTCACGAAAACCAGATTGCATACTAGAAAGTAAATTATTACCGATATAAAGTTTTCGCAAAAGCTTTTGATAAAAAACAAGGAATAGCACTTGGCCTGTATACGCCATTTGGCTTCGGCAGAGCTAAAGTTTCCATATCAACGGCAACGTCGATGACATGATAATAGTATTAAAAATACAAGTAACGTAAAGAAGAATCAGAGGCAAAAGCACTTTCACAAATTCACATTTGATTTTACTGAAAAACACGTTAACATTACATCACATTGAGTAATACAGGACAACCGAATAGATCGCAAAAAAAATCGGGATCTGATTTGATCATGGGAGCACTAGTAAAACTAGTAAAAGTTTCATTGAGGATATTTGTATCAATTGTACAGTCAAAATTTGCAGCATCACTACCACTAACAATTTTACGAATAGTATTCGATGTTTGGCGAAAGAAAAACCTTCATAAGAAAATATAAAAAATGTTATTGGAAAAAAATTAATAATGAATTCGAATAATTATTTATAGATAAAAGAAATTTTTAAAAATGTCTTCAATTTCCTTTAAAGAAGTATTAAAATAACTTATAGAAATGTTTTTCTAAATAATTTCGCTTGAAAGAAATCGCAGTTTAATTGAATTCAGGAAATCAAAACTTCTTACAGAAATGATTTAGTGTTGCTAGGGTCTATAACCGCTATTTGTTATTCTAATCTACTTTGTGTTGGAACGATTAAATAGTGTTGATATTATAATTATTTTTAAACTTTGATAAAGTGTTACTCAAACAGATAAAAAAATTAGAATATTGTAAAGAACTTTATAACAAAGATAATCAAATTTTAAGTTTTATTATGTCTGCACGTGTAAGCTAACAATAAAATTGTTGTACAATTAAGTGAGAGTGCTATCATAATAGAGGCATAGAAAAGAAACTTATCAACCTATTCAACATACGTCAACACATTAGCTCATCGATTATGCTGCTAGTTATCTTTTGAAGGGCACACAAATGTTGGAATCTAATTATTACAACTTTGCAATTTATACACCTTGTTTATATTCCATGGTTCCTACGGGTAGGGAGCCTGAGAAACAGCTGCCATATCTAAGGAAGTCGGCGGGCGCATAAATTACCCACTCTCAGCCCGGGGAGGTAGTAACGAAGGGGAGGTAGGACTCATATTAGAGGCCCTGTAATTGGAATGATTGTACTCAAAATCAAATTAATCATCAAGAACATTGTTTTTGGGTTGGTAAGAGTAATACAGAGGACTGCTTTTTAGACTCTGGAGCTACTTGCCACATTTCCAATCAGAAATCTTTTCTTACGAGTTTTAATGAAAGGGTTTGGAAAGATCGAAGTCGTTATAGAAGATAACCCCAATGAATCAATTTTTGTCAAGGATGTTCCGTATGTCGCTTCAATTGAATGAAGTAATATTCTATGAGTCAAAAAATAAACTGAAAAAGGTTATTGTATGTATTTTGCAAACAAAATATGCAGAATTGTAAAAAATTATTTTACTGCTGCGGTTGGCGATTTAGTTAAAGATCTATACAAGCTTAGAACAAAGTACTTGGTCAAAATTAAAGAACATAGTGGATGTATACACGAATAGCAGTGAAAGATGGATGACAGGGATGTAAATGTTGTAAAACACGTGCTAAAATATGTAAACATCAAGATAAACAACTGCGATAATGATCATTGTGTCAAATTTGTCGAGGTAGGATGTCGAGAAAGGCTTTTCCTCAAAAATCTGGTGAGCAGTCTAAAGCATACTGATTTAGCTGTTACGAATGAAAGAAATCCAAGTGGTAATCGTTATTTTATTACTTTTATCGACGATTTCGATCGATATTGCCTGGTTTACTTAATAAAAAATAAGAGTGACCTTTAGATAAAACTTAAGCAATATTTTTATTACGTAAAAACAAAATTTGGTATGTTCAGAGTGGATTTATAAAATCAAGGGAGATTTGAACGGAGAATCTGTCAAGTACAGGGCACGGTTAATTGCCAAGGTTTAAGTAAAAAAATTTGGCGTCGATTATGACAAAGGATTTGCTACGGTTGTAAGGCAGTCAGTCTATACTACGAATGGTTTTAACTATTGCTGGTTCAAGGAACTGTAAAATTAAACATTATGATATAAAAAAAAGCGTTTCTGAATGGCAAACGTGATGAGGACTCATGCGACAACCAACTGGCTATGAAAAAAAAATAAAAGTTGTAAAAAAAAAATGGTATGTAAACTACAAAAAGGTGTATATGGTCTCAAACAAGCAGCACGTTATTATGTTGTTTGTTTCTCCTCCGCCAGTAAATGAAATAATATTGCCATTTTCTGTCCTAACTGGCTGGTTCGTATTCGATGGCGAGCGCTTTCGATGCAAATGCATCATTCTTAAGCCGCGTTTTAGTTTATACTGGTGAGGCAGTGTTGGCGTTCAGACAGTTCTGTTATTAGATTCGTATATACGTTGCTGGAACACAAAATTGTTTGGTATATTTAATAATGAAAGATTTATTCAAGGCAATGCTGATCCCTGCTTACTTACAAAATGGGTTCCTAATGATCTTATTTACATTCTCATTTATGTAGATGATATTTCGCTAACAGCAAAAAAGGATGAACAATTCCTTACGGTTGAAAGAATTTTGAAGCACAATATTGAACCAACTAAATTGGGAGATGTGAATTTATACTTTGGTGTTAAAATTGAAAAATCGAGTGATGGTTTTTATATTATTCATCAAAGCCAATACATTGATTTTATTATTTTGCAGGCTAATTTAGAGCACTCCAAAGTTTCGAAAATTCTAATGGATGTTGGTTATATTTCGCAAGACAGAAATAGTTTAAGTAAAATGGAAAATAACGAGAACAGCCGTCCGAATATTTTAGCTGCAGTTTCTATTTTTAACCAACATGTTTTTCAGCCAGCAAAAGAAAATTGGGTAGAACTGAAAAAACTTTTAAAGTGTCTTAAAGTTACTAAGAATTTAAAATTAAAACTCAGTGATAATCGCTTGGGAAAACTTATCGGTTACGAGGATGTCGATTAGGCACAAAACCCGATTGATAGGAAATCATTCAGTGCCTATGTGTTTAAATACAAGGGTGGGTATATAAGCTGTAAACTGAAGCAGCGCAAGAAACTTTGTGGTTAAGAAAGCTTACTGCAGATTTTAAAATTCAACTTCATGAACCTGCAACTCTGTTTGAGAATAACCAAGGCTACATTAAGTTAGCCGGTTGCGAAAGGCCAAACAAATAGACACTAAATATCATTTTATACGTGATCTATTAAATAAAAATCATGCAGGATTTATTAAATTTTCTAAGTTTAGAAGTTTATTCTATTTGCACGAATTGAGGAAGGGTGTTGGAATATAATTATTACAACTTTGCAATTAATTTGTACTTTGTTTATATAATAATTTCTGAATTTAAATAAGTAGCCTTTTGATTGTGTAACAATATGAAAAATACAATATTTTCTTTTGTCTTCAAATTAAACCGAAATATAAAACTTTATTTCTCTACAAAAAATACTAAATTACAAAAATATGTTTATTTATTTCTATGCAGTCATACATAATACAAAATTTAATTTGCGTATTCTTGTTCATTGTCATTTCATTCATTCATAAGGTTGTCTGTAACCGCCAATAATGAAATAGAGAAACAAAATAGTTAAAAATTCAATATACTTCAAGTAAACTAAATTCTTCTTTTAATGTGTATTAGACCAATTATGTCCTATGGTTGTCAAATATGGTCTACTAGACTTACCTGAAGAAGGTGCAGATTATACAAAACAAAAACTTAAAAATTATATATAATCTACATAGGCGTTACTCCAGAATGGAGTTACACAGACATTTTAAGGAAGATTTAATGGAAACGCTATTTTGCAAATTGACACAAAGATTCAATCATCGCAACAGATCTTCGGTCTATGATTTGATTCGAAATTTTTAGGTTTGACCTGTTTACCAATTCTCAATAATGAAGATGGGAAAAGGATCAATGTTGAAAAATCATTTCGGACAAAATTTTATGTAGATTTAAGGTTTAAATGTACTTCTTTTTATAAAATTGTTTAACTATTTGCTTTAACACTACTTAGTAATCTCTCAATCTTTGTATATATAATATTTTTGTATTTTAATGGTATGATAAAATGATAAAAATAAAACAAACAAACAAACAAAATTCTACTTTTAAAATATTTTAAATTATAATGTAATTCTCATAGAGTATGCTTTAGACGATAAAATCGACTATAGATATAAAATAGCTTTATCGAGTTTTTCCACTGTAATTTCTTAGTACCAACTTTTCCTTTCTTCAAAATAGAAAAAATAACAAATAAAAAAAAAAACAACAAGAATCAACTTTATAACAACGTTTCAATTGTATGAGGTCACAGCTGCATATTGAAAAATTAAAAATGGAGTGACAATCTTTGATTATTTCTGTTTACCTATAGTGCCTAAGAAGTAATTAGCAATTCGATTTTCAAAAGTGTCACCTTCAATTGAAATAAACAAATTTCGACCCCGTTATTACTCTTCCCCTACCATTGCGCTACTACAGATTCTGGAAAGTATACATAGGTTGTATAGGCTCCCGGATGAATGCAGTATATTCCAGGCAGAATTACTTACTGATGATTTTAAAAGCCATTGATTTGTTATCTGAATATGTACTAGAAATAAAATAGATAACTCTGCATTTGTGTGATTTTTAAATTTATTTATTTGATGTCCAAATCCTGCACAACAAGAAATAATCTTGTATTTAGAGTACAAAAAAGTGCTATTAAATTAAATTATTAAATTAAGTTAAGATCAAATGCAAATATGTACACATAAATAAACAAAATATTAAAAGAAAAATTGTGAATAAAAAATAAATATAAACTGTTTAAAGCCTTTTGCATTGCTATTAAGTTGTGTTTGCCCTACAGACACAAGAGAGCAGTGTGAAGAAATTAAAATATTTGTTTCCCAAAACGGAGCTGGATGAGATATTGTGGGTGCACTTTTGAGGAAATGATTTTATAAAGAAATAAAAGCACACGAATATTAAGAAGTTTGTTGAACGAAACTCGATATAGCTTCGAAGAAAATTGGGAAACACGATTACATCTTCTCAATCCGTAAACATTTTTAATTATATTGCTGTATAAGACGTTTAGCTTTCTTTAACTAGTGGAGTCACGTCCTGTAAAACGTTCATAAGAGTAGATAAAGCCAGGAACAAAATAAGATTTTCAAAGAAGTTAAGTTATATTAAACGGTTTTGTATAAGTCCGGCCAACAAGTGAGTTAACATATTTTGTCCAAGTAACACGATTATTGATTATTACCGCCTTGAAATATTTTCAACAACGGAGATGACTAGACGGCTTAAATAGCACTGCACATTGTCTGCGTGCATATTGATTTGGCAGTAGAAAACAGAAAAAGGACACTGGTCGAAGGATTGATCCATAGTCTCACGGGTCATTTGGTCTAATATGAGTACGGCCACAACTAATTGCTTGTGGGCTTGAACATTATAATGCCTCTTAATTTGATAATCTGAAGAATCTAGTGAATATATTTTTACGGGTGCAACACTTCTAATAATAAAAAAGTTATTAATTCTCCAAAGTGTTTGGCAATAAATTTTAAAGGAATTAAACAGTTGGCTACGAAACGAATAAATAAAAAAACTCACACTCAGATGTGAATATGAAATCAAAAAGAAACATACACATACACACATACATATATATACATACATATATACTTGTATGAACATCTATCAAAAACCATTCATAAATTTATAAATACTTTTACTCTTAACTGAAATAAAGAATCTACAATAAAGAAAAATGCAACAAGGATACATTTAGTTCGAAAGGAGTATAATCCTTTAAAATTATTTATTTTATATTATTTATTTTACTATACATAACAATAATATGGTCTAACTATACTCTCTTTCATTTTTTTAAAAAGTTGCGGTTGTAATTCGTTTATAGTTAATGTCTGAGCTTTTAGTTTTTCTCTTTGATCTTTCAGTATAGCTTCCAGCTGTGGAACCTTTTCTTTTATTATGTCATACTCTTGAATAACTGCCTTTTGCGTTTGTCTATCGACTTCAATTTTCCTGATTTGTTCATTTAGTTTAATTAACTTCTCTAATTTTGTTTTATATTCTGCGGGAGCTTCAGACAAGTCTATCAGGGGAGCTGAAGTATCAGCTATAGATTCTTTGGCGAATATTGCTGCAAGGATAAGCCCAAATATAAATATGTAGAATTTCATTTTGGTTCCTCGTTTTTTTTTTTTCAATGTCTTGTTGTATACGCAAACCTCTACTGAACTTAACTGTGATTGTTTTTCACACAAAATTCCTCTTTTTATACAAAAGGTTTTGCTTGTTTATCTTTTTTAAAAGATTCGAAACCAGGGCTTCCACATTTTTTCAAATCTAATGTCCTAATTGGAAGTTTTTATCCCCAAAATTCCTCTAAAGTTTGTTCTTCCTGAAAATTGCAGCATTTTAATTTAAAAATCAAAAAATATTGAGTTTTAACGACAATTTTCCAATCGCTTAATTTTACAACAATCAGCAGTCAGGTGGCCAACCAGATCGTGTCATTTAACACCACTCGATTATTTTTTGTGGGGCTATGTTAAGGACAGAGTCTATACGAAACTAATCGAATCGATTTCAAAATCGGTGATGTGATTAACGAAATAGGACCGTCGTTTTGCCAAAAACTGATTAAAAACTTTAATGAAAGAATTGAAAGCTGTCAGCGTGGTCGTGGTGGACATTTGTCAGATATCATTTTTCTTTCATAATTGACGAACTTTTCTCTTCATAATACAATAAAAATTGAATCATTTTAACCCAACTTTTTGTTTTAGTTTGTTTAAGAAAACAAAGTTTTTGTTAAAAAACACTTTAGTTTTTATTTTCTATTAATAATTGCTGCCGTACTGAACGATTTTAGAATTAAATATCAAGAACATTGAAATTATACACAAGTTGCAACAATAGAATAAAATA
Organism: Trichopoda pennipes; assembly: GCA_030448955.1. NCBI lineage: Eukaryota > Metazoa > Arthropoda > Insecta > Diptera > Tachinidae > Trichopoda > Trichopoda pennipes. The sequence continues at coordinate 2,770,019 of JASKUP010000010.1, read as the reverse complement.
TAAAATGCTAATCTGCGAAAAATTTCCAAATTTGTTAACAACAATATCCAAGTTTCGGGACTGAATCGCCTTAGTTGATAACACTATTTTGAACGTGATAACATCATAAAAATAAAGAACAATTGTAACTAGAAACGAGGGTTATATTTTGGATCTTATCTTATTATATTTCATTTTTATTTACTTGCGATAAATAAATTATATTTAATTGTTTGTATAACAGTAAAAAGATATGCCGATATATTTGCTCACTTAATTCTTCAGTCTGGTAGCAGCAATAAATTGAGAACACTTATTTGCATTAGTATGTGTTTTTCCTAAAATTGTAGGAAAATATTAAAGATGTTACTGGCAACTAAATGAAAAAAATTGATATTTAACAGGAAAGATAATTATGAATACAGTTGTTATTACTTGACTTATTCTATTTTTTTTTAAATTAAAGTATAATAAAATTACTTACGTGTATTTCATGGGAATTAACTTAAAAAAATTACTGCAACAAATATCACATTTTTAAAATAATATTAGCTGACTAATAAATAAATAATTGTAAAGGAAAGGATATGAAAAACCTTTCACACTCTCAGTTTTTTATCGACTTTATTTCTGCTCAAGTGCTGATAAAGACTGTCAGGTTAGATATTTATTAATTTAATATGGTTTGAAGATCTATTTCGAACTTCAAATCCTCAACTTACACAGTAAAACATATTTAGCTCATTGATTTGGGACTCAATTCTGAGAACTGCACCTGAAACCAGCCCCCAAAAATATGAACTTCTGCATCATTCGTTTTGTCAAGTTGGCTGCATTAATAATTTAATGGCTGCGGAATAAACAAAACTTTAGTTCAGAAAGAATTACATTTTACAATTTTACAAGAAAATTTAAAATTTCAATATGGAAAATAACAATTGGACAGTTGTTAATGGTATGACTTTTGTAACATTTCTAGTGATATCCTTCGAGAAATAGGCAAACATTTTATGAAGCAGATTTAAGTGGTGCAAGTTTTGTGCCGAACACAGTGTGCAAAAGTTGTTATAACACTCTTAAAATGTGGACACATGGAAAAGGTGTACAATTTTAATTTGCGAAGCCAGCAAATTGGGCGTAAAACCTAACTGGACATGATGAATACAGGTGCTGCGCATACATAAATTCTGGGTATGGATAAAACAAAATTATACATTCCCGCTTTTACTTCGGCTGTTCCAGTATAAAGCGTTGCTGTTATCCCCCCAGGGTCTGGGATTAATTTGGATCTTACTTGAACAAAACCATGTTAACTCACTTGTGGGTCGGACTTACACTATGCTGGGGTATCTTTGGTCATCACAACAGTATACATCTTTTAATTAAAGGCAACTTCTTCAAAATTTTATGCTGTTCCTGCTTTAAACTACGGTTGTGAACATTTTGCAGGACGGGACTCTACCAGTTAAAGAAAGCTAAACTCTTTACTCAATAATATCATTAGATATGTTTACGGATTGAGAAGATGTGATCATGTTTCCCAATTCTCTTCGAAGCTATATGGAGTTTCATTCACCAACCTCTTTAATATCCATGTGCTTTTATTACTTAATAAAATCATTTTTTCAGAAATGCCACAACATATCTTATTGATAAAATCAGATTTGCCAGGTCAGTTAGGGGAAAAATGATTATAATTCCTTTACACCGTTCTCTTGTATGTGAATGGCAGTTTTTCATACATGCAGCAACGCATCTCTGAAATGTCATTCCTCAAGCACAACAACTTAATAGTAATGGAAAACGCTTTATACAGTTTTTATTTCATTTTTAATTCTCAATAATAAATTATAGAACTTGTACCTTGAATTTGTGTAATTAATTTATAGCCATGAATTTTGTAATAAAAATTATTACTCTGGTTTAAGTCAAAGAGAGCAGTCCACTAAATTATTTTGCAGTCCACTAAAGATTTAGAGTTAGTATTATACACCAATCAGATTCTTCCTCCTCGATAAAATAATTGTGGTCTTATACTAAAACGGCACACTTCCTAATTACATATATTATCACTCATTTTATTCGGGCCTCCTCGAGGCGATGTTTCTTCTTCACGTGTCAGATCAAAATTAATTTTTTCGCAATTGTTCGTTAAATACGAAATTTTGGTTTTCCTACTAAAAGCCTGAGTGCCAGAAGGAACTGTTGGCAACACCTTCCCTTATGTTGAACATAGGTAGTCGTTTATATTGCCTGTCTGACATAAATTAAACCATTCGGAAACATTATAAATATTACCGAAAAAGGGAATAAACCTGTTCAATCTTAGAACTTACTTTTTGCAAGTACTGTGATACGATGAACAAAATAAAAGCTGAAAACAAAATATCGGTATATATTGCCAATATTTTCCAAAAAACAAAAAAAAAACACTCGAATTCACTCAAATTACAAAATTTTTATTTTATTAAAAATGTGTCAAATCGGTCCTGCATCACACTGGGCTGTATGACCTTTAACTGTGCAGCTGCTGACATTTCATTTCATATCATTGAAGATAAAAAGGCTGCTTCTAAAAAAATTAGATTATTTCCTATTGGAAAATGTCGGGTAACATAGGATCTGCTGAACGCATAACAAGCAAACAAGTCAACATTGGTTCTTACAAGACAAACAAAAAATGCAAACTGACTGCCTTTTATATGAATCAGACGAAACTTTAAAAACATTTATCAAATGTTTTGTAAGAGATCGTTTAAACGAATTATAACTTGAGTGTTATCATAACTTTATGTCTAAAATTACACTTACATATTGTTACGTTTATTCCATTTAATAAACGTTTTTTTATATTGAGCTCTTTTATGCCAAAATAACAAAACAGCACTTTAGAATTTTAATTTAAAATAAACATTTTATTGACTTTCAATACACACAAAATAAACACGATGATAACTTCACCACTGTAAACCCTTAAGAGATGCTTTCTTATTTTGTCCTACATTGACAGGAAAGTGACAGGAAAGTGACAAGAAAGATCTCTAGACACATAAGGACTGTTCTGCTAAAAAGAGAATTTTCCATGTAATGCGTAGTGCGATTCACTGGCCAATCAACCACAAATCGATGAGCTCTCAACGAAAATCAAGTTAAGTGCAAAAACTTGCGAGTAATGGGAACAAGTTTTCTAATTTCGTTAGATTATTTACCACTAGTAACAGTGAAGTACATCCTACATTGCGTCGACGCTCCACAAAATCAATAGAGTTGGATACACTACTGTCCCCAATAAGCCTCTTGGCCCTATCCTGTATGAGGTCGAGCAGCTCCCAAATAGACTTCGGGGCGCCGGACCATACATGAGAGTTATTACCTTTGGCGGATATAGGTGGTATAAGTAGTGCAGAGATCGGATGAAATGAATCTGAAAAATGTGTTTAGTCCATCGAACGTCACACTGAATATTCATGATAAAAACATCAAGAGCTTCCGATTCGTAATCCCTAAATCACCCATAGTAACAGATGTTTAGCTTATTTCGTAGAAAATCTTAATAGAATGTTGTTGCTATCTTGTGTGTATTAGACTTCTTAGAAAACCATGCAATTTGCCACCTGTTTCTTTATGTTGGCAAAATAAAATTGCATAACAATGTTTATGCTAAACCTAAACAGAAGATCTTTTTTAAAATTCCCATTTGACTAAATTTAATAAAAGATACAAATCATTGGATTATACAATAAGATCATACATAAGCATCTCATATAACGTGTGTTCTGTTTTGGATTAGTGAAAGATATTTATTTTTATTAAACTATAAAGAGTGCTGTTTTTTAAATAATCTCGGGTTTTCTTTTTTTAATAATAAGAAAGGACTATATTGCTCCCTTAAGAATTTCTTGCTTTTATGAGAATCTTTACTATCTTATTTCATAGTATTTTGCTTGTCGCAAAGAGAGCACTACAATTGAAGTGATTATAAACAAGATTTAGTTTCGCCAAAAAACTATTCATAAAAGAATCAATAAAAAAGCCTTATTCTTCATGGGGAAAAATAATACCACTGTATCCTGTTATTATCCTTTTCCAATTTATCCCTTAAAAGCATTTAATGCTACTTTGCAACTAAATAAATTAATTAATTATATTTTGCTTTTATTATCTCTTTTTGTATTTTTCTTTATTTTTTTATTGTTAAACCGTTCAAATGCAAATTTTAGCTCTTTTTAACATCTTCCAATAGGTTTTGCAGATAACTCCCCTCCCTGCTTATGGTTTCATTATTTGTTGTAATTAACATTTGATATTTGAAAGCAAGGTTATGTAAGGCATTTGCTTCGTCCCATTTACACCTAACATCTACCATTTCTTTAGCAATTTCCTGCTGTTGTTTTAGAATATCTTTCTTCGCTTTCACGATTTGCCGATCCAACTTTTTAGTCTTCACCTTCCAGTCAGTTACGCCAAATGCCACAGCCAATACAAGTAGAAGATTTAAAATTGTTATAAAAGCTTTCATTGTTTTTTGCTTAAAATTTTTATATTTTTGATTGTCTGTATTCAAATCAACTATGTTAGATCCCTTGCTCTGGGACACACTTATTTATACAGAAATATTTTATATTATCACACATAAGTTTTCTTATCTTTACGCGATAATTAATTAAATCAACAACAATTTAACAACAATTAAAAGAATAAAGACTCCTTATCTCAAAAGATAAAACAATTTAATTCGGTTCAGATGAATAGTAATATATTTACACCTTTTACTGGATGTACGGATTTAACTTTTAACTTTGCAATTGCATTATAACAAATGCCACAATAAAGTAAGTTAAAGTATATCTATTAAACGAAAATAATCAAATAACAAAGTTTCTTACATAATTATTTTTTATTTCACTGTTAAAATTGTTTATAAAAGTTTGTATTTTAAGCCATATTTCATCCTAACCTCATTCCTAGCCCACTCGTTATATATTTTTATTGGATTGATTTTTCATTAATTTTTTTCTTCTTCAAATTTGCTCATTAATAGCAGAAATATATAAGAGTTTGTTATAACAAGGAATAGCAATTGATAAAAAATAGGAATTCCAATTAAATAAGCCAGAAAACTTTTGTTTTTATTTAAATAAGTTTTGAAAATTTTGTCAGGATTTGATGACTTAAAAACAAGTTGCATTCGTGAGTGAGTGCAGTTTTTATACGTTATTAAAATTTTGGTATTTTAATTATAAAACAATTTTGCATTAATAAAATTGTAGCATTTTTTTACCAATCAGAATTTAGGCTAATTGAACATGTTAAATAGGGAGGAAATTAAAAGGAGGTGTCACTTCTGCTGAGACCAGTGTGCATATGTTAATGGCTAAATTCGCTGTAGTGATGCAAACATAGCCAGTGTACAGCAAAGTGTTGAGCATGAGCCTGGATCATTAACGTCGTCGACGCTCGCAGTAATCAGCCATCACTAGAGACACCTTGTGATACATTTTGCATAAGTTCAACTTCATCAAGAATTAAAGCCCATCAACCGTCGCTTGCGTCGAAGACTTATAAATTGGGTGTTTGAAGAACTGAGTAAAAATTGACAAGCAAATTAGTTATTTCTTGAGACATTTTTTGGTACAAGTCCGGAACACAGTTTTTACGAATTCGTAGATTTAAAATTTTCCATTTATTTCTAGATGTAGATTTGTGTAGAGACGTATTATGCTGATCTATATTGAAATGATGGAAAATGATTTAACTTCTCCCTTTATTTTTCTTGAATCACTTGATTGTTGGAACAGTGGTCAACAAGCTCAAGAATAAGGTAGTTAAAGTCCATTTTAACCATTTTTTCATTGCGAAGAAACACAGTTGCTAAGATAATAATGTCTGCGTCTTTTGGCGATACATGCATTGTTGTAGAATACTACTCCATCTGCTGGCTACAATACCAAAAACATTTTTGGACATCAACGTGTTGAACTTATCTTTGTCGTAAGGGAAGCTATGGGAATGCATCATTCCCGACAAAATAAAATAAAAGTTTGTTCAAGTTCCAGGCAAGGGACCTCTAAAGTTTCATCTCGAAATTTTCTTTCAAAATTGGCTTCCTAAAGCTTCGACATCTGTATAAGTGAAAACGTAATTGGTGACACTTTTGTTGCAGTTCTCGCCTATGATATGAATATGAATACGTTTTCCATCCAGCAGTTTGGCATGTCAGTTTTTTATAGTATTTGTCAGATGTGGGTTTATGCTTCATCCACTAGATCACAAATTGCTTCACACATTTTGTAAATTATTTTGCGAACAGTTGAAACTTTTGGATATTGAAATAAGGTAACTTGTTGTTACGGCCACGCGCGGTTCGATTCTTCAAAAGCATAAGAAATAAATTAAAGTTTTCTACGGAAATCTTTAAATAAAATGATCCTCGTCTTTCGCCTTCAGTTGCCACACGCATGCTTTAAAACAAAATAATTTTTCCTCCCACGTTGTGCTTACGGGTTTATTTTTTTTTATGCAGGCAGCTAGTGCTAGCCCTAGAATTTATTAAATTTCCCTCGACCATAATTTCAGCGCAAACATTTTTAATATTTTGTAATAATATTATTTTATTAGGTTTTTGAAATAAATAAATATTGATCATTTTAATTTTAATCCTTTTTATTTATCTCTTTTGTGTGCTCAGCTAGGAGCAGTCAAAGTTAATAAGCTCAACTAGGAGCTTGAACATGCAGACAAAGATTGATTTTCTTCCCTCAATTTCAGCCGTTTATATTGCGACTGTGAGAAGGTTATTATTAGTCTAGAACTTAATTTATTAATATTATTTATATACAAATGTTATTATAAATGTTATTGTCATCGCGAAAAGTGAAATGTGACCCATCTTAAGTTGCATTTAATTTAGGAATGTTTTTCAAGACAAATGTATCACCTGAAACGCACAACAACAACACAAGCAAAGTCTATCCGCTGCATTTAAACTGAAGGTCGTTTAATCGTCGACAGCACAAAAACAGCGGACATATATGCGCTGCTAGTGCATTGCATTTTTATTAATTTGATATCTTCTTTGCTTGTTTGTATCTGATTGTTTGTGTGAACATTCATAATATGTATTAGGGTGGTCCCACTACAATTTATAATGAAATAGAAAATAAAAATAATCGGCCGCTACACAGCGGCTGTATGTAGAAGAATAAATTGCCAAAATGTAAATTTTATTAAAATTTTTTTAGAATACGATTTATGTTGTGTTCTAGTTCTAATAATAGCGCTAAGAATTAAACTATACAGATAAACCTGGCTTTATTTCAGCTGTTGCTATGACGACAAAACATGTTTATCTGTGATGAAAAAGTATCAATTTTTAACACATTTATACAGAATTTTATGTTTTATAATTTTATGATTTTATATGATCACAATTATTTTATAGTGATAATTTTATGTTCAACTGATATTCGTGACTTTCTCAATTGTATTCTTAAGAACCGGTTCATAGCAAAGTCTATCTAATAAACCGAGAGAGAAAATACAAACCCTCATTCCAAAGTACGTTTGGAACTAAATTCTGAGAATTACTGCTTCATTCGATTTGTCAAGTTGGCAATGCGTATTTTTTGGCATTTATTTTGGCATTGTCTTTCTACAAAATAAATGTGTCAATATAAACGCATCGATCAGCACATGTAGTCGGAACAACAACAACACAAAAGCAAAAGCAATGTGAAACCTTTTGTTACGACTGCATGTGTGTGTGCATATTCAATTAGGGTGGTTCCGCTACAGCACATTTTCTCAATCCGTAAACATATTTAATGATATTGTTGTATAAGACGTTTAGCTTTCCTTAACTAGTAGAGATCCGTCCTCTAAAAAGTTCATAAGAGGTGATTTAGCCAGTAACAAAATAAGATTTTGAAAGAAGTTGAGTTATATTAAAAGGTATATAGTGATATAACGACCGACCAAAAGCACCTCAGATTTGTATAAGGCCGGCCCACAAGTGAGTTAACATATTTTGTCCAAGTAACACCGTTATTGATTATAACCGCTTGAACGACGAAGATGACTAGACGGCTTAAATAGCACTGCACACTGTCTGCATGCATATTGATTTGGCAGTACAAAACAGAAAAAAGACACTGATCGAAGGACTGATATATAGTCTAACGGGTCATTTGGTCTAATATGGATACGGCCAAAACCAAATAGCTTATGGGCTTGAACATTATAATGCCTCTAAATTTGATAATCTGAAGAATCTAGTGAATATCTTTTTACGCGTGCAACACTTCTAATAATAAAAAAATTATTAATTCCCCAAAGTGTTTGTCAATAAAATCTAAAGCAATTGAAATCAAAAAGGAAACATACACATACATATATACATATACATACATATATACTTGTGTGAACATCTATCAAAAACCATTCATAAATTTATAAATACTTTTACTCTTAACTGAAATAAAGAATCTACAATAAAGAAAAATGCAACAAGGATACATTTAGTTCGAAAGGAGTATAATCCTTTAAAATTATTTATTTTACTATACATAACAATAATATGGTCTAACTATACTCTCTTTCATTTTTTTAAAAAGTTGCGGTTGTAATTCGTTTATAGTTAACGTCTGAGTTTTTATTTTTTCTCTTTGATCTTTCAGGATAGCTTCCAGCTTTGGAACTCTTTCTTTTATTAAATCATAGTCTTTAACAATTGCCTTTTGAGTTTGTCTATCGACTTCAATTGTCCTGATTTATTCATTTAGTTTATTTAACTCCTCTAATTTTATTTTGTATTCTGAGGGAGCTTCAGACGTGTCTACCAGGAGAGCTGAAGTATCGGCTATAGATTCTTTGGCGTATATTGCTGCAAGGATAAGTCCAAATATAAATATGTAAAATTTCATTTTGTTTCCTCGTTTATTTTTTTTTCAATGTCTTGTTGTATACGCAAACCTCCCCCCAGGAGCATATAAATATGGTCTTTATAGATTATTCCACTATCTAGACACAGTGCAACTTTTATTTTTATTCGACCTTTTTTTAAATTTTATTAAATATGAAATAATCTTTTTACGGTCTTTTAAAATAATTTAACGATTTTATTTTTTTCGATATTTCGCTTTCCTGTGGAAAGCTTCTTCAGGAAATTATTTTTTATATTTAACAAAAACAAAAAATTATAACAATTTGAAAATAAAAAATTTTTGAAAACATTTGACAAAACATATAAAATAATTTTCTTCATACATACAAACATACAAAAATTAAAATTTCAAATATTTAAACATACAAAAACAAACAAACGGAAATTAAATAACAAATTTTTCCTATGAAATAATTATAACAAATTATGTGTCTTTTGTATTAAGTACCTATAATTCTGTGCTAAATTGTACGTGTCTGTTTTGAAATTTATTCTCCTTACATTTGGTACATTAACAATTTCTAACATTTCTAACATATAACGTCTCTTGTAGTTTTTTTCTATATCTAATACTGATGTTTCATCAAACTTTGGATAATGATTATATTTCTTACAATGTGAAGATAAGGATGTCTTCTGTGTTGAAATATTCCTATATTTCTGGTCACATCTATGACCAGCTAATCTTGTTTTAAGTTTATTCTTTGTTGTCCCAATATAAACTTTGTCACAGTTCACCTGGTCATTTCCTCCACATGGTATCCTGTATACTACATCAGATATATCCATTTTCCCTATTTTATCCTTCATACTGCTAAATAATTTACTTAATGTGTTATATGTTTTGTGTGCAATTATATATCTATCTGTGTCATATATTTTAGACTTACTTAATCTTTCTGATATTCCAGGAATATAAGTTAATGATTTATAATTTTTTTGGTTCTGCCGTAGTATTTCCTAAATTATGCCTATAACTACCATATTGTCTAATTAACCTGTTAGTTAATTCTACTGGAAAATCATTGTCATTAAGTATATCTCTTATTGTATCCCTATTCTTCAAATGAAATTCTCTATCACTTATAGTCAATATTCTGTCTATCATATTTTTCGCTGTGTTTATTATCATTTTCCTTGGATGTTTTGAATAAAAATTAATAATTCTTCCAGAAGATGTTGGTTTCTTATACCAATCAAATACTAACTTATTTTTCTTCCTTATTATCAATATATCTAAATATGGAAGTCTAGATTCTAATTCTCTTTCAATCGTAAATTTAATATCCGGATGGAAACTATTCAATTCTGACAAAATATCATCCACTGCATCTTCTGAAGTTATACAAAATAAATCATCCACATATTTTGTGATTATCTTAGGTTTAATATGCATTTTACTAATACATGAATTTAGTAATTCCTCCATCACAATATCAGCTATAATTGGAGATGCTGGAGAGCCCATAGGGAGGCCCTCCTTCTGTTGATATATCCTATTATCAAATTGAAAATACCTATTGTCTTCTATGCAAAACTTAAGAATACGTAAAAATAATTCCTTCTCAATATTCGTATTTTGTTCTATAATCTGCCATTTTTCCTCTATAATACTTAAAGCTAAACCTACAGGAATACTTGGAAAAAGTGAAACTACATCAAATGAAAACAATCTATCATTATCTTGTATATTTATTCTCTTGGTTTTATCCTTAAATTCCAACGAATTTCTAATATTATATACTGATTGTCCTGTTATCACCTTAAGAATATTGGTTATATACTTGCACAGTCCATAGGCCGGGGAATTAATGCAAGAGCAAATAGGCCTTAAAGGAAAATTCTGTTTATGGATCTTAGGTACTCCATACAGCTTTAGAGAATTTGATACATTAGTCTTAAGTCTATTTCTCTCCATTACTGAAATGATTTCTTTTTTAAAAAGTTCATCAACTAAAAAATTGTTTGTTTTTTGCAGTTTAGTAGTCGGATCCTTATTTAATATTGAGTATTTAGCAGAATCGTTAAGAATGTCATTTATTCTTGAATTATAATCATCTCTGCTCATAGCAATAGTAACATTACCCTTATCAGCATTAACAATTAATATGTTCCTATTAGTATTCAAAAATTTTTTAGCGGTTTTTACTTTATCTAATATAAAAATATCCCTTGCTGTAGGTCTAATATTGCTAATGTGCCTATCAATCATCATTGTTAGTTTTGTCCGCGCTACTTCCTGGTCCTCTTTTTCTTTTATAGTCTGAATCAATTCATCTCCTTCTGAAATTACCTTCATCATAGGAAAATTTTTCTTTCCAAGTGGTAATGCAAATTTCTGTCCTAGAGAAAGAATCCACTTAACATCCCCTGGAATATCTATGTCAGTCTTGTTAACAAACCAATCTTCATTAACCTTAATTCCTAATTCCTTTCTTTGAATATCAGAAAGATTCTTAAATTTCCTACTATGTGTTTCCTTAATCTTTTTTTCAGAAATATGAGTTAGTCTATCTATATATTCTAATAATTCTGTTATCTCATCTAATGTCAAATGTCCTTCCATATTATATACTAACATCTCTACGTTCCTATTTAAAATTTTTAGTATGTCATGTTGTTTCCTAATTGCTAAATTTAACATTCTTCTATGTAAATCTTTTGTGTACCTCTCAATAGTGTGTTGATATTTGGGAATTTCTTTACTATTAAAAATGTTTACTAAATTATTTGTTGAGTTCCTAATGAATTTTGGCTGCCATTACACCAAAATTCATTAGGAACTCAACAAATAATTTAGTAAACATTTTTAATAGTAAAGAAATTCCCAAATATCAACACACTATTGAGAGGTACACAAAAGATTTACATAGAAGAATGTTAAATTTAGCAATTAGGATGAGATAGGATGAGATTAGGATGAGATTAGATGAGATAACAGAATTATTAGAATATATAGATAGACTAACTCATATTTCTGAAAAAAAGATTAAGGAAACACATAGTAGGAAATTTTAGAATCTTTCTGATATTCAAAGAAAGGAATTAGGAATTAAGGTTAATGAAGATTGGTTTGTTAACAAGACTGGCATAGATATTCCAGGGGATGTTAAGTGGATTCTTTCTCTAGGACAGAAATTTGCATTACCACTTGGAAAGAAAAATTTTCCTATGATGAAGGTAATTTCAGAAGGAGATGAATTGATTCAGACTATAAAAGAAAAAGAGGACCAGGAAGTAGCGCGGACAAAACTAACAATGATGATTGATAGGCACATTAGCAATATTAGACCTACAGCAAGGGATATTTTTATATTAGATAAAGTAAAAACCGCTAAAAAATTTTTGAATACTAATAGGAACATATTAATTGTTAATGCTGATAAGGGTAATGTTACTATTGCTATGAGCAGAGATGATTATAATTCAAGAATAAATGACATTCTTAACGATTCTGCTAAATACTCAATATTAAATAAGGATCCGACTACTAAACTGCAAAAAACAAACAATTTTTTAGTTGATGAACTTTTTAAAAAAGAAATCATTTCAGTAATGGAGAGAAATAGACTTAAGACTAATGTATCAAATTCTCTAAAGCTGTATGGAGTACCTAAGATCCATAAACAGAATTTTCCTTTAAGGCCTATTTGCTCTTGCATTAATTCCCCGGCCTATGGACTGTGCAAGTATATAACCAATATTCTTAAGGTGATAACAGGACAATCAGTATATAATATTAGAAATTCGTTGGAATTTAAGGATAAAACCAAGAGAATAAATATACAAGATAATGATAGATTGTTTTCATTTGATGTAGTTTCACTTTTTCCAAGTATTCCTGTAGGTTTAGCTTTAAGTATTATAGAGGAAAAATGGCAGATTATAGAACAAAATACGAATATTGAGAAGGAATTATTTTTACGTATTCTTAAGTTTTGCATAGAAGACAATAGGTATTTTCAATTTGATAATAGGATATATCAACAGAAGGAGGGCCTCCCTATGGGCTCTCCAGCATCTCCAATTATAGCTGATATTGTGATGGAGGAATTACTAAATTCATGTATTAGTAAAATGCATATTTAACCTAAGATAATCACAAAATATGTGGATGATTTATTTTGTATAACTTCAGAAGATGCAGTGGATGATATTTTGTCAGAATTGAATAGTTTCCATCCGGATATTAAATTTACGATTGAAAGAGAATTAGAATCTAGACTTCCATATTTAGATATATTGATAATAAGGAAGAAAAATAAGTTAGTATTTGATTGGTATAAGAAACCAACATCTTCTGGAAGAATTATTAATTTTTATTCAAAACATCCAAGGAAAATGATAATAAACACAGCGAAAAATATGATAGACAGAATATTGACTATAAGTGATAGAGAATTTCATTTGAAGAATAGGGATACAATAAGAGATATACTTAATGACAATGATTTTCCAGTAGAATTAACTAACAGGTTAATTAGACAATATGGTAGTTATAGGCATAATTTAGGAAATACTACGGCAGAACCAAAAAAATTATAAATCATTAACTTATATTCCTGGAATATCAGAAAGATTAAGTAAGTCTAAAATATATGACACAGATAGATATATAATTGCACACAAAACATATAACACATTAAGTAAATTATTTAGCAGTATGAAGGATAAAATAGGGAAAATGGATATATCTGATGTAGTATACAGGATACCATGTGGAGGAAATGACCAGGTGAACTGTGACAAAGTTTATATTGGGACAACAAAGAATAAACTTAAAACAAGATTAGCTGGTCATAGATGTGACCAGAAATATAGGAATATTTCAACACAGAAGACATCCTTATCTTCACATTGTAAGAAATATAATCATTATCCAAAGTTTGATGAAACATCAGTATTAGATATAGAAAAAAACTACAAGAGACGTTATATGTTAGAAATGTTAGAAATTGTTAATGTACCAAATGTAAGGAGAATAAATTTCAAAACAGACACGTACAATTTAGCACAGAATTATAGGTACTTAATACAAAAGACACATAATTTGTTATAATTATTTCATAGGAAAAATTTGTTATTTAATTTCCGTTTGTTTGTTTTTGTATGTTTAAATATTTGAAATTTTAATTTTTGTATGTTTGTATGTATGAAGAAAATTATTTTATATGTTTTGTCAAATGTTTTCAAAAATTTTTTATTTTCAAATTGTTATAATTTTTTGTTTTTGTTAAATATAAAAAATAATTTCCTGAAGAAGCTTTCCACAGGAAAGCGAAATATCGAAAAAAATAATATCGTTAAATTATTTAAAAAGACCGTAAAAAGATTATTTCATATTTAATAAAATTAAATATTAAGAACATTAAAATTATACACAAGTTGCAACAATATAATAAAATATAAAATGCTAATTTGTGAAAAATTCCCATATTTGTTAACGATACTATACAAGTTTTAAGACTAAATGGCCTTAGCTGATAACACTATATTGAACGTGCTAACATCATAAAAATAAAGAACTATTGTAACTAGAAACAAGGGTTATATTTTGGATCTTATCTTATTATATTTCATTTTTATTTACTTGCGATAAATAAATTATATTTAATTGTTTGTATAACAGTAAAAAGATATGCCGATATATTTGCTCACTTAATTCTTGAGTCTGGTAGCAGCAATAAAATGAGAACACTTATTTGCATTAGTATGTGTTTTTTCTAAAATTGTAGGAAAATATTAAAGATGTTACTGGCAACTAAATGAAAAAAATTGATAGTTAACAGGAAAGATAATTATGAATACAGTTGTTATTACTTGACTTATTCTATTTTTTTTAAATTAAAGTATAATGAAATTACTTACGCGTACTTCATGGGAATTAACTTTAAAAAATTACTGCAACAAATATCACATTTTTTAAAATAATATTAGCTGACTAATAAATAAATAATTGTAAAGGAAAGGATATGAAAAACCTTTCACACTCTCAGTTTTTTATCGACTTTATTTCTGCTTAAGTGCTGATAAAGACTGTCAGGTTAGATATTTATTAATTTAATATGGTTTAAAGATCTATTTCGAACTTCAAATCCTCAGCTTACACAGTAAAACATATTTAGCTCATTGATTTGGGACTCAATTCTGAGAACTGCACCTGAAAGCAGCCCCCAAAAATATGAACTTCTGCATCATTCGTTTTGTCAAGTTGGCTGCATTAATAATTTAATGGCTGCGGAATAAACAAAACTTTAGTTCAGAGAGAATTACATTTTACAACCAGAAGAAAATTGAAAATTTCAATATGGAAAATAACAACTGTCCAAAATGGTATGACTTTTGTAACAT
Organism: Trichopoda pennipes; assembly: GCA_030448955.1. NCBI lineage: Eukaryota > Metazoa > Arthropoda > Insecta > Diptera > Tachinidae > Trichopoda > Trichopoda pennipes. The sequence continues at coordinate 2,754,748 of JASKUP010000010.1, read as the reverse complement.
TTCTAGTGATATCCTTCGAGAATTAAGTGGTGCAAGTTTTGTGCCGAACACAGTGTGCAAAAGTTGTTATAACACCCTTAATATGTGGACACATGGAAAAGGTGTACAGTTTTCATTTGCGAAGCCAGCAAATTGGGCGCAAAACATAACTGAACATGATGAATACAGGTGCAGCGTATACATAAATTCTGGCTATGGATAAAACAAAAGTATATATTCCCGCTTTTACTTGGACTGTTCCAGTATAACGCGTTGCTGTCATCCCCCCAGAGTCTGGGGTTTATGTGGATCTTACTTAAACAAAACCATGTTAACTCACTTGTGGGTCGGACTTACACTATGCTGGGGTATCTTTGGTCATCACATCAGTATACATCTTTTAATATAAGGCAACTTCTTGCGGAATCATATGCTGTTCCTGCTTTAAACTACGGTTGTGAACATTTTGCAGGACGGGACTCTACCAGTAAAAGAAAGCTAAACTCCTTACTCAATAATATAGATATGTTTACGGATTGAGAAGATGTGATCATGTTTCCCAATTCTCTTCGAAGCTATATGGAGTTTCATTCAGCAACCTCTTTAATATCCGTGTGCTTTTTTTACTTCATAAAATCATCTTTTCAGAAATGCTAGAATATCTTACTGATAAAACTTAGATTTGTCAAATCAGTTAGGGGAAAAATTATTATAATTCCTTTACACCGTTCTCTTGTATGTGAATGGCAGTTTTTCATACATGCAGCAACGCATCTCTGAAATGTCATTCCTCAAGCACAACAACTTAATAGTAATGGAAAAACCCTTAAACAGTTTTTATTTCATTTTTAATTCTCAATAATAAATTATAAAACTTGTACCATTAGAAGTATAATTAATTTGTAGCTACTTTTTATTGAATATGTATAGTTTGTATATTTGCAGTGTTAACTTATTTTGACAATAGCACTTTTCCTTTCTATAAGATTATTTCTTATTGGGTAGGTTTTAAAAATTAATAAATAAATTAAAAAAAAAAGAAGTTTAACTGAGGAAATTGTGTAAACACTATTTCATAAGTTTCACAACCATCGTTTGGAGTTTTGAAAAACTCCATGATACAATTCCTTATTTTATTCTGTATCCAAAGTTACTTTTACTCTATGATAAAATGTTTTTATTTAGGGTACGACTAATATTAAGTCAAGTAAACTAAAAAATCTGATCTAGTCTACTTATAAAACAATATCTGATTACTCTTGTCATTGTTTTCCCTTTTTGCTGGCTGTTTATTCGATATGAACGGGAGCACTTTCGATGTGAAGGTGTCCTTCTCCAGCCATGTTCTAGTCTGTACTGGTGAGTCAGTGTTCGAGCTTAGGTAGTTCTCTTGTTAAGGTCATATCTACTCATGTAGTTAGAATCCACTTTATACAGGGCTAATTATCAATATTTCTCTCTGCTATTATTCGCTAGGTACGTGTGTCCGTCTAAGGGTGTTTTCTGTTTGTGCGAGTGTGTGGTGGGAAAATTGTGTCTGAGGTCGTATTACCTGCTCGTCTATAATGTCACTATTAAAAGTTTTTGTTTTGTAGATTTCCATGTTATCAAGAATGTCAAGCCTTCGTCCTTCTTTGCTAAGATGTAGTAACGTCATACATTCATCTACTTTTCCTTAGTGTGTGTCCGTGAGTGTCAAGTGTTCTGCACACCTTGTTTTCAGGTGTTCATCCAGTTTGTCCTATATAAGTATGTTTGCAGGTACAAATAAGTGTTTATACTCCGCTGGAACTAAATTTGCTAGTTGTTTCTGTCGATGTCCTGGGACTATGTTGCAGAGTGTTGCCGGTTTGAATGACGTGAGTAAACCTTCTTTGTGAAAAGGTTAGTTAGTCTACTCATATATATTTCTTGTACTGTGTAGGTAAAAGTGTGCCATCGTGTTGTATCGGTTGTCTCTTTGTCTCCTTTATTCCTTTTTTAGTGTTGTATTGTCTAAGAAGTTTGTCGATAGCCGTTATTTAGAGCTATGGTGTAAATTGTGTGGAGTTCTGTGTTGTACTTATTTGGAGAGAGTGGGGTTATCTTAATTCTGTGTATCATATGCTGCTAGTTAGTGTTGGTTCGAGCTGATATGGATGGTAGTGTCCGTCGTAGTTGGTTTCTGTAGACGCCAAATGTTAAACAATCATTTCCTCGTCTTATTGTGATGTCAAGATAATGCAAATTTCTGTCTTGTTTTTTTTTCCATTGTGTATGCAATGCTATTATGGAGTGTGTAAGTCTGTCAGAATTTGTTCGGCGTTGTCTTGTTCGAGGATGCATATGATGCCATCTTCATATCTATAGTAATGAGTTACTCTGTGTTTTTTTATATGAGTCTTTATATGTCGTAATTCAAAATGTTGCTTAAAAATTTCCATGAAGATAGCTCAAGTCGGATTTCCCATGCTGAGTCCGTTAGGTAATTTTTTGAAGTGGTTATTAACTCTAAAGTAGTTTTGTTTTATTACCGTCGTAGCAATATTTAAAATGTCGGTGATGTATTGGTTGTTTTTTTTTTTTTAAGAGAAGTAGCACTTCAGGCAGCAATGCCTATTTAGTCAAGTACCGTTCTACATTTTTTAGGAAGGGGATAGAGAAGAGATGAAACAGGTGGTGAAAGTAGAAGGATAGTCGGAAATTAACTGCCGTATAAAAGACAGCACAGCGACCAGTGACAATGCCTTCATCGCTGAGCAGCTCCACCGACAGTCAATTTTTATTTTTGTAGTGAAAAAAAAAAACAAGGTCTTCGTTGGGAATTGAACCCACAACCCCCATACTCACAAGCTAGTACACTACCTACTAGCCTACAGGGACTATGGTATGATGTAATCAGATACAGTTTTATAAGTAAAATGTACTGACAAATTTTATATCTTTAATAAAACTTCATCGGATCTTTTAGTGTAGTTAACTAAATATTAGTCGTACAGTCTAAAGAACTAAATCATTAAGAATCATTTGCAATTTGAGAATTGTTTTGAAAGCACATACAAACAAATCTTTCTTTCTCTTGCTTGAACCAAAAACAAATTTATGTGACGATTAATGGTTAAAGAAAGGAGAAAGGCCTTGGATTGGGTGGAAACGTTTTCTTAACAACTCATTAATAATTGATTAATTAAATATTTAGGATGTGAAGAGTGCTAATGAAGGATATAACTATCTTAAAAATAAAATTATTTCAGCCAAATTCTCAGTTTTTCTGATTTATTTAAAAGTTGACACAAATTTAAAATAATGATTAATTCAAATTTAATTTTGTCATTTATTCCCACTGAGCAGATTTTACAGATTTGACTTTATGTTGCAATATATCTCAATTTATCAAATGGTTACTTATAGCATAAATTCAATTTAGTTCGGGCCTTAACTGTGTATGTGCATTCATGAAGACGATATTAACATGTTCTGCATACACAACTTTGTACCCAAAATATCCATTGGGTATTTCGAAACGTTTCAGTAATTAATTATAAAGAAATTTGCACAGTTTTATTTGAATTTTTTATGAAACAATTTATACGATAGACCAACTGCACTAAATTGAAAAATGACCCAACTGAATATCTCTCCAAAAAGAAATAAGAAGTTTACTAAAACGTTGCAAAACGTTTTCTGATGGAAAAGAATACAAATACATCAACATCAACCCAGGACCACCAACACTTAAAGCACAACCGAAAATACACAAAAAAACATACCAACTTGATCCATTATAAACTATAGAACTCCACCAGCAAACCATCTGACTAAACACCTCACCGTCTTACTTAAAGAAACGATAACTTTACAAAAAATACATACGATACGTAATACACGTAATATACCTTGTCGAAAATTTAGTAACGCCAAGAAAAAAAGCGCAACAGGTTTCCTTTGTTATTAAGGATCTATATAACTCAATACCAACATAAGAAACCATAGTTATCCTACTCGACACACTGGGCAATTTGTAAGATAGATGCCTCTGTAGGCTAGTAGGTAGTGTACTAGCTTTTCAGTGTGGGGGTTGTGGGTTCGATTCCCAACGAAAACCTTGGATTTTTTCACTATAAAAATAAATATTGATTGTCGGTGGGGCTGCTCAGCGATGAAGGCATAGTCACTGGTCGCTGTGCTGTCTTATTATACGACAGTTAATTTCCGACTATCCTTCTACTTTCACCACCTGTTTCATCTATTCTCTATCCCTTTCCTAAAAAGAATGTAGCACGGTACTTGACTAAATAGGCATTGCTGCCTGAAGTGCTACTTCTCTTTATAAAAAAAAAGTTACATTAAGGTGAATACAATGCCACTGCATAAAATCCTCACTGAAACTACAAATTTTCAATTATATATTTGTGGAAGAGCACTAATAAACGAGTATTTTCTAAAAACTTAAATTTTAGACAATAAATTTTGTGACGATGCTTTCTTATGGTTGGGGTATAACTCGCCGGTGTCCAGGATTCGTCACAATACAATTTGTTTAAACTTTCGTGACCCCCGAGAGGAGAACGGAAAACAAAATTCACATTATTTACAACGAATTTACATTCGGATTAAACTTATCACTTAACAATTAGAAATGCCACCGGAGGAAAACGCGATAAACTTTTACGTCACTATGGTTCGTAGGCTATCACCTACAGTAATTCCTCTCGTTGGGGAAAATTCAGTTACGTATTTGAGTATTGGCTAAGCGCCAGCCACCAGCGGGATACCATCAATAATTCTGGACTTAACCAATATTCAGTCGCTCAGTGTATCAATTGGTTGACAGCGGGATACCACCGAAAACAATTAACTCACTGCTTAGCATCCCAATTCCCTTACTACTGGTAAGTTCCGCTGACCATTTTGTTCAACAAGTACTACTACTAACAAATAGTTAGGGAGGTATTGAGGAGGGGTAAGACAATTACATTCGGTGATGTTCCACTGTTTATAATTTATTGCGGGTTAATCAGAGCTGTCAGCGGGACACCACCAACAGGCTAAGTATGTTTAGCCTCGAACTGTAACTCAGGGCAAAAAATTATAAACAGCGGGACACCACTGATTATAATTGTCTTACCAACTTGAGCTCTGCTCAAAGAATAAAAGCTGGGGCACATAGAATCCGTCATCCGTCATACGTTGTATTTTTCAACTGACAAGTAAGTTGAAATACACGTTTTCTTATCAGCATTGTCACAATCAATACGTCTCCGTCAACGCAAAGTACGAAAGTTGGCCAACTTTTATCTTTTGACGTACGTTGAGTACTTTGACATTTTTCATTCGCTTCTTCTGTTTGTTTTTATTTTTTGTTTCGCTCTATCGTAGTAAAATATTTTTAAAATAAATTATAAATAATAATAATAAATAATAGAATAAATAGTACAAATTACCATTAATAGAAAGTCTAAGATGTCATCTAACTCCATTTCAAATTGTGCATTTTAATAAAACTTTGCTGCAAAAATATATAAAATAAGAAAAACAAAAAACAGCTGATTTCTTATCCGTCAACAAAGTACTCATTGTGCCAACCTAATCCGTCCTTGCTTTGACTTCAGTTGAATACGTCAAAGTATAACGCAAGACGGATTCTATATGCCCCGGCCTTAAGCCCCCCTTCAATACAAACGACTGCTCCTTTTAAATTGATTTTCTGCTGTGGATTACAGTTATACTATTTGGTACTTGTTATCCCTGCTAGTTGTATTTTTATTTTGGTAATGGATTATAGTTTTGTTACAAATTCGAGATATAGATGGCGCTGCTTAAAACTACGAACTATTAAATTCAAATCAATATTACACTTCGTTCTCTTTTTATGTGGTTTTTTATATGCGGTTTTAGAGTTATACGGAGCAAGAAAAAAAATTGTTACTCCACTGGACAAATAATTATTTCGGGAAGGCCTTCAACTTTCCGGTAAATTGTAAAATTTTTTTATTCAAAATGATAATGATGTAGAACACGCCTTAAAATTCCAACGTATGATCTAAAATTTTGTATGTCTGGCTACAGAGAACTCTACCAAGAACTAGTCAAGCCATCACAGCGTTTGATTACTGACTACCTTGTCAAAGAAAAAAAATCACTGAAGTTCCTGAAGAAGTTACCATGTAGATCTGATGACGTAATTTTATCTTCAAGTTATGAAAGTGATCTTGCACCAATCCACAAACGAGTTCGCACATTATCGGGCAGCAAATAATGATGAAAACATTCTTAATATGATTTTAAATGAAGTTTTGTTTATGTTTTTTTTACATATTAAGAGGCATTCCCTCGTCTCTAATAACTTAAAATATTTTTTACATTTCTATGTTAAAAATTTATTTTAACAGTTGTTAAATGTATTATTTAACATGTACCTGTTAACTTGGATTTTTTAATATTTCAGCTTTATAAATTGACTCATAGGTATCACTTTGATTGGGTCTAGCAAAGACACGGACCTATTGAACTTATCAACAGTATAATAGTGTTGTAAAACACATTGGTGGTTAAATTTAGCGAATGCAACAAAAGTTTAGGGGAGTTGCCAGCTACATAAAATTATACTACGAATGACAGTTAGTAGTTAACATAAATGAAACTCGTGGCCTGCGGCCATTACAAATTAGATATGGAAGGTTATTGCAGACACAATTTAAATAGCTCTGGCTCATTAATACGCATTTCGGATAAATATCACAGAGTTGAAGCCATTGGCATGGGTTCTTTGAAAGCTGCAACCCGCAAAAAAAATCTCAAAGCTGCACACACTTTTAAACGTCATGGTATTACTATTCACCGATAGCCTTTTTTGAAGTAATTTTCAAGTCATTTGTTGCTGATAAACCATGGAGCGCTAGTAATTGTTCTTAGCTTTCTTGACTGGTTTTTTTTAAGGATTCTAATATTTGAGTTGCTAGCGGCCCTCCAAAGTTGTGTGCCGTAAGTATGCCAGATTGGTTTTATTATAGTTTTGTACAATATTATTTTGTTCTCTAATGTCAAGGTAGATTTGGTTCCAAAAAGCCAATACATTTTCTTTGACTTAAAATATGTGGGGGATGCTGATGGCTTCGAGACGGCTGTCCTCACCATACAAAGGAACCACAAGCCCTAGACCGTTGGTCGCAATAAAAAAGAACACGCATTAAATTTTGTTTTCTATTTGATAAAAGGTGAAGTTACAAATTAACTTCCCTTGGTTAATACCAATTTTCACAAAAATTTCCAAATTTACAATTTAATTTGCACTTTAAACTTTTAAATGGTGCGAATAGCTACAAACTTGCTTCGTTCAACAAACGAACTTGAATAAAAGCAAAAAGATCCTGTTGATTGCAGCGCCCCTTAGACGTCAGCAGCTTTCATCCAAATATATGAGTCTGGATTGGAGATTTTACTCTTTAGACTTCAACAGACTTATTGTTAAGTTGTTGTGGTTTTCTTTTAATGTGTTCTATCCAGGCAAAGGCCGAAGTACATTACATAATTTGATTGTGGAAAAGTTGATCGATTTAAAGATACCGGTGGGCAGTTATTTTCTCGAAGTGTAAAAGTTACTTAAACAAGTTTATCTGTGTTGATCTTAATATTCCACTTATTTAACCATTCCTCTATTAGGTTCAAACAGTTTTGCAAAATGTTAGACGCTTCTAAATGACAATCTTGCGAAACCATAATAACAGTGTCGTCGGCATATGTTGCTATGGTTGTGTCATCTATAGTTGGCATATCGTACGCAAAAAGCGTATATAATACTGGCCCTAATACTGGCCCTAACACGCTTCCCTGTGGAATGCCAGATTGTATCCAGCCCAACGAAGAATTTTCTTTCATGTAAATAAGATCTAAGTATTACGTAAAAAGGAGCTGGTAGCTGATTTTTTACTTTAAATAGTAAGCCAGAAAGCCATACTCTGTCAAAAGCTTGTTGTATATAAATGAACAGCGCACTACAGTATTGTTTTCATTCCATAGCTTTAGATATAACGTCCACAATTCGGTAACACTGTTCTGGTGTTCCGTGCTTATGTCTGAATCAAACTGATGCTCCGGAATTATGTTATGCGCCTCTAAAATCGGTGACATAGTTTCTAGCAGTCGTGTTTCGAATGTCTTAGAAAGTATTAATAGTAAGCTTATTGGTCTATATCAGTGATGGGCGAAGTTTTTGGGTGGCGGGACAATAAATTAAAAAAATCTTGCGGCGGGCCATTAAATTAAAAAAAATCTTGCGGCGGGCTATTAAATTTAAAAAAAACATAGAGGGTCATTCATTAAAAAATTATGGGGTTGCTGTTCAATTAAAAGTTCGGTTTCAGCTATATATTTATTAGCTATATTACGTAATATTTTAAAACAACATAAAAATTTTATAAGTTACGGTTTATTATGATTTTAAGACTTTCCAGATGTATGGGAAGCATGGATCTGTTTCTGACTTGACATAATTTCCTCAAAATCTGGTCTATTTAATAAATTATATAGACTCTTGTCTGACAATCGGTTTCTTATTGAATTTTTTCTGCATTTCATTACTGAAAAGGCCTTTTCACATAAATATGAGGAAGCAAACATTGCCATAATTTTCTGCGCATGATTAATTAGCTTTGGAAATTCATCTTTTGGTAAGGATTTATAGAAATTAAACTTATCTGTATTTAAAAATAGCTGTTTTAAATTATTATTACATTGCAATTCTATAATTTCCAATTGTAGATCAGATGGAACATTCTCAGGATTCATATTAAAAGGCATTGAAAAAATATCTAAACGTGGTTGGATTTTTTTAAAGTCAGCAAATCTGGCCTCAAATTCTAAATACAGTTTAAATAAAGATTGTGAAAAGACTCTTAACTTCTCTTCACTCACAGGTCTGCCTCGAAGAATTAAGTCTTGGAAAATGAGTCAAATCATTTTTTTCCCAAACATTTAGAAAATATAAACAATTGAGTTTTAAAAGACCTCAAACTGACTGCCCCAAGTTTCATCTATAAATTGATTTCTTCCCTGTAACTTCTTGTTCAGTTTATTATAGTGCTCGAGTAAATCCGTGAAAAAAGCAAACTCGATGCACCAATTCTTATCCTCCAATATTTCCCACTCATCCCAAATTTCGGTTTTGCTTTTTAGAAAAACTTTAATTTCTTCGAGAAGACTCCAAACTCTCGAGAAGGCATTCCCACAACTCAGCCACCTGATCTTTGTGTACTAAAGTACATCTGAAAATTCTGCAACAAACCACGGGCTCGAATGGTATTAATTAATTTTAAAATAATATTAAGTACGTGGTTAATATCCAAGGGAGCCTTGCAAAGAACATCTTGGTGGATTATGCAATGTAAAAAAATTGTTTCGCTTTCAGGATTCTGACTTTTATAAACTCCTGCAAACCCCGTATTTTTTCCCACCATGTTAGGTGCTCCATCAGTTGTTAAATTAATTAATTTGGAAATTGGTGCATTAAGAGATTCCATCCCCTCTCTAAATTCATCATGAATTATTTTTCCTGTCGTCTTTCCTTTCAAAGATCTCAAACAAGCAAGTTCTTCGGTTATTACAAAGTTTTCATCGACTCCTCTGATAAAAATTAGAAGTTGGGCTGTATCACTCCTGTCGACACTCTCGTCCATAGTGAGTGAAAAATACTTAAACTTTTTAAGACGTCCATCGAGTTGATTGGTTAAATTAGAAGAAATCGCTTCAATTCTTTTTGTGACCGTTCTACGTGACAACCCTATAGATTCGAAATCTTTTACCTTTTCTTCTTCAGAAAACGGTTTGTTACTTTTTGCTATTTTATAGGCAACAATGTGACCAGCTAACGTGGAGGATCGCTGGACACTTCTTTGATTTTTAAAAAACATTTGCTGACTAGATATTTTTATTTTCAATTCCTCTGAATGAACTTTCTTGTCTTCATCTGTCATTTTATAGTACTTCGACCCAAGATGTTTTGAATTAAAGTGCCTAGCGAGATTATAATCTTTTAGTACAGCTACCGGTTCTTGGCAGATGAGACAAATAGGTTTTTAGTTATATTCCATAAAGAAGTACTTTCATGTCCGAATCAATTTTTCTCTTTCTATTTTCGATTGACATTTATAGGGGTTAAAAACCTAAGACTATTTTACTATTGCACTTATATTTACAATACACTTTATTATTTTAATTACACAAATAAAACTGTACGTTGGCAACTTTATAATTTTACTTCACAATTTATTCTTTGCGTTACAAGATTTACACTTTTACTAATTGCTGATTAATCCATCGCTGGCCCTTTTATATTTGTTTGAAGATTCAAGCATCTCCTAGATCTCACATATAATAGTTGTTGTTATGTTATACGTTCAGTTTTCTGTATTAGTTGTTATCCCCCCGGGGGCACATGATGGTCTTTTTGGAACCTACTATTCCATTTAGATTTGTGACTTTCGGGGTAAAGGGGAGCCCAGGCCCCTCAAAGACTAGTAGGAGTCATCTGGACAATCCACATATTTCCACGGGAAATCAGTTGCCCCAGAGTACAATATTTGCTCTCTTTAGACAAAAAATGTGCTCTGACTGGTTATTGAGGTTGGCCCCTATATGGGAGTATCGTTGTGGTTGTGGTTTCGGACCCTCGTGAGAGTTTGTGGGTCGGACCATTCAAATTAACACAATGAATGGTTCAAGTCCAGTGAGTATGAATGCTGGCGTGTTCTTGATAAATAAGAGCTTCATGCGTTCTGGACCAGGAGTTGGAAAGTCTCCAACTCCTCAGCAAGGAGTGAGGGCACGGCCTACTCCGGACTTTCTAAATTGCTACTAGAAGTGACTGGAGGATATACGTATCTGAAGGCCTTCTAGGGCGTAGTTGGTGTCCAATCAACTAAGTGGTTTAACTACCATCTGATTATGACTATATAGTCGGTGCAGATGTAAAACAAATCACACATTGTATTAGTTGTTAGTGTTTTATGATGTTTATGTTTCTTCTTGGAATATTGCATCAGAAAGTTGTTGTTGTCTTGTGTGTACAATATTTCCCGGAAAACTTGTACACAATATAAAATGAAAAAATCGCATTTTTTTGCTAAAATTGTCAATTTATATCTTTTTTAAAACATAATGTAAATTTATTTTTTGGGCATAATTTTTTAATAGGTGATTAATTTTTTTTTTTTTGAAAAACGCTGTGCGGGCCGGATTGAAACCTCTCGCTGGCCGGATGTGGCCCGCTGGCCGTAGTTCGCCCATCACGTGTCTATTTGAAATTATTAAGTGTTTCGGTTTATTTTATTTAGGGATCATAATGATTTCCGCATGCTTAACCGTAATATGGAGTTAAACAAAGTGGTTGAAAAAAATCACACCTTTTTTTGAAAGACATTTAATGATCTTTGCAGAAATTTTGTCGTAACTAGGACATTTTTTGTTGTTTGGAATACGTTTTCTAAATGATCCTTAAAAGCATTTGCTTTAGATAAATCGGACTTACACCAAGCCCTTACTCGCATTTTTGAAAGGAATGTCTCTTTTTATCGCTAAGGTCCAAATGTTAATTGTAATTTTTTTAGCCATTACAGAAGTATTGCCAATTCCGAACGTATACTGTCAATATTGATATAAATGAATCACAAAAGATTACTGGCTGTCGCAGCCATTTCCCCTCGATAGCATGACCGATAAGGGCTTCGCTTATTAACCCTCAAAAGATAATGTTATTTTTTAGTACGGTAAAGATAACGTTACGTCTGAAAGACGTATGGTTTCTAACATCCTTTTAAGGACTTAAAAAAAATAAAAATAGACGTAACTTATCTATGCAGGGTTAAAGATTTCCTGCAGATCCGGCCTTTACTGGACACAAGAATTTTCTTTCCCATACACGGTTTTTAGGCTTAGAGCACGACTTTAGCCCCCGCCCCCCTTACGGTATAAGCAGCACAGTCTTTGGTGGCTAAAGGTTTTCTCAGCAGCACGGTTTCTAGCAAATAAATTATTTTTATAATATACAAATTGTTTGTATTATACTCTACGCGTGATAAGATAAGAACCTTTAATCCCGGTTCTTATCTTATCACGCGTTTTAGGCTCTTAGCCCTGGTTTTAGGCCCAATTTACACCATTTGCAAACGTTTGCCGGCATCAAAATAATCATGTTGACTTTGACAGCTGGCTGCCACCTAAAAAAGTGTTGCCAACTTAAATTTCGAATTATATTCAGAAGCAAAAACAGGTCTATTGACAAAATAGTGTCATTAAATGGGCCAGCTGAACGTAGTCCAGATAGACTTAGAATTTAGCCTAGAAATATTTCTTAAAAACCTAATAATGTGATAAAGAAACGAATTACAAGATCTTTTGAAGCAGCATTATCCATTCAAAACAGTGGTAAATGGATAGAGGCTATGGAAAAGAAAATTTCATTTTTAGAACAGAAAGGAACATGATCGTAGAAGGCAAGAAGATCAAAAATAGGACGGTAGATATATTACAAACCAACTGCACGATAATTTTTGGATTTTTCTGTCTGGTTCCTATTAAATACTCTTCATTTTGATATTTTTCAATTGAAAGGCTAACGCAGTTAACAATAATTGAGGTTACGATTTTTTATAAAGTATTTAATCAGTTTGCTAAACCAAAGGTTACTGACGTCAACATTTGCCATTTGTGGTCACGAAAAATGAGTTACGGTGATGGCGTTTCCGGGGCCAACAATGCTGCCATCTCACAAATACGAATGTAATAGTTTTTCAAAATCTGTTTGTGGATTTTTTGAGGCCCATTGGAAATGAGCCTCAATCACTACAAATGGACTGTTAACATTTAGTTTTTCAAACAGTCAATTCACAAACGGGCGACGCACAGTGAGACAATGCCGCCATTAAATACAAGGAGTCATTGTAGAGCTCTGAAATTTTGCACAGGTTATTTTTGAGACAAATCCAATTAAAAAAAAAATAAGAAAATTCGCCCACTATTACGCCCATCTCCTATTGAAATGCAATAAAAAAGAACAATTTTTTTTTTCATTCTATCAATAATTTTTTAACATCATCATGGTATTCTAATTTTTTCAATTTCATTCTCATTCTAAATTTTTTTTTAAATTAATACAAGGATCTGATGATATTTGCAAATAGTGCATTACATTTTCATTCGTAGAAATACGTGAATTTTTACGAGAAGGAATAGCCTACTGTTTCTATACTCCTTATTCTTTGCTTCTTGCGCTTCTTCGGATAACATTCCTGTAGCAAAAAAAAAATTAATATTAAATATAATAGTTATAGTTTTTTGACCTTTTTAATATTTTTTAGTAGTTAATTATAAAGCACTAGGTCACTATTTAATAAAAAATGTTTAAATACTTTTATTTTTTATTATTTTTTCGATATTTCGCCACACCGTTGGTTGGCATTATCAGGAAAAACAAAAATAATGAACAAACAAATTACTTTTGTTTGGGTACGGTTTTCCGTATACCCTCGTCAAATTTGGTTTGTGAACAAACCGGTTTCGGCTGTTTGCCATCTTCAGTGTTCTTTTCGTACGAAAATTTGACGAGGGTCGACGGAAAACCGTACCCAAACAAAAGTAATTTTAACCCCGTCGGAAAATCCAAGCACATAACAAGCAAATTGATGATGATACCAACCAACGGTTTGGCGAAATATCGAAAAAATAATAAAAAATAAAAGTTTTTAAACATTTTTTATTAAATAGTGACCTAGTGCTTTATAATTAACTACCAAAAAAGTTAGTATTAAATAAAATTTAAAAAAATACTTTCAAAAAAAAATTGCAAACAAACCTATTGGCAGTATATACCCTCAGATACCATTTTGCTGCCGTGAATGAGAACTTTATGGACACTGATAGGCATGTAATACCAGCCATAAAGCTCTACATACAATTTTGCAAAGTCCATGAAATACGTATGGAATTTACCAACATCTATATTTCTACTAGTTTTTATAGCATTTAATATAATTTTAAATCGGTGAATTAAGTTTAATTCTACACTAGTTATGTCAGCGGTTATTTCTGGATTTTCAAAAAAATCTTCAAGAGACATTACCATCACTGGTTGTTCCCATGCCTTGTTTCACCACATCGACTTTTAAACCCAAAACTAATTTGAAATTTTTTTTATTTCTGTTTTAACAGCTTCTTTATGTTCTTTTGTGTCTCTATTTGTCCTCCACGCTTTAAAATTTTTATTATAACTGATATGTAATATACATTCCCTGAAATTTATTAAATGCTGCAGCTGAATTTGTTCACAAGATAACTGCTTCCAAATAATTCATTTGAGCAAGTTTTGCTCCACATATGAAACAAACAGCCATCGAGCAATTCTTACCGACTGTTGTTGCCACTTTTCCGTCCATCATCGTCATAGTTAAACTATGAAATATCACAAACTTTTTGTTGAATATTTCGAATTCTGTCGTTTTTAAATTTTGAATTTCTTTATTTACACTAATCACTTCATTGTTAATAACATCTGCTGTTACTTTCACAAATTCGAATTTCATAGGCCTACAAAGTCTTGTTGAAGATGGTTCTAAATTTGTCCAACACAAATAAGAATCATTGTAAAGATCAGTTAACTTTAACGGAAAACAAGGGATTTTAAAAACATATTTTTAACAGAAACATTTTCATCGGTGAAACGTTAATGATATTCACTGTGTCCTGATGATCCATCACACCCCCATTTACTTATTAAATTCAACTCATTTGGAATCTCATCAATCTCACTTTTTGTTTTTCTTTGAAAAATTCTTGAAACAGTGCGATCAAGTAATTATTGTAATCCAACACCACTAAAACGTTCATCAACCTTAATATTTGCAGGATAGCATTTTTTTTAACTTCTAATATTTTGCTATAGTGTGCGAATATATCACAACCAATTTCTTTTGCAGAGCTTCTTAAAACATCATATTGCTGTCTTGATAATGAAGCATCAATTAATAGACTGAGTGCTTTCTCTGGTGTAAATGCACCAGACACTATCAAGTCTTTTGGAAAACTTTCACAAAATTAAGATATTTTACTTCTCTTACACCTTTCTTGGCTTTCTTCGAAAGCTTTTACAGGTCGTTCACGCTTAACGGAATGCGAAGTGCTTGGTTGTTCATCATCCAAAATTTCTTCACTTATGGTGTAAAGCTGTGCAAGCCATCCTTCATTATCAGCCAAAAATGTACTTTTTATGCGCCCAGATTTGTTCCATTTGGATTTTAATTTTGACATGAAATATTTTATTAAAAAATCATGAAATTTTTTAATCATTAACTCTGACATTTCATTGAATTTTGTTGATATGACACCAACAATAACATCAATTTCTGATTTCTGATCCAAATATCAGAAATTGCATTATAAGAAATTGTTGAATTAAATATCAAATATTCTACAAAAAATGCTTATCTCTTATCAAAAGAGATCATTAAAACAACACCCAAAATCAATGACCTTCAAAAAAATTATCAGTCAAATGAATAACGTAAATAAAATAATAATAAACAATAAGTGAATAGTTGTAAACAATTAAAAAAAAAATAAAAGTAAAAAGTTGTAACCATGCTAGTGCTTGCTAACATACGTATAGCGACAGAATGTGCGCGTTGCGTATTTTTTGTATGTTTAAAGTACTTTTGCAAACTTTTGCTATAAGTATCCTTTACTTCAAATGAAAGTAGCACCTAGGCGAGGGGCTGCTCTATATTTCCTAGTCCATTGAAAGTGCAAAATGTTCAATTTTTATACCACAATTCTGTTGTTAAGAAATTTTGTTTTTGTGTTTTTTTTTAATTAATTAAAAAAATACTTTAAATGTATATTTTTTATGTATTTTTTTATTAATAAGCTTTTGAATATTACATATCGTCGTCTTAACATGCAAACCTGCTAACTCCCTTTCAGTAAATTTTACAGGAGAGACAAAAAAACATCCTATATATCATATTTGCAACTATAGAAGAAAAACATAAATATAGTTGGTTTATTTTATGGTATTCTACATCCATGACTTCAATCTAAATATAAAAATAAATATGGTAATTACGGAGTTATAACCGTTTTTGTAACTTAGCAGCTTTTCTTACATCGATTTAAAATATTATGGTGGCTAGAGCAGGTTTTCTTTTTTAATTTCAAAAGTACGTTTTATTACAACAATCCATGTAATAACACTTAAAATTAAGAATAATAAATATCTTTTTTCTTTTTTAAGATCTTTTTTATATATCTTTTCTTTTCAATATTTCGCTTTCCAAAGGAAAAGAAAAAATATATAAAAAAAGATCTTAAAAAAAAAGGTATTTATTAAAGATAAAAAAGATTTTATTTCTTTTAGAATATATTGCAATATTGTATTTTGTGTTAATATGTATCCATGTGTTTTTACTACATTTTACGGTAAACTGCGATCGTAGGTAGAAAATTTTTTCACATTCATTTATGAGAAATTTTATAAAATTTCAACGTTCATAAATGAACATGTACATTTATGAAAAAGAACATTATTGAGAACTAGCTGATTTATCATTTATCACATATGAATAAGACTAATAATTCTTGTTGTGCGCATTCATGTATGAACATAAGCAGAACATTTTTTCTTGTTCGTTTATGCGCGTGAAAAATAAATATAAAATTTTAGATTTCTCATTTATGAAAAATATCATGAATGTTGATTTTTGAATGTTCATAAATGAAAAATTCTGAACCCTGATTTATTATAATAAAACTCCGCCCATCAAGTCAAAGAAACATACATATGTACTTACCCTTTATTTGAAAAATGTTCCGCTAATTCACACAAATTGAACCGAATTTAAAAGAATTAAGTCTTCACCAGAAAAATCACAAAAAAATAAAATATTGTTTTTCGCCTAAATTCAAGGGTGTCTAAGAAAAATTAAATTTTTTAAATTAAACCGACAATTCACTAGAGTGTTGCCCATATTACAATGAAAAACAGCTAATTTGGAGTTTTTAATTAACAAAAAAAAAAGAATATCAATGTTATGGATTTAGCAGTTTTTCTTACACAAATTTTTCTATGCGTGGATTTAGCAGTTTTTCTCATCAGACCTTTTTACATACTTTGAAACTCCAATTGAAGAAAAATTATACGTTGGTAGATTCGTCATCCCATTCTCTACCGAACGGCATCAAAACCTCACTTTGCCTAAAAAGTGGATATAGCAGGTTTGCATGTTAAGACAACGATATTGAACTAACATGTTTCAAGCGCGTTGGCATGCCTCAACTTTGACTTGCTCTAGACCAAAAAGTAATGAAGTTATGAGGCTAAAATTTCAGGGAATTGTTATTCATATATCTGTTAATATACTTTTAATATTTCGTCCCAATTGGACGACACGCCAAAAACCATTTTTTGCCGCAATTACTATAGGGCTGTCTCACTGTGCGACGCAAACAATGGTCGGTCGGCGTTAATTCTTGATCGCGTTGAATTTTATAAGCCTAAAGATGGAGAACTTTATGCAAAACGTTGCGCAAAGTTTTCCAGTGATGCCCAATTGTTTGCAAACGTCAACATTTTACTGTACAGTGGCTATGTTTGCATCGCTAAAGGCACTACGAGCGTATTTTTTTGGTCTGTTATCAACAACAATACAGTGAGCCTCGAATTTAGCGAATAAATTACGCACAGTGGGCTCAGGAGGAGCTCGCTTATGTGGAAAAGGTGCTCGAATTTTACAAAGTGAAATTTTCACTCTTTGCTGAAATTCTTTGCTTAAGAGTGTATCAATCCATGCTTAAAATTTTCCTGTATTTTACTAAATAAATGGCAAAACCTGACAGCTCATTTTTTGACAATAGTTAGAATCAATAACTAAAATTATACTTCTGTATAACTTCAAGATTTTTTTAAATTGATTTTAAAATAACTGTCGTTTGATCATGAGAAGATTTTCGTAATTTTTATTTGGGTACGGTTTTACGTCGACCCTCATCAAATTTGATTTGTGAACAAGCCGTTTTCGGCTATTTGCCATCTTCATTGTTCTTTTTATACTCTTAAGGCCGTGTCAGATAAAACTTTTGCTTTGCGTTGGGTCAGAGTTTCGCTTTGACATTTGAGTTAAAATGTATTTACGTTAATGTATGAAAGTTGCCACATAAAGCACTTTTGACGCAGCGCAAAGCGAAAAGTTAACCAACATTCAACTTTTTGCGCGCTTGGACAAACACCTGGCTTTTATTATATGTGTTTGTGTATATGTGTGTGGGTGTAAACAAAAAATTCATGAGTGTTGTCAAAGTTTATTATGACATACACCACTTGATTTACGCTTTTGCTTTAAAGTTTCAAATGTCACGCAAAGCAACAAAGTTTTATCTGACATGGCCTTCATACTATTTTCGTAATTATTGATGTAACGCTCCTAATCAATCAGTCATTGCACATATAAAAATCTTTTTGCCCAAGTAATTATTTTTCACGGAACTAAAGAGATAAAAAGTTTATTATTAATAAATGTCTGATGTATTTTAAGATTAATAACCTGGTAATGAGTTTAATTAAAATTATTACATCTCTTTTTTATGGCTTTCTACTTTAAAGGGGGATCTACATATAAATTGGCTGGAATAGGAAATTTGAAGGAACACACAATGTTTATGACTCAGTTAAAGCCATTTTCATGTAAGGAAGAGAGAGAGAGAGGGAAGCTCTCATAAGATGATACAATTTAAAAACCAGAATTTATTATATCGTGTTACAACAAGCTGTGCTAAATTATTGCATTTTTATTTAAAAAGTACCTTAACCAAATAGTGTTTATCTCATAAAAAAGTTTAATAAACGAACAGAAGAACAGTGCTAAAGATTCCAGAAATGTTAATCGAAGTCTTTTATTCTTTTTTAAATCTTTAAGTTTAAAGAGTATAAAGGCAAGAGAGTAGAGTACAACAGAAATTTGCTCCAAAATATTAAAAACTACAAATAAAATTTTCTTTTCCCAACGTTTTATGTTAAAAATAAAACACAAAATTCGAATTAATTAATTTATTTATTTATTAACAGTAAATCAATTTACAAATCAATAATTATATTTATAGGAACTGGATACAGTGGCCTTCGTCCTTCGAATTAATTGTAAGCGATTTATTTTTCGAAATGAGGCTAAAAAACTAACAAGAATTATTTTAAACCTTCATCAGCTGATAAGTGTCATTAGCCAATCAGGGTTGCCAGTCTTTTTTCACCGAATTCGCCAAAATAAAAAAAAACATCGCCAAAAATTATTTTTTCAGATTTTGTCAAAGGTTTTAGTATTTTTTTTTTTTAAATTAGAAATAAGATATAACGTTAAAATAACAACACATCTAACAATGTAAATAATAATAATAAAGGGAACCAAAACTTTGAATATTGCTTTTTTACACAGATCTTAACTTGAATGTGATGTAAAAGTATTTGGAAAAATTTTACAGGTCGTTAATATGTCATCTTTCAGCGAATTCTGTGGAGATTTTGTTTAAATGATTGCTTTTCCTCCTTTGCCGCTTAGACCATGTGATATGCGTGATAAGATATACATCTGCACCTAGCCGTCTGGGCCATTATCAGATGGTGGATCATTACCACTGTAGATTAAATGTAGCGTCATCCTCGCCCTAGAAAGCCTTCGGATACGTATACGCTCCGCTCACTCCTAGTTACAACTTCAAAAGCCCGAAGCAGGCCACAGCCTTCACTCCTTGCTGAAGAGTTGGAGACTATCCAACTCCAGGTCCAGAACGCATGAAGCTTAATATAATTAAGAACACGACGGCATTTATACTCACTGCACCTGCACCATTCATTGTGTTCATTGTGAATGATCCGAGCCACAAACTCAAACAAGGGCCTGGAAACACACAGCCACCACGATACTCCCGAAGGGCCTACCTCAATAATTAGTCAGAGAACAGCTAAATGCCTAAATAGACAAATAGCGGAACTCTGGCGTTTTTCTGATTCCAGTGGAAATATAGTGAATTGTCCACTTGGCTCCTGCTAGCCTTGAAGGAGACTGGGTTTCCTTTAACCCCTGCAAGACACAAGTCTAGATGGTTGTGTGATCCATAAAGACTTATAATGTGCGCCCGGGAGGGGGAAGACCTTGTAATATAGTGGTAAATCTTCAAATTTATAAAACAATATATGATATTAAATCGATCCTGGCCGTGTTTTGAAGACACATTTATGCTATATGGCCAACAAATTTGAGGTTAGGAACTAAATCGGCTTGAAACACTTTTCTTTTTAAAATTTTAGTTTTATTGATAGCAGTGTGAAGTAGAGATACGGGAAATAATAATGGAATATGATGTCAGGCATATGTACATCTCAAGTCGAATTTCATATTTCAGGGCTTCAGTTATTTGTGGGTTATTCACGTAAATCTAGTGTCTCATATGGCCCTAAAGAAATTAATCCAGCGGCGTTAACCCACAAGATCTAGACGTCCAATCGAGAAATTGTGTGATCAGAATATTTCCCTTGCAATAAGTGAATTTGTTTGGGTGGCTAAGTGGTGTCGTCTTGTTGAAACCAAATTTCACTGATGCCACCATTAGCCAATCGTGATCATAACATACTTTGGTAGAGCAGAGAGATGTAATGGTTTTGCGAGGACTGTTTTTTTTTTGTAAACCCCGTGTGCGACAATTTAGTTTGTTAAAAAACCTGTTGTTCAATTCAGAAATCTTTGACGCAGGCACTGGTCGAACGGCATTAGTTCTTGAACGAGTTAAGCTTTTTAAGCGTGAAGATTGAGATCTTTATGGAAAATGTTGCTCAAAAAACTTCTGCGGATGGCCCTGTAGGCTAGTAGGTAGTGTACTAACTTGTAAATATAGGGGTTGTGGGTTCGATTCCCAACGAAGACCTTGGTTTTTTTTCACTACAAAAATAAAAATTGACTGTCGGTGGGGCTGCCCAGCGATGAAGGCATAGTCACTGGTCGCTGTGCTGTCTTATATACGGCAGTTAATTTCCGACCATCCTTCTACTTTCACCAGCTGTTTCATCTCTTCTCTATCCCTTTCCTAAAGAATGTAGCACGATACTTGACTAAATAGGCATTGTTGCCTGAAGTGCTACTTCTCTATAAAAAAAAAAATTGTTGCGAACGTCGATGAGTTGATTTACCAGGGTCATTTTCATAACTGCTGTACAGTGGCCACTATGAGCCTTGAATTAAGCGATTAAATTACTTAAAGCGGTCTCGAAAGGAACCTGATTACGAGAAAAAGCTGTTCGAAATTTATGAAGTTATATCCAAGAATATAACGACAAATGTCGAAGAATCACATGTAATTTACTTCCTAGCCTTAAAATTTGGCAACTCATTATATGGGCATCGCAGTTTTAATGGCAATACATCAAATATATCAAATATTTATGTGTTGATTTTTATCGTGTGGCGCACACAGTGTTTAACTTGTTAAGAGTCGGCATAGAAGTTAACATAGTCTCAGAGAAAATAATTGCATGATGTGAAGTCACATCTCGCAATTATGAAAGCTCGAATGTATGAAAGCTCATACTGAAAAGATTAAATCTTCAGATTTACTTTTGCTCTTATATCCCATAGCTTCATTCTGTTAAAATATAGATTCTATTTATTAACATTGTCAAGCTGCAAGCGTGGAAAAACATCGCTGCATGTCAGGTGATGGCTACCGAACGGCATTCACGAGTAATCATCGATACTCTTATTGGTTCAGATTAACAGAACTTTACGCTAGAATTTAATTCTGACGCCTAAAGGGCGATCGATCTGAAATTTGTTATAGTATATAAAAATGTTCACATGTTTTTTATAGAGGCAATATTTTGAAACTGTGTGCCCCGTTTCTGTAACTTAAGTGAGAAATTTGTCACATGAGAAATTTGTCACATGAAATCTTGAAATTTCTTATATATGTATGTGATTAAAAACTTTAGTTTATTTTAGCGCACCTAAAATAATCCAGTCATGTCTAAAATAATTATGGTTATAATTCGGGTGGAAGCGCAAAATTAGCTAAATGACATTCTTTACTAATTTACTTTTTACAATAGTTTTATATAATTTTGCAAAATATTTCATTTTGTTATCTTAATATTTTTAAAATTTAGGTGTGTTACATCTACTTACCAGTCGGGTGGCATAACCAGCTCAGCAATCCAGCAGAATTAGATCTGGCTCCGGCAAGATTCAAAGTCACAGGCTCATGTTTGTTTAACAGACGATATATTTCCTCAACTCAGCCATTCTAACACCAATACGCCTGGATCCACAAAGATTGGAAATTAAGTTCTTTTATTTATAGTTCACTACATGTGATACCTTGTAGTGAACTATAAACACAACACACTGCAAGTGCATCATGTTTCAAAGTCCCTTGTTTATTAATAATTAAAAATCAGAGTTACATATTTCTTGTTATTTCTTTTTGCACAGTCAGCAAGATTTAAGTGTTTTTTTTATTAAGCAAAGGCGGTCACCGCGGCCATACAATCATTTTATTATTTTCTTACTTATTTATTTGTACGCTCCGTGAAGATTTGAGCTCACCACTGCTTCGCAACAATTGTTTGATGAACAATATATCCAGCAACTATTTTTTCCCTCTACTCAACGCTTCGTTGAAAATTCAACTCAGCACAGTTTTTCCTGCTTAGCCCCAATTTACATTGGACGATTTTTGTCGCTGCGATTCTTAGTTTGTTGTTGTAAATAAGGGGTGTAAAGAGAATAGTGAAAGAGTTCCTCTCTTCCCCTATTCTCTTACACAAACTAAGAATTGCAGCGACAAAAATCGTCCAATATAAATTGGGACTTACCAATCAAACAATCGCTTCGACTAATGCTGGCAACCCAACTGCTGCGCTGGTCTGTTTGGTGGTAAATGTAACTCATCTTTATTAAATTCCATTTATTAAAGACACAAACCTGGTGCTTAACAAAAATTGGTACGTACTGGCAGTGCTTTTGGTTGGTAAATATCGGTACGTCAAGATTTATTTGCCTCTTCTGTGGCGCTCATTTTTTATATTTCCAAATCCGGGATTCATTCTAATAATCTTTTATCTAGTAGGCTAGTATGTAGTGTACTAGCTTGTCAGTATGGGGGTTGTGGGTTCGATTCCCAACGAAGACCTTGGTTTTTTTCACTCCAAAAAAAAAATTGACTGTTGGTGGGGCTGCTCAGCGATGAAGGCATAGTCACTGGTCGCTGTGCTGTCTTATATACGGCAGTTAATTTCCGACTATCCTTTTACTTTCATCACCTGTTTCATCTATTCTCTATCCCTTTCCTAAAAGAATGTAGCACGGTACTTGACTAAATAGGCATTGTTGCCTGAAGTGCTACTTCTCTTTAAAAAAACATCTGCCTTTAACCAGCACAACCACCATACTACAAAACGCTACCGCGACCCTTTCTGTTCTACCAACTAGGCCTTTCTTGCTTTTCTCAATAACTTATTTGCGTTAAGCTTTTAATCACAATTTTTTTGTTTTTACTTAATCGGCAATTTGCCAAACTAATCTGATTTTCTAGATGCAGACACCTGGTGCGACACATAAAAATGGTTTTCCCTTTCCTATCGAAATCTTGGGGGAGCTATCAAGTGCTGTTTTTGACTTATTCGCCTCTTAAAGTAACTCGTACAGCTCAAATACTTAACAGGCTTTTAGACTTCCCTATTAAGTTAACTAACGTGACTGCTCACCATGTGCTAACAGGCACACGCACGTCATTATCAAAATATAATTTGTTTTCTTATCTAAGGCGCAGTTACAGTTACAGTTCAAATAGACAAAGATTATTACAAAATTAAAAAATTATATGTAGCTTTTTGTAAAAGTACTCAAATAGTACTATTTAAAAATCTCATTATTGTACCATATTAAAAACATCACTAGCAAATAACGAGAGAATAAAATTCAAACAAAATGCTTATTGGGAATAACCCAACCGTTTTCACTGAAAGAGAAATTTAATAATGTTGCTCTCTTAAAGAGAAATTTAATAATGTTACTCTCACTCTTCGCTCTTGAAATTTATCAAGAGACTGATATAAAATGGCAAAACACTTTGAATTTAAACTCAGTTCCTAATTAAAATTGTTGGTGGTAAAGTGTTTTACATTGCGGCTCGAAGATGTTGAAACAAGTTTTTGTTCTTTTAACAATTTTTGTAATTTATTTTGTAGCTGCTAAAGGCATCGATTGTCCGCGCATTAAATTAAAAAGACAATGGGGTGGTCACTTGAGTAAAATTATTGACTATCGTCCCATACCCATTAAATATGTGATCATACATCACACTGTGACATCGGAGTGCACTACATTTTTAAAATGTTCAGAAATTTTACAAAATATGCAAAATTATCACATGAATAATTTGGAATTCAATGACATTGGCTACAAGTAAGTGACTGACTGACTGACTTTCTTTCTAGAATTTGCAAAGCGTTAAGAAAAACCCCAAAATAAAATTGTTAATTATCAGCTTATCAGTGCATAATTTTAATCGCATCTTACGTATAATTTTTTTTAATTTAAAGCTTCTTGATTGGCAACGATGGTGTCGTATATGAAGGCACAGGCTGGCGTGTTGCAGGTGCCCACACTTATGGTTACAATGCTAATGGCACTGGCATTGCCTTCATAGGCAACTTTAGTGGTGAGTTGAGTTATGCTCTTCAATTAAGCAAGCAATTTGAATTGCAAATGATTTTATTTGATTCAAGCTAAACTACCAAAACAAATGGCTTTGACGGCTGCTCAAAAGCTTTTAGAATGTGGCGTTTTGAATGGCGAATTAGATCCTAATTATGAATTATTCGCTGCCTCTCAATTGTCTTCAACCCAAAGTCCTGGCTTAATTTTATACAATGAGATTCAAGATTGGGATCATTGGTCGCCAAATCCCTAGTCAAATAATGGACTTGAAAATATAAATTTAAGTGTCTTGTATAAAATAAAATACACTTAGAAAAACTGGTCAATTATGCCTTTTACTAGTTTAATTTTTAGTCATTATTTAGGAACTCATTTAATTCATAAACTAGAGCTGAATGTCCTACAGCTGAAAAAAATAAAATTTGTGATCAATTATAATATTAATGGAAAATTCGATTTTTACAATAAAAAAACTTTTAGCCCATTTTATTCGTAAACTATGCACCTAAGAGCTAAGTTAAGAAAAATTTGTAATCAAAAATTTTTAAAGCTCTATTCTAAGCTGTAACCACTTAAAACATTTACTTAAATCGCTTGTGAGCCTAAAAATAAATTTTTATAATAAAAAAAGCATCTCTTATTTGTAAAATAGATTTCGTTGAGCATAAATAAAGCAAATTTGTGATCACCATAATTAATAGAAATTCTACTTAAATCTAAAAATAATTTTTATAATAAAAAAAATGTATATATACAAAATTTATTATTAACTCTTAAATTATTAACTCAAAAACTTTAAACTAATTTGTGATAAATTTCAAAAATTGTTCAAAATTCTATTTTAAGCCTAAAAAATATTTTTTTTTATAAAAAAAAAATTTGACTCGTTTTTTTCCTACTTTACACTTTTCCTACTTTACAAAATTGTGATCATCTATTGAATTTATAGAAATTCGATTTTTTTTATCACAAAAAAATTTTAAAATTTGTGATAACTTAAGAAATGTATAAAAAGGTGTTGTTGTTATAAGAAACTTCAAACTCATCTTAGCGTATACTAGATGCCTAGCCAGAGTTAAACTAAAGAAAATATGTGATCACTAATAAATTATTAAAATTAAATTTTAAGCCTAAAGAAAACATTTTCATAAATATATTAATCACACTTTATATGTAAACTTTGCATTCTACAGCCTAAATAAACAACCTCTTTGATCAGCTGTATATACAATTAAGCCCAAAAAACAAATTTTGAAAAAAATACAAATGCTACAGCTTAAGTACATAAAATTGGTGATCACTTATAAAATTTTATACATTGAATTCTAAATCCAAAAATAAATCTTTAGATTTAGATCTTTATTCGTAAATAAAAAAAATCCGTGATTACTTAAAAAAATTATTAAAATTAGAGTTTAGATCCAAAACAAAAAGGGTTTTTGTGATATACAAAATCTCTCAGCTCATTTTATTTGCGAGTTTCGTTATATAGCTTAAATAAACAAAATTTGTGATCACTTTCAAAATTGTGTAGATATTCAATATTAAGCGCAGAAAATAAATTTTAAAAAACTATGCGTCGTAGGACATAAATAAGACATAGATATAAATAACCAAATTTTGTGACAACTTATAAAGTTAAAAATAATCAGTTTTAAGTTTAAAAATAAATTTTTATTATAAAAAAACTTTACTTTCGTAATGAAGGCGTCGTTGAGCATAAATGAGAAAATCTGTCATTAATTAAATTTTTAATGAAATTAGAGAGTATAGTATACACTGTATACCCAAAAAGGGATAAGCTTGCAAAAAAGCAAATTTTGTGATCACATTAAATTTCTTACAATTCGATTTTAGATTTCGATTTTAGAATTTATATTTTCATACAAAAATCTTTATTTGCAATTTTCGTTATACGGCTTCAATAAACAATATTTGTAATCACTTCTAAAATTTTATAAACCTTCAATATTAAGCGCAGAAAATAAATTAAAAAAAAAACTATGCATCTTAAGACTTAAATAAAAAAATTTTGTGATCACTTATAAAATTTTAAAAAATATTAAATTTTAAGTCCAAAAATAAATTTTTATTATAAAAATCTAATTTTATATGTAAAGTAGGCATCGTTAAGGGTAAATAAAAGTTATCTATTAAAATTATACTTTAGACCCAAAAAATTAATTTTTGTAATAATAAGCTCATTTCATGCGTACGCTAAAGCTTAGAGCAAAATTGTAATCACCTACAAAATTTATTATAATTCGATTTTAAGCACAGAATTTATATTTTGATATAAAAATTCTCTCGGCTCATTTTATTCGTGACTTTCATTATATAGCTTCAATAAAGAAAATTTGTGATAAAAAAAATTAAAAAAAAAACTTAAATAAACAAAATTTGTGATAAAAAAAATAAATTATAAAAAAAACTATGCGTCTTAGTACTTAAATAAACAAATTTTGTGATCACTTCTAAAATTTTATTAATAATCAATTTTAATCCCAAAAAAAAAAATTTTATAAAAAGCCTTTAAACTCATTTTCGTCGCAGACATAAAATAAAAAATATCTGTGATCAATTATATAATTAAAAATATGGTGATTTTATACTTAAAAACTAAATTTTTACAATAAGAACCCTTTTTATTCGTAAAGTTACATTTGATTATAAAATTAATAAAATTTCGATTTTAAGACAAGAGACTTATACACAAAATGGGGATTTTTGTTTAAAAGTTGGGGATAAAAAAGTTTTGCTTGCGGATTGAAGATATTATGGTGTTTAAGGGATTTTGCGGGGAAGTTGTATTTAAATATTATTTTAAATAATTTATTAACTTGTTTATGATTCCAAGTATTTAATTGTAAATAAGGAAGAAAACAAACATTTCCCATGGAGATTTATTTTCTTACAAAATCAAAACAATATTGTTACGGATGTGTGTTGCTTAAGTTTAAAAATAAAATAATTAAATAAATATAAATAAATATTCTTTTCAACGGTCTTTTTTAATTAACAATATATATTTTTTTCTCGATATTTCCTTTCCTGTGGAAAGCTTCAGGAAATTATTTTTTATATTTTACAAAAACAAAAAAAAATATCAATAAAATGCTAAGGAATACTTATGGTACAACAACAAAATTTCTTGTTACAAACTGCGTAAAAATTTTATAAACGCAAAAAAACAACAATTTGATATGCTGTTTACTAACTGCCTGGCATGCAAGAAAAAAAAAAACAAATTTCTGTTTACTAACTAAACGCGCAAGACAACAACAAATATATATGATGTTTACCATTTGCGTAGTTTTCTAAGAAACCCTTTCTGCTAAAGACAACAACAAATATTTTGAAATAAATCCCAAGCAGAAACCTTATCAGCATAAAAACAAAAACAAAAATACACACCGACATACAGGCGCCTATACATCGAATAAACAACATACAACAATAAAATGTGATGCAAAGGGAGTAGAAGATTCTTAAATTTTCTAGACTTCAAAAGGACAAATATAAATTGGGCAGCGTCTCAGTGGCTAAGGAATTAGTGTAAAATTTAACCTCTTGAAGAAAAGATGTGCATCTTAAGTAAATTGTTCTGTAGTGTGAACTTTGTGTGTAGTTAAAGTAAATAAACTTGTTATTAATTTAAGAACTCTAAAAACTGGTGTTATTTATTTTGCAATAAAAGGTATAACAGTAACAATATTTATAACCGATTCCCATAACGAGATGATTATTACTAATGAACAGTTATGCTTAGATTAATTTTATTATGGAAACCAATTAATAAAATTAAAAAATTAAGGCTGAGCCCAACAATTTGAGCATTTTGAACATAACAATATGTTCGATTCAAGCATTTGAAGGCCTGATTCTACTGTATGACTCTACGAACAATATGACTTACCTAAATAAATTTTTTTCGGTAGTCAAATTAACAATCAATCAATCAATCAATGAATTGTTTAAAAGATTATAGATAACAGATTTGGAAATAAAGTACTGCTTTTTAGAGATACATATATCCTTTTTAGAGTTCAAGCAAATCTGGTAACTTTGTTTTAAGCATAAAAAATGATTTTCATTTTATTTTTAAACTATGCGTTCTGGATATAAAATTTTATTGAGGGCTGCAATAACAAAATGGGACACATAAAACATTTATTGATAGATAGAATTTACACCAAAACTATTTATGACAAATGCAGAGCGGTTAATAACCAACAAAAAAAAAACGCCAAAACAACACACCTGCTTATTATTTAAGGATTTACGACACAAAAATGCTCAATTCAAAAACGGACTTTAGTTTAATTGCTATAAATTATAAGGTTGATTGCTTCAGCAATACCCTTGCTAAAAAAAAATATAAGAGCTTGGAAAAACCATGTGTTTATTATTATTAGCCTTCCAATACGAGTACAATTGATATGGTCAATTTTACAAAATAAATAATAGAAACTAAATGCGACCAACCATGAACAGGTTTAATAGTCAGTTACCTCTAATGCTATCTCGCTTGCCCTAAGTGGCTTTTTGTTGTTTTTAAACTGCGATGACAATAATGACTGAGCATGTCCTTTGAAAGAGTGTCAAATGAGAAAAAGTAATTGCGCGCAAAAATACAAGTTAAAAAATTAAGGAAAATTTTTTTCTTATTTTGGATTTTCCTTTAAACAAGCCAAAACTAAATTCAGTTTAATTAAGACTGCGACAATGAAAACACTTTCCTTGAACACTAACGGATTAAAAAAGGTTCATAAAGAATTAGAAAAAGTCATTAAAGTAATTAAAAGTTATAAGAATTAGTGATTGTTAAGTGTTAAAATAGAAATTAAATTTTATTTCGCAAGCTTAGAATTTTTGCAATAAAAAATTAAAACTCAAAATTAAATAAAATAAATTATTAAAAAAATGATACTCAATATGCCCGTTAATAACGGTGCAAGCAATTCTATTGTGTCTCAGGGTCAAAATGAATACACCAACTTTCTAAAACGAAAATATTCGGAGCCAGATAATGAGCACGCCATAACGCTCAGCAGCAATACCACAGTCTTCGAAACCAACTCCACAAGTAACAATAATAATTGGAAAAAACGTCATATAGACCAGGAAGAGCAAGCCAATTATAGCGCACAAGAAAATTCATATATCAATCAGCAATATGAAACCAGTGACCATAAAAATTTAGCTAAGCAACAACAACAACAGCAACCAAATAATGAGAGTCAAGATACTCGCAGCTCGGAAACTTTTAATATAATTGCAAATACTTCCTTTATCAATGATTTATTTGCCTACGATGCCAATTTACTAGTGCCAGTTTCGGGAAATAGTTTAAGTGAGAGTGTTTTGGCAGAGCAGCCTATATTTAGCACATCGACCTCCACTGTCTGTTCTAATGCGAATGTGGATTATGAAGATAATGGAGAACATTGGCAGGCTTCTGATTTATTGGAATTAGATCATCGCTATAATTCTAGTCTGCAAATGGATATTTCACAATTACATCCCACAATCAATTTAAAAAATCAAGATGATATAAATTCCTTAATCGCAAATGGAGAATCAAATTTTCGCCCACAACAACAGCAAAAACAACAGCAAACACAATTTTTATTACCCCCTAAAACACTTGGTCAACCAACATCCAGCATTCCATCCTCCAAAAGTTTAAACTCAACTGTATCAAGTGTTTCGGTGACCTCAAATACTTCAGCATCTTCAACTTCCTGCTTTACGAACGATAATCTTGAGCAGGATTGTGATTTTGAAGATAAAAATCTTTCCTGGCTATTGAATTTTAAATTTGATGAATTTCCCCATCTTAATCCTGATACGGGTAACATTAGTTCCAGCATAAAAACTTCCAAATCGCAATCGAATTCGGAATACAATAATATGAATAATTCTTATTGTTCGTCAAATGCAAACGTTATAACTCCTTTATCTGGAAATCATACCATCAACGCTTCCTTAATGAATGAACCCTCAAAATCGCCTAAGAATTCCAATAAAACGGGTAAAAAATTTGAAGAATTGGTAATGGAGGTTACTTCTGAATTAGATGGCAATGATATGGTTGTAGCGGAAAATGTTGTTATTGAAGACTCTTCTACTCACAGAGCGTAAGTATGCTATGAGAAATGTTTGTTAAAGAAGTTTCAAACATAATAATAATAATAATAATAATATATGAGAACTCAAAACTAGGTTGTGGAATGGAGATTTGATGCAATGGTAGACTGTGCTGGAAGATAGTACGATATTTCAAAATTAAATAATAAAATAATATTTAGTCGCTTTCAAAGTAATAGCTTTGCTTGGCTTGGCAAATTCACGCAAATTCATAAGTCTTCTCGACCCCTGACCTATCATTACTAATGTTAAAGCTTCATGTGCTTCATTTCTAATCCTTCCTTAGCCTATATTTTTTTAGAATATTTAATCTTGATTTTATTCTAAGGATGGTTATGCCAATGTCGAGATTGATACTGAAAATTATCGAAAACTGTCATCTTGCGTGTTTGGAGTACTCTGCTGGATTTCGTTCCTTAAACCACAGGGTGAACAAATTTGAGTTTAGGAATGAAATTAGCTTAAAGCACACCCTGTTTTCGACAGCTTTTTATTAATTTCAATGTGAAATAAAAACATTGGAATTAAGAATGATGTCGAGTAAATGTGTAAGTGGAGCACGTCTGCTCTTTTTACAAAAATTTGAAGCACAATTCGCTACAAAGCTGCGCTTATCTTTTCAATGCAGAGAAGAATTTAATTTTTTAGAGCGTCACTTGTCTGTGGGGTGACGTGATAAGATTTACATTTGCACCTGGCCGTGGGCCCTAATCAGATGGTGGATCATTACCACTGTGGATGAAATGTAGCGTCATCCTCGCCCTAGAAGGCCTTCGGATACGTATATCCTCCGGTCACTCCTAGTTGCAACTTCAAAAGCCCGAAGCAGGCCGCAGCTTTCACTCCTTGCTTAAGAGCTGAAGACTATCCAACTTCTGGTCCAGAACGCATGAAGCTTAATATAATTAAGAACACGACGGAATTTATACTCACTGCACCTGGACCATTCATTGTGTTCATTGTAAATGATCCGACCCACAAACCCAAACGAGGGCTTCGAAACACACAGCCACCGCAATACTACCGAAGGGCCTACCTCAATAAGCAGTCAGGGAACAGCTAAATGCCTAAGGAACAAATGGCAGAACTCTGGGGCTTTACTGATTCCCGTGGAAATATAGTGGATTGTCCAGTTGACTCCTGCTAGCCTTGAAGGGGACTGGGCTCCCTTTTACCCCGCAAGACACAAGTTTACATGGTTGTGTGATCCATAAAGACTTATAATGTGCCCGCGGGGGGAGTGTTTGTGGGGTGTGATTAGATTTACATCACTGATTCCTGTGGAAATAAAGTGGACTTTCCAGTTGTACCCCTGCTGACTTCAGAGGACTGGGCTCCCTTTTTCCCCCAGTTGCACAGTGTCTAGATAGTCGAAGTTCTATAAAGACCACGGGGGGATTGTTTGTGGGTTATTCAAGTAAACCCGATCTTTCAAATAGCCACAGAAATAACAATCTAGGGACTTGAAATCACCGCCACCTCCTGCCAATTGAAATCGCCAAATCGAAAATTTACGCGACGGAGAAATTTCTCATGTAATAACTGAATTGTTTGGTTAGCTGCGGCCGCTACAAGCGTATTATTTTTTTTCTAATGTCAGTAACAATACCGTGAGTCTCGAACTTAGTTATCTCCGAAGGAGACTAATTATGAGGAAAAATTGATTGAATTTTATGAAAATTTTTTGCTCAAAAATGCTTTTTACTGAATAAATGTTAAAAGACGACAGCTTAGTTCTAGACATTTAACCATTATTTCGAGAAATAAGCGGTGTTAACTTCGCCAGATTTATTTCTTAGAAGTCAGAACATACGAGTTGTTATAAATAGATTCTCAGCTATTGCGTTCAAGAAGAATTTATTTTCGCTGAAGGGTACCGTTCTCTCTTTCTCTCTCACTTCAAACCTTACTAAATTTGGATAAATTTTATAGATCCGGCCATGCTAATAGGGTATGGCCACAAATACACTTATACGTTCCATAGAATAAACACTATAGAAATCGGTAAACGTGATATGTATTTCACTTTATATTCGTTTCAATAAAATATTGGCAACAGAAAAATTGTTTCTGATACATTTCATTTTTGCGTTATGACATGGTTTTTACTGATTGAACCTGTTTTTGGTCCACTAGTCCGTGAATGGCACAATGCAATGGAAAAAAAAGCAATAACAACGACATATAAGGCAATAAGTCGCTCTCTCTCTCTCTTAAATTATGTTACCTGGGCCTCTCCAAATCTTGGGATACTTTTACAAATTACCCTCATCGCCTAGACACATCCGCTCAATCCATAATATCCGAAATGTTGTCCCACCTTAGGTTGACTGTTGTCCATAGTTGGAGCTCCAACACTATTGCATCAGCAGGCAGTCGCGGCATCCATGAATGGTAATATGCAATAAATTCAATTAAGTCTAGTATGGATATGGCATAAAATTGGTTACATAGAAAAACTCCATCAAGTTTAATAACAATTGAGAGCCGGATGATGCAGTGTAATCAACTGCTACTATACAACTAATAGTTTCTGACGACTTAAACCGTTGCTTATCCTGTTCTTAAAGACCGAATGATATTGGGATTTTATTCTTAATATTTTCCCCATAGACCAACAGGGTGAAGTGGCGCAAGTTCTCTATCGTCCCTTAATAATAATTATTAATATGGAATATAAATTAAGTGTTTCCAGCAAAGAACTTTCGACATTAGGAGAGCCGTTACAACGAAAAGAACAAGAGAAATAATTTGCTGTCTCACTTCTTTTTCGTTTGTTTGTTTTGCAATACAATTTCTGCAAACTTTTTGTTGTTGTCAATGTCAAAATGTTGAAAACGTCTTCCCATAAGTACTACTCCCTTCCTCTAGGGCAAATTTGAACTTTGGAAGTAAATTGTCTGCCAAATGCTTAAATGTCAAGAATTCAGCTGTCATCCCTGGACATTTGTTAAGCAAAGCGGCTATTTGGCTATTTTAATTATAAAAATAGCCAAATAGCCGCTTTGTAAAATTCAAACAACTTCTCCTCATAATCTGCCTTCTCCTAAGGCTACTGTGCGTAATTTAATCACTTAAATCGAGCCCCAGGTCATTGTTGCTGGCAATAAAAACCAAATTATATGCTCGTTGCGATCTTTGTGGAAAGTAGAAAAGTGTTGAGAATGAGCCTGGAATATCAACTCGTTGACGTTCATGAATTCCGGCGCCACCAAACCAAGATAATCATTCTTTTGTGGCCACAATTTGTTAATGTTGACACCAGTAACCTTTGAATTCAGCAAGACGGCGCCACAACCCACATACCACCCAAAAAATTCAGTTATTGCATGAGAAATTTCCCAGTCGCGTAATTTCTCGATATGTCGATATCAATTGGCCAAATCGTTCTTATAATTTAACGCCGCTGGATTACTTTCTCTGGGGTCATCTGAATAATCCATAAACAACTGGCACTCTGCCGGGATACGCGAAACTTTACTGCAAAATGTACTTAAACATTTTGTGAGAAGAACGAACGTATGCCAACGTTCTTGAGGTGCAAATTTGCTCCACCTCATGATCCGTTATAAATTCCCTTATTTCTACTTTATAACGGTATTATTAAAACTGAATTTGCCAATTTAATTCCTAACCTCAAATTTGCCTAACCTCAATTTAAATAAATCTAAAGGTTTCCTTTGGTTTTTTATAGCAAAGGAAATTTTTCTAACTCTTATAAACGCCTGTGCAGTCTTCTTAACACCGCCTACATGATGCCCGACTCATATGAATCTTATGAAAATAGCTTCTTTACCTTTTTATTCACGTCTGGTAACATAAGTGCGATTGTTATTTTTCGAAGTAAATTTGAAAGTTGCAAATTAAATGGAAATTATTCACACAACTTTTTTAATTACAGCCACTCGTTAAAGGAAATTGAAAAGAAACTAAGCTTTTGTGGTTTTTATGCATAAAAATTATTTTTGAAACTTTATTTTAATTTTCCAAATTATTTTAATTTTTTCTTAACACTTAAATAATCCAAAAATTATTTTAAAAATGCTTCTTTATTTCTTCTTTCTCTTTTCCACGCTCTTGAAAATTTCATCATAAAAAACCCACCACTTTCTCTCTCCCCTTTTCTTTTGCTGGGGGGAGGATGCACAACATAAACAACGAACCACCAAATTTTATATTTAAATTCAACAAAACATGTATGGGAAATAAAGGCCTAAGAAACCACCCTTTACATACACAGAACTCATTGAATACGCCCTTGAGGATAAGGGTGAACTAACAGTGTCCGGCATTTATCAATGGATATCGTAAGTAAAAAAAATATTTATTTTTATTTTGTTGTTGTTTTACTTTGTAAGTTTAAATTCAGGCGAGATTAAATGCTCTGGATATTGGTTTGTAAAAGTGTTGCCAACAACAATTTTCTTCTGCAATCATGTTGAGCAAAAGAGTTTTTTGAAAGGATTATGTAGTCTAGGACAACTTAATTCGAATCCTTTTTAAATAGTTAGATATGTCAAATGCTTTCCCCCGGGGGCACCTTGATATATTTTGATGGAAATCCACCATTATTACATGTGTCAACGGGGGAGAAACGGAAGCCCCCAGTCCCCTGAAGGCTGGCAGGGAGTCAACTGAAAGCTCCAAGTTATTTCTACGGCAATCAATAAGCCTCAGAGTTCAGTTAATTGGTTCTTTTTAACTGTTCTCTGTCTGATTATTAAGGTAGGCCCTTCGGGAGTATCGTGGTGGTTATGGTTTCGCGGCCCTCATGAATTTGATTAGGCAGCCAGGATCATCTCACCCTTACTCAGATCATTGGGCGAGTGATCCGGATCCAGTGAGCATACTAGTCATGTGTTCTGGACCAGGAGTTGGATACTCCCCAGCTCTTCAGCAAGTAGTAGTGGTTAGCGACCCTACTTCGATACTGCTCCGAAATTGCTCCAATTTACAATTTAACCTGTTATAAGAACCTGTTGCTAGAGATTAGTATTCGGCTTCCTAGGGCGCGCGCACACATTATATCGCCCAAGTAATTTGATCACCGTCCAGTTATGGCATAAACACGCTAGGTACCGACGTAAATCATATCACGCATATCAAATGCTATAACCGTTTCCAAGCAGAGATTTTGAATGACAGGTGCTTTGACAGTTGTGTTATAAAGGCAAATATTTCTTTAAATTCTCTTTTATGTTCAGCTTTGAAAAATATTGTTTTGTGAAAAAGTGTATTTCGAGGGCACAGTGGCGCAGTAATGAAATATTTTGGAAATAAATTAGCAATTTTATCTTCATTTTAATGAGCCAAATCGGCTGAATTTTTTTTAATGTTTGCGCTCACGAAACTCAATCATTTGTAAACCGATTTTGGATATTTAAATTTTTCATTTTTATAAAAATTAAAGGGTGTTCCTATAAAACATATAAAAATTTTACAAGTCTATTAAACCGTAATGGACACCAATATAAAATGATAGCAATCCTGGTATCACTATAGAACCCAGTAACAGGTAGTTGAAAAAATAGACATTAAAACTAAAGGGTGCCCCATATGTAACGCAATTTAAGTTATTTGTTCCTAACTTTTGAATTGTTATAGTCAAAAACTTTAAATTCAGTGGAACTTCTAAGTCCGCTATAACAATGAAAAATACTTGAATTTATTAATTAAAGGGTAACCCTAATTGTGATGGTATTGATGTACATGGCCTTATTGTTTTAATTGTTATAGACAGACAATTGTAATTTACATAAGACATGTATGTATTGCTATATTCGCAAGTATTGAAATGAAAATTAAAGGGTGCGTCCAATGGTTATATTATTTAATATATAAGGTCTCTTGCCTCTGTATCTCACTCTCTTTATCTCTCTTTCGCTGTCTGTTTGAAAGTCGATTTTTTTGTAAAATTTTCTTCATATATTTTTGTGTGTTAACTATTAACAACTTTATTTTTTTATGACGATGGCTGCAATCCAATTTCGAACACATTTTCATAATAACGAAAATAAGCCCTCCACTCCAGTTCTAATAATTACTATAAAATTACTTTTTTGTTGTATTTTATTAAATATATATGAATTAATTTAATTTAAGAAAGCGTTAAGAGTTTAGGAATTATTTCCTTTTTTGCTTAATTAATATAAAATATTTTACAATTTATTGGCATTTAACTACAATAGTATTCTATGGAGAGAATAACTTTCAAAGAATCTTTCAAAATAACCTTTTATGGTTTAATTAAAAGAAAACATAATTTCAGAGGATAAAACTACGATAGATCAGCACATTGATATGGTTAAAGTCGGAATCACGTCATATATTTTCATGTGGATGCATGTGTTGACAACTTCAACGTAAGCCAGAGCGTAAAGTCGTTCAGTAGAATAACGCCTAGATTATAAACTATTTCAAATAGCTGGTTTTGAGCCATCTGTAATTTTTTAATATGACACTGTGCAGTAGCTGGAAATATTGACTTATTGGAAAAACGAAGTCTAAAAGTTTTGTTAAGTAGAGAATACAATATTTTAATTATCTTGTTAATTTTGTCCTTTAAGGCGTCAATTGTATCTGTGTTGTCGGCGTAACACTTATCTTTGACGGCACCCCACAAATAATAGTCCAAAGGTGTCAAATCGCAGCTCCGAGGTGGCCAAACAACATCAGCTCTACGGCTGATAATGCCATTTTCAAAAATAGAGCGCAAAACATCGAGTGCAGCCATGGTTGTGTGGCACTTAGTGCCGTCCTGTTGAAACTAAATGTTGCCAATATTCTTCTCTTCAATTTTTGTAAACAAAAATTTGTTCAACCTGGCCTGATAACGATCGGCATTGACTGGAACGGCCACTCCTTGCTAATTTTCGAAGAAAAATGGCCCAAATATGCCTCAGTGACTCGTTTTGTTTGTGTGGGCTTTTCAATGTATGCGTGGGGGTTTTCTGTGCCCCAAACGTGACAATTTTGCTTGTTTACATGCCCGCCAAGATCAAAATGAGCTTCATCTGAAAAGATGGCCTTTGTGTGGCGTCATACCAAGGACTTTATGCCAAATTCGTCTCAATGATGTCTTTGAAATGTTCAATTGTTGAGAACGACGATGAATTAATGTTGATGGCGCTTCACGTACACTTTCTGCCACAGCAGCAATATTCTCGGGTGTACACACTGTTTTTGGCTTTTCACGCTGCTTTGGTTTATCGATGAGGATGGCAGTTTCTTTCACTTTTTTTACAAGATAACGAACATACGGAGCTGACGGTGCTTCTCTTCTTTCAAAATCCGTACGCAATTTTCGCACACAATCTGTAACCGTGATTTTCAAAGTAATGTCGCAATACACAACGATATGCGTTCAGCGGAAGAATAAAACTAGTTATCTGTCAAATCAAACATGAGCTAAGTGTTACCATTCACGAAATAAGCACTAGTTGAAAAAAAAACGTTAGATGGCGGACCTTTTAGTATCAGTTTTTTCGCCTAAAAATTGCATTTATTATAATAACAAAATGAGTTGACATATCATTCGTTCATCGTTTACCACTACTTTTTCCCATCTGTCTGGCAACATATGGATTCCAAGCAAGTTTTGAGGAAAAATATGAATGAAGCCAATTTCTAATACTCTCTTCTATAAGGGCGTTCTTTATCGATCGTAATAAATGGTAGTCAGAAAGGCCAAAGCTTCTTATCCACTGTTTTCCAAATTGTTTTAAACCGGAGAATAGGAAATTATGGCCTGTTGTCTGGTCGAATATTCTGGTCGTTTTTTGTTAATTACTCTCTTTAAACGAATGAATTATCTTCGGTAGAGGATCCCTGTGATTGCCTGACCCGATTTCAACAGCTTATAATACAAAACACCTTTCTGCTCCCACTCAATAGAGAGAGCATTACCTCGGCGTCATGGATTTGCTTGCTTCGGCATTGATTTGCTTGGTTTGCCGGGCTTTGCATATGACTTTTCTCGTTTAGTATTATCGTAATGAATCCATTTTTCGTCACCAGTGACAATACGATGCAGATGTAGCGTTTAAATATAATCTCCGACATGCAAAATTGCCTTTCAACGTCTCTCGACTTTAATTCATATGGGATCCAATTTCCTTCCTTTTAAATGAATCCCAATGTTTTGAAACGTACGGAAATGTCTTGTTGTGAAACTCCCAATGATAACGCAACCTGTTCTTCATCTTCAAACTTTTTCGTAAATAGCGCAAACCATCCTTCACAAGTAAACCAGTAAGCAAGTTGCCAGTAACATCTTACCAACAATCGATAACTTTTAGCAGCCGTCTTCTTCAAATGAAAGGTGGTAATTAGACTTCTACTGCAAGACATTTTTATAGCGACTGCAAAAATGTTTGTCTACACTTTGGCTCCTATCGAACACTGAATTATAATGCCAGATTTTTACCCTTCAAAATACCATGTTTGTTGTTATTGACGCAATATCGACATTATTAACTTGTGTATTTATCAAATTATATTGTTAACTAGCTGACCCATTGAGAACGAATTTGTGAGATCGCAAAGAAGAAACGCAAACAACTAAACTCGATGCCCACTGCGACTGTTTTAACGGCGGCAGTAATCGAGTCCATGTTGGAGGCAGCTGGCGACGAATTTATAGCGAGTGTGTATTTTTGAAGTAAACAACGCTCAATATTTACGTAAATGCGATACCATATAATGTCAAAACATAGCGCACAAGAAAATGAAATGCATTGAATGAATGAATACACAAAAATTCATTCATGGATACCGACTGCAGCACCATCTGCTGGGCTGGTTTGTGAATGTAATACATCCAAGGTGGCAGCCAAACGCATTCAAAAAAACTTATTCAGTGACATACACACGTACGGTAGAATTTGATTCTTAATTTGTGGTTTGTATGAGAGGTACCACGCCCCTTTGTACAATCCCCTCCATATTTGCAGCAGCACTTAAAAGATGCACACCAAACCGATGTATCAAATTTTGTGCAAATATCGTTATCAGGAGCTGAAATAATAGATTGTTAACTTGTGGTTTGTATGGGAAGTAACACGCTCCTTTTTCCAATTGGACCGAATTGTAAATCTAAACCACCTGGGGCGCCATCCAAACGCATAGAAAAATTTTTTATAAAAAGCGGTCCAGCCGTTTAGAAGGAGTTCAGTCACAACACACGTACAGTAGAATTATTTAATATACAGATAAACTAAAATTTATTTATTTATTATTATTATTATTTATTTGTTATTTTCACTTTTATTTACAAATAATTAAGAGAGAAAAGAATGCAGACAAGTTTTTGCCTTTTTCATATGTGTTAAATAATTATTTGTTGTTGCAACGGTTGTTAAGATATCTTATAACAAATATTCAAACATTAACATTTTTAAGGAATTCGTTAACATGCATCCTGTTTGTATTATTCTTTTGTGAGTGTTTAGTTAATCGCAGTACATAATTTACGACTTTCGTAGATTTTGTTTTTAAACTTAGAAAATTGTTGCTGTTCTTTTGCAAGGTTTTAAGGAATTTTGTTTATTTTAAGTTTGTTGTTAATGTGGCTTTTTCGACTTTCCTTTCGTTATTTCAACAAGTTGCTAATAAATATTATTAAAAAAAATGTGCAATTTTGCAGTGTTTTTTGTTTGTTTTGTTTGTTGTTTCACTCCAGACAATTTTCGAAAAATTTTTGTTATCAAAAGCAAAAACAATTTATTTTACTGACTTCTTTCACCAAATTTATAACAATTGCCACCCTGCATATGTGTTAACATAGTGTCACTTATGATTCAAAAATCTTTAAACAATTTACTAAAGTAAAAAATATTGAAATGTAACAGATGCATCAATAAATAGCCGCTCCCTGGTAAAGATTTGAAGCATCATCAGACTGCATTTCTTTGAAATTGGACTTTAATTAAAAAAATATATAACAATCTCAAAAATTAAAGATTTAAATAGATGATGTCACATGCTATAAAGATCACTTAGCACTTTATTGCTCTAGCATTTTCCTCATCGTTTATATTTCCATTTTAGTCCTTTAAGCTGAGCAGAAAAAAAACAACGTCTTTAAATTTCTATAGAAAGGCCTTGAAAGTACAAAATGAACATTAACGTTAAACGTTATGAATGACTGAGGCTCTCTGCCGATAATCCAAACGCTACTATTTTATTGCAAGACTTTTTATTCATACATCTCTTTTTGTATGAAAATTTTAAAGATGCGAGCACTATCCTACATTTCTCATTGGTTTCTGGTAGGTGGCAATCTTAAAAGTCATCACTAAGTTTCACACTCTTATTAACATTTATTTTCAGCTTTGGAAATGTTTTACTAGACATCCTTATGCTTCTCCCCCGTGTCTAGACGCGGAATCTCACCGTCGTTACATGTGTCACCGGGGGTAAAAGGAAGCCCAGTCACGTAAAGGCTAGCAAGGAGCCAACGGGAATCAGTAAGCCCCAGAGTTCAGATTTTTGGCTTTTTAGCCTTTTTTACTAAGTTCACACTTGTGTTTTTGAAAGCGTTTAAGCAAAATGTTTTAAAATTTAAACACAATCGTTCACACTATAATTGAGATGTTTAAGGCTGACTTTTATCTACTTTTTTTACCTTAAAAATGATTTTTTGTAGTGAAAACAGCCGTTTTAGTAGGGAATCAAACCCAAACCCCAGACTGATTAGCTAAGTACACTACCTACTAGCTTACAGGGGCAAAAACGCACTTAGCACATCCCAAAACCAAATGCAACTCAGGGTTGCATTTGCCATTTACGTGTTTAACGTCGTGTTTAAATCTAAAACAACTCATTTGAGATGTTTAACAAAACACGTCAATGTATGGTAAAACATCTCAAAATCGACGGCTGGGTGTGAACATAATACTAACTATTCTTCGGCAGCAACATCGTGGTTGTGGTTTCGCAGGCTTTCATGAAATTTAAGTTAGGGGCCAGGATCATCTCATCTCTACTGCGAACAAAGGGTGAATGATCCGGATCCAGTAAGCATGCTTGTCATGTGTTCTGAACCAGCAGTTGGATAGTCTCCAACTCTTCAGCAAGTAGTGGTGGTTAGCGACCCTACTTTGAAACTGCTCCGAAATTGCTCTCAGTTGCAATTTAACCTGTTATAAGAACCTGTTGCTAGAAATTAGTATTCAGCTTCCTAGGGCGCGTGCACGCATTATATCGCCCAAGTAATTCGATCACCGTCGAGTTATGGCATAAACACGCTAGGTACCGACGTAAATCATATCACGCATATCAAATGCTATAACCCTGCCCAACCAGAGATGTTGAGTGACAGGTGCTTTGACAGTTGTGTTATATAGGCAAATGTTTCTTTAAATTCTCTTTTATGTTCAGCTTTGAAAAATATTGTTTTGTGAAAAAGTGTATTTCAAGGGCACAGTGGCGCAGAAATTAAATATTTTGGAAAGAAATTAGCAATTTTATCTTCATTTTTATGAGCCAAATCGTCTGAATTTTTTTTTGGAATATTTGCACTCACGAAACTCAATCATTTGTAAACCGATTTTGGATATTTAAATTTTTCATTTTTATAAAAATTAACGGGTGTTCCTATAAAACACATAAAAATTTTACAAGTCTATTAAACCGTAATGGACACCAATATAAAATGATAGCAATCCTGGTATCACTATAGAACCCAGTAACAGGAAGTTAAAAAAATAGACATTAAAACTAAAGGGTGCCCCACATATAACGTAATTTAAGTTATTTGTCTTTTAAATTGTTATAGTCAAAAACTTCAAATTCAGTGGAAACTTCTAAGTCCGCTATAACAATAAAAAAATACTTGAACTTATTAATTAAAGGGTAACCCTATTTGTGATGTAATTGATATACATGGCCTTATTGTTTTAATTGTTATAGACAGACAGTTGTAATTTACATAAGACATGTATGTATTGCTATATTAAATTAAAGGGTGCGTCCATTGGTTATATTATTTAATATATAAGGTCTCTGGCCTCTGTATCTCACTCTCTCTATCTCGCTCTCTGTTTGAAAGTCGATTTTTTTGTACAATTTTTTTCATATATTTTTGTGTGTTAACTATTAACAACTTTATTTTTTCATGACGATGACTGCAA
Source organism: Trichopoda pennipes (assembly GCA_030448955.1). Classification (NCBI taxonomy): domain Eukaryota; kingdom Metazoa; phylum Arthropoda; class Insecta; order Diptera; family Tachinidae; genus Trichopoda; species Trichopoda pennipes. The sequence goes on along the minus strand of JASKUP010000010.1, from coordinate 2,711,766 downwards.
TCCAATTTCGAACACATTTTCATTATAACGAAAATGAAAGCTGCGAAATTGCAATTAGGAATGACCTGTTGTATAGGATTATACTTTGGCCACAATTCACCCAAGTGGTTTGATCCACCGTAGAGTTATGGCTTACACAGCTCGGTACTGACATAAATCTTACTACGCATCCTTATGCTGTGTTTTTCAAATTAAACATATATTTCTATACCACGGGCAGTGCCATCTCAAGCTCTGAAATGTTCGATTACGTTGTAGTCTTTCTCTATCTCTCTCCCCCTCATTACGTCTAGTGGCAGCGAGTGCCCTTTCATCACCGTGCATAGATTACCCGCTAACAGCTGCTTACGTGTGTTTACCTATTAGTATCAAAATAATTGCCAAACCCAAATAGAACATTCATATGTTATTCAAAATAAAACCAAATATGATCCATTATAAGAGAAAATACATTGATTTTAGTTACGCTTAAGTTCGGAATTTTTAAATTTGGCTGATTTCACTTGTTGTTGGCAGAAATGTCAAATTAGATAAGAGTAGATTAAATAAACTTTATGGTTCGCTAAAATCTTCATCAGCATTTATCGTATTTATCTCTTTATATCAATCACATTAAATAATAAAGCTAACAAGGGTAATTAAAAAAGCTTCTTGTAAGTATGTTAAATTGTAAGTTTTACAAATGTTGTTGTTAGTTTCGAGGTACTTATTTATTACAACATTTTCCGATGTATTTCAACATTTTTTGTAATTTTTATTTGAGTTCACTTGCTAATTTTAATTTATGTTTTGTATGTTTTTAAAAGTTTATGAGTTGAAAGCACTTGATTTAACAATCACAACTACTGCGGTTGTATTTATTATATTACACAATTCGCAATAAGTTATGAACTGAACAAATGCATATAACATGCGAGTAAAGAATATAAAATCGAATTTAACTAGTGAAGACTTCAACCAATTTTTTAGCATTGCTAATTTTTCGGTAAACAGAGTACAGGTAATCAATTCACTTCAAGAAGTTGGTGGTCAAGAGAAAGCATTGTGGAGCCACGATAGTGGGATATCTGAAATAATTTTAGAGATTGGAAAAGTTTTGCCTTTGTCAACAGCTATTTAATCGAAGGAAATCGAGAACACAAAATTATGAAAAATTTATTATTATTATTAAACCTAAGACCTGATCAGCTGCCATTTATATTTTTAAGAGCAGCCTAAAACGAATAAAATGAAACTTTTATATTCAAAGTTTAAGAGAAATAAATTAAGTCCTCATATTGTCTTTATAATTCCCATTAAGCTGAAATTTTTTTTTTGTAAACTAAAACCCATAATTAAATAAAACAAGCAACAATGTGATGATGGTTGATTTTCCCTCTCTTTTTAACTTTCAACTTAAATATCACTAAACGATGATAAACAGCTAAACCATTGAAGCGTGTTTGGCACCCCATCAATGTGAACATATATAAATGATTATAATTTGAATTGAAAGCGCATAAAATTAGCCGGAAAGGACAGGCGATGTTTACACTAGAAAACTCTGGCGAGATAAAAATTATATGAAAAAAAAACAAATTTTAATATCCGTTTCAATTTTCAGACACAACACATGGTCTTGCTTTAAGTGCAGATCAAGCACCCACCTTTAAAAAAAAACCTCAATAGCAAAGAAACATGTGACACCTGATCCTACAAGTCCAAAAACTATTCATGCGTATTGCCAGAAAAAAAAAGAAGAAAATAAAAGAAAATTTAACAAAAAGGAAAATGTGTAAATTTTTTAAACGTCACGTGGCGGGTTTAAATAATTTCTCTAATAATAATAAATTTAACAAAAAATAAAAATAGCAACAACTACCTGTTTCATTGCCAAACGAACAGGCAAGCTCATGAACATTTTTATTTTACACCGGTTTGCTTAGATGTGTATGGTAATTACGGCTCTTAATATTAGAGGTATCATATACTTTTACCCCTTTAGGTAATTTGTTGTTGTTGCTAAACGTTTTGTCAGAAACTGAAATTGTAAGAAAAAAGAGAAGAGGAAAATATTAATTGCTTTTATTGCCACTGCCTTCTTAATAGAGGGGTGGGGGAAAATAGAGAAATACAGTTGTTCGTATTACAATCGATTGTAAATTGTATGTTGTATCAACTTCAATAAAAACACTTTTGCAGTCCCTATAATTGACTTTCAAAAATAAAATTGTAAAAGAAAATGCAATAAAATTTACATTGCGAAAATGTTATTCAAATAAAAAAAAAAATAGGAAAATATAGAAAGATCTTTGCCATCTTTTTACTCATTTTTTAAATCCACTTATTTTCTTCCTAAGACATTCAGTTAGGATACAACAGAAACTGTTGTAATTATTGTAACAAATATTAACACACAAATTACCAACAACATTCGTACAACTACTGTAAAATTCCACGACTTCTAATGGGTGATTCATATCGAGGTTCCCTGCTTTTTTAATAAAAAAAACACAAATTTAATGGGGCATATTCATTATCCCTGAAAGAACATTCTTTGGACTTTTATTTTTTTAAGTTTATGTCTTTCAAATGTTGGCCACGAATACCTCCATCCATTGTTCGATTACTCGTTCGAGCATTTCGAGTGGTAACTGGCGAATGACATGCGTGATGTTATGCTGCAAGGCCTGAATCGAATCGAGATTGTCCGCATAAATTTTAGAGTTTATATATACCTAAGGGAAAAAGTCTGACGGTATGACATCACACGATTTTGGTGGCCAATCGACCGAAGTGTTCTCTCAATAAACCCATTTATCGATTTGATGTGTGGGAAATGGCGCCGTCTTGTTGAAATCAAATGTTGCCGAGTTCACGAACCTTAATTACAGGCGCCAAGTCGTTCCAATACGTTAGTCCGAGTTTTCTGTGAACGGTGCCGAACCCACTCTCAGCCTTGGCCGCTCTATTTTCTTCACTGCATGTTGAACATAGTCTATTCTGTCGAATATTATCCAATATGAATGCTGGGTCCCAAAATGGGTGATGATGTTGCGAATAGTATGCTCAGTAGACCGATTTTGTTGACCATAAGTTGAGCGAAGTTTACGAAACAGGTTCTTCATAGAACGAACGTAAATATTCGTAATAAAGTTGAACGATTTGTTAACGTTACAATATCTAGAAATATCTAGAAATTTTTCTTGTTTTATACTCACGAAAGAATCTGTAGTCTTTGTTTCGTTTTTCTTGCGCTTCTTCAGATAGATCTCCTATTGTGTTGAATTATTTGTTCCCCATGCTACAAAATTTTATGAACTGTTGATGGCATTTAACTTCAAGAATATTTTTCGTTGTAAAGTAGAGCTGTATTTTTGGCGTACTCTCCAAATTTTATTGCATTTATCTTTCGGCTGCGTGCTAGAACTTGTAAAATAATACTGCATCTCCTTATTAGTTCCAAATCTACTCCTGAGATAGATGCTGCAGTTTCTGGATCTGAACAAATTCTTCTTGCAGTGTTTCCATCATTTGTGTTCCCTTCCCCTTGCTTTGGCTGATCGATGATTACGCCTTGTTCTAAATATTTTTCTTGAACTTGTTTTTTTTCTCACTATTTTTTTCTCACTATTTCGCCGAACGGACCAAAATCCAAATCATAACCCAATTTAAGAATATGCTCCATAAAACGTATTCTAGTATGAAGTGCGAACAATCCAAATTCGTATGCTGCCTTAAAAGTCTCATCTTCTGGAACTGGATGGCTTAATTGACTTCATGTCTTTTTGCATATAATGCAGCTTGATGATGCTTTTGTATCAGTTAAAGCTTGTGTAACTTTTCCATCAATCATTGTAAGATACATTTTAAAATTTACTTCGATTTCCTGTTTGTCAACACTAAATATTACAGGTTGAAGGTCTTTAATTTCATCTTTTATGACATTTTTTGTTTCTTGTTTGAAAGTAAATTTTATTGGTCTGCAATATTTTGTTGACGAGGGTATTTCATTTTTCCATATATAAATTTCTGTTGCTGTACTAATTGATGGCTCTAACTCGGTATAACTTTTTATTAATCGCAATGGAACGAATGATATCATAAATAAATCAGCGTCTGATGAATTTTTGACATTACATTGCTTGTATTTCCCCCCCGGGGGCACATTTATCGGTCTTTATAAAATACTTGACTATCTAGACCTGTGCCGCTGGGGGTATAAGGGAGCCCAGTCCCCTGAAGGCAGCAGGGGTCGACTGGAAAGCTCTACGATATTTCCACGGGAATCAGTAAGCCCCAGAGTTTCCGCTAATTGTCTCTTTAGACTTTTTGCTCTTTCTCTGACTGATTATTGATTTATTGATTATTGACTGATTATTGAGGTTGGCCCATCGGGATTATCGTGGTGGTTATGATTTTGTGGCCCCAAGCATGAACTGATTATAGTGGCCAGGATCATCTCGCGTGGACCAGGAGTTGGATAGTCTCTAGCTCTTCAGCAAGGAGTAGTGGTTTGCATCCCTGCTCTGGAACCGCTGAAATTGCAACTACGAAAGACCTGTTGCTAGAATTAGTCTTCGGCTTCCTAGGACGTGAATGGCGTTGCTTTTCATTCACAGTGGTTTGACCACCATCTGATTAAGGCCCACGGCCAGGTGCAGATGTAAATCTTATCACGAAATTGCTTGTATTGCCTCTGACCAGAGGATCCATCCATCACATCCCCACTGAGAAATTAAAGCAATGCTGCTATTTCCAAGTTTTTTTAAGCGATTACAATCAAACGTATTTAACAACCGCTCGGCAGTGTGTTCAAGAAGGTCTTGCAATTTTATTTCTGGGTTTGTGAAGATAGGCATTCTTTTCTGACAGCGACTAAATCTCTATATGGTGGGAAAATCCAAGAACTCTTTTCATTTGTTCGCTTCCGCAACTTTAAATCCAAAAATACTGCTAACGCTTCTTCTGGAGTAAATTTCTTCTCTTCGTTTGATGTAGGAATATTTTTTAAAATCCCCTTTGTACGCCTTGGGCATGCTTCTATTATTGCTTCAATTACCTCAATTTGTGCCTTTTTATTTCGCGTTGGCTTAATTTGGTGCATAAATGAATCGTTGATGACTATTGGAGAAATTTCTGCATTGATATTCTGAAGTTTGCGTCTTCGAGTTCTTTCACTACATTCGTCAATATGTTTTGCTGGTCGACCCTGTTTTCTACATTCATTGGCATCTGTAGATAATGTTTCGAGAACAAGTTCTTTTGACAACCATTCATGGTGACGTTCGTACATCCTTTTCTTGTTATAAGAGCATTCACTGTATAGTTTCTCCCTCCAAAATTAACAATTTTTTTTTTGTGTAGTTCAATTTCTTCTGCCAGTGATGGGCGAACTTTTTGGATAGCGGGCCAATAAATTAAAAAAAATCTTGCGGCGGGCCATTAAATTAAAAAAAAATCTTGCGGCGGGCTATTTAATTAAAAAAAAAAACATAGAGGGTCATTCATTAAAAAATTATGGGGTTGCTGTTCAATTAAAAGTTCGGTTTAAGCTATATATTAATTAGTTATATTACGTAATATTGTAAAACAACATAAAAATTTTATAAGATACGGTTTATTATGATTTTAAGACTTTTCAGATGTATTGGAAGCATGGATCTGTTTCTGACTTGACCTAATTTCCTCAAAATCTGGTCTATTTAATAAATTAAATAGACTCTCGTCTGACAACCGGTTTCTTATTAATTTTTTCTGCATTTCATTACTGAAAAGGCCTGTTCACATAAATATGAGAAAGCAACCATTGCCATAATTTTCTGCGCATGATTAATTAGCTTTGGAAATTCATTTTTGGTAAGGATTTATAGAAATTAAGCTTATCTGTATTTAAAAATAGCTGTTGTAAATTATTATTACATTGCAATTCTATAATTTCCAATTGTAGATCAGATGGAACATTCTCAGGATTAACATTAACAAGCATTGAAAAAATATCTAAACGTGGTTGGATTTTTTTAAAGTCAGCAAATCTGGCCTCAAATTCTGAATACAGTTTTAAAAAAGATTGTGAAAAGACTTTTAACTTCTCTTCACTCACAGGCCTCAAAGAATTAAGTCTTGAAAAATGAGTCAAATCATTTTTTCCCAAACATTTAAAAAATATAAACAATTGAGTTTTAAAAGACCTCAAACTGACTGCCCCAAGTTTCATCTATAAATTGATTTCTTCCCTGTAGCTTCTTGTTCAGTTCAGTTTATTATAGTTCTCGAATAAATCTGTGAAAAAAACAAACTCGATGCACCAATTCTTATCCTTCAATATTTCCCACTCATCCCAAATTTCAGTTTTGATTTTTAGAAAAACTTTAATTTCTTCGAGAAGACTCCAAACTCTCGAGAAGGCATTCCCACAACTCAGCCACCTGATCTTTGTGTACTAAAGTACATCTGAAAATGCTGCAACAAACCACGGGCTCGAATGGTATTAATTAATTTTAAAATAATATTAAGTACGTGGCTAATATCCAAGGGAGCCTTGCAAAAAACATCTTGGTGGATTATACAATATTTAAAAATTGTTTCGCTTTCAGGATTCTGACTTTTATAAACTCCTGCAAACCCCGTATTTTTTCTCACCATGTTAGGTGCTCCATCAGTTGTTAAATTAATTAATTTGGAAATTGGGGCATTAAGAGATTCCATACCCTCTCTAAATTCATCATGAATTATTTTTCCTGACGTCTTTCCTTTCAAAGATCTCAAACAAGCAAGTTCTTCGGTTATTACAAAGTTTTCATCGACTCCTCTGATAAAATTTAGAAGTTGGGCTGTATCACTCCTGTGAACACTCTCGGTCATAGTGACTGAAAAATACTTAAACTTTTTAAAACGTCCATCGAGTTGATTGGTTAAATTAGAAGAAATCGCTTCAATTCTTTTTGTGACCGTTCTACGTGAAAACCCTATAGATTCGAAATCTTTTACATTTTCTGGGCATAATACTTTTCTAATGCTTATTAACACATCCTTAATAAATTCTTCTTCAGAAAACGGTTTCTTACTTTTTGCTATTTTATAGACAACAGCTAACATGGAGGATCGCTGGACACTTAATTGATTTTTAAAAAACATTTCCCGACGAGATATTTTTCTTTTCAGTTCCTCTGAATGAACTTTCTTGTCTTCATCTGTCATTTTATAGTACTTCGACCCAAGATGTTTTGAATTAAAGTACCTAGCGAGATTATAATCTTTTAGTACAGCTACCGGTTCTTGGCAGATAAGACAAATAGGTTTTTGGTTATATTCCATAAAGAAGTACTTCCATGTCCACTCTTCTTGAAATTCTCGACATTCCGAATCAATTCTTCTCTCTCTATTTTCGATTGACATTTATGGGGGTATTTACAATACACTTTATTATTTTAATTACACAAATAAAACTGTACGTTGGCAACTTTATTATTTTACTTCACAATTTATTCTTTGCGTCACGAGATTTACACTTTTACTGATTGCTGATTAATCCATCGCTGGCCCTTTTATATTTGTTGCGCATGTTTTCTCGAATATTCAAGAATCTTCTAGATCTCACAGATAATAGTTGTTGTTATGTTATACGTTCAGTTTTCTGTATTAGTTGTTAGTGTTTTATGATGTTTATGTTTCTTCTTGGAATATGGCATCAGAAAGTTGTTGTTCTCTTGTGTGTACAATATTTCCTAGAAAACTACGCACTTTGTACACAATATAATATGAAAACATCGCATTTTTTGCTAAAATTGCCAATTTACATCTTTTTTAAAACATAATTTATTTTTTGGGCATAATTTTTTAATAGGTGATTAATTTTTTGAAAAACGCTCGGCGGGCCGGATTGAAACCTCTCGCGGGCCGGATGTGGCCCGCGGGCCGTAGTTCGTCCATCACTGGTGTATGCAATTCGCCATCTAGAACATCATTTTGTTGAAAGAAAACATCAGCAAGTGTACTTAGCCATTGTTCAGATTGTATTGAATAATAATAATGAAGACACTACTTTAAATACTCTTACTAGCAGTTAAACAACAAGAACAAAAATACAGGTAGACTGCAAATATTTGCAGGTCGTTTATGATCTGTAATAAGTTTTATCCTCACAAAAGTGTTTTGCTTATTCAGAAGTCTAGTTAGTTTTCGCTAATTTCGAATCTGTTTTTTTTTCTACCTATAAGAGCAATCGATAAATATCAATCGATAAATCGATAACAATTTGAAAAATAAAACTATTTTGCATTCAGTGCAAAAAAAAGCCAAGTACTTTTGTGACCTAAATTATATCAAAATACTTTTGTGACCAACTGTGCATGACTTTGAAATTGACAAAAAATTGTTGTTTTCTTTCTAAAAATACGCACATTCATATAAACAATGTCTCTCATAAAGGCGATTTAAAAAATAAATAAAATGCTTGCAAAATAGCAAAACAGAAAAAACATTTTTTTAGTTCCATTTTGCAAACAATTTTCGACCTTGTGTCAGAAAAATTGTTCTGGTGCTCACGGTCGGATCTTGCTGGGTATACAATGGGTTATAGGCGTGTAGGAGGCATTTAGGGCTACGACACAGTGCTAATGCTTTTACATTACCTAACGAACTTTAGAAGTTATGCTCTATTAAGTAAGAGAATTCAGAAAAAAAAATTGGACCTCTAAAAAAATTATTTCTAAAAATCAAAAATCCATCAAACACACTAATAGCCAACAAATCACGCTATTATACAAAGTTTGTCTCGTTTAAAAATCTTGTACAACAAAAAAGTTATAGATGTTTAGAAATCAATAACAAATTTACTAGGAAATTACATATTTTAGCAAAATACTGAAAATGCTCATTATGAATCACCCTGTTCAGTGTGTTATAGTTAAAATAAAGTTTTAATTTTTGGCTTCCGAGGTACACTAGTATCTACTTTCGAATGAACTTTAAAATTTTACAATTGGGGACCATGAAAAAAAGGACTTTTGGCCACCTTCTCGTAAAATGGTAAACTGTGCGGCGCCCCAAAGTCTATTTTGGAGTTGCGCGGCCGCTTACATTAAAGGGCTAAGAGGCTCATTGGGAACGGTAGGATATCCAACTCTATTGATTCTCTAGAGCATTGACGTAATGTTGTATTTCACTGTTTTATTTTTACTATGACGGTAAATGCTCTAACGAAATTAGCAGGGACTACGTATTACAGAGAAAATTCGTTTTTTAGCAGAACAGTTCTTATATGGAATAAACTCCCTCCAGAAGTCTTTCCTGCCACTTTCAACGTAAAAAAATTCAAATCGAATTTACACAAACACTATTCCCTCTTTCCTCCTCCTTATAACCTAATTTCTTAGTTATGGTACAATGCATTGCATAAGTAGGGGTCATCCCCTGAGTGCTGGTCCGAATGCAAAAAAAAAAAATTAAAAAACTGGCTTAATGTAAACAGCGACTTATTTCCCAAAGATTTATTAATTTACCAATATATTAATCAACCTAAAAAAACAACATATCAAATTTATTTCGGAATATTTTATGGAATTTAAGAATTTTATATTTAGTATTATGAAAGAAGAAAAACCTGAGAAAAAGCGAAATAATACAACTAGAGAAAGGAATTTGAAACAAAACCACTTAAAGTGGAATGTTTTAATAGAGATTGCGTGTTTAAATTGTATTTGAATAAATTTACATACACTTACAATTATCAGTCATTCCATTGGAAAGACAAACACCCACCACCACCCATCATGCCACCCACAAATTTCACCTGCTTTAACTCCTTCACCTTTTGTTTTCTACCTTTCTTTCAATAAGCTAACGAAAAAGCCACCCACCCTAATGTACAAAAACAAAACGCATTTAAATTATAATTTATGAACTTTATTTTTTGTCCCCTCCTCTTAAAGAACCCAGCTAATCAACCATGTGAGACACCAGCTAAGTTTACCCTTTCTTGGCCTTAAAACAAATACGAAATTTTATTTGTATTTTGGTTAAAAAAAATTAAATCCTTCCTGAACTAAAATTTCGAATATTTTGGAATGAGACCACATTTCATTGACATGCAAAAAAGTGAAAATTTAAACTGATATTTAATTTAGATTTATCTCTGGTTGAAATTAACTCTTCGATTTATGGGTTAATTTAAATATCTTCTTCTTTTTTTTTTTTTGCTTTTGTTTAGAATTTAGACTGCAATGTATTTTTAAAGCGAAAATTAATAAAATTAGTTAATAAGAGTAACTAACAATTGAATGTGATAACACCCTCAAAGCTGGAATATAAGAAACTGAAGCTAATATCTTAATTAGTACATCAAACGTTATATAGCGGATAGACGAATTTGAGGTTAGGAAGTAAAGTGTCTGTCAAATCATCAAATCTCAAGAATTAAGCTGTTATCCTTGGACATGTTAGAAGTTACGAAATTTTGAACATGAAACGTTACACTAAAAAACTTATAAAAAAATTATAATTATGAAAATCAAATCAAAATGGCGAAAATTTCCTATATCTCTTCGTTAAATTCGAGCAGCTAGTCTTTATAATCAGACACCTTCTGAGACCGCTTTATATAATTAAATTGCTAAATTGGAGGCTCACGGTATTATTGCTGACAATACACCATACGTTCGTAGTGACCGGTGAACACCTAAATAATTAAGTGTTGAAAATAGCCCTGGAATGACGTGCGTGATTTGATTTACATCTGCCCCGACTATATAGTCATAATCAGATCCAGGAGGCCATCGAATACGTATATCCTCCGGTCACTCCTGGTAGCAATTTCGAAAGCGCGAAGTAGGCCGCAGCCCTCACTCCTTGCTAAAGAGTTGGAGACTTTCCAACTCCTGATCCAGAACGCATGAAGCTCTTTTTTATCAAGAACACGACAGCATTCATCCTCACGGAACCTGAACCATTCATTGTGTTAATTTGAATGACGACCCACAAACTCTCACGAGGGTCCGAAACCACAACCACCACGATACTCCCATATAGGGGCCAACCTTAATAACCAGTCAGAGAACATCTTTGCCTAAAGAGACAAATAGGGAACTCTGGGGCAACTGATTCCCGTGGAAATATGTGGATTATTCAGGTGACTCCTACTAGCCTTTGAGGGGCCTGGGCTCCCGTTTACCCCGCAAGACACCAGTCTAAATGGAATAGTAGGTTTCAAAAAGACTATCATGTGCCCCCGGATGGAGCCTGGAATGACGTGATAAGATTTACATCTGCACCTGGCCGTCAGGGCCAATCAGGTTATAGATCATTACCACGGTGGATGATATGTAGCATCATCCTCGTCGGTCACTCCTAGTTGCAACTACAAAAGTCCGAAGCAGGCTGTAGCCTTCACTCCTTGCACAAGAGTTGGAGACTATCCAACTCCTCGTCCAGAACGCGTGAAGCTTAATATAATTAAAAACACGACGGCATTCATACTCACTGGACCTAAACCATTCATCGTGTTCATTGTGAATGATCCACAAACTCAAACGAGGACCTCGAAACACATAGCCACCACGATACTCCCAAAGGGCCTACCCTCAATAATCAGTCAGAGAACAGCAAAATGCCTAAAGAGACAAATAGCGGAACTCTAGGGCTTTAATGATTCCCGTGGAATTATAGTGGATTGTCCAGTTAGCTCCTGCTAGCCTGTTAGCGGGCTGGGCTCCCTTTTACCCCCACAAGATACAAGTCTAGATGGTTGTGTGATCCATAAAGACTTATAATGTGCCGCCGGGGGGGGGGGGGGGAGGGAGGCGGGGAATAGGCCTGGAATATCAACTCGTCGACTTTCGCAACAATGAGACACTTTGTGCAACATTTTGCCTTAAGATCTTCATTTTCACGCTTGTAAAGTATTAGAACCGACCGACCTCTATTTGCTGCGAACGTCTCTGAATTGACTATTTGAAAAACTGAACAGAGACAACGCAACAAAATTGTCGCATATAGAACTTACAAAGTCCACAAACAGTCCTCAAAAACCACTACAACCAAAAAGCAGTGACCGTGTTTTTTGTGGACAGGTGGCGTCATCGATCCTCATTTTTTCGCAAATGAGAAAGGTAAAGCCGTCACAGTGAATTTTCTGCACTGCCAAAATTTAGTGAAAAGAACAGACGTCTGCCGATGAGCTGGACTTGGATATTTGCCCGACATAAAATTCCATTAATAATTTTCATATTTCTACTTTTTTTTTATATAAAGAGAAGTAGCACATCAGGCAACAGTGGCTATTTAGTCAAGTATCGTGCTACATTCTTTAGGAAAGGGATAGAGAAGAGATGAAACAGGTGGTGAAAGTAGAAGGATAGTCGGAAATTAACTGCCGTATAAAAACAACACAGCGACCAGTAACTATGCCTTCATCGCTGAGCAGCCCTATCGACAGCCAATATTTATTTTTGTGGTGAAAAAAAATCTAGGTCTACTGACAAGCTAGTACACTATCTACTAGCCTACAGGGGCACTTTACATTGGCATCAATTAAAGTAATTGTGTACTTCCTAATCGTAATTTGTCCGCCACATATAGTGCGGCGTCGCCGCTCTGCAATTGTTTTAAAAGGAAAAACCCATAATTTTTGTATTCTTTAAATACCGGATAATTATCAAATGTCTGGCTATTCGACACAGAAGATAAGTTCATGTCAATGGAAGCACCTTTTATTATTTTATATTAATGTCAATACTAAATCTTGTCTGTCTGTCTGTCTATTTTGTCTTTTTAACACGGTTCAGAAAATAAAGTTATATTCACCAAATTATCGTCTTTGTAGGAGCAACTTTTAATTTTGAATGTTTCGTTTTTCCTTCACTCTTGTTATAGATGGCCATCGCATAATAAATGTTGCTGAAAATTTTATTTAAAATATGTGCTAAAAACACGTGTTGTACGAAAGAAATTTTTCCGTAAATAAAAATGTTTTAAATTGCTCCTAAAAAATAACGACGTCCTAAAATAACAAAAATTATTAAAATCATACAAACGAATTAATAACCTCTTTCCGTCTAAAGTCTAAAGGTGAAAGGCTGCGATTAACTGTATTACGATTTATTGGCAAGAAAATTTAAGAGCATTTTGGCCAGCATAAAAAAAGCGCAACGAAAAAAATTGTTCAGATGCCACATTGCCACCCAGGATATATACAATCTGAAATACAACTCTAATCGTATACAAACAAGTATGTTATAATATTTTCTAAGAATTTCAAATATTTCATTTTAATACACACTATCCAACACAAGTGATTTCTGATGGATCTAAAGACTCAACGTAATGGCCTACTATCGGGTTTGTTGGAACTACTTTTGTAGAAAAGTAATGACAATTCAGTTACCAAAATGTCAATCGCTAAATGCCACAAGGCATTTGTGGATATTATTTCAGTGTTAAAACAGCCATTACAGGCTTCGTATTCCATGCACTCATCAATATCTCTTATTAAGCGTAAGGAAATACTGAAGCGAATTTTAACTCTTTCAGCTGTTTTCACATGAATCTTTTAGGGTTTCAACATTATATTTAGATATGGCAGTCAAAGTCAAGCCCAGACGTTATTTTGTTAGATATATATCTTAATTAAGTGTTACTGCAGGAGAAGTTTTTCATTTATTTATTCATTTATTATTGAACAAATTTATCTTCTAATTTCTAAACCCGCAAAGCTTTAATGCTTGTCTGCAGGATATTAAAACTTAAAAAACAAATAAATTCCTTTATAACTAGTTATTCAAAATTATATTTCACAGTCTGTGTAGTAACAAGTTTTGATTTATTGTGAGCCCATTAGGTATTCCTTTATTAGCTTATTCCGTTTGTTTTCGTGCGTTATGCTGATTATTTCATCCGGTATTTTGTTCAAAATTGTTGGCAATGTTACGGGAAGCGAACTTCTTCCATACTCGTTTGTGAATCGTTCCACTTTAAATCTTCCTTGAGCTCGTCTCCGCGTGTTGTGAGTATGTTCTATCGGCTTTAAATATCTGTTATCATTGGCCAAGGTTGCATAATAGATGTTCTTCACGCTAAGAACTTGAAGGTCTCTGGCAATTCTTATCAAGGCCCTGTTGTTAGGATTCGTAAGGCTTCTGTTTGATTCATTGTCGTCCGTTGCTCTCTGAAGGTTGTTGCCAAAGTTGTCTATCATGCTGATTGCGTAGTTGCCGTTTTCCGTTGTGCTGCGTATGTTCATATTCATGTTAATGTTATAATCATTGGTAATTATTGTTTCCAGTTTCAGATTGTTTTTTTTTATGTAAAATTTTTAGTATTCGGTCTTACGTTTTTTGGAGAGTGCTGCTGTATTTTGCACTACCCCAAGCCGTGACTCCATGCCGGATATACGATTCCACTAATGCAAAGTATGCCTGACGCAGAACTTCATACGTGGAGCAGTTGCCTAAATGGTACAGCATATACGACGCTTTCCTAAGTTTCCTCTGTTGTTTTTCAATTTGACTTCTCCATTTAAAATTACTGTCAATAATCACACCAAGGTATTTATAAGTGTAAACTTGTTCAATGAAACTTGTGCAATCGTCAGCCTGACTGTTCATCATATTAACGTTGCTGTCAAGACATTTTGGGTTATGAAATTGCAGTGTAACAGTTTTGTCGACTAGGTGACGTGGCTTTATGTGCATAACTTTAGTCTTATTGGCGTTTATAATAAGTCTCATCAAAATAAGTAAAACGCCATGTGAATGTAATGATTTTTTTTTTTGTTTAAAAAATTTTGTGAAATAGAAACGTAAAGAAATTAATATATCAAGGCTAATATTAATTTCATCATATCTGTTAGTATTCTCCAAATATATTATTTCAAAATTATTAGCAGTTGTAGACGCTATGTAACGAGTAAAAGTTATACTTTTTGAAAGTCCGTAGGCCCAACTATAATATTTATAAGCTAATTTAAGCTAATGTAAAAAATTGAACAAAAAGTCTGTAAAATGCTTAAGCAAATCATTGAAGACTTTTAGGTGGCTATAATGTACTTACAAAAATATAGAAATGATTATGCACAGTTGCACATTTGTTTTATTCGTACTCTGGCAAAAAAATTTTTTCGTTCTAAATAAATAAAATTTATTAGCAAAAGGGCGTTTAATAATCATATTTTGTATACTTAATACTATCCTTATACAAATCTATAATTTTTTGTTAATAGTTTTAAGAAAATTACGCAAGAAAAATTATTTGGGCCAAAAGTACTAAAAAATTCAACTGTGTGTATCACTGAATTTATAAACAATAAAAAATTAAATTTTATTGCAAATTGTGTGTTAAAAAATTAAAAACGAAAATAAAATATTTGAAGGCCCGCATTCCTTTGAATTGCCGTTATAATAAAACTCGTCTCTTTTGTCATGTAAGCCTTTTTTTTTCTTGTACATTTTCTAATAAATTCAGATAATTTATTTTTTGCCCTCCATTGGAATTTTTTTACTAATGTATCAATAAGATAATGCAAAATCAGCTGTTTCCATACGGAATGTGCGATCAGTTTTGTATATTTGCTTAAGCAAAAGACATTTGACGAAAAGTTTTGTTAAGTACATTATAGTTCACTACATATGATTATTAGGTATTTGCACAGTTGCTTAAGTTGCCTTAAGCCAGTATGTGCATAATATAGTTGGGTCTTTTATTTAAATTTACAGAAGCTAGAGTGAAGAGCGGCAAAAACAAAAATTCAAATGTTTCATTTTTCACAGCTGCCAAATATATTCTTAAGAAACCCAAATTCTTACATACGTATGTATGTGTATATACATATGTATGCATAAAATATACAAAAACTATGCTACAGACAAAATACTGCCTGTACTCACAAATATAAAATCAATAATTTTCTTTTTATAATTCTCAATCATCTAATGACAATAAAATACAACAACAATCAAACTGACAGCTATAAATGTTTCCTACCATTTCCTGTGTTAAATGGAGAGTAACAAAACATAACTGTAACGCGAAAATTGAACCAAAAATATGATAATTTTTATGTGCTAAAGATGGTAGAAACTAGAAGGGAGGAACTTTTATGTGATTGTTCGTATTCAAAAAAAAACAACAACAACACCTGTAAAAAGTATATAAATATTTTCTATTGCAAGACAGAACAACTAAAGTTCGTTTGATAAGAATATATTTTAACTCGAAAAGCTATTAAATGTTAGTTTGTGTTGTATTAGAAAAACTATCAATAAGGTATACTTCCCTTAGAACATGTAGCGAATTTGAAAACTTTTTTTTAATAAATGAAAATATTTCAATATGGTAAAACCAGACAGACAGTGATTTTAACTTTTGCCCTTTGACCATAAGACAGTTTCTCAACACTAAATTACAGCAAAATCATTATAATCCGTGAAAGGCAAGTTCGAAATATTTTGCAGCACAAGTTTTAACGTTTTCTTTATACATGGCAAATTAGGGAAATTGAGAACCCAGAAACTACTACAAAATTACAGTAGGATTATTATGGTCCGAGAAAGGTAAGGCCCAAATATTTTGTGGCAGATTTTTTTTTAAGAGAAGTAGCACTTCAGGCAACAATGCTACATTCTTTAGGAAACGGATAGACAAGAGATGAAACAGGTGGTGAAAGTAGAATGATAGTCAGAAATTAACTGCCGTATAAGACAGCACAGCGACCAGTTACTATGCCATCAACGCTGAGAAGCCCCACCGTCAGTCAATTTTTATATTTGTAGTGAAAAAAAAAACCAAGGCGGAAATGCATCATTCTCAAGACTGATTATTGAGGTTGGCCCCTATATGGAAGTATCGTGGTGGTTGTGATTTCGAGACCCTCGTGATAGTTTGTGGGTCGGATGAACACAAAGAATGGTTCAGGTCCAGTGAGTATGAATGCCGTCGTGTTCTTAATTATATTAAGCTTCATGCGCTCTGGACCAGGAGTTGAAAAATCTCCAACTCTTTAGCAAGGAGTGAAGGCTGCGGCCTACTTCGGGCTTTCGAAATTGCTACTAGGAGTGACCGGAGAATATACGAATTCGATGGCCTCCTAGGGCGTAAATGACGTTTGCAAATCATTCAAAGTGGTTTGACCACCATCTGATTATGACTACCTAGTCGGTGCAGATGCAAATCAAATCACATCTATTCAGATACGCAGAATGCCAGTCACCTGGTATTTTTTGTAAAGTAAATTTATCGATACCTCCGTCTTTTATTATTATCTTGGTACGTGTGTCCGTCTGAGAGTTTTTTTAGTTTGCCCGTTTGCATGAGTAGTTTTAATGGTGTGAAAATTGTGTCTGAGGTCGTGTTTAACTGTCATTGTTGAAAGTTTTTGTTTTGTAGATTTCCATGTCTTCAAGAATGTCTCGTCTTCTAGTCCTTTTTCGCTAGGATGTAGTAATGTCATACATACATCTATTTCCCTTGGTGCGTGCCCGTGAGTGTCAAGGTGTAATGTAAAGTTGGAATCTTCTCTTTTCCATTTGTATGAGCGTATGTGTTCTGTAAACCTTGTTTTTAGTGTTCGTCCAGTTTGCCCTATATAGGTTCGTTTGCAGGTACAGGTAAGTCTGTATACACCGCTGGAATTAAATTTGTCAGTTGTTTCTGTCGTTGTTGTTCTGAGATTATGTCTCAGGGTGTTGCCACTTTTTAATGCTGTGAGTATTCCTTCTTTGTGAAAAAGGTTAGTTAGTCTGTATATTTCTGATCCTGTGTAAATAAAAGTGTGCCGTCGTGCTGTATCGGCTGTCTCTTTGTCTTCTTTATTTCTGTTTTTAGTGTTGTATTGTCTAAGAAGTTTATCGATGGTAGTGGCCTTTTAGCCGTTATTTATAGCTATGGCGTATATTGTGTCGAATTCTTTGTTGTACTTATCTGGAGTAAGTGGGATTATCTTAAGTCTGTGTATCATATGTCTAAACACTGCTAGTTTATGTTGGGTAGGGTGGTTTGAGATATTGTGGATGGTAGTGTCCGTCTTAGTTGGTTTTCTATAGATGTTAAATGTTAAATAGTAAGTTCCTCGTGTTGTAGTGATTTTGTGATTTGATTTACATTCGCACCTGGCTATGTAGCCTTTATCAGATGGTGGTCAAGCCACTATGTATAATTTTGAAAGTTATACACGTCCTAGAAAGCCGAAGCTATAATTCTATGCAACAGAAACCTTCTAGTTGCAACTTTAACGATTCCAGAGCAGGGCTGCAAATCAACACACCTTGCTGAAGAGTTGGAGACTTTCCAACTCCTGTCCAGAACACATGTCTAGCATGCTCACTGGATCTGGGAACATTTCACCAGATAGGTGTTATTAAAGGTGAAATGAACCCGGCCACCATTAAAACTGACCTGTCTGTTATGGGGCCGCGAAACCACAACCACCACGATACTCCCATATAGGGGCCAACCTCAATAATCAGCCAGACAACTATTAAATGTCTAAAGAGACAAATAATGAACTCTGCGAGCTTACTGATTCCCGTGGAAATAAAATGGAGTTACCAGTTGACTCCCTGCCTGTCTTCAGGGGACTGGGCTCCCTTTTTCCCCAGTTGCACTGTGTCTAGATAGTCGAAGTTCTATAAAGACCATATTTATGTGCCCCCGGGAGGCGTGTTATAATGATGTCAAGATAATGCAAACTTCTGTCCTGTTTTTTTCCATTGTGCATGTAATCTTATTATGAATTGTGTTTAGGTTTTCTATAATTTGTTCGCCGTTGTTTTGTTCGAGGATCTATATAATGTCATCTACGTATCTATAGTAATGAGTTATTTTGTGTTATTCCATTCGTGTTTTCACTTGTATGTTGCATGAATATTTCCATTAAGATTGCGGAAGTTGGGTTTCCGGCTTGAGAATGATGCATTCGCATCGAAAGCGCTCGCCTTCGACTACAAACCAGCCAGTTAGGACAGGAAATAGCAATACCATTTTATAGAACAGAAGTTCTACGTTTTTAGTATTTTTATATTCACATTTTTTTGTTGAATTAAAATAAATAAAAAATAAGCAAAGAAATGCCAATTTGAGAAGCTTGTGGAAGATCTTGAAGAAAATCCACAATTAGCCAGAGAATTTCGCAGCGGCATTGCTCCTACTAATTTTAAGATAGAGTGGACAAATATTGTTACTGAGCTTAATACGGTGCATCCGTCAATCTCCGCTCCATTATTTCTAGTACATATTCAAAAGACGATTTTTTTAACCCAAAATACGAGTAACTTTCAAATCTTAAAAAGAAATATTATTGCTTCAAATTTGTTACTTACTCATTATCGGGCAAGTTACAAATACAACATGTCTGTCTTAGCAGTCTTCTTAATACTTTTTTTATTTCATTTCCTTCCCCACTGGAGTCGGTGTTAGATAAGAAAAAATATTTTTATTTAAATTTCAGTTTTTTTAACAAACATAACAAAAAAAATCAAAAAAAAAAAACAATTAAGTAAATGAATCAGCTGATTTAAACATAAGAGATGTGTATTCTATTTTATTAGCATTATCGATGAAAATGAAGCACTTGTTTCGTCCTCTGAATCATAATAGCAAATCGTAGTGTTCCTACGTCTTATTTCTTGTTTCATTTTGACATTTTGTTAGATATTTCGAGCGAATTTTGTTTCTTTTAAATGGACAAAGATATACTTTGTTTATCCATTTTAATGTTTAAATTAAAATATTAAGAGGATTTTATATCAATTTTAAAAAAGGAAATATGTCCTTTGTTTATGTGCTACCTGTTTACTGTGCCAACTTGTACTTCTTGTTTTGATTTCTCTTTGTTTACATTTTCTGACAAATAGTACAGATAAACAATCGATAACTTGGTTTCAAATTTAAAGAAAAGTGTATTTATACCTTGTTCACTTGATTCGCTCTCTAAACCACAATAGCGAAGCGTGGTGTTCATACAACTTGTTTCATTTTTACATTTAGCTATTGTAATTATTACATACACACACATAAATATTTCGCGTGAAGTTTTATTATTAAAAATAAATAAAAAAGGTAAGTTAGTTATTAAAAAATATATTTCATATGAATTTTATAGTTTTTCACAAACAGTGCAGATAAACAACTAGATAACTTGTTTTTAAAATTAGA
This sequence comes from Trichopoda pennipes, assembly GCA_030448955.1. Classification (NCBI taxonomy): domain Eukaryota; kingdom Metazoa; phylum Arthropoda; class Insecta; order Diptera; family Tachinidae; genus Trichopoda; species Trichopoda pennipes. The sequence goes on along the minus strand of JASKUP010000010.1, from coordinate 2,691,645 downwards.
GAAGGCAATATGTTTTCGAGGTTCACAACAAGATTCGCTCTCACATTTTTGTATGATGAACCATGCTGTTTTAATCAAGATTCGGTCGCGAACCGCGAATGGAAGAGCGAATCTCTATATTTGCTGCCAGTGTGAACATAGTATAACGTGATTCGCAGCATGTTTCAAAATGAAGCTGTAAAATTTGCTTTCATATTTTCGTATGGCAAACCATTTTGTTTCAAATAAGACTCGTTCGCGCACCTCGATATTTACTGCTAAATCGATATCTAGTGTTAAATTGATGTTCTCTTAAAATTGCGAATGAAAATGCCGCCACCAAATGGAATAATGAATAATTAATACATATTAATTGTCAATTAAAACATATAGCGATTAATCTTCGCATCACTATTCAATAGGTTTTGCAAGCTGAAATATTACTTTTTCGTCATTGTAGGTTTTCCAAACGAAAAATACATAAGTAGTACTGAACCCTACTCTAAGTGTCCACTTATCTGAAAACAACTAGTTAAAAAAAAATACTTCCCGCAGAACTTTAATGTTTGTGACGTCACACTGTTTTTTTACATCAAAACAATTTAACCCTTTGACGACCATAGGCAAATATGCTTGCCCGGGGTTCCTTAGATTATATATTTGTCCAGTTAACAGAGGATTGGGGCAACACGAATGTGGTTGAGTACGAGTCCCCATCGGGCCCCACTTGTTGCCTACGAGGCTCCAAATTTGGCCAAAAAAAGTATTTATGACGAGGGCTGCCAAGGGGTGAAAATAGGGCGCAATGGGGTAAGAGTCAATTATGTTTTGGATTCCACCTTAATCTATCAAAAAATATAATGGATAAGTTTGCGTAAATTCCAAGCTGTCTACAACTAATCAAATTGTGTTTGGCAATTATGTTTGCCTATGGGTTGAAACGAAAATAAACGTTTCTAAAAAACTTTACAATTACAACCTCTAAATTCGAACTTTTGAGCGCTTTTTCTTAGCTAATGTTAAACACTGAAACAGCATGCCTGTGTTTAGTATTTTGCATTCGTAAGTATATTGAAACGAAAAAGGGGAATCACTAAATTGCAATACATACATATGAACACATGTAAGTGTTTGGACAGTCTTTATTTGAAATTTAAAATGAGTGGAGCCGCCCGAGATCGTTTCTTTTTCCTTCGACCAAAGCAAATCGAACAACTTTTACTTTGCGATTTTAGTGATGACTTCTTGAAAATGACGCTTTGGGAATGCAAGATGATGAGCCCATAGAAGTTATCATTGAGGGTAGTATGCACGCTGACCATAACCCAGCTGGCGCAGTAGATGAGCTAATTCCATCGAATTTAAATGTTGTAAAAGCGCCAATAATACCAACGTTATTCATACCACCCGAAAAGATGTTCCGCTTTAGACAGACTCTTGCTTATAAGAATCCCGTTTTTACCGGATTTAAAGAGGATTGCGCATACAAACATTCCCAAATTTTAAAGCCCGTTGTGCATACGCATGAAGAAATCCCTTCAGTGTACGGTGTGTTCAACAGCGTTTGTAATTTTGAAGGTAAGTTTTTATCAATCGTAAATTTTCTGCTATTTTGAGACAATATTGACTTGCTGTTATTATACATATGTACATATATTTAAGAGCTGTGCTTAATGATAGTGGAGCAGTCCAACCTATATGCTTTACAAAAAGAGCGTGTATTTACTTTGACCGTGGCTGAATTTAAGGCTTATATCCATCAATATCAATACGTCTGTACTGGTCTACTAATACAACGTTTCACCAAGCTCAGATCGCGGGTGTCATGCCACGGCTCCGATTTGAGGAAATTACAGCTAATCTTCACTTTTGCGACAACAATAAAGCTGATATTAGTGACCGTGGGCATAAAATTCGGCCAATTTTAGATCATATTAACAAGGCTATGCCGGATGCGTATACTTATTCAAAAAAGCTGTCAATCGATGAACATATGGTAAAGTTTAAGGGACATAATGCTATGAAACAGTACATGAAGGACAAACCTATTTCGTGGGGATTCAAACTTATATAATATTGACATTTACACCGGAAAAAAACCATTTGTTGAGCACGGTCTAGCCGAGGCTGTTGTTTTGCAGTTATGCGAGCCACTGGCAAAAAAAGGGGTTGAAGTTTACTTCGACAATTTTTTTAAAAGCCTGAACTTAATGCACATTCTCCAGCAAAATGATATAATGGCGTGCGGAACCATTCGATGTAATAGAAAGCACATACGGAAGAATTTTCCAGCGGATAAATATATGAAAAGAGGGGACATAAGTTACTTCATGTCGGATAGCATTTCCGTAGTCAAATGGATGGATAATCGTGGTGTCTACCTCGCCTGAAATTTTATTGACCCAACAGCGGTATTCAAGGTCAAGCGACGTGTAGCTGGACAAGCTGGTAAAATAGATATTGATTGCCCCCTGATTATACAGCACTATAACAAAGGAATGGGAGGTGTCGATCTAATGGATCAAAAAAAAGTATATTATGAGTACGATCGTAGAAGTAAATGGCGTTTTTATTTACGTTTGTTCTTCGACCTTTTCGAGTTATGTGTTCACAATAGCAATATAATATATAAAAAACTCATATTGGCCAACAGTTCCTCAATCAATTTGACCTCCATTGAATTTCCGGCAGCTTTAGCCAAAGAGTTGATAAGTAGCTTCAATTCAAGGAAGCGTGTTATTTTTCAGCCGCAACCAAATGCGGAACCCATTTTATAAGCAAACCTAAATCTCTCCATAAAATGGAAAAACGTGAAGGTTGGAAACGGTGTTCTCATTATGCTTTCAATAATAAGTATAGCTGCACAAATGTTTTTTGCGTTCAATGTAATGTGTTCCTTTGCTTCACTACGTCCCGTGATTGCTTTGGAATCTATCACGAACAACAATAATTATAATAAATTTTTGTGATCTCTTGTATTTTTCTTTACGTTTTAAATAAAAACTGATTTTTTAATTGTTTCTGCAATTAAATAATTTGGGATGAAAAATTTCGTTTCAACCCATAGGCGACTATATTTGCCAAGCAAAATGGGGGACTTGGAGGGTTCCAAAAAGGCAATTTTTTTTTCATAACTACTATTAGACCATAGATCGCGAAAATATAACACAAAAGTAAATCGCTTTAGACAAAAACGTTTGGTCGTCAAAGGGTTAACCGCTTCTTGATTTCTGTAAAAAATCTTTCTTAATTTTAATTTGTGTTTTTCTTTTGCACATTTTTAATTATATTTTGTTTTAAACACAATTTTCGTAACTGAAAAGAAAGAAAATTTAATATCAAATACAACTTTTTCGCTAAAAACATTCAATATTAATTGGCAACACAGTGTTGGCGGTTTTGTAATAAATCAAGTGCTTTAAATGTGGGAAATCAAGTAGCAAAATGCTTGATTTAAGGAAATCAAGTGAGAAAACTCAATCTACTAAAGCTTAACGATATTTATGCTTTAATTAAAAACCTTCTTGTCCGGCTAGCATTCGTATCTAAAATGACTTGATCTCCAGTTCAAATTATTCAGACACATGTGTCATTTTTTTTTAAGAGAAGTAGCACTTCAGGCAACAATGCCTATTTAGTCAAGTACCGTGCTTCATTCTTTAGGAAAGGGATAGAGAAGAAATGAAACAGGTGGTGAAAGTAGAAGGATAGTCGGAAATCAACTGCCGTATAAAGACAGCACAGCGTCGCGGAGTAGCCCCTCCGACAGTCAATTTTTATTTTTGAAGTGAAAAAGAACCAAGGTCTTCTTTGGGAATCGAACCCACAACCCCCATATTTATAAGCTAGTACACTACCTACTAGCCTACAGGGGCACCTAATGTCATTATTTGCGCCTTAGGACTTCATGCTACAAATGCTACCCTGTAACTAAATGTAGGGTGTTTACAATTTAATAGCCATATAAATTACACCATGGATAGTTAATATTCTTGCAATCTCCACATAGTTTTATGCAAAAAAAAAAAAAAACAAAACAAAAAACCCAATGTAAGTGGCTTCCAGTCAGACTGTCTGATTGGTTGGCTGTCTATTCTATACAACATTTCACATTATTTTATTTTCTTGCAGCCCAGTTTAGTTCAATATGATTCTGTTGTTGCAAACCATTAACTCATTTCTTAACAGAACCAACCATCCACATTAAGGATTTTTGGTTTTTCGTACCATTTGGTAACATGGCACAAGCACCAGCACCAGCACCAACAGTCAGTCAGTCCGTCCATTATACAAAAAATGAAAGAATATAAAAATATTGTAGATGTAAGCAACATCATGCAGGCGTTGTAATTGTTGTATTTTCCTTTTTTTGTTGTTGTAATATTCGGTTGAAAAACTACAACAAATTCAAAACATTTGATACTTGTGATTCCAAATAGTCGTTTTATAGTTTTTATTCATTTTGTTTTATAAATAAAAATTGTACAAAAGAGAGTTTATAAATTATAATTTTATTTCTTTTCTTTTTTTTTAATTTTTCCCAATTGTTGTTGTAATATACAACAAATCTTATTTGGTCGTCATAATTTTTTCTATTATTCAAATTTTTTTTTTATATCATAAAGCACAATTATAATTGTTCTGAAGCAATAATTTATATTTAACATAATATTTAAAATATTTAACCCTTAAACTGGTACAGGGTTAAATTTAAGTGACGAATCAGTCACTAACCTGAAAGATTTATTATTCGTTCTGACTACTGTTTTTTTATTGAAATAATGATGAACTGAGAAATTAGCTTGTTAAGGGGAGAGTACAGGCAAGGGAACAATGAAGGCACTTGTGTCATATAGTTGGAAGAGTAAAGTTTATCCCTTCCTATCTTTTTCGATTGGTTCTGTCAAAGGACTTGTGTCAAGTCCTTTGAAAGAACCACGGGTGGGCTTTTAATGGTAACACAGCGACCGATAGCAACCAGCTACTGTCCTAGGAACTTCAACTTAAATCATGGGTAGAGCGCTTGTGCGTGATTTGATTTACATCTGCACCGACTACATAGTCATAATCAGATGGTGGTCAAACCACTTGGTTGATTGGACATCACCCACGCCCCAGGAGGCCATCGAATACGTATATCCTCCGGTCACTCCTGGTAGCAATTTCGAAAGCCCAAAGTAGGCCGCAGCCTTCACTCCTTGCTAAAGAGTTGGAGACTTTCCAACTCCTGGTCCAGAACGCATGAAGCTCTTTTTTATCAAGAACACGAGAGCATTCATGCTCACTGAACCTGAACCATTCATTGTGTTAATTTGAATGATCCGACCCACAAACTCTCAGGAGGGTCCGAAACCACAACCACCACGATACTCCCATATAGGGGCCAACCTCAATAACCAGTCAGAGAACAGCTAATTGTCTCAAGAGACAAATAGTGAACTCTGGGGCAACTGATTCCCGTGGAAATTTGTGGATTGTCCAGGTGACTCCTACTAGCCATTTAGGGGCCTGGGCTCCCTTTTACCCCGCAAGACACCAGTCTAAATGGAATAGTAGGTTCCAAAAAGACTATTATGTGCCCCCGGGAAGAGGTAGAGCGCTTGTGTGCTAAGTTCTCTTTGATTGCAACAGAATGCTGCAATGATGCGGTGAGAGTATAAACGATCTTTAGCTCCTGCAGGAATAATTTTTACCGCCTTAATAAAGAAATAATAATTTTAAAGTTTTGCATAAACTTATGAGGCGCTTAGTCTTAGTTTTAATTTTTTGTATCGTTCGGAGCAGAGCTCAGGGAATGTCACCTACTCATGCAATGCATTGTACCAAAACTAGGAAATTAGGTTATTGAGAGGAGTAAAGCGGGAGTAGTGTTTGTGGATAATCAATTTGAATGTTCTACATTAAAAGGAAAGACGTCTGGAGGGAGTGTATTCCACATACGGACTATTCTGCTAAAAAGCGAATTTTCCCTCAACGAAAATCGAGTCAAACACATAAACGCGGTCGAGCAACCCCAAAATAGATTTTATAGATTTATAGTTTTGTAAGAGACTATCGGTGCCCCTGTAGGCTAGCAGGTAGTGTACTAGCTTGTCAGTATGAGGGTTGTAGGCTCGATTCCCAACGAAGACCTTAGTTTTTTTCACTACAAAAATAAAAATTGACTGTTTATGGGGCTACTCAGCGATGAAGGCACAGTTACTGGTCGCTGTGCTGTCTTTATACGGCAGTTAATTTCCGACTATCCTTCTACTTTCACCACCTGTGTCATCTCTTCTCTATACCCTTCCTAAAGACTGCAGCATGGTACTTGACTAAATAGGCATTGTTGCCTGAGGTTCTACTTCTCTTTAAAACAAAAAAAAATAGATTTTGGGGCGCCAGCCCATAAATGAGAGTTGCAATCCATCTTTGGATGAATATAGGTGGTATAAATAATATGAAGATCAAATGGAGTAAAGTATCTCTAACACCGTTTTAGAAAACCGAGGCACTTGAAAGCTTCTTTAGAAATCTGAAAAATTTGCCTAATCCATCAAACATCACACTGAATTTGAATGTCAAAAACATCAAGAGCTTCCGATTTCATAATACCTACATCAGGTGCAGCACCATTTTCGAACACATATCTATGCGTAAGCAAACAACTTTGCGTCTTACGGGCATTAAAATCGATTCTATTCGCACGACCCCATTCGGAGATCGCCGCGAGATCGTGATTGAGCGTTTCATTCATGTTCTGCCTTTTAGAACTCACCTCCAAGTGGTTCGGTCTATTACTAAATAAATACAAATGACAAATAGTGCTGTCATCTCCGAAAGAGTAGAGTTGAAAGTTTGACAAGGAAGTTCATTTAGAAAAATTAAAAATAGAGTAGGAGAAAGTACAGAGCCTTGTGGTAGCCCTGAATTAATCTAGAACTCGTCTGATGAAATCCCAGCTATAACAACTCGTATAAGTGCGATTCCTGAGAAAACTCGATATAAATCTTGAGAAATTAAGACCGCACCAAAAGCAGCAAGAGTTGATAGAAGTGCATCATGCCACACCTTGGAAATATCTAGATCCATCACCTTACCCTCTACGAGTTTCTTTTATATTATACAGTTTTTCATAATTGACTAACATTTGTTCAAAACCAAGCTCCTCCATTGTTAGCCATCTCATTCTCTGCGTCATAGTCTGCAAATATTATATTCTTTGATTTTTAATTATATATTAGCTGATATTTTAAACTTCCATGAACTGTCACTAATGTATTTATCGAGCTTAAGTTTCCCTGACCATATTTGGAACAACTATATTAATTATCAGCAAAGGCTAACTGCCTCACGTTACCTTTAGATATTAGCCATCTCTTGTGGAATTTCCTTCCCCATTCCTGTTGGATTCTTACGATTCTTAAAATAAAATTCATTAAATTCAGAGTAACAAAACAAGATACTGGCCTAAATGGAGTACAAACAGAATGTAGTCAAGTCTATATTAAAGCTGGAGGTTGAAAGACATCTATAGTTTGCTTGACTACATTATTCCAGCCAACTGGCAAGGAGACAAGACCTATCTAAACTGGGAACGTGGTCTCAGTAGCTGTGATTCATAATCTCATGCTTCTCACTCACCGACCATTCCTGGTCACAGCAAAGAAGAATTTTCCAATATGGGTGCATCGCTGTTAAAATAAAATATGAAGACTTAAATGCGCGTTGCAAGCAAAAGATTTGTTTTGTACTCCGCTTTTATCACGTATTAATATCGGTATGTAAAATTGACGCTGCCATATAGATACTCTTTGGCGATTTTCATCGTCATCATTACACATGCTGTTTCTGAGCTTTGTTATGGTGTCTTATAATTTATAATTTTCTTACAAATTTATAATGGAGTGGCTAAAACAATCGCTTCAATATACAACTCGATATATTGCCATTGTCCAGCCCTAAAATATGGAATATATGGTTACGAAAAAACGGCTTACGTACCATTCAGCTGATATAATAATTGACATTTACCCTCAGCTCTGCTGAAAAACACTGTATGTAATAAAAATTTCTATACTTCTTATTAGTAAAATACTAATACAAGTTGAAAATAAGTTTTAAAACTAAAAAGCTTTTTAGTATTTTCTTCTTTTCGGAAATGAAACTATGCTTGCCTGCTTAAGCTAATTATAATAATGAGAAAAGAAAAAAAGTTGTTAATAGGATTTTTCTTTCATTTGGGAAAAATAAAACAAGCAACCATCATGACAAGCAAAAATCGCCATAATAGTATGACATGCAATAAAAAATTTCATATTTTTGAAAGTATAATGAATAGTAAAAATGCAGTTACGAATGAACGAAAAAAGTTATCACTTTTTTTTAGTATGCATACACAAGCTTATTCTATTTCTTATGAGATAATTTTTTGTAAAATCCTTCAAGAAGAGGATTACTTCTAGCACGATGCAGAGGTTCTGTTTTATGATTCTTCCCATCTGTTAACCGCTTAAAGTTTAAGCTACCCACAAGTCCATTAGGGCTGCTCAAATACTATCTATACCACCTTTATCCGTCCAAAAATGGAATACAACTCTCATGTATGGGCCGTCGCTGTATTTTGGGGTTACTCGACCGCGTACAGGAGAGGGCCAAGAGACTCATTACAGACAGTAGGGTATCCAACTCTATTGATTCTCTAGAGCATCGACGCAATGTGGGGTACATTTCACTCTTCTATCGTTACAACAATGGTAAGTGCTGTAATGAAATTAGGGAACTTGTTCCTGACACTCGCACGTTTTCACGTTTAACTCGATTTTTGATGAGAGCACATCCATTTGTGGTTGATTGGCCAGTGAATCGCACTACGCATTACAGGGAAAATTCGTTTTTCAACAGAACAGTCCGTATGTGGAATAAAATCTCTCCGGACGTCTCTCATCCTGAGAAAGTTCAAATCGAATATCCACAGACAGTTTCCTCCTACCCGTAACCTAATTTCCTAGTTCTGCCACAATGCATTGCATAGGTAGGGGTCCTAAAAGAAAAAAAAAATACGTTAATTGGTTCCAAAAATATTCGTCGCAATCAAAACGTCGCAATTCGAAAAAAAATTTTGTTTTTATCGAATTGCACTGAAATATTGAAGATACGTTCTAGTTCTAAAGCAAAGCAGTTTTAATATTTTAATAAATTTATTTATTAATACAAAAAATTAAAACATAAAAAATTAAAGGAATCGTTAAAATTAAAACTTAACATAATTCAGTTCTACTTTCTCGAATTTAAGCAAAAAGTTCATTCAAATTAAAATAAAACGTAACAACTCAATAGTTTTTTTTTTAATAAAAAAAAATTTCTCGAAAAAAATGCACTCATTATATTTAAACAAATTAAAAAAAAAAGTAACAAATTCATTAAAATTGAAAGACGGAGGTATTAAAAAACAAAAAATTCATTAAAATTAGAAAAAAGAACATTCAGTACTGTTTGAATCTAGAATTTTTAATGTTTACGAAGAATCAGAATCTAGCGTTATTGGGGATGCTGTATCGGATGTTGTTGTTGGTTGTGTAGACGTAGATTCTAACGGCTGCAAATATATTTCCAAAGTTTGCTGGATCGTTTTCTTTTTTTTTTGTTGCAAATAAATCTCCTTGTAGCAACTTACGCAATCAGTTAAGGATCGTACAACTTTTGAACTTCATTCTTCATCAGGGTCATTTTGTGTAAAAATGGAAGCTGCTTCGCCAATTAGGGCCATAGCTTTGCTAATAATGTTTTGAAGTAAGGACTTTTGGATCAGGAGTTTCAATTAAATCTTCTGTTTGGTTGTCATTATACGCCAATTCAATATCCAAATCTATCAAATCACTATTGCTCATGTCTTCATTCTCTGTAGAAATGAGCTCTTTCACACCATCTTCGTTCATTTCTTCAAATTAATTTTCCTTTGCCAGATTTACAATTTCAGTACAAACTGCAGATGTGTCATCAACATCTGCAATATGACTAGAGTCAAGGTTTTTATGAACACATTCTGGCCATATTTTCCGCCATACACCATTCATAAAAGAGGGTGTAACTTCATTCCACGATTCTAAAATGTTATTGATTGCATCCAATACGTTAAATGTTTTCCAAAATTCTGGAATTGTGCTATTTTTTTTCAGAATCATCAATAACGTTGATAAGCTGTTTGAATGTTCTTCGAAGATAGTAGCTTTTAAACGCTTAAAATAACTCCTCTATCCATTGGTTCGATAAGTGAAGTAGTGTTTGGTGGCATAAATAAAAATTTCAAATTGTCTGTCAAATCATTAATGTAAATAGGATGACTGGGAGAATTATCCACGATGATCAAAGCTTTAAAATCCAAGTTTTCTTTAGAGCAATAGGATCCTATTTCATGGATAGCACATTCACAAACCCAGTTTTTAAACATTTCAGACGTCATCCACGCTTTATGCTTTGATCGCCAATGTATGGGAAGATCTTTTTTATTAACGTCTTTCATTGTTGCTCTTGGATTTTCTGAATTATGAATAAGAAATGGTTTGAATTTGAAATCTCCTTCAGCGTTTCTGCCCAGCAGAAGAGTGAGCCTATTTTTGCTTGACTTAGGTCCTTAAACAGATTTTTCTGCTTTAGAAATATAAGTTCTGCTCGGGAGCCTTTTCCAAAACAATCCCGTCTCGTCAACGTTGAAAACTTGCGTAGAAGTAAGTCCTTCATTTTAAAATATCGGGGAAGTTCGCAGCTGCAACACTATCGGCACTAGCTGCTTCACCTTTTAGTTTTACATTATGAACCTTTCGAACCAGCCTTGACTCGGTGAAAACTTTGGTTGCCTTTCGTCAGTACTTTTGCCTTCCATATTATTTGACAATAATTATTTTTCAATATCTTCACACAATTTCTTTGCTTTTTCTTGAATTATGCTCTTAGTTAGTGGAAATTTTTTCATAAACCTGTATTTCAATCCATATAGAAAGTAAGGATTCCATTTTCACTAAAAGAAAGTCTCTTGTGCGGTTTATTTTTTTTTTTTGTATCTGAGACAGAAACAGCTGCTGCAATTTTTTTTAATTTTACTGCCGTCACGATCTCTTATTGTTTTTACAGTTGATTCTGTTAGACCAAGTGCTTTAGCTATGTTAACAGGTCGTTCTCCTGCTTCAAAACGCCTTAAAATTTTTAATTTGGTTTCCAGGGTTATTGCGTTTCTCTTTTTTTCAACTTTTCCATTTATGATTATTATCTTTCTGATTAAAAAGAAAATAGCGTTACCAATTGCAGCTAACAAATATGTAATTTCAACTTACGAAAACAGGGGCCTTACTGTGTAATTCGATACGAAAATGAAAATCTTTCGAACAAAATTTCCGATACGAAATTAAAATGGTACCGGCTTACATTTTCGAACGGCTAGCAGTGTTGTATTAGTTAGTATCTGAAGAAAATACTTTATAACTTGGAAGCACTTGTTCTTCAATGTCAAAAGTGACAACAAAATTTAAAAAAATTGGCAAGGAATTTAATAAATATTAATGAATATACATACGTATATTAAAAAAACAACATATTTTATTTAAAAAAAGAGATCAAGGTTTTCATTTTACAAGACATTAAACAAAAAAGATTTTGAATTCATTAAAACATATTTTTTTAGCAATATCGCTGAATTTCAATCCAACGATTTTTCATTTTTTACAGTTTTCTTTTTATGTGGTTGTGGAGCAGGTTGCATATTTTTCACATTCCAATTGAAACATTTTTTGTTTTAGTTCTAATTGGGCCAATTTTCTTTTATTTTTTTTCAAGCTCGATTTTCTTTTTGAATTCAAATTTTTGAATTTGGAGTTCTAGACTTCGTTCTTCTATTTCACATTTACGCTTTGAATACCTTTTTATGTCAAATATATTGTCTTTTAATGATTTTAGTAATTTCATATGGTTTTTTTGATTTTCATCAATTTTAATTAAACATTTTAAAGAATTTTCTTGAAAAGATATTTGATTTTCAACTTGTTTGCTTAACAAGCTGTCAGTATTAAGCGCACTTCTCTTCCGAATGGACCTACTAGGAGTATTTATATTTAAATTTTCATTATTTTGTTTCTGAGGATGTAAAATTGATTGGTCTCTAATTTCAAAATTGTTTTCCAAATCTTCTTTGGCTATATTTATAGATGATGTTGTTGGCTCTTTGTTTAAAGGTGCAGCGCCAAATTCCTTTCCTCCACTTATGCCATGAATAGATGTGTTTAACGAGAGGAGTTCGTACACCTGTTCCTCTAGTGGGGTAAGAGCACAATAATTACTAGGTCCTCCACCGGTGCCTGAAATTCCCATTTTGTTGCGCTTGCACTTTACTTTAATGTGGTTTTTATAATCGGCCCATACTTTCTTCCAGCCGTTACTATCACGTGTGGGCAAACATGCAGAATTTAATTCCAAAGTTAATCTTTCCCATAAGTGCCGTGATTTGCTTTTTGCTTCCGGAGAATTTATGTGTCCCTTGGCTAAGTCGGGATGTTGCACCATAAACTCTACCAAAATTTCAAATTGTTTGGGTTTTGTGTTACAGTTTTTCTTTTGTACACTCCTAAAATTTAAATGAAATATAACATCACTTTATATATAACACAACTTCACTTTAAACATAACAAAAATTTATTTTTTTCCATAAAAATTATAAAATTACTTACATTTTTTTCTCTTCCGATAACAAAATATCTTTCGAATGAAATACGAACAGTTTTAACGTCTTTAATACTCATTTTCGTGTTACAGAGTTGCATATCCGAAAGTAGTATTTTTGAATACGAAAAGGAAAAAAAGTATACTCATATTCGGAAATCAATTTACGTAAATAGGATTACACAGTACAATTTATTCGAATATGTACAAATTTTTATTCGAATCGAATTACACAGTAAGGCCCCAGATTCCAAAATAAAATATTTGTTTAAATTTTATTTTTCGATACCTACAAAAAACTTTAAAAAACACACCTTTCGTTTCAAGAACTTTTATCAAACTGAAAATAAAATGTAAATTTCTTACGCATAATTATTAATGAAAATCAAAATATTGGATTTCCCTTTTTATACATATATTGCCTTTAATGTGTTTACAATACTACACATAGCATACAAAACATACAATAAATGTATTGTGAAAGCAAACAAAAAAAAACAATCGAAAAATTTTTTTTCGACGCAATATGAAATGTCGCAAAGTGAAATGTCGCAAAGCGAGGTATTGGTGTATATCACTTACTAGGAAATCTATCGAGTCTTTCTTAATGAATTTCTCAGATAAGCCAACGATAGATTAAATATTTAAGATACCTTGTGTAAAACTTTCGAAGACTAATAACAAAATAGCCAGTCCCAAAGGTCATCCTTATTGTGTATCCGAATGCGGAATAAATTAGCCTAGCCTGAGCTGTTCAGTATCGAGAAAGCTCTAACACGATCTTGAACACGGTAATCGAATACCATCAAAGAGTACTGATGCTATCAAGCCTAACCTTCTATTGATCAACCTGACGCAGGGTCAAACAGTTATTGATATGCAGATTCTACTCACTACATCTTAATCTAGTACGATTTACGCCAGATAAATTTATGCAAAAAAAAAGTACTTTTTGAAAAAGTTCTTTTTAAAAAAGTACCTTTTAAAAAAGAAATACTTTTAAGTAAAAATACTTTCTATAAAACTACTTTTAGAACACTTTTACTTTTCTGCCATAAACAAATTTTATTTAGAGATTCAGCATTTGCCCAATTTTTCTCTTTTACCAAGAGAAAAATTTTATTAAGACTGGCTCGCGGCTTAAATAAGGTAAAAAGTTAAATATATAAATAAAAATTAAATAATTTAAAGGGTTATTCCCTCAAATCGGAATAACGTTTTTCAATTTGTTTTAAGCAAAATTTTTATAATCTTTTACCAGCCATGGGCACTTTTTAAGGCCATTAAACATTAAGAGATGCCATTACCATAAACTGTTAGAGGGCCTCGCTATGATTATAAGAACCTTGGCGAATATCATTGCAATTATTGTAATTTACTTGTGCAAAAATTTAGTAAAATTTGTGTGCATGTGATATAATTAATTAATAAATACACGCAAATGTTACATAAAGCAAGCAATTCCAGTTAATAAATGAAAAATAAAAACCAAAGTAAAGGGTTTTTTAACAGAAAGTTTGTTTTCTAAAACAAAAAAATTAAAAGTTTATATTAAGATGAATCAAATTTTTTAGAAGGCCTTCAGATACGTATATCCTCCAGTCACTCCTAGTTGCAACTTTAAAACCTCGGAGCAGGCTACAGCCTTCCTGGTCCAGAACGCATGATGCTTAATAAAATTTAAGAACACAACGGCAATCATGATTACTGGACCTGGGCCATTCATTGTGTTCATTGTGAATGATCCGACTCAACTCAAACGAGAGCCTCGAAACCACAACCACCACGATACTCCCGAAGGGCCAACCTTAATAATCAGTTAGAGAACAGCTAAAAGGCTAAAAAGACAAATAGCTGAACTCTGGAGCTTTACTGATTCCTGTGGGAATATAGTGGATTGTCCAGTTGGCTCCTGCTAGCTTTGAAGGGGACTGGGCTCTCTTTTACCCCCATTGACACATGTAATAATAATGAATTTCCGTCAAAATATATAAATGTGCCCGCATAGTAAGATATCACACCCTAGATAATAACATCACCTACTCGTCTATAACGATAGGCTCTCTCTTAATGAAAATAGTACAGCGTGTTCGCCGAAAAGGTAAACTACTTTGTTTGTTTATAATTTTTGATTAAATTAAGGCGAATGCTTGTTATATTGATAAATGTTTTATTTATTATCGGCAATTATGTGTGGAATAAAATATTCTATAAATGTCCGCCTCTGTGAGCCTCACAAATGCGAGATCTTTTGTGCGCCTTTTTCATCACATTCTCACACATCACGAATATTTTGTTTGAGTTGAGTTGGACTGGGTTGTTTGCATAAACCTTGCTTTTCAAATATCCCCACAAAAAGAAGTTTCGGAACGGTCAAATCAGGCGACCGTGTAGGTCAATCAACATCACCATTTTTTTAAATAACTGGTTGTGGAAAGAGGTTTTGCAGTAATTCCATTATAATCCTGGCTGTATGCGATGTGGCACCGTCTTGCTGATACTGCATGTTAATCAAGTTTACAGCATGCAGTTGTGCTGTTAAAAAGTTTTCAATCATATCACGATTCACGCCCCATTTACAGTTACCGTTACGACGTTTTCATTTTCAATGAAGTAAGGTCCAATGATTTCTCCTGACCAGATTGTTTTGAACACTTCAAAACCAGAACAGCAATAATGTTTTCAACCAATCTTGCAGTACGTTGTGGTCTATGCTTGGGCCTATCACCTATAGACCCTCTTTCTTCGAAATCATTTACTACACGATAAAATTTCACGTAACTTTCTCATCGTCAGAATAATCGATAATTGATTTTAATAAAACGTTTTAGCGATTAGAACACGTTGGTTTATCGAATATTTTTCCGTAGCTAATTTGCCACATTTTTACTTCATGACTGCCAAATATGAACTGTCAAGAATAATGTATACGAAAATGGCGGCAAAACAAAGTAGTACACCTTCCGGAGGATACCCTGTAGTTAAAACCACCAGTCAATAAAACCATCAGAGTCCAACAAAATTATTATTTTTTCATTTGAGAAAAGTAATTTATTCCACTCACTCTTCAAAGTAATGTGCCCTCTGCATAAATTCCAGTATCATTTTTTATGTTGCGAGTTTAATGTTGGTTTGTTCTGCAATTTTATTCTTTTTAAAAGGGTGAGCCTCATTTATTATCATTTTAATAATAGAAAGACCGTCACTGGATCAACTTAGGGCTATAATTTTTGTAACAGAGTTTTTGGAATTGGAAGCCATTTTTAGATTATTTCACATTCCGTAGCTATTATAGCCATGGTGCCTTCCCTTCATTTTTTCGCCATAGTTTTCTTAAATAATTCCACACAACGTTAGCGCTTTTATTGATTTTTATAGAAATTTCACGGCAGAATAGACCTTTTTTTAGCATAGGCATGCGACAATTTTTGTCTTCTCTTCTACCGATTAATGGCTAATTTTCAATGAGAACATCTTTAAAGATGTAAAAAGGGTTCTTACAGATCTCAACATAAACAAGTCTCCTGGGCCTGATGGGATACCAGCACTGGTCTTGAAGCAGTGCGTCCATTAGCAGCCCTTTTCAGCACATTGTACCATGTCGGAGAATTTCCGAAGTGCTGGAAAGTTGCTAATGTAACGCCGATCCCAAAAAAGGGGGAGGCTAACAACCCTAAAAATCGCAATTTGTTCTGCATTTTCTAAAGTATTTGAAAGTATGATTAATTTCCATCTAGTGATATACCTGGAGTCCAACCGCTTGCTTAGTGACCGACAATATGGTTTTCGTAGGGGGCGCTCTACGGCTGACTTGTTAGCATTCTTGTCGGAACAATAGTGTAACTCCATACATCATTTTGGAGAAAGCAAGGTGGTGACTCTAGATATTTCCAAAGCATTTGATAGAGTGTGGCATGATGCACTTCTGTCAAAACTTGTTGCTTTTGGTGTCGGTGATAATTTTTCCAGATTTATAACGAGTTTTCTCAGAAATCGCACTATACGAGTTGTTATAGATGGAATTTCATCAGACGAGTTCATGATGAATTCAGGGGTGCCGCAAGGCTCCGTTCTTTCACCTACTCTATTCCTTATTGTTCTAAATGACTTTCTTTGTCGAACTTTCAACCCTTTCAACACTTTCTTTTACAGATGACAACGCCATTTGTCACTCGTATTCATTTGGTAATAGACCAGTCCATTTGGAAGTTAGTTCCAAAAGGCAAAACATGAATGACACGCTTAATCACGATCTCGACACAACCTTGAAATGGGGTAGTGTGAATAGAGTAGAATTCAATGCTCGTAAGACGCAATGTTGCATGCTTACGCATAGATCTGCGTTTGGTAGTGGTGCTGCATCTGTTACTATGGGTGATATAGGTATTACAAAATCGGAAGCTCTTGATGTTCGTGGCATGAAAATGTGATGTTCGTTGGCCTAAACACATTTTTCAGGTTTCTAAAGAAGCTTTCAAGTGCATCGGTTTTCTAAAGCGGTGTAGAAGATACTTCACCCCATCCGATCTCCATGCTATCTATACCACCTATATCCGTCCGAAAATGGAATACAACTCTCATGTATGGGCCGGCGCTCCAAAGTCTATTTTGGGGTTACTCGACCGCGTACAGGAGAGGGCCAAGAGGCTCATTGCTGACAGTAGGGTATCCAACTCTATTGTTTCTCTAGAGCATCGACGCAATGTGGGGTGCATTTCACTGTTCTATCGTTACTACAATGGTAAGTGCTCTAATGAAATTAGGGAACTTGTTCCTGATACTCGCACGTTTTCACGTTTAACTCGATTTTCGATGAGAGCACATCCTTTTGTGGTTGATTGGCCAGTAAATCGCACTACGCATTACAGGGAAAATTCGTTTTTCAGCAGAACAGTCCGTATGTGGAATAAGATCCCTTCGGAGGTCTTTCCTGTCACTTTCAATCTGAGAAAGTTCAAATCGAATGTCCACAGATACTACTCCCTCTTTCCTTCCTCCTTCCCGTAACCTAATTTCCTAGTTCTGGCACAATGCATTGCATAGGTAGGGATCATCCCCTGAGTGCTGGTCCTATAAAAAAAAAATTAGTTCAAATAAATTTAGTTAAAAATTTAGCCCAAATTAACATACAGTGTATTTTAAATCCCAAAATAAATAATTTATAATTATTTTCACAAAGTATACAAAGAATCACATAATAAATCAAACGGAACTATTTCGACTTTTCTTTACTTATACAATTTGTCCTAACAGTCAAGCCTTTCATAAAAAGTACAGCATAATTCTTACCATGAATTATCTTGAAAGCAGCGATGTTAAATTGATTGCTAAAACTCTGCACCAATTTATGTGAAGTGAAGTATATAAAGACGGCTGGCGCTTGCATTAATTTAAGCCGAACTTACAACTCATTTATTGTAAATCAAACACTTCAACTATTTGTTTCAAAAATTAAAAATTATACTCGCATATCAGAAATGTAAGTGAATCATTTATTTTTGATTTTATTTCGTTACAATAAAAAAGAATTAAACGAATCAATTTGAATCAATTCAAGTGAATTAAAGAAAAACTAATTTTAATTCATTTCCAATACAAATCAATCTGTAAAATGGATTGCAATTCATTCTCAATTCAAACGAATTTGTTAAAGTATTTACAATTAATTTCTAATTCGTTGGAATTGAATTGATTTTGAATTCATTCAAATGAATTACAACAATGAATTGGAATTTAAATGAACGAAATAAAAATTAGTTGCAATCAATCAAAATCAAGAGTAGATCTGGGGGGAATGAAAAATGGGAATTTTTCCTACTAAAATGAAAATATGCAGTTTAAAAATTGAAAACCTTTGTCTTTGACACGCGCCTGGTGAAAGAAAACGTGATGTTTGTTGGAGTTTCTTTCTTCAAGAAAAATTGACTTTAATTTTAAAATACGCGTTTAATATTTAAGAAATAATAATTTTTAAATTTAAAATTTTGTATATATTTTTGTATATATCATGAGAATCTAAAATCTACAAATTTTAGGTGATATACAAAATGCAAGTAATTTTTGCTGTTGAATAACAAAAGGACAGTGATGCCTAATACAGATTAACTTATAAAATCAATTCAAATTTCAATTAATTCAATTCGAATATGTTGGTAATGAATTCCTAATTATTTTTTCTAATTCATTTGATTAAATTTCAAATCAATTAAAATGAATTGGAAACAAATTGCAATTCATTCTATTCATTCATTCATTTGAATTGGAACCGTTTTGCAATTCGTTTCATAAATTCATTTGAATTCGAAATGAACAATTCATATTTATCAAATTCATTTGAATAGACTCAGATTTCATTGACTTTCATTAACTCAAATGAACTTAATATTCATTTTTTGTGCAAAAAGAATTATTTCCAATTTTTTTTTAAGAGAAGTAGCACTTCAGGCAACAATGCCTATTTAGTCAAGTACCGTGCTACATTCTTTAGGAAAGGGATAGAGAAGAGATGAAACAGGTGGTGAAAGTAGAAGGATAGCCGGAAATTAACTGCCGTATAAGACAGCACAGCGACCAGTGACTATACCTTCAGCGCTTAGCAGCCCCACCGACAGTCAATTTTTATTTTTTTTTTGTAGTGAAAAAAACCAAGGTCTTCATTGGGAATCGAACCCACAACCCCCATACTGACAAGCTACCTACTAGCCTACATGGGCACCCTGTGCTAATTCAGTGCATGAATGGTTCACGAAATAATTCAAAACTGAGTGATTCATTTACAGTTGTCATACCTTCCGGTGAAAATCGTTGTTACTAGCTGCTTGTTTGGAACGCTTGGCGAGCGCTTTCGATGCGATGACATCATTATCAAACCGCATTTCATTTAGTTCTGTTTCCAGTATTTCATTTACTGGCGGAACAAATCTAAACAACTTAATAATTCATTTACAGCTCTGTCGCATATTAATATAATTTTTTTTTTTCTTTAATTTAAATTAAAAAATTTTAAATATTTTTAACAGAAGATTGTCATTAGCAGCATTACTTTGCTTCATTGCGTTTGTGGCAGCAAAGCAAGTCGGATTTCGAGTTCGGAGTTTCTTACAGAAGCGAATTACTAATGGCGAAATATTGTTACGTTTTTTTTTTTCCTTTATTAAAAGGAGTTACGAGTTTTGCACTTAAGTGTTTTAAATTAAATCATAAATTTACTTACAATACACACTAAATAAACACGATGGTAACTTTGTTGTCTTTACTCAACGATGATCCAACTTGGATCAATTTCTCTAAGCGGTTGTCGCATATACAAGAATATTACACTCCAATAACAGCATGCCATGTTGTAGTGTAGGCACCCGCCCGGCAGTGTTATTTGTTTTTATTTTATTTTAGTTGTTTTTGTGTTTTCCGTTGTTTAGCTTATTTTAAGGAATTTCTTTAAAGCATGTTGTAGTTGTCACAATAGATCATTTCGTTTACTTTTTTGCTGATAATTATATTAAATTCTTTAGTTTGACGAGTTCTTTAAGATTGGAAGTGCCTTATTTACATCTTTAAAATTCATTCATGGGAGTAAGGATTCGTCTTCTCGCAATTACTATTTCCCTTATGTATGTGTGTGTGTGTGTGTGTATGTTTGTGTATGATATATATGTATAATGCATACCAAAACTTTATTTTATTTTAATTAAATCCTCCCCTCCTAAGATATCATTTTAAGTTTTTATGATTATTAAATAAAAAATAATAAATAAATAAATAAAAAAAAACACAAAATGAGGTCTTTCACAATCTACCTTTCATTTTGTGACCTCTTCAACTAAACTTTTTATTTTCTTTTTCTTATTTTTTAATTCGCCCCGTTATAATAAAACTTTTGGGGAGCGGGAGCAAAAATCTAAATGGTCGCGTGCTATTTCATGTTTATTGCCAAAAAAAAAAAATAAAAAAAAATCAAATGAAATGAAAAATTTATTTCTGTTAAAGCAGAAAGGGGAAGGGGAAGGAGAAGGGAATGAATGGTCTCATAAAAAATGATTTACAAACCAATGACATACTGACTATTCCTTAACACAAGATTCGTTTATTGTAAAAACAGTGATGATGGTGTGCTGGTGGTGGTGGTGGTGCTGGTGTTGGTTGAATAGCCCCTCCCCACTTGTTAAAGCTTTGCATGTTCTAAGGATAATATGAGGGTTGTTGTTACTGTTTGTGTTACACGATTTTCTTGAATGTAAAAAATTAAAATTGTAGATTTGTGAGAGTGTATGAGTGTATGTATGTACATAGACTGTATGGCTGTATACAAAAACAGCCAGTGTTCAGTAATTTTTAATTTTATATTATTTACAGATTTTTGTAAGAGCGTGCGCACTGCACGCGTTGAATGTCCCTTCCGTTTTAGTTTGAATTAACATTTTCCCATTTTTCACATTTCAAATTATTTTTGCTTTTTTCTATGGTAGCATGGGAAAATTGGTTGGAAATAACACGACTTGTCGTGTGGCAAGCTAAAAACAATTTACAACAATAACAAAAAGAAAACAAGTTGTAAGTAAAGTTTTTATGTGAAATTTATGTGAAACGTGTAGCAGTATATAAAATTGTATGGACAAAGTTTTAATTGCTACTGGTCAAAAAGTTTTAATGGGCTCGTTTGTATGTATTGAAATGAAATGTGTAAGTATGTGTAAGGGAAATTAAAATACATACACAAACAACTTATGTTTAAGAAATTGTGTTTAAATTTTATAAAATGAGAATAAGAGTAGCCAATAGAAAATAGAAGAGCACTTCATACACATAGAAAACGAATACGAGTATTTAGATATGAGCGCACAGCTATTGCGCTAGGATATTCAAAGAACATAAAAAGTATTTAATATATAATAATGAAAAAAAGTATAAAATCTTTAAAATAAAGCTGTATTTTTTAAACTGCCATAGAACTTTAAACTGAAATTTAAAAAAAAAATTTTTTAATTAAAAACCTTTGACTATTCTTGACGTACGCAAGTCAAAGGTATCCAATTTTAGGGTCACTTTATCAAACATGATGGCATACGAATAAGAATTATGGCCTTTAAAGTGTTAATTGGTCAGTGACTTCCCGTGTCTCATACCAAATAATTAATAGGTGCCAAGTCATCCGACCTTGACCATGACCATGACCGATTCTCGAAACCAACATATCGCCAAATTTGCATTTCAATAAGTCTATGATAGCGATCGCCATATTACATGTAGCGTCTTCCTGTTGAAATCACATCTTTCCGGATCAATGACATCCATAATTTCAAGCAAACAGAAAAATTATCGACTGTTATGCGAGCTGTGGCTTCATTTTTGACGAAATAAATTACGATCAGCATGAGAAAAGCACCACACAATCAATTATCCTGCATGTGCTAGAATTTATAGAATCTGTTATAGTTTCGCCTTAGGACATATAAGACCTTAATATATATATAATATAACCAAAAACCTATTTGTCTTATCTGCCAAGAACCGGTAGCTGTACTAAAAGATTATAATCTCACTGGGCACTTTAATTCAAAACATCTTGGGTGGAAGTACTCTAAAGTGACAGATAAAGACAAGAAAGTTCATTCAGAGGAATTGAAAAGAAAAATATCTAGTCAGCAAATGTTTTTTAAAAATCAAAGAAGTGTCCAGCGATCCTCCACGTTAGCTGGTCACATTGTTGGCTATAAAATAGCAAAAAGTAACAAACCGTTTTCTGAAGAAGAATTTATTAAGGATGTGTTAATAAGCATTAGAAAAGTATTATGCCCAGAAAAGGTAAAAGATTTCGAATCTATAGGGCTGTCACGTAGAACGGTCATAAAAAGAATTGAAGCGATTTCTTCTAATTTAACGAATCAACTCGATGGACGTTTTAAAAAGTTTAAGTATTTTTCAGTCACTATGGACGAGAGTGTTGACAGGAATGATACAGCCCAACTTCTACTTTTTATAAGAGGAGTCGAAAGAGGACAGGAAACATAATTTATGATGAATTTAGAGAGAGAGAGAGAGAGAGAGAGAGAGATTTCATTCTTAATGCCCCAATTTCCAAATTAATTAATTTAACAACTGATAGAGCACGTAACATGGTGGGAAAAAATACGGGGTTTGCAGGAGTTTATAAAAGTCAGAATCCTGAAAGCGAAACAATTTTTTTACATTGTATAATCCACCAAGATGTTCTTTGCAAGGCTCCCTTGGATATTACCCACGTACTTAATATTATTTTAAAATTAATTAATACCATTCGAGCCCGTGGTTTGTTGCATCGACCATTTCAAGAGTTTTTATCGGAAGTTGATGCAGAATTTTTAGATGTACTTTATTACACAAAGATCAGGTGGCTGAGTTGTGGGCATGCCTTCTCGAGAGTTTGGAGTCTTCTCGAAGAAATTAAAGTTTTTCTAAAAACCAAAACTGAAATTTGGGATGAGTGGGAAATATTGGAGGATAAGAATTGGTGCATCGGGTTTGCTTTTTTCACGGATTTACTCGAGCGCTTTAATAAACTGAACAAGAACTTACAGGGAAGAAATCAATTTATAGATGAAATTTTGGGGCAGTTTGAGGTCTTTTAAAACTCAATTGTTTATGTTTGGGAAAAAATGATTTGACTCATTTTCCAAGACTTAATTCTTTAAGGACTGTGAGTGAAGAGAAGTTAAAAGTCTTTTCACAATCTTTATTAAAACTGTATTCAGAATTTGAGGCCAGATTTGCTGACTTTAAAAAAATCCAACCACGTTTAGATATTTTTTCAATGCTTGCTAATGTTAATCCTGAGAATGTTCCATCTGATCTACAATTGGAAATTATAGAATTGCAATGTAATAATAATTTACAACCGCTATTTTTAAATGCAGATAAGCTTAATTTCTATAAATCCTTACCAAAAGATGAATTTCCAAAGCTAATTAATCATGCGCAGAAAATTATGGCAATGTTTGCTTCCTCATATTTATATGAACAGGCCTTTTTAGTAATGAAATGCAGAAAAAATTCAATAAAAAAGCGATTGTCAGACGAGAGCCTATTTAATTTATTAAATAGACCAGATTTTGAGGAAATTATGTCAAGTCTGAAACAGATCCATGCTTCCCATACATCTGGAAAATCTTAAAATCATAATAAACCGTAACTTATTAAATTTTTATGTTGTTTTAAAATATTACGTAATATATGTAACTAATAAATATATAGCTTAAACCGAACTTTTAATTGAACAGCAACCCCATAATTTTTTAATGAATGACCCTCATGTTATTTTTTTAAATTTAGTGGCCCATCACTGTTTAAGTGTAATCTTTATATATATTCTACTGTACGTGTGTTGTGACTAAACTCCTCCTAAACGGCTGGACTGATTTGCATAAATTTTTCTGTATGCGTATGGGTGACGCCCCGGGTGGTTTAGATTTACAATTCGGTCCAATTGGACAAAGGGGCTTGGTACCTCCCATACAAACCACAAGTTAAAAATCTATTATTTCAGTTTCTGATAACGGTATTTGAACCAATATTTGGTACGTCGGTTTGGTGTAAATATTTTAAGTGCTGCTGCACATATGGGTGGGATTGTACAAAGGGGAGTGGTACCTGCCATACAAACCACAAATTAAAAATCTATTATTTCTGCTCCTGCTAACGGTATTTAAACAGAATTTGGTATTTCGGTTGATTGAACATATTTTAAGTTCTGCTGCATTTTTTTTGCATGAGTTTGGGTGCCACCTTGTATGGTTGACATTCACAAACTAGCCCGGCAGATGGCGCTGCAGTCTGTATCCAGATTATTCAACTACACTGCAACTACACGACTGGATCGATTTGAATGAATTTTTGTGTATTCACTCATTCAATGCATTTAATATTTTTGAGCGCTGTGTTTTGATATTACATTGATGATATATATCGCATTTAGGTAAATATTGAGCATTGTTTACTTTTAAACTGCACACACGCCATAAATTCATCGCCAGCAGCCAACTGCTTCCAATGTGCATTGGCGGGTGGCGGTGAAAGGCCTAAAGTAACATGGACTCAATTACTGCCGCGGTGGGCATCGAGCTTATTTGTTAGCGTTTCTTCTTTGCGATCTTACAAATTCGTTGTCAATGGGTCAGTTAGTATAGTTTTAAAATAATTAAAGAAGAAAATGCTTGTGCCATGTTGAAAGCCAGTAATAAAAAGAAGTTTTAGTTATCGTGACTGGATACAGAAGAGAGGAAAAACTTTAGTGGATCTTACAAAATTTATACAATAGGCGCAAATTGGTTCAACAAAGTCAGGTGAGATATATACAGAAGCGAAATATAAAGCTGCTGATGAAATACGTACTGATTGTAGCTAAGTAATCAGATTTCTTTCATTCAAATTGATTTTACTTGAAGGAAATAATTCTCATTTTGTCTGTATTAAAGATTATTTGAATAAACCATATTGTTACAGATGTGTCTTGCTTAAGTTTTAAAATAAAATAATTAAGCAATAAAACGAACTGCTGGGTATGTTGTTTACGAACTGCGTAGCTTGCTAAAGAAAACTTACGGTACAACAACAAAATTTCTAGTTACAAACTGCGTAGAAATTTTATAAACGCAAACAACAACAATTTGATATGCCGTTTACTAACTGCCTGGCATGCAAGACAAAAACAAATTTCTGTTTACTAACTAAACGCGCAAGACAACAACAAATATATATGATGTTTACCATTTGCGTAGTTTTCTAAGAAACCCTTTCTGCTAAAGACAACAACAAATATTTTGAAATAAATTCCAAGCGAAAACCTTATCAGCATTAAAACAAAAACAAAAATACACACAGACATACAGGTGCCTATACATCGAATAAACAACATACAACAACAAAATGTGATACAAAGGGAGTAGAAGATTCTTAAATTTTCTAGACTTTAAATGGACAAATATAAATAGGGCACCGTCTGAGTGGATAGTCAGTCAGTGTAAAATTAAACCTCATAAAGTAAAGACGTGCATTTTAAGTAAATTGATCTGAAGTGTCAACTTTGTGTGGTTAAAGTAAATAAAATTGTTATTAATTTAAAAACTCTAAAATCTGGTGTAATTTGTTTTGCAATTAAGAACTCATAACAAAACGTTTGTAAAAGGTATAAACATAACAATATTTATAACCGATTCCCATAACGATATGATTATTACTAATGAACAGTTATGTTGATTTTATTATGGAAACCAACTAATAAAATTCAAAAATCAAAGCTGAGCCTAGCAATTTGAGCAATTTGAACATATTTTTTTCGTTTTTAAGGTATAATTGCCAAATGCATGAAATTTTCCTAGGCTGTGTACCGTGATAATAAATCGATCCTTAATCCTAGGTTATTACGGAATTAAAACCATTCTGAATGCCATAAGTAAAAGGACTGACAATAAAACTCTTTGTAAGTTAAATGTGTTAATTTTGCTTTCGTTAACACTTCTAGAGCTTGAAATGGAATATGTCTTTTAAAAACGATGGGGGGGGGGAAAGCATAGGTTAAACCTAAGGTGCCACTGTAGGCTAGTAGGTAGTGTACTAGCTTCTTAGTATGAGGGTTGTGGGTTCGATTCCCAACGCAGATCTTGGATTTTTTTCAAAACGAAAATAAAAATTGACTGTCGGTGGAGCTGCTCAGCGATGAAGGCATAGTCACTGGTCGCTGTGCTGTCTTATACGACAGTTAATTTCCGACTATCCTTCTACTTTCACCACCTGTTTCATCTCTTCTCTATCCCTTTCCTAAAGAATGTAGCACGGTACTTGACTTAATAGGCATTGTTGCCTGAAGTGCTACTTCTCTTTAAAAAAAATGTTTGCTATAAATCAGTTTCGCTGAAATACTGACCAAAAAAATTACCAAACACACAAAATACATATCGATTTGAACGCCAATTTTCGTAAAAGGCGCTGGTCAAATCAAGTTGGCAAAAAACTTGACGTTAAGGTGTGGCTCACAATTAATAGCGTTTATTATGGTGGAACTACAATCTGGAAAGGCATTTTAAACTTTACGCATAGTGTTAAAGAAGATAAAATTAAAAACGGAATAATATTTATGCTCAAAAATGAAATTTCTTGAGCCGTAAAAGACAGGCGTTCGCAATTAAAATGGTATCTATAATACTATGGCCTCTGCAGCAATAAAATTTAAAGCTTGAAAGGATGTGATGTGATTTGATTTACCTCTGCACCGACCAGGTAGTCATAATCAGATGGTGGTCAAACCACTTAAATGATTTGCAAACGTCATTAACGCCCTAGGAGGCCATCGAATACGTATATCCTCCGCTCACTCCTAGTAGCAATTTCGAAAGCCCGAAGCAGGCTGTAGCCTTCACTCCTTGCAGAAGAGTTGAAGACCATCCAACTCCTCGTCCAGAACGCATGAATCTTAATATAATTAAGAACACGACGGCATTCATACTCACTGGACCTGAACCATTCATTGTGTTCATTATGAATGATCCGAACCACAAACTATCACGAGGGTCTCGAAACCACAACCACCACGATACTCCCATATAGGGGCCAACCTCAATAACAGAGAACAGCTAATTGTCTCAAGAGACAAAAAGTGAACTCTGCGAGCGTACTGATTCCCGTGGAAATATGTGGATTGTCCAGGTGACTCCTACTAGCTTTTGAGGGGCCTGGGCTCCCTTTTACCACGCAAGACACTAGTCTAAATGGAATAGTAGGTTCCAAAAAGACTATCATGTGCCCCCGCGGCGAAACTTGAAAGGATAACCCAAACGACTGAAGTGGGATTATCTGTTGCGCCTTAACAGACATACACTTGAATCTTGCGCAAAATGTGTAGAACTATATCCGCTGCAGTAAGAATAAAATAATAATAATAAAATTTGGAGTACCCTTTTTATACTATTCGACTTCTTTCTATTGAGTCATAAGAGGTAGACTTTTAAATTATGATGTTATTTGTGTTATAACGCAATTTAGATTATTTTTATACAAAAAATTATTGTAGTGTTCCGTTGTTGCTGGGTTTTTTTAAACTGTAAAATATTCAACACAGGAAATTATTTCTTTAAGTGTAAAATTATTTATTTATTCTTTTCAATGCAGCATTTCACTCGCAAACATGGGAAACTCTATTTACAGACGAGCAAAAAGCCTAGATTGGTATTTTAGATCGTTATCGAAGGAAGCTCGAAGCATACATATGTATATTAGCTGTGTTCCCGTACCTTTTGGGTAAAGTTTGGGCAAATGAGAGTAATGAAAAAATACTCTCAATTTGAGACTAAAACGTTTAAAAGTACGTGAACACTAAAAACCAAATTTTTAGCCCGAAATAAAATGTCAAAATTGTTTACTTGTTTTATGTCCATGGAAATATGTACATATGTATGTAGTTATCTATGCATATATACATATATATCTTATTAGTATGTTTTTATACAAGATATATAAGTACATACATACATAAATAAAAAATTCAAGCATTTACTTGCATTTTTCAACATTCTTCAATTAAAAGTTTTATTTCAACTCTAAAGAAAACTTGTTGTTGACAATTTTTATTGTTTATTTTTTGCAACAGCTGATTGATTTACAATCTTACCAAATCAGCCCGAAGAAAAAGTGCGGGCTGTTTTGGGCAGAAAGAAGAAGAAGAATATTTTTCTCTCAAATTCTCTCTCACTTGCCCAAACTTAATGTACGGGAACGCTTTTAGGCAAATTTGGGAACCCGCGGGCTCCCAAAGTAGAGTACGGGAACAAACCTTTTTTTCTTACCCAAATAATAATCAGCATAAAGTTGCAACAACAACAACAAGTAGGAGCATTTTTTTGGGCTGTGTGATAGACGTGTTTTTATTATGAGTAGGGTATTCGTAATACGAATAGCATGTAAAATTTTAGTAGAACGTTTTCGTTGTTGCAAACTAAATTATTATTTAACCTTTTGTTTCAGAAGCTTAAAGGTATTAAATGATTATTTTTACGTTTTGTTGTTTTTTTTTTTTCTTTTTAATTTAAGCGATCGCTTTCCTTATTATAAATCGAACGATGATCGTTGGAAAAATTCCGTAAGACACAACCTTTCCATTAATCCTCACTTTCGCAAAGGCCATAAAGCTCCGCAAGGTGCTGGCCACCTGTGGACAATATCAAGCGGGGATTCAGCGGAAAATGTTTTAGCCTGGGAGCATGTAAGTAACACGATTAAGTATTTTAGAAATAGATAGTTTAAAATTTTGAAAAATTTTTTATACCCCTCACGCTCCTAGAAAAAACAACGTTTAGATTTATTTTTCAAAATGGAATCAATTAATCGTGAACGATTGCAACAACATCAACAGAAGCAACAACAAGAACGTCGGCTACAAAATGGTGGTGCAACACATGTTGGTTGTCAGCAGGAGCAATGCTTATATGATGAGGCAGCAGTAGCTGCAGCAGCCATACAACAGGAAATGTTACAACAAAACCAAAAACAAAATAATGATGCTTGTACACAAAATCAAAACTCTGTACAAGGTATAGATACGGGGACGGGGCATATTTTACACGATTTGCCATACAATGATCTAATGGCTGATGACGAACTGCGTAAAACAGCTGGACAAATTTTAAATGGCATTCACCGAGAAGTGGAAGTACAGTCAGTTAATCAAACAATTATTAGTACATATCAAGATCTGTTACTAGATAATGGTGAGTAACTGTGCTAAATGCTATTCATTAATATAAATAAAAAAATTTTTTTTGGATTTTTTTTTTGTTTTTTTTTCGTTTTCTAACTTTAAAGATTATCTTAATCCCATCCACAAAGATGTGGTAGTGAATGAGAGCGGCCTACGTCATTCTTCGCATGCACTAGTTTCCACACACTGCCACAGTAATCATTCTACGTCATCAGGTCCCTATTATGTTACCGAAATCGATCCCATGGAGTTGGGCATACAGATATCCAATAATCAGCATCATCATCATCACCATCATCAGCATACTAATCACAGCAGTGATATTTCAAACTCGATGTCTGATGAATCGGATGTTGTGTTATTTAATGATGACTTTAATTTAAATTATTTCAGTTATAATCCAGCTAGTGATATTATGGCCTGACCTAAAGAAGTTCATCAATCTTAGCAACAAATACAACAACAGCCGACACCTCATATCATAACGTTACAACAATCCAGTTTGTAAATTTATTCAATAATAATAAATATTTTCTAGTCACATTATTTATCATCCCTAAAATAATTAAACCTCCTTTTATTGATTTAAGTTTTAATCGCTTTTCCAACCATTTGAAGGATGGAGCCCACATCAAAGCGAATTTTGTAAAAACTTAAATAGAATCGTATCTAGTCGTTCGTTTTGTAATTTTATGACAATTTAAGTTTAAATATTTAATGCACATTGTGTTCGTTATTTTACTAAGTTCACTAAAGATTGTTTTCTTTTTTTTTAATTTTAATTATATATTATTAAAAAAACAAAAGCCTGTGTTTTTAGTCAATAGCACACAGAATTTAAAAGCACTGATCGAAAGCCAAAACGTTAAAAGTATGAATTGTATTTATTGTTAATTAACACAGTCCAACACATGATTATGGGACACAATTCTGAGCATTGCAGATGAAAGTAATTCCAAAAATAGGAACTTCCGACTTCTGAGTCAACTGGCTTCATTGCGAACCATTAGGCGTCTTATGAATTTTATTGTTCGTCTGTAGACCGCACTTTCCCCTGTGGGTGCCTTACACAGTAAAACACATGATTTTGGGACTCAATCCTTAGCATTCCAAGTGAAAGTAACCCCAAAAATAAGAACTTCTGAGTCTACTGGCTTCTTTGTGAATTGTTAGGCGTCTTATGAGTTTCATTGACCGCCCGTAAAACACATGATTATGGGACACAATTCTGAGAAGCGCAAAAATAACAACTGCCTAAATCGTTTTGTTAAGTTGGCGGCATTATGCAACAGCCATACGAATCCTTTTGCTCAAGGTAGTTTTTTTTAACTTTTTATATATTTTAACAAGATTATATCTCGATATACCGTTCAGATCCCCCCGGGGGCACATGATAGTCTTTTTGGAACCTACTATTCCATTTAGGCTGGTGTCTTGCGGGGTAAAAGGAAGTCACCTGGACAGTCCACATATTTCCACCGGAATCAGTACGCTCGCAGAGTTCACTATTTGTCTCTTGAGACAATTAGCTGTTCTCTGACTGGTTATTGAGGTTGGCCCCTATACGGGAGTTCCGTGGTGGTTGTGGTTTCGAGACCCTCGTGAGAGTTTGTGGGTCGGATCATTCAAAATGAACACAATGAATGGTTCAGGTCCAGTGAGTATGAATGCCGTCGTGTTCTTACTTATATTAAGCTTCATGAGTTCTGGACCAGGAGTTGGAAAGTCTCCAACTCTTTAGCAAGGAGTAAAGGCTGCGGCCTACTTCGGGCTTTCGAAATTGCTACTAGGAGTGACCGGAGGATAAACGTATTCGATGGCCTCCTAGTGGTTTGAACATCATCTGATTATGACTACCGTTCAGAATCCCCCCCTCCCGGGGAGCACATTGATATGTTATGACGGAATCTCACCGTCATTACATGTGTCACCGGGGGTTAAAGGGAGCCTAGTCCCCTTAGGGACTAGGTGCCCCTGTAGGCTAGTAGGTAGTGTACTAGCTTGTAAATATGGGGGTTGTGAGTTCGATTCCCAACGAAGACCTTGGTTGTTTTCACTACAAAAGTAAAAATTGACTGTCGGTGGGGCTGCTCAGCGATGAAGGCATAGTCACTAATCGCTGTGCTGTTTTATATACGGCACCTTCACCACCTATTTCATCTATTCTCTATCCCTTTCCTTAAGAATGTAGCACGGCACTTGTCTAAATAGGCATTGTTGCCTGAAGTGCTACTTCTCTTAAAAAAAAAAAAAGACTAGCAGGAACCAACTAGACAATTCCACTATATTTCCATGGGAATCAGTAAGCCCTTTTAGCTGTTCTCTGATTGATTATTGAGGTTGGCCCTTCGGGAGCATCTTAGTGGTTGTGATTTCGCGGCCCGCGTTTGAGTTGTGTGGGTCGGCTCATTCACAATCAAAACAATGAATGGTCCTGGTTGTGTTCTTAAATTTTATTAAGCTTTCATGTGTTCTGGACCGAGAGTTGAATAGTCTCCAACTCTTCAGCAGGGAGTGAAGGCTTTGGCCTGCTCCGAGCTCTCGGCGTTGCGACCAGGAGTGACTGGAGGATAGAGATATCCGAAGGCTTACTGTGGCGTGGGTGACGCCAAAATCATCCACAGTGGTTCGATCCATCATCAGGTTATGGCTTACACAGCTAGTTACTGACGTAAATCTTATCACGCATACCGTACGGAATATCTCTTTTGGGTCTGAAGCAAAGTCAGGAGAAAAAGAGAGGAACAAATCTACCTGAAAAAATTGCATCGAGTGCCTTAAAAATTGCAAAAGAAGCCAATTTTTCACCTTTTTGCTCATTAACAAATCCACAAATATGCTCGATAAAATAAAAATTCCGATTCATATTACAGCTGCTATTACCCAGAATAAGTGGAATTTTTATTTGTTATCTATGATTTCATGGAAACAATATCAATATTCATTATCGTTGAAATTAGCGCTTGTGGTTCTGATGATCTTGTTTTATTCTGAGGCTGTTCTCATATTCATGTTCTGAATCTCCATCATCATCCGGGCATGTTTTCTTTTAGTGTGTCCACCAATTTCAGTGTCATCATTTTCGGTGCTTTCATATTCAAACTATATAGTTTTAGAACTTGACTAACAAAGCTCTACAAGCAAAGCATCTAATTTTTTGCCTTTGAATCGCTTTTCCATTGTCATGGTCACCTTTTTTTATAAAGAGAAGTAGCACTTCAGGCAGCAATGCATATTTAGTCAAGTACCGTGCTACATTCTTTAGAAATGGATAGAAAAGAGATGCGACAGGTGGTGAAGGTAGAAGGATAGTTACGGAAATTTACTGTCGTATAAGACAGCTCAGTGACCAGTCACTACTATGCCTTCATCACTGAGCAGCCTCACCTACAGTCAATTTTTATTTGTAGTGAAAAAAACCAAGGTCTTTGTTGGGAATCGAACCCACTACCCCCAGTTATGTAAGCTGGTTGATTGCTGAGGGGTGATTGTGCCAAAAAGGTATCAAGATGGAAATGCAGAAAATGTAATTTAAACGTCATGGATGCATTGATATTTTTAAAATAATACACTCGTGTCTGTAAGTCATCTGACTATAAACGGTGATTGCCTAAAATGCTTTCAATAACTTGTTTCCATGCGTCCCATAGACATAGATAGTTATAATGGTTTGAAAGCTTATTTGTGAAAAATTCGCTTTTTAATAATTTTCGTATATCCGATCCGTTTGCAAAAAAATTAAATGTAATGCGAATATATCGGTGACAGCAGCTCATTGTACTGGAAGTGTTGCAGTGAAAGCGGGAACGTATACTTTTGTTTTCGATCCTGTTTGCCTATTTTTGAGATGACATGGATATTTGTAATTTTCCATATTCTGGTTCTAAAATGTAATTCACTCTGAACAAAAGGTTTATTTATTCCACAGCCATTAAATTATTAATTCAGCCAACTTGACAAAACGAATGATGCAGAGGTTCTTATTTTACAGACTACTTTCTCGGAATAGAGTCCCAAATCAATGAGCTGGAAAATCTTGTACTGTGTGTAATTAATTAGCGGGTGCTGATTAGAAAAAAAAAAACTAATCGATATGTTATCGATAATTTAAAAGAAATTTGTATCATATCTATAGATTTTGTGACAGTTGAAATAAACAATTAAATCTAAACATAAAAAAGATAATGTTTTTTATGTCTGATTCTAGCAAAAGTTCTGGTGAAGAAGCATCAATAAAAAGGTTTGAGGTAAAAATTAGACTATTTTCAATTTGCCGGATAGCAAGCATAAAAATAAAATAGTTCGTTATACATTAAATATTAAATCAGAAGAACGAGGTGACCAATTGTGATCGCCAAACCAAGAAGTTACGTGACTGTGAAATTTCTTATGCAAAACTGATTTTTTTGGGTAGCTGCATGGCGCTGTCTTTTTGAAACCATAGGGTACATTAGCTAATTGTGGCCACAAAATATTATCATGTTTTGGTAGTGCAGATAATCAACGAATATCGGCGAATAACGGCCACTGCGAGCGTATTATTTTGGTCTATTGTCAGCCTCGAATATAGCGATTTAAAAAAAGACTTTATCAAAAGTAAGGTTTATGCAAACAAACCAGAAATGCTAGAGTAACTCAAACAAAATATTCGTGATGAAATACCGCGTGAAATGTTGGAGAATGTAATGAAAAATGTGCTCAAAAGGGCTTGGACTTGTGAGGCTAACAGAGGCGAACATTTATCTGATATGGTATTCCATACATAATTGCCGACATTAAATAAAACATTTATTAATAGAAGATCCATTCTCTTCAATTTAATTTAATTACCCCCAGGGGGCACATATATATGGTCTTTATAGAACTTCGACTATCTAGACACAGTGCAACTGGGGGAAAAATGAGCCCAGTCCCCTGAAGTCAGCAGGGGTACAACTGGAAACTCCACTTTATTTCCACGGGAATCAGTAAGCTCGCAGAGTTCATTATTTGTCTCTTTAGACATTTAATAGTTCTCTGGCTGATTATTGAGGTTGGTCCCTATATGGGAGTATCGTGGTGGTTGTGGTTTCGCGGCCCCGTATTAGGTCTTTTGTTTAATATGGTGGCCAGGATCATCTCACTGTTAATGACACGCTCCCCCCCGGGGGCACATTTATCGGTCGTTATAGAATACTCGACTATCTAGACCTGTGCAACTGGGGGAAGAAGGGAGCCCAGTCCTCTGAAGTCAGACAGGGAGACAACTGGAAACTCCACTTTATTTCCACGGGGATCAGTGAGCCCCAGAGTTCATTATTTGTCTCTTTAAACATTTAATAGTTCTCTAGCTGATCATTGAGATTGGCCCCTATATGGAAACATCGTGGTGGTTGTGGTTTTGCGGCCCCATAACAGTTTAACGGTTTTTATGGTGGCCAGGATCATCTCACTGATAATGACACGAAAAGTGAATGATCCAGTCCAGTGAGCATGCTTGACATGTGTTCTGGACAGGAGTTAGAAAGTCTCCAACTCTTTAGCAAGGTGTGATGGTTTGCAGACCTGCTCTGGAATCATCGAAGTTTCAACTAGAAAGTTCTGTTGCATAGAATTATAGCTTCGGCTTCCTAGGACGAGCATGATGTTCCAAATTATGCAGTGGCTTGGTCTACCATCTGATTAAGGCTTCATTGCCAGTCGCGGATGTAAATCAAATCACGTCTCTTCCATTTAATTAAAAATTATAAGCAAGTAGTTTACCCTCCCGGCGGACACCCTGTATTATATATGTATATTCTTTCGCTGTCTTGTGATACATAATACTTTTTGTTTGAATTAGAATTTATTAAGGATTTATTTTATAATAACTACACAAATCTAGCCATGGCACAGTGCAGTTCAGCTCTCGCTAAAATCTTTAAAAGATAAAAACAATCACACTTGCTCCTACTCCATGGCGCATTTATTTTCGCCACTAGCCTGAATGCCAAACTAGAAATGTTCAAGAAATAAATGTTCAGCGTTTTTCATTTAGGTGGGCAAATTTGGCGTTAGGAAGTAAATTCTCATCACTTCAGTTTTACTGATACGTGTAAAGTAGAAATTTTAGAATTAATAATGTAATATGATGTCGGACAAATGTTCACCTCCAGCGCGTC
This sequence comes from Trichopoda pennipes, assembly GCA_030448955.1. Taxonomy (NCBI): domain Eukaryota; kingdom Metazoa; phylum Arthropoda; class Insecta; order Diptera; family Tachinidae; genus Trichopoda; species Trichopoda pennipes. Next base: position 2,656,119 of record JASKUP010000010.1, on the reverse strand, counting down.
GCTTTTCTTACAAAATTTTGAAGAACAAAAAGCTTCGCTTATCTCATCAATGCAGCTATCTTTCAGAGCGTCAGTGGTTTGTGGATTGTTCATGACAACCTGGCTGACTTTTCAAATCACAAGAATGAGACGGCCAATTGACATTGCCAAATCGAGAAATTAGGCGAACATTTCACATGTAATAACTTAATTGTTTGGGTGGCTGTTTGGCTTGTGGCGCCGTCTTGCTGTAACCAAAGGTGACTAAAGTCAACATTAGTCAAAACATTGTTTCTTACGGTTTGGTAGCGCAGAGATGATGATGCCGCCTGACCAGCATGTAGTCACTTTCTTTGGATTTAATGGTTCTTCTGTACTGCATGTGGATTCTGTGAACCTCATAAGCAAAAATTATGTTTGTTTACAAAGTAACCGTGCAATTGAAAATGAACCTTGCAACTAAAGATTTTATTGACAGATGCCTTGTGTTTTCAAACAGCCAACTCGGCTTTAATTCTTGAACGAGTTCAACTTTATAAGCCTGAAGATGATCTTTATGTAAACTGTTGCGGAAAGTGCCTCTAGTGATATCCAATTCTCAACTTTACATTTTTGGTCTATTGTCAGCAAAAATATAGTGAGCCTCGAATTTAGCAATTAGATTACACACAGCAGTCTCAGCCTCGGCATGATGACAAGGATAACTTCGTATTTTGCTATGTGATACCGTAAAATTTTCACCATTTTCACAGTACATTTTCACAATGAAAATTCTTCCTTCAATAAAGAGTGTAACGTTCCATGCTATTTACAAAATAAATATCAAAGGATGACAGCTTCTTCAAATTTTGTCAACTTACCCATTACACGAACTTTAGCAGTGAGTTCGCCATTGCAAACTGAATATCAATCTGCATTTTTAAAATAATTAAATTTAGACTTAAAGAAGAAATAAAATATTAAAATCTAAAAATTTTATGGATGCAATTTTTATTTTATCACAAAAATTACCATTTCTGCCGATTGCTTCATTTGAATTAAATTTGGCAATCTCACAGCTCTTTACATTTGCTCATGATGTCTGGGTATATTCCTTTCGTTAAAGTTTTGTGGCATTGTAACACTGGGAACTCCATAAACATGAAGTGTCTCATTAGAATTTCCTAATTTCAGTTTAGAATTTTTCGTCGTTTGCCAAAAGTTTATCCGTGCTGGCTCTTAAAACTTCTTGAACTCCAGTTCGAAAGCTCTGCCTTGTTCGATGAAACGTTATGCGATACGAGTTTACAATTTACAAGTGATCGAATCGGCTGCTATCTGACTAACTTCTATGACGACAAACGTGTAGTATAGTGAGCAGCAAGCAAACTACCCCGCCCGACTTATAGTCCACTAGTAGAAATTATCATTACACTTACACTGTCTGGTAAATTGTAAACTCGAACAATGTCATCGACACTTTGATTCAGTTCAATTCAATTCAGTTTTGTTTATTTTTTCTAAAAGTGAAACAAACAAACAAACTTTCTCAGACGGCCCGTTTTATTCTTTAATAATAGACGTGTAGGATTTTTAGCTTTATTCTTATAGTCTTATAGTCATTTAATATGTTTTTGTTTTATTAGTTTTACTTTATTACAACGCCTTTTATTTTTTCACTTTAAAAAAGTCTAATCCAAATGAATAATACTTATACATTTGCCAGCATTTCTCATATTTATACTGGAGTAGAATACCATTTAAATAAAAATATTTTTAGAATGTCTATTGTAATTATAATTATATAACTGAAATATAAAATATCGACGACTTATTATTTCAATCAGAAAAAAGAAATTTTAAAAGAATAGATAAAACTGTAGGGATTTCTAACTACAAAATTCATATAGACAGAACTCTGAAGAATCAGTGAATAGGTGAATCGGTAAAGTGAATGTTCTATAAAATGTATTTTGTTTGGTTTAACAACATTTTTCGACTTTTAATTGTTGGCATTGTCGACAGAGTTCTACAAAAAGTGACAAGTGCAAAACAATAAATGCATTATAAGTTGCTGCGTTTTAATCACTATTTTCAGCGTTAGTAGGACTACTGGGCGAATAAGCCGGACTAGTTGGTGAATAGGTCTGTGAAGGTGTCGTAGGCGAATACATTGGCGAACCTGGAGAATAGTTTTGAGTTGGGGTATATGTTGGAGGTGACGAGGGAGAATATTTTGTGCTACTTGGTGAATATATACACCCGTGCGAATAGCGGGGTGAACTGGCAGAAAAACTCGAACCGGTAGGACTGTATTGATTGACTGGCGAATGTTGAGGCGAAGCCGGTGATGCCGGCGAATATATTGGAGAAGTAGGTGAATATTTGGGGGAAGCTGGGGAATATTGTGGTGAACCAGGTGTATATTGCGGTGAACCGGGTGAGCCATCATATGAGGGTGAAGGTGGTGAATATTTGGGTGATGTTGGCGAGTACTTTACACCCGTTTGAGAGTAAGCCGGCGATGCCGGTGAATACTGTGGTGAAGCTGAGCAATTCGGTGACGCTGGCGAATAGGATGGTGCGGCCGGCGTGTAGGTAGGCGATGAAGGTGAATAGGAAGGTGATGCTGGCGAATAACAAGGAGATGATGGTGAATAAGAAGGACTCGAAGGTGAATACGAAGGTGATGTAGGTGAATAAGAAGGAGAATTTGGTGAATAATTTGAGGGGGTCAGTGAAAATACACTTGCTGGAGAATAGGTATTTGAACCACTGCCCGAAAACGATGAACTTGATGTTTGAAAATTCGATGTGGGCGAATAGGCCGGTGAAGATGGCGAATAACCACTTGGTTGTAGAAAACCCGTTGCTGGCTGAGTAAATGCAGTTGTTGACGGATATATGGGCGAATTAGCTGGATAAATTGGGCTGGTCGGTGAATAGCTTGGACTAATTGGTGAATAGATGGGGGAGGCACCGGCAGGCGATGAAGCTGTATAGTTGGGACTTGTTGGGGAATACGAGGGTGGTGACACATTTGGTGAGGGCGACAAATATGACATTCCTGGTCCAGGCGATGACGGTGATGATCCAGGATGAGCTGGAGACCAAATCGGTGACATGCCTGAAGCTTCAGATGCTGCTGATGGAGAGAAGCTAGGTCCGCCCGGTGTCATTCCACTCACTGAAAAGACAAAAGAAATTAATTATATAAAATTAAACTTTAAGAAACAACAGTGTTTTAAGACTTTTGTATTCTATATATATTATCCGCTTACTATAGCGAATTCTCTAATTTTCAACTTCTTTTTCACGATTTTCATTTTATTTGCTATTCGATTGCTACTGTTAAAATTTTAAGATACAGTTTGACGCGAACAAAAAGTGGGCATAGTTTAATTATTTTTTGTATTTGCAATTTTAAAAACTGGCTGTAAAAGCATGTAAGCGTGTTAATTAATTTTGCAAAATCTTAAAACATGTAAAAAAAGTTTACAGAATTTATTTTCAGAATTTGTAATATGCAATAGCGGAATGATACACTATACACTTAATAAAGATATATTTTAAAACAGATTTATAATGAAAACAACACGTTTCAAGTTTTGTAAGAATAGATAGAAAAACAACTCATTTTGATAATTGCTGCAATTCTATCAAACCAAAAAGCGAATTTGGAGGATTTTGTGTGATTTTGTCGGCAGTATCTATGAAGAATTTTTTTAAGTTTTCAAATGTTTGATATTTTCACCACTTATAAGTATATTTAATTTCTTTATAATTATATAATTATTCCATAAAATCTGAAAAAAGAAAAACAAACTACAGCTGTTTTTATATTTTTTGCACTTACTTTGACCAGATGGTGATAGATATTTTGGAGTAGTACACTGTAGCCAGGGTGTACGTGGTGGTGTCATGTTAGGTGTAGCTCCAGCGCCAAAGAACATACCTTGACTACCCAATATACTTGAACCTAAAGTATTTGCAATGTCAATGCCATAGCGACACTTTTCCGCGTCCAATAAAAGATCAAAGCAACCTTTTTCAAAAAAGAAAAAAAGAAGATTTATTTAATAGTTCGTGTTGATATTCTAACATCTTTCTAACCTGTGCCCATTTTCGGCAATTGTCCCATTATAATGTTTTCTGATACACCTCTCATAGGATCGGTTTCAGCATGCGCCGAAGCGTCCATCAACACATCGACCGTTTCTTCAAAAGAACATCTCATAAGAGCACCAGTATCCTGTCTGTTAATACCATGACGTGTGATGGCCATCAAATGGCCCTTGGCTGTCATTACATCACACAACAAGGCCAAATGTCGATAATTCACATACAAGCCATAAAACTGTAATACAGCATTCATTTCTTTTTCTACAGACTTACGCACAGCCTCGATACCCAATACTTGGAAAATTTCACAAATATCATTGGACGAGGTACGCACTGGATCAACATCACGTTCTGAGAGAACTTTCATCATGGAAGTACCATCAGTTTCAAGTAACCATTCACCGATGGCCTTGAATTCTCCCGTTTCTGTGATAACTATACGTTTTTTACTGTCTGTTTGAGGCAAATGCATATATACTTTGCCAATGGCTTCAATTCCCTGCAGCGTCATGTCGGACAACATGTTGGCTTCGATGCATCTCAAAAACATATCATCTTCCATTTTATCGACTGCCTCCTCCTCGTCTTGGAATTTGTTTTCCTCATTGTTCATGATACGTATACGTAAGACTAATTTGTCAGCATTGTCATCATTGAATATACAATTCAAATCATCTCCGAAACCAGCATTTATTTTTTCAGCTATTTGTTCCATTGTCAATTTCTTATCCGTCATTCTCTTTCGGTCAAGTTCTATACGCAAGAGCCACGGTGAAATACGTGTTGGATCAAAATCTGGCATTTCGTAATAGACATTAACGAACTCTTGATCCTCGGCAATGACGGTGCGTTGGGGATCGGGATCATAGTATATAGCAGTGTTAGCAGTCACTTTACGTAACGTAGTGTGCTCCAAACGACACAATACATTTTTTGCCTTTTCAGCGTCACGAGCAGCGCCTCCAGTCAAGAACACGGTTAGAGAAGGAGCTTTGGGTTTCTTAGAAATATTGATAATTTCCTTAAGTCTAGGTACACCCAGGGTTACATTTTTCGAAGATACACCAGCAAAATGGAAAGTGTTCAATGTCATCTGTGTGGCGGGTTCACCCAAACTCTGTGCTGCCAAAGCGCCAACCATTTCACCAGGATTGGCTTGTGCCTGTTGAAACCTGGTTTCAATTTCTCCTATTAACCACTCGAAAGCCTCTGCAGACAGGCGAAATTCTTCAGCCACATATTTAGTACACAATGTGGAGCGCACCAAACACTGGAATAAGAGCGTGGCATTTTCGTTGGCCTGCTTGGAAAGATGATCGTTACCCACTACAATAACACAACGTTGCAAGAGATCTCTCACACCATTTATGACCCTTAAAGGAGACAGATCGGTGGGCATTCTTTTGTTTATGTGGAAAATCTTCTGAACATTCCATATCATTCGTTGCAAATTACAGGGCAATACAACTTTCGAATCGCCATTGGGAAAGATTTCTCGTAATGCTTCACGATCTCGGCACAACTGTTCCCATTCCACCTCCAGTTGTGGCAAGGCATTGCCGCTTTCACTTAACTCTTTAATTACCTCATCGGTGAACACCTTGCGCATGTAGCGCTCGTTAGACCAGTCGAATTTAAATCGTTTTTCAAAGGACTTGTTTGACAACTTAACCGTCGGTAGATTTTGAAACTCTACTGTTTCACCAGCTAAACCATCTTCACCGTAACGCAACTGAATCAGTTGACCTACAGAGTTACGTACTGTGCCATCGTAATTTACCATTACAGACTCCATAGCCTTTATAAGCCGACGCTGAATATAACCTGTTTCAGCCGTTTTTACAGCTGTATCGATAAGACCTTCACGACCACCCATAGCATGAAAGTAGAACTCTGACGGCGTCAAACCGGCCAGATATGAATTTTCTACAAAACCTCTAGATTCAGGACCGTAATCGTCTTTAATAAAATGTGGCAAGGTGCGTTTGCGGAAACCATAAGGTATACGTTTACCTTCAACATTCTGTTGTCCCACGCAAGCAATAACTTGGGAAATATTAATGTTCGAACCTTTTGAACCGGACACTACCATAGCCTTTAAATTGTTGTATTCAGTGAGAGATTTCTTAGCGGAACCACCAGTTTTGTCACGAGCATCGTTTAAAATTCGGTTTACTTGATTCTCGAAAGTCTGACGCAAGGTATTACCAGGTGTGGGTTCAAGCTCCATATTATGAGCCTTTTGAATAACGTTGATAACATCGTCTTTGGCCTTCTTAATGGCCATCTGAATTTCATTGTATGTTTGAGGATCGGCAATTGTATCACCAATACCGATACTATGACCTTCTAACAGCAGCCAATTGTTAATGACAGTTTGAATGTTACCGTAAAAGCGACCGGCAATTTCATGTCCCAATTCCAAGAAGACGATATGCAACAGAGAACCCGCGGAGGTACCCAGAGTCTTTTTGCACAGAATTCCCATTATTAGCTCACCATGTTCTACCATGACTTTGGTGTCGCCGGGGGAAATCCATTTGTAAGGACCATCATCTTCATCGTCTGGATGTGTAGAATGAGTACGTATCATGTTAACATTGCCAGGTATAATAAGGGAAAATATTTGTTTGCCAGTCCACAAGGGTTTTGGTTTTAAAATGCATGGCTGCGGCATTTTACCATCCCAAGTGGGCAGAAACATGAGCAAATTCATCATTTGCTCACGTGTAATAAAGACATCTCGTTTTGTCATTTTACGAACAGCTGTCAATGTATCCTGCACAATACCCATAACAGGTTTATTGGCCTTTATAATAAGAAAACACAAACCCGAAATTGATGTTAGGATGAAAAAGAAAAAAAAATATTGTTTCTTACCTGAGGCGTAATAATCTGCCGTGGGGTAATATGTATATTTTCCACTTCGGCTCTCGTTTCCATAGACTGCGGGACATGCAGGTTCATTTCATCTCCGTCAAAATCAGCATTATAGGGAGAAGTACACGATAAGTTCATACGGAATGTGGACCATGGTAAGACCTTAACACGATGACCCATCATACTCATTTTGTGCAAAGTTGGCTGACGATTGAAAATCACTAAGTCATCATCACGTAAATGTCTTTCTACTTTATAGCCGCATTGTAAATGTAAATCAGAAGGTTTAGGATGGAAACGTAAATCGATACGTTCACCATTGTCGCGTACAATATATTTAGCACCGGGATATTGTGAATTACCACGTCTTACTAATTCCTGCATGCGATCAATATTAAATGGAGTCACCAATTCGGGGAATGTTAAATTTTGTGCAATGGATCTGGGCACACCGACCTGATCAATACGTAAATTTGGATCGGGTGTAATGACAGTACGTGCAGAGAAATCCACACGCTTTCCCATCAAATTACCACGAATTCGACCTTCTTTGCCCTTCAGACGTGATTTTAGAGCTTTTAAAGGCTTTCCAGACTTTTGCATGGCTCTCGGCATACCGGGCATATCGTTGTCAACCAATGTCGCTACGTGAAATTGTAACATTTTTATATTCTCCATAATGACATGCGCAGCAGCACCGGTGCCTTCGTTTTTACGTAACTCATTGTTAGCCTTAATAATATCGGAAAGTTTATGGGTTAAATCGTCCTGATTCTTGGCAGCACCAAACATAACAACAGCCGGCCGTACAGCCAAAGGGGGAACAGGTAAAACCGTAACAATCATCCAATCTGGACGAGCATATTTAGGATCCATGCCCAAAATAAAACACTCTTCATCTGTAATGTGTTTCAGTATTTCCCAAACTCTTTCGGCTGTTATGGCAATTTTTTTCTCCTGCACAAAAATGTTTATTTATTTTATAATTTTTTTTTTTAAAGAAATAAAAAAATATTTTCAATTATTTTAATCCAATTAATTTAAATTATTTTCAATTATTCCATATAAAGCGCAAGTATTTTGTAGGACTAATATTTGCAACAAACAATCTGGCTGGGTAAAATGCAAAAAAAAATTAATGGTATTTAAACTCTTTCTTGTGTATATTTTTAGTGATATTTTTTGAGAAAAAAAATTCATCAGTCATAATTTTTCCATAAAAATAATTTCAAGAGTAGTTTTTATAAAATATTTTATGTCATTACTTTTTATTTAAAATTTTTTTATTATAAAACTTCATCATAATTTTTCTATAGAAAAAATTCAAGTCACAATGTTTTTACAAAAAAAAAAGTTTCAGCATATAAAATAATGCAAATTATGATATTTAACTTACTATTAAAAAATAGCTAAGTTAATTTAACTACTGCATAATTGATACTCCATTTACTATCGAATTCGATTCGTAGAGCATCAAACTTTTTTTAATTTAAAACGAAAAAGTTTATAAACTCGATTAACGAAAAAAAGGAAAATAATTGAAGTTTTACTTCTAAGTTTTAAATAATTTACCTGTGAGTCTTCATTGACATGTTTCCATTCGGCTGTTAAATCTAAACCAGTTCTTCTTATTGAAGGTTGGTAATGACCACAACCACCATGTCCAGGTTTTTTATTCGGATCAGCCGGTTGTCCATCTTTTGTCATATCCATATCTTCGCCGCCTTCACAAATTTTCTTACCTTTGCACAAATCATATACATAAGCTAAACGTTTTCTGGGCTGGCCCTTTGTTTTCATTACAATTTCCTTGATTTTGGGATTATGAGGTGATACTAGCATTTTGGAGCAATAAAAACAAACACATCTCAAAATTTTTATAGTTTTTGTAATGAAACCAATGTGAAAAACAGGCTTAGCTAAATCAATATGCCCAAAATGGCCAGGGCATTCTGTCATATTTCCAGCACAAGTTTGGCAACGAGATGTGCGATCAATTACACCTTGGCGGGGATCCATAAGACCGCCCAATTTTGGACGGCCACCTTCCATTGTTTCTGCAAATTGCACCCCTCCTTCTGTGACAGACATGCGTCGCTAAATTTTTAAACATAGAATAAGATTTTAATTACACTAAAGGTAGGTACTTACAATTTCGTCCGGAGACAATATACCAAATTGTACACGTTTTACCTGCCTAAGCGGTGCTTTTGAATCGTTTGTAGCCATTTTTTAAGAAAATCAATTTAACCCTTAATGAACTCAATTTTAAGAGGGCTACTTCCAGTTTTTCTTGCCCTTAAAAACAAAACTTCTCAAAAAGCCAGCTATAACTTAAACTAGAAACCCCACAAGTAATTTTACAATTCTATAGTTCGTTTTCTGTCGTTTTTTATCGCTTCGTTATTAGCTGAATTTCACCAACTTAACAAAGGTAATTTTTGGAATCAGTATTTACTTAGAAAATCCACTTTTTATGCATATTTTTATAATAAAAACATATTGTTTGACCAAATAAACACTTATCTTTTGTTTTTTTAGTTTTTATTGGTTTTTTCGGCTTTAACTTAAAAAACAAAATTAGAGACACACAGCAGGTCGTAGCCGCCGTCTGAAAATTTTTTTACGTTTGCTTTTCAGCGCCATTTATATTTGACATAGTTGCACATTCAAGTATTAGTATCAGATGATGGCTTCTGTAATGTAATTTTAGCCAGTATCGAAATATGTACTTTCGTTTAACTAGGTAGTGGCGTATTTACACATAATACCTTTTTGTTGTTGCTTTGAAATTTTTAATGACAAAAACCAAAGAGATAATTGCTTGAAAGTCTTTAACAAACGAGCGTGTATTTTTGTTTAAATAAACACTTTGTAAGCAATAATAAAAAACCCGTTGTTATTCCAAAAAAAAATTTTTAAGGCTTTGGACAACAAATTTCGAAATTATATTCCAGGCAACTTGCCGTTGCTCGAAATGTCAATGTGCATATATACAAAAGTACCAGAAAATGTACTGTGATGTACTATTAAATTGCATGCAAATTCTTAAATATCCTCTGACCTATATTTCATAATCGAGGAGAAGATAACAATATTTTATAGTTGTTAAAAATTATTAATAGTTGGTTTAAACCTTTTGTATCGTTAAGAAATAACTTGGGCCAATGTTGATGCCAAAATTTTGATTTTTTAATTGAACTCAAAGCGCTGTACAAATATACAAAAATTATTATTTGATAGAGAAATGTGGTTCTTGAAAAATATTGTAGTATGTACGAAATTTTTTTTTTGAGTATTAAAAATTTCTTACATATATACATAAAATATTTAAAATTTTAAAAAATGAATATATAAAGTATATTTTTTAATCATCAACTTAACTTTTTTAATCATTTTTAACAATTGAAATTTATATGTATGTGTATTTATGTAATAGCTATAGTAGTTAAACTACAAAACGAAACAAGAAAAGCGTCGTGTGATCACCACGGCTAAATAATCACTTAAAAACGCTACTTTTAAGTACAACCCTTCAGAAAACTATATTATGTGTGTGTGTGTGTCAGCTGTCGATATAAACAGAAGAAGAAAATGTCTAAAAAGTAAGATACTTTGTAATTCTCTTTAATATATTACTTAATATTTTGCTCCTGTAGGTATGGTCTTATATTGCCAGGACAACAGAAGAATGGCCCAACAAGGGAATTGGCTTGTGGATTTACCAAACCCACAATATTTGATGAGAGCAGTACAGATTCAGACGATAATAGGCCGGTACAAATGCAAATGAAAAAGACATCAATTGGACCTAGTCTTATGGAAAGGCGCATGGCGAAGAATTTACAAGAAAAGGCTTTAGCAGAAGATCCGACCATTTTTCAGTATGATGAGTTGTACGACGAAATGGAAAGCAGGCGGGATGAAGAGAAACAGGTTAAAAAAGAAGAGCCGAAAAAGCCAAGGTACATAACTAAACTTATGGAAACTGCTGAAAGGCGAAAATTGGAAAATGAGCTAAGAATAGAAAGACAAGTGCAAAAAGAGAGAGAAGCTGAAGGAGAAGAATTTAAAGATAAAGAAGCGTTTGTTACTACAGCTTATCGCAAGAAGTTGGAGGAAATGCGTAAATTGGAAGAACAAAACAAACGTGATGACTATTTGGAGGAAATAGGCGATGTAACAAAACAGAAAGACTTGGATGGCTTCTATCGTCATATTTACGAACAGAAAATGGGAACTTCAAAATGTGTAAAAATACCTGAACTGTTACCAACTATAACAAATGCTGGGGATACCGATGAAGGCGGTATTGCTTATAAACCTATAACATCAGAGAAATTTAAAACGCATAGAGCCTATCGCAAGAGAATATCTTCAGATGATGAGGAAGAAAGCGAAAAAGATAAATCGACGAAGGAGCCACAAGACAAAAAAATACATTTAACAAATAATATAGATGCCGATTCAGATTTTAGCATAGACGATACAGAATCTGAAACCGATACAGAGGGCAACAAACATACGCAAATATCAAACCTGTCTGCTCTTAAAGTAGATGATACCAAAATATCGTTGCCGGAAGAGTCAGCAGGAAGTAAATTAAAAACTTGCGACAAAAGCGAAATAGAAAAGGAAATTGAAAATTTGCAACCGCCAAAAACAAAACGTAATAAAACTGAAATATGGTGTAAACGCACTGTGGGTGAAGCCTATACAGCAGCCGTACAAAGGTACTATGTACGTAAAGCAGCTAGAAATCAAGCCTAAACTTAAACCAAGATTTTTGGTAATTTGTCATTTGAAATTATCATATTTTTAAATTATATATACTTTCATATATCTATCGTAAATTGAAGAGTTTTTCCAGTGTATTTTCTTTTAAATTTCTTTTTCCAACACTTCATTTTGACGCTCAGCGAATTCCCAAACCGTGTTTTTTAACATAATAAGCATAATAAAATGTTTTATAATAGTTTTGAAATTAGCTAAACTTTTTTCATTTAAAGTAAATATTTAAATTGTAAGCATTAGAAATAAAAACTCTCGTCTTAGATTCTTAACAAGTTTTAAATGTTTAATTGCAAAACAAATTGCTTTTAATTTGTTAAACACTTCGAATTGACGTGTTTTATACTTAAACACTTTTCATAACAAATAATTTAGGTGTCGAGTGCGTTCATTTATTTTAAAAACATTCGCATTACACACACGTGTGGAGGCTGCAAATTTCAAGGAAGTAAATTTGATTTTGAGTGTAGTATCAGGTATCTGATAAACTTCTGGATGGAATTTCAGCATTAAGATATGTGCCATCTGGAGTTAAAAGGGAGTCCAGTCCTCTAAAGGCTAGCGGGAGGAAACTGGACAACGTCCACTTTATTTCCACGGGAATCAATAAGCCCCAGAGTCCAGCTTTTGCTGTGCTCTAATTAATTGTTGAGGTTGGCCCTTCGGGGAGCCCTCATGAAATGATTAAGGGGCCAGGATCATCTTACTTTTGACCAAGAACAGATGGTGAATTATCCGGATCCAGTGAGCATGCTATATCATGTGTTCTGCACCACGAGTTGGTAGTCTTCAACTCTTCAGCAAGGAGTGAGGGTGGCTCCCTGCTCCGAGCTCCCGAAATTGCAACTAGGAATGACTTGTTGTATAAAGATATCAATCGGCTTCTTACCGCGTGGGTGCACGCTACATTTTACCCAAAGTAGTTTGATCCACAATCAGGTTATGGTCACATGGCTCGGTACTGATGCAAATCTTATCACGAAGATGTCTGATAGAATTACGAAAGAGTTAACTGTCCAACACCTGTCATACTTTTTAAACTCATTTTTATTTTATATTCTTATTTAGATTAACCTTGTTTGTTTTTTTTTTTTTAAAGAGAAGTAGCACTTCAGGCAACAATGCCTATTTAGTCAAGTACCGTGCTTCATTCTTTAGGAAAGGGATAGAGAATAGATGAAAAAGGTGGTGAAAGTAGAAGGATAGTCGGAAATTAACTGCCGTGACTATGCCTTCATCGCTGTGCAGCCCCACCGACAGTCAATTTTTATTTTTGTAGTGAAAAAACCGGGAATCGAACCCACAACCCCCATATTTACAAGCTAGTACACTACCTACTAGCCTACAGGGGCACCTTGCATTGGTGTACACAAAATGGAGATTCAACAATTGTATATATATATATATATATATATACATACATCCATATCTGTGGACTTTGCTAAAGAAATAAAAGATGACAAAAACAAAGTGAATTATGCCACTTTTAAAATAAACTCATTTATTGTAAACACGATTTGTTTTTAAATTTTTAATAATAGAATTGAACTGTCAATTTATTGTAGGTTTAAAGTAGGTTTTTCCTACTTTTTTAAAGTTAACAAAAGGTATTTTAAAGTAAAAACGTGTTTTGAATACAACTTTGTGCTTAACAACGGCATTTAAACCTGCTTTAAGTTTTTATGCATCCGGCTGTTAAATTTTAATTTAAAGTACTTTTTTTGATGGACAAAAGTATTAACACAGTTGCATATTTTGGTGTTTAATCTGCTAACGCAACAATTATTTTTTTAATGGCAATACTTTTTGCAATAGAATATGTAAAAATGTGCCGTTACAGGTGCCGTTTGTAGGTTCTTGTTTAAGAACTTTGTTTTTTACAATGATGCGTAAGCAAAAAGAAGCAAGAGAAGTTGAAAGAAAAATTATTTTAGAGCAATATTGGGAGAACAAATCGGTCAAATAGTAAAAATAAGTCGATTTACTGCTGCTAACATAGTTAAGAGGTATAAGGAGTCTACAAACTTCAAGAATATTCATCGTACTGGCCGGCCACAGAAGCCTTCAGTACCGTTACGGTGCTAGAAAAAAAACACCAGCGATAAGTAAATGAATAAAACAAAACGTTTAAACTTTGCGAAGGAGTGCTGTTTTCTGACGAGAACAAATTTAATATTTTGCAAATCACGGTAAGACACGCGTTTGGAGAAAGCAGAATATGGAATTAGAAAAGAACAATCTTATTTCTACTGTCAAATATGGCGGTGAAGGGGTTATGGTGTGGGGTTGTATGACTGCAGCAGGTGTCGGAAACCTAGTTTTTTTTCGACGGTACAATGGACAAGACCGTTTGCTTAAATATGTTAAAAAAAATTTGCTCTAAAGCGCTGAAAAGCTGGGCATAGGCGAAAATTTCTATTTTCAACAGGACAATGATCCGAATGTATTGCTTACCATGTTCCACATATCCTAGCCACTCTACCGCAATCTCCAGATATGAATCCCATCGAGCAGCTTTGAGATGAAATGGGCAGACGGCTTGAAAAGCGCAACATAACGAACAACACCCAACTTAAGGACATCCTGACGAAAGAATGGAATAATATTGATAGCGATGTCACAAAAAAACTTGTGCATTCCATGCCAAAACGATTAAAAGAAGTCATTAAAGTAAGGGATACAAAGTATTAAAACAAAAATCTTTTGATATGTGCTCTCTCGTGCAAAATCCAAGTGATCTTTTTATTTTTAACATTGACACATGGTTTATTTCGAGCTACTAGACCATGCAATTTGTTTTTCTTTTCTTAAAACTCTTCTTATTATTTCCGTAGGTACTTTCTTTTCAAAAATAGATTTAAATTGTTGAGGGAAGTTTTGGAGCGAAGATGAAACTTCTCATCTCTCGAGCAGAACTTCGTTTTACAGCTGCGCGTTATTTATTTATAATATTGTTGTCTTTTTTGTAACGTGATATGATTTGTTTTTTATCAGAGTAATTCACTCGGTCGTCCAAGGTAGACAGACAGACTCTTTGATTGTACGTGACATTAGAAACAAAATTCAAAAATATATTTTTTTACACTGCGAAAGCAATTATCCAACTGACCGATATTAATATAAAAATAACAATAAATGAACAAATATAACGGTAATTGAAATAAAGTTTTTACTAGAACCGACTTTTAGTGTGACGATAATTTTAGAATCTTTTGAAATTAGTTTTAAAGTACCGTATTAGAAAATTCTTGACAATGTTTTTGCTATAAAATTGTGTGTATTGTGTGGTAGTTTCGTCAAATGTCAATTGCATAAGTAAAGTACGAAACTGATCGCACATTCCGTACGGAAACAGCTGTTTTGCATGTGTTATAGATACATTAGTAAACAAATTCCAATGGAGGGCAAAAAATATTTTATCTAAATTTAATAGAAAATGTACAAAGAAAAATAGCTTTTATGTTAAAAGAGACGCGTTTTATTATAACGGCAATTCAAAGGAACGAGGACCTTTAAACATTTTATTTTCTTTCCATTTTTTTAACACACAATTTGCAATAAAATTTAATTTTTTATTGTTTATAAATTCAATGATGCACACAGTTGCATTGTTTAGTACTTTTGACCCAGATAATCCATACAGCGATATATGTGGAATTTTTTTTCGTAATTTTCTTAAAACTATTGCCAAAAAATTATATAGGATAATATGTAGTATACAAAATATTATTATTAAACGCCTTTTTGCTAATAAATTTTATTTCTTTAGAACGAAATTATTATTATTTTGCAAAAATACGAATAAAATAAATGTGCGTAATAATTTCTACATTCATGTAAGTACAATATAGCCACGTAAAAGTCGTCAATGATTCGCTTTAACTTTTGACATTAGCTTAAGCCAGATTATGCATATTATAGGTGGGCCTTTACTTAACTAGCATAGAAGAGTTAAAATTTTTAACGAAAACAATGAAAAATAGAAAAGCTCCAGAAAAAGATGGCATCAAGCCGATTATATTAGAAAATATGTCTGATAAATTTTTCGAAATTCTTTGCAAAATTTTTAACTGGTGTTTGCTTAATGGATATTTTCCTAAGCATTTCAAAGAGACATTAGTTATCCCCATTTTAAAGCCTGGTAAAGACAAAAATCTACCCCAAAGCTATCTTCCAATTAGCATGCTGAATGAATGTTCTCGATAAAATATTCGAAAAAATGATATTGAGTAGATTGCAAGACTTCACTGAAAGACACGTCATTTTAAATATTGAGCAATTTGGTTTTAGGAAAGAGCACTCCACAATTCATCAGACCAAAAGAGTTGTAAATATAATTAATAGAAAAAAGATTTCCCGAAAGAGTACCGGGATAATTTTCTTAGATATAAAAAAAGCTTTTGATTCCAGCTGGGATGATGGTTTAATATACAAGCTAAATAAATTAAATTACCTCATATATTTACAAAAAATTATAAGGAGCTTTCTATCTGATAGATTATTTGAAGTTCGAGTGGAAGGAGAAGTCTCTACCCAGAGAAATACTCCGGCCGGTGTACCGCAAGGCGCAATATTATCGCCAATATTATTTTCCATTTTTATTTCTGATTTTAAAATACCAAGAGATCAGTCCGTTGCATTTTACGCTGACGACTCTGTAATTATTGCCTCTGGAAAAGTATCTAATCTATATATATATATATATATATATATATATATATATATATATATATATATATATATATATATATATATATATATATATATATATATATATATGTTAATAATAAAAGAAATGAATTTTTGTGAAATTATTTTATTCAATTCATTTACATTATGGGATTAAAACATATAGAATATAATAAAAAAGGGTTTAAACTAAAAGTAATAAAGAAAGTGTGAGCATAGAAATTTAAAAAGATCGAAGAGCAATTATTGACTACATAGTATTAAGTATACAAAATATGATTATTAAAGGCCTGTTTGTTAATAAATTTCATTTATTCAGAAAAAAATTTTTATTATTTTGCAAAAGTACGAATAAAACATATTAGCAACTCTGCATAATAATTTCTATATTCATGTAAGTACAATATAGTCACGTAAAAGTCTGCAATGATTCGCTTTAGCAATTGATAGACTTTTCGTTCAGTTTTGGACATTAGCTTAAGCCAGATTGTGCATATTATCTGAGCCTTTAGTTAGCTTATTGAATGCTTTTTGCGTTTGACTTATGCGTTTGGACAATAAAAGATGAGCCAACAAAAAATTAATGCACAAAACAAAACAGTCAAATATTTGTATATTTGTAATTATTTAATACACTGGCGACTCCTAAAAAATAAAATAAAATGTGTAACTAAATAATTTAAGTTTGTTGCTTAGGAAGAAAAAAGCACATTCTACATAACGATCACAATTCCAATTGGACGTTATTTAATTGGCAAATGGAACCGCACACTTAAATACACTTGCTTTTCTATAAGCGAACGTTCGTCAACAATACCAAATACATAAAACTACTTGAAAAAACTTACGTTGTCGGATTCTTCGGGAACCGGTGGAGTTTTCTTACGTCTGGACAGTTCATTACACATTTGCGGCTCCTAAAAATAAGATAAAATGTTTTATTGAGTAATTTAAACTTGTTCCTTAGGAAGAAAAATTTTTCCTAAGGAAGAAAAATACTCACATTTTTTAGCTTTCTTCTTATATCCTTTGTTGTTTTTTAACACCTCTGCATACGAATTCACTTGTTGTATTTTTGTGTTGGCACAAAAATTAGAAAATTATGGATAAAAACCAGCATTTTTTAAATATTTGCGCCAACTTGCATAAAATTGTAAACAAATAAAATTCATTAACTCCTTTTTATAAAAGAGACAGATGCATACAAATTGAATAGCATGCTGTCTTGTAAAAACAAAGGGGTTAACTGTGGCGGGCCACTTGCCGAGATTTTTTCCCCGTGTCCTATCTAGTAATTTAAGGTGAAGTGGTTTCTGAAGGGGGTGGAAACAAAAATTTCTTTAAAACACCAAAGCAAAGATTATACATTTATAAAGATGTTGCACTGCGAACATTTTACATAAACAGAAATTTTAAGCGACTATTGTCGAGGGGGGAAAGTGTAAAGAGTAAACAGAGAATGCTGTCTTTGAATTGAGCAAAACCAATAATAGAAAAGAGAGTTGTATTTTTTTACACAGAAACACATGAATACTTGTGTTTGGGTGTGCGTGTATTGTTTTTGGTATTTTTTTGTATTTCACACACTTTTAATTCTGTTTTAAAACTAAAAATGAATTTAGCTTTACTAGCAACTTTATTAATATACGCAGCACACAGCTTATGTGGATGTTCAACATAAATATGAAACGAACATGATTCTTTTCGTTATTGTAGGGCAAATATACTTACTTTATTGTTGTATGAATGAAAGTATTTACGTTCACACCGAAGTCATGATGCTATTATTTACTTGTTTTTGTAAAATGAATTCAACCGCGCACAACTTTCGGTACGAGATCCAATAAGAGGGAGATAGAATAAAAGATATGTAAACATAGTATATATTTTGTATGATTTTTAATTTTTATTCAAATTGGTGTTTTAAAATTTTTACTTTTACAATATGTGCTGGTTTATACTAGTAAGTTTCCCATAAACCTCCAAAATCTGAGTCACTTTCATAGTTTTTTGTTTGGATATACATTTCCAATGGGTATGTTAGAATTTGTGAAAGTTTTATTGTATCCATTCTACATTTGCTGCATGATATTTGTTGCGCTATATATCCATTGGAATATTGGCTTAAAGTAAGTTCTATTGATACATTCGGAGAGTTGAAACAGTCGGCACTTTCATTATTATTCTGATATATGTCTAAGATATCTATCACAGGACATTGATTATCAGCTGATACAGTTTCACTACATTCGGCGGAGCTTTGAAAATCCACCGTTAAGAATATTGCATCGTCGTTTTCACAATTTTTAGACGAAATAAACTGGCTTATTTTTAAAGTTATCAGCTTTGACGTTGCGATGTTAAATTCGTTAACTGAAGGGTTCTTACAGTGTCCGCCTTTGGCGCGAGCATATGAAAATACATTTTCTAATGGATCCTGATTAAACCGGCTAATTAAAATAGTGAATAAATTAGAACTTTCTTGAAACATTTCTTCACTTAAAAATAATATGCCCCTTGTGGTTTGGATAAGACCGCGGATGGAAAATATTTTATTGCCGACATATTCAATTCGTTGCATGTATATTATCAGATCCTGCAATATCTGCCAAGTATTATTATTAAACTTTAAACCACGCTTTAGAGGATTGGGATCACTAAAATTTTTACTATTTAATTTTACTTAAATTAACCAGAAGGAGGTCTTGCCATTTACTTTTTCTATCATATTCCTAAAAGAACAAAAAAGAACCAATGTAGCAAACACTGTCTTAATGAAAATATTGGTTAATAAGGCTTCTAAAATTCGTGGACAGTCCAAGCTGTTTTATTTTTACAATACAAAATCTGTATGGTTTTGCTACGGCAACACAGAAGATCCATTTTTTTTGTATAGAATAATCTTAAATAAATATCTTTTTTCTTTTTTAAGATCTTTTTTTATATATTTTTTTCTTCACGATATTTCGCTTTCCTTTGGAAAGCTTCTTCAGGAAAAAATTTTATATTTTTGAAAACAAAAAAATTATTAATTATTATTTGTTTTCAAAAATATAAAATTTTTTCCTGAAGAAGCTTTCCAAAGGAAAGCAAAATATCGTGAAGAAAAAAATATATAAAAAAGATCTTAAAAAAGAAAAAAGATATTTATTAAAGATAAATAAAAAAAGATCGGTTAAAAAAACAATAAAAATGTATACAATAATATTATTCGAATTTGTAGAGCCCAACAAACATAATATAAAAACGTTGATGTACGTTGTTTATTACTAATCGTATTTATAGTATATAATTTTATCTTACAATTAAGAGCTAAGTTTATAATAATCGTTTTGTTTTTCTTGTTTACAAAGTCAAAAGAAATTAATGCTAGTGAACTAATAATATAATTTTTAATTAGTTCATATGCACTTATCTGAAAGCAAACCTTTTTGTTTGTTGGGCATAATATTGACAATGTAAACACACATACACATAAACAATGTTCATAAGTATGAATTGCTTTTGCTGAGAGCTTATTTCTATTTTGGTAATTTGCTCTCCCTTGATCAGATTTCGCTCATTAGTAATACACAAGAGGATTTTCCGAAAATCCCTTCAATAATTTAGCAGTGGCAGAAGAATGTATGGTAGTGCAACATCTTTATAGATCTATAATCTTTGACCAAAGGCTTTTTCGATCTTTTTTGTCTTGTATTGTTTAATTTTATTTAGTTGATATTTTTTTTTCTTTTTTTCATCTTTCTTGTTTTTATTTGTTGTAATACATTATGTAAAATCTCATAGTTATATGTATTAAAATTAAGAATAATTTTAAACTGATTTGTTGATAGTCAAAAAAAAATGTATTTAATTTTTTATTAAATAAAATCAATTACATATGTATGTAGGTGTATTATTTTTTTTTAAAAGCGGTGATTCCAAGGCGTCAAGCTTTCACCAGCGTTAACACTTGAACTACTAACACTAATAGTGCTGCTAGCGGATGAAGATGGTTGAGCATATAGTGATGAACTAGCTGAAGACGATGATGAAATGAATGAAGTTGAAGAATCACTTACACCTTGCACATTGCCAAACATGTTATTGGCATGATGGTACACGGATTTGTGCCCATCACCAAGCTTTATACTTTCCTGCTTCATAATTTGATGGGATGACATATCAACATCCATATTGTTGGGAAAACTTGTAACAATGCCGTCCTTATGATGATGGCTACCATATTTTGATAAACCCGAATTGAAACCATTAGTTATCGTCGGATGGCCGTAGGTAGAAATGCCAACCGCTTTAAAATTTGGCTCTAAACTAGAGCCATAGGGTCCAGCAACGGTTAGTGGCAGTAAACCATAATCGCCACGTGGACCGTTTAGCATATGCTTAGTTGCAATTGTCACTTGTTGTTGATTATTTACATTGATAATAGGGGAACTTTGAATACTTTGTTCAGAAATACCAGGCGTGCCATATAATTCTGAGTGTAAGTGATCGCTTAAATTGTTTAAAATTAAACCGCACCACGCGTAACGCATAAGCGTACAAAGGAATATTACTTTGACCTGAAAAATATTTTTGAAAACATATTTTGTTCTTCAGTTTTTACATTAAATTGATGTTTAAAACTCACCACTCTCATTTTGTTAAGCAATGTAATGACCTCAACCAGTCTCGTACTGACACTGTTTGCTTTCATCGTGCAACATTTCTAATTTATATTAAGAACAGGTAGAAATTTTAGCAGTAAATTCATTATTCTTCTATCAATTCTTAGAATACTTCATCAAGAATTAGAATAAGGCCTCTAAACCCAAACATTTCTTCGAATTTATAAAATACGCAAGAGTGCATGGATAGATTACTGTGCCTACATAAACATTTTGTACTAATGCAAACACACAGGCATACATACATACAGTCTGTCAATAATGCGTTTGCACATCGAAAACAAAGAGGTTGCAATTAAAGTTATTATTAATTTAATGACATTTCTATTTAAAAAAAATGTTTTAAGTATTTAAATCACAAATTCGTAGGTATTTGTATAGAGTTTTAAGGAATTTGAAGCAAAAAAAAAAAAAATATATAATAAAACAAAATAAAAATTATTTTACATTGTCAATAAATTAAATACATGTGTATTAAATTTGCATTACCAGTTAAAAAAATTTTTCCTATGATGAAGGTAATTTCAGAAGGAGATGATTTGCTTCAGACTATAAAACAAAAAAAGAGGACCAGAAAGTAGAGCGGACAAAACTAACAATGATCATTGATAGACACATTAGCAACATTAGACATACAGCGAGGGATATTTTTATATTAGACTAGCTGTACACCCGACTTCGCTCGGAAGCTATTTGCCAATGTTTAATATTTCATATGGAGTAAGAAAAAAAATTTCAGTGCAAAGAAAAAGCGTTACAAATTTTTCTCAATTTATTGTTTTAATAGTTCTTAAGGTAATTAATTCCTTAAAAAATAAGCAAACAAAAAAGGTAAGCGTATATGTATGTAGTTCATTTTAAAGCTTGATAGTAAACAATATTTTTTGTTTTTCTGTTGGGAGAGAAAATAAACAGTGCTGACGGTGTACCAACTCTCGAGTATGCAACATACGATTACCCGTGCGAAAAACATTGAGATTCTAGGTTTAACCCACACACTTTTAGCGATTGTCCTTAGGATTTATTATCGTCATTGTGAATGCAAGGTGAACGGGAAATTGGACATGTTTAAACTTAAATGGTAAATCACTTGGCATGATAGGTATCCTTGGAATAAGCAGCTTTTCAGCTACAAACTTTCCTATAATTATTATTGTTTTAATCGCGTTTAGTATCAGCGTTTTAATAACCAATCTAGTACCATTGCATAGTGTTAGCTGATTTTGGTTACATAACATGTCTATGACCGCTGCAACTTTAAGCTCCGGTAAGTCCTGCCTCAGGAACTCTACGGGGTATTTAACAATATTATCAGGATCGGTAATGGAATCAGTCGATTTATACGTATACAATTCGCCATTAATTAAGCTTTGGGTTTTTAAATTTATTTTATTAACGTATTTATTTTATGCAGCTTAAAGGGTAATCGCTGTAATTTTTAGCAATATGTGGGAACACTTTTGCCCCTTGGAAAGGAAATCTGGGAGTCTGTGGACCATTTCATTTATATATATATATATATATATGAGATAGATAGAAATAAGTTAGTATTTCATTGGTATAAGAAACCAACATTTTCTGGAAGAATTATTAATTTTATTGCCAAACATCCAAGAAAAATGATAATAAACACGGCAAAAAATATGATAGACAGAATATTGACTATAAGCGATAGAGAATTTCATTTGAAGAATAAGGGGACACAATAAGAGATATATTTAATGACAATGATTTTCCAGTTGAATTAACTAACCGATTAATTAGACAATGTTTACAAGACACAATATTAAAATTTACAACGACAAAAGTAATAAATGAAAAAAGTAACAATAGATGGTTTAATAATAAACTTAGAAACCTAAAATTACAAAAAGTAAGATCATACCAAAGAGCTATATTTGAGAATACAAATGAGTCATGGAGAAACTATAAAATAATTAGAAATAAATATAAAACCACGAAAATGAAAAATTCAAATACATAAGTAATAAAATTGAACATTCAAATGATCAGAAAGAAATGTGGGCTGTAATAAAAGACCTTGTTTTGAGAAAACCCAGAAATGTGATAATAACTGTGATATTTAATCAAGTAGAGTATAAGAACAACTTTGAAATTGCTGAAAATTTTAACACTTATTTTGTCGATAGTATACAACAAATTAGGAATACAATTGAACACGTGCAATACATAAATGAACTGCCTGTGATAAATTCTATTTTTAAGTTTCATGCAATATCTTTATTAGACCTAAAAACCATATTTAAAAACATGAAAAACAAACCTGACTACAAGAAAACTACAAAAAACATTATTCTCGATACATGGAATACAACTGGCCCTATTTTATTGAATATAATTAATAAATCTATTGAAGCAGGAGTTTTTCCCACAAACTGGAAAGAATCAATGATAACGCCAATAGAGAAAATCAAAAACACAAATAAATGCGAAGAGTTCCGTCCAATAAATGGGCTAAAAATATGTGAAAAAGCTATTTATTGAGAAGGTTGTAAAAAATCAACTGGAGAAATATGTCGAAGATCATTATTTGCTGTCTAAACATCAGTCAGGATTTAGAAAAAACCATTCGTGTGAAACAACAGTGAACTACTTAATAAACAGAATAAAAATAGTAAAAAAAGTAACAAAATCCTATGTGTGTTCCTAGATTTTAAGAGAGCCTTCGCGACAATAGATCGTAATGTATTAGTTCAAAAACTTCAAAAATCTGGTTTACGTAATAATGAATTAAATTGGTTCAAAACATATCTAGAAAATAGAAAACAAATAACAAAAGTTTATAACATAGAATCAGCTAGAATAATAAACAACTATGGTGTTCCACAAGGCTCAATTTTAGGAGCTCTCTTACTCATAATATATATAAATGACATTGAACAAATACTTGATAAATGCGAAATAATACTCTACGCGGATAATACATTGATATTCACGGAAGCAGAAACAGAAGGAGAATGTTACGACAACATCAGGAAAGATTTTAAAAAAATAAATAATTGGATAAATATGAATAAACTAAAACTAAATGAAGCAAAAACTAAACTGATAGAAATTAATATGGACCCTAATAAAATACTCGAAATAGATAATATTACAATAGAGAAAGTAGACAATATAAAATATCTCGGTTTTGTGATAGACAAAGACTTAAAATGTAATGAACATATTGAATATATTTGTAAGAAAATCGGGAAAAAATTGTTTTTTTCAAACGTTTAAGAAATAAAGTTTCAATTTCAACATCCATAAATATATATAATACAATAATTAAACCTCACTTCGAATACGGGTCAACAATATTATACTCCAGCTGTACCGAACAACAAATTGCTAGACTACAAAAACTACAAAATAAGGCTATGCGTGCAATATTAAAATGTAATCCTTTTACTTCAATTAATTACATGCTCAACACTTTGAAATGGTTAAATATTAAGCACAGACTACAATTAAATACTATAGCTTTCATACGGAAGCTAAAGATGGGTGAAGCACCAGAATATTTATTAGAGCAGATGAGATATGTAGGAGATGTTCAGCCATATTATCTAAGGAATGCTATTGATTTTAGGTTGCAAAGAGCGCACACCAATGCGATGCAGAGAACATTATTTTACAAGGGATTGAATATGTACAATATGATGCCGAATGAAACTAAAATTGAACGGAATGAAAAAGTATTTAGGAACAAAGCTGTACATTATATTAAAAATAATTTGGTTCAGAGCACTTAACATTGAAATTCATTTAAAATGTATTTAAACTTAATAATATGTAAATTTTTACAGTATTTAAAATACTACTTAATAATAATAATAAAAAAAAATATGGTAATTATTATACATAATTGAGGAAATACTATGGCAGAATCTAAAATTTATAAATCATTAACTTATGTTCCTGGAATATTAGAAAGATTAAGAAAGTCTAAAATATATGACACTGATAGGTAAAAAATTGCACACAAAACATATAACACATTAAATAAATTATTTAGCAGTATTAAGGATAAAATAGGAAAAATGGAAATATCTGATGTAGTATACAGGATAATACCATATGGAGGAAATCACCAGGTGAACTGTGACAACGTTTATATTGGGACAACAAAGAATAAACTTAAAACAAGATTAGCTGGTCATAGATGTGACAAAAAAAATAAAGGAGTATTTCAACACAGTTGACATCCTTATCTTCACGTTGTAAGAAATATAATCATTATCCAAAGTTTGAGAAAGCATCAATATTAGATATAGAAAAAAACTATAAGAGACGTTATATGTTAGAATATCTATGTCAGTCGTGTTGACAAACCATTAATCTTCATTAACCTTAATTCCCAATTCCTTTCTTTGAATATCAGAAAGATTTCTAAATTTCCTACTATGTGTTTCCTTAATCTTTTTTTTCAAAAATATGACTAATTAAATAATAATAAATTAAATTTCTCTATTTAGTGAAATAAATATAGAAATATTCGTAATTAATTTTTTTACAGCACAAAAAAAGTTTTAAACGTTGCACCTAAATTTGAGGTTAGGAAGTAAATTGCTTTAAAGCTCATACCTTTCTTTTTGACAGGTTCAGTTTGTTTGATACCAATGTAAAGTAGAAAGATGGGAACTAATAATGGAAATTGATTGCGGACAAATGTCTACTATAAGCACGCTGGCAGACGTTCGTTTATTTCACAAAATTTTTAAATACATATTGCAATAAAGCTGGCTTATACCATCAATGCAGTGACGAATTTCCATCTTTCAGAGCGTCCGTTGTTTGTGGATTGCTCTCGTAAACCTAATCCTTCAAATGGCTTTAAAGAAAATAATTCGGCGGCATTAAGAAACGAAGTGGCTAATTGAAACCGCCATATCGAGCAGTCACACGTCTGAGAAATTTCTCATGCAATAACTGAATTGTTTGGTGGCTGTGTAGCGCCGTTTTCTTGAAACCGAAGGTCACTCATGTCTTTTTTCTTTAGCTATGTTTGGCCATACAAAATTGATTACCACACAAAGAATTCAAGTTGATGGCGTTTTCTTACTGTTTTTTTTCTTCAAATACGGACCGATGATGTCGATGCTCCATGAGTCTAAACACTAAACACGATTTTGTTGATAAAATATATTGTTTTTCAAACAGCCAATATACAAAAGTTCACGGCAGGCAATAGTCGGTCAAAAACATCAATTGATCCATCTCTTTTTGCTATTGATACAACAAGTTTCGAAATCAAATGTTTCACAAGTTTTCCAAGATCCAAAGAATTTTCTATTGAAACACAAAAACAAAATGAATAAAAATAAAGACCTTAGGAAAAAATTGCAGCCATTCACTTCAGCTAAGTTGGAGCCCGGAGCACCAACTCGTCGATGTTCGCAATAATTGCGCATCTTTTTGCATTTCGTGCAACATTTTGCATAAAGATCTTTATCTTCACGTTTATAAAGTTTTTTTTTTCGAACCAACACTCTGGGGATGACCCCAACACATTTGTTTTTTTTTTTTTTAAGAGAAGTAGCACTTCAGGCAACAATGCCTATTTAGTCAAGTACCGTGCTACGTTCTTTAGAAAAACGGATAGAGAAGAGATGAAACAGGTGGTGAAAGTAGAAGGATAGTCGAAAATTAACTGCCGTATAAGACAGCACAGCGACCAGTGACTATGCCTTCATCGCTGAGCAGCCCCACCGACAGTCAATTTTTATTTTTGTAGTAAAAAAAACCAAGGATTTCGTTGGGAACCCATATCGAATCCACAACCCCCATAATTACAAGCTAGTACACTACCTACTACCCTACAGGGGTACCTAAAAACAAATCGATAAAATGTCCACAAAAAACTATTACATCCAAAGAAAGTGGCCATATAGTGCAATTTGTTGTCAGGCGACATTATCGGCCCCTATTTTTTGGAAATTAACAAGAAATCTCTACGGTATTAAACCATTTTTGCGGCCACATTTGGCTGATCTTAACATCCGTTGACACAGTCACATAAACAATTCAGTAATTGCCTTAGATGAATTAATACAAATAATTGAGCCTCTGAAAGATGAAATTCGCGACAGCAGTGCCTTTGTTGCAAATATGCTTCAAAATGTTCTGAAGCATCTGCCGACATGCTAGACATTATACTCCGTTATTAATTCCCATATTTATACTTTAAATTTGCAGTGGTACTTTAAAAAAAGTGTATTTTTAAGTCAATTAACTTCCTAACCTCAAATTTGCACACCCATTTAAAGAGAATAAAAATAAACACTTTTTTGAAATTTATTGTAGTAAATTTATTGTCATTTCAAAAGTTCCCCTTAAGGGAGAAGCTGCAGGGCATTTTTAAAAATTTTTTTTAAATGTTATTTTAGGGATTTATTAATTTAAAAAAAAAATAATTTCATTAATAATGATAAGCCCAAGGCTTTAAGCTGCCACCAGCACCAAAACTGGAACTGCTAGCACTACTGCTGGCTGCACCGTACATTGATGAGGATGAGCTCGATGTAGCACCACTAAAGCCGGCATAGTTTGATGAACCTGTATTGTAACCATTCTGACCATAGCCTTGATGACCCTGTTGTAGGGATGAATAGCCGCCATATGGACGATTAGCAGTTATTTGATTCACTTGTTGATGGTTGTTAATACTTATAACGGGAGAATGTTGATTGCCATGTAGACCATGCCCATACATTTTAGAGTGAATTCCATCACGTATATTATGTAAAATCAAGCCACACCAAGAAGATCCCATCAGTGAAACGAAAAATATTATAATTAGCTGAAAAAATGAGTGGTTTTTTTTTTTTATTAAAATTTATATTTAAAAAAATATTTTTTAGTAATTAATTTTAAGCACTAGGTCATTATTTAATAAAAAAATTTTTAAAAAACTTTATTTTTTATTAAATAATGACCTAGTGCTTAAAATTAATTACTTAAAAATATTAAAAAGGTCAAAAAATTATAACTATTATAAAAAAATATTTAAACAAAAATAATACAACTTACTATTCTCATTTTTTTTTGGAATTTGTATTGAAGCGAAGAATAAGTAAACAGGCACTGGTGAATATAACATGTCAAAGCACCATATTTATATTAGGATCAGGTAGTAAAAGTAAAATGAAGGTTAAGATATTAAGATAATTATTTACGTGTGTTTATGAAATTCTTTATTTTTGGAGTTTTTAAGTTTTTCCATAAAGGAAAAAGAAGGATTCCTATCTTAATTACTTTATTACCTGGCATTTCCGTTTTATTTTCAGCAGAAAAAAAAACCTTTTTGTGTAAATGAACTTAAGAAGTGATTAGACACAATCAGTAATTTTAAAATTTTTAAATTCTTAATTACCCTGGATTTCCTTGCAGCTTACTGATGAGCTAAGCCAAAATACTGTGTGCAGCAAAATAAATATAAATCGTATGTGTCATAAAACGAGAGTGACTTTGATGAGTTTAGTGTCGTCTTATTTGCTTTTTTAAATTCGTTCTTTTGTTCTTGTAATAAGACAAATATATTTCCTTGACCATCCCTCATAGTCATGTAAAAATAGTAGTCTCGTCAATTCGTTGTCATCATTACATTAAGTCGTTATCGCCTATATGGTAAATTGGATAATTATTAAAAGTATTATGATGGCCTGTTATCAATAATTGTTTTTTTCTTCTGTTTTTATTTGCATATTAATTAAAAGAAAAATAAATATTCACTTGAGTCTTGACCTACATTAAGGCTATAGACATATTACATTAGTGCCCTTTAATCTAAGTATGCAATTGTTTGTTCATACGTACACATTCAAATTCATTTTAAATATTTACATTGACTATTTGAAATATTCACATCCTTATTTTCTGAACGGAAGGTCAAGCATATGAAGCCTTTTTAATCTATGTTCTTCCTCGCTATCATCTAGTAAAATAATAGCAAGCGGGTTGGAATAAGTCTTTCAAGGTACCTGTAGCTGTAAACGTTTAAGCTGAAAGTCCATACCACGCGTTCTTATGCTTATGACGCATAGAACGCATGATGTAGTTTTACTTTCTACTCTTCTACGCGTCGCAAGCGCCATGAAAAAATTTCAGCTGTTTTTGACGTTGTATTATTTCTGTTATTTTGATTTTTCAAACGTTGCTGCAAAAAAACCACTCACTTCCCTTTCCAAAAACAAGGGACGCACCCAAAAGCGTCTTCTTTTCTCTTGAAGTTTTCCATAGGTCCTCATTATACAAAATATCATATGCACAAATTCAATAAATTCTTGAAAAATTTCAATTTCAGTTTTCATT
Organism: Trichopoda pennipes; assembly: GCA_030448955.1. NCBI lineage: Eukaryota > Metazoa > Arthropoda > Insecta > Diptera > Tachinidae > Trichopoda > Trichopoda pennipes. The sequence goes on along the minus strand of JASKUP010000010.1, from coordinate 2,626,696 downwards.
TTTGCAAAAATTTTTTTATTAAATAAAATTATTTATACCACAGCTGATCATAATAAAAAACTTGGCGCATAAAAAGCGTTGCAAGTAACTTGAAGTTTGAAAAGCGTAGAACGCGTAAAAACATCAAACGAATACAAAGCGTGTGCGCGTAGAACGCGTGGTATGGACCTTTAGCTTTATTTCATTTTCGATCTTTGATATACATAAATCTCTATGAATTGTATCATTTGTCACAAAGCATGGAGCATCTACTATTATTTTAAGAGTTTTTGATTGATTTCGTTGAAGTATTTCTATTTTGGAGTTGCTAGCTGTGGCCAACAGTTGAATTCCGTGTGTCCATATTGGTTTTAAAATAGTTTTGTATAGAAGTACTTTGTTTTCTAAACTTAATTTTACTTTTTGTCCCAGCAGCCAATGCATTCGCTTTGTTTTAATATTTAGGTAATCCCTTTCTGCTTTTATATGTTGCTTCCACGTTAGCCTTTTGTCAAGATGCGTGCCAAGATAGGCTGGCTTCCTAAACGTATATTTACAAAGTATCAATACAGTATTAAAACCAAGTTGATACATTGTGTAGTTACTTTTTTAATACGTTTCATACTAATACTTTGCAACCCTGAAAATGTTTAGGAACATTTTTATACATTATATTACTATCAGAAATTACTATTCAACATAAAGTGAATAACGGCGGAAGAAGAGAATATTTTATTGCAGTATTTTTTTAATTTGTGCAGCCTTGAAAGAAACTCCAGCTTCCAAGCTGCTGCAAAAATAATGAAGAGAAAAAAGAAACGACTTTTTTTTCGGACCAGCACTCAGGGGATGATCCCTACATATGCCAAGCATTGTGCCAGAACTAGGAAATTAGGTTACGGGAAGGAGGAAAGAGGGAGTAGTGTCTGTGAATATTCAGTTTGAATTTTCCCAGATTGAAAGTGACAGGAAAGTTCTCCGGAGGGATTCTATTCCACATATGGACTGTTCTGCTAAAAAACGAGTTTTCCCTGTAATGCGTAGTGCGATTCACTGGCCAATCAACCACAAATGGATGTGCTCTCAAAGAAAATCGTGTTAAACGCGAAAACGTGTGAGTATCGGGAACAAGTTCCCTAATTTCATTAGAACACTTTCCATTGTAGTAACGGTAGAACAGTGAAATACACCCCACATTGCGTCGATGCTCTAGAGAATCAATAGAGTTGGATACCCTACCGTCCCCAATGAGCCTCTTGGCCCTCTCCTGTACGCGGTCGAGTAACCCTAAAATAGACTTTAAAGCGCCGGCCCATACATGAGAGTTGTATTCCATTTTCGGACGGATATAGGTGGTATAGATAGTACGGAGATCGGATGGAGTGAAGTATCTTTTACACCATTTTAGAAAACCAAGGCACTTGAAAGCTTCTTTAGAAACCTGAAAAATGTGTTTAGTCCATCGAACATCGCACTGAATTTTCATGCCAAGAACATCAAGAGCTTCCGACTCCGTAATATCTATATCACCCATAGTAACAGATGCAGCACCACTACCGAACTCAGATCTATGCGTTAGCATGCAACATTGCGTCTTACGAGCATTAAAATCTACTCTATTAACACGACCATATTCCAAGGTTTTCGCGAGATCGTGATTAAGGGTATCATTCATGTTCTGCCTTTTGGAACTAACTTCCAAATGGCCTGGTCTCTTAAGAAATGAATATGAGTGACAAATGGCGCTGTCATCGGCAAAAGAATATATAGGGTTGAAAGTTCGACAAAGAAGGTCGTTTAGAAAAATAAGAAATAGAGTAGGAGAGAGAAAGGAGTAAGACTTGCTGTATTACAAAAGGAAACAAAAATTACAAAGAGATTTCCCGGGAAATCTGCATATAATGTGTCCAAAATCGATTCCATATTGCATTCTGCGGCAACCATATACTTCTTCCAGTCTGTCATAGAATTCCCACGTAGTTGGTGTTTAGCCCGAAGTTTTGTTGCGTTTCTTAATGCGTTTATACGTCACCATGAAATTTAAAAATTTTCGGTATATATTGTCTCGTGAACAAAAGAACGTGTCCTCTATGGACTTAATATTTTACAAATCTTGTTCCCATAGTACAACGCTTTTTTTTGCACAAAATTGCTATTCCATTTCCAATCAGGAATTTATTAATAATTATGTGTCCAGCTTTTGCTGTAAATAGGTAAATAAGTGAATATACAATAGAACTATATTAAATTATATGAAAATGCGCTTAATTATCTGCTTGCGTCGCCATTTTATTGCGTGTTGTATTTATTTTGGATGCCTTTCTTGCTTTTTCTTGCGTATTAAATACAATAGTGTTGCAAATAGAAACAAAATACATTGTCATAATTTACACGGTTGCATTTACGAACCCAACGCAATGTATTACTACAAAGCAACGTGCGTTTAGGAAGTCACCCATATTTCACACAAACAGTTTTTGGAATTCCTTCATTGCTTAGGAAAATTGAGGGACAAATGCCTCTTCTTAACGTAAAGGTAATGTAATTAGACTTTTCTATATTAATTGACATATTCCATCTTTTAAACCCTTTCGCCATACCGTCTAGGTGATTTTGAACCTGTTTTGAGGCCTCTAACGCAGAAATATTACTCGCCATTAAGGCTGTGTCAGCCGCATATGTTGCAATAGTAACATTTTCATTTGACGGCATATCGGACGTATGTAATGTATATAGAATGGCCCCGAACGCTTCCCTGAGGAATACCAGCTTTTATGTCACAAATATTAGAAGCTTCATCATTTATTTTTTTTAAAGAGAAGTAGCACTTCAGGCAACAATGCTTATTTAGTCAAGTACCGTGCTACATTCTTTAGGAAAGGGATAGAGAATAGATGAAACAGGTGGTGAAAGTAGAAGAATAGTCGGAAATTAACTGCCGTATATAAGACAGCACAGTGACCAGTGACTATGCCTTCATCTCTGAGCAGCCCCACCGACAGTCAATTTTTATTTTTGTAGTGAAAAAAAACCAAGGTCTTCGTTGGGAATCGAACCCACAACCCCCATATTGACAAGCTAGTACACTACCTACTAGCCTACAGGGGCACACTACATGGTTTAAAACGTCGAGCTCTGAAGACACTGATCAAAGTGATGAAAGTTTTTCAAATGACGAACAAATTTTCATCAGCGATTCGAGCCCTGTAATACAAAGAACAAAATCTACAGTTAACAAGAGGCGAGCAGTTATACACTCCGATAGCGATGATGAAATAGAAAATCGTGCTTTGTCTCCGTGCACGCGTATGAGTATTACAGGCATAAGGCCTTCTGATTTGGCAGATGATTCTAGTGAAATTGACATCACAGACATGGTAGCATAAAAAAGACGCGGACTAAATTAAATGATATATCTGAACTATACGAATCTATAGGAAGTTTGAAAACTGCAGAAGGATCGGGGTTTAAAAAGCGATGAAGGAGATGGATCTATTGCTGAATCTGAGGAAGAAAAATCTGGTCAGCATTCGTCCCCTATTATTTCGTCTCAATCAAATATTGATGAAACTTTATCCAGTTCAGCGGCAGAACTAAAAAGTCCTATTAAACTCCATCATTTATTTTTACGCAGATATAACGATTTTGTAGGCAGGATTTAAGGTGCCCCTGTAGGCTAGTAGGTAGTGTACTAGCTTGTCAGTATGGGGGTTGTGGGTTCGATTCCCAACGAAGACCTTGGTTCTTTTTCACTACAAAAATAAAAAGTGACTGTCGGTGGGGCTGCTCGGCGATAAAGGCATAGTCACTGGTCGCTGTGCTGTCTTATACGGCAGTTAATTTCCGACTATCCTTCTACTTTCAACACCTGTTTCATCTCTTCTCTATCACTTTTGATTTATTCGTTTACGCACCAGATATGGAATTGAATTGAAGAGGACCGCTACAATATTGTGAATAAAATAAAAACTTAAAATGGTTATATCTCCGTAAATAAGAGAAATTTCGCAAAAATAAGCATAATTTGGGATCACCTATAAAAAATCGATTTTTATATGAAAATTAAACTAAAAACTTAAAATGGCTGTATCTACGTAAATAAGAGAAATTTCGCAAAGATAAGCATAATTTGTGATTACCTATGAAAAATCGATATGAAAATTAAACTAAAAACTTAAAATGGCTGTATCTCCGTAAATAAGAGGAATTTCGCAAAAATAAGCATAATTTGGGATCACCTATAAAAAATCGATTTTTATATGAAAACTAAACTAAAAACTTAAAATGGCTATATCTCCGTAAATAAGAGGAATTTCGCAAAAATAAGCATAATTTGGGATCACCCACAAAAAATCGATTTTTATATGAAAATTAAACTAAAAACTTAAAATGGCTGTATCTCCGTAAATAAGAGGAATTTCGCAAAAGTAAGCATAATTTGGGATCACCTATAAAAAATCGATTTTTATATGAAAACTAAACTAAAAACTTAAAATGGCTGTATCTCCGTAAATAAGGGGAATTTCGCAAAAATAAGCATAATTTGGGATCACCTATAAAAAATCGATTTTTATATGAAAACTAAACTAAAAAATTAAAATGGCTGTATCTCCGTAAATAAGAGGAATTTCGCAAAAATAAGCATAACTTGGGATCACCTATAAAAAATCGATTTTTATATGAAAACTAAACTAAAAAATTAAAATGGCTGTATCTCCGCAAATAAGAGGAATTTCCCAAAATTAAGCATAATTTGGGATCACCCACAAAAAATCGATTTTTATATAAAAATTAAACTAAAAACTTAAAATGGCTGTATCTCCGTAAATAAGAGGAATTTCGCAAAAATAAGCATAATTTGGGATCACCTATAAAAAATCGATTTTTATATGAAAACTAAACTAAAAACTTAAAATGGCTGTATCTCCGCAAATAAGAGGAATTTCCCAAAATTAAGCATAATTTGGGATCACCCACAAAAAATCGATTTTTATATAAAAATTAAACTAAAAACTTAAAATGGCTGTATCTCCGTAAATAAGAGGAATTTCGCAAAAATAAGCATAATTTGGGATCACCTATAAAAAATCGATTTTTATATGAAAACTAAACTAAAAACTTAAAATGGCTATATCTCCGTAAATAAGAGGAATTTCGCAAAAATAAGCATAATTTGGGATCACCCACAAAAAATCGATTTTTATATGAAAATTAAACTAAAAACTTAAAATGGCTGTATCTCCGTAAATAAGAGGAATTTCGCAAAAGTAAGCATAATTTGGGATCACCTATAAAAAATCGATTTTTATATGAAAACTAAACTAAAAACTTAAAATGGCTGTATCTCCGTAAATAAGGGGAATTTCGCAAAAATAAGCATAATTTGGGATCACCTATAAAAAATCGATTTTTATATGAAAACTAAACTAAAAAATTAAAATGGCTGTATCTCCGTAAATAAGAGGAATTTCGCAAAAATAAGCATAACTTGGGATCACCTATAAAAAATCGATTTTTATATGAAAACTAAACTAAACTCTTAAAATGGCTGTATCTCCGTAAATAAGAGGAATTTCGCAAAAATAAGCATAATTTGGGATCACCTGTAAAAAATCGATTTTTATATGAAAACTAAACTAAAAATTTAAAATGGCTGTATCTCCGTAAATAAGAGGAATTTCGCAAAAATAAGCATAATTTGGGATCACCCACAAAAAATCGATTTTTATATGAAAATTAAACTAAAAACTTAAATGGGCTGTATCTACGTAAATAAGAGAAATTTCGCAAAAATAAGCATAATTTGTGATCACCTATAAAAAATCGATTTTTATATAAAAATTAAACTAAAAACTTAAAATGGCTGTATCTCCGTAAATAAGAGGAATTTCGCAAAAATAAGCATAATTTGGGATCACCCAGAAAAAATCGATTTTTATATGAAAATTAAACTAAAAACTTAAAATGGCTGTATCCGTAAATAAGATGAATTTCCCAAAATTAAGCATAATTTGGGATCACCCACAAAAAATCGATTTTTATATGAAAATTAAACTAAAAACTTAAAATAGCTGTATCTCCGTAAATAAGAGGAATTTCGCAAAAATAAGCATAATTTGGGATCACCTATAAAAAATCGATTTTTATATGAAAACTAAACTAAAAACTTAAAATGGCTGTATCTCCGTAAATAAGAGGAATTTCGCAAAAATAAGCATAATTTGGGATCACCTATAAAAAATCGATTTTTATATGAAAACTAAACTAAAAACTTAAAATGGCTGTATCTCCGCAAATAAGAGGAATTTCCCAAAATTAAGCATAATTTGGGATCACCCACAAAAAATCGATTTTTATATGAAAATTAAACTAAAAACTTAAAATGGCTGCATCTCCGTAAATAAGAGGAATTTCGCCAAAATAAGCATAATTTAGGATCACCTATAAAAAATCGATTTTTATATGAAAATTAAACTAAAAACTTAAAATGGCTGTATCTCGCAAAAATAAGCATAATTTGGGATCACCTATAAAAAATCGATTTATATATGAAAACTAAACTAAAAACTTAAAATGGCTATATCTCCGTAAATAAGAGGAATTTCGCAAAAATAAGCATAATTTGGGATCACCCACAAAAAATCGATTTTTATATGAAAATTAAACTAAAAACTTAAAATGGCTGTATCTCCGTAAATAAGAGGAATTTCGCAAAAGTAAGCATAATTTGGGATCACCTATAAAAAATCGATTTATATATGAAAATTAAACTAAAAACTTAAAATGGCTGTATCTCCGTAAATAAGAGGAATTTCGCAAAAATAAGCATAATTTGGGATCACCCACAAAAAATCGATTTTTATATGAAAATTAAACTAAAAACTTAAAATGGCTGCATCTCCGTAAATAAGAGGAATTTCGCAAAAGTAAGCATAATTTGGGATCACCTATAAAAAATCGATTTTTATATGAAAACTAAACTAAAAAATTAAAATGGCTGTATCTCCGTAAATAAGAGGAATTTCGCAAAAATAAGCATAACTTGGGATCACCTATAAAAAATCGATTTTTATATGAAAACTAAACTAAAAATTTAAAATGGCTGTATCTCCGTAAATAAGAGGAATTTCGCAAAAATAAGCATAATTTGGGATCACCTATAAAAAATCGATTTTTATATGAAAACTAAACTAAAAACTTAAAACGGCTGTATCCGTAAATAAGATGAATTTCCCAAAATTAAGCATAATTTGGGATCACCCACAAAAAATCGATTATTATATGAAAATTAAACTAAAAACTTAAAATGGCTGTATCTCCGTAAATAAGAGGAATTTCGCAAAAATAAGCATAATTTGGGATCACCTATAAAAAATCGATTTTTATATGAAAACTAAACTAAAAACTTAAAATGGCTGTATCTCCGTAAATAAGAGGAGTTTCGCAAAAATAAGCATAATTTGGGATCACCTATAAAAAATCGATTTTTATATGAAAACTAAACTAAAAACTTAAAATGGCTATATCTCCGTAAATAAGAGGAATTTCGCAAAAATAAGCATAATTTGGGATCACCTATAAAAAATCGATTTTTATATGAAAACTAAACTAAAAACTTAAAATGGCTATATCTCCGTAAATAAGAGGAATTTCGCAAAAATAAGCATAATTTGGGATCACCCACAAAAAATCGATTTTTATATGAAAATTAAACTAAAAACTTAAAATGGCTGTATCTCCGTAAATAAGAGGAATTTCGCAAAAGTAAGCATAATTTGGGATCACCTATAAAAAATCGATTTTTATATGAAAACTAAACTAAAAACTTAAAATGGCTGTATCTCCGTAAATAAGGGGAATTTCGCAAAAATAAGCATAATTTGGGATCACCTATAAAAAATCGATTTTTATATGAAAACTAAACTAAAAAATTAAAATGGCTGTATCTCCGTAAATAAGAGGAATTTCGCAAAAATAAGCATAACTTGGGATCACCTATAAAAAATCGATTTTTATATGAAAACTAAACTAAAAACTTAAAATGGCTGTATCTCCGTAAATAAGAGGAATTTCGCAAAAATAAGTATAATTTGGGATCACCTGTAAAAAATCGATTTTTATATGAAAACTAAACTAAAAATTTAAAATGGCTGTATCTCCGTAAATAAGAGGAATTTTGCAAAAATAAGCATAATTTGGGATCACCTATAAAAAATCGATTTTTATATGAAAACTAAACTAAAAACTTAAAACGGCTGTATCCGTAAATAAGATGAATTTCCCAAAATTAAGCATAATTTGGGATCACCCACAAAAAATCGATTTTTATATGAAAATTAAACTAAAAACTTAAAATGGCTGTATCTCCGTAAATAAGAGGAATTTCGCAAAAATAAGCATAATTTGGGATCACCTATAAAAAATCGATTTTTATATGAAAACTAAACTAAAAACTTAAAATGGCTGTATCTCCGTAAATAAAAGGAATTTCGCAAAAATAAGCATAATTTGGGATCACCTATAAAAAATCGATTTTTATATGAAAACTAAACTAAAAACTTAAAATGGCTGTATCTCCGCAAATAAGAGGAATTTCCCAAAATTAAGCATAATTTGGGATCACCCACAAAAAATCGATTTTTATATGAAAACTAAACTAAAAACTTAAAATGGCTGTATCTCCGTAAATAAAAGGAATTTCGCAAAAATAAGCATAATTTGGGATCACCTATAAAAAATCGATTTTTATATGAAAACTAAACTAAAAACTTAAAATGGCTGTATCTCCGCAAATAAGAGGAATTTCCCAAAATTAAGCATAATTTGGGATCACCCACAAAAAATCGATTTTTATATGAAAATTAAACTAAAAACTTAAAATGGCTGTATCTCCGTAAATAAGAGGAATTTCGCAAAAATGAGCATAATTTGGGATCACCTATAAAAAATCCATTTTTATATGAAAACTAAACTAAAAACTTAAAATGGCTGTATCTCCGTAAATAAGAGGAAATTCGCAAGAATAAGCATAATTTGGGATCACCTATAAAAAATCGATTTTTATATGAAAACTAAACTAAAAACATAAAATGGCTGTATCTCCGTAAATAAGAGGAATTTCGCAAAAATAAGCATAATTTGGGATCACCTATAAAAAATCGATTTTTATATGAAAACTTAACTAAAAACTTAAAATGGCTGTATCTCCGTAAATAAGAGGAAATTCGCAAAAATAAGCATAATTTGGGATCACCTATAAAAAGTCGATTTTTATATGAAAACTAAACTAAAAACTTAAAATGGCTGTATCTCCGTAAATAAGAGGAATTTCGCAAAAATAAGCATAATTTGGGATCACCTATAAAAAATCGATTTTTATATGAAAACTAAACTAAAAACTTAAAATGGCTGTATATCTGTAAATAAGAGGAAATTCGCAAAAATAAGCATAATTTGGGATAACCTATAAAAAGTCGATTTTTATATGAAAACTAAACTAAAAACTTAAAATGGCTGTATCTCCGTATATAAGAGGAATTTCGCAAAAATAAGCATAATTTGGGATCACCTATAAAAAATCGATTTTTATATGAAAACTAAACTAAAAACTTAAAATGGCTGTATCTCTGTAAATACGAGGAATTTCGCAAAAAAAAAGCATAATTTGGGATCACCTATAAAAAATCGATTTTTATATGAAAACTAAACTAAAAACTTAAAATGGCTGTATCTCCGTAAATAAGAGGAATTTCCCAAAATTAAGCATAATTTGGGATCACCCACAAAAAATCGATTTTTATATGAAAATTAAACTAAAAACTTAAAATGGCTGTATCTCCGTAAATAAGAGGAATTTCGCAAAAATAAGTATAATTTGGGATCACCTATAAAAAATCGATTTTTATATGAAAACTAAACTAAAAACTTAAAATGGCTGTATCTCCGTAAATAAGAGGAATTTCACAAAAATAAGTATAATTTGGGATCACCTATAAAAAATCGATTTTTATATGAAAACTAAACTAAAAACTTAAAATGGCTGTATCTCCGTAAATAAGAGGAATTTCGCAAAAATAAGTATAATTTGGGATCACCTATAAAAAATCGATTTTTATATGAAAACTAAACTAAAAACTTAAAATGGCTGTATCTCCGTAAATAAGAGGAATTTCGCAAAAATAAGCATAATTTGGGATCACCTATAAAAAATCGATTTTTATATGAAAACTAAACTAAAAACTTAAAATGGCTGTATCTCTGTAAATACGAGGAATTTCGCAAAAAAAAGCATAATTTGGGATCACCTATAAAAAATCGATTTTTATATGAAAACTAAACTAAAAACTTAAAATGGCTGTATCTCCGTAAATAAGAGGAATTTCGCAAAAATAAGCATAATTTGGGATAACCCACAAAAAATCGATTTTTATATGAAAATTAAACTAAAAACTTAAAATGGCTGTATCTCCGTAAATAAGAGGAATTTCGCAAAAATAAGCATAATTTGGGATCACCTATAAAAAATCGATTTTTATATGAAAACTAAACTAAAAACTTAAAATGGTTGTATCTCCGTAAATAAGAGGAATTTCGCAAAAATAAGCATAATTTAGGATCACCCACAAAAAATCGATTTTTATATGAAAATTAAACTAAAAACTTAAAATGGAATTTCGCAAAAATAAGCATAATTTGGGATCACCTATAAAAAATCGATTTTTATATGAAAACTAAACTAAAAACTTAAAATGGCTGTATCTCCGTAAATAAGAGGAAATTTGCAAAAATAAGCATAATTTGGGATCACCTATAAAAAGTCGATTTTTATATGAAAACTAAACTAAAAACTTAAAATGGCTGTAGCTCCGTAAATAAGAGGAATTTCACAAAAATAAGTATAATTTGGGATCACCTATAAAAAATCGATTTTTATATGAAAACTAAACTAAAAACTTAAAATGGCTGTATCTCCGTAAATAAGAGGAATTTCGCAAAAATAAGTATAATTTGGGATCACCTATAAAAAATCGATTTTTATATGAAAACTAAACTAAAAACTTAAAATGGCTGTATCTCCGTAAATAAGAGGAATTTCGCAAAAATAAGTATAATTTGGGATCACCCACAAAAAATCGATTTTTATATGAAAATTAAACTAAAAATTTAAAATGGCTGTATCTCCGTAAATAAGAGGAAATTTGCAAAAATAAGCATAATTTGGGATCACCTATAAAAAGTCGATTTTTATATGAAAACTAAACTAAAAACTTAAAATGGCTGTAGCTCCGTAAATAAGAGGAATTTCACAAAAATAAGTATAATTTGGGATCACCTATAAAAAATCGATTTTTATATGAAAACTAAACTAAAAACTTAAAATGGCTGTATCTCTGTAAATACGAGGAATTTCGCAAAAAAAAGGCATAATTTGGGATCACCTATAAAAAATCGATTTTTATATGAAAACTAAACTAAAAACTTAAAATGGCTGTATCTCCGTAAATAAGAGGAATTTCGCAAAAATAAGCATAATTTGGGATCACCCACAAAAAATCGATTTTTATATGAAAATTAAACTAAAAATTTAAAATGGCTGTATCTCCGTAAATAAGAGGAATTTCGCAAAAATAAGCATAATTTGGGATCACCTATAAAAAATCGATTTTTATATGAAAACTAAACTAAAAATTTAAAATGGTTGTATCTCCGTAAATAAGAGGAATTTCGCAAAAATAAGCATAATTTAGGATCACCCACAAAAAATCGATTTTTATATGAAAATTAAACTAAAAACTTAAAATGGAATTTCGCAAAAATAAGCATAATTTGGGATCACCTATAAAAAATCGATTTTTATATGAAAACTAAACTAAAAACTTAAAATGGCTGTATCTCCGTAAATAACAGGAAATTCGCAAAAATAAGCATAATTTGGGATCATCTATAAAAAGTCGATTTTTATATGAAAACTAAACTAAAAACTTAAAATGGCTGTATCTCCGTAAATAAGAGGAATTTCGCAAAAATATGCATAAATTGGGATCACCTATAAAAAATCTATTTTTATATGAAAACTAAACTAAAAACTTAAAATGGCTGTACCTCCGTAAATAAGAGGAAGTTCGCAAAAATTAGCATAATTTGGGATTACCTATAAAAAGTCGGTTTTTATATGAAAACTAAACTAAAAACTTAAAATGGCTGTATCTCCGTAAATAAGAGGAATTTCGCAAAAATAGGTATAATTTGGGATCACCTATAAAAAATATATTTTTATATGAAAACTAAACTAAAAACTTAAAATGGCTGTATCTCCGTAAATAAGAGAAATTTCGCAAAAATAAGTATAATTTGGGATCACCTATAAAAAATCGATTTTTATATGAAAACTAAACTAAAAACTTAAAATGGCTGTATCTCCGTAAATAAGAGGAATTTCGCAAAAATAAGCATAATTTGGGATCACCTATAAAAAAATCGATTTTTATATGAAAACTAAACTAAAAACTTAAAATGGCTGTATCTCCGTAAATAAGAGGAAATTCGCAAAAATAAGCATAATTTGGGATCACCTATAAAAAATCGATTTTTATATGAAAACTAAACTAAAAACTTAAAATGTCTGTATCTCCGTAAATAAGAGGAAATTCGCAAAAATAAGCATAATTTGGGATCACCTATAAAAAGTTGATTTTTATATGAAAACTAAACTAAAATCTTAAAATGGCTGTATCTCCGTAAATAAGAGGAAATTCGCAAAAATAAGCATAATTTGGGATCACCTATAAAAAGTCGATTTTTATATGAAAACTAAACTAAAAACTTAAAATGGCTGTATCTCCGTAAATAAGAGGAAATTCGCAAAAATAAGCATAATTTGGGATCACCTATATAAAATCGATTTTTATATGAAAACTAAACTAAAAACTTAAAATGGCTGTATCTCCGTAAATAAGAGGAATTTCGCAAAAATAAGCATAATTTGGGATCACCTATAAAAAAATCGATTTTTATATGAAAACTAAACTAAAAACATAAAATGGCTGTGTCTCCGTAAACAAGAGGAAATTCGCAAAAATAAGCATAATTTGGGATCACCTATAAAAGTCGATTTTTATATGAAAACTAAACTAAAAACTTAAAATGGCTGTATCTCCGTAAATAAGAAGAATTTCGCAAAAATAAGCATAATTTGGGATCACCTATAAAAAATCGATTTTTATATGAAAACTAAACTAAAAACTTAAAATGGCTATATCTCCGTAAATAAGAGAAATTTCGCAAAAATAAGCATAATTTGGGATCACCTATAAAAAATCGATTTTTATATGAAAACTAAACTAAAAACTTAAAATGGCTGTAGCTCCGTAAATAAGAGGAATTTCGCAAAAATAAGCATAATTTGGGATCACCTATTAAAAATCGACTTTTATATGAAAACTTAACTAAAAACTTAAAATGGCTGTATCTCCGTAAATAAGAGGAAATTCGCAAAAATAAGCATAATTTGGGATCACCTATAAAAAGTCGATTTTTATATGAAAACTAAACTAAAAACTTAAAATGGCTGTATCTCCGTAAATAAGAGGAATTTCGCAAAAATAAGCATAATTTGGGATCACCTATAAAAAATCGATTTTTATATGAAAACTAAACTAAAAACTTAAAATGGCTGTATCTCCGTAAATAAGAGGAATTTCCCAAAATTAAGCATAATTTGGGATCATCCAAAAAAAATCGATTTTTATATGAAAATTAAACTAAAAACTTAAAATGGCTGTATCTCCGTAAATAAGAGGAATTTCGCAAAAATAAGTATAATTTGGGATCACCTATAAAAAATCGATTTTTATATGAAAACTAAACTAAAAACTTAAAATGGCTGTATCTCCGTAAATAAGAGGAAATTCGCAAAAATAAGCATAATTTGGGATCACCTATAAAAAATCGATTTTTATATGAAAACTAAACTAAAAACTTAAAATGGCTGTATCTCCGTAAATAAGAGGAATTTCCCAAAATTAAGCATAATTTGGGATCATCCAAAAAAATCGATTTTTATATGAAAATTAAACTAAAAACTTAAAATGGCTGTATCTCCGTAAATAAGAGGAAATTCGCAAAAATAAGCATAATTTGGGATCACCTATAAAAAATCGATTTTTATATGAAAACTAAACTAAAAACTTAAAATGGCTGTATCTCCGTAAATAAGAGGAATTTCGCAAAAATAAGCATAATTTGGGATCACCTATAAAAAATCGATTTTTATATGAAAACTAAACTAAAAACTTAAAATGGCTGTATCTCCGTAAATAAGAGGAATTTCCCAAAATTAAGCATAATTTGGGATCATCCAAAAAAAAATCGATTTTTATATGAAAATTAAACTAAAAACTTAAAATGGCTGTATCTCCGTAAATAAGAGGAATTTCGCAAAAATAAGTATAATTTGGGATCACCTATAAAAAATCGATTTTTATATGAAAACTAAACTAAAAACTTAAAATGGCTGTGTCTCCGTAAATAAGAGGAAATTCGCAAAAATAAGCATAATTTGGGGTCACCTATAAAAAGTCGATTTTTATATAAAAACTAAACTAAAAACTTAAAATGGCTGTATCTCCGTAAATAAGAGGAATTTCGCAAAAATAAGCATAATTTGGGATCACCTATAAAAAATCGATTTTTATATGAAAACTAAACTAAAAATTTAAAATGGCTGTAGCTCCGTAAATAAGAGGAATTTCGCAAAAATAAGCATAATTTGGGATCACCTATAAAAAATCGACTTTTATATGAAAACTAAACTAAAAACTTAAAATGGCTGTATCTCCGTAAATAAGAGGAATTTCGCAAAAATAAGCATAATTTAGGATCACCCACAAAAAATCGATTTTTATATGAAAATTAAACTAAAAAGTTTTTAAGTTTTTAGTAAAAACTTAAAATGGCTGTATCTCCGTAAACAAGAGGAATTTCGCAAAAATAAGCATAATTTGGGATCACCTATAAAAAGTCGATTTTTATATGAAAACTAAACTAAAAACTTAAAATGGCTGTATCTCCGTAAATAAGAGGAATTTCGCAAAAATAGGCATAATTTGGGATCACCTATAAAAAATCGATTTTTATATGAAAACTAAACTAAAAACTTAAAATGGCTGTATCTCCGTAAATAAGAGGAACTTCGCAAAAATAAGCATTATTTGGGATCACCTACAAAAAATCGATTTTTATATGAAAACTAAACTGAAAACTTAAAATGGCTGTATCTCCGTAAATAAGAGGAATTTCGCAAAAATAAGCATAATTTGAAATCACCTATAAAAAATCGATTTTTATATGAAAACTAAACTAAAAACTTAAAATGGCTGTATCTCCGTAAATAAGAGGAATTTCGCAAAAATAAGCATAATTTGGGATCACCTATAAAAAATCGATTTTTATATGAAAACTAAACTAAAAACTTAAAATGGCTGTATCTCCGTAAATAAGAGGAATTTCGCAAAAATTAGCATAATTTGGGATCACCTATAAAAAATCGATTTTTATATGAAAACTAAACTAAAAACTTAAAATGGCTGTATCTCCGTAAATAAGAGGAATTTCGCAAAAATAAGCATAATTTAGGATCACCCACAAAAAATCTATTTTTATATGAAAATTAAACTAAAAACTTAAAATGGCTGTATCTCCGTAAATAAGAGGAATTTCGCAAAAATAAGCATAATTTAGGATCACCCACAAAAAATCGACTTTTATATGAAAATTAAACTAAAAACTAAAATGGCTGTATGTCCGTAAATAAGAGGAATTTCGCAAAAATAAGCATAATTTGGGATCACCCACAAAAAATCGATTTTTATATGAAAATTAAACTAAAAACTTAAAATGGCTGTATCTCCGTAAATAAGAGGAATTTCGCAAAAATAAGTATAATTTGGGATCACCTATAAAAAATCGATTTTTATATGAAAACTAAACTAAAAACTTAAAATGGCTGTATCTCCGTAAATAAGAGGAATTTCGCAAAAATAAGCATAATTTGGGATCACCTATAAAAAATCGATTTTTATATGAAAACTAAACTAAAAACTTAAAATGGCTGTATCTCCGTAAATAAGAGGAATTTCGCAAAAATAAGCATAATTTGGGATCACCTATAAAAAATCGATTTTTATATGAAAACTAAACTAAAAACTTAAAATGGCTGTATCTCCGTAAATAAGAGGAATTTCGCAAAAATAAGCATAATTTAGGATCACCCACAAAAAATCTATTTTTATATGAAAATTAAACTAAAAACTTAAAATGGCTGTATCTCCGTAAATAAGAGGAATTTCGCAAAAATAAGCATAATTTAGGATCACCCACAAAAAATCTATTTTTATATGAAAATTAAACTAAAAACTTAAAATGGCTGTATCTCCGTAAATAAGAGGAATTTCGCAAAAATAAGCATAATTTGGGATCACCCACAAAAAATCGATTTTTATATGAAAATTAAACTAAAAACTTAAAATGGCTGTATCTCCGTAAATAAGAGGAATTTCGCAAAAATAAGTATAATTTGGGATCACCTATAAAAAATCGATTTTTATATGAAAACTAAACTAAAAACTTAAAATGGCTGTATCTCCGTAAATAAGAGGAATTTCGCAAAAATTAGCATAATTTGGGATCACCTATAAAAAATCGATTTTTATATGAAAACTAAACTAAAAACTTAAAATGGCTGTATCTCCGTAAATAAGAGGAATTTCGCAAAAATAAGCATAATTTAGGATCACCCACAAAAAATCTATTTTTATATGAAAATAAACTAAAAACTTAAAATGGCTGTATCTCCGTAAATAAGAGGAATTTCGCAAAAATAAGCATAATTTAGGATCACCCACAAAAAATCGACTTTTATATGAAAATTAAACTAAAAACTAAAATGGCTGTATGTCCGTAAATAAGAGGAATTTCGCAAAAATAAGCATAATTTGGGATCACCCACAAAAAATCGATTTTTATATGAAAATTAAACTAAAAACTTAAAATGGCTGTATCTCCGTAAATAAGAGGAATTTCGCAAAAATAAGTATAATTTGGGATCACCTATAAAAAATCGATTTTTATATGAAAACTAAACTAAAAACTTAAAATGGCTGTATCTCCGTAAATAAGAGAAATTTCGCAAAAATAAGCATAATTTGGGATCACCCACAAAAAACCGATTTTAAATGAAAATTAAACTAAAAACTTAAAATGGCTGTATCTCCGTAAATAAGAGGAATTTCGCAAAAATAAGTATAATTTGGGATCACCTATAAAAAATCGATTTTTATATGAAAACTAAACTAAAAACTTAAAATGGCTGTATCTCCGTAAATAAGAGGAACTTCGCAAAAATAAGTATAATTTGGGATCACCTATAAAAAATCGATTTTTATATGAAAACTAAACTAAAAACTTAAAATGGCTGTATCTCCGTAAATAAGAGGAATTTCGCAAAAATAAGTATAATTTGGGATCACCTATAAAAAATCGATTTTTATATGAAAACTAAACTAAAAACTTAAAATGGCTGTTTCTCCGTAAATAAGAGGAACTTCGCAAAAATAAGCATAATTTGGGATCACCTATAAAAAATCGATTTTTATATGAAAATTAAACTAAAATCTTAAAATGGCTCTATCTCCGTAAATAAGAGGAATTTCGCAAAAATAAGCATAATTTGGGATCACCCACAAAAAATCGATTTTTATATGAAAATTAAACTAAAAACTTAAAATGGCTGTATCTCCGTAAATAAGAGGAATTTCGCAAAAATATGCATAATTTAGGATCACCCACAAAAAATCGATTTTTATATGAAAATTAAACTAAAAACTTAAAATGGCTGTATCTCCGTAAATAAGAGGAATTTCGCAAAAATAAGCATAATTTGGGATCACCCACAAAAAATCCATTTTAAGTTTTTAGTTCAATTTTCATATAAAAATCGATTTTTTGTAGGTGATCCCAAATTAAGCTTATTTTTGCGAAATTCCTCTTATTTACGGAGATACAACCATTTTAAGTTTTTAGTTCAATTTTCATATAAAAATCGATTTTTTGGAGCAGTTTTCCTCGCTATCGGACTCCTTCTGAGACAGTTGTGCGTAATTTAATCGCTCAATTCAAAGCTTACGGTTTTGTTGCTGACAGTACACCAAAACAACATGTTCGTGGTGGCCATAGTGATGCAAACATAGTCGCTATACAGCAATGGACCTGGAACATTAACTCGTCGATTGGGCATCACTAGAGGCACTTTGCGCAACATTTTACATAAAGATCTGCATCCGATTGGTTCAAGAGTTAAACCCGACCGACAGTTGTTTGCGTTGAACATTTTTGAAAACTGAACTTTCCAACAAAATCGTATTTAGTGATGAGGCTCATTTTTAATAAAGTGGTTATGCACACAAATAAAATTGCCGCATATGGGGCCCACAAAATCATAAAAACAGTCTTCGAAAAACCAATACAAAAAAAACCAAGGTAAGTGACCGTATGATGCGGTTTATGATTAGGCGGCGTCATCGGTCCAAATTTTTTTTGATTAAATGGGCAGGGGAAAGCCGTTACCGTGAATTC
Organism: Trichopoda pennipes; assembly: GCA_030448955.1. NCBI lineage: Eukaryota > Metazoa > Arthropoda > Insecta > Diptera > Tachinidae > Trichopoda > Trichopoda pennipes. The sequence goes on along the minus strand of JASKUP010000010.1, from coordinate 2,608,087 downwards.
TTTGCGTTACCGGGTATCATCTTCCATTATTAATTCCCATCCCCCCCCGGGGGGGGGGGCGCATATTATAAGTCTTTATGGATCACACAACCATCTAGACTTGTGTCCCAGTCCCCTTAGCCAACTGGATAATCCACTATATTTCCATGGGTATCAGTAAAGCCCCAGAATTCCGCTATTTGTCTCTTTAGGCATTTAGCTGTTCTCTGACTGATTATTGAGATAGACCCTTCGGGAGTATCGTGGTGGCTGTGTGTTTCGAGACCTTCGTTTGAGTTTGTGGGTCGGATCATTCACAACGAACACAATGAATGGTCCAGGTCCAGTGAGAATAAATGCCGTCGTGTTCTTAATTATATTAAGCTTCATACGTTCTGGAGCAGGAGTTGGATAGTCTCCAGCTCTTCAGGAACCAGTGAAGGCTGTGGCCTAATCCGCGCTTTTGAAGTTGCAACTAGGAATGGCCGGAGGATATACGTATCCCAAGGCCTTCTAGGGCGAGGATGACGCAACATTTCATCCACAGTGGTAATGATTCACCATCTGATTAAGGCTTACGACCACCTGCAGATGTAAATCTTATCACGTCATTATTAATTCCCATATTGCTACTTTACGTTGGTGTCAATAAAACTGGTTACTTCTTAACCACAAATTTGCCCACCCATTACATCAAAAGAACTTAATATTGTTTTATGTATTTGTTGTTTTTATTCATTCTATATTCATTCATTTATTTACCCATAGTATTTACATTGTCGTTTAAATATATAAAATACATGTATAAGTGTTCAAGAAATTTCTTTTTCAACTTCATAATAATTTTAAATTTTAAATTTAATTATTGACATCATTTTTGAAGGAGAAAATTTGGCAAAAAACCTATTTGATTTTTATATAAAACTACTAAAACTACTTAACTATTGACTAGATGAATTCGCAGGTGGTACAAGCTCATTAATATGAACATACTCAGAATTCAGACATTTCGCATTGAAATTTAGCGCAAGTCTATTTATCCTGTCTAGAACTAATTCTAAGCCTGCAACATCATGAAGACGCGTGGTTGAAAAGTGCCAAGGCAAGTTGAATATTAGTTTCAATAGCTTATTTTGTGCTATTTGCAGTTTTTTGATATGGCAAGAAGCGCTAATAGACTAAACGGGAACTGCATAGAATATTACAGAATGAAAAATGGACTTAAGAATGAGTTTTTTATTAGCAATGCTGAGACCAGATTTGCGATTTATAAAGGGGTATAAGATGCGGGTTAATATATTAATTTTATCTACCACATAAAGTATATGATCTTTGAACTTCATTTTCGGATCGAGCGTAATTCCCAGGTATTTTACTTTCGGTTCCCATTGAATAGAATTGTTGTTTATAGTAATATTTGTCTGTGGTGTGTAACATTCCTTACGTTTCCTAGTGAAGTAAATCGCTTGAGTTTTTTCGTAAGTTAAAGCAATTTTCCCTTTACTGAAATACAATAAAATCTCAGATAACGCTCTAAGTTACACATTATATCAACAGCCCGGAATTCGGAACTTAATATTGCTGTATCGTCTGCAAATATGGATAAGGTGCAACAATCAATTTGGGGAAAGTCAGATGGGTATAAATTATAAAGGATAGGTGATAGGCATGAACCTTGGGGACAACCTGCCATTATGGATTTTTTATTTTTAAATTTAAATTTATTTGAAAATTGTATGTATGTAAATAGTAATATATTTTTTTTAATGTGTAGTTTCTATTGTTTTTGTTTTTTGTACGTTTGTTTTTTCTGAAGAAAACAATTTTTGATTATTTTGACTTTGTTTGACAAAAATTTTTTATTGATTATTTGTAAAAAAAAAATTTTTAGTAATTAATTTTAAGCACTAGGTCTTATTTAATAAAAAATTTTTTAAAAAACTTTATTTTTTATTATATTTTCGATATTTCGCCACACCGTTGGTTGGCATCATCAGGAAAAACAAAACTTAATTAATTAAAACAAAAATTAATTAATTAAAAATTAATTAATTAATTAATTTTTGTTTTTCCTGAAAAACAAAAAAATTAAAAAATTTTTTATTAAATAAGACCTAGTGCTTAAAATTAATTACTAAAAAATATTAAAAAAGGTCAAAAAATTATAACTATTATATAAAAAAAAATTTTTTATACTTTTTTTTCTTTTCTAAAGATGCCACCCACAATGGTGTGACGAAATATTAAATTTATTTAATTTTTATTAAAGACCTTGTGCTTAAAGAAATTATTTATAAAAATCACAAAAGCATATATCTAAGTCAATGTTAATGTTTTTAAACGCAATTTGTATATGCTTTGTTAAAAAAAAAATTATTTGTTCAGAGTTTTTTATGTGCACGTGAGCCGAAGCGGGCTTGTTTGTCGGTTATACTTCATTAATTTTTGGGTGCGCAGTTTTTAGACTGTGTATATTAAAGCTACATTTCTTAAATGTGCTAGAACATTTAAATTATGAAAATACAATTTTAGAGTCTATAAATTATCTACATTAAGCTGGCCTGTGTTTAGTAGACATCTATCTATCGCTACAAATACTACAATACAAACGGTGCTATTTATAGGATGTCTCAAAATATACCTCGAATTTAGAAATTTAACTTCGAAAGAAATCGCAAAGCAAATATTTTAAATTAAAAGCTCGTAAAATGTCGAATGAATCAAAATGGTCAAAAAAAGCTGACGACGATTCCTACTTAGATACTGAAAATGGAAATTTTTTAACAAAAGGTAACCTATCTTTTATATGCAGTTCCAAATACACAAGTTACCTTTATGACTTCAAATTATCATAGTTTGTATTTCACTTACTATTGTATTAAGTATTTGAGTGTCTTTTCACTGAAAAAATAAAATTTATGGAACAGTTGTGATAACAATATATATTAACTATATTACACCATTTTTGAATCGCTAAATTATAACTTTAACATTTCTCGTTTTTAAGTTACTACAAGTGAAAAATTAAATACTCATAAATGTGAAAAAATGTAAAAAAGCCATAATAGATTATTATGGCGTTATGATTTACATTACAAACCATTAGTGTTAATTACGAGGGTGGGTCAATTTTTGAATTTCCCGTCTCTTAATTGTCCTATATATGATTATATATCGCCAAATTTTGTCAATAATTGCCTAGAAGTAATTGTACAATATTGCCTGGTCTTTTTAACAAAATGTAACAGAATAATGTATATCTTACCGTATAAAATTGTTTCGATGCCGAAAGATAGTAATATGTATACCGTAGAGAAATATCGCTCAATAGCAATAATTTCGACGATAAATAAAATTGTTGAAAAAATAATTTATGTTAAACTATTGTAAGAAGATAATGTAAAACACATGCTGAAGGTGCAGTTTTATGTGAGGGGTTTAGAGGAGTTGCAAGCATTTTTGTTAAAAGTCTCAAAAGCCTTTGATCGTGTTGATCATCAAATACTATTTGACAAATTGCCGCTATATGGAGTAACAGACAATCAGTTGTAGCTGTTTAAAAAAAGTTATTTTGCAAATAGGAAACAGTATGTTCAATGAAGATCGTAGTTTAATTGGTGCTGCCTTTATGTCTACGGCTAATGTGTACTTGTTCTATCCATATAAGCAGGATTTTATTTTACGAACGCACATTGAAGCAAGGATTTTCGAATATGCTCGCATAAATCGCCTTGTACTCAATCAATACGTTTTGCGTTCACATATTTTTTTACGACAGAATTTAATGGCATACCTTTCATATCTTGGAATTACTTTGTAATGTAAATTTTCGTGGGATTTGTACATAACAGATCTTTTAAAAAAAATTAACTCAAGCATTGGTATTTTATATACGTTCAGAAAAAAATTCAGCGAAAAATTAAACTGAAGATATTTAGATATAATACATTCGCGTGTTATTTACATGACATCCCTAAATGTTGAAATCTCTGCATACGTTTCCTTCATTGTTGTGGAGAAAATAAACACAAATTGTCAACGACTTAATCGCTTTCCGTATTTTTCCCTGTCCTTCGTCAAGGGAATAAGATTTCTAAAAATCAGCTTAGCGTTTTTCGTTATGATGTTACGCTGACATTTTGCTCTGAGTTTTCCTTTTTTTTTTGTTTTTTGGTTTAGTCTCAATGTAATCCACCATCCTGCATCATTCACATTGGTCAGATTGGTGAAGTTGGTTTCGGCTTGCAGGAAAACAGTATCCAGACTCGGAGGTTTAGGGGGCTGCACCACTGTTTTAAATTCTTCGATCCTGTCTGCCTATTTTTGGGACGATGTGATCACAAAGGTTTTTTTTTCAATAATTATTTATTGTATCTTCAAGAAACTGAACTAACAATAAGTTTTAAAATCTTAAATTCTAAAAAAAAGTTACATTAGTCCCGACCATATCAGAACTAACCTTTTGGGTAAAAAAAAAATTGACATTAAAAAAAAAACAAAACAAATATTTCTAAGATGTGTCATCTGTAGCATTGAGGATTAAAGCTGCGGTATCCCTCTTTTTTAATCGGCTATGTCCACTATAATGCAAGATATTGCGAGCAAGGGGATTAGGATGGTCTTCAAGCTTCATTAAGTATTTGCCTGCGTATTTGATGATTTCTGTAGTCACCAGCGGTATGTCTAAATCACAATGTATGTTTGAATTTCTGTGTACCATGGAGCGGAAGTTATTAACCGTAAAATTTTATTCTGTCCACATTGAATTCTACCCACATTTGAAGCTGAGGCAGTGCCCCAAAGTTGGATTCCGTAAGACCATATTGGTTTCAAAATACTCTTGTAAATTAGAAGTTTACAATCTAGGCTAAGTTTCGAGTTCCTGCCAATGAGCCAATGTAATTGTGTTAGCTTAAGCTTTATTTGTGTTAGCTTTGAGTCAATATGACGTTTCCAAGATATCTCACATAACTATGGTGCGGAACAATGGGATTATTGATTCGAACGGGTGAACAATTATCTCTTCGCTGGGTGAAGGTCACATGAATGCACTTTTGAACGTTCACTTTAATTCTCCATAATTTTAACCACAACTCCAACTGAGTTGTATGTTGCTGAAGATTTATGGAGGCTTGCTAGGAGTTTTCGTGCGAACTTAGACACGCTGTATCATCAGCAAACGTAGAAGTGTGGACAGTTTCACTTACAGGCATATCGCAGGTATATATCAAATATAAAACTGGTCCTAGAATGCTACCTTGTGGTACGCCTGAGGAAATTGGTTTGAATAAACTAACGAAGTCTCCTTCAACAACAGAAAATTCTCGTCCAATTATGTAGCTTTTCAGTAGGTTGCTTATATTACAAGGCAAGTGAGCGGTCAGTTTCATTAATAGACCTTCTTATCACCTAAACCAATTTATGGGTTTGCTCAATTGTGCTATGTCTACTTCTAAAACCAAATTAATGGTCTGGGATACACCCACTATCCCTTAGCATTGGAGACAATTTATTCATAAGCAACTTTTCAAAAACCTTTGAAATAGTCGGTAATAGGCTTATGGGCCTATATGACTCGGTTTTGGTTAGGTCTTTACCCGGTTTTGGAATCATTTTAACTTTGGAAATCTTCCAGTGGTCAGGATAGTATTCAAGCCTTAAAATGGCATTAAAAATAGATAGCATGATTCTGCCTGCAATACTGGGGAGCTCTTTCAACATTCTGTTACTTATACCGTCCATACCAGGAGATTTTTTCAGGTTTATCTCCGAAATTAACTTTTGAACCTCATGCAACCTAAACTTTAAGGGTCGAGGGGTTAATGCAACTACGCTCGGCAAATTAACATCATCCGTACATTTGTGTGGGGTCAATACATCTTTCAAGTATTCGGCAAACAGGTCGCCTTTTTCAGAGTCCCTTCTTGCCCAATCTCCACTGATATTACGTAGAGGTGGCTTGTATCCAACGGGTCTTTTAAGGTTTTTTGTAGCACGCCATAAAGAATAGTTGGAGTTAGGTGTAGCATCGAGTCCCTCCAGATATTTCTCAAACGATGTAGTTTCTTCAAATGCTAGCAAGTCTCTAAGCCGCTTTGTGCAGTATCCAAGTCTCTGCCTCTGCAGGGGCGATCTATGTTGTTGCCAATCTCTTCTAGCTCTTCGTTTTTCCGCTACGAGACGTTCAATGTCTGCAGAATAGATGTGACCTAAAGTAGTCTGCGGATGTTTAGTTGTTGCAAGCTGAGCTGCTTGTTGATCACAAACGTAACAAAAATCTTTCAATTTCGGGCACTTATTTTATTTTCCATATTGAAATATTCAACGATTTTCTGGTTTTCAAATGTAATTAAAGTCTGAACAAAAGGGAGTTGTTTATTCCACTGCCATTAAATACTAATGCAGCAAATTTGACAAAACGAATGATGCAGAAGTTTTTTTTTTGGGGGCACTTTCACGTGCAATTCTCAGAATTTAGTTCCAAATCACTGAGCTGAAAAATGTTGTACCGTAAAGGTAAAACAATTTGTGTTTTTAAATTCAAAGTCCCATTTTTGGGACATTGACGGAAAGTGCAAAATATTATTCAAATAATTGTTTAAAATATTTGTATTTATGCGGCTCAAGTGGATATCTCTACAATTTTGAACCTTACGGAGATATTACATAACATAAATCAAGACCCATTGGTCTGCAAAGTAGTAACAAACCCCGGTAGATGTTATTAAGCCCGACAACATGAACGTTGGTAAATTTTTTTTTACAATATCCTTAAGAGCCATGGACTTTTAAAAAACTTGGTGCAAATTAAACAAAAGGCAACAGGAACTATTCGTGAGAATGGAACAAAGCAGTGTTCCCCAATACCAAGATTTCTTTGCAAAGAACGAAAAAAAAGAAGTTGTCATGAAATGTGATTTGATAAAGATAACAAAATACGGATGGTTGGTTGGAAAGACAACAAAGCTGTCACATTAGTGGCAAACTGGATTGAGGGATTACCGCTAGAATATGGAAACGTAAACAATATGTAATTGTCCCTATACCTTGTTTTTTTTAAAAAATGTTGATGGTCATTATTTACCCAGTTTTTGGATATGTCCGCTGTAAATACATGGCCATTATATCAAATATCGCATCCTTATGAGAAACTTTCTCTCTTTGAAATTCGTCGGAAAATAGTTTTGGGCGCGAAATTAGATTATAAAAGTACAAGTTCACAAAATTCAGAAGTTGCTGCAGAAAATGTTAATATGGAAGTACGCTAATCACCTAATAAAACCAAGAGCAACATCACGCAGGTATGCAGATTGTAGAGAAAAACAACAAGAATATGCTAAAAATATATAAAATATATAAAAATATATTTTATTGTTTAAAAATAAGTATAAAAAATAAAAGTCATATATTTGCGAAAATGGGGTAATCAATTTCAGTTTAACGATTTTAGAGTATTTTAAGACAAAAAAATAATTTTGATTTTTAATTTTATAAAATGAATTTTAATGCATTCCGCCAATCCTTAAAATCCTTATTAAAAACAAAGATTACTTTACTTGGTCAATAAGATGATAACTGAATGGCAAAGTTTATAAGTATTAGCATATTACGGTGGCTAATGGGTTAAAATGATGTGGTTTTCACTTAGTCGCGAAAATCGAAAATTTTCTGTTTCAAAATTATTTTTACAATGTTTTTTTTTGTTAAATGTTTTCACGTCTAAGAAAATTTCATATTATTTTTTTTTTTTTTGACAACTAAGAAAATATAATTAACTGGCCACAACGGCATACGTGATGTACCGTATAGACGATACATAATACAACGGAGCTTATGAATTGAACAAATAATTTCAAAACCGGAAATGAATTTTGCATATGTTTATAACAAATTATCAAAAGAGATAACCAACAACGAGCATAAACTATAGTAATAGAATTTACGATAAAACCTAAAACGTAATAACAAGGCTTGTGAATTGAACAAATTATTTAACAAAAAAAACTGAAAAATTTTTGTGAAATTTTGTTGTTGCAATGGAGCAAATATAAAGAAAATGTAAATTAATGTTTTTTTTTTTATTATTTTTTATTTACGTTAAGGTGCATTTCTCTTAACACCATCATATGAATTATCAATGGAACGTGCTGCTTTTATATGTGAAAAAATGAGTTTTAAAGGGTGTTTCAGTTTAACAAAAACAGCAAGTGGAATATTGTTCAAATTTTCACATCCTGACGATTATCAAGCTGTTTACAAAAAAGCGTTTCACAAAGTGACTGGCGCGAGATTTTATCGAAAGGTAAGAAATTTCATATTTCTAAATCACTTTGAATTATTAAAAAAAAAATATGCAGCTTCCTGTTAAAGTTTTTTTTATTATTGATTTAATTTCAATTTTGCATTTATTTTTAAAGAATGCAGGAAAAAATTTTATTGTAGAAGAATGAACTACATTTTATGGATCGATACATTTTTCATCACTATTATCTTTGTGTATACATATATGCCTTTGGTAGTAAACACTGTAGGCATTCACATTATAAATTTTATAATGCTTGAAAAATCTGAAGCTTTTTCAGAGTTAGTTCTGTCCTTAGCGTTTCGTCTACTACTGCGAAACGTCGCACTATTTTAAAAATAAATAGCTTTTGAAAAAAGTTTTAGTTTTAATTTTATTTGTCATTTATCTACTATAACACAGTACAGCACATGATTTTGGGACTCAATTCTGACAATTGCACGTGAAAGAAGTGCCAAAACTAAAAACTTCTACCTCATTCAAGTCGCCTGCATTAATGATTTAATGGTCATAAAATTTTTTTTCTCAAGGTGAATTTTTATCTCTTTTTCTATATTTTAATACAGTTATATCTCAGTATATCTATTGTATGGAATATCTCTTTTGTGTTTGAAGTAAAATTGTAGGTATTAAATAAGAGAAAAAAAGCGAACAAACCTATCCGAAGAAAGTGCATCCACTGCCTGAAAAATCGTAAAAATGATAATTTCCACCAAACTTATTATTATATACGAAGCCATTTTAATTTTTGACTAAATTTGCAATTTTAATTTTTTCAATTTTCTAATTCTGGTACAATGCATTGCATGAGTAGGGGTCATCCATTCCCTGAGTGCTTCCTCGAACAAAAAAAAAGTTCGATTTTTATTAAAATATGCAGGTGTTCGTAAGTTAAGCTTACTTTCTTCAAATTCTTTTTATTTGCGAATATCACAATGATCACAAATTAAACTTTTTTTAAATTCTTGTTATTTACTATGATATAGCCATTTTTAAATTTTAATTAAATTTTTAAAATTCTTATTATTTACAAATATACAGCTATTTAAAAATTTGAATTAAATCTATATATATAAAAATGAATGTCTGTCTGTCTGTTTGTTTGTTTGTGCTTTATAGGAGGTCAAACCCTTGGGCCGATTTTCCTGAAATTTTCACAGCATGTTACTGTGACTCTGGAAGGAATAGTAGGCTATATGAAGCTTTGATTGGACAAAGGGACGTGGCACCGCCTATATAACCCAAAAATTTAAATCGCCATATTTTGGGCATTTTTTGGCCTACGTCGATGATTTTTGGTACATATGGTATTGGCATAATAAGGAATTCGTACCAGGAGAAAAGTGGGTGGGACCACGCCCCTTTTTAGGACAATTAAAATTCGTAATATAGTCTTAAATACTGGACCGATCGTCATTAAATTTTCACAATAGGATATTCTTACGAAATAATAAATTCTTTGACTCAGGAATACTTATTACAAGATAATATTTTTCCACCATGCACACTTTTGCACCTACTGTTACTACGTTTATTTACGGCTTTACCTCAAATTTGAAATACATATTAATTAAAATAGTGGGGTAGCCCCATTCTCTTTCTCCCACAACTGTCTGCAAAACATCTGATTTTGTAATATATGTTAATTAAAACAGAGAGTGGGGTAACCCCATTCTAATTCTCTTACAAGTGACTGCGATAACAGCTGATTGTGTAGTTGCTGCTTTTTGATACGTTTAAAAATAAGAAAGGGGAGCATGAAGCAAATTACATGCGGTTCAGTACTGAATTCTTATTGGTTTTAAACAAAAAAGGGGAGCACTAACCTTACTGCATATTTACCTTTGCCTTAACGCATTTGCAATAGTGAATTAGACAGAACTTGCAGTTTTCTTTTTAAATTATTTTTTGCAGTTTTCTTTTTAAATTATTTTGTTAACTAACGTGAAGTACGCCTTGAAATTGAACGGTCTTGAGCCTCAACCTCTAGAGCTGCAGAGAATTTACAGCAACATGAAGCACGCCTAAAAATTCAGCTATCTCGAACCTCAACATCAAGGGCTTCCGAGACTGCTGTTCAGCGCGAAACACTACCCATTATTTTACAGCGTAATATCGATCCACCACGGCTTTGCAATGGCACTCGACTTGCAGTAAATAAACTGAGAAATAATTTAATAGAAGCGACCATTATAACAGGAAAATATAAAGGGACAGATGTACTTTTGCCACGCATTCCAATGATACCAACAGATATACCATTTCGATTTTAAACGATTGCAGTTTCCTGTTCGGTTAGCGTTTGCGATGACTGTTAACAAAACTCAAGGTCAATCTCTGCAAGTTTGCGGCTTAAATATAGCAAATCCATGTTTCTCGCATGGACAGCTTTATGTTGCATGCTCGCCTGTAGGAAAACCCAGCGATTTATATGTGTATGCTCCTGATGGGCAAACTAAAAATATTGTATATCCTAAAGCATTGCAATAATTAAATTAAAATTACAAAAATAAATTTTTGTTAATATATAATTACTTTTAATTTTATTTTATAACATGGGGGTAGCGAAGCACACCGGGTTCAGCTAGTTTTCATATAAAATTCTATTTTTGATAAAATAAATATTAAACATAAATAAAAAACTAAACATTCAAATTGGTAGTTAATTAAATTACATTAACAATAGATAATTAAAACTTCAATGTTGATAATAATAAAAGTCACAAATGCTCGCTTAAAATAAAGTTTTCAATTAATTCCCCACATAAAATGCAAATAGGAAAAAATAAAGATATGATTTTAACGAACAAGTTTTTTAAGCTGCTAAAACTCGGCAAGACTTTTTTATTAAACTTTTGTTCAGTTTTGTTCAGAATTTTATTTGTCAAATTGGCAATAAAAAAAATTAAGTCATAACTGTGGATGGTATTAAGTTGTTTGGTTTTGTTCCGCCGTATTTTAAACTGCACTGCGAATGATGTCTTCACATCGAAAGCCCTCCCCGTTCAAGAAAATGATAGTTAACTATAGTGTTTTTGTATGGGGTGTAAAATGTAGCTTATTCTGTTAATGTCAGGGTACGGCTTTGCACACTCATGTGCAGCACACGCACATGAAGGCAAATATGCACAAAAAATAAATACGCACATGCACATGCGTAAGTGCCAATTTTTGTATGTGCCTACTAAACGCACATGTGCAAGTTTAACTTGCGTAGGCACATTTCATGTGCCACTCTTAAAATGTGCGGCACATGAGTGCACACGATCTTGCACATTAATATATGTATGTGCAAGACGAAGAAGTACAATAATAACAACAATAAATTGTAGTGTTTTGTTGTTATGGTATGTGTTGAATATTAACCCATTTGAAAATAATTTTAACTGCGCAGTATAATGATGTGTATGAAGATGTGCATTCATGTGCCTGTACTTTGCACTTGGCACATAAGCTTCTATTGTCCATGCACACTCATCAAAAATTGTTGCACATATTCATGTGCATGTACACAAATTTTGGCACATGTGCTGCACATTCATGAATAAATTTCTACTCTGGTTAATATATTGTGTGTTACACAAGATTGCGTCTATTATTCTTTTCTTGCAAAGTTATCTTTACTACGCACATTTACATAATCGTATATGTAATTGTCACAATTATAGAAGAAGTCACAATGTTAGTAATATAATACCAGTAAGAACAGCAAGCCTTAAACAACAATACGAACTGAAAATTTCAATTTGATTTTTATATTTGCTAATGTACAAAAACAGTTATTTTTACAGTTATAGATATGTAGTATTAATATTGAATAAATTAATATATTACTTATTTTATTTTTTTTAACCCTCGGTTTTGTTCAAAAATCTCAACTTCATCAGCGAAATTTTTTATTTAGATTCTTAGATTTACACAAGATTATTTTTGTTTTTTAGCATAAACTAGTAATTAAATAAAATTAATAACGGTGACGATCCATCATTCGCGTATAAGACGGTAATAACAATACGCTTCTGTAGGTGCTATTGTCAAATAACACAAAGTAATCATGAGGCCGCATCAGTCACCGCAAGCTGAGCATTCCAGAGCCAAGGATAATGCAATGCAGGATTGTAGCTTACAGTTCAACTTTGTTAGGGAAAGCTAAGTAGTTCGCCTTGGTATCTCAACCAGCTTCAATCCATATAAACGAAATCAGTTTTACCAACACTAAGGTATAGACTCAGATCAACTTCACCTCACGGCTCAAAGCACCGCGCATATAATTTCGCACCACCAGCATCTAGGGCGGCAAGAAGAAACACGTATTTTATAAATTGCAAAACGGACGGTTAACGAAATACAAATCAAATATATGTGACAATTAATGAAAAAACAGAAAATGAGCCTTGTATAGCTCGTGAATTCGATATAACTACCGGTTAATATTAACCAGTAAAGACAATTTTTTAATTTTTTCCTTGTTCCATTTACTACAATTGCATAAATTAACTAATAAGTAACTAATTCCTTCCTGTTTTCTATTAAAAATAAATACATAATTTAATATATAAGTTTTTTTCTTAATAAATTTTGAAATTATATGTGATTAAACTTGTCAATTCCTATAATTTGTTTAGATTGCTATACCATGTCGCCCCAGAAAAATCCACACTCTTTACGTGCTAGATGTTCCAGAAAATCTACCAATTGAAGATATACGACACTCATTATATAAATTTGACTCAGTGGTAGAAGTTATCCGTCTTCATATGCATCAACAACCAAGTCCTATTACTCTAGCTGAAAATACTGAAGGTAGGATATAACGAAGAATTTTATTTTTATTAAAATTTTTTTTATAAGAAATATAGGGTTATGTACGATAACAACAAAAATTATTATATAACTTATAGATAGCTTCGTCTTTACTATTTTAAACAAAACTTGTTGCATTTGGTGTCGGTGATAATTTCTCCAGATTTATAACGTTATATGTGGGATTTTATCAGAGGAGTTCAAGATTAATTCAGGGGTGCCGCAAGGCTCCGTTCTTTCTCCTACTCTATTTCTTATTTTTCTAAATGACTTTCTTTGCAAAACTTTCCACCCTATATAATCTTTCGCAGATGACAGCACCATTTGTCATTCGTATTCATTTAATGGGTTTCAAAAGGCGGAACATGAATGATACACAAAATCACGATCTCGCAACAATCTCGGAATGGGGTCGTGCGAATAGAGTGGAATTTAATGCCCGTAAGACGAAATGTTGCATGCTTACGCATAGCTCTGTGTTCGGTAATTGTGCTGCATTTGTTACTATGGGTGATATAAGTAAATATTACGGAATCGAAAGCTCTTTATGTTCTTGGCATAAAAATTCAGTGTGACGTTCGATGGACTAAACACATTTTTCAGGTTTCTAAAGAAGCTTTCAAGTCCTCGGTTTTCTAAAACGGTGTAAGAGATACTTCACTCCATCCGATCTCCGCACTATTTATACCACCTTTATCCGTCCAAAGATGGAATACAACTCTCATGTATGGACCGGCGCTCCCAAGTCTATTTTGAAGTTGCTCGACCGCGTACAGGAGAAGGCCAAAACGCTCATTGGCGACAGTAGGGTATCTAACTCTATTGATTGCCTGGAGCATCGATTTTATAATAATTATTGCCAATTTGTTGTTGGCAATAATTATTTTATATTAGCTAACCTTTCAGTGTTTTAATAAAGTAAATTTACTTTAAATTAAATCACAAATCAAATTAATTATTGGTAGTAAAACTAGTTGTTCCCTTGGCCATTTCATGAAGAAATGTAAGCAAAAAGAAGGTCACTATTAATTAATGCTATTTTTTGTTTTTTACATGACCACTATCGCATAAATCTTCCGATTCGGTTTCTGATAATTCCATTTGCTCCTCATTACTTTCTACAGGAAATTCTTCTTGAATCTAGTTGTTTATATAAGCAACGATATTCTGTAGCATTTCGAGCTACAAGTGCACCAAATAGAGATCTTTTGTTTCCTTCCTCAATTATATTTTCTAAAATATTTAAGGCAACACTCTTTACTCCATTCACGACTGAATTCACTTTTCAGTTCATAAACTGGGTGGCACGTAGGGTTATCAAAAAGCACAACTGCTTTTTGCAGCAGACCTTTTGAAGCCATAAATTCTCGGACCTAAACAATTTTTACTCATGAACAACTTACTTTTACTAATTGGTAAAAATTAACTTAAATGGGGAAAAAATTCGTGATGAAACAAATCTTGAATATAAATGATGCCATCCAAGCTTTATTACTGGTGTTGCATATTACAGAAATATTAATAATTTTTAAAAATTTTCAAGTAGTTTGTCTGTGTTATTTGAATTTCAACAGGGTAAAAAAGTCGTTTGCTCTTTACATATTATTCTCCCGGGAGCTGATTTCTCTTTACATGTGACAGGAGTGTCATTTGAAAGCATCTTAATTATAAACTAGATCCGTCGGCAATTAAAAATGATTCCAAATAACAAATTTTTTGTATCAAAAATATTAAATATGTAGTTTTTAAAGAAGAAGCTTTCGACAGGAAAGCGAAATATCAAAAAAATACATCGTTAAAATTTAATTTAAAAAGACCATTTAAAAGATTAGTACATACATATTTAATAAAAATAAAAAAGGTCGAATAAAACTGAAAATAATATTTAAAAAATATTTTATATTTTTTGTTTAAGACTAATTTAAAAGTAAAATATTCTTGAACAATAATAACAGATATTGACTGTATATATTTTTCTTTTTTATCTTTTAGCAATATGCCCTCCGAATCCAGAAACAACTGATAAGATGTACCGTGCCGAAAAGAGAGACGCTCCTTTATCTGTTATTCGTGTAACTCTTGCATCTACTGATGAATATAACATACTCTTGCAAAACGGACTTAACTTTTACGATGCTACTTTTTTTCCAACTGAAGCAAATCTTTCAATTAAAGGCGAAAAACCTGAATATAAAAGGAGGTAAGAGTTATTTATTCGATTGTCAAAAACATTCTTGATATGGTTTTATTTTAGAATGCTAGATGGCGCTGTCACAGGTCGTCTACGTGAAATGCTACCTGTTTTCGATGCAGCCGGCTTTACCAAAATAACTCCACCCGTCAGTAAACTATTCAAGCCGCCAAGATCATAAATTGAAATTGCTTGCATAAAACACAGCATAAACAAGTTTTTTAATATTTATCATTACTTTTTATAACATTTTAAGCCAGATGAATTAGCTATAAGTAAATATATGTAGAAGGACGGAAGCACTTGCGAATAAATTATATTTTTTACAATTACATATAATAATTGTAGTTATTTGACCTTTTTAATATATTATTAGTATCTTATTTTTAGGTCTATTTTGGTCTTTCTTTTTTATAAAAATTTTAAATCTTTATTTTTTATATATATTTTTTTTCAATATTTCGCCAAATCATTGGTTGCCAACTTCAAGATAAAAATTATAGACAATTAAACAAATTTTTTTCACTTTTGAAAGGCCATATATTAGCAGCCTGTGGAAAGTGACTGCAATTCCGTGTGTGGGAATAGCTGTATCAATATTGTGAAAAACGAAGGCACAAAGAAAAAAATAATCGTCGTGCGTATAAAGGGAAAGGAAATTGAAATGGAGTTAAATACAGGTGCACCATATGGAATAATAGGCAAAAAATATTTACAGAATTTTAAACACAAGGCCATGAGGAAAATACACAGGATGTTTTCCAGCTAGATTGGCCACCCGATTCCTTGCCTTGGTCGCATACCCGTTTTCGTTAAGGTAGGTCAAGCTGTCCGAAAATTGAACCTCTATGTGATGGATGGGGAATATGAACCACTGTTCACCCTAAAGCCGTCTTCAGATGAAAACCTACAATTATTTCTTAGTAAGGCTTGTTATTATAATTCTTTTATTTCAAATTTGTCAACCCATAATAGTTCGCTAAGAAAAATGCTCAAGAGCAAACCATTCCAATAGACGCCTGAAGCCAGTAGAGGATGCCAGGATATAAAAAACTCTCTTATTTCATCAGATGTAATAATTCCATACGATCTAAGCTTGTCCTTACTTTTACCCACCGATGTAAGTAAAGTTGGCCTCGGCGCCGTCCTGTAGCACTGTCTGGTTGGAAAGACCAATAACATTTGCCAGTCGGGCACTCACAACCACCGAGCAAAAGTATCCGCAAATGGATCGCGAAGCCTTGGCAATAGTTTGGGTAGTACACAAATTTTTCCTCTACCTTTACGCATGCCACTGCACACTCATAACCGACGATAAGCCTCTAGCGTAAATTCTCCACCAAATAAATCGTTACCAATATTGTGCATTCTTCGGATGGAAAACTACGCAAACTTCCTTTCAAATTCCGATTTCGGTGTAACTTTTAAATCAACAGAAGAAACGGCTAATGCTGATTTCTGTACGCGAGCCTTTAGAAAAGATAAAATAAATGAAGTCAATTTTGCAATAAAGAACATTATTTAGACTTATGACGTATTTGACGAATTTATGGTGAACCAAATTCAGCAACTGCAAGCAAAAGGGGCAATTGTAAAACACTTCAAAGCCAGCGAAAACTTACAAAGACTCTGATATAAATTACCGAAAGCAGCTATTAACTGATGGATGGGTACTTACTTTTTCAGCATCGTAAGCCCCTAAATGCAATGATCATCACTGGCAGTACCCCAAAGAGCCATGGGAAAGAATACATACTGACTACGCCGGTCCAGTAGCGGAACTGTTTGCCGCGTATGGTGTACCTATCACATTGGTTTCAGATAATGAACCGAATTTCACCTCACAACAGTTCGAAGATTTTTTAAACAGAGTCGGCGTTCAATTCCATAAATTAACGGCCCCTTATCAGCCAACGACAAACGGTCAAGCCAAAAGATCCGTTCAAACAATCAAAAATACCCTAAAAAGCAATGGGAACAACAAAACACTTGTCGAGAGAAAACATAAATCAATTTCTCCGTCAGTACC
Organism: Trichopoda pennipes; assembly: GCA_030448955.1. Classification (NCBI taxonomy): domain Eukaryota; kingdom Metazoa; phylum Arthropoda; class Insecta; order Diptera; family Tachinidae; genus Trichopoda; species Trichopoda pennipes. The sequence continues at coordinate 2,590,783 of JASKUP010000010.1, read as the reverse complement.
GATGAGACCCTCATGCAACAACAAACCAGCCACCAGCACAATTATTTTTGGCACACAGTCGGCGCAACACATTGGACCTTGTTTTTCCAACTCCAGTTACAGTTACTTAGAAACAGTTTTTAAAAACCGATTCTAATTGCCGCTCATTTATTCCAGGACAATGCGTTTAGTTTTTTTTAATCGATTAGATAAATGGCTAAACGGTGTTGTTGACAAAAGAATTGGGGACTTACACTATTAAATCCGAAATTAAGGAATGGGGTACAAACGCCATATTGACCAAATAAAAAACCGATTGCAAATGGAAAACTCAGAAAGCGCGGAAGAGACTCAATGGGAATACGGGCCGAGCAGACGAATGAAAATGCATACAAACCTTGGCATTACTTTACCATCTTCAGCAGAAAACGAATCAAGTAGTCCAATTCATCACCCAGCACAAACCCCATACACAAAAGTAGACTTTCATACGATACAACAACCAATGGAACAGCTAACACCAAGATTCACCACAAACGGGTGAACAAGCAACCCCAATGCTACTCAACAGAATAGAATGCAGCAACCATCGCTGCCAATTTTACTAGGGAGAATCTCTAAAACACCAGCATATCAACCGCTCAGAAAATCCTCTCTGGTTCAAAAACAACGGCTGTGATACTCTCCGTGCAGAAACAGGAAGCATACACGGGAAGAATTGTTACATCTAAAAACGCGGTTATGCAAATAGATAATTGACAACACCGAAACTATAACCTTATATGGTGTTTCCACGGCACCTGCTTCGCTCTCTATTCTTGCTTCACACCCCAATCATCAGCGAATCAACCTGCTTCGCCATACAAAATTTTGAGAGCGAAGCTGGTAGATTCATATTGAAGCTAGTTGCGAAGCAAGTAAAAATCCTCTCTTCCCTAATTTTTATCGTAAGTTTATCTGCACTAGTTATCAAAATTAAACATTTTTATAAACAAAGAAAATTTACAAACAAAATAAAGTTAAAACTTAATTAATTAATTTTAATTTTATAAAATTAAAAAAAAAATGGATAGGAAAAAAAATTATACTTAATGCTATCGCGGCAAGAAGGATATCTTCTGTTGTTTTTCAACTGTTGTTGTTGTTTTTCAACTTATGTTTTTCTGTTTAATAACAACAGCCAAATCGAAGCAGATAAATGAGTCGTGTAAACAGCATGATTCACAAACTTGCTTCAGAGAGCGAAGCACGAGATTCAAACTGTCGTGGAAACAGGCTATTATGATTTTATCTTTATATTGCTTCACGTGTTGTGACTTTTGTTATACACAATTTCTCTTGTAAAAATATATGTAAAAACATAAATATAAAACTAGTTGGGTAAATAAAGAAAAATACAAAACAATTAAAGAACTATTTTGTGTATTAAGCCAACGTTTTAGTTGGAAAGTGGCAACTTCACCTCTCAAGCATTTCGGTATTACCTGACATAAACCTTACAAAAATTAAAGGATATTGTTATTAAATTTAATTGAAAACAGTTTAGATATCAGGTTTTGTTTTAAAGAAACTATAAAATAAACCTTTCGTAATGAGAGTAGTATCGGAAGGTGTGTTAACCAATTATTTGATTGTAATTGTTTTTATTTTTAAAACTATACAGGAATAGAGGCTTGAATATTATGTACTTCTATTATATTTAAACAATGTCAAGTTTCTACTTTATTAAGATTTTCTGGATTCGTTCTTTTCATGTTGTACTTCTAGACTTGGATGCACTGTTGTATCAATTCGCTGATGACATCGCTTTAATCTGGGAAGTGTTGTCAAACGTGGATATCTTTTTAGCGATGAAAGTTTCAGAATTGCGATTTAGGAGAAACTATGCAATCTATTATGTGATTACATTATCAACGTTAATAGTTTATATTATTATTTTTTACCACACAAATGCAAAACTTGCTGTTAAGAATTATAATTTTTTATATTTAAGTATTATACAAAATTTTGTGTAAATTTCGAATCCGTTATTTATATGCCCAGTGTTCTAAACGAATATTTTATTTATTCAATACAAGCGTTAATTTGAGCCAATCCTTAAGACTAGTTTTTTAACGTTGACTTCTTTATAATAATCATTAAATCAATTTTGCTTTTGTTTATAACATGTATTGTTTTAGACCAAATCAAAATTTTATTTTTCAGAAGGTGTAAAGTAATCAATTTTTATGATTCTAATATTTGGTTTTCAATGATAACGTGCTGAATATGTTTCTTTTCTTTTTCCAATTAGCAGAATAGATTTCACTAAAGGCGCATATCGAATAGGTTAATTTTCGTGATAATTGTTGCAAGTAACTTTTAGTATTAAATAGTACTTATCAGTTTATAATATAAAAAATTTTAAAAATTCAGCAACTTCATGTACACATGTTTTATAAAAATTAAAATACATCAGCGAAGTAACTCAAAATGAGGAAATTCCTTTCATAAATTAAATCAATTATTTTTTCAGTTCCAAGAAGCTATTTGTTTTTACCGCTTTAAGGAGTTCTCGATAGCCATTCTTATTATGGTAATAGTTCCCAGTTTAATGATGAATTCATATAAATTTAAGCTTAAAAATATGCGCTATACGAACATCTCAATTCTGTCGTTTTAACTAAGAATGAAATTTAAATTCATTCCATACTGGGCCAAACCAACTTCGACGGGTTGATATTTATTTTTATATTCTAGTGGTACTCGTTTGATAACAAAACTAAAAGTTTTGGCAGCACTGACAATGACTGATTTTTTATATCTCTTTTAAAAGCGAATGCATATCAAGTGATTAAATTAACTTCGAAAGTTTAGATGTCAAAAGCTTATTGCAAAACAAAAAGGATGCTTGGGAATTACAAATGGCAATATCTGCAGGCCTCATGTGCTTGTGCATTCACCTTTTGTTAATTCGACTTTGTTTCGTTTTTTATCATAAAAAATCGCTAGAAATTTGGCTGACTTTAAATAGTTGCTGTATAATTGTCGTCACTGATTGCAATTCCATAAACCAAAACTGACGTGACGGTAAAGTAGTTTAGATAATGAAATTGCCTAAAATGTAAATTTTATGGAATTTTAAGTCAAAACAAGCTAATTAAATCAAGTGAATTTACCAACTTTTGCCTAATGTGTTAAAATTTTGTCTTAATCTTATCGTTTTTAAACGGAAAAAAATCATTTCTGCTGTTGCTGCCGAATCCAAGGAAAATATATATATATATATACAAGTGAGTTTTGTGACAGCCAACTGGAAAAAAGAACAATGGAATTGTAGAATGCACTTATGAAAACAGCCATATTTTCTTATTAATTTACATTTTTCTTACGCATAAGTAAAAAAAAACAACAGAACATGAATCGCTGGTACAGTTTAAGAAAAAAGTAAACTTTTGTAAAAAAAATTCGAAAGAAAAGTATAAAAATTTTGATTGTTAATTCTCTGCTGGCGTCACTGTATTATAAATCTGCCAAACATAAAAAAGTTGTGGTTCCTGGCGGCATCTTATTGTTTCAGAAATTATGTACTTATACATTATTTGATCAAATCAGTCAGCATATGAAAGTAAACGTGTAGGTGATTTTATTTTAAAAAAAAATTTTTGTGAACTTACGTATTAAAATTTTTTTGACTCGAATTGTCGGCATTTTAGTGTGTGAGTAACTTGTGCAAATAAAAGTGAATAAAAGGAAAAATATAAAAAACGTGAAAAACAATAGAATACAAATTTGACAGGTAACAATTTCAAGAATAAAAAAAATAACATTTTTGCTTACATTTTGAGGTGTTGTTCATAAGCACAACGTATAAATTACATTTGTTTTAAAATTCATTAGTTAAAGAAAAGTATATTTATTAAAAGTTGTCATAAAATGTCAACTTAACATATTTTCATATTCTCTTATTTTCAAATCCTGGAAATGTGTTGCTGGTGTTGCTTCTCATTGACATTTTATATTCTTTGTGGGTGCGTGCGTATATAACATCTACGCAACCATAATCTCCATCACTGTCGTTTTTCCAAAGGTCGTCCGTCACAAAAAAGAAGAATAGCAAGCAAAACAACACGAGTAGAAAAAACTGCTCATACCAGATAAAAGAAGAAACAAAAAGGAAAAGAAGAAAAAAATTGTGGAAGTTAAACACCATACATATATTTGTATATACATATCTATATATAGTTCTGGTAAGCATTCAAGCAATTCAAAGCAATTTCTGAAAAATAATTAAAAGTAATATCCCTTTTAGTCTAATAAAACAAAAAAGAAAACGGAACACATTGTGATACAAGACAACCAAAAGAAATAACGCCGTTAAGTGTTGTGAGAAGCAAGAAATGGAAATTGAGCCAGATCAATCGATGGAAGCTATGGATATACAAGAAATCGATTCCTTACCAGCTGCTGATTTACAACAGCAACAGCATCTTAACAAACTGCACTTGCCTCCAACAGCGGGTGGCCAGCAATTGCCAAATGAAAATGGAAATGTACCACCCCAGCAGCTTTTGGCCGACTCTGGTTCACCCTATACAAATGAGCAAGAAATGACAGCTCTCGACGACAGTCCTAAAGAGGACGAATTTCGCTCGGAAGCTACATTCTCGTATACGGTCGAAAATATTCGCAATCTTAAGACGCAACAACTTTCGCCGCCTGTCTATGTACGCATGTTGCCCTGGAAAATTATGGTTATACCAAATGAACGTGCGGTAGGCTTCTTTCTCCAGTGCAACGGTGAAAATGATTCACCATCTTGGTCTTGCAACGCCATTGCTGATCTAAGGCTTAAAAGTCATAAGCCTGGCGAAAAACCATTTTCTCGGACACGCATCAAACATCTTTTCTATGCAAAGGAGAACGATTATGGTTACTCGAATTATATCACTTGGCCGGAACTGCTAGATTCTGAAAATTGTTATATTCACAATGATGCTATTACTTTAGAAGTATATGTTCATGCTGATGCGCCTCATGGTGTATTGTGGGATTCGAAAAAACATACTGGATATGTGGGCCTAAAAAATCAAGGGGCCACCTGTTACATGAATTCCCTCCTACAGACTTTGTATTTTACTAATCAACTGCGTAGAGCCGTTTATAAAATACCCACTGAAGCGGATGATAGCACTAAATCAGTTGGGCTTTCATTGCAGCGTGTCTTCCACGAGCTACAGTTTAGCGACAAACCAGTTGGCACTAAAAAGCTAACAAAATCTTTTGGCTGGGAAACCCTCGATTCTTTTATGCAGCATGATGTTCAAGAATTTTTACGTGTTTTACTCGATAAACTTGAATCAAAAATGAAAGGTACAAATTTAGAAGGTACCATTCCCGGTTTGTTTGAAGGCAAAATGTCTTCGTACATTAAGTGTAAGAACGTCGACTACAATAGTACTAGATACGAGACATTTTATGATATTCAATTAAATATTAAGGATAAAAAGGATATTTATGAATCATTTTTAGATTACATAACAGCAGAAACATTGGAGGGTGATAATAAATATGATGCCGGTGTTCATGGTCTGCAGGTAAGCTATTGATTTTTTTGATGTAATGCTTATTTGAAATGTATTTGTGTAGATAACATTTTTAGAAAAAAAATTCATATAAGTGAAAAAGGCATCAAAATTGTTAGTATATGGCGCCATAATTTTAATTTTTAATGATTTCTAGTTCTTAATTGATTTAATTATTGAAGGTAGATATGATATAATTTTGGTCGATACGAATTATTAATTTTAGAAGTTATCGCATAAGATTATTTAAATTTATAATGAAAAATCAGTAAAAGCATACGTAATTGAAAAACAGTAAAAAAATCTATTTGATTGTATCAAACTAAATTACATTTTACTCTGACTCAGTTATCGCCATATTTACTGTCGTTGAATAGTGGGGCTATAATGATTATCCTTTATTTAAGAAGACGTGATAATAAGAAAAGCAATATCTTAAATCAAATGTCAATTGTAAACGGTTATGGCTATGACGTTATTGTATGTCACCTATAATCGAATAAGGATACAAACCAGTTAAAATACATTAAAAGCAAAAAATAATAAATTGCACTAATAAAAATGTAAAATCGAAAACGAATTTCGTTTAGGCATTTCTGCCTAAACGACCAAAAGCTGAGGATTTCTTTTCTCTTCTATTTAAGACAATTTCATACGTGATTTAGTTAAATCGGCTATCTCTTTAAAGCAAAATAGAAAGAAGAAAGAAGTCAAAGAGATGAAAAGTGATGATCTGCTAATCAAAGTTCCTAACGTCAAAACCGTAGAAAAATTTCTCAAAACCAATAATATCAAGTGTATACTTCTAAAATTCTTTTTACATAAAACGCTTAAGGACGTATCTTTTTACGGAAAATAATGAAAATATCTGACGAACAAATAATCAAAATTACTTATAGAGAGGTTCGTAAAATTAACAAAAAGAAAACGGTGAATCTGTGGCTAATCACTTTCAGCCTTTTCTTCCGAGTTTTTAAAAGTGGTCTGGGAAACGGTCCCAGTTTTATAATATATCCCCAATTGTTTAAATTGACGGTGACTGGATCGCATAAAAAAAATGGTATAATATTGGTGAACAATGTCGAGAATGTGGGTAAACATAAAGATATGAGACGTGCACTTTCTATCTTTAACTAAATAGAAAAATGCTACATACACATAAATTGCAAACAACAAAACTACAAAGAATAATACACAATCCTACAACAACAAGAACTTCTACGTACAACATAACTATTCAACAGAAAAATAAAAAAAAAATACCAGATAACGCAGTAGAAGCATCGCACATATAACTCTTTTAGCAGCCATCACATCTCAATCGATTAATAACAACTACATGAACTTTACAACCTTAACCAACAGAAACGCAATTTATTCTTGTATTCTTGTTGTTCAAGATCATGAAGAAGAATATCTACCAACCGTACAAAATTCCTTTTCATTAATAACTTCTCTTAATAAAAACCAAAATAAACAGCAAATAGGAAAAAATAATATTTCGAAATATCATAGTATTTGCAGTATCGTCACAGCCAGAATATCTTTGGAATGGAAATAAAAATGATTCTTGCTTCAAGATGTTAATGCTGTCACAGGAATTAATACGCCATCAAAAACTTCGGCTGTAAAAGCACATTATAGTAATTCATCTTGTACACAAGCGTTCAATTATTTTTCGCAGTTAAAACGCATTTTGAAAAAGGCAGCAAAATAATCCATCACCGTTAGCCGTAATCCTAAGGACAGAAATAATCCTGAATGAACTTAATGTTAAACTTAACTTGGAAATTTCTTTAGATTTATATTATGTCGGAAAATTAAAAGGGAATGTAAAACCGCTAAGAGGAAAACTTGTGAAAACTTTCTCAACTCCCCTAATCCTGCTATGAATTTTTAAATAATAAAAACCAATTAAAATCTTGAAAACTTTACAACAATAGAGTTTGTAGCAATAAACTAACATTCGATTACCTTAACTAAATTAAAACTTTAGAAGAATCGAGTTTAAAAGGGAACCAGCACGTTATAAAGATACTTATGCCAAGATAAAAATGCTTCAGTTATACTATCTGCGGGAATATTGCATTAAGATTGAAAGACTGCTGTGCATCGTCGATAACCCAGTAAAGTCCTAAACACTCTTAAAGGTTATAGGCCGATTTCTTTATTACCAGTTTTATAAAAGATTTTCGATTTTGGCCAGACGCTTATGAAAGCAGAATTTGTCATACTTAAAATACACTTTTATACTTAGACATGGAGTTCATAGCATATCCCACAAGCTTGAAGAAATTCTACGTCCAAATCGAAAGAATGATGGGCATAATTTGAGCCTTTCAGATAGTATTGAAAAAGCGTTCGCCTGGGTAGGGTTCATATACATCATAGTAGAGTTTCATAATGTTTTTACTATTCATAAATTTACGGTTTTATAGATTTAATATAGTTTTGTAAGAGAATAGGGCAACCTAAACAATATCTTTAAATTATTAGATTCCTTTTTCAGAAAGCATCCGTTTAAGCAGATGGATATATCTCGGTGATGTATTCAGTGGATAGTGGAGTACCTCAGGGTCCTCTATTATCTGTGGTATTATACTTTATTTTTGCAAACTACTTGGCCAAAGTTGTGGAGAATTTGCAAAGAATTAAGCATATTAGCGTTTATCCCAACAATAATTTTGCAGAGACTTTGGGCAATCCGGTAGTAGTTCGTTTAAAATTAAATAGTCTTGATCTGATAATACATTTGAAATTCTACACGTCTACATAAAGGCGGTTTGCGTGTGCAACACAGTTTTTATAAAAGACGTTTCAAATCAGAAGTAAGTTGGTGAAGTTTATTATTTTTAGGAATGAAGCTTTACATATAGAAACATCTTCCGGTCTTTAATAATTGTGCATATAAAAATGAACACAAAATTAATATATCCATGAACTACTGCTTCTGATCTTTTTCGTTCAACACCTCTCGGCAAATTGACCAGCGAGGCTAATTTCCGTGATTTGCATGATTTTTTTTTAAATAGCTGTTAGCAATGTAGCATGCGAGAAGATTAGTATATCACCTGATGGCTTACATAAACCTTTTTGGAATAATCTTAGCTTTACTTTTTAATTTACACTCTCGACCAAATAATTATTAAAATTATTTCTCTCGTGAAATTTTAAGTTGCTAATGACAGGTACTCTCTTTATAAAGTTTGTTGCCGTCTTAATAATTAACAAATTTTGAGGAACTGAGAATACTGAGAAATAAGTCATCAATGTGATACATGAAGGAGCAGTTAGTCAATTACAAAAATACAGAAAAATACTTTGTATTGACATACTTAGTCAACAAGCATAGAAAAAAAACAAAATGACTGTCGGTGACAAAACTTTAAAGAATCGAATTTATTTTTTCCACCAACAGGTCGAGACATTGGAAAATAAATTACTTTAAACAACATCAACCGTTTCTTTTCTTAAATTTATTCAATCAGAGAACTTTAAAGCCGGATCAAATTAAATATCAAATCAAATATAAGGTTTTTTTGTAATCAAAAAGTGACTAGATAATCCAATCTTAAATTTTGTTCCGTAAATCATTAACAACTTTTTTTATATCATAAACTTTACGGAAAAGCGAATCTCAAGCATTTCAAATATGTTTAAGCCAGTAGGAATTTGACGCAATTTAATTTTTTTTGTTGCATTTCAAGCGGGCGATAGAAATCCTTCCTTGGTAACTCTACCGGACTATTGCGTAGGATAATCACTGAAATTTGCTTTTTGCGCTATATTTAAAATATTTTCAGTGGCAATTTTTTAATAATGTTTACTAGAAAGTAATTTTTTTTGTCCACTAATAGTTTGGTGTATTATTTAATGCAAAACTATTTATAAAAAATTTAAAAGTGCAACATTACTTTAATTAATTACATTAACGAATTATTCAGTTGTCACAAAAAATTTCAAAAAAGATATGGCCTTGTAAAAATGATGAGTACTTAAGTGGTTCTAATCATCTAATGAATATTTTCAAGTAAATAAGTAAAACAAATAAGTAAATCAAATAAGCACAAAGTGTCGCCGATATTTGGATGCATCGCTACTTTTTATCAGAGTAGCGAAGTGTTCACTCACTGTTCATACATGTATGAATATGTACATTTTATTTTTTAGCCGCTTCTTCTCATACATGTGTGAGAGACTGAAAAATATTTTGCTTTTTCTCATTTATGAATGCGACGATTTATTTTTTCTTTCTATTCATAAGTGAAAAAATGAGAAACACACAAGTGTTCATTTTTGAATATGTACAATTTTGATAATTTTTCATAAATGAAAAGATCGTAAAAATATGTGCGTTAAGGGGCCCATACACGACACAATCATAATGTCGCAATCACATGATTGATCAATCACGCTTTAAAGGGGCCCATACACGACACAATCATAATGTCGCAATCACATGATTGATCAATCACGCTTTAACCAAACACCACACCAGCACGATTGCTCAATATTCATTTGATTTCAAGTATTGTGTGGATAAGGTCATTATAAATAAATGAATGATTGAACAAATTTTACGAAACACGACACAAGCACGCTGTCACAATCATGAAAATATCAAACTCATTTTGATTTTACACAATCAGCTTGATCAATCATACATCAACCCCACACACGGTCAATCGGCTTGTACAATCAGCTGATTGCGACATTATGATTGTGTCGTGTATGGGCCCTATTAAGCATTCGCGTACATAAACGCACATATTTGTTAATGCGCAATTGTCGGCGTATGTAGGAAAAAAAAAGTGTTTTTTTTTATTTCTTTTAGAATATATTGCAATATTGTATTTTGTGTTAATATGTACCCATGTGTTTTTACTACATTTTACGGTAAACTGCGATCGTAGGTAGAAAATTTTTTCACATTCATTTATGAGAAATTTTATAAAATTTCAACGTTCATAAATGAACATGTACATTTATGAAAAAGAACATTAATGAGAAGTAGCTGATTTATCATTTATCACATATGAATAAGACTAATAATTCTTGTTGTGCGCATTCATGTATGAACATAAGCAGAACATTTTTTCTTGTTCGTTTATGCGCGTGAAAAATAAATATAAAATTTTAGATTTCTCATTTATGAAAAATATCATGAATGTTGATTTTTGAATGTTCGTAAATAAAAAATTCTGAACCCTGCTTTTTATATTTATTTATAATATTTCGCTATCTCATGGATTAGCATCATTAGGAAATAGCACTTATTATAACATTCAATTGCAAAAACAAAATTTTCAAATTTAGCAAGAAATATTTCTTAACAATGTTTACATATTAAGGATATGGAACAATTGCTGTTTATGTCGCTTAATATTTTATGATGATGCATGCAAACATCATTGAATGTTATTTAAACTTTGCATTTGAGAAAATATTTTAAACCTTTTATATCGACGTGTCTGGAAAAACTAAAGGTGAAATATACTTAACGAAATACTTCTGATTCCCAAAAAAAAAAAGAAAAAAGAGTTAATTTGTATGTAAATAGTAGTCATCGAAGTTTGAAAGTAAGGCCAGTAATAGCTGTATTGTAAGATGTGTTGCCAATCGTTGGTCAACCAAGAATTATTTTTGATCTAGGTAGCGTTTTTACAGCGTCAGATCAAACGATGTGGAAGTCATTGGAAACTCTGGTGAATAAAATTAGAAAAAGTAATAGCGCTATGTGAAAATGTTCAAAAATATAGAAACTTTGTTTAAAAAATTATTAAAACTAATTTTATTTGGGTACGGTTTTCCGTCGACCCTCGTCAAATTTGGTTTGTGAACAAACCGGTTTCGGCTGTTTGCCATCTTCAGTGTTCTTTTCGTACTAGTTGCGTTCTATTGTCAGTTGTGTTTATATAGTTCGTGTCTCCCTTCGTGTTATTGCGTTCGTCCCTTTCTGTCTTTTTTGCCTGCATCTCTCCTTTTCCGTTTGTCTCTTCCCACCTAATTTGTCGATCCCTTTTCCATTCGTATTTTCCTCTCCTCCCTCCCTCCCTCTAACTAAATCCTTTTACGGTCATGCTTGCCGTCCGTTTTTTTTTATGTGTGAACCTATTGGGGTTTTTTTTTATGTGTGAACCCATTGGGGTTTTTTTTTTTATGTGACATAATAATCTGTAATTGTACGTTTATGATGTTCTTTATTGCTTTGGTCTTGTGCACCTGCGTAACGTTTTTGTGTTGGTGTAGTGTTTGTTTTCCTGTAAAAATGTTTCAACGGTTCAAATATTGTGTTCGAAGCAGTGTTTATTTGTTCATTTATTATTCGTCCGTCAAATGTTTTTTGTTTGTATATTTCCATGTTTTCTAATACATTTAGTCTCCTTCCTTTGTGCTGGGTATGAAGCAGTTTAACCGTTGTCTTTATATGTCCTGGTGTACATTTGTTGTTAAATATATGGTTCGCAAAGTTCGATTCTGGAGTTGATTTTGGTTCTCGTAGTTTTTTGTTATAGTCTCTAATGTGTTCCCTAAATCTGGTCTTAATTTTTCGTCCTGTTTGCCCGATGTAGCTATAATGGCATGTACAAGTTAATTTGTACACTCCTTGTTTGTCTAGTATATTTGCCTCGGTTGTTTTATTCCGTAGTATTCTGCCTAGGTTGTTTCCTTGTTCTGATTGCGGTATTGATGTTGTGTTTTCCCAAGAATTTCGCCAGTTTGTACGTTGGTTTGCCCATTTATGTTAATGTAGCCCATTTTTTCTTTTCCTTCTCCTGTTCTTTGTTCGTTCTAAATTGTTTCTTGATGTTATCTACGAGGCGCTTTTTGTATCCGTTGTTTTCCGCTATGGTGTATATTGTTTCCATTCCCTTCATATACATTCGCCTTAATTTTCGTTTGGTATTCTTACGTAGGATCTTTACCAATTCTCTTGCACTTAGAGTCTTCCATCAACTGTTCAGTCTTTCCGATGTAGTCATGTTTACCGATGAGCACCGTTGTGTTTCCCTTGTCTGCTTTTGTGACTAAGATGTTGTTCGCTTCCAGTTTACGTTTTAGTTTCCTAATTGTATTGTGCTCTCCGTTTAAGTGTTTTGTAGACTTGGCCTCCTTCTCTATTATTTGTTTGCAGATGTGCCTGGCTTGCTCTTGTTCTTCGTTTGGGATCATCGCTATTGCGACTTCTGTGTCCACAATGGTTTGTTCTATTTCCTTTTTCTTGTTGTTTTCTGTGATGTTGTGTTTTATTCCCTTTTCCAATAATTCAGCCTCTTGCTTGCTGATGGTAACCTCTGTTAGATTCAAAAATCTAGGGTGGAAATTGCTGTTTTTGCGCGTTTTGTTGTTTATTGAATGTGTTAGTGTCCTGAGTTTCTTGTTTAAAGTTGCGTATTTTCGTGCTATTGTTTTCGCGTTTTCTGCTCGTATTTGGTCTAATGTGTTCATGAGTACGTCGGTTGGGAGTCGTTCTGCTAGTTTAAGATGAATGTCTAGTAATTCCGAGTTCGTAATTTCTTTTTTGGCGTAAAGGTTTCTGATTTCGAATTTCACAAAGTCTTTTTGTGCTCTTCTTATTGTCTTCCTGCTTGCTGTGGTGTTGATTTTAATCTGTATTTTGGCATATTTTGGTGTAACATTCAATGCGAGGCATTGTTTGTTGAACCAAATGTTTGCCCTTGTCGTCATAACTTTTAATTGTCGTCGTTTATAAATTGTTATCAGTCCAATTGTGTCTAGATTGTAGGCCTGACAGGCATTTTTCGATATGTGCTTGGCTTTTCCGACGGGGTTATAATTAATTTTATTTGGGTACTAAAACTAATACAATAAGAAACTAATAATACGTTCACATTAGAATTTTAAATCAGAATAAACCGTGTCTGAAGATTGCAGTTGATGCAGACAAACAGTTATCCATTTCCATCCTCGAAAAATATTCGATAGAGTATGAAAAAACTATAAAAAACTTGCGAAATTTATGTGTTAGTCCATTCACAATGCTGATCCGGTCCTGGAAGAAATTTAATATGGCGTTGATAAAAAAAATATTAAACTATCATTCAAAGATATCGCCAAAATTTTTTATTAAAAAATAAAAGTCATATTGACACAGGAAAGAAATTAAGCGACTAAAGAGCGGTGGGTTTTAAGAGGTCATTGAATTAAAGAATATGGTAAAAGATTTTTGTGCCAAGCCCATTCGATAATAGTTAAGAAAGAATGAGAAAACCGTGTATCATTTAAATTAAATAAAACTACATGTGTAAAATTTTTTAAGGAGTATTTGTTAAAAGATTCTCGCTTTTAGAACACGGTAATTTTATAAAAACTTGTTAAGATTGATTATTTTCCACCTTGTAACTCACGTTTTTAGTACTGTTCACTGATAAGAGTAAATTTAACATACGTGGATCGGATGGCAAGATGTATTTTGGGCGTAAGCCAAATACTGAGTTTTTGCCCAATAACATAAGGGCTACGGTCAACCATGGGAGAGTGTCCATAATAGTGTAGGGATGAGTTTCTAGTACAGGAGTAAGGAACATTAATTTTGTAGAGGGTAAAAGGAATTGAGTCTAATATTTGGTTATTTTGAAAAAAATTGTGAAGCAAAATGCGGATAAATTGAATATATTGAACACATTTGCCTTCTATTAGGACAACGATCCAAAATAAACTTTACGCGTTGCGAAAATGTGGCTCATTTACAATTGTCCAAAATGACTGCTTTGAAATTACTTCGTATGTGTTGATCATAATTTTATTCTTATCTGTTTTTTCTACAGGAAGCCAACAAGGGTGTTCATTTCACTTCATTCCCGCCAGTTTTACATTTGCATTTAATGCGATTCCAATACGATCCGGTAACTGATAGCTCGATTAAATACAATGATCGCTTTCAATTCTATGAACAAATCAATTTAGACCGTTTCTTAGAAAAAGAAGGCGATACAAAAGCTGAATATATTTTACACGCAGTTTTGGTACATTCAGGCGATAATCATGGTGGTCACTATGTTGTGTTTATCAATCCAAAATGTGATGGAAAGTGGTATAAGTTCGACGATGATGTTGTGTGCAGTTGCAGAAAAAATGAAGCAATCGAAATGAACTATGGAGGAATGGACGAGGAAGTATCCTTTCACGCCAAATGCAGCAATGCCTATATGTTAGTGTACATACGCAAGTCGGAAATCGAACGCGTTCTTAGTGATATTCCGGAGCAAGAAATACCCAGTGAACTAGTCGATCGTTTAGAATTAGAAAAACGGATTGAAATGGCAAGGCGCAAGGAACGCAGTGAGGCTAATTTGTATGTTTCGATACATGTCATATTAGAGGAATATTTTGAGGCCCAGCAAAAGCGGCGTCTTTTTGACTTGGACAAAATACACCAACGACTTTTCAAAATGAAGCAGACACAAACCATTGAAGAAATGATGGATCAGTTTGTTAAATCATTTTGTGTACCTAAAGAGCGCATGCGAGTTTGGATAATGTTTGCAACACAAACACAAAAATTTTTGTATTTTGATTTTCAACGTGAGGGTGGTCGCTCGATTGAACAGATAGCTAGTTCACAGAAGCCCTGGGTTATATTTTTGGAATTGGCGCCGCCAGATAAACCAAGTATTGCGTTACCGGCTTTTGATCCCAAAAAGGAAGTTTTGATATTTTTCAAGTATTACGATGCCCGCAATAAGCGTCTTAATTATATAGGTTGTTCTCAGCAGTCGTTAGGCAGGAGTCTCATTGATTTAGTCCCCGATGTTAATATGCATTTGGGCTTTGAAAGAGATACTGAATTAACTGTATTCGATGAATGTAACGACCAAAAGATCACGAGCTTGAATGAGTCGTTAGAAACTGTTTTATGCTTGCATCCAGACAGTGCTGAACGTGGAAGTCTACAGGGTTATATATTGATTTTTGAAAAAGAACACAATGACCCGAAACTAGAACTACCGACTGTCATTGATTATTTTAACGATTTGGTTTATAGAGTGGAAATTACTTTCTGTGATAAAAGTAATCCAAACGAGCCTGAAATTGTACTCGAACTTTCAAACCGTTATACGTACGATCAAATGGCACAAGCTGTGGCCGAACGTTTAAACACAGATCCAAATAAATTGCAATTTTTTACTTGTACCGGTAGCTACAAGGATCAGCCAGGCACTGCGATTCAATACAATCAAAAAGTAAGTTTCAATAACACTTGTTATAATACATTTCTAATTTTTCTCTCTTCTTTTAGGGTAGTCTTAAAGATCTGCTAGCATCCACAAAGCAAAGCAACACCAAAAAGCTTTTTTATCAAAGACTGTCGCTTAGCATTCATGAGCTTGACAATAAAAAACAATTCAAATGCATTTGGGTGTCGAATGACCTTAAAGAAGAGAAAGAATTGGTGTTGTATCCTAATAAAAACGATACAGTTAAGGGTTTGTTGGATGAAGCTAGCAAAAAGATACAATTCTCGGAGAACAGTTCAAAAAAGTTGCGACTTTTAAAAGTTAACAATCACAAAATTGTTACGATTTTTAAAGAGGATATACCACTTGAATCTCTTCAAAAGACTACTGAACCCATTACACCTCAAAGTACTCAGAAGACGTTCCGTATTGAAGAAGTGCCTCTTGAAGATTTACAGCTTGCCGAAAATGAAATGCTTATACCGGTCGCTCACTATAGCAAAGAAATATTTAGTGTTTTCGGTGTACCATTTCTAATTAAGGCACGACAAGGTGAACCATACGGAGCCCTTAAACAACGTATACAAAAGCGCCTAAATGTGCCAGACAAGGAATGGGAGAATTATAAATTTGCTGTTATCGGTGGCAATACACCGGATTTTAATGACAACACACCGGTTGATCTTAATGTTTATCGTTCCTGGAATGGTAATGCGCCTTTCTTCGGTCTTGATCACATCAATAAATCACGCAAACGAACATCCTTAAATTTCTCCGAAAAAGCCATTAAAATTTATAATTAATTTGAAAACAACTTATTTACACTAAATCACGATAACCAATAGACAAAATTTCTAAAATTCAATTTGAAAACAGCCGAGAGAAGATCAAAGGACACACTAAAATATTAATTTTGAGAAAACACCGAAAGATTAAAGCGTGAAAGCTAATGTTGCAACACAAAGTGTAAACAACTTGTAAGAACAACATCATATGAGTCGAGATGCAACAGTAGGGCCATCATTACCTTTAAGGGAAATTATGAAAAAATAAATATTAAATAATATGCCTGCTAACAAAATATAAAATAAGCAAACCCCGTTTCTAAGAATGAAGTATAATACATTATTTAAATTTTAATAACTAAGTACTAATATTCTTTAGTTGATGAAAAAGAAACAATAGAAAAAGAAACAGAAAAATGCAACCATTTATTATACATGTTGAGTGTTTTAGTTGTACTTCATATTATGTTTACACAGCAAATACATTGAATTGAAATATACACATTTTTAGTTTAAGAAAAATCCCTTGTAACCGTTCTCATCCTTTTACCAACATCCAGTTGTTATACTCTATCCTAAATACACATACTCATACATACAAAAACGAACGATTATAATATTCAGCGAAATGTAATATCGTTTACGAAATGGGAGAAAATCGTCAGGAATTCCAAACACGTTCGAACTGGAAGAAGAATATAATAACTAACAGTATCATCTCTAGCAAGACAACAAAAATTATACGCATTCAGTAAAAAAAACCGCGTTTGTTTTTTTATGTTTACTATCAAAAATATAACAGAAAATATATAAATATGAAAAATTCAAAAAGCAATTAAATTTATACTCGTGTCAACTCTAGTAAAGGTATGCTTCTCCAGGAAAAACGAAAAAAATGGATAGCAAAATTTTGCCTATCTATTAATATATATGTGTAAATCAGATATGTTCTTTTAATTGTGAAGGATTACCGACTTAATTAAAAAATGTTTTTGGGTATGATTTGTATATAACTAATATGCCTAAGTTATTCTTAAATATATTGCTGCTCTTCATTAAGTTGTCTTACATATGTTGTTTGGATTTTCGTTAATTTATATTTATATAATATTAATTGGTATCACATCTGTTAAAATGCATCATTGCGTGTAGTATTTTTGCATTGCAGCAATATTGCAAAATCACGTAGCCATGTGTTTCTTCGCAAAACATGGAAACATAACTTAGATTCGATGCGTAACTTTCTAGCCCAATGACCTACGTTTGCATTATGGAAAATTACCAAAGTTCAGTTGCTTTGAACACGCGCAACCTCATAGCTTGTTTCCACGGCACCTGCTTCGCTCTCTATTCTTGCTTCACACCCCAATCATAAGCGAATCAACCTGCTTCGCCATACAAAATTTTGAGAGCGAAGCTGGTAGATTCATATTGAAGCTAGCTGCGAATCAAGGAAAAGTCTTCTCTTCTCTAATTTTTATCGTAAGTTTATCTGCACTAGTTATCAAAATTAAACGTTTTTGTAAACAAAGAAAAGTTACAAACAAAACAAAGTTAAAAGTGAAAACTTAAAAAATATATTTGTTTTGTGGGTGTGTTAATTAATTTTATTAAATTAAAAAAAAATGGATAGGAAAAAAAAATATGCTTAATGCTATCGCGGCAAGAAGGATATTTTCTGTTGTTTTTCAACTGTTGTTGTTGTTTTTCAACTTGTGTTTTTCTGTTTAATAACAACTGCCAAATCGAAGTAGATAAATGAGTCGTGTAAACAGCAAGATTCACAAACTTGCTTCAGAGAGCGAAACACGAGATTCAAATTGTCGTGGAAACAGGCTATCACTAAAGTTAAAATCAACGTTACGTATGGTAACTTTTGCCAATTGCTGCAAAGTTATCGATAATTTTTATTAGACATTTTAGGGACTAAAGTATTTACAAACAATCAAACGAATAATCCAAAAAGTAATTTTTAAGAGGGAGAGATTTTATTTTTACGGATGATAAATTTAATCGAACCATAAAGACGCTTCTTGTAACAATATTTTCAAATGTGCTTTGTGGAATTTTTACCATCATATAATATACGCATGAATAATTTGTAAAAATAAAATTATTGCCTTTTAAATTCACTTCCTTTTCAACTTCATACAGCAACTTGCAAATAACGGCTAACGGTAATTTTCCTATTTCGGAACTTAAATGGTGTTCCAAGAAAAAGTTAAATAGTCCTTTCGAAAAAGTAAAAGTTAAATTTAGGGCAAATAATAGAGATTCAACATTTAAAACAACTAAAACAATAACTTAAATACGGGGACAAAAAATCATTTGTGGCCGAACTATTCCAGTGTAAGGAGTTCTGTTACGCCTTTGTGACTTCTTCCCTGAATGAATGCACTTCATTCTTGGATCGTTTATAATATCCTCACGGAATATCTTTCTTTGTGGCCATTAAATTTTCCAGCTTTTTGCATTGCTCGGGTTTTGTTTTTGACCTGCTATAAATTAAATAAAACTCATATTTCGGTACAATAGAAAACAGATTAAAAAAAGATTCAGGAAGGTGCCATTCATTGCGTTTTATGCTTACATTTTTTAAAGTAACTTTTAAACCTGAATCGGAATACTCCTACTCGGAATACTGTCGGAAATTGCAAACTTATAAAGGCGTGGCTACCACCGAGTACACAGATCACAGGGTGCCAAAAGCTTCACCTCTGTGTACTTGGTGACGGAGATGAAGTTTTTGACACAAAAACAAAAAATTGGTATTCTCTAACTTCTTAAGTAAGGGAAAGATAGGAAAATAAACAAGATAACGTTAATAAATTATTAAATTGTGTGAAAATATGATTTGCATTTGTTTAATTATTGAAAGATAACACTTAGAAGTGGTAGCCATGAACGAAATCCAGAATACCAATGTTATCAAACGGTGACATTTTCGAATCGAAATACAGAATATGAGTGCATGTGAATTTCGGACTGATATTTCTAATTTTAGGCATTGCTTTAAATATACAATATTTTGAAATATCTTTCTATATTTTACGAGAATTCACCACTCAACGTTAAGTGTAGAGGTTTATTTTGCAAAAAAACCTATTCAAAACTAAGTTGCAGAATTAACTATAATACTTAATACTTTTACGTTTATTTCTTTAATAAATATTTAGAGTTTTAAATAAATTAAACCAAAGTATCGAATGAAATCTGCTGTATCAACTGTTGTGTTTTGACTTGATCACGTTCATCATTGGACTGCTTTTTGCCTAACAACCCTTTTATATGACATTTTGAGCGGTGCTAGAATTTACTTAAAAACAGACCTTTTTTAGCATAACAATACAAACTAAAAGTATCAAACGTCATATTCTGCTACGATACCGCGGCAATTCAATTTATATCAGAATGAAATGTTATATAACTTCTATTACAATTATTTTAATTAAAAATTACGAGAACAGTGGCAGTCGTTTAATCGATCATTTTGCAATCAGTTATTATTAAGAAAATGCCCATCATTCAGGACTGTCACAGAATCCAAGTCTGTTGTGTAAATCAGCATGCGATAAGCATTTGATGTTATGAAACCAAGTCAGTTTGACGATTTTCGAATCGAAGACAGTTTAACTATATTCGAAACAAATGTTGTTTGCATTTTTACATTTGTTAATAATTTTAATGTTACTTTTTTAATTTTTTTAATCGACCTTTTTATATTTTAAATAAATATCTGTTATTCTTTTCAACGGTCTTTTTTAATTAACAATACATATATATTTTTTTCGAAAAAAATTTTTCTTTTCAAATTGTAACAATTTTTTGTTTTTGTAAAATATAAAAAATAATTTCCTGAAGAAGCTTTCCGCAGGAAAGCGAAATATCAAAAAAATATATATTGTTAATTAAAAAAGACCGTTGAAAAGAATAACAAATAGTTACTTTTTTTAAAAATTTTATTTAAAATAAATTAAATTTTCAATTGATTTTTTAGAGCAAAAAATTATACTGAAAATGGTAATTTATTTGCTGAATTTTTAAAATAACAAGATAATAAAGGATCAGTCTCTGATTTAAATTTGAAGAAACCCATTTTTTAGGCAGCTTCAATGTTATCATATGTCTCGAGTACCATAATGATAGAATTGTTTGACTTATTAACCTTTTATCAAACATGTTAAGAATAAGTGAGAAACTGCTAGTAAATAATCTTAACACTATTTGGACAGTTTAACGTTGTATTTCGAACTATACTTGTAGTAGTAGTAGTAAAGAAAACATATGCAGAAGCTTTAATGACAAAATAAGTAAAGGAGAGTTGTATGCAAATAAATTAAATTAAAGATTAGAGCAATTTTTCAAATTAAATATTTTTTCTTATTACTTTAACATATCGAAATTAGTCGGTCGCTACATCTACTCAAGTTTCTGTAAAGAATATACATACATAGGTTCAGGGGTATGTACAAGTACAGTGGTATTGTTACGTTTATACTTCTTGTAAACGTTTTGTTGTTACTGAGTTCTTTATTGCAAAATAAATAATACCAGAGTTTAGAGTTTTCAAATTAATTACACGTTTATTTATTTTGACCACACACAAAGTAAAATTTGTACTTTGGCTTTACAGAACAATTTACTAAAGATGTAAGTCTTTACTTCACGAGGTTTATGTTTTAACTAACTAACTAACCACTCCGATGTTGTCTTTTTTACTTGTCCGCTAGAGGTCTAGAAAAATGAAGAATTTTCTTTTCTAAGATAGTTGTTGTTGTCTTGCGTGCATAAAATTCTAGGCAGTTTGTAAATAGAAAATTGTTGCTGGCTTGTGTGTATAAGTTTTCTTAGAAAACTATGCACCTAGTAAGCTACATACCCAGTTACTTTGTTTATTTTATTACTTAATTATCTTTTTTAAAACTTAAGCAAGACGCATCCGTAACAGTATGTTATGTTGCATCATCTGCAACATGTTAGATTCCTATTGTGCTGGCGAAATTATTAACTGTCTGCAATAATGTTTTAAGCCACAGCGATGACACCACTTAACAAAGCTGAGTGGACACTTGAACAAGATTTCTAGAAAGCACTTGTGGAATGAATCTAACTTCATCTTGAGTTGTAAGTATAAGAGAAATCAAACAAGTTTTTTTCGATTTACAAGTATTGTTACGAAGATGCTGACTTTAAGTTATAAAAAAATAATTAAAAATAAATAAGAAACTTACTAACGCAAAACAACAACATATTACTTCTTCTCTTAGGCGACAGTTAGTCTAATTGTGAACGTGATCTAGTGAAGATACAAAAGCTGATACAGCAACTTTCAGGCCTTGATATGTTAAAGTTACCATCGCATATTTTTGTGTAAAAGGTAAATAACTCATCTAAACAAATCGTGAACTCAATAAACCAAACATTTATCAAAAAAATAAACGTAACAGTATTATAGAGTAAATAAACTTTGCTAGAAACTCTTAGATCTCATTCTCCAACTAAAAGTTTAGAGGTGCATCTATTGTAAAATAAACTGCGATTTTTAGTTTCTTAACAGAAGATGGATAACTCGTTGTTTTCTTTTTTTACTTTAATGAATGATAAAAAATAATTTGTAATGAAAATGCAATAAAAACCGGTTAACCGGGTTTAATTTTTGGAGGGTTCGAATTTGTGAAATTCTACTGCATTGGAAAAACTAGCAAATGATAGCACTTTTGGCTGTTGATTTGCCAAATACATAAGAAAATTATAAATTACGAAGTGCTGAAAGGTTGCCAATGTAACGCTGATCACCAAAAAGGGGGAGGCTACCAACCCTGAAAATTACCGCCCAATTGCAATTTGTTCTGCACTTTCTAAAGTGTTTGAAGCTGTGGTGGTGGTGAAGGTGGTGGCTGTAGATATTTCCAAAGCATTCGATAGAGTGTGGCATAACGCACTTCTATCAAAACTTGCCGCTTTTGGTGTCGGTGATAATTTCTCTAGATTTATATCTAGTTTTCTCAGAAATCGCTCTATACGAGTTGTTATAGATGGGATTTCATCAGACGAGTTCATGATTAATTCAAGGGTACCGCAAGGCTCCGTTCTTTCTCCTACTCTATTGCTTATTTTTCTAAACGACCTTCTTTGTCGAACTTTCAACCCTATATATTCTTTTGCCGATGACAGCGCCATTTGTCACTCATATTCATTTCGTAAGAGACCAGGCCATTTGGAGGTTAGTTCCAAAAGGCAGAACATGAATGATACCCTTAATCACGATCTCGCGACAATCTTGGAATGGGGTCGTGTTAATAGAGTAGATTTTAATGCTCCTAAGACGCAATGTTGCATGCTAACGCATAGATCTGAGTTCGGTAGTGGTGCTGCATCTGTTACTATGGGTGATATAGATATTACGGAGTCGGAAGCTCTTGATGTTCTTGGCATGAAAATTCAGTGCGATGTTCGACGGACTAAACACATTTTTCAGGTTTCTAAAGAAGCTTTCAAGTGCCTTGGTTTTCTAAAACGGTGTAAAAGATACTTCACTCCATCCGATCTCCGTACTATCTATACCACCTTTATCCGTCCGAAAATGGAATACAACTCTCATGTATTGGCCGGCGCTCCACAATCTATTTTGGAGTTACTCGACCGCGTACAGGAGAGGGCCAAGGGGCTCATTGGGGACGGTAGGGTATCCAACTCTTAAGATTCTCTAGAGCATCGACGCAATGTGGGGTGTATTTCACTGTTCTATCGTTACTACAATGGAAAGTGCTCTAATGAAATTAGGGAACTTGTTCCCGATACCCACACGTTTTCACTTTTAACACGATTTTCGTTGAGAGCACATCCATTTGTGGTTGATTGGCCAGTGAATCGCATTACGCATTACAGGGAAAATTCGTTTTTTAGCAGAACAGTCCGTATGTGGAATAAAATCTCTCCGGAGATCTTTCCTGTCACTTTCAATCTGGGAAAATTCAAACTGAATGTTCACAGACACTACTCCCTCCTTTCTCCTTCCCGTAACCTAATATCCTAGTTCTGGCACAATGCTTTGCATATGTAGGGGTCATTCCCTGAGTGCTGGTCCGAAAAGAAAAAGAGAAGAAATTACTTACGACCCGGCTTCGCTCGGAAACTATTTGCTAATGATTAACATTTTATATGGAGTTAGAAAAAAATTTTTAGTACAAAGAAGAAACCACACAAATTTTTTTTCACTTTATTAATTCAATAGTTCTTAAGGTAATTCATTAAAAATAAACAAACAAAAAAGGTAAGCATATAGTTTTTTTTAAAGCTTGATAGGAAGCAATACTTTTTGTTTTTCTGTTGGGAGAGAAAATAAACAGTGCTGACGGTGTCCCAACTCTTGAGCATGCAACATACAATTGCTGGTGGGAAAAACATTGGTATTCTAGGTTTAACCCACACACTTTTAGCGATTGTCTTTGGGATTTATTAATCGTCATTGCGAATGCAAGGCGAACGGGAAATTAGAGACGTTTAAACTTAAATGGTAAATCACTTGGTATGATAGGTATCCTTGGAGTAAGCAGCTCTTCACCTACAAACTTTTCTATAATTATTATTGCTAAGTTTTTGCCATCAGCGTTTTAATAACCAATCTATTACCATCGCATAGTAATGGCTGATTCAGGTAACGTAACATGACTATTACCGCTCCAACGTTAAGCTGGAAGTTATGTGGTGGCATTTCCGGTAAGTTTAATGAATTCAGGAACTCTACGGGGTAGTTAACAATATTTTCGGGATCGGTAATGGAACCATTTTGTTCACGTTTCAGATTGCATTTTTTCTATAACATATTTTAGTCTCTTTTTATCTTTTATTTAATTTAAAATAAAGTACGTTATTTTTCATCTATAAGATATGTTTTGATTCTACTTTTTGTAAGTTCCTGCCATATTTTAATATATGTACCATGCTACTATGGATTGCAAAAGGGTTTCTAAGATAGTAATTTCTAAATTAGTACAGAGATCTTTACATTTTTGGAAGCTCCAAAGAATGCAGTATCTTTCGTTTTCCAGGACCCGAAAAAGTATTAATACATTTTGAAATTGCATCTTTTTTGTTTTTTATTCAACAAATCGTCGATTTGATGGCATTATACTTTTTCGTCAAACCAATTACAGGTGAACCTTTCGATAAAAGCTCTAAAATATCTGACATTTCTTAAAAAGTTAATACTTTTGGTTTTTTATTAGACATATTTTCAATAAAAATATTTTTAGAGATCGCTTGTTTATATTATTTATATGTATAGTCAGCACAGAGAGATGCTTCCAGTAGAACTGCCGCGGTAATAACAAAACTACTTATCCTGCAACAGAAGTTGTTTACAACAAACAAACTACGAGATTCTTCTGCGGAGAATCCCAAAATGTTTAAACAAGTTGACAAAATTGAGTTTTAACGTTCGATAAAAACTTCACGTTTTAGAGCCTTCAGCCTTTGTTCACGTTTTAGAGTAGTCAATGTAAGAAAAAAAAATGTCCATGTTTTTGGATGTTCATGTTACTGGGTGTTCACGTTTCTGCGAGTTCACTGTATATCTATCGTTTAAATTGCATCGAGTAAAAAATTATTTTTTAACTTCAAAGTGAAGTGTAATTGTTGGTGTCTTAATATTTTGAAGACCTCACTATCCAATATATCAAGATTTTTCTTCTCTTATAAAAACTATTGATTTTAAAATTATGTGAATCAAATCAAATATGTAGAATACATATTCAAATTTTCACTTTTAGTATTATCCAACACTTCTAAATTGAATCACTGAGCACTGTTAAGGAATTTTATAAAGTTTAAACGTAGGCTAAGTAAAAAAATTGAGAAGTGAAAACGATTTATTTATGTTTTCACTAACATATTTCAATATAGAAAAGTGAAAATAAAAATATGTATAAAATTTTATTAAATATGAAATAATCTTTTAACGGTCTTATTAAATAATTTAACGATTTTATTTTTTTTTTTTTTTTCAATATTTCGCTTCCCTTTGGAAAGCTTCTTCAGGAAAAAATTTTTTATATTTTTGAAAACAAAACAAAATTATTATCAAATTGAAAAAATGTTTCAAAACATTTGACAAAAACATATAAAATATGTTTTCATACATACATACAAAAAATTTTTAAATTTTCAAATATTCAAACATACAATAACAATGAAACGGAAATAACAAATAACAAATTCTCTCTTATGAAATGATTATAACAAATTATGTGTCTTTTGAATTAAGTACCTATAATTCTGAGCTAAATTGTCTGTGTCTGTCTTGAAATTTATTCTCCTTACATTTGGTACATTAACAATTTCTAACATTTCCAACATATAACGTCTCTTGTAGTTTTTTTCTATATCTAATACTGATGTTTCATCAAACTTTGGATAATGATTATATTTCTTACAATGTGAAGATAAGGATGTCTTCTGTGTTGAAATATTCCTATATTTTTGGTCACACCTGTGACCAGCTAATCTCGTTTTAAGTTTATTTTTTGTTGTCCCAATATAAACTTTGTCACAGTTCACCTGGTCATTTCCTCCACATGGTATCCTGTATACTACAATACTTTTTCTTAAAAATGTGTTATAAATTTTAGTTCTTCGAGTTCCTTTTTAAATTTTCTCATGCGAAGAAAAATTACTTCGAAATAAAGTCTAGTTATTGAAAACGTATCATGTTCGTTGGTCTCTGCTGGTAAATTCTGTAACATAAGCAAAACTTGCTGATGTTTATTAAAACGTATGTATGTAAAATGCATGTTTTATTAAATTGAAAACAAATTCACCAAAGAATTTGAACTTTATTGAAAAACATGCAATTTATTTACATGTGATTTTATTGCGAATTTTAATTAAAGTAAGATTTTTACCTCAAAATTGTGACGGTATTATCTCTAAAAAAGCTGGCAGCTATGTATTGTAATGAATTAAAACAATTTTCAAACAAAAGAATAAATACTTAACTGTTGACATGTTAGAACAATTATCGGTTTTCCCGAAGTTGAAGATGTTGCCTCTCTTTATTTGGTCTTTTATTTTCTTTTTGTTATAGCCTGTTTCTACGACAATTTGAATCTCGTGTTTCGCTCTCTAAAGCAAGTTTATGAATCATGCTGTTTACACGACTCATTTATCTGCTTCGCTTTGCCAGTTGTTATTAAACAGAAAAACATAAGTTGAAAAACAACAGAAGATATCCTTCTTGCCGCGATAGCATTAAGTATAATTTTATTTCCTATCCATTTTTTTTTTAATTTTATAAAATTAAAATAAATTAACACACCCACAAAACAATGTATATTTTTTAAGTTTTCACTTTTAACTTTGTTTTGTTTGCAATTTTTTTTTTGTTTACAAAAATGTTTAGTTTTGACGACTAGTGCAGATAAACTTACGATAAAAATTAGAGAAGAGAGGATTTTTCCTTGATTCGCAGCTATGTAGATTCAATATGAATCTACCAGCTTCGTTCTCAAAATTTTGTATGGCGAAGCAGGTTGATTCGCTTATGATTGAGATGTGAAGCAAGAATAGAGAGCGAAGCAGGTGCCGTGGAAACAAGCTATTATTTGATCTACGGGTTCTTTAGCGTATGCTAAGAATGTATACGTATGTTTGCAAGTATACAAACTCATGAGCATACAAACAACCATAAGCTTCATCAAAACCAGTTCGAACGAACATTTCCAGTCGTGAATAACTTATTTGTATTTACAACAACAACGGAATAAAATTAATAAATGAATTTTCTAAGTTTTTTGGAAAATTAAAAAATTTTTTTTCATACAAACCATCTCCTGAAAATTTCGAATCGAATAAAAAAAAATCAACCAAATCGCTCCAGCCTTTCTCACGCTAACTGATTACATACGTGGACCATTTCATTTTTATATATATATGTTTTGGAAAGTAGTTATCTATATGTAACTACTTTCCAAAACATTAAAAAAGCGTAAATACAACAATTGAAAGTCAAAAAGTAGGAAAGATTTTTTATTGTATAGTTTTTTAACACACATAAATATGAAATTAAGAATGTTTTCGAAACCATCTACTTAGAAGAAAATCCATTATTCTCTAAATTTTTCTTTTTTATGCTTTTTAATACTCTCAATTTTGAATAAATTACATCCCAGTCAATATATGCTCCTACAATACAGCGTATATTATTCTCGGTGTCATCGTATCCCTCACGGGCATGCAACAAACGAATATTGTTAAATGTATAAATATCACCGGGCTGTGCCTTAAATGCATAGGCATCTTTGTGGGCCATATGTATGAATTTATAATTCGCCTCATACCAAGGTATTACTTCCTGTAATTGCACTGAAAAGTGACTATCACGTTGCGGTATACTGTGATTTACACGAGTATAATTGCCATCTTTATCTACGCTGTAAGAAAAAACGATATATGTAAATATTATCTATAATAGTATATGTTTTTACTTTGCTTTAGTTTTTAATTATACTTTTATTCACATAATTTTATACTGAAAATAATTAATTTATGCTCATCGAAGTATAAATGAAAAAAAAAAATCACATACAGTTACGGACTTAAGCATAGGCACATGCTTATAGGTAATTTTAAAAGAAACTGGTGTGTTTTTTATAAAATCTGAAACATATAACCATTAAAATAAATATAAAAGGTGTTTTTTTAAGCTAGATAGAACTTTAAATTGTAAAAAGTAACACAAAAAATGAAATTTTGATGAAACATTTTTTTTTATTTGTTTCAGTATACTCTGACAAATCATCATGAATAGACTCTCGCTTGAACAACGCTACGAAATTATCCAAATTTACTTTGAAAATCAGTCGTCGATTCGCGCAACTTATAGACGACTTCGTCATTTTTATCATTTTTATAATCGTGCATCTGAACAAGCCATTCGTCGAACTGTCGATAGATTTCGTACCACATACTCTCTAGAGGATGCAATAACACCAACATGTCGAAGGAATGTGCGTACTGAAAAGAATATCGCCGCTGTAAACGAAAGTGTGGAAGAAGATCCAAATTTATCAATTCGTCGTCGGTCGCAGGAATTGGGGCTCTGTCCGTCCACTACGTGGAAAATTTTGAGCAAAGATCTCGGCCTACACCCGTATAAGATCCGGCTGGTGCAGGAATTGAAGCCACGAGACCATTATATGCGTCGTTCTTTCGCCGATTGGGCTCTAGAGCAGTTGGCAACTGACCCGTTGTTTTATCGCAAAATTGTGTTCAGCGATGAGGCGCATTTTTGGCTTAACGGGTTTGTTAATAAGCAAAATTGCCGCATATGGAGTGAGACCAATCCACAACAGACCCTACAGACTCCATTACACCCAGAAAAATGCACCGTTTGGTGCGGTTTTCATGCTGGTGGCATCATCGGACCTTATTTCTTCAAAAATGAGGCCGGAACTCGCGTTACGGTCAATGGAGATCGTTACCGCACCATGATCAATGATTTTTTGTTTGAAAATATGGATGACATTGATCCGGACGAGATGTGGTTTCAACAGGATGGCGCTACGTGCCATACAGCGAACGCAACCATCGACTTATTGAAATCAAAATTTGGCGATAAGTTGATTTCGAGAAATGGACCTGTTAATTGGCTTCCAAGGTCGTGCGATTTGACACCACTCGACTATTTCCTGTGGGGCTACGTGAAGTCACTGGTTTATGCTGATAAACCAGCAACAATTGACGCCTTGGAGGATAGCATTGTTCGTGTTATTCGTGACATACGCCCAGCAGTGCTCGAAAAAGTGGCCCAAAATTGGACGTCCAGAATGCGCTTCGTCAAGAACAGCCGCGGTGCCCATATGCCCGAAATCATTTTCAAATGTTAATGTCACGTATTGATCCTTCGAATAAAAAAGAAATTTTGATTACAATTTAATTTTTTGTGTTATTTTTTACAATTTCAAGTTCTATCGGGCTTAAAAAAACACCCTTTATATATTTTCTTTACACAAAAGGTTATTTAAAAAGACAAAACAATAAATGTTATTCTACAATAGTAAAAATTACTTAAAACATTTTAAATTTAAGTATATTTGGCAATTATTTTATTTGGACTAACTTTTTAGTTATATTCTGACATACTTCCACTAAAACTGCTTTAAATGAAGTGCTATTTAAAATTGCGTCTTTTCGGATTTTTCGTTCTAATTCCTTCCACAAATGCTGAAAGGAATTGAAGTTTGGGGACTTCGGGGGTTTTGCTAAAACATGAACCTTATTATATGCCAGTAGCATCTTTACATCATGGGTTTAGCTTTGCTGTACTTTTTTGACATTTTCCTTTCAAATGTTAAGGTAGACTGTCTTGTTCTTTTTTCCCTCAATAAATATGAGCTCTGCCAAATTCGCAAAAAACATGCAACTCCATACCAAAACACCTGTCGGTAAAAGATATTTACTGTTGGCAAAAGATTTTATGCTTCATATCCGCTGTTACTCTTCCGCCAATCCCTAGCGTCTCCATCAAATGAGAAAATATTAAATTTACTTTCATCTGTGAGCTGTACCTGATCCAAAAAATTACATTATCCATTTCGAAATTGTTTAGCATAGTCCACTCTCTTTTTTATTAACAGTATATTTCCACGGCTTGTGTATAATCATTAGTGAGCTATAGCCAGCTTCACGTACCCTTCATGAACAGCTTTATCTCTGCGGCATCCTGAGAAAATGTTATTTTTGGATCACCTATTACTTTCTGTGCGATTTAAGCAAATTCTTGCTCAGTTTATTTTCAAAGACGATTTGCATTTTCAAAGTTTGTTTTCCTTTTGAAGCGACTGACAATGGTCCATATGATACAATAGTTGCGATTAATCAATTCTCCAATCTCAGCAAACGATCTGCCTTGATTATGTAAATCCATTTATTATCAGTCGTATCACATTGTTTAAGACACAATTCAGTTCGTCGATACTTGAGGGAAAACAAAAGCAGCGAGTGCTACAATTCATCGGTTTCTCAGTCTTGTAATGTTATTTTCTTTAATCTTTGTAATTAAATTGATATTAATACATTAATCCTGCATTTTTCCAAGTTTATAAGAAATGTTCTTCTCTGTTTTATTTCTGTTTTACTGCACTCATGAGTTACTGTATCTTCAATATGTTTAACTATAATAGTTCTTTGAATGGTTCTTTTGAAGATTATTTTGATTTTTCAAGTTCGTACTGAGATTCTTTAAAGTTTAAAATATTTGATATACAATCACTCATGATTTAAAATAATCAAGTTCTTTTCGAAGTTATTTTTAACATTTGTATCGTTAATATTATTATTATCAGCTAGTATTACAGTTTCGTTTATTACTATTCTTGATTGGGTATGATTTTACGTTATCCCGCGTCAAATTTGGTTTGTAAAGAGACCGGTTTCGGCTATGTGCCATCTTCAGTGTTCTTTTTTCTCTACACTCAATATTCTCGTATCGCTTAATATAAAAAAGGCGTATCTACATTTTTTTTTAAATCGCTTTTTTAATGTATTCTGGTAGACCACTGTCAAATACACCTTCCCAAAAAAAAATAATGGGCTATGATTGCAAATAACGGTTTTATAGTCCTATAAAAAAAGCCCTAACTCATTCAAAGTTTTTTTTTTTTTTAAAGAAAAAAGCCCTAAGTCATTTAAAGTTGAATTTAGAGTAGACTAAAAAAAACTAAAAAGAAATCGCCATACATTTTCTATGGTACTCAAAAATTCGCCAAGCTATTCTTATGGTTTTGCTTTTGCATTTACTTAAAAAAAGGGATTTCGCGAAAAGAAATTTTTAGTTTGTTTTGGGAGATGTCCTGGGAGCAAAAGAAACAGCATGTTGCAGGTCTTACAAGCTTTTCTGAGACAAAAAGGAATACCTCTGAAAATTCGAGACGAAATCAGTCCATATCATATTTCTTGAGTCATAATTCAAACATATTACAAGTGTGCCGCGAAATGTTTTTTCAGCACTAGGAGTAAAGGAAAAGATTGTTCGAAATTGGATTAGCGGTGGCGGTAAACACGATACTCAATGCAATCCCGATAAAGCTTTAAATTTGCGCAAAAATGCTAAACGATCATCAGAAACAGCTAAGCACAACAAAAAACGACGTGACTTTCTAAAAAAATGGCTAGAAGAGTTGCCAAAAATGGAGTCCCATTATTGTAGAAAAGATAGCAAAAAGCTTTACTTCGAATCGGATTTTTCCTCATATCAGGAGATTTACAAGCTTTATGTCGACGAGTGTGAATCCGAAAAAGAATATGGGGACCTAAAATTATCGTACCCAATATTTGCGCAATTAATAAAGAAATTAAATTATTCGATTTTTAAGCCTAGAAAAGATCAGTGCAATTTATGCGAATCATATAAAGCTAATAATGTTTCGGATGAGCAATACGAAAAACATAGAAAAGAAATCGAAAAAATGCGTTTAGAAAAGCAAAACGATATAAAAAATACTGAATCCGGTCTATGTGCAGTATTATGTATGGATGCGCAGGCAGTTAAATTAGTACCTCAACTAAACGCGAGCGCTGCATATTATAAACTGAAGCTTCAACTACATAACTTTACTGTCTATAATATTGTAACGCATGAATCAGATAATTATGTAAGTTAAACTTTTATTATGAAAAAGTCTTTAAAAAAAAGTTTTTATTTATTATATTTTTTAATAGTCACACGTTATTACAGTCAGAGGAAACTTAAAAGACTAATTGTTACATTTTTCTTTTCTTAATATCTTACTTAAAATTATCTATAAAAAATGCTGACGCTGTGGGAACCGTTGCAGGTGTGCAACGCGACTGTCTTTCCGTGGGAACCGTTGCAACCATACATTTCATAGAATTGTTATTTGCGTTTGATGTTGTAATGTTTTAAGCATGTTAGGTGTTAACATGTATGGGACGAAACGGATGGAAATCTAGTCTCTTTCGTTTTTGCTGCATGTATTATTATGCACTAAAGGAATTTTCATGTCCGATCGCCTGAAACCATCGGATGGCTGCTTTCACCAAAAGCGTAATACTGTTTTGTCTTACGCCTTGTTGACTTTTTCAAAAGAAACCGAAATGACAATTGAACAGAAGTATTTAATAAGTGGCCATACGCAAATGGAATGTGATGCAATCCATTCCCTTACAGAGAGAAAAATAAATAAAAACAAATAAACTTGCCGTCTCAATTTGTTCAACTAATTAAGGAAGCTAGAAAAGTTCCAGCACCTCTACAAGCGCACCATTTGCGTTATGATTATTTTTTAAATTTCAAAAATATTTCAAAGGCTTAGAGTCTAAACACAACCATTGCGGTGCGGTGCGATTTCTCGTTGCGGGAGAGAGAAATAAACACAATACACCGGAAGACGGCGGCGGCAAAATTTGTCATTGTTTGTTTACATTTTTTATGAATTTATTTGTGCCTAAATTTTTGTACAATTTGGTGTTTGTGTTAAATATTTTATGATGGCAGTAAATAAAAAAATTCAAGCTATTAAAAACATTGTAAATTTGGTAGAGGCCACGTTTGATTTATGTGTGGAATTAGAAACCAGGAGACATAGTAACATTTTTACTTTTATGCTTTTTGCACCTTTTTTATTGATCCCACAACAATTAATATAAACTTCAAAATCACATGTGTTTTGTTTACAATAATGTTGTGAACACCGCCAATTAATAAAAAACTATGGCAACATCAGAAAGAGAAAGAGTGTAAAAAATTAAGAGAATAAAAAAAACCGCAATGAAATAAAATAGATTTTAATTTTATGCCGCACCGCACTGCGGTTTTTTACAACAAAATCGTATGAAAAAACGCACCGCAATAAAATATCGCAGTATTGTGTTTAGACTCTTACACATCAATACGACCAGGTAACATATTACACACTGAAAAAATCTTTAGATATGTATAATCAAACTTTTCTAAAATTTCAGGCAGAAGCATTTGAGATCATACAGTAAACATGCTTCGAGCCTTGGCATATGACTCATCAGTAGAAATATAACAGATGAATATCAGTTACTTCCACAGAGATCGAAGTCTACGATTGAAAATGTGTCCCCCGATTGTCTTTATAAAGAGAAAATCGCCATATCTAAAAAAAAGTGGGACGACTTGCAAGGTCTACAAAAATTCATACCAGCAGATTGCCACAATTTTTATGATAATTTACCTTATAAAACCTAATTTTAGTATACTAAAGTACTGAAAAGTAACGAAAAGTGTAGATACGCCTTTTGTATATTAAACAGATCTTCTGTGTCAAAGTGTCAGTAGATATAACACCTAATTTACAAGAAAATATAATCCGTCTAGTAACCTTAACATGATTATTCAAAAGCAATTTATCATTATTTATTTGATATGTATGCTGGATGAATTCAACGTTATCTTCAAATGCTTTACTTTTATTTTTTTTCCGAATCCAAATTCATGAATATAATTACTGATAAGAACTAGTTGCTTGTTTATATTTTTTTGTAATATTATTAACTTGTTCAGTCATTAAATAGCTTACAAAAGTCAGATTGTTATTTGTTATTTTTATTGGCACAAATATATTAGGCCTGATTAGCTAAAGCTTATGAAATCAACAACACAAAATTTCTGGATTGGCCAATTAATATAAATGACTGTTATTTGTATTGTTGGTAGTCTGTTCACTGTCGAGCATTCTGTTATTTCCCTAATCTTCTTTTCGCCGTTACTTTCCATAGATCCTGCGATAATTTTCAAGCTTTTACCAAATTCTTAAAAAGTCCTCTTTTAGATTTTGCATTAATTTGTAGATATTTATTCGTGTATTGAGCAAAAGGAAATTTATATTTACTGTATCCAAAAGTTGTTTTTCTTCGAAAGTGGTTGCGCTTAATGTGCCTATATTTTTGTCGATTAGTTGAACCGTAATAATAAAATGTAAGATTTTGTCGTAGTAGCTGATAGTTTTTTGTCGTCTAGGAAGCAAACTGTCTGTCAAACAATTAAATGTTTTTTTTTTTCGTTTGGATCAGCACTCAGGGGATGACCACTACTCATGCAATGAATTATACCAGATCTACAAAGTTAGGTTATGGGGAGGAGGAAAGAGGGAGTAGTGTTCGTGCACATTCAATTTGAATTTCCCTACATTGAAAGTGGCAGCAAAGACCTCTGTAGAGAGTTTATTCCACATACAAACTGTTCTGCTAAAAAACGAATTCTCCTTGTAATGCGTAGTGCGATTCACTGGCCAAGCGGCAACAAATGGATGCGCTCTGAACGAAAATCGAGTCAAACGCAAAAGCTTATAAGTTTCGGGAACAAGTTCCCTAATATCGTTAGGGTACTTATTATTGTAGTAACGATAAAATAGTGAAATATAACTTACATTCCGTTGATGCTCTAAAGAATCAATAGAGTTGGATACCCTAACGCCTCTAATGAGCCTACAGGAGAGGGCTATCCTGTACGCGGTCGAGCAACTCCCGACCCATAGATGGGAGTTGTAGTCCATCTTTGGATGGATATAAGTGGTATAACTAGTACGCAGATCATTTTAGAAAATCGAGGCACTTGAAAGCTTCTTAAGAAACTTTAAAAATGTGTTTAATCCATCGAACATCACATTAAATTTTCATGCCAAGAACATCAAGCGTTTCCTATTCTGTAATACCCATATCACCCATAGTAATAGGTGCAGCAACATATTTGATCACGTATCTATACGAAAGCATGCAACATTGCGTCGTACGGGCAATAAAATTAACTTTATACGCACGACCCTATTTGGAGATTATTGCGAGATCATGATTAAGCGTATCATTCATATTCCGCCTTTTGGAACTCACCTCGAACTCGTTTCATCTAATACTAAATGCCAAGAAGGATATTTAGAAAAATAAGAAATAGAGTAGGAGAAAAAACGGAGCCCTGCGGTACCCCTGAATTAATCCTAAATTCGCCTGATGAAATCCCATCTATAACAACTCGTATACGTGATAAGATTTGCATCGTTACCTAGCCGTATGGCCATAACACGATGGTGGATCAAACCACTTTGACATGTAATATATAGCATGCACCCACGCCATAGGAAGCCGATGGTTATCTCTATCCAACAGGTCATTTCTAGTTGCAACAACTATTCGTATAGTGCGATTCCAGAAAAAACTCGATATAAATCTGTACAAATTAGCACTGACACCAAAAGCATCCAGCTTTATGTATGGAGTTGCACCACTTTTCCGACAGGAAAGCGAGATTCCTGAGAAAACTCGATATAAATCTGTAGAAATTATCACTGACACCAAAAGCAACTAGTTTTTTGTATGGAGTTGCACCACTTTTCCGACAGGTCAATGGAGACAAATGTGAGCATAAATATTGAAAAAATTCGCCCTCAATCCGAATATATTGCAGAAGTCGATTCTGAATCGCGCTGTCATAACAAGAAGCAAAATTCAAATTCGACTGTCCGTTCTACTATACTGCGGCCAATGTAATAACTTCCGCTTGGACTACTCAGTCACCAGTGCCATCCATCCATCACAGATAGTCTATCAACAGTTGAACAGTGACAGCAGTAAAGTGAAATTCAAATTTCAAAAAAAGGCAAAAGAAAAAGCTACCAAATCTTCACCAAAAAAGAGCCATTAGAACACTGATCTGGTCTTCTCCTTTGTTAAGCGGCCCATTCTGTCATCACCGACCACTAAATCGCACTTGTTTGTTTTTCTTGATTTTTTTCCTTAGAGGTTTTACCGGTCTTCTTTTGATTATCGTTGTTTTTTTTTTCTTTTTCACTTATTTTTGTCGCACATAAAACATATTTATTATTTTTATATTGAAATAGTGAAAATTTCACTGCAATACTTCGTAAAATTCGAGCAGCTTTTCCTCGTAATCAGGCTCCCTGTGAAACAAATGCGCGTAGTTTAATCGCTAAATTCGAGGATAACGGTACTGTTGCTGATAATAGACCAAAAAAAAATAATTCTCTCGTAATGGTCTTAGTGATACAAACATTACCGTCAAAGTGTTTAGAATGAGCCTGGAACATCAACTCGTCGATGTTTGCAACAACAACATTTTGCATAAAAATCTTTATCTTCACTCTTATAATGTTTAAGTCGTTCAAGAATTTAAACCGACCGATTATTGTTTGCACCGAACGATTGTGATTTGGCTGTTTGCAAAACTGAACGAAAACAACGCATTTTTCAATAAAATCATTTATGCTGGTAAGGCTCATTTTCAATTAAGCGGTTATGTAAACAATGAAAATTGTCACATATGGAGCTCATAAAATCGAAAAATGCCCACGAAGAACTATTACATGCAAAGAAAGGCGGCATCATCGGCCCGCTTTTTTCGAAAATTAGCACGGAAACGGTGTCACTGTGAATTCTCTGCGCTACCAAGCCATCATAACCTAATGTTGACATATGTGCCCCTGTAGGCTAGTAGGTAGTGTACTAGCTTGTCAATATGGGGGTTGTGGGTTCGATTCCCAACGAAGACCTTGGTATTTTTCACTACAAAATTAAAAATTGGCTGTCGGTGGGACTGCTCAGCGATAAAGGCATAGTCACTGGTCGCTGTGCTGTCTTTATACGGCAGTTAATTTCCGACTATCCTTCTACTTTCACCACCTGTCTCTTCTCTATCCCTTTTCTAAAGAAGATAGCACGGTACTTGACTAAATAGGCATTGTTGCCTGAAGTGCTACTTCTCTTAAAAAAAAAAAAAAAGTGACCCTTAGTTTCTAGAAGATAGCACCATAAGCCTCACAAAACGCAAAAAAATTCAATTATTGCATGGGAAATTTCCCGGTCGCATAACTTTTCGATTTGGCGTTGCCAATCGAATGCCTCGTTCTTCTCATTGAAAACCACTGGATTATTTTCTCTGGTATTCTTAATACTTATACTTACCATATAACCGGAGCACGATATATGTTATGAAAATGTTGGCCATTCTCACATCCAATGTCATTCCAATCCACAAGGGTTTGCGTTAAAATCTTAAAATATTCTGGATGCTCCTGCTTTAAGCGATCAGCAATGTAAAATGCGTCGACTAAAAAATTTCTGCCACCTTGTGACTTTGTCTGTACCATACAGTGCAGCATATTACACCCCGGCTTGTATTCATAATACGGTAAGTCAGTGTGTAGAGGTAAGAGACCCGATTGATAGGCAAAGTTTTTAGCAGCCGGCCTTGATTGTACAAAAAATTCTTCACTAAAAGTAATTGAGCAAAGATTGTTGAAAATCGAGTTATTTGTGTAATATATTGTAAATTGTTTTTATGTAATTACCCGTAACTTGTTCGTCGTGCAAAACCAACACGTTCAGCTAATTGCCTCACGACATGTTTTTCGATTGGTGCATTCTTTATAATGGCCACACCATAGACAGCCAAAGCTTCAAGCCATACCTTTAGAGCTAAAAGGCAAGTGATTAAAACAAGGTTAGGGTGTACACTAATTTTGATTTAGATTTGTTATTTTGAAAAAAACTGCGATAGATTCTTTTATGATATTTAAATTATTTTTTTGTTTTCTTTTCTATATTCAAATTCAATAAATATGTATTTAAGCCCTGAAGCACAGAGCAATCCTGAGCTTTTGCCGATTATAAGTAAAACAATTTTCTATGTATATATATATATATATATATATATATATATATATATATATATATACTATATAGATGGCATGACTCGCTACTCTGTTTCTGAATGAGGTTCGGCAATAAGTAATACTCAAGTTATGAGTCCGTAAGTAATGCTCCATAAGCCCGCGGTTTTAGATGATATTTTGATAGCAAATTTCGAGCACTGACATTATTTTGAGTTTAGTACGGAATTCGAAAGCTTTTTTCAAATTTCGTTAACTTCAGCATATCATACAATATCAA
Organism: Trichopoda pennipes; assembly: GCA_030448955.1. NCBI lineage: Eukaryota > Metazoa > Arthropoda > Insecta > Diptera > Tachinidae > Trichopoda > Trichopoda pennipes. The sequence goes on along the minus strand of JASKUP010000010.1, from coordinate 2,552,311 downwards.
ACTGGTTTATTTTATGTATCTGGTGTTTTTATAATGGTATGGAACTTTAAGCTGGCAACACCTTTTTAACTGGCTGCTATTTTTTCAGTTATTCAGTTAATTTTGTTTAGTTTGGTTTGACATTTCAACATGAATAAATTACCGCCTAAACAACGCTTTCAAATTATGTAAATTGGCCCCAAAACAAAATTGCCCTCAATCCCGATTATCATAAACGAATTTCGTTTAGCGATGAAGCTCACTTTATTTAAATGGATACGTCAACAAACAAAACTGCCATATTTGGCAGTTTTTCGTTCATCAATAAAACAACTATGATATGCAGGAGCTGTGGCTTCAACAAGATGGCGCAAAATCTCACACAGTTCGTGCCAAAATTGATTTATTGAAGGAAACTTTTCGCAACCGCATAGTTTCATATTTCGGGCCCTTGAATTGGCCTCCAAGATTGGGCGATTTAACACTGCTTGACTATTTTCTGTGGGGATATATAAAGTACCGAAACGACGACCACGTTGGAGAATATTGTCCACAACAATATTCTCCACGTTATTCCCTATACATATGTAGTCAAAAATTTTGGAATAAGTCATCGAAAATTGGATGTCTAGACTAGACTACGTCCGAGCCAGCCTTGGCGTTCATATGCCAGAAGTCATATTAAAATTATAATGCCAGAAGATCATATGTCGAATAAAGTAATTTTAATGTCAGTTAAAAAAATTATCTAATTTTATTCTATTTCAAAGATTTATACCTTTGTTAAAACAATCCTTACATTCCTTCATTGGGTATCATTGGTTCTATTATTACAAAAGCAAAAGAGTTCATTTAAATATTTTGAATACAGCGGATTCAAAGTTTGCTTCAGACGTTGTTTGTTTAAGTACCAATTACAAATTCATGCATTCTGTGAATATGGCACTTGCGTGTACGTTCACTTTGAAATTAAAACTAACTTTTTATGTTCGAAGTCTCAAGTATCTCATTTATAAACCTAAAATTTCAATTACCCGCAGCTTTGCTATAAGCACACTTCAATATTGTTCTAAATATTATCAACTTACGAAATGCATTGGTAGTCTTATTCAATGGTGATACCGAAATAAATCGTCAATCTTTAAAGATTGACAGCTCATCATATTCCTACTGATTAAGTCATCACTCAACTGGTCTTTTGCTCTAGACTAGTGATTTTTGATCGTCGACTAATAATTTTTGCAACCTTGATTAAGGTTTCTCTCATAATATTTATATGCTACTGGAGCTTAACATTTGCAAATAACGTATGAGGACATATCAGCCGTAAGACTTCTTAAGCGACATCAAGCCTGTTTGAAAGCCTCTTTTGTAATATTTGTAAAGATACGAAATTCAATCCTTGTGTAATTGCAGGGACATATTGTCTGTAGGTTTAGGACAGTAGTAGAGGTTGCTCTTTTGTTGACCATACGTTCCAAATGTCAGGCAAATGGAAAAATGCCATAAGTCGACTGGTGCGTTTTGCTGAGAACACATTGGGCAGATTAATATATGTTCATATATATATACATATACAAAGGGTAAAAATGTAACGCGATTGCCTGGCTGTTACTCAAATGCCTATATCTCTAAAACCGAAATAAATAACCTCTTCAAATTATCAGCCGCTACAATAAAAAATACTAAATTAAAATGAAGAAATAATAATTCATAAGCACGGACTTTTTTTTTAACTGCTAAAAGCCGATAAATGAATTTTGCTCAGAAAACTTAGTACCATGTACGAATAGCGGACAAGTTTCAAAAGTAACTAAAACTTGAAAAGTGTACCAATAGAGCCATGTATATATGATGTTTATAGTACCCTTACAATTACACTTACAATTTACAGAGATTGTAGGGCAATTCCCACTACAACGAAAAATTTTAAATTACAATATTGTTACGAAGATATTTTGTTCAAGTTTTATAAGATTATAATTATCAGTAAAAAAAGTAAATGAAATGACCTATTGTGCCCTTTTACAAATTACGTAGTTTCTAAGAAATCATATGCACATTAGGCAGCAACAATAGGCGTATTCAAAAATTCTAAAAAATAATAAACAACCGAAAACAAAACCAACTAACGCAGAAAAAAAAAACACACTGTCAAACAGGCGGCCTGCACTGAATAATGATAACAGCAACAATATGTGATGATGTTAAACTATACTTTTTTAGTATATGCGAGAACCGCTCAAAACGATATGTATATTAGCACCATCTGCTGGGCAATACAGAGTTTAAGTATAAACATCGTTGAGTAAAGACATGAATATAATAAAGCAGCTTTTAGGCGTTAGAGTGGTACAGTCACCATCGTGTATTTTTAAGTGTATTAAAGTAAATAAATCGTGCAAATTAAATTAAAAAATTTTAATTAGAAGTTTTAAAGTGTTGTGTTATTATTTTGCAATAAAAGAGCTCAATACCACAAAACCTTTATTAAAACAATAAACGTAACAATATTATCCCCCAAACATATACAGTATCCCCCAAACATATAAAGCTTGAACTGCTAGATTTCTATGAATTGTTAAAAAGTTAAATTAAATTATATAATACATACAAATTTTGTTAATTACTAAAAAAAAAATTTCAACTAAATTGTAAATTAATACAAAAATAATATTGATTAGTTATTTGAAACATTTAGAATCAAGTGAAATCATTAAAAGGACAAAACGGGGAGAGCAAGTGATAAAAAGACTTAATATTTTATGGCGTAATCATTATTTTTTAAAACTGTAACTCATTTTTAATGCATTGAATCAACGAAATTGAATATAACTCTGAAGAAATCCATTCCAGGTGGCTTCGGCGTTTTTAAAGAGCTCATCCATATTTTTACAGTTATCGTAGTCTATTTTTCGATCTACAATTTCTTCTAGTTTTCCTATGGAATTCATAGCCGGTAATTGTGCCGGCCACTGTAAAAAATCATTACACATTTAGATGTGTCTCGGTACCGTGTAGATACCTCCGCTTAAGAGACACTTCCTCCTCTACATGTGAAAGCATGACATTTAAAAGGATGTCTTTATAAACAAAATGATCCATTAATGCATTTGTTTTATAAATCGCCGTATGCCATAGCCTGAAAAACATCCTCAGACTAAAGCATTATCTCCGTTATGTTTCACAACAACTCTTGCATAACGTAGATTAACACGTCACCCTTTAGGTCGTCTAACTAACTTTAATCCATCGGAACCTTACAAATTAAACCTCCACTCGCTGGAGAAAATAATGGTTTTCCATTTTTTAATTTTTACGTGAAATAAAGGTTTGCCTGCCCTTTTATAAGATTTTAAGCCACCTTCTACAGGCTGTCTTTAAATGGTTCCTTAAGTAACGTCTTGTGATAAATGTGTAGCAATGGACTTTAATGATATGCGTGATAAGATTTACGTCAGTACCTAGCTGTGTAAGCCATAGCCACCTGATGGTGAATCAAACCACTTGTGTGATATGTAGCGTCACCCACGCCCTAGAAAGCCGTCGGACATCTCTATCCTCTAGTCACTCCTAATTACAATTTCGGGAGTTCGGAGCAGGGCAACCACCCCCACTCCTTGCTGAAGAGTTGGAGTCTATCCAACTCCTCGTCCAGAACACATGACAAGCATGCTCACTGGAGACTTTAATGATATGAATGGATCCTTTTTGATCATCCGTATTACTATCTGGTACTCTAGTTTGCTTGTTTTGCGTAAACGACCACCTTTATGTACTGTAGCCAATAAGCCTGAGAGGAACGAAAACGGCTTATAATTCCATATATATGTACCACTTTGATTAATACCGAGTTTTGTTGCAAATGACACCACGAATTCTCAATTATTAAAATCAGCTATGATTTATTCTTTTAACTGGACTAAATTTTTATTTCTTATTATTATTAACAAGTGGGCAAAGAAATTCAAAGAGATTTTGAAAGCACAGAAACAATTAGTAAATAAATATTTCCTCTATACACACTTCAAATAATCTTATAAAAAATAACGGTAGTTGTTGTTATTAAAACAATCTTAAAAAATAACTGTAATTGTTGTTATTTCTTTTGTTATTTAGCACGTAAAAGCAACATCAAGAATTTACGTTCTATAGTTTGGTGGGGTTGCATTTTAAAGTACATATTTGCAACTGAAAACAAACATTTTTTTTTGTAATTCTTAATGTGTGTAAGTTCTTTAAAAGATAATAATATTTTTCGTCCAATATACCTTCTTGTTAATGTTATTACATTACAAATTCGTTTTAGATTTGTCCGAAAATGTACAAGAAACGTTATGACTTATTCCCAGATTTAATGAATTTTGTTAGCTATTTTTTACGTGTACCCTATTCAAATGTTTTCTATTCTTACCCTGATTACAGTTCATGACATCATTAAATTCCAAAACCTTAGCAATTTTCTCAAACTCTGAGCCCTGCCAATGTTTGCATTTTGGACGATAGAATTGATTTAAATACATTTCACGCCTTATGTCGTTGAAGGCTCGTTCTTGCAACCATTTCAAGTTATACACAGATTGATGGTCGTCACTCCAATCTACAATTACTTGTTTTGCCTCGTTATTTGTCTAAGGAAAAGTAATAGTGTATAAGACATTATTTATACGAACCGCAGCAGTGCCAGGATAATATGTATTGTTTAACTTACCTGTAAATTGTTCACGCCCACTTTTAAATCAAATGTATTCCAGTCAAGCTTACGTGATTTTGAAGTGGGATGAAAACATTGCTCACAATTGCAATTATCACGTAACCAAACACAAGGGAATTTCAATGGATCCTTTGATGGATTTGTTGATAAATCCACATCATTTTCCTCTTGAATTACAATAAAGCTATTGTTTTCTACATAAGCACTTATGTAGCGGTTATGTACTACTAGGGTGCGATGAAGAAACGTCTTTTTACAATTAAATAATTGCTTGACAATTTTCGTTAACATTTTGAAAGAGGTTTTTTATGCTTTAACAAATTACAGATTATAAACTAAAGTATTTATTCGCTGCTGCCTTTATATTCACTGCTGGCTTTTTAGAAACTGGTGATTCCTTGTATCGGCTATGGCGCAAAGTGCCAGAATATATTTTTAATAGACAGAAAAACATGTGATATTTTTTTTTTTGTTGCTACTGTTCATTAGGTTGGTTGTTTTTTATTTAATAATTAAGTTTATAAATAATATGTGGAAGCTTATGTTTGAGACAGATAAGTAATCTGAAGTTATCAAATAAGTAAAAACAAAATGATCTTTCAATTAAAATTACGATTTGCGTCAAAACTTGTTGAGGTACAGTGAACTCGCGATAGTGTGAACTAGTTGTAACCAAGGCAGTTCATATTTGCGTGTTTGTTCACCTTATCGAGTACCCAAATATAAAAATGTCCCTATTTAATATAATATAAAAAACATAAAAAATTATATTATACCTAAATAGTGTAATTAATTATTTTACTTACTAAATCTTAATCTTAATCTTTTAAACGGTCCTTTAAATTATAACGATTTATTTTTTTCTCGATATTTCGCATTCCTTTGGAAAGCTTCTGCAGGAAATTATTTTTTATATTTTTCAAAAACAAAAATTATAACAATTTGAAAAGAAAAATTTTTGAAAAACATTTGACAAAACATATAAAATAATTTTCTTCATACATACATACAAACATACAAAAATTAAAATTTCAAATATTTAAACATAAAAAACAAGGAAACGGAAACTAAATAACAAATTCTTTCTTATGAAATAATTATAACAAATTATGTGTCTTTTGTATTAAGTACCTATAATACTGCGCTAAATTGTCTGTGTCTGTTTTGAAATTTATTCTCCTTACATTTGGTACATTAACCATTTCTAACATATAACATCTCTTGTGGTTTTCTTCTATGTCTAATACTGATGTTTCATCAAACTTTAGATAATGATTATATTTCTTACAATGTGAAGATAAGGATGCCTTCCTTGTTGAAATATTCCTATATTTTTGGTCACACCTATGACCAGCTAATCTTGTTTTAAGTTTATTTTTTGTTATTCCAATATAAACTTTGTCACAGTTCACCTGGTGATTTCCTCCACATGGTATCCTGTATACTACATCAGATATTTCCATTTTTCCTATTTTATCCTTCATATTGCTATATAATCTATTTAATGTGTTATATGTTTTGTGTGCAATTTTATATCTATTAGTGTCATATATTTTAGACTTTCTTAATCTATCTGATATTCCAGGAACATAAGTTAATGATTTATAAATTCTTGGTTCTGCCATAGTATTACCTAAATTATGCCTATGATTATCATATTGTCTAATTAATCGGTTAGTTCAGCCATTCTCTAAATGTGTTCCGCGGAACCCTAGGGTTCCGCGACATCCCTGTAGGTGTTCCGCAAGAATTTAGAAAAAATTCCAAACACCTCTCTCTGGTCGACCGTTCTGACGCGGCGTATCACGATTCATGAGGCGCAGCCGAACACATACATACACACATACATATATACAATTCATACACATACATACAATTCATACACATACATACACACATACATATATACACATACATATGTGAACCCCCTGAATTTATTTTTTAATATTTATACTCCGGTGAATCCCCAGATTTTACTTTCAATATTCGTATTTTAATACTACAACTCAATTACTTTTCTTTCTATTAATTTCTTAATATGTATTTTTGTGTTTTGAATAAAGTCAGTTGCGTTTGAGCTGTCAGTCAATAAAGTTTGTTTAAAATAAAATCGCTTTCGTGTGTTTTAGTATTTTATGGGTTTTTCACATATATACAATTCGCCTCGTACAATTTTACTATGCCGCCAATATGTAACGTTAGCTTAAAGGCGTTAAACGTGTTGCAACAACATCTTCTAACGAAGCCGAATGTTCAAAAGTAGTTCGCGCGGAGTATACAGCAATTACCGATCCAGACGATTATGAAACGACGTCAAGTTCCACGGTTTCAAAGGCGAGAAAAGGAAGTATGATGAATCATATATCAGTTTCGGATTTGTTGATTCCAACGGCTCACCTCTCTGCATGTTATGTAGTAAACTGCTTCCTAATAGTTCCATGGCACCTGCCAAGTTGCGCCGACATTTAGAAACTGTACACCCTGAGTCTAAAGACAAGAATAAAAACTATGATGCTTGTAACCCAAACTATCAATGAAAAGGCCACAGAGGCATCATATTTAGTTAGCTATCGCATTGCACAAGCAGCTGAAGCGCACTATCGCTGAGAATTTAATAAAACCATGTGTGTTAGACATAACAAAATGTATGCTCAATGAAAAATCTGCAAAGCATCTTTCTACTGTGCCGCTATCAAACGATACTGTTTCACGGTGAATTCATGATCTGGGAAGCTACGTCAGACAAGAACTAGTTACACGTCTACAAGAAACACGTTTCGTCTTGCAAATAAATGAGTCTACTGATGTCGCTGGTCTGGCTATCTTGCTGGTTATCGTGAGATATCCATATGAAAGTTCTTTGGAAGAAGATATGCTTATGTGTTCACCGCTGCCCACAAAAACTACCGGAGAAGAAATGTTTAATAAAATAAATAGATTTTTTGAGGAAAATAATCTCAGTTGGAACAATTGCATTGACATTTGTACAGATGGGGCCAAGGCAATGACGGGTAATACAGCAGGACTAGTGTCACGAATAAAAAATAAAGCACATAATTGTAGTTCCAGCCATTGCATCCTGCATAGACAAGCACTTGCGATGAAGCAAATGCCGTCAAATCTAAAATAAGTTATGGATGAAGCGGTAAAAATAATTAATTTTATCAAAACACGACCCCTACAATCCCGATTGTTCTCATAATTGTGTGAAGATTATGGCAGCAAACATAAAACACTGCTGCTCCATACAGAAGTGCGATGGCTGTCTTGGGGTAAAACTTTAACAAGGCTATTTGAACTTAGAGCCGAGTTACAAATGTTTCTTTCAGATAATGCTTTTAATTTGAAAGACCGTTTGTATGATAAAACTTGGTTGTTCTGACTGTCTTTTATGGCGGATATCTTTCAAAAACTTAACGAATTAAATGTATCATTGCAAGGTAAACAGACAACAGTGTTCCAGGCCTGTAACAAAATAACTGCCTTCAAAAGAAAATTAGATTTTTGGATTATTTGCGTTGGAAAGAGAGAAATAGAAAGCTTTACCTCACTCAGTGAGTTTGTTAGTGATAACGATTCAGAAATGTTTCAAGATGATGTATTTGAGGAATTGGTCAAATATCTCACTTCGATGCGCGCATCTTTTGAGAAGTCTTTTCCCGAAGAACAAAATACAAAAATGAAACTAAATTCATGGATTCATAATCCTTTTTTACCCAACTTACAAAAGCCCGAAAGTATGCCAAACGAGATATATGAATCTCTTTTAGAAATGTCATCAGACCCAAGTTTGGAGGCACTGTTCAAAACGACTCCTCTCAACGATTTTTGGTGCAGAATTCGTGATGAATATCCAATGCTTGCCAAAATGGCACTGAATATTCTTCTCCCGTTCCCAACAACATATTTGTGCGAAACAGGATTCTCAACCTATGCAGCTACGAAAACAAAATACCGCAATAGACTGGACGCCGAACCTGATATAAGACTTCAACTGTCCTCTATCAAACCTGATATCAACCAATTGATGAAAAATAAAAAACAGTTTCATACCTCCCATTAGTTAGATTTTTTTTTCTTTTTTAATAATTTCTTTTATTATACTTGTTATGTAAGTAAGTAATAACTAACTGTTACATTGTACTTTTATTATGCTTATTAATAAAGAATACACTTTTAAAAACTATTGTTTTATTATAGGGTTCCGTCAAGTATTTCGCTTTCCAAAAGGGTTCCGTCACCAAAAAAGATTGAGAACCACTGGGTTAGTTAATTCTACTGGAAAATCATTGTCATGAAGTATATTGCTTATTGTGTCCTTATTCTTCAACTGAAATTCTCTATCACTTATAGCCAATATTCTGTCTATCATATTTTTCGCCGTGTTTATTATCATTTTTCTCGGATGTTTGGAATAAAAAATAATAAGTCTTCCAGAAGATGTTGGTTTCTTATACCAATCAAACACTAACTTATTTTCCTTTCTTATTATCAATATATCTAAATATGGAAGTTTAGATTCTAACTCTCTTTCAATCGTAAATTTAATATCCGGATGAAAACTATTCAATTCTGACAAAATATCATCCACTGCATCTTCTGATGTTACACAAAATAAATCATCTATGTACATATTTTGTGATAATCCTTGGTTTAATATGCATTTTACTAATACATGTATTTAGTAATTCCGGAGAGCCCATAGGGAGGCCCTCTTTCTGTTGATATATCCTATTATCAAATTGAAAATACCTGTTGTCTTCAAGGCAAAACTTAAGAATACGTAAAAATAATTCCTTCTCAATATTCGTATTTTGCCTATTATCTGCCATTTTTCCTCTATAATTCTCAAAGCTAAACCTACAGAAATACTTGGAAAAGGTGAAACTACATCAAATGAAAACAATCTATCATTATCCTGTATATTTATTCCCTTGGCTTTATCTTTAAATTCCAATGAATTTCTAACATTATATATTGATTGTTCTGTTATTACCTTAAGAATATTCGTTATATACTTGCACAGTCCGTAGGCCGGGGTTTTAATGCAAAAGCAAATACGCCTCAGAGGAAAATCCTGTTTATGGATCTTAGGTACTCCCTATAGCCTTGGAGAATTTGATACATTCGTTCTAAGTCTATTCCTCTCCATTATTGAAATGATATCTTTTTTAAAAAGTTCATCAACTAAAACATTGTTTGTTTTCTGCAATTTTGTAGTAGGATCCTTATTCAATATTGAGTATTTTGCAGAATCGTTAAGAATGTCATTTATTCTTGAATTATAATCGTCTCTTTATTTTATTTGAAAGAGCTATTAAATACATATTTTGTTGTTTATTTAATAAAGATATTGGGAAAAAGCAACGGGCACATGTAACGGAAATAATTTATAATTTATTGGAATCATTTTCAATTTAAGCAATTTTAGTATGTGCTTGATTCCTTCAAATAAATATTTCATGATATTCTCACAAAACATTTATACAAAATATCTATTAGAAAATAAACATTTTATGATATTCTCATAAAACTTTTATTCAAATATAAATATTTGAAATGCATTACTGCGGGAGAGAGCATATTCATATTGCAATTTTACTATTGCTCAAGTAGCTCATCAGTGAATTTTACCCCTACTATTGTATAGAAAACCTAAGAAGAGTTTTATATCCAAAGCCAAACTGATTCAATGAGAATTTTCATATAATCAACATAGCATAGACAGCAAGACTCAAAAACACTTTTCCAGGGCTTCACGTTTTTAATTAAATATTTTATCTGCTGAAATATTTATGCGGCTATTTACTTTAGAAATTGTGGAATTAAAATGGTCAATAGCATTGTTCACTTCTGTTGTAAAAGCCGGAGTGCTAAGGTTAGATGAAATTGAGTAATTTAAACTAAAAACTTGAGCCAGTATTTCACATTTCTCCAGGTGTGTAATGAATCTTTCGTTATTATATTTTAATATCGGAATTGGAGTAGATTTCGCCTTTAAAATTTTTGATATATTACAGAAGAAGAATTTTTTCTAAAGTAGCTAATTTTCTAATCCAAGAGCTATTTTAAAAATCATTAATTGCTTGATTAAATTCATTAGTGCGTAGATGATCAATGATAGCTCTGTATCTTTTCCGGTTTCACCTATATATATTTCTTGTTTTGATCAAAAGCTTATTATGACGTGGAAGAGGTTGATTTCTTTTCTTTGAACGCTGTGCTTCATTTAACCTTTCTATTAAATAGTCTATTTGTTCCACATTGGTTGCAGTAATATTTTGGGTAGGTAAATTATTTTTGACAAACGCTGCGTATCTAGTCCAATTTGCTTGATTATAATTAAAGTACAATCTTTGGATAGGATTACAGGAAGATGATCTGAGCTTTGGTTATTTAAAGCTATGGCTGGATAAATATAACTTTCTAAATTCGTTAGAAAGAAATCTAGGGTGGATGTTTGTCTACTTGCGTCAGCTGGTATATAGGTCGGATTTAATGGATATGAAGTATAAAGATCTCCTGAGTTAAACTTTTCATCAAGGATATTTCCCCAGCAATTTTATCGTTGACAGCCCAAAAGATTATGTCTACTGTTAAAATCGCTCCCAAGTATACATTTTTCGTTTCCAATGTAAAACTTTTGGAGATCTGATTTAAAGTTGATTTTGTTAGTAAAAATAGCACGAATATATTCTAATAGAGTTGATTACAGAATTTTCAGTTTTTAATATGTCATTTGAAATCTACCTCTTTAACAAAACATTGATGAAAACAGTCATAAAAGACTGTGCGTGTCATACATGCTGACTTAGATAATTTGTAATTCACTGGCCAGATTGTAATGCAGATTAACGTCAGCACCTAGTTATATGGCTTTAACCTGACGGTGGTTTTACCACTGGGTGAAATATTATACGTCTACAAAAGCCCCCAAGATACATAACATTTCTCAGCTGGTAATTTCAGAAGTACAGCAAGCAGGACAACTTCTTGGTTGAGAGCGGGAGACTATCTAAATCTTCCCGCAGCTTGGACTTAAACCACAGGCACCACGTTGCTCCATGAAGGACCTAACCAAGAACCCTGTGGGCTACTAGTTCCCGTGGTATCAATTGGTAAGCCACTGCTACCCCCCGGGGGCACATATATATGGTCTTTATAGAACTTCGACTACCTAGACACAGTGCAACTGGGGAAAAGGGGAGCCCAGTCCAATGAAGTCAGCAGGGATACAACTGGAAACTCCACGTTATTTCCACGGGAATCAGTGACCCGCAAAGTTCATTATTTGTCTCTTTAGACATTTAATAGTTCTCTGGCTGATTATTGAGGTTGGCCCCTATATGAGAGTATCGTGGTGGTTGTGGTTTCGCGGCCCCATAACAGTATAATGGTTATTATGGTGGCCAGGAGTATCTCACTCTTAATGACACGCTAAGTGAATGATGCAGTCCAGTGAGCATGCTAGACATGTGTTCTGGACAGGAGTTGGAAAGTCTCCAACTCTTAAGCAAGGAGTGATGAGTTGCAGCCCTGCTCTGGAATCATCGAAGTTGCAACTAGAAAGTTCTGTTGCATAGAATTACAGCTTTCTAGGACGAGCATGACGTTCCAAATTATGCAGTGGTTTGATCCACCATCTGATTAAGGCTTTATGGCCAGGTCAGACTTCAAGTGTTTCTTCCAGTTTCAGGATCCTGCTAGCCAAAGCGACTAATGCCTCCTTTTACTCCCAGAAGCACATGTAAAGATGGAAAGGTGTCCACCAAGGACACGTGCCTCTTGGGGGATTTCATTGGACAAGTAAAGTTTTTGAACCTTTGTGAATTTTTAGATTTTCCAATTACCAATAGTTAAAGTTTATGAGTTCTCGACCCATTAAATGTCGTTGTTTCTCGTTTCTCCTCTTTTGCGCCTAGAGATCTTTGCCTCAATAATGACACATATGTAATATCTGACAACTACGGCCAATATAACGGGGATTCGTCAGCATTATAAGACTGATCATCATAAAGAAAGAGTTCTTCCATTTTTGCTTTTAACTTTTCCTTAAATGGATCAGTAATTTGTAGCGTTGAAACTGCCATCATTTTCTTTAATTTGATCGTGAATTTCTAAAGCTATGGTTTTCAACATCAGGCCACTTACCGGCATTTTTTTTATTTTACATGCGAAGGAACGAATCATAACGACCTTTCTACATTCTCGGAAGCTCAGAAGCACGTAATGCTTTACTCTTTCCAGCGCCACAAAGTGTATTATTTACACAAAGATAAGTGAAATGAACCACTTGCGTCTACTATTGCTAATACTAAACGATAGGAACAGATAGATATAAATCACAAAAGAAAATTAACAATTCTTTAAAATAATGTGAGTAACGTTAAGTGTATTGTATCAGGAGTGCACGTAAATAGCTAAGAAATATGAAAATATTATTATAATGTATATATATATAAAAGAGGATGTGTGTATGTATGTAAGAAATGGACTCGAAAACGGCTGGGCCGATTGTGATGAAATTTTCAGAGAATCTTCAGAATATTCAGGCGGGTGACACTGTGAAGTCCGATTTTTGATTTTCGGTCTGTGGGCGGAGGGGCGTGGCAAAACCCACCAATGACATATACATATACATATTAATTATTTTCTTTTCTTTTTTATTTTATTTTTTAAAGCCATTGTTATGCTTTTTAAAACAAGGTATCAATCTCTTATGCAGTTCCGAAGATATTTACAAAAAAAAAAACTCACTAATCTTCTATATAAATAAAAATTCAGCCCAAAATAGGTGTCCGTTGGTGCCAGTGTTTGACGAGATGCGCCGTCCGATTTTCAGCAAATTTTCACAGTACCTTCGTAATGGTCGTTCGGTGGTTTGTATCTTTGTTTCATGTGGTTATGCACAATAGTGCGTCCACAGTGCGCCTTTCAAACAAGACAAATTTTTAACAAATTTCAAAAATTTTTTCCATTGCATACTTCGGCTCATACTTCGGCTTTGTATCAAATGAAATGTGTTTTTTTGTTTGTAGGCTGCTGTGTGTGTGTGTGTGTATGCAGAATGAGACGGCAATACAAATCGAAATATGTTCATGTTCATAGCAAGGGGATGTTCAATGCAATTGCAAAATGATCCATCAGCCGAACGTTTTTCAAAGCAATTGTTAGATATTGGGAATGGCGCAATTTTAATTGACACCACCACAAAATTGATTACGCTTCCAAATAATCTTTGCCACTTTGCACAATCAAAACAAGAATTGGTCACAAACGTATTTCCAGGTATTTCAGAAAATTTTAGAAACCATGATTGGTTGGAGGAAAGAGCTACCTTAGCTGCGAAAAATGCAGATGTTTCGGATATCAATGTGACAATTTTGAATGACATTCCCGGGGTAATTTTTACCTACAAATCGACTGACGATGTTACCAATCAAAACGATGTTGTAAATAAATTAAAATTCGCTTGAATTATCTGGACTGACGCCCATCCACCGCCTACAAGTGAAAGTTGGTATTTCAATTATTTTGCTTAAAAACATCTGCCAGCCACGACTTTGCATTGGGACACCTTTAGTAGTCAAAAAAGTCATGGAAAATGTGATTGAAGCAAAAATTGTAAAAGGAAAATATAATGGCGAGGATGTGCTAATCCACGCATTCCTATGATTCCTCCCGATTTGCCGTTCGATTGTTAACGGCATTAGTTCCCCATACGTGTTGCTTTTGCAATGGTCCCTGTTCTTCGCACGTTCAATTATATGTATCATGTTCAAGTGTTAATAAACCAACTGCGTTGGTTGCCTATACCACGAACCAAAATCAATCGAAGAATGTTGTCGTACATGTCAAAGCCATGCAATAGAACAAGACGTTTTATATAATCACACAAAAATATTGAATTGTGAAAAAAATAAAATTATTAAAAAAAACATAAAGGAAAAAAAAGGAAATTGTGTTCTTTCTGATTAATTTTCTTGAATGATTGAATTTTTAGCGCACACAAAAACGAACGCTACAGAATAAAAAACAACCATTAATGACTTGCAAAGCAGTCACGGGCACGCTAGTAATGTATATATACCAAAAACCACGGTTATGCTGAAATCTCAACATAACACTGCTTACATATAATATATAATAATAATTAACTAATAGAATAGGTAAAGGTCTATAAAATAGCATGAGAGTAACCAAACAGTCGCCTACACCGAATGATAATAAGAACAACATTGTGAAATGATGTCTAATATAGAATACAGTTATAAAAGCATCAAATGAATGAATTCAAATGAAACGTCGCTGAGTAAAGACATAAAAATAATAAAGCATCTTTTAGGCGTTACAGTGCCGAGGCTAGCATCATGATTTTGTGTACATATTGTTACGTTTATACCTTTTATAAACGTTTTGTTGTGAGTTCTTTATTGCAAAATAAATTAACACCAGTTTTTAGAGTTTTTAAATATTAACAATTTTATTATTTACTTTTAACTACACAAAGTTGACACAGAACAATTCTTTTTAAAATGCACGTCTTCACTGTAGAGGTTTAATTTACTGATTGATTATCTACTCAGACGCTTCCCCTATTTATACTTGTCCAATTAGATTCTAGAAGATGTAAGAATTTTCTACTCTCCTTGTGTGTATTTTGTTGTTGTAGGTTGTCTATTCGTTTTATAGGTGCCTGTATGGCTGTGTGTTTAGTTGTTTTTGTTTTTATGCTGATAAGGTTTCTGCTTGGAATTTATTTCAATACATTTGTTGTTGCTTTTGTAAAAAAGGGTTTCTTAGAAAACTACGCAAATGGTAAACAACCTTGTATATTTGTTGTTGTGCAATTAGTTTTTGTCTTTAAATGATAAGCAGCATGCCAGGCAGTTAGTAAAAGCATATCAAATTGTAGTTGTGTGTGTGTGTGTATAAACTTCTACGCAGTTTGTAACCAGTAGTTTTCCTTATTGCTCAATTGTTTTATTTTAAATCTTAAGCAAGACATATTCGTAACAATATATTGAAAGTGAATCGTTCAATTTAAAATTCTAATGTGTTGTGTTATTATTTCTGCAATAAAAGAACTCAATATAACAAAACGTTTGGTAAAAGGAATAAACGTAACAACTGGTGTCAGATATGAAATTGCAAAATAAAATGATCAGAAGTTTTCAAACGAGTGGATGATGTGGAAAAGAGAGACACGGAGTTTACAAAAAAATTGTCCGGGCTACAGGGAGAATTACGTGAATTAAAAACGGTGCCTGAGCACACCAACAAGATAAACACTCCTAGCTTTGAAATTTCTGTTCGAAACAGTGGCCAGTAAAAATGGATGTGACATTGAGCGAAAGCTATGCGTGATAAGATTTACGTCTGTACCTTGCTGTGTAAGCCATAAACAGACGGTGGATCATACCACTGTGGATGAAATGTAGCGTCATCCTTACTCTAGGAAGCCTTCAGATACGTATATCCTCCAGTCACTCCTAGTTGCAACTTCAAGAGCTCAGAGCTGTGGCTGCGGCCTCACTCACTCCTTGCTGACGAGTTGGAGACTATCCAACTTCTGGTCCACAATGCATGAAGCTTAATAAAATTTCAGAACACAACCGCAATCATGCTCACTAGACCTGAACCATTAATTGTGATCATTGGGAATGATGCGACCCACACAACTCAAACGAAGGTCTCGAAACCACAACCAACCTCAGGGCCAACCTCAATAATCAGTCAGAGAACAGCTAAAAGGCTAAAAATACAAATAGCTGAACTGATTCCCGTGGAAATATAGTGGAATTGTCCAGTTGGCTCCTGCTAGCTTTGAAGGGGACTGGGCTCCCTTTTATTACCGTTGACACATGTAATGACCGTGAGATTCCTTCAAAACATATCACTGTACCCCAGAGGAGAATGGAAAAGCTATAGAGCTATATATAACTACGAGGACATAATGATGGCCTTACAATGTAATTACGGTGTTGAAGGTAACTGAGACACTGCAAGACTTCGCCAGATTGAAGGTTTAGTACAGATGACTTACCCAGGTGAGCATTATCCGTTTCTAGATAAATTTATAATTGAAGCTTTTGTGAATGGCAAAAGGATTAGACCATAAATGCTATCGTTAAACCACAAATGCGACGTCTTGTGGCTTATAGGCAAAGATGCAAAGATAAAAGGAGTGAAAAAGTGCCGATTGCGCAGATATTATAATAAAGGAGTAAGTCTCGTGCTAAATGCTTCAACTGAGGTAACGTCGGACATTTCCAGCGCAACTACAGATCCGGTAAAAAATGTCAAGATCTGCTTCAACACAAAGGGATAAAAAACGGTCGAACAACGCCAAATCGTGTCGACCTAGCACTGAGGAGGAAGAGCTAGCTCTCACAGCCGATGGCCCCACAATCTGGATTTCTACTATACGACAGGAACAGAAACTATACTGCTTGCTGGCTGATCAACTGAAAGAAGCAAGTTCTTACCATAGACATACGAGCATCCCAGTCCATAATAAGACCCAATTTAGTTAAAGGGGCAGTGGAACCGTTAAATAATATACGACAGCGCACCACTACTGGGGAATCAGCAATCGCATATGGAAGAGCCAGGATAAGAGTGACTATTGGAAACATCAGCCCAGCTCACGTATTCCTTGTCGCTGTCATAGTGGATAAAGTCATTAGTGTTAAACTGCACATGGAGCAGCTCAGTGAAGGCAAAAAAGACGATAATGTTGATATCTTTTCAAGACGGCCATGCAACGTAAAGTGCGAGCATCGTACAATATTGGGGAAAAAGTAGTCCATCATGATTTCCGACTTACAAAAATTGACTCAGGCAAAGACTGGTTAAGGCTCAGAATGAGGACGCTGTTTGGGCAAAAACGATATTGGGCAAGTAAGAGAAAAAAAGACCGAACCGTAATGAAATATCGACAGAAAGTCTAAGTAAAATCGTACTGGGCTCAATAGAATAACCTAAAAGTGATAAATTGCTGGTCATATTAAACTTGGGAAAGCATAGATGGTAAAACTGAACGGACTTAATTTTTGTGCCAGCTCCAAGATAAACAAGTTAATAAAGCAGTTTCATAATGGTCCCAAAGGCGGTCATCTAGGTGTAAGAAAAATGCTGAAAAAGATAAAGCAGCAATTTTTCTGGGTATGCTGCCAGCAACCTGTAGCTGATTAGATAGCTACTTGCAAACAGTTCATAGCGGCCAAAGGTCCAATAAGAAAGGTCGTAGCCAGCTAGAATTTGGCCTTAAACCAAAATCTACATATGAATATAATGAAAGTTCTCTTAAGGGACAAGAAAACTTATACAAGCTTAATGAGTTTATCCACAATGTCCAGTGATAAAATAAAAGGCAGGTATAATCATCAGCAAACACGGAGGAATTTACAGAAGCCCAAATGGTTCTACTATTAAACTCACAACGCAAGAAAGAACTGTCCTTTAAACTGTAAACTCACTGGGAGGGACTATACAAGGTGATCAAAGTCCAAAATGAAAGTGGTTCACCTGGAACGGCTGGCCAAATATGGCCAAAGAGCTATTGAGCCTGCCGGGTCGAAAAGGCTTAAGGGCGACAGTGTTACGAAGAAGAAATATTAAGTTAAAAAATAAATAATTATCAGTAAATAAGTAAACGAAACGACCCACTGTGGATTTTACTCGATCACGGTCAGAATTATACTGGCCGTTTGCCCAAGAGAGAGAGAGAGAGAGAGCCTTTGTATTCTATTTTAAGCGGTTCGAGCTTTTACTACAAAAGCCTAATTCATCGCATTTCATATAGATGTCGCAGTTATCATTATTGAGTGTAGCTGTTTGTTTAGCTGTGTGTTTTATATTTTTCTGATTGTTAATCTTAGTTCGTTGAATTTTAATGTAGTTGTTGTTTTGTGTTCATAAAATTTGTTAGAAACTTCTACATTCACTTTACTTCACATTTTTAGTTATAATTGTCCTTTTATAGCTTAAACTAAGCATCCTCAGAAAAATATTAATGTATTAATCTTTTGTGATAGGGCGTATTTATATGAAATTATTTATTGGAATCATTAAAAACTCAATTTCTTTAAAGAAATTATGGCATTTCCAAATAAGAATGACGATGTGTATATTTTACAGTGTGGGAAATAAGTATTACAAAAACTAAAATCGGAGTGACAAACTTTTACATACAGCCCAATCATGAATATTCTCTCGGATTTATTTATTTATCCCGGCAAATAATTTTCTCAAGAAAAAGTTTCTTTTCGTAAACAACTATTTTTAAATTTAAATATTTTCTTGTAATAATGAAATACTTTTAATTTTAAGAAAAAATATATGTTATAGCTTTCAGATCAGATGCGGAAGATATTTCAGCTGAAAAATCGGTATGTTTGCCTACGAATAGAGCATACTCGCTGAAGAAAAGGATTAGAATAGCGGGTCGTTAGAAGACAGTTGCGGAGTTAGCTTTCGTAAGTACTAATATTGCATGCAAATGATCAAATTAGTACGAAAAGAACACTGAAGATGGCAAACGGTCGAAACCGTACCCAAACAAAAGATCAAATTAGCTTTCAGAAGTATAATCATGAGCTTTACAAATCGTCATTTGTGTTGTCGGAAGAATTAATAGGACTCATGTCCAAAATTTAGCTCCAAACCACAATAAATATCTTTCTTGTAATCGTAAGGGAAAGTTTAATCCAAATGGCACTTATACAAAACGAGCCATAAAAAACATTTATTCTACTAACTTTGAGATAACAAGCTGAAAATTTGTTGCATGGACTAATCTTATCCTGATAAGATTTAGAAGTACACTTCAAGCAGAAATATCTACGAGGTTAAAGCAGCTTTTGGCTGTTAGGCACGCCTTTTTCTGATCCATTGAATACCAAGCATTAATACATATTTATGTTTTTTTTAGAAATCGGAGAAGCGGGTTATCTAACCATGGCGGTTAAACCAAAACCGGGTTTCCGAAGAAGATTCTCAATATACCGAAAAATAATTGAGCGGACTAAAGGAATACTTAAAAACCATTGGTGATATTTTCTTGGTGCAAAAGAGTTGCATTATTCTTCCGAAAAGGCAATATTGCAAAAACTCTTGATTCATTTTTAATCGAGTACATGTGTGATAAACGGTTCGTATTTTTTTAATATCAAGATACAAAACGACGAATTCGGTTCCGGATGCTTCCAAACCATATTCTTGTCACACGCAGTGAGAAATCGGCTCCCGGAAGAAAAATATGTATAGAGCATATTACTTTTTTGCCCTGTTCAGATGTAAGCTAATTGTGTGCAGTTAGTAAAAGTAAGTTCTTCATAAGGAAACGCTTTTTAGGACTGAGAATTTTTGGCCGCAAAACGCATTTTTACTTTTAAATAGCACGACATATCACCCAGTTAAAATAAAAAAGTGATGCTTTAATTATAGCAATTAATAGACCACCCATTTGCAGTGCGCTTATTAAACCTTTAGATAAAAACGTTATCAACTTGCTTGGCGAGAAGTGAACAAATTTAGAGCTCAAACTAAAAAACTTCAATATCAAAAATGCAGTTCAAATTGTAGATAAAATATCAGAATTCGAAAATTCTGGAACGACGTGTTCCAATTCGGCAGTGAATGGAATGAGAAAATTACAAGCCCTTAAATACTTTTCTAAATATAATTCAGGAAGAAAATGAAGATCTTTCAACTATTGGTAACGTTGTAGCTCAAAGTGCTACGGAGCATAATTTCACGAGTGCTGCGATAAATAAATGAGTTTTGCTATGTTGATTTTATGAAAAGTCTCATTTAATCAGATATAAGGCTCTTGAGTTTTCTATACAATAGCAGGGGTAAAATTCACTGATGACCTATATGAGCAATAGTGAAATTGCAATATGAATATGCTCTCCCCCGCAGTATTGCATTTTAAATATTTATATTTGAATAAATCTTGTATGAGAATATCATAAATTGTTTATTTTTGAATAAATGTTTTGTGAGAATATCATGAAATATTAAAATTACTTAATTTAAAATATTATTTAGAAATAAATATTAATGTTGGTACCACCTGCAAACTAATAAATTTAAAATTTCAGCTTTATAAATGGTTTTGAAAATTTTTTATTCAAATATCGCTTATTAACTAATCAATAAATTATAGTCATTTTCATTTAGAGACTGGCA
The DNA here is from genome assembly GCA_030448955.1 of Trichopoda pennipes. Classification (NCBI taxonomy): domain Eukaryota; kingdom Metazoa; phylum Arthropoda; class Insecta; order Diptera; family Tachinidae; genus Trichopoda; species Trichopoda pennipes. The sequence continues at coordinate 2,531,421 of JASKUP010000010.1, read as the reverse complement.
ACATCATACCATTTGCATGTCAATTAACCTCTAGTGGTGAAATAAAAGTTAGTATTTTTTTATTAGTAGCCGGAATGTTTTTATATAAAAATTATTTTGCAATAGTATTTTACTAAACCATTTTCAAACAAAAATTAATAATTAGAAATAATAAAAAGGGAAAAGGATCTCGGTAACTCTCTTTATATGAACATATATATATATATATATATATACACACACACACACATATATATATACCGTGAACTCGAAAATTACTATTAAGACGTATATGCACCTAGTATGTATGCGTCTTAAGGCGTGGGTGGACGCTTGGCCAATTAAAAACACAATGGGTGACCACCAAAGTATTGGTAAGAAAGAGAATGGCCACCCATGGTAAACGATTTTTAAAAACTGATGGAGGTTCTTAACCTGCCGGAATAAATATAACTGGCGATATAAGCGTTTGGCTACTCCAAGAACTTATGGCGCACAAGAACGATTTTAATAGCGACGCTTACCAAAAGGAAAAAAACATTTAATTAGCACGTAAGTGTGTAACGTGCTTATGATAATATGATTTATTTTTTGTTCTTATTTATGTTTGTGCTTGTTTAAAATGTTAACCGTTAGGAAATACTAAAGATAAATGTACTAATGTTTATTCACCAAAAAAGATCTCAAGCCAGAAGAAGCATTACGTAAATTTTGTGATTGTTGAATATGAAGGTTTTTTTTCACCCTTTCTATAACACAGTCAACACAGAATTCTAATTTTAATTTAGGTTTAAAGTAGAATCTTACGTAATTTAAAATTTTAGCATTTAATAAGCTGTCAAAGTGAGCAAATTGAGATAATAATCATTTGTAAATAATACTTTAAAGAAATTTTCTTAAAAGTGGATAATAAACCTACTTGAAGTTTTTCTGAATAGTTTTTTAACTCATTGGCGAAACACAATAAATTTCTTAAGTGGACAGCATTCACATTTAAAACACTTCCTTTCTTAAGATTTCCTGTATAGCGATTTTTGTTAAAACGAAGGAGCTTATGATATGATAAATTACCAAGCGATAATAGTATTGAATTCGTTCTTTTAAGTCATTGCTCGATTTATCAAACTTCATAAAAGTATATATGTATGTATGTAATTTGATATTTTCAGTGTCACCGAAAATGAGTAATTTCGGCAATGCTATTACCGCCCAATCGGCATATATTGTCAAATTCTTCTAAAAAATAATTCAAATTTCCAAGGTCGATTATTGAAAAATTATTGGTGATGCGGTTTTTTTTCACACCAATTCTTTCTTTAAATAACTCTTTTTTCCAGGTTGTTCTCTGTACAATTTATCACAAAATTATAATGAACATGGGCCAAAATTAAAAAAATAATTCATATAAGTATATATTTATTTATTTACATCTAACAGTAACACGTGTAGCTTGTTTACATTTTTTTTCTATACAACTCTGTGAAAAATTATTATATTATGTTTAAGGTTTGTAATCTTCTCCTACGTGAAATAAATACATGTATTATAAAGTCAAAAACAAAAGCAAAATAGAAATCGAACGATCGAAACGAAACAAAATATAATTGTCTGTCTATCTTCAAAAGATTTTTTTCATCGGAAAGCTTAAATTTTTTTTACAATAAATATTGCAAATAGAATTCATGTATGTATATAATTTAATCACAAGGAACAGCTAACTAAAAGGCATTGATAACACCGACAAAATGTTTTCTATTAACCAAAAATCGTGAAGCACTAAAATTTCTCTAAGTACTAAAAAGTTTTAAAAAACGGCCCACACATTAAAAATACGGATGAGAACTGTGGTATTGTAAAAAACAGGGTAGTTGACATAACCCCCGAATGAATTACCTGAAAATTACAAAAAAATATATAATCAAAAAGTTCAGAACAAACTACTACTACTGTGCTTTAACGTACACCTTACGATTTGGTTCATCATTTAATAGAGAACAAACATAACAATGTCTAAACAGAGGCCAAAACTTCATATGACCATTCAGAAAGAACCGGAGCAAGAATTGTAAGTAGTCCGTCCTTCTTTGCAAAAAAAAGTACATGTGAACTTTGCGATTTTGTTTGCAGAGTTCCACCCCGAAATTTGGACTCTAGTACAACAATACAAATCGGAGACCGCACTTTTGAAATTGATGCCGACAGTCTAGAAAAAATTTGTGATTTAGGTCGTGGCGCGTATGGCATTGTTGAGAAAATGCGACACGAACAAACTGGCACTGTTATGGCGGTGAAACGCATCACTGCAACTGTCAATCGTAAAGAGCAGAAACGCTTACTTATGGATTTGGATATATCTATGCGTTCAAGCGATTGCCCTTATACAGTACACTTCTATGGTGCTCTGTTTCGTGAGGGTGATGTATGGATTTGTATGGAAGTAATGGATACCAGTTTAGATAAGTTTTATCCAAAGGTTTTTAATAATAACTTAACTATGGAAGAGTATGTTTTGGGGAAGGTAAGTATATAAATACGATCAGAATCGACAGTCATATAGTAAACTATTGTCCAACATCATTGTCCGTCTGTAGTGTGGTATGGACCAAGAGCAGTCTTGAAAAGCTTAAGTACAAAGATTTTCCTGTCATTAAGAGCTTTGTAAAGTTAGGAGCTTGGTTTCGGTTTTTATGCTTTATTGACGGCTTCAACTTCATCCACTACAGAATAAGCACTTACGTGTTACTTTCTCTGTAAATAAAGCACCACCCGCTATTTTGGAGATGAGTACTTAATTCTTACAGCATACTGTGTGTCGAACGCAAACTTGAGATTTCAATTTTATTGATATTGAGCGATATGTCTAGAGAGAGCATATTAAATTTTATGTTTATTTATATATGTATATATGTACCCTATCTGAAGAAAATTGTGATATACTTATTTTGGCAGAATTCTGGACCTGGACGGATATATTCTGTTGTCTATGGATGAAAGATGGCTTCTTTAGCATGCTGATGTTGGGTGTTATTTTTAAAGTTTAAACATAAATTTTGCAGCTTGGTTATAAATAAGTCAATATAGAAATGTTGATCTTACTGCTGTTAGTGGCTGCTGGTCAATTTTGCTAGTATTAAGGGTTTTTTTTGTACGATAGATCAGAGTCTTGCTGTGGACAAAGCTTTTATATGGCAAGTAACTAACGTGCTTTAAAGCTGCATTAGGTAGATTAAGTAATTTTGGTTTTAAGCAAGTCTCTTTGTATTTACAGCCAAAAAAGAAAACAACCGTAGGATTTAACATAAAATATCTTAAATTTATTTTCCTATATTGATAATTTCGATATTATTTCCATGACTGTCAAACAAAGTGAGCTTTAGGTTTAAAATGATTTTCATATTTCAGATTGCTATGTCAGTTGTGAATGCTTTGCACTATTTACACGCCCAGTTAAAAGTTATTCATCGCGATGTCAAGCCATCAAATATTCTAATAAATCGCAATGGTGAAGTAAAAATGTGCGATTTTGGTATATCAGGTATTAAAAAAGAACATATTTTTAATAATAATTCTATTTATAAAATATTCGAGCATAATTCTATATATGTATGTATATATATTTATGTATCTAGTACTGATGATGCTATCCAATAATATTGATTCTTACGGTTTGTTGAGTTGTTTTCCCATCGTGGAAGTGTGCGTTGCGTTAGAAACTTAACAATAGTTCGAACATTATTGAGCTACCATAGTCGTATAATCCGTGCCATTGAAGTATATGATATGTTTTGAACTCCTAGTTGCATCGGATCAAATAAAATGTCTTCTAAGATAGAAAAACATTCGCTTTATTTAATAACATTATTTACAATTTCCCTTATATTCAAATCATTGGTAAGTCAGCAAGAATGTGCAGTTGGTCCTGATTTAATGTTATCGTTCATGGTCCAGTGATAGGTGATTTTTCGCTAGAGTGAAACAAATGTTCTTAGTCGATAATAACAAGATCGTCACGATAATCTATTACGCCAATATCTTCTGTAAGAGAAACACCAATTCTGTCACACAAAGTTCAAAGCGGCGTATCTTGTCTCATTCAAATTCATCTTGTTCATCTACTGAAAGGGAATTTTGGTCAAAATCTGGAACGTATGCTTGACCTCGGCACTCTCCAATTGTTTCGTTTATTGTAAACGTACGAACTCTCTCTTCGATTTCCGTCTCGTACTCCATTTTGATTGATCTTCCTGCATTATGTTGACCCATCATAAACTCTTTCATCCCTTCTAGCAAATAGTTCTTTTATCCTTTTGTTCTGTGCATTTTTTGCAGTCTTTTGTTCTGTAGTATTTATGAAGCCAACTATTTGATTTTCTAACAACGATTCGTTTAGACGTAATTTCAATACTGAGTTTGCTCGAAATTTCAATCAATTCGTTAGTCACATGGGGCGTAAATGCTTTCTGTAAAAAAACTTGCTTTATATTTTAACACGTTCGGCTGAGAAAAAATAATTTCTTAAATCCTGTTTAGTTGATAATTTAAGACGGCCATCGTTAGTAGACATATCAAATACCGCAACATCTTGAGAAGACACGTGTTTAAATTATCTTTAATGTCGGTACTTGTTCACTTGCTTGAAGCGGCTTACAGGGTCCATAGTGGAATTTATACTATATTTCGTTGTTTTTAATATTGTTTCCACATATACTTTCTAAAAACTACCTTTGAGCAAAAAATCTAAACTAAACGAGTGTTGTATATATCGGTTTGCAAAATTTATTTGGGAATTTTTTGATCTTGCATTTGCATATATAATTAAACTAGGTTTATAAGTTATCGACAAAGGTGCTTAATGAGTACCCCATCTGCCCCTCCCTAATTTTTAATGCTAAACATTTTGTTATACTTAAAATTTAAGACTGTATTAAGCGAAAGTCTAATATTCGTAACTTTTTAAAACAATTTCGTCAACTTTTTACAAAAAAGCAAAAATCCGAAAAACGTACGTAAGCGTCCTCTGACGATGGTCAAAAAACCTAAACCTAGATGTTTCGCTGCATCCAGTACATTTTCTTGAATATTTTGGCAAAATACCTGTTTCGCAAAATCCGGGGACTGGTAATTTATTTTTGATCTATGGATGTTTATTGGCAATGTATCTTGGACTGAACTATAGAACAAGAATTGTGATGTGTGCCTTTCATTCATAAATCTGACCAAAGTACGGAATGAGGCATGACTTTGAAAGATTAGAAACGACTATAAACATGTAAAATTTTACTATTACATTCTTACAATGTATACAAGATAGCCATTAATGTTTAACGGTACTTATTATTGTTTGTTTTTTATAATTATTAAATATTGAAAATAACTGTTATCTCCTAAATTTATGTGTTTCTGATACAAAAGAGAATTAGTTTTGTTCGTGTCAGAAAATCAGAAATAAGCAAACATAATTTAAATTTAATTGCAATTGGTTACGCACCTAAATAAAGCTCGATTAATTTATAAATATATGTCGAAGAAAAGTATAATAAAATAATTATATTTATATAAATAATTTAAAAAATGTCTTTTTTAGGTTACCTCGTAGACTCAGTGGCAAAAACTATTGATGCTGGTTGTAAGCCGTATATGGCACCAGAACGTATTGATCCCTCCGGTAACCCGGCCCAGTACGACATACGTTCAGATGTCTGGTCATTTGGTATTAGTATGATTGAAATGGCAACTGGTAAATTTCCATATAATATATGGAAAACACCATTTGAACAATTACGGCAGGTTGTTAAAGATGAACCGCCACGCTTAGAACCGGGTACATTTTCGCCTGAGTTCGAAGACTTTATAACAAGTTGCCTGCAGAAAAGCTTTACGGCTCGACCTAATTATGAACAATTACTACAACATCCATTTATTACGGAGCATGCAAAACGTAATACAGATATTTCAACATTTGTATCTGGTGTATTGGATATGCCTGAGTAGAATAATTTTTTTTTATGTTAGCTTATTGTTATTGAGGTTCTAACTCCAAAAAACAAAAAACCTATATTTTTACAATCAAGGACTTACCAACAAAATAATCACATCGTTCATTTGCTGCAACGTCATCATAATTAAAAAAAATCTAAATTTCATCTTAACATCACTGTTAAATAAAGTGTTTTATTAGTTGAAAAGAGTTCGTATTGGTGCTTTAAGGATTTCGCGTAAAATAGTTGCAGTAGCATTTTATCCTTATAACAAGATATCTACATGAGTGTGTTTATAAGGTATATACAATTTACTTGGTTTTTTTAGACAACAGTAGTACCAACAATTTGAGTACACAGAATTGTATTTTAAATTCTATCCACACTTTGTAACTTTTGCTGCGTAATTAACTTAATGTTTGTGGCTGAGATATGTAAAACGAATAGAAAAAGGTACACTATTTCATGTACTTTAAGTTTCAATGTGAAAATTATAGAAACAAAAATGCTTGGACGGGGACTAAGTATTAAAAAACAATCGTTGATCAAGGCTCACAAGTGAATAAACAATTATTGGCACACTCAAACGAACTCAAGTACTACACTAAATGAAATATATTAATAGATTTAAATCAATAGTATCTAAACATTTAAAAAGACTCAGACTTATTGTGATATTTTCACACGCACACACACACTCACACACACACACGCATATATATATATATATATATATATATATATATATATATATATATATATTGGTATACCTTAATAAAATGTGTACGTACTCCCAAGCAAAGACCATATGACGGTTTTGTATCTTCAACTCAAGTCCTCCAATTATGTATGTATGGTAATTTCTTAATTTCTCTGTTGTTAATTTAATGTTTTAATGTTTTTTATAGAACTAGAGTGTAGCGACAGAAATGTATATCTTTATAGAGATCTTTACTTATTAAGTATTCAATATATATTTTGTGCAACAGGATATATGACTTTTCTTTGTGTTATGTATCGTCTATTAAAGTACATTTATCATATATGTACATGGTTATAAAGATTCAGTTTTATTATAAAAGTTGTTAAAAAGTAATGTATAATTGAACCAGGCATGATAGCTTTCAGTTATAACTATGTACATAGAAAATTTGCACAACATAAAATATTACTTAAGTTATACATAATGGCGAATAAATTGAAATTATTAAGCTTTTGAGTAAGTCCTAAATATGACATAAATCTTTGTGCATTTTTTAAATATAAAATAATTAAACACAATGTTCAATGCCAAAAAAAAAGAAAAATAATTTGACAATAAACTCTATATAGCAGCTAACATTGTTTATAAGAAACTTATTTCTTATAAAATCACATATAAAAATAAGAAAGTTTATTTCTTATAAAATTGTGTTTATCTAATTCAATTCCGGTCAAATAACATATAATTTAAGAATATATCCCAGGTTCAAAACTTTAAATCCGTTTTCTGATAAGTCACTATTTTTAAGTTATGAAGACCTTGCAGCAAATGAACGATATATTTGTTTTTTACGCAAAGCTGTAACCATTAAAACGTTATTATCAGGCAAAAATACGCCTCTCAGAGGCAAAACTAAACACGTACTGCTACTTTTTAATAAATTGATAAACAATTAAATTATAACAGACAAAAATTTTTTGTTTAATAAATAATTTTTTCAAGCACATCTTTTGTGCCATTCAGGGTGATATCTTCAGGAAAACAAAAATGACAAAACAACAATTTTTCAAGTTTTCTTTTCCTTCAGATGTCACCCAATGGTGTGGCGAAATATGGAAAATAAAATGTATTAAATTTTTTTATATAAGGACCTGGTGCATGAAAAAAATATTTATAAAATATTAAAAATGTCAATTAACTATAGTTATTAAGTTTTTGTTTACTAAAAAAGTTCTTTACACTAAATTGTAAATTAAATCAAAAATAACATTGATTCATCATTTAATTAATTATTAAAAGGCATTATTTAAAAGCGACAAAACTAAAGCACATGTCAAGTAGTAAAAATAATCAATGGTGAATTTTTTAAAATTGCAGCACATCCTCGAGGCATTGACTTAATTAATATGGATAATACTGGCGGTTGTACCGGCCACTTTAAAGCATTACTTTTGTTGCCTATAAACTACATTTTTACACATTTAGATATGTTTTAGAGTCGTTATCGTGCTAGTACCTCCACCTAAGAAGTATTCCCTCCTCTGAATGTGGAAGCATGATATTTTGAAAGATTTCATTATAAACAAAACAATCCATTATTCAATTTATTCTATGCCATATCCCCAGACTAAAACACTACGTCCGCCATGTTTCACAATAACTTTTGTATAACATTGTTCCTTGGGTCTTCTAACTAAACTTTGTCCATCGGAACCTTTCAAATTAAACTTCGACTCGCTTGAGAAAAGTACGATTTTCACGTTATTCCTCTGCGAATTCTATTGGGACGATAAAGGTTTTGTTTGCACTTTTACAAGATTTTAAGCCACCTGTCTTTGAATGATTCTTCACGTAGCGTTTAGCTATAATTATGCAGCAAAGAACTTTGACGATATGAATGGATCGTTTTTATTCTTGGATATTATTGTCTGGACTTATTTTTGCGTGAGTGGCCACCTTAATGTACTGTAGCTAACGAGCCTGAGGAATGAAAACGGCTTGTATTTCTGGATATAAATGTGATTAGTATCGAGTTTTGTTGAAATGAACGTTGCGGATTCATCATTTAATAAAATTAGCTATAATTCTTTCTATTAAATGAACTAAATATATATTTCTTGCCATTTCATTAATACGTAACCAACAAAAAAATTCATAGCGACTTTGAAAGCACAGAAACAATCAGTAAATAAATGCAAATTTGTCCTTATACACAGTTCAAACGACATTATGAAAAATAACGGTAATTGCTATTATTTCTCTTTTAGAACATTGAAATTTGCCTGCTATAGTTTTGTCGCTTCATTTCTGAAGTATCTGCATAATTAGAACTACAAGCAAACAAAAATTTTTTAATTTTTACCTTTAATATGTATGATATGAGTTCTCTAAAAGATATTTTCCGTCAAATAAACCTTCTTGTTAATGTTATTGCTTCGTTAGAAGCAGAAATTCATGGGTTAGTTATTTCCGACCCTGTATATATATATTTTCAAACCTTTTATTTAATATTTATATAAAAATAATATTACGATCTTTAAACAGATGTTTCGTAAAAAAAAAAATCTGCCACAAAATAAACTAAAAAAAGTCAAATACAAAACCGCCTGAAATATAAAGAACAATAAAATTTATTTAATAAATACACTCGCTTTGTAAATGTTAAACGTTAAATGTATAAAAAATTTGTGTTTTTCTTTATTTCTAATATTTTCAATTATACAAACAAGAGTCTATTATAATTGATTATACATATATTTTTGTACAATTAAAAGAAGTTTTTTATTGCATTCATATGTGATTATTAAAGCCATACACAACAACAAATATTTTATATTAAGATAAAAAGGAAAAGAAAATAAACTGGTTAACACGCTTTAACACTTAAAACAGAAGGAACAAGTTAAGTTAAGGATTAAAAACAAATAAAATAAAACAAATTAAACACTTTTCTTTCATTTGTTTAACAAAACATTGTTGGTTAATCTATAATACACGTCGAAGTTGCGTTTCAATTTATTAAATTATTACATTCTTGGTATAATTTTTAGCCTACCGGCAATATAAAGTTAGCAATGGAAGTGGAGGTTTACGTATAAGTGATATTTTTAAAGTTTCTATATGAATGTCATAATGAATAATCTTATTATGGAGGAGTCTTCTAGATTTTCAACAGCGCTATTCTTCGAGTCCCAATAGTCGTTTCTTGCACACCGTTCTATAGCTGAGAAATCTAGAAGGTGAAGTAAAAGTTCTAAGTTTCGATGAAACTATCAAAGGTATTATTTACTGTTTGAAGGGATTCTTCACAAAAATCTCACAGTAAATTGTGTTTACTTCGGACTTTCATCAGTATTGTCGATCTATCACATGCTATACCACAGAGATCCTTTGCTCCATATAATATATAGGCATTGAATTTAAAAAACTCTTAGAGTTTATTCCATTATGTTTAATTCCAGAAACATGTTTTTAAGCCCAAGATTTCTTGTATTATGTTACCTATTGGGCTGGTTAAATTTTTAGCTGTCGGCACTAATGTCCGAAACAATAAAGTTTATTGTTTAGGTTCACTGTACGCTAAAGGATTGAAGTTGTTTGCCGATTTTAAGCTTTAGTAATTTGCAAAAATAAACAGTTATTGAATCCTAATTATTCTTCAGCAAATAAAACACGCATTTTTTTCTATAATAAATAATAAAGGCAATAATAAAACAAAACAAAAAAGTGCAATTAATACCATAGATAATAATATTAAAACTACTAAATAAATAATAATCAAAGCAAAAGCAAATAGGCATAAAATAAAAATAATAAGCAATAATAACAACAATAATAATCAATGAATTTCTGAGCTTAAAAAAGTAATTAAAATTTTATTATATTTAAATGGTGACCAGCATAAACAGTAATTGTAAGGCAACAAGACGATCTATAATCTTATACTCAAAAGATTTACTACAAATACAGTCGACTCTTAATAATTTGAAACTCAAGGGACCGTAGAAATAGTTCAAATAATCGAGTTTTCATTTTAACGAGACTTCAAAATATCAAAAGAAAGATAAAAAAATTCAAATTAACAAGAGCTTATTTAAAATTTTTTATTGTGAACATTCTTACAGTTGCATGTATACATATCTAGTAAAAGAACAATTTATTATGAAAAAAAGTTCGTAATTTTTTTTTTGAGTTACATGTTTTAATCTGTCATTGTCTAATGAATTTTTAACTGTGATTAGAGCTGAAAAGAAGTCATTAATTGTATCCGTTCTGAGAGCATACGAGCGTAATGTGCTAAGACTTGTCATTGCTTGGCTTAATGACACTGGAAGCGGTGGTTCCTCATTTTCGCCTGCTTCATCTTCCTTATCCAAAGAAGTCAGATTCAACAGTTCAGCATCGGTTAGGACACCATAGACGCTGATGTTATTGTCTACCTGAACGTAGTTTTCAAAACTCACCTCTTCAGAGTTAGGTAGAAGTTGCCATGCTGGATGAGAGTGCGTGGCTCTGGTAGCTGAGCTGAAGATGTTAACGAAAACCCGCTCTTTTTAAAGCAGTTGTAAATGGTTGTAGAACTGACATTTTTCCAGGCCTTTTCAATTATAATTGTAGCTGTTAGAATTGTTATGTTTACTTTCTCACCCTTTTCAATGCTATCCAACATTTTGGAAACAATTTCTCTGCAAGAGAAAGCTTTTGATCTCCGTCCATGTTACATGACAAAAGTACAGTTATTCTTTCCTTGCTGAGTTTGCCGCCGCGACATTTTTCATCTTAAAATGTCAATGTGCAATCAGGAAGGCACTTATAAAAAAGCCCAGTTTCGTCCGCGTTGGATATGTTTCTTGGCTTGTAGTTATTCAGAAGTTGACCAAGGTTGTTAGTCCAATCGGAACAAATCAAGCTTTCTATGCTCGCGCTCTCGCCGCATATTTTTTTAAATGTGATTGAGTATCGGTTTTTGAAATTTGATACCCACCCTTTACTGGCAATAAATCTGTCAATTCCGAGAGATTTTGCAAAAGACTTGGCTTTCTCCTTCAAAATAAAACTACCCACTGGTACGTTTTGGTCTCTGCACTGACGAATCCACTCTATCAAGCATTTCTCAAGATGGGGAAATTCAGCCGGACGTAACCGTTTTCTACCCTCACGTAAGGTAGATTCGGTGATGCGATTTCTATTTTGCAAAATCATTGATAATGTTGATGGCAAAATTCCGAATTTTTGGGCAATATCTTTCTTCAATTGTCCATTATCTACAGCTTCAATAACAAGTTTTTTCTCCTTTATGGGAAGGCACTTGCTTTTTTTAGAACTCATTTTAATTTAATACGCAAACCTTTAAAAACAAATGCTCAAGACTTCAAGTTACTGATGTTAAGTATGAATATGAGTATCAGTACAACAATTTTTGAAAATGTTTGTCATTCAACAAGCGTTAAAAGACAAAAAAGCCGTTAGATTTCATAAGAAAGCAAAAACATTTGACCCCTTTCACACGGGCAAACTTTTCTTTGCAAAGTTTTGATTTTATGTGAGAGCGAGGGAGAAAGCATGATTGAGTGTACAGACTTTGATATACTCGCAAAGTTGCTTTGTTTTTCTTTCGTCGCTTATACAAAGTTGTACTTATACACAGATTGCATAAAGCACCAAGTGACTAAAACAAAATTTGTAAATAAAAACTTTTTGTGTTTGAACACCAAAGAAAGTTTAAAAGAAAATTAAAAAAACTTTGTCAAAGTAAAATTTGCCTGTGTGAAAGGGGTCTTTGCAAGTTTCGCAAATTAGCAAAAGCAAAGCAAAGAAATTTTAATTTTGGTGCATGCTAAAAGCGTTGCGTAGAAACTAATGAAAACGGTTTAAATTTTTTTTCAAGCAGAAACAAAATCACATTAGGAGTTCAAATTATAAAGTATAAAAAAATCGAACTTCAAATTATAAAATGTTGGCAGGCAAGATGTCATTTTGTAACACATCACAAAAAGCAAAAATAAATGATTGTTTTATTTTTGCAAAATTAAAATAATTCAAATTATTGAGCGTAGAGCTAAAAAATTCAAATTATTGAGGGGACCAAATTATATAGATTTTTTTCAATATATTGAGTGTATTTCAAGGGACCTGGAAAACAGTTCAAATTATCGCGAGATTCAAATTAACGAGTTTCAAGTTATCAAGAGTCCACTGTATAATAATCTATGACTATACATCTGTGGGTAAACTAATATTTACATATATGTGATTATAAGACGTCGAATATAATGTCAAGTTGTACTGTGAACATTCTGGCAACTCTGTTGTAGCTGTTTCTCTTATGCTAGAATGAAACAGTGAAAACAATGCGACAACAACAAAATAAATGTGCTTGTTATATGAGTGTGAGTAGCGTATACGATTTTATTAGAACTCTTGTGGTTGTTGTAGACTGCAAAGCATTCTTTATTCTTTAAAAAAAAGAGAAGCGAACGTTTGTTTCAGCATTGTAAAGGTATTAACCCTTTTGTTTTCCTAACAATATGGTGTTCAGACGGTATTGTGGAATTGCCAACGAATATTTTCTTCCTCCTGTTGCCACATGCAAGAAATTATTTGCGTGTATACGTATTATCAAAGAAAGTTGAAAAAATTCTAGAAAAACACAAATTTTTTGAGTGGGTGTACTGTACAGTGCAAATTTATTTTAAATACTTGGTTGACAAAAAATTTACTTAAAAAATATTTATTTAAAAAGAATTGAAGAAATTAATAAGCACTATTAAAGTAAGTTAACTTAGGACTTTTTCCTAATTTAAATTTTTAACCATTTTACACATGGGCTGTCATATTTTCAAAACATTAAAATAAATCTCTGAACTTACCCCAAAAAAATGTCTTTACGTTACTTATCTTTATCTAATATATTAAATAAATGTTTGTCCGTACTTTATAAGTGCTAAACTGCTTGCACTTAGTCTATGCAACTCCGGGAAGGTTATGGGGTATTACACTTTTTAAGCTAGGATCAAGAGCCTCTCCGATTTTGATGAAATTTAGAAAGTAGATCGATATGCGTTTAAAAAGTCACATAGGCTAAGATCATTTTTAAAATTAGGATCAAGAGGAAGTAAGTGGACGATTTCTGAGTCTCAACTAATTTTGGTAAAATTTCAAATACAGATACGTCTTCGCTTACCTTAATGAAGAGACAAATATATAAACAATATTTTTTAATCAATCATTAAAAAAATTGTTTATATATTTAATATTATTTGGGTACGGTTTTCCGTCGACCCTCGTCAAATTTGGTTTGTGAACAAACCGGTTTCGGCTGTTTGCCATCTTCAGTGTTCTTTTCGTACTAGTTGCGTTCTATTGTCAGTTGTGTTTATATAGTTCGTGTCTTCCTTCGTGTTATTGCGTTCGTCCCTTTCTGTCGTTTTTGCCTGCCTCTCTCCTTTTTCGTTTGTCCCTTTTTACCTAATTTGTCGATCCCTTTTTCATTCGTCTTGTTTTTTTTTTTTTTTTTTTTTTTGTTCTAACTAAATCCTTTTACTGTCATGCTTGCGGTCCGTTTTTGTTATGCGTGAACCTATTGGGTTTTTTTTTATGTGACATAATAATCTGTAATTGTACGTTTATGATTTTCTTTATTGCTTTCGTCTTGTGCACTTGCGTAACGTTTTTGTGTTGGTGTAATGTTTGTTTTCCTGTAAAAATGTTTCAACGGTTCAAATATTGTGTCCGAAGCAGTGTTTATTCGTTCATTTATAATTCGTCCGTCAAATGTTTTTTGTTTGTATATTTCCATGTTCTCTAATACATTTAGTCTCCTTCCTTTGTGCTGGGTATGAAGCAGTTTAACCGTTGTCTTTATATGTCCTGGTGTACATTTGTTGTTAAATATATGGTTCGCAAAGTTTGATTCTGGAGTTGATTTTGGTTCTCGTAGTTTTTTGTTATAGTCTCTAATGTGTTCCCTAAATCTGGTCTTAATTTTTCGTCCTGTTTGCCCGATGTAGCTATAATGGCATGTACAAGTTAATTTGTACACTCCTTGTTTGTCTAGTATATTTGCCTCGGTTGTTTTATTCCGTAGTATTCTGCCTAGGTTGTTTCTTGTTCTGAATGCGGTATTGATGTTGTGTTTTCCAAAGAATTTCGCCAGTTTGTACGTTGATTTTCCCATCTATGTTAATGTAGCCCATTTTTCCTTTCATTCTCCTGTTCTTTCTTCGTTCTAATTTGTTTCTTGATGTTATCTACCAGGCGCTTTTTGTATCCGTTGTTTTCCGCTATGGTGTATATTGTTTCCATTTCCTTCATATACATTTGCCGTGTTAGTGGTGTTCTCTCGAGTCTTGTTATTAACTGCCTGATCGCTGCGTTTTTGTGTTGCTGGGGATGATTTGATGAGTTGTGTATTATTGTGTCCGTTGCTGTTGGTTTCCTGTATATTTCATATTCGATTCTTTTCGAGATTATGTTCCTCTTGATCGTTAGGTCCAGATAATTAATTCTCCCCTCCTCTTCCTTTTCCATTGTAAATTTTATGTCCTTGTGTCTTCCATTCAAGTAATCTAGAATTTGCTCATCGTTGTTTCCTTCTAGTATGCATATGATGTCGTCGACATATCTTGCGTAGAATATTACTCCGAAGTTGGTTTTTAATTCCTTTACGTATTCCTCTTCTAAGTTCTGCATAAATACTTCCATGAGGGTGGCAGATGTTGGATTTCCCATCCCTAGTCCTGCTATTTGTCTATATATATTATTGTTAAATTTAAAGTAATTCTGTTCTAGTGTCGCTTTTAGTGTACCTGTAATTTGTATTGCTAGTTCCTTGTTTTCCGTTTTGTTTTCTACTGTCCTATGAACAATGTTCAGTGTATCCCTTACGGGAATTGATGGATACAAGTCCTTCACGTCAAAAGAGACCAGTTTTGTTCTCCCCGTTATTTTCACGTTCCCCAATTTATCGACCAGTCCTGTAGTGTTGGCCATTGTATGCCCATATCCCAGGTCTAAGGTGTCCTCTAATATTGTTCCCATATATCCCGAAAGTTTGTATCCTGGTGCAGATATTTCTTTTAAATAAGTTTAAAAAGACATTTTTCTATATTTTGGTATGTTTATTTTTTTAATAAACGTTTATTGTATTGAGTTCTTATACTGCAAAATTATACGCAACACTTTAGAGTTTTAAATTAAATTGAACGATTTTTTTTGTGTTTATACACACAAAACTGCACGATGGTAACTTTAACGCCTAAAAGCTGCTTTATTATATTTATGCCTTTAGACGACAATGTTTTAACTTCAACTGACTATTGCCCAGCATATGGAGCTTATATATTATTGTCTTTACCATTATTCAGTACAGGTGCCTGTTTGGCTGTGTATTGTGTTAGTGTTTTTTTTTTATTGTATCTGTATATTTTATTTCCTGCAATTTTAATAAGGTTGTTGTTATTGTTTTGTAATTTGTAAACTGTTATAACCCAACATTGTATTATACTAGTATGGTAACCCTTTTTATTATAAATCATTATTCTTTTTGGTATAGTTAGTAACTCTGTTAATAAAAGATTGCTGAAATCAATTTGAGATTGAAACGCGTGCCTTTTAATTATCCAAGTTCAAGATAGAAAAGTGGCGACGAGGAAAAGTAAATTCAAAATAAATAATTGTGCAAACAAATTTCAATATAAATAAAAGGGAAAAAAAAGCCGGAAGATGGATGCATCACAGTTTGCAAAATTATTGGAATCCTTCAATAAAGCTCAGCTTAACCTCATTGAACAAATTACAGCGAATTCTAACCAACTAACGCAGCAACAACAAAATCAGAATGGGCAGCCATTACAAGTTCTGTTGCCGCCATTTGAAAATTTTGACGAGAAAAAAGAAAACTTCAAGTTCTATCTTCAGCGTTTCGAAAATTATTTGACACTGAAAGGCATTATTACCAACAAAACAGTTTGTCATCAAATGCTGATAAATTCCATCGGCTCCACACACTTCAAGTTGTTAGTTTCCCTGATAGCACCCAAGTCTATAAATGAAGTCGAATACGATGAATTAGTCAAGAAGTTGCAGGCACATTTATGCCCAAAAACGAACATTCTCGTAAGTCAGCACAGATTCCTGTCAACATATCAAAGTGAGGAGAAAACAATTTCTGAGTACGTTGCGATATTGCGCAGGGATATAAACGAATGTGATTTTGTCTCCACATGCGATTGTAAAGCTGACATTTCAAATATTTTTCTAAGGGCACAATTTATACGGGGTATAAGGGATAACACTATTCGCGAACAACTGCTGCAATCGGATAATGCGGAGTTTGACCAAATAGTACAAAAGGCATTGTCATTAGAAGCCTCCAAGATAGATAGCCGTGAGTTAAACGCCAAGCAGCCTACATGTAGTGATGTTAATTTTGTTCAAACCAGAATGTCAGATCGCCATAAGAGTCGCTCAAGATCTCGCTCTTCAAGATCACAAAACCGTCAAAAATCAAAAATAAATTACAGCAAGTTAGGACTTGATAACCTATGTATACGTTGTGGAAAAGATAACCACAAAACACAAGACTGCCGCACAAAAACAAATAACTTGAAATGCTACTCTTGCGGGAAAAAAGGCCATGTTAAACAGGTATGTATAAAATCATTAATAAAAGCCACTAGAAACAAATCGAGTAACGAAGATGAAGACTCAATTCACCAAATTTATGGAATAAACAAAATAGTAGATATATTTTCGAACAAAAACAATTTAAATGATGTTGACAAGTACTATGCCGAAGTGGAAATAAAAGGCCGACGTCAAAAATTTGAAATAGACACCGGCGTTGGTTTTACACTAATACCAAAAAATCAATATGAAAAATTGGAAATTAATCAACCACTTGAACCTTCAACGATTGCTTTTAGATCTTATACGAAAAATATTATAATCCCCGAGGGTAAAGTCAATGTTCAAGTCAAGTATAACAACGTAATATCAAACGAAGAAATGTACATAGTACCCAGCGAATATGATGCTCTTATGGGAAGAGTATGGATCCGTCATTTGAAAATTGACCTACAACAAGTAGATGGCCATCAACTTAAACAATTTTCAATAAATAGTATGTGTTCAATCACAGATATTATAAATGAGTTTCAAGACGTTTTTACTGAGAAAATTGGTTGTGTTCAAAATTATGAGGTTATTCTACAATTGCGTCAAGGCTCAAAGCCAAAATTTTTTAAAGAACGGGAAGTACCTTATGCCCTTAAAAAGAAAGTGGAAAAAGAGTTAGACAACTTAGAAGCAGCCGGCATTATTTCAAAATGTGAAAGAAGCGATTGGGGATCTCCTCTCGTTATTATCCCAAAACCGAACGGAGACATTCGACTATGTGTTGATTATAAACCAGGTATTAATCCACAGCTAGTCTCCTCAAACTACCCAATTCGTCGTATTGATGAAATTTTTAACAGTCTCAAGGGATCAAAATATTTTTGTCGCCTTGACCTGTTTAAGGCCTACTTACATCTCCGTGTAAGCCAGGAGTCTAGTGAAATACAGACAATGACAACTCACAGGGGGACATACAGAGTTAACCGTCTTTCTTTTGGCATAAAGACTGCTCCGGCCGAATTTAACCGTATAATCGAACAAATTTTGTCAGGATTAAAAAAGACCATGTCATATTTCGATGATATTATAGTACATGGTACAACTGAAGCTGAATGTACACAAAATTTAATAGAGTGCCTCAAACGCCTCAAACAACACGATCTACATTTAAACAGAAGCAAGTCTTCATTTTTTCAAACTCAAATAGAATATTTGGGACACCTTATAGAGTTCAACAAAATTTCTAAATCGCCGAAAAAAATACAAGCAATAAGGGATATACCGCGGCCGTCTAATTTAGACGATGTCAGAAGATTTTTAGGTATGGTAACATACTATTCGAGGTTTATACCGAACATGTCCTCTGAAACATTTCCAATAAGGCAACTTCTTCAAAAAAATTCAAAATTTGTCTGGTCTGCAGCGTGTGAAGCAGCATTCCTGAAACTTAAAAGTATAATTTCAAGTGATCAGGTATTAGTACCATTTGACCCAGAGCTGCCAATAATTTTAGCATGCGATGCTAGCCCAACAGGAATAGCAGGTGTCCTCTCGCATATTATCAACGGGATTGAACGCCCCATTGCGTACGCTTCAAGGTCTCTAACAACTGCCGAAATGAACTATAGTCAATTAGATCGCGAAGCACTTTCAATAGTATTCTCGATGAACCATTTTTTTACGTACCTTTATGGGAGAAAATTTAAACTGGTCACGGACAACAGACCCCTTACACGTATTTTTCATCAACACAATAAATTACCTGCCATTACGTCAGCCCGATTGCTACGATATGCCGAATTTCTTTCGAGTTTCGACTATGAGATTGTTTTCAAAAAAGGATCTGAGCACGTTAATGTTGATTGTATATCTCGTGCTACACTACCACGCGAATCACTGTCTACAGAAAGACTTATAAATGAAGAGGTAAATGAATTATGTTTCGAATCAATTTTTGAAATTTCCAGCGAATACATTAATGCTGAGATATTAGCAGCTGAAACTTCAAAAGATCCCGAGCTCTCCAGAACATTATCAAATTTGCTATTTGGTGATGACGACGAATATACACTAAACAATGGAGTTATTTTTAAAGGTCAACGAGTTGTTATTCCAAAAAGTCTGCAACCAAGAATTCTTGAAGAATTGCACTACACTCATCCAGGCATAACGAGAATGAAGCAGCTGGCAAGACGATACTGCTTTTGGAGAGGAATTGATAAAGATATTGAAAATATGGTAAAGTCCTGTGAATCTTGTGTTGCAGTCCAAAATAAACCAGCGAAAGCCCCTCTGCACCATTGGCAAGAACCGGAAGAGAATTGGGAAAGAATTCATTTAGACTACGCAGGCCCGTTTCAAGACCATAATTTCTTAATTGTTGTCGATGGAAAATCAAAATGGACTGAAGTAAGAGCCTTGCGTGAATCACCATCGACCCAAAACACAATAAAGCTTCTTGAAAATATTTTCGCAACGCACGATTTTCCTTCAATAATGGTATCCGACAACGCGTCAATATTTACCAGCGAACAGTTTCGTTCGTATTGCAAGGGAAATGGTATTTTTCAAAAATTGATAGCACCCGGTCATCCTAGTACCAATGGATTAGCTGAGCGCAATGTACAAACATTGAAACGGAAGCTTAAAGCTATGTCCTCCGAATCCGCTTCAATACATGAAAAAGTAAACAGAATACTTCAAGTATATCGAGCAACACCACTTAACTGCGGAAAAAGTCCAGCTGAACTTTATTTAAACAGGTGTATACGAATAAGATTGGATGCTCTTAAACCATCAAAAAAACAAAATCCTACCCTTTCAATTCCTGGCGTTCGAAGTCTAAGCGTGGGAGAAAGAGTACAAGCGCTACACCAAAAAAACAACAAAACAATATGGAAAACTGGAATTATTCTAAAAAAGTTTGGTAGACTTCACTACTTAGTAAAACTGGATGACGGATACATGCTGAAACGTCATATAGACCAACTCAAGTCCACAAAAGCGCAACAAAAAAAGGTTCATTTTGCATTGAATACCACCGAAAATAACGTAGATTCGAATAGTTGCCACAATCAACACAATCAAAATCTTTGTCAGTATTTTTATCAATCTTCAAATCAATATCGCCAACAAAATGAAATCGAGTCCGCTAACACTGGGACACCCTCATCAACTTCTCAACGTGACAATGGCTCGCATGAACATCAACAACCTGAAACAACACAAGAGCAAATTATTCGTCGGTCAAGTAGACAACGCAACATGCCAACATATCTTCGAGACTATGTGTCTGAGTAATAGTTTGAAAAATAAGTAATATATACATGTATTTAATTGAATTGTTGAATAGTTAAAGAAGCTAATAACATCCCATTTTAAGCGTGGGAGATTGTTATAACCCAACATTGTATTATACTAGTATGGTAACCCTTTTTATTATAAATCATTATTCTTTTTGGTATAGTTAGTAACTCTGTTAATAAAAGATTGCTGAAATCAATTTGAGATTGAAACGCGTGCCTTTTAATTATCCAAGTTCAAGATAGAAAATAAACAGATACAATAGGTCATTTCATTTACATTTTTAATGATCATTATTTTTTTTTAAACTTGAACTCAGCATCTTCGTAATAATATTGTTACGTTTTTTCTTTTATAAAAGTTTAGTTTATTAAGTTCTTTTAAAGGAAAATAGTTACACACAACTTTTACAGTCTAAAATTATATATTTACTTAGACAATAACTACTATTCCCATTTAATACAAAAATAAACGATTGTAACTTTACTGCTGCTGCTGAATCGACTGTTGTGCCTTCATTTGGTGGCGTTCACAAATATACTGTACAGTTGCTTAAGTTAAATTAAGCTGGATTATGCACATTATAGTTGAAACTCTAGCTACATCTTTATCTGAATAATAAAATCCTACCTTTTAGTGTATTCTTAATTAAGAACCACCTACATTTTGATAAAAAAACAAAATGTATTTCTTTTCCTTTTAGTTGGTTTTTTTAAAATGGATTGCAAGCAAGTTGAATTGATGTTAAAACACTTGTATGGTAATTCTGGAGGAAGAGGGGGCTACGATGGAAATTGATGGCAGGTATAAGATATTATTAATTTTTAAAGGGCAATAAATATGAAAAGTGATAGATATAAATCGACTGTTTTTAGAGTGTGATTTAAAAAAAAGTCAAAAACGAAAACTTTTGAAATTGTATGAATACTTTTAATTTTCAAAAAAAAAAAGAAAAAAAAACAAAATCCGAGACATTCTTTAAAGTCGTTAGATTTTAATTACACGCTTTTGCAAATTTAATAGATTATTTTTTATTTTACATATACAGTGATCTTGCAGAAACGTGAACTAATTTTTACCGAGGGTGTTCACATTTTCGATTTTGTTCACGTTTTAGATTGCTATTTTTCCATAACATATTTTAGTCTCTTCTTATCTTTTATTTAATTTAAAATAAAGTACGATTTTTTTTCACCTATGAGACATGTGTTGATTCTACTTTTTGTAAATTCCTGTCATATTTTAATATATGTACTATGCTACTTCTAAACTAGTACAGAGATCTTTCAATTTTTGGAAGCTCCGAAGAATGCAGTGTTTTCCATTTTCCTAGACCGGAAAATGTATTATTAACACATTTCGAAATTACATTTTTTTTGTTTTTTATTGAACAAATCGTTGATTTGACGACATTATACTTTTTCGACAAACCAGTTACAGGTGAACCTTTCCGTAAAAGCTCTAAAATATCTGACTTTTCTTGAAGAGTTAATACATATTTTCAATAAAAATATTTTTAGAGATCACTTATTTATATTATTTATGTATATGCATAGTCAGCCGCGGTAATACCAAAACTACTTATTCTGCAACAGAAGTTGTTTACAACAAACAAACTACGAGATTCTTCCGCGGGGAATCCCAAAATGTTTAAATAAGCTTACAAAACTGAGTTTTAACGTTCGATAAAAAGTTCACGTTGTAGAGCCTTTGTTCACGTTTTAGAGTAGTCAATGTAAGAAAAAAAATGTTCATGTTACTGGGTGTTCACGTTTCTGCGAGTTCACGTGATATTTTAAACTTTTGTTTAAGTCAAAACGAAAAGTTATCAATCATAATCATTTTATTTGTAATTTTACCTCAAAGCACTAATACATTTCTTACAACGCTCAAATTAAATTTTATTTAAAAAAATTTGAACATTCATGAGAACAAATGGTATCAAATTAAAATTGTTAATTCTTTGGAGGTTTGCGTTGCAATGTTATCCTTTTCGGAATTTTATCTGGAAATGCGGTTGCTGATAATAAACAATGGAGTGGCCTACGTTCTTCCATTTCCAAAGAATATCTTAAATTACGCCAAAATGGCAAACATAAACTTTTCCAACGAGTCAATCGAAAATTGTCGCAATAGTTGGTGGAAGAAAATCTTATAAGATCTGAGAGGATATGCTGAATATTCTGCATCTTAACGTTGCCCATGCGATATGAAGCTTTCTTAACATTAAACATATCATTAAGTGATATAAAAATTTCTTTAGACTGACGTAAGCAATTTTCAGCCATAAGAAATTGACTACGGCCACGTTTTATATAAACTTGACCTATATCCATCAGTAAAATACCTTCGTCCCTCTTCGATTTCAGTTGGCGTATAATGTTAAGAGATTTATAAAGTTCATTTAGGGCCACATCGTACTTGCCAACACTAAAAATATATTTAATAGATTTTTAATACACGGATGTATATGTTCTTAAGTTCTACCTTTTAAAGCATACACCCTTTAAATGATGATAACGGAAGAGGAACTTTAAGTATTCTAAATTGTCTTGTGCTTCGGATGTTATATGTTTTGCAATATTATCAAGTATAGAAATACTTGTTTCATAATTTGCGTACATAAGCTGAAAATTGGCCATATCCAAATTGGCTTTTATGTAAATATTTTTATTACGTTCGATCCCCTCTAAAAACAATAAAAATTTCGCTAGAAAGTTGTAGAAATTTATTATATTCTTTAAGACTTGCCTCCTGTTAAAATTATGAGGGCCTTTTGTACCTGACTAATCGCGTCTTCCGGTTGGGTATTATATAAATTTTCAGCATAATTAAGTAGTGCTGCTGCATACCTATTGGCAATAACTGACGAAAAATGTAAAGTTATATTATCGCCAGATTTTTGTACTTGAATCCAATTTGTGCCTTGAGCCAAATTAAAAGAATTTTCAAGATATTTAACTGCTTCTTCTAAATCTGTAATAAATAATTAGGAATAGATTACATAAATACATACTTACATATGAACGTACATAAAAATAACATAATAAGTACAATAAATGATTTTGGGACTCAATTCTGAGAATTGCACGTGAAAGTAAACTAAAAATAAGAACTTTTGCTTTATTCCTTTTGTCGCGTTGGCAGCATTAATAAAACAAAACTGTTTGCCCAAGGTGAACTTGTTTTACTTTTTCTATATTTTCACACGGTCGTATCTCGGTATACTGTACGCAATATCCCTTTTATGTCTAAAGCAAAGTTGCAGATATGGAATAAGAGAAGAATAATAAGAACAAAACTATCCAAAAAAGTACATCCAGTGCCTTAAAAATCGCAAGTGTTAAAAAACGCAGAAGCGTGATGATCTTGTTTTCTTTTTGTTGTTTATATTCATGTTCTGAATTTACATCATCATCCGAATTAGAAATTAATATTAAAGGGTATGTTTTTTCAGTGTGTCAACCAATTGCAGTATCATCTTCATCTTCGGTGCTTTCAACTTCAAACTATATAATTTAAGAACTCCCCAACAAACCTTCGTTAGCCATGCACCTATTTTTTTTGTTCTGTGAATTTTGATTTGTGTCGGCTGAGACATAGTACCTAGACTCCAATATCCAAAATTATTTATTAAATAAAACACTCCCTGTGCCACCCAAACTTTTCCATAATAGTCGTTACACACTACCACCACCCATATGGTGAATGGTCCGACACCAAAAACTAAAGTTAATATGGGTGCTTGTTGTTGTTGTCCAAAGTCTTTAAACAAGTACACTGCATAGCTTTATAGATACATCCTGAGACGAGAGATCACTATCTGTTGATCGGTGCCGAAGAAAGAATATTTAATTGAAATATGAACGAAGTACATCATGCTGCCTTAGATCAACAACGTACAACATGGCTGTATGTGATTAAAAATGTCCTAATAAGTCTGTCGGGCAAATTGTGTCAGCTTTATCGTCACGTTTTGATAGCACTACATACGAAACTAAAGCATCAATTTTCTTTGCACATAGATAAGATACCGGAACTTTTTGTGCCACGAAAATTTGCACTTACCACAATAGTGCCTAAAACCGAAGGTTGTATTACGTGTAGCCCAAATAATGGCCATAAATATTTATGTGGTGCGACACCAAACGGAACATTCCTAACGCAATCCACTAAATTAATTTATGTTGTTTAAACAATGTCAGTGACTGGCCACAAGCAAATGTCTCAGTAAAAGCAGGAATGTATGTTTTTACTTTAAATTCATCATGTCCAGTAAAGTTTTGTACAAAAAAGAAAACTGTACAACTTTTCCATGTATCCAGAATATTATATCATCTTTTGCACGCTGTGTTCGGCGTAAAATTTGCAGCACTAAAATCAGTTTCATCAAAACAATGACAATACCTGAACAAGTTTTACGATCCTGTTTGCCTAGTTTTGGGACGATATGACCACAAATGTAACAAAGATCATCCAATTTTGGACACTTGTTATTTTCCATATTGAAATATTTAATGTTCTTCTGATTTTAAAATGTAATTCATTCTGAACAAAAGTGTTTTTTATTTCACGCCATTTAATTGTTAATGCAGTCAACTCGTTAAAACGAAGAACGCAGAAGATTTGTTTTTAGGGGCAATTCTTAGAATTGAGTTCCAAATCATTTAGCTAAAAATGTTGTATTGTTTAATGCAAACTTAATGGTCTCTGTATTAGTGATTTTCAAAATGCTTGCTCTGCGCGGGTATAACAATCGCATGGTTCATTGTTTAGAAATTTTAAATTAATGAATTCTAATAGTAAAATAAGCTGATTTATGTCCATAACAAAAAAATTAAACTAATTTTTATGCGGCAAAAAACGAAAAGAAGTGGTATTAGCTCAGGATGGAGCGATTAATCAAATATCAACGATTAAGATTGCTTAAGCTTTCGCATGATTTATTTGTTTGTCATTACTTACCACATTTTGTTAAATACACTCCAAATTTATAATAAATTTGGCATAAAGCTTCTTTTGATACATCTGGAGACTGACAAACGTTGTCGGCTATTTTGATAATTATTCTAAAAACATCAGTTAAAATCCAGTCGTATTTTTTACCATAATTTTGAAACATCAATATACACTGCAACAATAAACGTGTACACTTTACAGGTCCATTGCATTCGTCTGACAGCGCAGCCTTTTCCGCCATCTTACAACTGTCAAAAAGGCTCAGCAATAGTTTTGGTTCATCCAAAATACGATCCCTTATTGTGGCATTTTGATAAAGCGTGCATTCTTTATCTATTAATATTTGAAAATATTTTGCTGATGTTACACAACCATCTTCATAAAATTCTTGTATAAGAGCATCATAAAAATCACAGATTCGCCGTGCCTGCCGAAAAGAGGGCACAAAAATTTTCTTGCGTATTTCACTCTTGTCGAAGGAGATACTTTTGAAGAATTGACTCGAATTTTTAATGCGCTTTGACATTTTTAAAAGATTTCTTGACTCAAAAATATTTATTTATGTAAAAATATTTATACAAATGTACGTTTCTGTTTAATAGTTGTATGTATTTTATTTTATAAGAATTGAATAAAAATAAATTTGATAGGAGAATAAAAGTCAAATTTGCCGTAAGAAATCTTATATTTTAAATTATACTTACATATTGCTACGTTTATTCCTTTAATCAACGTTTTTCTTTATTGAATTCTTTTATTGCAAAATAATTATAAGCAAATTTTTAGTTTTAAATTGAATTATACGATTTATTTAGATGAACTATTTACTTGTAAGCACACACAAGAAAAAAAAAAAATAACGCGATGGTAACTTTATGTCTTTACTCGACAACGTTCACACTGTAAATACTTTATTTACTTATTAACGTTTTATCACCTAGCACACCTATCAAGTCTTCCACTTGACAATGTTCACACCTAAAACTGTGTTATTGACATTCAAGAGGGAGCTTATATATTACGTTTGAAGTGGTGCAAAACATATTTCCGCTCTTAAACTAAATTCACCACAGTTGATAAAGCTTATGGGAATAGGGTTGCTGTTATGAACATTTTGCAAACATACATTTTCTTTTATCACAACAAGAAACATTTTCATAATTCGTCTGATAACTGCTTTATGAAAATATTTAAAAATACGAAATAATAAGACAGTTTTTTACATTAAAGTAATAGAACGTTTAACTTTTACACTCGATAATAACTTCGCCATATTGCTACGAAGATGATTTATTAGGTTTTAAAAGAGAATAATTATCAGTGAAAAAATGTAAAACGACCCACTGTGCATTTTACAAGCTGCGTAGTTTGCTAAGAAATCTTATACACAAGACAACATTAACACGCTTATAAGAAATTATACCAAATAAGTTAATAACAACTAACACAGAGCAAAACAAAACACACAGCAAAGCAGGCGCCTAAATTGAATGATAATAACAACAACAACAATATGCGGTGAAGTTAGAGTAGAATATTATTGTATGCGCGAGAACCGTTTAAACAACAACTATATAAGCATCACTTACGGAGCAAATGAATTAATTCAAGTTGGGTCATCAGTGAGTAAAGATAGCAAAGTTACCATCTAATGTACTGTGTTATTTCGCAATTAAAGAACTTAGAATAACAAAACATTTATTAAAAGGAATAAACTAACAATGCGTTTTGTTATCATTATTCAGTGTAGATGTTTGCTTGGCTGTGTGTCTTCTTGTTCTATGAAGTTGTTTTATTCTGATTGTAGAATTTAATTCGTGGAATTTTAATGTAGCATGTTGTTGTCTTGAGTTCTTAAGATTTCTTAGAAACTTCTTAATTTGTAAACAGATACAATAAATCATTTCATTTAACATTTTAATTTCCGGTGATAATTATCTTTTTACATCTTAAACTAAGTATCTTCGTAAAAATGTTAGTTGATTAGTTTTATCTCCTAATAAACAAATATTTTCATAAAAATATGAGCTGAAGTGAAATGACTATATTAACTTAAAATTATTCCAATTAATACATTTTTTGGTATTAAGTTGTTTGGATGTGACTCGCCAGTAAATGAAATGTTGCTGTCATTCCTTTCAGTGAAAGCCGTCGTTAATGGCTGTTTGGTACAATCGGCAAGCCCTTTGGATTATCAATCCGCCTTTTATATAGTATTGGAAAGTTAATATTAAGTCTGTTAGCATAAATAGTGTTGGGTTTAGGTTTTTCTTTCTTTACGGTCGTATTTATTTATCCAAGTAAATTGTCTCGCCACCTGGCATTTTATGCGGGGCTAAGTTAATAATTCGGTTTTTTATTATTTGTTAGGCAAGTGTGTCCGTCTGAGGTTGTTTTTCGCTTGTAGTCGTTTTAGTGGTAAGAAAATTGTATATGAGCTCGTGTTTACCTGCTCGTTTAAAACGACACTGTTAAAAGTTCTTGTTTTGTAGATTTCCATGTAGTCTTCGTCCTTTTTTGCCAAAATGTAGTAATGTCATACATTCATCTATTTAACTTGGTGAGTTTCAAGGTGTGTTATGCAAAGTTGGAGTCTTTTTTGAGTGTTCGTCCAGTTTGTACTATATACACTGCCGCTCATCTAATTAGGTTTGGCATTAAAATAATTTTGTTTACCATCTCTGTCTAAAACTAACGCATAAACTAGTAATACAATTGGTTTTATTTCAAAATTGCATGTAAGTTATTCTTATTTTTATTAAAACAACTTTTCTTTTCGAGTACTTGACTACGACTGAATTTGTCAATTTATTTCATTCTTTTTATAATAAAATTATTTTGCTTACATTGTTGTTTACGAAACTTAGTTGGTAAATATGCAGACATATCGTCTGCATTATTTTAATATCTAAATAAATGGGTTTTCCCCGTTAATTTTATTGCGACACATGTTTGTAACTTGGGTCGCAATTAGGAATGAGTTTTTCCCTTTAATTTTATTGCCACACATGTTTGTAACTTGGGTCGCAATTAGGAATAGGTTTTTCCCGTTAATTTTAGGTCAGAATATTGTAAAAGAAATAAAAAGAGTATTAGATAAGTTCCCAAAAATTTTAAACATTAGGGGTGTTAACTCTTCCCCTCTTAGTTTCCAGCGTCCTCGTTGGATGGGTAATGAAAGTAAGTATTCGATGCTTCTGGAGGATGTTCTGGCTTGTCATTATTTTTAGCTTTGAAACAGGCTTTCTTTTTTAGCAACTTGAAAATTAGGCCACCCTTTAAGCTCCTTAAGCATTTCCAAGGATAACATTTCTTCATATTTTTCGATGGTGTTAGGCGCACTTATCACTGCTGACAGGGGTTTCATCATAGAGATTTCTTTGCAGGAATATGCTCTTCTTCCCATGGTGATTGTAGCGTTATGATATTTGATAACAAAGATACCAGTTAGACTGATCTCTCCATTTTCTATCCATATTGACCCGTTATGACCATTTAGTAATATAAGTCCCGGTGCTATTTCCTTCACTACG
Organism: Trichopoda pennipes; assembly: GCA_030448955.1. NCBI lineage: Eukaryota > Metazoa > Arthropoda > Insecta > Diptera > Tachinidae > Trichopoda > Trichopoda pennipes. The sequence continues at coordinate 2,502,349 of JASKUP010000010.1, read as the reverse complement.
GGCAAATGTTGATTGTTAAAGGTTGGACATTTTGAGGGCATTCCGTTAAGTAACTTTGGCAAACAACTCGATTCGGTAATATTTTCTAAATTTTTATAGTTGCAAATAGCCACATCATTTACCCTTATGCATGCTGATTTTACCTCGAGGACAGAGTTTTTACACCGTACAAAATTTTCATTATTAATGTTAACAGATACATTTAATCTTTTAACGGGTTTTATAAACAAACTATGGCATGTGTCCCCCTCGATAATTGGCAAGTCGACTAAGTATGTAAAGAATAGAAGTTTTATTTAATTATATTTTCGCCTCACCAAACTCCAGGGCTTCTATCAAACTTACAAAAGGCACATTGAAATTATCTAGCTATTGGTTTTTAATTAGATTTTTGTGAACCACGCGATTTGATTTTGTCAAAACAGTTCCTCCTCTGTCCTCCTGAACTATTTCTATTTTGTATCTTGGTGTAAGCTTATTTCCTATTCTTTTATTGCTCCTAACATAAATTTGATCACCTGTTTTATAAGACTTTTTTCCGATCCTATTTTTATTGTGATGAGCTAAATCTTTCTCTTGTTTTTCCTTCAAGTTTTGTATGATTTTTAGTCTATCTTGTTCTAAAGCTGGGGGGTCTGGGGCTATGTTTCTACCAAAAAATACTTCAATAGGTTTTCTTTTTATTGAGGAATGAACAGAATGATTGTATTTGTTTAGACAGTTGATCAAAAGATCTTCAAAGGAATTATGCACGTTTTCCGCGTTCATGCATCGCATTATTTCTGTCAGGGTCGAATGGAAACGTTCCACTTGACCGTTAACAGAGCTAGTGTAGGGTGGTGTTTTGTAAATGTTAATACCCAATTGGTTTTCCAGCATGAAAGTTATAGAAGCCGAATTCAGTGACTTCTCATTATCAATAACAACATTTTCCGGTATTCCAAAAGAAACCAGCAACTCTTGTAATGGATGTTTGACGTCCTCTGTGGCTCTAGATTTTATTATTCTCGCTTGGGCGTACTTGGAGAATTTATCAATGGCTGTTAGTATGACTCTGCCATTGGTATGATAGATATCGATATGAACATATTGACCGGGGTATTGTGGGATAGGTGTTTCGCCTAGTATTATTTTATTTGGATGACGATCATATTTGTTCTCTAAACATATTTTACATTGTTTTACTATTCTTTTTATTTTTGCGTGCATATGTGGAAAATAGAATTTCTTCAGAAGCTGAATTTTGTTTTCTCTTGGGTTTCTGTGGGCACGTCTATGTTCGTTTATTATTTCCGTTTCCTGTTCGATTTCTAATGTCAGGTCTTTTACGATAGTCCTCGTGTATTTTGTTCTAAATTTTGTAAAATGCGTCGACCAAAGTTCCTGTATTAGTCCTAGTGTTTCATCATCCGTCATAATAGCGTTAGTTACCGAAGGGTTTAGATAGGAAGTCAGAATTTTTACTAACTTGTCTCTGTCAAATTTTATGTCTACTATTGTATGTCTATGATAGGTGGGGAATATTATTTCGAAATTATAAGATGGTAAGTCACCTGTTGTTATTATTATTTGGTTTTTGAATGCGTTTAACGGTGCATCTGCAAACTGTACCAAATTTTGAGCGGAACTTTCGTGACTATGCTGTGTAACAGATAAAGAATTCACTTCGACAGCCTGTGGTGGTCTTGACAATGCATCTGCCACTATGTTACTGCTACCAGGTTTGTATTTAATCTCATAATCATATTCTTCCAAGATGGCTTTCCACCTTTTTAACTTACTGTTTGTATTTTTATTTCCCATTGCATATGTAAGTGGCTGATGATCAGTAAATATTTTTATTTTTACTGATCCATACAAATAATTTCTTAACGCTTTAAGTGCCCACACTATCGCAAGCATTTCCTTCTCATTTGTTGCGTAGTGTTCCTCGGCCTTGTTTAATGTTCTAGATATGAACATAATAGGTTTGCCGTCCTGTTCGAGAACAGCGCCAAGGGCATAGTTTGATGCATCGGTTGTTAGGTGAAATTCTTTGTTAAAATCTGGAAATGAGAGCATAACTTCTTCAGAGGCGAGTGAATCCTTTATTTTCTTGAAAGCTTCCAAGGCGTTGTCATCCAAAAACACAGGTATCCTTGCAGAGTTTTTTTTCGACATCCGTCCCTCCTCACCCCTCAAAAGGGCTGTAAGGGGTTTTGCCATTTTTGCGTAGTCCTTTATGAATCGTCTATAAAACCCCGAAAGGCCCAGGAATGATCTGAGCTCTTTTACTGTGTTTGGAGGTGATATTTCTTGAATAGCTTTGACTTTTTCCGGATTTGTTCTTATACCCTTTGTTGAGATGATAAACCCTAAATACTCAACTTGTTTCTTTAAGAATTCGCACTTGTCCAACTGGACTTTTAGATTTGCCCTCTGAAGAGTATCAAAAATGGTTTCAATATTTCTTAAGTGAGACTCCTCATCTTGTCCAAATACGATAATATCATCCATATAGACAAAACATATTTTTCCGATGTGGTGCCTCAACATGTCATCGAGCACTCGTTGAAATGCCGCTGGTGCGTTTTTCAAACCGAATGGTAAACGGACAAATTCGTATTTTCCATTGTTCACAGAAAATGCCGTTTTTTCGATGTCTTTTTCTCTGAGAGGTATTTGATGGAAACCACTCTTGAGATCCAATACCGAGAACCATTTGTTTTTCCCGAGTTGTGCAAGAACTTCGTTGATTTCTGGTATTGGGTACTTGTCGGGTATTGTCACGCTATTGAGTTTACGATAATCTATAACCATCCTATATTTTTTTTCATTAGAAGCGTCTAACTTCTTTGGCACTATCAAAACGGGAGAATTAAATGGTGATCTGGAAGGTCTTATTATACCTTGATGAAGCAGTTCGTTGATCTGTTTCTCTATCTCATCCTTCATTGAAATAGGGTACGGGTAACTTTTGGTGTAGATTGGATCATCAGTCGAGGTCCTGATTTCAGCTTTGACATTCGTAGCAAATGTCAATCTTTCGTTTGGTTCTGAAAAGAGTGTGGAGTATTTGTGGCATAGTCGTACTATTTTTTGTGTCTGTTCTCTTGAGAGATGACCTGTCCTAATATTCAAATTATTTACTAAATCGGACTGTAGTTGTCTTATATGAACTCTTATTGAATTATTTATTGTCATGTAATTTTTAGAAGTGTAAATAACAGCGTTCAATTTCTTCAAACTATCGTTACCTAATATGGCGTGGAAGGATTTCAGTGAAGGCAACAAAAAGAATTTCAAGTTTTCTGTGAGTACTCCAAATAAATTTAGTATGGTGTGATGGGTAATTGTAACCTTTCCACCGACGGAGTTTGCTTGAAAAACGGACTCATTTGGCACAGGGTTCTTAACCAGTTCTGGTTGAATATAATTTTTATTCGACCCAGTGTCTACTAAAAACTTAAATATCTTACCATCACTAGCCTTACACTGAAAGTAGGGTAACGTTGAGTTCGTTAACCTAAAAAAATGAATATCTGCAAATTCAGAGTATTCATTTTCATCTGGTGTATTACCTTCCACTTCAAAATTTTCGTCCAAGTATTTTGTTAAGTCCTGTATTTCTTCGTCTTGCTCTGCAGGTTCTCTTTCGTCGTGTATAGTACCCATGTCCGGAACCTGATTACCTTCAATATGATTTATTCTCTGCATCTTTCGCGGCTGATTAAACTGCATTGATTGCGGTAAAGGTCGTACACCCGCAAATCTGTTATCTGGCGCAGGCCGATTCATGTAGTTTATTCTTTTAGTTTGAATGGATGTGTCAATATCCATTGGGACTGGCGGTTTTGGTTGGTATGGTCGTGGTGGTGGTAGATAAGCTGTTTGGAAATTCTGTTTGTTTCCATTTGTGTTATAATTTTGTCTATAGGGATTATTGTTTTGGAATCTGTTAAATTCGTATTGATATGGATTTAAATTTGATTGATTTGAATATGGATTTGGATTTGAATTTGTTCTCTGTTGCATATTGGGATATGTTGCTCTAGGAGAATTTTGAGGAATATGTGCTAGATGCGGAAAAAATGCTTGGTTTTGATTATTATTATTATTGAATTTCCTAATAGGAACGGGAGGTGGATTTCCCATTGTACTATTTGCATGGTGTGCCCTGAATTGTTGGTTCTCCAACTTTAAGCACAGGTGCAATGCTTCACTCAGATCCTTAGGTTCTCTTATTCCCAGTAACCGAGGAAGGTCTCCCCTTAAGCCTCTGACAAATGTGTCAAGCGCTTTATTCCTATAGTTTTTTGTAAGCAAATAAATAGTGTCCTGGCTTTCTTCTAGACATGCAATTTTGTTTAATATAAGAGATAAGTGTCCATAGATTTTTTTATAAAATTCCTGAATGGTACAATTTCCTTGCAACATGGACATTAACTGGTATTCCAGGGTTCCTAGATCGCGTTGGTCCGCATAATGCGTTGTTAGACATTTTATAATCGATTCCCAATTTAATGGGGTATTATAAGATTCCAAAGCTATGTCTGCTTCTCCTATTATTTTGTTTCGCACAACATTTAATATTCCAAAATATTTTGCCGTTCCCCTTATTGGTTCGTAAATCTTTAGAATCCGTTCTGTACTCTTTTTCCATGAACTAAATTCTGTCCTATTGCCTGAAAATTCTCTAAGTGATCTTACAACGTCTGGAATTTTGTCCAGATCTGTCAAATCATTATTTCTGTTTATTTCCTGGTCTGCTACTCTAGGCTCTACTTCATTTAATGCTTGTTCTTCCCTAATTATCCTACGCACGATATTTGCTATATGAGCCTCGTTATCGGCAACCGGATTTTGACCCTGTGGTGGTGGAGGATTATTGGCTACGGGCGGTAAATTATTCAAAATTGGTGCCCTGATTAAATTGTTAGGTCTTGCCATTATCGAAAGGAAAATTACACTTTTATTACTTGTAAACTAATAAATGTGATTTATGTTTATTCTATAGATACATATTTTCTTTTTTAAATTTACTTATATTAGATTTAGTGAATATGATTTCCATATATTTTTTGAAATTACTGATATCGAAAAGTTTAAAATAATGAATAAGATTTACATTTATTCTCTACATATATTTTCTTTTTTCTTTTTTTTTTTTTTGATACTGATATTAAGTAATTTGAAACAATGAATACAATTTATTTTCTACACTTTTTAATCAAGATAAATAGTTTAACTTAGAATAATAATCTTACATTAAAAAGATGATCTGCTTCTGCCAGTTATTCGTCCTCATCTTGTTGGTAAGCAGGAGTTGTTCCTTTTCACTTGCTTTACTTAGGCTCCCTTCTTTACTCTGTGGCACAGTGATGAATTTTTTTTTTTATAAAGATTTGTTAAAATTAATTCGCTCACTTAATAAATTTTTTCACAGTTAGTTTAATTTTTCGTATTTAATAAACTGTTCAATTTTTTCACAGTCAACTTTTTTGATTTTTTTTTTCACAGTTAAAAATTATTCAATTTCTTTCACAGTTAATAATTGTTTTGACAAATTTAATAATAATCCTTTGTTTCAGGATGTAAAAATTATTAAACCGAATTTTTTCGTTGGGCGCCAGTTATTCTTATTTTTATTAAAACAACTTTTCTTTTCGAGTACTTGACTACGACTGAATTTGTCAATTTATTTCATTCTTTTTATAATAAAATTATTTTGCTTACATTGTTGTTTACGAAACTTAGTTGGTAAATATGCAGACATATCGTCTGCATTATTTTAATATCTAAATAAATGGGTTTTCCCCGTTAATTTTATTGCGACACATGTTTGTAACTTGGGTCGCAATTAGGAATGAGTTTTTCCCTTTAATTTTATTGCCACACATGTTTGTAACTTGGGTCGCAATTAGGAATAGGTTTTTCCCGTTAATTTTAGGTCAGAATATTGTAAAAGAAATAAAAAGAGTATTAGATAAGTTCCCAAAAATTTTAAACATTAGGGGTGTTAACTTGTATACCTAAAATCTTTGAAAAAAATCTAACGGGAATATTGTGCCGCTATCTTAATACATGCTGTAAAAGAAATATTGTATTAAAACAATGCATTTTTTTAAGCTCATCAGAATGGGTTTAACAACAAAAACAAGTTTTTTTTGATAAAATAACAATTGTTTTATTAAATTTGTTTAATATTTTATAAATTAATAGTGTGTGCTTCCACCTTTATTTAGAATGACTTCGAATATTCTTTTTGGCATTGAATCATAGAGTTTGGCCAGATAATTCAGGTTGATTTCGCTCCAGGCTTCTTGAATGGCAGCAATCAAGTCATTTTTGTTTTCGAATTGACGGCCCGACTCGTAAACCTTACGTGAAAGAAATCCCCATACATTTTCAATAATATTAAGGTCGGGAGAATAAGGAGGCCATTGCAGTAAACCCACATTCTGCCCATCAATCCACTGTTTCACCAGCCTTGCAGTATGAATTGTAGCGTTATCATGTTGAAAAGTACATGAAATGGGTCCAAAGATGTCATTGAATAGTGAAAAAGCTTTTTCTAGGACTCCTTTATAATTTACTGCATTCATTTTCGTTGAAAGAAACTGCAGTTCAACTGTGCCGTAATATGAAATAGCACCCCACACCATAACACCACCTGCACAGCTATGATTTCGCTTTACATAAAGTTCTTCCTTACGGAGATCATGGAAATAGTAATTAAAACCATCAGGTCCATGCAGATTGAATTTTTTTTCGTCTGAAAAGACAACACGTTTCCATTCGTCCTTCCAGGTCATGTAGTTTTCACCAAACTTTAGGCGGTGTTCCTTACGTAAAGGATAAGGTGGTGGCTTTTTTTGTAGTTTCAATCTTTTTAAGTGTTTGCCATTTTTAATGACTCGCTTTACAGTCGCTAAACTACTTTTACAACCAACTTTTTCCTTTATTTTTGCCGCTGATTCCTTCGAATTGGAGACAGATCTAACGATCGCTCGTCTTTCAGTTGCTAAAGTTGCTCTATAAGTGCCTCCTTTCATGTTTTTTCCATAGGTATTTTCATTTCGTAAGAAATTACTCACACAATTTTGGCTTCTGTTAATTTTTTTTGCAATTACATTGTGAGAAAGACCTTTTTCTGCGTAGATTTTAACTTTGACCCTTTCGGCTTCAGATAAAGGTTTTCCACGACCCATTTAAATTACAAATTGTTGTAACAGTTTAGAAATTAAAAAAAATTATTCAAAACAACGCACTCGCGGTCAAACATTAGTGTAAACTAATACAATTAGTCGTAAACCTATTCTGATGAGCTTAAAAAAATGCATTGTTTTAATACAATATTTCTTTTACAGCGTGTATTAACATAACGGCACAATATTCCCGTTAGATTTTTTTCAAAGATTTTAGGTATACATGCAATTTTGAAATAAAACCAATTGTATTACTAGTTTATGCGTTAGTTTTAGACAGAGATGGTAAACAAAATTATTTTAATGCCAAACCTAATCAGATGAGCGGCAGTGTATAAGTATGTTTTTAGGTACAAGTAAGTCTGTATATTGCACTGAAATTAAATTTGCCAGTTTTTCTGCCGATATCTTGAGATTATTTCTCACAGTATTGCTGATTGTTAATGCTCTGAGTATATCCTGTTTGTGAAAAAAGTTTACTTAATCTATATATTTCTGTTCCTGTGTAAGTAAAGTGTGCCGTCGTGTTATATCGGTTATGTCGTTGTCTCTTTAATTCCGGCTTTTTGTGTTATATGTCAAAGAATTTTGTCGATAGTAGAAGGTTTGTAGCCGTTATTTTTAGCTATGGCGTATATCGTGTCAAGTTCTTTGTTGTAATTATATGGAGTAAGTGGGATTCCCTCAAGTCTGTGTATCATATATCTAAATGCTGCTATGTTAGTGCGGTTTTACACACATCAACTTTTGTTGCTCAACTGTTGTTTTTTCCATTAGAAAGAAAGAGAAAGCTTTATACCCCTTCTCTTTCTTTCTAATGGAAAAAACAACAGTTGAGCAACAAAAGTTGAAGTGTGTAAAACCCCACTTAGACAGTCGTGTTATTGTGATGTCAATGTAATGTTATTGTGCATTGCTTTTAATTGTGTTAGAATTACTGTTATTTTTTTTTTTCTGTCTTTTCTGTTTGTTGTTCTTTCGGTGTAAACGGCGAGCGCTTTCGATGTGAAGACATAATTTTGAAGCAGTGTTCTAATCCGTACTAGTGAGTCAGCGTTCGCGTTTATGTAAAAGCAAACGTTTATTAAAGGACAATAATACTAAACACCAAAAGCAGACAAAACAAACAATTTAAGTAATAAGCGTTATAAAAAGAATAATAAATTAGTCACAAAAACTAGACTATTATAAGAGACTTAATGAGTTTCTAAAGGAGATTGCTAAAATTTCATTCTATATCCGAGCAATTTATATTTTAGGTAGCTTCTTCTAGTTTAAAAATTTCAGATTTTTTGGTGTAGCTTTTAAGTTTGCGTTATTTTCTCTTATTTTTATTTAATTATTTTATACTTATTATTATTCGTACTTAACACCAGAAAAGTCATACTAATCAAAAAATATAGATATTAGAAAAAATTGTTATTGTAGTGAGACTTCTAATTAGGAAAAACGCTAGAAGTGGTGGATGCGACCATTCTCTTTAATATTCATTTGTCATTTGAAGTTGAAAATGATTTTTTTAAGTGCTATTAAAAATTAAGAAACTCATTTACGATTCCAAATTTAGCCATAACTGAGTTTTGGAAGTTGGACTTGTGACTTTTCTTCTTTAGAGGGCAGAATAGGTGTTATTAGACTGCATGGAAATAAATTTATTATTTAACTGTAGAAGTTCACTAGCGTTTTTTCGTATTTCTCAGTATTTATTGCCTAAAGAAGTAGTATCCGAATCTTTCGTAACCATATTGATTTCTCGATGTTTAATCAATGCTTTATAGTAAATACATTTTAAAGCACTCTTATTTTTAACTGGTAACTGATACTCTTCAATACTACGTTATTAATTATCATATGATGCAAGGTGTAAATTATATTTCATAAATTTAATTCGAACATGATATTCCAAGATTAAGTTCCCTTTAAATGCAAGAAATTTTGCTACAAATATTACGTTTGTGATTTTCCATCTGTTAAATAAGATTGGAAGAATAAGAATAAAAACAAGGAAGGATAAAAATAAGCAATAACTATACCAGATATCAAAAGTCGCCATATTGGAAATTTCATGTTTTATACCATCACCAAGATTTTGAGTTATTGCTGTTTTCTGTAACATATCGGAACACATAAAAACGTTTATCTACATGTCCTCAACAGACTAACTTATTGATGGTATTTTTTGTTAAAAAAATGAATACTATATTCTGAAAACACGGATCATACCCAGTTGCACATCTATATCAATTTGATCAAGTTGCAATTATTATAACATATTTTAACTCTTTCTTGTTAAAGTTTGCAATAATTCTTGAGTCTGTATTTTGAGCAAGTAACCTTCTTTAAAAAATTGTGCGCTAGATGGAAAAAGTATAGAAAAAGGTTAATTGGATTGAATGATTTTCATGATAATAGTATAATGAATATAAAATTTATAGAAATATATGACATTCGATGTAAATTTATATTAGCTGGATGAGAAATAATTATATAACTATACAATAATGAAGAACATTGTCGAAGTTAAGCGATTTGTGAAGTCGCTTAACTAAACTCATCAGGGAGCTTTTGACCATATTTTAGATAAGTTGTAGTATGTGATTATTTATAAAATTATTTTGGAAAGGAAATATTTTCTGACGAGCTAGATTAAGCATGAAATAAATAAATGCCTTTGATTATCGAAGACCACATCTTCAGTCAGCCTCTCATCGCGATTGACACCGTCAATGACAACATTCAAGTAACTGCCGTCTAGGATTGTCCATGTTGGTCTTCAAACATTACTCCATTTCCAGAGTTTATAAGAGGGCTGCAGTCTGCCCTTTCTTTCCCTATGATTGCAACCGAATTTTTGAACATTCGCATGGCTCTATTTCCCTTTTCAGAACAAAGCCTTTGCCCCCTATGAGAGCACTGACATGGCCATAAAATGTTTAGAACTCGGTATAGTCTTGCCCTGGCCGTGAACAGCATAGAGTTTTTTCTATGCTGCTCCTTGCCATTCCCACCATAGTTCGATTGCTGCGACGATTCCTGGAGAATCTGCCAAACAATATTATCTAGACGGATATTCACTCCACATTCTTCGCTACCCTACAGAGGATTTGCATCCGTATTTTTTTTTTTTTTTGTTTTACTACCTATCATGCTGACGAAGGAATCACCGTCTATATTCCACTGGATTTTTGTCAACGTAACGGCACACACGGACTAAGCTATAACTTATAATCGATCGAGCTGTATACGGCACTCCTTGCAACCACCTTACTCTTAGAAGTGGTTCTATTGTGATCCGTAGGCTAGCCTTGGTCATACCAATAGTGCGCGGCTGCTGATAATCTTTGACAGTTTAAATTAACAACCAGAAGTTTTGACATATTCTCCTCTATCCGTCACCTGCGGAAGAATTAAATCAAGCGGTTAATTCTGCCATTCGTGGACGAGCGAATTCTTAATCGAATGTGTGAGTTTATTTTTGGGATTCTCTAATTCGTTTTCGAAACTTTGAAGGATGGCATTGGATAGCGTGCGAGCAGAAACTCGTATACTTGAATTCAAGTAACAATCATCCGAAGTAATGTTTTTCTGAGCATAAGATCATAAAAGATAAAATGTAAGTTTAATTTTTTTGTATGTAATGATTAAAAATTATAATTATAAGCCAAAAATAAATTTCACTCACAAGAAGATTATTGGGAAACTTTTCAGCACAACATACAGATTTAATAAAGGGCATACTGCGAAGCTTTTCGCAAGGAAAACCAATGGCTAACCAACTTAGGGAGCAAATGTCGTTTAATTTTAAATCCAACTTTAATTAAGATGTTTAGTTTTACGATGTACTTTCAGTGATTGAACATAATGGATTAAAGTATAAAGCCATATACTTGAAAAAGTTATGACTTTGTAAGACTGTTATGTACCCTATGTAAATTTGTATATATCAATTTTAAACTTTTTATAACGGCCTTAATATGCTCCAGTCTAAATTTCAAATGTCATTTAATTATTAAAACAACAAGGTGCGCTCTTGCCCTTTGGGTATGAAATCCATATTGTTACAACAAAATAAATAAAAATGTTTAAGCGGCAACTTATTGTCTTATGCAAACTCTATTGAAAAAAAATGCTTTTTTTTTTATTCAATTAGTTATATTAAAAATTAAAACACATATAATTTTCTCTTAAATTCATAAATTTAACTTAAAACTAGAAAGTGCAATTTTAACCCACAAATTTTTTCTACAGTATAATATACAAATAAATTAAGCAAAAACGAAAATCTGTTCACGTAAATATTTTTATGAAATTCAAAAACTATTTTTTTTTATCGTAAAACGACTATGGGGAAGATTGTTTCTTTTATTTATTTAATTTTATTTGCACCTTTTATATAAAATCCGTTGAATATTTTGTTTAAGATTTCGTTATTTTTAAATCGACTCGAGCTAACGATTTAACGAAAAAATAACAACGTTACGTTTGAAGACAATATTTTTAACTTATTTAAATAAAACTCGACTGGAAGTAACTCACTGCATTTATAAGGTTCTGGCCAATTTCATATAATATATATATATATATATATATATATATATATATATATATATATATATATATATATATATATATATATATATATATATGTATATATATATATGTATATATATTGTATATAAGATATAGGGTTTGGGTTTTATTGCAAAGAATTATTAAAATTACAATAACATAAGTAGGTATTTTATGTTTTTACAATTTTTAGAAGGATATATAATGTTCTATAAAAATTTGTCTTATAAACATGTGAAAACTATATAATTAATTATATGTAAAAAGTTTTTATAAGATATTGTTTAAAACAACTAATAAGGGTAAAAAACAGCATTTATGAAGGGGTGATTGAAGGGCTTAGGAGGTGTGGTTTTTAAGAGTTGAAAACTTTAAATACACTTATTTCTTATCAGAATAAAAACTAAGTTGTGTTAGTGTAATGTTTTTCCATTGCTTCCCCATCAATATCTTTCGATAATTTATCAATAGTTTCATTAATTAAACTATCGACAAACGATTTCGCATGAGTATCATCATCATTTGTTTGAGAATCTAGAAATAATATTCTTAAAACATTTTTCTTTTTTAGAAATTTTAATTTAGTCATTACCTTCTAAGAACAAATTTATTGAAAGATCATCCACGGTGTTTAAAGTACTAAAGTTTTTGTTGCTTGTTTCACTGCACATACTTCCGTTAGTTTGTAACAATTGCTCCGTTTCATTGGCTTTACTCGGTTCTATACCTAACTGTAAAACAGAAGTTGGCAAAATTCGCAAGGATGAAAATTGATTGATCTCTCCATTTTTTTCATTTTCATTTTTATTTTCTAAATTATCTCTAGCGGGTTTAAAACCCTCGTTTAATCCATTTTCGAGATTAATTGATGAAAACGATGAGTGTGCGTTTTGGATTTCAACGTTTGTTTTTGTATACTGAATAACGTCTGTACTTGTAGTAAAGTTAATTTTATCGGCTGATATATCGTCGGTATCAAGAATTACTGGACAATTTACAGGTGAATCGCCTAAATCATTAAGTGTTGTAGTAGAGCTGGTACGCGATGTACGTCTTTGTGGCATTTCAATAGGCACTTAATGAATTATGAAAAGATGTAATTAAAAATTATAAAAGACCTTTTCCAAAATATCTTTTTGTAATCAAATGATAATATTGCACGAAATTCCAATAATTCTATGATTACTGTATATTGATTATTTAGACTATCAGTTATGTTGTACAGAGTAACAGAAAATTAATACAAATATACAATTTAAAAAAATACTGTTTATCTCATTTAATCAATTTAGTTTGAAACATAAAAAACTTAAATTTCTATTCAAAATTTGGATAGAATCCACTGATGAGTTGTAGCGGAATGGCTATAAGAATACCAGAAAATATTTGTTGATTCAAAAAGGGTGTTTAATACAGGTTGTCCGCCGGGAAGGTATACGACTTTGGTTATAATTTTTGATTAAATGAAAGAGAATAGTTCTTATATTGATAAATGTTTTATGTGTGGCAAAAGTTGTTATTAAAAAATACTCTTATACCCTGATACATGGTGAAAGACCTAGCAGGACATAATTAATCCAGGTGCTAAGCATGCAAAAATTATGGTTGTGGATTGAACAAAAAACAAAATTTCAAACAAAAGTATATATTATCGCTTTTACAGCGGCACTTCCAGTACAACGTGCTGCTGTTTACCAATTAACCGAAATCATTCACTGGATACAGTGAATGATGCAAATTAGGCGCTGATTGCCCACGGTCCTTTAAATTATAACGATTTATTTCTTTTTTCTCTCATTATTTCGCTTTCCACAGGACCGTGTAGAAAACAATATATTCACAATCACAAACGACAACTTCAAAGAGGATGGATATTGACAATATTGAAAATGTTATAAATTTTGTTTTCAGGCATAATTAACAAATAAATAACTTTTTTTTTTGTGTACGTATAGCTGTAATATAAATTGATTTTTAAGACACTGGATGCACCTTTTTCGAGTAGGTTTTTTTGTACAACTACAACTTAGCTTCAGACACAAAATAGTTACTCGGTGCTTGGTAATGCCTTAAATGCTTTATTGCTTGTAAATTTCAGTAACAGAAATATGTGTACCGTTATATACAAATTATTCTACTTCTACAAATTAGAGGATGTCTGCCAACTGCAGCATAATAATTTGCACTGTCTCTTTACAAAAAACTACAAAATTATATCTCTTGCATAAATCAAATAGTTTCCATCTCGATTAACTGACATACATACTCGTGTACAGCTTCATTTTAACAAAAACGGATGAATGTCACTGAACTAAAATTTTCCAAAAATTGAGCCATTGTGGAACACAGTTTTGTTTGAAATTATATGTTTAATTCTTTGTTTTAATCGTTTAAACTAACGGACACTTATTGTGAACAATTAATTAATTTGGGAAAGGATCTTTAACCAAAAATGGTGATTATTCTTAAACCAGCTAACAAGTACCTTGGGCCGAGTAAATTTTTCCGTAAAATTCTCCAAGCAAACACTTTACTCCAAAGTTGCAAATTCCATCTTTTATAAAGCTTCCTCATAACAAAATTGGCTATTAAATATGGAACCTATTATTACCAGTTTACAAACTTTATAATAAAACTCACAAAAAGAACTGTGTATAGATAAAAGATTATCGTATATAGTGTTCTTAAATTTAAACCTCAGACTTAGACTGTTGTCATTATACCACTCACAGTGGTTTGAAAATGCCTTAACGGAGGCATGGTGTTAAGTATCATATAAACATTATTATATTTGCTAACTTTAAATAAGAAAATGTCACGATATTTACCCATTGCAATCGTACTATTAACTTAACGTTAAACCCTTTGGCAAGTTTCAGGATAACCAGTTTGTTTAGTATTTGCGCAACACCACTACTTTTAAGCAACCTTATATATAATATGGCGGAGTTATTTTCTTGCATTGCATAAGAACTTAGGCATTTGTTAACATAGCAGCTAACTGACTAACGTTTAAATGCAATTTTGTTGTTCACCAGTTTGTGCAACCTTTCAATTCAATTGCACAGCGAGTCGTACAATAAAATGCCAATTCGCTTGTGGTTTAATTTATTGAAAAATCCTTTGACTGTTTGAGAATTATAAGCTTGGGCACAGTGGGGGTTTTGATAAAATAATGCATATAGTTCTGTAGCATCTAAGCTGTTAACCCGATTATATGTTAACTTTATACCACAATAGTAGGCAGACAATTTACTTCCTAACCTCAAATTTGCCAATCCGATGGGGAAAATGGCCGATGCGTTAAACTAATAATCTGATGATAAAGCAATAACTCGAAAATTCCGCACTAATGTTTAACCAATCATTGCAACAGCTTCCTAAGAAACGCAGATCTCATATGTAATAACTTTTCTTAGATTCTTTTACAGTCAATTATTCAAAATAAATATAATATAAAATACTTTAATAATAATAATTAATTACCTATATATTCACAATCATCATCTTCGTCATCATCTTCAACATTCAACCGTCTTAGGCCACTTGGCGGTATTTTCTCATTTGCCAATTTTAGTTGTTCCTTGCGAGGACTCGGTGAGCTTTCATCTTTTAAAGGACTAAATGATTTATGATCACGTTTTTTCCGTCCTGGTGAAAATGGTGTACTGCAAACAAGGACCTTAGGGTCTACAAACAAGGATGGATCTAGTTCAATGTCATCCACTACTTTGCCATTTTCAACTTTTTTCAAACGGGCCGGCATTACAACTGGAGTTACTGGAACAGGCAGAGGGTGACTGAAGTTGTTTTTGCGAGGATTGCTTTTGTTAGAAGTAGCACAAAAATCCTCATCACAACTATCATCTGAATCAGAACTGCCCCCAAATATTTCAACCTGTTCTTGAAATGATACAGAAAGATTTTTTGATTTGTTGCGTTTGGCCTGTAGACGTCTAGCACGATCATTCGATTCAAAAGTCAACATAAGGGGGTGTGTGCAACGTTCAATTTTTACTTGAACGTTGAAAAAGCGTTTTCCAAATGAACGTAGAAGTTGAGAGCGTGAAAATTTTGTCGGGGTAGTGATGGAGTTAAATTTAGAATTTTTTATCTTATTATGAAGGGCTTCTGACGAGGGAGATGTTCTTGATATATTCTTTAATTTTTTGTCTATCTTACTTGCTGGTGAAGTGTTAAGTTTTATAAAGAAACTGTTTTTAGTTTTGTTAATTTTGTTGTCGCCTGTTATTTTGCCCTTTTTAGGAGGTGATTCCATGAACGTTGCTGCTGCCGGTCTTTTATTGTTCTTAGATTTGCTCTCTTTTATGGGTGCACTTTTAAGTTTAAATTCTCTTAAAAGTTGTTGTAAATTATCTCTATGTATTTGCACTTTGCATGGCTTAATGTCAAATTTTTTAAGCATTTGTACCTTTATATTCTTCTGATTCTCCAACGGTTCAAAAAGTTTTTGTTGTGCTTTTGTTGGTGTAATATTTAATTTCTTACTAGAATCTTTATTCCTTTCTTCTGTTTTTCGAATGTTATTAGCATGTTCTTCAAGAGGGCGGGTGAGGAATTCATTTAATTTTTTACGTTCTAGTTTTACTTTTAGTGATTTAATATTGTTGACTCCGTATTTAGGAGGAGATAAGCTACGAGCCTTGTGGCTTTTTGATTTCTTTATAACACTACTCACTGCAATGGGTGAAGGCAGAGATTCTCGACGCACGCCACTGGACTTGAATTTGATTTTTTTATTAAATTGTTCTGCGTTGGTTAATTTACTTCTTGGTGACGAAACAGATTTGGCAGGTGATGAATTTGAAATTCTTAATGGTCCCGCTGATTTAAGTTGATCAAATAAATCTTCCATTTTCAAATACTGTTAAGGTAAATCAATTTTTTGGAAACTGCAGATATGGCAAACATTATTGGCAGGGAAATTAACCTAAAAATAATTCGGTTTACAATATATCCCGAATACTTACAACTTGATGGTTGTTTCGTTCTTCCATTACTTTTAACTAAATATTCGGTCAGTTAAGAGTTTGCAAGGCAACGCGTTTTGATTATAATCATGGAAAAGTTCATTTATTTATATACCTTATCCCTTACAATTTTAGCATAGTTCTGTACCAGGTATTTTGCGAAGTAAAATTTTAATTAAAATAACTATTTTGAGTAAATCAAAAATTTCCTGGGCCCCGCTTTTGTATTAAATTTTAAATATAATTCATACTGTAGTACTTTATACGAATTTGCTAACACTATCGAAATAAGACGCCGACTATTTTCCAAGTTTTTTGGCTTTTTTCACAATTTTTAGCAATTTTACAATTCTTTCTACTTTCGCCTTTTCTGTTATATTTTATAGAGTTGTATAACAGAGTATTATACGGTTGTACTGCAATGTTATTAGTTCTTACAACGTTGCTTAAATGTCCAGAGAAAATAACAAAACTTTATAGTACCTCTTTTTGATCAATTTTCTTTAGTGCGGTTTTACACACATCAACTTTTGTTGCTCAACTTTTGTTGTTTCCATTAGAAGGAAAGAGAAGGGGTATAAAGCCTTCTCTTTCTTTCTAATGGAAAAAACAACAGTTGAGCAACAAAAGTTGATGTGTGTAAAACCGCACTTAGAGTTGTACACGTTCGTTAACATTTTCATTTCAAAGGTGTTTGTGTGTGTAACGTGCTGCGACATATGACAATAGAAAAATATAAGTAATTTATAACAGAAATATACAACATTTTTAATTTAATTATAAACATTTCATTTAAATATGAAATGAAAAGCTTTAAGACCACAGATTACATTTTTTTTATATTCCCTTTCAATAATTAAGAAATAAAGGTGCTACACAATAAACATATTGAAGTTATAATCGAATTTGATTCCATTTTATATACGATCATCGATAGAAGATTTAAATTCGAATCGGTCGTGATTTAGTTTATTTCTAGAAAGACTATAAAAAAAGTTAAAACGCAGCAAACATTTAAAATTTACAAAAATCTTGAAGATTTTCTGGTCTTCTATTAACTCGAAAATCACTTCGCATGCACATATACCACTAATGGCGACGGTTCTCGATAGCTACTTTTCATTTTATTTAAGTAACAAGCTATGGTCAAAATGTTAATTTTTGATGTATTTTTAAAATTTGTTATGTTGCATATGATCATATACATAAAAGGTATTTGATATTCGATATGTGCTTGGATTTTCCGTTTTCCGAAGGAAACCCGTACCCAAATAAAAGTATTTGATATTCCTTTTAAATGTGTTACATAGAAAGAGAGATATTTACATTTTTATCTTGGAGCTTTACAGCTTCTATCCAAAGGGTGTCCGATAAAAAATTTCTGGATTTCGTAAATCCATTATCAATTTTTGTTTGATTAAAAAATGCTGTTTGGTTCCAAACATTCATTACATCTACATACATAATTCTTTCAAATTCAACTTACTACAGATTATGAAATTCATATTCCAAATGTAAAATGTACTCATTTTGGATCATTAATATTTAAGTTATTAAATTAAAAATCAGTTTTCAATACAAGTGTGGCTCTAAGTGATTTGAAAATACATACATATGTATATAGAATTGGCAACTCTTGTATGGGTCAATGCACGTCATTAACGGGAAATCTTTCTCATGTTGTAATCTGCAGTTTAATCATTCTTGATTGAAACTATTTTTATACAGCTTTCTTAGTTCTTGTGTTTTTATAAGAAGTAGAATATCAAAACAAAAGTTTATAATTAAATAAAGAAACGGTAAATCACAGCAGAAGCATCGAGTACAATACAATTTATACAAAAATCATAAAAATATTATAGCCTTTTTACAAGATATTAACGCCTAACACTTAACATTTTTCAATGTCACCACTAGAAAAATGACTTCAAAAGAAAATCAAAGCAAATGATAAAAACTGCAATAAACGGGACAGACAAATGGAAGAACATTTAAATTGATATTTGTGTATGGTTTCCGACGGGGGATTTAATTGGGATGACGGAATATATGATATTCCGTCATCCCGCGTCAAATTTGGTTTGTAAATAAACCGGTTTCGGCCAAGTGCCATCTTCACTGATGATGGCACATTTAAATTGCTTAAAAATAAAAAGGATTGATAAATTATTATTATTAATAATTTTCAATTATTATTAATTTTTTCAATTATTATTTTTTTATAAAGGCTTTGTGCTTAAAAGATTTATTTATAAAGTATGTCAAAAATCTATTATGTACTACAATTATTATTTTAAATTATTAATGATAACACATTTTTTATAAGCAATATTACTGTCAGTTGTTAGTAGTAATTAATAAAAATATGTGTATAGATGTACACATATACATACATAATTTCATCCTAACTAAATATTTTAAAGCTTTTTCATATTCGTAACAAAACACAATATTTGCTTAGTTTGTCGGTTGTGTATAAGTGAAATCAAAACATTAAAACACCTCGTCAATGTTTTGATTTTATGAGGTTATTACAGGAGAGGCAGTGCTGATATTAGAAAGTTGAGAGTTCAAGAACTTGTTACAAAGTTGGGAGTACTCGTTGGCTGGGGTTTCAGCCTGCAGTGGCTGTTCAGGCTTGAGGAGGTTTTCAGGTGGTAGCAGTTATTACAAAATGAACATTTAAGCTAACATACAAATCAAATTCAAAACTTTTTACAATAATTAACAATCTCACCCGAGAAAAAAGTTGCCATTGTTTGTGCCTAATAATCCTGGTAAAAAATAGCTTTAGAAGATTCTAAATTTTATTATTTTTTATTGAGGATTGCTGATTTACGTGTATGCACATACGTATGTACGTATCTATGTATATATGAAAACTTCTTTCATATTTACTACATTTACTATTATGCCATTCATTCAATTTCCGACAAAGGTTAAAACCCGATGGTCTTAAAGTCAAATAGCATATAAAAAACGATGCAAGAACTATCAACATCGATTATAAGCAATATTACTATAACGAATTCATCTGATGTACACTTGGGCGACAAAATTAATTATGATGGCAGTCTTTTTTTAAACGTTATCAGTAATAATACTGAAACCGAAATATCGTTAGGTCCTAATGATAATGGAGTACTAGTTAAAACAAGTAAGTTGTGATATCCGTTTACCTTGCTTCAATAATGCCTTTGTTTAAAATGCAAATAAATTTTAGGGTCAAATATTCAGATCTCAGATTTACCAATAATTTCAAGAAGCTGTTGGTCAACTAGAAAACCCAAAGAAAAATTTGATAATATTGACGAACCCGTTAATATAGTAATAATTTGTAAGTTTCTTAAATTTTTTACTAACATTTACTTGCGTACAAAAGGAATTTAACATAATTTATTTCTAAGAAATTCAACTGTTTTCAAAACAGTTAAGCAATGAAATAGTGTAATGAAGTGTATTTTTAAGCAGCTCTTATTTAAAGCTAAAGATTGTAATTTTCTTTTTTACTCAAAATTATTATCCTGATTAATATTATTAGTTATATATTTATTTGGATAAAATTTACCATTTGAGTAAGTTAGGTAAATATTGGTTTTCACTGTAATAGCTATGAGCAACAGTTTCACTAGATTTTTTATATTATATTTTTTGTTTTCAAACATAAAAAGGCTTATGTTCGTTATTAATTATGATTAATTGAAAGAACAGCAAAAGTTAGATAAAACATTAGAGATTTACTTTCTTATCAAATAGTAAAAATAAATTGAAAAATATAGTTTTTGGTAGTTTGTTAATAATTTATTACTATTTTAATACACAATAACTTTTGTTGAAAAAAATAATTACATTTCTCTAGAAAAATTAACTGGAAAGTATAGTTTTTCGTAGTTGCTTAATAATTTATTTTTATTTTAATACACAATAACTTTTGTTGAAAAAATAATTACATTTCTTGTTGCTTAATAAAGAAGGAAAAAAGCTGTCATTAAAGATTTACTATCTTCTCAAATATAAAAAATAAATTGAAAAGTATAGTTTTTGGTAGTTTGTTAATAATTTATTATTACGGATGTGTCTTGCTTAAGTTTTTAAAGAAAATAATTAAATAATAAACTGAACTACTGGTTATGTCGTTTACTAACTGCGTAGCTTTCTAAGAAACCTTATGCACGTAAGAAAACAAATTTCTAGTTACAAACTGCGTAATAATTATAATATATACACACAAACAACAACAATTTGATATGCTGTTTACTAACTGCGTGGTTTTCTGAGAAATGTTATCTACGCAAGACAACAACAATTATCTTAAAATAAATTCCAAGAAGTAACTTTATCAGCATTAATACAAAAATACACACAGATATACAAACGCCTATACGTTGAATGGACAACATACAACAACAAAATATGATACAAAGGGAGTAGAAGATTCTCAATTTTTCTAGACTTCTAGTGGACTAACATAAAAAAGGCAGCGTCTGAGTGGGTAGTTAGTCAGTGTAAAAATTAACTTTGTGTAGTTAAAGTAAATAAAATTGTAATTAAATTAAAAACTCTAAAATTTGCTGTTATTTGTTTTGCAATAAATAACTCACAACAAAACGTTTATAAAAGGTATAAACGTAACATTATTATTATTTTAATGCACAATAACTTATGTTAAAAAAATAGTTGTATAAATAGAAAGTTTACAATGCACAACTACCTTTGTGCATAAATAAAAACGAAGAACGCTTCCGAAGATTGCGGCGAATCAAGTCCACTTAATTTTTGGTGATATCTAACTTTCACTATTCTCCTTATATAGTTAAGCATAATAAACAGTTATAAGTTGTAACTTTCAGGCTCTTATTTATTTTGTATACAACCCTGTTTGCTTTTTTAATTTAAGCCCACACTGCCACTACTAGTTCCAGTAGTCAATCACAAAATATTCAATTGATAAGAGATATACAGGTACGAAATAATAAATTTAATTTAATAACTGTAAAGTAATGCTGTCCAAGAACAGTAATACTACATACAATATTTTTATTTGAATAGACCTTTCATGTTGACACAAGAAATTGGAATGACATTGGCTATAATTTTCTTATTGGATGCGATGGTATGATTTACGAAGGAAGGGGATGGGGCATTGAAGGCGCTCACACCTTTGGCTATAATAGCCGATCAATAGGTATTTCATTCATTGGATGTTTTATAAATAAAAAGCCCACAAAAGAAGCTCTTCTTTCTTGTCAAAATTTACTGAGAAGGTTTGACATTCATAAAAGGAAAGATATTTTCATATACTAATTAAAAATCTACTTTTATAGGGGCGTAAATGAAGGACATTTAACAAAAAATTATAGATTAATGGGTCATCGTCAATGTTCTCAAACAGAAAGTCCTGGTTCAAAATTGTATGAGGAAATCAGTAAATGGGATCATTTTTATAATAAATCTATTAAAGATGTTTAAATAACAGTCGTTTACACTGATGGTCAACTAAGAACTCGATATCGTATCACATTTATTTTTGTTTATAAGTTTATCAAACAAATTTTTAGTATATAAATATTTCCCAAATTTTAAAATGTAACCAGAATTTGGAGAAGCAGAAAGTAATGTGTAAAATGAGCAATTTATAACCAAAACAATAAGCTCTTTGTAGCCGTAGTGATAGAAACATAGCCGCTGTTGAAAATGAGCCTGGAACCGTAACTCGTCAACGTTCGCAACCATTGGAAGTCAGGTGATCCACTTTGCGCAACGTTTTGGACAAAGATTTTCATCTTTACGTTTATAAAATTAAAGGTTAAGAATTAAAGCCCACCAACCATTGTGTATGTCGAACGTTTGTGAATAGGCTGTTTGAAAAACTGAACGAAAACAACGCATTTTTCTACGAAATCATCTTCAGTGCTGAGGCTCATTTTCAATAGGGTGGTTATGTAAAAAATAAAATTGTCGTATATAGGGTTTACAAAATCTACAAACAGTCCTCAAAAACCATTACATTAAAAAATAGTCACCGTATGTTGCGGTTTGTGGTCACAATGGCTAATGTTGACATAAGTGATATTTATTTCAGCAAGCCTACAGCCACCCAGTTAATGAATGAGAAATTTCCCGGTCTCGCAATTTCTTGATATGTCAATTGGCTGCCTTGTTCTTGTGATTTAACTCCGGTTATTATTTTCTTTAAGGATATTTGATAGACCCAGCTTACGTGAAGCACCCGCAAAACTGATAAAATTGTGCTTTAAAATTTTGTGAAAAGGGCGAACATCTGCCGAAGTGCTAGAGTTAAAATTTGCCCAACATCATATCCCATTATTATTTCTTATATTTATATGTTTTAATTTAACCAAACCGCTGATTTGAATTCGCAATTTTTGGAAGATTTAAAAAAGCCTAGCCAAAATTTAATTTAAATAAATTTCGAATCGGAATAAATGATGAAATAACAAAATGTTATGTTAACGCTTCAATTAGTCGCGTTATAAATTTTGCTCTATATTTAAAAAAAACTACAAGAGATGATTACAAAGAATTACTATAACTCATTGTGATATTTTTAGGAAAACTACCTAAGAAACGCAATTCTCAGACTACGTTTTATAGAACTGGTGCTCTTCACCAAGCCAGATATATGGCGAAATGAAATATTGTTATTCCGAAATTGGTTTAAATTGGCAAAAGCAAGAAGAAAACCATATACACTGTCGGACAAAATAAAGTGCGGTCCCATAACCTTTCCATTCCCTACCAAAAAAATTTATATTATATTTTACATATTCGTTATCAACTAATTATATTTATTTACTTTAATTGAAATCACATATGAAAAATGTATAACATAAATAATTTAATTCAAGTTAAGAAAGAAATGAACTAAAAAAATTAAACTATAAAAAATTTTAGACGTCAAAATAAAGTAACACTTTGTTAAAAAGATTACAATGAATGAAAAAAAATAAAGAAATTAATAAGATGTTGCACCTCCTTTGTTATTTATGACTTCCTTTAGTCGTTTGGGCATACTCAGTGCTAGATTTTTTAGGGTAGATAGTGGAATCGCTCTCCATTCTAATTACATTTTTCCCAAAATGTTTCAATATTTTTCCGTGATTCCATTGGAATTTTGTCACCCAAAATACCCCAGAGGTGCTCAATGGGGCTTAGGTCGGGGCTCTGAGCAGACCATTCTAGCTTATTAATATTATTTTCTTCAAAATATGATTTAGCCACCTAACTGGTATGCTTGGGGTCATTGTCTTGCTGGAAGACAAAATCGCCCAGGTTCATTTCTTCAGGACTACTGTAAAGATTTTCTTTCACCAGTCATTCTGGTGTCGATTTTCACCAGTCTTCCGGCTCCTGAGGAAGAAAAACATCCCCATACCATAAGACTTCCTCCACCATGTTTAACGGCATGGATAAGATTTTTTGCCTGCAGTCTCTTTGATGGTTCACACCACACTCTTTTTCGTTTTTTCATATTTTTAAGCTCGAATTAGGACTAATCTGACCAAATAATCTTATTCCAGAATGATTCTGGCATATTAATATATTTTTTTGCAAATTCTAACCTCTTTTTTTATCCACACTGTATAAGTGTTTTTTTAGCGTAGAAACTTGCTAATCCGCTCTCATGAAGCCTTCTTTGGATGGTACGGGTTGATATGTTTAGACTTAGCTCTTCTCTAATTTCTCTAGCGGACGTAAAAGAATATCTCTTTGCCAAAATTGCAATATGGTCATCATCTTTTTTACTTGTCGCACGTTTTCTGCCGCATAACTTCTTCAAGCTTTCGTTTTACTTTCTCAATTTAAATAATTTAATAATTTTTCGAACTCCAGACTCTGATATACTTTACTTAAGAGATAAATCCTTCAATTTCATTCCATTTAGACGGTCTTGTGCAAGCAAATCTTTTTGGCACTTGGTCAAAGGTTTCATTTTACCTTCACTATTGTTGACAGAAAATCACATAAATTTAAAGCAAACAATTTTTTGAATAGAATATTTTTATAAACTTACCTGCAGTTCATCTTTGATATATTAAAAAAAAACTTTGATTTTAAACTTTTTATTTCAAAAAAATAAGTAATAATGTGAAATGTTACTTTATTTTGTCGCACAGAATTTGTTTGCACTTATTTTATTTTACCGCTAGCTCAAAACTGAATAACATTGAAAAGTCAAGTTTGTTTTTAAAATAACACGTGCAAGTTCAAATTTAACGAGACTTTAAAAAAATAAACAATAATACACTTAGAGAAAAAATGTTTGTACAAAAAAAAAAATTTATATAATACCGTACTTTATTTTGTCCGACAGTGTATTTATATAGAAGCTCCGTTTTAACCTATATGTGCAATAATGCAATGTTTTCTTTCCACCTCTAAAAAATTATGGTACCTTACTGTAAAAATATATGCTCTGGCATTTTTTGATTATAGAGTGCCATATTCCACACTGGCGAAAATGGTTTTAGATTTGAAAAACGAGAAGCGGCATTGAGCAGTTTATTTCAAAAGAAAAAAAAAATTGTTTTTGAAAGATTTTCAATAAGCCACGAATTTGTGGAAGTTGAAATAAAATAACACTATTAAATATAGATAATGACGCAGCAGAAAGAGGTGTCAAGCTGATGGAGGAATATAATACGATACAAAAGATGAGGAGCAAAAAAATATGATGTTTTAAAGGTTACTACGGATTATGACTTGTTCTAGATGCAATAAAGATAAAATCATTAAAAAATTTAAAAATTCGAATTTTATTGTTTTTCCGTTTTATAATTTTCTGTATTCAAAAAGTGCTATCTGCAAATAAGGAGAGCATGTGTTTTTAAATTTTATGTTCATTTTGTAAACTATTACATATAGGAAAAAATGTTTAAAACTTCATATGCAACAGTTTTCTCTTTTACAATTTTTAAGTTAAATTAACAGTTTTAAACTAATGAGGTTTTTTACCTTCAATTTTTTGTTTTTCCGCGGAACGTATTAACCCCCAACCGATGCACGTGAAATTTTTTCAGGAAAAATGTTTTGCCCAAGTTTACCAAACTGAGGGATGAGAGAAAAAGAATTCGCCATATAGCTAAGATTCGCCCTAATTTACTACATGAATTTTCCTTTTTGTAGTTTATAATTTTTATTATTTATTAAGCTTTTTCTTGATACTGAATTGTTAAATTCATTTCTTTACGTTTTTAATAAAATAAACCTTCTAAACAATGTAGTGTTACGAAGATGTTGTATAAGTTAGAAAAGCTAACTGACCTAATGTGTCGGTTTATAAATTAAAAAGTTTCTACGATATGTTATGAACACAAAACAAAATGTTAGAATAAAATTCCATGAACTAAGTTTAACAACCAGAAAATAAAAACAACTAACACAGAAAAAGTAGACACACAACCAAAAAAAAACCTACACTAAATAATATAGTAAAACACGTGATTTTGGGATTCGATTCTGAGAATTGCACATTTATTCTGTCATAAGATTTTTTATTGCTTAAGGAGTACTTCTATCACGTTTTCTTTATTTTAACACTGTTATATCTCGGTTTACCGCAGGGAATATTCCTTTTGTGTTTGACGCAAGGTTGAACAAAAAACATTAAGTGCCTTAAAAATCAGAAAAATGCAAATATTTCTTTCCCACTTTTTGCTCAATAACTGGATTAAAACTCCACAATTATGCTATTTGTTTTTCTTTTTAAACCTTATTTTGCCCAAAAATAAAAATTTCGATTCATATTACAGCTACCCTTATACAGAAAATATGATAATTTTATTTGAAATTGATGCATGGAAAGAAAATTTAGAATAGTTTAGTCAATATCCATCACCCCTATAGTTTCCTTTGTAGGTAGTTCGTATTGCATCATCATCTGAGTATCACATAATATTCAAGGGCATGTTTTCTTTTACCAATTTCGTTGTCATAAGTTTAATATAAAAGTACACTCTTCAAACTTGAAACTAAACTGTCGATGAATAAACGTCAGCGATATAATCCATTCCCATATTTTTCACTTAACCCTGGGATATCTTGGCAGTAGGTGAACGTATTTGTTTCGTCATTTGCTTGCAATTCTTAGAATTAAGTCCCAAGTCAATGAGCTGAAATATGTTGTTCTGTGTAATGATAACAAAAACTGCTGAAGAAGTACAAAACTGGAAACACTTCAAACACTAACACAGTTTTAAGTGTGAAAGTTGTCGAGTAAAGCCCTAAAGTTGATATAGCAGCCTTTAGGTCTGAATGTGGTAAAGTTACCATCGTGTATTTGTATTAATGTGAAAGTAAATAATTCGTGTAATTTAATTCAAAAAGTCTAAAGTGGTCTGTACAAATAATTTTGTAATAGAAATACTCAATTAACTAAACGTTTATTAAAGGAATAAAAGTAAAAATATGCACATATATGTGCGAGAAATTTAGTTTATGTCGATTTACGATTTACGCTATTTCGAACCAATCGCGATGTATATCCAGGAATTACTGTAATGTACGTAGTTGTTAATTTATATACATGCTGTAGAATGCATGCTTACGTATGTTTAGTATGATTAGTTGTGCTGCTCTAAATTGGCAGCTTGTAGGCATTTTCGGTGAAGAGAGTAGTTTTTGGTTGGCAAAATTTTTAAATCAGCCTCAACCCCACATCAGCACAACAAAACTAATACATATACACTTATAAAAACACAAGCTTTGTGTTTTTTTTTGCAGAGCACTTTTTATTCTTTAGTTGTCTTTCGTCGTGTAGATTTAAGTAACCAGTAAAAGTTTTTTCGGTTATTTCAGTAGCGGTAATATTACTGGTCACATGTAAAAACTTATACTAGTTTTTGAACGGCCTTTTCAATTTTGTGTGACGACATAAATTCATATCATGTACCTTTAAAGATACCCCCCGGGGGCACATATATATGGTCTTTGGAGATAGCAACAACTTAGACCTGTGCAACTGGGGGAAAAAGGGAGCCCAGTCCCCTGAAGTCAGCAGGGGTACAACTGGAAACTCCACTTTATTTCCACGGGAATCAGTGACCCGCAGAGTTCCGTTATTTGTCTCTTTAGACACTTAACTGTTCTCTGGCTGATTATTGAGGTTGGCCCTTTATGGGAGTATCGTGGTGGTTGTGATTTCGCGG
The DNA here is from genome assembly GCA_030448955.1 of Trichopoda pennipes. Lineage (NCBI taxonomy): Eukaryota > Metazoa > Arthropoda > Insecta > Diptera > Tachinidae > Trichopoda > Trichopoda pennipes. The sequence continues at coordinate 2,474,434 of JASKUP010000010.1, read as the reverse complement.
CACCATAACAGTATAATGGTTATTATGGTGGCCCGGATCATCTCACTGTTAATGACACCCTAAGTGAATGATCCAGTCCAGTGAGCATGCTAGACATGTGTTCTGGACAGGAGTTGGAAAGTCTCCAACTCTTAAACAAGGAGTGATGTTTTGCAGCCCTGCTCTGGAATCATTGAAGTTGCAACTAGAAAGTTCTGTTGCATAGAATTATAGCTTCGGCTTCCTAGGACGAGCATGACGTTCCAAATTACGCAGTGGTTTGGTTCACCATCTGATTAAGGCTTCATGGCCAGGCGCGGATGTAAATCGAATCACACAGTACCTTTAAAGATTCACTTTTCATGTTTGTGTAAATTGCGCTACATACTTCTATAACAGCTGAGTTTATATACGGTGCAGACAATTTACTATTTTTGTCAATTTCTTTAAAAATTTCCCCTGTCGCTAAAAACCTTAAAGTGGCAATCAATTTTCCCTCCACCGATATACATTTTCGCATAGGTGTATCAGTTCGCTCAATATTAATGAAAAACATCTCTGGTCCATCCGCACGAATGACTTATATGCTTCTTCATCAAAACACAAGTTGTATTCCTTGAGGAGGAACTGGATATTTCCACCAGAGTCACGAGACTCTCTCCATGGCTTGACCCAGCAAGATCTGATTTTCTTCGCCTTCTCAGCTTCTAGAAGTAATGCTGCAGCTTCAAAGTTACAGGCACTAGAAATTCCTGCTAAAATTATTGCCAATTCATCATGCCGCATTTCCGCTAAGTATGTTCCGTAATTTATGTGTATAACGAACAAAAAACAAACATGAAATAAATAAAAAAAAATACTAACACACACACAAAGCTGCGTATACGTATACAACTTTGTGCTAGTTTAATTAATCTCGGATGTTTTGGAAAGAACAAAAGTTGTGAGGAACAAATATTAATCTAATGTGAATTGCCTCAATATCTATGAGCCAGTTCACATTGGATTAGTTGTGCTGGCAGTTTGTAGCCATTTTCGGTGAGGGGGGTAGTTTTTGGTTGAAACAATTTTTCTATCAGTTTCAACGCCGCACAACGAAAACAAAACTAATCCACATGCATTTATGAAAACACAGGTCTTGTGTGTTTTTTTTGCAGAGCGATTTTTAGTCTTCAGTTGGCTATTGTAGTGTAAATATGAATATGAATTCAAAAGTTGATAAATAGATTTTATGCTATTTATTTTAATCTTTTTTACTATTTTATCTTTTTTCTTATTGAATTCAAGTTTTTGTTATAATATTTTTATATTTTACAGAAATTTAAATATGTTAATCTTTTAAACGTCTTTTTAATTAAATTTTAACGATATACATATTTTTTCAATATTTCGCTTTCCTATGGAAAGATTCTACAGGAAAAATTAATTTTTAATAGCAAAAATTATTAACAAATTGAAAAAATTTTTTTTTATTTAATTAAAATAAAAAAGGTTGATTAAGAATAAAAATAATTTTACATAAAATAAAATTAGAAACAAACATTTCATCATCACTTACAGCTACATTTATTTTGTAATGCGTATTCTGTGGTGTATACCGAACGAAAAACAAACATGAAATGAATAAAACACACTAATAAACACAAAGATGTGCATACGTATAGAATTTTGTGCTAAAATAATTAGTCTAGTGTGTTTTGAAAAGAACTAAAGTTGTGGAAAACAAATATTAATCCAATGTGAACTGGCCCTATGATTTGCAAGTTTGAGTTTTTGTAATTTAAGCAAGGAAGGAAAACCTTGTGCTTAAGAAAAAATAATTTATAAAATATGAAAAGGTTAATTAACTATAATTATTATTTATAAAAATTATCTACATATGTATGTAGATTCTTTTCTTTTAAATCGGTTTTGTCATTTTCGGAAAAAACATTTAAAACGAGACAGTAAGCTGAAGGGGATTCGCTATGGCAGAAGATATGACGTTTTGTTTTCGATTTAGTTTGTCCATTTGTTTTTATAAAACTTATTATTGTTTATTGTATCTACTTTTCTTATCGCACTTGAAGTGTGAAATAATACTAAGAAATACAAATGTATAAAGAGTTATAAATAATTGTAACTTTGATAATTAAGATGACAAAATTATAAAGTTTATTTAAATGTAACACTTCTACTTAGTGGAATAAAATAAAATCAATTAAATTGAATTTACTACAAAGTATTCACAATCAATAATCCACAGGATATCTACGGATATTTTTGACAAATGTATTTAAATATATATTAGAGGTGTGCATCGGGTAAGTTTTGGTGGAAAATGTAAAGAAAGAAAGATTCATTTTTCGCTTGCAGTTTATACTTGATTTCTTTCTTAAAACGCAATCAGTTAAGGAAATTGATTGGTGTTGCTAAAAGTTATAAGAGATAAAAGTATAAACATAAAATTTGTGATTCGCCATTCTTAACATTTTGTGATTTCGCGTGTTCCCATATTGGCCAAATGCTTTTTCCGAATTATTGTGTAAATCCAAAACAAAGCAGTTTGAAAAGAAAATTATAACAAATTAACACGATATAAAAATGAAATGGTCCACGTATGTAGGTAATGTCATAAGAACGGCTGGAGCGAATTGGCTGATTTTTTTTTTATTCGATTCAAAATTTGCAGGAGGTGGTTTGTATGAAAAAATAAAATTATAAAATTATCCGGAAAACTTAGAAATTCATTTATTCATTTGTGTGTGGGTTAAACCTAGAATGTCAATGTTTTCCCACGGGCAATTGTATGTTGCATGCTCGAGAGTTGTTACACCGTCAACACTGTTTGTTTATTTTCTCTCCCAACAGAAAACCAAAAAAATATTTTTTATTATCAAGCTTTAAAATGAACTACATATATGCTTGCCTTTTTTTAATGAATTACCTTAAGAACTATTTTAACAATAAATTGAAAAAAAATTTGTGTCGCTTCTTCTTTGCAGTGAAATTTTTTTTCTATTTAACTCTATATGAAATATTAATCATTAGCAAATAGCTTCCAAGCGAAGCTTTGTTTTGATTTTAGTTCTATATATTGTTTTGGGATAAAAGCTTAGTGTTGAGTTATCTCGATCTTTTAAATATTTTAAGATGCGATCCTGCCTTTTTGGTTAAAGATTGATAAAATTAGAGCAAACAAACATGTATTTTAATTTTATTTGGGTACGGTTTTCCGTCGACCCTCGTCAAATTTGGTTTGTGAACAAACCGGTTTCGGCTGTTTGCCATCTTCAGTGTTATTTTCGTACTAGTTGCGCTCTATTGTCAGTTGTTTTTTTCGTGTTATTGCGTTCATCACTTTCTGTCTTTTTTGCCTGTGTCTCTCTCTTCTTTTTCGTTTCTCTCTTTTTACCTAAGTTGTCGCTCCCTTTGTCATTCGTCTTTTTTTTCCTAAGACCCCTTTCACACACGCAAATTTTACTTTGACAAAGTTTTTTTAATTTTCTTTTAAACTTTCTTTGGTGTTCAAACACAAAAAGTTTTCTTTTACAAATTTTGTTTTAGTCACTTGCTGCTTTATGCAATCTGTGTATAAGTACAACTGCGTGTAAGCGACGAAAGAAAAACAAAGCAACTTTGCGAGTACATCAAAGTCTGTACACTCAATCATGCTTTCTCCCTCGCTCTCACATAAAATCAAAACTTTGCAAAGAAAAGTTTGCCCGTGTGAAAGGGGTCTAACTAAATCCTTTTACGATCATGCTTGTTGTCCGTGTTTTGTTTATGTGTGAACCTATTGGGGTTTTTTTTTAAATTGTACGTTTATGATGTTCTTTATTGCTTTGGTCTTGTGCACCTGCGTAACTTGTTTGTGTTGGTGTAATGTTTGTTTTCTTGTAAAAATGTTTCAATGGTTCAAATATTGTGTCCGAAGCAGTGTTTCTTTGTTCATTTATTATTCGTCCGTCAAATGTTTTTTGTTTGTATATTTCCATGTTTTCCAATACATTTAGTCTCCTTTCTTTGTGTTGTATATGAAGCAGTTTAACCGTTGTTTTTATACGTCCTGGTGTACATTTGTTGTTGAATATATGGTTCGCAAAGTTCGATTCCGGAGTTGATTTTGGTTCTCGTAGTTTTTTGTTATAGTCTCTAATGTGTTCCCTAAATCTGGTCTTAATTTTTCGTCCTGTTTGCCCGATGTAGCTATAATGGCCTCGGTTGTTTTATTCCGTAGTATTCTGCCTAGGTTGTTTCTTGTTCTGAATGCGATATTGATGTTGTGTTTTCCAAAGAATTTCGCCAGTTTGTACGTTGGTTTTCTTATTTATGTTAATGTAGCCCATTTTTTCCTTTCATTCCCCTGTTCTTTGTTCGTTCTAATTTGTTTCTTGATGTTATCTACCAGGCGCTTTTCCTTCATATACATTTGCCGTGTTAGTGGTGTTCTCTCGAGTCTTGTTATTAACTGCCTGATTGCTGCGTTTCTGTGTTGCTGGGGATGATTTGATGAGTTGTGTATTATTGTGTCAGTTGCTGTTGGTTTCCTGTATATTTCATATTCGATTCTGTTCGAGATTATGTTCCTCTTGATCGTTAGGTCTAGATAATTAATTCTCCCCTCATATTCTTCTTCCATTGTAAATTTTTTTGTATTTTAATCTTGGTATACTTCTAATAAGTCTACATGCTTTGCTATTACAAGTGCATCTTTTATTTAAAACTGTGGGCCTCATGTGTGAGGTTAGAAAGTACATTGTCATTAAACACACACTTAATACCAAAGCAAAATATAAATATAGGAATTTAATGGAAAATAAAATTGGGCAAATATCCACCTTTTTTTTTAGAAAATTTTAAATCACATTTTGCAACAAAGCTTTGCTTATCTTGTTAATCCAGCGCCAAATACCATCTTTCAGAGTGTCGGCTGTTTGTGGGTTGTTCATATAAACCCGGTCTTTCAAATGGCCCATTAGCTCATTGTAGCTACAAAAAAATTGGTTATCATTGTTTGGTAGCGCAGATAATTCACGGTGACGGCGCTTCCTCTTTCATTTTTGAAAAAAAATATGCAGTCTGACCACAACTGCACTATACAGTGACTTTCATTGAATGGTTACTGTTTGTGGATTTCATGAGCTCCATATATGAAAATTTTGTTTGCTTGTATAACCGCCTATATGAAAATGAGCCTTATGATGATTTCTTGAATAATGGATTATTTTCGTTCAGTTTTTCAAACAGCCAATTTAACGTTCGGCGCAAAGAATGGTCGGCCGGTTTTAATTTTTGAGTGAGTTGAACTTTATTAGCGTGAAGATGAAATTCTTTATGCAGAATGTTGCGCAATGGGATGCCCAATTGTTGCGAACATTTCCCCCCGGGGGCACATTATAGTCTTTTTTAGACCTACTATTCCATTTAGATAGGTGTCTTGCGGGGTAAAAGGGAGCCCAGGCCCCTCAAAGGCTAGTAGGAGTCACCTGGACAATCCACATATTTCCACGGGAATCAGTTGCCCCAGAGTACACTATTTGTTCTCTTTAGACAATGATGGGAGTATCGTGGTGGTTGTGGTTTCGGACCCTCGTGAGAGTTTGTGGGTCGGACCATTCAAATTAATACAATGAATGGTTCAGGTCCAGTGAGTATGAATGCTGTCGTGTTCTTGATAAATAAGAGCTTCATGCGTTCTGGACCAGGAGTTGGAAAGTTTCCAACTCTTTAGCAAAGAGTGAAGGCTGCGGCCTACTTCGGGCTTTCGAAATTGCTACTAGAAGTGACCGGAGGATATACGTATTCGATGGCCTTCTAGGGCGTGGTTGGTGTCCAATCAACCAAGTGGTTTGACCACCATCTGATTATGACTATATAGTCGGTGCAGATCTAAATCAAATCACGCTTTGTTGCGAACATTACCCCCCGGGTGCACATATATGGTCTTAATGGAGAGCTACTATATAGACCTGTGTAACTGGGGGAAAAAGGGAGCCCAATCTCCTGAAACTGGAAACTCCACTTTATTTCCACGGGAATAAGTGACCCGCAGAGTTCCGTTATTTGTCTCTTTAGACACTTAACTGTTCTCTGGCTGATTATTGAGATTGCCCCTTATGGGAGTATCGTGGTGGTTGTGGTTTCGCGGCCCCATATCAGTTTATGGTTCTATGGTGGCCGAGTTCAGTTCACCTTTAATAACACCTACCTGGTGAAACGTTCCCAGATCCAGTGAGCATGCTAGACATGTGTTCTGGACAGGAGTTGGAAAGTCTCCAACTCTTAAGCAAGGATTGATGATTTGCAGCCCTGCTCTGGAACCATTGAAGTTGTTCTGTTGCATAGAATTATGGCTTCGGCTTCCTAGGACGAGCATGACGTTCCAAATTATGCAGTGGTTTGGTCCACCATCTGATTAAGGCTTCATGGCCAGGCGCAAATGTAAATCTAATCACACACAGTTGAGATGGCGGACCCTTTATATATAAATACCAGCTATAACCGGTGCGCTTCGCAACCCCATATCCATTCTTCCACCCACCTTCTGTTTGATTATACACCATAATAAGCATTTATTTATCTTTACATTACTTCTTCCAAATTAAATTCTCTTGTAAGAAAAGTACTCACAATTGTAAAATTATTTTTCTAATTCATAAGCATCACTAAAATAGCTTTGGTTCTCTTTACTATCATTTCTTTGCACAAGCAACTGCCAAATGCATGTAATATGTGGCAAAATTTGAGGTTAAGAGCCAATTGACATCGCTATATCGAGAAATTACACAATAACTGAGTTGTTTGTACGGCTGTGCTGCTTGTGGCGCCATTTTGAGAAAACCGTAGCTGACTAATGTCAACATTAGCCAATTCATTCATAAACGTTCGACACAATCAATGGTTATAGCTTGTTTCCACGGCACCTGCTTCGCTCTCTATTCTTGCTTCACATCCCAATCATAAGCGAATCAACCTGCATCGCCATACAAAATTTTGAGAACGAAGCTGGTAGATTCATATTGAATCTAGCTGCGAATCAAGGAAAAATCCTCTCTCTCTAATTTTTATCGTAAGTTTATCTGCACTAGTTGTCAAAATTAAACATTTTTGTAAACAAAGAAAAATTACAAACAAAACAAGGACGAGCATGACGTTCCAAATTATGCAGTGGTTTGGTCCACCATCTGATTAAGGCTTTATAGCCAGGCGCAGATGTAAATCTAATCACACAGTTGTTGCGAACATTGACGAGTTACGTTCTAGGCTCATTATCGACACTTTGCTGTGCAGCGGCTATATTTGCATCACTATGCCCACGATGAGCGTATTGTTTTGGTCTATTGTCAGCAATATTATCTTTAGTCTCGAATTTATTAATTAAATTCAGGCAGAGGTCTTAGAAGGAGCCTGGTTACGAGGAAAAGCCGCTCGAATTTTACGAATTGATACAGTAAAATAGTTTTTACTAAATAAATGTTAAAGGATGATAGGTCCACTCTTGGTATTTAGTCATCTTTTTTTTTTTTAAAGAAGTAGCACTTTAGGAAACAATGCCTATTTGGTCAAGTACCGTGCTACATTCTTTTAGGAAAGGGATGGAGAAGAAATAAAACAGGTGGTGAAAGTAGAAGGAAATTAACTGCCGTATAAGACCGCAGAGCGACCAATGACTATGCCTTCATCACTGAGCAGCGCCACCGATAGTCAATTTTTTTTTTGTAGTGACAACAACCAAGCTGTCATTTGACAGACAATTTCCCCACCCATTATGTATGAATTCCTTTAATTCATAAACCGATTTACTCAATTAGAAACAAGTTAAAAATAATTAAGCAGACACCATTTTTAAATAATTAATTAACAAACGTATTGGCCACTTTGAAATTTAAGCCACTGTAAAAGAAATATTCTTTAAAAAAATAAATTTTGGAATTCAAAAAGTGTTATCAAGTTAATCGATTACACAATTAATGCATTCATAAACATTTTAACCTGTTCGCTTATTTAATTTTAGAAATGTCCTGTAGTAAAAGCAAAGAAATTGAAAGCTGGTTAAATTCAATAGATGCAAGTAAATGTGAAATAAACGAAGAAGAATTATGTTCAAGTATCGTGGAGTCGAGTATAATAGAAACATCGAGTTCATCAGAATCTAGTGAGGAGTTAGAATCAGATGAAAGGACACACGATATTCGATATAATAACAACATTATACCCCAAATGACTGCACTTACTTTTAACAATGTTAATATATCGAATTCAACGAATGTTTATTTAGGCCATATATACAATGTCAATGGAAATCTTAATATAAATGTGTTTCACACCGAACAAGAGCTTAACAAAGATGAGGAATTGCATAATAAGGATTTATGTAATAAAAAAAGTTGTAAGATAATAAATAATTGATTTCGATTTTTTTGCCTTGTTATAGATTCATCTTTTTTTTTGTTCTGTTTGCAGCACTAGTGGCAAGACCTGCTTGCCTTATTTATCCTCGTTATAGGTGGTTAGCTATGGATCCTTTGAATGAACCCAAAAAAGTATTAGAACCGGTAAAATTTATATTAATTGGTAAGGAACTTTTTAATGTAAGAATTATAAGATTTTTTATACATAACTTTTTCTTCCAAGGCTACACAGCAACTTCGAGTTCCTCAATACAAGCAAGAAATATCGGTATAATAAGGGATCTACAGGTAAGAAGTCCTTCAATTAATATTTCTAACGAAGTTTTCATCTGTTGCTGTTGCTTTCTATAAAAACTACAAGTTTTGGACAAAGTATTAGATTTTATTCATTGAAAGTCGAGCAACGCAAAAAATTTATTTCAATTATTCAATTACCGCTATATATTTTTTATATTATTATAAGCGGTCAGTCGGATATTTGCTTTTGTAGTACGAAAATATTTAAAATTTTATTCGTAATGTCGCGTACAGTCTACATTGGAAGAGCGAAAAATATTTGGAAGGCTTTGTGGACTTCTCAACGATAAATTGCAAGTATCGTTAATCATTACGCGACACAGAAAAGACAACAGAGTTATAAACAAACAACGCGCATCCGAAAAAAATGCTTAGTGAAATCGGGTTTTTCAACAAGAAGTTTTTTTTTACAATTGTAAAAACACCAACAACATGATAGTTTTGACATTTAGTTTTTTGACGTATTCGTAGTATATGCATTGGCACTTGTCACAATGAATTCAATTTCGCATTAAAATAATTAAAATCCCCCATGAAAATGGGGGTTCATTTAAAGTTTTCGGAAAATATAATCCTCCTTCTGAGGTCGTTAAATTCGAGTCAAAAGACTCAATACAAAATGTGCGAACACCAACGTATGTTCGACCTGGTCATTCAACTGAGAACATCACAGCCGTGAGCCACAGTGTTAAATACATATTTTTCAATTTCTCGACGTTCTCAACAATTGGGGTTATGCAAAACTATCACATTGAGAATATTGCGTAAGAATTTGACTTTCAAGCCTTACAAGGTTCAATTGGTGGTGCAGGAATTAAAGTCGACCGATCTTTCATTTTGCCGTAGTTTCGCTCAATTCATCCAGGAACAAGCGGCTGGTTTTTCCGAAAAATCGTCTTTTCAGCCGAAGCCCATTTTCACTCGTCAGGGTATGTCAATAAACAAAATTGCCTTTTCCTGCTCAATGCATGGTGCGCTATATGGTCTGGAGACATTATTGGACCGTTTTTTTTTTGCAGATTAGGCTGAAAATAAGATTAAGCTATCGGTAGATGCTAACAACTCAATTATTGACGATGTGGATATCAGTGATATGTGGTTTCAACAGGACGGTGCTACACGTCACACAGTGAAACGATTAATTTAATGCAAACCAAATTTCCCTATCGCATAATTTCACGACAATCAGCAGTTAAGTGGCCACACAGATCGTGTGATTTAACACCACTGGATTATTTTTTGTTTTTATTTCGCCAAAAACTTATTAAAAACTTTGATGAAAGAATCGAAATCTGTCAACATGGTCGTGGTGTACATTTGTCAGATATCATTTTTCATTCATAAGTGCCGAACTTTTCTCTTCGTAATCTATAACAATTTTAATCATCATAAGCAATTTTATTTCATGATATTTATTTAAAGGAATCAGGCACGAGAAATAAAATTGCTTATATTGAAAATTATTCCGAATAATTATAATTAATTTTAATCATCTTTATCTAAATTTTTTGTTTTAGAAAATAAACTTCTTGTTGAAAAACCCTTTAGTTCGCGAAATACAAAATGACACATTTATCTCCGTTCCGAAATTGACCACAATAGTTACCACCAATTTCGGAAAGGAAGTACATGCGGAAACAATAAGAGAAAACAAACGAAAGAAACCATGTGGCAGTGTCAAAAACGGAAAGGATCGCTTGGACTTTGCAAGAGATCACAAATCAATAGATTTCTCGTTTTGTAGAGCACGGAAAAATTTATATGACACTTTTTATGTTGGCTTTTCCTATCAACAGTTTAACACCTTTTAGGTTCTTTTTACGAATGAAAGCAAATTTAATTTGTTAGGTGACGGAAACTTTCACTTTATAGAATCCATCATTGACAAGAACATGTAGCTTCAGAATTTGAAAATTAATGTTAAAGAAAGTGCGCGCAAGTTGGGTATTGCTGATAATTTTAAGTTTATCAAGAGAACATTACTGATCACAACAACTGCACTAAGTCCATATATAAACGCAATCGAGCGCTTAAGGTATGAACTTGGACGTGATATGCAATACAGATTGTGCAATAATAAAAACCAGCTTAAGCCGTGTTGAGGTGTTAAAAAAATTAGTGAAACCTATTCCAAAAAGATTAAAAGCTGTAGAAAATCAAAAAAAGTTATGCAATCGAATATTAAGACTGCCAAAATTTCAGCGTGGTTATAGTTTCAAGGTTTTTTGAGTTTTGTTGTCTTTTACTTTTATTGTTATAAGGCTGAAGAGTCTAATTTTTGTTTTGTTGCATTTAAAGTATTAGTTGAGTATTCGGGCATGTTCTCACAATCGCAAGGTTTTCAAATCGCCAGGTGACTTAAAAACGCCAATTTAAATTTTAGATGTTCTGTAAATCGTACGTTTTGCTGGCGATTTGTTGTTTTTTTTTGTTTTGTTTTTTTCGAGATCTTTTTGATCAGCTGTTTGTTCACATCACAATTTCAAAGTAAACAATTGACACAGAAACTTAACAAAAAAAAGAACAATTTTAAAATTGGTATTTTTAATTTAAATAGTGTAAAATTGTTTTAAATTTTTGTTTAAATGAAAAGAAAACATATTAAAATTTAATTGTGAACCATTTTATTTTGTCTTGAATGTTTTGTATAAACAAACTCAATCAGTTCACTTCAGTAAATGCTTGCTAGTTGAAATCGCAAATATTAAGCGTTTAGCGTTTGTCAGAACACCTATTTTGTGTCTTCAAAACGCAAGATATTATTTGCGTTTTTCAGAACACCAATTTTAAGCGTTTTGCGTTTTTGAGAACATGACCGATTATTTATTTTAATACTGCTGAACTTTTCTTTGATTTGTTGCCCGACTTTCGATGTGGTCCACTATATATACATATCATAAAAAGAAAAGTCAATCTTTATTGTGAGGTCGACACCATATTTTCCATACATATAGTCTATGTTGTCACCATTCAAATTTTCATTAATTATTACTACCTGTGCTGTCTTGGATTACGATTTTCCCATACTTTAAATTTGTTCACATCAACCTTACTATTTCTTTTCTTTCTTTCTTTAGTTTGAGTTATCTTCCTACTCTCTTTTTTGTATGTATTATTTTTTTGCTGATATATATGGCTCGTATTATCTAAATATCTCATTGATATCTTCTTTCGAGCCTCTTTGCGCATTAAGTTTTCAAGTTAATCTAAAGATAAGGGTTGTATAAGTATATATTTTCTAGATTGATTAAATGTAAAATGATTTAGACAAGTTGGCAGGATTGCCATATTATATTACATAGATTATTATTATCTATGTTATAATTTGTTAAAAATTATTATCTTATTATCCAGTTTGTTTAGAATGCTGCGTGTGGTCGTAGTAGTTTTATTTCATCCGTGCACTGTTTTTATTTTTTATAAATTTCGTTTAAAAGTTTTTATTACTTCTTGTACTTTTATAAAAACTTAAAATCTTTTCAAGTTTTTTAATTTTATTGTTAAACACATATTTACATATTTTTATATAAAAAAACATATTTTATCTTAATTTAGACTTTAAATGTAGAGGCGCAAGGTTTCAATGATATTATTTTTAATTTTCTTATTGGCTGTGATGGTGTGATATACGAGGGTCGCGGCTGGGGCGTGCAAGGCGATCATACCAGTGGATATAATCATAAATCTATTGGTATTGCTTTTGTTGGAAACTTTCAACGTGATCTCCCTACAGAAAAAGCTTTAAAAGCTTGTAAGAACTTATTTACACGGTAAATATAATGAACTTTTGGTGTACATCTGTTATAAGCTTTGGTTTTATTAAAAGTGGTGTAACTGAAGGACACTTGTCAGAAAACTATAAGCTACTCATATCTTGTCAATTTTCTGCTAATGCAGCTTTTAATGCATTGCATGAGGAATTAAAGCAATGGGATCACTTTTGCGACATACAGAACCGCATTGAAAATTAAACATTTAACGAACTACATCAAAAACTCAAATACTGTAGAGAACAATGTATGTGCATAACTAAGTATTACATCTAATTTTATGTTTAATATCAATAGATTGCGTAAGAATTAAATAAAACTGAAAAAGTAAATTATTTTATCATATACTAATTATTTTAATAAATACATATCTACACGATTTTCAAAAATTGTTTCTTTTATTTAAAAATTTATAGACTTTCGAGCAACCAAGCATTTTTTTGTCCCTTTAACGAAAATTGTATCATACACACATGCATGCAAACAGTACAATACTGTGCAAAACATAAACAACAAGAATGAACAAAACTTGAAAGTTTTATTAGTTTTGTGTACTATTACTTAGTAAAGTATACATATATAGATAAAATACTTTGCATTTGAAAAAATCTATTTTTAGTAGCTAATATTTCAAAGGCAAGTTAACATCTGCACACCTACGAGGCATGGATGCAGCTATATTGTTGAATTTCTTCACACTCATATTTTCACGTTTGAAATAGTTCTGCTTTATTCTTAAGCATTTTCACGACGACGCTTCTCTTTAGTATCTCGCACATGTCTTCAACAGAATTGAGAGATTGTGCCGGGGAATCTAGAACTTGAATTCCATGATCACAAATTAATTTTTCACCAAATTGTGTGTTCCGTATAAATACCATGTCATTTACCACCAACTTAGTTCGCAAAAAAAAAAACAAATCGACACCATCTCGGAGCCATTATGTTAAAATTTAATTTGCGATTCCATTGCTCGCGCACATACCATCAGTATGTAGTAAATTATATAAGAAATCACTGCTAAAAAGCACAGTTTTTTTTAATTTTTTTGCTGTACAATTCAGTTATTTTGGCAACACTAACCACTAATTAACTCAAAGACTTGGTAGCAGGGTTCAGAATTTTTCATTTATGAACATTCAAAAATCAACATTCATGATATTTTTCATAAATGAGAAATCTAAAATTTTATATTTATTTTTCACGCGCATAAACGAACAAGAAAAAATGTTCTGCTTATGTTCATACATGAATGCGCACAACAAGAATTATTAGTCTTATTCATATGTGATAAATGATAAATCAGCTACTTCTCATTAATGTTCTTTTTCATAAATGTACATGTTCATTTATGAACGTTGAAATTTTATAAAATTTCTCATAAATGAATGTGAAAAAATGTTCTACCTACGATCGCAGTTTACCGTAAAATGTAGTAAAAACACATGGGTACATATTAACACAAAATACAATATTGCAATATATTCTAAAAGAAATAAAAAAACAACATTTTTTTTCTACATACGCCGCAATTGTCGGCATTATCAAATATGTGCGTTTATGTACGCGAATGCTTAACGCACATATTTTTACGATCTTTTCATTTATGAAAAATTATCAAAATTGTACATATTCAAAAATGAACACTTGTGTGTTTCTCATTTTTTCACTTATGAATAGAAAGAAAAAAATAAATCGTCGCATTCATAAATGAGAAAACGCAAAATATTTGTCAGTCTCTCACACATGTATGAAAAGAAGCGGCTAAAAAATGAAATGTACATATTCATACATGTATGAACAGTGAGTGAACACTTCGCTACTCTGCTTGGTAGTCAACTCTCACCTTTTGATTTTTATGCCTATTGGTTAGACCCCTTTCAGACAGGCAAATTTTACTTTGCAAAGTTTTGATTTTATGTGAGAGCGAGGGAGAAAGCATGATTGAGAGTACAGACTTTGATATACTCGCAAAGTTGCTTTGTTTTTCTTTCGTCGCTTATACACAGTTGTACTTTATGCACAGATTGCATAAAGCACCAAGTGACTAAAACAAAATTTGTAAAAGAAAACTTTTTGTGTTTGAACACCAAAGAAAGTTTAAAAGAAAATTAAAAAAACTTTGTCAAAGTAAAATTTGTCTGTGTGAAAGGGGTCTTAACAACACTTTTTTGCATGGTCTATAACTTTTTAGGTTGTTATCTATTGCGCGTCTTCTAACCGTGCTGTTATAAATTTTTAAATTTAATTCTCTTAAAATTTCTTTTGATATGGAAAATAGTTTTTGTTTAAAAATGCGGACAGTTTTTCTTTGCGTTGTGTAGATTTTTTAGTGCGCCATTCAAATGATTGTGGTTAAATCATTTATTGATTTACATATATCTTTTTATTAATTAGCTAATAATAAATTTATTTTTGTGTTTTTTTTTTTGCAATTGAAATTGATGTCTCTTTTGTTATAATCGGCTATAATGCGCTTTTTAAATTCACGACTATACTTATTTCTTGACAATCAACAGCACCGGTTAACCTGTGACACAAACATAATTTAATAATTCTTAAATAGCATTATGCCAAAGCAGTTTAATATTGAATATATACTATTATTTTTTGAAAATTCCTATAACTTTTTTTCCATTCAAAGGCCAATAAAAAATTATTGTGCTTTGCTAAACAATCTGTCGAGTAAATAAAATATATAGTAATCAATTCATTTATTGAATGGATTACATTACTGCCCACACAGGGCAGGTGTACATGTGCTGGCGAGTGAAGAAGCGAGTTACTTTCAAGAAGTCTACATGCAAAACAGGCATAATAATTGAATTAAATTGAGAAAAACTGGCTGGATAATTGCTAAAAAGGTTTAATCACGATAAAATAATAAAGAGTATTAAACAATTTTTTAATATGGTTTTACATAAAATTGTTTTTAACTGAAATTATATTTGACTTTAAATTTTAACTATGTCATGTATGAATTTATTATAAATATTTTTATGCTTGAATAAACGAGACAATCAAAGTTCGCCGGCATTTTTCGTATATCTAAATTTTACTATTTGTACAACTATTTAGAAGAAATAGGAAATTAAAATTTTTTACGTTGTACTTTTGAATCTTTCATTTTTTTAAATAAGTAATTGTTTAATATTACACATTAGGCATATCGCACCATAAATACAAAAGGGTCACAACTCTAAATTTTCCAAAACTGACTTTTTCCATAAATTAATTCAGAGCACACATCTCTAACTACTGCAAAAATGTAGTTTTCTTCACTACCTTCTTTAACTGGAAAAATACAGTTATGTCTATTTTTGTGTTAAGTGTTTTGCTTCTGCACGATGAACTAACCAGTTTTTTGTCTCTCCTAAAAATTTTGGTATTTGGCCTCAAAACTGTTTGTTTGGTGTTCTGGTTGCTAAGGACGCGTTCGCATTAACACAAAATATGTCGAAACCTTTTAGTGCGCGCAACCTAAACTACATATGTATGTACATACATAGCCATGCAATGCAACAAATTTTTTATTTCTTAATTCACATGGCATTATCTATCTTAATTTTTACTGAAGTTTACATCCAAACTAATGTTTTTTTATGTTTTATCCTTTTCAATTACATATGTACATTCAGCATTGTTTTATTTGTTTTGGCGCTGTTTGTAAGTTCAAATATCACACCCACTACTATGTATATTCACATTTCCAATAATATATTGTAGTCGGGCTACAGCAAACAAATATTTGATGATTTCAAATAAAGTATGTCTAATGTGACCATAGCTCAGTTGAATATAATTATTTTTTTGCCAAATTGAAATACATATAATTTATAAATAAAATAATTTGAGAAATTTAGCAAACTACATATGTATACATACGTAGATACGGCGGGTTATCGCCAAGCCTTTTTTGACCAGCTTATATCTTGAATCTATTTGTCCTACTTTTTTGGACTTGTGCTGCTATGCTCAAAATTAAATCCTCAACCGCTTACGAGACAATTATGTTATAAAATCACTATGAATCTAAAGGATTTTGTACTTGTAATTTCTAAAAATAATAACGTAAATTAAAAATATGTAACATAAATAATCTTTCTAAAATTGGCTCATATCTATAAAAATAAGTCATTTATAAAAAAATCTAAAGCTTGGCTTATTTGACGCCCAAGAAATTATAAAGTATTTGTTGTAACAGTTTTGCTGCTATCGGGAGTTTGTTCTGTGTCAAACAACTACCGGTTGATACAGCTGAGTTGGCAATGTGTAATCTTGTGACAGTTGGATCATTCTTCAGCGAAAACTAAATTGTCGTGTGCACGCAGTTCCTTATACTTATAATATTGGGCTGGAATACCAAACTAAATATGATATATATCACAAAATCGGGGCAACGCCGCACAGTGTGAGATTTTGCCAATCTAGCTGGACAAAATTAATATCTCGGTAATTAATTAGGCTAGAGTTTTGAATTTTTGTACAAGGCATTACTAGATTAATCTGCAACTATTGTAAAAATTTAGAAGAAATTGGCCCACCGCCACGCCCACTTTTCATACAAATTTAAAGTAACAATACTAAAACTCTAGGAATGTTAAAAAATACTCACGAAAAAGAATCAACAAAAACAATTTAAGCATTTTTCAAGAAAAAAATTTTAATAATTCATTTTTTAACAAAAAAATTTTCCATATACGCATGTAAATAAACAATAATTTGGTTAAATACTAAATTTATTAGTTTGGATTTGAAATGTCAGGAGCGTTCAATAGATCTACTACACTTCAGAGGTCAATGTAGACTTTTTATATAAAGTAGATTTTCGCAAACTGTTTATATATGGATCTGATGATATTAAGAGTCGGTTCATTAAATCTGTGTTAGTTTCGACTCTAGAGGTCTTACGCGTGAAGTACTCCCTATACTATACTTTTTTTTAACTATAGCTCATAACGAGATAAAAAAAATGTTTTGGATCTCTTTACAGTTTTCCACTTAAAATTAAATTTTTTTAAAAGATTTTTAAGGAAATTTTTTAGTTTCCCATAGTCTATGTGAAAAGAAGATACACTGCTAAATTTTCCACAAATATAATCCAATGATCGGTCAATACTTTCATTTCTGGGTGTTGTCAGCCAAATATCAAAAATTTCGTAGTACAAAGTGTTGCTACTCATTGCAGATTTTTTTTAAGATTTGCAAATATTTGCAGACAACTTAACAATTAAATTAAAGTAAACATGACAGCAGTCTCATTTTAACTAATTTGGTGCTGGACCGCAGTGGACCCAAAAAGTTCTATTCTAGAGATTTTCTTTTACATAAACGTAAAGAGTAATGTTAAAAATTGAGGAGTACTAATAAAATTCCACCTCTTTTTTATAACTAAAATCAGCTTGTATAATGTGCGCCGTAGCTACCGACTGATCTTATCTTCATTTCGCAGCTGAATTTACGTTAAAAATAAAAACAAAAAACATTTAACTTTTATGGTTTTATTTTATAATTTCTGCTTAAAGCCTATCATTTTTTAATTGAATATTAATCATCCGAAATTGATCACAATATAAGAAATCTATTATTCGGCAGCAGCTTGTTTTGCTGAAAAGAAAGTAAAGTCATTATTTATTAAAAATGAAATCACATGTGTTATTCTCCAGCAAAGTTAATAAAAACTCAGTTTAGGTATTATTTCAATTGAATTATTTAATAAAATTTAAATAGATTAGTTTTATTAGGCAAATGCTGTTAAGGAAAGCAAAAACTATTACGGGCTGTAAGTGAATGGGTAAACAATTTTTGTTTTTTTGTTTAATTAAAGGAAGTAGCAAAAAACAAATAATTCACAGTTTAGATTTAATGCTTATTGACACAAACAGTGTAACAACGAGAAAGGAAACTAAAATATTCTAGCTTACTTTTTGTTAAAACTCTTTAAAATAGACTGTAAAACATCTAATTTAAAATTTTTATTTTTCATCTGAAAAATTGTAAGAAGTAAGAATAACGTTATATTCATATATATGTATGATTTAAATAAAATTAAAAAAAAAAATCCTAACAAGGCAAGAATATCCGTTATTTGGTATGAAATTGTTTATTTTCTTAGTTAATTTTTTTTTTATAACAAGCACTGGAATTAACTACTTACGTGCTGGTTTGCCATTAGTCCATGGTGTAAATTTAACATGGCTATCGGCACGTTTGGCAGCCTCCGCTCGCAAATCCGATTTAAGCGCTTGACGAACAACTTTAGCACAGATATTGGAATACTGAATATAGCTAAAATTAAGTATATTTTATTTTGATCTAAAAATTATGATTACTGGCAGGTTACGTAATGCGTGCAGATTTAGTAAAGGTACTTCCAGATTATTCACAAAGTACTTACGTGATTCCAGCGGCTCTCCAAGCGTTAGTCATTTTGCTTATTTTGTTCTAATTTGAAATTGGTATGTATATTAATATAAAATATCCAAATTTTAATCACTATTACTGATGGCTCTTCTTTTTTGCCACAAGAAAAGTGATACAATTTTACAGTGCTGGTTAATGAATTGGCGAAGGTGTAAAAAAAGTTATTTTTTTAAGTACTCAAAAATACAACTTTACAAACCAAGAAACTGGTAACTTTTAGCATACTTTTAGGCAAGAATTTTGGGCACCAAACGTAATGTATGTGAATTAAACAGCTTGTGCCATGTTGACTAAAAAATAAATTTTTCTTTGGAGATAATTTTCAACTATGCCACTTGTAAATCTAATAAAATCTTATCATTTTAGGTAGTTGCTTTTGGCTCTTTGGTTTATTATGATAATAATTGCGTTTAATTTACTTAAGAATAAAAACTGCTAGTCATTGTAATAGATTTGTTAAATATTTTTTACTTTATTTTGTTGCGCTAAAAAAATATTCTTTAGAGTAAATAAAAGGTCAAGAACATACGAATATTAAAATGAAATCTACATGTAAATAAACATCTTGAAAATATACACAAATATTGTCTACAATACACATTTAAATTTAATCTGTTATTTATTTATCACAAACAATTTAGGCACATATATTTAAACGTTTTTATATATTTTTCTTGAATTTTTGTTGACGAAGGCTAAATTTTTGTAAAATAAGAAGAATTAATAATTAAAATAGGAAACTTCAAATCGACCTGCAGTTACATATATAAAACATTTAATGGAAATATGACAGAAATTTGTGTTTCAAACCTTTTATTAAACATACTTAGGACGTTTAACAAATAACGCTTTTAGACTTTAATACACAATATGTTTAAATAACTGTTTTAAACCCACAAATATTTATTTTTTATATAAATGCTAATACTAAGCTAATTTTTTGTTAAGCTCTATACTCATCTGTGGTGAATGCTTACTTTTGAATATCTACTCAAAAGCTCTCTTAGTAAAATACTTATAAAGCGATCGAAGTTTAAATTGTAATTTTTTAGTTCCAAGGCTTTACTTGCAGTTTTTTGTTGAATTTTGGCGCTTGATTGTAACATCCCCCTTTTAGGTTGTTTTTTTTTAAATGTTCAAGGGCTTTGCCTTTCAATAAGACCTTTTTTATTTAAATTTTCTTAATATTTTCATAAATCTGGATTGTTAAATTCTTTATAAGTATGAGATTTTATAATATCTCAGCTTGATGAAGTTGCCACCCTGAAAGTCACAATAAAGGAAGAAGTTAAAATAGAAGCAAGGAATCATTTTTAGTTTTGTTTAGTTTCAAATTTAACTTGAATAAAGCAGAAATTCCAATAGATTCGAATAAGAAAAAAGTATCAGCTGATTCTTTTACTCCCTTAAAATATTTTATAACCTCTACACTACAAGTATTCAATCACTAATTTTGCTAATATCGGCCTCTTCAACTAGAAGTTCGGTTTTCAACAACATGATATTTTTGATATTTGGTTTTTTGATGGATTCACAGTAGATGGATGCATTGTCATTTTTTTTCTGTATTTATTAAAATTTCACATATTTATAGTTACACAACTTAATGATTAATTAATGGTCTCAGCGCCACTAGGGCTTTATTTGAGACAGGCTAGGCAACATTGATCTTAATTAGAATTTTGTGATAATTAAGGCACACTAAAAATTTTTAATAAATTTGTTTGTAGGTATGTAATTACAAAGCAATACACTATAAAGTTATAAAATTACATTAAAAGCGTATCAATATTATTTAACAAATAAACTTTTAAAAGGTTTTCAAAAGAAGATATTGACATATTTTCTTTTAAGTACTGTGGACTTACTTTGCTAAATGGAAAATCCTTGTAAATCCACAGAAAACTCAAGCTATGTACTTCTTCAGAAGGTTGAAATCCTGCTTTTTACCGCAAAAACCCATCTCATTTAATAGCACTTCTATTCCATGGATGAATAAGGTAAAATACTTAGGTATCGTACTGGACCCCAAAATTAAGTTTAAGGATCACGTGCCATATATCGTTAATAAAGTCAACAACTTAATCAGGTTATTGTATCCGTTAATGAACAGAAACTCCGAACTTAACATAGACAATAAAATCTTATTATTTAAGGCAATATTTCAGGCAATAATGTTTTATGCTGCTCCAGTCTGGTCTACATCAGCGCATTGTCATATCAGAAAACTACAGATTGCGCAGAATAAACTTCTAAAAATAATCTACAATCTGCCTTGGCACTACTCCACACAACGACTGCATACTCTAGCCAACGTTGAACTTGTAAAACACATAATTGACCGATTGACAATAAATTTTAAAAACAGATGTCTTCAGTCTGACTTCGTACATATCAATGAGCTAGCCTAATCATAATTTTAAGTAGAACATAAACTTTTTATCTTAAACCAAAAATTTGTCCAAAAGGTTTTTGAAAATTTTTCCCTTATTTTTAATAACATTGAAACACATGCTCATAATAAGAATTATTAACACTATATTTCACTAGAAGAGGATTAAATGCTAAACTCTTTGTGGAAGACTGACAAGAGAAAATGTATACAAAAATATTACATAAATAAAGAATTGAATTAAAGTACTGTGGCAACTTGTTGTATTCCAAAGCACCGATATGTTCAATTCTCTGCTTGGTGGTCTCTGACCGACAAAGAGCAATTCCTAGATTTGATTTGTTTCGTGTGTTAAAAACAGTTTGGTTTGTGTTAAAACGAATTGTATGGTGGCCTACTCCATGTAGCACTTTAAAAACATGTATTAAGAGTTTTTGTTTATAAATTCCATACATACATTGGTAATACATTTTTGGCGACTTCCTTATAGAGTAACAAAGTGGGGTGCCGGTTGTTTAAATTGAATACAGCTTTGAGGGACTTGTTCTGGATAATTTGAGGGGATTTTAAATCACTGTTTTTCTTATAACCATAGACAAGTGTAAGGTAATAAAGGTTACTTTGCACAAGAGCTTGAAAAATTAAAAGCTTAGTATTTGCATTTAATCTATATCTTAGCTTATAGAGAATACCTTATGCCGGTGATATTTTCAAACGAACATATTTAATTTGGTTTTGCCAACCCAAATTGTTGTGAAGATTAGTTCCTAAATACTTGATTGACTCTACTTTAACAACTTTCTCTCCATTTATCAATATTTCGCAATTCTGAAAATTACGAGTTGGTTGAGGCCTAAATCTCTATAAATTTTGTTTTATTTCGGTTCAACACTAATTTGTTTAATCTTGTAAACTCTAAAATAAGAGCTGCATCCCTTTTAACATTCATTTTTAAAACTAAATCTCCTTTGTAAGGGTAGAGCAAACATAGGTCATCTGCATAGATAAACATTTTGTCATTTAAACCCAGATTAGCAATATCATTAAGATATATATTGAACAACAAAGGCCCTAATACACTTCCCTGAGGTACTCCAAGTTCGACACTTACTAATGGGCTCTCTGAACTATTTATCTGGACATATTGCTTTCGGTTTGATAAATAACTTGTAAATAGTTGTAAATTACATCCTCCAAGACCATAAAACTCCAACTTTTTAATTAATACTGAGTGGTCAACCAGGTCAAAAGCTTTAGTGAAATCATAAAACAAACCTGCGACCCCATTGAAATCTCTATCCAAACTATCACAGATATAATTTACTACGTTGACTACAGCTTCCTCTGTACTACAACCTTTACGAAAACCGTATTGATTCGAATACATTAAGTTTTCATTTACCAAAATATCAGATAACTGCTTATGCAACATTGTTTCAAAAATTTTATCTATTAATGGTAGTACCGCAACAGGTCTAAACTTATCAACTGTATTAGAATTTACTTACTAGATTCAAATATGGATTTTGTAGTTATGCCATCATTCCCTGGACTTTTGTTCAAATCTAAGCTCGTTACTAACTCCAAAATCGCATCTCCTGTGGCATGATTTAACTTGATTCTCCTACGCATATATGTCAAAGTTCTAAAAACATTAAAATCGTCGTCCGGATTTGTTTCTATCGTGTTACTTAGGTTCCTAAAGGTACGGTCACACTTATGAAATATTTTCATGAAACATGTTTGCTCATATTTGCCTTAAAATTTTTCTATTTTTGTTTCATGGTCACATTAGCACAAAATATTTCACAAAATTTGTTTTTTGAAACAGCTGTGAAACAGTTTGAAACAAAATACGAGCAAACATGTTTTTCTTGCGGTCACACTTGAACAAATATTTTCTATAGTAATTTGTTTCAGCAAACAGTCAATGTGTATACTTTTGTTTTCTTAAAAACAAAAACATTAATAACTATAAATTTCTGTAAAAAAAAATAGTTTGTGTTATAATACAAAATTGATATGGAGGATTGCGAAACATTATTTCTATTGAGTTGTGGAGCAGCTGCTTTATTAGATGTGGAGGAAGAGGAAAAAAATAAGAAACAGAAAAGGCAATGGGTGCGTAAGTGGGTTCAACGCCGAAATGAGGAGGGATGTTGTGCAAAACTACTGTTGGAGCTACGTTGTGAAAGTCCAGAGTTTTACAGAAACTTTTTAAGAATGAACTCAAGTGATTTTGATTATTTGGTAAATACAAGATAGTTTCAGTACGAAATATTGAAATATAAAACATACATACATATTTATTGATGTTTCCTTAAAACTACAGTTATTTGCCCCGCTTATAAAGAAGAAAGAAACAAAGTTTCGTAAGCCAATATCCCCCACTGAACGCTTAATTGTTACTCTTCGTTACTGGAGATAGTTTTAGATCTCTCCAATATGTTTTCCGTATTCCCCATAACACTATTTCAGGAATAATTCCTAATGTTTGCGATGCTTTGTATAAAGTGTTACAGCCGCATTATTTAAGTATTAGTATTATTTAGTATTTATTATAACTATAAAGGTAGATATATAAATATGTTGGATATAATTTGTTAAAAATTTTCTTCATTGTACATTTTTGTAGGAACGTATAGCATTGTGCTCATGGCTATCGCAAGTGCATCTTATAAGTTTTCATATATCGACGTTGGTTCTAACGGCCGTATATCTGATGGTGGTGTCTTCAAAAAGTGTAGCTTTTATGAAGCTCTTATCAATAATAAATTACATTTGCCTAGTGCAAAACCACTTTCACCCACGAAAGCACCAGTGCCGTATGTTCTTGTTGCGGATGATGCGTTTGCATTAAGTAACAATATTATGAAGCCTTATGGCAATAGAAATTTAAATGCCGTTCAAAAAGTTTTCAATTATCGCCTCTCAAGAGCAAGGCGAGTAATAAAAAACGCTTTTGGAATTTTGTCTGCACGTTTCCGTGTAATGCGCAGCCCAATGAAGCTTAATCCAACAAAAACAAGGCAAGTAGCACTTGCATGCTGCGTGCTGCACAATTATTTAATGAACCGCAAAAGCTCATTATATTACACCAAAAACTTAGTTGACCACTATACTGCAGACGGTACATTAGTTCCAGGCGAGTGGCGCAATGGTAATGACGCAAAAGGCTTGCAAAATGTACAAAAATGTCTTTCATATACATCAAATGAGACTTTAGCAGCAAGAAATGAATTTTCAAGATTTTTTTTAAAAGAGGGGGAAGTTAATTTCCAATATAAACATATATAATAAAATACTATTCACGTCATGTTAAGTTTAAAAATTCTTTATTAATTCTTTTTCATCAACAAAAATAATAACAATAAAACAAAACAAAATAACCTTACTTCAATAAAAACATAAGGATAACATTTAAATAATAAGTAAAACATTTAAAAATTGTAGTCATTTAAAAATTATTCTAGAGACAACGGGGAGCATTCAACTCCTAAAACGTTAAAAAAACAAAAAACCTGATGAATTGGGGGGATGAGGACATACACAAGCTTCTTGCACTTGTTGAAGCAGAGAGAAAGAAAGCATAGCACAACAAAACTTTAACGGATTGCGCTGGCGAGGTATTAAATGTCAATTTAAGGAAAAATATATGATTGCAGCTTTAAATGCCAAGTGGACAAACCTACGGATGTTCCTTCATGCGTTCTTCTTCCAAACATTCTAAAAAACACATTGTGACACGCTTGCGCACCTCTGCCACAGACTCCGTCTTAAGTGTATTCAGCTCGCTAGCAATGTAATTCCCGAAAGCAACATTGGGGTCTAAAACCCTTTGCTTTTGCTGCTTCATTGCATTGACAGCCTCCCGCATACTTTTAGCTATCTGCGTGGCTGGTGTTGTAGGCTGCTTGCCTTTGGCTGATGATGATGATTTATAACCATTTTCTGAGGACTTTGGTACTTTTAAATGATACAAGTATTAAAATACTTAAAAATCATTATTATTTACATATATTTATCAATATACTTGCAACTATTTTCCTCATCCACATTGAAAACAATGTTTGAGACAGTCTGCTGTGTGTGCTTCTGCTCAGCACGTCCCACAAAAGTCAATGCGTTGTAAAACCCCCATTTAGGAGTGCCTACAACGCCTTGCCCAGATTTAGTTTTGGCCTTGGCTGAATATCCACGGTATTGAATCTGTAAGTTTGTCCACTTGGCATTTAAGTCTGCAACCGCAAACTTTTCCTTGAATTGGGATTGAATGCCTCGCCATGCGGAATCCCTTGCAGTTTTGTTGTGATATGTTTCATCTGAAGCATCCCACAAACACCTCTCTGCTTCAACAAGTGCAAGAAGCTTGTATATGTCTTCATCCCCCCAGTCCATCACGATTTTTGTTTTTTTTTAATGTTTTAGGAGTTGAATGATCCCCGTTGTCTCTAGAATTCTGCATTACTTCTTATTATATTTATTTACTTACCTCCATAGTCACATCCATTAAATCACCTTCTACGCTAGACTCAATATTCTATTTAATATTCTATTCTATTTATTCTATTATTACTTCTATTATTATTCTATTTATTAAATTATTTTTAAATGTTTGCCAGTGTTTGTTCGTACAAAAACTTTGTACGAGCAAACAATTGTTTGCTCAAAACATTGGAAAATATTTCACATAGGGTGGTCACATTACAGAAACTTTTATTTGTTGAGAAATAAATTTGTTTTCTCAAAAACATGTTTTCACCCTCAAAATATTTTATGGTCACATTACAGCAAACAAATATTTCATGTTTTCATGAAAATATTTCATAAGTGTGACCGTACCTTTAAGATTAATAATTATATTTAATAATAGTCCCATAATGCCTAACATTCTAACATTAACAAAAGAAATACTACTGGATTAAAATAGGAGTATTCGTATATAGGAAATGAAATGATCTTATTAATTATTATTATTTTTTTTTAATTTTTGTTTAAACAAATTTTTAACATAAATCGCATCTGAATTTTAATTTGAAATTTTCACAATCAAGTGCTAAGTTTGATGTTATTTGATTTTTTTTTAATGGAAAATTTTCTATTTCACACTCTTTAAAGCGGAAAAATATTAATAAAATTAGACAATTTTAGGTGTTAACATTATTGATAATTATTAAATACAATAAAATTTTTATTGAAATTTTACAGACGTGTTAAATAGAACAATATTCCATTTAACCTTTAAGTATGTCTTCAATTTATTTGCATTTCTGTGCAAAGAAAAAAAATAAACAAATAATAAATTAAATAAAAATTTTGTTTTAACAATTGTGCTCGCCTTTAAATAATGTCGTAAACAGAAGAATAACAGTAGGAAAATAAAAGACGAAATAAAAAAATACGCAAATAAAATTGCAATAAATTTTGCGCAAAAAAAAAATAGCAGCAAATACAAAGTAAATAATATCAAGTAACTTAACAATGACAACCCGCAAGTACCCACCACCCCCAAAACAAATTGAATGAAGAAAACAACAAAAAAATAAAACGATCAAGGTTATAATATTATTTCGACCAAACCCTTACCAACTTGCCAAAAGTATAGTTTGCAATGTCTTGGAAATTAAAAAAAAAAAAACGTAATAATAAATGAAACAGAAGATTTATCAAAAATAAAATGATTTTTAAATAACTAACAGGCAAGCCAAGTTTTTGCTATTCCTTGAGATCCGATTTTCATAATAATAATAATATGTTTTTAAGGCGATGTTTTTATAGATTTGTAAAGTTTATATTATCAAAATCGGTTCAGAATATTTCGACCTCACAAACATTAGTGTAAAGATCACGCATACGTCATACATAATGGGTGGGGAAATTTGAGGTTAGAAACTAAACTGTTGGGAAATCTTAATGTTTCACTCTTAAGTAAAGAATTTTAATTGTGAAAATTCATTGTCAAAATAGTGAAAATATTCCTATATCACTTCCTAAAATTTGAGCAGCTTTTCCTTGTAATCAGGTTCATTCTGAGACCTTTGCGTAATGTAGTCGCTAAATTCAAGGCTCACGAAATTATTGCTGATAGTAGATCACAACAATATGTTCGTAACGGCCTTAGTCATGCAAACATAGTCGCTGTACAGCAAGGTGTTGAGAATGAGCCTGAAACATCAGGTTAGAGGCACCTTGCGCAACATTTTTCATAGAGATCTTAATCGTCACTCACTATGAAATGCAACTCGTTTAAAAATGAAAGCTAATAGCCTGTTTCCACGACAACTTGAATCTCGTGTTTCGCTCTCTTAAGCAACATAATGAATCATGCTGTTTACACGACTCATTTATCTGCTTCGATTTGACAGTTGTTATTAAACAGAAAAACATAAGTTGTAAAACAACAGAAGATATCCCTCTTGCCGCGATAACATTAAGTATAATTTTATTCCTATCCATTTTTTTTTAGTTTTATAAAATTAAAATAAATTAACACACAAGACAATTATATTTTTTAAGTTTTCACTTTTAACTTTGTTTTGTTTGTAATTTTTCTTTGTTTACAAAAATGTTTAATTTTGACAACTAGTGCAGATAAACTTACGATAAAAATTAAAGAAGAGAGGATTTTTCCTTGATTCGCAGCTAGATTCAAAATGAATCTACCAGCTTCGTTCTCAAAATTTTGTATGGCGAAGCAGGTTGATTCGCTTATGATTGGGGTGTGAAGCAAGAATAGAGAGCGAAGCAGGTGCCGTGGAAGCAAGCTATAACCATTGATTGTGCCGAACGTTTATGAATGAATTGGCTAATGTTGACATCAGTGAGCTACGGTTTTCTCAAAATGGCGCCACAAGCAGCACAGCCGTACAAACAACTCAGTTATTGTGTAATTTCTCGATTTAGCGATGTTAATTGGCTGCCGTTGAATTATTTTCTCTGGGGTCATTTGAAAGAATAACCAAAAAAAGCAAATGACGGTCAAAAAGATACATTGGCGAGATAAGCTTTAAAAGTTTGTGAATAGAACGGGGGTATACCGACGTGGAAAATATTTCATTATTAATTCAAGTATTTATACTTTACATTGGAACCAATAACGCTAAAGGTGTCAAAAAAAGTGTGTGTTTTAAGCCAATTTATCTTTTATTTGGGTACGGTTTTCCGTCGACCCTCGTCAAATTTCGTTTGTGAACAAGCCGGTTTCGGCTGTTTGCCATCTTCAGTGTTCTTTCTATTTCTTTTGTTTGGGTGCGGTTTTCCGTCAACCCTCGTTAAGTTTGGTTTGTGAACAAACCGGTTTCGGCTGTTTGCCATCTTCAGTGTTCTTTTCGTACTAGTTGCGTTCTATTGTTAGTTGTGTTTATATAGTTCGTGTCTCCCTTCGTGTTATTGCGTTCGTCACTTTCTGTCTTTTTTTTTGCCTGCATCTCTCTCTCCTTTTTCATTTGTCTCTTTTTACCTAATTTGTCGTCCCTTTTTCATTCGTCTTCTTTCCTAAGTAAATCCTTTTACGATCACGCTTGTTGTTCTTTTTTTTTTTGTGACATAATAATCTGTAATTGTACGTTTATGATGTTCTTTATTGCTTTGGTCTTGTGCACTTGCGTAACGTGTTTGTGTTGGTGTAATGTTTGTTTTCTTGTAAAAATGTTTCAATGGTTCAAATATTGTGTCCGAAGCAGTGTTTATTTGTTCATTTATTATTCGTCCGTCAAATGTTTTTTGTTTGTATATTTCCATGTTTTCCAATACATTTAGTCTCCTTCCTTTGTGTTGTATATGAAGCAGTTTAACCGTTGTTTTTATACGTCCTGGTGTACATTAGTTGTTCAATATATGGTTCGCAAAGTTTGATTCTGGAGTTGATTTTAGCTCTCGCAGTTTTTTGTTATAGTCTCTAATGTGTTCCCTAAATCTGGTCTTAATTTTTCGTCCTGTTTGCCCGATGTAGCTATAATGGCATGTACAAGTTAATTTGTACACTCCTTGTTTGTCTAGTATATTTGCCTCGGTTGTTTTATTCCGTAGTATTCTGCCTAGGTTGTTTCTTGTTCTGAATGCGGTATTGATGTTGTGTTTTCCAAAGAATTTCGCCAGTTTGTACGTTGATGTTCCCATATATGTTAATGTAGCCCATTTTTTTCCTTTCTTCTCCTCTTCTTTGTTCGTTATAATTTGTTTCTTGATGTTATCTACGAGGCGCTTTTTGTATCCGTTGTTTTCCGCTATGGTATATATTGTTTTCATTTCCTTCATACACATTTGCCGTGTTAGTGGAGTTCTCTCGAGTCTTGTTATTAACTGCCTGATTGCTGCATTTTTGTGTTGCTGGGGATGATTTGATGAGTTGTGTATTATTGTGTCCGTTGCTGTTGGTTTCCTGTATATTTCATATTCGATTCTGTTCGAGATTATGTTCCTCTTGATCGTTAGGTCCAGATAATTAATTCTTCCCTCCTCTTCCTTTTCCATTGTAAATTTTATGTCCTTGTGTCTTCCATTCAAGTAATCCAGAATTTGCTCCTCGTTATTTCCTTCTAGTATACATATGATGTCGTCGACATATCTTGCGTAGAATATTACTCCGAAGTTGGTTTTTAATTCCCCTACGTATTCCTCTTCTAAGTTCTGCATAAATACTTCCATGAGGGTGGCAGATGTTGGATTTCCCATCCCTAGTCCTGTTATCTGTCTATATATATTGTTGTTAAATTTAAAGTAATTCTGTTCTAGTGTCGCTTTTAGTGTGCCTGTAAGTTGTATTGCCAGTTCCTTGTTTCCCGTTTTGTTTTTTACGTCAAAAGAGACCAGTTTTGTCTTGTCCGTTATTTTCACATTCTCCAGTCCATCAATCAGTTCTGTAGTGTTGGCTATTGTATGCCTATATTCCAGGTCTAAGGTGTCCTTTAATATTGTTCTTATATATTTCGAAAGTTTGTAGCCTGGTGCGGATTTGTAATTAATTATGGGTCTCATTGGTGTGTTTGGTTTGTGTATTTTTGGTAGTGCTATCATAGATGGTGCGGATGGATTCATCAGTGTTAATGTGTGCGATATGCCTGGTTTTATTATCCTTGTTGCTTTTTTTATAATCTCCTTAATTTTCGTTTGGTATTCTTCCGTAGGATCTTTACCAATTCTCTTGCACTTAGAGTCTCTTATTTACTGTTCTGTTTTTTCGATGTAGTCATGTTTACCGATGAGCACTGTTGTGTTTCCTTTGTCTGCTTTTGTGACTAAGATGCTGTTCGCTTCCAGTTTACGTTTTAGTTTCCTACTTGTATTGTGCTCTCCGCTTAAGTGTTTTGTAGACTTGGCCTCCTTCTCTATTATTTGTTTGCAGATGTGCCTGGCTTGCTCTTGTTCTTCGTTTTGGATCATCGCTATTGCGACTTCTGTGTCCACAATTGTTTGTTCTATTTCCTTTTTCTTGTTGTTTTCCGTGATGTTGTGTTTTAATCCCTTTTCCAATAATTGAGCCTCTTGCTTGCTGATGGTGACCTCTGTTAGATTCAAAAATCTAGGGTGGAAATTGTTGTTTTTGCGCGTTTTGTTGTTTCCTGAATGTGTTAGTGTCTCGAGTTTCTTGTTTAAAGTTGCGAATTTTTGTTTTATTCTTTCTATTTCTTAACCTCAAATTTTGCCAACTATTACATGCAGTTGGCAGTTGCTTATGCAAAGAAAGAAATGAGAAATTAGAGTAAAGAGAATCAAAGCTATTTTAGTGACGTTTATGAATTAGAAAAAAAAATTTTATCATTGTGAGTCCATTTCTTACAAGAGAATTTATTTTGGAAGAAGTAATGTAAAGAAAAAAAATTCTTATTATTGTGTATAATCAAACAGAAGGTGGGTGGATAGTGTGGTTCGTTTTACATCCGCACCTGGCTATGTAGCCTTAATCAGATGGTGAACAAACCACAATTGTATAATTTGGAATGTCATACATGCGTCCTAGGAAGCCTAAGACATAATTCTAAGCAACAGAACCACCTAGTTGCAACTTTAATGATTCCAGGGCAGGGCTGTAAACCATCACACTTTGCTAAAGAGTTGGAGACTTTTAACTCCTGTCCAGAACACATGTCTAGCATGCTCACTGGACTGGATCATTCACTTTGCGTGTCATTATCAGTGAGATGATCCTGGCTACCATAATAACCATTATACTGTTATGGGGCCGCGAAACCACAACCACCACGTTACTCCCATATAGGGGCCAGCCTCAATGATCAGTCAGGGAACTATTAAATGTCTAAAGAAGCAAATAATGAACTCTGCAGCTCACTGATCCCCGTGGAAATAAAGTGGAGCTTCCAGTTGACTCCCTGCCTGTCTTCAGGGGACTGGGCTCCCTTTTTCCCCCAGTTGCATAGATCTAGATAGCTGTTACGTACTATAAAGACCATAAATGTGCCCCCGGGGGGTCCGCCATCTAAAGTTTGTTTTCTCAACTATTGCTTATTTCGTGAATGGTAACACTTAGCTCATGTCTGATTTGTCAAATAATTAGTTTTATCCTTCCGCTGAACGAATATGGTTGTGTGTACGTTTGAACAACGCTGGGAAATATTGCGACATTACTTTGAAAATCATGGTAATGTTGCAGAATGTGTGTAAAAATTGCGTACGGATTTTGGAAGAAGAGACGCACCGTGAGCTCCGTATGTTCGTTATCTTGTGAAAAAAGTGAAAGAAACTGGCATCCTCATCGATAAACCAAAGCGTGAAAAGCCAAAAACAGTGCGTACAACCGAGAATATTGCTACTGTGGCAGAAAGTGTGCGTGAAGTGCCATCAACATCAATTCACCGTCGTTCTCAACAATTGAACATTTCAGAGACATGATTGAGACGAATTTTGCATAATGACCTTGGTATGACGCCATACAAACTCCAGTTGGTTCAGCAATCGAAGCCAAGTGACCATTCAATGCGTTTTCGCTTCGCTAAGTGGTCCTGCGATCGACTTACGGAAGATGCCGATTTTGCAAAAAAAAATCATCTTTTCAGATGAAGTTCATTTTGATCTTGGCGGGTATGTAAACAAGCAAAATTGTCGCATTTGAGGCACAGAAAACACGCACGCATACATTTAAAAGCTGACGCACCCAAAACGAATCTCTGTTTGGTGTTTGATTCAGAGGCATAATTAGGCCATTTTTCTTTGAAAATGAGCAAGGAGTGGCCGTTACAGCCAATGGTGATCGTTATAGGGCCATGTTGAACGAATTTTTGTTCACAAAAAATGAAAGGAGGATATTGGCAACATTTGGTTTCAACAGGACGGCGCTACATGCCACACAGCCGAAGCTACACTCGATGTTTTGCACCCTATTTTTGGAGATCGCATTATCAGCGGTAGAGCTGATGTCGTTTGGCCACTTCGGAGCTGCAATTTGCCACTGTTGGACTATTACTTGTGGGGCACCGTCAAAAATAAGTGTTACGCCGACAACCCAGAGACAATTGGCGCTTTAAAGGACAATATTCGTGAAGCCATTGGTAAAATACAGCTGCACACAATCGATAATGTGCTTAAAAGTTGGACCGTTGTGTAGGCTACTCTAAGATGAGCCGAGGCAGCCATTTGAATGAAATTATTTTCCATTATTAACCGGAAGGATTGTACTTTCAAATAAAAAAAAGAAATTTGAGAAAATATAAAGTAGTTTTGTTTGCAGCATTTAAAACAAAAAAAAAGTTATTTGGCGGACCTTTCATATTTGAGCATTAGCTAATATTGGTGCCGTCTAACACCAAGACACCTGCGCTGGTATACACGACGTAGCACTAGTGAAAGCCGATTTAATTGCATTAATTTGTCGTAAATTGTATCAAACGGTTTGTGATTCGTCATACTATGAATATGCAGGCGCTAAACTAAAATATTCACTATGTATTAGCGAAATTTACAAGAAAATTTTTTTTAAAAAAACTGAACGGAAACAACAATTGTCACTGATGTTTGAAAGTTCTTTTCGAGTTTTTGCTTGTTTTGGTGTAACTCAATAGTTTTTGAAACTGAATTTTATAAAATTTTATTTTGTTAATATAACCTTTGCATTTTGATAGGATTTACATTTTTCTCGAATTAAAAATTAAATTTAATGTCTTTTCTTCAAATTTTTGATACTGTTTTTTCTTGTTAAATTTGGATTTCCTGGTGGATTATCCATAATTTGTGATAATGAATATCGGTATTCCTGACATTTTTTTACTAAACCTTTGAACACTCATAAAGTCTTATATTGTTTTTTTGTCAATTGGTAAAATTAAAATTTTTTGTTTGCCCGTTTCGATATCTAGTAAAGAGTCTGGTTTTTGTGAAAATTTATATTTTTTATTGAAAGTTAAGCTTTGAGCGTAAGATACCCACATGGATTGTAAATTATTTTTTATATGCAGAACAAAATTTTAGTTTTAATATTCTTCTTTTTAAATATATTTTTGATTGTTAATTCTAGGCCTTTGTTTCTCTTGCAATCTTACGTGTCTTTTAAATTAATAATTTTTAAAATTTTGATTGTTTAAGCCTGATAATCTGTTCATAATTTCGTGCGAAATGCTGTCAAAGCCCATATAAAAATAATTCATACGAAATAAATGAGAAATAATGTTGCTGAACTTGTACTGTGTTTATTTTTGAAAAAGTCATGAAATGTTTCTGGCCGCATGTTTATATAAATGAACAACGTTTCAGGCAACATTTTTTTCAACTACGAAACAATATGAACAGCTTGGAATTGTGAGCAACAGCTGATCAGTTAAGTATTTGAATTTTTAATTTTAAATTTGTTGTGGCAAAAAGTAAAAGTATGAAAAAGAGAAAAGAAAATTTACTGACGCAGAAAAGCGTATCCTTATTTCTGCAGTAAAAAAAAAAGAAAACTTATTTGGGATAAGTCCCAAATGATATATCCTAACCGCAGTGCCGCGAAATCATCGTGGATAGATATTGCTAAAGAGATTGGAAAACCTGGTAAGGATTGAAATATATGTGCATATGTATGTATATACATACATATGTATGATCTTTTTTGATTATTATTAGATGAAGCATGTAAGCAAAACTGGCGGAGTATTTTGAGTAGCAAACGGCATTACAACCAAAACGAAAAGCATCAAACAATTCTGGCAGTAGATGTGACTTGCAGGTCTCTTCAGACGAATCTCAGGATCCGTGGGAGGTTTCTGAGGACTTCACTGAGACGTTGAAATTGAGAACGTAAGTGTTATTATTCTAACTTATTGTTGCTTATTGTAACTTTCGTAAGTGATGAAAATTTTGATTGTAGAACCATTTGCTTACAGCTTTTAAGCACGCCAGATCGGCAGCCCACGCAAGATTCTGATTCTGAGATGCTGTCTATTATGCCACCGGAGAAAAAAACAACTTATTTATATGTAAGTAGACACCAAGTCTTTATTATTCTAATTTAAAACTTAACTTTAATTAGAGTTTTCCAGATTTTTATTTTGTTTTAGAAAAACACAGCAGTTTAATCGAAAAACGTATGTCGAAATGAAATGTGAGCAGGTGTCTCAAAGGTGGTAGATGTGATGATAATGTTGGTGGATATGGCAAAACAACAAAAATAAAATAATGTCAACGCGCCTTTCCTCAATTATATTAATTCCTTGTAGTTAAAATTGCCTAATGAGAGTGACGAAAATGTACGATTAAAAATTATTGTTATGCTTTACGATGAGATCTCTGCTCAAAGACTAATTAGCAACTAAGCAACTTTTTTTATTATTATTAATGCATAATAGTAATTTTTACATAGTAAAATAAGAGTTTTCAAGTTTTTTAAAGACTAGCCAGACAAAACAAAAGGCTGACATAAGTACATGAATTTTTTTATAATAGCCAACATTTTACTTTTAATAATAGTATATGTTTATATTATTTTTTGCAATAAAATCTATTGCCTTACGTATCCACCTTATTGAAAGTTATTTGATAAAAAAAAGTTTTTTTTTTTTTTTGTTTAAAAACAGATCTTTTTATTAAAGCATTTTGATAATTATAATAATTTTTAAAGCCTCTTTAGTGAAATTATAAATTTTTTATTTCGTAAACTATTTTTAATTAGGAATCTCCTCCTAAAAAGCGAATTTTTGCTGCCAAGTAACAGATGTCGGAATTAAAATAAGTCATAACTTTTTTGCGAACAACACGGTCTGATTCATATTGTCTGCCGTAATGCGCAACATTAATATTAGATAAAAAGAGAGAATCAGCTGGGAACATATTGTCAAAATTTTCAAGCGAAATATCAAATGTTGCTCAACACTTTTCGCCTTAACATAAATTCCTAAGTTTTTTATATGGAAAATGAATATTGAATTATTGCAAATGAAAATGAATATCTATTGTAAAAAGGTATTTTTTTTTAATTTTATTTGGGTACGGTTTTCCGTCGACCCTCGTCAAATTTGGTTTGTGAACAAACCGGTTTCGGCTGTTTGCCATCTTCAGTGTTCTTTTCGTACTCGTATTTCGTATTTTTTTTTTATTTCTTAATGGGTACAGCGTTTTTGTATAAAGGTTTTTTGAGTTTTCTCGTCTTTTTGTTTAGTTTGTTGAATATAATTCTTATTTAGCCAAAGCTTAAGTATGATTCTTGAGTTTTCTATATAAAACTTGGATAATCCCACCAAATAACTATATAAGCGTCGTGAAATGGCTAAATGGATATTCTTTACCTACAGTAGAGCAAATTTGTTAATCAACAAATTTTTTCAATTTTGATTAATTATTTATACACTTTTTTGTTTATCCTGAAAATGCCAACCGATGATTGGCGAAATATCGAAAAAATAATAAAAAATAAAAGTTTTACAATTTTTTATTAAATAATGACTTACTAATGACCTAATAAACTACTAAAAAATATTAAAAAGGTCAAATAACTATTTTTATTATATGTAATACATTATAATTTTTTGATTAATTTACAAGTGACTAACTAACTACTAACTTAACTACTTTTAAACATAAATAGCATATGATATGATATTTTTAAGGTGGGCTTAAATAATACATTACAGTCGAGCATAGACACAATTCGTACGTGCTTGTTTTTTAATATTTTTCATTTCACATAACACCACTTTGATTTTGGAAGCTAAAGTAGCGAGTATAAAACTTCTTAATAACAGCATCAAATTTTCTATTACAAAACTTCCCCTTTGTTTTTAATTATATAAAATTCTCATAAAATAAAAGGTGTTTTTTTAAGCCCGATAGAACTTGAAATTGTAAAAAATAACACAAAAAATTAAATTGTAATCAAAATTTTTTTTTTTTATTCGAAGGATCAATACGTGACATTAACATTTGAAAATGATTTTGGGCATTTGGGCACCGCGGCTGTTCTTGACGAAGCGCATTCTGGACGTCCAATTTTGGGCCACTTTTTCGAGCACTGCTGGGCGTATGTCACGAATAACACGAACAATGCTGTCCTCCAAGGCGTCAAATGTTGCTGGTTTATTAGCATAAACCAGTGACTTCACGTAGCCCCACAGGAAATAGTCGAGTGGTGTCAAATCGCACGACCTTGGAGGCCAATTGACAGGTCCATTTCTCGAAATCAACTTATCGCCAAATTTTGATTTCAATAAGTCGATGGTTGCGTTCGCTGTATGGCACGTAGCGCCATCATGTTGAAACCACATCTCGTCCGGATCAATGTCATCCATATTTTCAAACAAAAAATCATTGATCATGGTACAGTAACGATCTCCATTGACCGTAACGCGAGCTCCGGCCTCATTTTTGAAGAAATAAGGTCCGATGATGCCACCAGCGTGAAAACCGCACCAAACGGTGCATTTTTCTGGATGTAATGGAGTTTGTAGGGTCTGTTGTGGATTGGTCTCCCGTTAAGCCAAAAATGCGCCTCATCGCTGAACACAATTTTGCGATAAAACAACGGGTCAGTTGCCAACTGCTCTAGAGCCCAATCGGCGAAAGAACGACGCATATAATGGTCTCGTGGATTCAATTCCTGCACCAGCTGGATCTTATACGGGTGTAGACCGAGATCTTTGCGCAAAATTTTCCACGTAGTGGACGGACAGAGCCCCAATTCCTGCGACCGACGACGAATTGATAAATTTGGATCTTCTTCCACACTTTCGTTTACAGCGGCGATATTCTCTTCAGTACGCACATTCCTTCGACGTGTTGGTGTTATTGCATCCTCTAGAGAGTATGTGGTACGAAATCTATCGATAGTTCGACGAATGGCTTGTTCAGATGCACGATTATGTACGCCATAAAAATGACGAAGTCGTCTATAAGTTGCGCGAATCGACGACTGATTTTCAAAGTAAATTTGGATAATTTCGTAGCGTTGTTCAAGCGAGAGTCTATTCATGATGATTTGTCAGAGTATACTGAAACAAATAAAAAAAAATGTTTCATTAAAATTTCATTTTTTGTGTTACTTTTTACAATTTAAAGTTCTATGTAGCTTAAAAAACACCTTTTATTTATGTTTAAAGGCTGCAAACATTTTTACACGGTTATAAAATTGTATGGTTAAATAGTGCATATTTATATTGTTACGTTTATATCTTTTATAAACCTTTTGTTATTGCTGAGTTCTTTATAGCAAAATTGTTGAAATTTGAATCTTACAATGCGAATATTTACTACCCTGTATTCATTACTATTTTTATACTTCTATGTATTCCCCATTTCTTTAAACTTTTTATCTTCCTTTTTCTTTCTGAATAAAACTCTTGAATCATAAACACGTTTTTTTTTTTTAATTGATCAATCCTTCGTAATAGAAGAAAGTAAAATTACTGCGTTCCAACAGGTTATGGGCCCAGTGGCATAAAGGTGAAGGAAAATGGCATCACTATATAATATACAGAAATTGGACGATACAAATTATGACTCATGGAGTCTACAAATAAGAAGTGTGCTGGTGCACCAAGATTTATGGGCAGTGGTATCTGGTGGCTTCGTGAAGCCCGAGCCAAATGCTGTTAACAGTGCTGAAGTAGCTGAATGGATCACAAAGGATCAGAAAGCAACAGCTACGATAATTCTGTCTTCAACCCCTATACAAATATCGTACATAAAGAATTGTGAAACTTCTGCAGACACATGGAGAACGTTAAAGGAGGTACACCGATCTAAGGGACCAGTACGTAAAGTAACATTATTTAAGCAGATCCTACAAATGAAAATGGCAGAAGACGAATGTGTACAACAATATATATGCAACTTTGCAGCAGTTGTTGACAAATTAGCCGAAACTGGTGTTACCCTTCAGGAGGAGCTGTACGTCATCATGCTACTTGCTAGCTTGCCAAAGTCGTACGAAAATTTAGTAGTGGCACTGGAGGCAAGGGATGATCTCCCAAAATTATCAACGCTTAAGGTAAAGCTAATTGAGGAGGGTGAACGCCGAAAATCAAACAACAACGAAACTACAAGTACAGACGGTGTTCAAGTTTTTATGGCACGAGAAAACAAAGAAAAGAAACGTAATAAGCAATACAGTTATAATAAAGACAACAACAATGACAATAGAAACTCGCGTAAGAAGTCAAATTTTAAATGTTTTGCTTGTGGGCGAAATGGACATTATGCAGCACAATGTAGAGATAAAGGCACAAAACCAGAGCAGAAAGATCATCAAACACATCGCGCTTTTTCTGTTTCAAATGAAAAGACGTTGCGGCAGAATATTTGGTGCGTCGACAGTGGAGCATCAGCACATTTGTGTTGCAACCGCAAAATGTTTGATAAATTTGAAGAACATGCCGAAGAAATTATACTTGCGGGTAGTAACAGAATTAAAGCTGAGGGTAAAGGGCAAGTGTACATAAAAGAGTTCGATATAACATTGAAGGACGTTCTGTATGTTCCGTGTTTGCAGTGTAACTTTATTTCAGTTGGTAAAGCTGTGAGTACTGGTTGTTATGTAAAATTTAGCGACAAAAGGGCGACTATTGAGAAAAACGGTAAAGTATTGTTTAGAGCTAAAAGAGTTGGCGGATTGTTTTTGTTTGCTATAGATGATAACGAATGTTTATTTTCATGTGGTACTTCTGACGATGCAATGATGTGGCATAAACGCTTTGGTCACATGAATTTTGCTAGTTTGCGACAATTAGTAAACAAACGTATGGTTTCTGGAATAAATGTAAATATTCCCGATAAAGTGAGCTGTCATGTATGTTTGCAATGTAAATGCAATGTCAGGCCATTTAAATGTTCGGCAAATAGGGCCAATGATTTACTGGAGATTGTACACAGCGACGTTTGTGGCCCTATGCACACTACGTCTTTTGGCGGGGCAAAATATATGTTAACGTTTATTGATGACAAGAGCCGCTATGTATTTGTGTATTTCATTGCGAGCAAAAACGAAGTGTTTGATAAATTCAAGGAATTTAAATCTATGGTTGAGCGGCAGGTTGATCGCAAAATTAGAATATTGCGAAGTGACAATGGCACTGAGTTTGTCAACAGAACCTTCGACAATTATTTAAGGGAAAATGGAATTGTACGACAACTAACAGTACCCTATACACCCCAACAAAATGGCGTTGCGGAAAGGTTTAACCGGACACTGGTAGAGATGTCGAGGTGTATGCTGGTTGGTGAAAATCTTACTGAAAACCTTTGGGCGGAAGCAGTTAATACGGCAGCATATCTACGAAATAGGGCACCAACTAAGGCCTTAGGTGACATTACGCCCTATGAAGTATGGTTTGGACGAAAACCAGTGGTCAAACATTTAAAGACGTTTGGATCAGTTGCCATCGCTTTGGACAAAAAACAGCATAATAAGTTTAGAGCTAAAGGCAAGGAATACATTATGGTAGGGTACTCGGATACTGCAAAAGCTTATCGCTTATTTGAACCGGCTACCAGAAAAGTTATTGTAAGCAGAGACGTGTACTTTATAGAAACAATACAAAAGGATTACCTTGATATGGAACTGCTGTTAAATAAAAATGAGCAACAGAAAGAAGATGCAATATTAATTGATGAAACCAAAGCAGATGATCAAAATGTGAGTAGCAGTGAATCTGAAGATGAATTTTACGGTTTTGAGGAAGTACCAATTAAAAGAGGACCTGGAAGGCCAAAAATAAGTCGTAACGACTTACCTGGTAGGCCAAAGAAAATTTATAACACCATTAATTACATGAGTGCTGAGGTTATTGATGTTCCTGAAACCGTAAATGAGGCCCTATCCAGTGAATATTCGCAGTTTTGGTGGGATGCAATGGAGAGTGAGTACAGTGCGCTTTTAAAAAACAAAACTTGGGAGCTGGTAGAATTACCCAGTAATCATAGAGCAATCGGTTGTAAGTGGGTTTTTTCACTTAAAAAACACAAAAATGGTGACGTCGATAGATTTAAGGCTCGGTTGGTTGCAAAAGGTTGTTCACAAATTTACGGAGTGAATTACGAAGAAACATATTCACCGGTCATAAGATACGAGACTATACGATTAGTATTTGCGTTAGCGGCCGAATATGAGCTGCATTTACACCAGATGGATGTTTCTACGGCATATCTCAATAGCGAATTGGACAGTGAAGTCTATATTACGCAACCCGAAAAATTTACGGACAAAGACCGTCCATACCATGTTTTAAAATTAAAGAGAGCTTTATACGGACTTAAACAATCAGGCCGTCAATGGAACCAAAAATTTAATTCCATTTTAAATGAAATTGGGTTTCATGCATGCGAAAGTGAGCCATGCCTGTATATAAAGCAAGATAAATACAAAGTAAATATGATTGCAGTATACGTTGATGACATGCTAATTGCGTGCTCAGATATTGAAGATATGATTTTTATTAAAAGTGAAATTGCGAAAAGGATTGAAGTCGTGGACAAAGGGCCGGTAAGTCATTTTTTGAGTATGGAAATAGAAAGAGATGGTACAACGGGTTCAATTGCGATAAGCCAAAAGAATAGCATAGAACATCAGTGGCCACACCATTGGAGCCAAATCATCAAGTCAACTGTAATAATGATAACTGTAAGAGAGTAAGTCAAGCCGAATATCAATCATTAATTGGATCGCTTATGTACATTGGATTATGTACAAGACCAGACATTATGCACTCCGTTTCAAAACTATCTCAAAGGAATAGTGATCCACATGTAGAACATTTCACCTCATTGAAAAGAGTGCTGAAATATTTAAGCAAAACCAAGAGTGTGCAGCTGAAGTATTGTAAAACTGGCAAGCCAATTGAGAGTTATGTTGACGCGGACTGGGGTGGAGATGCTGTTGACCGTAAGTCCTACACCGGTTATGTGTTTATTTTGTCAGGAGCAGCTTTTTCGTGGGAAAGTCGTAAACAGCAATCAGTAGCCTTATCAAGCACAGAGGCTGAATATATGGCATTGTCTTCAGCGTCGAAAGAAGCTACACATATCAGTAGACTCTTAACTGAGATTGGACTTCACGACAAAGATGTCATTGAGATTCAAGGCGACAACATGGGAGCATTGCAACTGGTGAGAAACCCGGTATATCATGCTCGTAGTAAGCACATAGACATTAAATACCACCACGTCAGAAATTTGTACAAATATGGAGAGATAAATTTAAAATACTGTAATACAAAAGACATGGTTGCAGATGTGCTGACGAAAAATTTGCAAAGGATTAGTCATGAACGATTCTCAAGACTTTTGGGATTAACTATGTAGTTTTTTTTTTTTTTT
Organism: Trichopoda pennipes; assembly: GCA_030448955.1. Classification (NCBI taxonomy): domain Eukaryota; kingdom Metazoa; phylum Arthropoda; class Insecta; order Diptera; family Tachinidae; genus Trichopoda; species Trichopoda pennipes. The sequence continues at coordinate 2,432,450 of JASKUP010000010.1, read as the reverse complement.
GTATTTCCCTTTCATTTGAAAAAAAGGGGAGAACAATTTTAATAAATATTAGCATTGAGGAGGAGTGTTGAAATTTGAATCTTACAATGCGAATATTTACTACCCTGTATTCATTACTATTTTTATACTTCTATGTATTCCCCATTTCTTTAAACTTTTTATCTTCCTTTTTCTTTCTGAATAAAACTCTTGAATCATAAACACGTTTTTTTTTTTAATTGATCAATCCTTCGTAATAGAAGAAAGTAAAATTACTGCGTTCCAACAAAAATAAATAACACCAGATTTTGGAGTTTTCAAATTAATTACAAGTTTATTGGCAGAAAGTAAGATTTGTACGTTGGTACTACAGAACAATTTACTAAAGATGCAAGTCTTTACTTCATGAAGTTTATGTTTTAACTAACTAACTAACTATCAGCTCAGACGTTGTCTTTTATATTTGTTCACTAGACGTCTAGAAAAATTAGAAATTTTCTATTCCCTTTGTATCACATTTTGTTGTTGTTATGTTATCAATTCAATATATAGCCGCCTGTTGGTCTGTGTGTATTTTTGTTTTTGTGTTTATGCTAATAAAGTTTCTTCCTGGAATTTATTTTAAGATAGTTGTTGCTGTCTTGTGTGCATAAGTTTTCTTAGAAACCTACGCATTTAGTAAACAGCATACCCGATTGTTGTTTTGTGTGTATTTCTACGCCGTTTGTAATTAGAAAGTTGTTGTTGTTGTCTTGCGTGCATAAGTTTCCTTAGAAAACTACCCAATTAGTATATAGCATACCCAGTTGTTTACGTTATTGCTTAATTATTTTCTTTTTAAACTTAACCAAAACGCATCCGTAACATTATTCTATTTTAATTTCTTTCAATTCACATCTCGCAGACGTAGAAACATGAATCAAAAGAAGAAATAAAACTATTAAAAGAATATAATACCAATTTAGAAGAAATGGGTTATAAGAATTATTTCTAGACCCTATTATTAAAATAAATTTTAACAAACAGATTTAAGCCCTAATTAAAGTTGCACAACGAAATTAAATTAAAAAACTCATAAAATTTATTTTAGTGAAAAAGTAAAATTAAGAAATTTAGAATAAGCCGTTCTTAGAATTAATATGTATTATTTTTAGTGCAAGAAACTCACAAGACAATCGATTGAAATACAAAAGAGTATTAACAAATATTATTAATATTATTATTTCTTTTATAATTTCAATTATACAACATGGCGGTTTTAAACATTTGCATTATAAAGAATTGTAAGTGGAATGAATCTCACCAAAACTAAAGCACATTCTCAGATTGAAAATAAAAATATTCAACAAATATTCAATGCAATGGAATATGAACAACTAAATTAAGGATAATACGTGCCTAGTGGTTGTTGGCACTGACTTTTCATTGCCTTATGTCATTATTATTTAGTAATAGGCCGAAACAATTCTAGGTGAGTTCTAAAAGACGAAACATGAATAATACGCACAATTAAGGTCTCTCAACGATCTCAGAATGGAGTCGTGTATATAGAGTCGATTTTAAATAAAACTGACTTTGTCGGTTCTTGGTTTAAACGGCTTTACATGTAATACAGCTGGATGAAGCTTTCGTATCAGTCAAAACCTGGGCAGTTTTTCTGTCTATCATTGAAAGTATTAATTGGTAATTTAATTTAATGATCTGTTCATCTATCTCTAACTCTAATGGCTTTAGTGTTGAAATTTGATCTCTAATGTCACTAACTTCATTCCTAATGGTATCACGAGTTTCTTTTTTATTCTAAAATTTTATTAGTCTGCAGTATTTCGTAGACGATGCAGTATGGTTTTTTTTTTGTTTGCATTGTGCTGGACGAAGGTTCCGAGTCTTCTAAGTTCTTTATTAATCGCAATGGCACAAATGACAGCATGAACATATCTGTGTCAGAAATATCTTCAAATAAAATTTTTTATATTGTTTTTGGCCAGAAGATTCATCGCATTCCCATTTACAAAATAGAGTCAAATTGCAGTTTAGATTTTTTTAACTCACTTCCTTTAAGTGATTGTAGCAACCTTTCGGCTGTAGCTTGCAGTTGTAACAGTGCCGAAATTGGTGTGATTTTGATAGATTCCTTTGGAGGATAACGTTTCTTTTTAGCTGCAGTTATGTGATGATATGATGGGTATAAATTGTACTTTATAGATCTGTACTCTACTGAAATAAATTTTAAACATTTTTTACTATAATTTTTAGCAGGTAATTGAAACATCTATGCAAAAAAGCATGAAAAATTCTAGGAAGTTTTTCAAGCATTTGAAGAAATATTTATACCACTAACAACTTTCCTCTCTTTCTCCCTAAGTTTTGCTATCTGTAATTTGTATTTATGGCAGTGAATATTTTCTAAAGTAAATTTACTAGTAATTTATAATTATTGGGAGAATATCATGAAATATTTATTTAAAGGAATCAAGAACGAAAAATAAAATTGCTTATATTGAAAATGATTCCGAATAATTATAAACTACTTATTTCCATTCTATGTACCCGTTGCTTTTTTTGTAAAATTTTTGTAAAACTATTTAAAAATATTTTGTATTTTCCGGAATTTTCAAATTACATAAGAATGGTTTCCAATGGAAACCCTTATGTAGAAATGATTGAATATAAACAATGTTTTTGTTGTTTTAAAATGTTTTGCTGTGTTTGTGTAGAAGTATTTTTGAGTCTTGCTGTCTATGCTATGTTGATTTTATGAAAAATTCTCATAGAATCAGTTTGGCTTTGGATATAAGACTTTTAGGTTTTTCTATACAATATTGGGGTAAAATTCACTGACGAGCTACTTGAGCAATAGTGAAATTGCAATATGGATGTGCTCTCCCCCGCTGTAATACATTTCAAATATTTTTATTTTTATTGGAATAAATGTTTTATGAGAATATCATAAAATGTTTATTTTTTAATAAAAATTTTTGTAAAAAATATTTCGTGAGAATATCATGAAATATTTATTTAAAGGAATCAAGCACGAAAAATAAAATTGCGTAAATTTACTAGCAATTTTCATAGAATTTTCTTTGTAAAAATTTTGAGTATTTTCATTAAAATAAAAAAATTGTTCTACGGGCGGGTCCGAGCGGTTGCAAATGTATATATAGACTTAAACAAAACACTTTTGCTTCTCTTCGGGTGGTTTCGATTTTTTGTTCTTTTTTGTCCTTTAAAAGTTATACACTATTAAACTTAAAATTTTACTAATATATGGTGGTTTCAAATTTATTACATAACACCCTAACTACAAATTATACAGGGTGCTCAAATACCATTTGTGAAAAACAACAGTCCACCCAACATAACAAAAAAAAACCGCAGCCCATTTTCAATAACAGTTTTCAAGAAATCGTAATTAATATGAGATCAAATATTAAAAATTTTTTTTATTTCTAAATTAACTTAAATTCTTTGCATTTAGCAGCATGCCACGCCTACTACTGTGAATATTTTGCCAAAATTTGTTGGCTACCTAAGTTCTGATCTGTTTCATTTCTGATGGCATAAAAATTTTAAGAATCCATGTCAAGAAAAAATATAGGTTTTGGCCAATGAAAATTGATTCTGAGCCACTGTGCGGCGCCCCAAAGTCTATTTTGGAATTGCTCGACCGTGTAGGAAAGGGTCAAGAAGCTGATTAGGGACAGTAGAGTACCAAACTCTATTGATTCTCTAGAGTATCGACATAATGTGGAATGTATTTCACACTACTATCGTTACTACAATGATGTAATGAAATTAGGGAACTTGTTCTCGTTACTCGCACGTTTTTGCGCTTAACTTGATTTTCATTGGAGCGCATTCAATTGTGGCTGATTGAAATTACAGGGAAAATTCGTTATTTAGCAAAACAGTCCATCTTTCCTGTTGCTTTTAATGCAGGAAATATTAAATCGAATGTCCACAAACACTACTTCCTCTTTCCTCCTCCCATAACCTAATTTTTTAGTTCTGACACACTGCATTGCATGTGCAGGGGTCATTCCTTGAATGCTGGTCCAAAGAAAAAAAAAACAAAAAAAAACCGAATATAAACAAGAAATAAAAAGTATTTGGCTTAAATTCACGTTATTTTAACTTTTTTTAACTAAAGCTTAACGACTTCTTTCGTAAAAACATAAATTTCTTTATTTAACAGTTGTGCCTGCAAGAAAAGTACAACCAAAATTTAGTAAAGTACAATTTAGAAAAGTACAACCAAATTTAAAAATTTATAGTCTATGCCAGTGATGGGCGAACTTTTTGGGTGGATGGCCAATAGATTAAAAAAAATCTTGTGGCGGGCCATTAAATTTAAAAAAAAAAAAACATAGATGGTCATTCATTAAAAAATTATGGGGTTGCTGTTCAATTAAAAGTTCGGTTTAAGCTGTATATTTATTACCCCCCGGGGGCACATGATGGTCTTTTTGGAACCTACTATTCCATTTAGATTTGTGACTTTCGGGGTAAAAGGGAGCCCAGGCCCCTCAAAGACTAGTAGGAGTCATCTGGACAATCCACATATTTCCACGGGAAATCAGTTGCCCCAGAGTACAATATTTGCTCTCTTTAGACAAAAAATGTGCTCTGACTGGTTATTGAGGTTGGCCCCTATATGGGAGTATCGTGGTGGTTGTGGTTTCGGACCCTCGTGAGAGTTTGTGGGTCGGACCATTCAAATTAACACAATGAATGGTTCAGGTCCAGTGAGTATGAATGCTGGCGTGTTCTTGATAAATAAGAGCTTCATGCGTTCTGGACCAGGAGTTGGAAAGTCTCCAACTCCTCAGCAAGGAGTGAGGGCACGGCCTACTCCGGACTTTCTAAATTGCTACTAGAAGTGACTGGAGGATATACGTATCTGAAGGCCTTCTAGGGCGTAGTTGGTGTCCAATCAACTAAGTGGTTTAACTACCATCTGATTATGACTATATAGTCGGTGCAGATGTAAAACAAATCACACATTGTATATTTATTAGTTATATTACGTAATATTTTAAAACAACATAAAAATTTTATAAGATACGGTTTATTATGATTTTAAGATTTTCCAGATGTATGGGAAGCATGGATCTGTTTCTGACTTGACATAATTTCCTCAAAATCTGGTTCCAGCTGGGAGGATGCAACTTTTAATAAATTAAATAGACTCTCATCTGACAATCGGTTTTTCTTTGAATTTTTTTTTTGCATTTCATTACTTAAAAGGCCTGTTCACATAAATATGAGGAAGCAAACATTGCCATAATTTTCTACGCATGATTAATTAGCTTTGGAAATTCATCTTTTGGTAAGGATTTATAAAAATCAAGCTTATCTGTATTTAAAAGTAGCTGTTTCATATTATTATTACATTGCAATTCTATAATTTCTAATTGTAGATCAGATGGAACATTCGCAGGATTAACATTAAAAGGAATTAAAAAAATATCTAAACATGGTTGGATTTTTTAAAGTCAGCAAATCTGGCCTTAAGTTCTGAATACAGTTTTAATAAAGATTGTGAAAAGACTTTTAACTTCTCTTCACTCACGGGCCTCAAAGAATTAAGTCTTGGAAAATGAGTCAAATCATTTTTTCCTAAACATTTAGCAAATATAAATAATTGAGTTTGAAAAGACCTCAAACTGCCCCGTTTCATCTATATATTGATTTCTTCCCTGTAACTTCTTATTCAGTTAATTACAGTGCTCGAGTAAATCCGTAAAAAAAGCAAACTCGATGCATCAATTCTTATTCTCCAATATTTCCCACTCATCCCAAATTTCAGTTTTGGTTTTTAGAAAAACTTTAATTTCTTCAGGAAACTCAGCCACCTGATCTTTGTGTAATAAAGTACATCTAAAAATTCTGCATCAACTTCCGATAAAAACTCTTGAAATTGTCGATGTAACAAACCACGGGCTCGAATGGTATTAATTAATTTTAAAATAATATTAAGTACGTAGTTAATATCCAAGGCAGCCTTGCAAAGAACATCTTGGTGGATTATACAATGTAAAAAAATTGTTTCGCTTTCAAGAGTCTGACTTTTATAAACTCCTGCAAACGCCGTATTTTCCTCCCATGTTAGGTGCTCCATCAGTTGTTAAATTAATTAATTTGAAAATTGGGGCATTAAAAGATTCCATCCCCTCTCTAAATTCATCATAAATTATTTTTTCTGTCGTTTTTCCTTTTAAAGATCTCAAACAAGCAAGTTCTTCGGTTATTACAAAGTTTTCATCGACTCCTCTAATAAAAATTTGAAGTTGGGCTGTATCACTCCTGTCAACACTCTCGTCCATAGTGACTAAAAAATGCTTAAAATTTTTAAGACGTTCATCGAGTTAATTGGTTAAATTAGAAGATATCGCTTCAATTCCTTTTGTAACCGTTCTACGTGACAGCCCTATAGATTTGAAATCTTTTACCTTTTCTGGGCATAATACTTTTCCAATGCTAATTAACACATCCTTAATAGATTCTCCTTCAGAAAACGGTTTGTTGCTTTTTGCTATTTTATAGGCAACAATGTGACCAGCTAAAGTGGAGGATCGCTGGACACTCTTTGATTTTTAAAAAACATTTGCTGACTAGATATTTTTCTTTTCAATTCCTCTGAATGAACTTTATTGCGCATGTTGTCTCGAATATTCAAGAATCTTCTAGATCTCACAAATAATAGTTGTTGTTATGTTATACGTTCAGTTTTCTATATTAGTTGTTAGTGTTTTATGATGTTTATGTTTCTTCTTGGAATATTGCATCAGGAAGTTGAAAACATCGCTTTTTTTATATCTTTTTTAAAACATAATGTAAATTTATTTTTTTGGGCATAATTTTTTAATAGGTGATTATTTTTTTTTTGAAAAACGCTCGGTGGGCTGGATGTTGCCCGCAGGCCGTAGTTCGCCCATCACAGGTCTATGCCTTTATGTTAAATATTATATCTCTTATATTTTGAACTATATTTAAGTGGAATGAATCTTACAATAATTTTGAAATTAAAAGCATATTAACGTCTTAAAACAGTTTTCTTAATGTCAAAGGAGATAAGTCGTGTGTTTTGGGTTATTTTGATATCTCTAAGTTTTTCTATAAGGTTCTGTGTGTTTTGTAAATTTATTTCTTCTCTGAGTAGGGTGGTTAAGTGTATAGCTTGGTGATATGTAGGTTTAGGTCTCTAGTTTACAATGGATCTTATTGGTGTGTGTGTTTTTCATAAACTCAAACAAACGAAAAACACCCTCAGACGACACACGTAGCTGAACAATAACAAAAGACGAAAATATTAAAGTTAATTTCCACATGAAACGCAAGATGGCTGACATTCTGACTACATAGGTACATACGATATTTATGGAATAAATACCTGGACCAGAAAAACTGACTCACGTGACTTACGTGATACAACGTTGCCTGAAGATGATGCATGTATTGAAAGCGTTCGCCATTTGCGAACAAACAGCCAGGAAAGACGTTAAGACGAGAAATTGAAAACACTAACAGCCGTATGCATAAAAACTTAAAGTAGGTTTAACTGCCGCTGTTAAGCACAATTTCCTAAAGTTGTATTCAAAAAACGCTTTTACCTTAAAATACCTTTGTTAACTTTAAAGTAGCAAAAACCTACGTTAAACCTACAATAAATTGACAGTTCAAATTTATCATTGAAAGTTCAAAAACAAAACAAATTGTGGTTACAATAAACTGAGCCGTTTATTTTAAAAGTGGCATAAGTTACTTTATTACTGTCTGCTTTTTTATTTTAAATTAGTTTATATAACATTTTAATTTTTAGCCATTTTAACTAGTCTGTATTTAGTTTTCTTTCTGAAACGGAATTTTCTAATGATCGTGTTGAAATAAAATCTTTTTTCTCCATGTTGTGCACTGTGAAGGATTTTTTCGACAGGGGGCAATTACTACTACTACTATTTTGTCCTTTACATAAGCCACTATGTGCAATAATATGCTTTTGAGTTCTGACATTCTTAGATATTTTATACAACACGAAGCAACCTCCTGAGAATAAAAAAATAAAAAAATGCTAATTATGTGTAGTATATTAGACATCACTATAATATAGCTCAGTAAACTGCACTATTCTTTCGTACTAATAAAAATAAATCCAATAATCACAATTATACTTCACACACACTTATTACATATTTCCATTTCTTTCACACTAAGCTCGGTAATTAATTTCCTGAGTACAGCGACTTACGCCCCTTTCAGAATAAACATTTTTGTTATACCGCTAATTATCAACCCTCCTCTCAAACAAATATCAATACTTCTTAATTTCAAGTTTATTAAAAATGAATAAAAAAAACTGTTCAGTTGTGACTTATGCCACTTTCAATGTAAACGGCTCAATTTACAATTATACTTTTTTATTCCGAAAATTTTCAAAAATGTTTGTTAAAGAAATTGTAGTATACAAATAATAATAAAAACTAAAACATAACATGCCATTCAATAAAAAACATCTTAACATCTTTGTTTTATATTTTACAAAAATATAATTATAATTAATTATTTTAAACAAAAGTTTTATTGATGTACATATAATCAAAACAAAGCTCGTTATTCGAACAATTATTTTTTTAATATGAACAAATTCTTTGGAAGTTCTTCGTAAGCCTTGCAAATTGATCTTTTTTGGGTGCTTTGCTTTTTAATAAAAATATTAATAAAAAAACAAAAAAAAAAAAAATATGTTGGATTTTGCTGAAAACAATAAAAACATTTTTTATTGATCTAAATACCCGGATAAATATATTCATTTTTATACATCGTTAACTACAACATGACAACTGAAAATAGTGGCACTGCCAGAATCAAAATACTAATTTTACTAAAGCATACATTAGCTAAAGTACTGTTTATGAATACCATTTTTTAACAAACGTCTGGTAGCCTTAAAGTGTTTGTTAACTAACGTGTACTTTAAAGCTCAAGTAAGCGTTTTTTATGAATACAGCCGTAAAGTTTTATTCGTTATTTTAATCATGTTTCCATTTCTAAAAACAATAAAAATATTTACTATAAAATGTATAATCTCATAAGGCCGTAGTAGGTTGCAAAGGAAATTGTCGTTTGTTACAAAATATATTACAAACATTGTATGTCATCATATTTTCATTACTGGATACAAATAATTAAATGCAACTAGGGATTCCATTGTGATTGCTAGTGTTTACATTTCGTAATCAAATATATTGCAATACGGGTGGTATGAGTGATGTTTGGATGTTGTTTTTAAATATGTATTCGTATCTTTATCTTGTATACGTATGGATGCTTTTGACAGATAATTATTATTACGCAATTGTAGCAATAAACTTGCTTTATACACTTTCCTAGCAGAGATGGGGTGGGACATTTTACTAACAGCTAAAAAATAGAAAAAGAAAATTTTAGTCACTATTTTATTAGCATCAATCACGATCAATAATTATGCCACAGCAAATCAATCAAAAATTAATTAATAATATTGAAGAGAAAATTTAAACATTATTTTTATTTGACATAGAGTGTTGTTTTCCAAAAGAAAATAGGTTTTGATTTTAATTAATAATACATCGATCAAACAGCTTCTTCGTGATTTAAATAAGATGGTGCTAATGACTGAATTTCTATTAATTTATGTTATGTTTAGACATCGTTTTTATTAATAGTTTTTTACTTTTTTTCCACACTGTAGTAAGCTCTTATTTTTTTATAGTTCCGTTGGGTCGTAGAGCCGAAATATAACTTAATATTTGTTAAAATTTTCGTCTTTAATCCAATTTTGCCTATGGATTTTCTGCCAGAAAACTCATACTGATATTTTGTTTTTGAACTTCTGTGGAATTTTAAATTAATTTTTTTAATTTTTGATTTATTATTATTATTGCCGATACATAAAATATAACTCTTAAGTTTTATAATAAAATTGTTTGCTCCAATTATACGATTGACAAATTTAAACAATTCCAGATAATAAAATTATAAATACTGCCAAAACGATTGTTATACTGCAGGACTGTATTTTCTTCTAGTCTTGTTTCCAGAGTAAAAGATCTTCTTTTATTTAATATTACACTATCACTACCTAAAGAGTAACACAGATAAAACTCTATAATTTTGATAATATAATCAAATAACTTTTAGCATCTCTTTCTCTGGACAATTGTATTAGATGAATATGAAATTATTCATTTTAATTTTCAATTATTTTAAATTTAGGATTGCTCTTCATACCCTATCGCTAAGCATTCTTCTGACATGTAAATGTTGTATTACTACTTAACATATTATTGCTTTAATAAATGCCTAAGTAAAAAATAAATAGAAACCAATAAAAAAGGGTTTTGTTAAATAAAGTGAACTTAAAAGTAAAAAGATTAGAGATGACCCTGCAAGCATTTCTTATGGCCACTTGATGGCGTTCAAATGTGGCTATATAGGATTCGAAATAATACCGAATTCTGATCTAATTACTGCACAGTAGAGAAAAATGTTGCAACATAGCGAATTGGAAACTAAGAAATATTAAAGTTAAAAATTCTGGTGTTGCCAAACATATGTAAAATGGCCAAATTTTAAAAGTATCAAAATTATAATTTCTCTTAATAATGATTTTAAGCTTTGTAGCATAAAAGAAAAGTTTAAAAATGTACAGTTTTACTTTAAATTTTAAGAACATATAAAACTAGAATGCATCTAGGAGAAAGGAAATTCGGGACCAAATCTCATCCTAGCAAATATTATATGCGTTCAAAGTTAACATAAGCAATGGGTGGGCGAATTTGAGACTAGGAAGTAAAATGTAATGTAAAATGTAAAGTGAAAATATGGAAATAAATAATGGGATATAGCACATTTCGCAACAATGCTTCGCTTATTTAGTTAATGCAGCATTAAATTTCTTCTTTCGGAGTGTGAGTTGTTCGTGGGTTCTTCACGTAAGCTCGATTTTTCAAATGGCGCCAAAGAAATTAATGCAGCCGCATGTCAATAATTAACGCAACTAGGAAAGACCTGTTGCTAGAATTAGTCTTTGGCTTCCTATGGAGTGAATGGCGCCGCTTTTAATTGACAGTGGTTTGACCACTATCTGATTAAGGCCCACGGCCAGGTGCATCTTATCACGAAATATCACATTAGCCACCTCCCGGGGGCACATTGATATGCTTTGATGGAAGTTCACCATCATTACATGTGTCAACGGGAGCCCAGTCCGCTGAAGGCTAGCAGGGAGTCTGCTGGAAGCTCCACGTTATTTCCATGGGAATCAGTAAGCCCCAGAGTTCAGTTATTTGGTTATTTAGCCTTTTTAGCTGTTCTCTGCCTGATTATTGAGGTTGGCCCTTCATGAATATCGGCCCTCATGAATTTGATTAAGGGCCCAGGATCATCTCACCTTTACTGAGTACAATGGGTGAATGATACGGATCCAGTGAGCATGCTTGTTATGTGTGCTGGACCAGGAATTGCACAGTCTCCAGTAGTGCGATCCAGTAACTTTTAACGATTCGATACCATGTTAATGCTTTCTACACATTTGATTGTTTGCACTAACGATAGTGCGATTCAGTAACTGCTAGTTATTGCTAGTCGACAAACATTGAAAACAAGTGGCATCTCTGTAAATATATACGAAAAGCACAAAGAAGAATGCATAAAAAACAAACAATTGTTGAAGAAAATTTATCATATATTATTTTATTTATCGAAATTTTTCAAGTTTTTTGTACAAGGTAAGTAAAAAATGTGCACAAAATATGTTTTTAGTTGAATTGCTATAAATTTTGGTTTCGTATTAAAAAAAAAAAAAAAAAAAAAAAAAAATCTTTTAATGTTGTCGACTATTATAACAACCAAAATGAAATGTAGGTTAGCTAACGATTTTTACCGTTGACAACAGTAACCTAACAATAACGAATGTTGTTTTAAAAGTTACTGAATAGCCAAATCGACAATTTTGTTGTTAAAATTTTTTAACAATAACAATTGTCGTTATAACATAATAGTGAATCGCACTACAGCTCTTCAGCTAGGAGTGGGGGTTGGCGGCCCTGCTTCGAAACTGCAGAAACTGCAATTAGGAATAACCTGTTGCTAGAAATTAGTCTTCAACTTCCTAGGGTGCGGCGCACGCATCATATCGCCCAAGTGGTTTGGCCACCGTCGAGTTATGGAATACACACGCTAGGCACCGACGTAAATCTTGTCACGCATATCACATTACCTCCCCCCGGGGGCACATGATAGTCTTTTTGGAACCTACTATTCCATTTAGATTTGTGTCTTGCGGGGTAAAAGGGAGCCCAGGCCCCTCAAAGGCTAGTAGGAGTCACCTGGACAATTCACATAAATCTACGGGAATCAGTACGCCCGCAGAGTTCACTATTTGTCTCTTGAGACAATTAGCTGTTCTCCGACTGGTTATTGAGGTTGGCCCCTATATGGGAGTATTGTGGTGGTTGTGGTTTCGAGACCTTCGTGAGAGTTTGTGGGTCGGATCATTCAAAATGAACACAATGAATGGTCCAGGTCCAGTTAGTATGAATGCCGTCATGTTCTTAATTATATTAAGCTTCATGCGTTCTGGACCAGGAGTTGGAAAGTCTCCAACTCTTTAGCAAGGAGTGAAGGCTGCGGCCTACTTCGGGCTTTCGAAATTGCTACTAGGAGTGACCGGAGGATATACGTATTCGATGGCCTCCTAGGGCGTGAATGACGTTTGTAAATCATTCAAGAGGTTTGACCACCATCTGATTATGACTACCTAGTCGGTGCAGATGTAAATCAAATCACATCATATCACATTACCCAATTGTGGCCACGAAAAGTTGGTTATCAAGGTTTGGTAGCTGGCGGTTTCTTGCTCATTTTCAAAAATACGGGCAGACGATGCCGCCTTACCACAACCGCATCATACTGCCAGTTTCTTTAAAGGTAATGGTTTTTCGAGGACTGTTTGTGAATTTTGTGGGCATCATATGTGACAATTTCATTTGTTTACGTAACCTCCTAATTAATAATGAGTTTCATCAATAAAGATGAAAAATTTCGTTGAAAAATGCATTGTTTTCGTTCAGTTTTTCAAGAAGCCAATTCAAAAGCGTTCGACATAAAAATGGTTGGTCTGTTTTAATTCTTAAAGGAGTTGATCTTTACGCAAAATGTTGCGCAAGTTGTTTCAGGCTTATTTTCAACATTTTGCTGTACAGCAATACCGTGAGTCTCGCATTTAATGTTTAATTTGCCAATTTTATACTAAATAAATGTTAAAGAGTGACAGCTCACTTCTTAACATTTAATCATTTGACTAGCAATATCCTTCCTACCCTCAAATTTGACCACCCGTTTTTTTAATCACTTTATTATTTTATTTCTTATAAATTGCACACATGCAACCAATAAGGGCAGAAATCGAACTAAGAAACAATGTTTTTGGTAAAGTTTTATTTGTTCCTATAAATATAGGCAATGAACATCTAGTAGTTGAGAAAAAGTTACGCTTAAAATGACAGGTGTCTTGTAGTCTTCTGTTAGGGAAAATAACGTTTGTTAGCAGATCTGAATTTGATAGAAAAGTATTTGGTTTTTTGTAAAGTAGAGAAAAAGAAGAAATATAAAGAAATAACAAAAACGACTTCTATCTTAAAATGCAGGCAAGTTTTTGTTTGGAATACACAATATGTTCATAAAGTACACTAAAAGAAATTTCTTTTAAAAGATCTGAAGAATTATAAAAATAGATACGTAAATCACGTAAATCATAAGGTTGTGAAATTCATTTTCACAAATTTTCATTTTGTGTTAAGCAAAAATGTTCGTAATCAGTCTTTAAATCACTTAATAATTTATACATAAAGCCCCTTAAGCTATCTGAAAAGATTATTTAAAATTATTTACGACATAATTGCTTAAACTTAAGGTCTTTTAATAATAAATTTTAAAAAAGATATTGTGTATGAGTATTTCCTTAAAAAATGTTAATTCCTGATGACATTTAGCTGAAATAATTGTAGCGCAAATAAAAATATAAAATTTAAACTGGTGTATTCATGTAATAGCTCACAATACGTCCTTATATTTATTTTAATAACGATATTAACCGGCTGGTTCAGTTTTTAATTGCGATTTAATTTGCTCATTACTTAATACAAAAAAGTAAATTTACTAAAGCAAACTTATTAATTGATAAAACGTAAACCAACTCCGTATTATCGTATCGTAATATGGTATTCAATCATTTTATAACTCGAATAAAATATGATAGTTACTTACCTACAAAGTTTTTTTAGTTGTGTATTCTTGATGAATGCAAAATAGTAAAGGTAGAGGTGATTTATGCAAAAAGACAAAAGGGTTCTTTTTAAAATCGGCAGGGACTTAACGTTGCTTATTAAAGAGACAATAAGATTTCTATTTGTGTAATATAAAAAGAATTCGTTTGTCATAAGTCACGAGCATTTGGTGTTTCATCTTAACGAATAGAAGAACAGAAACGCTTAAAATTCCTCTGAAAGTCACTGAAAATCATTAAAATAAATTCTGATTAAATGGCAACTTTCCAGTTCGTAAACTATTGTAAATTGTAAGTTATATATGACACAATCCTGATCCCTGTAAATATGCCCCTTTTTTTTAGCCAAAAATTAATATATTTTTTAGTTTATAAACGGTAAGTCCTGATTATATATTGTTACGTTTATTCTTTTTAATAAACGTTTTGTTTTTTGAGTTCCTTTATTGCAAAATAATAACACAATATCTTAGACTTTTTTGTTAAGTTAAACGATCTATTTACTTGCAATACACACAAAATAAACACGGTGGCAACTTTGTTGTCTTTAATCACTGATGACTCAACTTGAATTAATTCATTTGCACAGAAAGTAGTGCTTATATAGCTGTTTTAAGCGGTTCTCACACATACAAGAATATATGTTGTTGTTATCATTTAGCTTAGGTGCCTGCTTGTATGTGTATTTTATTTTGTGCTGCGTTTGTTGTTTTTGTTTCTATTGTTTATCTTATTTGGTAGAATTTCGTATAAGCATGTAGTTGTTTTCTTGTGTGTATAACATTTCCTTGAAAACTATGCAGTTCGTGACAGTGAGTCGTTTCGTTTGCTTTTTTTACTGACAATTATTTTCTTTTAAAACTTAATAAATAATTTTCGTAACAGAATATTGTGGTATATTCTAGCTTAAGTTTTAAATATGGCTTTGAATGCTTTGAGCCGGGAATGGAAATTTTTAAAGCAGAACTCCACTGTATGAAAAATTAAAGCCATTGCCAAATTTTTACATATGATACATTAACATGTTTAGGAAGTTTTTTCTTACTTGGATTGTATACCACTTTTAGTAATTAAAAAAATTTTAGAGGACTTTTTGCAAAAAAACCGTAATATTTTCGTTCTGAAACAACGGTATTAGTAAAATTTGATAAAAATTATAATAAATATTCTAAGGAAAAGAAATATTGCATAAAATTAGTATAAATAATAAATATCTTCTTTCTTTTTTTAGATCTTTTTTTATATATTTTTTTTTCTTTTTCAATATTTCGCTTTCCTTTGGAAAGCTTCTTCAGGAAAAAATTTTAAATTTGAAAACAAAAAAAAAAAAAAAAAAATTATTAACAAATTGAAAAATGTTTCAAAACATTTGACAAAAACATAAAATATTTTGTCATACATACATACAAAAATTTTAAATTTTCAAATATTCAAACATACAAAAACAAGGAAACGGAAACAACAAATAAATAACAAACAAATAACAAATTCTCTCTTATGAAATGATTATAACAAATTATGTGTCTTTTTAATTAAGTACCTATAATTCTGAGCTAAATTGTCTGTGTCTGTCTTGAAATTTATTCTCCTTACATTTGGTACATTAACAATTTCTAACATTTCCAACATATAACGTCTCTTGTAGTTTTTTTCTATATCTAATACTAATGTTTCATCAAACTTTGGATAGTGATTATATTTCTTACAATGGGAAGATAAGGATGTCTTCTGTGTTGAAATATTCCTATATTTCTGGTCACACCTGTGACCAGCTAATCTCGTTTTAAGTTTATTTTTTGTTGTCCCAATATAAACTTTGTCACAGTTCACCTGGTCATTTCCTCCACATGGTATCCTGTATACTACATCAGATATTTCCATTTTTCCTATTTTATCCTTCATACTGCTAAATAATTTATTTAATGTGTTATGTGTTTTGTGTGCAATTATATATTCATCTGTGTCATATATTTTACACTTTCTTAATCTTTCTGATATTCCAGGAACATAAGTTAATGATTTATAATTTCTTGTCTCTGCCGTAGAATTTCCTAAATTATGCCTATAACTACCATATTGTCTAATTAATCTGTTAGTTAATTCTACTGGAAAATCATTGTCATTAAGTATATCTCTTATTGTATCCCTATTCTTCAAATGAAATTCTCTATCACTTATGGTCAATATTCTGTCTATCATATTTTTCGCTGTGTTTATTATCATTTTCCTTGGATGTTTTGAATAAAAATTAATGATTCTTCCAGAAAATGTTGGTTTCTTATACCAATCAAATACTAACTTATTTTTCTTCCTTATTATCAATATATCTAAATATGGAAGTCTAGATTCTAATTCTCTTTCAATCGTAAAAAAAATATATAAAAAAAGAAAAAAGATATTTATTAAAGATAAAAAAGATCGTTTAAAAAACTATAAAAATTAGTATAAATATTTTTGTTAACAACCTATGAGATTGAATTACAATATAAAGAACATTTATTATATTTTTTTTAAGCAAATGCTGACATAAAATCTTTCAATAGATTTTGTCCAACTATTATAAAGCCCGACGACTTATCACAATAGGTTTCTATTTTCGGTTTTATTTTAGGTTCTAAGTATATAAAATAATATTGTTACGAAGATGACTTTTTAAGTTTTAAAACAAAACAGTTATCAGTAAAAAAAGTAAACGAAACGAGCCACTGTGGATTGTACAAACTGCGTAGTTTTCTAAGAAATCTTATGCACCCAAGAAAACAACAACATGCTTACAAGAACAACAGAAAACAAAAACAATTAACACAGAACAAAACAAAACACACAGCCAAGCAGGCGCCTCAACTAAATGATAATAACAATAACAACCCCATAGGTGATGCTAAAGTAGAATATTCTTTTATTTATATGCGAAATCCGCTTAAAACCGATTGCTGGGCATATGCATTAATTCAGATTGATTAAAGTGAGTAAAGACAACAAAGTTACCATAGTGTGTATTTTGTGTGTAATAAGAGTAAATAAATCGTTGAACTTAATTTAAAACTCTAAAGCACTGTGGTATTATTTTGCAATAAAATAACTCAACATAACAAAATGTTTATTAAAAGGAAACAATATTGTTACGGAAGAAAATGAATTAAAAAAAAATGGAATTTTCAGTTGTTCTTATTTGAGCTTACTATAATATAGATTGGCAGAATAAATTACGATTTAAGCACTTAGACTCTCTTCTACACTTTTTTTGTCATTTAACTGTGCTTACACAGGTTTTTAACAAATACCTTCTGTATACAGTGGTTTTGTTGTAAAGTGAAAGTTTATTTTAGTTATAAGAAACTATAAAAACTTTTATTAATAATTTTTAAATTAATATTTTAAAGTTTCTGCAATCTTCCTCCTTTTCATTCTAAGAAATACATTTATTTAATTTAATTACATTTTTAATTTAATTAACAATTAAACTAACTACTTTTCACTAATAAATTATAATGTTTACGACTCTAATATTTAACATGGCAGCAACAACTCGTTTACATGAAATATTTCGAAACTAATTACGTTTTGTTAACAACAATTAAATAACAAAGCGTATAGACATTAATTAACACTTACTGTTAGTTATGTCAAATAACATTTAGATCGATAATGGGAAAGTTTAAGCACAAAATCCGCACAAATAACGAAGTTAATGGATATTTCAAACAAATGAAATTATTTAAAAAATAAGTTTTCGTTTGTTTGTCGTTTTTCAATTTTAAAGCCATTTTTAAAGTTATTTGAAAAAAAAGGAATTTTAATACGGTTTTATGTATGGAGTATGGGTCGGCCTCCGGAGTTGCTCCACCGCTTACAGGAAATGGCCAAAGGGCTTAATGGCGACAGTATCCAACTCTGTTGATTCTCTAGAGCTTCGACGCAATGTGACTGTTCACTGTTTTATCGTTACTGCAATTTGAAGTGCTGTAATGAAATTAGGGAAGTTGTTTCTGTTACTCGCACGTTTGCGTTTAACTCAATTTTTGTTGAGAGCGCCTCCATTTGTGGTTGATTGGGCAGTGAACCGCACTACGCATTACAGGGAAAATTAATTTTCTAGCAGAACAAACTGCATGTGGAATAAACTCCCTCCAGATGTGCTTGCTATCACTTTCAATGTAAGAAATTTTAAATCGATTATCCACAAATACTAATCCCTCCTTCCTCCTCCCTATAACTAAAGAAAATGTTGTTATGCAGGGTTCCATATAAATAATTAAATAGTATGCATTACATTGAGCTAATTCTACGAATATTTAAGTATTTTAATATATCCGCTCCGGAGTGAAAGGTTTTGTGTGCAGAGTTGGGCTTCTTGTTCCGATAAATTTGTGCCGTTAAGCTGTTTCTCGAAATTAGAACAATGTGGATTAGAAGTTCATATCGTTCAGTACTATATTCGAACATTTTCTTGGTGGATAGTTTGCTAATATATTTTTTTTTTTGATGGAAGCAGGCAAAGTTATAAACTAGCTACTTCGTTAGCCAATATTTTATAAAAAATTTTAGTCACACCATAAAATATAATCAAATATATTTAAATATACGAAAATATACTAACGGGCATGTTCTCAAAAACGCAAAACGCTTAAAATTGGTGTTCTGAAAAACGCAAATAATATCTTGCGGTTTGAAAACGTAAAAAAGGTGTTTTGACAAATGCTAAACGCTTAATTTTTGCGATTTCAACTCGCAAGCATTTACTGAAGTGAACTGATTGAGTTTGTTTATACAAAACATTCAAGACAAAATAAAATGGTTCACAATTAAATTTTAATATGTTATCTTTTTTTTTTTCAACAAAAATTTAAAGCAATTTTAAACTATTTAAATAAAAAATACCCATTTTAAAATTGCTCTTTTTTTTTTGTTTAGTTCCTGTGTCAGTTGTTTACTTTAAAATGGTGATTTGAACAAACAGCTGATCAAAAGATCAAAAAGAAAAAGATGTTCCGATTTACGGAACATCTAAAATTGAAATTGGCGTTTTTAAGTCGCCTGGCGATTTGAAAACCTTGCGATTATGAGAATATGCCCGTAAAATATATTCAAATATAATAAAATATATCAAAGAAAATATTAAAATAAACTAAAATATTAAACTATATGAAAAAATATAATAAAAAATAGTAACATGTATTAAAATCTACTAAAATTTTAATTTAAAACTCAAAACTATCATCTTAATAAAGTGAATGACATTGGTAGAAATTATAGAAATTTCGAAGTGCGTTGAAATTAATTTATTTCTTATTCTTATGTGTTTGTTCTTTAGGTGCAAAAGCTCTCTCTCTCTCTCTCTCAAGAAATCATGGTTAAACACAGGTAGATTCGTAGAAGCTTAACTGGCTTTTAATTTTGTGTTTTTATGACTTTAAAATATTAGCTTACCCTCGTATCACTTGAATTAAAGTCCAATTAATCATTTAACTCTATTTTGCGTTTTTTTATTCATGAACAGTGTGGTTGTTATTCTTAAATTTTCTTTTTAATTATTTAAAATATTTATAGTTGTCTCTTAATCTATTAAAAAAGTTCCTAAAATATTTAAATACGTAATAAATTAAAAAGATTATGTAAAAATATTTTAATAAAAAAATTTTTAGGATTTACTGCATTTATAATAACCGGGAACAATACGTTTAACAAGCAAAAAGAGAATATTGTTTTCAAATTTCAAACTGATTAATGAAACACTTTAAAGAAAAACTGTAGAATAGAACCTTAGAAAACAAAGAGTCGTCATCAGTTTACAGTTGTAGCAGGGTAAAGCGTGATTAAAAGGGAATTAATCAAAAATTTAAAAACAAATATTTAACGATGTCTATTAATTCAAAAATTTCTAAATTAAAATTCATATTATTGTTTTTTTTATTAAATTTATAGCACGTTTTATATATGAGGTCTCAAGTTTGCTTTAGGTATTTTTATAAATTTACAGAATACGTAGACAGCTTATTTTCTATGCCGCTACAAATATGCTTTAATTCTACTAGAATCTAATAAAATATTTTATACAATTGCAACAATGTAAAGAAATAAACTAAAAAGTTATTAAAAATAATAAAACAGTTTTTGTATTTGCTGTTCAGTTTATCTTTAAAAGTTTGCTGCCCTGTGTAAATTGCACACACCTCGCTAAGCAAAAAAAATATGCAGTTTCTGTTGTAAATTAAAAAAGCTATTTAATTCTCAAACAATTTTAAGGGCTGAATGCCCTGCACTCGGTTATAGCATGTTTTATATTTATACATGTATAACTGTTACAGTATGATAAAACTTCAATTGTCTAAGACAGTTAGTTTAAAAATCTTAACAGATCATTCATATGTCAAAAAAAACACATAGCATTTTCATCTCTGTAAAGAAAAACATTTTTCATGACTTTTAACGTAAAAGGTTCTAATTGGCTAATATCGGGTTTTTCAACAAGAATTTTAGTTTTCAATTGTGGCAACACCAATAAAATGGTAGTTTTGGCATTTAGTTTTTCGAATTATTCGTAGTAGATGCATTGAGAATTGTTACAATGAATTTAATTTCGCATGAAAATCGCATTAAAATAATTAAAATTCACTATGAAAATGGTGATTCTGTTAAAGTTACTTTTCGTAAAATTTGTGATATTTTCGGACACCTAATCGTCCTTCTGAGACCGCTATTAAGTATTAAGTCGTTAATTTTGAATCGAAAGGCTCGAACACCAACCAGTGTTCGATCGGCTCATTCAACTGAAATAATCGCAGCCGTGACCCGTAATGTAGATGCAGATAGACGTTCTCAACAATTGGGATTATCGAATTTTGCATAAGGATTTGACTTTGAAGTCTTACAATGTGCAACCGGTGCAGGATTTGAAGCTGACCGACCATTCACCTCGCCGTAGATGCGTTTATTTCATTTAGGAACAACTGATTTTTCTAAAAAATAATTTTTTCAGACGAAGCCCATTTTCACTTGTCAGGGTATGGCAACTAGCAAAATTGCCGCAATGTGGTCTGGAGGCGTGGTTGGGACGTTTCTTTTCGAAGATGAGGCTGGAAATATGGAAAAAATATCACGTTATCACGAGATCCTAACAGCTAAATTTTGGCCTATTATGGACGACGTGGATATCACTGACATGTGGTTTCAACAGGATGATGGCACGTGTCAGTCAGCCAATGAAACGAGTAATTTATTGTAAACCATATTTCCGGATCGCATAATTTCACGACAATCAGCAGTTAAATGGTCAGCCAGATCGTGTAATTTAACACCACTGGATTATTTTTTGTGGGGCTATGTTAAGGATAGAAACTATACGGAGCCAATCCACCCTTAAAGCAAAAAATCCGTGATGTGATTAACGAAATAGGATTGCCATTTTGCCAAAAAGTGATTAAAAACTTTGATGAAAGAATCGACATCTGTCAGCGTGGTCGTGGGGGACATTTGCAATATATCATTTTTCATTCACCATCGCCGAACCTTTCTCTGCTCTTCTCCTTTTTGAATCATCTTAATCTAAGTTTTTTGTTTTTTTTTTGTTTTAGAAAACAAACTTCTTGTTGAAAAACCATTTATATATATTGTTATAAATAAGAGATTGTAAACTAAAAAATGTGATAATATTTGTTGCAATTAATTTACAGGAACATTTTGTAAATAAACGATTATATATTAAACGATTGTAAATTGAATTTCAGTGCTGAAGGCACATCATCCATTTTAGATTTTAAATTGTTATATCAAGCAAATGAAGCTTAAATAACTCCTTTAGTAACATTAAACAATAGAGACAGCAATGGAAAGAGGTTTATTTAAAAAATATAAAATATATCTGCATCAAATATACGAATGAACAAAGGAAACAAAAGTTTTTCTGATCTCCTTAACGCTTGCGCAATTACTCTGTGTATAGTGATGATATATCAATCAGTTTTATATGCAATAAAAATATTTTGTCGCAATTTTATTTTAGGAAATGAAATGTAAAAGTAGAGCCAGAATTTAACTTAGAGAGTACGTGATACCAATTTAAAATTCTTTAAAAAGTCATTGTTCCGATTAGTAAAATGACCTTTTAAAGTTTTTGAGTCATTCGTACAGCATTTTAATGTAGATGAATAAACTTATAAATAAAAATATGTAAAATAACACTGTGCTACAAGTGATACGGTTATTTTTAAAATAAAATTTTTAATTTAAACAAAGTGTTAAACAAATAAATGCAACAGGATAGTAATTAAGGAGGATGAAAACAAGAAAGGCTGTTGAGGTTTTCCTTAGCATTTTTCAGAACTTTTGTAAATTGTTTGAAGTTAATATTGTGGGGAAATGATAAAATCCATCCAGTATAGTCTGGATTTTAACATAAAGAAAATTTGAAAAGTGTTTCTGTTCTATTTTAGAAAACCTCCATCGCATTAAACAGTCTCTATTTAAGTTGGTTAGATGCAATTACTTTCCACATTATATTTAAGAAATGTTTAATTTCTACGCATAAATCGAAAGTTATATTATTTCACGTTATAAACAATTTTTCGGAAAACTGAACTGATCATTTTACAAATTCTATTTTTTATAGTCTACAAGCATGCCCGTGACTGCTTTGCAAGTCATTTGTGGTTTGGTTTTATTCTGCAGCGTTCTTTTTTG
This sequence comes from Trichopoda pennipes, assembly GCA_030448955.1. Taxonomy (NCBI): domain Eukaryota; kingdom Metazoa; phylum Arthropoda; class Insecta; order Diptera; family Tachinidae; genus Trichopoda; species Trichopoda pennipes. The sequence goes on along the minus strand of JASKUP010000010.1, from coordinate 2,409,466 downwards.
TGTGCGCCAAAAAATTCAATCATTCAAGAAAATTAATCAGAAAGAATACAATATCTTTTTTTTTCGTTTTTATTTTTTTTTTTAAATAATAATCTTTTTCACAATTCAATATTTTTGTGTGCTTATATAATACGTCTTATTCTATTGCAATGCTTTTACATATACGACATTCTTCGATCGAGTTTGGTTCGCGGTATAAATAAACAAAGCAGTTGGTTTATTAACACGTGAACATGATACATATAATTGACCGTGCGGAAAACAGGGATCATTGCAAAAGCAACACGTATGGGGCACCAAAGTCGTTTAACATCAAACGGCAAATCTGGAGGGATCATAGCAATGCGTGGTGTCAACACATCCTCGCCCTCATATATTCCTTTTAAAATTTTTGCCTCAATCACATTTTCCACCACTTTCTTGACTACTAAACGTGTCCCATTGCAAAGTCATGGCATGGTACACCAACTTTCACTTGTAGGCGGTGGGGCGGCTGTCCAGATAACTCAAGTGATTTGTAGGTAAAAATTTCCCTGGGAAGGTTATTCAAAATTGTCACATTGATATTCAAAACATTTGCGTTTTTCGCAGCTAAGATAGCTCTTTCCCCCAACCAGTCATGGTTTCTAAAATTTTGGGCAATACCGGGAAATTTGTTTGTGACGAATTCTTGTTTTGATTGTGCGAAGTGGCAAAAATGATCTGGAAGCGTAATCATTTTTGTGGTGGGGGCAATTGAAATTGCGCCATTCCCAATATCTAACAATTGCTTTGAAAAACGATCGGCTGATGGATCATTTTGCAATTGAACACGCAAATTATACACACACACACAAAATGCAACAGAATATGGAAAACAAAATTCTCTATTTGTTTATTCATCCACTTGCTACGAACATGAGCATATTTCGATTTTTATTGCCGTCGCATTCTGCGCAAGCACCACAAACAGCAACGTACAAACGAAAACACATATTTCATTTGATCCAAAACGTTGAGTCGTAGTATGCAATTAAACAAAAATTTAATTTTTTTTAAAAATTTGTCTTGTTTCAAACACGCACTGTGGACGCACTATTGTGCGTAAACGCATGAAACAAAAATACAAACCAGCGAACGACCATTGCGAAGGTACTGTGAAAATTCCGACGGCGCTTCTCGTCAAACACTGGCAACCAACGGAAACCTATTTTGGGCTTAATGTTTATATATATATATAGATTGTCTTCTAAATTTTACAGAAACATTTGAATGTTCATTTTTAAATGCCTTATATCAAGGATTAGGAATAATTCTGCCAGTAACTGGCATTTTTCTAATATATATCACATACATAATGAATTGTTTCTATTCCTTGGCATATGAGAGAATTATTTCAGAGGGGACTAGGTCATTTAGCGAAAAATAAATTGTGTGGCATGCTAAAATTCAACAACGAGAAAAGAAAACCTGTTATTAAGGTGGTATAGACAACCCCAGATAGGTCTATTTAAGCTAATGATTCTATTATAATGTTACGAAAATGATTTGTTTAAAAAAGTAAAAGTGTCTTTAACAAACAGCATAGTTTCTAAGAAATCTTATGCATACAAGACAACAACAACATACTAATAAAAAAACAACTAACATAGAATAAAAAGCACACAACCAAACAGGCGCCTACGCGGAATGATGATAACAACAACAATATGTGATGATATTAAAGTAGCATATTCGATAACCCCTTAAAATAGATATATAAGCACCATCTGCTGGTCAATAAAGTGGGTTCAAGTTGAAACAAGTTTCAGTAGAGTCAATAAAGTAATAAAGCTTCTTTTAAGCGTTACCATCGTGTTTATTTTTTGTGTGTGTGTGTTGAAAGAGTATAAATCGTGTAATTTAATTTAAAAACTCTAACGTATTTTGTTATTTTTTTCGCAATAAAGAACTCAATACAATAACACGTTTATTAAAGGCATAAATAAAGTACATATACTTCAACTTAGCAAAGAGAACAAAAGAAGGCCACAACAAGTTTTTTATTCAAAATTAATATTTGTTCAGTATCATTAACAACATCTTTACAAGCTATTTTCTGTTTCGAAAACAAAAATAATAAATTGAGTATAAAAATTAAAAAAATGCAGTCAAGATATTAAAAATACTAATAATTGGAAAATTATTGAGTGGCATCATCCACTCGAGTACTGAGTAATAAAACTTAATCTACATACTCAAATCCACCACATGGTGAATTTTACGTAAGGATTTGACTTTGAAACCTTAGAAGGTTCAAATGCGGCAGGAATTGAAGCCTGCAGATTCGTTCAATTCGTTCAGGAACAACCGGTTGGTTTTTCTAAAAAAAAACATATTTTCAGACGAAGTCCATTTTCACTCTTCAAGGTATGTCAACAAGCAAAATTGGCATATTTGGGCTTATTATTATTTGGAAAATCCTAAAGCGGTTATTGAGAAGCTTTTGCATGCTCAACGTGTCACTGTATGATGCGCTATGTAATCTGAAGGTGTGATTGGGCTGTTTTTTTTTTTCGAAGATAAGGCTGAAATGCGGTAACGGTCAATGGATAACGCTATCGCGAGATGCTAACAATCCAATTTTGGCCTGTTATTGACGACGTGGATATCATTGACATGTAGTTTCAATAAAACGCTGCCACATGTCAAACAGCAAATGAAATGATTAATTTCACAACAATCAGCAGTTAAGCGGCCAACCAGATAGTGTGATTATTTTTTGTTAAAGATAAACGGCCGTATGCATAAAAAACGCTTACTTGAGCTTTAAAGTACACGTTAGTTAACAAACACTTTAAGGCTAACAGACGTTTTTTAAAAAATGGTATTCCAAAACAGTACTTTAGCTAATGTATGCTTTAGTAAAACTAGTATTTTGATTCTGGCAATGCCACTATTTTCAGCTGTCACGTTGTAGTTAACGATGTATAAAAACGAATATATTTATCCGGGTATTTAGATCCATAAAAAATGTTTTTATTGTTTTCAGCAAAATCAACATATTTTTTTTTGTTGTTTGATTAATCTTTTTAATAAAAAGCAAAGCATCCAAAAAAGATCAATTTGCAAGGCTTACGAAGAACTTACTTACTTAGAATTTGTTCATATTAAAAAAATAATTTTTCGAATAACGAGCTTTGTTTTGATTATATGTACATCAATAAAACTTGTTTAAAATAATTAATCATAATTATATTTTTGTAAAGTATAAAATAATGACGTAAAAATGTTTTATATTGAATGGCATGTTATATTTTAGTTTTTGTTATTATTTGTATACTACAATTTGTTTTAATAAACATTTTTAATTGAACAGTTTCTTTTTTTCATTTTTAATAAATTTGAAATTAATAAGTTAAGAAGTTTTGAGATTTGTTTGAGAGGAGTGTTGATAATTAATGGTATAACAAAAATGTTTACTTTAAAAGTGCCGTAAGTCGCTGTACTCAGGAAATTAATTACGGAGCTTAGTGTGAAAGAAATGGAAACATGTAGTAAGTGTGTCTGAAATATTGTTGTGATTATTGGACTTATTTTTATTAGTTCAAAAGAATAGTGCAGTTTACTGAACTATATCATAGTGATATCTAATATACTCTACATAATTAGCATTATTTCGTTATATTTTTATTCTCAGGAGGTTGCTTCGTGTTGTATAAAATATCTAAGAATGTCACAAATTAAAAGCATATTATTGCACATAGTAATAGCCCCCTGTCGAAAAAATCCTTCACAGTACACAACATGGAGAAAATTGATTTTATTTCAACACAATCATTAGAAAAATCCGTTTCAGAAAGAAAACTAAATGCAGACTAGTTGAAATGGCTAAAAATTAAAATGTTATATAAACTAATTTAAAATAAAAAAGATGACAATAACAAAGTAACTTATGCCACTTTTAAAATAAACGGCTCAGTTTATTGTAAACATAATTTGTTTTGTTTTTGATTTTTCAATAATAAAATTGAATTGTCAATTTATTGTAGGTTTAAAGTAGGTTTTTCCTACTTTAAAGTTAACAAAGGTATTTTAAGGTAAAAGCGTTTTTTGAATACAACTTTAGGAAATTGTGCTTAACAACGGCAGTTAAACCTACTTTAAGTTTTTATGCATACGGCTGTTAGTGTTTTCAATTTCTCGTCTTAACGTCTTTCCTGGCTGTTTGTTCGCAAATGGCGAACGCTTTCAATACATACATCATCTTCAGACAACGTTGTATCACGTAAGTCACGTGAGTCAGTATTTCTGGTCCAGGTATTTGTTCCATAAATATCGTATGTACCTATGTAGTAAGAATGTCAGCCATCTTGTGTTTCATGTGGAAATTAACTTTAATATTTTCGTTTTTGGTTATTGTTCAGCTACGTGTGTCGTCTGAGTTTAAGTTTTTATGCATACGGCTGAAAGTCTATACGGAGCCAATAGAATCGATTTCAGCCTTTCAGATATGATTAACGAAATAAGACCGCCATTTTGCCGAAAAGTGATTAAAAACATTGAAGAAAAATCGACATTTGTCAGCGTGATCGTGGTAGACATTTGTCAGATATCATTTTTTATTTAAAATTGCCGAACTTTTCTCTTCAAATACAATAAAATTTTGAATAGTCTTAACCTACATTTGTTGTTTTATAATGTTTTACAAAACAAACTTCTTGTTGAAAAAACCTTTACGCAAAATTTCAAATGGCAACCTTAGTTCTTCAATGGATGTAAAATTTTTACTTTTTACTTCTTCAATGGATCAACTTTTGTGTTTTCAATTGGTCACCTTTAGAATTAGACTGATTTTGTCTACAAGATAGGAACGCTTTGAACGATTCTAGAATTAAGTCGGTGCCCCTGTAGGCTAGTAGGTAGTGTACTAGCTTGTCAGTATGGGAGTTGTGGGTTCGATTCCCAACGAAGACCTTAGTTTTTTTCACTAAAAAAATAAAAATTGACTGTCGGTGGGGCTACTCAGCGATGAAGGCATAGTAACTGGTCGCAGTGCTGTCTTATGTACGGCAGTTAATTTCCGACTATCCTTCTACTTTCACCTCCTGTTTCATCTATTCTTTATCCCCCTTTCCTAAAGATTGTAGCACGGTACTTAACTAAATAGGCATTGTTGTCTGAAGTGCTACCTCTCTTTATAAAAACAAACAAGTAGAAAACTCTAATTCATCGCATGCCGCAGTCGTCATTATTCAGGGTGGGTAAATATTTGTTTGGTTGTGTGGCTCCTTTTTTTCTGATTGTTAAGCTTAGTTTATTATATATCGCAAATATTTCATATTTTTAATCTTTAAAATTTTTCTTTTCAGAATTTACGTCACTATAAAATGGTTACAAAGCATTGTTTTACATTTTCAACATCTTGCACGCCTTCTTATCAACTTTTTTAGTAAAAAAATATTACTATCCCCTATATTAATCTTTATCTAGTCCTAGTATATATTTATATAGACATCACTACGTATGATTGATTATAATTGTGATAAGAAGTTTATATTAATTGGAAATAAATATATTTTTCAATCAAATTTAATCATTTTTACTACTACGAACATCTTTATTAAGTTCTTTAGAATTTAAAGCAATAGCCGTCAATTTTTTAATTTAATTGATTAGTATTATTATTTCTTTGAAGAAGTCCGCCAAACGAAATAAAATTTTCAATAATATCAATATTAATGTGGTAAAAAATTAATTAAAAAATACGTATTGTAAACAAAACAACAAAGTAAATTGTTTTGTTGATAAGTATAACTTATTAAGAAATTAATTAAAATTAAGTTTTTAAGTAACTGAAAACGTCGATTAAATTTGCAATAACAAAGAAATAGTAAATAAAATAGAAGTGTCTGCGAATTTATTTAATAGATGAATCATAAGTTCAAATTCCGACCGTAACGTAACTAGAAAGAATGATAATTGTTGTTAAAAGACCATTATGAATGAGTTGTTATAAGGAAAATAAATCGATTGGAAAGGGAAATTAAACATTCTGTAGCCGTGGCAAATGAGTTACTGAAGGCTCCTTTATATAAGAATAACCGCTGAGATGGTTAAGATACCTGTGTAATATAAACAATTAAATCATAGACAGCAAGCTTAAGTTCTGGTAGTTGTATATTTGAGTTGGTTGAAAGGGCCTGATTTTTGAGTGTAAATCTAAGCAGAGCAAAAAAGTAAGAAGGGTGATGTAAGAAATATAAGATGAAAATAAAAATTTACATGAAGATATTTGAAGCTGTGGTTTTTTTTGGAAAAGTCACTTTTTCAGACGAAACCTATTTTCACTAGTCAGGGTATGTCAACAAGCAAAATTCTAAAAATCCTAGAGCGATTATTGAGAAGATTTTGCATGCTCAGCCTGTCACTGTATGGTATGCTGTGAGGTTTGGAGGCGTGATTGGGTCGTTTTTATTCGAAGATGAAGCTGGAAATGCGGTAACGGTCATTGGGTCACGCTATCACGAGATGGCATGCGGTCTCAATAGGACGGTGCCATATGTCATACAGCCAATGAAATCAAATTTATCGATCGCATAATTTCACGACAATCAGCAGTTAAGTGGCCAGCCACATCGTGTGATTTAACACCACTGGATTATTTTTTGAGAGGCTATGTTAAGGACAGAGCCTGTACGGAACCAATCGAATCGATTTTAGTCTTAAAACTGAAAATCGCAATGATAAATGAAATAAGACCCCCATTTTGCCGAAAAGTGGTTAAGAAGATTAATGAAAGAATCGACATCTGTCAGCTTGGTCGTGGTGGACATTTGCCAGATATAATTTTTCATTCATAATTGTCAAACTTTTCTCATCGTAATACAATAAAAATTTGAGTCATCTTGGTTTAGAAAATAAACTTTTTGTTGAAAAATACTTTGCATTTAAAACAGTTACAGTACCATAAAATTATGTTATATAAAACTTGGATTGTATAGGACAGCTTCAAAATCGTTTATTCTTTACACAAATCGTCGTTCATATGCCAAAGGGAACACACAACATTTTCTTATCTGTAAAGAAAAACCTTTTTCATGACTTTGACGTAAAATTGGTTAGTCGAACAAAATTTTATAATTATAATTTTGTTCGAGTATCCAAATACATTTTAAATTGCATAGCGAAAAAATAAACAGCCAATTTTAGTAACATCCATGAGTAAATATTCACTGCAAAGCTCTTTTAGTGTTAAACAGTTATACTGTGTCGCCATCTCCGATAAACTCATTCATTCTTTGATTTTAAGTGGTAAAAGTTTATTTAAATGAAACAGGTGTGTTTGTTGAACAGAAATAAATTGACAGACGCAATTATTATTTTGATATACTCACAGGCATACTTAACACATTCACAACAAAACACATCTTATCTTATAGTTAAGAGATCGAAAAAAAAAGAAAAAGTTATAACTTAAAAAAATTTATATAAAGTTTAGTTTGGTCTAATTTTACGCTCTTTTTATGCGGCTGGTTCAAAGTGTTGGATATTTTATTATGTGAAAAAATCAAGGTAGTTAATAGTAATGTATCTTAACTCCCATCTAAATTTTTTAATATTTTTTTTAGGGTCATCGCTATTAAACATTCTCTGAAAGTATTGAAAAATAGATTTTCGAAAAATAACCTTCTCTGACAAAAATTCCTTTTGGAGCATGCAACCGACGGCAATTAAATTAGATGGTAAAGAGTGATAATTCTTGTAATTTCTTATACCTGAGAAAGCAACTGCAGTGGCAACATTGACTTCCACTATTTAATATTTTAAAACCTTTCAAATGAATTTGCAATAATCTATTTTACTATCAAGTAAGGCAAGGTATAAAATGTAATAATATATATATTTCAACCTATTTGCTTTTGCTCATTGGATATTATAGATCAGGACCTAGTTATTATCAAATATCTTTAAATTTATCATACAGATATATACATATAAATTGTTGCAAGGCTTGCTCCTTTTGTTCCTTTTTTTAAAATAAATATACGTTGTTGCAATTTCTACATCAATATGTATTTTCATTAATAATTTTATTTAAATTTTTGGAGCCGTAGGTGGCCGTTTTTCCTCTTTTTTGCTCATCTGAATCCAAGCTTTGTTAACAGATGTAGCGTATTGGATTCTTAATGTGATCATCTATTTATGTTTCAGATTTTATTACAATTGATTTGGTCATGACTTTTTATAAATCGGTTCAAACAGTCTCCACCTTTTCACCCCTCGCGGTCTTAATTTTGAAAATATATTTAGCCTATTGCGCATTCTAGACAAAAATCTATTTGTGGTTAAAATTTCGTCAATTCTACTTTTGGGCGATATAGTTTTCTGAGTTAGTTTTTGACTTTATCGCAAGAAATTAAATTGGTAAACATTTAATTTGCAACAGATAAGTTACTTAATTAACCATTAAGTTACTTAATGGTCCAATGGTTTAAAATAGCCCGTCTGTTATAATCGCAAAACTGTGGCATTATTATGTGAGGTAAAAAGTTCTAGATATACATCATTTTAACTTAGATCGCACAGTGGTTAGAAAATGTTTTATTTTGAAAATAATTCGTTAGTTCATGAACCACTAAAGATATTCTACTAAAATTGATATAGGCTAAACAGAGGTGTTTTGAGGGAAGTTGCAGACTATCGACCCCTAATGTAAAGGGGTGCTTCTGGGTAAGCCTCGAAAATTGAATTCCGCGGGCAAAACATTTTTTGGTAATATTATAAAAAGTTTATTTATTACTCATATATTAAGAGTTTTTTAACTTAAGTTGACCTCTTTTAGCTTGAGAGAAAATCGTGTTAGAATATTTCTTTTTAAATTTTTTTCAACCTTGACTTAGTATTTTTGACGAAATGTACTTACTAAATTACTACTAATTACTATTCTTTTTGGAATTTTTTTTCCTCATTTTAGGAATTTATTTATACGCTAGAATAAAAAAAATTAATTTAAAACGCCATCATCAGAATAGGAATTTTCCGAAGAAAAGGCTATAGAACTAATATTAGAACTGGGACTTACAAGAAATAGGTATGTAATGCTAAGAAAGATATTTGAAGACAGGTGTTGCACAATACTTTCTGCATACAATGCAGAATGGGAAAAAAATAATACCATTGCTGAGTGAAATAAGCAATAAAAGCGCATTTATAAAGTTAACCCGAATACTTGAAAATATGGCGTTTATCGACATTTACAGAGAGCCAGGCGATTGTAGAAGGGAGCAGCGATTTAACATTAAATACTAAGTTATGATCAGTCGAAAGTTAAAAAAATGTCTAACCTGATTTTCTCTTAAACTAAAAGAGGCAAGACTTTAGCAAATTTTTTGTAAATATTTTTAAATTCTACTTAAGTTTAAAAACTGTTATCATTCGAGTAGTAAATAAACTTTTTATGACATTTCCAAAATAATCGTATGCCCGAGGTACTCAACTTTTGGAGGCTTATCCAGAAGCCTCCTTTATCTTAGCAGCCCGATCCTCTGAAACTTCACTCAAAAATACCTCCATGAAATTTAATTAGGATTTTGTTAATGGTTCATAAGCTATCGAATAATTTCCAAAATGAAACTTTTTCTAACCACTGTGTATCGTAAAGATGATTTGTAATATTAAAAGAATGGGTAAAACTAAGCAAAGTATAGTTTTGCAAAAAGAACAAATTAAAAAAATAAAAAAATCAAAACATTTTTAAAATATCAATAAATAAACGTGGAAATACTTTAAAATTTAAATTAACATTTGCTTGATTTTGTAGATAAAATTTTTTCATAATTAATTGCCATGAATTTGAACGATATAAATTTAATTAAAATGTTGTTTTACCAAAAGTTGTTTCACTACTTTGACATATTGTTAAATGTGAAGCAATAAAATAAATACTATGAAATTCAATAAAAAGTAAAACCGGATTAATTGTATTTTTACATCTTCTATTGTATAAAAAATTTTAAATCAAGTAAAGAAATTCTGATTACTATTTAAATTTTTAATAACTATCGCTTTAAGGCATTAAAATTTACGTAATTTAAAATTAATTTTTATGATTGCCAAGAAGTACGAAAAAATATATTTTTTTCAAGATTTTCTAAAGCCCAACCAAAACTGCAAAAAATAAATTTTTATCATTTTCAATATAATAAAATGGTTTTTAGCAGAGCCTTCTGTTAAAGAATTTGCTAAAAAAAATTCGCCAACACTTCTATTTCTCTATGTATTGTTTTTAAAAAAAGAATTTTTAATTAATGCCAAATATTTAAAAAAATGTTTATCTGGCAACCTAAATACCAGATATTACGTTAATTAAATACTAAAATAAAATTGTGCCGTTATAAAGGTTTTTCAACAAGAAGTTTGTTTTCTAAAACAAAATATAACAAAAAATTTAGATTATGATCTTTCAAATTTTTATTATCTTACGAAGAGTAAAGTTCGGCAATTATGAATGAAATGTCCACTACGATCACGCTGATAGATGCTGGTGCTTTAATTAAAGTTTTTAATCACTTTTTAATTACTTTTTGCTGGTGCTTTAATCACTTTTTTTTAATCACTTTTTGACAAAATGGCAGTCCTATTTCGTTAATAAAATCACATTTTGAGTGTTATGTATGAAATCGATTCGATTAGCTCCGTATGGCTGGCAACTTAACTGCTGTTTGTCATGAAGTTATGCGACTGGGAAATTTGGTTTGCAATAAATTTATCGTTTCATTGGCTGTGTGGCATGAAGCACCGTCCTGTTGAAACCACATGTCGGTGATATCCACGTCGTCAATAATAGGCCAATAATTGATTTCTTATTATCTCGCGATAGCGTAATCCATTGACCGTTATCACATTGCCAAACTCATCTTCAGAAAAAAGGTCTAATCACGCTTTCAGACCACATAGTGCAACATACAACAATACGTTGAGCATGCAAAAGTTTCTCAATAATCGTTCTAGGATTTTCAGAAGCCCAAATGCGCCAATTTGGCTTGTTAACATACCCTGACAAGTGAAAATGGCCTTCGCCTGAAAAAATGATCTTTTCAGAAAATACAGCCGGTTGTTCCTGAATGAATTGAGCGAATCTACGGCGATGTGAATGATCGGTCGGCTTCAGTTCCTGCACCAGTTGAACCTTGTAAGGCTTCGAAGTTAAATCCTTATGCAAAATTCACTACGGGGCGGTTTTGCATAACCCTAAACACGCGTTGGTGTACGCACTTTTTATATCTTTAACGACCAAATTGTTAATAGCGGTCTCAGCAGGACGAAATGCAACTTTAACAGAACCACCATTTTCATGGTGGATTTGAATTATTTTAATGCGATTTTCCTACGAAATTGAATTAATTGTAACAATTGCCAATGCATCTACTACAAATACGTCAAAAAAGTTAATGTTAAAACTATAATGCTGTTGGTGTTGCCACAATTGAAAAATATACATCTTGTTGTTGTGTTCAAGAATATGTTAGATTGTTTTCAAGAATATTGGAGTTTCCTTGTAATTAAAAAAAATATTATTTGTTTATACAAAAGAGATATACAATACGTTTAAATATGTAATTAATTTCATAGATCAACTTTTTTAAGTGCTTAAATATCAAAAATAAAGAGATAAAAAAATTCTTAAAAAATAATTTTAAGACAGATAGACAGAAAAATGGACATGGCCAACACACCTTTGAAAGCAGTATTCGATTTCACAAAATTATTATTTTATGATTGGACTATAATTAAGTTTATTACAAAATTTCTCATCAGTTTATTGATTTTAGTGAAGTTTCAAGGCTGTCATTATTGAATTTATATAAGACATTAATCGAAACAGCCCAAAAAGAATGTTAGTTAATGTTTTTTTTTCTAAATAGAAGTAGACAAATGACAACTATATTTGACCTTAAAACTATTAATTTTTATTTAATTGAAAGACATATATTTTTTTTTAACTAAACGAATAATTAATCGAATAAAATTTTTGGCTAACCGATTGAAGTGTAATTCGCTAAAAGCCCCTTTTGTGTATTTTATCTCATTGTATAGTGACGTGTTCTCTTGTAAAGGTACGATATTACTTTTAAATATCAAAGTTAGCAAAAAATAATTTTCATAGAGTCTTAATGGAATAACTTAAATAATATAGCTGACAAGTTTTGTTCATGTGTTCATTGATTGTTCATTATAAAAAAGTCAATTTTAATAAAGTACATTTCAGCATTGTCAGAAAAAATTAAACCTCACCCTGTATAAACATTAATTCCACCTTTAATGAATCAACTATGAATAAAATAAATTAAAACTTTCGTTTGATTTATGTTTCCAGTATTTGTGAAATCTAACAGCACAAGAATTCCAAAAAATGAACACAATAATTTTTATAACAGCAAAAACTTGAAAAGTTTATATAAAATAAACAAAAAAATGTTGTAGACAATCTTTTCCACAAAGGCACTTGTATGTACAAAGAAACTCATGCAGCAGTTGTTCAAGTATTTTTGTATTTATCTCTTGTTTAGTAGTTTACCTTGTAAAAATACTAAATAATCAACAACATTTTAGATATTAATTCTAGTTGTTATTTTTTCATTTTTTTATTTTTTTATTTTTTTTTTGTTTTAAATAAAAATCACTTTAAATTCTTTGGTAAGACATCAAACTACTCGCACATGCGAGTTGAAATGTGATGTTTATATTTTATTTACATTTTATTAAGAGTTCTATGAACTTGTTTAACATACAAATTTTCTACAAAAACAAAAAAAAATCAAAAAACTAAAAATATGTACAATTAGTCAAGGTCGACTAAATGATGCCCTGCATAGCGCATAATATAAATTATTGAGGTAATTTAATGATTATAATGAATTAAAAAGAAACTTTTAAGTTGAGAAACCAAAAAGTTTTAGTAACACTTCGTCGAGTTATTGCTTCAAATATTGTTTATTTATGTTTCGAAAATGGACTAAGCTTGAAAAACGATTTGGAATATCGGCCATCGTATGAAAACATATAAATCGTTTTCAACTCATCATCATAATGATTTCTTTTTAAAATTAATCAGCAGACAAATGTAAAACGTTATTGTTTAGAAACTGTTCCATTTTATTCTTATTGTTTTCGATTACACAATCAACTGTGTGATTACACAGTACAATACATTTCAGCACAATAATTTAGGACTCACTCCTGACAATTGTACGTAAAAGTAGCTCCAAAAATAATAACTTCTACATTTTTTCGTCGGATCAGTGTTGCGGACTAGGAATTTAGGTTATGGGAAGGAGAAAAGAGGGAGTAGTGTTTGTGGACGTTTAATTTAAATTTTCCTACACTGAAAGTGATAGCAAAGACCTCTGTAGGGAGTTTCTTCCACATGCGGACTGTTTTGCTAAAAAATGAATTTTCCCTTTAATGCGTAGTGCGATTCACTACAAATCAATCACAAATAGATGCGCTCTCAACCAAAATCGAGTTAAACGCAAAAACGTGCGATTAACGGGAACAAGCTCTCTAATTTTTCTAGAGCACTTACCACTGTAGTAACAATAACACAATGAAATACAACCCACATTGTGTCGATGCTCTAGAGAAGCAATAGAGTTGGACATCCTTCTGTCCCCAATCAGTTGGTATAAATAGTACGAAAATCGGTTGGAGTGAAATATCTCTTACACCGTTTTAAAAAACCGAGGCATTTGAAAGCTCCTTTAGAAACCTAAAAAAAGTGTTTGGTTTATCACACTGAATTTTCACGTCAAGCACATTAAGAGTTTCCGATTCCTTAATACTTATATCACCTATAGTATCAGATGCAGCACTATTTCTGAACACAGCGCATGCAACATTGAGTCTTACGGCCATTAACATTGACTCTATTCACGCGATTCCATTTGGAGATTGTTGCGAGATCGTTATTGATCGTATTCTGCCTTTTGGATCCCACTTCCAACGTATGTGGTCTCAATGAATACGAATGAATGTTATCTGTGAAAGATTATCATTCATTTTGTCAAGGTTGGCTGCATTAATAATTTAATGGCTCTGGAATAAACAGTCCTTTTGCTCAAAGTGAATTAAAGACTAGAAGAACATTGAATATTTCAATATGGAAAATAACAATTGTCCAAAATTGTGTGATTCATAACCTCTGTGATTATATCGTCCCAAAAGTAGGCAAACTGGATCGAAATAACTTGTTTACTAAGGAATTTAAAACAGCGTATGGCCATTATTTTCATAAAACAGATTTAAGCTGTGCAATTTCCACGCCGAACGCAGTGTGCAAAAGTTGTTATTTCGTGATAAGATTTACATCTGCACCTGGCCGTGGGCCTTAATCAGATGATGGTCAAACCACTGTGAATGAAAAGCGACAGCATTCACGTCCTAGGAAGCCGAAGACTAATTCTAGCAACAGAGCAGGGCTGCAAACCACTAACCCTTGCTGAAGAGCTGGAGGCTATCCAACTCCTGGTTCAGAACACATGACTAGCATGCTCAATGGACCCGGATCATTCACCAGTAGGTGTGATTAAAGGCGAGATGATCCTGGCCACCATAAATCAATTCATGCTAGGGCCGCAAAACCACAACCACCGCGATACTCCCGAAGGGCCAACCTCAATAATCAGTCAGAGAAACAGCTAAAAGTCTAAAGAGACAATTAGCGATAACTCTGGGGCTTACTGATTCCCGTGAAAATAACGTAGAACTTTCCAGTTGACCGCTGCTGCCTTCAGGGGACTGGGCCACCTTATACCCCCAGCGGCACAGGTCTAGATAGTGAAGTATTCTATAATGACCGATAAATGTACCCCTTTGGGGGGGGGGGGGGTACAAAAGTTGTTATAATACCCTTATCTCGTGGATACATAGAAAAGGTGTATAGTGACACTTCTAGTACAACGAGCTACTGTTACCGATACATCTAAGCCGCCAAGTCTGGATACTGTGTTCTCGCAATCCAAATAATGCAAATTAGACACTAGATATAGAAATTAATTCACCACAACCGGTAACATGGCATGGAATTTTTGACATAATTTTTTAAGCGAAAAAACTCCCAGAGCAAATTTCAGCGCAACATCATACCTCGATAGCTTTTTGGTACAATTACCTCTGGAAATAGACGAATGAGAGAGAGTCACCACCAGGTGATCATGCTAAAGGAAATTTGATATAAAATTTTGATGCATTGCTTTTGGAGGTGTATCGGTGGAGTTTTAAAATTATTTAGTTTTAAGATAAAAGCTCCAAAGATGAATACGACACTGAAATTGGTGGACATACTAAAGCAGATATGTAGAAGATATGTGAATATTATATCTAACTCGGATGATGATGCAGACTCAGAACATGAATAGGAACAACCTACAAAAATATATATTGACAATAATTTAAAATGTTCTAAATTAGATTTAAAAAATAGATAACAAATAAATATCTCATCTTTTCTATGTAAGAATAGCTGTAATATTAATCAGAATTTTTATTTTCATGCAAAATATAGTTTAAAACGAAAAACAGTAGGTTTGGGTTGTTTTTTTTTTCTACTATTCAATATCTATAACTTGGCTTCAGATACAAAAGAGTTATTTCGTAACATGTTCCGAGGTATTAAAATATAGAAAATATAGAAAAATTTGAGCAAAAAAAAAAAAAAATTCGAATGGCCATTAGATTATTAATGCCGCCAACTTAGCAAAACGGATAATGCAGAAATTTTTATTTTTGGGTCTACTTTCATGTGCAATTCGTAGAATGGTCTCCTATAATCATAAGTTGTAGTGTATTATTAATTTAAAATAATATAAAACTGCTTAAATTAATTTATGAAGTTTATTTAATTTCAGTAAATTTATTATTATTATTATTATTATTGTAAGGCTCTCGTGCAAACTATGTGTGTAGAATTGGCGAAAAGTGACACCAAGAAAAAATAATTTGTATATAAAATATATATTATTTGTATATTATATATAATTTTGAGTTACCACCTGCGACTCTTGAAAAGCAATCTGGAGTGGGCTTATGACCTAGGTATTAAATAAGCAATTTGTTTAATTAATTTATTAAATATGTATTAATCTTTAAAATGGTCTTTTTACATTAAATTTTAACGATTTATTTTTTCGATATTTCGCTTTCCTGTGGAAAGCTTCTTCAGGAAATTAATTTTTATATTTTACAAAAACAAAAAATTATAACAATTTGAAAAGAAAAATTTTTTGAAAACATTTGACAAAACATATAAAATAATTTTCTTCATACATACAAACATACAAAAATTTAAATTTCAAATATTCAAACATACAAAAACAAGGAAACGGAAATTAAATAACAAATTCTTTCTTATGAAATAATTATAACAAATTATGTGTCTTTTGTATTAAGTACCTATAATTCTGCGCTAAATTGTCTGTGTCTGTTTTGAAATTTATTCTCCTTACATTTGGTACATTAAGAATTTCTAACATTTCTAACATATAACATTTCTTGTAGTTTTTTTCTATGTCTAATACTGATGTTTCATCAAACTTTGGATAATGATTATATTTCTTACAATGTGAAGATAAGGATGTCTTCTGTGTTGAAATTTTCCTAAATTTTTGGTCACATCTATGACCAGCTAATCTTGTTTTAAGTTTATTCTTTGTTGTCCCAATATAAACTTCGTCAAAGTACACTTGCCATTTCCTCCACATGGTATCCTGTATATTACATCAGATGTTTCCATTTTTCCTATTTTATCCTTCATACTGCTAACTAATTTATTTAATGTGTTATATCTTTTGTGTGCAATTATATATTTATCTGTGTCATATATTTTAGACTTTATTAATCTTTCTGATATTCCAGGAACATAAGTTAATGATTTATAAACTCTTGGTTCTGTCATAGTATTTTCTAAATTATACCTATGATTACCATACTGTCTAATTAATCGGTACTAGAAAATCATTGTCATATAACATATCTCTTATTGTGTTCTTATTCTTAAAATAAAATTCTCTACCACTTATAGTCAATAGTCTGTCTATTATTTTTCTCGGATGTGTGGAAGACTTTTTAAGTTTTATTCCAAACAACCGAGAAAAATGATAGCAAACACGGCGAAAATTATGATAGACAGAATACAATTTAACGCGTACAAAATGTAGAGCAAAACATCAAAACTAATTAAAAAGTTTAAATTAGCTGAGATCTTGTGATATATATATAACGTAGGTATCTACGTTAAATTTTGCCCCTGTAGGCTAGTAGGTAGTGTGCTAGCTTGTAAATATGGGGGTTGTGGCTTCGATTCCCAACGAAGACCTTGGTTTTTTTCACTACAAAAATAAAAATTGATTGTCGGTGGGGCTGCTCAGCAATGAAGGCATAGTCACTGGTCGCTGTGCTGTCTTATATACAACAGTTAATTTCCGACTATCCTTCTACTTTCACCACCTGTTTCATCTATTCTCTATCCCTTTCCTAAAGAATGTAGCATGGTACTTTACTAAATAGGCATTGTTGTCTGAAGTGCTACATCTCCTTAAAAAAAATTATACAAGCGACTATATAACTCAGCTGCTAATTCTTTAATTTTAGTTACAAAGTATAACTGCAAAAGATTTTAACATCTTTGTTGTGAATTGCCAATTTTGTTTAATAAAAACAGATGGGCATATTCAATATTAAAACGATAGGTGCAAGATGCACAGGTGACCATGAAGAGCCTATTTTTGAAACAGGAGATCATGGGCTCGAGTCTAACCGTAAGCAAAAAATTACACTGTGACGCCTGCGTGATTTTCTAAAAGCATATGGTAAGTATACAAAAGGTTGTGGAAACCAATCTAAGCAGAACCACAGAGTAAGAATGAAATAAATATAAAATATGAAAATAGAAAAACAGTTTTACTCGTTTTACCTTGTCTGCTCTTAAAAGTTTATTACATCTTATAGTTTATGCAACTATCGTAGCGATTTTAATGTAAGTTAGCTATCAGAGTTTAGTCTCTTATATTACTTTAGATATTTACTACTTAAATAAATTTTGTGGTGTAAATCTATATATTTCTATTGAGAGACAGAGTTCACTGTTATTAATAGTTATTTTAATCGAAGTATTGCTATAAGTATATACTTTTTCAGTGATTTTTTTAATAAAAATTAAAAAGCATTACAAGTTTTAAAGAAGCTTTGAGTAACACTTTATCTGTGGCTATAAAAAATACACTATCTTCTCCCAAATTATTCAGAGGCTGACCTCAAGGTTCAATATTATCTCCAGTATTGTATTCAATTTATTTTTTTTGTGCTCTCATGCCTAAAGGTTGCATACTATGCAGATGATGCCACTCTGCTGACGTCTCGGAAACTTACGAGTGCACTACTTAAGAAAATCGAAAAAACTTTTCAAGGCTGCAGAAAATATCTTTATAAATGAAAAATTCGAATTAACGTCCTGAGAACTCAGACCATAATATTTCCATATAAAAACTCATTGAAACGTCTACACAAGCGCCAGCTGATACTTAAAAATGAGAACGTTACGCCTCGATTGAAAACTTAACTTTGCAAAGCATATTTGTAAAAAATCTTTAAATACTATCACAGTGCTGTAATTAATACTAGGGAAATGTTCAACACTCAACGTTAAATATAAAAATTTAATATTTAAAAGTGTAATCAAACTGACTTTAAACTGACTTTAAGCACGGCTACGGCCCTGTTCTGGTTATTGGTTGAGGAGAAACATGGTGGCTGTAGGTTTAATCGGGCTTTGCAGAAATTATGCTTTCGCATACAACAGGACAAGGAGTTAGTTAGTCTCTAACACTTTAGCTAGGAGTAGGGGCACGGCCCTGCTATAGTGCAAATAACTATTTTATTCGCTAGGTTGTTTTTCTATTTTTCCTTTAAAGTAGCAAAGTATATCAATGTGTGTATCATTATGTAATTTGTTTTAATATCTACTGATAAAATCTCGAAAAATTGTAAATATATAAATGAAAGCTTGAAATAAAGATAAATTTGAATTTGAAAGATATTTTGAGTTTATTGAATTTTTCAATATTATTGTACTACCACATGCATTAATGGTACCTTTAGTAGGGTATATAATAAATAATGTATATTGAATTGAACACGATTATAGCGAACACCGGTTATAGCCAACTGTGTCAATAACATATTCACTTATTCCCCTTTCCCATTAATTTCCATATTTATAATTACAAAGAACACAAATATAGGGAATTATTTTTATAATCAAAATTGTTTGGTGCGGCCTGGAAAATGTGACGTTTTTGGCATTTGGGTTAATTTTTATTTCAAAATTGCTAAAAATATAAAGACTTTTTGTTGTTAAATAAAAAGTTTACATATAACATTTCATGCAATCTATAGCGACTATAGTTCGTTATAGCTATGTTCGACGGTAGTTGTTTTAAAATATGCAAAGTTGTTATAAAAACATACAAAATTGTGATTCAGTCCGAAATAAATTTTATTATTATAACAGGTCTTTAGAAAAACAATTAGCAGTCATTTGACGTAAGCAACTATAAGTTATCTTAACCTGGAAGTAAGTTAGAAAACACTATGCTAACGAGTCTATAATCGAAGTTTATTTATAACACAGTTAAGTACAGTAAAGTACAATTTTGTAGTGTGGGTGTTTGTATATTATAGGTTTCATAACGAGTTAGGCGATATATACTTCATTAATAAGACAGGTGGCTAAGAAATGGGTGGTAGAGAGCAAGTGACGGGTATTACATTAAACGCTAAGCTTTTAAGTGAAGGTGTCCCGTTTCATGGCAACAACCCTATTTAACCCAACTGAAGTAAGACAGGTGGTAGAGAGCAAGTGACTCTTATTTTGCTTATCAGAAAGGTATAACAATAAACGCTGAACCTTTAAGTGAAGGTGTCACGTTTTATGGGAACAACCCTGAGGTAAGACAGGTGGTCAGAAAATGGGTGGTAGAAAGCAAGTCACTCTTTTGCTAAACTGAAGGGTATCAAAATGAACGCTGGGTCTCCGAGTGAAGGTATAGCGTTATATGGGAACAAACCTATTGAACCCAACAGAAGCATATAGGTATCTTAGCCATATCCCTGGCTTTAAAATATGTAAAAAGTCTTCAGAAATTGTTTTTTAGAACAATATATGGAATTTAAAATCTACTGGCGACTTCATCAAATGAAATTGAGTTTAGTTTTCCCCGTTAATTTTTCTTCAATGATCACTAAGATATAAAATAACATTTAAAATTAAATGTATTCAATGTAAGTTTGTGAAATAGTTATTTTTGTTTCGAGTATTTTAAAAGTTAATTCTAATAAAAATTGATAAATTTTAAATTCACTTCCTGATTTTAAAATTGAATGCATGATTGTGTGTGAGTGTGTTTTATATAAAACTAAACTGTTTCAAAATATTTATTTTATATTTCATAGAGATGGGGTTATTGAACTTTTGTTTATTTTATTTTCAAATCAAAACAAATATCTGTATTTAAACTGATAATAACTGGTTGTAAATGTCATTAGTTGTAAGACATACAACGTTTTTGTTTTACTTTATATGGGTTTTAAAAGTCATAAGAAATAAAAATTTTATTATACGGTACTATGAAATATTCGTACATAAGCATTTTGAAGGTAGAAATAAATTCCTTATTATGCAAGAGCAATATTAAAATCTTATTGTTATATTATGCTGAGATCAACAAAATAAAAAAATAAATAAAACAAAGTAAAATAAAATTATGCTAACAAAGTTCTTTTTATCTGTTCTCTAAGGTAATTTTAAATACTATAGTAATTGTTAGCTTTTCGTTGGTGAAAAATTAAAAGGAACATGTGTTAATTATTTGTTGTGAATTTTCAATGCGAATTTCGCTACCTCATTTTAGATAAACTCTTTCATCATGCATTAATATGACTTAAATTATATGTATTCTAAACTATAGTTTCTCCAAGACATTATCGGCGTAAATTTAAATTTCCGCTATTTAAATGATAGAGAAACAAGACGAGTGATAGAATCTTTATCTAAAGCTGCTTAACTTCGCCTTAAGAACATTCTTGCACTAATTGCCATGATACTAAATCCAGAAAAAGACCGCGTAAAAGTAGAATCATATAGATCATTTAGACTTTTACCAAACATGTCGAAACTTTTTAAATAAACTCCTATAATTAAAGTAGACCCTATTCAAAATTCAGTAAGTGATAAAAATACCTACAGAAAAAAATGTTATTCTAAATATTCACAATAGTCGCCATTAAACATTTAAATATTTACAAGACGATGTAGGTCTTTTGACAAAATTATCAAGCAGAGGGGGAATTTAAGTAAAAAAGTAATTTTATGGGACTTAATCTGTGCAGAGCATCATAGTTTCTATTCGAATAATTAATTGAAGAATTTATAATAATAATAATTCATTGGGATGGGAGTTTGACTTAAAAAATCATATTAAAGCGAAGCTTGTAAATGAAGTTGAAAGCAATACAAATAAATAAATGAATGCAGGCTTCACGTTATAACGAATAAATGCTGATATAATGTTAGACAAGTCTTTAAAGAAAATAGGACAAACAAAACAAATATTTATTATGAAATTAAAGATATTTGCGTGATTCGTTATTGATAAGCTAAACAGAAGTTTTGCAACAGAAACGATTCTTGAAATAAAGCGGACTTCATAATACGAGGGCTGCTACTTATATTTCTGGCCTGGTAACTCTGACTGTTGCTAGCCACCAGCTGATGTTTGCAGTGCAACCTTCACATTGTTAAACATAACCTCAACCAAAACATTTTGTCATTTTATTGTTGTTAGTGTTAGTGAAAGCAGGTTGAAAAAGTGATCTTAGGTGAAAATGGAATTAACTCGTGAACATTTTCATGCAATAATTGTTCATAACTTTCGACATGGCCTAACACGACAACAGTGCACAGATGAACTTAATTCCTTATATCGTAATGAAGCACCTTCTTACAGCACCATTAAAAACTGGTATAACGAATTCAATCGTGGCCGACAATCACTCCAGGACAAAACCCGTAAAGGTCGTCCAACAACGGTTGTTGTGCCAGAAAACATTGTGAACATTTGCATGTGAAAAAGTTTTGTTCACGTTGGATACCGCATAACCTGACAAACGCACAAAAGGATACTCGTGTTGATTGGTGCAAGAAAATGTTGCAGAAGTTCGCTCAAGGTGCATCAAAAGCAGTTTATAATATCTTCACAGTTGATGAATCATGGATATACTCATATGATCCTGAAACAAAACAGCAATCCACCGTATGGGTCTTTCAAGACGAGTGAAATCCTACTACAGTTGTTCGTGAAAGAAGCACATCAAAGCAAATGGTTGCCTGTTTCTTCGGCATTACCGGTCATGTGGTGACTGAGCCATTAGAGCAACGTAAGACGGTTAATTCGGCATGGTACAGCACTATTTGTTTATCAGAAGTCTTTGAGAAACTTCGGGAAAAGTCACAACAATGCGAGCTGTCACCGATCGGCTGAAACAATGGAGTTTTTGACACGGCAGAACATTGAATTGATGGGTCATCCGCCGTACAGCTCTGACTTGGCACCTAATGACTTCTTTTTGTTTTCGAACATCAAGAAAAAACTACGTGGACAACGGTTTCCTACACCTGAAGAAGCAGTTTCTGCATTCAAAACCCATGCTTTAGAAGTACCTAAATCGGAGTGGAAAAAGTGCTTTGAAAATTGGTTCCAACGCATGCAAAATGTATAAATCTTCATGGAGAATATTTTGAAAAACAATAAAATAGATTTTGTCTTTAAATCCTTAGCCCACAAATATAAATAGCAGCCCTCGTATGCAATTTATGCTGATAAAGTAAAAAAAAAACGAATATGTGAAAAACTATTTTTTTTCAAATTCGAATTGTGAATCGATCTTATTAATTCGTGTTTCTAAAACGTATATGGTGTTAACGATTACAACGATTACAGCTATGGGGCATTGTCTCTGCTTCAAAGTAAATTAATGTTCAAAATCGTCGAAATAACATTTTATTAGTATAGTGCAAGAGGTTCCTCAGATGTATCTGCTGCATTTGAATAATTTTTATTTCTTTGTTTATTTTTGCTATTTTATTTTAAAAAGTGTACAACATTTTATACTGTAATACTGGCTTTCCCCAAAAATTCACCTTTTTTATTTTATAATTAATTTAAATAAATCTAAAACCCATGAAGTATTGATTAATCTTAACATAAAATAAAATAAGTATTGAAAATATTATGCAGCCACATATGTAGATTACAGGTCGGCGAATCTGATTATTTGATTGACCTCAATCAAAAACAACAAATCTCACACAAAAAATTGATTCACAGGAGAATGATTTTTGTAAAAATATTCTCATTGCGTTTTTGAGATCGTTCAATTTTATTTAACGTTTTTGATCGTCCTGATTGTTCTGATTTTCTGCCTTTCCATCTAAGTACTCTGTTAATCTGTTAATTATTACGTCTCGTTGTTTTATACCAAATAACAAATGGCTTGGTGTATTCTTAGTAGATCTATGCACTGTGTTGCTAACAGCATATTCAACTTGAGTAATTTTGAGGACCAATCATAATGACCAATAGTATCACTTACTTTATTCAGAATACTTTTTATCACTCGGCTTACTCGTTCAACTTGTCCATTTACTTAAGGAGATGCAATTGGCTACTTAAACGTGTTCTATATTATTTTTCAAAATGAAATCTTTAAATTCGTGAGATGAAAAGCTGATTGAATTTACAGGTTATAATTGAATTACAGGAATTGAATTGATTACAAGTAAATATTTTCATTTATATTTTAATGGGGGAAGTGGTCCAAACTGATCTACATATGTATATGAATTGTACCAAAAGGTTATGGTTCATTTATACGAGCCGGACCTGTAAATATTATACACCTACATATGTAAATTACAGTTCTTAACTTTAACAAACAAATGAAACAAGTATTGACAATATTATACACACACATATGTACATTACAATACAAAGATTTTTTGTTACACTTAATTAATATGTATATTTGTTAAATATTTAAATCAAATCAATTGTTCAATAAAATGAAATAAATTTTTACACAAAAATTGACAGAATCATTCCTGATTTCTAATCATTTCAAAATGTTTTTATTGCATTGTTTGCTCACACGTTTTTTTCCTTTTCAAAATATTTCTCACAAGTGCTTCCGGGACATTAAATATTATATTTTAAAATAGCATTGAATAAGACACAAGTTGTTTCACCTAATTATTAAATGTGAGTAAATGAAAATAAAATAAATATAAATGATTGACAAATTCTTATCAAAAACATTTGGCAAAAATCAGCAGGAAGCCTGTTTATTAAAAATATTAAACAAAAATGACACACTAAAATAAAAGTCATGAAACTTAAATTATTGTTTTTAAGCATTTTGATTTCGAGCAATAAAAGTTAATTAAAGTAATTTCTTTTTTTTTTGTATTTTGTGTGCTTAAACCACGGGTGGTGATGGTTTCTTTATATGTTAATAAAAAACAAATATCTCTAAAAAGTATTTATATTGTGATATCTTGCAGATGGAGAAGTAGATTTAATATTGCCCTGGCGACAGTGGGGCCTTTGATTTTCTCGTTGCAAAAATCCGAAGTTTTAAAGTATTGCGTGATAAGATTTACGTCTGTACCTAGTTGTGTAAGCCATCACCAGACGGTGGACCATACCACTGCAGATGAAATGTAGCGACATCCTCGCTCTAGAAGGTCTTTAAATACGTATATCCTGCAGACACTCCTAGTTGAAACTTCAAGAGCTCGGAGCAGGCCAACGCCCCCATTTCTTGTAAAAGAGTTGGAGGCTATCGAACTCCTGGTCCAGAACGTATTAGGGTTAATAAAATTTAAGAACACAGTCGCAATCATGCTCACTGGACTTGGACCATTCATTGTGTTCATTTTGATGCAACCCACACAACTCAAACGAGGGCCTTGAAACCACAACCACCACGATACTCCCGAAGGGCCAACCTCTATAATTAGTCAGATAACAGCTAAAAGACTAAAAAGACAAGTAGCTGAACTCTGAGGCTTTACTGATTCCCGCGGAAATATAACGGAATTGTCTAGTTGGCTCCTGCTAGCCTTGAAGGAGACTGGGCTCCCTTTTACCCCCGAAGACACATGTAATGACGGTGAGGTTCCGTCAAAACATATCAATGTGCCCCCCCGGGGGGGGAGGGGAGCGAGTTTTAAAGTAATAATGATATTTAAAAATTTTAAAAAGCATTCGAAGGAAGACTCCTTATGCTACAATATACATCATTTGCAAGGTCATAGCTTGGCAGCAGCACAGCTATGTGTATAAAGAATTTGAAAGATAACCTCTCTCGCTTAAGAATAAGTAAACTACCAAAATATTTCGAATGCTTAAAAATTTCATAAATTTTAAATTCTTTTGTTGCAAAATAAGAGCTCCAGTATTTTGATAGGCACTGTGAACGGTGATACCTTCTCCTCACAAAAATCATATCTTTTGAAGTAATTATATTTTTAAAATTTAAAAAACATTTTAAAGACAACTTCTTGTGTTTCAAACGATATTCTTATAAGGAAATCTAGAAAAAAAAATCACTGTAATATAACATGTTACATAATACACATTAGAATAATTATATTAATTCTCTAAAATATATAATGATATTAATTTATTTAGTATATTTTTTCAAATTAGTATAATTTGTTTATTAGCTAGTTCTCTTTCAAATTAGGAGCGATATCTAATAGACAACATACATATATACATATAACTATAGTTATGTTCTTCCGAATCCTTTCGAGATCTAATAAGTCTTCGTGATAAAATTAGTGCGTCCGAAAAGAATGCCAACGTATTGAAAAGGTCCTCATTCTGTCTAATCTGTGAAATGTTGCAAGTATTCGTATATCTGAATTGTTTGTTGCCTGTTTTTTTGATATGTTGCATTCGTATAAAACATACTCCTTCCCGCGGAATTGTATAAGCGAGTTTTAAAATAAACTCCATGCATCTAATTCTGTGACTTGTTGCAAATCGTATATTTTATACTTTGCCATCAATCATTGTAAGAAAAAAATAATATTCAACCAAAGTATTTTTTCCATTCTTTATTTCACGAATAGAAAGCTTTAGGTTAGAGATTTTCTTTTTTATATCGTTTACTGTAGATTTGAATACTTCTGAAAACTTCTTTGCATATTGAAAAAATATCGGACGACAAAAATGAACTGATGATGGGCAAGGAGATTTTTTCTTTAAGTCATAAAGCAACTACAGGAGCCATAAACATATGTGCATGTGTAATAGTTGTGTCATTCGTTGATATTGTAAGAACGTTGGCCGGATCAGCCATCGCATTCCCACTCATTTATCAATGTAAGCCTAAATGGAAGTAATACGGCTTCCTTTTCAGGCAAAATATTAATAAGCCATTTGGCTGTATGATCCATTAAGTCTTGCAGTTTAACATCTACCGATACTTCAGTAACCTTTACATTAGATGGCACTGCTTCTTTTTTTCAACAGATGTAACCTCTTTGTATCCAGAAAGAATATTCACCTTATGATTCTTTAAAGAGCTTCGTTAAATCGAATATTTTTCCTTTGACAATCTCAAGTCCATAAACAACGCTAAGGCTTCTTCTTTGCTATAATTTAATGCTTCTGAAAGATATTATTTAGATATATATTTTATAACATTTTGAAGTTTACGTTTTTTTTTTGTGTAGTATGAGCTGTAATTTTTGTTTTTCGCTTATGATGTCAGAAGATGTATGCGATTCTTCGATGTTTTCAAAAGTTGTTACTCCATTTAGCCAATATGAGTTCTTTTCCGCAAAGGTTTTCGTCGTACGATTTGAAACAAGCCATTTATTATTAATTTTCAAGTAAACGAAGGGAAATTTGATTTTAACATACTTTTCGTGGTATCCTGGTAAATCGTGTAATTTTTCCACAATAGCCAATTAAAGAATATTTTCATTTTTTGAATTTCTGAACAACTCGCACAATTTCGAATTTTGAAATGACATTATCGCTCTTTAATGTTTAATTGTATAAGTTCTGGTACTGATCACTACTTTTCCAAAGTAAAAACTTAATTAGCTGCATTACACAATTACGGTTTAATTTATATCCAGAAAACAATTTTATTTCTTTTCACATTTTGAACACATCTTTGTTACATGCTTTAAAAGTGGGAAAAACATTATTCTCCCTTTGTGGCAAAATATAGTTAACTTATTTAAATTATTTTAGCAAATATGCTCAGGAAAGTTATTAGATATGCTCTATTTTATCTATAAAAATTATCGACTTTAAGCAGCTCCACCAGCTATAATTTTTGTCAAATTAAGAAAAAACGTTTTTGAATTCCGAAGCTTTTTATACGATGTGTTCATTCATTTTACAAAATTATGTCATCAAATTTTAAATTTTTGCCACGGATTTTGGAAAAAGGTGCCATAGCGCGGTGTTTGATTAGTTTTGTCGAAGAGAAATAATTTACGAAAGTAAATAATTACGAAAGTATGTTGATAAAGTTTACTAAATAATGCTATCAAAATCCATATTTTTATTAATTTATTTTTTTTTTAAATTACAATTAGTCAAAATGTTTGATTAAGTAGAGTATATGACAGCAAACGTTCATAAATTTAAAAAAATAACAAAGTTAATAAAAATCGCTTAAGTAAACAAAAATGTACTTGTATGTTCTTTAAAAAATAAGGCTAATTTAAAATTACATAAGCTTTTGAAATTGCCCACCAGCTTGATTCCTTTTTTAGATGTATTTATTTATATAAAATTCATAATCTTAAACAAAACTATAAATAGATAAAAGTTTTGAGTAACTACATACTGTCCCTCCAGCATAACAGATAAAAGTATTTGACTTATCCTTTATAATAATATTTATTGCTATTTATCATAATCATTTTATATGCAGATATTAATTCTAGCTATAAAGGAAAATATGATAAAGAAACATTGTTAATCATATTTGTAAGTGCATATATAACAAACATAAAAATCAATGATTAATATGCCATTATAAAATATTAATTTATTTAAGCACTCTATAAATATTATAAAACTATTAATACTTTATCGAATCGAAAGCATTTATTCTGTATTAAATTGCAAGCAAATTAATTTGAACAAACCGTATTGATCTTATGATAAATATTTAATTCAATATTAATAGATTAAAATGTCCTTTATAGAAAAAAATGCACACCATTATTTTTTGTATTATATTAAATAACAATGATCAATTATATTAAAATATTAAAATCAGAATGATCAATTTTCTATAACGGATATTCGGGTTCAATAACAGTTTCACATGCTGTTTAACTCTTTATTCAGAATTCTTTTGATTAAAAGTAAAATCACAATGATGAATTTTTTATAACGGATATTGAGGTTCATCAGGATCTATATCTAAGTAGTTTAAGTTCTAAGTAGTGCAGTTTAATTCTTTATTCAGAGTTCTTTTCAACTTTCCCTCACGATACTTCTTTATTATCGGTTTCATGGTTATATTTAGTGCTGCACTATCAAGTCGACTCTTTGGTAATGGCATCATTAACGTAAATGTAGACACTAGTGTTATAAGGGTCTGGCATACTCTAGGGTTAAATGGTCTCATTTAAGTAGGACTTAAATCGTTAATTTCTTATACTAGAAATTTGACACTCCATACACTGCATTTTACAGTTGCCATAAAGACAAAGTGAATTTGTGGTGAATAGTTTCTTTTCCTTCGTCGCTGCTAAGAATATCTTTTTTTTTTTTTTAAGAGAAGTATCACTTCAAGCAACAATGCCTATTTAGTCAAGTACCGTGTTATATTCTTTACGAAAGGGATAGAGAAGAGATGAAACAGGTGGTGAAAGTAGAAGAATAGTCGGAAATTAACTGCCGTATAAGACAGCACAGCGACCAGTGACTATGCCTTCATCGCTGAGCAACCCCACCGACAGTAAATTTTTATTTTTGTAGTGAAAAAACCAAGGTCTTCGTTGGGAGTCGAACCCACAACTGCCATACTGACAAGCTAGTACACTACCTACTAGCCTACAGGGGCATCTATCTTTGTTAGTTTTCTTTCAACCCCTCGTTAATATTCTTAAATTTAAGGGGGTGACCATATAAGTTGAAGTCTACTCTTAAAAGAAAATAAACAATCTCGGCTATTTTGTGTGCTATCAGCATTTTTTTTAATTTTTATGAGAAGCTTGTTTTTAACCTAATATTTTTATTTGCAATTTTGTTACCATAGACCGCTTTATAGTTTGCTCCTATATAAATGTGGTAAAATATAGGAATGTCATGCTTGATTCCGTTTTTTCGTAAAGCAATTTAACGGTCAAGTCAAGTAAAATAAATGTTTGTATTTCTTATTTTATGCAGCACTTTTAGCGGGAAGAAATTTTTACTATCAAATTGCATGTATTCTGCGTCATAATTGTCAATACTAGCGAATATCGATAAACCACATTTATGGAAAAACTTTGAACTTAAAACTTTAACTTAGGAGACATGACATGTTACTTTTCTCTTTTACAAACTATGACGCTTTAAATTCAGTCCATTTCTTCGCTAGTATAAACAAAATACGAAATTATTTTCATTTTTAGAGAATTCACAAACCGTCTTTTAATATATTTTATTTTTGTTGTCAATCAAAAAGAGACTTATGGCTTATAAAATTAATTAAAATACTATTGTTTGAAATTTTTAAAAACAATATTAAGGAATTTAGAAATAAATTTTCGAATATATGAAAAATTAGTAAAAGAAGAAAAAAATAAATTCGCTTAAATTGAAAAAAAATTTAATTTAAAAAAGCATATAAAAAAAGATATATTTTACGTTATTATAAAAAAATCGCACGAAAACAAGTCAGCTAAGTAAACAAGAAACTAGAATAATAAAAATGTTAAAATAAAATAAAGTTGGCAATAGAATGTTCAGGAAAATTTGGATAATAAATAAAATAATTAAATTTATGAGAATGTCATAAAATATTTATGTTTAAAGGAATTTAGCACAAATTAACGTAAGCCGTAAATTACCTTAAACATGATTTCAAATAATAAAGTTGTTTATTTCTTTTAAATATGCACGTTGCGTTTTTGTAAAATTTTATTTAAACATTTTTCACATTACATATGAATGGCTTCTTAAGTAGAAGCTCTTAAGTAGAAAAAGTGAAAAAAATTGTTTCGAAATGTGTTTTTGTATAAGTATAAGTATTCTGTTGTATTTTGTTGTGTTGGGTCAATATAATTCTTATTGAATCAATTCGACTTGAGATATAAGACTCTTGAGTATTCTATACAAAATTTGGAGTATAATCCACTGACGA
Organism: Trichopoda pennipes; assembly: GCA_030448955.1. NCBI lineage: Eukaryota > Metazoa > Arthropoda > Insecta > Diptera > Tachinidae > Trichopoda > Trichopoda pennipes. The sequence goes on along the minus strand of JASKUP010000010.1, from coordinate 2,379,004 downwards.
ATTATGTAAGCAGTAGTGAAATGCACATATAATATGCTCCTACCCATAGTAATACATTTAAAAATATTTGAATAATAAATATTTTATGAGAATATTATAAAATATTAATGTTTAAAGGAAACGTGGATTAAATTAAAATAATTTGTTAAAATTTTTAATTTAATGTTACAATAAGTTTTTAAATTCCTGTGTTTGCAAAGACAGCTTTTAAAAACGAGGGAGTTATTTCAAAGACAAAATGTTTAAGAACCCAAAAATCAGCATCGCCTATCCGTCTATAAAGTAGGTTTAACTGCCGTTGTTAAGCACAATTTCCTAAAGTTGTATTCAAAAAACGCTATTACCTTAAAATACCTTTGTTAACTTTAAAGTAGGAAAAACCTACGTTAAACCTACAATAAATTGACAGTTCAATTTTATTATTGAAAGTTCAAAAACAAAACAAATTGAGTTTACAATAAACCTAGCCGTTTATTTTAAAAGTGGCATATGTTACTTTGTTATTGTCATATTTTTATTTTAAATTAGTTTATAAAACATTTTAATTTTTAGCCATTTTAACTAGTCTGTATTTAGTTTTCTTTCTAAACCGGATTTTTCTAATTATTGTGTTGAAATAAAATCTTTTTGCTCCATGTTGTGTACTGTGAAGGATTTTTTCGACGAGGTCTAAAAAAACTGTTCAGTTATGACTTATGTCACTTTTTATGTAAACGGCTCAATTGACAATTATACTTTGTTATTCCAAAAAATTTTAAAAATGTTTATTAAAACAAATTGTAGTATACCAATAATAATAAAAACTAAAATATAACATGCCATTCAATATAAAACATCTTAACATCTTTATTATATATCTTACAAAAATATAATTATAATTAATTATTTTTTAGTAATTAATTTGCTTAAAATTAATTACTACTAAAATTAATTACTAAAAAATATTAAAAAAGGTCAAAAAATTATAGCTATTATATATAATTATTTATTTTAAACAAAAGTTTTATTGATGTACATATAATCAAAACAAAGCTCGTTATCCGAATAATTATTTTTTTAATATGAACAAATTCTTGTCAGTTCTTCGTAAGCCTTGCAAATTAACATTTTTTGGGTGCTTTGCTTTTTATTCAAAAGATTAATAAAAAAAAAAAAAATTGTTGACTTTGCTGAAAACAATAAAAACATTTTTTATGGATCTAACTACCCGGATAAATAATATTCATTTTTATACTTCGTTAATTACAACATGACAACTGAAAATAGTGGCATTGAAAGAATCAAAATACTAGTTTTACTAAAGCATACATTAGCTAAAGTACTGTTTTGAAATACCATTTTTTAACAAACGTCTGTTAGCCTTAAAGTGTTTATTAACTAACGTGTACTTAAAAGCTCAATTAAGCCTTCTTTGTGCATACAGCCGTTAGCATTTACTTTATATGAGAGTTGAGATAATGTTAAATATGTCTTGAACGATGGAATATTGAACAAAGTTGAAGCAATTTCTGATCTAGGTGTCTTACTTGATCCTAAACTGAATTTTATGCAACATTTACAGTAAATAAAGCTCGATCTGTCTTGGGATTTATAAAAAGCTGGGCTTAAGGGTTTACTTTAAGCTAATTTCGTGATCACCTATTAATTTTATGAAAAATCTATTTTTATATGAAAATATATAACGAAGCAATTGCAAACATCTTTAGTCAGACCTATTCTGGAATATGGCTCTATAGTTTGGGACCCAACCTACAATATCCAGGTATTAATAATGTCGAAACTTTTCAGAAACAATTTTTACTCTTTTATTTTCGTGGCTTACATTGGAATATGCAGAATTTACCATCTTATAATAATAGAGACTTGCTTTAATTAAACTTCCGACGTTTAAAAGTCGTAGAACAATGTTGAATGTTAGTTTCGTCCTTAATCTTATTAAAGGAAATGTGTCCAGTCAATTTTTAATAAGTAGTATCTGTTTAAATGTTCCATCACGTCCTACGCCAAATTTACTCTTGCTAATCATACAAGTTTACAGAGCTAACTCTGCTAAATGGAATCCGTTATTAAAGACTTTTCTGCATCTAATACATATTATAGGTTTATTGATTAAGAAAAATACAGTTCTCTTTGTGAATAATTAACAATATAATAATAATTAAAATATATTAAATATTGTTGTAGTCTGTAAGGATGTTGATTCTATAGAAGACTAAGATAAATAAATAAAAAAAATCTTATCCTTTTTTAATCTAAACATGTATACTTATACCGAAGTAATTAAGGTAATTTCTGTTAAGTTTTCTAGATAAACAATAATAAAAGTTTTTCATATTGGAAAGCCGATGCAAGTTTGAAAATTTTTATTTTCATTAAAGAAAGCTCGATGACAATACATATTTAAAAAATAAAATTATCGCAAAATATTCTAGTTGATCCCAAATTATGACGTGAAAAATGAAATTCGATTTCGATATTTATTTATTTAAATCGAAAATAAAAACGATTTTGTGTAAACTTAATTTAAATGTAACAATAATTTTTTTAAATTCTAACGAGTTGGATTTTCTGTTTTCAAATAAAATATTGAAAAAAAATTAAAATATTTGTCTGCGATGAGTTAGTTTTATAGAAGCTGTTGTTTGTTTAACTTTTGAGACTAAAGTGGTAAAACGCAATTTTTTTTTAACTTCCTGTCAAAATGGAAAAATTTTCCGCAATCATATACGAATCGTTTATTACTTTATTATTTTATTGATTTCACTATGTCCTTCACACAATTTTTTTTATTTATTTTTTAACAGTAAACAATAAAACGTGCATTAATTTCTTAAAATATTTACAAGTTGCACATACATATGCAAGCATTTTGTGCCCCACCTATACCACCTTCAATGGCATAACTGATATACTTTGCATTTTTAGATTTTGGAACATTTTTTTTTATCAATTTACCTATAATTTAATTAAAATCAGTGATTACAGAAATAGTTTTTTATTTAAGACAATTTTATTATTAATATTCATAACACGCTACAAAAATAATAATACATATAAAAACAGGTTTAAAATTAACGACATTAAAAAGAACACAGACGACGGTACGTCATCGAAGTTCAAACTTTGGAATTTCTGATTGATTGTTTTTTGTGTTTATCAAATTAATTTTTATTTGTTAATTATTATAATTATTTACATTTAAATTGATTATCGATTTGTGAGGCGTAAACCACAAAAAAAAGATTTTAAATAATTCTTTATAATTTACAAGCTGAGGCAGCATATATATCTGATATATAAAATGTTTTCAACAAGAAGCTTGTTTTCTAAAACAAACTAAAACAAAAAATGTATATTAAGATGATTTAAATTTGTTTTGTATTACACAGAGAAAAGTGAATGAAAAATGATATCTGGCAAAGGTCCCCCCGACCACGCTGGTAGATGTCGATTCTTTCATCAAAGTTTTTAATCACTTTTTGACAAGATGGCGGTCCTGTTTCGTTAATCAGATCACGGATTTTGAGTTTAAGGCTGAAATCGATTCGATTGGCTCCGTGAAGATTCTGTCCTTAACATAATGGCGTTATATAACACGATCTGGTGGCCACTTAAGTGCTGATTGTTGTGAAATTGAGAGATCGGAAAATTTGGTTTGCAATAAATTGATCGTTTCATTGGCTCTGTGGCATGTGCCAACGTCCTGTTGAAACTACTTGTCGATGATGTCCACGTCATCAATAATTGGCCAAAATCGAGTTGATAGCATCTCGGAAAATATACGCACATATAAAAAAAATTAACGTTTATCTGCTTTATATTCTTTTAGTTAGAAAATGATTTTAAAAACAAGGACTCTTTATTGCCGTTATGACCAAATCAGTTTGCTAAACTTTTTTTCAGTTCTTCACTTTATGTCACTTTAAATCAATTAGAAATTTTGTTTTAAAATATTTTATTACTGATTTTTTGTACTGCGAGTGCTTTCACGTTGTTTCGGTAACCTTAAATGTCAATTTAAAACAAATTTGCACATATTGATGCTATATTTTAATTTATTATTTTATTTAATTTATTGCATTTTAAACATATGTTTATTTACGTGATTACTTTCCGGTTTATTAGTTTTTATTTGTGTAGAGTTCATACAGAAAAATTACTCAAAGATAACATTAATTAGTGATTTTGTTGTCACAGAACCAAATGTTTACTTTGTCAATAACTTTGATTATCATTTTGAAATATTTTGCAAAAACAAAAGGCAAAAACAAATAAAACCATTAACTTTTAAATTATTCTGAAAGTTTTCTTAAGAATTTCGTTTTGATTTACAGTTATTCCTGTACTTAAAATTAAGATTTTTTTTTGTATAGAATTTACAGATAAATAAACATCAATTTTATTTTTAAAACAACCGTGTAAAATAATTTGAAGTTCTTAATTAAACAATAAACAACAGTGATTGAGGTCAATAACAAAGGATTGTTTTTATGAATAAGCCAAATAATAAATAACGTATTCAGAATAAGGGCTTCCAAAGATCTGTAATGAATGTGATGAGAAATGCGTTGGACAGTGATGCTTCCATATTAATAAATATTAACAAAAGATATGTGCCAAAATTGTTGTTAATTTCTTTGTTCGAAACGAAATCTTAATTAAAATTTTGTAAAAAAAAACAGTCGCTCAACACTAAATAAAAATAAAAATATTTTACTTAAAAATAATAAATTATATGAAAATTAACTAATAATATGGGTTTCTTAACAAGAAGTTTGTTTCTCAAGAAATGATAGTTTTGACATTTATTTTTTGACTTGTTCGCATAAAAATCACATTAAAATAATTAAAATCCAGTAAATTCTTAGCCAAGCGTTTTATAAATCCCAAGACAGATCGGGCTTTATTTGTTGTAAATGTTGCATAAACACCTAGATTAAAAATTGCTTGAACGTTGTTCAATATTTCATCGTTCAAGTTATAATTAACATGTGTTCTCCGAAAAGAAAAACACATACTGCTGCACTTTTGACAATTGAGCTGCATAAGATTAATTTTAGACCAAGAACTAATTGCATCTAAATTATGTTACAAGAAGATATGATCAGGATGATAATGTTAAAAAAGTTTGATATCATCGGCATACGCGAAGATATTCGAAAACTTTATTGCTGTTGGTAAATCATTAATGAACAAAACAAACAACAACCATCCGAGATGGCTTCCTTGTGGTACACAAAATGTAACATATATCAGCTTAGATGAAGTAAACTTTATGCATACTGTTCAACAAATGAGAGAAAATCCATTTTAAAGGGTCAAGAGTGAATCTCGTGCAAGTAAGCTTGTGTAATAACAGCTTATGATTGACCTTATCAAAGGCTTTACTAAAGTCAGACGGCTGTATGCATAAAAACTTAAAGTAGGTTTAACTGCCGTTGTTAAGCACAATTTCCTAAAGTTGTATTCATAAAACACTTTTACCTTAAAATACCTTTGTTAATTTTAAAGTAGGAAAAACCTACGTTAAACTTACAATAAATTGACAGTTCAATTTTATTATTGACAGTTCAAAAATCAAACAAATTGTGTTTACAATAAACTGAGCCGTTTTTTTAAAGTAGCATAAGTTACTTTGTTATAGTCATCTTTTTATTTTAAATTAGTTTATAAAACATTTTAATTTTTAGCCATTTCAACTAGTCTGTATTTAGTTTTCTTTCCAAAACGGATTTTTCTAATGATTGTGTTGAAATAAAATCTTTTTTCTCCATGTTGTGTACTGTGAAGGATATTTTCGACAGGGGGCTTTTACTACTATTACTATTTTGTCTTTTATATAAGTCACTATGTGCAGTAATATGCTTTTGAGTTGTGACATTCTTAGATATTTTATACAACACGAAACAACCTCCTGAGAATAAAAAAATAAAATAATGGTAATTATGTGTAGTATATTAGATATCAGTATAATATTGTTCCGTAAACTGCACTATTCTTTCGAACTAATAAAAGTAAGTCAAATAATCACAACAATACTTCACACACACTTATTACATGTTTCCATTTCTTTCACACTAAGCTCCGTAATTAATTTCCTAAGTACAGCGACTAACGCCACGTTCAAAATAAGCATTTTTGTTGCACGGTTAATTATCAACACTCCTCTCAAGCAAATCTTAATACTTCTTAACTCTTAACAAATCTCAATACTTCTTAATTTCAAATTTATTAAAAATGAAAAAAAAAAACTGTTCAGTTGTGACTTATGCCACTTTTAATGTAAACGGCTCAATTGACAATTATACTTTGCTATTCCAAAAATGTTAAAAAATATTTATTTAAAAAAATTGTTGTATACAAATAATAATACAAACTAAAACATAACATGCCATTCAATATAAAACATTTTTACATCTTTATTTTATATTTTACAAAAATATAATTATAATTAATTATTTTAAACAAAAGTTTTATTTATTTACAAATCAGCGATTATTAATAGTGTTGTAAAATGTAAAAGATTTGTAATTGTTGAGCAATATTTTCGAAAACCATGCTGAGCAGGGTATAGAATTAATAACACTTGATGACAAAGTTGATCCGTAATAATTTTTTTCAAAAAATTTAGGCAGAGTACTAAGCTTAGCAATGCCCCTTTAATTTGCAATATTACTTTTACAGCCAATATTATTGTTATTGTTTTTTTTTTGTTTATGTAAGCTGAAAAAAGGCGCCTTCGCATGATAGTTTCGCCTTCTAAAAATATAAAATTGTGGTTCTAATCATGTTATCTAAGATGTAAATAAAATAAATAAAAGCAGCATTAGTGTTTTACAAATTTATTTTTAAAAAGAAATGACAACAACAATAAAACGAAAATTTTTCTTCTCTGGAGTTGCAATGAAAAGCATTTAAGATACTTTTTCATACTCACTGAAATTGTTTCAAAACAGCTACTAATTGTAAACCCTCGAATGTTTAATCAGGTTATTGAACGGTACACACATAAATAACAAAATGCAATTCGTAATTAATTAGGTTCTAATAATGAATTTTGTCTGAAAAATAATCGTACATTACGCTAAATATATCACATATAATATTTAACTCCTCTATATTACAGTTAATTTAATTTATTTCAACATTTTTTAAGCTGTCGAAAGTAAAAAATTATTTTTCAGTTCAAGAAATTGCAGCGAAGCACCGAGATAATTAAAATTGTTTTCATAGATGTGACGCGAATTGTTTATAATTTATTTTGTTTTGTTTGTCGAATGTAAATATCGAAAACATGTTTTCTAAGAAATAAACGTCATTTACGCAATTGTATTGAAATAAGTATAAAAATAGAATGAAAAGAAAAGAAATAGAAATAAAAGACATAAGTAGGTATTGCGAGAAAAGTAAAGGCAAATGCCGTAAAAACTCAATTTAAAATTTGTACGCACATACAAATGAATATAAATTTTCACGTGTACGAAAACAAAATGGGCAAAGAACTATAAACTATAATTAATGGAGATTCTAACTGTTGTAATATTTGATTAAAATCAAATATGAATTTATGTGATGTGCAGTTGAAAGCATAAAAGAGTTAACAATGTTAGAGAAGCAATATATTTTGATAATAGATTGGCAATTTTTCAAAATCTAGTCCGAGTAAAGGACAAATAAGGCCTAATAGTAAAGGACGCTACATCTATTCTTTGAAAAAAAGGAGAAAAAATTTGCATTTCAACAACAACAACATTACAAAATTTCAGTAAAGTCAGGTCAATATCTATATATATAAAAATGAAAAGGTCCACGTATGTAATGAGTTGGCGTGAGAACGGCTGGAGTGATTTGGCTGATTTTTGTTTTATTCGATTCGAAATTTTCAGGAAATGTACGAAAAAAAATTATAAAATTTTCCGGAAAACTTAGAAAATTCATTTATTAATTTTCTTCTGTTGTTGTTGTAAACACAAATGAGTTATTCACGACTCGACATGTTCGTTCGAACTGGTTTGATGAAGCTATGTGGTTGTTTGTATGCTAATGAATTTGTATACGTGCAAACACACGTATTCATTCTTAGCATACGCTAAAAAAAACCCGTAGATCAATTTAAAAAAAAAACACGAAACAAACAGAAAACGAAATAAAAGACCAAATAAAGAGAGGCAACATCTTCAACTTCGGTGATACCAAACATTGTTCTAACATGTCAGCAGTCAAAAATGTATTTTTATGTTTGAAGATTTTTTTTAATTTATTACTATACATAGCTGCCAGATCTTTTAGAGATAATACCGTCATAATTTATGGGAAAAAAGTCTTACTTCAATTAAAATTCGCAATAAAATATTTTGCAAATATAGAAATAAGGCTAAAGGCGTAATAAGAAAGAAGAGACAAAATTTTGGTATGCGTTATTTTAACACGTCTGATAGTAAGCGAATCTGGAGGAATCTTAAAATTTTAGGCTGTTGTGGTGAAGAAGATAGCTCATTGAATGAAATTAATGTTGAGTCTTTGAATAATGTGTTTGTAAGTAATTTTACATCTAGTAATATTGAAGATTTTAATTTTCAAGATTTTGTAAATGAGTTGCATTCTTTTTCATTTAGTTCTATTACCGAGGCTGAGTTGTTTTGTGCTCTAAATAAGATTACATCTAATGCTCTTGGATATGACCAAATTCCTGTTAAATTTATTAAACTTATTTATCCCTTAATATATGATATTTTGTTGCATATAATTAATACTATATTAATGGTTTTTTATTTTCCTAAATCTTGGAAAGTTGCACGGGTTGTTCCTATTCCAAAAATTTTGATCTTGAAAATTTAAGGCCTATAAGTATACTGCCTGCTTTGTCAAAAATTGTTGAGCATATAATAAAGGACCAAATCTTAATTTATTTGAATCGCCGAAATCTTTTACACCCTAACCAATTTGCATTTCGAAGACAACATAATACAACTACCTTATTGCTATCTTTGACTGATTCAGTAAGAAAGCACTTGAATGAGAGTAAAACTACTGTTATGGTTTCCTTAGATCTTAGTAAAGCCTTTGATCGTATTGATCATTACAAATTGATATGTAAGTTGAGAGATAATTATTGTTTCTCTGCTTCTGCGTGTAAACTGATGCTTTCATATGTAACAGAACGAGTGCAAAATATTTCATTGAATGGAAGAACTTCGAGTAGGGGTCCTGTGACTTCTGGCGTTCCACAAGGTTCTGTACTGGGACCCCTTCTTTTTATAGTTTTTTTTTTAATGAATGTATTGATATTATGTGCACAAGTTTTTGTCAGCCATTTGTTTTTGCTGATGATATACTATTATTGTTCAATAATTGCAGTCTTAGTAATACATTTGAAGCTTCTATTAACTCACATTTATTTACAATTTATAGTTGGATGACAAGTAATAATTTGCTAATTAACTTCTCAAAAACTAAAGCTATCCAATTTTTCCATAGCAATAATTTACGGCCACATCCGAGTATTCATATAAATGGTGAGAGTATACAATATGTTGATTACTTGAAATGTCTGGGTATTTACTTAGACCAGCGTCTTACTTTTGAGAGACATGCAAATCATCTTTCAAGCAGAATGTGTTTTACTTTGAGAAGACTGTATTCTCTTCAGTCTTATATGCCTCGACATACAAGATACTGTGTAGCGTATGCATTGCTTATGTCGAATTTTACTTATGGTATAGAGTAAAGTTGTTGAATTATTTAGTATTAATATTTAATATCTAGCAGGACATGACAATTTAAATTTTTAAAATATGTGCAGTTTGTTGGTTGGGGAACCATTTAATTAAAGTAATTAATTTAATTAATTTAATTGATTAATTAATTATTCAATTAATTAATTGATTAATTATTTATTTGTTTAATTTTTTCGTTGTTTAATTGTTATTTTTAAATTTTATTTAAGCAATTTGTACAGCATAGCTAATGAATATACAGCCGTAGTCAAATGTTATTACACATTACGAGAATTTTTTCTTTTTGGTAAGAAGGCTTCGATTCGTGTTGTTGTTGTTTTGAATATAAAATAATTTTGTTGTTGTTGGATGAAATGGACTGTGTAGAAGAAAAGAACAAAAATTCAAAGAAAATAACTGAATATTTCTCAGAAAACTAACATATTTGTTTGGTGCATATTGGCGTCAAAAGTTATTACACATATTTTATTGGTGTGAAAGCGAATTACACAATGTCATATTATATGATTTATATTAAGAATTATAAATTTGTAATTGTTTTTTTTAATTTTAATGAGTCAATATTTTGTTACTCCTCCTTTGGCATCAATAACTGTTTGCAACCTGGCCGGGATAGACTCAATCAAGGTGTAGATAAAAAAGAGGTATTTCAGCCCAAATATTTTTTATTTCTTTAATAGTGTCATTCAGGTTTCGATTTTTATCAATTGTTCGTTGCTGTTTCATGAAGCCCCAAACATTTTCAATGATGTTAAGGTCCGGGCTTTGAGGGGGCAATGCAAGAACACCCTGATCTACCTCATTTAGAAACTTCGTTACCAACCATCCTTTGTGGCAAGGAGCATTATCTTGTTGAAGAATCCAGTCGGTACTTGGAAATAGGGTACTTGCAAAAGGAAATGCGTGGTCATTCAACACATCGATGTACCCAGATTGATTTAAAGTACCTTCAATTGCTACGAGCTCTCCCAATCCATTAAATGATATGCAACCCCAAAACATTACAGATCCTCCACCGAATCTATTTAGGGGCTGCCGTGCTTTGCTTTTGAGAGTTACCGGTAGATGCATGTACTTTCTGCCCTGGAACTTAAAAGAAGAGTCATCAGTCCACAGAATGTTGTGCCAGAACTCTATGGGCTTATTAATGTGATCTCGAGCAAAGGCAAGGCGTTTGGATTCGTTGTTCGGAGTTATGTCGATCACTTTGCGGACTACATAGGTCTTGAATTCCATCTCTTCAGCTTGCGACGTAAACTAGCTTCACTAACTTTCTTCCCAATTACTTCATACAAACTTTCTGCAATTCGAATAGGGCTTATTGTTGGATTTAGCATCACGACTCTCCTTAATCTTCTTGTTTCATGTTCGCCTATAACGGCTTTTCGTCCACTTTTCTTTTTATCTTTTAAATTCCCACAAGTGTCCTTCTTTTTTACCAAATTGTAAACAGTTTTCCGCGAAACTCCATAAAGTTTCGAAAGTTCCAAAGCCGAAGTTCCGATTTTAAATTTGGTCACAATCTCGGACCGTGTTTCAATATTTAAATGCTTCCTTTGCACCATTTTCGTGGATTAAATTAATAATATTATTATTTTTCGCAATGTTCTCCAACAATCATGTAAAATGCGCCTACTTAGCAGACAAGATAGCTACAAAGTAATGACATTTACTCAAATAAAATGTGTGTAATAACTTTTGACGCCAATATGCACCAAACAAATATGCTATTTTTCTGAGAAATATTCCGTTATCTTTTTGAATTTTTGTTCTTTTCTTCTACACAGTCCATTTCATCCAACAACAACAGAATTGTTTTATATTGAAATCAACAACAACACGAATCGAAGCATTCTTATTAAAATAGAAAAAATTGTCGTAATGTGTAATAACATTTGACTACGGCTGTATTTTAATCTATGTAATATATATTTGGCCTTGTGAGCTTTGTATTACAATAAATTGATCTTCAAATGAAAAAAATGAAATGAAAAATCACATGTACATATGTATGTAAATAGATTGCATGTTTTTCAATAAAGTTCAAATTCTGTGGTGAATTTCTTTTAAATCTTGTAAAATATGCATTTTAAGTTTCATTTTTTAAATTTTTTTCCTTAAAGTGTATAAATTTATATAAAAAAAAAATATAATTACATATATAAAACATTGTTTTACATATGTACATATACATACATACGTTTTAGTAAACATCAGCAAGCTTTGCTTATGTTATAGAATTTGTCAGGAGAGGCCAACGAACATGATACGTTTTCAATAACTAGACTTTATTTCGAAGTAATTTTTCTTCGCATGAAAAAATTTAAGGAGCAACTCGAAGAACTAAAATTTTTAACACATTACATAAGTTTTTAAGAAAAAGTATTAATATTTTTTATACATGTTTTTATTTTCACTTTTATGAAAACATAAATAAATAATTTTCACTTTTCATTTTTTTTACTTTAAACTTTATAAAATTCCTAAACAGTGCTCAGTGATTTATTTTCGACGTGCTGGATAATACTAAAAGTGAAAATTTGAATGTATATTCTACATACATATGGACATATGTATGTATGCACATTGTCCGTGCTTTAAAATTTTTCGTGTGATTTGATTCACATAATTTTTAAATTAAACAATTTTTTCCTGAAGAAGCTTTCCAAAGGAAAGCGAAATATCGAGAAGAAAAAAATATATAAAAAAGATCGTTTAAGAGAAAAAAAAATATTTATTATTTAAAAAATATTTATTATTTAGATCGGTTAAAAAAAACTATAAAAATTATTAATAGTTTTTATAAGAGAAGAAAACCTTGATATATTGGATAGTGAGGGCTTAAAAATATTAAGTCACTGACAATTACACTTCACTTTGAAGTTAAAAAATTATTTTTTTTAACTCGATGCAATTTTAACGATGCATACATATGTACATCGCTTATATGCTGAAAAATTCAATATTAAAATTCTTTTGTTCTAAAATTTTACTGCTAAAGTATAAAAAAAAACCTAAACTTCAAACAATTTTGTTAGCAGTCAACATTTCCTAAAATTTGAATGATTATCTACTTCTAGGTTTATCTATCTATTCTCTATCGAAAAAACCGACTGAATCTACAACAGGCTAGATTTCGTTTCCAATGGGCTCTTGCCAACTCACAATATCTAAAGACGAACTAATTGCAAAACTGTTCACAAATATTGCTCAAAAATTTAGCGATTAACCTTGGTTAAGTGAAAGAGCCATTTTGGCTGCAAACAACAAATACGCTGATTAAATAAATTAAAAAATCCAAAGCTTAATTAATGGCGAACGGTATTCGTATAAATCGATTGGTTCCATTACCGATCCTGAAAATATTGTTTATTACTCCGTAGAGTTCCTGAATTCATTAAATTTACCGGGAATGCCACCACACAAACTTCCAGCTTGACGTTGGAGCGGTAATAGTCATGTTACGTAACCTGAATCAGCCAATACTATGCGATGATACTAGATTGGTCATTAAAACGTTGATGGCAAAAACTTAGCAATTATAATCGTAGAAATGTTTGCAGGTGAAAAGCTACTTACTCCAAGGATACCTATCACACCAAGTGATTTACCATTTAAGTTTAAACGTATCCAATTTTCCGTTCGGCTTGCATTCGCAATGATAATTAATATATCCCAAGAACAATCGCTAAAAGTGTGTGGCTCAAACCTAGAATCCCAATGTTTTTCCCACGAGCAATTGTATGTTGCATGCTCAACAGTTGGGCCACCGTCAGCACTGTTTATTTTCTCTCGCAACAGGAAACCAAAAAATATTGTTTACTATTAAACTTTAAAATAAACTGTATGCTTACCTTTTTTGTTTGTTTATTTTTTAATGAATTAACTTAAGAACTATTAAAACATTAAATTAAAAAAAAATTGTGTCGTTTCTTCTTTGTACTTAAAATCTTTTTCTAACTCCATATGAAATATTAATAATTAGCAGATAGTCTCCGAGCGAAGCCAGGCCATACAGCTAGTTTTTAATAGATTTAAAAAGATGAAAATTTTTAAAATTATGTATTTTTATATATTTTTGTTTTAATAACAACCTCAATCCTGCAGCGACAAAAAAAAATTTTTTTTGAGTGTAAATTAAAGGATGTCATTTGACAGAAATTAAAATGGATTTACAAATCCATATTCGACTTACCAACTTCAAATATCAAAAAATCACTTGTTAATAAACTAACTGCTTTGTTTGTCTACACCGCGAACCAAAATCAATCGAAGAATGTCGTATATGTAAAAGCATTTCAATAGAATGTCTATTCTATAATATAAGCACACAAAAATATTGAATTGTGAAAAAAATTAAAATTATTACAAAAACATAAAAAGGAAAAAAAAGAAATTATGTTCTTTCTGATTAATTTTCTTGAATGATTGAATTTTTTGGCGCACACAAAAAATAACGCTGCAGAATAAAAACAAATCACAAATGACTTGCAAAGCAGTCACGGGCATTCATAAAAACCATCGCATTCATTAAATCCAAAAAAAATTGCATATCTTATTTGGATATTTTCTTTATTTACAGTTGTTGTGGAATAGAAAAATAATTTTAAGAAGGAAACTTGTTGGAATTAGAAGCCCTTAATAATATATAAGTGATATCTTAAAAACCTAATAGGTGCAGTAATATTTTTTACTTATTACTTTTATTTTTATTCGACCTTTTTTTAAATTTTATTAAATATGAAATAATCTTTAAACGGTCTTTTTAAATAAATTAACGATTTTATTTTTTTCGATATTTCGCTTTCCTGTGGAAAGCTTCTTCAGGAAATTATTTTTATATTTAACAAAAAATATAAAAAAAAAATAATTTCCTGAAGAAGCTTTCCACAGGAAAGCGAAATATCGAAAAAAATAAAATCGTTAAATAATTTAAAAAGACCGTTTAAAGATTATTTCATATTTAATTTTTTACTTATGATACATTAATCATATTTAGGTGAAGTATAAGACATTTAGGCAACAACTAGTTTGAATTCGCTCAAAAATATAAGATTTACGAATCAGTATTAATTTTTGTTGTTGCCTAAAAAAAATCATATTCAAAATGTTAAAAAAAACGTATAACTAAACTAAAAATGATATAAGTATCATAAAGAGTTTTTCAACAAGACGTTAGTTTTCCAAAATTAAATAAAACAAAATATTTATATTAAGATGATTCAAATTTATATTGTATTATGAAAAGAAAAGTTTGGCAACAGTGAATGAAAAATGTTATCTGGCAAATGTACCCCCCGACCACGCTGATAGATGTCGATTCTTTCATTAAAGTTTTTAATCATTTTAGGCAAAATGGCGGTCCTATTTCGTTAATCATATAACGGATTTTGAGTTTTAATGCTGAAATCGATTCGATTTGCTCCGTAGGGACTCTGTTCTAAGCATAGCCCCACAAAAAATAATCTAGTGGTGTTAAATCACAAGATCTGGCTTGCCACTTTACTGCTGATTGTCGTAAAATAACCCGACCGGAAAATTTGGTTTGCAATTAATTGATCGCTTCATTAGCTCTCTGACATGTGACACCGTCTTGTTGAAGTTACATGTCAGTGATATCCACGTCGTCAATAATAAGCCAAAATTGCTAGCATCTTGCGATCGCGTGATCCACTGACAGTTACCGCATTTCCAGCTTCATCGAAAATAAAACGGTCCAATTACAACTCCAGACCATATAGCGCACGATAAAATAACACGTTGAGCATGTAAAGGCTTCTTAATATTCGCTCTATGATTTCCAGAAGCCCAAATGCACCAATTTTGCTTGTAGACATATCCTGACAAGTGAAAATAGGCTTCGTCTGAATAAAATATTTTTTCAAAAAAATCAGCCAGTTGTTCCTGAATGAATTGAGCGAATCTACGGCGATGTCAA
This sequence comes from Trichopoda pennipes, assembly GCA_030448955.1. Classification (NCBI taxonomy): domain Eukaryota; kingdom Metazoa; phylum Arthropoda; class Insecta; order Diptera; family Tachinidae; genus Trichopoda; species Trichopoda pennipes. The sequence goes on along the minus strand of JASKUP010000010.1, from coordinate 2,363,329 downwards.
TGGCCGGTCAACTTCAATTACTGCAACAGTTGAACCAGGTAAGGTTTCAAAATCAAATCCTTACGCAAAATTCGCCATGTGGTGGTTTTGGATAATCTCAATTGTTGAGAATGTCAAGGAATTGACAAATTTGGATCTGCCTCAACACTGTCGATCACGGCTACGACATTTTCAGTTGAAGACGCTTTGGTATTCGCACATTTTGTGTCGACTCAAATATAACGAATTTTAAAAAAATGTAACTTTAACAGAACCAATTTCATAGTGAATTTTAATTATTTATATTTATAAATATATATATATATAATATATATATAAAATTTATATATATAAAATTTATGTGAATGACGGTTTAGCTGTCATCTGCGGGTCATCTCTCTTGTGTACGGCCAAGAAAAGCTGTACCCCTTCTTTGTAGTCGGATGTAACCAGGTGCATATAGAATGTTAATGTTCAAGCTTCTCTAAATACGTTACTGCATGTTTTGACATTTTTGCTTTGACTGATGGCATGTTTAGGTCTTTGTGGATTTTCGAATTCTTTATATATCAGGGAGCAACTGTGATTATCCGCAGAATCTTATTTTAGTGCTTTTGCCCGCCCCACAATTCTATTCCATTATTCTCCATTTCTTCAACCATTTGTTTAAGTTGAATATGTGATCTTGTAAATGTTGTGAAGCCGTTTCGGCGGTATTGTGAATGCCGAAAAAAGCAGTGCCATCAGCAAATGTTGATGTGTGCACGCGGGTGCCAAACGGCAAATATACAATGGGTCCCAAAACACTACCGTGGGGTATTTCGGCTATAATAAGCTGAGGTGAGCTTAGAAAACCTCCTTCTTTTAGTATATACATTCGATTACCCCCCGGGGGCACATATATATGATCTTTGGAGATAGCAACAACTTAGACCTGTGCAACTAGGGGAAAAAGGGAGCCCAGTCCCCTGAAGTCAGCAGGGGTACAACTGGAAACTTCACTTTATTTCCACGGGAATCAGCGACCCGCAGAGTTCCGTTATTTGTCTCCTTAGATACTTAAATGTTCTCTGGCTAATTATTGAAGTGGGCCCTTTATGGGAGTATCGTGGTAGTAGTGGTTTCGCGGCCCCATATCAGTCTATGGTTCTATGGTGGCCGGGTTCATTTCACCTTTAATAACACCTACCTGGTGAAATGTTCCCAGATACAGTGAGTATGCTAGACATGTGTTGTGGACAGGAGTTGGAAAATCTCCAACTCTTAAGCAAGGATGATGATTTGCAGCTCTGCTCTGGAATCATCGCAGATGCAACTAGAAAGTTCTGTTGCATAGAATTATAGCTTCGGCTTCCTAGGACGAGCATGACGTTCCAAATTATGCAGTGCTTTGATCCACTATCTGATTAAGGCTTCATGGCCAGGCGCAGATGTAAATCTAATCACACAGTATATACACTCGATTAGTTAAATAATTTTTTTAAGATCTTTATAAGATTTCTGGCAAGTTCAGCTTGAACTTATATATAAGAGCTACATGCCATATCTTGTCAAATGCTTGGAAAACGTCAATAAGAAGCGCAGAACAGTATTTTCTTTCTTTAAATGTCTTTTTAACAAAATTTACCAATCTGTGCATTTGTTGGATCGTACTATGTTGTTTTCTAAAACCGAATTGATGGTTCGGAATACATCCTTTCGCACTCAGAATCAGGTTCAACTTAGTTATTAGTATTCTCTCAAACAGCTTTGATTAATTTGCTAAAAGGCTGATAGGTTTGTATGATTTCACCTTTGTGTGGCCTTTTCCTGCCTTATAAATCATAGTAATCAAGGAATTCTTTCACTCTGCGGGAAAGTACTCAAGGCGTAAAATGGCATTATAAATAAATAAAAAAATAATTTTTCGGGCTATGCAGGGTAATTAAAATAACATCTTGCTACTGACTTTATCATTTAATTATTTTAAAGCAATTTTCGTGCGAAATTAAATTTGAATTGCAACAATTGCTAATGCATCCACTACGAATACGTTAAAAAACTAAATATTAAAACTATCATGGTGCTCGTGTGGCCAGAAACTTCTTGTTGGAAAACCCGATATATATATATATATATTTTTAAAACGTCGGTTGTTTACATAATTTATTTATTATTTTTAAAACTTTTCGAACAAATGAGTTAGAAGAGTTACCTGTATCTAATTGCGGTAACTCTCTTACAACGCGGTCAGTAGCTTTCTAAAAGATTTCGTGTTATAAGAAATCGCATTATAGGTGACTTTAACTCTATATAAAAGTGAAGTTTCTAATTGAAAAAATAGCTTTTTATATATTTTTATTAAGATTTTTATATTTATTCATTTCGTCATAACAACGTAAATTTATGTCAAATTAATGTCAGTTTAAACAAAACAAAATGATACTTGGAAAAGCAAAATAAAAACAGAATTTGAAATCTACTCGTCATCACTTATTATAATTAGAGTGTGTTTCAAACGTTTGGCTCGTAGTCCTCCTATATCAAAGTCCAAGCGTGCTCCACTATCAGATTGATCCTGTTTATTTTAGCAATTATTACAGGCAGGAAATAAAACAGAAATTTTGAATTATAAAACTTCAAAGCAACGCAAACATGTTAGAAAGAACAAATCATTTAATTTTTAAAAACATCAATTCTTCTTAATTTTTTTGGTATCCATAAAAAGTTAGTTTTTACTAAATAAACACATCAGATGGAAGTTATAAAAGAGCATGACAAGTCGAAATTGTTTAAATGCTTTCTACATATTTGTAAGGTAACAAGCATTTCAAAATCAATAAAATAAAAACTGCTTAATTTAAAGAAACGTCATTTTAAATCTTGTTTCTTGTTTTATTAACATACGAATAAATCGAGTTTTTTTTATTTTACTGGTTGAACGTTTTGTTTACAAATTAAAATATTTTTATAAAATCACCTTGGTGTGGCATTACTAAAAAAATTTTTTTTTTTGATTATTTATTTATTTAAGTTGTTTTGGAACTATCAAAAAATATAAATTTTCGTATACATTTTTGATATGCATTTTTGTTCAGTTTATTTTTTTTTTAAATTGTAATTTAAAATGTTGTTTTTGCTTTGTTGAGAGAATGAAAGATTAACTTGTTGCCACTCCCAAAAATATACAATAGGTTTGTTAAGTGTTTTCTACAAAATTGATCTAATTACAAACTGTAATCAACTGGTCTTTTAATAAAATATGAAAAACAAATTAGAAATATTGAAACGGTTATGATATCTTATTAACATAACCAGTAAACCAGCGATGTTTGCAGAGTTTGGTAAAAAAAACTCCCAAATGTAATTCTATTGCTTTCGCTACAATAACTTTACGCCCACCTATAACTCCTCTCTTTCTCTCAAACCGTTATGGATAGACTCTTGAAGTTTTATTCTACAGCCTCTATAAAAAAAAGTAAAACTTCAGTCATGTTGGGAGAGAGTTTAGATATATATATATATATATAAATATCGCTATATTTTGAATTGTGATAGACAGACACATCTAATTCGCACATATTCTAATTCGCATGTATCCTTCGTAGCAACAGTAGCAAAAGTACACTTTTAATAAAACAGTGTGCGAGCAGTGACATCATTTTTACGTACGTTGTCTTTCATTTCAACAGTAAATAGGAGATATTTTTCATTATTTTAATGCTTGATATCAGAGAAGGTACAAAAAATTAAAAAAAACACTAAAATATAAAGGGTTTTCCTATAGTGACGTTGCTTTAGGCAGTGGCAGAGAAGACATTTGGAGGGAGCGTATTCCCCATACGGACTGTACTGAATTTTCATTGTAATACGCAGTCCAATTCGCTGGCCAATTAATCACAAATATATGCGCTCTCAACGAAAATCAAGCTAAATGCAAAAATGTGCGAGTAACGGGAATAAGTTCCCTAATTTCATTAGAACACTTACCATTGTAATAACGATAAAACAGTAAAATGCATCTAACATTGCGTTGATGCTCTAGAGGGATACCCTAGTCTCTCCAATCAGCCTCTTGGCCTTCTTGTGTACGCGGTCAAGACTTTTGGGCCGGATATAGCTGGTGTATATAGTAAGTAAATTGGATGGACTGAAGCATCTTTTACCCCATTTTAGAAGACCGAGGTACTTGAACGCTTCTTTTGGAACCTGAAAAATGCGCTTAGTTCATCGAACATCACATTGAATTTTCATGCCAAGAACGTCAAGAGCTTTCGATTTCGTAATACCTTTTCACACATAGTAACAAATGCAGCACCATTTCCAAACACAGATATATGCGTAAGCATGTAACATTGCATTTTATGGTCATTAAAATCGACTTTATTCACACGATCCCATTCCGAGATTTTTGCGGAATCCTGAGAGCGTATTATTCATGGTCTGCTTTTTGGAACTTACCCCCAAACTGGTTCGGTCTATTATTAAATGAAAACGAACGACAAAAGGTGCTGTCGTCTGCGAAAAAGTTTGTAGGGTTGAAAGTTGACAAAGAAGGTAATTAAAAAAAAGAAATAGTGTAGGAGAAAGAACGGAGCCTTTCGATACCCCTGAATTAATCATGAGCTCGTCTAATGAAATTTCATCATCTATAACAACTCGTATAGTGCGATTCCTGATAAAACTCGATATAAATCTGAAGAAATTATCACCGACTAAAAGCAACAGGTGTTCCCAGAAGTTCATGATGCCACACCTTATCAAACGCCTTGGAAATGTCTACAGCCAACCACCTTACGGCACCAGATGAGCCCAGCATTTTAATGAAAATGACCATAGCTTTGAAACCGTTGTAGCCAGACACCCTAAATCTTCAGAAGCAAATAACAAGCAGATGAGGACCATGTGAGAGTCAAATTGCGCATTCCGATTATTTATTTTATATAGACTTTTGATACTTTGCTTTACATTCTTTGATTTTTGATATTTTAAAAATCTATACAATTGATAATTTTATCGTCTATAAAATGATAATTTTAAAGTCTCGTGTACTCTGTTTAAATTTGCGAAAACTATTGAGCAACATTATTATTACCACCACTAACAAATTTGACAATTTGTTAGTGGTGGTAAAACTGCTACTTTCGTTGCCTTTAAGTATTCAATTGTGTTAATAACAATATTTGGAATGGAAAATAATGTAATAAAATTATAACAGAAAATAATATATCATTTTTTTACAATTTTTTTGATATTTCTTAATTTTTTGGCACAATCAACTTAAAACATGAAATTACCAAATAAGTGCCACTAATGTTGCTTTGCACTTGAAAAAGATGATGGCTTTTGTAATTTTGAACATTATTCTAAAATGGCTTTTTGAGAGTAATTATTTTCAATTAGAGTACTAATAACACAAATTTATTTTAAAATAAAATCACTAAATTGATTATATGTAGGTCGTAAATCTAGTTCCTAAGGTCATATTATTGATTGCTCAACTGAATTCGTCAGGGAAGCTTCAACCACATTTTAGAAAAGCAACAGCTGGTCAGAGAATCTTCAACCACATTTTAGAAAAGCAAAGACTAGCTTTTATATTTAAAATTTTTTTGACCAACTGAGAAGTCGACGAAAAAAAATCAATAAACACAAGCAGCAAACTTTCAACGAAATACCCAACTTCAATAGGGTCCTTATTATTGTTTACACATTTTCATATCCATGGTTAGTTTGTTTTTCAACTTTAAGTATGGTTGTATTTCTAATGTATTTCGCATTGTTATTTTATATGGACAAAACAAAAGTATCATGAACAGAGTATCATGCTATAGACAAGAAATGCGAGCAACTCGTTTGGTGTAAACGGTGAAAATATAACCGGAACAGCAAATTAATTTACTTTATCTAACAAGCTAATGTACTAAAGCATGGTGATCTCTATAGCTTTTAATGTAAAATGTTATGTTATGTTATAAGTCCAAAAACAACAAAAAAAAAAAATTATGTATAAAAATGTATGTTGCTGTCTTTGAATGCTGTTCATTTTGCGAAAAGTCCTGAAATGTCTCTAGCAACATGTTTTTGTTACAAAATATGTATATTTAGCAACATTTGCCCGTCCGCACTCATATCGCGCAGTTTTTAATTATAAGCCAAAATAAAATTCGCACGATAAACGCAATCAATCTATTAAAAGTTGTCACACAAAATGTAAAAGGTGTTTTTTTAAGCTAGATAGAACTTTAAATTGTAAAAAGTAACACAAAAAATGAAATTTTGATGAAACATTACTTTTATTTGTTTCAGTATACTCTGACAAATCATCATGAATAGACTCTCGCTTGAACAATGCTACGAAATTATTCAAATTTACTTTGAAAATCAATCGTCGATTCGCGCAACTTATAGACGACTTCGTCATTTTTATGGCGTACATAATCGTGCATCTGAACAAGCCATTCGTCGAACTGTCGATAGATTTCGTACCACATACTCTCTAGAGGATGCAATAACACCAACACGTCGAAGGAATGTGCGTACTGAAGAGAATATCGCCGCTGTAAACGAAAGTGTGGAAGAAGATCCAAATTTATCAATTCGTCGTCGGTCGCAGGAATTGGGGCTCTGTCCGTCCACTACGTGGAAAATTTTGCACAAAGATCTCGGCCTACACCCGCATAAGATCCAGCTGGTGCAGGAATTGAAGCCACGAGACCATTATATGCGTCGTTCTTTCGCCGATTGGGCTCTAGAGCAGTTAGCAACTGACCCGTTGTTTTATCGCAAAATTGTGTTTAGCGATGAGGCGCATTTTTGGCTTAACGGGTTTGTTAATAAGCAAAATTGCCGCATATGGAGTGAGACCAATCCACAACAGACCCTACAGACTCCATTACATCCAGAAAAATGCACCGGTTGGTGCGGTTTTCACGCTGGTGGCATCATCGGACCTTATTTCTTCAAAAATGAGGCCGAAGCTCGCGTTACGGTCAATGGAGATCGTTACCGCACCATGATCAATGATTTTTTGTTTGAAAATATGGATGACATTAATCCGGACGAGATGTGGTTTCAACAGGATGGCGCTACGTGCCATACAGCGAACGCAACCATCGACTTATTGAAATCAAAATTTGGCAATAAGTTGATTTCGAGAAATGGACGTGTCAATTGGCCTCCAAGGTCGTGCGATTTGACACCACTCGACTATTTCCTGTGGGGCTACGTGAAGTCACTGGTTTATGCTGATAAACCAGCAACAATTGACGCCTTGGAGGACAGCATTGTTCGTGTTATTCGTGACATACGCCCAGCAGTGCTCGAAAAAGTGGCCCAAAATTGGACGTCCAGAATGCGCTTCGTCAAGAACAGCCGCGGTACCCATATGCCCGAAATCATTTTCAAATGTTAATGTCACGTATTGATCCTTCGAATAAAAAAGAAATTTTGATTACAATTTAATTTTTTGTGTTATTTTTTACAATTTCAAGTTCTATCGGGCTTAAAAAAACATCCTTTATAAGACCCTTGAATTTTTTGTACAAAATTTTAGATAAACTCCACTGATGCATTTCAAATATATTTTTTGAGTAATAAATATTTTATACGAATTCATAAAATATTTATTGTTTGCAAGAATCTAGCACAAATTAATATTAAATTATTTGAAAAAGGATTATATTTATATTAAAAATACTTATGGGAAATTAAAATATTTTTGTTAAACTATCTGATTTTGGAGTTACTCACAATAACCTTAAATAAATCAAAGTAAATAGTCGAGAGTGTAGTAAATTGGTTCTTTAATTTTTATTTTTTTTTTAAGTTACCAGAAAAAAACTCTGAAATTAGGTAAAACTTTGCATCCTTTGTAGGTTTTTGTAATAATAGTTAATGAAATATTTTACGGTTGTTAGTTGCGTTATAAAAGGAAAAAAAAATTAGTGAATATAAAAACAGGAGATCCGAACTTATGTTGATGTTTCAAAGGTAACTTGTAAATGAAGTCAAGCCAATGGCACAATTAGCACCAGCTATTAATCTGCTACGAGATAAGTATTGCTCATGACTCAAATATTTCGCTTTTGTAAAAGCAAGCAAATCATTAAAGTTTTCAATTGTTAAAAATTAATTAATATTTTATAGATAACTTATTAATTCCATGAAATTATTCAAACTCAAGAATGTTAACAAAAAACAAATTTTTATTGTTAATTTTTACGAGAATGTTACTGCAAAATTTATTTAAAACACTATCGATTTCATATGATTAATTAGTTTCAAATAAATATTTAGTGTTTAACTTTTTTAAAGTGTTTAATAGATATTACATGACTATTTACAGTCTAATAATAGCACATAACGTAATTAATAGCTGTCTAGAATACACTCAACTTAAATATTTAAAAAAAATTGATAATAATTTAATTAGTTAAATATTTATAACGAAGATTTTTAATTAAACACAGCAAGAAATATTTTAATCAAACCAATATTTTCTTATTTTATTTTATTTAAAATAACATTTTTAATTGCTCTTAAAAAGAATATTCTTTGGCAATATGATTATTATGATGCAAGCATCTAACAATTATGTTTGTTATAATAAACATTAAATTTTATTTAGTTGCAATTCCATTTTAATTTGGTCCAAATTCGTTATAACTGGTTTTTGTTATTACGAATGGGAAAATTAGCAACTCATTAAGCTTAGTTAACTGACAAATGTTAAATATATATTTTGTTACTATTTTATTAAGAAATCAGTGCTAATTAATCAAAAAACACATATAGTGTCTCACGTAAGTTGTCGCCAAAGTTCATCAAGCTTTTTAAAAAATATCTGAACGAGGAAGTTCCACAAAACTTACACTATTGAAATCCGTCTATTAAAATGTTACGTCTAGAGATTTCGATAATCTTCAAACAAATATATAAATTATTTACTGGACAACTCTAACTAATTATTACTAATAAATTATATTCATTTCAGTAACAAAGCATATTTATAACATATTTTAATTAATTATTAGGGTAACTCTATGAAGTAATGGTGTTATTTGTATTACATAATAAATTCAATCAGCAAAACTAAATTAGGCAAATATCAATAAATTTTGATATGGACCGCGACAAAGCCGAAATGTAGATAAGAAGATTCATATTACAAAGCAGACAATAAAATTCAAAAGGAAATTTTACTTTATACTAACCAGCAAATACATTCCATTCAAACAAAACTCATGTCTTAATAGCGAATAACTCACCTCGAAATTTCTCTGAACTTTAGTTTGTATATTAAACAGTTTTTCAAACAGTTGGGATAGGTACGATTAGGTGGGGTTAATAAATATTTGCTTACCACGAATAGTACATATTTGTTCATTCTCTTATCATTTTTCGTGAACTTTTGTTTTTTCACCAGACACAAATGAGTTTTACACACACACACATTTTACATCTTTATGAATATTTGCTTTTCAACTTGATCATAACTCATTATTCATGAAGTAATTTTTGTTCAGCTTCTTTCATTTTCACCGCCCATGAAATTAGCAAAAAAATGTTTCAATAATTGTTCACCATTCATTCTTCATGAACTACGTGTAACTAATTTTTTCTTCACTTTACATTAAACATACATAAAGGGTGTTTTTTTAAGCCCAATAGAACTTGAAATTGTAAAAAATAACACAAAAAATTAATTTGTAATCAAAATTTCTTTTTTATTCGAAGGATCAATACGTGACATTAACATTTGAAAATGATTTCGGGCATATGGGCACCGCGGCTGTTCTTGACGAAGCGCATTCTGGACGTCCAATTTTGGGCCACTTTTTCGAGCACTGCTGGGCGTATGTCACGAATAACACGAACAATGCTGTCCTCCAAGGCGTCAATTGTTGCTGGTTTTTCAGCATAAACCAGTGACTTCACGTAGCCCCACAGGAAATAGTCGAGTGGTGTCAAATCGCACGACTTTGGAGGCCAATTGACAGGTCCATTTCTCGAAATCAACTTATCGCCAAATTTTGATTTCAATAAGTCGATGGTTGCGTTCGCTGTATGGCACGTAGCGCCATCCTGTTGAAACCACATCTCGTCCGGATCAATGTCATCCATATTTTCAAACAAAAAATCATTGATCATGGTGCGGTAACGATCTCCATTGACCGTAACGCGAGCTCCGGCCTCATTTTTAAAGAAATAAGGTCCGATGATGCCACCAGCGTTAAAACCGCACCAAACGGTGCATTTTTCTGGATGTAATGGAGTCTGTAGGGTCTGTTGTGGATTGGTCTCACTCCATATGCGGCAATTTTGCTTATTAACAAACCCGTTAAGCCAAAAATGCGCTTCATCGCTGAACACAATTTTGCGATAAAACAACGGGTCAGTTGCCAACTGCTCTAGAGCCCAATCGGCGAAAGAACGACGCATATAATGGTCTCGTGGCTTCAATTCCTGCACCAGCTGGATCTTATACGGGTGTAGGCCGAGATCTTTGCGCAAAATTTTCCACGTAGTGGACGGACAGAGCCCCAATTCCTGCGACCGACGACGAATTGATAAATTTGGATCTTCTTCCACACTTTCGTGTACAGCAGCGATATTCTCTTCAGTACGCACATTCCTTCGACGTGTTGGTGTTATTGCATCCTCTAGAGAGTATGTGGTACGAAATCTATCGACAGTTCGACGAATTGCTTGTTCAGGTGCACGATTATGTACGCCATAAAAATGACGAAGTCGTCTATAAGTTGCGCGAATCGACGACTGATTTTCAAAGTAAATTTGGATAATTTCGTAGCGTTGTTCAAGCGAGAGTCTATTCATGATGATTTGTCAGAGTATACTGAAACAAATAAAAAAAAATGTTTCATCAAAATTTCATTTTTTGTGTTACTTTTTACAATTTAAGGTTCTATCTAGCTTAAAAAAACACCTTTTATATTGAACATGAATTGTTTCGTTTGCACCGCGTGTGCGACGAACATGATAGAAAATTGCTTCTTTCATATAATGTGGGCAAAAGGTTTAAGGTAATAGTAATATGATCTATAAAAAGGGATACTAAATGGGTGTTCTTATCTGTGTTGTGATCACTTTTAAAAGCAAACATTCATTCAAATGAAAAATGTATGTGAAACTGATATGGGCAGTGAAAAAACAAAAACAAAATAAAATTTCTTTTGTGGACAATGGAAAAAACAAAAAGTAAATCAACAGCTTCTTCATGAATATTGATTAAAAAAGAGATAAATATGTACTCTGGCTTAATATGAAAAATACCACTTCCTATAATGAGAGCTATTTCTGTTCAATTGACTGTCATGAATAAATAAATTTGCTCATAATCGTTTTAAAACATACGAGTATTGTTACATTTTTTGTTTCTTATCTTTTTCTTTTATTTTGCACTTAGTAAATTTTTTTTCTATTTCTTTTTTTGTGCCTCTGGCCATAATTTTTACCCACAAACACCTTCTTGTATAAACTCTCATACATTCTGTGACATTGGCGAGACTCAAATTACTCGAGCAGCTTAGGTAAATTTGCGCCTTTTAACTACGTAGCTTTCTAGAACACAAGATGCTGTGACTACGACGAGATTCGAACCAATTCAAGACTGCACCACTCTATTGTTTTGTTATTAATTTCCCCATCAACTAACGCTTCGTTAGTTGAAGACAAAATTAATATACAAATATGTACATGTATGTGCACTGTATATTTCAAAAATTTTACTTTCTATAGTTAAAAATTAGGAAATAATGTCAGATAGCTTGACTAAAGGTTTGGAAGAAGTAGCCTGCACACGTTATTTTAAACAGAAAAAGAAAAGTGGTCATCAAGGTAAAAATAAATTTAGGGAATGCTGGAAAAGCAGTTACAATTGGTTTGCTAGATCTAACGAAGAAACCACGGCTAAGTGCTTCGTTGGTGGTGTTTGTTTCTCAATCGCAAATGAAATGCTAGTATTGCGTCACATGAAGACGACAAAAAATATTGAAAAAATATTGAAAATAACCAACAAAAATCTGGCACTAATTGTTTTAATCAATGTTCTTATAAAGAAGTAGAAGGTGAACGACAGTCCAGTTCAATAGCAGAGCCTACCACATCATCACTTGTAGCCACAGCTACCTGCCTGCAGAGTACAAAAGCAAGTTTTTTAAACACATGTTTTCAGACTTAAATGTTGTGTCTAATTTTACATCTGGTAAAACAAAGTTATCGAAGATCACAAATTAATACTTTGTGATCTTCGTACTAAATAACTTGGCTGATTATCACCATTTTGGTAAACATTAGTCTTGACAGTTCATATTTGGCAGTCGTAAAGTAGATACGTGGCAAATTTATTCGATAAACCAACGTGTTTAATCGTTAAAACATTTTATAAAATCAAATCATCGATTACTGTGACGATGGGAAAGTTACGTTTCATTTCCAATGAAACGCACTATTTATCGTGTAGTAAATGATTCGAAGAAGAAGCGTCTGACGGTGATATCCCGGCGGATACCCTATATTTTTAAGTATTGTTTTTTGATTGCTTTTGTTGTTAATAGAATTAACTCATAGGGACATGAAGACACCTTGGCCAATACAACCACTACATCTAATTAATAAGTATGACGACTTTTTATTTTTATTCTACTCACACTGCACTTTGATAGTGGGGGACGTAAAAACATATTCAGTTTTGTTTACCACACATATACACCTGGGATTTGTTGTTACATGCTTGCCAGATCATATTTTCGTTACAAGCTCAGTAAATCAAACAGCATGGATTTTTCGAAAAAGCTAAAAGTAAATAGTTTTTCCTGAGGAAATAAAATAATAAAAAAACACAAAAAATACTATCACTACTACTTTAATAATTTCTTATTTTATTAACTATTTCCAATAGGCAGTCTGTTATTTATTAAAAATGTTTTTGTATTTGTATTTTAAAATTAAATACAAAGAATTAGCTTAACCACTTATAACTTTTATTCGAGTTAACATATGTTTTTTAACATTTAACTTAGCTCATATCTAAAACTGAATATAATTCCAAAAGTCTGAAAACTTGCATGAAATACTGTATGTAGAAGAGAAAATCAATCCCCATCTACATGTTCAATTTCTAAGCATGTAATTTGTTTCGACTTAAACCACAAACAATTATCACATAAATGTTTTAAATATCAAAAGTCAATGATGTGTTAATATTAAAATAAAGTTGAATAAAAAAATTAAAAACATTTGTTTACAAACGTCTACATACATAAATTGCTATTCGAATAAATATGTATATAAAATTGTGATATTTCCAATAGTTAAATAAAAATAAGTATATTGTAGCTGCAGGAATTTAAAAGCACCGAACCTACGCTTCTTGTAGTAAGTGTTACAATAGTTATGAACTAAAGAGTGCTGTCGACAAAACTATATTTACCAAGCCGCTTATTGTCGTTGTTTTCTGTTAATGAGAGCAAATGCTTTGATATGCTGTCTTGGTGATCCGCGTAGAATTTTTCAAAAAAAAGGTTATGAATTAAAATATAATACGACCTTGTTAACATTTGTTATTGCGAACAAATCAATCGCATTTTTAACACGAAGTCCTGTATCCCAAAATGAATTTTATGATTTCATATACACAATTATTTAATGTTTTGCATCGGGCTGGTAGTAACCATTTATCTAATGCTAAAGAAAAACACTTAGCGGATCGTATAGATCTACTTTTAATCTCCTCCCGACATTATAGATGACTAAACTAAGCATTAATTTTTGCCCCACCATTACGTTAACTTTACTCTATAGTGATTCCTCGTATAGTATATTTAGTGTGTAAGTGTCTATAGACCGTAGTCTTGCTCCAATTTCATTTCTATTCATTTTGATTAGAGTATATTAGATAGTCATGCACTATAGCTAGCACCGTACTTTGCTCAAAGTGTGTTTGATATGATGTAATTACCTTCTATCTATATGGTTTTCAACTATGCTATCTTTCCAGGCTTCCAAAATCCCACCATTACATTTCTTTGGCGTCTACTTCACTAAAATATTTTCTGGTATGGAGTTCAAATTTTCGATGACTATTTCTAACATTTGTTGCCGTATATATAGTGGTCCGTCGTTTCGAACTTATCGAGGTAGACTAGCAACTGTACATATAATATTGCCATTTTCACGTAAAAACACTCATGGAAAAACACAAAATAACTCATTACTATAGATACGTAGATGACATTATATGTATCCTCGAGCAAGACAACGGCGAGCAAATTCTAGAAAACTTAAACACAATTCATGATAAGATTACATACACAGTGGAAAAAGAACAAGACAGAAATTTACATTATCTTGACATCACTATAACAGGAGGAACTGACTATTTAACATTCGACATCTATAGAAAACCAACAACAACGGACACTACCATCCACAACACCTCAAACCACCCTACCCCAACACAAACTAGCAGCATTTAGGCATATGATACACAGGCTTGGGATAATTCCACTTAATCCAGATAAGTACACAATCTGCGCCATAGCTATGAATAACGGCTACAAAACCACTACCATCGATAAACTACTTAGACAATACAACACTAAGAACAGAAATAGAGAAGACAAGGAGACAGCCGATACAACACGACGGCACACCTTTACTTACACAGGCCCAGAAATATACAGACTAACTAACATTTTTCAAAAGGAAGGAATACTCACAGCATTAAAAAGTAGAAACACCCTCAGACACTATCTCAGAACAACGACAGAAACAACTGACAAATTTAATACCAGCGGGTTATACAGATTTACCTGTACCTGCAAACAAACCTATATAGGGCAAACTGGACGAACACTAAAAACAAGGTTTGCAGAACACATACGCTCATACAAACGGAAAAGAGAAGATTCAAACTTTGCAATACACCTTGACACTCACGGCCACACACCAAGGGAAATAGATGAATGTATGACATTATTACATCCTAGCAAAAAAGGACGAAGACTAGACATTCTTGAAAATATGGAAATCTACAAAACAAAAAACATTCAACAACGACATTATAAACGAACAGGTAAACACGACCTCAGACACAATTTTCACACCATTGAAACTACTCATGCAAACGGGCAAACGAAGAACACCCTCAGACGGACACACGTACCTACATAATAGTAAAAGACGGATGTATCGATAAATTCACTTTGCATACAAATGCCAGGTGGCTGGTATTCTGCTTACCTGAATATATACGGATCTAATAAAAGAACTACCTGAACGCCAACACTGGCTCACCAGTACAAACTAAACCGCGGCTTGAGAATGATGCATTCGCATCGAATGCAAACCAGCCAGTTGGAACGGAAAATGGCAATATTATTTCATTTACTGGCGGAGGACAACCAAACAACATAATAACTGTACATATCCTCACAAAAAATAGTCCACTGCTATTAAATTGCACGAACTTGGAGGTCAATTCGTTGATCCGAAATGTGAAAATATGCGGTTAACAAACCTTTCATTTAATAAATAAATTATGGCACGAGCTGTGTGACATTTTTTTTTTAAGAGAAGTAGCACTTCAGGCAACAATGCCTATTTAGTGAAGTATTGTGCAACATTCTTTAGGAAAGGGATAGAGAATAGATGAAACAGGTGGTGAAAGTAGAAGGATAGTCGGAAATTAACTGCCGTATATAAGACAGCGCAGCGACCAGTGACTATGCCTTCATCGCTGAGCAGCCCCACCGACAATCAATTTTTATTTTTGTAGCGAAAAAAACCAAGGTCTTCGTTGGGAATCGAACCCACACCCCCATATTTACAAGCTAGTACACTAGCTTGTTGAAATCTGCAGATCCTGTCCATCATAGTTGTTCAATTAATAAACCAAAAAGTCAGTGAACATGCCTCTATAACGCTCATCATTGACTGTAACATTCTGACGAACATCGTTTTTAAAGAATTACGGACCCATGATTCCAGCTTGCAACGCACGGTAAACGGTTAGTTTTTCTGGATTCAATGGTGACTCACACACTTGTTTATTACTTATTATCTATTCAAACAAAAGTGAACTGCATTGCTCTGTCTTATGATGATTTAAATCAACTGCAAGCTTATTTTGCGCACAATTTACACGATTTGTGCTATAAAACAAAACCAAACATAAATCACTTCAAAGTTGACAAAATGACCGCCAATTCCATATTTATTCGGAGTATACCCCTTGTATGGGAAAATTACAATAGATAACTTGAAAAAGGGTACATATAATGCTGACGTAGCCTCTAGAATTCCATAAATACATATACTTTCGGCAGAAGAATAAGGGGCAAATATTACGAAGAGGTTTTCAGTATTATGTATAAGGAAAAGCCCACTATAGAATTCATGCCTTTTCTCTGCTCGAGATTTTATAAGTTGCTAAAAGATCAAAACTAATTGGATGATAACTTGTAATCAATAAAAAAAACGAATAAAATGCAGTACCTAAATACCTTTAATGACTATAAATGGACGAACACCCATTTCAGTCAGCAAATTATACAAATCTTACAGTTGCAAAATCTTACGAGGGCGGGTGAATTAGTCCGTGACTTTTTGAATTTCCCGTTTCCTAATTGAAGTGGCACCACTGCTCCTGGTTGTTGGTGGCTTTCAGTTGACCCCTGTCTTAATTTTTTCCGTCATTTAATTTGTGTTTGGCAGCCATTGATAGCAGACTACCGCGTGTTTTGAGAAAAAAATGGAAAAAATTGAATTTCGTTCTGTATGGCACGTATGATACTGCTGTTTGGTCTCCGTTGTGCTTTTGATATTTAATTTTGGCCAGATTCCTACTTTCTGTGCAGGACTTAGAAGTGATTCAGATAAATATTTGTTTAAGAAGGAGACACGTTTTTAGAAATTGATAATAAGACCAGACATACAATTTTTAGCATTTAAAATCGCCAAAATAAAAAATTTCAAAGTTATATAAAAATCCACTGGAATAGGCGTTTTCAACCGACATGCAAGTGTTCTAAACTTTAGAAAGCACAGCAACAAGTTTTGCCAGTGTTTGGGATTTCAACTAAACAAGATATTGAATCATTTTTCAATTTACTGAAGGAAGTTTATGTAAAGTGTAATTTTCCACAAACTCAAATCTGGAATTTTATTAGGAGGTTCATATTACTACTAAGAAAGTAAGAGGCAAATCGGAACAATGACTTCAGCTGAACCTTTATCGTCATTAGTTGTATTAGTGCTGGAGGAAGGTTAATACCATAATTACTTATATTTACTTTAAGCCGCTTATGTTTTATTTGGGTGAATCCTCTCTTGTCATTTCTTCGGTTGAGTTTAAATTCTAAACTTAAAAACTTTTTTGAATGTGACAAAACTTACTGCATCTGAACTTCTTTTAGAGTTTAATGTTGTTAAATAAATTTTTATTTAAATATGCTGTTTGATTATTTTTTTAATTTTATATAAATATATATATTTTATGTTATATTGTTATGTTTTGTTATTCTTTTATTTATTTTTTTATGAGTTCTGTATGGAGTATAAAATATTTTGTATGCAGGAATAAAATGTTAGTTTGCTTTTCCTTTTATAAATTGCAAATCAAATATATTGTTTTATAGCGCACTTTTATATCTTTTTTCTTATTTTTATTAATAAAGGATTTTTCAGCAAGAAGTTTATTTTCTACAAAAAAATGAAAACAAAAAATTTACATTAATATGATTCAAATTTTTATTGTATTACAAAGAATGAAAAATTATGATTGAAAAATGATATTTGGCAACTGTCCACCACGACCACGCTGACAGATGTCGATTCTTTCTTCAAAGTTTTTAATCACTTTTTGGCAAAATGGCGGCCCGATTTCGTTAATCACCTCACGGATTTTGATTTTAAGGCTTAAATCGATTCGTTTGGCCCCGTATAGACTCTGTTCTTAACATAGTGTCACAAAAAATAATCTAGTGGTGTTAAATCACACGATATGGCTGGCCACTTAATTGTTGATTGCCGGGAAATTATGCGATGGGGTAATTTGATTTGCAATAAATTAAACCTTCTTTTGAATGTGTAACATGTGGCAATGATCTATTGAAAACACGTGTCAGTAATGTCCACGTCGACAATAATAGGGCTAAATTGAGTTGTTATTCTATCGCGATAGGTGATCTAGCCTCATCGAAAAAAAACGGCCCAATCACGCCTTTACACCACATAGCTCACCATACAGTGACATATTGAGCATGCAAAGGCTTTTAAATAATCGCTCTAGGATTTTCAGAAGCCCAATTGCGACATTTTTACTTGTTGATATACCCTGACAAGTGAAAACGGGTTTGGCCTATAAAAATGATTTTTTCAGAGAAACCAGCTGATTGTTCTTCGACGAATTGACCAAATCTACGGCGATGTGAATAGTTGGTTGGCTTCAATTCCTGCACCAGTTAAACCTTGTAAGGCTTTAAAGTCAAATCCTTACGCAAAATTCGCTATGGGGTGTCTTTGGATAACCCCTATTGCTGAGAACGTCGAGGAATTGACAAATTTGGATATGCTTCAATACTGTAACTCACGGCTGCGATGTTTTCAGACCGATCGAACATGCGTTGGTGTTCTCATATTTTATATCGAGCCTGTCGACGCAAATTTAACGACCAAATTCTCAATAGCAGTCTAAGAAGGATGATTATGTTGTCCGAAAGTATTACGAATTTTACGAAATGTAACTTTAACAGAACAACCATTTTCGTAGTGAATTTTAATTATTTTAATGCGATTTTCGTGCGAAATAGAATTTATTGTAGCAATTGCCAATGAATCTACAAGAGTACGTAAAAAAACTAAATGTCAAAACTATCATGTTGTTGGTGTTGCCACAATTGAAAGACATAATTCTGGTTGAAAAACCAGGAGGTTTTGAAAAATTTCTAATAGATGCATTTGTTTTACAGTATTCTTAACAATAAAATTTCCTATTCACAATAATATTTTTTTGTTTGTCTTTTCGTTAAAATAATAATTTCTTTTAAATAGATGTGGAGCCAAATGTTACAGTTGAGGAATATTGCTAATTTCATTTTTTAGTTACGAGTAGTTTTTTAATTTTTTTATTTCATTTAATTCATAATGTGCGAGTAAATAAATAACAAATGAAATAATATGTAAATATTTTTTGTATTTATGCGATATATAAACTTTAGTAATAAAATAATTAACTTATTTGCACATATGGAAATTTTGTTATTATTTATAAATTGCAAACTTTTGGATCTAGAAAAACAAACAAGAAAAGTTATACTTAAATGTTGTTTTATTGTGCTAAAATTTTCTTTATTTGCTAATTAAAAGTGAAGATGATGATAATTTTCTAACAAATATTTTATTTAACCAATAAACAATTTAAGTAAAACCGTCTTTATAATAAATTATTTTTCTTAATTTTTGTATTTGTATTATATTTTATTTATAATAATACATTGTGTTATAATGTGTTTGCATATTATCATTTATTTCTTGACAGCATTTAACACATATGAAAAATGGCTCATGTGACTATATGCATAACGGATAAAACATCTACCTCAACTCTTAAAGAAAAAAGAGAATTGAAAAGAAAACGTAACAAAAATTCCGGTGTTGGGTTAAGGGTATTTAACTGTGAATTTTTCAGGGTATAATGGCCTGTGATTATCGTAGCCTACTTAAAGCTGTTTGCTTTCAAAGAGAAATAAATTTTGTGTTGTAATCAGAAGTGTATATTTTTTTTTTCGGAGAAAAAAGGGCGGGCAAATTTGAACTTAGGAAATAAATTTTTTTACAACGTTGTTAACAGTGTAAAGTAGAAATATGCAAATTAATAAGGGAGTATGATGTTGGGAAAATGTTCACTTCAACCACCAACCAAAAAAAAAAATTCCAGCAGCGTTAATCTAGAGATATCGCGACTGTAAAATTACTAATGCAATAACACTGGAGATTTCGCGGAAAAAAGTCAAACTGTCAACATACTCTTCATGCAATATGCAATGATATTTTGAAATTTTAGACTAAGTGGTATAATCAAATCAAAAAGAATTACTTCGATCTGACTGCTAGTTTTGTTTTATAGCCGTCTCAAGCTCAGAACTTGTATGTTTTACTGAACCAACTTAATTAAAACCTACAAATTTCAAAACGAATATTATTTTATTATGTGAGCTAACGTTTTTCTTCTTATTTTTTATTTAAAGTAGGATATTTCACTATACTTAAATTGGACAAATAAACTCTGCAGAGTTTATTCTATGAATATATAAAAAAAATCCCTTTTTTCTCCAAACATTTGGACCTGCAATTTTAGTCATACTTTCCCACAGTTGGGAATCACTACTAATACATTGTCTCATATCTGTTTTTACATTTTTAATCAATTTCAAGTGCCACCAGGTGCCACCTCTCAATTTGTTGCATTACACAGTACAACATTTTTCAGCTGATTTATTCACGTCTCAATTTTGATTAGGCCCTTTCGTTTAACATAACTCAAGAACCACTAGTCGGATTTTACTTAAACAAATTTAGAATTACAAGTATTTTCAGCAGTTGATATAACGTTTCGCTACATAAGCAGCAGTTTCGAAGCTATAAATAAACAAATATAGAAAAAAAGTATACACACAAGACAACAAATTCTACCAAATAACACAGAACAAAACAAAACACACAGACGCCTATTCTACATGATAATATGAGGTGATGTATATGGGAGAACCGCTTAAAACAACTATATAAGCACCACTTGCTGGGGAGTAACGAGGTGGTTCTGGTTTAACTGGGCTTTTAAGAAAGTTCCGAAGAGTTGTTACCAAAAAAAACTAACATCCAAAGTCCTGGGTTCGCATGCAACAGAACTAGGAGTTGGATAGTCTCCAACTCTTCAGCAAGGAGTGGGGGCATGGTCCTTCTATCGTGCACTGGAAATTTGCTACTACGACATATATCCACCTAGTGTGTATGCGTTTTAGGGCGTGGACGTTTGTTCTAATACCAAGTGGTAAGACCACCAAACTAACATCCAAAGTCCTAGGTTCGCATGCAACAGAACTAGGAGTTGGATAGTCTCCAACTCTTCAACAAGGAGTGGAGACATTGTCCTTCTACCGTGCACTCGAAATTTGCTATTAAGACATATATCCACTTAGTGTGTATGCGTTTTAGGGCGTGGACGCTTGTTCCAACACCAAGTGGTAAGACCACCGTCAGATTAAGGACGTTCTATATAATCACATATGTTCAAGATTTTATCCTAATTTTATATAATCGGTGTTGCCACATAGAAGAAACTGAGCAAGAAACATCTTAACATATAAATATTTTCGTTTGTTATAGGGTATTTTTAAAAGTTCGATGGATAATATTCGGCGATAGTAATTTAAATATAACTTCTGGCAGCGGCTGTCTTGGCCATAGTATAATCCAAAGGTTCAACTTTCGATTACTTTTTCGAACACTTACGGCTGTATGTCAGAAAAAATAGGGAGAATACTGTGTAAATAGTTAATCGTTTTGGGCTTATTGACGTAGACCAAACACTTTGCATATTCCCACAATAAAATAGAGATCAATTCACGGGTTCGAAACTTGAAACCATGTAGCTGCAGAGCTTTTCCTTCAATAAGTCAATTGTGGCATGAGCTGTGTGATATATTACATTATCTCGTTGGAATAACAGCTCAAGCACATTATGGACCACCATGGAACCACCAGCTAATAAAGCACATTAAGCACCAACATAGACTTTAAGATTATCACCGTTTCAAAAACGGCAGTTTTGTTTATTAATGTATCCATTTAAACAAAAGTCAGCTTTCTTGCTTTCTTGAAATCGATATCGGATATGCGAGCAGAACCATGAAGTTAACAGCTAATTTGCTGGAAGAGTTGTTAAGGCAGCAGTTTATAATGTTGAATCGTCACATCAAACTAAACATGAAACACTTGACAGCTGATTACATATCCGCCAGTTTGAAGTGTTTCTAACTTAATTTTCTATACTTCTAAAAATACACCCTTTAAAATAAGTTGTATTTTAAAACAACCAAAATTTTACTTTTCTCCCATTGTGCTGATTATATTCATACACTAAATTTAAGTCTGCGGCTCTTTGTTGTATCCTATTTTAAAATTTTACTTTATTCTTGTTTTTGTTTCATAGCTTTGTTTAAATTTCTTCAAAATGTTACACAACATGAATTAAAAATTTTTTTGAATTTTTTGTTGCCAACTTTGTATCCTACCAAGCGTTTAATGTACGCCCTTGACCATCATTGCTTTAAATACATAAAGAATAATTCAATCCAGAAATGTTTTATATACCTGAGTTTTTTATTCACATAGTAAACAACAACAATGTCCACATAAGTTTAAATAATAAGAGACGTTTAAATTCAATAAAGCATATTAACTTTTATTAACGAACACAAAAACAAAAATATTGTAAAGAACATTTTAAATCAGATATTGAATTAATGAATGGATGAATGACTTTAAATGATTAAAAGTAATAATGATATTGCATAAAACAATATTTCTGGTGTCACCAAGTTATTATTAAGTTTCATTAACCCAACGTTTTTGCTACTGTAATGGTGTTTTTAAGATTAAAAATTAAATTAATTTTCAAACGTTGAATTTTCGGTATCTCAGAAAAAATCGATATAAATATTTAAAATCACCAATACGTTGTTGTTGTTGTTTTTTTTTAAAATAATTTATATATTTTCATTTGGTTGTTTTTTCTTTATTGCTTTAGTGTTGCAAAGTTGTTGCAAATTGTCAACCTTATTTCACACACTTATAAAATTTTCAATGCTGAAACTTAACATTCATTAACACAGTGGGAAACGGAAATCAATTCTAAAATTTTCTTGTAAAAATTTTGTAAACACCTGTGCAATAACGAATAACAGGGTATCCGCCATTTTGATAAACATTAGTCTTGACAGTTCATATTTGACACTCGTAAAGTAGACATGTGGCAAATTTATTATGGAAAAATTGTCAATAAACCAACGTGCTTTAATAGCTTTTTATCAAAATCAACCATCGATTACTGTGAGGATGAGAAAGTAAGTGACATTTTTGCAAGAAACAACCTGCCAACAAAACGCACTATTTATGGTGTAGGGAATGATTTCGAAGAAGATGATAGGCCCAAGCATGGACCACAATGTACTATAAGATCCGTTGAAAGCATTAATGCTGCTCAAGAAAGTGTTCAAAACAATCCATTAACGACGCCGTGCTCAGGACCTTGGCCTTTAGAGAACAACTTTGGCCACAATTTTGCAGAAGGATTTGCACTTATTTCCATATAAGATTCAGTTGCACAAGAGCTTCTCTCGCAAGACAATTTATGCCGCCGTACATATGACAATAGGATGTTCCAGCTCACCCATGACAAACTCGATTTCCATGAAAATATCACAATGAGCGACGAGGCATATTTTCATTTGAATGGCTATGTGAATAAACAGTTAACAGTCACCTTTACGTATATTAAAAGTGACAGTCTGATGGGCAATTTTGTCAGGAGGAATCATTGGACCCTATGTCTTTGAGAATGAAAACAGCGTAACGATACCTGTGAATAGGAAGCGACCTCGTGATCAGATTGAAAACTTAACACCCCAACTGCATGCTTTGGGTTTGATTAAGATGTAGTATCAACAAGCCGGTGCCACATCGCATACAGCCAGGGATACAATAGAACTACTGCGAGGCCTCTTTCCGCAACAAGTTATTTCAAGAAATGGTGATGTTGATTGGCCTCCAGGGTCGTCTGGATGAAATGAATGAAAAAACGCGTAAAATGTGTGAGAATGTAATGAAAAATGTTCTAAAAAGGGCTTGCATTTGTAAGACTAACAGAGGCAGACATTTATCTTATATTGTATTCCATACATAATTTATTTATTTATTTATCTTAATTGTCTACGGAATTTAACATCCTTGCAGACATTTTAATTAAAATACAATATAAATTATCTTAAATTAACACATATATAATAATAAATACTAGCTTTACATACAACATAAAAATTTGCTCAAATTTAACATACATACAATAAAAACAAATTCTGTAAAAAAAAAATATACATAAATGCAAACACACAGTTAGTTGTTCAGGTAAACTAATAAGTTATTCCTTATTGCGCTTACTGACAAATTGAAATCTACGAAATTATAATATTTATTAAAATCTGCACAAATTCTCCTAAAAGGGTCCGCGTTAGCATAATTGGCTCGAAAGAATTCCACTGCTAAAGGTAAAAAATGTCGTGCAGGGCGTTGCGGTATATTTAAAGTAATCCTGTTAATAAGTGATTGAGTAGAAACGTCGCCAATTGTCACACCAAAAATGAACGAAATATTAAGTGCTGTTCTACGACTCCTTAGAGTTGGTAGCTTAATAAGAGAAAGTCGAGCTGAATAGGCAGGTAAGTCCAATGGGTTAAAGTTCAAACCACGGAGACAAAAAAGCAGGAACTGTTTTTGAACAGATTCGAGAACATCTGAGTATTTTCTATATATAGGGTCCCAAATGACGGATCCATACTCTAGAATAGGCCTGACATGGGACATATAAAGGCTTTTGGTAACGTATGGATCATCAAACTCTTTAGCCCAACGTTTCACAAATCCAAGTACGCCTCTAGCTTTGTTTGCTGTCAAATTGATATGTGCAGTAAAATTGAGTTTGGAGTCAAGTAGCAATCCAAGATCTAGTATTTGTCAACTTCCTCCAAATGATGGTCATCGATATAGTAGCACGCAGTTATCGGTTTCTTTCTAGCAAAGCACATATATTTACATTTCTTGAGATTTAGCTCCATACGATTTATTCTACACCAGTTGTGAAACGAGTTAAGGTCACCTTGGAGGCGTTGCTGGTCAGTTACTTGACAATAACTAAGAAAAACTTTTACATCGTCAGCATACATCAAAATATTGGATGATTGAATGACATCAGGCAAGTCATTAATAAATAGCAAAAAAAGAAGCGGCTCAAGGTGGCTTCCCTGTGGTACTCCAGATAGAACCTTTATGCATCTAGAGGAGGCGTTATTAAAACGGACCATTTGTTTCCTATTCGTTAGGTAAGAGTAAATCCATTTGACAGTTAAATCGGCAAAACCTATTAATTCCAATGTTTTCTTTAGGAGAATATGATTTATTTTATAAAATGCCTTGCTGAAATCAGTATATAAAACGTCAGTTTGTTGTTTTTTTTTTTTTTAAATCCACGATGTATAATTGTTGAGAAGTGTAAAAGATTTGTTATGCCAGAGCATCCCTTCCGAAATCCATGTTGATTATTGGTTATCAAACTTGATGTATGAAAGCATAAATGTTTAGTGAAAATTTTTTCAAATAATTTGGGTATAGTACTTAATTTTGCAATACCACGGTAATTTAAAATATCAGACCTGTTACCTGATTTAAAAAAAGGAATAATATAAGAATCCTTCCAGATTTCAGGAAAAGTACCATATTTTATTGACATGTTCAATAAAATTTCCAAAGGGATGGAAATACTTTCAGCACAATTTATCAAAATATTACTGGGGATGTTGTCAGGTCCACAATTATATGAAAATTTAATCCTTTTCAATTCCTTGGAGATTGTCAAAATATCGATAAATGGTGTATTAATCGTTTGAGATTTTGCAATATTAAATGGGTACTTAAAACATTCATCATAATCTGCAACTGAGTAATTTGTCGAGAAAAAGTCAGCGAATAAATTGCATATAACAGTTTCATCACTAGATTCGGTTTGTTGGAACTTTAAAGTAGAAGGGAATCCATCTATTTTCCTTTTTTGATTAACAAATCTGTGAAATGCTTTTGGATTGCGTTTTTTCAATTTGTGCATATAAATACTATAAGATAGTTTATTAAGCGAAGAGTATGTAGCGCGGCTAATAGAATACCTTAAATAATCAGTAGAATCACCAGACTGTTTGAATTTTTTATATAGTCTGTTCTTTCTATTTTTAGTGTACGATAATTGTTTATTGTTCCAAGGAGGTCCAACCTTTTGCTTGGTTATTTTTTTCGGAATACAAAGATCCATAAAGGAATACACCTTATTGTAGAATGCTTTAGTCATTTGATCCATATCAGTGCAAGATATATTATCTTATTATTCCAGTTAGTATCCATTAAGAGTTTATTTAATAAACTGTAATTTGTATTCTTAAAACAGAATGTCTTTGTATATGAAGGCACAACAGATTTGTTTGGAATTGAACCAAATATTTCGATGGTAGGATGGTGGATATCCTCGGGTGTTATTATAGGTAAGGAGCGCCTAATATAAAAATTGGTAACATCATTTACGAAAATTAAGTCCAATAACCTTGAGGAACTATTTGTAATGCCATTTAGTTGGTTTAAACCCAAATCGTATAAAGTGTTAAAAAATTCTGCACTATTAGAATCGAACGTAGTTTGAACATAATATTTCTCTTCCGGTAAATAGTTCCACGATATTAAAGGTAAATTGAAATCTCCAAAAACTAAAATTGAATCATCAGTAAATGCTGACCGAGCAATACATTTAATAGATTCGGCGTGTAGATTATATATTTGCATTGGAGAAGATGGCGGTAAATAAGAACATGTTATAAACATTCGTTTATCACTATTTTTTATCAATACAGATATAAATTTAATGTCAAAAACTGAGTCAATTGCAACAAGTTCAGATGACAAACTGCTAGAAACTGCAATAAGGACTCCACCTCCATTAGTTTTACTGCCACGATCACCACAAAAGATGTTGAATTTATTGCAAAGTATTTCAGAATTTAAAAAGTTGTCGCTAAGCCATGTTTCAGTAAATACCAAGATTTGTTGTTCTAAGTTAAAACTTTCCATATATAATGACGAAAGTTTTGTTCTCAAGCCGCGAACGTTTTGGTATACGATAGATATACAATCAGATATACTATTTAGTGTTTTGGAGGATCAATTTTCTGTTGAGGAAGGATAGCAATGTTATCTGCTCTGTTTCTCGGTGTAAACTCGCGAACAAGTGTATTGTCTGACCAGAAGTTTGGGTCCAACATAACATCATAGAATATAGGTGGAATCGATATTTTAAAAGATGATATGGATCTTGGTTGAGAAAATCTGTACTTGTATACTGATATATCCACGTCTCTTCCAATTTTATTCATCAAATAGTATTGAACTGCTTTAATAGTAGTATCACTAGCCAGACGAGATACAAAAATGGACATTAAATAAAACATGTATCAATATAAGATCCATTCTCTTTCATTTAATAATAAATTAAAAAGTAAACTTCCCAGATTATCAATAGCTCAATCATAACCATCATGATATACAGCGTTATTATTTTGTTACGTCAGACGAGCAATTTCTCAGGAATCGCTCCATACGAGTTGTTACAGATGAGATTTCATCAGACGAGTTCAAGATTAATTCAGGGGTACCGCAAGGCTCCGTTCTTTCTCCTACCCTATTTTTTTTCTAAATGACCTTTGTCAAACCTTCAATCCTATATAATCTTTCGCAGATGACAGCACTATTTGTCATTCGTATTCATCTAGTAATAGACCGAACCAGCTGGAGGCAGATGATGAATAATACGCTTAGGGAAAATTCATTTTTTTGCAGAACCGTCAGTATGTGGAATAAATACTCTCCAGAGGTCTTTCCTGTAACTTTCAATGTAGTTCAAAGTTCAAGTTGAATGTCCTCTAACACTACTCCCTCTTTCCTCCTCCCAATTAACCTAATTTTCTAGTTCAGTTACAATGCATTGCATGTGTAGCGGTTATCCCCTTAATGCTGGTTTGAGAAAACAAAACTATCAAGCATCGGAACCGAATCTTACTATGAATCATTTAGTTTAAAATATATAGTATCGGCTATATAATTCGACGCCGTGCTCAGGACCATGGCCTTTAGAGAACAACTTTGGCCACAATTTTGCAGAAGGATTTACACTTATTTCCATATAAGATTCAGTTGCACAAGAACTTCTCCCACAAGACAATTTATGCCGCCGTACATATGCCAATATGATTTTACAGCTCGCCCATCACAACCCCGAGGAAGGTTCTCATTTAAATGGATATATGAATAAACAGAATAGCCGGTTCTGGGGAATAAAAAACCCTCAAATTATTCTACAGTCACCTTTGCGTTCATTAATAGCAACAGTCTGGTTTGCAATTTGGTCAGCAGGAATCATTGGGCCTTGCTTCTTTAAAAATGAAAACGACGTAACGGTAACTGTGAATGGGGAACGATATCGGATATGATTGAAAACTTTTTAGCGCCACAACTGCATGCTTTGGGCTTGATTAACATGCGGTATCAACAAGATGATGCCACCTCGCATACAGCCACTGTTACAATGGAATTACTGCGAGTCCTCTTTTCACAACAAGTTATTTCAAGAAATGGTGATGTTGATTGGCCTCCACGATCGCCTGATTTGACTGATCCGAAATTCTTTTTGTGGGGATATCTTAAAAGCAAGGTTTATGCAAAAAACGCTTGAGCAATTGAAACAAAATATTCGTAATGAATTTTATGAAATATCGCTTGAAATGTGCTCAAAAGGGCTGGCATTTGTGAGGCGGACATTTATCTGATATTGTATTCCATACATAATTGCCAACATTCTCTTTCATTTAATCAGAAATTATAAACAAACAAAGTAGTATATCTTCCCGGTGGACATTCTGTACAAGTAAGTATACTGGGATGTACAACTACAACATGTCACAATTGTATTTTATGGCGAAAATATTCTGCAACATGATCAAAAATAACCTTAAAGTTTTTAGATGTGAAAAGAGGCTTTTGTCAGAACATTTTTCAACCCAAATAAAACTGTTAAAAGTATAATTTTTTGTATCCACTTGTTGGTACTCTGTTTCTCCCAAAAATTTGACTTAACTTTCTTATTGTCATAGTAATCGATAATTGTACTGCGTTGGCACTGCGTTTTCTTTGTTTTTTATTGATTACAATTTTTATCAGCCAATTCGATTTGATCTTTTAGCAATTTGCAAAAACTCAAACAGAAAAAAGCATTAACTCTAGAATCTTTTATTTCAGAACCTTTTCGATTGAAGATAGGGAAGAAGTGTGTTATTAAGGAATTTTTTCCAATTATTAATATTTAAGTGAAATTAACTTGACAGCAACTTTTAAAAGTTAAAAAAATAGACGCATTATTTAAACGTTACACTTTTTAAAATTCTAAACCAGAATAAGATTGTTATGCGTAAATCTCACTGCTATTACAGCGAACTTAAATAGTATTAACTGATCCATCCCTCCTATGATAATGGCATGATAAAGTGAACAGTACTTCTTCATATTAAATGATCAGTTTCGTGATTTAGGGTAAATAAAGAATACTGTTGTCAATCCTTTCGGTGAAAACCATCATTACTGGCTGTTTATTTGGTATTATCGCCTAGTGCTTTCGATGCATTAACAAATTTTATAATTTAAGATAGTACTTGAGAGAAATTATTAGGTCTGTTAGTATAAATAGTGTTGCGTTTAGGTCGTTTCTAAACGGTTTTTACGGAAAGAATGACAAGAGTATTTCATTTACTGGCAGAACAAATCAAAACAACTTAATACTGAATAAGGAATCTTGATTTTTTTTTCCGCAAAAGGGAAGAATCACTATTAGATCAGGTGAATATTTTCGAAATGCTACAATAATTTGTTATTCTAAGAAATTAATTTACAAATTATAAATTATAAATTTAAGTATAAATCTTAAATTACATTACTAAATTACACACTTTCGGGAGATTTGTACAAAGCTAACTTTTACTCTTTTTTTTATCTAACTTAACCTGAAATTTAGTTTGTTTTTTAACCTTGAAACTGTATCTGCAAGATGGAATTTTATCTAAGACATCTCTAACATTTATATCGCTATATCGCGTAATTGTTATTATTATTTTATTTTTATTCACAAATATCAAGTTTAATTTGAACAACAAACTGTGTTTTTATTTATTTAAGTGGTAATTGTTTATTAAGAAGTTTGCGTGTGAATTTATTATAAGATAATAAAATAATAAATAAAAAAAAATACAAGCTTTTGCACCCAACTAACGATGCTCTTTATTAAATTATTTACATTTAAATACGTTTTAAGTGTAAGTGTTCTTTTTTTTGTGTTTATGTATCACATATTTTCAGTTCGTGATGAAATTTGTTTTATAGGGTTTAGAACAAGAATTTAATTATGACAGTTCTTGGCAACTATGCAGCAGTTAGTAAGTATGGGTAAATCGTTTTCAATTTCTCTGTTTTTATTCTTTTATTAAACTAGATTCGTACCCATAATCTTTTGACTATTAAACATGCTTTTTAACAAACGCAACCGCTTCCTGGCTAAATACTTTAAGATTCTAGCCAGATTCCAAGTGAAGATATATTGTTTATTAAAGAGAAAACTTTAAGTAACTCAACAAAGACGTCCATATACTGTGATGTAATTAATTTTTCCTAAGAATTCCTTGAAATTTGTACAAAAAGTCATATCTAAGACGGTTATATCTGTTATTGTTTCTCTTTTTACTCTGTTTAAAAATGATACACTTGCTGGTAAAATGAACCTCTTCTACTTTATTCAAATCTTACAGCCCTCTTTTCCATTTTTTTCTTTTATTACAGAGGCCTTACTGTTTTAAAAGTTTCACATGATACAGATGATGAAATTTTACATCCTTAAGCAATAAGTGACAATGGATAAACTGAACACATGACATTACATATTCACTTGCTTATTTGAAAACCTTTATCCAAAAATCTTTATCAAAAAAAAAAAAAAAATACAAGAAAACAACAGAACTGCACACGTCACCCCATTAAAACCAATAAGCGATTTAACAATTTTAAACGGTTACCTGTATCTATTTGGAAACCTTATATTTTAAACTTGTCAACAGAAAGTCGTCTTTGTGGCTGTATTTACTCAGTGTTTTTGATTAATTTTTATACGTTAGTAGGAAATGAGAAATGTCGTTAGTTATTCGTGTTAAATTTTTTAACAAATAAAATATTTCAATTAATTCACTTTCAATGCTTCTGTTTTTCTAAACAAGAGAAAAATTTATAATGGTAATTTGAGGTTGTCTAAGGACGCCCAACATTCAACTGATTATTTGAAACAGAGTAGCGAAGTGTTCACTCACTGTTCATACATGTGTGAATATGTACATTTCATTTTTTAGCCGCTTCTTCTCATACATGTGTGAGAGACTACAAAATATTTTGTGTTTTCTCATTTGTGAATGCGACGATTTATTTTTTTCTTTCTATTCATAAGTGAAAAAATGAGAAACACACAAGTGTTCATTTTTGAATATTTACAATTTTGATAATTTTTCAGAAATGAAAAGATCGTAAAAATATGTGCGTTAAGCATTCGCGTACATAGACGCACATATTTGGTAATATTTGGCAATTTGCGGCGTAGAAAAAAAATGTTTTTTTTTTATTTCTTTTAGAATATATTGCAAAATTGTATTTTGATTTAATATGTACCCATGTGTTTTTACTACATGTAACCGTAAACTGCGATCGTAAGTACAAAATTTTTTCACGTTCCTTTATGAGATTTTATAAAATTCAACGTTCATAAATGAACATATATATTTATGAAAAAGAACATTAATGAGAAGAAGCTAATTTATCATTCGTCACATATGAATAAGACTAATAATTCTTGTTATTCGCATTCATGTATGAACATTAGCAGAACATTTTTTGTTGTTCGTTTATGAGCGTAAAAAATAATAATATAAAATTTTAGATTTCTCATTTATGAAAAATACATAATGAATGTTGATTTTTGAATGTTCATAAATGAAAAATTCTGAACCCTGGTTTGAAATATTAAAAGTCATGTACGTCAGTAAGACTTTTCTTTTTTACTTGTATCTCATAACAAATAAAACTTTCCTGATATTTCTTTGCAGTTAAATAACAAATAGTGTATTTTTGAAATGTAAACAAGTAGTAGCAAGCTTTCAGTTGTTAAATGAAACAGAGGTGCGAGAAGAAATATTTTTACTTTTTGTATAAATGATTATCTATTCGCGATAACACTTCCAAGTACAAGTTACTTAATATTTATCAAAAGATTAAAATGATTTAAAATTTTAAATGTTTGCTTTTTTTGTTCTTAAAATATCTTGTTGTTTAAAAGTTAATATGTTTTTGTGTTTTCAATTAAAAACTGTTTTAGTTTATTTTTAGCTCACAATTAAATTTTTTATTGGACTGGGTTAAAATTGCTCGCATACACATAAAGTTTCTTTTATAAAATCAAGTTTTCTTTGATTTAATTTTAACAACAATGAAGTTTTAATTTCAACACACTAAAAAATTTTAAATGTTGTAAAGATCATAGTCAAAATTCATATACTATCCCAGTATAACGAATCGCTGAATCGCTGCCACATTCTCTTGCCTTTTTAGTATTTGGCTACATTTCAGAAATATCCCACAAATTAAATATTTTCTCATTCTCGTTATAAGTAATACTCGTATATGTTTTCTTCCGAAGGAAGCCAGAAGCAATATCTTTTCATCACCTTTGTCGAATATTTTGATAAAGTTTTATAGAGACCATCAACAGAGATTACACAGATTCTTACATTTAATGGTAATTTATTTTTCCAGTTTTAAATATTTTTTGTCAATTTAGTTTTATTTTGTGGAAAAGACATTTACTTACAAAATGTAGAAACACACTTTTACAAAATTTATTTTTGTTTAGAGTGCAAACCAAGTGAAAAGTTTTAAAAATGGAAACTAGAATCTCGTTAATGCTCTAATGAATCTTTGAATCCCAAACCACTTCGTTGATTGCACCAATCAATGTCAGGAAACTATTTTTAATAAATCGAGTTTATCTAAGAACATTATAGCTTACCGTATAACTCCATGAGTTGTCAATATCGCAATTGCTTGCTTTTTCGGAAATTTCATCTTTAGAGACATTTTCTTATCTTTTCATATAATTTAAGTGGCTGCAGTTGAACAAATGCCAGCCATACTGTTGTCAGTTGTACTATTAATTAAACAAGAAGTCGAGGAGGATACTGTAGTAAGCGGTGGAATGCTTGTTCAATTCATGTTTTGCTCTCGTTTACACGAATCCAAATCTAAATATTTGTTAATTTCCATCCAAAGCAGTAGCATTGCCATCAACGGATAAACCGCTACTTATATTTTAAACTGAATGATTCAAAGTAAGATTCGGTTCCGATGCTTGATAGTTTTTTTTTCTCGAACCAGCATTAAGGGGATGACCGCTACACATGCAATGCATTGTAACAGAACTAGAAAATTAGGTTAATGGGGAGGAGGAAAGAGGGAGGGAGAAAGTTACAGGAAAGACCCCTGGAGGGAATTTATTTCACATACGGACTGTTCTGCAAAAAATTAATTTTCCCTAAGCGTATTATTCATCATCTGCTTCCAGCTGGTTGGGTCTATTACTAGATGAACACGAATGGCAAATAGTGCTGTCGTCTGCAAAAGAGTTTATACGATTGAAGGTTTGACAAAGGTCTCTTAGAAAAAAAAAATAGGGTAGGAGGAAGAACGGAGCCTTGCGGTACCCGTGAATTAATCTTGAACTCGTCTGATGAAATCTCATCTGTAACAACTCGCAATTTCTGAGAAATCGCTCGTCTGACGTAACAAAATAATAACGCTGTGGTTGTATATGATGATGGTTATGATGGAGCTATTGATAATCTGGGAAGTTATACTTCTTTGTTTGCTTTTTAATTTCTTATTAAATGAAAGTGAATAGATCTTATATTGATAAATGTTTTATTTAATGTCGGCAATTATGTATGGAATACAATATAAGATAAATGTCCGCCTCTGTTAGCTTTCAAATGCGAGCCCTTTTTAGCACATTTTTCATTACATTCTCACACATTTTACGCGTTATTTCATTAATTTCATCACGAATATTTTGTTTGAGTTGCTCAAGCGTTTCTGGTTTGTTTGCATAAACCTTGCTTTTCAGATATCCCCATAAAAAGAAGTCCCAAGCACTCAAATCAGACGACCCTGGAGGCCAATCAACATCACCATTTCTTGAAATAACTTGTTGCGGAAAGAGGCCTCGCAGTAATTCTATTGTATCCCTGGCTGTATGCGATGTGGCACCGGCTTGTTGATACTACATCTTAATCAAACCCAAAGCATGCAGATGTGGCGTTAAAAAGTTTTCAATCTTATCACGATGTCGCTTCCCATTCACAGGTATTGTTACGCTATTTTCGTTCTCAAAGATATAGGGTCCAATGATTCCTCCTGACCAAATTGCCCACTTTTAGTATATGTAAAGGTGACTGTTAACTGTTTATTCACATAGCCATTCAAATGAAAATATGCCTCGTCACTTATTATGATATTTTCATGAAAATCGAGTTTGTCATGGGTGAGCTGGAACATCCAATCGGCATGTGTACGGCGACGTAAATGGTCCTGTGGGAGAAGCTCTTGCGCCAACTGAATCTTATATGGAAACAATTGCAAATCCTTGTGCAAAATAGTGAAACAAAGTAGTATACCTTTCCAGCAGACAAATAATTAAAAAAATCAGTATACACTGTGAATAATTTTCATATTCTTTATTTTTTATAACTAAAACCAACTGCAGACTTGCAACTACTCGCCCAAGGAATGGTTATAGTAACCACCATCACAAGCGCGACAAAAAACGTGACCTGGAAGCGTACTAGTGTGCACTGTGTGACAAGTTTCACGCATTGTGATTTTGCCGAAAATTCCTGAGGATGACTGCAAAAAGACGGGAAGAAATCGTAGAGGAATACCGCTACTGCATCAATTGCTTGACAAAGAGCCACGATTTGAAGGCTTGTAGTTCAAGAGATACCTGCCATAAGTGCGATAAATATCATCACACACTCTTGCATCAATCGTCATCGGATCATCAGTCAAACGACCACAAAAAAGAGAAAAAATTTTTGCGCAACCGCCAACAGAAAACTCAGCAAATAACACCATCAACAACCACGCTTTCTGCAACGCCGGATGCCAAAATCATCGTAGAAGCGATTCGATCATTGGCCCAGGTACTGTGCGTCCAAGACAAGCCATCCCCTGTTGCCTAAATTCGAGTCCGGCGCCATGTGGAAACTAGCTTTGGACACACATTTATACCATCTGGCAGCACCAAAATTTAGTACTGGAAAAGGAAAAAGGAAATTTATTTCGTAAAAAGAAAAATGACTGAATAAGTTTCTATTTTTTATTTAATTGGTTGCCGAATCTTATGGAGTAACGTGGTTTAAAGAATAAGAAACACGTATGTTAAATATACCAAAAAAAATTACTTACAAAAAATTAACCTAAACTAAACGCTTAAAATAACTTACCTGAATTACTTACCTTAAAACTTTTAATTAATCAACCTGAACACTTTACGTAAAGGAATATTAAATATAAACGCATACTAACCCAATTGAATTATAAATCCATTGATCAACCGAAAAAAAGAAGAAATTTATATCTAAACCTGCTGGTCATTTATTTAAAATCATCGAGGAAAAAGATGAGAATTAAGGTTTCCACATATTCCACAACAAGGAAAAGAAATAAATCACAAATATTATTCCAACTTCCCCAATTATAATTGCTCTAACCGAGCAATTGTAAATACAGAAATCTCCCTTACAGATTGGTCCCAGCTGGAAGTGAAGTTCCCAACTATGCCTACTCTAGAGCGCGGGAGTAATTATTTATACAACTAAAGTGACGAATTCACACTGGATTAGTGTGATGCTGAGCTTGAGCAGTTGCTGCATGTGAAATATTTGATGCTGAACTTTTAGTTTGTTCTTGGTGGTCGTGAAACATCCACTAGTGATTGTGAAGAGAAATATGTTAACGTTGAGGATAATCTGTCATTCTTGTGGTTGATATTTTTACTTTATTGATGATTTTTGGCTTCTTCGACCGATGTCAAGCTGGAAACTGGAAATATCGATGGCGGTTTGTTTTCAGATTTTTTAGAATTATCAAAATCATGTAGTACAAGTGCATCTTCATTTACAATATTTTCTGTCTTCTTTTCCTTAATGATTGACAGTGATGGTAAACTAGTTCTTGTTTTTCCTCTTTTGAACTGAAATGATGCTTTAATATTTAGCGTCTGCGTATTTATTAAAAATGCTTTAGGCCAACTGAAAAATGGTCAAAAAATTAAAAAGCACAAATATCGAAGCTTAAACAAAATAGCAACAATCAATAGCGACTTTATGATTGCTTACATTTTTTCATATAGTGTCTTATTAGAAAATAGCTAAATAAAATTAGATTCAATCAAAATAACTAGACTTCATCCCGTGCGCTAATAAACAAGTGATAGCAAAATGGATTTATTTGCATATATACGAAAATGATTATGAGTATATCGGTTAGGTAAAATTAACGTTACATATAAAATGAAATAATTCTAAAAGAATTTATGACATAATGTTTTGGTGATAAATTATCCATATTTCATTTTATTTTATTTTTAGTTTTTAAAACTTCCTTATTAAAAAGCTACACATCAACACTGCACACTTTAATAATATTTATTGTATTTATTACAATAATGATGGCAATTTCTCTTAAAAATCTGTGCTACTAAAGGGTGTTTTGTTTTTGCTTCAAGTTTTCAAATAACATAAAATAATAATACAAATTATGTAAAATTTTCTTTTTTTTTGTATTTTGCTGATGTAAAAATTTTAATACCATAAAGATATGAAAAAATTAAAGACCATAAAAACGATACTTTAAATGACATTGCAAACTTTAACATTATATCTTGTGTAAAGCACTATAACCTCCTTTTCCAAAAATAAATATCAAAATAAAACAAGAAACAGAGAAAAGAAACAAAAAATTGTTTTATTGTAATATAAATGCCTGATACGAGTAGCTTGTCCATGTTCTGTGTTGATACTGGCCTCAAGATCAAAAGCATGGTAAAAATCTTTATTTACCATAAATACTTGTATGAGTATGTATTCATTAATACATATATGAATGAGATTACATTTTCTGGTATTGTTGTTGTTATTGTTATTGTTACTTTTGTTATTGTTTTGGCCTGTCTAAAATGCCCAGAGCTAAAGCCGCCTTGTACCAGTTAAAACTAGAATTTAAACGAATGTCGACTAAAAATTGTACGAATCAAACCCCCATCGCTGAAAAAATAATAATAAATTAAATAAATACATGAGCAAGACAAAGTTAAAATATAAATAATAATAATAAAAAAATGAAAGCTGTTTTGTTAATACTCATACAAGTCTTTAAATACAAAAATTGGTATTAAGTTTAAGCCAACTGCAAGGCATACAAATTACCGAGATCTCTGAATTGAATATGCAGAACTTTCAACTGATGCATTTATTTAAAACAATAATAATATTATAAGAGTTCGTTATATTTTTAATAAATTTGATTACATTTTTTTTTTAATATTTTTAATTAGTAAAATAATAATTATGTATAAATTGGCTTAAAATAGACACTTTTTTATAAAGCAAAAATGCGGAAATTAATAATAGAATATGATGTAGGGTAAATGTGTGCTTCTGGCACGTCGGCAGACGTACACTTTTTTACAAAATTTCGAAGCACATTTGCAAAAATGGCTTCGCTTATTCCCGCAATGCAGCTCCGAGATTCGTTTTTCAGAGTGTCAGTTGTTTGAGGGTTGTTGACGTAAACCTAGTCTTTTAAATGGCCCGCCCCACAACAAATAACCCATCGGAGTTAAATTACAGAAACGAAACGGCCAATTGATATATCCAAACCAAGAAATTACGCGACCGGGATATTTCTAATGAAATACCTGAATTGTTTGGGCAAGTCACTCAATTTGAGTGACTTGCTGAGCCGTCTTACTGAAACCAAGGTCACTGATGTCAACTTTAATTCCAAATGTTAATTTTCGAAAATTGCCACAACCGCACCATTGCGGTTACTTTCTTTGGATGTAATGGTTTGATTTTATGAGTTCCATATACTCCAATTTTTACATAATCGTGTAATTGAAAATTAACCTTATTACTTAAAACGGTTTTGTTGAAAATTGCTTTGTTTTTGTTCGATTTTTCAAACAGCCAGTTGCATTGAGTTGAACTTTATAAGCGTGAAAATAAAGATCTTTTTTGATGGCCAATTGTTGTGAAATGTATTGTTTTGGGTTCCTGTAGGCAGCAATACTGTGAGCTTCAAATTTATGGGATTAAATTACGCACAGCAGTAGCAACAGGAGCCTGAATACCTGTAAAGCGGCTCGAATTTTACGAAGTGGCTAATCTTTTACATTTAATCATTTGATAATGTATCAAAATTTGCCAACAATCTATTTGAAAAAAGGTAAAATACAAATTTTTTGTATCGTGTTTTTTGACAAGAAGTTTGTTTTTCAATTTCAACAACACGATAGTTTTGACATTTAGTTTTTTGACGTATTCGTAGTAGATGCATTGAAAATTGTTACAGTCAATTCAATTTCGCATGAAAATCGAATTAAAATAATTTAAATCCACTATGAAAGTGATTATTCTGTTAAAGTTACATTTCGTAAAATTCGTCCTTCTGAGATCGCTACTAAGAACTGGGTACAAAATGTGCGAATATCAATATGTGTTTGATCGGGTCATTCAAGTGAAAATATCGCAGCCGTGAGCCACTGTTTTGTAGCACATAAAATTTTGTCAAATCTTGGGTTATCCAAAACCACTACATTGGCGAATTTTCCATGAGGATTTGACTTTGAAAACTTACATGGTTGAACTTGTGCAGGAATTGCAGCCGACCGACCATTCACATCGCCGTAGATTCGCTCAATTCATTCAGGTACAATTGGCTGGTTTTTATAAAAAAATCATTTTTTCAGACGAAGCTCTTCACAGGGTATGTCAACAAGCAAAATGATCAGATTTGGGCTTCTGAAAATCCTGGAGCGATTATTGAGAAGCCTTTGCATTCACAACGTGTCACTGTATGGTGGCTATTTGATCTAGAGGCGTGATTGGGCCGTTTTTTTCCAAGATGAGGCCGTTTTTTTCCAAGATGGGGTAACGGTCAATGGATCACGCTATCGCGAGATGCTAACATCTCAACTGTGGCCTGTTATTATTTAGTACGTGGATGCCACTGACATGTTGTTTTCACAACAATCCGCTGTTAAGTGGCCAACCAAATTTAACACCACTGGATTATTTTTTAGGGGCTATGTTAAGAACAGAGTCTATACGAAGTCAAACGAATCGATTTCCGCATTAAAACTCAAAATTCGTGATGTGATTAACGAAATAGGGCCGCCATTTTGCCAAAAAGTGTTTAAAAACTTTGATGGAAGTATCGATATCTCTGAGCGTGCTCATGGTGGATATTTGCCAGTTATCATTTTTCATTCATAATTGCCAAATTTGTCTCTTCGTAATACAAAAAAAAATTGAATCACCTTAATCTAAATTTTTTGTTTTATTTTGCCTTGGAAGTTAAACTTCTTGTTGGAAAACCCTATATAAATAATTTAGAAATAAACAATAGCTGTTTGAAAAAGTGTTAGTAGTTAAAAAAATTAACATTTAACAACTATTCAATATTCAATTCAATATTTATTCTGCTCTCGCTGACTGATCATGTTAATTGACGATAAAAGTCTTCAAACTTAACGATATTTTCGAGAAAATTTATTTAGCTTAAAAAATTTTATCATAATAAATTTTACCACAAATTTTATTTTCGTAATTTTAGAAAAAAAAGAATGCATACTTTTAAATCCTAGATTAAATTTAATATGTGTCACGTTGAGTTTGTTTAAATTGTTGCAGTCAGTAGACAAGAAAAAAAGTGGCAACGTCAAACATAAGATTTTATATTTTACAAGCCAAAATTTGACGAATAATAAACAAAAATTAAGAAGTCATTAAAACATAAACATGAAGTTGTTTAAATTCAATAAAATCATTAAATGATGGTTCCAATTGAAATTATTCGTAACAACGAGCATTTTATAGAAATGACCACAACAGACAGTTGATACGAGTAAGTTAACGTTGGTTGTATAAATTGTGCTGTTGCTTACAAATATTAATAGCTAATAGTAAGGTAATGTTTGTTTAGCGCTATTGCACACAACGATCAGCATATTAAACACTTGGTATAATTGTTAACACAGCAATCACCAGGTATAGCTTTTAATAAAAAAGAAATAATAACAAGAAATAAAAGAACTTTTTGCCCACAAATTATTTATATAAAAAATATTCAGATTTAGAAGTGAAGAGTTTGTCAACAAGAAGTTTGGCTTTTAAAACAAAATGGAATAAACAATTTAGATTAAGATGATTCAAATTTTTATTATATTATGAAGAGAAGAGTCCGCCATAACCACGTTTTTAATCAGTTTTTTTGGCAAAATGGTGGTCCTATTTCGTAAATCACGTTACGGATTTCGAGTTTTAAGGCTGACATCGATTCTATTGACTCCATCAGGCTCTGTCCTTAACATAGCCCCACAAAAAATAGTACAGTGGTGTAAAATCACTCGATCTGGCTGGCCAGATGATCAATTTCACTGCTGTGAAATTGATTATTTCATTGGCTGTGTGACTTGTGGCACCGTTCTGTTAAAACCACATGTCAATGATATTCACGTCATCAATAATACTTCAAAAATTAGTTGTTACCCTATTTTCAAACTCATCTTCGAAAAAAAACGGCCCAATCATGCCTTCAGACTACGTAGCGTATCATATAGTGACACGTTGAGCTTGCAAAGACTTCAAAATAATCGCTATAGGAAGAAGCCAAGTGAAAATGGGCTTCGTCTGAAAAAATTATTTTTTCGAAAAGACCAGCCGATTGTTCCTGCACCAGTTGAATCTTGTAAGGCTTCAAGGTTAAGTCTTTACGCAAAATTCGCCATGTGGTTGTTTTGGATAACCTTAATTGTTGACAATGCCTAGGAATTGACAAATTTAAATCTGCTTCAATACTGTGGCTCATAGCTGCAATGTTTTCAGTTGAACGATCCGGTCGAACACGCGTTGGTGTTCGCGCATTTTGTATCGAGCGTGCCGACTAAAATTTACCGACCAAATTTATAATAGCGGGCTTGAAAAGACGATTATATTCTTCAAAAATATCACGATTTTTACGAAATGTAACTTTAACAGACCCACCATTTTCATAGTGAATTTTTCTTATTTAAATGCGATTTTCGTGCGAAATTGAATTCATTGTAACAATTACCAAATGCATCTACTACAAATACGTCAAAAAAAAAAACTAAATGTAAAAACTATCATGTTGTTGGTGTTGCCACAATTGAAAACGATATTTCTTGTTTAAAAACCCGATATGACAGGTCGGTTCTTATGCGCACATAGCAAACTATAACTTAATAACTCAATAGAATTATTAAAGTTCATTAACAAACTGAAACAAAGCAAATGAATAAGAAAACAGTTTAGTGTCATTCGTCGTCAATTATTTGTACTAAACACAGAAAAACATGTAGTTGCATTCTCCATATAAAAAATAATATTTTACTTCTAGTTGTGAAACTAGATTTCGGCTGTTAATAACCAAGTCGAATGAACTTCAGGCCGAGATCTAAATGAAATTGTTGCAGTTACTTTCAAAACTATGAGTAGGTAAAATGAAAAATAAATTATTAATTAATTTGCGGTGAACTAAAGCCTTCAAATAACATGAAATCTCTTAGAATAGTAAGAAATATTTATAGCATTTTTGATCAGTGATTGCATGTCAATTACCTTTTATTCTATCGTTATGCACTTGATTGCCACAAAACAAAAGTGACAAATAAAAATTTAAATTAATTGGTCTTCGTTCTACGTGTTTTAAAGCAGAAAATAAAAATTGAAATGACACGTCCTACATAAAAAGGGGTAAATTTCACTTGGGTATGATTTTACGTCGTAAATTTCAAATAGCTGAAAATTAATATTTTTAGCAAGGTAGACAGACGTATATAATGATTTTAGTATCTTCTTACTAAAGATGTCTGGGAATAATACAGAATCGTCATTTTAGCTAGTTAAATAACTTTTTTTAAAAATGTTTGTTTATCTTCATTGTTTTCTAGCAAAATATACACCTTAGCGAGGAGTATGAAGTAACAATGGAGGTGGAGGATGGGCCTCCAGTGCCAGAGGCTGGGGCTACACCATCTTGTAAGCCTATCATAGAAAAGGTGTGTATTATGGAAAAGGCTTCTGAAGTCCCTAGTACTTTTGTTGCGGCTTTTACGGTGACGTCAAATCCTGAGGTTTTAGCCAGGTGCCAAGGAAGCCACGGGTTCGGAATCGGCGCTACAAAGTTTCGAAAAAGAAACCACTGAATTGCAAAATTTGCAAGATGAGGAGTAATAATTAATTATATATAACATGAAACTATTTACAAGAGGTATTATGACTCCTATTTAAGTTAAAATTTTTGTACTAATCTTCTTTTTTGGAATTTGTTGCAACAGAAGTTGATGTTGCGAGGCGGTCGGCAATGTTTAATTTAGACTTATATTATTATTATTATTCGGTTAGGATTTAATATACTCCCATTGCAATATACTCAAGCATTGCACTCGTCATTCTCTGTTTCCTTTTTGTAATAACTTCACTTTGAATTTGAATGCCATTGATGCTCCTTATATTTTAAATAAAAAATTTAAAATTAAATAAATACTTAATATAAGCAAAACTATAAAAAATATGTTTTTAATTCTTTTACCATTTCCATGCCAACATTTGGAAACTGCAGAAAACTTTAGATTAAATTTTGATTTTATGAACAAAAAAAGAACTTAATACAATATTATCCTACAGCGCAATAAAATAGTAAAAAAAAGTCCATTAATGTGCTCTAAAAAACAATTTTTTCCAAAATTTTGCTTTTGTATTTGTTTGAATAATAAATTGATTGATTTAAATAACACACTTTTTTTTGGCAACTTTAGTTTTATTAATACCAATTTAAAGTAGAAATATGGGAAATAATCAGGGACACTGATATCACCATTAGCCAATTGTAGCTACGAAAAATTGGTTATCAAGGTTTGATAGAACAGAGAACTCACGGAGACAACGATTGCTTGGTTATTTTAGAAAAATATGGGCCTTTGATGCCATCTGGCCATAAATCGCACTACACGGCCACTTTCTACGAATGTAAAGGAAGACTGTTTGTAAGTTTTTAAAGCTTTATATGCGATAATTTTGTGTGCTAACATATAATAACAGCCTAATGTAAAATGAGAAGATAATTTTGTTTTCATTCAGTTTTTCAATTCAGTACAAATGATGGCCAGTTGGCTTTAATTCTTGAAAGGGTTTAACATTACCAACGTGAAAATATAGATCTTTATGCAAAATGTTACGCAAAGTGCCTCTGGTGATACTCTTGCGAACGTCGACCAGTTCAGGGGTCATTCTCAACACTTTACATCACTATGGCCGCTACGAGCATATTGGTTTGGTTTATTAGTAACAATACCGCTAGGCTCGCATTTAGCGATTTAATTGTATATAGCCCGCTTAGGGGGAACAGCTGCTCGGATTTGAGAAAGTGAAACAGTGAAATGTTCATCATTTCGACAGTAAATTTTGCAACTAATATTCTTTGCTTAAGAATGTAACGTTCCATGTTTAAAATTTTCTCAATTATTGACATAATCTTGACAACTTTGACATTTAATCATTTCACAGATAATTTATTTCCCAACCCACCTAAAACAAGTTTTTATACACAAAATCTACTAAATAAATAAATCTGCAATATAAAAAATAGAATACGAACATCTCCTTCTACAAGACAAAAGAGATTTATAAAAAAATAAGCATTTCAAAAGCTGCCTATTTTGAAGACTGTTACACTTCTGAGATCTCGGAAGAGTTTTATTATTAAAAATTAAACTCATTGATAATTTTAAATGTTTTATTTGTAAAGCATTTGTTAAATTCATGATTCTACTTGAAGCAAGAACAATGAAATTGAACTGAGCAGTAAAGAAGAGAAATCTCATATTAATTATCGAGGACGAAATGGTAAAAGCAACTTTTTACCAATATGCAGTGTGTGTGTCAGGATTCTTCACTAGTCCAGCAGCCGATAGTTGTTGCAACCTTGTCCTGTTTAGTTGTAAAACTTCGACAACAATGTTAATCGCGGCCTTAATAAAATTTCGATAGTAAAATGAATGTAATTGTTTTAATTGATCGATCATATTGACAAATTTTGGATTTTAAAATTGACACCAAACACATGTAGTGACTTAAAATATTCATTGGATTTTATCAATATGTAATTTGCTATGTTTTCACAATAGAATACACATAAAAATGAACCTAAGACTAACTAAAAACTAAAATTTTTTTTTCCA
Source organism: Trichopoda pennipes (assembly GCA_030448955.1). Taxonomy (NCBI): domain Eukaryota; kingdom Metazoa; phylum Arthropoda; class Insecta; order Diptera; family Tachinidae; genus Trichopoda; species Trichopoda pennipes. The sequence goes on along the minus strand of JASKUP010000010.1, from coordinate 2,318,805 downwards.
TAAATTATTGTATTTATTGTATCTTCATATATATGAATTATCAACAATTTTTAAAATCTTAAATCTAAATGTATAGTCATTAGGCCCGACCAGTGTCAGACATAATCTTAGTGACAGCAATAAGATAATCTTAACAAATTCTCACAATCAAAAATAAATATAAAAAAAAATAAAAACTATTTTCAAGAGATTCTATTTTCATTAGGAGGGTTATTGACCAACGCCCCTGTGTCTCTCCTTTTTAATCGGATATGACCTCTAAAATTCAAAATGTTCCGCGCAAGGGGATTCGGGTGGCACTCGAGCTTAGTTAAATATTTGCCTGCGTATTGAGCAATTTCAGCAGTCACGATTGGAATATCCAAATCACGATGTATAATTAAATTTCGCATGTACCATGGAGCTAATGTAATTAATCGTAGTATTTTGTTCTGTCGGCGTTGAATTTTTTCCACATTTAAAGCTGAAGCAGTGCCCCATAGTTGAATTCCATAGCACCATATTGGTTTCAGAATCGACTTATACAATAGAAGTTTACAGTCCAGGCTAAGAGTTGAGTTCCTGCCAATTAGCCAGTATATTTGAGATAACTTGATTTTCATTTGGATTAGCTTTGTGTCGATGTGGTGTTTCCATGTAAGCCTACGATCAAGGACATTTCCAAGATATTTAGCGTGCAAGTGGTGAGGAATAATCTGACCGTTCATACGAATAGGGCAGCAATTTTCCCTTTTTAAAGTAAAAGTTAAGTGGACACACTTTTCTCGTTTACTTTTATTCTCCATAAATTCAACCACAATTCCAGATGCGTAATATGTTCCTGAAGAACCTGAGATGCTATACGGAGGTCTTTGTGAGAACTAAGGCAGGCGGCCGGATCATCGGCAAATGTTGAAGTATGGATACTACTGCTCACAGGCATATCACAAGTATAAAGCAGATATAAAACTGGACCCAGTATAATCCCCTGCGGCACACCGGAAGCTATCGATGCGGGCTCACTGATAAAGTCTCCTTCGGCTACTGTAAGCCTTCTCCCCACAATGTAACTTTCCAGAAACTTCCCATATTGATTGGGAGATATGTCATCAACTTATGTAGAAGTCCCTTATGTCATACTTTGTCAAATGCTTGCGAAACATCTAGAAACAGGGCAGAACAATATTTCCTTTCCTCAAATGCCTTTCTCACTACTTGAACCAATCTATGAGTCTGCTCAATGGTGCCATGCTGGTTCCTGAAACCAAATTGATGGTCTGGAATGCACCCCCTAACACTTAAAATTGGTGACAGCTTAGTCATAAACAACTTCTCGAAAAGCTTTGATGAGGTTGATAATAAGCTTATGGGTCTATATGACTCAGCCCTGGTGAGATCCTTGCCCGGCTTCGGAATCATTCTAACTTTGGCTATTTTCCAGACGCTTGGATAATACTTTAATCTTAAAATGGCATTGAATATATAAATAGCAAAATTCGAATACAAATACGTGGCAACTCCATTAACATTCTGTTGCTGATACCATCTATGCCTGGGGTTTTCTTCGGATTGAGTCTATCAATTTGTCCTTGAACGTTACGCAACTTCAATTTTATGGGTAGAGGAGGTAAAGCCACTACATCTGGCAATTCAGTCTCCCCAGTAAGCGCGTTCGGGGTGAAAACGGATTTCAGATCCTCAACAAATATATCACCCTTTTCAGAATCACTTTGTGCCCAGTCTTCAGTTGAAGTACGCAGAGGTGGTTTAAATTCAACAGGTCTTTTAAGGTTTTTAGCAGCTCGCCACAAAGAGTAATTAGAGGTTGGTAAAACATCGAGTCTCTCCAGATATTTTTTAAAAGATGCGATTTTCTCATAATTTAGTAAATCTTTTAGTCGTTTTGTGCATTCCTGTTGCCAATCCCTTCTGACTCTTCTTTTTTCCGCTACGAGATGTTCAATATCCACAGAATATATTCTTTTAAGACCAGTCTGAGTGAAGGTAGTAGTTGCATGTTCAGCGGCTTCCTTAATTATTTCATTCAACGCTAGATTCAATATCCTCAGGTGTTCGTAATATAACGTTTTCAGTGCAATGGCTACTGAGATACATTTTGAATTTCAACCAATTTATACGACTGATCTTATTCGCGTTTGGGTGATATAAATCAGTTATCTGAGGGTTACAAGTTGTAACAATAGTTGGAGAATGATCTGACGATAGATCTAACGAGTTTTCAATATTAATCAAATTCAAGGAGAAATTTTTCATGACCCCAAAGTCTATGACATCAGGAATTTTATATCTGTCAGTAGGCCAAAATGTTGGCTTCCCAATTGAAATAACATCCAGAGACATTTTTGTAACTGTATTAAACAGTGCGCGACCCCTAGGTGTAATAAGACGGGAGCCCCAGTACGTATGTTTGGCATTATAATCGCCAGCTGCCAAAAATCTATCACCGAGCGATTTGTAGAAATCCTCATATTGCGCCTCGGTAATTGAGAATCTGGGAGGTGAATAAATTGATGAAACAACGAAGTTCTAGCCGAAGTTTTCAACGCATATATTCGTCGCTTGCAAATATTCTTCACATACGCCGTCTAGAGAATAGTGCTTTGTTCTCGATTTTATTAAAATCTAAAATAATTTATTTTTTATAAATATTTTTTTTATCACGAGGTCTTTATATATAAATGAAATGAAATAATCAATAAAATTATTTAAAATATTATTAAACAGTTTTCTTTTCCTGAAGATGCTGCCCTATGGTGTGGCGAAATATTGAAAATAAAAATAAAATTTATTTAATTTTTATATTAAGACCTTGTGCTTATATGTATAATATTGATAAAATATTGAAAACGAAATTATCTATAATTATTATTAACTTGTTTGTATGTTTTTATGTTTCACCACTACATACTCTTTCGATGACAGCACCATTTGTCATTCGTATTCATTTAGCAATAGACTGAAACAGTTAGAAGTGAGTTCCAAAAGAAGGAACCTGAATAATATGCTCAATCATAATCTAGCAACATTTCCAGAATGGGGTCGTGTGAATAGTGGCGATTTTAGTGCCCGTAAGACGCCATTTATGTTCGGAAATGATACTGCATCTATCACTATGGGTGATTTAAGTATTACCTAATCGGAAGCTCTTGATGTTCTTGGCATTAAAATTCAGTGTGATATTCGATAGACATGTTTCTAAAGAAACTTTCAAGAAGCTTTCTAAAATGGTGTAAGAGATACTTCACTCCAACCGATCTTCGCACTATTTATACCATCCAAAAATTATATACAACTCTCATGTATGGGCAGGCGCCACAAAGTCTATTTTGGGGTAAGAGACTAATTGGGGGCAGTAGGGTATCCAAGTCTGTTGATTCTCTAGACCAACGATGCACTGTGGGATCAAGAAGTCTTTGACTTAACTTTAACAAAAGCCAAAAAGTAGAAAAACTTCATAATCAGCATTTATAGAACCAAAAATTACCAAGTTATGTTTTTTTAAATAACAAATAAATTGCATTTTTATTATAAATTTTCAGTTTTATCTGAATAAGTAGTAAATAAGATAATAAATTTAATAAAACTTTTTAGAGAAAAATATTTATTTCTGTGTTTGTGCAAATGTTTTAAACATCACTGTATATTCTTAATATGCACAACCTAATTGAAGAACAAGTTGAAGGAAAAATTGTATAAAAGTTGGGGGGTTTTTACACGTTAAACTTTATGCAAACATAAGTATATTGATCACATAATTGCCATTTCGTAGCTTCAAAATTTGTGAATTGAATAATAAAGAAAACAAAAAAAACAAATACACAAACAAATAAACAAAAAAATATAATTCGAAAAATCGCAATATTTTTTTAACAAGATAGTGTCAAATAACAGCAGCAATAAACAATTTATTTAAAATTCCTTAAGAGTAATTCTAAGTTAAATTTAAGGTGGCGTCTAACAAACAGCCATGAGTTAGTGCAGCCAATAAACCAGCCAACAGTTTGTAAAATTCTAGCTAAATTCTAAATACAATGGCAATTCGTTACAAAAAATCAAAATAATATATTGAATTAAATTGATGTTGATTTCAGTACGTACAAAATGACCCACAATGGCACATTGACAGTTATATATATATATATACTCGATAACAAATCACGTTTGCAGCTTTGTATTTTATTCGTTGCCGTATGTATAACTATAAACTTTATTTAAAACATTTATTTTTGTTTACCTAAATAATAATTATTTATAGTAATAATAATTATAATTAATAAGCAGCAAAGTATAAAATGTTTATAAAATGCACACATATGTGTACATAAATATATATTTTATTTGGGCGCTATATGCATTTACTGTATATATTTTTCTGACAAACTCTGCCTGAATGTTTAATTATGATTTCAAGTTCACTGCCAAGAGTTTGAACAAAAGCAAACAATACTGAATCGAAATATTGTTGTAAAGTTTAGAATTGTTTATTGTTTTTGTTTTTGTTTTTCAAACTCAATGCACACTTTTATCAAACAAAAATTGTAACATGTCATTGATTAAATAAAAAATGCCATCAAATCAGTTTGATAAGTTTAATATTTGCCTTTGTTTATTGTTCATGTCAGTATATGTGCTTTAATTTAAGTTCTTTATTAGTCTAATGCATTAAGTTAATTTTTGTTTTAATTTCTATTCAAATTCATTTTCAGTTCTTTAGTCTGTAATGTTCTGTCTTATTTAACTATTGGGTTTTTCAACAAGAAGTTTGTTTTTCAATTGTGGCAACACCAACAACGTGATAGTTTTGACATTTAGATTTTTAACGTATTGGTAGAAGATGTATTAGCACTTGTTACAATGAATTCAATTTCCACGAAAATCGCTTCAAAATAATTAAAATCGACTATGAAAATGGTGGTTCTACTAAAGTTACATCTCATAAAATTCGTGATATTTTCGGACAACATAATCGTTCTTCTAAAACAGCTATTAGGAATTTGGTTGTTAAATTTAAGTCCACAACACGTGTTCTACCGGGTCGTTCAACTGAAAACAGCACAGCCGTGAGCCATAGTAATGAAGCAGATCCAAATTTGGCAATTCCTCGACGTTCGCAATAATTGGGGTTATCCAAAATCCAATTTTTCGTAAAGATTTCACTTTGAAGCCTTACAAGGTTCAACTGGTGCAAGAATTGAAGCTGATCGACCACTCACATCGCCGTAGATTCATTAAATTCTTGCAGGAGCAACCGGTTTTTCTGAAAACATCATTGTCAGGATATATCAACAAGCAAAATTGCCGCTTTTGGGCTTCTGAAAATCCTAGATCGATTATCGAGAAGCTTTTGCATGCTCAACGTGTCAATGTATGGTGCGCTATATGGCCTGAAGACGTGATTGGGCTGTTTTTCTCGAAGATACTGATAGAAATGCAGTAACGATCAAAGGATCAGGCTATCGCGGAATGCTAGCAACTCAATTTCGTCCTATTATTGCCACATGTTACACAGCCAATGAAACGAACAACTTATTGCAAACCAAATTTTCCGATCACATAATTTCACGACAATCAGCAGTCAGCCAGATGGTGGGATTTAACACTACTGGGTTTTTTTTTGTGGGGCTATGTTAAGGACAGAGTCTATACGAAGCCAATCCAACCGATTTCAGCCTTAAAACTCAAAATCCGTGATTAACGAAATCGGACCGCCATTTTGAAAAAAATGAGGAAAAAATCATATTTTCTCTTTCTAGTACAATAGAAGTTTTAATCATCTTTTATTATTTTGTTTTAGAAAGCAAACTTCTTCTTGAAAACCCCTTTAACAAAAAAAAAAATATTTTGGCTTTGCAAAATATCAATACTACTTCCCCCAAAAACATAATTAAATTCAAATTTTGTTAAAAATATTTAGAAAATATAAAAAACTCTCTCTCTCTTTCTCTCTTTCTCTGTTTCTAAACTTATATTCCCAGCTGTAAAAGTATACATTACATAAGCGATTACATAAGCTATACTAAGTGGTAACGCGTTCGCTTACTTTGCCACTTACATTTAACATAGAAGTGTCATAGGCTGTTTAATCGGTGCCCTCTTGTTTACAAAGTGAGCGACGACGTCATCAAGTGCCACTACAATTCAGTTTACATCGTAAGTGGAGTAGTAAGCAACGTTGATTACAAATTTACTTGCGCATGTAAGGTATGGTTAACGTGTGGTGCCACTATTGCAATGATTTTGTAATTAAAAGGATAATGCATGGTTCGCTTTGAAGTTTATATGTATAAATATAGAATGTATGACATAATAACATTTGTTATTTATTTTACTGTTAATGCATTTTATCATTAGGGTGCATTTAATTTCTTAAAGTGCAATAATACTTACCACAAAATTGCCCACATTACAAACCGAAATGCAGCGCAAACTTTTACACGAACAAGAAAGGGAAATATTATTTTTTGTATACTAATTTTATACATCGATTACAGCTGCATTACATAGTAAGTACTTAGATGCCTCGCTTACGAAGCCATATGTGCGTCATCGGTTATTGTCTAAGTACTTCGTTTCATTTACAGCTGGGTTATTAATTTTTTGATTTTTTTAATTAGTGCATACTTGTATTAGAAAAGAAAAAATAACTTTGTTAAGGTTAACTACGCCATTACTTAAGACTATTTTTAAATTTAACTTAAATTAAAATACGATTTCCGTTTTTTCTTAAATCTTTTAGTATTCTGGTTCATTTCCCATTGTCTTATGGCATGTTATGGAAAGACATTTGTCTTCTTCATCTAATTAATAAATCATTTTAATTATTATTTTTTAAATAATGTTTAATAGTTTTTTTGACCTTGTTTTTAATTATTTACGATAGACATAATTTTCTTAAGTTATTATTATTTTATTAATTTTAAATTGGGTATTTTTTTTCTTATAGTTTCTATAGGAATTAACAATTATTAATTTAATTACAATACCAGTTCTGATAATTGTTCGTTCACAAATAAAAACATAATAATAACAGTCGCTAAGGTTAAAAATATTACAAATAACTAAAATGCCAATTAGATAAAAAATAAATTAGAAATCATAAGCCAAGAATGTAGTCCAAATCTATAAACAGACCTTTTTAAAAAAAAATAATTTTTAAACCTTTCTATTGATTATTTGTTTATTTATATTATTTTATTTATTTATTTTCACTCGACTGCTATTTTCGTACCTCTGTAGGCGTTGACAAAATGTGTTATCAAACAATCGCTTATCTTTAGTGTTACATTTAACTAAGGGAGCCCCTCAAGGATTAATCCTTGCACCACTGCATTTTTTTTTTATTTATACTCATGATTTATCTAAACCGTTTTTGTTTCAAGACTGAATGAGGAGCTAATAAAAATTAATTGCAGGGCAACTGCAAATTAATTTTGTTTAAACCCTCATAAGCCAAAATGTATTATAATTCATAAGAACACTACTAAACATATTACTGATGTAAATGTTTTAGTAAATGGGGAATTGCATTAATTAATTAAATGTTGGAAATACTGCCAGAAATCTTGGAATAATAACCAAAAACAGTCTTACTTGGAGAAACCATGTTAACTCACTTGTCGACCGGACTTACACAAAGCAGAGGTGTCTTTGGTCGTTGCATCATTATACACCTATTAATATAAGGCAACTTCTTGGAAAGTCTTACGTTGTTCCTGGGTTAATTTACGGTTTTGAACTTTATTTTGGAAGTAAAATAAATCTAAACGACTAACAAAGCTATTAGACATGTTTACGGTGTGACAAGATATGATCATGTTTCCCAATTTTCGTTCAAGCTATATGGAGTTTCATTCAACAATTAATTTTCTTATAAAATTATTTTTTCAGAAATGCCATAATACTTATTGCTAAAATCCGAATTGTCATTTTATTAAGGTAAAAAAGATTTTAATTCCTCTACACAATTCTTTTGTATCCGAATGGCAGATTTTCATACATGCGTCGCTTCTCTGGAATGTTCTTACTCAAGCACAACAACTTAATAGTAATGCAAAAAGTCTTAAACAATTTTTATTTAATTTTTATTCTCAATAATAAATCATAAATACTCGTAAGCAATTTATAGTTTTTCAAGATTTTCAAGATTTCAGAGGTTAATTTATTTTCCAAAAAGTTTTATAAAGGGTATTGAAAAATTAACAAAAATACTACAAAAATTTAACAAAATATTCTTTACATAACAAATTATTTTTCAAAGACTTCCTTATTCTAAATACAATTGACACATTTTCTTGGTCATCTTTCGCAAAAAATTAATTAAAATTGTGAAATAATTTCCCAAAAAAGGAATAAAAAAAAGGAACGCTCTTAGAATCTACTTAAAACTAAGAAACACTTAAAACTAATAACTTAAAACTAAAAACTTATAACTAAAAAAAAAAAAAAACAAACAAAACAAGAACAATAGAAACACAAGAAATAATAAAAAAAAACAAGAAATAACAAAAAAAAAACAATAACAACAAATTCAAAGTAAAGAAAAATAATGAATTCACAATTAATAAAATTATAACTATTGGGCGGTATTATACACGGTGTTCTGAATGCTCAGAGAACGTAGCCTTCTATGATAAAATAAGAGGTCTGCATCCTCGTAAAGAATTCCAGCCTCTTTCAAAGTTAATAAGTCCATTGGACAGAGATACCGGGACATCCGAACAGTCTCCAAATCACGCGACGCAGAAAAGCACCCCGCAACCAGGGAGTTACCTAAAGAACGTGCGCCCTCCAGAAACTTCACAACCATTTCCATCATATAGACATCCACCCGCGCAAAATCAGTTGCGTTGTAGATTGAACTACATGATGGCCTACGGAACTCGCCACTTGGTCCTCTATAAGGCCTCAGTCCAAGACAAGCAACCAAAACCCGTCTCTCCCATCTCCTAAGTCTCTTCATCTGGTGAGAAGAAATACCAAACCAAGCCGGAAAGGCGTAGGAGATGACAGGGCGGATAATTTGGCGATACACAAGAAGACGCACCCTCTTATCAAGACCTCCTCTACGTTTAAGGGCTCCCTGGTACGCGGAGTAAATTCTCTTGCTTCGCTGCAAAATATCGTCAATGTGCCGATAACTTTCAAAGTTTTCATGAAGGGTGACCAGGTATTTAAGCCTGTCCGCAGTCGCAATCTGTTCTCGTCCGAGAGTCAAACAAGGTCTGTACGATCTACAATTTGGGTAAATATATTTCCGCCTTCCCTTAAACATTACGGCCACGGTCTTCGCAATGTTTAAAGTTAGACCCCATTTTGTAAAATAGTCCGTCAGTATCGTCAAATAGTAATTTAGTCGGTCAATAGTGGTTTTTGCTCTAGCACCTGAAGAGGCAATGAGGATATCATCGGCATATACAATTAAAAGATTCTCCCGTGGCGGTTGTGGTATGTCAGAGACAAAGATATTGTAAAGCACAGGCCCCAGTAACGAGCCCTGTGGCACTCCAGCAGAAATCGAACCCTCGTCTGACCGAACATCACCCACGCGTACTCGAAATGATCGGTTTCCTAAAAAGTTGTCCACTATGCGGCAAAGGCTCACACCAAATCCCATATCCGTCATCTTGAATATAAGCCCGTCATGCCAAACCGTGTCGAACGCCTTGGCAAAGTCCAGACTTACAGCTATTGTTGGGCATTTTCTATTCAGTCCCCTGGCAATGAAGTCCGTTAGCACCGTCAGCGCATGCATTGTCGAAAGTCCAGTTCTAAATCCAAATAGGAAGTCTTTTAAAATGTCCTTGTCAATTATAACGTCATTTATCTTTGCCAGAAGAATGAATTCAAACAACTTTCCAAAAGCAGATAGAAGAGAAATGGGTCTATAGCTTCCACATACCACAGGATCCGATCTGGGTTTCAGCACCGGAACGACGAGGGCCGATTTCCACGATTTTGGAAAATAGCCAATATTATAGCAATGATTGAAAACTAAGCAATTTATAGTTCATTTTTTCTGAATATGTATAGTCTGTGTTTTTGCCGTCTTAACTTATTTTATTAATAGCACTTTCCTGTACTCTAAATATAATATTATTTCTTGTTGTACAGCTTTTGTACATAAATAAATAAATAAAAATTTTTAATTTGCAGAAATATTAACTTGAATCATGTAATTTTTTGTTTTTGTGTTCTCAAACTTGCCGAAACTTTGATAATATTTTTTTGTTTTTAATACAGATAACTAGACAGCTAAAATATCAGAGTTTAAAGAAAAATTTGTAATTTTAAAAACTTTAGCCTAAAAAAAACCCAAATTCTTGAAAATATTAATACCATGTTCACACTGGCAGCAAATATCTAGTTTTGCACTCCCATTCGTGGCTCGCGGCCGAATCTTGATCCAAACAACATGGTTCGCTATATCGCAATATAAGAATTTCATTTTAATCTTGCAGTGAATCACGATAAAATACAGACTTTTATAATTTTTCAAACAAATGTAAACAACGAAAAATCAAAACATAAAAAAGAGCATATATTTTCGTTTACAATAGATAATAGATCCTCTTAATATTTTAATTATAATTTTAAAACGGATTGTTGTGTATTGTGTTTGTTAAGCGCAATAAAGAAAACAATTACTGTTTAATAAGTTTTCCAAAAAAAAAAAAAATTACTTTAGAATAGCATTCAGCAGTCCAACTCGTGGATTTGTTCATCTTATTAGCAAGAGGTATATAATTTCCATAAGTTCTGTTTGCGCATAGAAGAGGTTCACATAAATTTTGGGAGAATAAAAATTAGCAGAGTCGAAAGAAGAAATATGTTTTTTTTCCTACTCTATATTATTTATTGTATCTTCATAATATGAACTAACAATAAGTAAGCAATTCTTAAATATCTAAATAGTAAATTAAAAGACTAGCCATTGCCAGACAAAAAATAATAAACTTCAAATTCATCCATATATACTAGTAGTTCTCAATGGTTTCGTCCGAGAGCAATAGTGTCCTTCCTCTTCAATCGAGTGTGTCCACGATGCTGAAGGATACTTCGAGCAAGCGCATTCGGATGTGTTTCCAACTTATTTAAATATCTAGTAACATGTTTTGTAATCTCGGTTTTAGCCGTCGGGACTTGAAGATCCTGGTGAATGTTGGAGTTCTTAATGTACCAAGGAGCGGCAGTTATCATTCGAAGGATTTTGTTTTGCTGACGTTGGATTTTCTCAATATTGGAAGCGGAAGCAGTGCCCCATAGCTGAATCGCGTAACTCCATATAGGTCTCAAAATTGTGTTGTAAATTAAAAGTTTGCAATCAAGGCTGAGAACGGAGTTTCTGCCAAAAAGCCAATGGATTGCTATTGTTTTCAGTTTCATCTGAGTTAACTTTGCCTCAATGTGACGTTTCCAAGTAAGTCTCCGGTCCAAGTGAATACCTAGGTATTTAGCGTAGACGTGTTGGGGTACCACTTGGTTGTTGATACGGATATGGGGACACGATTCACACGTAATGTGAATTTTATATGCACACATTTTTGTTCATTAACCTTTATTCCCCATTTTTTAGTCCATTCTTCCAGTTGTGTTATGTGGTCCTGCAGTTGTCGCGAAGCAAGTCTTGGGTCACTATGGGTGCTAAGAAAGGCGGTGTCATCTGCAAACGTTGATGTGTGTATTTCACTATTTGTAGGCAAGTCTGCTGTATTAATTAAATACAGGATTGGGCCCAAAATACTACCTTGGGGTACTCCAGCTATAATTGGTTGGGGGCAACTTGTATAAGCTCCATACTTTATTATAAACTGGCGACCCATAACATAATTCCGCAGTAGATTGTGAATATTCACTGGTAAGTTTTGTTTTATTTTAAACAAAAGGCCTTGATGCCATATCTTGTCGAAGGCTTGTCATACATCGATAAGAAGTGCCGAACAAATGCCTTTCTTATGACTTGTACAAGTCTGTGAGTTTGTTCGATGGTACTATGTTGTCTCCTAAATCCAAATTGGTGGTTTGGAATGCAAATATTCTCATTCAGAATCGGTGTCAATTTTACCATCAGTAGTTTCTCGAACAATTTGGATAGAGTTGGTAATAGGCTTATGGGCCTATATGAGTCCATCTTGGACGGATCTTTTCCCGGTTTAGGTATCATCCATACCAGAGCAACTTTCCATGCCGGAGGGTAATATTCAAGTCGTAAAACGGCATTAAATAGGAAAGGGATTATTCGTTTAGCAACGAGAGGCATTTCTAAAAGCATTTTGTTGCTTGTTTTATCAAAGCCGGGAGCTTTCTTGATTTTTAACTTTCCAATAGTGCTTAACAACTTTAATTGAATAGGTGGTCTAGCAATAACTGGTGGGAGTTCAGTTACATCAGCACATTTATTAAGAGAGAATACATTCCTCAAATAGCTTACGAAAAGATTTCCTTTTTCATCATCATTTTTTGCCCAACTACCACCTGGCCCGCGATTACAGGTCTTTCAATTTTTTTGGTGGCACGCTATAGGGAAAGAAGAATAATGTTGTAAAATTAAAGAACTTCACTATGCTCTCATGTACATAATTTTCTTAAAATTATGAAGACAATATATTTCTTAATAACTAACTAACTAAAACATTAACATCAGTAATATCAGTGATAGTTTTCTTAACATACTTATGAGATAACATCCATTTGCATTTGTCCAGCAACAAATTTTATTCAGATCCTAATTCAGTCTTGGAATGTTTCCAGCAACAGAGATGACTGGACTGCTTAAATACACTTTTATTTGGGTACGGTTTTTCGTCGACCCTCGTCAAATTTGGTTTGTGACCAACCCGGTTTCGCCCATTTGCCATCTTCAGTGTTCTTTTCGTACTAGTTGCGTTCTATTGTCAGCTGTGTTGTTCGCGTTTCCCTTCATGTTATTGCATTCGTCACTTTCTCTCCTTTGCCTGTGTCTCTCTCTCTTTTTTCGTTTGTCTCTTTTTACCTAATTTCTCGCTCCCTTTTTCATTCGTCTTTCTTCCTAACTAAATCCTTTTACGATCATGCTTGTTGTCCGTTTGTGTTTATGTGTGAATCTATTGGGTTTTTTTTTATGTGACATAATAATCTGTAATTGTCGTTTATACATCATCTTTTTAGCCTTGGTCTTGTCTTAACGATCACAAAAATCATATATTTCATTTTAAAAAGTTGTTTATGTTTGAGATAATAGGCGAGAAATCCTTTCATATTCTTGAAGCTTTTTCAATTTATTTAAAAATCAGCTTTTATTTCTTTAAAATTAATTTCACAATTTCTCAAGTGAAATTTAATAAACCCTGATTAGTTGATGATAATAATTTTAATAATATTTTTTTCTTAATAACCTTAATCCAAATAACGCCTTACTCCAAATAAGGATTCATTTAATTTTCAAAACCATATAATTTGGCTACACCACTTGTAGTATGAAGGTGAAGTTGTCTTATAAAACATTAATAATTTCATTGCTGTTGGATGAGCTTAACACACGTTCTGTGCTCCAAAATATAAGCTGACCTAAAGGAACGGAAAAGTTTAAAAGACCGTAAAATCTTAGTTTTATTTTTCGTTTTGATAGCTGAAAAACTTAAAGAAAATGATACCGAATTCAGTATTCATTACCATTACTATTTTACTAATTAATAATTTGAATAGCAGTAAAAAAGATTTTCGTTTATAACTGAGAGCGAAATAAGCAAGTAACATATAACAAAAATTATTATATTTAAGATGATGAAATTGAATGTAGGAATTAGTTCGTGTATTTTTACAAATTTATGAAGGCACTAAAAAGATTTAATTGAACATGTTAACGGGAGATATAAAAAGTAATTTCGAGGCAGCTTATCTATTTACCTGCAACACATGCAGGCTGATAAAAGCTGCTGATTGCAGTGGTCATTAAGACATTTATAAAATACTCAGAGAATATGATGCTGACGTCAATTCTGTGCATCGCTAAGGGCGTACACCTTTCATAGCAATTTCCTATATGGATCACTATGATATTGTCGAAATATTATTGGAAAATAGAGCCGATGTGAATCATCTTGATTTAGATGGTCGAAGTGCTTTATGTGTGGCGGTTTTATGCGGATCCTCGGGATATAGCAGGGTTATATCTACTCTTTTGGAACACGGTGCTAACAGCGATCAGTTAGATAATGATGGAATGCCTCCTTTGCTGGTCAGCTCTTTTGAAGAACGAATTAAAAATGCTGCTGCTCTTTGGCTGATTTTATGAGAAGACCTATAATGGACTGCTTGCTCTGCTGGGTATGATAATGTTGTTAAGTTTTTGCTTTTCTATGGTTATGGAAAATACTGCATGGACTCTAAAGACCGCACTGTTCTCATTATTATATGTTTTAATTTACAAATGTATTACATTCATAAAAAAAAGTTTTTTATAGGTACTGTTTTCTTACTTTTTATAAGCAATCCTAAGCAAGCTAATACTTACTGCAAATGGAAATTTAATTGCAGTATCATTAAAAATTTAATGGTTACTGTATATTTTTCAGTAATCATATACATTGATTTATCTTTTTTTTTTTTTTTTTTTTTTTTTTGAAAAGAGAAGACGCACTTCAGGCAACAATGCCTATTTAGTCAAGTACCGTGCTACATTCTTTTAGGAAAGGAATAGAGAATAGATGAAACAGGTGGAGAAAGTAGAAGGATAGTCGTAAATTATCTGCCGTATAAGACAGCACCAGTTACTATGCCTTCATCGCTGAGCAGCCCCACCGATAGTCAATTTTTATTTTTGTAGTGAATAAAACCAAGGTCTTCGTTGGGAATCGAACCCACAACCCCCATATTTACAAGCTAGTACACTACCTACTAGCCTACAGGTGCACCTAAGCCAAGAGGGGCGGTCCTGCCCCTCTTGTGACTTGGTGCCCACAACCCATAATTGTGGAAGTCTCTTGCAAAACTATAAATCTATAAAACCGTTAATTATGAATCGTAAAACATTGATTTATTTTACGTTTAATTTTAAGACTGGGTGGGCGTCTACACATCCCTTAACGCATCCTAAAATAAAAAAATTCCAAATTTACCAGTATGTTCCAATAATATGAAAATCCATCTTAAACAATGGAAAACTGGTTAAACCCGGCACAGAAATCACTTCACTTCATTTGATGAAGGATATCAAAAGTATTTCCTTTAATATAGAAACTGGGAACGAGGACGTTTGTAAGGTCGCATGAAATTTTATGATCTCATGTTAGCTTAAAAAACATGCAGTGACTTGCAGAAAGTTCAAAGGTTAAAAAAGAAAAGTTAATAGAAGTTAGTGTAGCTTGGCCTAACAAATAAAAACAAAATAATTTAACCAGCAATTTTATATAACAAAATATTTAAATATTTCGTAACAGAAATACAAAACTACAATACAATACAATAAAATAAAATAAAATAGTGATAGTTTTTGTTAATCGCTTGTTTGGTGTTAATTATATTCTTAATAAATGAATAAATATAAATTAAATTAACCATGATACGAAACTGCTGACTCTGAATGTTATTTGCGATGTTTATAACTGCCGCTACTGTTGTTGTTCTTAACGATCTTGCCAGTTTTGTAATCATTTAATATTATTGTTTTATTTCTACAGCAAAAAGGTTGCTCTATTGTAAATCTTTTTGATTATTTTTTTTTTTCACTTCTATTTTTTTTTTATTTTTTTATTCGTTAAAAAAAATGTATTATAAGGTGTTGTTGTTGTTGTAATTTTTCTTATTGTTGTCGTTTAGATTAACACCAAGTGCATGGTCTTTAACTGCTTTTATCTAGTCTAAGTCAGTTTTTACCGGTGCTTCTGTATGTTTTTTTTTTGTGTTATTTTAATACATAAATTTTTTCCTAATACTTGGATTTAGTCTAATACCTGCTCTGTTCGTTTTGTACTTTACACTCTTGCGACAACCAAAGTAAAACAAAACAAAAACCTAAGAAAAACCGTTGATTAAATTTGCATTGCATTAAGATGGTGTTTGTTTTTCAAATAATTTAAACTTTATTAATAGTTGAAGTTAAAATGAAAAAAAAGCTCAAAATGCAGTTTATAAAAACTTGCTGAGAGACAAAAGTCTATGCTCGAATAAAGTGCATGTGTAGCGTTAAGATTCTTTTATGTATTACGCACTTGTAGCGTCTCGAACTCAAACTAAGTTGTTAGTTGTTTGAAGTATGTTTTAAACAATTATCTATAACGTTTGTGGAACCTTCGTATTTATTTAGTTGTATTAATGTCCTTTAGGCCGGGGAACATAGAATCCGTCATACGTTGTACTTTGACGTATTACTCTGAAATCAAAGTAACAACGCATGAGGTTGACACAATGAGTACTTTGTTGACGGATAATAAATTGCCTGTTTTTACCGCATGTTTTTGTAACAAAATTTTATTAAAGTACACATTTTCAATGGAATTGGACAAAATTTTGGAGTTCCTTTTAATTGTAATGTTACTTTACGAAGCTCGAAAGTGTCTTGATGTAATGGATGGAGGTCGAAGATTTTAGGCCAGGCCGCATTCTCAAGACCGAGAGAAAAATTAATTTTTTGCAGTGAATTTTGAAAGAATGCTTAACAGTGATACTGAACAATTAAAGAAAACTATAAGAATGGAAAAATATGTATTCGATACGCTTTTTAATTTAGTGAAGGCAGATCATATTAAGATCTTCAACAGATCCTCAATACCTGCAAAGTGTAGACTTTTCCTTTTTTTTCGGACGATCACTTAGGGGATGACCCTTACAGATGCAATGCATTATGTCAGAACTAGATAATTAGGTTAGGGGGAGATGGATGGGGGGGTGGTAGTGTTTGTGGACATTCCTGTACGCGGTCGAGGAATACAAAAATATATTTTCGGGCGCTGGCGCATATATGAGAGTTGTATTGTGTTGTAAATAGTACGAAGATCGGATGGAGTAAAGTATGTTTTACACCGTTTTAGAAAACTGAACTTGAAAACTTCTTTAGAAACCTGAAAAATATACTTAGGTGCCCCTGTAGGTTAGTAGGTAGTATACTAGCTTGTCAGTATGGGGGTTGTGGGTTCGATTCCCAACGAAGACCTTGGTTTTTTCACTACAAAAATAAAAATTTACTGTCGGTGGGGCTGCTCAGCGATGAAGGCATAGTCGCTGGTCGCTGTGCTGTCTTAAATACGGCAGTTAATTTCCGACTATCCTTCTACTTCTTTTACCATCTGTTTCATCTCTTCTCTATCCCTTTCCTAAAGAATGTAGCACGGTACTTCTCTTAAAAAAAAATAAATAAATATCACCCATATTAAGAGATATAGCACCATTTCCGAACACAGATCTATGCGTAAACATGCAACATTGAGTCATATGAGCATTAAAATCTACTTCGAAATCATGATTAAGCGTATAATTCATGTCTGCCTTTTGGAACTCACCTCCAATTGGTTCGGTCTATTATCAAATGAATACGAATGACAAAGAGTGCTGTCATCTGCGAAAAAGTTTATCGGTTTAAAAGTTGGACAAAGAAGGTCATTTAGAAAAATAATAATAGAAAGAACGGAGCCTTGCGGTACCCCTGAGTTAATCTCGAACTCGTCAGATGAAATCCCATCTATAACATAGCGATTTAATCTAGAGATATTATAACCGACACCAAAAGTAAAAAAGATGTCGTATAACGTGTGACGGATTCTATGTGCCCCGATCTATCTTTAAAATCTCATGTGAAAACAATTTTTTTACACTTAATTATTTTATTTAAGCATTTATTTCAGTAAGAAACAATAACTTGTTCTTGCGTTAAAATTTTGAATAGAATAGATTAGAATAGAGTATTTTATAAATAACTTTTCCCTTATATGAAAATTCAATAAAATTTATTTTTATATTCAATATTTCGACGCACCATCGCGTGCCTTCTTCAGGAAAAGAAACGTGTTTTATCTTAATTTTTTATTTTAAAATTTTTGTGAAAATTAGAAAAACATTATGAAAACATTTTTCGGTTTTCAATTAAAAATTTTGTGAAAATGGTTAGATTAAAGAGGTGTTATTTATTAGTTTTGAATATAGAAATCAAAACTGTTTTTAAACCAAAAGAAATTGAAAACTTGTAAGCTTTTTATCTTAAGTTTTAAGGTTGAAGTTCCGCTTTTAACATACATCAACTTCGTTAATGCATTTGCCCAAGAGAAAAACGTCTACTAGCGCAAAGCAACCGCCACTTAGCAGTTTGATTTCAACACGAATATACTGACGCCTAAACAACACGTCCAAACTATGGAAATTAATTTTGACAATCTTGTTGCTGTTCGAAATACTCGACTTCGACATTGTAAGCGAATTTTGTTGAGCGATTAAGCTTACTTTTGTTGAGGCAAGACTCCGTTCTTTCTCCTACCTTATTCCTTATCTTTCTTAATGACCTTCTTTGTCAAACTTTTAACCCAATATATTCTTTTATAGATGACAGCGCCATTTGTCACTCATATTCATTTGATAATAGACCGGGCCATTTGGAGGTTACTTCCAAAAGGCAAAACATGAATGATACGCTTAATCACGATCTTGTGACAATCTTGGAATGGGGTCGTGTGAATAGAGTAGAATTTAATGCTCGTAAGACACAATGTTGCATGCTTACGCATAGATCTTCGTTTGGTAGTGGTGCTGCATCTGTTACTATGGGTGATATATGTATTACGGAATCGGAAGCTCTTGATGTTCTCGGTATGAAAATTCAGTGTGATGTTCGTTGGACTAAACACATTTTTCAGGTTTCTAAAGAAGCTTTCAAGTGCCTCGGTTTTCTAAAGCGGTGTAGAAGATACTTCACCCCATCCGATCTCCGTACTATCTATACCACCTACATCCGTCCGAAAATGGAATACAACTCTCATGTATGGGCCGGTGCTCCAAAGTCTATTTTGGGGTTACTCGACTGGGTACAGGAGAGGACCAAGAGGCTCATTGCTGACAGTAGGGTAACCAACTCTATTGATTCTCTAGAGCATCGACGCAATGTTGGTTGAATTTTACTGTTTTATCGTGACTACAATGGTAAGTGCTCTAATGAGATTAGGGAACTTGTTCCCAATGCTCGCACGTTTTCACGTTTAACTTGATTTTCGATGAGAGCACATCCTTTTGTGGTTGATTCGCCAATGAATCGCACTACGCATTACAGGGAAAATTCTTTTTTCAGCAGAACAGTCCGTATGTGGAATAAGATCCATCCGGAGGTCTTTCCTGTCACTTTCAATCTGAGAAAGTTCAAATCGAACAAAAATTCGTTCAACATGGGCCGATAACGATCTCCATCACTGAAAAATGGCCCAATTATGCCTCTGGACTAAAATCCGCACCAAACAGCGACTCGTTTTGAGTGCGTCGGCTTTTCTATGTATGCGTGCGGGTTTTCTGTGCCCCAAATGCGACAATTTTGCTTGTTTAAATACCCGCTAAGATCAATGAGCTTCATCTAAAGAGATGATTTTTTTTGCAAAATCGGCAGTCCCACTTAGCGAAGCGTTGTTTAAGCGTATACACAATCATATACGTTCAGCGAAAGAATAAAGCTAATTATCTGTCAAATCAAACATGAACTAAGTGTTACCATTCAGGAAATATGCACTAGTTGGAAAAAAAAATGTTAGATTGTGAACCCTTTAGATATGTCCAAAAACAAAACTCTCGTATTCGCAGTGATAATAATCCTTAACTGTTTGTTGAAGCACGGGTAGTTCCAGAAAAACTGACTATTTAGTATGCTTTAAGAGCTGTTGGAGTCATTAGTTTGTATTTCTTTAAAAACGATGCTGGCCAGAACGTTACAGTCAATGGCCACTATTACCGAATTTTTCGTTCACCAATAGAGCAATCATAATGTGCAGGAGCTGTGGCTTAAACAAGACGGCGTAACATGTAACACAACACGTGTCACAATTGATTTATTGAAGGAAAAGTTTGGTAAACTTACAATTTCACGCTTTGGCCTCGCGAATTGGTGTTCAAGATTGTACGCTGTAACGGCGCTGGACTATAATTTGTCGGAATATGTAAAGTCGCTAGTCTACGCCGATAAGCCTGCAACGATTGGCCACTTGGAGGACAAAAAGTCATCGAATATTGCACATCCAAATTAGTCTATGTCCGAACCAGCCATGGCAGTTATAATTAAATTATAATGCCAAGAGATTGTTTTTGGAATAAAGTAAATTTCATGTCAATTTAAAACAATCATTTTTATTTTCCTTAAAATTAATATACCTCTTTAAAAAAACACCCTTTATTATGCCAAATTATTAAGTATAATAGATTCAAAAGACTTTAAAACAACAATTTATTAAACAAATATTTTAACAAAATATGCCGCACGTGAATGACGTCAAATGCATTATTGAAATGAAATTTTTCGTTCCAACATTTCCCATCTCCTGTAAAACGAATTAATTAACATTTAATTAATGATTTAAATATAAAATGACTTCGACAAATATTACGTGATAGAGTTTAATTTAAATAAAAATAAAAAGAGAAGTCTTGAAACTTTATTTAATAATTTTAAAAATTTGCATACAATTTTCATTTTTATTTTTAGCATTTTCCCTGTTGTCATTTAAATTGTATATTTTTCTAGAATAACCATAGAATATTCGCATTCGCATATTTTGTTTTGTTTGATTTAGTGGAAGTGGCACATCTGTGCGTGTACCATTTCAAAAGACGTCAACTGAATTCGAGTATCGTTTGATTTCAGTTAATATTTAACAGTCAATAAAGTTTATTTACCTGCTGAATAATAAATTGGTTATTTTTGGTGCAATAAAACTTTCAATTAGCATCAATTTTATGACCAAACAAATTATAACCCAAATAATTTTTTGTTTTTTATTTCCAAAAACATTTTAAATACGACACTTTTTTAATCAGGATAGATGGACTTTAACACAATCCATAATAACATGGCAGTGGAAAAAGAAGAAGACATTATATGGACATCACAATAACAAGAGGAACTGACTGTTTAACATCTGAACTGAACAGACATTGGCATCTATACAACTACCCAAACCCGAACACTGACTCACCAGTATAGTTAAAAACATGGCTTGAGAATGATGTTATCACATCGTAAGCGGTCGCCGTTCATACCGAACAAATAGCCAGCAATGACGGAAAGAAATGACAAGCTAATTGCAATTATAAATACATTAATTATTTTATATAGCCCAATTTTATTGGGCTGAATGCAATGCTTTATGCCTCTCTTGTTCGCGTCGACAATGCTTTAAACCAATTACCCACATAAATGAATACAAAACCGATTTTATTTAGAAATTTTTATCATTTGCATTTTCTTGTCTTAACTATAAATTCTCTTGGGGATAAAGATTTGATGGCAGTACAAATAATAATTCGGCACTTCAATCAACCAACATAATTTATATGTGACATAATATTCCTATACGTCAGATAGTTAAAGATCTTTTTGATAAACTCTCTAGATGAATAATTGTTCAAAATTGAAGGAAAAGTTACTACAACGTATTATATAAAGGGTTTTTTAACAAGAAGTTTGTTTTCTAAAACAAAATAAAACAAAAAATTTAGATTAAGAATGATTAAAATTTTTATTGTATTACGAAGAGAAGTTCGGCAATATGAATGAAGAATATATCTAGCAAATATCCACCACGACCACGTTGATAGATATCGATTCTTTCATCAAAGTTTTTAATCACTTTTTGGAAAAACGGCGGTCCTATTTCGTTAATCACATCACAGATTTTGACTCGATTGGCTCCATATATAATTTGTCCTGAACATACCCCACAAGAATTAAGTGGTATGAAACTGCATGATCTGGCTGGCCACTTAACTGCTGATTGCCGTGGAAATTTTACGATTGAGAAATTTGGTTTGATATAAATTGATCATTTCATTGGCTGCGTGACATGTTGAAGCCACATGTCAGTGATATCCAAGTCGTCAATAATAGGCCAAACTTAAGTCGCTAGCATCTCGTGATAGCGTGATCCATTTCTAGCCTCATTTCTGAAAAAAGGCCCAATAACGCTTCCAGACCACATAGTGCACAAGAAGAAGACATTGTGTGGACATCAAAATAACAAGAAGAACTGACTGTTTAACATCTGAACTGAACAGGCATTGGCATCTATTGATATACCCAAACCTGAACACTGAGTCACAGTTAAGAACATGGCTTGAGAATGATGTTATCACAACGTAAGCGGTCGCCGTTCATACCGAACAAATAGCCAGCAATGACGGAAAGAAATGACACGCTAATTGCACTTATACATTAATTATTTTATAAAGCCCAGTTTTATTGTGCTGGATGCAATGCTTTATGCCTCTCTTGTTCGCGTCGACAATGCCTTAAACACAATACACAATAAGGCTTCTCAATAATCGTTTTAGGAATTTCAGAAGCTTAAAAGCTGCAATTTTACTTGCTGCCATATCCTGATAAGTGAAAATGGTATTCGTCTGAAAAAATTATTTTCTCAGAAAAACCAGCCGGTTGTTCCTGAATGAATTGCGCGAATCTGGGATGTGAATGAGTTGGTTGGCTTAAATTCCTGTACCAGTTGAAGCTTGTAAGACTTTAAAGTCAAATCCTTACGCAAAATTCGCCATGTGGTTGTTTTGGATAACCCCAATTGTTGAAAACGTCGAGGAATTGATAAATTTGGATTTTCTTCAATACTGCGGCTCACGACTGCGATGTTTCATTGGTGTTCCCACATTTTGTATTGAACCAATCGACTCAAATCTAACGACTAGATCTTAATAGCAGTCTTAGAAGGACGATTATGTTGTCCGAAAATATCAAAAATTTTACGAAATGTAACTTTAACAGAACCACCATTTTCATAATGGGTAGTAAATATTTTAATGCAATTTTCGTGCGAAGTTAAATTCACTGTAACAATTGCCAATGGACCTACTACGAATACGTCAAAATACTAAATGTCAAAATTATCATGTTGATGTTGCCAAAATTGAAAAACAAACTTCTTGTGAAAAAAACCGATAGAAGAAACTCCTATATGATCAACTTGGTTTTTAGTAGTTGTCTTGATAAAGCCATACACCATACACATAATAGTGAATTTAACCTCTGGAACAATAATTTTTTTTGTAGAAGTTACTACGATGAGGAGGAGAAGAACGCTACAGAGCAGCACTTACTTTACTATACGCCACTTTCTAATGAAGTTAGGAAGATAAAAGCTCTTAAGAGCTGCAGAATTTTTGGATTGCTACATTTTTTTTTTTTTAAAGAAAAGTAGCACTTCAGGCAACAATGCCTATTTAGTCAAGTACCGTGCTACATTCTTTAGGAAAGAGATAGAGAATTAGAGAAGAGATGAAACAGGTGGTGAAAGTAGAAGGATAGTCGGAAATTAACTGCCGTATAAGACACCACAGCGACCAGTTACTATGCCTTCATCGCTGAGCAGCCCCACCGACAGGCAATGTTTTTTTTTGTAGTGAATAAAATACAAGGTCTTCGTTGGGAATCGAACCCATAACCCCCATACTGATAAGCTAGTACACTACCTACTAGCCTGCAGGGGCACCTAATTTTTGATATTACCGTCTTTTCTTATTATTCAGGTACGTGTGCCCGTGTGATGGCGTTTTTCATTTGATCGAGTATTTGAGTAGTTTTAGAGGTGTGAAAATTGTGTTTGAGTTGTGTTTACCTGTTCGTTTTTGTTTTGTAGATTTTCATGTTTTCAAAAATGTCTGACCTTCGTCCTTTTTTGTAGTGAAAAAAAACCAAGGTCTTCGTTGGGAATCGAACCCACAACCCCCATACTGACCAGCTAGTACACTACCTACTAGCCTACAGGACATCCAGGCATTGGGATGGTTAAGGCAGAATACCCATCTTAAATATCACAAGGTTTGGAAGTCCGTACAACCAAACCTGTTAATTAACGCCAGAAATTAAAAACCAACTTCTAAGAACCTCATCTTATTTCGAAATGTTTTTTAATCATCTGTTAATCTACTTGACTTGTCAAATTATCAACATTTCCGTTCTGTAAAAATAATAAGTAAGAATTAAACTTCAAGAGAGAATGAGAATTTGTTCAAATTCATCTATAATCTCGTTAACTGAACAAACACTTTAAAACAATAAGCAAAACTGCCTGCAAACACATACGTAATTTAAAACAACAACAGCAATAGTATTGGATTCATAAGTAATTTTTGAAAATTAAATTGTACAATATGTGAAATAAAACGGATGTTCAACAAACAAACAAAAATATTGAAAATACAAAAAACACCCAAAATAGGGGGAAGTAATGTCTACAGTTTGTTAGTTTGTTGAAAGTAAAGAATTGTATTTTATTAAGATCGATTTTAATATTTATATATATTTTGTTGTATTACGTTTTTTACCAATGCATCCGGTTGCGTGTGAATTTAAGTGAATTATTATTAAATTACATTATATGCAAAAATATCAGATCACAAATATATAGTAAACGAAAAAAACAATTAATATGCAAAACGTTTTTATGAATGAAAATCAAATCAGCAAAAAAATGTTTTTCAATTATAAAACAAAAACAAAATATAAAGATAAAAAAATTTGAACTCATGTTATATATCGTCTTAGAATAATATTGATAATAAGAAAATGAAATGTTTAAGTAAGAGCAAAAGATGAAATAAATAAGTTATCATGCAATAAATCTGATAAGAATTATGGAAAGGGGATGCCTTCAACCGAGCACATCAATCTTAGTCCAATTGTATCATGCAGTCTGCTAGTCTTTAGGATAAATTGCTTGATGCTTTTAATATCAGCGCAATTTTCAAATATTGTTTTCTCGACTTTAATCTCTGCCATATAAAACTTACAAATGCTAACTCAGTTGCATAGCCTAGCTTAGGTGCGTCTGTATACGCTAACCGTAGCAAAATCTTGGCTGCTGCAAACAATTTCATGGGGGAGAAAAAAATTTCCACTTAAACTTTTCTTATCATTTTGCACATTCGGAGCCATGTCGCCTCTAACTAGTGGAGTTATCGCAAAGGTTAGATTACTCCGTTCTGTCTTCATTAACTTTATTTTCCATCAGTGGTTTTAAGAGAACCTCGCCAATTTAAGACCTCACAGTTCGTTTTGTTCGGATTCCTTCTGCCTACTACTTGGACACTCAAGGTTCGATCTGTGACTAATTGCCCCTGTAGGCTAGTAGGTAGTGTACTAGCTTGTCATTATGGGGGGTTGTGGGTTCGATTCCCAACGAAGACCTTGATTTTTTTCACTACAAAAATAAAAATTGACTGTCGGTGTGGCTGCTCAGCGATGAAGGCATAGTCACTGGTCGCTGTGCTGTCTTTATACGGCAGTTAATTTCCGACTATCCTTCTACTTTCACCACCTGTTTCATCTCTTCTCTATACCTTTCCACGATATTTGACTGAATAGGCATTGTTGCCTGAAGTGCTATTTCTCTTTAAAAAACAAAAGAAAAAAAAACCAAAGGTACCATGGGAATCAGTACGGCCCAATGTGCTGTTGCATTGCTTACTACTCGCTAGGCTAGGGCGATAAGTAGTTTAGGTAGTCTCCAGATTACGACGGAGGGCTGGGTACACGACCCTGCTCGCTGTGCTCTTAAAATGACCACCTGAAGTGTGTATGCACCTTTGGGGGCATTGGTGGCGGCATTGTTTTCACACAGTGGTAAAACCACCTTCATAGAGCCAGGTGTAGACGAGAATCTGTATCTCATATGTCTACCGGATGCTCACATTGGTTTCATAGGTAACCTTTAGTGTATACTGCTCTACCGAGGGTTTTAGTTATACGTTTACATCTACCACCCAATGTTTGTTTACCACCACAACTTTTAACGTATTGACCCGTTTTTAATAACTATAAAAATATTCTTTGTTCACAAACCAAATAGGTTTGTTTTTAGAAATTAAACGTATTTGCTAATACTGAGATGAAAAAGAGCGTTACGGTCATTTGATTTGAAATTAGCAAGTTGTTTTTATTTTTTTTTTTAATTCAAGACTTTCCACTTCAGTTGTTATTTTTTCAGTGTATCAAAATAAAATATCTGAATGATATTAATTAACAAATAGCAATAAAATTTAGCAATTATTTAATAATTCGCAAAATCAATAGTAAATATAAGTGAAACTCAAACAACAGGCCATAAGCTTGACTTTAACAAAGAAGAAAAATTTTAACAACAACAATTAAACATTGTTCAGAGTACAAATTTCATTAATCAAAATAATATCATTAACAAATAGTATCTTCCATAAACACATCTATAACCAAATAATACATGTTTAGAAAAAATATTATTAAATAATTGAAAGGCAAATATCAAATAAACATCATTTATTTGATATTATTCGTTTACATAAATAAATAATCGATAGAAAATTAAGTGTAAGAAAACAATTAAACAATAAATTAATTTTTAACAAATTAACAAGAATTGTTTAATGGGATTAATGTTAACGATAGGAAATGCAGTTGTTAGTTATTTTAATATAAAAATTTATAATATAATTTTTGCCGATATACAATTATTCGAAAAATATTTTTAATAGATTTATAAATCAAGTGAGTTTCTATCTTTTATCGTATTAAGTTAAAGCTGATTTGATTTTAATTTATGTTAATTGAACATTAAACACAGTGTCTTATTAGAAATGAACTCTATCCTGTTTGTAGATCAGATACAACAACTATTCCGTTGATCATGCTGACTGTATAAATTCCATTCTTAATGGGCCAATAGTAAAATTTGTAAAACTTGCAAATATATGATTATTCGGCTAAAACTCTAGAATCTTTTTTAGTTAAAACTTAAAAAAAAAAACTTAAAAATTCCATCCAAATATTCGGATAATTTTTATCTTAATGAAAACTGTAATAAGAATCCAATCAAATGGAGAAAATTAATTATACTTGGAAGAAAATTTTGCTGCATTTTTCTGACATCCCGCCGAGTTGTTGTACAATAGACAACAAAAATATCGTATTATCTTGTATTAATTGCACCCAAAATTGCTATTAAAATCCATTCGTTTTTACCAATTCATTTCGAGATTATGTCCATGTTCCTACCTTGCTTCGAGTCATCGAGAATAACAGTTGCTTTTGAAACAATTAAATTATAAACAAAAGTTTTAAATACCTTTGTTATTTTCAGATTAAAATTTTAATAATTTTTTATAGAAGTTCTTCAGAAGAGTAAAAGTAATAATTTCCCATTTTTTGCTATTGTTTTTCGGTAGAGAACACCTCACACCAAATAACGTTTTGATTTGTTTTTGCATAATTCTAATTATTTAAGATTGTCTTATAAAATAGAAATCCTAAATATTTTTCTGAAAATTATTGATAGGTATATAGTAAGTGATGAAAATAATATTCATTCAATAAAATTATTTAATGTCTTGCGGGTTAAAAAAGAAACAAAGAAATAAAAATAGTCCAAAACAAGGTTTTTACAAAAACTTTATTTCCTGTTTAGTTTTTATCGGGCTGTAATTAAAAAAGGACATAATTATTACTTTTCTCCACATCTTAAAAACATTATTTTCTTTTAATATTTTCTACTCTAATGTTGTCTATCAGCATCAGCAAAAATAATAAAAAACTTGTTTACAAACAATCATGAGGTTTAAATGAAAAGAATTGCTGAAACTTTCATCAAGGTGATATTTTGAAGTGGTGACATTTAAAGTTTTAAAGTCAAAATTACAAATTGCTTTTATAAAAAGGGTATTTTTATAGAAATAAAGCTGAATTTTTTGACATGACGTGATACAAAATTTTCTTTATTTTCAAGATAATCTAATTTAATAATAATGATATAAATATGACTTCTGCCATATGATGGCCACGGTAGTTTTATCTAAAGGTACAAATTGCGATTACTTTTTCTAATATTTCTGGCCAAACGTTGGCAAAAACGCGACGAATATTGGCATTCAAGTAGTGACGAAGATTATTAACTTCACATATTCCCAGAAAAAATAGTCTATTTATTTTTTTTATTTATTTATCATTAATTGTCTACCGAAATTAACATCCTTGCAGACATTTTAGTTAAAAATTTGCTTAAATTTAACATACATACAATAAAAAAAATTTTTTGTAAAAAAAAAAAAAACATAAATGCAAACACATAAATAGTTAGTTGTTCAAGTAAATTAGTAAGTTATTCCTTATTGCGCTTACTGACAAATTGAAATCTACGAAATTATAATATTTATTAAAATCTGCACAAATTCTCCTAAAAGGCTCCGCGTTAGCATAATTGGCTCGAAAGAATTCCGCTGCTAAAGGTAAAAAATGTCGTGTAGGGCGTTGCGGTATATTTAAAGTAATCCTGTTAAGTGATTGAGTAGAAACGTCGCCAATTATCACACCAAAAATGAACGAAATATTAAGTGCTGTTCTACGACTCCTTAGAGTTGGTAGCTTAATAAGAGAAAGTCGAGCTGAATAGGCAGGTAAGTCCAATGGGTTAAAGTTCAAACCACGGAGACAAAAAAGCAGGAACTGTTTTTGAACAGATTCGAGAACATCTGAGTATTTTCTTTATATCGGGTCCTAAATGACGAATCCATACTCTAGAATAGGCCTGACAAGGGACATATAAAGGCTTTTGGTAACGTATGGATCATTAAACTCTTTAGCCCAACGCTTTACAAATCTAAGTGCACCTCTAGCTTTGTTTGCTGTCAAATTGATATGTGCAATAAAATTGAGTTTGGAGTCAAGTAGCAATCCAAGATCTAGTATTTTCTCAACTTCCTCCAAATGTTGGTCATCGATATAGTAGCATGCAGTTGATTTATTTTATCAAATGCCTTGCTGAAATCAGTATATATAACGTGAGTTTGTTGTTTTTTTTTTAAATCCACGATGTATAATTGTTGAGAAGTGTAAAAGATTTGTTATGCCAGAGCATCCCTTCCGAAATCCATGTTGATTATTGTTAGATATATTGAATCACCCTTTAGTGTTGATCTTAACATTCAATATGTGTGGCATCTCTCTTGTAAGGAAACATGAAAAGAGTAAATAAAAGATTTGTTAATTATGTATCTGATTCAGATAGTGACGTCACAGTCAATAATATTTTTGAACATTCTATTTTCAGTATTAAGGATAATTCTTTTAGTGGAATTTACTCTTTGCCAGTGACAATTGATGGTATCAAACTAAAAGCAGTGTGTGATACTGGTGCTCCTTGTAACTTGATCTCAGAACAATTCTATAAAGAAAACAAAATTAAAATACCCCTTAAAGAATGCAAAATTCCATATGTCAACTATAGTGGACAACAAATTGCTCTTATTGGTGAGTACGATGCAAGAATAACATACGAGGGAATTTCCAAATATTTAAAGGTAGTTGTTACAAATACAAATAATCAACCATTGCTTGGCCGAACGTTTTTGAGAGCATTTAATTTTGAACTAATGCAAGTTTGTGCAGTAAAAACAGGAAATTTCTCAGTTATTGCGGATCAAATTAGATTAGAATTTTCAGAGGTATTCGAAAAAAGCCTTGGAGCATATAATATAGGTAACATTTCTTTAGATGTTGTTAGCAACACAAAGCCTGTTTTCTTTAAGCCGCGTCCAGTAGCCTTCGCGTGGAGGAAAAAGGTAGAAGATAAATTACGGAAAATGATTGAAGAAGGGATAATTGAACAAATAGATAACTCTGAGTGGGGAACTCCACTTGTTCCAATTCTGAAACCAAACGGGGATTTAAGAATATGTGGTGACTACAAGGTCACATTAAATAAATACCTTGTTGATTTTAAGTATCCACTTCCTCGCATAGAAGAAATTTTCGTTTCACTCCAGGGGGGTGAACTGTTTACCAAATTAGATTTATCGAATGCATATAATCAGCTCATACTAGATGAAAAGTCACAGCATTTATGTTCATGGAGCACACACATTGGAACCTTTAAGGTAAAACGCTTACCTTTTGGGATCAAAACGGCCGCCGCCATATTTCAGAAGACTATGGAGAACTTACTCAGAGGTATTTCAAATGTTGTGGTATATCAGGATGACATAACAGTTACAGGTAAAAATTTCCAGGAGCATATATCTACATTAAGGAATGTTTTAGTAAAGCTCAAGTCAGCTGGTTTAAGATTAAACAAGGATAAATGTAAATTCTTTCAACCCAAAATTTCGTATTTGGGATTCTCAATAGACAAAACAGGTCTGAGCAAAGACAAAACTCGCATATCAAGCGTAGCGAATGCTCCCAGTCCGAGCAACGTTTCAGAAGTAAGAGCGTTTATTGGAATGGTGAATTATTACTCAAGGTTTATTACTAATTTTTCAGAAAAAATGTTGCCATTATATGAATTGCTAAAAAAAGGAAATAAATTTTATTGGTCAAAAGAGTGTCAAAAAGCATACAACACGATTAAGTCAGATGTAATATCTGATCAAGTATTGGTACATTTCAATCCAAATTTACCCATAATTCTTACAACAGATGCCTCTGGCAACGCTGTTTCTGGTGTTCTATCACATAAACAGGATAACAATTTTAAACCTATTGCTTTTGTGTCCAGAGCACTGTCTAAAAGTGAACGTAACTACAGCACTCTAGAGAAAGAAGCATTAGCTATAATTTATAGTGTAACAAAATTAAAACAGTATTTACTAGGAAACAAATTTATTTTGAGAACCGACCACAAACCGTTAACAGTAATTTTCGGTGAAAGTAAAGGATTGCCTATTATGGCATCTGCCCGTATGCAAAGATGGGCCCTAGTTTTGGCTGGTTTTAACTATTCAGTAGAGTATATAAAAGGGACTTCTAATCATGCTGATGGCCTTTCAAGAATGCCTCAATGTAGTTATTCAAAAGAAAGGCAAGAAGCAAATTATATAAACTTCATTGAATCTGAGGAAGGTATTAGTATAGATTTTAGGAAAATTGCTCGAGAAACGAGACGTGACCCGATATTATCTAAACTATGTGAAGCTATACTTCAAGGAACAGTTAGTAAATTGAAACAAGAGGATTTTAATTCGTATCGATTGAAAGATATTGAACTATCAGTGGAATATGATTGTATATTGTGGGGCTACCGTGTCGTTATTCCTTCAAAACTTCGCAATATTATACTTCAGCAGTTACATGAATCTCATTTGGGTATCGTCAAAACAAAGTCATTGGCAAGGTCGTATGTATGGTGGCCAGGACTAGATAAAGACATTGAGAGAATGGTAAAGTCGTGTAAGTCATGTCAGCAGCTACTTTCTTCACCTCCAAAAAGTACATTAATGCCATGGGCCCCGGAAGACGGTGTGTGGAGTCGTATACATGTAGATTTTGCTGGACCAATTAGTAATTTCTACTTTCTTATAGTCATTGACTCATTTTCAAAATTTGTTGAAGTCTTCAAAACTAAAGAAATAACTGCGGCATTTACAATTTCAAAAATTAGGGAATTATTCAGCCGTTATGGTTTAGTAAATACGTTGGTAAGTGATAATGGCAGACAGTTTACCTCTGATGAATTTCAAAAGTTTTTAAAGATGAATAATGTTCAACATATCCTTACTGCTCCAGGTCATCCTGCCACAAATGGGCAGGCAGAAAATATTGTCAAAACTTTCAAGAAGTCAGTTATATCTAACATAAAAAGTAACAAAAATTGTTCTATTGAAATAGCATTAAATAGATTCTTAGCTGATTATAGAAATACGAAGCACTGCACTACGGGTGAGACACCCTCTAAAATATTTTTTGGTCGTACGTTAAAAACCCGGTTTAGTAACCTCAAACCGCCCCTAACAAAAACTAAGATATTGGAAAACCAAACTAAAAATGTTCTCAATTACAAAGGAAATCGCAATGAAGAATTTTGTAAAGGTCAACAAGTTTTAATTAGAGATTATAGAAATCCCAACAAACCAAGCTGGTCACAAGCTACAATAGAAAAGCAACTTGGGCCTCGTTCTTATTCTTGTATTTTAACTTACAACAATAGAGAAATCAAGCGTCATATAGATCAAATTCGCAATCGTGAAGTAACTAAAAATGATGAAATCAACATACAAGAGCAGGAACGTACAGACATCAAAATGCATACAGATGAGTCAGCATCAATTGGAACTGGGAGAGAGCTAAGACCACGTCGTGAAGGAAGAGTTATTAAGGTATCTGAAATTGATTAATCTTTCTTGTTAAAATGAGTTAAATTTTTATTTATGTACATGAATTGTTTACACACACATATATATATATTTGAATTTTCGCATTCGGGTGTATGTAAAGTAACCGCATAAAAATGTACTAATGTGCGTAGGTTAATTTTCATTTCAACATAAGTATATTCAATTATTAATTAATATTTAAACATTGTCTTATTAGCATGGGGGAGCGTGTTAGATATATTGAATCACCCTTTAGTGTTGATCTTAACATTCAATATGTGTGGCATCTCTCTTGTAAGGAAACATGAAAAGAGTAAATAAAAGAAGCTCATAGCATAAGTTTAATAAAATGTATAGTGATAAGAAAAGAAACATGAAATAATAAAGTCAGTATCCATTTGAACTTAGGCTGATACATTACAATTATTGATTATCAAACTTGATGTATGAAAGCATAAATGTTTAGTGATAATTTTTTCAAATAATTTGGGTATAGTACTTAATTTTGCAATACCACGGTAATTTGAAATATTAGACCTGTTACCTGATTTAAAACAAGGTATAAGAGTCCTTCCAGATTTCAGGAAAAGTACCATATTTTATTGACATATTAAATAAAATTTCCAAAGGGGTGGAAATACTTTCAGCACAATTTATCAAAATATTACTGGGAATGTTGTCAGGTCCACAGTTATATGAGAACTTAATCCTTTTCAATTCCTCGGAGATTGTCAAAATATCGATAAATGGTATATTAATCGTCTGAGATTTTGCAATATTAAATGGGTACTTAAAACATTCATCATAATCTTCAACTGAGTAATTTGTCGAGAAAAAATCGGCGAATAAATTGCCTTTAACAGTTTCATCACTAGATTCGGTTTGTTGGAACTTTTAAAAGCAAGTAGAAGGGAATCTATCTGTTTTTGTTTTTTTGGTTAACAAATCTGTGGAATGCTGTTGGATTGCGTTTTAAATTGACTTTTAATTTGTGTATATAAATATTATAAATTAGTTTATTAAGCGAAGAGTATGCAGCGCGGCTAATAGAATACCTTAAATAATCAGTAGAATCACCAGACTGTTTGAATTTTTTTTATAGTCTGTTCTTCCTATTATTAATGTACGATAATTGTTTATTGTTCCAAGGAGGTCCAACACTTTGCTTAGTTATTTTTTTCAGAATACACAGATTCATAAAGGAATATATCTTAGTGTAGAATGCTAGCGGTGTTTAATCTTACAGTCTTGAATGCCAATTCACGGGTACGAAATGCCAAACGTTTGCATGCATTTGTTTTTTTTTAAGAGAAGTTGCACTTCAGATAACAATGCCTATTTAGTCGAGTATCGTGCTACATTCTTTAGGAAAGAAATAGAGAAGAGATTAAACAGGTGGTGAAAGTAGAAGGATAGTCAGAAATTAACTGTCGTATAAGACAACACAGCGACCAATGACTATGCTTTCATCGCTGAGCTGCCCCACCGACAGTAAATTTTAATTTTTGTAGTGAAAAAAAAACCAAGGTCTTCCGTTGGGAATCGAACCCACAATCCCCATACTGACAAGCTAGTACACTACCTACCAGCCTACAGGGGCACCTGTAATCAATTGTAGTGTGCGCTGTGCTACATGTTGCGTTGTCTTTTTGCAACCACCTCTCCTGCACATTATGATTGTTCAATCGATGAACGAAAAAGTCAGTAATCATGGCTCTATAACGGTTACCACTGACTGTAACATTCTGACTACATCGTTTCTAAAAAAATACGAACCAACGATTCCAACAGCCCATAAAGCACACCAAGCAGTCAGTTTTTTTTAGATGCAACAGTGTCTCACCGTACCCTTAAGGATTACGTGATAAAATGTACATCTGCACCTTGCAGTCAGCCTTAATCAGATGGTGGTCATACCACTGGGAATGAAAAGCAACGTCATTCACGCTCTAGGAAGCCGAAGACTAATTCTAGCAACAGGTCTGTTCTAGTTGCAGCTTTGCTGATTCCAGAGCAGGGCTGCAAACCACCACTCCTTGCTGAAGAGCTGGAGACTATCCAACTCCTGTCCAGAACACATATCTAGCATGCTCACTGGATCTAGGATCATTCCACCAGGTAGGTGTTATTAAAAGTGAAATTATCCTGGCCGCCATATAAAAACTGACCTGTCTGTTATAGGGCCGCGAAACCACAACCACCACGATACTCCCGAAGGGCCAACCTCAATAATTAGTCAGAGAAACAGCTAAATGTCTAAAGAGACAAATAGCGAAAACTCTGCGGGCTACTGATTCCCGTGAAAATAACGTGGAGTTTCCAGTTGACTCCTGCTGCCTTCAGGGGTCTGGACTCCCTTATACCCCCAGTTGCACAGGTCTAGATAGTCGAGCGTTCCATAAAGACCATAAATATGCCCCCGGGGGGGGGGGTACCCTTAAGGATTATCATTATCCCAAAATATGGCAATTTTTAATTGGCCTATCCATTCAAACAAAAATCTTGTTTAGGCGTCAGGCTTGTCTGGCCGCCAGTTAAAAAACTCTTGCCAACTTAAAATTACATACCTCGATAAACAACACTAGATATAAACGTATTATTATTAATTTTATTATAACCGATAATTATATCTCGCTAGAGGTTTGCATAGAACTTTCAGGTGTTATTAAATATCAAAAGGTAATAACAAATATAATAAATAATTTTTCAATAAAAACCTTGCATCCTGAATTAAACATAATTAATTTTTTAATAACTTCAACTAACTTGTCTTGGTTGCAACAATGATTATACTGTGATTTCTTATGTTCTCATATCATAACATATTATAATATTATTGCAATTATTACATGTATTGTACTTATTTTCCCCTTGTTAAGCGAATTATTAAAAAGAATACCATGCCAGTCAGTGGTTGAAAATAGAGAGAGTTTATTCACAAAAACGAAACTTAAAACTATGGTTATATACAGAGATGCCAGATATTATAAATAAAGTTATAATAAATATATATGGTAATTTTTTAAAAATATTTTTTATAAAAGTCAAAACTGCAGATTAAGTTTTAGAGAAGATTTCCAATTTTAGTGAAAATCAGAACAGGACAACCAAACAACATAATATCAGAAAATCACCCTAAAATCGTTTACTGGCGATCATAATATAGTTTCTATCGAACAGGTTACCTCCACATAATTTACTAACAAAAATTATCCGATATCTAGATACCTAAAATAGTATTACCATCTAGTTTTGCCATAAACTTACCGAAACTGATCTAGCTTTTCGAGTAAAGGATTAGTGATATATGATAGAGGGGACAAATACCTGCGATATAAGGTAATAGCTAGTTATCATAAATCTGTAAAGGTGCAAAGGTTATTCTAAGAATATAGTGTTTTTTTGTAAAAGCTTTAAATTATATGTGTCTTGAAACAATATTTTAAATCTGGCAAGCGAAACATATACGTTCTCTAACTGTAGGACTTCAAAACGAAGTCTTTTAATTTTAAAGTGACTAGTCAGCAGAAAATATATAAATATAAAATAAGGAGAAACATACAGCAAACGACAAAAGGAGGAAAAATATCTTTCAATACAACTACTTATAATATAAAATATAATAAAAAAAATAGCTTAAAATAATTTAGCTAATCATTTCCGGTTTATTATAACATCAGTGCAGCAGCCTATTCAAAAACGAAAGCCTTTTTATAATCAATTTATAAATATATTTTATCTATATTAATAAAGGGACCATTTCATAACAAATTTGTTACAAGGTCATTGTTATAAATTTTTTCCACTTGAAATTTTGTATAACCAGTGTTATTCAAGAGTTTTTAATTTTATTATTTTCTTTAAATCCTTAAAATTTGCTTGAAAAGTTATTCTAGCATTGAGTTACTTGTCAAATAATAATTTTATTTTAGAAATATATTTGATTTAAATTAAAAAATATAAACAATTTTAATAGTTAATTATAAAGCACTAGGTCAATTTAATAAAAAATGTTTAAAAAACGTTTATTTTTTATTATTTTTTCGATATTTCGCCACACCGTTGGTTGGCATCATTAGGAAAACAAAAATAATGAACAAACAAATTAAAAAAAAATTTTTGATTAATAAATTCAAAATAATCAAAAAATTGTTTCCAAAAACAAAACAAACAAAAACAATAAAAAACGATAAATTGAAAATTTTTTTGTTTTACATACATACAAACAAATTTTCAATATTAAAAAATTTTTAAATGAAAAACAATTTTGAAAATACATAACAAATTTACAAATCAATAGTATTTAACACATCTATATATATAAAAGAGGATGTGTGTATGTATGTAAGAAATGGACTCGAAAACGGCTCGCCGATTTTGATGAAATTTTCAGAGAATCTTCAGAATATTCAGGCGGGTGACACTGTGAAGTCCGATTTTTGATTTTCGGTCTGTGGGCGGAGGGGCGTGGAAAAACCCACCAATGACATATACATATACATATTTATTATTTTTTTTTTCTTTTTTATTTTATTTTTTAAAGCCATTGTTATGCTTTTCAAAACGAGATATCAATCTCTTAAATCGGTTATGCAGTTCCGAAGATATTTACAAAAAAAAAAAACTCACTAATATATAATAAAGTCTCAAAATTTTAAAACTTCCGAAATGTTGAATTCGCTTAAGTTATCTGGATTGCCGCCCCACCGCCTACAAATGAAAGTTGGTGTACCAATTATTTTGTTTAGAAATATCTGCCAGCCACGACTTTGCAATGGGACACGTTTAGTAGTCAAAAATGTCATGAAAAATGTGATTGAAGCAAAAATTTTAAAAGAAAAATATAAGGGCGATGTGTTGAAACCACGCATTCCTATGATTCCTCCAGATTTGCCGTTTGATTTTAAATGGCTTCAGTTCCCCATACCTGTTGCTTTTCAATGATCCCTGTTTTTTGCACGGTCAGTTATATGTATCACGTTCACGTGCTTTGTTTTTCAATACCGCGAACCAAAATCGATCAAAAAATGTCGAAGAAATGACTTGCAAAGCAGTCACGGGCACGCTAGCATATTCTAAAACATAAATTTAATGACCAAACGTTACAAAAAATTAAAGTATTAATTATTAATATTATGCATATACAGAGTTTTGTTTTATTATTTTATGCACTAAATGTCAATAATTTTGTGCAACATTCTCAGTATCTGCTTTAAAATTTATTCTTTTGGTTAATGGTACTTTTATTATTTGTAACATTTCTAACATATAACGACATTGATGATTATTTTCTAAATTTAAAATTGAAACATTTTCAAAATTAGGATTGTGATTAACTTTACAGCAATGCGAAGATAATACTGTTTTTTGTAAACTAATATTATTCCTGTATTTCTGGTCTGACCTATGTCCTGTGATTCTAGTTTTCAGTTTATTTTTTGTTGTGCCTACATAAACCTTATTACAATCCTTCTTATCATTACCGTTACAAGGAATTTTTTACACTACCTTGGACATATTTAATTTTTGAATTTTATCCTTAGTTTTAGTAAACCACCTATTTAATGTGTTTGTGTTCTTATATGCCATTTTGTATTTATTTGTATCATAAATTTTTTAATTCTCTATTCTTTCAGACAAGACTGGTATATAAGTTATCGATTTATATATTTTGGGTTATGTTCCACTACTTATAACTCTTTTCCTCCTATTATTAAATTGATTAATTAACGTATTAGTTAATCGTAATGGAAAATTGTTCTCAGTTAAAATATTTCTAATCTTTTCTTTGTTCTTTCTATTGAATTCTTGGTCATTAATTGTTAAAATTTTCTCTATTAAATTATTGGCCGTGTTAATAATAATTCTTTTATTTTATTTAGAATAATAATTAATAATTCTACCTAAAGCAGTTGGTTTTTGGTACCAATCTATAACTAATTCTTTATTTCTTCCTATTACTAAAGTGTCTAAATATGGAAGTTTAGCATCACATTCCCTTTCAGTTGTAAATTTTATTTCGTTAATGGCAGATTCAGATATAATACAAAACAAATCATCTACATATTGTGTTATAATTTTTGGTTTGACATTTAATTTTTCAATAACATTATCTAACAATTTTTCCATAACAATATCTGCCACAATTAGAGAAGCTGGTGAGCCCATCGGAAGTCCTTTTTGCTTTTCATTATACTGAAAATATCTATTATCTTCTATATAAAACTTGAGAATACGAAAAAATAAACCTTTCTCTATCTTTGTAAAATTTTCCAGAACATCCAATTTTTGTTCTATTGTGTTGATCGCCAAATCAACAGGAATACTTGGAAATAATGATACTATTTACAACAAAAGAAATTAGCTTTTCATGATCCTGCACATGAAGGTTTTTTATTTTTCCTTTAAATTCAATTGACCTAGTGCTTTATAAATAACTACTAAAAAATATTAAAAAGGTCAAAAAACTATAACTATTAGAAACAATTTTAAGTTAATTAATTAAAGAAAAAATAAATAAATTTACTAGGCAAAGTTTTTTATTTGTTGCAACATTCAGATTTTAATTTAAATTAAAATTTGTTACGGCAATTTTTTTTTATATTTATTGTTTCATTAGATTTATTTAAAATTACTTGCTGCAAGACTAAAGACTTTTGCAAAATTTGACGAAATAATTAAAAAAAAGAAGATAAAAAGATGAAAATGCTTATCACTGTCATAAAAATAAAGAAAAAAAAATAAATAGATTTTTATCTTTGTGATAAACAAAATTAAGAAAAAAAAAATATGACAGAATTTAGTATATTTTCTATTTCAGGTAGATTCTTTAATAATATATAGCCAGCAATGAGCAAGATATAAAGAGCAGCAGAATACAGAGATGTGTTAAGATCTTGGCAAAACAAAAAATAAAAATCATATGATTGGCTAATTTGTTCACAAGAATATTTTCAACTGCCAAGCCGAACTTTTCCGAAACACATACATTTATAATTTTAAGGTAAATGAGAAAAAGCTCGCGCTCTTAACTCTTTTTTATTCACACAGTAACGGGTTAATAAGCACTATAAACCGTAATAAACAAACTTTTCTCTTTAGTGCTCTCTCTGTCTGGGCTTTGTTCAAACAGGATCTAAAAGTATATTACGAAGTGACAAGTTTTAAACCAACATCAGTCCAAAGTGGTCGCAACTTAAAAAAACATCGCTCGCAGTAATACCGAAAAATTAACACAAAAAATCATACTAGACACACTCTATAAAAAAACCTTCAAAATTAAAAAAAAAATTAAATAAATAAAAAATAAACGCTACGAAAAAACATTTACATGTGTTAAGGAAAATAGTTAACAGCCAATAAGTTGTTTTTTAAAAAAATACATTTTGTTTACTTTTGTTTATTATATAGTGAAGTGTAAACGCACACACTTTATGCACACTTACTACCACTGTAGCAATACCTAAGAAGAGCAACAAAAGTTTTCAACTTCGAAAATACAAAAACAGTAACTTATATTGAAATATTGTTGAACTCAACTTGCGAAGTTAAATTTAATATTTGAATTCAATATCGTTTTGCTACGTTTTCGAGTTGGTCGTGCTTTTAAAAACTCGCTCTAACAATTTTATAAAACAAAAAACAGAAAGAAAGAAAAAAAACAAAAACAAAAAAAAACTGTTCCGTGTTCGAAAAATTAAAAATATAACAAATTAATGAAAATATATAATATATTAAACAAAATAATAACAAGCGGGTGTTTAAAAGAAATTTCGTTTAAATCAAACAAAACAACGTGAAGCAAAATTTTCAAAACGAGTTGAAAATATTTTAATAAATTAAAAAAGCAAAAAAAAAAAAAATTTCTTAATACTTTTTTACACTCATAAAAAATCAAACGGAAATGTAAATCATTCGCCCCAAATAATTTTTTTTTATTAAAACTCGATTTTTAATAAATTAGCGAAATTTTTTCAAAAATAGAGAAAAATAGTGCAGAAAAGAAATAATAAAATTTTGTTAATTAATTTAAACAATTTATAAAACAAAACAAAAAAAATTTATAGAACACTTAAAGCTGTTGAGGAAAAAACGTATTTATAAATTTAACTACTTTTAAACTTCTACACTATTTAAGGTAAGAAAAACAAAAATAAAATATAAAAAATTTATTAAGTTTTTTTTCTATCATTTTAATTAATGGGTTATTCTGCTAATTAATAATTACTTTTTTTATTTTTTAATTTAAAACCAATTTAAAATTGTAATTAACTTCTTATCTCATTGGCATTCAAAAGTTTTTGGTGTTGAAATATGTTAAGTTAATTTAAAAAGTTTATGCTTCGCTTAATTTCAATTTGAACTACTATAAGGGTGACCAGATTTTTATTTAAATTTTTATATATTTTAAATGTTTTCCTTAAAATTGTTTTTTATTCAGATAATGGTTATTGCAAATGCAAAACCTTATATCAAAATTAATCACTCCCTCCATTCTATACCACCAATCCTTTACTCGAAAAGCTACATTGGTCTCGGAAAACTTATGTCAAATTTAGATGGTGTTACTATTTTAGTTTCCTAGATATGGATGGAATTTATTTTATGATCGTCAGTAAGAGAAGGCCGATTACACCGATATGATCCTATATAAAAGACATTGATTTAATTTACAATTAAGTGATTTTCTGATTTTACTTAAATTGACAATCTTTTACATATTGTGAATTAAATTCAGAATTTGTTGTATACTTCTTTATTTATGTTGTGTGTTTGTATATAAAAACTCTAAAATATCAAAATTTTAAAGTGGAAATTGAGAAATATTAAACCTATTTTTATAAGGTCTATTTGCTCTTTTCATCGCATTATTTTAAGAAAACAAAGAAATCAATTTT
This sequence comes from Trichopoda pennipes, assembly GCA_030448955.1. Classification (NCBI taxonomy): domain Eukaryota; kingdom Metazoa; phylum Arthropoda; class Insecta; order Diptera; family Tachinidae; genus Trichopoda; species Trichopoda pennipes. The sequence goes on along the minus strand of JASKUP010000010.1, from coordinate 2,277,634 downwards.
AGTTACTCTTGTAACAATCTCTAAATATGAAATTTAGAAATAGTAAACAAATGTTGATATTGTGTATATTTACTAGCCAATAATACATGTTCGAACACTCATTGCTAGATCAGTTGTCATAGGACGGCGACAACAGGTTTTGATTGAAACATTTGTTTTTTGTTGTTGTTGTTGATTTTGTTGCAAGTAAGAAAAAATTTTAATCCAATAATTGAAGTTTAAATAAATTTTATTTTTAATGTTTTTAAAAGTTATATAAAATTGTTATAGTATATAATCTACGTTAATTTGTGCTAGATTTCCTGTTATTCTCATAAAATATTTATTATTCAAAAAAAAATTATATATATATATATATATATATATATATATATATATATATATATATATATATATATATGAAATTGTCTATTTCCATTGAATGTGCATGTAGCGTTTTTGTAAAATTCTTTACAAAATTTTTTGTTTTCTTTAGGTTTCAAAGACTATATGAATGGCTTCCAAAGGAAACCCTTGTGTAGAAAGATTGAAAATAAAAAGTGTTTTTGTTTTCGAAATGTTGGCTGTGTTTTTGTATAGAAGTATTTTTGAGTTTTATTGCCTTTTTGCTGTGTTGGTTTAATGAAAACTCTCATTTAATCGATTTAGCTTGAGATATAAGACTCTAGAATTTTCTACATAAAGTTTAGGGTAAAATCCACAGATGAGCTATATGAGCCGTATTGAAATAAAATTATGGACATGCTTTCCCCCACAGTAATACATTTAAAATATTTATTTTTAAAGGAATCTAGCATAAATTATCGTAGATTAAATTAATTTTAATCCGAAAAATAAAATTGCTCAAAATGTTTATAAATAAAAGATCTGCAATATTTAAAGTTTTTCCATTTAAATTTAATAAATATAATTTTCGCTTGATTAAAAAGATATCAATATAAAAAAAGACAAAAAAATCTGTAATAATTTATTAAAATCTATTCGGGTAAAAGTACAATAACATTTGCGTCACATTATTTATATATTAATTTGACGTTCGACAAATAAATGAATTTTTTAAATAAAAAAAAAATTATTATTTGTTTAGTTTTATTTTTTACACATTAAAAATATTTGTCATACTAAAAATATTAAAAAAAAAATTGTTTTCATTGATTTAATAATGTAATAATATAATAATCGGAAAGCGTGTTTTTTATTTAAATTAAAAATTAAGTGTAACTAAAAATTCTTTTAATTTGTTTTGAATATAAAATAAAAACATACAAAACTCAACTTTTGTTCTATGTTCTACTTAAAAAACACAAGATAATAATTAAATTAAGTTGTTAACTTATATTATATAACACAGCACTTGATCTTTGCGAATTAAATTAGCTTGAAATATACGAGTAACAAATAACCAAAACTATTCAGTAATTTATTAAATAGATATGACTAATACACAGATGACTATTTTTCCTCAATATTTTGTTATAGGCTATTTAAGTAAAAATATAGAACTGTAACAAATTTCATTACTTTTAGCTCAGACGCTTTATATGCGAAGAACAACTAAAGTAAAAATTATCCAGCACAAAATTTTAGTGCATTAAAATAATTAAAGTTCTTTGAAACAATATTTTCCAATGTTTCACTGAAATTTTTAATACTTTTTAACCGAATAACAATTTTTGGTAACTACTTTTTAACTAAAATACAGATAATATTCTGCAATTGATGACCATTGTTAAGTAAAAAATACTATTAGTTTTTTCTAACGTTTTCCATGCGATGCGCTATTTACAAGTGTTTGTTCGTTTGCGCCCTACAAAATGAATAACGCTTTGTTTTTTCAATTTCTTCAAAAGATAACATCCTCTAAAAAGTTGCTAAAGGGTTTTTCAACAAGAAGTTCGATTTCTAAAACAAAATAAAACAATAAATTTAACTGAAAATGATTCTAATTTTTATTATGTTACGAAGAGAAAAGTTCGGCAATTATCAATGAAAAATGATATCTGGCAAATATTAACCATGACCACGCTGACAGATGTTGATTCTTTAATCAAAGTTTTTGGCGAAATGGCGATCCTATTTCGTCAATCACATCACGGATTTTGAGTTTAAGGCTAAAATCGATTCGATTGGCTCTGTATAGACTCTGTCCTTAACGCAACCCCACAAAAACCACTCAGTGGTGTTAAATTACACTATCTGGCTGGACAATTAACTACTGATAGTCGTTAAATTATGCGATCGGGAAATTTGGTTTTCAATAAATTGATCGTTTCATTGACTGTGTTATATGTGGCAAAGTCCTTTTAAAACCACATGTCAGTGATATCCACGTTATCAATAAAAGGCCAAAATTGAGTTGTTACCATCTCGCGATAACCATTTCTTCGAAATATCACAAAAAATCACGCCTCCACACTACATACCGTACCATACAGTGACACGTTGAACATGCAAAGGCTTCTCAATAATCACTCTAGAATTTTTAAAAGCCCAAATGTTGGCAATTTCACTTGTTGACATATCCTGACAAGTGAAAAATGGCTTCGTCTGACAGTTGTTTGTGAATGAAATGAGCGAATTTACGTCGATATAAATAGCCTGTCGGCTTTAATTCTTGCATCAGTTAAACTATGTAAGGGTTCAAAGTCAAATGGTTACGCAAAATTCGCCAGTGGTGGTTTTGGATAACCCCAATTGTTGAGAACGTCGAGGAAGACACGTTATTGTTTGCACATTTTATATCAAGCCTGTCGAATTAAATTTAATGACCAAATTTTTAATAGCGGCCCGAAAATTTTACGCATTTTACTAAATATAACTTTAACAAAACCACAATTTTATTTTAATTATTTTAATGCGATCATTGTATCAATGCTACTAATACGAATATATCAAAACTATAATGATGTTGTCACAATTAAAAAACAAACTTCTTGTTTAAAAAAAAACATAATTGTGAAAAATATAATTAAAACCCGTTCATTCTAAAACTTTGTTTATTCAGCAAAATTAGTTTGTATATTACGCTTACAACGACTTTTTTTGGAACTTCTTTACTATTAAAATATTTAATTTATATTATGTTGTTAGCTTTAAATCACAATATATAAGAATGAAAATTAATGGGTTTTAAAATTTAACTATAGGAAGTATTGTTTAATAGCATTTCAAAATAATCACCCTTTGCAGTTTGAAACGTTTTTAACACAGTTAAAAACCAACTTTCTTTATTAGGTTATTGTCACGTATGTATGTATGTTTTTCGTGCTAAAAAAGAAACATAAGGTTCGTTATCACAGTAAAAATTAAAATTTTTTTGGGGCAAACAATTCGTTAGTGGTTATACTTTAAACGAAAAATTAAGCGACAAGTGAAAGGATTGATTATATCCGAACTGTATCTGATTGTTATCTTTTAGATTAAAAACTAATTAAAAGTTATTATATAATTCACAAAATCTTAACTTAAACTATTGGATAACTTGTAATCGCGGATTAAAGATCTTGAAAAAGACAAAAAATAAAAGGCAATAGAAAAAATATGTGAATGTGACATCAGCTTTAATTAAAAGTTTTAACTTTAAATTGCGTTGACTATGAAATAATAAGAAATATCTCAACTTAACGTCTACTATAGATTGATTAAACCAGATAAAACTAAGATATTCTTTAAATCCAGAAAAAAAAATTTTCACATTTCATTTCATTTATTTCAGTTATAATTTATTATATTTTGTAAGAGTTTGAAATTCTCATTTTAAATTGCTAGAAAAATGGCAATTACACAGAATACTATTTATTCCCTTAAATTAAATGATAACAATCGGCAAAAATAGTAAAATTCCCATGAAAATAAAAAGCCTTCAATTTTTTTGTTTAAGTTTGTTTATGTTTAGTTTCTTATGAAGTAATAATAATTAATAAATAATATATTTTTATCATTTCAAAGTTTATTTAATAGTAGTTGTCATTAAGATTTTCTCACAAATAAATTATTGTTTATGAACAAAAACAAACAATTTATTTTAAATTTAATTAAATTAAGTTTTCCTTCAACAAATAACTATAATTTAAGAAATTTGTAATTCAAAAAAAAAACCATAACAAGAATATAATTTATTCCTATAAACTGACCATATTGAGAAAAACATAATTTTCATTATTAATATTGAGTCAAAAGTTTTATTGTTTAAATATTGTTTAAGTATTATTTTTATTTTATGCCTTAAATAATATTTTATTGTTAACAGATATGACATGCAAACTTATAGTTATTTAATAGTTAAAAATGATATATACATTATTATAAATAATATATTTTAACTTAACAAAAAATTATGACCATTCAATATTTACAATCGAGTGATGTGTTATTTAATGCAGTTGAAAAAAATGTTAATTTTTTATGAAAGAGTGACCGTCTAAAAATTTATTAAAATATTAAACAATTAAAAATAATTTTTAACTTAAATATAAATGATTTTTTCAAGACTTAAAAATTATTAGTGAAGACAAACAAATAAATAAATATATATGCAAATATATATTAAAGGTTTTTCAACAAGAAGTTTATTTTCTAAAACAAAATAAAACAAAAATATTAGATTAAGATGATTTAAATATATTTATATGCATATATGAAATTTGTAGACATATATGTACTTAAAAATTAAATTATTATATGGTCACTCGTGTGTATTGCCTTGTGTTAACTAAAAATATTTATTGTTTTTCCTATCTTAAAGAACCTTAACAGAATTGTAAATACCAAGAGTTGTACTGCAGCGCTTTTTTAGCTCATTTTTCAATTTTAATTTAAAAATGATGAAAAAACCTCCAAAGCATTTGCTGCCATATCTTTATACAATAACTTAATTTTGAAACACGTTTTAAAATAAACTATTAATAGATTTTAATTTAAAACTAAGTATCGCATTAGAAATATTGTACACGTGAATAGAAAGACATATAACATCCAGCAAATAGATATTAATAACTATACATAATTTAGTACTAATAATGTTAATTTTTACGTTTTTATAAGAATTTGAAATATAAAAAAATTTCTCTGCAGGCAATAATATTTTTAAAATAATACTTATAATATTTAGAACCTTCATTTTTAGTTTGTAGGAATTTGTGATCTATAGATATTAAAATATAAACAATTAAACAAAAAAGAGGAAAAACTATGTACAATAAGAATTTTCATTTTTTAACACTGTTGAAAATGTTGACAAAGTCGGAAAATTCTAAAGTTCAACTAAAAATGTAGACAAATATTCGCTAAGTGATAGATAATTATAAGTGGCGCTTAACAGCCAAGTAGCCTTATATAGAATTGGGCAATTTTTTACCTATTTCACATACGAAATTCTTAGTCGTTTTTAAAGAAGTTAATGCAAATTATTTATATTCTATTACCTTTTCTAAGACCTTTCAAACAAAGTAAGTAATGCTTTTAATCATCTCGCTATTTTTAATTTATATTTTGTTTTGTAAAAAATTTAAACTCCTGGTTAAAATAAAATTCATTGAAGTTCGTTTTTTTTTTAATATTGCCAATTTGTGTTAAATTTTATCTGATAGCGATAACAAAAAAAGCACAAAAAATAATTGAAAAATATGTAAAAAAAATTCATATTTGAATGTCTTGCTTTTCTTATGTTCAACAATACAATTGAAATACACTGTAAATGTATAAACAAATGAATAAAAGTTGAGGTACCCAGAGGCTAATGAATTTCAAATATAAATATAAAAACAAACGTTTTCGAGCTGAAAAAATTGCATGCCAATTCTTGATTTTGTAGCTTTTCGTTTACAATTTAAATTCTACAAATTGCCAAATTTTGATAACTACAATATATTTTAGTACAAATTTTACTAATTTTTTCATAGCCTACAAAATTTGCAGTAAATGATTGCCAATTATTTTTTATATTGCATGATGACCACATATATTGCGCTTCAGTGGCAGTTTCAGTTGTAAATTCCCATGATAATTAAAGTACAGTTTATTTCTAAATATTTTACTATTCCTTTATTCGAAATATTAGCATAGTCCCTCGACTTTACAGCAAATGATTTCCAATTTTTTCTTTTGTTGCTATTTCATTTTTCGACACGATGTGAAATGGCGATATGCTTTTCCCACAGTAATACATTTTAATTTGTAAACAACAAATATTTATGATAATATCATAAAATATTTATGTTTTAAATCTCTAGTACAATTAACGTAGCTTAACTTTAAAATGATTCCAAATATTAAGTTTCTTATTTTGGTTTATTTAATTTTTAAGAAATTTTGAAAATTGTTTTTAAAATCATGTGTAGAAGGTCCTTAAGTTAGTGCAGTTAAGTTTATTTGTGCTATCAAAAGCAAGCCAACGTAAAAACTTGTAGGTAAGTATAGTTCTTCTTTAAATTTTCTTCATCATTAAATCCATTTATAGTATAATAGTAGAATCAACCATTAGTTTTCTTTTATTGCAGCTTTAAATTCCATTAAAGTTTATAAAATAAGTATCGGAATATGTTTGTCTACAGCATAACCTTGTAAATTTATCCTGTATTATGAAGTCAAGACCGAGGGACATCGAATTTTTTTAAACTCTCAAAAGTTAAGTCCATTTACATCAAAATGCATTACCTATGGGAACACCAATTAAATTCTAATTTTAAAAATGTGTACTTGTGTGTGTTTAATAAAAATCGTTCAAGAGCCATTTAATTTTAAATACATTAGCTATTAGGTTATCTTTTAGTTTCGACCTGGTTAAAATACCATGTCCAAACTAAATTTCAAATGTCTGCCTATAACGGTTAAAAAAATAAGGCTATATATTTATGGAAAAACATCAGATAATCTTGAATTTTTGGGGACTTAGCAACGCTTGCTTCTAAATGACCAATTTTTTACTTGTTTTTAAGGCACAACTTTCAAGAGTGTAACTACAGTGCATCAAATTTTAGACCCAAATAAGTCAAATTATATTACCTTTGGGAGCACCCTTTAATCCATAGCTTTATTTTTTGTTATTATTATTATTATTATTATTATTATTATGAGTTAAGTTTAACTTTCTCAACTTCATGAAATTGGAAAAGACCTATACCGGGCTATGCCAAGGTATTAGGCTCTGTTGGGGCGTAGACCATGTTCTAGCCCGTTCGCATCTAGTTGCTGGAGGAATCGGCGTACTATATTACACGTATTCAGGATCACAGATTTTTGCATAGTCTGCAGAACATCTTGTAGAATGTGTTTTTCCAGCTGCATGATAAGGCTTTTTGGTATCAATCCTGTGGCGGATAGTATTATTGGCGAGATATCCACTCTTTCCACATGATACATTGTTTTCAGTTCGTTTGCTAGCTCCGTATATTTTTTAATTTTTGTGCTGTATGTTGATTGAAGGTTGTTGTTGAGTGCGACAGCTATATCAAATAATATAATCCTTTTACCTAGTTTATTAAACAATACGATGTCCGGTTTGTTAGCTTGCATTGTGCGGTCTATTATCATAGACGTGTCCCAGTACAGCTTAGAGCTGTTGTTTTCAAGTACAGGTGGAGGTTCGTATTTATAATATGGCAGCCACTGTCCGACAAGACCATACTGCATGGCCAGGGCTTGGTGAATTATTTTGGCCACTTGTTTATGTCTCATTGTATAATCACTCTGTGCCAGGTTCGTGCATCCCCATATCACGTGATCGATGGTTTCCGCAGCACTCTGACAGCGGCGGCATAAGTCGGATTGTATATTTTCACGCAAATTATTATTATTATTATTATTGTTATTATTATTATTATTATTATTATTATTATTATTATTATTATTACTATTATTATTATTATTATTATCATTATTGTTGTGAGCTTTATTGGTTCGAAAATGGCCTTGTCCTGAAGGCACAAATACAATTACAAACGAATTTATAATCTTTTCTAATTTTTACGCCCGTTAAAAAAAGAATAAACCAGGATAGAGTAGATTTTAATAGAAAAGTATACAATAGAATATAATTGGATAGAAGGAAATATAAAAAATTAGCATAAAATAAAATAAAAAGGAATAGAACAGCAATTAATAAAATATAACCTAAAATATTTTTCAGTATACCCTTTTGTTAGTTTTAATTAAACTCGCTTAAATATACACTTGCAAATTGTTTAACCTTTTAACTAATGACTTGTTATTTTATTCTCTATAAAATTTCTACAAAAAAAAAACGGTCACAGGCATTTCTTATTAAATAATGCAAAAAGATTTTAAAATTATAATACTTCGAAATTACACACATTGAAACAAAACTTGTTGTTATTTCTACAATAGGTCATAGAGTGAGCACAAACTTTTATAATAATTTATACAAGGATAGTTTCGGAATCTTGAAGCTAGTATATGAGCGCATACTTTACAAGTAAAATAAAAGTGGTTGAAACTTATTAGAAAGTAAAATGTACACTTACGTGCTTTAATTTTTATGGCTGAATTAAAAAAATTTATCAATTGTTATTTAAATATTCATCTATTTATTTTTTTATTCTAAACTGAAGCAACGAAATTATTAGGCATTGAATACAATTCAACTAATTATTAAAGTATTAAAGTTATAAAAATGAAACTGGTTTGAAATGAAAAATGTTAGACAAAAATAATAAATTTATAAATGTTAAAGATGAAACTCTTTTTGTATTATACTCTTTTATGTCTGGAACTTATTATGTTTGAAAAGTATTTTTAGAGTTGTGCTTTAAAAAAGTCACTTAAATAACTTGATTATTTTTGTGCATAATAGCGTTGCTAACAGGTGGTGCGAAAGTAATGCCAAGTCATTGTGTGAATTCAAAAAATTTTAAAATTTTTATTTATTTATATCTGTAAAATTTATGACATTTATTAAAAAAGTATTTAAGCGGTTAAGCAACCAGCTGTTGAAACACACTTATGCCTGTTTAATTGCATTTAAACTTGTTCTTGTTTGCAATACAATGACATTTTCTCCATTACTGTAAACCTGCAAAACCTGCTAGATTTCTAGATTTCAAAAAGCACCAAAGGAAGAAATTTTGTACAACGTCAATAAATACAACGAAGTTAATGCTGCAGCAAAACAATAGTCAAATCAACTCCATTGTTTGTTGTAAGCTAATTATCTATTTGTGTACAACAGAAATGTCAAAATACAATGACAGCATTAGCTCACACTGGCATTATGAGATTATTTCATTGCAGCACCCTTTGTAAAGAAAAAATAAATAGAATTATTTTACTTGTTTTTAATTTTTTTTTTTATTTATTTGTATCCGGTGTTGCTCAGCTATTTGTTTTGAGAAATTAAACAGATATTTTGACTAATACAGAACACATTGCAAGTTGACAGTCAATTTATTCTTAAAAACAACTAATAGCGCGCGCTTGTTACCACAAATAAGCTGGAAGTTATCAAGTTTATTTCGAATTAAAAGTAAGCAAGTATATATGGAAAGTAAAGTTGATGTATTAATTTTTCAACTTGTGTTTTGTTATTATATCCACGAATTCTCTATTTATTAGCATTGAACAATCGAAGAAATTTCAGTAATTTTATTAAGCATTCAGAAAATCAAGCATTTATTCCCTTCAAGTACTTCAATAATAGCACAAGAATAGTAAAATTTTGGCTGCAAAGTATCGGATATGCAGGTGAATGATCATTACATATTTTTTTGTTACTTTATCCAGGAAATTATGATATAAGATTAACAAAATCCTTTACAATTACAATAATTGTTTTAATGATCGCATAACAACAAAATTAGCCTTCGCAGGTTCAAGTTTAAAATTCAAATACTTCATAAAAATAATAAATCGCTATAAAAAATATCGAGAAGATAACAAAAAAATATTCTCCGCTATTCTAGTATTATTCTAGTATGTAAAACATGCACTTTTTGAAACCACAATTCTCAAAAAACTTAAAGGGTTAAAAAGGATCACAAAGGGTGTGTTTTATTTGTATCTTCTGAGTTCTTTAAAATATAATTGCTTACCATTAAATAATGAACGACTACCGAACAGCAAGGATCTAACTTATTCCGAAATTGGTTACTGTTTATGTAAAATAAATGAATCTATACTAGACGCTAGTAAAAAATATGTTTCAAAATACAAAAATATTTTCAGCAAGATATTCTTTTAGTGGTGAATTCATTCGTGAATTAGTGCTTTTAATTTTACATTGATTTCCCTTAAATTTATTAATTTTAAAAAGTAAAATCTATGAGTCCGATTATTAAGAAATTACACATTTAGATGAAATATAATATACTGAAAAATACTGTTCTAAACAACAATTTCGAATATTGTAATCTATTTAACAATATGCTAAACATTTTATATTTTCCACGCTCTTGGAAATCTGTAAAAGTTGCTATACTGCCTAAAAAAAATATAGAAACAAGTTGTACCCGGAATATCCCTGGTCGCTATGCTCACGGGATTGTAAACACTCAAATAAATGCGTTTTTTTATTTGATGTTTACAATCCCGTGAGCATAGCGACCAGGAATAGTCCCGGAACACAAGTAATCCGAAAAACTTACGCAAAATAAACTTAATACTGAATATAAGCAACGTTTTGTAGAAATGAGGATATAATCAACAATAGACAATTTGAATTGAAAAATATGCATTCGACAGTTCATGCCATACATTTATTGGTATCAAACATTCATTTGATTTGAAATAATTCCTATTGTAGTAGTGCCTGTCTAATGGATTTTGATAAAGCTTTCGATAGTATTTAAATATCTGGTATAATCGATAAACTGTATAAATATAAATTTCCTCTACATTTGCTAATTTTTATTCACAATATGTTAAAACACAAATCATGTTTAGCGTATAATAGGAACTTAAGTTCAAAAATGTGTAATATATTGAAGGGCTTATAATAAGGTACAGTAAATTCATCAATTTTCTTTTATTTGTTTCCTCTTGACCTTCCTACAAAAGTTAAAAATATAATTACCTTTGCTGATGAAATTATTATATATCACGGAGATGATGGCATTGGAAAAAACAATGAAAAATTGATGTAATATATTATGATAGTAGGAAAATATCCTGCAGACTGGCAAATGAAAATTAATATAAATAAATGCGAATTTATTTTGTATCGTCCTCCTGCCGGAAAATACAATTTGATTTCATTTTTTGTAAAATCAAGAAATAATACCAACATTTCCAATAAGGGAATAGCAAAATAATACGGCATAAACAAAAATAAATTTTTGTACTTTCTATGAAAGTACAAATTGATTAAAGCAAGGAGAGCGTCTTCTTATATATAATTATTTATTTTATTTTAAGCATATTAAAGCTGATATCAAAATCATGTTTTATGAATCATTAATAAGACCGATATTTGCACATGGTTGTGTGATATGGTTCAATATTTCACCATTCTATATGGAAAAATTAAAAATTCTTGAAAGAAAATGTTTAAATGTGTTTTTTTAACGTTTGTTTAAATAATTTCATATATTTTATTTTAACTATAATAAACAAAAAGTATTACATATAACTTAGATAATAGCACTGTCCTAAGAACGGGATCTCAAGTATATTAATTATATTGTAACTACTATTTTGATAATACATATACATATATTTATTTATATTATAATATGAATAAATTATATAAAGTATTAATGTAAGGTAAGAAATGGGGAAAAACTCTTTACTTTTATTATCACAAAAGGTTAAAAGAAAGGTCAAGGAATAAAAAAAGAAAAAAAATATATATTGTGTGAGCCACCAATATTTATTAATATTTAAGTTAGAAATGATAAAATATCATCTTTAAAAAAATGTTGGTCTCAAATCTAAGGTTAAATATGTCTTAACAAGTTCTTAATTAGTAACTTTTCAAAGTATATTTTCAATCAATAATTATACAATGTTTCTACAGTTATTAGGATTGATAATTTAATGCTTTGAAAACAATTTAATAATGGATCCCTAATATAAAAGCTTTGAATACATAAGCTTACAAAATGGTTATGTGCTACTCAAAGCGTTTTTATACCTCGTCAAAAACGTCAAAAACAAATATATATCTAGAATGAAATTGGTATTTCAATATACTACCACATCCACAGAAAGCCAGTATTAAAGTTATAGTAATCAAAGAACTAAGAAATATACCAGATATAATACAAGTATTTACTCAAGAGATAGAAATATTATTCAAAACATAGATGTTAAAAAATTTTGGAGGCCGGCTGAATAATAATTTGTTAAATAATAGCTCGTCTTTCCTTTTATCATATTTAGTTGTCATATATTTGGATTTTTCTGAATGTTTTTTCTTCAGATACAAATTTCAGTTTAATAGACATAAACACATTGATGTATATATTTTATATAAATGTAAATAATTAAACATAAAAATAATGTAAAAGGTATATGGTAAACAATATAACCGAGAGCTCGATTATGGAACTGTGTGTAACTGTAATATTATAGATACGAATTTACAAAGAATTTGTAAGTTTAAGGCAAAAACTCTAGTGGTCTAATGGTCGAAATATTTAAACACAAACATACGTATGAGTAATATAAAATTGTATTAAATTTCAAGATATTTTCATTATTTATTTGCTAAATTCATGGTTACTTATTATTTAAATTATAAATCATGAATTATTTAAATAACAAATTAATACTTGAAAACTTTGTTCGTAATATTTAGTATGCTTAAAATCACATTAAATGATATTTATATTTTATTCCTTCGTTTCCATATTTTATGGCATTAGTCACTCACGTCGTATGAACAATATTTATTTGTTAACTCAATTAACAATTATTTCTTTTTCTTTTTAGTTTTTTTTTTATTTAAAAACTTACAGCTCTGTAATATTTGTCTTTTTTATATAAGTTGTATGCTTTGATTAAAAAAAAAAAAGTTGTAGAGCATGGAAAATGTTCTAGTCAAGAAAATGGTTTGTTACTGAATAGATTTGTTAAGAAAGTATGCTTTAAGTTTCTTCTAATCTTTTATGTGTTTATGTTAAATGCTTTCGCTAAACAAACAAAGCAAGCTTGCTGATGACAAATTTTAAAGCTTGCATGAATAAGACTAGAAACTGGATTTTTAAAGGGCTGTCAGATAAACACTTAATGCGCATTTTTTTTATATTAATTTAAACAATTAAAAAAATGTTATCCAATTAAAAAAGACAACAGCTGGTGCATTTTGCCAAGTGTAATTAAAAATTTGTATTATTTAAATGATGAGTACTGTATTTTGTAAAGAACGATGAACGCAATCTCTGAAATGTTGTTTTAATAAATTAACAACACTTAAGCTACTACTGCTTCTTTAATTCATAAAAACGACAAATCAATATTTATTTCTTAAATTATCATATTTTTTGCGATTTGGTTGGTTGGCTTGTGTTTTTTAAGTGATCGTAATGATGTTTTTTCTTTAACCCATTAAGGAAGTAAAAAATTAATTAATGTCATGCAGAGAGATAGAAAGTGTTATAGCCGTTCATTGAAAAATTGCAATAAATATATTTCAACTTTTGTAAATAGCTGTGGATTTCTCACAAAAAAAAAAGAAAAGGAAAACTCATTCATAAAAATAATTTTATATTGAGGAAATACGTCATATCATATTGTTCTTTTGTTTTACGAAAATCTGTTATTTTTAAGGTGTGAAATAACAATATTTTTTTTAGCATATTTAATTATTTGGGAAAATAACAACAAAAGTTTTGTTCATGCATTTTATTTTGAGGTTTGCTGTCTTCATAATTATTAACAAAAATTACTATTATTGTAAATTATTATTAAAAACTTTTATGTGTAACCCAACTTCATTCAGTATTCAGTTTAAAGTCTTTTTCACTTTCAAAACTGAATTACGAAATCTTAGAAGAATTCACGTATACTTAACTTTTGAATAACTTCCAGTAAGATATGAGTACTAAAAAAAACTTATAACTTAATCTACATTAATTTGTGCTAGATTCCTTTAATAAATATTTTATGAGAATATCAAAAAATATATTTTAAATGTATTACTACGAAGGAAACCATATCCATATAGCCATTTCACTGCTGCTCATATAGCACATCAGTGGACTTACCTAAAATTTTGTATTGAAAATTCAAGAGTCTTATACCTCCAGCCAAATTGATTAAATGAAAGTATTGAAAAGACAACAAAATTCAAAAACACTTTTATATAAAAACCCAGCAAAACTGTCGGAAAACAAAAACACTTTTTATTTTCAATCTTTCCTTTGCAAGTGTAATTTGCATGTGTAATTTGAAAAATAATCAAAACAAAAACTATTTGTAAAGAATTTTACAAAAACGCAACTTATAATTTTATAAATAATATTTTCTCAAGCACAAGGTTTGTATATATAAATTAAATAATTTTATTTTTACTATCGATATTTCTAATATTCTAAACAAATAATTTATATTTTGAATTTAAATAATAACTACCATGTTAACAAAATCAATTTGAATAGAAAATTCATTTTAAAATAGATTTGAAACCTAAATTATTTTTTATGAATTCGGCAGTAATTGTTAATTTTTTAATTAAACAAAATCGCCGAAAGCAACAAAACATTTTTAAAATAAATCAGCTATTTTTAAACAAAGAAATACTTGAGTTAAGGTTTAAGGTTTGAATATTTGACTTCTTTCAGCATACAAATTTTGTGGGGCTTGATCAATTTAATGTCTGTGATAAGGCCTTCAAAATCTAAAGTAAGGTATCATCTATAGCTGAAGAATTATCAAAACCTGAAAATTTATAATTTGCCACACCATTGAGTGGCATCTTCAGGAAAAGACAATTTCAAAATACTTATAAAAAAATAATCCCTCTATTTCTGTATCTAATAAGGAATGTAATTGCCGCCATTGTTTTAATAATGTTACTCCTTACAGTCAACTACATTCCTCATTAGGTATAGAAATAAAGGGATTAATTTTTTGATTATTTCGAATTTGTTTGTGTCAATAATTTTTGCATTTATTGGGTAATGTTTTAAATTGTTTAAACACTTCTCTTTTCCTAAAGATGCCAACCAATAGTGTGGCATAATATTGAAAACAAAATTTATTTAATTTGTATAGAAAGACCTTGCGCTTCAGCAAAAATATGAAAAAAGTAAGTGAACTATAATTATTAACTGAAACATTATAACAAAATGCATAAATATTGTTTATAGCTAAAAATTAATACTTTATTTTTAATTGCATTGACTCTGCTTCTTATTTTTTTTTTCATAAAATATTTCTATAAAATTTTCAAATTAAACACTTTACACTTTCCATTATATACACCCTTTTTATTTTCCTTGACTTTCTTTTCGTTCGATATTTTAAATATTTAATAGTTAGTTTTTAATTTATAAAAATTACTTAAAGAAGTAAATTTTAGTATACTTAAGACTCTACTTTAAACTTATAGTAAAATGATAATTCCGTGCTGATTATGTATTTGTTAATATGTACACCTACTAAACATACTTTACAAATTTGTAAAAGTAATATAGAAGGAAAGAGTAGATTTATTCTCCCTTCTAGAAACAGAATTAAAAAATACTGATTCAACAAAGATATGGTAAAAATATAGTACGAAAATAGCACTGAAGATGGCAAACAGCCGAAACCGGTTTGTTCACAAACCAAATTTGACGAGGGTCGACGGAAAACCGTACCCAAATAAAAGGTAAAAATATCTTTAACAATCAACAAACAATTATGGTTATAATAGTAAAAAAATCTTTTCATATTTTCAGGACTGCTTTCAGAGCATAAAAACATTGTTATTACTTCGGCTTTTATCATCTTTTTCATCTTTTATTATATTCATATTTTAGAAATATAATTAAGAAACCTCTCAAAGATAGCACAGATAGTTTGAAATATTGTCATAAAATAAAAAGAAGTTAGATTAAGATGCCAAAATTTGATTTTCCTTAAGTTTACACATTTTTTTTGCAGACTAGTTAGTCAACATTTATTTAAAACACAACTTGCTGAAAATATTACCTCGAAATTAATTTTGCGTTAAAAGGCAATAAAAAAAATTGTGAAAATTCTAAAAAAAAACAAAATAAATTAAATATAAAAAACTAAATATCACATTTATATGTATGTGGGCATGTTATTTAAATTAATTATTCGATATTTTAAACAGAATCCTTATTTTCATATTCATAGCAGCTAAGAATAGCAGTGTTCACACTTTGATATTTTAAATTTATTTCAAATTATTTTAAATAGTTCGAGTTAACTCTATTAAACAAACCAACAATATGAAATAAATCCGTTTTTATTTATTTAAAACTAAAAATAAACAATAAAATTTACATTAAAAAAACAGTTCCTTATCGAAGGAAATAAATGAAAGAACTCAAGAAATGTGACAGAGCAGTAAAGAAAAGCTGCAAACTTATTTTAACTATTAATCATCATAACTAAACAGCAAATGATAAAGCGAAATCTTGATGTTTATTTCACAATTAACTGACGTAATATGAAAAGACTAGTTGGGATGCCACGAAACTTGCTTAACTTGAGAGAAGGGGAAGTTTATGTCAAAATCATTGCGACTGCAGTGATGTTCTTAAATAATATTTGCCCAAAGCAGGCTCACACAAATAGTCAAGTTGTCACTTTTTATCTAGATGATTATGAAAAAAGTGTGCTGTACTTAAAAAAAAGCATTGAAAGATAAGATTTTATTTATTTATTTATTATTTAAGGAAGTTGATTGTTTGTTAATTAAATAAATATTTGTTTAAAAAAATATGTATGTACAGTATTAAAAAACAAGCATCCTCAAACTTGCGTTTTGTTCTTTTGTTTGCAAACTGTTGTGAATCAATTAAAGCTATTTGTAAAATTAATTAACAATATATTTTTAAAAAGGTACTTTTCTTAATAATAAATAAAACATACAAGAAATTACTGCAAGCTTCATATTTACTTCCTTCTTATTTGCTGCCAGACATTAAGTCAGATATAAACATATATTGCTAATTAAATGTAAGATAATCAAAATGATTAGTTCTTAGCCTTATTTTCATACCATAATCATCATCATTTATCAAAAAATAATTAATGGGTTTTTATAATAAAAAATTATTGTTTTTTTTTATAAGAATTATTAAGAATTTATAAACAATTTTTAATTTAGTTTATGTTAATTATGTTTAATGGCCTCAAAAGTCAAACTTTATGATATTCTAAACAAATAATTTATATTTTGGATTTAAATAATAACTGCCATGTTTACAAAAAAATATTATGATTTAAAACAAAATTAATTTAAAATAGATTTGAAACCTAAATTATTTTTTATGAATTCAACAGTAATTGTTAATTTTTTAATTAAACAAAGTCGCCGTTTTCAAGATAAGTTTTTGTAAATATAAAATATATTCAATTAGGTATAATATTCCGTCATCCCGCGTCAAATTTGATATGTAAACAGACCGGTTTCGGCCATATGCTATCTTCAGTGTTTGTTTTGTTTTTTCCCCCCTTTTTTTCTTCTTTCTATTTTTCCTTTATTATTAAAATATGTTCCATTTACAAACTTTAAAATTTTAAACCATTTTAAAAATTTTCAAAAAATTCAATTATGTAAAATACTTCTTTTTATTTTAATGTTATTTTAAATATCAACATTGATTCAGAATTGAAGTGCTTTTTAAATTGATTTTTTATATTTTAATAATAAATAAGGCACATTGGGAAAGCAACGAAATATTTTGAAAAGAAATCAGCAATTTTTAAACAAAGAAATATTTGAGTTTAGGTTTAAGGTTTAAATTTTTAACTTCTTTCAGCATACGTATTTTTGTGGGGCTCTTTCAATTTAAAGTCTTTGATAAGGCCTTCAAAATCGAATGTAACGTATCGTCTATAACTAAAGAATTATCTGCATTTGAAAATTAAAGACTCTTATAAAGACTCTTTCAAGATCTTTTAGAATATTTCAATAAATATATTGAATAAATATATTGAAATATTCTAAAAGATCTTGAAAGAGTCTTTTATTGTAAACTAATTAAATTATATTACAATATAAGCGCAATTTTATTCCGTGCTTGATTCCTTTAAATATATATTTATATATTTTTATTTGGATAAATGTTTTATGAGAATATCATAAAATGTTTATTTTTTAATAAAAATTTTTGTAATAAATATTTTATGAGAATATCATGAAATATTTATTGAAAGGAATCAAGCACGGAATAAAATTGCGCTTATATTGAAAAAGATTCCGAATAATTATAAATTACTTATTATATTACAATTTAATTACTTTACAAATATTTGCTACATAAGTTAATCTACATTAATTATCCTAGGTTCCTAGATTATTCAAAATATGAAAATTTATTATTGGAAGGAGAGAATATCCATATAGCCACTTTGCTACTTCTTATGTAGATCAACAGTGGATTTTATTCAAATTTTGTACAGAAAATTCAAGAATCTTATATCTGAAGTTAATTAAATAAGAATTATATTCAGTCAACTAAACTAATTTAAAGCTATAAATTTTACCAATAAAATATTTTACTTTTTGTTTAACTCATCTTGTCGTTCTCAAATAGTTGTTATTTTTTAAACACTATAGAAGTTTGTTTTTTAATAATCACTTTAATTTGATACATTATAAAATACACGTCACGTTTCATCTCTTCTCTATCCCTTTCCAAAAAGAATGTAGCACAGTACTTAACTAAATAGGCATTGCAGCCTGAGGTGCTACTTTTCTTTTACAAAAAAAAAAGATAAAGTTTTTAAGAATTCAGAGTATCACTACATTTTGTCTTTTAGTATTGCTGTTAGTTTTTCTTGGTAATTTTTTTATTTATTTGCAATTAGTTACAGGGAGAGGTTATCAACATAACCAAAATTACTTATTTAATTTAATAACGTCTCTGATTTATTTTTTGTTGCACTCTTATCTCTTTTGAATACCTGATAACGATTTGCAGTATCATTCAGATAGAAAAGTTTTTTTTTGTATCTTAAATTTTATTTACGTTAAGCAGATACGAAAATTCGTAGGATCAAGATTGCAAAATTAAAAGTACACGTGTTGAAAGGCTGTTAACACCAAGTTAAGCGCTGTCCATATATTTAAAAAAAATTGTTTTAATATATGTGTATGTCTTAACATTGTTTTATTATATACGATAATGTTTTAAATAGATAATGTTTAATCCTTGTTTGCTTTTTTCAAATACTTTTAAGGTTTTCTAAGTTTTTCGTTTGAGTCTTTGTATGTGTCACTTGTTGAATTTTTAAAATTCTTTTGTCAGCTTCATTTGTATGAATTTAATTTATTTTATATATGCAACAATAACATAAAATCTGTTAGTTAAGTTTTTCCAATTTGTAGATGTTTTTATCATTTTTAACTTTTGTACTACTGAATGTCATGTAAAATCAAGAAGATCACTATTATTCTATGTTCATGAAGGTTGAAGGATATAAAACTAATAACATTTTGTTGTTAGTTGCTGTTCTATTTAAAAAAAAAATTAAAAACCAACAATACTATAGTATTATTAATACAAATATAAGTTTAAAGCTGTTTCAATTGCTATCAAATGTCAACCAATATATTATTATAATAGCAGTGCAAAATAATAACACTAGATATGTTGAATACCCACCTAAATTGTTTACTTTCCTTGTAAAGTTAACAAAGTTTCATATTTAATTTTAAAAAGACATTATATACAATTTTATATATTTTCCTGATTATATAGGGCGTATTTCATAGAGGTGTAGATCTTTGAAATTGAAAAAAAAAACAACGGTGAACTTTTTTAAATTCACATGAAATTTAATTTATTCGAAAGATAATCTTGTGGCACTCTGGCATATGACTGTCATGACTAGCTCGAATCTAGTCTAATCTAGAGGTGTAGTTTTTCATGTCTCTTTACAACATTTGTGACCGTATATCGGCAATAAAATCTTGAATGTTTTTTCGAGCTTATTGACGTAGTATAGTGACCACTTATCCCCTTAGAAATTAGTCTAGCTGTTTAATTCACACGATCATAGAGTCCATTTTACGGTTCCGAAGCCTGAAAGTATGCGATTACAAATCGTTTCCTTCAATTAATCAATTTTAATAAAATCTGTGTAACATGTTGCCCGGTATTGTTGAAACCACAGCTCCTTCACATCATGGTCGTTTAATTGATGAACGAAAAAGTCATTACACACGACTTTATAGCGGTCACCATTGACTGTAACCTTCTGATCAGTATCGTCTTTAACACGTTGAGTGCCATGTGCACCTCCGGCGGTACACAATTAACTTTGATTAGAGTGCCATGTGTACCGCCGGCGGTGCACAGGTACATACTTGTGAATTCAATGTAATATATTTTCTACGGCACTACAGTAAAGCGAATAAATATTATGTTATGGCACCTAGAAAAAGCCATTTTTTTTTAACTTTGAGAATTTTCACTGTATATTTTATTTTACATGAATTAGAAAGGAACAAAAAATTGTAATTTTATTACAACATAACGACTTGAATAATTTATAATTCAATATATAAAATAAGAAAATAAACTATAATTTCACTCTTAGCTTACATATAATAAAAAAGGAAGTTCAAATTCAATAAATAAATAAAAAAGAAACTAATGAGTTTTGTTGAAAGAGTCCAGGCAAAGAGCTGGATTGTCCACACAGCCACTGCAAAATGTTGTAACCTTTTTGGTTTTTTGTACTGCTTCTTTTCGACCGTCTGTCTGTTTTATTTTACTATAACATCTGCTACACCGTTTTCTGAGAATCCTATTTCTGTTATCTCTGACATCATAAGGGTTCCAAATAAATGCGTTTTGCGAGCCAACAATGCATTTGCTAAAGCAATAGATGTGTAAAAGTTATCCGTGACCATTGATCTTCCCTTATCAAGATAAGGCCCAGCAAGATCCAGGCCTTGGTCGTCCTCCTCTTGCAGAATCATCTGTTTTACCACAATATATGGAACTGGTATAAGTATAACCAAGTGGGTCACAAAGCTTGTATAATTTGACTTCATACTTATGTGATTTTCCCGGATTGTATTGCCGGAATTGAAGTCTACCACGCCACGGAATCATACTTTCATCCACCACCAACATCTCAGCAGGTTTTCTGGCTGCAGTAAAATTCCGTTCCATTGTTTCTAGCAATTGACTAACTTTATGCAAGCGGCTATTTCCCCCGGTTTCATCAGAAAAATGAATGAATTTCAGCAATAACTTAAATCTGTTTCTTGACATAGTTCTTAGGACAAACCAATTTTTGTAAAAATTATCCTTGCTCCAATACATGTGAATTGAAGGAAGCTTTACAATGCCCATATACATTACGAGTCCCAGAAACTGTTTTATTTCGGAAACATTCGTCGCTTCCCATTTCTTCATGCGAGAATTGCGAGTCACACGAGAAGCTTCAATTTTTTTTACTGGCATTCAAGTTTGTTTGCTCCACTATTAAACTTCTTCCGTAACCATAACTTTGAAAATATTTGCTGGCTTTATTGAATTGGAGTTCATATCGATTATTCCTTGTGAAGCAGCGGAGTCAGTGAATAGAAATGTTTTTAGCGAGCTTCCAGTAACCGATCCCCAGACGTTTCTTGGGACAATATCTCCCTCCTCTTCACTAGAAGTTTCCGCATTTGATAAAAGAGCGAAATCGCTACTAGGAATACATTCATCTGAATCTGACGGTTCAAAATCATTTTCATCGCTTTCAATGTCATCATCAGTCTTTCGACGCTTCCCATAAAAAACATTTACATTCATTTTATGCTAGTACGGACTATAAAATAAAACAAGAATGTAAAATAATGAAATAAAAATAGTGTGACTCCCGGCGTTATACATGGCACCTAAATAAAATTGTATTATCTGTGTGCCACGTGTACCGCCGGCTGTCACGGTCATAACGGTACAAATAACACACATATACAAAAAGTGCTTTTCACAAATTACTTTTTTATCACAAAAATATTAATTTCCACTTGTTATTATATATTGGCACTTCACAAATATATTTGTATTTTATATGATGGCACTCAACGTGTACGGAAGTGCGGAGTAATGATCCCACTTCTCCATAAAGCACGCCAAGCAGTCAGTTTTCCTGGATGTAACGGTTACTCAACATAAACTTCAGGATTATGATCACTAAAAATTCGGTAGTTTTGTGTATTGACGTATCCAAAAATTACTTTCGTTCATCGCTAAACAAAATTCCCTTGTGAAGAAGGGTATTTGTAAGCGTTGTTCAAGCGTCCGTCTTTTCATGTTGAAATGCTAAACGGAAGTAAACATCAATCACTTGACAGCTTAAAAAATAGCTGGCAGTTAAAAATTATTGCCAATTTAATTTTATATACCGCTATAAATAAATTGCAAAAACACATATTTTCCACTTTTTTTAATTTTACGCTAATATTTCAGATTAACGA
Source organism: Trichopoda pennipes (assembly GCA_030448955.1). NCBI lineage: Eukaryota > Metazoa > Arthropoda > Insecta > Diptera > Tachinidae > Trichopoda > Trichopoda pennipes. The sequence goes on along the minus strand of JASKUP010000010.1, from coordinate 2,255,079 downwards.
CAGAAAAGATTAAAGTATCATTAGTTGGTTTGTAAATATTATTATATAAAGATATAGCGATTTTTAAAACAGAGTGACTTAGATAAATCAAAATTTTAATTTTTTTAAAAAAATTATTAATTTATTATATTAAAATATATATTAATATTATTATATTAAAATAATGTGTAGTTTTTTTCATTACATATTCAATCACACAAAAGTGTTATATTTTTTAATATGACCAAATGGTACCTAATGTTTAATGTTTAAAAAAATTTTATTAAGTTTTATTTGAAAAATCATTGGACAGATGAAAAGGAACTATTGTACTTATCATTTAAACAATAATACAACAAAAAATGAATCATATGTACTCAACTTGTTAAAATAACTTTTAGACAATTTGTAAACAAAATAAATAAATAAATTTATAAAACAAAAATAAAAGATTTACTAAATATAATAAATATCAAATCACCGACAAACTTAAAGTTATGATATAATTAACAGATTGTAGAAAATGAAGTTTTTAAATATAATTTAGTTTTGACGATAGTAAAAATGAAACACGTGAATTTAATTATAGATATGACTTCTAGTGTTCTTATCACATTATTTATTTTTTATAATATATAAATTGCTTTAAAGTTATTAAAAAAAATAAAATTGCCTTTAAATTCGTCTTAAATTAAGATTTATTTTAATTTCTTAATTTATTAAGAAATACAAATTATTTACAAATTTTTGTGTTAAATTTCATTACATAATTATTCCTTTTATTATTATAACAGTTCGCTTAACAAGTTTAACAATTAATAATTATAGTTAATATTTTATAAAGAATGTTTTCCAACACAAGGTCTTTATATTAAAGTTAAACTAATTTTATTATTATTTTTAATATTTCGCCATACTATTTGGTGGCATCTTCAAAAAAAAAAAAAAAATATTTACGGCGCAATGCGAGACCTTAATGTATACATACTTCCGAAATAGTGATAACATGTGTTATTCACTTTTTACAAAATTTATTCGCTTGCTTGCGTATATTTATGTTGGTGTAGATAATTAATTGGTAATTTATAATTATACTAAATTATTTTAACAAGTTGTGATTTTTAAAATGATTACTCATAAGTAAACACCAAACAGTTGCTTTACTAACTTTTATTTAATAACAGTTCAATATCTAGTAAAATTTTTCACCAATATTCGTTGTTACTAGACAAGTTATAGTATTATTTTGTGAGCCAATTTTCAATAACTATTTGCAAGCCACAACTATTTGTGCTGAAAATCTTTTTAATGATATAGTAATATCATCTGTCTACTCTCCTCCCAGGTTTTCAATAACCGAGGAGCAGTATGGACAATTTTTTAAAGGTCTTGAACCACGTTTTTTGGCAGCTGGCGATTATAATGCAAAGCACACCTACTGGGGTTCGCGTTTAATTACACCTAGGGGCCGAGCATTGTACAACGCTATTAGCAGCAATGATTTGGATGTTGCTTCGAGTGGTCATACTGGTCTACTGACAGGCAAAAAATTCCGGATGTAATAGATTTTGCTGTCACAAAAAATATTTCAAGAGATTTAGTGACAGTAGAAGCTTCCATGGATTTATCTTCGGATTATTCTCAAACCATTGTAACTATTTGTAACCCGCTTAGAAGACATTTGTTTTTTCCTGATACAAATATGATCAATCGCATCTACTGGTTGAGTTTTAAAAAATATCTCAGCAGCCATTGTTCGGAAAATATTTTGCTAGGAACACCGAAGGACGGAGCCTTGCAACTTTAAGTGAAAATATTAAACAAGCAGATATTTCTCAGGCTTTTGACAAAGTTTGGCATGAAGGTCTATTTCTGAAACTGACCGCTCACTTGCCTTGTAAAATAAGCAACCTACTGAAAAGCTACATAATTGGACGAAAATTTTCTGTTGTTGAAGGAGACTTCGTTAGTGTATCCAAACCAATTTCCTCAGGCGTACCACAAGGTAGCATTCTTGGACCAGTTTTATATTTGATATATACCTGCGATATACCTGCTATCAAGCCTCCATAAATCTTCAGCAATATACAATTCAGTTGGAGTTGTGGAGTTGTGTGACCTTCACCCTGCGAAGAGATAATTGTTCACCCGTTCGAATCAATAATCACATTGTTCCTCACCATAGTTATGTGGTATACATCATATTGCATGGAAACATCATATTGACTCAAAGCAAACACAAATGAAACTTAAGCTAACACAATTACATTGGCTCATTGCGGGAACTTGAAACTTAGCCTAGATTGTAAACTTCTAATTTACAAGAGTATTTTGAAACCAATATGGTCTTACGGAATCCAATTTTGGTGCACGCCTCAGCTTCAAATGTGGATAGAATTTAACGTGGACAGAATAAAATTTTACGGTTGATAACTTCCGCCCCATGGTACATCAGAAATTCAAACATACATTGTGACTACAGAAATCATCAAATACGCAGGCAAACAAACGCGAAAACTGAATGTGGTTTGCCCTATATTCTTAGGCATTTATCTTTCGTGATGAGTCTCATGGCATATGGTGCTCACAAAATCCACTAACAGTCCTCGAAAAGCCAGTATATTAAAAAAATGTGCTGTACGGTGCTGCTTGCTTATACCATGACAATCAATTTTTTGTGGCAACAATGGGCTAATATGTACATCAAAGACTTTTGGTTTCGGGAAGACTGCGCTACAGGCGACACAATTATCCAAGGAATTCAGTTATTGTAGAAGAAATTCCCTAGTCGCGTAAATTGGCCGGCTAGTTCTGGGGCCATATGAAAGACCGATCTTGCATGAGCAACCAACAAACACCTGAAGGTCTGAAAGAAGGTCTGACGATGAAATTCGGCGAAACAAAATATGCTTCAAAATATGCAGACGTCTGCCGATGTGCTTGAGGTGGATAGTTGCCCATCATATTTCATTATTAATTCCTATATTTCTGCTTTACATTGGTGCCAATAAAACTATAGTTGTGAAAAAAAGTGCTTTTACTTTCCATCAGTTATTTCCCTATTCTCTTATTTCTATTTTACTTTGGTGATATGTGTTTTAGCACATTAACTTCCTAATCTCAAATTTGATTTGTAAATTGAAGATTAGCAAAATATAAAAAGTCAAAAAATGTGTTACGCATCTTATCTTTGCTTCAACTATAATTGAGATTAGCCAGCGTGCGTTAACAAAAATAGTTGATAATATTTTAGCATGGAAAAAACCGATTTATTTGGTAATATTTATCTTGCTTGTTTATTCTCTTAATAATATTAAATTTTTTGATTAATTACTTAACTGCTGTGTTTTATAAAATTTCCTATTAAAAGGAAAATCCATTACGGAAGTTAAGTTATTTAGTGGTTTCAATAAATAATAAAAATAGTCAAATTGTTATTAAATTATATTTCAAATAAATTTTTTATTGGAAATTTTTTAATCACTCGTAAATTTTAAACATCCATTAAAGATCTTTTTCGTATTTCAGTTATAAATTTAATAAATTTTATTAATAACAATAGTTAAAAGTGTGTTATTATATTCAAATGTAATAAATTTGTTTGGCTTAACCTTTGGAAGCTAAATATAAAATTATAACCTCCAAACTTCATCTGAATTGGAATATTTTTATATAGAAACCTAAATAGGCTTTCATATACCATTTAATCAGTTCAATCGATCTTCTCCCAATACTTATTAGAAGCAACTCTAAACGAATTTTCTCGTATATCGGAGATACTTACTCGCTCGCTAGTATGTTTAAATCAAAAAGAATCATTCACTATTAAATCGAACTAAGTGGTACTTTAGTTAGAGGAAAAATGTACCAGGATTAAAGTCAGCGATTTTTCTTTTTAAGCCATTCTTTTTCGTGCTAATGGTATTCACTTATATTCACTAATAGTTTGTTCACAAATAAAAAATACTAAATAGAAAATCGTGTTTTTCTATTTTTCCTATTATTAAAAGTACTGAATGCCACTTATTGGTACTGCTTACGTTTAAAGCTACATATAGTACGAAACGTTCTTCAGTTACTCTTTTTACTGATTAATTTTGTAGGGCTTATCTAAAATCGAATAATATACTTTTTGAGTTATATCTAATTATATATATATCTAATTATATATATATATATATGATTTAGAAGAGCTGTAAATTATAAAGAACTGGTGCAAGAAATTCTTTTTTCATATCACCAACTTGAATGCAACATTTAATAAAAAATATACTTTTTATATTCGCATTAAGATTTTTTCACAGAAAAATATACTTTTTTTATATTCGCATTTCGATTTTTTCACAGAAAATGAAAAGGTGAAATATTCTACCAATATATTGCGCACATAGAAAAAAGATATAACAGCAAATGATCCCCAGAATTGTTAGCTTATTGCTGCTGGGAAATCAATCGTAAAACCGCTGTTAAATCTTGCAAAAGAAAGCGTGAAAATTGTGGTTCTGTTAGAGTTACATTTCGTAAGTTTGAGATGCTTTCGGACATAACCGTCCTGCTGAGACCGCTATTAAGAATTTGGTTGTTAAATTTAAGTCCACAGGCTCAATACAGCCACCAACGCGTTTTCGATCGGGTGGATCAACTGAAAACATCGCAGCCGTGAACCACAGTGTTGAAGCAGATCCAAATTTGCAATTTCTCGACGTTCTCTACAATTAGAGTTATTCAAAACTACCGCATGGCGAATTTTGCGTAGGGACTAGAATTTGAAGCGTTAAAGGTTCAACTGGTGCAGGAATTGAAGCCGACCGACATTCACATCGCCGTAGAGTAGCTCAATTCAATCAGGAACAAACGGCTGGTTTTTCTGAAAAAAAAAACATTTTTTCAGACGAAACCCATTTCCACTTGACAACAAGCAAAATTGGCGTATTTGGGCTTCTGAAAATCCTAGAGCGATTGAGAAGCCTTTTCATGTTCAACATATTACTGTATGGTGTGCTATATGGTCTGGAGGCGTAATTGGGCCGTTTTATTTTCCAAGATGAGGCTGAAATGCGGTAACGTTCAATGGATCAAGCTATTGCGAAATGTTAATGTTATTGTCGACAAAGATATCACTGACATTTGGTTTCAACAGGATGCTGCCACATGTCACATAATCAATGAAACTATCAATTTATTGCAAACCAAATGCCCCGATCGCATAATTTCACAACAATCAGCAGTTAAGTGGCTAGCCAGATTGTGTGATTTAACACCACTGGATTATTTTTTGAGGGGCTATGTTAAGAAGAGCATGTATGGATCCAATAGAATCGATTTCAGCCTTAAAACTCCAAATCCGCGATGTGATTAACGCCATTTTGCCAAAAAATGATTAAAAGCGTGGTCGTGCTGGACATTGGCCAGATATAATTTTTCATTCTTAATTGCCGAATTTTCTCTTCGTAACACAAAATTTTTTATTTTATTTTGCTTTAGAAAACAAACTTCTTGTTGAAAAGCCATTTACAAAAAAAAGGAATCTCTTGCTTTAAATGTTCGAACTCTTTATTTTCCTAAATATTATTACATACAAATAATTTTGAAAAAATAATTAAATAAATCGTTTAAGCCATATTCGCACTCACTTAAGTTTTAATAAATCCGAGCTATTAGAATTTATAATGCTTAATCTATAAATTTCGAAAAACGCAGCAAGAAAAATGTTGAAGACTTTTATTTCTTTTATCATGCAAAAATTTTAATTATAATTTTATTTATTTATTTTTTTTATAGTTTTTTTAACCGATCTTTTTTTATTTATCTTTAATAAATATCTTTTTTTCTTTTAAACGATCTTTTTTATATTTTTTCTTCTCAATATTTTGCTTTCCTTTGAAAAGCTTCTTCAGGAAAAAAAAAATTTTTTTTCTCTTCAAAAATAAAAATTTTTTTTCCTGAAGAAGCATTCCAAAGGAAAGCGAAATATTGAAAAGAAAAAAATATATAAAAAAAATCTTTTAAAAGAAAAAAAAGACATTTATTATTTTTTTTATTTAATTTTTTTATAACAAGCACGAGTTGTTTCATTTTGTTTCAAACATTTTTTATATATTTAAATAATTATGGGCTACACTTGAGTGAGACACACTTTTCTTTGCATATGTTGTAGTCCTCTTGATAATTATTTAAAATTTTTCAATTTATTTAAAATAATTATTTTAAAAGTAATTAAGCAAGTAAATTAAGCATAAATTTTTGCTCAATGGAATGAAAAAATAACTCACACACAAACTTTAAAGTATAATAATTTGTGGGAGTAAATTTTCTATGACGTTAAAGGTATTAGAAGTTTTTTTGCGTTACGAAAGCAAGTGTTATAAAAGTATATTTATTTACGAATATTTTTAAAATGTTACGTTTTGTTAAATTTACAGTTTAAGGTAAAATTAGACGAGACAAATATTTAAATTTTTTAAATATTCATTGAATAAGACTAAGTTTTTTAAATTAATATAGTGATATGCAATAACCTTGTGTTCTTTTTTAAGCCTATCATATCTACAATGGTATTTGCAAAAACAAGTAAAAAAATATAAACTAAGTGAAAAACTTTGCACAATCTAGTCAAAGGAAAATGAAAATAATTAAATACCTTTAACATAGCATTACTTCGGCTAATGTGAACTTAGCGTCTTTGGTTCGCCACACTTTTTTACAAAGCAAAGTAAAATTTTACAATTGTTTTTATTTGCCTACCGCTAACTTGTAGAAGCAAACTTCAATCGAATATGTCTTTCCCCAGTGCTTAGTTTTCAGACCAAAAATGGACCGGCGGCCTAAAGTCTATTTTGGAGTTGCTCGACCGCGTACAGAAAAGTGCCAAGAGACTCATTGGGGACAGTAGAGTATCCAACTCTATTTTAATGTTTTATCCCCCCTGGGGTCACATAAATATGAACTTTATAGAATTCTACTATCTAGACACAGTGCTACAGGGGAAAAGGGAGCCCAGTCCCCTGAAGACAGGCAGGGAGTCAACTGGAAACTCCACTTTATTTCCACGGGAATCAGTAAGCCGCAGAGTTCGTTATTTGTCTCTTTAGACATTTAACTGTTCTCTGACTGTTTATTGAGGTTGGCCCTTTATGGGAGTATCGTGGTGGTTGTGGTTTGGCGGCCCCATAACAGTATAATGGTTATTATGGTGGCCAGGATCATCTTACTGATAATAACACGCAAAGTGAAAGATCCAGTCCAGTGAGCATGCTAGACATGTGTTCTGGACAGGAGTTGGAAAATCTCCAACTCTTTAGCAAGGTGTGATGATTTGCTGCCCTGCTCTGGAATCATTAAAGTTGCAACTAGAAGGTTTCTGTTGCATAGAATTATAGCTTCGGCTTTCTAGGACGAGCATGATGTTCCAAATCATGCAGTGGTTAGATCCATCATCTGATTTAGGCTTCATGGCCAGGTGCGGATGTAAATCGAATCACACAGTTCACTGTTTTATCGTTACTACAATAGTAAGTGCTCTAATTGAATTAGGGAACTTGTTTCGACTTTCGTTGAGAGCGCATCCATTTGTGGCTGAAAATCAGTTTTTTAGGAGAACAGTGTTGAATAAGAGGTCTTTCCTGTCACTTTCAATGTTCAAATAGAATGTCCACAAACACTATTCCCTCTTTCCTCCTCCCCACAACCTAATTTCCTAGTTCTGTTACAATGCATTGCATATGTAGAGGTCATCCCCTGAGTGCTGCTCCGAGAAAAAAAGTACAATAATGTGCAGTTTTTCAGCACAACTCTGTGATAGATGTTAATATACAAAACGTTTATCTAATGAAACTGTACTTTAAAGCTTTATTCAAGTTTAGTGAGAAATTAAGTTCCATTACTAAGTGAGTCTCATTTATTAAACGAAAGAATTTATTAAAAATACAACTTGACAACACATTCAATTAGATTGTCACTGGAATCGGAGAATTTAAAAATGGTAGTTTTCATAACGCGCAGGTATTTTTCGGCGAAAGGTACTACCTGTACTGCTACTAGCACACTGGTACTAATTGCTAACATTATATGAAGTACATAAAGTTGGAAGATTCTATAAGTATTTTAATCGCACTAAGTCCTCGTAATACAAATTTATTTTGTAAAAGAGCAGCGAAGCTCTTTCTTATTATTCTTAAGGTTTATTATACGCATTTGGTTCTGCAAATTTATAATAAGAAAGAACCACTTTCATTTAGTCAATTTGATTTTTCTTCCATATAAAGTTGCAAAGTTGAAAAAAGTTTTATGCTGAAAACCCATAATAATTATGAGAAACCTTTGTCCACATTTTTCGAAAATTTCCTTAATTAAAGAAATTTCATGGAGAGAAGAGTTTTGTATTTACCCAGCAAAATAAAAAAGTTCATTGCCACGTTGTTTTGTCTTAAAGATTCAAACAGGTATATCTCCGACCATCCCTAAAAGATTAAACCACTGTTTCTATAAAATTTCTCGTTACACATGACTTCGTAAACTATTAAAAATCTGCAATGCGGCTTAAAGAGTTTTATTAAGTTGAGAACGATATTTTTTTAACTCAGTTTCAATTTTTAAAAGAAGCTATTTAGAAAATTTCTTGTTTTTGGATATTTTTTTAAATTGTTTGTAACAAAACCTATAACGAAATTGTCATCATTAATATTTTTTTTTTTATTTTTTATCTCTAAAAAATTTTTTAGTAGATAGGTTTTATCTACCAATATTATTACGAAATTAATTTATTAAACTTTAAAAGAAAGTAATAACAGTAAAAAAGTAAACGACCCATTGTGCATTTTAAAAACTGTATAGTTTTCTAAGAAATCTTATACACACAAGACAACAGCAACATGCTTATAAGAAATTCTGCCAAATAAGCAGGTGTCTAAACTGAACGATAATAACAAAATTCAAGTTGAGTCATCAGTGAGTAAATAAAACAAAGTTACCAACATGCTTATTTTGTGTGTATTGGAAGTAACTAAATCGTTTAACTTAATTTAAAATCATTAGATAGAGTACTGTGTTATTATTTTAAAATAAAAGAACTTAAAAATAACAAAACGTTTATTAGAAAGAATAAACGTAACAATATTATAAATTTTTAGAATTTTAAGTTATTTTTTTTTTTACTTGCCGTATATCTAAAATAAATTAATTCAGCCTGAGGAGCTTATAGTCTCTATTAAATAAATAAAAAATAAAATTAAGTATAATTTTAAACAAAACATAAATAAAATTCCATTTTTTTTTATACTCAATATATTTTGTAAGATGAAACCAAATCATTTATAGCAAATAGCGCTTGCAATCACTATATATTTTCTTCGTTTAGCCATATCATAAAAAACTTTATTATCAAGTTTAAGCACAAAAATTTCTAATTTTTATTTTTTGCTGTAAATGTAAGAACTTTACTAGCTTTTGACAAATTCTTACATTTTAGGTCAAGTATATGCATGACGTTGGTAAAAATCTTAAGCAGTTTTAGTTATGCTTTGTGGTAAAATAACTAGTGGAATATTTGTAAATCAAACAAAATTCTCTAAGAATTTTTTAAGTGTCACAAAGAAAGCAATCGCCTATATTTATTTTATGAGATTTTTAACACAATAATAACGTTAACGGGTAGCTTTGATGACGAGAATTTTATTCCATCTGTTAAGCAAAAAACTTAAATTTTTTTACTTATTTTTAATTCAAATTTTTTTTTTTAAATAAAAATGACTAATTTTTTAAGCAATTAAAAATTTTTATTGAATTATTATTTAGTATTGCATTTTATTCTCAAGTACCAGCAAATAATCTAATCTTTATATATTTTTTGAGGTTTTTATACTCTGCTCATTTCCTAGTGAAATTGCGAAATTTAAATATATATTTTTTTAATTTAAAATTACAAAAATAATATTAATGGCATGTGCGAGTAAATCTGTTTTTCTTTTATTTAATTTATAACGTCGAACTTTATATAATCAAATCAATACGCTAATAAAAATATGGTCTTTTAAAAATAAATGCAATTTTATTTAACTGCTTAAGTTTATGAATGCACTTAATTTTTCATGCATTGTCATATCAGTCAAAGATGTGAGTATCTTCTTTAAAATTAAGTTTTATATTTTCTTAGTTAATTATCTAAAGGATATATATTTTTATATTTTCTGTTATAAAATACTTAATATATTATAAAAGTAGAAAAACGTCTTTAGTAAAGTTATATTTGCTATTGAAAATCATTTTATTTAAATTAAATTATGTGGATGTAATTTAAGAAGGGTTTTTTTATATTTCTCTCAACTATATTTTATAAGTAATATTCATTATAAAAATGAAATAATATGGGGAATGGAAATAAAACAAAATGGACAGTAAAATATATTACAAACAAGTTAAAGTCATTTGGCGAACAGATAACTGAAGATTATTTTGCAAACAATATTACAAAAAAACTAAGTTTTAAAAATTAAAAAAAAATATATATAAAATCATTCATAAATATTCTTTAAATACTACAGTATTTTACAAGAACCTCCCACGACTAAAAACAAGAAAAAGGCATATACATCCTTTCCAAAGGAAATACATAAATTTTCAGTTCATTTCTCAATATAATTGAAAAAAGGGAAGACTCCCTTTTAAAAATAAAGGCACTAAAAGAACTTTCAAACTATTAACTTAGAACTATATAAAAAAGGAAGGACTATAATAACGAGAAAAACAACAAAATCATAGACAACAACACAAAAAATGAATTAACAATTAACAAAAATAAAATAAAGCCATCGAGACGTATGATAAATTCTGTTCACAATATTTAACAAATGTAATCTTCTATAATAAAAGAGGAGATATGCACACAGCAAAAGATCTCGCGGAAAAAGATACCTATGCATCCTAACAGTCTGCACCCTACACGATGCGGAGAAGCGCTCTCTCTAGGAACACCCATTTCCACCATACAAATATCCAACCGCCCAAAATCAATTGCGCTGCAGATTGATCTACATGATGGCAACCGCCACTTGCTCCCATATAAGGCTTTAGTCCAAGACAAGCAATCAAAACCAATCCCTCCCATCTTCTTAGCCTATCCATCTGGTGAGAAGAAATTTCAAAACAAGCAGGAAAGGCATAGGATATGACAGGGCGGATTATTTTTACGTACACTAGAAGACACATCCCCTATCAAAACACTCCCCTACGTTGAAGAGCTCCCTGCTATGCGAACCAAATTCTCTTGCTTAGCTCGAAAATATCGTCAATTTGCGGATAAATTTAAAACTCCTCATGGAATGTGACACCCATGTATTTAATCCTGTCCGAAGTCCCAATCAGTTCTCATCCGATAATCCAACAAGTTCTATACAATCTACAATTCGGGTAAATAAACCTCCGCAATGTTTAAAGTGAAACCCAAATTTGTAAAATAGTCCGTCTGTATCGTTAAATTGCTCTTTAGACGGTTATTAGTAGTCCTTACTCTAGTACCTGAAGAGGAAATTACGATATCATCAGTTGTGGTATATCAGAGACAAATAAAGTGTAAAGCACAGATCCCAATAACGAGCCCTGTGACGTTCCAGCAGAAGTCACACCCTCGTTCGACCGAACATCACCCACACGTATTTGGAATGATTGGTTCTTAAGAATTTGTCCACTATATGGCAAATGTCCACACCACATCTGATATCTATTATCTTGAATATAAGCGCGTCAAGCTAAGCCGTGTCAAACGCAGAAAACTGAAGTAAGTAACGCCTTATTTCCATAAATGAAGTAAATAACTTTTCACTCATATTTACTATAGCCATTCTGTTTAACAGATTAGTAAAGATAAGAAAACGAACCCAGAGCGTTACAAAATATACAAATCAAAAATATATTTGTAAATTTTAAATATTAAAATTAAGCTACACGCTTAATTTTTGTTGTATTTGTTGGTGTCTAATATTTAAATCGATTTAAAAAAAGCAAAAAATATAAAATACTTAAGAAAATATTTATAAATATTGATAATAAATAACATAAACTCTACATATCATTAAGTTTCTTTATAAATTGATATTCATTTTAACTATTAAGCAGGGACGGGCATACAACTCTGTTTAGATGCGAACATTTATTGTTGAAAAAACATCATGTCAAACATATATAACGAACATCTATATTACGAACATATAACAACGAACATTTCTACTTAACATGTTGAGGCAAATTCACAAATTTAAAATATTTATATGGGTTTTTCAACAATAACTTTGTTTTTCAATTGCGGCAACACCAATAACATGATAGTTTTGATATTTAGTTTTTTGACGTTTCATCTACTACGAGATGCATTGGCAATTGTTACAATGAATTCAATTTCGCACGAAAATCGTTATTAACTTCACTATAAAAATGGTGGTTCTATTAAAGTTTCGCAAAATTCTTGATATTTTCGGAAAACAAAATCGTCCTTCTGAGACCGCTTTTAAGAATTATTAACACCGCGTTCAATTTGAGTTCACAGGCTCGATATAAAATGTGCGAACACCAACGCACCGGGTGGTTCAACTGCAAACATGCAGCCGTGAGCCACAGTGTTGAAGTAGTTCCAAATTTTTTAAATTCCTTGACGTTCCGAAAAATTTGCGTTATCCAAAACCGGCCACATTGCGAATTTTGCGTAAGGATTTGAATTTGAAGCCCTACAAGATGCAAATAGTGCATGAATTGCAGCCGACCGACAATTCACATTGCCGTAGATTGATTCAGGAACTACCGGCTGGTTTCTTTAAAAAAATCATTTTTCAGAAGAAGCCCATTTTCACTTGTCAGAGGATACGTGATAAGCTTTATGTTATGTTTACCTAGCTATGTAAGCTATAACCTGACGGTGGATCATACCACTGTAGATGAAATGTAGCGTCATTTTCGCCCTAGGAAGCCTTCAGATACGTATACCCTCCAGTCACTCCTAGTTGCAACTTCAAGAGCTCAGAGCAGGCCGCAGCCCTTACTTCTTGCTGAAGAGTTGGTGATTATCCAACTCCTGGTCCAGAACATAAAGCTTAATAAAATTTAAGAAAACAACCGTAGTCATGCTCACTGGACCAGAATTATTGTGCTCATCGTAAATGACCCGATCCACAAACTCAAAGAAAGGTCTGGAAACACTTAACCACCACGATAGTCCCGAAGGCCTAACCTCAATAAGCAGTCGGAGAACAGCTAAAAGGGCTAAAAAGACAAATAGGTGAACTCTGGGGGCTTTACTGATTCCCGTGGAAATATTGTGGAATTGTCTACTTGGCTCCTGCTAGCCTTGAAGGGGACTGGGCTCCCTTTTAACCCCGCTGGCACATGCAATGACGGTGTGAATCCATCAAAACATATCAATGTGCCCCCGGGGAGGGGACGTTGCCAGGGTATGTCAAAAAGGAAAATTGCCACCTTTTGACTTCTGAAAATCCTAGAACGATTATTGAGAAGCTATGTGCTATGGGGCGTTATTGGACCGTTTTTCTTTTTTTTTTTTTAAAAGATGATGCTGAAAATGTGGTAACGGTCAAAGGATCACGCTATCGCGAGATGTTAACAACTCAATTTTAACCTATTATTGTCGAAGTGAATATTATTGACATGTGGCTTCAACAGGACGGTGCCACGTATCACACAACCAATAAAGAGATCAAATTATTGCAAACCAAATTTCCCGTTCGCATATTCAGTTAAGTTAAGTGGCCAGCCAGATCGTGTACTCTAACACCACAAGATTATTTTTTGTGGGGCTTTGTTAATGACAGAGTCTATACGGAGCCAATCGAATCGATTTCAGCCTTAAAGCTCAAAATCCGTGAAGTTGTTAAGGAAAGAGGATCGCCATTTTGCCAAAAGAACATTAAAAACGTTGATGGAAAATCTGTCAGTGTGGTCGTAGTGGACATTTTTCAGATATCATTTTTTATCCATATTTGCCGAACTTTTCTCTCAAAAACCCAGATAGATGTTCACCATCTATGTTGGATAATTCTCACAACGTCTAAAAATGCCAATGGTTACTTAAAGAGTCATTAAAGTCAAAAGTTTTGAGCTGTGTTATAAAAAGTTATAAAATTTCCTTTATTAAAGCCATTTGTATTATTGAATGCAATGGACTTGCTACATTTACATTTCATGTTATTTACACAACGTGTTTCCACTGTTAATTATGTATAGCTTACAAATACTTTTGAAGAGTGTGTAAAGTACGACAACGCACGTTCTCACTCCTCAACATAATAAGTAAAAAGATAAGATTTTCTACTATTGAAATCTCAAGTGGATATTTAACTGGAATTTGTAACGAGTTGTTTTATTTTCTTTAATTCTGTTATTTGCTTAAGTAAAATAAAAAGCGCACATATTTAAAAATTTTATTAATTAAGCAAAATAAACACAAAACAGTGAAAAACATAAATCTTTTGCAAGTCTGCGATAAAGGTAGAAAAACCAAACAAAATTTTAAAATATTCACAAAAATTTGTGTTTAACAAATTTTAAGATAATTTATAGTAGACCGATTAAATGTTGGCCATAATGCTGTAAATCATTTCTTTTTTTTTGTATTTTAACTAATTCAAATATTTTTTAATTGTTGTTGTTGCACTCACTTAATTATAATTTTTACTGTTTTATTGATTAGGGCTGTTTAAGTGAAACAAATTTATTTAAAATTCGCATGTGGTCGTAATTAGTTGGCATTGTGATTTTGGCCAGTTATAAGCGTGTCGCACGGGAGTGAGAGTTTTAATAAAAAAGTGGAAAGTAAAGAAACAAATTATAATTCAAAAACAAAGTTTTCATCAGCTTTACAAAAAACACTTTTTGATATTATTGAAATTTAAATGCGAAATAAATACAAATAATCATAACGAAAGTAAAACTTAACGAAATTTATAATTTCTTTAACGTTTCAAATACAGTTTGTTTTATTAGCTTAAAAACACGTTTGGTATACTTAAGTGTTTTTATAAGTAAAATTTACCAAAAGAAAATAAATTATTTTATAATGTCATTTAAGTGAATTAACAAAGCATGTAAAGTTTTTTATTAAGTGTTAAAAAGGAGCTAAAATTCTTATAAAAATACTTACGAAATTTGAGCACGGGTAAGTGACAAAATTGTTTAATTAATGTTTTTGAAATTACATATTTCGTTGACAGCATGGTCAACATGGACAAACTACGAAATTTATGGCTGATAATTTCAAATCTATATGCTGCTAAGTAGTGTTGTGTTAAGTGATAGAAACTAAGCTACACTCAGAAAAAAAAAATAAAACAAATGCTACATATTGTCATAAGGAAGCAACAGAATCCTTGTGTCAGATATTATTAAAAAAAGTGATTTTTCGATAAAGAACCTAAGCCTGCAAGCAATAAATTAATTTTATAAAATCCATAAAAGCACCACAACTTACACTACAAATCAAAATAACATTTGATGTACAAAAATACTCCTTTAGCCTTTTGCCAAGTTTTCAAACCTTTACTTTCTTGCAAATTAAAACTGAATCATTCATATCACAGGTTCAGCGACATTTTAAAATACACACACTTTGTCTGGCAAAATTCTACAAACAAATGACGCATTGCAACCAACAAATTAAAAAACAAAAAAATGTTTTTGTTTTTTATATTTATAAAAATAAATATCGTAAAAAACAAACTTGATATTGTTATTAAAACACACATGTTTTTCGAACTGCACTCAAGAAAAGCTCAAAAAGCTTTAACAAACTGAATTTTAAAATTATATGAAATAAATTGTAAGTGGAAAATTTTAAGAAACAAATAAAAAGTAGTTTTGAAGGAGAATAGAAAAGCAATGCCACTTCATAGTTCCGTCTATAAGATAGCTATTTGTAAGTTATTTTACTAAATAAATAATAAAAATTACTTAATAGCTAAAACATTATGTAACATCCAATAAACATTTTAATTTTACTATTCTACTTTTTAATAAATATCTCTTATTCTTTTTTACGGCCTTTTTAAATTAAATTAACAATATAAATTTTTTTGCTTTTCGATATTTCGCTTTCCTATGGAAAGCTTGCTCAGGAAAAAAATTTTTTTTCTTTTTTTTTTTTCCTGAAAAAGCTTTCCATAGGAAAGAGAAATATCCAAAGGAAAAAAATATATATTGTTAATTTAATTTAAAAAGATCGTAAAAAAGAATAAGAGATATTTATTAAAGATAAAAAAGGTCGATTAAAAAACTACAAAAATATTTTACTTTTTATTAATTATTAGACTTGTACTCGTGTAAATATATATTTTAGACGTTTTTGAAGAGGTGTAAAACGCTGACATGAATAATTTAATGGCTTCCAGAATTTTGTTGGCCGATAATCGGCTGAGAGTCAGCAGTTTTTACAAATAGACTCCTTGTTAATTTGCCTGTTTAGTGTTAAAGTTTAACACAAAACTGCCGAAAATTTCAAAGACATATTGTTACCTTTATTTCTTTTAATAAAAGTTTTGTTATTTTAAGTTCTTGTATTGCAAAGCATTAACACAATATTTTAGAGTTTTAAATTAAGTTAAACGATTTATTTACTTTTATTTGGGTACGGTTTTCCGTCGACCCTCGTATAATTTGGTTTGTGAACAAACCGGTTTCGGCTGTTTTCCATCTTCAGTGTTTTTTTCGTACTAGTTGCGTTCTATTGTCAGTTGTGTTTATATAGTTCGTGTCTCCCTTCGTGTTATTGCGTTCGTCACTTTTTGTCTTTTTGCCTGCATCTCTCTCTCCTTTTTCGTTTGTCTCTTTTTACCTAATTTGTCGCTCCCTTTTTCATTCGTCTTTTTTCCTAACTAAATCCTTTTACGGTCATGCTTGTTGTCCGTTTTTGTTTATGTGTGAACCTATTGGGTTTTTTTCTTTTTTTTTATGTAACATAATAATCTGTAATTGTACGTTTATGATGTTCTTTATTGCTTTGGTCTTGTGCACCTGCGTAACGTTTTTGTGATGGTGTAATGTTTGTTTTCCTGTAAAAATGTTACAACGGTTCAAATATTGTGTCCGAAGCAGTGTTTATTTGTTCATTTATTATTAGTCCGTCAAATGTTTTTTGTTTGTATATTTCCATGTTTTCTAATACATTTAGTCTCCTTCCTTTGTGCTGTATATGAAGCAGTTTAACCGTTGTTTTTATATGTCCTGGTGTACATCTGTTGTTAAATATATGGTTCGCAAAGTTTGATTCCGGAGTTGATTTTGGTTCTCGTAGAGTTTTGTTATAGTCTCTAATGTGTTCCCTAAATCTGGTCTTAATTTTTCGTCCTGTTTGCCCGATGTAGCTATAATGGCATGTACAAGTTAATTTGTACACTCCTCGTTTGTCTAGTATATTTGCCTCGGTTGTTTTATTCTGTAGTATTCTGCCTAGGTTGTTTCTTGTCCTGAATGCGGTATTGATGTTGTGTTTTCCAAAGAATTTCGCCAGTTTGTACGTTGATTTTCCCATGTAGCCCATTTTTTCCTTTCATTCTCCTCTTCTTTGTTCGTTATAATTTGTTTCTTGATGTTATCCACGAGGCGCTTTTTGTATCCGTTGTTTTCCGCTATGGTGTATATTGTTTCCATTTCCTTCATATACATTTGCCGTGTTAGTGGTGTTCTCTCGAGTCTTGTTTTTAACTGCCTGATTGCTGCGGTTTTTGTATTGCTGGGAATGAGTTGTGTATTATTGTGTCCGTTGCTGTTGGTTTCCTGTATATTTCATATTCGATCCTGTTCGAGATTATGTTATGTCGTTAGGTCTAGATAATTAATTCTCCCCTCCTCTTCTTTTTCCATTGTAAATTTTATGTTCTTGTGTCTTCCATTCAAGTAATCTAGAATTTGCTCATCGTCATTTCCTTCTAGTATACATATGATGTCGTCGACATATCTTGCATAGAATATTACTCCGAAGTTGGTTTTTAATTCCTTTACGTATTCCTCTTCTAAGTTCTGCATAAATGCTTCCATAAGGGTGGCAGATGTTGGATTTCCCATCCCTAGTCCTGTTATTTGTCTATATATATTATTGTTAAATTTAAAGTAATTCTGTTCTAGTGTCGCTTTTAGTGTGCCTGTAAGTTGTATTGCCAGTTCCTTGTTTTCCGTTTTGTTTTTTACTGTCCTATGAACAATGTTTAATGTATCCATTACCGGAATTGATGGATACAAGTCCTTCACGTCAAAAGAGACCAGTTTTGTTTTCTCCGTTATTTTCACATTCTCCAGTTTATCAATCAGTTCTGTAGTGTTGGCTATTGTATGCTTCTATTCCAGGTCTAAGGTGTCTTTTAATATTGTTTTTATATATTTTGAAAGTTTGTAGATGGTAGTGCTATCATAGATGGTGCGGATGGATTCATCATTGTTAATGTTGATTTATTTACTTTTGAGGCACACAAAATAAACACGATTTACTCACTGATGACTCAAATTGAATTAATGCATATTTAGTGCTTAAATAGTCGCTTTAAGCGGTTCTCGAACATACAAGACTATTCTACTCTAACATCACCCCATATTGTTGTTGTTATTATCATTTAGTTTAGGAGTCTGTTTGGCTGTATGTTTTGTTTTGTTTTGTTCTGCATTAGTTGTTTGTATTTTCTGTTGTTTATTTTATTTGGTAGAATTTCTTATAAACATGCTGTTATTGCCTTGTGTGTATTAGATTTCTTACGAAACTACGTAGTTAGTAAAATGCACTTTGTGCTTTTCACAAAGAAAATTCATATAGACAATAAAACATCAAAATTCTTCATTACAAAATTTATTTTTAATATTTTGATAGACATTAATTAAATATTTCGTAATTGTAACTCGAAACATTTGAACGTTTTGAAAAAGAACTTTATTAAATTTGTTTCGTTTTGTTTTTATTTGCATTCCAAACCTATGATCTAACGAGTTTTCTTTAAAAACTAACGTCAATTTTTTCATTTTAATTGTTACCTTTTCATCGTTTCTCTCGTCGGAATTTTGTGCAAAGTATTTTTCTTTTACCGGTTATACCGACTATCATCCTGAAAATATCATATTTGTGTTCCCTTGAAAATAAAATGACTTTAAACTTAAGATCAAAGGAAGAATGATTTGAAATGACTTTTACTTTCATCACCCATCTCATTAATAAATATATTTCCAATATATCTTAAGGAATTATTACATCAATTAAAAAAAAACAGGGTATTTTTAAACAAAAACTTACAACTAATAAAACGTAATAAAATATGCTGAGTAAGAAATATTAATTAAATTATATATTGCAATGCCTTTATGCATGGTATAGCTTACATGCCAGTTGTGGCACGATAGCATGGAACGCAAAGACTTTATAACAAATTAAGTCTAGTGTTCAATGTTTAAGGACAAGGCTGGCATCAGTGTGCGCGCTATAAGCGGAGCTAGAAGCGATAATAATTCATGTTATATCAATGCTGCAAGAATGCTATATCTTCAAAACGGTTTTTATGTTTATAATAGGTGTTCATGATGGATCCAGACGATAATTTGTTTATGTCCACTAATACTTTTAATGTATTTTTTGCAAATAAATAGTAGACAATTGAAAAATAGCGAGTTTCATAATTTGCAAAGTGTACTGAGAAATTATCTTGATATCCTTTTATTTCCATTTAATTTTCTTATTTGTTTTTGTTTATTTCTTTTCTACAAACCAAATTTTAATTTCAAAATGTCAAAATCCTTGCATATATAAAGAAAAGTTACTAAGGCAAAATAAAAAATTAAGAAAGAAAAGAGTAGAAGCTACATCATGCTAAAGTGCGCTAGAAACTATTACACAACCTGCTTTGTAGATGAACTCGCATTAAGCTGCGCTCTTAGCCTGACATATTTTTGAGCGAACACATAAAAAAAAACACATGCCAGTAGTTTATAGCATGTTGTAGCGTAGCATTATAGCTTTGCTTGCAGCATACACTCTGACATCAGCCTAAATGACTTTGAGCATATTATATCCACTTTCATATCATTCTATTGGAGACATAATAAATCGTTTACCATGGATGTGTAGTACTTTTCGTTGATAGCGTTCAACTCATCAACCTAATATATACATTACAGACTCAAGACTCTGTAAGCGAGACTCAAGATAAGTGATATTTTCGTATTGGTGAAGAGATTGCAAAGTCACAGATCACTACATTATCACAGTTTCATGCAACTCGTAAGTTTTGTGAGCGACAGACTAGAGAAGTAAAAAGAATACATGTATGCAAGTACTCTTGAAATTCGTTTTGTTAGCTCGTTCGTAGGTTTAAAAGTAAAGTTACTTGTCGACCCAATAACCAAATTCATCCAAGACAAAAAATTTCTACAATAAAAATTGCGAAATGTAAACACAAATGAAATTTTAAGAAATGCAAACAAGTTTATGGCATTCATTTCAAAAACCTACAAATTTTCATCACCTGACAGTAGTATATCTGTAATATCGACTTAATATATATTTATATTGTTAACATAACTTCATCCATATTAACTCCTTTGATATTATTGTTACTGCTCAATATCAGGTTTTTCAATTAAAAGTTTTTTTTTTTTTTAAAGAGAAGTAGCACTTCAGGCAACAATGCCTATTTAGTCAAGTACCGTGCTACATTCTTTAGGAAAGGGATAGAGAAGAGATGAAACAGGTGATGAAATTTAAGGGGCAAGCCGGAAATTAACTGCCGTATAAGACCAGTGACTATGCCTTCATCGCTGAGCAGCCACATCGACAGTCAATTTTTTTTTTGTAGTGAACAAAAGCCAAGGTCTTCGTTATCGAAACCACATCCCCCATAATGAAAAGCTAGTACACTACCTACTAGCCTACAGGGGCACCTACACAATTCCGGCAGCACCAACAACATGATAGTGTTGACATTTAGATTTTTAATTTATTCGTAGTAGATGCATTGGCAATTGTTATGATGAATTCAATTTCGCACGAAAATCTCATAAAAATCATTAAAATCTACTATGAAAATGATAGTTCTGTTAAAGTTATATTTCGTAAAATTTGGAATATTTTCGGACAACATAGACTATCTGAGACCGCTATTAAGAATTTGATCGTTACATATGAATCGACAGGCTCGATAAAAAGGAGCGAACACCAATGCGTAAGGATTTTTGATTTTGAAGCCTTACAAGGTTCAACCGGTTTTTTAGAAAAAAAAACTTCTTGTTGAAAAACTCTTTACAATGAATCTAATTCAGATGTTTCATTTTTAATTAAATATCCATTATAAGTCTTCTACCCTTTTGCTTTCCAATTGGCGTTCACTATAATACATAAATCGAAATTTAAATTTCATACTTGGTTATTTGCGTTATATTTAATATCTACAATATTAATTAATAAGCCTTTTATCTTTCAATTAATACTGGTGAATTCTTAGAATACTACACAATTTTATTACAATCGCAATCACAATTTTTTTTTATATTTTATCACAATTTTTTTTACTTCTTCCCTAATAATAAATTTAGAAAGGCATTTCGAATATTACTTAGTCGAGTTTTGAAAACCGCTAAAAATGTTTTAAAATTTATTAAAAAATAATTGTAAGAAATATGACAATATGACAAATTGAAAATTGCTAAAAATTGTTAATAATATTGATTTCAATTGCTTATTTATTGTATTTCAACAAGTTTTATTTCTAAATAATCAATCATACAGGCAGTAAGTGAGAAATTAAATTAAACAAAAAAAGCAAAAAAAAACTAAACGTAACTAATTTGTTAAAAAAACAACAATGTTTTGTTTATATTGTTTTTCACTACTCTATTTATACAGTGCAAAAATATACGAACATGTAGAAAAAAATTAAAATAAATATTTAATAAAAAAATATTTGATGGCCCTGATTGCTAAACAGGCTTGTCAATTAAACAAATGAAAGAAAAAAAACTAAAATAATATAGTCGTATAACGTTACACATTTAGAAAATTCCCATAAACACCCGATATTAATTTATTTTGTATAATTAACGTTAAATTATTTTAAAGAAAATAATTTTTATAATTGCAGTTCTATTTTGAGTTTTCTCAAACACATGTGATTTACTAAGTTGTTAAAAACAATTAACAATATGTATTTTTTATTTTATTTTTCATATAGAAATTGTTAGATTGACTATCGAGATATAAATAATTTCTTTTAATTGATACTAAAAAATATGGCGAAAGTGTTCCTTAAACTAATGACATCGAAGACAGCAATTTTCTACAAAACCAACTGGGCTTTCCGTTCATTTCAAATTTGTTTGTTAATAACCCAAAATTGCACGTGTAAAATAAATTATAAAATAAATTTAATTGTCTATTGTTTAATTAAAGCACTTTTCTATGATTATCATAATAATTACTGTGGGTATTTTTTTTTTTTTTTGTAATATTTTTGGTTTAAAAACATTTTTAACCATAAAGTTGTCTGTTAAAAAAATTATAGCCCGAAAGTTTTATAACCGTTTTTTATTTTTAAATACTTATTAGATAATATACGAGTGTTTTAACTTTTAAACTAAGTAAAAATACACCCGAGATAAATTGTAAGTAAAATTCAATATAAATCTATTTGAAAAGTACTTTTTTAAGCCTGTAAATACCTTTTAGTACTTCTTTTAAACCCTCTATTTGGTGGGAATTTTTACAAGTTATTGACCGAATAACTTAAAAACTAACTAGTAAAAATATTGCAACGACAAAAATATAAAAACAGTCTGCTATTTCCTCGATGTTCAGAAAGATGCCCCTGTAGGCTAGTAGGTAGTGTACTAGCTTGTCAGTCTGTGGGTTGTGGGTTTGATGCCCAACGAAGACCTTGGTTTTTTTCACTACAAAAATAAAAATTGACTCTCGGTGGGGCTGCTCAGTGATGAAGGCATGGTCACTGGTCGCTGTGCTGTCTTATACGACAGTTAATTTCTACCTTCAACAACCCTTTCATCTCTTCTCTATCCCTTTCCTAAAGAATATAGCACGGTACTTGACTAAATAGGCATTATTGCCTGAAGTGCTACTTCTCTTTAAAAAAATAAAAAAGACGGTAATCTGTAAAATTTAATAATACAAGGTGTCCGTCTGTTTTGCCACATTTTGATAAACATGAGTCTTGACAGTTCATATTTGGCAATCGCGAAGTAGTAACACGCGGCACATTTATTATGGAAAAATATTAGATAAACGAAAGTGTTTTAGGAAACAATGTGCCAACAAAACCCAACTTGACATTAGGCAATGAAAAATTTTAATTTGTATTATATTATTAGATATTAGGATATTATATTTTTAGACTTAAATTTAAATCACATATACATTTGACTTTGTACACTATTAAACTTATGCAATGCGTCTTTGAGAGTTTTATTAAATTGAGACCAACGCTTTAAGGTTCTCAAATATGGAAAGTGTGTGAGTAAATTATAACAGTTTTAATTTTGGCCACCCTTTAAAAACTATTATTTTAATTATTCTTAGGCATGCTTACCTAATCACGTCTAGAGGCCCAACTATAATATACATAAGCTGGCTTATTTTTAAGAAAATGGAGACTGTGTAAAATAAAAAAAAAAATCCATTTATTTTTTATTCTACGTTAATTTGTGCTAGATTCCTTTAAAAATAAATACTTCATGATATTCTCATTAAAAAAAATATTTGAATTGTATTACAGCAGGGGAAAGCATATCCATATGGTCATTTCACTACTGCTCAAATAGAATATCAAAAATTTTATATAGAAAATTCAAGAGTCTTATATCTCAAGCCAAATTTATTAAATGAGAATTTTCATTGAACCAATACAGCAGTATTAAATTTCACGCTTTTGTATTTGCTTTAAACGCTAAACACACTAGTTTTAACTGTTTAGCACTACAATAACGTTTGAGAAGATTTGCTAGTCACATTTTTTTTTAATTGCAAAATAACACATGAATCTGCAATAAACTTTTAAAAAATTAAAAACTGGAAACGGACTTTTGTTACAGGATATTTTTAATTACTTTAATTTTATTTATTGCAAATTAAAAACGAAAAAAGTTTTCAGTTGAGACAAGTACCGCTTCCTATTTCTCTTAATCTCTAACAAATCACATTGTAGCAGGAAAATTTAATAAAAATTGTCTAATATTTTCAAGTGACTCGTTTTTGTTCCTAGTTTTTGTAACTTAAGTGAGATATTTGGCCCACGCAAATATAGTAGCAATTGAAAGGGATAAAAAAAGTTGTTAATTTACTCTAGCGTACCTTGTGCAAAATAAAATGGCTATTATTTTTTAATGTGATAAATTTATCATTCAATTTACATAAACTAGAAAGACCACTATAGAGAACATTGAGAAAGTTATGTTTTTTTTAGCAAAAATTTAATAGCTCATTTGTATTTGCTCACTATGCATAGGATTTTGGAATTGTCGAAACTTTTTTCAAATTTAATTATTCGCATTTTTAGTAACATAAATTAATAGTTATTAGCTGAAACCCAGTTTGCTTCGCTACTTCAATGTTCATAAAACGAAATAAAAAAGTATTAAATATTTTTTTAATTCATAAACACTCTCCCTGTTTAATTATTAATTTATTAAAATTATTTTTTGTAACTCATTTATGCTTGAAAATGTACTTTGCTCGGAATGCACAACAGCTGCTTTGAGATCTAATTATTATTTTCTTTTTTTTTTGCTTAACTATCGGGTTTTTTTTTCAACAAGTAGTTTGTTTTTCAATTGTGATAACAAATGATAGTTTTGACATTTAGTTTTTGACATTTTCGTAGTAGATAGATTGGCAATTGTTACAAAGTATTAAAATCCCCTATGAAAATAGTGGTTCTGTTAAAGTTATAATTTGTGAAATTCGTAATATTTTCGGACAACATAATTGTCCTTCTGAGATCGCTGTTAAGAATTTGGTCGTTAAATCGCGACCGTTCGACCGGGTCGCTCAAATGGAAACATCGGAGCCGTGAGCCACAATATTGAAGCAGAACCAAATTTGTCAATTCCTCAACGTTCTCAACAATTGGGGTTATACAAAAACACCGCATGACGAATTTTACGTAATGATATGATTTTCAAGCCTTACAAGACTCAACTGGTGCAGAAATTGCAGCCGACCAACCATTCACATTGCCGAAGATTTGCTCAATTCATTCAGGAATATCCGGCTGGTTTTTTGACATTTTTTTTTTCTCAAAATATGGCTGGAAATGCGTTAACGGTCAATGGAACAACTCAATTTTGGACTATTATTGACGACGTGGATATCACTGACCTGTGGTTTCAACAGGACGGTGCCACATGTTCCACACCCAATAAAATGATCAATTAATTGCAAAACAAATTTCCCGATCACATTATTTCACCACAAGCCAGATCGTGTGATTTAACACCACTAGATAATTTTTCATGGGGCATATTAAGGACAAAGTCTATATGCAGCCAATCGAATACGACCGTCATTTTGCCAAAAATTTATTAAACACTTTTATGAAAGAATTCGCATCTGTTAGCGTGGTCATGGTGGACATTTGTCAGATATGATTTTTTATTTATAATTGCCGAAGTTTTCTCTTCGTAATACAATAAAAATTTTAATCATCTTAATATAATTTTTTTTTCTTTTATTTTGTTTTAGAAAACAAACTTCTTAGTGAAAAGCCATTTATAACAATGCGAAATATTATATTACGCGGAATAACATATAGCATTGTTACAGTTGTCGAACTAAATCATTTTCTATGACTAGGGAAATATAATAAAAATGAATAACTTTTTTCGAAAAGCTTTATACTATATTTTTGAAGAAGTTCTCAAATTAAAAATAAATAATAATTGATTTTTATATTATGGCCACCACGCTAACCTAGAGAGATGTATGTTCTCTCGAGGATTTTTTGTAAAAAAAAAACAATCAAATAAGTAAAATGACATTTACAATAAGCAAAAAAAGAAATTTGTTGTTGTAGATAAACTCCAAAAAAGTGTGAAAAGTTTCAACATAATAGTGAAGTTGGAAAGTTAGCTTAGTTTAAGAATTTCTTAATAGTTAGAAATTACGAATTTTGTTAACAAGCGATTAAAATTATTCTGTTTCAATCTGGTTCTTTATTTGCTCTGATATGTACTTTACTAAAAACGTTAATTGTTAAAATTTGCTAATTTCATAAATAGAAGTGAAATCTCAAATATCTATTTATTTTTTTGCTCTAAATTCTTCAAAACCTTTCATCTACAGGAAAGTAGGAATTCACTCTGTATTAGATGAAAATAGTATGTTGCTTAATTATTTTCCATCTGGCAATATACACAATATTTATTCAAGTTTAAAGTTATATTCGCCACATGTGTCTATAATAATTTAAATTTCTGTTTTAAATGGCAATTTCTCATACACTCATGACAAATTTTACTTTTATTAAAACCTAAAAACTATAATTATTATTTTTTTTGTTTATCAAAAAAAAACTACATTTTGTGCGACTTAAATAATTCAGATAATTGCCTTAATTCAGTTCTATATTTTTTTTTCTTTTGTTATATAAATTGTAATCGAATTAATATATTTATCCATAATAATTTACGGCATTTATTTTGCACATTTACGTATGAAAGAGTTTATAATTTTTACTTTTAAAATAATAGAAATTATAAAGAGGCGAAGAATTATAATTTTTAAACGAGATTACAAATTCAAACATTTGATACTCCACTAACTTATCTTTAATAATAAAATATTAGAATTCATTCATAAACAAATTAACAAGTTATTAAAAAATTTAGTTGGATAGAATTTATGTGAAAAACTTTTGATTTTGAATTAAAATTATATAATAATTATAGTCAATTGACATTTTATAAATAATTTTTTTAAGCATTATTATTATGTTTAATATTTCGCCACACCATTGAGTGGCATCATCAGGAAAAGAAAAATATGTAAACAATATAAAAACGAAAAATTGTTAACATACAATTATCTATTGTATTATTATTATATAATAATTATTATATTATTATTATATTATATAAGCAATTATAAGTATTTTTATTAACCCATTAAAAAAAGTATATTTTATAAGCACCTTTTTTAACAAAAATATAAATGGTGCTGAAATTAACTTAAAAAGTTAATACGAACGACATCAAATTACAAACTTTAACCTTCATAAAAAAAATTACAAAACATTGTAATTAAATGTTCTAGATTCCTTAAGATTCCTTTGAAATGTATTTCTGTGCAGAAAACATATCCATACAGCCATTTCACTACTTTTCATATAGATCATCAGTAGATTTTACCCCAAATTTTGTATAGAAAACTCAAGAGTCTTATATCTGAAACCAAATTGAATAAATAGGAATTATATTCAACCAGCACAGCAAAAAGATAGTAAAACTAAAGAAAAATAATAAAGAATACATTAACCCATTAAAAAACATTTTATTTTTTTTTTATTTTATAAATTTCTTATTTTATATTCATTCAAAAAATTCCTTGAAACTTTGCATTAAAAACAAGAGTAATTAAAATAGAAATATCATTAGCCTGTTGGTACTGAAAGGGCTTTTCAACAAGAAGTTTTTTTTCTTCTTTCTTGTTGTTAAAACAAAATAAAACAAAAAATTTTGATTTAAATTTTTATTATATTACAAGGAGAAGTTCGGTAAGTGTTCATCACGACCACGCAGACAGATGTCGATTCTGTCATCAAAATTTTTTAAATTTTTATAATAACCTTTTTAAAATATGATTTTGGATTTTCAATTTTTCTAAATTTATATAAACTTTAAGAAACCCGCAGCTCAAAGTTATTTTGAAAAGATAGATTTTTCAATAAAAATCAAAAATGCTTACTTTTTTTCATAGTGGAAAAACGATTTGCGAATGAATCAAAACAAACTTTAGATTTCCTATTAAGACTATGCTATAAAACCGCGCAACATAATAGCAATTTACACAATATTTAGACTTAAATTTTGCTGTAAAAAAAAAAAATAAAAGTTCCATAAATACGCCAAATATTGGCAACAATTGTAAACTTAACGCAAGCTATGGAGAGCTAAGATCAAAATATAAATAGCAGTATTATTTATGATGCCAAGAAATTTTTACCATTTAAGTAGTAAATTTTTACAATTAAAATTCTTTGCTTCTTAAAATTTCCCAACAACTTTTAACTTAATAAATATCAAAGGATGAAACCTAACCTCAAATTTGTCCACCAATATTAACTTCTAGTCAGTAACATACTTTTGCGATATTACATATATATCGCGTTTTTCGACAAAAAAGTTTGTTTTTCAATTGTGGCAACACCAACAAATTGATAGCTTTGACATTTAATTTTTTGACGTATTCGTATCAGATGCGTTGGCAATTGTTACAAAGAATTCAATTTCGCACGAAAATCGCATAAAATTATTAAAATCCACTATGAAAATGGTGGTTCTGTTAAAGTTACATTTCGTAAAATTGGTGATGTTTCCAGACAACATAATCGTCCTTGTGAGACCCCTATAAAATTTAAGTCGACAGGGTCGATATAAAATGTGCGAGCAACAACGCGTATTCGACGGGGTCGTTCAAATGAAAATATCGTAGCCGTGAGCCAGATTGTTAAAGCAGATTCAAATTTGTCAATTCCTCGACGTTTTCAACAATTTTGGTTATCGAAAACCACCACATGGCGAATTTTACGTAAAGATTTGACTTTAAAGCCCTACACGGTGCAACTGATGCAGAAGTTGAAGCCGACCAACCATTCACATCGCCGTAGATTCGCTTAATTCATGCAGGAACAAGCAGCTGATTTTTTCGAAAAAGTCATTTTTTCAGATAACACACATCATGGTATGTCAACAAGCAAACTTGCCGCATTTGGACTTCTGAAAGTCCTACAAGCCTTTGTATGCTCAACGTGTCACTGCATGGCGTGGTTGTTGTTGTTATTATCATTCAGTTTAGACGCCTGCTTGGTTGTGTTTTTTACTTTTGTTCTGTGTTAGTTGTTTTCGTTTTCTGTTGTTTATGTTATTTCATGCTGTTGTTGTACTGTGTGTATAAGATTTCTTTCTGCGTTTACGTTTTTACTGATAATTATTTACTTTTAAAACTTAAAAACTCATCTTCGTAACAATATTAAGAATATATAATTGCTGATATTAAAAACGTTATTTTCTCAAAGTAAAAATAGCAAATATAACAACAAATTCCATTAGAGTCCAACAACTTACTTAGTGACCATAAGGGGCGCTCTACGGACGACTTGCTGGCCTTTCTGTCTGAGCAATGGTGCAATTCCATTCATCACTTCGGAGAAAGTAAGGTGGTGGCTCTAGGTATTTCCAAAGCATTCGATAGAGTGTGGCATAACGCACTTCTATCAAAACTTGCCGCTTTTGGTATCGGTAATAATTTCTCTAGATTTATATCTAGTTTTCTCAGAAACCGCACTATACGAGTTGTTATAGAAGGGATTTCATCAGACGAGTTCATGATTAATTCAGGGGTATCGCAAGGCACCGTTCTTTCTCTTACTCTATTTCCTTTTTTTCTAAACGACCTTCTTTGTCGAACTTTCAACCCTATATATTCTTTTGCCGATGACAGCGCCATTTGTCACTCGTATTCATTTCGTAAAAGATCAGGCAATTTGAAGGTTAGTCCCAAAAGGCAGAGCATCAATGGTACCCTTAATCATGACCTCGCGACGATCTTGGAATGGGGTCCTGTGAATAGAGTAGATTTTAATGCTCGTAAGACGCAATGTTGCATGGTAACGCATAGATCTGCTTTTGGTAGTGGTGCTGCATCTGTCACTGTGGGTGATATAGACATAACGGAGTCGGAAGCTCTTGATGTTCTTGGCATGAAAATTCAGTGTGATGTTCGATGGACTAAACACATTTTTGAGGTTTCTAAAGAAGCTTTCAAGTGCCTCGGTTTCTTAAAACGGTGTAAAAGATATTTCACTCCATCCGATCTCCGTACCGTCTATATCCGTTCGAAAATGTAATAGAACTCTCATGTATGGGCCAGCGCTCCAAAGTCTATTTTGGAGTTACTCGGCCGCGTACAGTAGAGGGCCAAGAGGATCATTGAGGATGGTAGGGTATCCAACTCTATTGATTCTCTAGAGCACTGTTCAATGTTCTATCGTTACCACAATGGAAAGTGCTCTAATGAAATTAGGGAACTTGTTCCCGATACTCACACGTTTTCACGTTTAACACGATTTTCGTTGAGAGCACATCCATTTGTGGTTGATTGGCCAGTGAATCGCACTACGCATTACAGGAAAAATTCGTTTTTTAGCAGAACAGTCCGTATGTGGAATAAAATCCCTCCGGAGATCTTTCCTGTCACTTTCAATCTGGGAAAATTCAAACTGAATATCCACAGAAACTACTCCCTCGTTCCTGCTTCCCGGAATCTAATTTCCTAGTTCTGGCACAATGCTTTGCATATGTAGGGGTCATCCCCTGAGTGCTGCTCCGAAAAAATCTAAAATTTTTTCGCTTTTACCTTACACCTAATTTTTAATAAGCTTCTTACACAAACCTGCACTAAAATTTAAATTTGCTGATAAAGAGTGTAAAAAGAAAATCTAAACTTTAGCAGACTACATGTACGTCAAGTCAAAAGTAAGCCCAGCTGTATGTGTGACATTACTACATTCTAGCAAAACATGACGTAGACCATATATTCCTGAAAACATGCAAATGTACAAAACAAAAACTTTTAATAGTGACATTATAAAGGAATAGCTAAGCACGACCTCAGGCACAATTTTTACACCACTATAACTACTCATACACTCGAACAAACAGAAAACACGGACACATATACCTAAATAATAATAAAAGACGGAGTATGAATGAGTAGATACAATCTTAATGAAAGAACTACCTACCTAAACCCGAACACTGACTCACCAGTACAGTTTAGAACACGGCTCGAGAATGATGTCTTCACTTTGAAAGCGCTTGCCGTTCATACTAAACAAACTGCCAGCAAAGACGGAAAGAAATGACAACTGTATTTCATTTCCAAGTAATTTAATACCAAATTTATAATTGTTTGTCAA
This sequence comes from Trichopoda pennipes, assembly GCA_030448955.1. Lineage (NCBI taxonomy): Eukaryota > Metazoa > Arthropoda > Insecta > Diptera > Tachinidae > Trichopoda > Trichopoda pennipes. Next base: position 2,223,940 of record JASKUP010000010.1, on the reverse strand, counting down.
CAATATTTCATTCATTGATTGTTTGCACATTTTTCTTTTTCAGACGATGCCACCCAATAGTGTGGCAAAATATTTAAAATAATAGTAATGCTTAAAAAATTATTTATAAAATTTTTTAAAGTTCTACTGACTACAATTATTATTTTAATGCAAAATCGAAAGTTTTTCACATAAATTCTATTGAAATAATTTTTTCAATAACGGAAAGATGTAAGAACAGCAGTAAAATATTTATTTCACGTAATTTAAATAGAATATTTAAAAAATCATTTATTTTTACTTTCAACATCAAAATTTTGACCACTTTTTTAATATACTGTTTAAATAACATTTTTATTATACATCTATAACATTTTAAGTGCGATAACAGCACAATCTATTAACTTAACTTTAATCAAATCTTTTTAAAAAATAACAATTTTATAAAATTAGCAAAAAAAAATAGCATGTTCTTTCTAAGTATAATTCGTATAGATTTTATTAACAATTTAATAAGCCTTTTATTATAACAAAAAAAAATTTTTACTTATCATCATAATAGTTATCGTCATAAAAATTGACAAACAAAAAAAAAAGCAAGACTACTACTAAAAACTTTAATGATGACAATATTATGATAAAAACTTTTTAGGATGAACTTGAACTATTATAACTAAATGATATTAACAAGTCAACGGCTTTTCAGTTGAATGATTTCTGTCATGAATTTGGCAAGACAAAATTTTATTTAAAATTATTAACAATAAACATATTGCCACAACAAACAACATAACATGCAATTCGTTGAAATTTTAAACATCGCAAAAAAAATAATAAAAAAAATATAATTTTAATACAAAAAAGCACCGCCAATTAGGGACTTCGATTGAAACAACAGCGTTTTTATAAAAAAAAAAAAAGAAAGAAAAATAATATCAATCAAATTTATTGTGATGTTTTCAATTAATCGTGAGTGTAATTTAATAAAAATAAAAAAGTAATCATATTTAATATTAAATAAAAACTCCATCCATTATTGGTGATCACTCATTGTTAAGGAAATATTTTTTTATTTTTGCCTTATGTAAAATTTACTTTTTCTTTTTTAATATTGATGAACGTATTTATCAATTATTTTAATAATTTTTTCAATTGTAGAATTAAACCAATTTATTGTAAATAAAAAAGGCTGCGTAAATACACAAGCAACATGACTGGATTTACCAATGGAGGTTTTGAAAATGATGAACCTGTTAAGGTAAGTTGTATATTAAAAATCTTAAGATCATATTATTTTTGTTATTCTTTTCCGTCTTTGTTAGCTGTTTGTTCGATATGAACGACGAGCGCTCTCAATGTGAAGATATAATTCACGTCATATCATCTGTACTGTGGTGATTCAGTGTTCGGGTTTAGGTAGTTCTTTTATTAATGTCGTAGGTAGAATGCCCGCCACTTGGCACTTAATACTAATTTGCAATATTTCAGTCTTTTTCATCTAGGCACGTGTGTCTGAGGGTATTTTTCGTTCGTTGTACCTATAAATTTGATTAACCTTACTAATAGCACAATGCATATTTTTAACATCTACCTATGCGTGTATGTATGAACGGCGAGGGCTTTCGATGTGATCACATCATTCTCAAGCCATGCGTGATAAGATTTACGTCGGTACCTAGCGTGTGCATGCCATAACTCGACGCTGGCCAAACCACTTGGGTGATATGATGCGTGCGCCGCGCCCTAGGAAGCCAAAAACTAATTTCTAGCAACAGGTTATTTCTAGTTGCAATTTCGGACGTTTAGAAGCAGGGTCGCCAACCACCACTCCTTGCTAAAGAGCTGGAGACTATCCAACTCCTGGTCCAGAACACATGACAAGCATGTTCACTGGATCCGGATCATTCACCCATTGTTATCAGTAAAGGTGAGATGATCCTGACCCCTTAATCAATTTTCAGGAGGGCCGCGAAACCACAACCACCACGATATTCCCGAAGGGCCTACCTCAATAATCAGACAAATAACATTTCAAAAGTTAAAGAACCAATTAGCTAAACTCTGTGGCTGATTCCCATGGAAATAACGTGGAGCTTCATGTTGACACCCTGCCAGCCTTCAGGGGACTGAGCTCCCATTTTTCCCCCGTTGACACATGATGGTTGAATTTCCATCAAAACTAATCAATGTGCCCCCGGGGAGGCATTCTCCAGCCATGTCCTAAACTAAACTAGTGAATCAGTGCTCGGGTTTGGATAGTCACTAAGGTTTTATCTACTCATTTAGGTAGAATGCCCGCCACCTAGCGGAGCTAATTTTTGATATTTTTTTTTAAAGAGAAGTAGCATTTCAACAATGCCCTTTTAGTGCAGTACCGTGCTACATTCTTTAGGAAAGGGATAGAGAAGAGATGAAACAGGTGGTGAAATAGAAGGATAGTCGGAAATGAACTGCCGTATCATCACTGAGCAGCAGCCCCACCGACAGTAATTTTTTATTTTTATAGTGAAAAAATCAAGGTCTTCGTTGGGAATCGAACCCAGGGGCACCTAATTTGTGATATTACGTCTATTCTTATTATTTAGGTACGGGTGCCTGTATAAGGGAGTTTTTCATTTAATCGAGTATTTGAGTAGTTTTAGTGGTGTGAAAATTGTGTTTGAGTTGTGTTTACCTGTTTGTTTATAATGATGCTGTTTTTGTTTTGTAGATTTTCATGTTTTCAATAATGTCTGGTCTTCGTCCTTTTTCGCTAGGATCTAATAATATCATACATATATATATTTCTCTTGGTGTGTGTCCGTGAGTGTCAAGGTGTAGTGCAATGTTGGAGTCTTCTCTTTTTCGTTTGTATAAGCGTATGTGTTCTGTAAATCTTGCTTTTAGTGTTCGTCCAGTCTGTTCTATATAAGTATAAGTTTGCAGATATAAGTAAGTCTGCGTACTACGCTGGAACTAAATTTGTCAGTTGTTTCGATGTTGTCGATGTCCTGGGATTATGTTATGGATTGTGTTTAAGTCTGTTAGAATTTATTCGGCGTTGTCTTGTTGGAGGATGCATATGATGTAGCGTTGGGTTTTCCATGCCGAGTCCGTCAGGTAATTTGTAAAAGTGGTTATTAAATCTAAAGTAGTTCTGTTTTGCCATCGTCTTTATAATATCTATTTATAATATCGGCGGTGTATTAGTTGTCATATAAATTGTCTAGTGTGTGGCATAGGATAACTAAGGTTTCTTAAGTTGATATTGAGGTGTATAAATCCTTGATGTCATTCTATATTTTTTTATTTTATTTATTTGATTTTTTGATCAGCCGCAGATCTCATGTTTTCGATTATCTTAACGTCTTAACAAGGTCTTATGTATTATGTACTGTATAATTTATATTTTCTTTAAGTAAAAAAATAAAATAAAGGAGTTTAAGGACTGTAACAAGTATGTAAAGAATTTTAAGAAGGGAATTTCACAAATGTTACTCAAACCTTTATCGATATTCTTTATTTTAAATGAAGTGTCTGCTATATTTATTTATGTATGTTCCCATTAAACTCTGGATAACTTTTCTAGAAATATTTGTTTGTATTAATTAACCACGTTAATGTCAAAATTATTTTAGAATGTCAGGCTATTCCAAAAATTTACTTGGAATATGTGCAATTAGGTGCCCCTGTAGGCTAGGAGGTAGTGTACTAGCTTGTAAATATGGGGGTTGTGAGTTCGATTCCCAACAAAGACCTTGGTTTTTTTCACTACAAAATATAAAAATTGACTGTCGGTGGAGCTGCTCAGCGATGAAGGCATAGTCACTGGTCGCTGTTGCTGTCTTTATACGGCAGTTAATTTCCGACTATCCTTCTGCTTTCATCACCCGTTTTTATCTCTTCTCTATCCCGTTCCTAAAGAAGGTAGCACGGTACTTTACTAAATAGGCATTGTTGCCTGAAGTGCTACTTCTGTTAAAAAAAAAAAATCTAACAATTGTTAATAATATACGGCGGAAGGCTTTTTCTAAGTAGAGAGCACAACGTTAGCTCTACAGTTTTTATTACGTTAATATTTTATTCGCATTTCTATGACATCACAATGACTCAGCATCTTAATACGTGACGTATACAATTTAAAACATTTTTTGATAATTTTTTTATTAGCCAATTTTTAAAGTTTTTATTGTTCTCTTTAACGCACATCAAGTTAATAATGTCGATTTTTTGCTTGCTTGGTACATTATTCAAATTATTTTCCATCTTTTTGGTAGCGTATGGATTACGCGCCAAAATAACTGTTCCGGTTTTGGGATAAAGAAGCCAATTTCCCTTACTCTGTTGTGAAATGAAGCGTATTCCAGTAAAGGCATTTTGCATCGATGAAAATAAATGGTAGTAACCACAGCTTGCTTTAAGGTGAGTGAGCCAGAGTTTTCCATCCACTGTTTCAAAAGTAGTTTTTGTTGCAATCATATGACCGGGCGTTGTCATGATGAAAGATTATTGTTTTGTCTCAGGTTAAATATTCTGATCATTTTTCATTGATTGCTCTCTTCAAGGAAATCAATCGTTTTTGGTATACGTCCTCTGTGATCATTTTACCTGCTTTCGACAACTCTGTGACTCCCAATAATAACGCAAGTTCTTCTTGCATTTGGCAACATGCGTCGATAATGCTTCCAATTCCACATCTTCAAACTTTTTCTTTTCTTGTTTGCTGCATCGAAATCAAAGCTTTTACAAATTTTGTGAGTTTTTGCATGTTAACTGTAAGCCTCTTCAGCCGTTTTCTTTCAAATGAAAGAAAGTTATCAGAATTCCATGCAAAACATTTTTTAAGCACAAAATTCGACATTATTATAGCGATTGAAAAAACTGTGTGTTTACACTGTGGCGTCTATCAAATATTAAACTCTAATGATAGATATTTATCCTCCAAGATACCAAATTTGTTAGTATTGACACAAACCACATGTGATAGTCACATGTTGTCCAACTCTACACAATAAACCTGGATTGAAATCAAAAAACTAGATTTATTCTCTTATCTTGCCTTCATGTTCTTCAGCGAATAGTTTTTTACCCCCTTCACTCAGTTGCAGGGACAAGGATTCATGTGACAACCTTAAATGAAACTCGCACATAGTTTCTTGTACCTCTTAATTATCAAATTTGGACTTGATATCGCAGTTTTGTTTACCCGAATCCTTGACAATGTTCAATCATATTTAAGCCTTATTAAGGTCCAGTTCAATGCTCAGAATAATTATTATGAAGTGAAGATATAATTCCTGAACAATTATATGAACTAATACTGTATCAAAATAAAAAAAAAATCAATCAATCCTTTCTTCACCTTTTAACTAGGCCGATATAAATCGATACTCAAATTTAAGATACAAGAAATTAGAAATAATAATAATAATAAAATTTTTTTGTTTGACTTCTATTTGAAATATTTTTTATAAATAAATAACAATGCTCAGGTTTTGGCTTAAATTCTTTATTAATTATGATAAATTGTAAAATTTAGATGTCAGAGGAATAAAATGTATTTTCTGTTTCTTTGCAACTTTCGTCAGCATTCTTCGAATCTACTCGTATTTAACAGGTAGCTATCAATTTTTACAAGTTATTGCAATTAATAACAAACTTAAGCCAAAATAATAATTCATTTGATAAGAAAATCATTTTGGCCAGAATAAAATTAAACTACACAATACAAGATATGTCAGCACATTGATTGGGACTTAGAATAGCTCTCAAAATAAGAGCTATTACATCATTCGTTCTGTCGAGTTGGCTGCATTAATATTTAAATAATTTTATAGCTGTCGAATAAACAACCCTTTTCAACGCAACTATGAAGGAAACGTGTGAAACATAAATTATTACTTTCACGTGCAATTCTCAGAATTGTGTGCCAAAATCATGTGTTGTACTGTGTTATAAAAGTCAGCTATAAATTATTTTAAATAACAATAAATTTATAATTATTAAATTATACTCGCAATAATAAAAACTTAGAATCAGAAATTAAAATTTACACTTTCGATCTTTTCTACTTCTCTTTTTTCTATTTAGATAGCAAAACTTTAGCTGTCTAAACATCTCATTGAAATTGTATTACGAAGCAAAACAAAAATAACAAAACTTTTATTATTTACGCAAACAATACCTTAGAAGTTGTTTTTACTTTTGCTGGATAATAAATAAAACTTGCAAAATGAATAATAATGAAAATGCCCCTACGTTTTTATTCTCTTAGTTAAGCAGCAAGAGGACTTTAAAAATAGTGAAAGAATTTTTTAAAATGAATTTTTGAAGCTCATCTATGATAGTTCATCTATATGTTATTGTTTCGAAATTTTACACAGTATCGTTGTATCGACCCTAATAAAGGGGTTTTCAATAAGAAGTTTGTTTTCTAAAGCAAAATAAAACAAAAAATTTAGATAAAGATGATTCAAATTTTTATTGTATTACGAAGAGAAAAGTTCGGCAATTATAAATGAAAAATCATATCTGACAGATGTTAATTCTTTCTTTAAGGCTTTTAATCACTTTTTGGCAAAATGGTAGCCCTATTTCGTTAAGGCTGAAATCGATTCGTTTAGACTCTGTTCTTAACATAGCCCTACAAAAAATAATCCAGTGGTGTTAAATCACACGATCTGGCTGGCCACTTAACTGCTGATTGTCGTGAAATTATGCGATCGAGAAATTTGGCTTGCAATAAATTGATCATTTTATTGGCTGTGTGACATGTAGCACAGTACTGTTGAAGCCACATGTCAATGATATCCACGTCGTCAATAATAGGCCAAAATTAAGTTGTTAGCATCACGCGATAGCGTAATCCATTGGCCGTTACCACATTTTCAGCATCATATTCGAAAAAAACTTCACAATCACGCCTCCAGACTACATAGCGCACCATACAGTGGTGCTTTGAGCATAAAAAGGCTTCTCAATTCGCTCTAGGATTTCCAAAAGTCCAAATGTGGCAATTTTGCTTGAGGACAGACATACCCAAGTGAAAAAAAGACAAGTAAAAACGGACTTCGTCTAAAAAAATGATTTTTTTAATAACCAAATTCTTAAAAGCGGTTTCAGAATGGGGATTATGTTGTCTGAAAACATCAGGAATTTTACGAAATATAACTTTAACAGAACCACCATTTTCATAGTAAATTTTAATTAATATTGCCATTTTCCGTCCCAACTGGCTGGTTTGTATTCGATGGCGAGCGCTTTCGATGCGAATGCATCATTCTCAAGCCGCGGTTTAATTTGTACTGGTGAGTCATTGTTGGCGTTCAGGTAGTTCTGTTATTAGGTCCGTATATACCCACGTAAGCAGAATACCAGCCACCTGGCATTTGGAGAAAGTCGAGGAATTGAAAAATTTGGATCAAGACTGCTGTTTTCAGTTGAACGACTTGGTTTTTGCCGTCGACTTAAATTTAATGACTAAAATAGCGGTCTCAGAAGGACGATTACGTTGTTCGAATATATCACGAATTTTACGAAATGTAACTTTAACAGAACCCCCATTTTTATAGTGGATCTTAATTATTTTAATGCGATCTTCGTGCGAAATTGTATTCATTTGAACAATTGCCAATCCATCTACTACGAATACGTCAACAAAGTAGATGTCGAAACTATCGTGTTGTTGGTATTGCCACAATTGAAAAACAAACTTCTTGTTGAAGAACCTATTAATATATTTCAATTTGTAGTTTTTATTGTTTTTGTTTTTTGTATTTTTTTATGTTTTGTTTTTAGAAACAATGTTTTTGATTATTTTGAATTTGTTTCTCAACAATTTTTCTTTTATTTATTGATTTGTTAAATTGTAATAGAAATAGAAGGCTGTGGTGAAATATCGAAAACAAAAATGTATTTAATTTTCATATAAAACCCTTGTGCTTAACGAAAGAATTTTTTGCTTTGCACATGTTTCTTTTAGCTATGCTTCCCTTTCCCTAAGTTTCTTAATAATGTGCAATCTTATGATTCTTTCTTTTAGACATTCAACTTTTAATGCTCTGTGTTAAAATTAATGTATTCTGTATATTTAATCTCTTTTCTTATACATTTATTTATTTATTTTTTTTTTTGTACCTTATGATAATAAAAAGCCCAGCTTAAACCAAATCACGTGAATATTGAATGTATGAAATTGGCTTTACAGAAAAAAAAAACTTTTTTTACGCTTAACGATTATTTTAGCCAATAACAGAGAGGTTATTTTTAGCCTCTTGTTATTTGAGCTTTTATGTTTTAAAGAAAGTAGAAATTAATGTTTGTCATAAAAATCAAACAAAAACCATGGAGGTGCGGTAGTTTAAAAAGTAAAGCTGTAATTTACAAAATTTTCACCTAAATAAATCCATGTTTTTAAAAAATATCTACAAAATGTAAAAATAATTTTCTTTTATTTTATGATATATTTTAACGTATATATTACAAAAAAAAAAGTTTACTATGTAAATTAAGACTTTTGTTCAGATTTATAAAAATACGTTGAAATTAATTAAATATTTGACGAAACCAGCGTGACCATGCTTAATGCCTTTTTTTAATATCCATTCGAAGCGAAATAAAATAAAACAAAATAAAGGCGCCTGTTGTTTGTAAAATATGTAAACAAAAGCACTTTGTTAAATAATCTACGCCGTTGTCTGCTAAAACAGTGATTCGGTTAATTTATTCGGTTATTTCTTATTTATTTAAACAATAGTGTTTTAGGACAAATTTATGTAAGGTTTTATTAAACCAGCCTTTTACAAGGATGGTATTTGTCGGTTAAATTTTAAACACAAATTTTGCTCTAATTTAAATTATATAAGGCGTAAAATTGTTAACAAACATTTGAAATATATTAATATTTTTCTAATGTCTAAACTTACGGCCGCAATACTTAAACACTTTTTTAAGGTTTTACCTAATTACACTGTTCTGTAGAGAAATTTTCTTTTAAACAAAAAAAAAATTAACATAGATAACGTTCTTAATTAAAAAACCGCTTTCACAAAATACAACTTTTTATAACCAGTTTTTGTCAATTTCAGCTACCTTTACTTAATTCGGAATACAATCAAAATTTGTTTATATGATTCGAATAATATTTTTAATTTTAATTTTTTTTATCCACCCCTAATTTTTGAATAACTCACAAACCATAAAACAAACAGTTTTATTTCCCACATTCTTTTACATCTAAGTCGTAGATAGCGCTCTCGAGCTAGAGCGCCTAGAACGCATTATTACTCCTTAATTGTATCGGGTTTCGCCAACCACATGATTGCTTTGATGTTAAAGCTGAAAGTCCATACCACGCGTTCTATGCACACACGCTTTGTATGCGTTTGATGCTTTTTAAATTTATCTAATAAAAAAAAAAATTTGCAAAAATGAAAACTGAAATTGAAATTTTTCAAGAATTTACAGAATTTATTAAATTTGTGCATATGATATTTTGTGTAATGAGGACCTATGGAAAACTTCAAGAGAAAAGAAGACGCTTTTGGGTGCGTCCCTTGTTTTTGGAAAGGGAAGTGAGTGGTTTTTTTGCACCAACGTTTAAAAAATCAAAATAACAGAAATAATACGACGTCAAAAACAGCTGAAATATTTTAATGGCGCTTAAGACGCCTAGAAAAGTAGAAAGTAAACCTGCTTCATGCGTTCTATGCGTCATAAGCATTCTATGCGATGTGCTGTGTAACTTGTCACATACAATTACACTGATTCTACTTTTTTGACAGACGCGTATAAAGCGTGTACGCGTAGAACGCGTGGTATGGACTTTCAGCTTAAGGTTTTTACTTATTCGTAGAAAACGCATTAGAAATTATTACAATGAATTTAATTCTGCAAGAAAATCGCATTAAAATAATTAAAATTCACTATGAAAGTGTTGGTTCTTTTAAAGTTACATTTCGTAAAATACGTGATATTTTCGGACAATATAATCGTCTTTCTGAGTTCGCTATTAAGAATCTGGTCGTTAAATTTGAGTCGACAGGCTCGAAGCAAAATGTGCGAACACCAACGCGTTTTCGACCAGGTTGTTCAACTGGAAACAGCACAGTCGGAGCCACAGTGTTGAAGCAGTTCCAAATTTGCCAATTCCACGACGTTCTCAATAGTTGGGGTTATCCAAAACCACAACATGGCGAATTTGGGAATTTTAATTATTGAGAAAGCTTTGCATTGCTCAATGTGTCACTGTATGGTTCGCTATGTGGTCTGGAGAAGATGAGGATGGAAATGCGGTAACGGTCAATGGATTACGCTATCGCGAGATCTATCTGTCTTAATACAATCCATCCATCTTAATACAATTTGAGTCATCTTAATCTAAATTTTTTTTTTTATTTTGTTTTTGAAAACAAACTTCTTATTAAAAAAACTCTTTATCTCCGCTACTAATTTTTGAATAACTCACTGTTAAGTAGATAAATTTATTCCGCATATGGTTTTTCATCCAAGACCGATAAATTGCTCTCGAGTTATGGTGAACTTATTTATGTAAACGTCTTATTACTCCTTAAATTCACATGATAGAAAAGCACTTAAAGTAGCCCTCAAGTCACTTTTCGAAAGATCTTTTTAAAATACAATGTTTTTATATGAAAAACTTCTGAAAACAAATTTAAAAAAAAAAATTTACAAAGTTGAAATGTTTTTGAGCTTAAAAGCTCAATAATAGTAAAATTTATTATATAAAAAAGTTATAAATATAAAATTAAAAAAAATCTTGCTTTCAAACGGCCAATAAAAAATACTTTTTCTAAGAAAATTACATATAATTATAGTATTTTTAAAGTAGTATTTTTAAAAAGATCCTTTTAATCAAGTGTACTTTTTTAAAAGTAAGAAAGTAACACTTAAAATGTTCTCTGCTTCAATTAAATACTTGTCAAACAATTGTTTTTAAAGCACTTTTTAAAAAGTACTTTTGCAAACTTTACTTACTTTTTTATAAAATATAAACAATAATATATGGAATTATATATAGTTTTTAACAAACGTTTTTTTATTAAAGATCTTGTTGATAATAAGGGTTTTTGGAGGAAATTTTTTATGTTCAAGAGATTTTTGGGGATATATATTTTATATTATCTTAAATATTATTATAACCAGATTATAAATAATATATTAAATGTATTAAATTATGTATGATTCTTTCAATATTCATATGAAATTTAGTTAATAAATTTATAAGTAATAAGCTTAATAAAACATAATCTATAGCGCTTGCTTTAAGATTTAAAGGTTTTAGGTTATGATTGCTATGAAAAGCTTAAAACAGTTTCCATTGAATATTCTTTTCTTTAAACAAAAAACAAAAGCTATGCTCGATCGAAACAAGGAATATTAACTATACTTTAGGCAAAAGTTTGCATTTGCTACTGAATCAAGATTTTTTTCCGGCAATGAACTCAACGCTCAAGTAGCAAAAATAGAATTAGTAAAAAAAGATTAAGGAGACGAACTTTTTGATTTTGTACATCAAATTATTAGTTTTTATAAATATAAATAAAGATGCCGAATTTCTACTTATGACAATAATTACACAACAAATGAAGGTACAGCTTAATTTAATGCTTACATTTTTTCCAAGTTTAAGCTTTTTAGAATGTTTTGCGGGCGAAATAAATTGCTTTGGAAGAGTTTTTGGAGAAACAATTTTTAAATGAGGGATTCAAAACAAGTAGAATCCTGAGAACCCTGTTTAATATTACGTATTTTCTGTTTTTACTTTTTGAGTAAATTTTAACAACACTAAAAACACTAAAAACACTCAAGAGCTCTATTATTAATAATTGTTTTAATTATATAAAAAGAGCATTTATAACAATCATGATGTTGCATCTTCCTTTTTGAATTTAAATTAGATATTAAAGTGTAATTCAATAGAATTTCTAATGTTAATAAAAAATTCATTTGGCACTTCCACCACCATCAAAAAACAATTTGCATAAGTTTTGTACTAATAAAAATACAACACTTAAGTAGACTTAATGTCTGCTTCCTACCGTTTTAGGAAATCATTATATTTTCCCATAAAGCTTTCTTTATATTACGAGTTTAACTTAACTTAATAGCAATTTGTAAAATAAAATAAAACAAACAAACAAACATTTAAATTATCAGACATAATAATCAGCTCCTTCAAATCAAATGATTATTAATACTATTTATTTTGAAACTTTTTATAAATATTTAATTAGTTTTGAGTAATAAGTATTTTATTGATAATATAAAATATCTATTTTCCTTATAACTTTTGAAGGTAAACTGTTTGATTAAATTTTTTATAACAAAAATAAAATTTATAAATCAAATGTCTAATAAATAATCTAGAGTCTTCTTTGCAATGTTCGTTCGTTGACATTTGCAATATTATGTCTGTCATTTGCTTTTTTTTTATTTCGTTCGTGTTGTTACTTTTATTTAAATAACAATAATAAATAATAATACCCATATTAAATCATTTTAGTTGATTTATAAAAGGTTTATTAAATAAATTTTGATGTTAAATTCGATTAATAAAATCGTTATAAAAATATTTTCTAATTAAAATTTTTAACTTGGTAAAAGCTTTTGTATTGTAAATTATTAGTAAAAAGACACAATAAAGCTTATTTTATAATATAAAGAAATTTTATTTATATTATATAAATATAATTTTGTCCAATTTAAATTCAAAATAATAATAAAATTTTAGAAATAATTTCTGTATTTAATTTAGATTAACTTGTGCTAGATTCTTTTAAAAATAAATATTTTATGATATTTTCATAAGATATTTATTATTTAAGAAATATATTTTAAATGTAGGCTGGGGCAAGGCCTGTCCATATGGCCATTTCACTACTGCTCATATAGCTTATTAGTGGATTTCAACCAAAATTTTGTATAAAAAATAGTCTTATATAACAAGCCAAATTGATTAAATGAAAGTTTTCATTGAACCAACACAGCAAAAAGACAACAGAACTCAAAAACACTTCTATACAAAAATACAACAAACATGTTAAAAACAAAAATTATTTAAAAAAATAAAGTTGTTTATAAATAAGTAATTTATAATTATTCGAAATCATTTTTAATATAAGCAATTTTATTTCGTGCTTGATTCCTTTAAATAAATATTTCATGATATTCTCACAAAATATTTATTACAAAAATTTTTATTAAAAAATAAACATCTTATGATATTCTCATAAAACATTTATTCAAATAAAAATAAAAATATTTGAAATGTATTCTAATGGGGAAGAGCACATCCATATTGCAATTGCACTATTGCTCAAGTAGCTCATCAGTGAATTTTACCCCAATATTGTATAGAAAAACCCTAAGAGTCTTATATCCAAAGCCAAACTGATTCTATGAGAATTTTCACAAAATCAACATAGCATAAACAGCAAGACTCAAAAACACTAAATTGTTTAAATTTTTTAAACATCCTTATGGAAACTTACCATTAATAAGTGCACGGTCGGGTTATATATACTTTTTAATCTCATCATTGATTTTTTAACGTTTTCTTTTTCAAGTTGCATGTAAAAAAATTCTTTTGAATTAATTTTAATGAAAACGTCACTTTAAAAAAAAATAACAAAAAATTGTACATTTCATTTATGAAAATAATTGCGTTAAACCATAAAAACGAGGCGGCATTTAAACACAAGAACGAGGCGAGCAATTGATTACGGCAAAATTATACAATTCGGAAATTACTTATGGCTGTGTCGCTTGTGGCGCCATCTTGCTAAAATCAAAGGTTTATGATGTCAACATTAGACAATTGTGATCACAAAAATCGATTATCATGGTTTGGTAACGCAGATAATTCACCGTGACGGGGCTTCTTTTCTCACTTTCAAAAAGTGCAGCTAACTTGACCAAAAACCGCAATGGATTTGCAACAATTTTGTTTATTCACATAAGTTGACATAACCGACTAATTGAAAATGAGCCTCATCACTAAAGATGCTTTTTTTAAAAAATGCGTTATTTCAGTTTTTCAAACAAAGATTGATGCACATGGTCGATGTGCTTTAATTCTTAAATGTGTTGGCCTTTAAATGCGTGAAGATGAATTGCTTTGTGAAAAATGTTGCATAAACTGCCTTAAGTTAAGCCTAATTCTTGCGAACGTCAACGGATCATTCTCACCACTTTGCTGTACAGTGGCTTCATTTAATTTCATTTATGCAACTAAGTGCATATTGTTTTGGTCTATTGTCAGCAACAATACCGTAAGCAATGAATTTAGAGATTAAATTGGACACAGCGGTCTCAGTAGAAGTCTGATTATGAGGGAAAACTGCTTGAATTTTGCAAAGTGATACAGAGAATATTTTACCATTATTTTGATAGTAAGTTTTCACAATTAAAATTCTTTGCTTTTTGCTAAATAAATGTCAAAGAATGACAGTTCAAATATTGACATTTAATTATTTGCTAGACAATTTTTTCCTAACGCCAAATTTGCCCACCAGTTATATTAAGGTAACTGAAGTATCCCTATACTACTATGTATAGACAATAACAATATTTTAGTGTTAGACTGCAGAGCCACAGTAAGATTAAGTAGCTCAATAACAGATTTTGTTTTGTTATACGGAATTAGTCGATTGCAGTGGAAAACCTAAAAATCCTAAACCTGACTACACTACGTTCATTAAAAAAAAATCCTGTATGTGAATGCAGATGTTAATATTATATCTTAGAAAGATATAGGTTAGCAGAAAACCAGCTTTGAAAAAAGGGAAACTGTTACTCAAACTAAATTATTAACTTCTTTCGAAAGAAAAGCTTATAATGTTTTTATTTTGAAATTTCGAAATGTAAAAACTATCGTTTCATCGATAATAAAAACATTGCAAACAAGAAAAATCGACAAAATATCTGCTTTAGATGCATCTTTATTTAAAATATTAACTGATCTTAGCTGCCTAACACATTCTATAGTTTTTTGAAATAAATTATAATGCCACATAATGAACGCTAAATGTTGCTATTTTATCAACATTTTTAATCACCCGTATTTGAGGTGTTAAGAGATTTTCTTCTTGATTTAGTAATTAATGATGATCATAAAACTAATTAAAGGATTATGCATTAAAGGATTAAAGCATAGAACTTTTCAAAAATATTAACAATACAACTTAACTTTAACCAATTCACCTTTTTTGGGATACTATCCCTTTTTAACAATATACAGAAGACATGATAATACCACATTATCCTCTTTATAAGCCATGTCAATGGAAATCAATTCATTCTTAAAATACTACAAAGCCACAAATCAAGATTACAAACTTACAGCATCTTTAAGACTTGAACATTTCTTTTCTTAAAGAAGTAATAAAAACTCTGAACCAAAACATGTAAAATTAACCAAAAAAGTATATGCTAAAATTAAACATAAAGCTGCCACAGGCCAAACAACCCACACGCATTTGAAAACTACTCAAACAACAAGACAATAAATTAAAATTAAACAAAAAAAAAATTAAAAAAAAAATATTTACGTAAATGCAGAGTCAGAAAATGATATTTTTCTTCTTTACAAAACGATCTTACAAACAAACTTCATTAAATAAGATTTGATATCAAGCTGGCCACTAATTCAAAAACAAAAAAATACATGTACAACTAAGAGACATACGGCAGACATACAAATGAATAAACTGCACTGCTGCACTGCATACCCCATGGGACAGACATTTTAGCCATCAAGTCAGCACGCAATTCAACACGAGTTTAAGGAAAATTTTAAAAATAAACTTTGAAATTCGCTAATCTCGTGCTACAAAATGTTGTAAAAATGGGTTTGGTTGGCTAAAAAAAGAAAACTTGTATTGTAGTTAAACAAACATGAATGCATACTGGCGATGTTTGTAAGATGTTTGTAATATTTTAAGTCTTTTTTTATTATTATTATTTCCATACATACAAAACAGAACTTAAAATATATTTGTTTAAATGTGGCAAACAATATCCAATGGTGCAGTAAAGTAGAAAAAAGGTTCAAAAAATCTGAGCAGTTTTTTTGCGGTCAAACTTAAAGTTAATATACAACTTACACAATCAGCTGCACTGTGTACAAACATACATACCAACATACATGCATACATATCTCACGATTTGTGTCTAAAAATATCCATTAAATACATTTACAAACAAAAGCCAACTGGATATTTGAGATGCATTCTAAAAAAAAACCTGATTTGAACAACATTCAATTAAAAGAATTAAATCATTAATTTTATTTTCTTTTTTTCAACGCTCAAATAAAATATTAATTTTTCGATGATATGCTAAATTTTTTTTCTAATCTAAAGACCAGTTATTTTTAACACGACATTATAAGCAGCTAAAATTGTTTGCATCTTTTAATAACTCATAACTCAAACTCAAGTCTTTCTCTTGCAGATCAACATGCTCATGATCTACTTAATAGTCCGATTATGTGCAGTTTGCCAGCTAAGAAGATTAACTGATTCTCACATATCTCTAATATTTTTCTTTTCACTATTTTGTCAGCTGAAAAAGATTTTTTATAACTACCGTTCAAAGAATATAACAGAGAAAACAATAAAGCCACATCTTTATCTACCTTGACATCTTGATTAATGAAATATTAACAGTGGATAACAAATTTGTCAAAAAAAAATTGATCAATTACTTCATTTAATAACTTATTAACGTCAACAAGCACTTTATTTTCAAAATCATCTTCTCTTTTAATATTGATTCTTTGCTAAGATGTTAAGTAAATCTAATTTTCTTCCATCTACTTCTTCATTTATATATCTATTGAACTCAGACTTTTCAATGTCGTATAAAAGGTTTTTCAACAGGAAGTTTGTTTTCCAAAACAAAATAAAATAAAATTTTTATTGAAATTTTTATTGTATTACGA
The DNA here is from genome assembly GCA_030448955.1 of Trichopoda pennipes. Taxonomy (NCBI): domain Eukaryota; kingdom Metazoa; phylum Arthropoda; class Insecta; order Diptera; family Tachinidae; genus Trichopoda; species Trichopoda pennipes. The sequence continues at coordinate 2,207,019 of JASKUP010000010.1, read as the reverse complement.
AAAGGAAAATTTTGCAATTCTGAATAAGAAAATTATATCTGGCAAATGTCCACTACGACCACGCTGACAAATTTCAATTTTTTCATCAAAGTTTTCAATCACTTTTTGGCAAAATGGCGGTCCTATTTCATTTATCACAGCAGAGATTTTGAGTTTTAAGGCTGAAATCGATTCGATTGGCTCCTTAACATAGCCTCACAAAAAATAATTCAGTGGTGATAAATCCCATCATCTGGCTGGTCACTTAACTTCTGACTGTCGTGAAATTATGTAATAAATTAATCGTGTCATTGGCTGTGTGATATGTGGCACGTCCAATTGAAACCACATGTCAGTAATATCCACGTCGTCAAAATTGAGTTGTAAGAATCTCTATGACTGTTGCTGCATCTTCGAAAAACGTCCCAATCAGTGACATGTTGAGCATGCAAAGTCTTCTCAATAATCGCTCTAGGATTTTTAGAAGCCCAAATGCAGTAATTTTGCTTGTTGACATACCGTGACAAGTGAAATGGGATTCGTCTGGTTTTAGAAAAATCAGCCGGTTATTCCAGAATGAATTAAACGAATCTACGGCGATGTGAATGATCGGTCGGCTTCAATTCCTGCATGGCAAAACTTGCCATGTAGTGGTTTGGATAAACCCAATTGTTGCGAACGTCGAGGAATTGGATCTGCTTCAACACGCTCACGGCTGCGATATTTTCAGCTAAACGAGCCGGTCGACAAGCGTTGGTGTTCTCGCATTTCTTAGCGAGCCTATTGATTCAAATTTAACGACAAAATTCTTAATAGCTGTCTCAGATGGACGATTATGCTGTCCGAAACTATCACGAATGTAACTTTAGCTGAATCACCATTTTCATAGTGGATTTTCGTGCGAAATGGAATTCATTGTAACAATTGCCCATGCATCTACTACGAATATGTCAAAAAACTAAATGTCAAAACTATCATGTTGTTGGTGTTGCCACAATTGAAAAACAAACTTTTCGTTGAAAACCCTGATATTTTATCTATTATGTCTGCAGTATTCCAGGGTGTTGTTTTTACGTAGAATAAATAATTTGTTTTTTTTTTCTTTTAGAAATAATGCTGGTCACCTTGTTTTAAATTATAAAAATGTTAAGATCATAAAAAAAATCGATTTCGATGTAATCGCTCAAATTTTCTTATTGTGAGAAATTAAAATTGCCCAAGTTATAAAAATATATATACACAGTAACAATTTAGCAAAACATTCCTCAATGTTACGGCGGTCCACAATTTTAACCATTTTTTTAGCATCTTCACTTTGAAGCAAATACCTTCATATATGAATCTTAACTTGCTTACTGTTTCCTCGTTTATGGCTTAGCTAGTGTGTACTTAAAACTGTCTAATAATTTGCACATTTAGTCTCAATACATTTTATAATTTTCGTCATTTTTTTTTTGTTACAGCTACTGGCAGCAAATTATTAAAAAAAATATATATAAATGTATTTGCTGTTTTGTGAAAAAAAATTCTTTTACATCTCTGCCCTGTTCTTGGTTTTAAAGAGATACAATTGCTTATAAACATTGTTGATAAGAAAAATGTCTCCACTCATGTAACATTTGTAAAGGCAGCATTTTAACAGATTTTTGTTTTAAAGACTTTTTAAACTAATTATTACCAAACGACTGTTGTTGTTTTCCTATTTTTATTTTTAGTTTCAATTCCTCACTCTTGCTTTATAACAGACAAAATTATATACAAACATACATATATATGTGTATAAATATAAATATATATATAAATACATATATATTTCTAAATTTAGTTTTTACTGGTTTAAGGTGGTTATTTGTTTTTGTTAAACAAATTATGATATATTTATTGCTCTCGCGCTCGTGCTCTCTATTTCTTTGTCTCTCTTTTGTGCTTAGTGAATAGTAAAGTGTTTATTTGCAAGAAATTTTAATTTTATTATATTTTGCTTATACATTTTTTCTCGATCAAAGTCTTAATACTTGAGAAATGTCCATATATCTGTAAATGCTTGTGTTAATGGTTTTTTGCATACACTTTGTGTTTCTTTTTACTTTATCGTTCGTTTTATTTGGCAAAGTTTTATTTAATTATTTAAAATATTTATTTTTGTACTCGTATCTGAGTTAAGCTATGGAGCCTGACCAACATATTAATGGCATACATTTATTGAACAGGTAGCTTAAGCTATGGGTATTTTTTTATGGTTTTGAATTTGTTTTCTTTTTTTTTGTAAACAATTTAAAGATTGTTGCCATTAATATATGTATGTATATACCTCAAAAGCCCTTAAGGTTTTGCTTATTTTACGGTAACTGGGTCAGGACTTGTTATCACTCGCTTAAAAAAGCAAATTAAGCAGATGATTACAAGGTAGTTTAATGAACTCTAAAAGAGAAATCTTGTTTCTTTGTCAATATTTGCCTTTAAGATTATTTCGTTTTAACTAGATCTTATCAATTCTAATTAACTTGATTTTATAGCTTTTTATAATGTAGGTATTCTTGTTAAATGCTTTGTCACTTTTTTAGTTTTCACTTTGAAATTGTTAAAACAAAAATAAAATACAAATTGAATTTTTAAAAATAATAAGCCTTTTCAGCTTTACAGTTTGTTGGTAATGCACACAAAATTTATGTTTGTTTTTCATATTTTTTTAATAAATTTATCACATTTACAAAAAGATACTCTTTAGTACAGCTGCATAAAGGTTTGTGACATTATTCAGAATTGTTTGCTGTAACTATAAAATATGATATTAAAAAATCGTGCTAATGATGATATATTACGGTTAGTAAGGCTGCTTTGCATTATCCTTCACACTTATAGTCGTTCCTGAAACCTATTAAATTATCACAGATGCTTCCATAGATGGCGAAGTTTGCGTTATAGCGATATGCTCGAATATTACAATGAAGTCATTAGACATTTTTAAAATTAATTGCAATCCGAACCCTAACAGATGAATACCTCGTTTAATGCGAGTGCATTTTGTGTGAATTTAAATTTATAAAAAATAAAAACAACAAGCTAGATTCCTTTAAAAATTAATATTTTGTGATGTTCTCATAAAATATTTATTGTTCAAAAAAAGCACAAATTAACGTAAATTAAATTAAAAACAGTTCCAAAAAAAATAATTTTTATTAAAAACAAATAAATAAAAAAGTAAAATAAAATATTCTTCAGGAAAAAAAAATTTTCCTAAAGAAGCTTTCCAAAGGAAAGCGAAATATCGAAAAGAAAAAAAATATATAAAAAAGATCGTTAAAAAGAAAAGAAAGATATTTATTAAAGATAAATAAAAGAAGATCGTTTAAAAAAACTATAAAAATTGTAAAATAAAATACTTATTTTTAAATGGAAAGTTCTAGTTGCATCTGCTAGGTTCAAAATAAGACTCACACACACACACACACACTCTGAGAGCTTGCTGGAAAGCTGTAAGGCTAGATTATATTGGTAGCAATACGAAGGCTGAAATATCCTCGTTAAGTGATTAAATTTTAAAAATTGTTCACAGGATTTAAGGCGAATGATTTGATTTCCTAAATCAGGAGAATTTAAAAGAATTTCTCAAAGTAGGGCGAGCCATTATGTTATGACGGCGTTATTTTATTAACTACTGCCGATAATGGCGACACAAATATTTCCGAAAGTGACAAAATTAAATTCTAAATATGGATGCAGCTATAAAAAAAGCATTAAAAGTTATTTTTTAAGGATATCAGGAGATGTTTAACCAAATAAACAAATCCACACAAAGTTCGATAATTAAATTACTTTGCTTGAAAGAATAGTTCTATGACGATTAGCTTTAATAAAATTCTAGTGTTGAAGCGAGTTGAAATACTTTAGCGAGACTGTTCTTAAAAAATTTACAATTTTAATATTTTTGTTTATTTATTTCGTGTTTTTTTTTTAATTAAAAAATTTATATGTTGAGCTTTTTATGCGTTTTCGTACGACTTTTTTTTAAAGTCAATTCAAATTTATACGTTTTTTTTTAATGAGAAACGGTATGGATCAATCGCATAAACCAAGGTATGAATGTATATGTATTGTTAAAGTTGTTCGACACTGTGCACTACTTACATGACAATCCTAAGTCTGAATGATTACGAATTTGCATTGACAATTTAATATTCAATTACTTGAAACTGTATATAGATAAGTTCGTGTCAGTGAAAGTTAAAGTTAGCATTCTTGATTGGAAAACTGCAGTTTTTCACTTCTAAAAAACAGAATAAAAGCTTAAAGTAAAAAATCAAACAAAAATTTTCTTTATTTTAATACCTTCTTTGCACATGTGACATAAAATTTCAAAATGCAAAGTTTTTTGGTTTTGAGCTTTATGTGTGACAAAAAGTTGTGTGAGATGTAATATCACAATTAGGTTTAAATGAAAATATTATTTATATGTAAATTAAAGTTTTTAACAGACAGACTAGTATGTCTTTATGGCATTTCTAGTTGTATAATAAGTTTCTACCTTGTATTGTTTTATAGGTGTCGTAAAATAATATGTGATAAAAATTTCATTTCATTTCCTTGTCTTCAAAAACAAAATTAATTTTATATAAAACTGGCCTTCTGTCAGGTGGTTGGTTGTATGAAGTACAACTAGACGGGTTATAAGCTATTGCTTTTGTTTTTGATGTTTTCTTAATCTTCTAAGAATTTGAATTAAAATAAAAAAAATAAATTAAAATTAAAATAAAGAAAATTGTAGTATAGTAAAGGGAAATATATGTTTTACATTTTCGCCTACGACATTTCATGTTGTAACAAAAGTTTACCAGCCGCTTTTGTACAACCTATTGTACAAGCCGACGACTTAGTATAAATACAAACAAACAGGTCTTTTATTTAATCTATTTTAAGTAAACAGCAAATTGTTGACAATAAATAGCTTGTAAAGTGTTAAATTAGTGAACATGAAGTCGTATGTTTTTAATATGATGGCAGCCGTCAAAATTTGAGTTACATTAATGTTCACAATCAGCCCACATTTTTAATTGAATGTGGCTTTATTCAGACAACTTTGTAAAATGAACATATGAACGAGCAAACACGTTTACATACATTCATACAAAGTGTAAATAATTTTTTTTTAAGAATTGAGTTATTTACATGACCTATTACCAGAATTGTAAACATGCATATATAACATTATTTTGATTACAATGAAAAATTTATAGAATTTTCAAGGTTAATAAAAGAAACATTCTATACAAAATTAATTATGTTAAGAAATTGGAATTGGAATTTATTGTTTGTTTTTGTAAAACAAGATTTTTTTTTGGAAAACATGTTCAATACCTTCTTTAATAAAACTGTGCTTTATTTAACCCTGTTTAATTGAAATTATTTTCAAATTTTGATCTCTTTTAATTATTAAAAAGAATTATTTGAAAGTGTTAAAAGTGAAACATACTACTGGGAAAATCTATTTGACTTGTTAAATATGTAAATTAAAACAAAAAATTAAATACAAGAAAAGTTACTGCTGAAAATGATTGAAAAAACATATATGTATGTGCTATTGCATAGACTCAAGGCTTTATTAAATAAACTAATTGTTCTCTTGGACAGCATATAACGCCTAAGCAAAGGAAAATATTGTTTATTTCCTAACAACTCACAAACTTATTTAAATTACTATTTTTTTATCCCACAGGAAAGCAAAAAATGATTCTGTTGGCCATTTAATGATGATGGTATTAAGTTGTAAACAAATCACTCTATGACTATAAAGTTCAATATGACTATAAAGTAAATAATAAACAGTATATAAATAAAATGGTTAAAATTTTCATAACGTCAAAACCAAGCTTTATTTATATAATTTTTATATTTATTTTAATTTTTATATTTATAAACAGTTTTATTTTATCATTTTTTAAGTAAAAAACACGATAAATAAAAGTTATTATTTGGAATCACATTTAAGTATCATATTTAATTGTGCTGAATTCGTTTGAGTTTTCCTTATAAAATTTGGGGTAAAATCCACTGATGATCTCATGAGCTGTAGTGAAATGGCCATATGGTTATGCTTTCCTCACACCAATAAATTTCACATTTTGAATATTTTATGAAAATATTATAAAATATTTATGTTTAAGGGCATCTCGCACAACTATCGTAGATTAACTTAAGAAACACAGTTAGAAATGCAGTAACGAAACTGTTACTTTCAATAAGTTGAACATAATGTACCTAAAATGTTCTTATGTGCATCCTTCTAAACCCTTTTGATATTTGCTGTGTCTTGTTATTAATGTATCCTTCAAAATTTTTTTAACATCTGCAGAGCCACAACTAAAATATTTTACATGAGATACAATATAGTACGAGTAAGATTTTTCCTATATTTGTATTTTTTAAATAATTGTTATTATTTTAATTTAAGGTTATGTGGCCTTCATCGCCTAATAATTGTTTTTAATTTCAATATAAAAAAATTTCGTACAGGATGTTGAAGCCGAAAGCCTTTGATGTGGAATCAAAATTTTAATACATAGTTGTTTTTCTATCCTTGCACAGTGGTTTGCAAAAGTTTATTTTGGAAAAAATTCGATAGCTCATGAACCACTTAAAATTTTCTAATAAAATTTCACAGAAGCCTAACAGAGGTATTTCTGAATGAAGTTACGGACGATTAGCTCTCTAGAATAAAGGGGCGGCTTCTGGATATGCCCCCAAAATTGGGCACCTCAGGCATAATATTTGTTAGAAATTCCACAACAAGTTTATTATTACTCAGATATGAACCCTTTTTGAACTTAAGTAGACCTAGAAAATATCTGCAAAAATTGTGCTTTCATGCCTAGATTCCCCTTTTAGGTTGGGAAAAAGAAACTCGCTTTAGAATTTTTATTTTAATTTTTGGCCAACCTTAACTTAGTATTTTTACGTGGTGTACTTATTTATATTTATTGACTGTATTCTTGATCAAACTTATAATAAAAGAAAAGTAAGTTTGGTTCTGATAGCATGTTTCGCTTCTTCCTATTCATTGGGATGTCTTAAATGATTCATGAGCTACGGAATTACTTGCAAAAACAAAGTTTTCAAACCACTGTGTCTTGCATTAAGCTTTAAACCAGTCATATCCAAAAATATAAATATTATTGTTTTGGTGAGAACAATACAAGTGCATTAAGAGAAAAATTAATTATCTTAAGAGAAAAGCTATTCGCTCATTAGAGTATTAAGTTAATGGTATTAATCATGTTATAAAAAATTATTTAATATATAAAATTAAAGAATAAAATAAAATTTTGAATAAAAATCAAAATTCCTGTATAGTGATTTAAATAACTTTTTGTTAGCCACTTTAAGCAAAAAAAAATCCATGATAAAGCGCGATAAAACAAATGAAAATACAAAATGGTAATGGCGAAATATTTTCATAATATTTCATGAAGAATGTTTTCCAAAAAAAATATGCAAAAACATTATTAATGAACAGCGAAAATTTTTAAGCTGCGACAACTTAAATAAATAATAACAATTGACTATATTAAGCTTGAAATTTTAATTTAACTTTCGTTTTTGATTTTCTGACTTCTCTTCATTGATTTCATGATATTCTCATAAAATATTTATTACAAAAATTTTTATTAAAAATAAACATTTTATGATATTCTCATGAAACATTTATCCAATTAAAAATAAAAAATAAATTTGAAATGTATTGTAATGGGGGATATGCTTATTTTTATTATCATAATTTACAATATAAAAAATATTATATTTTTGTTCAAATAACAGCTATTAAAGTAACAATTTTTTTAATATTTTGTTAAAGGATGTGAACAGATTTCTTCCACGTTTACATTAAAAGTAAAAGAAAAGTAAAGACACATCATGGAAAAATGACCTATATTATATTTCTTTTAACAATGACAATGTTGTTGTAATTAAATTTATATAAATATTTTTTTTTGCCAAAACTAATAAAGGTGTGTTTTAACAACTCTGATTACATGCTTTATATTTTTGTTCGCATAAAATGGTTAAGTTATTTTATAAAAAAAGAAACTGGAAGTGACACAAATCAGATTAAAAAAACACTTAAAACGTGATACGTTTTTAAACTTAAGGTGGATGATAATTTCAAGTCCGGTTAATATGAAATTGTTAAAAGAAATCTTAAGTAACAAGATTTAAAAGATACCAAAAAACATGTTACAAAATGTATGCCTGCAATTAAGAAGCAAATTTTAACGAGCTTTAAAATGTGTTAATAAATATAAAAAAATGGCTGTGACATATCTATGACTATATAGCAATTGTCCAAGAAAATGGAATGTTAATCAGTATAAAAAATTTCCATTCCAAATTGCACACTTATATACTGTTGCATACAACACTCTTAGAAATTATGGCATAAACAAATATCATGGAACCTGTAGAATATATTTTATTTGAACAAGAAATAAAATTTATAATTTAATTTTTAACGGCTGTATGCATAAAAAACGCTTACTTGAGCTTTAAAGTACACGTTAGTTAACAAACACTTTAAGGCTAACAGACGTTTATTAAAAAATGGTATTCATAAACAGTACTTAAGCTAATGTATGCTTTAGTAAAATTAGTATTTTGATTCTGGCAATGCCACTATTTTCAGTTGTCACGTTGTAGTTAACGATGTATAAAAATGAATATATTTATCCGGATATTTAAATCCATAAAAAATGTTTTTATTGTTTTCAGCAAAATCAACATATTTTGTTTTTTTTTTTTGTTTTTTTATCAATCTTTTTAATAAAAAGCAAATAACCCAAAAAAGGTCAATTTGCAAGGCTTACGAAGAACTTCCAAAGAATTTGTTCATATTAAAAAAATAATTATTCGGATAACGAGCTTTGTTTTGATTATATTTACATCAATAAAACTTTTGTTTAAAATAATTAATTATAATTATATTTTTGTAAAATATAAAATAATGGTGTAAAAATGTTTTATATTGAATGGCGTGTTATATTTTACTTTTTAATATTATTTGTGTACTACAATTTGTTTTTAATAAATATTTTTAAACATTTTTGGAATACCAAAGTAAAAGTGTCAATTGAGCCGTTTACATTGAAAGTGGCATAAGTCACAACTGAACAGTTTTTTTTTTCATTTTTAATAAATTTTAAATTAATAAGTATTGAGTTTTGTGTGAGAGGAGTATTGATAATTAACGGTATAACAAAAATGTTTATTTTGAAAGCGGCGTAAATCGCTATACTCAAGAAATTAATTACGGAGCTTCGTGTGAAAGAAATGGAAACATGTAATAAGTGTGTATGAAGTATTATTGTGATTATTGGACTTATTTTTATTAGTACGAAAGAATAGTGCAGTTTACTGAACTATATTATAGTGATATCTAATATACTACACATAATTAGCATTATTTTTATTACTCTCAGGAAGTTGCTTCGTGTTGTATAAAATATCTAAGAAAGTCACAACTCAAAAGCATATTATTGCACATAGTGACTTATGTAAAGGACAAAATAGTAATAGTAGTAATAGCCGCCTGTCGAAAAAATCCTTCACAGTACACAGCATGAAGAAAAAAGATTTTATTTCAACACAATCATTAGAAAAATCTGTTTCAGAAAGAAAACTAAATACAGACTAGTTGAAATGGCTAAAAATTAAAATGTTTTATAAACTAATTTAATTAAAAAGATGACTATAACAAAGTAACTTATGCCACTTTAAAAAAAAAGGGGCACAGTTTATTGTAAACACAATTTGTTTGGTTTTTGAACTTTCAATAATAAAATTGAACTGTCAATTTATTGTAGGTTTAACGTAGGTTTTTCCTACTTTAAAGTTAACAAAGGTATTTCGAGGTAAACGCGTTTTTTGAATACAACTTTAGGAAATTGTGCTTAACAACGCCAGTTAATCCTACTTTAAGTTTTTATACATACGGCTGTAAATCTTTAAATTTTTATTTAGCCCTGTTAAAATCATTCAAGAACCCTATTTGAATTTTTCTACATTACAGCCATTACAACAATCTTAGCATACTTTAAGGTTTAACCTTAGACTTTTTAAAAAAAATATCTCTGAGAAAATTTGTTTGTTTACTTCCTTATAAAAATCCAAACGTAATTAAAATTAATTATTTTCCAGATAATAAGATTTGTTTATTAAAAATAAAAAAAGAATAAGTAATTAAAATATTTAAAACATGTTTTTTTTTAATATTGTGATTAAAATGATTAAAAAGAATAATATTGTGCTTCTATTGAAGTTTTAGCAAATATAGTCAAGACATTATGTTACTTACTTTTTACGGTAAGTTTTATTCGTTGAGATTAGCATTATTTGTCTGAAGAAAGCTTAAAATTGATTGAATAAAACTTATTATAAATTGCGATGAACATTAATTAATTATTAATACAGAGATTTGTTATAACAACAGAATTTGTTACCAATTAAATTTGTAACTAATTTAAAATATAATTCGAGAAAAAAAATCAGCTAATAAACAAATTTCGCGAATTAAATGAAACATTTTATTAAAAAAAAAACTAATTTAATATAATGAGTATCGTGAATTAAATTATTAAAGGTGAGTTTTAAGCCTTAGCTCTCCAGCTGCCATTTTTCTTTTCATTGCTAAAACTTCAAAATTAATTTCTTTGTTTAATTTTAGTTTTATTTATATATTTTTTTTTTGTTTAGTTATAAGTCGCACTATTTTAGTTCTTTTCACGTATATTTTAATCCCTAAAGTTGTTTAGAAAAAAAAAGTTTTTTTTAAGTTATAAAAAATGTTTGTTGTAAATTTTTTTTTAAAAAGCAGAAATAATGCAACATTTTCTGAATCGCTACATTCATCGTCAGCATTTCTCGTATCTAACTACCTCACAAACAATCGACTATAATTAAAACTTAACCATTTTAAACATATTTGTATGAAGGTGTCCATTAATAATAACAATTTTATTTAATTCGGTGCAGTATTTAGCAAGTGAGAAAGGCTTGAAAGTTGATACATCGTCAAATAATACACCATTAATAAATATAACCCAGCAAACATTTTAGTTAAAACTCTTTAATTATGTTTTAATATAATTTGATCATTTTGGGTCTTAAAGTTCATTCTAATGAATCGACTGCCGAGCCCACTAAGTTTTGTTATTTTAAAGTAAATCAATCGATATTTTATGTTTCTTATTATATATCATCACTGCACTTTCAGCAGGAATATATTATTGCATCACACAAAAGATTTTGTAACTCAATTCTGACTATTGCATGCGAAAGTAGCCCCATTCGTTTTTTCAAGTTGCCTGCATTAACAATCTAATGGCCATACGAATTTTTTGCTCATTTTGCGAATATTATTTTAACACGGTATACCGTACGGAATATATCTTTTGTGCCTGAAGCAAACTTGTACATTCAGTTCCTTCCTATTCCTATTTGGCCATTTTTGGGACGATAAACGAAGCAACCAATTATTGTTATTTTCCATATTGAAATATTCAATGTTCTTCTGTTTAATCTTGTTTATTTCACAGCCATTAAATTATTAATGCAGCCAACTTGGCAAAGCGAATGGCGCTAAAGTTCTTAGTTTTGGGGCTACTTTTCGTGCATCTACCAAATAACAGAAAAGATTTTAATAAAGAAAGCAATAGGTCAGGTAAACAATATCATCTTTTGTGTCTTCACTTGCTTACATTCACAATTAAACTGCAATCTACCGCCCAAGAGAAGAAGCGCTGTGTTTACGAGAGTGGCTTTAGCATTTATTAGAAAACTCGAATTCATTGCATCAAATATGTTCAAACTTAGTTCATGGGATTTTAATGTAGCTTGTTGTTATATGTTTAAAAGATTTCTTAAAAACTTCTTAATTTGTAATTAGACACAATAGATCATTTCAATTAACTTTTTTAGTGATAATTATCTTTTTAACTTAAACTTTAGTGTACTTTAGTGCTTTTAGATTTTTTTTTTTTTACTGATTTAAGAACACTACATTTTAGAATCTATTTAGTAAAATCTAAAGATCATTAAAAAGTAAGCTCAAGATCGCCTAAACTTGCAAATTAAATAAAAACCTTCTTTTCACACATCATCCGCCATATTTTGATTTGTAAAAAATTGTTTGTGGTCGTAAGAATGAAAATAAATAACATAAATATATGACAGCGATCAGAATTGTTATAAGAGTCACCACATTTACATACGATAAAAGCACCTTCTCGAAATAAGTCAATATAAAGAATTTTTCAAGAAATTTGTTTAAAAAAAATTTAACAAAAATTTTGATTAAAATTATTAAAACTTTTATTGTGTTACGAAAAGAAAAGTTCGGCAGTTATGAATAAAAAATGATATTTGGCAAATGTCCACCACGGCGAGATGACAATGACGGTTCTTTCATCAAAATGTTTAATCATTTTTTGACAAAATGGTGGTCCTATTTCTTTAATCACATCATAAACTTTGAGTTTTAAAACGGAAATCGATTCGATTGGCTCCGTATAGACTCTGTCCTTAACGTAGCCCCATAAAAAATAATCCAGTGGTGTTAAATCACACGATCTGGTTGGCCACTTAAGTGCTGATTGTCTTGAAATTATGCGATCGAGAAATTTGGTTTAAAATAAATTGATCTTTTCATTGGCTGTGTGACATGTGTCATCGTTTTTTTTTTATATTCACGTCGCCGTTACCGCATTTTCAGCCTCATCTTTGAAAAAAAACGGCTCAATCACGCCTCCAGAACACATAGCGCACCATACAGTGACACGTTGAGCATGCAAAAACTGAGAGAGAAAGTCAAGGAATTGACAAATTTGGATCACGACTGCGATGTTTTCAGTTGAACGACTCGGTGTTCGCCGTCGACTTAAATTTAATGACTAAAATAGCGGTCTCAGAAGGACGATTACGTTGTTCGAATATATCACAAATTTTACGAAATGTAACTTTAACAGAACCACCATTTTCATAGTGGATTTTATTTATTTTAATGCGATTTTCATGCGAAATTAATTTCATTGTAACAATTGCCAATGCATCTACAACGAATACGTCAAAAAACTAAATGTCAAAACTATCATGTTGTTGATGTTGCCACAATTCAAAAACCAATTGCTTGTTGAAATACCCAATATATGAACAGAAAAATGAAATGGCATTGAATTCTCCCGCTTCACCAGCTATAGCAGATATCGTGAGAATTTGACCATAAAACTGGAAATAGTAACAAACTGCGAGGATGATATTTTCGCCATTGTTAAAAATTAATACTTTTGACGGCACGTTATTAAAGCCAAACCTATATAGCAAGCAGACTCAATTTACAAAAGAGCTGGAAAAGGGTAACAAGCTACCGCTACCTTGATGCAGTAATATAAAGATGTGGAAAATTACTTAAACTGAATTGGTAGCAACAACCTACCGCTTCAGGTAGACGAATAAATTTTCAATGTAAACTAACACGGCAACCAATTTTAATAAAATAGTAATAAATATTAGTGTAATAGAAAATGTATCTTTGTGCTGTTGTAGAAAGATACCTTGATAATGGTTAACGATGTTAACCGAAATATGCCATAATAATTTTATATATTTTTGTATTTTTATTTCTAATATTTTGAAAAATGCCTTAAGCCGAAGAAAATCCTGTCAAATAGAAACAGTTTTTCTGTAAAATTTTTCTTATATTCTTAATGTTTATTTTTGTGTTATTTTGCTGCGGTTATTTGAAAAACTCCTTTTCGCAAAATTTCGTATTGTGGTGATTTTCACGTATTTTGGATGATTTGAATAAAAGTTAACAATAACACGTCCTGAAGCTGTCGATTTTTGATACCAATCCGTTGATATTACATTATGTTGTCTTATGATTGATTAATCTAAATATGGTATTATAGCTAATGGTTATAAGATAACTCATTAAAAATAAGAACAAAACAGAACATAAATAAAAATAATATTTTGTTTAACAACTTTGTTGTAACATTTAAAAGAGAACAAACATCATCAACCAATTTTTAATTCATTCAAAAAGAAAACACATTAAAAACAATTTATTTAGATTTTATACATATACATACATGCATACATACATACATGTATGTATGTATGTATGTATGAATGTAAAGGGTATGTAAATTAAACTCACAAAAATTGTATTTTTTTGTATCATTTTAGCCAAAAGCTGGTTTCGAACCAGACACAGCCTCACTTCGAGAGAAAGTTATACTCAATCCGGGTGAAAAATGGCGCATATTAAAAAACATCACCATAATTTCATTTGCCTTTATGGTTCAATTTACAGCGTTTCAGGTAAATTTCTATTTTAATTAAGTTTTTTGCTTAAATTTTTTTTTAACATACTTGTAATTTAATAGGGTACAGCAAATTTACAATCATCGGTTAATGCAAAAGATGGTCTCGGTACCGTGTCACTTAGTGCCATTTATGCGGCCTTGGTTGTTTCCTGCATATTCCTGCCCACTTTAATAATTCGTAAATTAACTGTAAAATGGACCCTGGTATTTAGTATGTTGTGCTATGCTCCCTACATTGCCTTCCAATTGTTTCCAAGGTACATATACAACATATTTGTTGTTTTTGAAAAACAGTTTCATAATACAATTAGTTCTATCTATAATAATGCAATGAATTTATAATTAAATAATTGATTTTATAGATTTTATACATTGGTTCCTGCTGGTATTCTAGTCGGTTTGGGTGCTGCTCCTATGTGGGCCTCAAAAGCTACATATTTGACACAGGTCGGTCAGGTATATGCGAAAATAACAGAACAAGCTGTGGATGCTATAATTGTAAGATTCTTTGGCTTCTTCTTTTTGGCATGGCAAACAGCTGAATTGTGGGGAAATCTCATTTCCAGTCTTGGTAAATTAATAAAACATTTTCATATCAAATCTCAAACGTTGCTAATTAACCTTTATGTCTCGTTAAAGTGCTATCTAGTGGTGCCCATGGAAGTGGCGGTGGTAGTGCCAATAATACTATATCCAAAAAAGACTTGCAGTATTGTGGTGCAAATTTCTGCGTTGGTGGTTCAAATGGACACAGTAATTTGGAACGCCCACCAGACCATGAAATCTTCGAAATCTCTATGATATATTTATCTTGTATAATTGCTGCTGTGGCCATTATTGCCTTTTTCTTAGATCCCCTCAAGCGTTATGGTGAAAAACGTAAAGGTTCTCAGTCAGCTCAAGAATTATCTGGCATGGAACTACTGTCAGCCACTTTCCGTCAAATGAAAAAGCCCAATCAACAACTGCTCATTCCAATCACTATTTTCATTGGCATGGAACAGGCTTTCATTGGTGCTGATTTCACGCAAGCATATGTCTCCTGCGCTTTGGGTATTCATCAAATTGGTTTCGTTATGATTTGCTTTGGTGTCGTAAATGCCGTTTGTTCGATTTTGTTCGGTTCTGTAATGAAATATATCGGCCGTACTCCCATTATTGTTTTGGGTGCTGTAGTACATTTCACTTTAATTACCATAGAATTGTTCTGGCGTCCAAGTCCGGAAAATCCTTTAATCTTTTATGCCATGTCTGGCCTCTGGGGTGTTGGTGATGCTGTCTGGCAGACTCAAATCAATGGTTTATATGGTCTGTTATTCAGACGCAACAAGGAAGCTGCCTTCTCGAATTATCGCTTGTGGGAATCGGCAGGTTTTGTAATTGCCTATGCCTATGCCACCACGTTATGTGCACGCATGAAGCTTTACATATTACTGGCTGTATTAACTTTAGGATGCATTGGTTATGTCATTGTGGAAATCCTTTATAGAAGAAAGGTACAATAGACTTATTTTCTCCATATTTCAATAATTTTTAAATATTTTCCTTTGTCGTTATAGCAACGTAAGCTTAAGAAGGAAGAGAAGAAAGCTCAACAGGCTGAGAAAGAGAAAGAAGCGGCTGCTCAAGCTGTTGCCGAGGCTAATGTCAATGGCACAGCTGAAGTTGAAGAAACCGATGATGAATTAGATGATCTCGAGGAAGATATTGTAGTCACACATTTCTAAACAAATAAAACATTCCATTTTAACACACACACACACACACGCACACATGCACACATTAAAAAAAGTTATTATTAAAAAAAGCTGTTTAAAGCTTTTGTTTTAACAAAGTATAACACAATTTTCACAAGATAAAAGCTTTTATAGGCTTTAAGCTCTGGTTTTAAGTAAAGTTGTACAATTTCATTTATTTTATTCAACCTTTTTCTTATAAAATTAAATTGAAAGTTAAAAAAACACAACTACTTAAACACATTCGTACATATTTATGTATGTATGTATGTATGTATGTGTATTAATTAGTAAAAGAAATGTTTCAAACCCTGTATATAAACTAAAAATTGTTTATGAAATCAGATACCTTTGTTATGTATTACTTAAGAACTAACAAACTAGAAATATTTCAACATAAAAAAGAGGACATTAAACTGTACATGAAAAATTAGTTTTCTAGATATAACAACAAAAACGAACTGTAGTAAAAACAGTAAGATATTTTAAGAAAATAATGCCACCTTTCTTTATATCTTCTTCTTCTTCTTTTTATCACTTGTACGCATTAGTCTTTCATTAGGGCCCAATCTAACAAATGCTATATCTCGTTTCCTCTTCAATATCATCAACGTATGCTCAGTATTATGTTAAGTTTTAAGAAGTTTTAACTTTTTCTTAACTTCTTTACTTTATCATTTTCGAAAAATGTTCATATTCTTAATTTTATTTTCATTGTCTATTTTACTGTTTTTACTACACTCCCTTATTCTTAAATCATTAGTGTAATTTATCTATTTTATGTTATTTGTATGTAAATTTAATTTCTTTTCTTATTTGGTTTTTATTTTTTTTCCCCCTTCTTTTTTTCTTTTTGTTTTTGTTTTTGTTGCAAAGAAAAAGTTCTAATTTCAAAAGTTCAATTCTTATTTTATTATTATTTTTATTTTATTTTTATTTGTTTAAAACCGTATGGAATCGTATTTTATTTAAGTAGATAGCCAACAATTACAGACAATTTGGGATATTTTATTGAAATTGTGTTTTCTATTGTGATCAAATTTATTTTTAATTCACATAAAAAAAAATTTACTTTTATTCAAAACTAAACTGCTGCATGTTTTTAATAAAACACAATTTTAATAAGACCTGTACGAAACAGTCACATTCTTAACTAAATATTTTACATGCAAAATGTAAATATTTAAGAAAAATATTATAAATTATAAATTAAGAAATTTTTAGTTTAATTATATTAATATTATTATTATTCAAATTGTATTTAAGAAATAAAAGACCATGTTTTTAGTTCAAGAAAGAAAAAAAAATAATTAAAATAAATATGTTTCATTCAAAAGATTCAATTTTTGATCTAAAGGTTGGGCAAATTTGATGTTAGGAAGTAAATTGTCTGTCAAAGTTTTAAATATCATGAATTAAGCAGTCAGCCTTTGACATTTATTAAATAAAAAGTTGAAAAATTTTAAGCATGAAACGAGCAAAGTATTTCGAAAATCATTATTTGCTGTCTAAACATCAGTCAGGATTTAGAAAAAACCATTCGTGTGAAACAACAGTGAACTACTTAATAAACAGAATAAAAATAGTAAAGAAAAGTAACAAAATCCTATGTGTGTTCGTAGATTTTAAGAGAGCCTTCGAGACAATAGATCGTAATATATTAGTTCAAAAATTTCAAAAATATGGTTTACGTAATAATGAATTAAATTGGTTCAAAACATATCTAGAAAATAGAGAACAAATAACGAAAGTTAATAACGTAGAATCGGGTAGAGTAATAAACAACTATGGTGTTCCACAAGGCTCAATTTTAGGAGCTCTCTTATTCATAATATATATAAATGACATTGGACAAATACTTGATAAATGCGAAATAATACTGTGCGCGGATGATACATTGATATTCACGGAAGCAGAAACAGAAGAAGAATGTTACGACATCAGGAAAGATTTTAAAAAAATAAATAATTGGATAAATATGAATAAACTAAAACTAAATGAAGCAAAGACTAAACTGATAGAAATTAATATGGACACTAATAAAACACTCGAAATAAATAATATCACAATAGAGAAAGTAGACAATATTAAATATCTCGGTTTTGTAATAGACAAAGACTTAAAATGTAATGAACATATTGAATAGATTTGTAAAAAAAACGGGAAAAAAATTGGTTTTTTCAAACGTTTAAGAAATAAAGTTTCAATTTCAACATCCATAAATATATACATAATACAATAATTAAACCTCATTTTGAATACGGGTCAACAATATTATACTCCAGCTGTACCGAACAACAAATTGCTAGACTACAAAAACTACAAAATAAGGCTACGCGTGCAATATTAAAATGTAATCCTTTTACTTCAATTAATTACATGCTCAACACTGAAATGGTTAAATATTAAGCAAAGACTACAACTAAATACTATAGCTTTCATACGGAAGCTAAAGATGGGTGAAGCACCAGAATATATGTTAGAGCAGATGAGACTACATATCTGTCCAGCCATATTATCTAAGGAATGCTATTGATTTTAGGTTGCAAAGAGCACACACCAATGCGATGCAGAGAACTTTGTTTTACAAGGGATTGAAAATGTACAATATGATGCCGAATGAAACTAAAATTGAACGGAATGTAAAAGTATTTAGGAGCAAAGCTGTACATTATATTAAGAATTATTTGGTTCAGAGCGCTTAACATTAACATTAAAATTCATTTAAAATGTATTTAAACTTATTAATATGTAAATTTTTAAAGTATTTAAAATACTACTCAATAATAATAATAATAACAAAAAAAAAATTGTGAAAATTAACTATCAAAAAGGTGAAAATACGCTGCAACACATCGTAAAATTCTGCAAGTTTTTCCTCTTGATGAGGCTTCTTCTGAGACCACTGTATGTAATTTAATCGCTAACATTTTGCACAAGATCTTCCTCTTCATCTTCACGTTAATAAAAATCAACTCGTTCAAGAATTAAAGTCAATCGACTATTGTTTGGGTCGAACGTTTGTTTGAAAAATTAACGAAAACAACGGATTTTCAACAAAATCATCTTTAATGATCAGGTTTATGTTGCAATTAGCCGTTGATATCGGGTTTTTTAACAAGAAGTTTGTTCTTCAATTCTTCGTTACAATGAATTCAATTTCGCACAATGATTTCGTAAAATTCCTGATATTTGCGGACAACATAATCGTCCTTTTGAGAATTTGTTCGTTAAATTTTAGTCGACAACGCATGTTTGACCGTGTCGTTCAACTGAAAACATCGCAGCCGTAAGCCACAGTGTTGAAGCAGATCCAAATTTGTCAATTTGGCGAATTTCGCGTAAGAATTTGACTTACCAGGTTCAACTGGTGCAGGAATTGAAATCGACCGACCATTCACATTGCCGTAGATTCGCTCAATACATTCAGGAACAACTGGCTGGTTTTTTTGAAAAAATCATTTTTTCAGGCGAAGCTTATTTTCACTTGGCAGAGTATGTCAACCAGCAAAATTGTCGCATTTGGGCTACTGAAAATACAAGACCGATTATTGAGAAGCCTTTGCATGCTCGACGTGTCACTGTACCGTGCGCTATGTGTATTGGAGGCGCGATGCGGTCGTTTTTTTTTTCAAAAAGGAGGTTGAAAATGAAATTTTTTTTTATTTAATATTATTAGTAAATAAAATACTCTTTTAAACATCTATAGATATGTCGGAAGATTATTGTAAAGTTGTAAGCCCTTGTAGAATAAATTCCTCTGCATTGCTGTAGTTGTTACTCGCTCAATCCTAAAGCTGCTAATATTTCTTAGCTGATGTGATTGAACATCCCCTACATACGATATTTGTTCTGTTAAATATTCTGGTGCTTGACCCATTCCCATTTTCCGTATAAAATTTATTATGTTGATTGCAATCCTCTTCAACCATTTCAGCGCGCTTAGCATGAAATTGATCGATGTGTACCTATTGCATTTCAGTATTATCCGCATGGCCATGTTTTGCAGTTTCTGTAATCGCTTGTAGGGAATGAGGAAAAATGACTGAACGAATTAAGGTGAACGAATGAGAGGATGTGCTCTTAAAAGGCAGGATCAATTATCCTTGAATGTTGGTGTATGGTGTTGCGTGTGGGGCTCAGTATTATACTTAGCACTGCTGCCGCTATATCCCAGCATTAAAATGCCGATTTTCATAAGTTCAGTATTATCTGAGCACTGCTGCCGAGAAAAAGGAACAAGGTCTTTGCTTTTGTTCTTATGATTAAACATTAATTTTATTGAATAAATATTTACAGCTTATATACTAAAATTAAGTCTATTCAGCATTATTGCATTCAATTAATTTTCCCACGAATAATAAATATTAAACTGCATTATTTTCTACCAAGTTCATGGTCAAACAAATTTTTATTGCAGTGTCAAATTTATTCTCATGGCCAAATAAAATTTGTGCTGATGTTGCAGTATCAAATTTTATTTTCATGGTCAAATGAAATTATGCTGATGTAAAGAATTAAAAAAATGTATTCACAGTGTGTCTTAAAATCAAGGGTATAAAGATTGTGTTTAACAGTGTAAACTAAAATTAATAGTGCAAATATAAAATTGTGTTTAATAGTGTATACACACTACACGCTCTACTTGTTGTCTAGTGCAGCATGAATATATAATCGTGGAACCGAACTCAAAATGCGGTTTAATTATTGTGTTATAAATGTTTATCGCCGTTTCAACTGTTATATTCCTCCTTATTCTCCTAAAAAAACTTATTTTCCTTCCAATCTTTTTGCAAATATAGTCTATATGCGCGTTAAACTTTAGTTCTTTATCAATAATCATTCCTAAATATTTTACATCGCTAACTTTTTCTATCACTTGATCATTTACCGTAAAAACAACATTAGTGTCCGCATTTATTTCTAATATTTTGGTTTTAGTCTCATTTAATTTAAGCTTGTTCATATTTAGCCACTTCTTTATATTCTCCATATCATAATTTAAATTGTTATAGCACTGCTGATCTGATTCGCCCTCTGCAGAAATTAGCATGTCGTCCGCATAAAGAATTATCTGGCATTTCTCCAATACACTTGGCAAATCGTTGATATATATTATGAATAGTAATGCACCCAAAATTGATCCTTGAGGCACGCCGTATTCATTCAAAATCGGACTCGACCTTGTGCAGTTTACTTTTGTTACTTGCTTTCTTCCTGTTAGATATGATTCAAACCATCTCAATTCTGTGTCTCTGATGCCGTAATGAAACAGTTTTCGCAGCAAAATATTTCTATCAATAGTTTCAAAAGCTCTTCTAAAGTCTAGAAATATTCCAACAATTCTTTTATCTTTCTCTCCTTTCTTCCACATATTAATTACATAATTTACGGCTGTCTCACATCAGAATTTCTTCCTATATCCTGATTGATATTTTGATAATAATTTGTTTGTTTCCATGTACTTTAATAGCTGTTCCTTAACTACCTTCTCTAGTATCTTTTCGCATGTTTTTAATGCATTAATAGGTCGGAATTCTTCACATCTTTTCGTTCTTAAAACTTTTTCAATAGGAGTTATCATTGAAGTTTTCTACTTTTCGGGCAATATGCCTGTTTGCAAAGATGTATTTATAATGTCAAGCATTATTTTTGCTATTATATTCCAGTTATCAATTATCATTCCACGATTTATTCTGTTAAAGTCCGATTTGTTTTTCAAATTCTTACATATTAACTCCAAATTTTCCAACGATATTAAGCGAAATTTAAATTGTCAAAATATCAAAGGTAGATTGTGAATATATTGCACATAATTTATTTTCGATCTAATTGACTCAATACTAGTCACAAAGTATGTGTTGAAATTATTGGCTATTTCCTATTCATTCGTATATTCTAATGTATTAAATATCACAGATTCGATTGTACTATCACATTTTCTCAAGATTAGATTCCTAATTTGTCTCCATATTTCCTTTTGATCTTTGACTGACGTTATTTTATTATTTATATATTTTCTCCTTTCGTTTTGGATTTTTACCCTGTATATATTTCGAAACGCCCTATAATTCGACCACGCTTCAATTGTGTTCTCGTACATTGCTATTTGGTATCTGTTAATTTTTCCTCTTTTCATTCGATTTATTAAACCACAGACAATTTATATTTTCTCTAATAGTTTTCACTCTAGTTATTTTTTTTACTGCAGTCTCCATCTTCTTTTCAAATAAATTTACCTTATAGTTTATGTCATATTCACTGTTTATTTGCCCTATTTCTTGAATTTCTCGTTTAAATTTGATTTTGTTGTATTTAAATAGTTCAATTTGTTTAAATGTTTCTCTATTAGTTACGTTTCTGCCACAATTTATCATTATATCTATGGCCTCATGGTCCGATATTTCATTTGAAATATTAATGTGTGCCGAAATGTTTCGAGTATTTGTTATCACATAGTCTATTAGTGTTCTTGAGTTCGGTGTCACTCTTGTAAATTCGCTTGTTATCTGCTTCAGTCCATTGTCGTCCAGAATATACTTAAATTTATTTCTATAAAAGCTATGTTTACACCAGTCTATATTAATATCACCAGCTATTATAATATCACAGTTCAGTTCACTTTTTTCTTCCGTTACATTTGCAAATAATTCCAAAAATTCATGCTCACCACTGCTTGGAGATCGGTATATAGCTGCTACAATATATTTATTATTTTCATTATGTGCCATGTATGCTGTAATCCATATTTTTGTATCAACAATCCTTTCAGCTACTTTTCTTACATTCCACTTCTTCTTAAAATATATTATTACATCCCCTGTTCTGGTTGAGGTTGATAAAGAATTATGATGATTATAACCATTAAGCTGGATCTCTGTTTCATCCATTTCTTTGGTTATGTGTGTTTCTGACAAGATTATAAATTCAGGTTTTTTTATTCCTATTAATATTTCCAGTTGGTTGAAATTATCAAGTAAACCTTGTATATTCGTATATATTCCATATATTTGTTATGCTTCTAAACCAACTCTTCTTCTTTTTGCCTATTATTGATGACGTGGATATTACTGACACGTGGCTTCAGCAGCAAATCAAGTTTTTACCGATCACATAATTTCACAGCAATGAACAGTTAAGTGGCCAGCCAGATAATGTGATTTAACACCACTGGATTATTTTTTGTGGGGCTATGTTAAGGATAGAATCTATACGAAGCCCGTCGAATCGATTGCAACATTAAAGCTGAAAATCCGTGTTGTGATTAACGAAATAGAACCGCCATTTTGCCAAAATGTGATTAAAAACTTTGATGAAACAATCGACATCTATCATCTTCTTAAAAGTCTTGGACAACTTGTGATTAGAAATCGATGAGTTAAAAATTTAACGACCAAATTTTTTATAGAGGTCTCAGAAGTACGATAAATGTCACGAATTTTACGAAATGTAACTTTAACAGTGGATTTTAATTATTTTAATGCAATTTTCGTGCGAAATTGAATTGATTGTAACAACTGCCAATGCACCTTCTACGAATACGTCAAAAAAAAACTAAATGTCAAAACTATTATGTTGTTGTTATTGCCACAATAGTAAAACCAACTTCTTGTTAAAAAACTTGATATTGTTAATGAAAGAAACAGTTTTATAATGCGAAAACTTTCAAAGTCGTAAATCCTTAATAAGGTTTTATGGAAAGAACCAAGCCCGCGGCACTTCCCCATTTCTCGACTGTAGCTGCAAATTAACAGAGAGAAGCCTGCATAATTTTCTTTGTGCGTTGAAACAATTTACCTTCAAAATAATAACAATTTTGAACTCACAGATTTTTAATCACAAGTTGTTCAAGCCTTTTATTTTTATTCGAACCTAATTTCATCTTCTGTTTCTTCAGTCATTGTACTGAATGACTGGATTACAAATATGCTGATTTTTCTTTATAAATTTTACTTTAATGAAAATAAAAATTCCGATACAAATTACAGCTATTCTTGAGATTGTTATTTGTTATCCATGCATTAAAATAAAGTTTAGAACATTTTCAATTATTATCAATATCCATCTTCGTTGAAAATGACGTTTGTGGTTTTTAAGATTTTGCTTTTACGTAGATTGTTCATATTCATGTTCTGAGTCTCGGATTTGATTCCCAAATCACTGAACTTAAAACTGCTGTACTCTGTTGTAAAAGAGAATAATTAATCTTTCCATTTATAGAGCAGGAATAACGCTGATAAAGCTCGAAAAGCGATGATTAATGTGAAATTCATTTCAAATTTAATGAACTTACTAAACTTTAATGTTTCAAAACGGTTCTACTGCCCACTTTTAATCCATGTCAAAGCACTCTATGCTACTTTTATTTAATAAAGTTAGTTGGCATTATTGGTGATGATGTCATTTAACGTTAATTTTGAACATTAATACATGGGCAATTCCATGCATACGGCAGCCATGCTTGAAAAATAAAAGCTCTAGGAAGTCTTCAAAATGTGTTTAAAAGGATTTGCATCGGATGTTATTATGTCACATACAATTGTATTTTCTAAGATAAATAACCCTTATTCGCAGTCAAAATAAAGGTATTTACAATTTGGTCAATTAACTATAATTACTATTAAATAGCGAGTACATTTTCTAACGACAAAAAAAAAAACAAAATTAGGCATCAGCAAAAGGTAATGCAGCATTTTCTGAATTGGTACATGCGTTATCAGCATTCTTCGCATCAACAACTTAAGCTTGTGTGCATCTATCTAACCTTCTATTTAAAAATATTCATAACCAATCAATGCTAACCATAAGTTTAACCGCAAATGCAGTTAATATTTTTATTATTTTAAAAGATAAGATTAAGCTAATTAAGATAATTCACATTACATTATATTACAAATGCTGTTTCTATATCATACTGACTGTGGTGAAAGAACCTTAATTTTGCTGATGGCTAATTTTTCCCGTTTTCTTTAAAAAAGACTACGACTGCAAAAATGTAATAATAATTTTCTTTTCATATTTAGAAATTGAAATAAATATGAACTTAAGCTAAATAAATTATTAATTTGTTATTATGTATATGAAAACCTTAATAAACTTTACAATTTTTCACATTAAGCTCACAATCGTTTTAATTACTTTTTGTTCGTGTTTAACCACTAAAAATAAATAAAGATTCAAATTAATGAATATTAAATGCCATACGAATAGAGGCTTTGTCTCGAAATGAAACAATGGTTTAAGGAAATTATAGCAAAATAAATATTAATACATTCATAATTGATTCAGTCAACTGTTGTAAAACGACAAAAATATATATAATAGTAGAATATATACTATAGTCTATAGGACAATCGGTTCATCTTCAATGGATTTTGTGTTTTTACGACGACGTGATGACTTAATTTTTGATAACACACTGTAAGCCTGTTGAATCTCAATAAAACGTTGATTAGCTGCTACCTTTTGTGTTTCGTCTTTAACCTTGTCGGGATGATATTCTTTTGAGAGTTTTCGATACGCCGCTGTTATTTCAGATTGTGAAGCTGTTGCACTTACGCCTAGTACCTTGTAGGCATTTCGCTCACCATCTACGTCCATGGACTCAAATATTTCCCTCCAAGTTTCATACCAACCATGATGCTGGGCATAATTGTAAGTGTCTTGCAATGCCTGCGCTATATCTGTCCACCAAGCAGAGGCCAAAAAGTTTTGTAAAGCCTCATGAATTGGCACTTCATTACCCTCATCGTCGGATATAGTGCCATTAAAGTAGAGGAAGCATCCCCATAACGCAAAGTAAATAAACAAGGCAGATGTAAACTTTAAAGTTCTTTCTAATTTACCGCTTCTTTTCGGGGGAGTGCGAAGCCATTCCTTAGAGATGTGATCAAAAATGAGACTAGAAGCCAAAGCTGTTATAAGCAGCGTATAGGTTTCATCGTAGATGAAATAACGCACTGGATAGGCAGCAAAAGCGGCCAAAAGGCAATGCCATAAAACACCCTTCTCCCGGCCTACGTTGCCAACAGTCCAAACTCCCAAAGCAACAAATACGGGTATAAGCCAGTGCAAAAAGTTAAAGTCTATGCCCAAAACAAGAGTCTGCGGTATAGCCATCTGATAAAGTTGACCAAATAAGTAGCCAATCATCACTTCACCCAAAAAGCGTTTGCCCGAATAGGGTGGCTTTCGATAGTGCTGTAGTTTCTTAACAAATTCCTCTATAAACTTGGGATCTTCATTGGCATCCCGCACATAACTTGGTATACTAAAAACTTCAAACAACCAGCCAATACCAAAGTAACCTCCCAAAGTGCACCACCATATAAAAGCATGACGATCGCGATGCAAATATAAGTGATGTAAACCGAAAATGCCGCCAAACAACCATAGAATGTAAGCAATAATCAAGGATTTTTGTGGTGGTAGGGAATTAGTTTCCAACTTGCAATTGCTTTTGCTATTATGTTGTAATTTGCCATTTGTTAACAGAACTTTATCTTTTGCCATTTTATTCTAAATAAACAAATACCAAACTTTAAAGGTTGTCATTTTTAACAGACTTATTTAAATACTTACACACAATTCTTGTGGAAATTTCTTTTTTCTACCTTTTGATGAATTTATACTTTCTCTTTTCACGTAATTGTTCCAAGCACCAACAACAAAATTACTTTAATAAACCAAAATTTACTTAGTGTTTGTTGTGAATTATTTTTAAGCCATAGACACTGCTGTTAAATAATGTATTTAAATGCTTTGTTTAATATTTAAAATAATGTTTATTTTATTAATAAAAAAATATTTTATCTTTTTGTGTATTTTTTATATACATATATTTTCTGTTCTTCCGCAACTGCTGTTTGATTTTACACTACAAGTGATGGCTTTTTTAAACCAAAGAACTTGTCGTTAAATCAGGTCAAGATAAGTTTGAAAAGAGCGAATTTTTCTGGTAACAAGAAATGTTTTCTCTTTATTTTCCTATTCTAATAAATTAAATATCGTTCAAAGAAGGTATTTGCCTTAGCTAAGTTATAAGTAGTTGGTAACACTATTATATAATTAGGATATCACTTCAGATTGCATGAAACCTTTTTAGACTACCAAAGAAGAAGTGAAATTGTAAATATTGACAAACAAATTGAAAATTGTTTTTGCTTTCATATCATTAAATTAAATGAATTACAGATTTCGAGCACTTCAATGGCTGGCTTTAGTTATAGTGTTATTACCTTCACGATATTTCTAGGCTTCACAAGCAAAGCAAGTGCTATACAAGCACGCAGCGATCGGGAACAACAAGTATCTGGAGTTGCTGCTTCATCCCGTACTAGTGATAATACCAATGTCTATCATTTTTGGGGACCCAAGGTTTTATGTTCCATGCTACCAGATGATTTTATCGAGTGCAATAAGCCTATAGACCACAAGCTAAACAAAACCGCAAAAGAGGAAAAAGGTTATGGCTGTTTAAAATTCGGTGGTCTTAATTATGAAGATGTTGAACACACAAAAGTACAATGTACAGTATATCCGGATATTGATTGTCATGGTCCCAGAACGTTTCAGCGTGAAGGAATTCCTTGCATACGTTATTCGGAACATTATTTCCTAACTACTTTGCTCTATAGTTTACTGCTGGGTTTCCTTGGTATGGATCGATTTTGTTTGGGACAAACAGGCACTGCTGTAGGCAAACTCCTTACGCTGGGAGGTGTAGGTGTTTGGTGGGTAGTTGATATTATTTTGCTTATAACAAATCATTTGACACCTGAGGACGGAAGTAATTGGAATCCTTATGTCTAGCACAGATTTTTATGGAAACGTGAGGGTGGAATTGACAGTGTTGATAGATTATAAGTCATACGATTGTGATGTTAATATAGTGTATATGTAAAGAAGCTTTTTATTTTCATTTTGTTAAATAAAAAGAAGTTATGCATGTTGGTCGTATAAAACAATTAAAAATGCAGCAAATATTTAAAAAACGAAAATTATTGAACTATTTAATTATTTACCGAATAATTGCTTTTGAATATGTTGATTTTAAGAGAAAACAGGAAGTGTTCTTTTTAGATCACTAGTTCTTTTATTATCGTGCTTCACATCTTCTTTAGGAAGTTTTAAAAATGTATCACATTTTTAAAACTATTACGGATATTTTCATAAAATGATCCATGTAGTAATACCGTTCCTTGTTATTTTTAAAGTTTTTTGTTTTAAAATTTTTGTCGCATTTGAAATATATAATCTCTTTGTTTTTCAATTGTAAGTTTTAAAAAATGCACGAGTTCAAAGTCCAAGGCACTAACCTTAATTGAGCAAGTTACATCAGCTCACCTGGGTATATGTAGAAAAGCAGAATTATAATTTTATCTAGAAGTAACGCACTAACAAGTATCAGTGATAGGAGTCGCTTGATTTAATAGCATTAGATTATGAAAGCATTGCATTACTTGTAGTTTATGCTTAGAAATCTTATCAACATTCTTTACATTTTCTGTAAACTATTAATTTTCATTACACAAATGTGCATATCAGCTATGACTAAAGAATTAGACAAGGATACTGTTGAAAACGCTAAGTTTAGTTCTTTCAAAAATCGATGATCTCCACTCCACTGAGTGGAATTGATTCATTTGATACCCACCAACACTTAACTAGCTAAGAAAACATATTGTTCAATCAGAATAAGATTTAGTAAAACAGACGATATGGCATGAGGCCTTAAGATTATCTCTTTCATACCAAGCAGTTTAAAGTTGTCAGACACACGGTTGGAAATCTTAAAAATTGATAAAATAGATGGTTTTATACATACTCCTGCTTTTCTATATACAAGTTTTGTATTGGTATATCCCTTCCAGTGCCTATTGCAGTGGCCAAGGGAAATTCAGACCATTTGAAAGTTTATAAATTTAACTCTAGAGTTGGATATTTTAGTTATAGTTTTAACTATTATAACTTTATTTTTTTTTATTTAACGTACATTATGTAAATGTTATTCGATTAACTATTTTTATTATTATTATTTAACTTCATTTATCCTAAAGTTTAGGTAAACCAGCTGAAATAGCACTTTCAATACCGCAATGATCCTTTCCACGCAAAATTTTGAAAAAGCCATTGTTACCCCAGTCGGTGTTCCAAGAATTTGCAATCAGCCAGTAGGGGGTATTTTTTTCCACACCCCAACCCAAAATACGTATAGCATGTCCACCCAATTCACGGCCATGTACGTGTTGATAAACACCTTCTTTATAGAGTATCAAATCTTCATAAACAGTAAAAGCTCCCTCAACTGGGCCGTTCGTCATAATTTCGTTTTGAATATCAAGAACACTACGTTTTATGGAATAAGATTTAGAACCAAAGTGTCTGTCTTTACTGTAATCAATTTTATACGATTTCTGACATTGGTGTTGGCAACGTGGCGTTTTTCCACGTTCGCCATCACAGGGCGGCCGAGTACCATTGACATGATGTTCACAGGGAGCAATTTCGTAAGGTCGACAACCTTGATTGCTATCATACGAACCACCACTTACAATACCCTTACGTGTCCAGTAGGACCAAGCTGCACCGGGAAAGCCGCCATTGCAACCAAAACCACAAGTGTGGCAGCATGACACTAAATCATCAGCCGAGAAATGAAAATGTACTGAAGCGTTGGAATGTATGCAAACCTAAACAATGAAATACAAGATAAGCATATATATATATATGTATTAATACAATAAACAAAGAAAATATGCACATATGCACATATATATATACAAACAATTCTCGCTAAAAAAAGTAACTGATAATGATGGTCAAATTATTTCATTTGCGTTGTATTCTTAATAAAAAAATTCATTAAAAAGCATTGTAATCAAAAAGTCTAATTTTTTTCGCTTAAAAAATCAAGCTTGAGCTTAAATCCAACTATCAAATATTTTTATATTTCTTTATTATTTAATAACAACAAAACTATTTTTTAAATCGGATGTCTAAAAAGACAATATCTTACCCGATCAGACATAGCCTCTACAGCTCCAAATGCCCAACAAGAACCACATGATCCCTGATCTCTAATTTCGGAAATAGTTGGACAGTGTGGCCAAGCTTTTCTTGCATCAAATTCAGCTGGTATTTCGGTATCAACAAATTCAACCTGATCTCCTAAAACATCTTTTTTATCAGGCAAAGCAAATTTATGAGCATCAGGATGAACACCCATTAGGCCACGAATGTGACTTTCAGTCACTGATTTATCGAAATTTCTACCAGGTGTCCATGTTTCTGCTTTACTGCGTACAATTTCTATAAACTCATCCGACAATAGATAATCCTTAACGTCGACATTAGCTATCACTTGACCAATGGCCAGTAAAACAGCGCAAATAAGAAGAATCTGCTTACGCATTTCTTTTTTCAATTTTTATAACAAAAAACTTGTATATTAAATAACTGATGATTAAGCGAATTTAAGAAAAAAAAACTAGCGAAAACGTTGTTTTAATTAAAAACACAGCACACTCTTTCACCACTAAAACAATTTAATATGCTATAGAGGACTATCAAAAGTACAATGTCGAAGAAATTTTTGTTACGTTTTATTTTCAAAAGCCAACTTGAATAGTTGCAAATAGTTGGCTAAACACAATGCAGCTCAGAAAAACAAATTTAATACCAGAATATTTTGTGTATATATCAAAAAGTATGCGTTTAGGTACTATATTCTGATGGATGTGTTTTAGTACACTAAAACTTATTTTCCGCTTGCCTTTGTAGACATTTATTCAGCAGAGCTCAAAAGGTAATTAATAAAATGTTTTGGGTTTAAACTTACTAAGGATGTTAAAAATGCGACGCAATGGTGGAGGTTGGTAATGCCATCAAAGATTGTGAAATAATCGTTTAAATAAATATTACTGTTTTCGATTATCATTTTATCAGAGACAAAAATGTAAACAAATAAAGATCATTAACTCCTTAATATAAAAGAGAGAGATTAATACAAATTTAGTAGCATGCTGACTTGTAATAACAAAGGGGTTAAGGGGCCATCTTTATTGTAATCAGAGAATTTTGTTTAATTTTATTAGTTAAAGTTTTTTACGAAAGCCATTTCTATAGAGTTTGAAAGCAAAAAATTGTACTTTACACTAAGCAATATTTTAGAGTTAAAAAAAATATTATGTAAGATTTCCAAAATTAATAAAAGAATTCTGCTTATATGGTGCTGTTGATTCTCGTTTTGTTCGTAATGCAGGAGTGAAGATACGAAGCTATTTGACGTATCGATTACTTCGGCACAAGTTTATAATTATTTTAAATTTATTTTATTTGAAGTTAATAACGAGCGTTAACATTTTATCACTTACATATATAATTTTTACTGGTAAGTCATTGTAATTATTACTTCAAAATAAAATTTTAATAAAAAATGATATAAAAAAGAAAAATCCTAATTAAAATGTATGTATACATATATATTCAACTGAGCATAAATTATACACCACGTTATTGATTACTTGCAATCAAAAATATGTTTGACATAAATGTACTTAAACAATAAATAAAACAAAAAACTATCACCCGCCGTTGCACAGTGACCTTTTTTATTATCAGATGTCAAACTTGCTTTCTACTGTATTGTAATTGCATGGAACTTTTAAAACTATTGCAGTCAACCGTTATGAGTTCGCTTTTATACACACGAATCAAAATGTCAAGAAATAAATTATCAGGTGAGTGCTGTTCTGTAGCTGATTATTTTTTATACATAAACTTTAACATTAGATGTCAAACTACTAAAACAAAATTTATATATAAAATGTTAAAAACCGCTACTGCATTTACGGGATAAATTATTGTTACGTGGCGAAACATTCTCTCTCTTCGTCGCCATTTTATTTTAACCGTTAATTATATTTGTGATTTTAACCATTTGATTTTTGGGCCTTTTATTATTTAACACAAATCTATGTTATTTAAGTCCCAATTTACATTGTACGATTTTTGTCGTTCTTTCTTTAAAGTTGCATTCGCGTATACATTTCACGATTTTGTATTCATATACACACAAACTTCACATCTAATATTACGAATTGTGGACAAAATCACGAATTGCAAGAGTACACTCGCATGTGTACTTTTTTAAGTTCCTCTCTTCCCCTATTCTTTCTACACCCCTTATTTACCAACAAACCAAGAATTGCGGCGGAAAAAATCGTACAATGTAAATTGGGACTAACTTCAAATGTGGTGTTGCCATATTCATTGAAAAACTTGAGTTTTTTTATTTATTTTTCTTTTTGCTATGTTGTGTAAAATTAATGAATACATATATCATTTACACCACAAATATTTATGATTTACACAACTGAGATTTCAAATTGAATTTCAGTTTTCAAATTCAAAAGTAAATTTACTTTTACATATGTAAATATTCGCGCCTTTATAAGGAGCGTTAATAATGTTAATAATAATATAAAAACAATATTAGAGGACACCTTGGACCTGGAATATGGGCATACAATGGCCAACACTACGGAACTGATTGACAAACTGGGGAATGTGGGAATAACGGAGAGGACAAAACCGGTCTCTTTTGACGTAAAGGACTTGTATCCATCAATTCCGGTAATGGATACATTGGACATTGTTTATAGGACAGTGGGGGACAGAACGGAAAACAGGGAACTAGCAATACAACTTACAGGCACACTAAAATGCGACACTAGAACTGAATTACTTTAGATTTAACAATAATATATGTAGACAAATAACAGGACTAGGGATGGGAAATCCAACATCTACCACCCTCATGGAAGTATTTATGCAGAACTCAGAAGAGAAATACGTAAGATATGTCGACGACATCATATGTATACTAGAAGGAAATGACGATGAGCAAATTCTAGATTACTTGAATGGAAGACACAAGGACATAAAATTTACAATGGAAAAGGAAGAGGAGGGGAGAATTAATTATCTGGACCTAACGATCAAGAGGAACACAATCTCGAACAGAATCGAATATGAAATATACAGGAAACCAACAGCAACGGACACAATAATACACAACTCATCAAATCATATATATATACACCATAGCGGAAAACAACGGATACAAAAAGCGCCTCGTAGATAACATCAAGAAACAAATTAGAACGAGCAAAGAACAGGAGAATGAAAGAAAAAAATGGGCTACATTAACATATATGGGAAAATCAACGTACAAACTGGCGAAATTCTTTGGAAAACACAACATCAGTACCGCATTCAGAACAAGAAACAACCTAGGCAGAATACTACGGAATAAAACAACCGAGGCAAATATACTAGACAAACAAGGAGTGTACAAATTAACTTGTACATGCTATTATAGCTACATCGGGCAAACAGGGCGAAAAATTAAGACCAGATTTAGGGAACACATTAGAGACTATAACAAAAAACTACGAGAACCAAAATCGACTCCAGAATCAAACTTCGCGAACCATATATTTAACAATAAATGTACACCAGGACATATTAAGACAACGGTTAAACTGCTTCACATACAAACAAAAAACATTTTTACGGACGAATAATAAATGAACAAATAAACACTGCTTCGGACGCAATATTTGAACCGTTGAAATATTTTTACAGGAAAACAAACACTACGCCAGCACAAAAACGTTACGCAGGTGCACAGACCAAAGCAATAAAGAACATCATAAACGTACAATTACAGATTATTATGTCACATAAAAAAAACCCCAATAGGTTCACACATTAACGAAAACGGACAACAAGCATGATCGTAAAAGGATTTAGTTAGGAAAGAAGACGAATGAAAAAGGGAGCGACAAATTAGGTAAAAAGAGACAAACGAAAAAGGATAGAGAGAATAGAACGCAACTAGTACGAAGAGAACACTGAAGATGGCAAACGGCTGAAACCGGTTTGTTCACAAACCAAATTTGACGAGGGTCGACGGAAAACCGTACCCAAACAAAAGTTAATAATGTATTACTTTATTAATTGCAATAAATTGTATATGTTAAAAAAACATATTGTGTATACATACATATGTTAACCCATTCCTGCCTAATGTTTATTTAAACATCCAAAAAAGTGACGGAGTAAAAAAATTCTAGTAAAGGCCAGATTATAGAATACGGCTGCAAGTTATCTTTTTATTCAGAAATAGAGATTAGTTAGGCCAGAAAATATAAAAATGTAAACATTTTTGCGTTTTGGCTTAATTTTCCATAAAGGTTTATAGAGATTTCCCAATGTCGCGCTCAGAAAACCGCAACCACACATACGAAAATGTTAAATGCCAAAAACTAAAAACTCTCACCCGTTTTCGATAGCTTTATAAGTCTCGTCTTTAATATAAAAAAACTTTAAAGTGGTTTGTAAAAACACTGGCTGAGCACACTGTGTATAATGTGTTGCATTGTTGGGTGTTTAAATATCCAACAGTCTTTAATATATTTTTATTTATTTAATAAGAGTTATAATTTTTTACTCTTTGCGAGTTTTAATTTATCTGAAGATGTTCTATTGTGAACTGGGTGGAAGTTCACCAGCCAATTTGAAAGTCCTTTTTCGGTTTTGCCGCCGGACTGCGGTCAACAATGACGAGTGGATAGTATTCCGATTTAATGCTCGTTGCCCCCATAGCTAAGTCCCATTCGTGCCTTGAAAGTCAGCATTTTAAAGGGATTTTGATGATTTGATTTCACTATTATTGAATCACATGCCCTTTCTCAGATATCAAAATCGGCATTCGGGGCTTCTCCTCATATTTAAGACAACGACAACTTAGCTTGCTTGCGTTTACCATAGTTAAATCGAAAGTATTTGTTGATAATGTTCAATACCACTTTTTACCCAGCACTCGAATGGGGCCATTGTTAATGGCATTGTTGAAAGGATCCACACCTCGCGTGTTATGATTGAATTAATTTACTAAATTGGGTTGTTTAACTGAAACCAGTTTTTGTAGCTTTCGATAATAATGTAACAACCTAAAAGTATAAGAAACAAAGAAAAAAGAATAATTAACCGACTGATTACATAAAATATTTTAGTGTATAACCTACCGAATTATCGTTCCAACCGCAGCAATATAATTTTCCTTGTCAACAATATCTGACGTCTCACAAGGCTGCCTACGCATTTTTTGACGCCTATCAATTGGGCATGATTTGTGCGATCATCCCGTTTCCAAAACGAAAAACCCATAAGCACGTCATCAGTTTAAAGCTGCAAGCGTGAGCTATCCTGGTTCGAGCATATGGAATTAGCTGACACAAGTAGCCTTCATCTGACGCCAAGCACCAGTATTTGTAATCAAACCAATCGGATTTCCTTTGATTAACACCGACCGTAATATGCAATCATTTTCTAATCAATGAAAAGATTTTGGGAAAATACTTCTATTGGGTATTTAAATATCCATGTCCTGTCTAGGGTATGCAAGCAGGTGAAATTTTTTTTTTGGACTCCAAACAAATTTTCAGGGCCGCCAGAAACATGTTTAAAAATTTAGTTATAATCATACGAGCGGATCTGTGGGCAGGCCTTAATGGGTTAAGTTTTTCGAAATTGTTTCAAATTTATTCATGTCTCAAAAGTTGCTAGCAGCTTGTTGCCAAATTGAAAATATTATTGTAAGAAAATAAACTTATCATTGGTTCAGCATCTCAAGGGTGATCATGAAGAGAATGGAGATTTTTTAATGCTCTGAAAAAATATAAATATTTAATTTTCAAATGCGTATATTTACGAAAATGCCAAACTGCCTGTAATACCTCATTACGCTTTGAAACTGTTTAGAAATTTTGTCGAAAAATTGTATGTCTTTGAAAGCAAAGTCATTTAAGGTATTTTATCTAATGAGAAGGGTTTCACAAAATAATACTTGTACACCAATACCCCGGTTTGCGACGCTTCAGTTTGCGTCGTTTCGATATAGCGTCGTTTGGAAATTTCTGAGGTTTCGATATTGCGTCGTTTTTGTTTCAGTTTGCGTCGCATGGCTTCGATATTGCGTCGCATGTGCTTCGATTTGCGTCGCTGAAATAGAAAACAGAAAAAGGGGATTTCCCGTTTAAGTTGAATATAAAATTGCAGGTACACGTTGTATGCATGTTGAACGTCTAGAGTACTCATGTGGTGGGGTTAAGTTCGGTCTTAAAATTTAAAAAAATGAGCCAAAAAAGAAAGCAGATAAGCTTGGAACAAAAGCTGGACATTTTAAAACGTTTTAAATCAGGGGAAAAGTCTGTTGATATTGGGAGAAACCTTGGATTAGCCCCTTCCACAATAAAATCTATTTGCTCCCGAGACGCCGAAAAAATTAAAAAATTTGCTGAATCCGCAACATCGCTGCAACACAAACGAGTTACAAAAATCAGAGGACCTCTATTAGAAAAAAACAGAGTCACTTCTTATGATTTGGATAAAACATCAAAATCAGCGAAGAGTGCCTTTAAGCCAAATGGTAATTCAAAATAAAGCCCGATCGATATTTGAGGACTTGAAAGAAAATTATCCTTTATCATGTGCCGAAAGTGCTGAGGAATTTGAAGCAAGCAGAGGTTGGTTTGATCGTTTTAGGACCCGCGCAAATTTGCATAGCATTCTATTAAAAGGAGAAGCCGCTAGTGCAGATAATTCAGCTGCTGAAAAGTTTAAACTTGAACTAAAAGCGATTATTGAGGAAGGTGGATATTCCCCGCAGCAAGTTTTAAACGCTGATGAAACGGGACTTTTTTGGAAGCGTTTGCCAGAGCGAACGTATATTTCCAAATCCGAGAAATCTGCTCCTGGCCATAAATGTAGTAAAGATAGACTTACACTTCTCATAGGAGGAAATGCAGCTGGTGATTTTAAATTTAAGCCATTTTTAATTTATCATTCTGAAAACCCGAGAGCTTTGAAGAATGTTGAAAAAAGTCAACTTCCAGTCCACTGGCGTGCAAATAAAAAAGCATGGATGACCGCTACCTTATTTAGAGACTGGATGGAAAATTGTGCTGCTCCCGAGATAAAGGCTTACTGTTCTTCAAAAAATATTGAGTTCAAAGTGATACTGTTACTTGACAATGCACCAGGTCACCCAATATTTTCCGACGATTATTCGGAAAATATTAAAGTTGTTTTTATGCCCCCAAATACCACATCCGTGTTACAACCGATGGATCAGGGTGTTATATCTAATTTCAAGTTATATTATCTACGACGAACTTTTAGTCAGCTTCTAAAAGCAACTGATGGAGATAATTTGCCCTCCATGAATGAGTTTTGGAAAAGTTACAACATCATGATGGCTATTGAAAATATAAATCTTTCTTGGAAAGAAGTGAAAGAATCATGCATGAATGGAACTTGGCGCCAATTGTGGCCTGAATGTGTTCTCAAAGATACAGAAGCATTAACGACATTCCACTAATATGTAAAGAGCTTGCGGACACAGCCAAAAATAATAATTTTTATGGAATGGAAGAACAAGATATTAATGAACATTTGTTATACGACGAGGACCTGAATAACGAAGCTTTGATTGAAGTTCAAAGTAAATATGCGCTAGACGATGAAGAACTTTCACTAGAAGTCGAAGCAGAAGAAAAAAAACTTACTGCTACTAAAATTTCGGAAGGGATGCAGTTGATAGCGCAAGCAATGGAAATTTTTGAAAGCAATGACCCAGACGAAGATCGCAGCTCAAAAGTTTCTAGAAGTGTGAATAACGCTATAAATTGTTATAAAGAACTTTATATGAAAAAAAAGTCTGTTACGATTCAAACAACTTTAGATAATTTTATGAAAAATTCTGCAACACTGACAAATCCATCCACAGAAATGGTAATCGATTTGGTTGACTCGAGCTCAGAATATGTAAAGAATTAACACGATTTTATAAACTTTTGCTCTAACAGGGTTACCCCTGTGAATGAGTTTTTGATAAATCTTCTTTTATTTTTTAATTTAAATTTACTTTATTAAGTTTAAAAGAAAATAATTATCGGTAAAAAAAGTAAACGAAACGACTCACTGAGCATTTTGAAAACTGCATAGTTCTCTAAAAATTCTTATCTAGATAAGCAACAACATGCTTAAAAGAAATTCTAACAAATAAGATAAACAACAGAAAATACAATAAAAACAAAATACACAGCCACGCAGGCGCCTAAACGAAATGATAATAACAACAACAATGTGGAGTGATGTTAAAGTAGAACATTCTTGTATATTCGAGAACCGCTTAAAACAGCTATATAGCACCACTTGATAGGCAAATGAATCAATTCAAGTTGAGCCATCAGCGAGTAAAGACGCAAAGTTACCATCGTGTTTGTTTTGTGCGTATTGAAAGCGAATAAATAGTTTAGCTTAATTTAAAACTTTAAGTATCAGATAAATGCCCGCCTCCATTAGCTTCACAAATGTGAGCCTTTTTGAGCACATTTTTCATTACATTCTCAAAACATTTCACGCAGTATTTCATTAATTTCATCATGAATATTTTGTTTGAGTTGCTCAACCATTTCTGGTTTGTTTACATAAACCTTGCTTCTCAGATATCCCCACAAAAAGATATCCGGAACAGTCAAATCAGGCGACCTAGCAGGCCAATCAACATCAGCAGTTCTTGAAATAACTTGTTGGTTTTGCAATAATTCCATTGTAATCCTGGCTGTATGAGATGTGGCAACGTCTTGTTGATACCACATGTTAATCAAGCCTAAAGCATGCAGTTGTGGCGTTATAAAGTTTTCATTCATATCACGATATCGCTACCCAATCACTGTTACGGTTATGCCGTTTTCATTTTCAAAGCAGTCAGGTCCAATAATTCCTCCTGACCAAATTGCGCACCAGACTGTCACTTTTAATCGATGCAAAGGTGACTGTTGAAAAATTTGAGGGTTTCCCAGAACCAACTATTCTGTTTATTCACATATCCATTCAAATAGAAATGTGCGTCGTCACTCATTAAGATTTTTTCATTAACATCGGGGTTGTCATGGGCAAACTGTAACATCTTATTGGTATATGTAAGGGGGCGTAAATGGTCTTGTCTGGAAACAAATACAAATCTTTGTGCAAAATTTTGGCCAGATTTCTTCTTAGAACACTGCGTCATATTGATGGATTGTTTTGAACACTTTCTTGAGCAGTAGTTATGCTTTCAACCGATTTTGCAGTATGTTGTGGTCCATGCTTGAGCGTATCACCTACAGACCCTCTTTCTTTGAAATCATTTACTACACGATAAATAGTGCATTTTGTTAGCACCTTGTTTCTCGCAAAAATTTCCCATAACTTTATAATCGTCACGGTAATCAATGATTGACTTGAATAAAATATTTTAACGATTAAAATTCCTTTAACTTTTCTTGGTAATCGGACTCCTTCTGAGGCCGTTGTACATAATTTAATCGCTAAATTCGAGGCTTAAGTTATTGTTGCTAACAATAGAGCAAAATAATACGATTGTAGTGGCCGTAGATATGCAAGCATAGTCGCTGTACAGCAAAATGTTGAAAATGAGTCTGGAATATCAACTCGTCGGCATTCACAAAAGTTGGGCATCACTAGAGATAAAAGGTGTTTTTTTAAGCCCGATAGAACTTTAAATTGCAAAAAGTAACACAAAAAATGAAATTTTGATGAAAAATTTTTTTTATTTGTTTCAGTATACTCTGACAAATCATCATGAATAGACTCTCGCTTGAACAACGCTACGAAATTATCCAAATTTACTTTGAAAATCAGTCGTCGATTCGCGCAACTTATAGACGACTTTGTCATTTTTATGGCGTACATAATCGTGCATCTGAACAAGCCATTCGTCGAACTGTCGATAGATTTCGTACCACATACTCTGTAGAGGATGCAATAACACCAACACGTCGAAGGAATGTGCGTACTGAGGAGAATATCGCCGCTGTAAACGAAAGTGTGGAAGAAGATACAAATATATCAATTCGTCGCCGGTCGCAGGAATTGGGGCTCTGTCCGTCCACTACGTGGAAAATTTTGCGCAAAGATCTCGGCTTACACCCGTATAAGATCCAGCTGGTGCAGGAATTGAAGCCACGAGACCATTATATGCGCCGTTCTTTCGCCGATTGGGCTCTAGAGCAGTTGGCAACTGACCCGTTGTTTTATCGCAAAATTGTGTTCAGCGATGAGGCGCATTTTTGGCTTAACGGGTTTGTTATTAGCAAAATTGTCACATATGGAGTGAGACCAATCCACAACAGACCCTACAGACTCCATTACATCCAGAAAAATGCACCGTTTGGTGCGGTTTTCACGCTGGTGGCATCATCGGACCTTATTTCTTCAAAAATGAGGCCGGAGCTCGCGTTACGGTCAATGGAGATCGTTACCGCACCATGATCAATGATTTTTTGTTTGAAAATATGGATGACATTGATCCGGACGAGATGTGGTTTCAACAGGATGGCGCTACGTGCCATACAGCGAACGCAACCATCGACTTATTGAAATCAAAATTTGGCGATAAGTTGATTTCGAGAAATGGACCTGTCAATTGGCCTCCAAGGTCGTGCGATTTGACACCACTCGACTATTTCCTGTGGGGCTACGTGAAGTCACTGGTTTACGCTGATAAACCAGCAACAATTGACGCCTTGGAGGACAGCATTGTTCGTGTTATTCGTGACATACGCCCAGCAGTGCTCGAAAAAGTGGCCCAAAATCGGACGTCCAGAATGCGCTTCGTCAAGAACAGCCGCGGTGCCCATATGCCCGAAATCATTTTCAAATGTTAATGTCACGTATTGATCCTTCGAATAAAAAAGAAATTTTGATTACAATTAAATTTTTTGTGTTATTTTTAACAATTTCAAGTTCTATCGGGCTTAAAAAAACACCCTCTACTTTGCGCAATATTTTGCACAAAGATCTACATCTTCACACTAACTAAGTTTAATTCGTTCTAGTGTAGTGTGTTTGACTGTGTCGTCATTGCCATGCCATCTGCATTGCAATTGGACACCCAACATTCCAATTCAATGTGACTGTCCACACACACTTAACTTATATGTGGGAATATGCAAGCTAAGCGTATTCCCACCACACACACAGTTTATATTAACTTTATTATTATACTTTATTTTGAGTAACTGTTTACTTATGTGGAAATATGCAAGCTAAGCATATTCCCACGATAATGTTGATAATAAGTTTTAATTATAAGTTAGCAAGTAAGTAGGATAACTAAAAGACAAACAATAAAGAATTAAGAGTGAAACAAGTCAGTCGCACAAGCGGCTGACTATAAATAAATATAATTGTTTTCATTTCACTAGATTTAAAGCCGACCAGCTATTGTTTACGTCGAACGTTTACGAATTGGCTGTTAGAAAAATTGAGCGAAAACTGCATGTGTTTCACAAAATCATCTGCTGTAATGAGATTCATTTTC
Source organism: Trichopoda pennipes (assembly GCA_030448955.1). Lineage (NCBI taxonomy): Eukaryota > Metazoa > Arthropoda > Insecta > Diptera > Tachinidae > Trichopoda > Trichopoda pennipes. The sequence continues at coordinate 2,165,476 of JASKUP010000010.1, read as the reverse complement.
TCATAGGCAAAGACAAAAAGTTTTTGAAAAACCATTAAATCTATAGAAATTAACCGTATGTGTGGTTTGTGAGCAAGGAAACACCGTGAATTCTCTGCGCTACTAAACCATCAAAAGCAATTTTTTGTGGCCACAATTGCCTAATATTGACATCAGTGGCCTTTGGTTTTAGCAAAACGGCGCCACAAGCCGCACAGCCACTATCACAATTCACTTATTGCATAACAAAATTCCCGGTTGCGTAATTTTTCGATGTCAATTAGAGACCGCCTTATTCTAGTAATGTAACGCCGCTGGATTATGTTCTTTTTTTGTGGCCACAATTGCCTAATATTGACATCAGTGACCTTTGGCTTTAGCAAGACGGCGCCACAAGCCGCACAGGCACACACACAATTCACTTATTGCATAACAAAATTCCCGGTCGCGTTATTTTTCGATGTCAATTGGCGACCGCCTTATTTTAGCAATGTAACGCCGCTGGATTATTTACTTTGGGGCCATTTAAAAGATCGATCTTGTGCGAACAATTCACAAATAACTGACGCTGTGAAAAATGAAATTCGCCGCTGGATTGTCAAGATAAGCTTTCCTGCAAAATCTGCTTCACAGTTTTGTAAAAAGAGCGGACGTCTGCCAACGTGCTAGAGGTGAACATTTACCCTACATTATATTCCATTGTTAATTTTGATAGTTCTACTTTACATGGGTATCAATAAAACAAAGTTTCAAAAAAGTGTGAATTTAATGCAAATTAACTTCCTAACCTCAAATTTGCCCACCCAACATAAAGTCATTTACACAACTTAACATTATTTAAGGGGAACAAAATAACAAAACCATTAAATAAATGTTATATTTAAAAGAATTCTTGTTAAAAAAAACACAAATTTAAGGTATACAAAATTAATTGATATTATGAAAAGATGATTGCAGTTTGAAACAAACATATTAACTACACCTCATTATTAGAAAATTCTTTAAATAAAGAAAAAACCTGCTTAGCAACAAAGATTTATTTTCATTTTAACTAAAAAAAAAATCACATTTGTTGACATAAATGTTAAACGGCCAAACTTATTGTTTTTTGGGCCTTCGGCGTGCCCCATAACGTGACTTATTGTGAATTGCTTGATAACGTGATTAAAGCGAAAGTGAATCATGTTAAGGAGAGCGTGCTTATTAAAAAGAACTCTACATGAGATTGCTAAAATTAAAAGGCGTATTACGTTTCACAAATTTCTCGATAACAATAATAATACAGTCAAGGGGAAGGAATGAGAAATAGGCCCAATATGATTTCCACTTTGCACTAGATGTTCACTACACATCCTCTTTTATGAATTTTGAAACATTATTAGTTCTATTCTCTATTGTATTAAACGTTTAGTAGATATTTGGCGATCAAACTCAGTGGTGTACATGTACATTTTTAACACTCGCTAACGGAGACCAAAGTGGTGACACTTTCAATTATTTATTTTTGTTAGTCTTTTTTTTTACATTTAAAAAATCCAAAAAACATTAAAAAAGAAACGAAATAAAATCAAATTGTATTCGTATTGTTTGCGTCTTGTCTACTATAAGTATATTTATGCGAGTACAGTTTATTTATATTCTTAAAACGAAAGAAAATTTAAACTGAAACTGAAATGCGTGTGTGAGGCATTTAGTTTTATTTTTGTATTTAAAATTTGTGTATAAAGTTCTGTGAATTCAAATTTAAGAAAAGCATTTTTAGTGCAATATTAAGATGTAAAAGTAAAAGGAACTTTGCAGATAATTCTTTTAAACATACATACTCTACTTAAGTAGGTATACACACACACATATACTGTATAGCAAATACAATTTTTTAGATGCGAACACATTGTGTGTTTGTTACATGTTTTGTCGAAAAACAAATTTTTGTGCCGCATTTCGTTGTAGAGGAGTTTTTGGTATTTTTCAAGAATTAAACATTCAGTCGAATAAGCGACAGATACAAAGCAAGAGGTGAGTCAACATTTTTCTTTATATTTATCTTTACATAACGGTCACATTTCTATAATAATGCTAGAGTACCGTTTTATATAAATACAATCAACTTAATATTTGTTTAGCTGTTCGCAGCGAACTTTGTTGTTAAAAAGTTAAAAATTCATTACATTGCTTTTGCAGATGAATGCTGATAAGTTGAGACGTTTGCAGGCACAGGTTCGTATAGGGGGAAAGGGTACACCACGTCGCAAAAAGAAGGTAATGCATCAATCTGCTGCCACAGATGACAAAAAGTTGCAAGGTTCTTTAAAGAAATTGTCTGTTAGCACAATACCCGGTATTGAAGAGGTTAATATTATTAAAGATGATCTAACCGTTATACATTTTAACAACCCTAAAGCACAAGCTTCGTTATCTGCCAATACGTTTGCTGTTACCGGTCACGGTGAAACGAAAAAAATAGTAGAAATGCTGCCAGAAATTTTACCGCAATTGGGACAAGACACTGTAATGCAGCTTCGTGTATTTGCCAATAACATGACGGGTAGCCAGAAACAAAATAACGCCATCCCCACGTCTTTGGATAACGTGACGGAAGAAGATGATGTTCCCTTATTGGTCAATGATTTTGAAGAAGTGGCTAAAATGGATGAAACTAAAATGGCCAAAACAAAGGCAGATGGAAAAAAATCTGAAGAACTGACTAAAAATAATACAAATGTCATTTTAAAAGAAGAGAATGATGCGAAGAAAATTGATAGTTCAAAAGATAACGATGAAAAGATAGATAAAAAATCGAAACAGAATAAGCAACAGTCACTCAATGGGGCAGCTAAAATTAAATCAGATATGGGCAAGAATGAAAATAAGCAACAAAAGCAATCGAAACAAGAAAAGTCGCACAAACAAGAAAAACCACAATCAACTGCCGAGAAAAATAATATATCTGAAAATAAACCAAACGAAATAAAAGCACAAGCAAAACTTATTAAGGAAACGGAAATAACTAAAGAAGAAGAATTTTCAAAACAAAAACAAGAAGCAAAAATTCAAGAAAATTCTGCTGAAAAATGTGAGCCTGCTAAAGAGGTAAAATTAGAAAAAAATCAGAAGCCTAATAAAGAGGAAACAAAGAAAATAGTAGATGGTAAACCACAGCAGAAGAGTACAGAGAAATCTTCGAAACAAAGTGATAAGCCTGTTGAAAAGAAAAAGGAAGAAAACATTAAAGATCGCAAAGCTCAAGAAGACAAAAAGAAAGCCGAATCCACAAAGCCTAAGGAGGTAATCGGAGAACAAGTTAAAAAAGAACTTAAAGAACAGCAAAACACAAAGAAGGAGGAAACGGTACAAAATAAACAAGTGAAAGATTTGCAAGTAACAAAAAAATCCTCTGAAAATAATAAAGATCCTACTTTACAAAGCACTAATAAATTAAAACAACAACAAGCTGCACCTAAAGATCCAAATGCTGAAACTAAGCTGGCAGAAAGTAAAAATGTAATAAAACTTGCGACAAATGAAAATCAAACTCAAAAGAATGCGCCGGAAGGGGATAACAAAACTGCAATGAAATCACCAACCAACGATGCTGAAAGTAAAATAGAAATCATGGAAGAAGTTAAGCAATTCAGAACTGTTGATAAGGATTCTAAGACGCCGATAGCAGTAGAAGTCACACCAGATGTTAAAAAACCAGAGGAATCTCAATCAATTTCTATACCTACGCTCAGCGAGGGGACAACAATGTTGGACGTTACAAAAGGCAGAACCGCAGCTAATCCTGATCAAGTTGACATAACTGAACAGCTACTGTCTAGCCCTCAACCACTGACTCCTTCCGATGCCATTCAGGAGCAAAGTGAAATAAAGCCTTTGGACAAGCCTCATGAACAAAAGCCTACTAAAGTGCAACAATTAAATAAGCAACCACCATCAAAATCAGGTGACACTAAAAAAACGTCAGCAAATCCAAGTCCATCTTCTGGGAATAATAAAAAAGAAGAATCTAAAGAAAAGCCTGTGCAGCTGGGGCCACAAACAAAGCCAGCAAAACCTACAACTCCCAAGCCAACCCTGCAAACAAAACCATTACCAGCAGCTAAGACACCGGATAAAGCAACTACTCCTATGAAACCAGGGACTCTAACTAAAGCGGCAAGTCCGCAACCAAAAACTCCTACAACACCCAATAAAAAATCACCTCCATTAACTGCAGCACCTTCTGCCACTCCCAGTGAAGCTAATATTACAATAGATACCAAGATTTCCAGCGACGTTCAAAATAAGGCAGAGCCGGTTCAAAAAAACACGCAAAATAAAACTAATCAGCAAAAATCAACCAATCCACCTGGAGACAATAAAAAATCAGCTTCGGCAAAACCGAAACAGCCATCACCCATGAAAACACCTACTACACCGGAAAAGAAACAAGCAAGCCCCGCAAGGACTGAAAAAAACAAGCAATTGCAGTCACCGAACATTTCAAGCGCACCTCAACAACGGCCTTCTAAGCAACCATCACCGGTGAAACAATTAGCTGCAGCTAAACAACCAACTCCAAGCAAACAACCATCACCTGCAAAGCAGGCACCTTCATCGAAAGCATCCACTAATCAAGAACAGCAACTACAGCCAAAAGCGAACACTTCCCAGCAAACAACTCAACAAGCCAAAGTCATTGCAATGGAATCTTCTCAACAACAACCAGGAAATCAATCACCTAGTTCAACTCAATCTAAGTCCTCTACTCTACAGCTAGACGTTCAGAAACCTAAAGCAGAAACTTTAACGCAAAAAGGCATTTCACAACCTGCTGCTTCGCCTACAAACATTTCTGCTATCCAACCTGATACGCAACAACAAAAACCAAATACTCCACAACCACCAACTGCTTCACAACCAAAGGCTGCAACTCCACAACCAAAACCCACTGTCCCACAACCGCTTGCCAAGCAACCACAAATAGTTTCTCAAGATCTAAAAGAAACTAAAGAAAAAACACAGAAAGGCAATAATCCACAACCAATTATTCAGCAGCATCAAGTTGATGCTCAACCTAGCGCTAATATTCCACCAAATCAACAGCTACAGCCCAAAGCTCTTGCATCACAACCGGCTGCTATGCAACCAACTACTCAACAACAGCAACCTAACGCGCAAGTTAATGTCGCGTTATCACAGCCATCTCCTAAGCAACCCATGGAACCAAATCAAACAAATATTCAACAGCAAATTTTACCTCAAAACAATCCTTAAGCACCCACTTTCTTTGCATTTGAACATTAAATACTATAAAGCGAGCCTTCCTGTTAAGCATTTTTTACTAACAATTACTATCAGATTAGTATTTATTTTAAAATTTTTCATTCTTCTGTTAAACCCCTATACTAACCTTGAAACCATTTTTGATGATAAAAAGTTTTTAAAAAATCCTCAACCATCCGACCACAAAACATATAATTATTAATAAATAATACATTTATGTATGTAATTTTCTCCTGAATTGGAATATATAAACAATAAATAATGGTCAATGGTTGAAACAATTTTATTTTTACATTATTTAGTTTAGGAATCAATAAGGTAAGCAGTACGCAAGGCAATTAAATTTAATCATTTTTAAGTACAGTGTGTCCGCCGGAAATATATTTGTTTTGCCGCCATTTTAGTAAACATTAGTCTTGACAGTTCATTTATGGCAGTCGTGAAGTAGACACGTGGATAATTTATTATGGAGAAATATTCGATAAGCAAACGTGTTTTAATCGTTAAAAGATTTTATCAAAATCTCAATCATCGATTACTGTGACGATGAGAAAGTTACGTGAATTTTTTTGGAGAAACACCCTGCCAACAAAACGCACTATCCATTAACTATCTACAATCCATCAATCTCAATTCGACACCGTGCTCAGGCCACAATTTTGCACAAGGATTTACATTTGTTTCCATATAAGATTTAGTTGACACAAGAGCTTCTTACACAAGACCATTAACGCACCCGTACATATGACAATGTTACAGCTCGCCCATGACAACCCGATTTTCGTGAAAAAATCATAATGAATGACGAGGCACATTGAATGGAGAGCGATATCGTGATATGATTGAAAAGCATGATTAACATGTGGTAACAACAAGACGGTATCAACTCGCATGCAGCCAGGATTACATTGGAGTTACTGTGAGACCTCCACAACAAGTTATTTCAAGATATAGTGATGTTGATTGGCCTCCGCGGTCGCCTGATTTGACTGCTCCGGACTTCTTTTTGTGGGGTTATCTGAAAAGGTTTATGCAAACAAACCAGAAACGCTTGAGTAACTCAAACAAAATATTCGTGATGAAGGATTCAAAAGGATTGTGCGGCTAACAGAGGCGGACATTTATCTGATATTGTATTCCACACATAATTGCCGACATTAAAAAAAAGATTTATCGATATAAGATCAATTCGCTTTCATTTAATCAAAAATTATAAACAAACAAAGTAAGACTACCTTCCCGGCGGACACCCTGTGCCACTATATTGTAACAATTTCGTTCGTACAATTTACATTTACAAAACAATTTTTTATTTGTATTTGTTTTAAACGAACGATATTTTCTTTCGATATAGTGGGCCCGGCAGAAAATTAATAAAATGTTTTATTTCAAAATACAAAAGTTTGAGCAAACTTTTTTAACAGTTAACTGTGGTGAATTAAAAATTAATATCACGAATTTTAACGCTTAACATATTCAACACACCAGTTGCACGACTACAAATTCCACTAGCTAGATTTTTTGTCGTGTAGCCAGCTACTTAAATTATTGTGAGCGGCAGCAGCATCATAAACATATGATATGTTTATTTTCTGCTTCATTAAAAATTCATATCCACATCTTTCATCTAAAATTGACCAATAATAGAAAAATATAAGTATAAAATTTAAATACTTTCAAATAAAGCAAATTCACAATTGAAATGAAAACTTGAAAAATATAAACAGCTGCTTATTGTGTTTCAGTGGTGTCGTGTTTAAAATTTTTTTAGCGTTTTTAAAACAATCAACTGGTTTATGAATGGTAAGGAAAAACCAAAATCCATGAAAAGAAGTATTTGGAAAGCAAATAAATTTAGCTGTATTCCCGTACTTTTTGGGTAAAGTTTGGGCAAATGAGAGTAATGCAAAAATACTCTCAATTAGAGTCTAACACGTTTAAAAGTACGTTTTAGTACACTAAAAACCAAATTTTTAGCCCGAAATAAAATGTCAAAATTGTTTACTTGTTTTATGTCCATTGAAATATGTACATACATGTGCATGTATACATATACATATATCTCATTAGTATGTTTTCTATACATAGATATATAAGTACATACATACATAAATAAAAAATTCAAGCATTTACTTGCATTTTTCAACATTCTTCAATAAAGTTTTATTTCAACTCTAAAGAAAACTTGTTTGCTGACAATTTTTATTGTTTATTTTATGCAACAGCTGATTGATTTACAATCTTACCAAATCAGCCCGAAGAAAGAGTGCGGGCTGTTTTGGGCAGAAAGAAGAAGAATATTATTCTCTCAAATTCTCTCTCACTTGTCCAAACTTTGCGTACGGGAACGCATTTGGGTAAATTTGGGAACCCGCGGGCTTCCAAAGTAGAGTATGGGAACAAACCTTTTATTAAACGGCCTTTGTTAAACCTTTAATAAAAAGTACGACATAATCCTCTCGATAAATTATTTGGAGAGCAGCAAGCTAAAATTAATTGCTAAAACATTGCACCTATTTATGTGAAGTGTATATATTAATCGTTTATTAAACATTTTGTGATTTTATTTCTTCTCAGTCCTTGATATATTGACATTGCTAACCTATTTTTGTAGCGAGCAGAAATAGAAATAAATTTAAGCTGACGGCAACTACAACGGTGTTCGGGTAGCCGTGCGACTGTGCTGTTACACAGTAGTTTGAACCACTTAAGATATCCTTCAGAGGCCAAGCAGAACTATCTCTGAGTGAATTTACGGACGATCGGTCCTCTAGCGTAAAGGGCTTCTGCAGGCTTCTTCAGGGTACCTCCGACGCACAACTTTTTGAAAATGTCGTAAAAAGTTTATTTATTACTCAAATATTGTTTTTAAACTTAGGTAGACCTTGAAAATATCTACAAAAAATGTGCGTACATGTCTAGGTTACCTCTTTTAGTTTAGCATTTTTAACAGGGTATTCATATTTATTTTCGAATTAAAAAATTATATAAATTTCGATGATGTAATATTAGGGGGAGGAAAACATTTCACAAAATATGGAATTTTATAATTTACAATATACAAAAATTATATGAATTGGGACATACATACAAAAGTACAGGCATTAAGTGTTGTAAAACTTTAAATTGATATTCTTGTGCTTAATGTTTTTCTAATAGTATTTACAAAAATAAATTATTTAGGTACTGGATTAATATGTTCATTGAAAATATCAAATTCATACTCACCGCTCTAATAGCTTGTTTCCACGGCACCTGCTTCGCTCTCTATTCTTGCTTCACACCCCAATCATAAGCGATCAACCTGCTTCGCCATACAATATTTTGAGAACGAAGCTGGTAGATTCATATTGAATCTAGCTGCGAATCAGGGAAAAATCCTCTCTTCTCTAATTTTTATCGTAAGTTTATCTGCACTAGTTGTCAAAATTAAACATTTTTGTAAACAAAGAAAAATTACAAACAAAACAAAGTTAAAAGTGAAAACTTAAAAAATATAATTGTCTTGTGTGTTAATTTATTTTAATTTTATAAAATTAAAAAAAAATGGATAGGAAAAAAATTATACTTAATGCTATCGCGGCAAGAAGGATATCTTCTGTTGTTTTTCAACTGTTGTTGTTTTTTTTCAACTTATGTTTTTCTGTTTAATAACAACTGTCAAATCGAAGCAGATAAATGAGTCGTGTAAACAGGCTATAATACTTTTCTCTCTCTCAATTTCGGCTCCTTAAGAAGTGTAACTATGTAGCATAAATATAATGAGTAGGGTTATCAGATCTGTTCAACACGAATGCCCGAAAATCCACAGAACCCACTTTATTTTATCCCTTAATATACCCTAAAAATACCACTATCACTTTCAAATAATAGAAGTGTAACATTTGCTAAAATTAACTTTTTCAGTCAACAAAATTATATCTTCTTCACTAACTACCAAATCAAAGCCACAGGTTTATAATCTTATACACCAAAACTACAAATTAGTTTTATCCTAAATATAATAGCCGAAGTCTATTGCATCTAAAGCCGAAAACAATGACGATTGAGATTTGTGTTTGTTATCCTGCGGAAAGATTTGTCGATAAAATAATTAAAGCAATAATGTTGAAAATGTAGTCAAATACAAAACGTCGACAAATTTCCAATGTCAAAACAGGCGTTTTATAGCCAGTTTACTTAAGAAACCACCACTTTGGAGGCAACACTGATCGTAAGTTTCCATTTGTTATCAAATTTTTTATAAAAAAATTAAGTTAACGAGTACGAGCTTATAGGTAGGAAGCAATTTATTTTTTCACAATATGTTTTCTTATTCCATATACATAACTGGTCTATGTTTTTTTCATAAAATTTTTAGACGAATTTTTTGACTAGAATACAAAAACAACATATTAATACATTCATTACCATTTACCTGAAAATGGGGTCCTTAACTGCAACCGTGAACAATTCACAATTTTAATTTTATTGCGAATTTTTCCTCCTGATTTTTTTTCCCTTTGCTTCGACCACTTTCAACATGTAAGAACTTTGTTTTGTTTTATTTTCATTAAAATATTAGTTTATACAATATTTTTTAGGCCAAGGTCAGCATGTTAAGTGCAAAGTTCTTTCATGTTCAAACATTTTTTATTAGCATATTTTAGTAAAGCTTCCATTTTTAATATAAGGGAAGGGAATAATTTTAAATTACAAACAAAATCCTATAAGCCTCTTGTGGTGTGAAAAAACTTAAACAAAATATTTTTTGTTCATTTGGTGCGAAATATGCAAGAAATATTTTTAATAAAGCATAAACATATTTTTTAATTTTTATTTAAATCTGTTAAAATATAATTTTTAATCCTTAAATTAAAGCTACTTTTTAACGTAAAATTTCAAGATTAAGAAGAAAGTCTTAGAATTGAAAGAAATATAAAAAAATACCGCTCAAATATTTAGCAATTTTAGTTCGAATTTCTTGATGTTTTTTTTTCGAAAAAGCATCAACAATTTTAAACAATAATTTTTCCGTTTCAAAAAATTATTTTTCAGTCAATTTTTTCATATGTACGTGTATATATATATATATATATATATATACATTTATTGCTACTCAAAAATAAACTTGAAGCTTAATATAAAACAATATTAATTTCCGAAATATAAATTTAAAAAAAGTATTCAAACATAAACTGACTTACCTGAAATGATATATGTATATTGAATGTTAAGTGTGGTGCCCTTCGCTGTATGCAATTTGATTTTAACATATTCAATAGTTCACCAGCTAGAAGAGCTATTTTAAACAAATATATAATTATGTAACTGTGCTTTGTGAAAATGTGCGAATTTCAAAAACTTGGGGTATTGTATAAGCTACTTAAGTAACATGTCAAAATATTTTATCATGTAAATATTTTAGTTGTTTTTGTCATAAATGTTTATAAATATAAATTTGGCATCCAAGATTTTTATCTTGTAGTTTTTATATAAAAAAAATCAGTTCTGTAATGGCAGTAAACTGTTAAATTATAAAATCGTGTTGTTATAAAACAATGAAACAGACTTTATTATTATTAATAATTGAATAATGAAATACTAATTTTTTTACAAAACAGATTTTTGATTTCATTTAAAAATATTTAATATGTAAAACAAACATATGTATTTCGTAATAAATCTTCTATACTTTTAGATTAACGTTTTGTAAAATTCAAAGTTATACTCGAGTAAAAAAGAGATACAAAAAATATATGTATATTAATTTTGCCAGTTAGACCCCTTTCAGACAGGCAAATTTTACTTTGACAAAGTTTTTTTAATTTTCTTTTAAACTTTCTTTGGTGTTCAAACACAAAAAGTTTTCTTTTACAAATTTTGTTTTAGTCAATGTAATCTGTAATGTAATCTGTGTATAAGTACAACTGTGTATAAGCGACGAAAGAAAAACAAAGCAACTTTGCGAGTATATCAAAGTCTGTACTCTCAATCATGCTTTCTCCCTCGCTCTCACATAAAATCAAAACTTTGCAAAGTAAAATTTGCCTGTCTGAAAGGGGTCTCACTTAATTAAAAACCAAAAGCAAGTAATATTTAAATACATACATATGTATGTATGTATACACATTTAAGTATATGTATAAAGCAACACATGACACAATTAAAAATATTGTTTTAGCAATCTACTTAGGATTCTTTAGATGATTCAATAGCTCGTGCCTCTCCTTCATCGTTTAATTTGTAGACAGAATAGTTCAAGAGGGAAGCAAAGCCCAACCAAGCAATATACGGAATAAACAAATAACCTGCGACTTTGTTTATTTTGTAAAATAAAATACCACAAGCTGACGCAGTTGCCGTTAAAGCAATGATGTCAATTAAACCCTAAAATATAAATAATCTTTGCAAAATAATAAATAAATAGTAAAGCAATTACATCATACCCCTTTTAGATTGTGATGACCGAAGAAAATTGGAGTCCAAGCCCAATTCAATGCCATCTGGGAACCATAAGCCATTAAAGCGTATTTTGCATCACCACTGAAACCACCGCCATCCTTCCACACCAAATAGGAGGCATAGCCCATGCCCGAATACAAAGCCGTCCAAGTTGGCGCAAAAACCCAATTTGGTGGCCGGAATGAAGGATGCTTCAATGACTCGTACCAGGGTTTAATATTTTTTCTAGTAATAAAACCACCACAAATGCCGCCCAAATTTGGAAGCAATACAGCACCAGCAATTTTTAACATATCACTCATGTTTTTGAATGTCAAAACAGACAATATTTTTTAAAGCTTAGTTAAAACAAAAATTAAAAAATTCATGAATGTATAACTAAATACCTTTATGAAGTACTAAAAGCGACTGAAAGCAAATTGAAAACATTTGGAATAAAGTGTGAGCTCACAACAAGTTTTGCTGAGTTGAAATTAAAACTATGACCCCTTTCACACAGACAAATTTTACTTTGCAAAGTTTTGATTTTATGTGAGAGCGAGGGAGAAAGCATGATTGAGAGTACAGACTTTGATATACTCGCAAAGTTGCTTTGTTTTTTTTCGTCGCTTATACACAGTTGTACTTATACACAGATTGCATAAAGCACCAAGTGACTAAAACAAAATTTGTAAAAGAAAACTTTTTGTGTTTGAACACCAAAGAAAGTTTAAAAGAAAATTAAAAAAACTTTGTCAAAGTAAAATTTGTCTGTGTGAAAGGGGTCTATTGATGTTCGTTATTATTATATTCGAGCGCAAAATAAATACGCACAAAGTATAGGAGTAGTTTTGAATTTTTTGTTTTATTATTATCTATTTAATGGGCCAGTTCACATTGGATTAATATTTGTTTTGCACAACTTTAGTTCTTTCCAAAACACACTATACTAATTATTTTAGCACAAAATTCTATACGTATACACATCTTTGTGTGGATTAGTGTTTTTTATTCATTTCATGTTTGTTTTTCGTTCGGTATACACCACAGTATACGCATTACAAAATAAATATGGCTGTAAGCAATGATGAAATGTTTGTTTCTAATTTTATTTTATGTAAAATTATTTTTATTCTTAATCGACCTTTTTTATTTTAATTAAATAAGAAAAAAATTTTTCAATTTGTTAATAATTTTTGTTATTAAAAATTAATTTTTCTTGAAGAATCTTATATGTATATCGTTAAAATTTAATTAAAAAGACGTTTAAAAGATTAACACATATTTAATTTTCTGTAAAATATAAAATTATTATAACAAAAACTTGAATTCAATAATAAAAAAGATAAAATAGTAAAAAAGATAAAAATAAATAGCATAAAATCTATTTATCTACTTTTGAATTCATATTCATAGTTACACTACAATAGCCAACTAAAGACTAAAAATCGCTCTGCAAAAAAAAACACACAAGACCTGTGTTTTCATCAATGCATGTGTATTAGTTTTGTTTTCGTTGTGCGGCGTTGAAGCTGATAGAAAAATTGTTTTAACCAAAAACTACCCCCCTCACCGAAAATTCCGACGAACTGCCAGCACAACTAATCCAATGTGAACTGGCTCAATGAAGTAATAATCAAGGTTGCTAATTTAGCTATTTTCCGGTTAGATCTAGCGATATTTTCTTTTTGTATCTAATACTATCTAGCCAGAAAATTTGGCTATTTATTCATTCATATTTGCAAATACCGATAATAATATAAATTTAATAAAGTATTTGCAAATACCGATAATAATACAAATTTAATAAAATATGATCATATTAAAGAAATTATTAAAATTTGATATGTTTATGAATATAAAAAAATGCAAAAGACAGTAACCCGCTCTATAAAGTGTTAAAGTCTGTTAAAGAAACTTTTACTTATCTTTACCACGATGGTCATACGAGACTCTGGCCAAATGAATTTAATAAATCTTAAATAAAAAATCTTAGTTATACAGAATTTATTTTATATATGGATTCAGAATGCAAAGCAGTTTTGTCGAAAGAGTTTTATAATAAACGGGTAGAAAATGTGGAAGACAGTATGCATGTATGTATGTTGAATATTTTTTGTGCAATATTTATTAATCTGGAGCTAATAAAGTTTAAATTTTTTTCGAAAAAAAACGAAGTTTAATTTAAATTATTAAAAACATTTTATATGTAGGTCTATAGATTTAGCCATATTAGCTTTACATCCTAATCTAGCCATTTTATGGTTTTAAAGTTGGCAGCCTTGCTCGTAGTAATTGATTGTGTTTATTATTTTGTTATTATTTATGAGAGAGCCAGAGAACGAGAGTAAAATAGCCATGTTTTATTGCGGAATTCAATCTCATTTATTTAACGAACTTATTTTTACGTGTTTAGACACACGTTTTTATTTGTGTTTAACCAAATAATGGTAAAACGCTACTATTTCCCATTATCTTTCCAACTTCATGTTAATTAGAAACAGGGAAGGAAAATTGGGTTTTTTGATTTTGTACCAATTATGAAAACAAACCATGATGGTACTATTTTTTAATATTTATTTCAAACAAAAATTGAAAAGAAAGTATACAAAAAAAACTTTTAGCTATTTGGTATCACTCATTTCCAATGATAATATCTTTTAGGTAGTCCATTACATTAAAAGTAATGCTATGTATGACTTCAAAAACGCATATCAGTATTTAAAACAATTTGGCGAATACTGGAGAAAAGCATTTGGAGACATTTGTTATTTTTTGGTTTTCCTCTAAAGCATATCATTTGATAACACTAAACATTCTTATTTGCGCACCTTTTCTTCTTTCTAACCATGGGAAATAATTTATCCAATCTTCGTGAAATGATACCATATACGAGTTCCCTTACTTACTAGAAATATTTTAAAGCAATTTACTAAATAAAAACAGTACATATAACTTTCTCGCTCTGCTTTATACCATAACTATCAATAATTTTTGAGTTAATATAAATTAAAAGCAACTTAGTCTTCCGGGAATTTTCAACATTATAATAAGTGTGAAGTTGGTAAGGAAAGCAAATTAATCTCTCAAATAGAGATACCTAAACCAACATCATTGCAACAAATCCAGAGAAGCTGAGCAATCCAAAACAATCCAAATTAATGTTGTTATTTTTAAATTGTATTAATTAACTTGTGGTAGTACGACGGTACCAACAAGATCAATAACGTACGATTAAAAGAATAATTGTACTCTGATTAACAAACATAACCAACCGTGGCAAAAGCAACTACAAAAGAAACTATGAAAACCCGCACACATGATAGCACTCAACAAAAAAACATTGCTCAAAGATATAACTACACTGTAAATATTTTCAAAACAAACAAATATAGTTTAACCAATTTATATTTATTTATACGCATAAATTAGTATAAATAATTAATATTCTATTATTATTATTATTACTTGCTTTACAAATAAACGTAAATAATGAATTTTTTACTGAATATGAAAGGATCATTATTTAAAGTGGAAAACAAGAAAGAGCCGTAAAAACAGAAAAGTAGCAAGCTTGAGATATTTACTTAATTTAATTTTTAGAGGTTGAAAATTTTCCAATTTCAGAATTGGTCCATAATTTAGTTTCGGCAATTTTTTGCTAGATGAAAAACAATAGAAAAAGTTATATCAAAATAAAACGGAAATCCAAAAGGAAGAACAGCAACACTGCGAACATTTATTGGCGGCCAAATGCTGAGTTACAACATTTTTTAAGCCGCTACAACTAAATTGAATGTTGATATCTAAATATACTAAGCTCTCATTTTTCGTTTGTGGCTTGATTTTCAACTATGTATTCTCATTTAAAAACCAATATAAGTTTTTTAAGTTTTCAATATTTCGCCACATCATTGGGTGGTATCTTCAGAAAATGAAAAACGTGTAAACAATTTTTTAAATTTAAATTATTAAAATAAATTTTTAAAATATTGAAAAGGTCAAATAACTATAATTATTATTTTAAAAACAGTGCTTTTAACTATTGTTATTTTATAAATTTAATATTTATTCATTCATATTCATAAAAAACTCGGAATGTTTTTTCAATACAATCTCACTTTATTTTAAATTTAACATTTGAAAAAGGAATTTTAATAATGAAAAACATTTCAACCTTTAAACAAAAGAATCAAAGTATTAGAGACACAAAAATGTAACCAGTGTAATAAGTCTTGACTTCTGCTTCTTTTGCAACCAGCCAGAAAGAGATGCATTGCAAATTAGTGATTTCTTTCAGTGTGAAGAATTTGTTAATTTGCTAAGTCATGCTAAGCACAAATAATCTATGGTCATGAGAGATAAGATAAAACTTCACTTAAGCCATAATCCAAATGCTATCATAAAGGTAAAATACCTTAAAAAATATTCTCTTTAACCCTTAAAAACTCGGATTTAACTAATTACACTCTATTTGTGAGTAAATTTCTAATACAGATTATGAAATTTCGTAGTAAAATTTCATACGAAATTTAAGATTTTAAATTTAAGTGATGGCAATAGCAAAATTAAGCTACTGCTGACTTTAAAGATAAGATTGTGCAGGCATGTACGAGTATGCATTTATATGCCGCGAAATGCTTAAAAATTATTGTTATTTATTTAAAAAGTAAAAACGCTTTGTTTGAGGGCATATAATCTAAGTAAATCAAAATAAATACTTTCCAACACCAATATTTTCTGAACTCCATACAACAATTAATATTTTCTTGACTTAATGTTTCGTAAGGGTGGCAATATGGTTACCATATCAACGGTTATTTCTTAATGATAAAAACAAAGATATAATTAAGTTAAATTTTAAGTGAATAAAATCAATGACGTTATTGTTTGATACAAAAGTAGAATTTTTGGATTTAGATGCAGTTGGTACTATAGGATCATGGCATTCGCATGAACCTATTTTTGCTGTTGCCTCATATAGCCAGGAAGGAGGAGGCTCAGTAACTGTTTTTACGGACACTGTACGTTTTCTCTAATTCTAATTGCTTTATAGTACATATATAAATCTTATGTAGCCGTTATTGTAGGGCGAACCCCAACGTGATGTTACATATCCAGTCCATGCTACATCACAATGTACGGCGATGGCATGGCATCCGGAGAGAGTGTTTTTAGTCACCGGCTGGGAAAATGGTGATATACATGTGTGGTTTGGGGGGCATCGTGAATTTGCCAGCGTTAGTGGTCCTCATAAAGCAGCTATAACAATGGTGGAGTTTAGTGAGCAGGGTGGTCGTATGGTGACAACAGATACTATGGGCCTCTTAACAGGTTGGCGTTGTGACGGACAATATCAGTTTTTAACTATGTTCTCCCATGATTTACGTGATATTTTAACACAAATAACATTTCGCCACACTATATGCAGTGAGTTACGAGAAGAAATGGTGAATTTAGCTAAAGCTGCCGTAGCGGGCAATGAAAATGCTTTGGATACATTAACAAATTGGAGACCACGCACAGCTGTACGTACAGCTACTCATACGGATATAAAAGATAATTATTGTTTTTATGTGTCCACACAAGCTGGCCATGTTTATTACATAAATCAAGGTGGAACATGTGCGGAGATAATGAATGGTAATTCCATTCCTATTACTCAAATGTTGTGGCATCCCAAAAAGTTTGTTCTTTAAATCAAAGTAACTAAAAGATTTTTTAAAGATTAATATTTTAATAGAGATGCAGTAGCTTGCTTAATGGATGATTTGTCAGTAATACTATATTTGGTAGAGTCTACTGGAATTTTGACCGAACTGGATCGGGTAAAGTTAAGCTCTCCCATTACGAGTAAAAAAGGAGCTATTACCTGGACAGGCTCAGCGTTAGCCATAATTAGTGGTAAGTTAAAGAAAATATGCAGCCGAAACTCTTTTTGTATATATTGCATACCAATATACGCGTATTCTAAAACATTTCCTTTTCAGGAGAACTTTCCGTACGTATTTGGGACATTGACACAAGCGACAACTATTTGCTAAATATGGATTTACCCAGCAGCAAGGATTCAATCGATAATCAAACTACGGCACAAACATTTTTGAACCACGATAATACCGATAATAGTTCTCTAACAAATCATTTAAATGTTACCGGAGGAACGATTCTGAGACCTATGAAAGTTGCTCATAACTCAAACGAGTATTTTACCTGTATCGCATATGTTAAGGATAATCAAGCCTTATGTGCTGGTACCAATTTGGGAAATCTTTATATTTGGAAACGATCGTCTAGCTTTAATTCGTCTATACCCGAAGACATGTGGAAACTGACAAATATTTCAACTGTAAGAGGTGCCATTAAGCAATGCTTATGGGGCTTTAATGAGTTAGCAAAACCTTGTATTTTGGTTAATTGTGTATCCAATGTTTATGTTTTAAAGGAACAACCTTTACTTTCATATCACACCCGCAAAATATGGGCTATTCAACAAAGCGCACGCAATATTTTGCTAGAGCAAGATGATCACAAAAACTGTATTGTACAAGCAGAATTCAATGTGACAGTTTTGGCTTTGAATAATTCAAATTTAGTGCTAAGTAACGGTCGCAGTATTTCTACTTATAACATTGATAAAGTCGATCGAGATTTTAGCAATAGCCCTCAATCTTCATCAAGTGCCTTTTTCAAAAATGATAAACTTACAAACATCAATGTAAAACTATTGCAAACATTTAATGCCGAATGTTTGGCTTTGTGTCTTTATCAACAGAATGTATTTTGTTTAACAGCTATAGACGTCAGTATTTTCTCTATAGGAGGGGTCGTGTTACACAAGATTCAATCAAGCAGTACAGAAGGCAAAATTATTGGCATGGATCTTACGTCCTGTTACTTTTCTATATTTACAATGAACGGTTACATCAAAACTTTTGATGCATCTAGACATGACCCTAAGATTTTATATCCTCCCAAATCCGCTTATGATCTCTTTGAGGATTTTGGTGAAATAATACAGGCTAAATGTAATGCCAGTGGCACTCACTTAGCTTTAGTTATAGCAAACCGCAGTTTTGTTCCCCAGCCGGTTCTTTACTGTTGGGACTTCGAGAAAAATGTTTTAATGGAGCAAGTTTTAGTCGAGCAAGAAAACAAAGCAAATTCCTGTATACCGGTTTCCTTATTTTGGGATATCGATCAACCACGTCTTATAGCTATAGAAGTTAAAAAAATGCAGCAAAAATTAAATTCCGAAAAAGGTAAAATGCAAGGACATGCCAGCTCCATTGTCAAAACTGATGTTTGGGTGATGTTTTATTCAGAGAAACAGAAATTAAACGTGTTGGAAGTCAAGCATTTGGATCCTGGAGAACAACTACTCAACATGTGCATTCCAAGTGTGGTAAGATACTCATTTAATAAATTAAATTTTTGTTATTTTTTATTTCCTTAGGTAACGATTGATATAAACTTAATTCGCGAAAAATCGTTAAAAGATTTCGTAGATCTCAAGGATTGTGATCCCACAATACGTCAAATGGTTTTAAACTTTAGCATGAACGTAGCTGAAGGTAATATGGATTTGGCCTATCGCAGCATTCGCTCCATACAATCCAAGGCTGTTTGGTCAAATTTGGCTAAAATGTGTATTGACACCCAACGTTTAGATGTTGCTAAGGTGTGCTTGGGTCATTTGGAAAAAGCAAGCTCAGTAAGAGCAGTAAGAAAGGCTCTAGAGGATAATGATCTTGAAAAGGAAGCGAAAACAGCTGTCTTAGCAACAGAATTAGGTATTAATGAAAGGGCTCAAGACCTTCTCCGAAAATCGGAAAGATACGACTTACTTAATAAACATTTGATATCGATGGGACAAGTAGATGAAGCTATCAAAGTGGCGGAAACATATGACCGAATAAATTTAAAAAATACTTATTTTCAAAAGGCTACTGAGTTAAAAGAGAGTGGTGACATATCTGGAGCCATACAGATGTTTGAAAAAACACAAAATCCAGTCCAAAATATTACTCAAATGCTGTTAGAAAACCCAGCAACAATGAAGGTTAGTCTTTAATTATTTGATACAAAATTAATCACTTGAAAGGATTTTTCTGATTAATTGAAAACTTTTCATCAGGCCCAAGTTCATATTATAATTTTTTAGAAAACAAATAATTTCTTTAAAGGAATCATTAACAGATAATCTAAGCTCTGGTCGGATATAATTCATTTTTTATATGGCTATGTACACCCTCGTTAAACGATCTTTGTATCTACTATATTCTGGTATTAAACACATTGAAATGTTTTGACGGAAACCCACTGTCATTACATGTGTCTTCGGGGGTAAAAGGAAGCTCAGTACCCTTCAAGGCTAGCAGGAACCAACTGGACAATCCACTATATATCCACGGGAATCAGTAAAGCGCCAGAGTTCAACTATGTTTTTTTAACCTTTTAGTTGTTCTCTGACTGATTATTAACGTTGGCCCTTCGGGAGTGTCATGGTGGTTGTGGTTTCCAGGTCCTCATTCACAATACACACAATGAATGGTCCAGATCCAGTGAGCATGATTGCCGTTGTGTTCTTAAATTTTATTAAGCTTCATGCGTTCTAGATTAGGAGTTGGATAGTCTCCAACTCTTCAGCAAGGAGTGAAAGCTGCGACATGCTCCGGGCGTTTGTACATTTTAAAGTCTTTTCAATAACGCGTGGAGCAAGGGGCCAGCACCTAAACTTTTTTAAAGGGGGTAGCTATGAATTTGCATTGTCATATTGGAATATTTCTTTTTTCTCCATGATGTGTACTGTGATGGATGTTTTCGACAGGGGGCTATCACCCTACAGTAATCACGTGATATCTAACTCACTACCTTACGCCTGCTATTACATTGAATGGGCTCATTGCTCTCATATGCAAAGTGCACTTATTGTGTCAGAACTGGAAATTAATATAAACGCATTCCGACTAGTAATCAAAAAAAATAATTTAATTATTAAGTTTTCTTAGGCTAAAGCAATTTTTTTAAAATTACATGACAACTAAGTCCTTGCACTCAAGTTAAACAAAAAAACTGCAATTGGGTTGTTTTCATTCCCCGAGTAAATACAGGCCTGTAATATCCTTTCCAGCCTTAAAATATCTGGAGTTTATTAAAATACAAGTAGACTCCAAATATTTGAGAAAATTTCTGTAAAGGCCCACTAAAATGCATTTTTTCTCACGAATTCAGAGTGTAATGCACTCCTGTGGCGCTTGTGATTATTAAGTGATTTTAACACTACATTTTGAAAATAAATAATAGAATTTTAGGTACTAAAATATTATAATAAATGCAAGTTTTCAATTTTAACGATTTTATTTTAAATAACTTTTGGCAGTGTTTGATAACAGTTTTAATATTTTAGCGTTATATGCAAAATACCAATGACCCTAAAATGCTTAGGTGGTGGGGTCAATATGTTGAGAGCTCTGGAGATATGGATGCTGCTTTGAGTATTTATCAAAAAGCAGAGGATTGGTATTCCCAGGTAATTGAGCAATTAGTTGATATTAAATGACTGATACATGATTCGTTATAAAATTGTACAGGTTAAGATACTCTGTTATTTGGGTAAAATATCCAAAGCTGATGCAATTGCTCGCCAATCTGGAGATCGTGCAGCCTGCTATCACTTAGCTCGTCATTATGAAAATGTGGGCAAATTTCAAGATGCCATAATGTTTTATACAAGAGCACAAACATTTAGCAACGCTTTACGAATATGTAAAGAAAACGACTTTCAAGATGAACTCTGGACGGTGGCCAGTTCTTCAAGATGTCGTGAAAAGGCCTTAGCTGCAGCTTATTTTGAAGAATGTGGTTCCTTTAAAAGAGCTGTGGAACTATATCACCGAGCTGGTATGTTGCACAAAGCCTTAGATATGGCTTTTGAATCAGAACAGCCAGACATAGTGGAAATAATAGCCTCAGAGTTGACAGCAGAATCTGATCCGGAACTAATTCAGAGATGTGCGGAGTTTTTTATGAGTGTAGAGCAACAACAGAAAGCAGCTCTTTTGTTAGCCAAGGCAAAACAATTAAAGAAATCAATAGAAATATGTATGAGCAAGGGTGTTCCAGTGACAGAAGACTTAGCTGAAATGTTAACACCAACGAAAGGCCAAGTAGATGAAGAAACGAGAGTCTACATTTTAACACAATTGGGAGAATTATTACAACAACAAGGCGATTACCACACAGCTACCAAGAAATTTACTCAAGCTGGAGATAAAGTAAGAGGTATGAAAAGTTTACTCAAATCAGGAAATACCGAAAAGATAATATTCTTTGCCAATATGTCGAGACAGCATGAGGTTTATATAATGGCTGCCAACTATTTGCAATCGCTGAACTGGCAAAATGATAACAATGTTTTAAAACACATTGTTACGTTCTACTCAAAAGGCCAGGCCTTTGATTCTCTGGCTAATTTTTATGCTATCTGTGCTCAAATTGAAATCGACGAGTTTCATAACTATGAAAAAGCTTTGAGGGCCATGCAAGAGGCTCAAAAGTGTTTAGAAAAATTAGGAGGTCATTCTCAACAGGCTATTAATAACTTACAGCGTACTATGATAGAGGTAAAAAATATTTTGGATTTACAAAATGCTCTAGTAAATGGAGAAAATCAAACGGTTATAACAGGTTGCCGGAATATATTAAGTAAGTACTAATATCATAATAACATAATATTTAGTTAATTTTTATAAACACATTTACAGTCAAACCAGAAATGCCACCTATAAAACAATCAGATATTATAGCAATAATGGTACGAGCCCTAACATATACTAAACAGTATAATGAAGCGGCAAAAGCATTAAAAGAATTGACAATGAGAGAACCAAACTGGATCTTATCAGGTGTACTCGAAAAATCTCTGGTACAAAGAATTGCCAAGGAATGTAATTTAGATTTTAATACTATTTGGAAGCCGTCTCAAGATTCCGTTGCTCATAATAACGAATATACGCATGAGGATCATGATGATATACAGGAAGTTTTACGTTAATCTAACATTTATTGAAAATTAAGGTATAATTTAAAAAAATTCAATTCGCCGCTTACACAAAATAAAATATAAACTGATATTACTTGATGCAAAATTAATACTTTTCATCATGCTGTCAAAGATTTTAATGCCTCTTAGTTGTATCATAAAAGTTTAGCAATTATAATTAGTAGCTTCTTCTTAATTGGTCTAAGCTGTTTATTGATTTTGGTTGTTTGGTGTTTTTAATTAGACAATTATTTGTGAAAATATAATTTTTTAAAAAATAACAAAAGGATCATTTTCGAACGATTCTTTTTTTGTTCTTTTCTAATTAGTCTCTTGTAGCAGATTATCTGTTCAACCTAGTGATTCTCCAACTTCTGTAAAGTACTCCGTCAAATAATATTTATTAGGATCTTTAAAAAGGGGGTTTGTTCTTTTAATAAACGTTTACTTTATTCAGTTATTTTATAAGGTTTTAAATTAAAGTACTCGATTTATTTAGAAAATCTTTTTACTTTTATACAAACAAAAATACACGATGGTAACTTTACGACTTTAACGCCTAAAAACTGCTGTATCAGCTTTTGTGTCTTCACTCGATCATGTTCAAGATTAAACTGTTGTGTCTTCACTCGACAACGTTCACACTTAAACTTATTCTTAACTGTTTTGTCTTTACAACGTTCTATCTTAGGCTAACTCTATTGACCAAAAGAGTGAGCCGTTTTAAATGGGATAATTTTCATATATTTATTTAATATTTTTTTATTTATTGAGCTTGAGATGATGAAGTAGCCTTAGTTTTCTTTAACTACAAAAAGGTAAAACACTTACCAGGTGTTAACCATAACGAATTCATTGATTTTACCGGTACCCTAACTGACAAACTCCGTATATAAAAAATCTCTACAATACCTTTTTATTTATAGTTTGACATTCAGGCTAAAGACGAAACAGATTTCGCTATCACTCCACCACCTTGTAATGCACTGCACTAAGAAATTGTACAATAGCTTTACAAAGCAAAAGCAATAACGAATTACTTTTTTAAAGAATTTACACATACTGCACGATCTATTTGTTATTTGTTTTGTTTCTTATTTTGGTAATTTCATGAATTTAAAATTATTGTTTTTAGAATCAGCTGATATAGAAATAGAGAACATGTCCACATTAAAAACATCTATTTAAGTCCACAGGGACAATTGCAATATGCACTTGTAAAAAACTGACCTGTCTGCAGTTATCTTTAAAACGTGCAAAAATGGTTGTGTTGAGACCTATTTTTTTTCAAGTTCTAAAGTAAACAACAAGTATAATTTATAACGAATTAATAACCTTCTTCTTTTGAAAACGATTTAAAATTAAACTCTGTTGTGTATGCGCTCTCTCAAATTTTAAAATAAAAAATTACTATGACCCCTTTCACACAGACAAATTTTACTTTGCAAAGTTTTGATTTTATGTGAGAGCGAGGGAGAAAGCATGATTGAGAGTACAGACTTTGATATACTCGCAAAGTTGCTTTGTTTTTCTTTCGTCGCTTATACACAGTTGTACTTTATGCACAGATTGCATAAAGCACCAAGTGACTAAAACAAAATTTGTAAAAGAAAACTTTTTGTGTTTGAACACCAAAGAAAGTTTAAAAGAAAATTAAAAAACTTTGTCAAAGTAAAATTTGTCTGTGTGAAAGCGGTCTATATTTTCACATTTGTCAAATTTTTTTTAATATTTAACCTTCTGGGTGACTTTTCTAACATTCTATCATCGCATAAGTAAAATTTTTAACACGGATTTAAGAAAACAACTTTATACATGTATGTATGTATTTAGGCTCTATTTGAATGTTGAGGGCATTTTAAATTACTTACTAAATCACTTACTACGTTTAAACGGTATTATTTGAACATTTTTATGAAAACTAAATTATTTTTAATTTGCAACACTGCTATAGAAAACTATGCAATAATATGTAAAATGGTGAGCGTGGTTGTCAAAAACTTTAAAAATTTGGCAGCATCATACATTTCAACTGCAATTTTTGTCCTTAATTGCAACATTAAATCAAGGCTTATTTATTTAATTTTACTAATGCAATACTTTTAAGTGGAATAATTAATTGGAATAAACTTACGTGAGAAAACGTTGAAGAAATAATAAATATGATTTGTTTGCTTAATCCCAATTCCGATCGAAGTGAAGACAGCTTCTTGAAACTTCGTATTAATCTGGCAGTTGTGCAATAAACTAATCCAATTCCCTTCTGTTTCTCTTGCAGAGAATTTCATTGTAAATTTAATATATTTTTAGAATTTTTGTACTAAAAAGAGCAAAATAAAATTTTCGTTGGTGTTTGTAAGTGTGTATGAGTTTGCTCATGAAAACGCTCTTATTATTAATAGTACTGCAATGGAAGAAATTTGAGCGCGCTACATGTAAGAATTTATCTCTGGGATTGATTTTGACATTTGTTGAGATAAAAACCCCAGATCTCATTTCAAGCGTAGACCGTATGTAAGATTTACAGATAACAGTTTTCCTTTGCTTTGTTTCTCCTTTTTTGATTTTATAAATAAAAGCCTTACTTTAAAATAATTAAGACTCGCTTAATTCTGATTTATGCGATGACATTTTTTCAATTCCCTTTTAAAGTTGTAGTGAGTTTCATTATGTGATATAACGATGAAACTGTGATGCCATCAGAATTTGAACATTTCGGTTTTAAATTGATATTCAAATACATTCAAACAACGAACGTACACAAATTAATTGTAAAAAATCCCCTCAAAATAGCTTTCTTCTCTGACTTCAAACAATAATTTCATGAAACTAGTTCCACGAAAACTTTCATCGTGTAAGCTGGCTTAAGTATCTGACACATATGTAGCTAACAAGATGATTATATGAGATTGTTGTTGTTATTAATTTTTTGTATTCTTACTTTGCTGTTATTCATTTTATTTGTGTTTTACTCAGTTGCTATACGTTGTGTTGTTGTTTCTGTTTACAGTCATCTACATATCTGCTCGTTTACTTTGCTATCAATTTACTATGACCAAAAATTAGGAAGTTCAGTAATTTTTTGAGTTCCATGCTGGAACAACGTTTGAAGTAAAGTGTCTGTTGATACTTTTTTTGTGGCGCAAAAGAAAAACGAGTAAATTTTATATTTTTTTCGGAAAACACGCGATTTAATTTCAACCTGCAGTAAGTGATAAGCATTTGTTTGTGTTGTATTCGGGTCCGATCGTTTGTAAAGTGCATTATTTTGGCTGTAGACCTCTTGAAAAAAGCTTAATTATATATTTCAGATTGCAATACGGGTTACGAATTAATTGAAAAAAATATTATAATATTAATTTGTAATTAGAAAACCACAGTTTAAATTTATGTTTGGGGATTATATCACAAAAAGTTAAATTAATATTTCTAAAGGTAAGTTTATTATACCTACCTATAAGACAGAAAGCTGCACAGGAATTTTGAGTTTCCTGTTAATTTTTTTTTAATAAAATTAAGACTATATTTCTACCTTCCTGCGATCTGTCATTTCCGTGTGTTGCAGGGATGTTAAAACAGGTGCTTTTAGAATTAGAATGTCAAAGATTCAAAAGTAAATTTATAGATTTCATGTTAAATTTTTCAACAAAATCAAGGGCATTGCAGTCTTCCTGTAAGCTGTCAATTTTTCGCGTGTGTTGCAGGGTTGTTGAAAACAGTACTATTAAAATTCAAAGACATTAAGATTGAAAACTAATTTTTGTTTATAATCATAAAACTAAAAATAAATCTTCCGCTGTAAAGTTTTTGAAGGTTGGTTTGGACGGTTAGATTTCACGGAGCTAAAGTCTAAGTGTACATTGCTACTCGCAAATAAATAAATAGTGATATTTTAAAATGTGTAGTTTGTTTTTTTGGTTGTTTTAATTAATTTTTTTTTTTTTGACATATGAGTTATTGAACTGATTTTTAAAAATTACAAGAGTTTTAGTTTGATTATAAATTTACTTAATTAAAAAAAATTAATTCTAGTGAAATAGAAATATTCACTGGTTATAAATTAACAGCGTAATTTGGTTTTTTATGCTGTGTTTATATATTAATTTTTTTCTGGCTTTTTAAACTTTATTGTTGTTTATTTCACAAACAAATTAAAAAAGTGCTCTAATCAAACGCACTTGAAATACTTTTATGTAATTTGGCTCTATTTTTTACGAATTGATAGTAATTTTCAAAAACACTTTAGAAATTGATATTTGGTTTAAGAAACCACTGACAACAATGAAATGTTTTTAATTGAGTTGGAACATTTGTAAATATACAACTAATTAGCAAGTTTTTTTTTGACGCAACTTCATCGGCGGTTCTATGCAAAATTTAAAGGCGGCAACTAGATTCGATATGTTATAAACACAAAATCCCGTTTTTACTGGTTTTGATATAATTCGTTTTGTGTCATTTTTAATAATTGTATAAGAATTTGCATAGAAAAAACGGTTTATTTTATTTAGTACAGTTTATATCAGTTTTAATTACTTATATATTAGTAGGAGTTAAAAAATTTTTAAGGTGAATTGACGTAAATTATGAGACTTAAACCCTAATGTTATAAGATAGTTCAATAATCCTTCAGAAAATAACACATCATAAGCTTAACAAAGTCTAAAGAAAAACATTTACCCACATATGATTTACTTTAAGGAGACACTTATGTCCTACTGTTCCGATACATAACCATCATAAAATCTTAAAAGCGCTTGAACCGGTACAGATGATTGTATATAAAAGCGAAACGGTGGAAGATAAAATTAAAAGTTGTGCAAATAAACTGCAACCTTTTTATTGACTGTAACCTATATTCACCGGGTGTCATACAAATTATCATTCGGTTCCTAGTATTTAAAAAATTCTAATTTTAATTAAAAAGATCTTCAGTAAATTAGAACCCGTAAATACTTGTATAAAAAAACTATAGATAATTTTATCGTAACATCAATTAAATGAATAATAATCATTAAATTTAGCAATTTTAAATGTTCAATTCAGTTAATACATTAAAACGCTCATTAACAAAAACTCAATTTACCATCTCTGTAGCATTTAAGTTCAGCTGTTGTGTCTTTATTCTCTTTTGTTTATATTCAGTTCGACGGTCAAGGTTAAACCTTAACAAGTTTAAAGTTCGTTTTTTCTAAAATTAAAAACTAACGTAATAAATAAAACTTGGAAAAATTAACTTAAACTTATATTCTTTAGTAAACATTATTAAAATAGTAACGTAAAAAAGACAATTACTTTCTGGTTTACACATCTGTAGATAGTTATGTATTTTATCCTAAACAAAAATGATAAAATATGTAATTACTTTTTAAATATACAATAATTAAACAAATATTTAGAATATTGTCTAATAGAAATTACTCTAAATGCGTCTGAGTTTTAGATATTTTTCTTTTATTGAAACCTTAAAAATTGTATATTTAGTTAAGGATAAATGACTAATCAGGTACGTGCAGTTGCACAGCTGAGTATATTTTAATGCAAAATTAACTTTTTCGATTTAAAACGTCAAACAGTAAAATATGAGTGTTTTAAATGTCAAAAACAGCTACTGCACTGTTTTGATGTATTGCTATGGCGCTTAGAAAATGTATGTGTTAGATACAAGCAAATGTTATGAACATTGATTTTTAACTTGCATGTTTCCAACTTGTTGCGTTCGTTTACAAAATACACGCTAACACGTCAGCTCCTGATTTAATGATTATAAAACATTTATTTGTTTGCATTATATTTAAAATTCTCATTTTTATATTAATAGAAAAAATTATCTCATAAAAATGTACACAGGCTACGTTTATTATTTTATTAAAATACTTAAAAGATTTTTTATTGCTTTATTTCCAATTTGCAACGAAAATACTGTCGTTATACGGATAGTTTTTTTTAGACAATGAGTAACAACTTGAACTCTCTAAAATAATAATCGAATTTTTTATCTGCTCTTTATTAATTTTTTAACAGTTAATAATTTGGAATAGAAGCTTTTCAACTGAAAATTAAAATAATAAAGTCAAAAATAATAAAATTAACTTGCTTTCATGTAATTTTTACCCTCTATTGAGGAACGTTTTATTAAAATAACTTTGTCGACACTTTGCTGTTTTGTATTACAGAACGCTTATTTTTTTACGTTATTTTATAATTTTTATTAAAAGCCAAAACAAAAATGAACCTTGTGTTTTCAATTTTACGAATTATCTGCAATCCTTTTTAACTCAAGCAAACAAAAGCGGAAAGAAGGGCATGACACTAAATTCCATCTATCCGCTTTTGTAACTGTAAACATTTTAGAAATTAGAAATAGAAGGACAAACTTAATACATATCTAAATACATACATGAATGTATATAGTGGAATCTCTCTTGAGCGGACACCAAAGGGATCATTAAAATGTGTCCGTACAAGGCGGCTGTCCGGCCAAGAGAAAACTACAAATTTAAATAAAAAAAAATTTGTCTAAGATTGTTAGTTTTTATCTAAAAATACTTTTATTAAAAAAATAAAACTTTAAAATGTTTTATGAGTTCTATATTACATTTTCCGATAAATATTCCTCCATCCTGGTTTGGCGTGTTTTAGTCTTGGCAATAATATCTTGAAAATCTAAGTTCAGCGATGCAAGTATATAAATTCATAGTTTCTGTATCACCTTGACTTTTCACAAACACTCCCTCCCGGCGGCACATTTATAAGTCTTTATGGATCACACAACCATCTAGACTTGTGTCTTGCGGGGGTAAAAAGCAGCCCAGTCCCCTTGGCTAGCAAGGAGCCAACTGGAAAATCCACTATATTTCCACGGGAATCAGTAAGCCCCAGAGTTCCGTTAATTGTCTCTTCAGACTTTAAGTTGTTCTCTGGCTGATTATTAAGGTAGGCCCTTCGGGAGTATCGTGGTGACTGTGTGTTTCGAGGCCCTCGTTTGAGTTTGTGGATCGGATCATTCAAAAATGAACACAATGAATGGTCTAGGTCCAGTGAGTATGAATGCCGTTGTGTTCTTAATTATATTAAGCTTCATGCGTTCTGGACCAGGAGTTGGATAATCTTCAGCGAGGAGTAGTGATCTACAACCCGGCTTTGGAACCGCTGAAATTGCAAGTAGTAATGAACTGTTGCTAGAATCAGTCCTCGGCTTCCTAGGGCGTGAATGACGATGCTTTTCATTCCCAGTGATTTGACCACCATCTGATTACGGCTTACGGCCAGGCGCAGATGTAAATCTTATTTCACCAACGCTATTAGAACATGTGTTTTCGCCAAAGTCTCTTTATATGTTAGGATGTTGTTTTTTGCATCTTGAAAATCTGAAGGTTCAATTTCATCTGTTGAGTCATCAGAAATTTCTTGAACTTCAGAAATTTGTTCTGGTAATGGTACGTGTAAATCCAAAGCAGATCTTTCAATTGGTAAATCATCATCATCATCGATCTGATAAAAATCTTTTAAGCTTTGCTCACTGACCCCTGCAATACATCTTTTCTCCATTTCCGCTAGAAGAGTCTTGACAAGCTTATTTGTAAATTATGACATGGAAAAATTGAAAAAAATTAGCCAAAATGTCCGCCCAAAAGAATTTTTTTATCAAAGTGGGTGTCTGCATCTGCTCATGAGAAGCGTCCGTTCAAGGGAAAGCAACTGTAATGCATTTCTTATGTAGCGCTGTCGGGAACTGACAATAATGCCCGTCTAAAGGGGGTGTCCGCTTATGGGAAGTGTTCGTTTAGGGAGATTCCAGTGTATATACTACTGGTGTAGGGCATAAGAAGGTTACCTGGAAAAACGATGAAATATGTGTCTATTATGTCTATTTAACATAAGAATGTATTACACATTCTAAATTATTACAAAATTAACAACAAAAAAAAAAAATGAAACGACTGTCTAGTTCCTAGATCAGATCAATAATATGATTATATGCTAAGTTTAGCATTTTCCGTATGCATGTCTGTATTAATTTTATTTAATTAACATATTTTCGCCGAATCAACCGATCAATCATTTTATAATTTTTTTCATAACATTTAGTATTGAAGACTGCAGTTGTTTAATGTTTAAATTAAATTTTAAGTGGATTATTAAAAAAAATGTATAATTAAAAAAACCAGAAAAAGTAACGAATTAATTAAACTGGTTTCACTGGCATTGGGTTTTTGCCATTTAAAACTGACCTGCAAACATAAGTAAAATGCAAATTGAAATCTTACTTAAAATATCAATCAACTTTACATTAAGCTGAAAAATATAACTATTTACTTAGTTAAAGAATTGTGTTTACTGGATCTCAGGAATCAATTTTTAATTCGCACTATAGTCTAAAGGTCAATGAATACTTCTTACGTCAGATAAGCAATTTAAAAAAAAAGAAAATTAATTCAAAAAATGCCACCAAACAGATTTTATATTTATAGATGAACAAATAGTTTGTACGCATGATTTCAATAATATAGCCAAATAAATAATTTAATTTAGATATATTTTAATTTCTAAATTTCAAAAACTATAACAAATTTTTGTGCAAATTCTTTTTACGAAACATTAAATATTGTTTGATCCTTTTTGTGTGCTCTAGATATTAACAATTTCCGACCGTAGAGCAAATGTAATGGCAAGGTTGTATAGGACAATTAAAAAAGTAAAATTGTGCATTCTTGGGCCAGTTTACCAAAATATTGTCACTAGAATGCTTATTACGAAAAAAAGGTGAGTGAAGTGACCTATTGTGTATGTTTACAAATAAAGAAGTTTCTAAGAAATTTTATTAACACAAAACAACAACAAAAACAAGCTACCTTATACCAACATTAATAGATACGAACTTAACAACAGAAATACCTAAACGCGAACACTGACTCAACAGTACTAGTTACACCGCAGCTTGATAATGATGTTTTCACATCGAAAGCGCTCGTCTTTAACTTCAAGGGAACAAGAGCCAGATAAAACGGGAAATGACAACCGTATTTCATCTACTGGCGAGGAAAATATAAACAACATAATATCAATGGACGAAGATTAACAATCAGAAAATAAAAATAACTAACGCAGAACAAACAGACACACAGCCAAACAAACACCTACATTGAATAACGTCATCTATATTTAATGGCATGAATTAAGAATTTTAGAGTTAGTGCAACAACCGGTCAAAATAGAATATAACGGCTGCCTCCCTCCTCTGGGAAATAGTTCAGTTTAATTGTGATCGTGATCGAGTGAAGACACAAAGCTTAATACAGTTAATTTTAAGTGTTTAAGTGGTAAAGTTACCATCGTGTATTTTTGTGTGCATAAGTAAATAGCTCGTCTAAATAAATAGTGTAATTTAATTTAAAACTCTAAAAAGTTATTTGTAATTATTTTACAATAAAGGAAACTCAATAATCTAAATGTTTGTTAAAGGAATAAACGCAACAATATTTTTTGATCAATGGCTTAATGAAACGGGCAGAAGAAAAACACGAATGAATAGCTTTTGCATATAAAGGGTGTTTTTTTAAGCCCGATAGAACTTGAAATTGTAAAAAATAACACAAAAAATTAAATTGTAATCAAAATTTCTTTTTTATTCGAAGGATCAATACGTGACATTAACATTTGAAAATGATTTCAGGCATATGGGCACCGCGGCTGTTCTTGACGAAGCGCATCCTGGACGTCCAATTTTGGGCCACTTTTTCGAGCACTGCTGAGCGTATGTCACGAATAACACGAACAATGCTGTCCTCCAAGGCGTCAATTGTTGCTGGTTTATCAGCATAAACCAGTGACTTCACGTAGCCCCACAGGAAATAGTCGAGTGGTGTCAAATCGCACGACCTTGGAGGCCAATTGATAGGTCCATTTCTCGAAATCAACTTATCGCCAAATTTTGATTTCAATAAGTCGATGGTTGCGTTAGCTGTATGGCACGTAGCGCCATCCTGTTGAAACCACATCTCGTCCGGATCAATGTCATCCATATTTTCAAACAAAAAATCATTGATCATGGTGCGGTAACGATCTCCATTGACCGTAACGCGAGCTCCGGCCTCATTTTTGAAGAAATAAGGTCCGATGATGCCACCAGCGTGAAAACCGCACCAAACGGTGAATTTTTCTGCATGTAATGGAGTCTGTAGAGTCTGTTGTGGATTGGTCTCACTCCATATGCGGCAATTTTGCTTATTAACAAACCCGTTGAGCCAAAAATGCGCCTCATCGCTGAACACAATTTTGCGATAAAACAACGGGTCAGTTGCCAACTGCTCTAGAGCCCAATCGGCGAAAGAACGACGCATATAATGGTCTCGTGGCTTCAATTCCTGCACCAGCTGGATCTTATACGGGTGTAGGCCGAGATCTTTGCGCAAAATTTTCCACGTAGTGGACGGACAGAGCCCCAATTCCTGCGATCGACGACGAATTGATAAATTTGGATCTTCTTCCACACTTTCGTTTACAGCGGCGATATTCTCTTCAGTACGCACATTCCTTCGACGTGTTGGTGTTATTGCATCCTCTAGAGAGTATGTGGTACAAAATCTATCGACAGTTCGACGAATGGCTTGTTCAGATGCACGATTATGTACGCCATAAAAATGACGAAGTCGTCTATAAGTTGCGCGAATCGACGACTGATTTTCAAAGTAAATTTGGATAATTTCGTAGCGTTGTTCAAGCGAGAGTCTATTCATGATGATTTGTCAGAGTATACTGAAACAAATAAAAAAAAATGTTTCATCAAAATTTCATTTTTTGTGTTACTTTTTACAATTTAAAGTTCTATCTAGCTTAAAAAAACACCTTTTACAATCTATTAAAGCTAAAAGTTCACAACACAAATAGAATGTAAAAAGTAGGTCTGATTTATACTTAATAGCTAATAAAAGTCACTCAGTTCTCTAAATTTTTAAAAATTTAAGATAGAAATTTAAATTTAGATTTTTACGAAATTCGTTTTCATTTGTCAAATTAACGTGATAGCTGATCAAAATAAAAATTTTCGCATTTAAACCTTTGAATGTAACCCTAAAAACAAGATAACAGTTATGGATAACACAATTTCTAATGTGCACCTTTCTTTATACTTTATCTAAGTGTGAAGAATGTTTATTCATTGCGTAGTGGGTTCTGTTTATGTTTATGTGTTCTTCTTTCTTTGTTTATAATAATTTTAACTTTGTCTTTTCAAAATATATTTTGTCACGTACACTACACCTGCCACAATGACTAAGTTATTAAATTTGATTTGCCTAATTTATCAATTGTAGTTTTAGTGCTAGAAAACAACAGACTTATAGTGTTATCAGTTGTAAGTCCATCATTAACGATTTGTTTCTCAAATCTTGATTTCTGTAGATTTTATTTAGCATTTTATATAACATTTGTTGTCATCATAAAAGAGAAACTCTTTCATTATTGGTTTAACACTAAACCTTATAACTCTTATAATATTCCGCCTCATTTAACTGAAATATTTTTTTCCCAAAACGATTGGATTTCATTGCCTTATAATTAATAAATTTAAATATGGCAAACTTCTCACCTTTTGCTAATTCAGCAGTGAATTTTTTGTATAAATTACATACAAGACGCTTATCCAAAAATGTATGATGTAGATTTTCAGATTAAACGCGCCTCCTTCGTTTAATATTTAAAATGTTTTTTTGAATCCTTTGAAGCAAACGAACGCATTTTAAAAGACAGAAAGTGAAAATATTCACTTTTTCAATGACTTCTCATCAATTTTTTTTGGCTCAGGCCAAGCACAATTTCACATTCTCCTGGGGCCACAGATTCATTCCAGGTATATAAACTCAATGTAAATCCTGTGCACTATGCCCCATTCACGTTTAATTAAATTAAGGTTGCGTGTGGATATGTGAACACGTGGCCCAAATTCACTACTCAGGTCGTGCGCACCGAAGCCACATATGGCACTAAATATGTTAGTTCTTTGTTGAAAGCGTCTAAATATTTGTTAATAGGCTTACATTATTGGAAATTGCATGTAAAACCATAATTTTGTGGCTATATGTTGTCTTCATTTGCTTTATAGCGTACCCTTTTAATTACTTCCCAAGCATCTCAGTTTGGTTAAATTCTTTGATTCACTTCTCTATGGCACTAAGTATACACGTAACGCTAACTTGTGAATTAGTCTACACTAACGAAATTATTTAAGTTTTTATACAAATCTTTTATAGAATTTAACTCTTAGAAAATGAGTTTTATTTTTTTTTTTAATTTTTATAGTTTTTTTTAACGATCTTTTTTTATTTATCTTTAATAAATATCTTTTTTCTTTTTTAAGATCTTTTTTATATATTTTTTCTTTTCGATATTTCGCTTTCCTTTGGAAAGCTTCTTCAGGAAAAAATTTTTTTTTATTTTTGAAAACAATAAGCAATTTTCATTCATGCTTGATTCCTTTAAATAAATATTTCATGATATTCTCACAAAATATTTATTACAAAAATTTTTATTAAAAAATAAAAATTTTATGATATTCTCATAAAACATTTATTCAAATAAAAATAAAAATATTTGAAATGTATTTTTTTTTTTGTTGTTTTGAAATGTTTTGTAGTGTTTGTATGGAAGTGTTTTTGAGTCTTGCTGTCTATGCTATGTTGATTTTATGAAAAAATTTTCATAGAATCAGTTTGGCTTTGGATATAAGACTCTTAGGTTTTTCTAAACAATATTGGGGTAAAATTCACTGATGAGCTACTTGAGCAATAGTGAAATTGCAATATGGATGTGCTCTCCCCCGCAGTAATACATTTCAAATATTTTTATTTTTATTTGAATAAATGTTTTATGAGACTATCATAAAATGTTTATTTTTTAATAAAAATTTTTGTAATAAATATTTTGTGAGAATATCATGAAATATTTATTTAAAGGAATCAAGCATGAATGAAAATTGCTTATTATATTGAAAATGATTCCGAATAATTGTAGATTATTTTTGAAAACAAAAAATTATTAACAAATTGAAAAAAAATGTTTCAAATGTTTTATTTTTTATATAAAAAAGATCTTAAAAAAGAAAAAAGATATTTATTAAAGATTTTTTTTAATATAAAATGAAAATTATCTGAAAAGTCGTTAATTTTACGAGGGCTGCTATTTATATTTCTGGCAAAACATTTTGTCATTTTATTGCTGTTATTGTTAGTGATAGCAGGTTGAAAAAGTGATCTTAGGAAAAAATGCAATTAACTCGTGAACATTTTCGTGCAATAATTTTTCATAACTTTCGACGTGGTCTGACACGACAACAGTGCACAGATGAACTTAATTCCTTATATGGTAATGAAGCACCTTCTTACAGCACCATAAAAAACTGGTATAACGAATTCAATCGACAATCACTACAGGACGAATCCCGTGAAGGTCGTCCAACAACGGTTGTTGTGCCACAAAACACTGCAGCTGTGCATGAGTTGATAAAGCATGATCGTCATGTAACATATCGCGAGATTGAGGCATCTGTAGGGATTAGTATGACAAGCATCAATAAGATCTTGCATGAACATTTGCATGTGATGCCGCATAACCTGATAAACGCACAAAAGGAAGCTCGTGTTGATTGGTGCAAGAAAATGTTGCAGAAATTCGCTCAAGGTGCATCAAAAGCAGTTTATAATATCTGCACAGGTGACGAATCATGGATATACTCATATGATCCTGAAACAAAACAGTAATCCACCGTATGGGTTTTTCAAGACGAGCGAAATTCCATCAAAGTTGTTCGTGGAAGAAGCACATCAAAGCAAATGATTGCCTGTTTTTTCGGCACTACCGGTCATGTGGCGACTGTGCCATTAGAGCAACGTAAGACGGTTAATTCGGCATGGTACACCACTATTTGTTTGCCAGAAGTCTTTGAGAAACTTCGGGAAAAGTCAAAGAAAAGACGCATCATTCTGCATTACGACAATGCGAACTGTCACCGATCGGCTGAAACAATGGAGTTTTTGACAGGGAAAAACATTGAATTGATGGGTCATCCGCCGTACAGCCCTTACTTGGCACCTAATGACTTTTTTTGTTTCCGAACATCAAGAAAAAACTACGTGGACAACGGTTTTCTACACCTGAAGAAGCAGTTTCTCTATTCAAAACCCATGTTTTAGAAGTACCTAAATCGGAGTGGAAAAAGTGCTTTGAAAATTGGTTCCAACGCATGCAAAAGTGTATAAATCTTCATGGAGAATATTTTGAAAATCAATAAAATAGATTTTGTCTTTAAATGCTTGTGTTTTCATCCTTAGGCCACAAATATAAATAGCAGCCCTCGTATATTTCGGTTCCTGCATATATTGCCTTAAGACTTTGTACCTTTACCCTTTAATTTAATGAACGATAATTCTCCAAGATCTGATTAAATAAAAAATATAATGCCTGGAGTTATAGCTTTGATACCTGGCATTAATCCTCTTTATGTTTTTCTTTTAAATCATTTAAAAAAATAATTTCGACTTGAAATATATTAAAAACAAAATGTTTGATATCAAATTCACTTTACAATAAATTATATTTTATAAATATGACAGTTAAACTTTACTCTATTATTAACAAATTAAGAGTTTCGTGCAATTTTTTTTTTTCAAAATTTGCGTTTTATTAAAAACTTATGTTTTATAATGCACGCAATAAAAATTAAAAAAAATTATACTTTTGTTAAATAATATATGATATACAAAAATTAATATATAATTTTATGTTTGTTAAAAGCTTTTAGCAAGTCTAATAGTCTACATTTAATTAAAAAAACCGCTTTTATTATTGGGGAAATAAGTATTTGAAAGCCAATTAAATAATTAAATACAAATGTATTTTTACTTAAATTAACATTTTATATCTGAATGTCACGTTTAATTAAAAAAGAAGTTATTTTTAATTCTGGTACTGTAAAATAAAGGTTAGAGGTAGATAATATTGTTAATATTTGTTAGCAAAAATCGTATAAAATTCTTAATGTTATTTATCGTTGTTTAGTTTTTTGTTTTTGTTAATTTTTTATAACAACTGTTAAATTTGTTCTTAAAATTATTAATTTTTTTTTTAATGTCTATTGATGTAGGCTTCCAACTTAACTGCTATTATAAATTTTGTGGAACTGTTCTTTTCCGCTCTAATGATTTTAAAGTGTTTTTTATGCAAAATTTGAAATTTTTGTTTGTTTAACATAAAAAAGGTATTTCAAACAATTTTACTGCTTTTGAGGAAAACATACATTTTTAAGTTTCTTTCTTAACGTTGTTTGAAACATTTTTTCGGTTACTTTTTTTGTTGTTGGTCGATACGTTATTTAAAATCAACTTGGCGAAAAATTTTTCGTTTATTGTTTCATAAAGGTCCAGCATAATAATTAATTGAGAAGTTTTTCTTGTCAATCCGATTTTATTGAAATGTCTAAATCCTCATTTGGTAACAAGACATTTACACAAAATGTTTAGTAACATTTTAAGGCGCGCTTATTGAAAAATACTTTCTATTCCTTAGTTGCAAAGGTTGTGAAAAAATATGTCAGTTGAATGCGCTAACTGCACTATTAAAATAAAAAGAACATTTAGAAAATACTTTAAAGCTTTTAGTTATAAAATGCTATTAAAAAAAAACATATATTAAATTAAAATTGCCATACATTTCCAATTTTGACCCCTTTTTGGGCATTTTAGAAATGTCTGTACAGAAAAAGCAAAATACATGTATTTTTCAGTCTTTTTTAATTTGTTTTATTTTTACTTTTTGTATTTGGTTGTAAATAAATAATATTAAAATTTTTATGTAATTAAAATAAAAACTTTAATGTATTTGCAGTTTGTTTCATTTTCGCACTGAAATGTTAAAATAATTCAACTCTGTTAACTTAACATTTCTTGAATGAGAGGTATGTAAGCTATAACAGGGTTGGCAAAAGCGAAGCTAACTGACGGAGCTATCTTCACACACTTGTATAACTTACGTCTAGATGCGGAGAAATGTATTTTTATAAATTACTAGCGGACCTGGCGAACTTTGCCTCGCCCCAATTTAGCCTTCAGACAAACTTTAGAGTAATAATGCAACACAAATATTTAAGTTTTCAATGTTATTTATTTGAATCGAATCAAAATTTTATACAAAAAATCAATTTTCGATTTTTCCCATGTTTCGCATTTCGCATTATCCGCATTTTTCCATGATTTACACTAAGCACTTTCATTTTTTGATTTGGAAAGCTATTAAGGAATAATTTCATACAAAATTTCATACAGAAACTCAATTTTCGATTTTTCCTATTTTCCAACTTTTCCGGAGGGATATTCCAAAATTTTCTTCCGTAAAAACCTTCTCCTCGAAAATACGAACAACTGACAAAAAATTTTACAGAAAAACGGCCCAGTCGGTCTCATTTGATGAATTACTTGTTTACACCATTTTTATATAATAACTTTTTTTAATTGCTATAAACTCCTGAACCAATTGGACTTTGTATGGCGTCATACCAAGGTCTTTATGCAAAATTCGTCTCAATGATGTCTCCGAAATGTTCAATTGTTGAGAACGACGGTGAATTGATGTCGATGGCGCTTCACGGACACTTTCTGCCACAGTAGCAATATTCTCGGGAGTACGCACTGTTTTTGGGTTCACGCTTTGGTTTATCGATGAGAATTCCAGTTGCGTTTACTTTTTTCACAAAATTACGAACAAACGGAGCTGACAGCGCTTCTCTTCTTCCAAAATCCGTACGCAATTTTCGCACACATTCTGTAACATTACCATGATTTTCCAAGCAATGTTGCAATATTTCCCAGCGTTGTTCAAGCGTATACACAACCATACTCGTTCAGCGGAAGGATAAAACTAATTATCTGTCAAATCAAACAAGAGTTGAAAAAAAAACGTTAGATTGCGGGCCCTATATATATAGACGTGAGAGTAGTCTAGGACTGCAAAATTCCAAAGCTGCATAATCATATAATAATATAAAAACTATATATTAATGAAAAATTAAATTCAATTGAATCAAGCCAATATTTTAAACTAATACGTACATAAAGGGTTCCTCAACAAGAAGTTTGTTTTCTGAAACAAAATAAAATAAAAAATTTAGATTAAGATGATCTAAATTTTATTTGTATTACGAAGAGAAAAGTTCGGCAATTATAAATGAAACATGATATCTGGCAAATGTCGATCAGGACCAGACTGATAACTGTCAATTCTTTCATTAACGTTTTTAATCACTTTTTGGCACAATGACAGTCCTATTTCGTTATTCACATCACGGATTTTGAGTATTAAGGCTGAAATCGATTCGATTGGCTACGTGTAGACTCTGTCCGTAACATAGCTCTACAAATCATACGATATGGCTGGCCACTTGACTACTGATTGTCGAGAAATTTGGCTTGCAATAAATTGATAGTTTCATTGGCTGTATGACATGTGGCACCTGGCATCCTGTTGAAACCACATGTCAGTGATATTCACGTCGTCAATAATAGGCCAAATAACGGTGCAATCACGCCCCCAGACTACATAGCGCACCATACAGTGACATATTGAGCAAGCAAATAATCGCTCTAGGATTTTCAGAAACCCAAATGCGGCAATTTTACTTGTTGACATACAATGACAAGTGAAAATGGGCTTCGTCTGAAAAAATATTTTTTTCAGAAAAACCAATGTCTGTTGCTGAATGAACTGAGCAAATCTAAGGCGATGTGAATAATACGTCGGCTTCAATTCTTGCACCAGTTAAACCTTGTAAGGCTTCAGACTTAACAAACTTCGACATGTTGTGGTTTTGGATAACCCCAATTGTTGAGAACGTCGAGGAATTGACAAATGTGGATCTGAGTCAACACTGTGGCTCACGGCTGGGATGTCTTCAGTTTAACGACCCGGTTAAACACACGTTGGCGTTCGCATATTTTGTATCGAGCCTGTCGACTCAAATTTAAGTGGTTTCAGAACGACGATTATGTTGTCTGAAAATATCACGAATTTTAATCATTTTAATGCGATTGTCGTGCGAAATTGAATTCATTATAACAATTGCCAATGAATCTGCAACGAATACGTTGAAAAACTAAATTTCAAACCCGTCATGTTGTTGGTGTTGCCACAATTGAAAAACAAACGTTTTGTTGAAAGACACGACTAAATGTGTCCAATTAATTTATATTAGCAAAATGATAATTATGAAGATTTTTTCATTATAAAAAATTTCTTATTTGGAACTATTTTTAAGTTATTGTGCGTATAATTGTGGTAGATTCCTTTAAACAGAAATATTTTCTTATATTCTCAATAAATATTTATTATTAAAATATTGGAAATGTCTTATCGTGAGAAAGCATACCCATATGGCCATTTCGATACCAACAAATATGTTACCGTTATGTTACTATAAAAAATGGCGATTTTTTTTGGTTTAAGTATCACGATGCATAGTGAATATTTTCATGGTTAATGTACCCCAAGTTTGAGATTCCATTTATTCAAATCTAGGTATAGTGAAATGGTTTTGCTGATTTGAGCTTCCCAGAAGCCTGTTTGAATCTGAAATGTCAGCATTAATTATATGATTATAAGATCAATGTTAAATATAACCATGAGTATGAATAACTTTTAAGAGAACAAGAGAACATTTGATTTTAAGCAAGTGTTTTCATGTAAAATTCTTCACTCTACGTTTTTATGTAAAATTTAAAAATGTTAACTTAAATAATTCGGCTATTTGAGTTTTAAAATTAAAATAGTAAAATTACAAGTTAGAGATGTATGTATTGTTTTTAGATATGACATAATCTCTATGTTTTACAACTTTATTTTGAAATTTATGTATCAAATATAACTGTCAAGTGCGTAAGTGGTCCGCACCATATATGAGTCAGCATTTAATTTTATTTGTTACAGTAAACACAATAATACATACATTTGATTTTATTTAAAATAATGACTTGCGAAAATAGCGTTACAATACTTTGTGAAAATATCAAGCAACATAAAAATAATTTAACATTTGTTGCAATCACAGTCTTTGATTTTAAAATTCATTGTTCTAATATATATGTATGTACATATCGTAACCAAAATACAAAAGGGTTACAACTCAAAATACTAAAATTTTTAGGAGAGACAAAAAAATGTTTAGTTCATCGTACAGAAGCAACACACTTAACACAAAAATAGACATAACTGTATTTTTCCAGATAGTGATGTGGAAGAAATTTTTGCAGTAGTTAGAGATGTGTACTCTGAATTAATTTATAGAAAAAATTCAGTTTTTGAAAATTTTGAGTTTGGCCCTGCCTATTACGGTTAAAAATCGAAAAAAACTATTTTACATCTCGTCATTATAGGAGCAGCCTTTTTATTTTAGTTTTTTTTTTATTTCATTACTTTATAAATAATAATAAGTAGCGAAAAGAACAACATTATATAAAACAAAAACAATATGTGTACAATTTCATAAGATGATTGCTAATTTGCTAAAGAGCAAAGGTTTTGAAGCCATAAATGATAGATTTTTAAACTAAAAGCTTCTAAAATATGTAAAGAGTTCTCAAAAAATCAATTTTAACTCAAACATATGTTTTTAAAAAGATATTTACGTAAAAGAATAGGTCTGTCTGCGTACTTTTCCAGTAGCAAATACTCAGTAAATTTTTTTGGGAGAGTAAGAACAATGTTACTCTGTTGGCTGAGAAAATCTAAAAAAGTACGCAGACAGTATCCAGTGAAATTTTGCAAGAAAACAGCTGATCGATGTGTAAACAATTGAAATAATAAAGCAAAAGAATTGTGGCGCATGTGTACGGAACGTTGGAACGTTTCT
Organism: Trichopoda pennipes; assembly: GCA_030448955.1. Classification (NCBI taxonomy): domain Eukaryota; kingdom Metazoa; phylum Arthropoda; class Insecta; order Diptera; family Tachinidae; genus Trichopoda; species Trichopoda pennipes. The sequence continues at coordinate 2,122,871 of JASKUP010000010.1, read as the reverse complement.
ACCATGAAAAAAAATGTTTTATTTATTATAATTGTATATAATAGTTATAATTTTTTGACCTTTTTTAATATTTTTTAGTAATAGGTCTTATTTAATAAAAAATTTTTTAAAAAACTTTATTTTTTATTATATTTTCGATATTTCGCCACATCGTTGGTTGGCATCATCAGGAAAAACAAAAATAATAATGAACAAACAAATTGAAAAAATTTTTTGATTAACAAATTCAAAATAATCAAAAAATTTTTTCAAAAAAACAAAACAAACAAAAACAATAAAAAACGACAAATTGAAATTGAATTTTTTGTTTTACATACATACAAACAAATTTTCAATATTAACAAATTTTTTAAATGAAAAACAATTTTGAAAATACATAACAAATTTACAAAAACAATAGTATCTTACACATATATTCTAAAACATAAATTTAATGACAAAACGTTACAAAAAATTAAAGTATAAGTTATTAATATTATGCAGATACAGAGTTTTGTTTTATAATTTTATGCACTAAATGTCTATAATTTTGAGCAACTTTCTCCGTATCTGCTTTAAAATTTATTCTTTTGGTTAATGGTACTTTAATTATTTGTAACATTTCAACATATAACGACGTTTATAATTATTTTCTAAATTTAAAATTGAAACATTTTCAAAATTAGGATAGTGATTAACTTTAGAGCAATGCGAAGATAATGCTGTTTTTTGTAAACTAATATTATTCCTGTATTTCTGGTCTGACCTATGTCCTGCGATTCTAGTTTTCAATTTATTTTTTGTTGTGCCTACATAAACCTTATTACAATCCTTCTTATCATTACCGTTACAACGAATTTTGTACACTACATTGGACATATTTAATTTTTGAATTTTATCCTTAGTTTTACTAAACAACCTATTTAATGTATTTGTATTCTTATATGCCATTTTGTATTTATTTGTATCATAAATTTTTGAATTCTCTATTCTTTCAGACAAGACTGGTATATAAGTTATCGATTTATATATTTTCGTTTCCGTTCCACTACTTATAACTCTTTTCCTTCTATTATTAAATTGATTAATTAACCTATTAGTTAATCGTATTGGAAAATTGTTCTCAGTTAAAATATTTCTAATCTTTTCTTTGTTCTTTCTATGGAATTCTTTGTCACTAATTGTTAAAATTCTCTCTATTAAATTATTGGCCGTGTTAATAATAATTCTTTTATTTTGTTTAGAATAATAATTAATAATTCTACCTGAAGCAGTTGGTTTTTGGTACCAATCTATAACTAATTCTTTATTTCTTCTTATTATTAAAGTGTCTAAATATGGAAGTTTAGCATCACATTCCCTTTCAGTTGTAAATTTTATTGAAGGGTCAAATTCATTTAATGTTTCTAACATTTCGTTAATGGCAGATTCAGATATAATACAAAACAAATCATCTACATATTTTGTCATAATTTTTGGTTTTACATTTAATTTTTCAATAACATTATCTAACAATTTTTCCATAACAATATCTGCCACAATTGAAGAAGCTGGAGAGCCCATCGGAAGTCCTTTTTGCTGAATATATATCTTTTCCATATACTGAAAATATCTATTATCTTCTATACAAAACTTGAGAATACGAAAAAATAAACCTTTCTCTATCTTTGTAAAATTTTCCAATACATCCCATTTCTGTTCTATTGTTTATTAAATAAGACCTAGTGCTTAAAATTAATTACTAAAAAATTTATTATAATTTATTATAAACATTGAAAATAAACACATTTGTAACTACTTACCTCTGCCATTGCTAAATTTCAATTTTTATTTTCACTTCACAACAATTTTTTAATTCAAACATTATATGAAAACAGCTGTTCAAAGTAGTTTGCAAGTTCTCTGACTTTCAACTGTCAAAAAATTATCTTTTTAGTTCTCTTTTTACAAGAGATTTCGAGTACGCAGACAACATTTTGCAAGAGTTTGCACAAAATGATGCAAAATATGTGTACTCAGACAGACCTAATATCGTTTATATTGGGTGAGAAAATTTTAGGTTAGAAGGTGAATTGTCTATCAAATGATTAAATGTCAAAAATTGAGCTCCCTCAACATTTATTTTGTTAACAGTTTGAACAATTTTAATTATGAAAGTTTACTATCAAAATATTGAAAATTTCACTGTATCACTTAGTAAAATTCTAACATCTTTTTTGCCTAATTTAATCGCTAAATTCGAGGCTAACAGTACTGTTGCTGACAATAGTCCAAAACAATACGCTCTTAGTGGGCGAAGACATGTAAATATAGCCTCTGTATAACCTGAAACATCAACTCGTCGACGTTTGCAACAAATGCGAAACATTTTGCATACAAATTTTCATTTTTATGCTTATTGTTTGCGTGAAACGTTTGTAAGTTGACTATTTGAAAAACTGAACGAAAACAATGCATTTTTCAATTTTAATTGAATATAGGGCTCACAAAATCCGCAAAACAGCCCTCGAAAAACAATTACATCTTTATTATCGGTCCGCATTTTTGCCGATAATGAGCAAGAAAATGCCATAACCGTGAATTCTCTGCGCTACCAAACCTTGATAACCATTTTTTTGTGGCTACAATAGGCTAATGTTGATATCAGTAACCTTTAATTTCAGCCAGACAGCACCACAAGCCACCCAAAACAGTTCAGTTATTGTATGAGAAATTTCCCGGTCGCGTAATTTCTATATTTGGCGATGTCAACTCGCCGCCCCATTCTTGTTAAAATTAAAATTCGCTGAATTAGTTTCTTTGGGGCCATTTGCAAGACCGGGTTTGGGTGATCAATCCACAATCAACTGACGCTCTGAAATTCGGTGCTGCATTGACGATTTATCTTGCAAAATGTGCATAAAAATTTTGTGAAAAGGCCGGGCGTCTGCCGACGTGCTAGAGGTGGACAAATACCAGGCATCATATTCTATTATTTATTTTAATAGTTCTACTTTACAAAGGTACCAATAAAACAGAAGTTGCTAAAAAAAAGCTGTGTTTTAAGGTAATTTACAATGCAATGCTTACAATGCTTTGCAATGATATTAAATAATATGAATATTATATATAAACTTATACTGTTTCTATGTGCATTGAGTGGTTGATTTTTTATTATACTTCTAATAAAGAAAATATATATGTAAATATACTTAATTAAAAAGTTAATTGAATCCTTATTCAATTTAAAATTTTTCAATAAACCTAATCAAGCTTTTTGCACTTAGCCAGAGCATAACGATGATTAAATATTACAGTTTAATAAAATAATCACTTTGCGTTATTAAAAAAATTAATCGCACAAATAATAATACTAATTTTAAATATTTTATTTTTAATCACTTTTTCTAACCGAACAAAGTTACGTCAGAATCAGTAATCGAAGAGTAAATTGAATGAAAGAAAAAGCTATGAAGAAGTAAGTAACCGAAAAATTTGCTCGTAAAAAGGAACAAATTTAATCTGTTAACTGGTTAAGTATCATTTGCGAACCTGATAATGGGCTCCATAGCATATAGAAATGACCATCAAGCCGAATTTAGTGTCATTTTGAATCAGAAAACTAAAACTTTTAGTAAATTAATATTTTAAATGTTAACATCAACGATTTATATATTTATTTTGGTCTTAAAGTCATCTAATAAAATGACAGAAAGAAGAAAGTTCGTTTGCTAAATTTTATTATTATTTTGTGACACACACACACATAAAAAACATAATCAATTTGAAGGTTATTACAATTGTTACAAAATAAAGAGGCAGATATGAATTACGTTTTAAATTCTCCTCACATACTCAAAAACCATAAAGAAAAAATAAAAAAAAATAAAATTATTTATTTACATTAGATATATGTATAATGATAGGGAAATGATTTTTATATCATATTTTAAATAAAATTTGGATAATAGACACGTTTGAAAACGTTTATCTTTTATTCATTTATATGAAGCAGTTTGTTTTTGTTTGTTTGTCGGAAAGCTGTAGCTGCCTACACTAGATGACCGATGGATGATAACATAGAATATATATTTTTTTAAATTGTAAGTTAAAATTGCCTTTCTCACACAAAGTAAATATTTTGCATAGTGTTGGTTGCGAATTGTTAAAGGTATATTCTCGAAATTCTACACGAGTAACCTCCTTAAGGGTATGAAGATAAATGCGTCATTGCTAACTGCTATATAATTTCTATTTTTTTCATGTTAAAAGCAAAATTTTCAAAAATTCATATCCCCGATGTCGGGTTAAATCCAGCCAGAATATAATAGCGTGACCCGATATATGTCTTCTCTAATTATTAACTTCATGCACTTCAAAATATCCTATTTTTTCATATTACTTTTCCCCAAACGCAAAATTTTCAAAAATTCATACCTTCGCCATCGGGCTGAATCCAGACATAAATTATATATCCTTGGAATTTATTAGCCTTGGGTTACTCCCACTATGCTGGTGACCCGATTCATTTCTTCCCTAAATAATAATTTTATCATCCACTTCAAAATATCCTATTTTTTAACTTTTTTTTACGAGAAAGCAAAATTAAAAAAAACTTATATCTTCGATATCGGGTTGCATCCAGGCATAAATTATATAGTGTTGGAATCTGGTAGTACTGGGCTACTTTCACTATGCCGGTGACTTAATTCCTTTCTTCTCTAAATAGCGGTTTTATCTACTTCAAAATATCCTATTTTTGCATATTATTTCTCCCAAAAAGGAAAATTTTCAAAAATGCATACCTCCGATATCGGACTGAATCCAGACGTAGATTATGTGCTATTTAAATCCACTAGTTCTCAGCATCTCCTACTATGCCGGTGACCCGATTCATGTCTTCTGTAAATATCGTCTTTATCCTACTACAAAACTCCTATTTTTCCATATTATTTTTCCCTTAAGGCAAAATTTTAAAAAATTCAAATCTCCGATATCGGGCTAAATTCAAACATAGATTATATACCATTGAAATCTATTAGTCCTGGGATACTCTCACTGTATATATTCGCTAAACATCGACTTTATTCACTTCGAAATATCCTATTTTTCCATACAAGAAACATTTTCAAAAATACATATTTTCGTTATTGGACTAAATCCCTATACACCGTGGCTGCTCTCACTGTGTCGGTGAGCCGATTCATGTTCTCTGTGCGAAAAACAGAGATTATTGCAAATGCAACACGTATGGGGAACTGCAGCCGTTTAAAATCAAACAGCCAATTTGGAGGAATCATAGAAATGCATGGTATCAACACATCCTCGCCCTTATATTTTCCTTTTAAAATTTTTGCTTCAATCACATTTTTCATGACTTTTTTGGCTACTAAACGTGTCCCATTGCAAAGTGGTGGCTGGCTGATATTTCTAAGCAAAATATTTGGTACACCAACTTTCACTTGTAGGCGGTGCGGCAGCAATCCAGATAACTCTAGCGAATTTTAAAATTCGACTGGATAATTTACAACAACGTCTTGATTGGTAACAGAGTCAACCGTTTTGTAGGTAAAAATTTCCCCGGGAATGCCATTCAAAATTGTCCCATTGATATCCGAAACATCTGCATTTTTCGCAACTGAGCTCTTTCCCCAACCAATCATGGTTTCTAAAATTTTGCGCAATGCCGGGGAATACGTTTGTGACCAATTCTTGTTTTGATTGTGCAAAGTGGCAGAAACGATCTGGAAGAGTAATCATTTTTGTGGTGGGGTCAATTGGAATTGCGCCATTCCCAATATCTAAAAACGTTCGGCTGAAGGATCATTTTGCAATTGAACACGCAAATTACACACACACAAGAAATGCAACAGAATATGGAAAGCAAAATTCTCTATTTGTTTGTACATCCACTTGCTATAAACATGGGCATATTTCGATTTGTATTGCCATCGCATTTTGTGCAAGCACAAACACACACAGCAACGCACAAACGAAAACACAAATTTCATTTGATACAAAACATTGAGACGAAGTATTCAATGGAAAAAAAATTTTTATTTTTTTTTTAATTTGTCTTGTTTCAAGCACGCACTGTGGACGCGACTATTACGAAGGTACTGTGAAAGTTTGGTGGAAATCCGACGGCACATCTCGTCAAACACTGGCAACCAACGGACACCTATTTTGGGCTTCATTGTTATATGCATATATACACAATAAATAAATTTGTTTTTAATGTACATTTGTAAATTTCATTTTAACAGTGCTATTAACAGTGTGTGAAACGTATTTATCTGCACACTCCCAACCACCTTAATAACAAATAAAATTTGACTGCGTAGGAATAGCAAATATAGTACTTTCCGTAAAATCTTATTATCTTATAGGGGTAACGAAACGCACCGGGTATAGCTAGTTATAAATAAATATAAATATTTGTTAAATGTTATGTGTTAAATTATTTATTGTTGAAATAATTAAATTATTTATTGTTGAAATAATTTAAAACAAGTTATTTATTATTGATTATTATTTTACTGCAGCTTTGTATTTTCAGAGACAAACAATAACGCAACCAGGCGATATTTCCGTTTTCAATTTCTTTTTACAAATTAAATGTATGAAATAATTATTGAACATTATCTTTAATGTTATAATTAAAAATATTTTAACAAGTAAATAATTCCGGTTTTTTAAATAATTTTTTAGCATTTATTATTAAAACTCATTCAAACTCATTCCTTTAAAAAGATAATTAACTTATTTTTTGTAGCATTTTATTTCAAGTTCATTTTGAGCATTTCCCCTTTATTAACCTTCAGTGTTATTAAGTTTGTTATTTAGAATGTCACAAATTTAATTCTTGAACTTTATCAGTCATTTTAATTACCAATATAGTTTGGTAAATATAAAAATGAAAAATATTTATTTAAACCATAGTTGGGATTCCTTCATTAAAATTTCAATTTCATTGGCTTTATTTAAGAATAATGACAAACAAATAAAAAAACTGGTATTGATAGTATCTAAAGATTATTTTTTTCAATTATAATTGCTTTTACTAGTTGGAATAAAGAAATGAAAATTAAATTATTAAATTACTTACAACAGTTGGAAGAAAATAATTGGGTTTTTTTTAAAAATTTATGATAGCAGTAGTTTCAAAGAAACCTTAATGGATTCATATTCGAACTTGATGCCTAAAATCTAAAGCAACTAAAATCCCTAACTAGAAATACTTATTGCTCGCAGAGAAACAAGAATAGAAAGAAATAGTCTGTTATAGAACTTACTTAAGAAACAATATGTCTTGACAACTTCATTCATCCGTAAAGACGATTTGCAATTACATATATCTTAAGTTATTAATTGCTAACAACTGACAAGTTGTATTTTGTTTTGAGATATGACTATATTGCCTGTAAGTAGCTTAATGCTGGGATAATGGTCTGAAATCGTTATTAGTGAACAATAATTGTTTTTTTTTTTTTTGTAATTAATTCACAGTGAAAACTTTTGATTTGAAAAAAAAAATTAATGTTATTGAAAATATTACTTCCATGTATGACGTATACTTTAAATTGCTAATTAAGCTTTGAATACATTTGTTAGTTTAAACTTATCTTTGCATGAAAGAGTTTAAGAGTTTTTGATACCTTTTAGTTCATAAGCAAAAGATAACAAAACATATATTTTTATTTCAAATAGAGGTTTTTTTATAATCCAAATCATATTTTTTGTATACTGAGTTGAAAAGAATGATGGCATTGATTGTAGACGTTATTGACAATATGTTACAAAGGGTTCTCTCTAATTTACTTCTCTGAGCCGCTGTCATCATTCACAACAATGCAGTCTGTAAACTTTGCTATTTATATAAAGTAAACTGCTGCTTTTTTATCACTTTTTTATTATTCTACATCTGCTAAATTAAGTTTTCTTAAAAACGATCAAGACCAAATGAATTACATTTCATAATGGTACATCGGTTTGGTGTGCATTTTTTAAGTGCTGCTGCAAATATGGCCGGGATAGTACAAAGGTGGTACCTCCCAAACAAATCACAAATTAAAAATCTATTATTTCTGCTCCTGATAACGCCAATGAAACAAAGTGCTGCTGCAAATATGGGCGGGATTGTACAGAGGGGCGTGGTATATCCCATACAAACAGTGCTTACACATCCCGAAAGAAAAATAATAAAATACACTGATTGGCGGCCAGTTGAAAAAGTGTTGCCATGTTAAAGTTATATATTTCTTTAAAAACGGCTTTAATTTCTTTGTATAAATATTTTTAGTTTCTACAAGGTCCAAGCTTAGGTATGGAATGTTGAAATAATTTAATACCTTTTACTAAATTTCTTTTAATCCGGGAATATTAACTAAATCTTTTTATATATAATTCTACTGTACGTGTGTTGTGACTGAACTCCTCCTAAACGGCTGCACCAATTTGCATACATTTTTTTGTATGCATTTGGGTGGCGCCCCAGGTGGTTCAGATTTACAACTCGGTCCAATTGGACAAAGGGGCATTGTAATTCCCCTATTTCTGCTCCTGCTAACGGTATTGAAACAGAATTTGGTATTTCGGTTGAGTGAACATATTTTAAGTTCTGCTGTAAATATAGGCGGGATTTGATAAAGACACGTGGTACCTCCCATACAAATCTTCTTTATATATATAATATAAATTTTTTTTTCATGCGTTTGGGTGCGACCTAGATGGTTTACATTCACAAACCAGCCCGGCAGATGGCGCTGCAGTCGGTTTCCAGGTTATTAAACTACACTGCAACTACACGACTGAATCGACTTGCAATGCATTTAATTTTTGTGCGCTGTGTTTTGATATTATATGGTGTCGCATTTACGTAAATATTGAGCGTTGTTTACTTCAAAAATACACACAAGCCATAATGCGTGATTTGATTTACATCTGCACCGACTAGGTAGCCATAATCAGATGGTGGTCAAGCCACTATGTATATCTTGGAACGTTATACACGTCCTACAAAGCCGAAGCTATAATTCTATGCAACAGAAACCTTCTAGTTGTAACTTTAATGATTCCAGAGCAGGGCTGCAAATCATCACACCTTGCTAAAGAGTTGGAGACTTTCCAACTCCTGTCCAGAACACATGTCTAGCATGCTCACTGGACTGGATCATTCACTTTGCGTGTCATTATCCACCATAATAACCATTATACTGTTATGGAGCCGCGAAACCACAACCACCTCGTTACTCCCATATAGGGGCCAACCTCAATGATCAGCCAGAGAACTATTAAATGTCTACAAAGACAAATAATGAACTCTGCGGCTGCACTGATCCCCATGGAAATAAAGTGGAGCTTTCAGTTGACTCCTTGCCTGTCTTCAGGGGACTGGGCTCCCTTTTCCCCCCAGTTGCACAGGTCTAGATAGCTGTTACGTACTATAAAGACCATAAATGTGCCCCCGGGGGGGGGCCTCCAATGTGTCTTGGCGGTTGACGGTGAAAGGCCCAAAGTAACATGGACCCGATTGCTGCCGCCAATAAAACAGTCGCGGTGGGCATAGAACTTATTTGTTTGCGTTTCTTCTTTGCGATGTCACAAATTCGTTCTCAATGGGTCAGCTAGTATATATATAATCGATCGTACATGTATATGTATATATAAATTATTTGAAAGCTTTACGTAAAAGGTGCACGAAATAAGTGCTTATCATATGAAACATAAAACTGCTTTTGTATTGAATATTCCGGTATGGTTTATAATTAATATCACTTTAAACATAACGCATTTGTTTGTAATTCTAATCAACCATATTGTTTTGTACTCGATCTTGATTTTTGTTTTCATTAATTATTTTTTGGCTGAAACATATTGCAACTTTTGTCAATGACAGTCATGGTAAATATAAAAATTTATTGATCTCTGGCTGCATATTAAGAAACTTATCCCTAAATTTTCGTAGCTCTTTCAATATGAGCCTATTTTATTTTGGTTTATTGTCAAGTATCCAAAAAATATAAAGATTTACAGAGGTTATGTATATTATTCGGTGTATTTACCAATTTGTTAAAAGTGTATGAACGTATACATATATAGGTCCGCCAGTTAGCTTCATTTTTGACAACCCTGCTATAACTTACAAGATGTATGTAACTCTTACTTAAAAATGTTACGTTAACAGAACTGAATTATTGCTGAATTATTAATTGGTGCGAAAATGACAAAAAAACTGTTATTAAAAGCAAATATATTTAAAAAAAAAATAAAAATGTATTTAACCCTTTCGCACCTATTGGGACATATGTATCCCACAGAATATTCGTAAAGCCCTAATGTTTAAGTTTTTTGCTTAAAATGTCCGATTTAGTTATTTACAAGAAGATGTGGATATTGTCGAATGTTTCAAGGGTCGTTTCCAAAGTGCACGTAAAGATAGTCCATTTCAATCTATAGATGAGTCCATGACTAAGTTCAAAGGACGTTCATCACTAAAGCAATACATGCCACTAAAACCTACGAAACGTGGAATAAAAATGTGAATGAGGTGTGATTCTCTAAGTGGGTACGTATATGATTTTAACATTTACTGCAGTAAGGAAGATGGTCCTACCATTGGCACTCTTGGAGAACGTGTAGCAAATAACCTAGCCAAGACTATTGAGCACCCAGACGTTACACTTTGCTTTGATCGTTTTTTACTAGTGTTCATTTACTTGAAACTTTGGATTATCCGGCATTAGCTGCAGTGATGACGAATCGGAAGAACTTACCAAATTGTTAAAAGCTACCGAAGGATGAAGCTATTTTCAAATCATGTAGTTCTGGAATTATGTACACAAAATGGCATGATAGCAAGGAGGTAGCAGCTATAAGCAACTGCCACAGCTCTTCAATGGCATCAATAAATAAAAGGCAAAGAAATAATGAAATTAAAGTTATATAGTGTCCGGAAATTATAAAATTTTATAGAAGTATAATGGGAGGCGTAGATCGAGCTGATAAGTTAGCCGGAATGTATAAACTAGACCGGAAATCGCAGAAATGGTGGAAGAAAGTATTTTATACATTGATGATGATGTCAGCAGTAAATTCATGGATCATATATATGAATTTACACCGTAAAAAGGAACCATTTCTTGATTTTTTTTAGTTCTGCTAGCAGAAGCTCTCATTGCAGAAGGACAGAAAACTGCGGCCGTTAGAAGAAGCCTTAGTCATGGTGGTTATCATTCCAAAAGAAAAAAATGTATGGCCAATCTGCTACTCACTTGCCAATTGAAGAACCTACAAGATGCCAGTGCACAGGTTGCCAAAAAAAGAAAATTGAAAAACGAACTAAAACTTTATGTCAAAAATGTCAACTTCCACTGTGTCAAGATTGTTTTGCACCATTTCACAAATAATTTTTAAATGGTTCCCTTTTGTTTTGTTTTGGTTTTAAAATTACAAAATGAATTTTGAAGGAATAAATAAAAAACCATGAAATTAAATAAATATATATATTATTTATTTATGGTTATATTCTCTTTTTATATGTTTAGGACTGATGGGACTTATATGTCCCATGACAAACTCCTGATGGGACATATATGTCCCACCCCCAAATTTTCCCCACACACAAAAAAATGCTATATATTAGTTTAAAATGCATATCTAAGCTAAGCTACCCCATTATAATTGTTTAACACTAATTATTCGTCTCCCGTACCGAAAGTGTTAAAGCAAAACACAAAAAGTCAAAATAAAACGAAATGTTAAAACAATTCAATTCTGTTAGCTTAACATGTTTTGACTGAGAGCTATGTCAACAATTACATGGTTGTCAAAAACATAGGTAACTGACGAAGCTATCTTCACAGCTTATTTGTTTGTAGCTAAATGAAAATATAACAGATGTAGTCGAAAAATTGGGTCATTTGAAAACCTCCAACACAACTTCGATAAATGAGCACTAAGAAAAGTATTATAATTTTGTGCTGCATTTTGTTGGCCTTATTGGCCACAGCAGAGCAGTCTGTCTCATTTTTTGTGAAGGTAAAGGGAGTGCAGTCTGATTTCATTTCTCTCCCATAAAAATCGGATTTGTACCAAAAAAAAGTTTGACGTGTGTGAACCCGTTATTACGTATGCATATGTGTGCATATATTATTTAACTCAGGATGCTTTAGTGCTAGTTGCACTGAAAGAAATTTTCAATAATAAATGTGATATTAATTTGCTGTTCATTTAAAATATTTGTTTGATTTAATTTTTGTCGTAATTTCTTATTTAGTGTTGCTAGACAATTTAGATGTCATGTGTTTCCTAACACTCAGATTAAGATTCATTAATATGAACTCAATAAAAGTGATTTAGTTTGCAATTTTTTTAAAAAATACAAAACTAACTTGTTTGTGAAGAAATCACCTTTGTCGGCTTGAAAGTTAAATTCTCTTATGTACATATAACGTCACTTCCTCGTTTAACAAGTGTATACCTATTTATTTTTTAAATTTATTTCTATTCAAATTTACCCCTAAAGTACACGAAAAAATATTCGAACAATTTGTTTCTTTTAAGTTTTGTTTTTAATTTGCAAAATGTGTCAGTATCATAAAACTATTGTATTAAAATTAGGACTTCTGAGTGTAAATAGCTTACGTGGCATTATTAATGCGTATATCGGACCGTACTATTGTACATAGTACAAGTCTTCACGATTTCAACTTGACGCGCCTAAACTATTTCTATTAAAAAATACAAAGAAAAAACTTTTAAAACACATATACAAACGTTCATCAATAGATATGTTTGTATGTATGCACTACATATGTATAAACGAACATTATTAAAATTGTATATAAAAAAGGTAAATTTCAATCAGCATTTATATTTGAAGTCAAATTTACATATTTGCTGAATTCACATTCAGCATTTATATTCGTTTGTATTTGAATGTAATTTTTTTATTTCTTGCTGCTTTCAGTTTAAATTTCTTTTGACGCACACATAACAAAGTTATTATAATGTCCACTGAGAAGATGGAAGAAGTTGTTAACGGTGAAGAACCTTTTTTAGGAACGCTCGATATAGCTTTACTTATTGTACTGATAGCGGGTGCTGCTTGGTATTTTATGCGTAGTCGCAAGAAGGAAGAGGAACCAGTGCGTTCATATTCTATACAGTAAGTATTTGTTAACTCTTCTTTAAGTAAAATTTAAATAAGTTTTGAAATGATTTACTTTGCTTTTTTAGACCTACTACAGTTAGCACAGCAACAAGTGCGGAAAATTCCTTTATTAAAAAACTCAAAGCCTCTGGTCGTAGTCTAGTCGTATTCTATGGCTCGCAAACGGGTACAGCTGAAGAGTTTGCTGGCCGTTTGGCTAAAGAAGGTATACGGTATCGTATGAAAGGTATGGTAGCCGATCCTGAAGAATGTGATATGGTAAGTAATTTCACTTGGAGCAACGTTTTTTATTTTTTATGCTACTCTATTGCTTATTTTCTATTTGCTGTTGTGTAGGAAGAATTACTTCAATTAAAAGATATTTCCAACTCATTGGCTGTGTTTTGTTTAGCAACGTATGGTGAAGGTGATCCTACCGACAACGCTATGGAATTTTATGAATGGATAACAAATGGTGATGCCGATTTAACTGGCCTCAATTATGCTGTAAGTGTTTTACATTACTTATAATAAACAAAATCTCTCTGCATGTGTTAACATTATCCAAAAATGTAAAATGACTAATAGTATTTTTTACAAAACAAACAGAAGTACTTTTCACAATATTTTGATATTGGTTCTTTACACTGTGAATTTTATGTTATAGATTTTATGCATATTGATTTTTTAATCGAAAAATATTCATAATTATAGGCCTGGGGAAAAAACTTTGTTTTATAATTAATATCTTACAAATAGATTGTACAAGTTTGCATGCTAAAGTTAGTAAAGTTTGGATATAACCTTTGTGAACTGTCCCCAAATAAACGTTTTGCAATATATTTATGACACCAATGTTAAAATACTACACAAAACTCGTTCAATGTGTATGTTTGAATTAATGAATAATATTATTGCTCGTTTGTTTCTCAAAAAAAAAAACCTGTTTGCATTTGATGTAAAAATGGAGAAAATACGAGTCTTTACTACCTTCATATCAGTCATACGCGTCATTCATTCGACTATGACATATATTCTCTCTGAAGAAGTATAAATAATTTGTATTTTAATATGCAGTTAAAATCGCACAAAAAAAAATGAAAAAGTCCGTCCAATAACATGCCGTTATTATAACTTGTGAACAGCTGGAAGACAGCAAAGGCAATAACGACGATAATCTGAAACACAAAAAATGAGATAAGCCCCGTTCGACTTAGTTAAAAATAAATAAAATGATTATTGATAAACATAGTTGGCAAAAATCTATGATTTGTGTGAGCCGGGGCCAAGCGGGTAACGAACACAACATAATAAAAAAAACGGCATAAATATCATTAAGTACGATAATACTCCACTAGAGCAATCTTGAAAAGGCAATCTTGGAAAATCGCCATTAGATATGTTTTTCTGTTTTTCCTTTCAACGTAGGCCCGTATGCTGCCCAAAATATAAGAAAAAGGGAAAAACTAATGACAGTACATTAAATTATGCTTGAATGTTGTTCTTTATTTAAGTAATTCTTTAAAACAAAAAAAAATATGTTTTCCATACCTGCTATTATTTCGCACGGGTTTTTGTAGAATAAAGCTAACTTGACCAAAAAAATTTACATAAAATGAACGAACATTGGGCGAACAATCAACTTTTAAACGAAATTTTCCCCTTTTCTTTATAACGTAAACTAATGTATAGTAAATTTATTTAACTGATTCCCACCTGTTTGGCACTCTTATCTTTCTCTGACGGCAAAGAAACAAATAAAAATAAATATCTCTCATAAATTTCATTGATATTTTACATGGCATGAATAGTTGCACTAAAGCTGTTGTAAAGCCTCAGGTGATTGTGTCACATTGTTAGACATTGTTAGCATTCGCATCTGGTGAGTTACGATTGCCTTCACCATTTTCGAGTTATTATTGTTTACCTATTCTGCATTTTCTTTCCTGCAATGTTTAAAAGTTCTGCACCTCTTACTTCTGCAAATCCTTTGAATTCTCTCGCTCCTGTCTCTTGCAGAAACAAGACTTATATTTTTATATTTAAAATAGTATTAAATGGAGAAATCTTTGAAGTAGGGCATTAAATAAAATCTTGTTTGTCATATCCGACTGAAAACGAACAATTTGAATATAATGCAGATAAATTAATTCCGTTTTATTTTATTCATAATGTGTTTTGAAGAAAAAAGGAATAACAAGAACAAAAGAAAGCAAGAATAGATGAAGAATTAGCTGCATGATAAGAACAAGCTTATAAAAGAAACCCAATACAGCGAAAAAGATACACACGGATAAAATGTAAATCATAAAATAATTGAATATTTTAAGATTTGAAAACATTTCGGTCAGCAACCCCAAAAAAGTTCTCTCAATTCAAACTGGTTGACAGGCAAGCTTGCAGTTAGTTAAAGCCCTACTTGAAAAAATCGCAAGAGGGTTTGCAATTGTTCCAAGAACAATGCCCTAAACCATTTCAGGTTGCTTGTTTGTTAAAAACGCGTACTGTATTTGATTTTTGTGATGTTTTCGGAACGCTTGATAACTTTTAATGCCATAAATATTTGATCAGTGAAAAAGGCAAACGATAAATCAAATTATTTTACACTCGAAAAATTAATGTTTGCTCTATGCTGCAGCATAAAGTTAAAGTTTGCTCCATCGCTTAAAAGTACATAAAGCGAAAGCTATTGTTTAGAAAGCACCCACCTCCATTAAAGAGATTAAATGTCTTATAAATTAAAAAATTAAATAAATAGATAAGCAGAATAAATTTAGGAACAGAAAGACACCTTATTTAATTGTACAAATATAACTAAAGCAAGTGTGGATTTTATAATATCATAGTCTGTACGCTATTTCCCACATATCGCATTTGCGATTTAAAATATTGAATAATTTATTTGATTATTTTCTATTCTTCTTTACGCCCTTGGCAACATATGTATGTTTATGTATTTGTATAGTTTTTTGTTTTTTTTTTTTTTGTAACAAATAGTTGATAATATTTCTATTAGAGAATCTCTAGACAAAAGAGGCTTGGCTGGACTTGTAGTGTTATTTTAAATCTACAGTTAGAGATATAAAAAGTAGTGTAGTATTTTTTTAATTATTCGATGGTCTTCTGTTCTAAAATAAACATTTACCAATTGATAACATCAAATCGAAGAAAATATTATAAATATTAAATTTATTAACATTTTTGTATAACAATACAATAACGATGCAACAGGAGGTAGAGATTACATTCAACATTACCCTCATAGCCAAAAAAAATATACTTTTGCCAAATAAGCAGTTACAATGTATTACAAAGGGTGGGCTTGGTGATGTCAAGAATTAAGCTTTCATTCTTTGACATTTATCAAGTTAAAAGTTGAGAAAGTTTAGGCATGAAACGTTACACTCTTAAGCAAAGAGTTTTACTTGTGAAAATTTTCTATTAAAATGGCGAAAATTTCACTGTATCACTTCGCAAAATTCGAGCAGCTTTGCTTCGTAATTAGGCTCCTTCTAGATCACTGTGCGTGATTTCATCGCTAAATTCGAAGCTCGCGTTGCTGAGAATAGACCAAAACAATACGCTAGTAGTGGCAGTAGTGATGCAAAACATAGTCGCTGTTCAGCAAAGTTTTCAGAATGAGCCTAGAACATCAACTCGCCAACGTTCGCAACAATTGGGCATCACTAGAAGCACTTTATACAACATTTTGCATAAACATTTCCATCTGCACGCTTATAAAGCTCAACTCGTTCAAGAGTTAAAGCCGGCCGCCCATTGTTTGCGTTAAAGTTTGTGAATTGACTGTTTGATTGACTAAACGTAAAAAAATGCATTTTTCAGCAAAATTATCTTTTCAATTTGGCGATTATGTAAACAAACGAAATTATCACATATGGGGCTCAAAAAATCCACAAAAAATCCTTGAAAAAGCAATACTTCCAAAGAAAGTGACCGTATTATCGGCCCATTTTTTTTTTCGAAAATTAGTAAGGAAATGTCGTCACCATGAATTCTCTGCGCTGCCAAACCATGACAACAAATTTTTGTGGTCAGAATTGTCTAATGTTGATAACACTGACCTTTGGTTTAAGTAAGACAGCACCACACGATGCACAGCCACCCAAACAGTTATTTTGTTGCATGAGAAATTTTCAGTCGCACAATTTCTCAATTTTCGTTATTGTGACTTAACGCTGTTAGATTATTTTATTTGAGGCCATTTAAAAGACCGGGCTTACGTGAACAAACCACGAACCACTGACGCCCTGAAACATGAAATTCGGCGCTGCATTGACAATATAAGCGAAACTTTTTTTGCAAAATAAGCTTTAAAATTTTGTGAAAAGAGCGGAGGTTTGCCGATGTGCTAGAGGTGGACAGTTGCCTCACATCATTATGAATTCCCATATTTGTGCAATAAAACTAAAGTTATCAAAAAAAATGTGTTTTACCCAATTCACTTCCTAACCTCAAATTTTTTTTAATATACATTTTCTTATAGGTTGGATATAAAGTATGTAATCTTAATAGAAAACTCCTTGTATTCGTTAAAAATGGAAAAAATTACGTTTATAATTTATAACAATATGTATTACCGAAATGTTGACCTTAACGCAAATTACATTTTTGTTTTCGTTAACTACCTGATATTTTTTCCTTTCGAATTTACAATTTCTTTAACTTAACATTCAGTTTAACCTTTAAAATCTTTTTGACATTGTGCCATGTGTTTTTTGTTGCTGTTTATTATTTTTAACCTTATTTAATTTTTAATAAATATTAACTTTGTAGAACCCTTAACTTGGGCAACCATTTTAATATATTGTACTTTTAAAATTCATTAAAATGTTTAAATAGATGTTATTATGACTAACTTAATTAAGACGCCAAGGTCAATGGCTTTTTTTTTCAAAAAGAGTATTATTATAAAAATATTTTGGAAATAAAATTATCAAATATAATTGTAATGACCCACAGAATTTTATAATAAACATGAAATTTATTGTTGATGCATAAAGTGCTGTCATTGGAGTCACATTATCAGTAAACCTTGTCTACCTTTTCAGACAAATAATTATTTATTTATTATAATGTGATTTAGTTTTATTTAAAAGTCAACTGAAGCTGCATTCAGTTGTAGTCTATTTCAAAGCAATGGAACATTGTGTCTCTACGAAAGCTTAAAGAACCAATCTTTAACAACTCCATGTCATAAGGTTTATTTAGTTATATTCAATCATGTCCATGTACGTCCGTTCGCTTTTCGTTGCATTTTTATTGCTTAAAAAACATTTAAATCATTTAAACTAAAGAACTTTGGAATAAAAATATTTAACTTTAGTAAAAATTATATTTTAGCTGCATATATTTTAGCGCTACTGTTTATATTTTATGTGCATATCAAACTAGGCGAATACAAAGTTCAACAAATTAAATACACATGTATTTATATATTAAATAATTTAAAATAAACGAGTCTGTACTTATTTAACGTAAAATGCAACAATTACTTTGAATTAGAATGGGGAAATAAAACAATCAAGTCACGATAAGATATTGCGTCAGTAGTTGTAATCTTAACAAAAATGAAATTTTATTTGCATTTTTTTTTCAAGAATTATGAAAGCAAGCTATTAATTTTAGCGATTTTAAAATAATAACAAAATAATAAAGTGACACAGGTTATGTTTAATCAAAACTAAAAAATTGTATTAAATAAATATTAAAGTACAACAATACTGTCGAAACTCCTTTGGAAAATAAATTAAAAAGCACAATAGACTAAAGCTGATGTCTAGACATTCGAATAAAAATATCACCTATAGGATCCTACTTATACTTCTTAAGTATGTAATGTTGAATAAAAGTTACAAAGATGGAAGGAAAGACAATATTGCTAGAATTTTGTTTGATTTGTATTTTATACAAGGAGTTTTCTTTAGCTTTTTTCGTCTTTATTCTATGTGGATTTAAGTCCAAGCGGACAAAATGCCGAACTGAAAAAGGGGAAATCTTTTCAGAATTATTTATGTTTATTATTAATTATTATTACTCTTAATTATTAATTCCAAATTCAAATTTTTTTGTTTCTAGTTATTGTCTCTTTAACGTTATGGAACCAATAAAGGGTGTTTTTTTAAGCCCGATAGAACTTGAAATTGTAAAAAATAACACAAAAAATTAAATTGTAATCAAAATTTCTTTTTTATTCGAAGGATCAATACGTGACATTAACATTTGAAAATGATTTCGGGCATATGGACACCGCGGCTGTTCTTGACGAAGCGCATTCTGGACGTCCAATTTTGGGCCACTTTTTCGAGCACTGCTGAGCGTATGTCACGAATAATACGAACAATGCTGTCCTCCAAGGCGTCAATTGTTGCTGGTTTATCAGCATAAACCAGTGACTTCACGTAGCCCCACAGGAAATAGTCGAGTGGTGTCAAATCGCACGACCTTGGAGGCCAATCGACAGGTCCATTTCTCGAAATCAACTTATCGCCAAATTTTGATTTCAATAAGTCGATGGTTGCGTTCGCTGTATGGCACGTAGCGCCATCCTGTTGAAACCACATCTCGTCCGGATCAATGTCATCCATATTTTCAAACAAAAAATCATTGATCATGGTGTGGTAACGATCTCCATTGACCGTAACGCGAGCTCCGGCCTCATTTTTGAAGAAATAAGGTCCGATGATGCCACCAGCGTGAAAACCGCTGCATGTAATGGAGTCTGTAGGGTCTGTTGTGGATTGGTCTCACTCCATATGCGGCAATTTTACTTATTAACAAACCCGTTAAGCCAAAAATGCGCCTCATCGCTGAACACAATTTTGCGATAAAACAACGGGTCAGTTGCCAACTGCTCTAGAGCCCAATCGGCGAAAGAACGGCGCATATAATGGTCTCGTGGCTTCAATTCCTGCACCAGCTGGATCTTATACGGGTGTAGGCCGAGATCTTTGCGCAAAATTTTCCACGTAGTGGACGGACAGAGCCCCAATTCCTGCGACCGACCACGAATTGATAAATTTGTATCTTCTTCCACACTTTCGTTTACAGCGGCGATATTCTCTTCAGTACGCACATTCCTTCGACGTGTTGGTATTATTGCATCCTCTAGAGAGTATGTGGTACGAAATCTATCGACAGTTCGACGAATGGCTTGTTCAGATGCACGATTATGTACGCCATAAAAATGACGAAGTCATCTATAAGTTGCGCGAATCGACGACTGATTTTCAAAGTAAATTTGGATAATTTCGTAGCGTTGTTCAAGCGAGAGTCTATTCATGATGATTTGTCAGAGTATACTGAAACAAATAAAAAAAATGTTTCATCAAAATTTCATTTTTTGTGTTACTTTTTACAATCTAAAGTTCTATCTAGCTTAAAAAAACACCTTTTAGGTGCTATTCAAATCTTAACTCTGACCAAGCTTAGACAGTGCTAGATATAAAGTTTTTAATCATTTTATTTTTATTTATTTATTCAATCTTGTAATATGAAGCCATAGATGGCCAAATTAACAATATTACAAAGCAATTTGCCTAAGACTATAATGCGATATATATGCATATATTTACAATAAATAATTCATTCAAGTCTTTATTGCTCAAAATATTATCATTGATAATTTTGTGTGTAATTTGTTGAAAAGAAAAAAAAACAAGAAAAATAAACAATGCAAAAAATAGCTCCCCAGCCGAAAAAAAGAATGAGAAAGTAGGAAAAATTTGAAACAATAAGACAATGGTCCCATTCGGTAGCAAGTCGAGATATAAAACCTATTAAGAATTAGAATAGTGCTTCATAAGTTTCAGATGAAATGCATTATTTGAGTGAGAAAATAAACGCAATGACAATGGTAAAAAATTCCACCCTGAAAGAAGATTAAAAAAAAAAAAAAAATGGTGTAAAAATTCGGGGTATAAAAAGTTGTGGATTTTTAACCGATTGCGAAAATAAAAATGAACTACTCAAAGAAAGTGGCCTTAAATTCTGAATTATTTTGAAAAAAGGAGCTAAATTGCGAAATTTAATTAAGTTAGCGAGGTTGCATCCAAAGAATTTAAAGAAAATAGCCCGAAATATGGTCACGACGGCGTACGTTATATACAAAGCGTATAACAGTATTAAACAACCTCTGAATTTTATGCAAGTACATCGTACATGTACCACTGAAAACTTCGAAAGCAAACTTCTTTTAGTTGTGAGATGAACAAGGCCCAAGACAAGCGAGTTCTAATATGTATGGGTAAGTAAAAGTTGCAAGAGTTAATCCTACGTAGAGCAGTAAGGAGTTTGAAGCTCAACCAATCAATGTGGTTTGTAGTATCTAGAATAACACCTAGGCATTTTAGTTGGGGTACAATATTAATACGTGATCCATCTAGAAAAATAGCAATATCAAAACTAAAACGATTTTTTGGGCCCAACATAATTTAGCAATTTTAGCATATCTAATAAATTTAAATAATGAATATTTCGCAATATTGTGCAAGTCAGCAAAATATTGGCCACTTGCTACCACAAGTCTAGAATATAGTTAACTTATAATATAGAGCCCACAAAAAAGTTATATATTTATTTTATATATTAAAATAAATCACGATGCATACAAATATATAAATGTGAGTTCACTTTTGATTAGCGAATTTTACAGATATTTCTTATTTTTTTTCAGTTATTTTTTATGGTTAGTGTTTCTTTTATAATAAGTAACACTTTTGAGTTGAAGAACATCAACTTTAAAACACGAAATATTTGAAAGCTTTAAAAAAATTAAAATAACAATATGCTAATACGGTGTAACTGCAGGACCAACCTTTATTAGCAAAATAAAATACAATTCTTTAGCGCAATTAAGTGCATTTAATTTTTTGTTTGAGTCAATGTAAAATCGTGTACCAGGTAATAGCTTCGTTAACTGACACTATTGTCAACCTTCATATAAATATAAAAATCTGTGTTGAATAGGTTATATGGAGTCTGACATTCCGGATAAAGGTAAACATGTCTGAACTCGCCATGCCTATTAAATATTACATGATTTGGCCTTTTATTTACTTTCGGCAATAGTAAACTATTTGAAAAATTACGTGATTTCGACTATTATCGATTTTTAAATCGGAAAAATTAGTGTGATCAAAAGACTCTGCGAATAGTAAAAGCGTAGTGTATCAATTGTCGTTGTTACAATTCATAAATAACTCTTTTATTTGCTAATTGACTAGCAGTTTTATCATAAAATCGAATTCTAAACGTAATTTTATATAAAAACTATGAAACATTTTTCTGTTTTCACTAGCCTTTACACCTTTTCCAAACACTTTTTTTATTTGAAGATTTAATGCTGTTTCATTTCTGTTTTTATTGTTTTTGTGATTTCTTTCTCTCATTTGTAGTTTTAATCGTAAGTTAGCTGCCAATTTAATACCTACGTACATACATTCTAAAAAGCTTTACAAGCGCAAGGTAGTTAATAAAAGGACTTCTTAAATAATAGCTTTTAAAATCAACACATTGCATAGGTTTGCACACGTTTCAGGATTTCTGGTCGATGTATTAAATAAAACGTAACAATTGCCGCTCCCGTGGATAATTTAGGAATTTCAATTACTTTTTTGTTTCCAATGATTTAAAAAGATCTGCTCAATACTATCAATAATTTTTCTAGGAAAACTTTCTCTAAGCTCAGTCCATGCATAGTTATAGTAACAGGCAAGATATCTGTTTAAGAAATTTTGTGGCAGATTTCATATCTGCTGTTTAAATCATTTAGTTGTCAGTTCGCATTTCAATATTAGGTTTGTTCTCGTACTCTACTTTGGGAACCTGCGGGTTCCCAAATTTGCCCAAAAGCGTTCCCGTACACATAGTTTGGGCAAGTGAGAGAGAATTTGAGAGAATAATATTCTTCTTCTTTCTGCCCAAAACAGCCCGCTCTTTTTCTTTGAGCTGATTTGGTAAGATTGTAAATCAATCAGCTGTTGCCTAAAATAAACAATAGAAATTGCCAACAACAAGTTTTCTTTAGGGTTGAAATAAAACTTTTTATTGAAGAATGTTGAAAAATGCAAGTAAATGCTTGAATTTTTTATTTATGTATGTATGTGCTTATATATCTTGTATAAAAAACATACTAATGAGGTATATATGTATATATGCACAGACAACTACATACATATGTACATATTTCTATAGACATAAAACAAGTAAACAATTTTAACATTTTATTTCGGTCTAAAAATTTGGTTTTTAGTGTTCCCGTACTTTTAAACGTTTTAGTCTTTAATTGAGAATATTTTTTCATCACTCTCTTTTGCCCAAACTTTACCCAAAAAGTACGGGAACACAGCTTTCATATCCGCTGTTTAAATCATTTAGTTGTCAGTTCGCATTTCAATATTAGGTTTGTTCTCGTACTCTACTTTGGGAACCTGCGGGTTCCCAAATTTGCCCAAAAGCGTTCCCGTACACATAGTTTGGGCAAGTGAGAGAGAATTTGAGAGAATAATATTCTTCTTCTTTCTGCCCAAAACAGCCCGCTCTTTTTCTTTGAGCTGATTTGGTAAGATTGTAAATCAATCAGCTGTTGCCTAAAATAAACAATAGAAATTGCCAACAACAAGTTTTCTTTAGGGTTGAAATAAAACTTTTTATTGAAGAATGTTGAAAAATGCAAGTAAATGCTTGAATTTTTTATTTATGTATGTATGTGCTTATATATCTTGTATAAAAAACATACTAATGAGGTATATATGTATATATGCACAGACAACTACATACATATGTACATATTTCTATAGACATAAAACAAGTAAACAATTTTAACATTTTATTTCGGTCTAAAAATTTGGTTTTTAGTGTTCCCGTACTTTTAAACGTTTTAGTCTTTAATTGAGAATATTTTTTCATCACTCTCTTTTGCCCAAACTTTACCCAAAAAGTACGGGAACACAGCTTTCATATCCGCTGTTTAAATCATTTAGTTGTCAGTTCGCATTTCAATATTAGGTTTGTTCTCGTACTCTACTTTGGGAACCTGCGGGTTCCCAAATTTGCCCAAAAGCGTTCCCGTACACATAGTTTGGGCAAGTGAGAGAGAATTTGAGAGAATAATATTCTTCTTCTTTCTGCCCAAAACAGCCCGCTCTTTTTCTTTGAGCTGATTTGGTAAGATTGTAAATCAATCAGCTGTTGCCTAAAATAAACAATAGAAATTGCCAACAACAAGTTTTCTTTAGGGTTGAAATAAAACTTTTTATTGAAGAATGTTGAAAAATGCAAGTAAATGCTTGAATTTTTTATTTATGTATGTATGTGCTTATATATCTTGTATAAAAAACATACTAATGAGGTATATATGTATATATGCACAGACAACTACATACATATGTACATATTTCTATAGACATAAAACAAGTAAACAATTTTAACATTTTATTTCGGTCTAAAAATTTGGTTTTTAGTGTTCCCGTACTTTTAAACGTTTTAGTCTTTAATTGAGAATATTTTTTCATCACTCTCTTTTGCCCAAACTTTACCCAAAAAGTACGGGAACACAGCTTTCATATCCGCTGTTTAAATCATTTAGTTGTCAGTTCGCATTTCAATATTAGGTTTGTTCTCGTACTCTACTTTGGGAACCTGCGGGTTCCCAAATTTGCCCAAAAGCGTTCCCGTACACATAGTTTGGGCAAGTGAGAGAGAATTTGAGAGAATAATATTCTTCTTCTTTCTGCCCAAAACAGCCCGCTCTTTTTCTTTGAGCTGATTTGGTAAGATTGTAAATCAATCAGCTGTTGCCTAAAATAAACAATAGAAATTGCCAACAACAAGTTTTCTTTAGGGTTGAAATAAAACTTTTTATTGAAGAATGTTGAAAAATGCAAGTAAATGCTTGAATTTTTTATTTATGTATGTATGTGCTTATATATCTTGTATAAAAAACATACTAATGAGGTATATATGTATATATGCACAGACAACTACATACATATGTACATATTTCTATAGACATAAAACAAGTAAACAATTTTAACATTTTATTTCGGTCTAAAAATTTGGTTTTTAGTGTTCCCGTACTTTTAAACGTTTTAGTCTTTAATTGAGAATATTTTTTCATCACTCTCTTTTGCCCAAACTTTACCCAAAAAGTACGGGAACACAGCTTTCATATCCGCTGTTTAAATCATTTAGTTGTCAGTTCGCATTTCAATATTAGGTTTGTTCTCGTACTCTACTTTGGGAACCTGCGGGTTCCCAAATTTGCCCAAAAGCGTTCCCGTACACATAGTTTGGGCAAGTGAGAGAGAATTTGAGAGAATAATATTCTTCTTCTTTCTGCCCAAAACAGCCCGCTCTTTTTCTTTGAGCTGATTTGGTAAGATTGTAAATCAATCAGCTGTTGCCTAAAATAAACAATAGAAATTGCCAACAACAAGTTTTCTTTAGGGTTGAAATAAAACTTTTTATTGAAGAATGTTGAAAAATGCAAGTAAATGCTTGAATTTTTTATTTATGTATGTATGTGCTTATATATCTTGTATAAAAAACATACTAATGAGGTATATATGTATATATGCACAGACAACTACATACATATGTACATATTTCTATAGACATAAAACAAGTAAACAATTTTAACATTTTATTTCGGTCTAAAAATTTGGTTTTTAGTGTTCCCGTACTTTTAAACGTTTTAGTCTTTAATTGAGAATATTTTTTCATCACTCTCTTTTGCCCAAACTTTACCCAAAAAGTACGGGAACACAGCTTTCATATCCGCTGTTTAAATCATTTAGTTGTCAGTTCGCATTTCAATAATATTGGCGCGAAATTATTTTTTTTTTTATTTTGAAAAACATTGTGCATGCGGATCTTAAGGTTTAGTTTAGTTGTCTAACATGATTATCGTTTAGAATAACGCTACATAAAGATTCGTTAACTTGTAAATCTTCATTCTTGCAGCTTTATGTTCTTCCTAAAAGTGATAGTTTTTCAGATTTTATTTTTATTTTTTTTTAATATTTAATCTAATAAAACTAAAAAATGCCGTGACAGTGAAGTTGCGATTTTATTGAGAAGCTAATAATTCTAATCCAACAAAGTCCTTTCCTCGTTGGAGTCAACAAGGGCCATTAAAATTATGCTACTTATTTCCTTGTAGTTGTGGAAAAAAGCACCGTCTTTACATGATGGTCGGAAGGTTATGTGCTTCCCATCCAAAGTATCCAAGCAATTAGGAAATTGCCATTTTATAGCAAATTCCTTTGCAATAGCTTCCCATTCTGGTACTTTGTTGGGAAACTGTAGAAAAACATTTTTATCCACAATAATAAAAATATAGGTTTGTATATTTGACCACTCAGTTTCTTCCAAAGTACTTTGAAAACTTCTGGAATTATTCTAGAAATTGCATTTGTCAAATGTATACTCGAATGCAATTTTAAAGAAAGGCAAAAATCGCAACGAATAAAGTCGTATTATGTATTCTGGGACTAACATTTTATTTGTATAAATTCTGCTGTTGTGCAGGATTCTCAAAAAAAAGCACATATGTACATTAAAAAATAAAAAACGAAAATAAAAAACGTTATTTACTTTATCATACGTACATACATATATTGTCGGATAATTTTTTTCTTCGTTTTTATTTGTAGTAGAAAAATAATAAAAAAAATAACGTTTTATCAGCAAGTCATAAACGGTTTGCTTATTATTTCATTTCAAATAACCAATAATAATATTCTAATATAGCTTTTTTAAATGCTTATGAAAGAACGCTATTAAATTACTAGTAAGTGCATAAGACTGTAATTACGCAATAAATCAATACTTTTAAAAATATTTACTTGTATTTAACGCTGGCATACTTTTTAAACGTGATTAGTCAAATTTCACACTGCTAAACACATATGTACTTATGTGATGTCGTGCGAAAAATTTGAAACTTATGTACAAGTCATATGAACTTATATAGCGCACGTTCTATTTTAATTTGACAAAGCATCGACTTCAGCTGTTTTCCATCATTAAACAGATTATGTCAGATGCAAATGTACATGCAGAACTGAACGCAAAAATTATATGCCGTCTGCAAATTGATAACTTTGACAGAGATTCGAAAGCAGTTTGGCATGGATTTGACTAAATTTTTTGTTTCCTCAGATATGATACTCTCCCACTCTACCTGCAAAACGCTTCGTAAAGTTTCTTTGCTTGTTATGGCCTGCAGACAATTTGTTTTCCAAAAGATACCAGAGGTGCTCAATGGGATTGAGGTCGGGTGATTGTGGAGGCGTTGTGTGCTTTGGATCGTTGTCTTGCTGGAACCAATATGTGGATGATAAATCAAGTTTTTCGGCAATCTGCTTCAAATTTCTTTTTAATATGTCAAGATATGCCCACTTATCCATCGTAGATTCAGTAAGCTCCATCTGACCCACACCTCCAGCAGCCATACAACCCCATACCATAATCCCACCACCAACATGCTTTACTCTACTGATTAGATTTTGTTTCTCAAGAGCAGTTTGAGGCTTGCGCCATATTATTTAACGTCCCTTTATTCCCAAAATGCAAAATTTGCTTTCATCGAAAATATTACTTGTCTCCAAAACCCCGGAGGCTTCTTTATGTAGGCATTATCAAACTCAATGTGCTTTTGTCTGTTGACTCTAGATATAAATGGTATTCTATAGGCCACTTTACCATGATATCCTACTCTTCTTAAATTTTATTTTTTTTTTTTTTTTGTTAAAGGATCGACGAATATTTTCAATTTATTTGTGTTCAGAAAGTATTTTTGGGCGTCCCGATTGCAGTTTAGAAGTAATTATACCTGTATTTTTGAAATTATTTACTACACTAAGCTAAATGCTTAAATAATCAGTTAAATAAAAGTAAATGAAAACAAAAACAAACAAAAATATTTAAAAGTAACGGTATTATAGGCTTAAACATAGTGAACGCTGACTTTCTGGTTGCAATATTTTTGTATTGTTGAACTTATTGTAAAAATAAAGAGATGAATGAAGACTTTGTTTTTGGTTTTTTTAGCTATGGCTTGGAAGTTGGAAATTTATTAAAAATGAATTTGTATTAACTATATTTTTATTAGTTATTTTCATATTGCCAAAAATATATGTGAACGCAGACTTTGTGGCGCTATGTGTATGTACATTGCAAATGCCAAATTATATGGATTGATTTATTACAGTAGTTTTTCCACTCATAATTTTCAGTGCGACAGTGTAGAAATAAAATAAAATGTTATGTTAGATTCACTTAAATTCTAATTTTTTTTCTTTCAAATTTAATGCATAACTTAAGATTTGGATTAAAGTCTAAAATGGTATATAATGGGCATACTGTAGTGTGTGCGGGCTCACGCCTTATGACGTACCCATCACAAATAGAAATAAAAAGGTTTAAAATTACAAAATTATTTTAAGTTGCATTAAATGCAGAAATGTATAATATAATTTCAACTAATCTGTAATTTAAGTTAATTCATATCGTGGGAGAATGCTTATTAAGCAATCAACACAATTTAGTTTTAATTAGGCTTAAAACAATATTAGTAAATAAGAATAATTTTAAGTATAAATAAAGAATTCTGTGCCAAGAAGGGACAGGCAAAGAACTTGCTTCGATAAAATCTTTAAATATCGCACCTTTCGCTGAGTAATAACAAGGTAAATTGGCGTATCTCCGCCGTATAAACATAGAGATATTGGGCGCTAGACGCCAAGTTGATTAGCGTATCCTTTCGCTCTATAATAAAAGGATATACCTTTTTTTGTTGCTCATATATATATATATATACATACATATATACATATGTGTCTATTTGAAATTAAATCAATGAAAATTACAAACATATGTTGATTAATAAAACCCTGTCAAATGTTATTGATACAAGTAATAGTACAAAAAAACTCAACCCTGCTTATATATTATAGTCTCAGAGGTGTAAAACACTAAGGCATTTTTTTTACAACACATACCTTAATCAATAAAACTTTAGCCTGTGCATAAACAGCTACTAATGTGTGTTGCTTTTAATATAATCAAAAATATAATCATTAATGATTTAAATAAAAGTTTTATGTGTACAAGGAGTAAAGATAAATAATATTATTAACACATGGTTATTATTGGATAATAAAAATAATTAAATACAAAATGTTAAAAATTCGGTTACATCATTTTAATAGGATGTCGAAAGTGATGATTCAAAAGTCATCATCATCCTCAACAATGGAATCATCATATATTTCAATATTTTTTAAATATAAAAACTTTAATTATAAACCAACGATATGGTCCAGACGCCAAGCTAAAGCTGCTGTGTTATTAGACAATTTGTGTAATAATCTTATATTTGAAAAATTTAAGAAAAGGGTACGAGTACCCAAAAATAAGCGCAATACGCTAAAGTTCAGATAAAGAGAACCTCGTTATATCCTTTATATAATTAAAATAATTATTAGTAAATATAGGAAACCCGAAACCGGACAACTCCTCTTAACAAATTGCAGGCATTTTCAGAAAATTCAATAAAACGCAATTGAAAATGCTTTTTATTTATGATGTTTTGCAAAAGCAATCTAAATACAATGTAAAATGCAGGACTCAAAATAATTGAAGTAATTTCAAAATAAATTTCACTTACAAGTAGAATGAATAACATACACACATGTATACATACCAGTTAGTGCCTCATGCAATGCAGGAATTAAAGCAGAATCTTTAATATCATAAATATTATGGTAACGCCAAGTAAAAAAAAGCTTGGCTACTAGACTGTGGAGTTAATGTAAGAAGAGAAATGTCCAAGCATACACAGTTATGTTTGTCAAAATAAACAAATTAACAGCCAGACCATAACAAGGTTTAATGTGAAGAGCGTGCTGTAACGTCTGGTTCACACATAATTGTTACCAACACTCCTATTATGACTGTCGACATCGATGACTATTGTGTGACGCTTAATATTTTTAAAGACGCTTTGAAGACGACATCGAGTTGATGTGATTCTGTTTTTGCCGACACATTCTTGCGGGACTAGAAATTAACCCAACACATATGTATGTCCTAACAATTGCAAATAAGGAAAACAACGTTGAAATTGAATTCCGTCAGCCCACTAATAGGGGATAGATAGTTCGCATTTATTTCAAATTTAATGCAAATAAATTATTTTTAGACGAAAGCAGTTTTTAAGTGTAAATTAAAAAATAATTTAATAAAAAAAAAAAGTTGAAATGAATGCACGGGAGGAGACATAACAAGCAATTACCAATTTTGCCGCTAGAAGAAGCTGCCGCATATATAACGCAGTTTTAAAAACATAAATTCTGCACGTGTCACCCAAGAAATTTAATCTCCACTCCTACGCAACAGTATAAAATCCTGTCCTAATAATTTCAACTTTGCCTTAATCTTTGCTCCCTCCGCCATTTCAAATTTAAAGAAAAGTGGACAGATTACTCTTTTCTTTAAATTTTGATTTTCTTTTCTAAAATAATAGAACTGTGCGTTGTGACAATCCATGGTAAATCATGGTCAACCCTTAGCTGTAACAACCTTGTGCCAAGATCTTTAATATTGTTATCAGTTTTAGCTTATTTGAAATAAATGTTGATCGTAATCCACTTTTCATTGAATGCACTATTATTTTCAGAATGAATTTAAATACCGCTTTCTTTAGATGAAATGAATCTGCGTTTTTTTAATGAAATACTCAAAGACTCTTTTAGTTACTAACTTTCTATCCGGCAAAAAAAGCTTAAGTTTGCTTTTTATCTCCACTTCTAGAACTTTGGAATCGGACATAAAAACGTTTTTATAATTTTTTTTTTATTTTCTACATTTATATTTAATTATTTATTCAACTGTCACAAAGGTTATATATACGACATAAATTTCTTTTGTCAACATTATCAAAACAACACTTTTATTTATTATCGAGGTCGACTTAATGTGATATTGAGAACGAAGTGACCAGACGTTGACTTTTATAATAGGGATGCAGTTGTATGCTTTTATTTAGGGTGGAACAAAGATTACATACGAGTATATTACAGCAAATTCCTTAAAACCGTAAGGTTACGCTTGTTGTAAGGAACTTTTAACAAAATTAAGAACATAGAAATTTATATTTCTTGCCTGTTTTGTTTATTACGAAAAATATGTGGAAAAAGTGAAAATTAGTCTAATCGAGTTTCCGTTGTAATTGAGCTTTACTGTACTCGTAATTTTCTTTTTTGTTAGTTTGCTGAACTGACTTGATTTTTTTATTTGTAATCGTAATAACATCCATATGAAGATAGCTAGTGTTAACATACATAAATACTTTACTATTGTTTACAATTTCCAGGTATTTGGTTTGGGCAATAAAACCTATGAACACTACAACAAAGTTGCCATATACGTTGATAAACGTTTAGAAGAATTGGGTGCCACAAGAGTCTTCGAACTAGGTTTAGGGGATGACGATGCCAAGTGAGTTTGCTATTTTTTTAATAAAACATTGCAGTTTATAAATAGATTATGTTTTTTTATCTTAGCATTGAAGATGATTTCATTACATGGAAAGATCGCTTCTGGCCAACCGTATGCGATTTCTTTGGCATTGAAGGGGGTGGTGAAGAAGTGCTCATACGCCAATTCCGTTTATTGGAACAAACTGATATTCAACCCGATCGCATTTATACCGGCGAAATTGCCCGTTTACACTCAATGCACAATCAACGTCCTCCTTTTGATGCCAAAAATCCCTTCCTGGCTCCTGTTTGTGTCAATCGTGAGTTACACAAGGGTGGCGACCGTTCCTGCATGCATATAGAATTAGATATTGAAGGCTCTAAAATGCGTTATGATGCTGGTGATCATGTTGCCATGTATCCTATTAATGATATAGATCTAGTCGAAAGATTAGGTAAATTGTGTCAAGCCGACTTGGACAAGGTATTTTCTTTAATTAACACCGATACAGATAGTAGCAAGAAGCATCCTTTCCCTTGTCCTACCACCTATCGCACCGCTTTGACTCATTATTTAGAAATAACAGCTGTACCAAGAACACATATACTAAAAGAATTGGCTGAATACTGCACTGACGAAGCAGATAAGGAATTTCTACGGAATATGGCGTCAATTACCCCCGAAGGCAAGGAGAAATATCAAAGTTGGATTCAAGACTCTTGTAGGAATATTGTACATATTTTAGAGGATATTCAATCGTGTAAGCCGCCAATTGATCATGTTTGCGAATTATTACCACGCTTGCAACCGCGTTTCTATTCAATTTCTTCCTCTTCAAAGGTATGTACATTTTTTTTAATTTTTGCTGTAGAACCAAGGGGAAAATTAGAGCATTCAATTCATAATATTCAGTTTATCATTGATATTGTACCCATTATATGACAATCAGTTTTCATTTCGACAAATGCTAGGAAAATTATATAGAAAGATCGTTGTTTAATAGAAGTCTTGAAAATAATGATTATTTTATGAATTTGAAAAATTGAATAATATTTTTAAATTGCATAATACATAATTAGACAAAATGAATAAAAAATAACTTGGATGTAGTAAAAAAAGACCACGAATAAATAGAATGCTTCTACTTTGTTTTTTGCATCATGCCAGTTACAATATAAAATTAAATAAGTATATGCGTTTAATATCTAAGAAAAATTGTTTTAAAAATGTATTATTTTTAAATTCAAATGATGGAACTATCGAAATTTACTATTGACGATCCCACTACTTTTGTTCGCCCAATTTTTCGGTACATAATTCAATGGAAACAAAACTTTCATAGGGGAGAGTAAAAATACATTTAAA
Source organism: Trichopoda pennipes (assembly GCA_030448955.1). Classification (NCBI taxonomy): domain Eukaryota; kingdom Metazoa; phylum Arthropoda; class Insecta; order Diptera; family Tachinidae; genus Trichopoda; species Trichopoda pennipes. The sequence goes on along the minus strand of JASKUP010000010.1, from coordinate 2,089,891 downwards.
TAGTGGCTTTAAAAACCAAGTTCATAATAAATAGTTTCAATATTCCTTTTATAAAAAGGTATACATATACACATATATGCCATATTTATAAAAAATAAAATACATTTTATTAAAAATAGATTTATAAATGTGCCAGTAAATAAATAAATAAAATTAATTTTCTAACCGCAAAATAATTTTAATTTAAAATCCATTAAATATAATCTTTTATTTGCAATTTTAGCTTTATCCCACAAATGTTCACATAACTGCTGTTTTAGTACATTACAAAACACCCACTGGACGTATTAACAAAGGTGTAGCTACTACTTTCTTGAAAGAAAAACAACCATCTTCCGGTGATGTTAAAGTGCCAGTTTTTATACGTAAATCACAATTCCGCTTGCCAACCAAACCTGAAACTCCCATAATAATGGTAGGGCCAGGTACTGGCTTAGCCCCCTTCAGAGGTTTTATACAGGAACGGCAATATTTGCGTGATGAAGGCAAAGTTGTTGGTGATACAATACTCTATTTTGGTTGCAGAAAAAAGAACGAGGATTTCATTTATAAGGAAGAATTAGACAAATTTGTAGAAAAAGGTACACTTACGTTAAAGACGGCCTTTTCACGAGATCAAGAAAAGAAAATCTATGTTACACATTTAATCGAAGATGATGCAGATTTGTTGTGGAAAGTTATTGGCGAAAATAAAGGCCATTTCTATATTTGCGGGTAAGATTGCAACATATTGAAAATTAATTTGATTAATTAATTAATTAATTTTCACAATTTAATTTTAGTGATGCTAAAAACATGGCTGTGGATGTAAGAAATATTTTAGTAAAAATTTTATCAACCAAAGGCAATATGAGCGAAGCGGATGCTGTGCAATATCTTAAGAAAATGGAAGCTCAGAAACGCTACTCTGCTGATGTGTGGAGTTAAAGTAACACAAATTTTGTTTTCTGTTTAAGTCATTTTAAGGGCTTGACGCCTTGCTGTAGTATCTTGTTTTGTGTTGGCTCCTAAAGGTACTCAGAACTCCCTAATATGTTTAAAACCATAAATGTATCCAGGAGCTTCTTATTCAATAAAATTTCCAGTTTGCGATCAGACTTATATTATATGTGTGCGTGCTTTCATTTAAAATGTTGAAATTATAACAAATTTTAGTTCTTAGTTTTTCAACTTTAATTTAAGTGTTTATTTTTATTGTAAAATAACCGTTTAAAAAATTCCTCCGGTTTGGGAATATTTTCCATTTTTATTATTATTTCCATCATTATTAAAATTTATCAAAGAGTTGAATACATTATTTTTTCTTTAACTTTAATTACAAGTGTAAAATCCACAATGCATAATTTAAGTAATGCAATAATTTTTTAATAACAAAATAGTTAAATAAAATAAATAAATTCATATATTTTGATAAAAATATAAACCGACAAAATTATTTTTGATTTTTGTAATGATTGTTATTTAATTCTTTGACATTACACAATCTTACCCAAGGTCATGATTCCAAGCTTCAAATATATAGGTCAGGCAATTTTTTTTAGATGATGAGATGATATTTTTCAACTAGGCTTACTTTTAAGGAAATTTAAAGGCATGGAGTGGATTTAAAAACTTAAAAATTGTTCGCCGAATGAAGACGAGAAAAGCGAGAAACAAAACGGCACACGATTTATTTGAAAAAAGAAAGATTATTACGTTAAAAGAAAATATAAACCGAAATTTTCAGTAAAATAAGAATAACCAATATAAACTTAATTTAATTGAATAAAGATAAAATTCGATTAAGCCTTACATTACCCGATGTAAAAAAACGTACACCTAGAGAATGATTTTAAACTGTAGAATTTCAGTTGAATTAATTATTTATTTATGTGCGAGTATGTATTTACGCATGTAATTTACAAATAAAATTTTGGGTAAATTTGAGGTTAGGAGGTAAATTGCCTGTCAGGAGTTGAGCTGTCATCTTTTGACATCTATTTAGTATAAAGTTGAAATATTTTAAGCATGGAACGTTACACTTTCGAGCAAAGAATTTTAATTGTGAAAATTAACTATAAAATGGTGAAAATTTCACTTTATAGCTTCGTAAAATTCAAGCAGTTTTTCCTCGTTAGACTTCTTCTGAGACTGGTGCGCATTATTTAATTGCCAAATTCGAGGCTTGCAGTATTGTTGCTGTCAATACGCACGCAGTAGCTGTATGATGCATTAGTACTGCAAAGTGTTGAGAATGAGGCTGAACATCAACTCACTCACTCACATCAACTCGCACTTTGCTCAACATTTTGCATAAAAATTTTCATCTTCACGCTTATAAAGTGCAACTGATTCAGGAGTTAAAACCGATCGATTAGTGTTTGTGTCGAACTGAGCGAAAAGGACGCATTTTTCAACAAAATTATCTTTAGTGATGAGTCTCATTTTCAATTACAGTTACTAAACAAACAAAATTGGCGAATATAGATCTTACAAAATTCACCAGCAGTCCTCGAAAAACCATTACACCCAAAGAAACGTACCAGCGGTCAGGCGGCATCATCAGCTCGTATTTTTTCGAAATAGAGCTGGGAAACGCTATCACCGTAAATTCTCCACCATAACCATCTTTTTGTTCACAATTGAGTAAGGTTGATATCAGTGACCTTTTGTTTCAGCAAGACGGCGCCACAAGCCACCAAAAAACTCAGTTATTGCATGAAAAATGTTCCGGTCGCGACTTTTTTCTGTTTGGTGATGTCAATTGGCCTTCTCACATTTGTGATTTAACGTCGATGGATTATTTTCTTTGGCAGCATTTACGTGAAAAACCCATAAACAACTTATGCTCTGAAAGATGATATTTCGCGCTGCATTGACGGAAAAAGCGAAGCTTTGTTGTAACATGTGCATCAAAATTTTGTGGAAAGAGTGGTCGTCTGTGGAGGGGTTAGACACCTTATTCCATTATTAATACTCATAAATATTTCTACTTTACATTGGTATCAATAAAACTTAAGTAATCAAAAAGGCGTGTGTTTTAAAGAAATTTACTACCTAACCTCAAATTCAGAAGTTTAGAACCGAGCCACATTCACCAGATAAGTGAGGCAGCTGTTTCTGGCATTTAAATAAAATTTCTCTACATGAAATTTGACATTCCAAATTAACAAAACTAAAAGTACCTCCGCTTACCCTGTGAATTATTGCTTTAACTTGGCATCACTATATGATTAATTGTTGACTCGATGATAACAGCCCTGTTTAAATAGCTTTCAATGTTTTTGTTTATGTAGCGCGAGTTTTGCTTGAAAAATGCTAATTTTTTTTTCAGAAAATTGTAAACATAAAGAATTAAGTAAAAGATTTGTGCGTAAAGTTTTAAAAACCTTTTTAAACAATGACAGAGCGCCGTAAGGATATGTGGAAACTTTTATATAGTTTAGTAAATCGCAATGAAACTGAACTAAACGACGTGTTCGTATTTGTTGATGACATTTTGTGCAAGGAACCCAGTTTAATAAGATTTTCAGCGAAAGATAGCATCAATCGGTTTCAAGATACCTTTATATTGTGGCTAGTAAATAAGCTTATAAAATCCTTTAAAGCTGAAACCGAGCAGGGCTATGAGTAAGTAAACGTAGGATTTAGCGTGCATACATTCACATAGGGAGCTGTGAATTTAGTAGTTTAAATGTAAAATGTAATCTTATCGTTCTTACTTTATTGATTTTAGAAATTACGAAAAAAATCTTCAAATTCAACACAAATTGTTAAATTCATGCTTGGTCAATAGAGGTGTTTTATTTGAAACATTAATAAAGGCTTACATCACAGCAATAGATCAATTATGTGAAGAATATTCGAAAGTGGATCTCTCTTGCTTAGACGAAGTTGATGGTCAGCAAATTAGATTATCTGCTTTCACTTCGAGCGATGATTGTTTAAAGGAAATCGATGAAGATTTTTGTTTTCCGGTCATAGAAATTGATATAGACGATGTCGATGATTATGTGCAGGCATTTATACAAATTTTAGATCATGGGTTATGTGTGGGCTATACCAATTATTCCACAACTTTTGAAAATTCTCTACAAACAATACTAAAAGCGTTAAAGGAATGTGATTTCTCAACAAAATTATATTGCTTACAATATTTGGGAAGGGTTTTTCAAAAAGTACCATCGCTTAATATCAACCTCCAGCATATGTACGAGATAAGTCTGAAAGCTTTAGCAATGATGTGGAATTATATGCCTATATGGCTCAATAATAATTGTTTTGTTGTAAGCAAATTTGATGATTTTGTAGAAGAATCTTGCAGTATTTTAAAAATTTTAAAAAGTCTACAGCAAAAAGTTGATCAAAAAGTTATACTTGTACATCATTGCTTTCTCTTAATGGAGTACATTTATGAAATTCATCAATGGCAACGTTTTCGAACGGGACAAATTGCAACAAACTTAAAAGATGTTCTCAAAGCTTTGTTCGAGTTGATGTTTCAGCTGCTAAATTCTTTAACTATTGCGACGGATCGGCAAGGAAAATATTTAAATCTATTTTGGCGTCTTATAGAAGATTATCCGTTTGTCTTACGCATCTTGCCAGTATATTTACAAAATAATAGAGACCAAAACACAGAAGAAAAATATTTTAACTTTATTGTAATTAAAATAATGGAATTCTTAAAACTACGGACATGGAAAAATTCACAAATAGAAATAGCCAAAGAATGCCTGAGTAGTCTGAAACAGTGGGAACATTTTAATCAGCATGAGAAACAAATGCAGGAAGCGAAAAATGCCTGTAATATAACCCAATTTTTGGCACTAACTCACATTAGGCTGCCAGTCAATATTAAACCTGATAATTGGATCAAACCTTTAGAGTTATGGTGTTCAAGACTTAATAATACCAGTCGCGTATTCGTCAATGAATCCAATGAAATAATAATTGCGGCTTTTATTTTACAAATTAATTTTCTACTCCCAGTATTGCCCGATCAGTTACAAATTAAATTATTAGAAATTATTTTAAGGCCGACAAAAAACTTAGATCCCATGAAAATTCTCAAAAACCAAACTAGTAGTTTAGAACTATCTTTACAAATGCTGACACTCATAGATAATTTAAAAAACGAAACTGCTGTTAATAATATAAAATATTCTTTAGCGGCTGTGGGCAAACAAATATTTATGTCTATCAAGGAACACGATAGTTTGATGTTAAAGTTTACCTCTTGTCTACCTGATTTTGTGGCTAAGCAATGGATAACTATAGATTTCATAATGAAAGAATTGTTAGTTACAAACATTAAAACTCAAGCAGTCTACACAAATTTGTTTAAATTGTTAACATGCTTTAATTGTGAAACAAATGAGATTGTGCTTCTAAAGAAATTTCCATTTTCTAGAAGTGTTTGTGACTTGAGTTGTACAGAATTATTTCAAACAGAAGTGTTGTGTAAAAAATGCTTCAATTATTCCTTGCACTCTCTACACAACAACATTAAAGAGTTTTTGGAAAAAGAAGTGGTTATTCTTCGTGTAGGAAAAAATGTGCCACCTGTTGACTCAAATAATCTGAAATTACCATCGAATATGAAAACCCTGCTTATGCAACAATTATTTGTTAATAAAGAACTACATCTCATAAATAATCATTTAAACTACTGTGATATCAATTCCAAAGATTGTTTAAACGCCATATTTACCGCCAGCGATATGGCAAATCTCTATTTGCCTACTGTGTCTTCGACGCTAAATAAATTCATAGAAATCGAACCAGATTTTATTTATCAAATTTCCACACTACTTTTACAAAAAATCATAGATTCGTTAAAACCAACGCAATCGTCTCAAGATCAAAAAATTATTTTGGAAATTGTTGGCTGCTGTAGTCAGAGCGGTTTACTGTCGGAGCATTGGCTATTTCACTACTTCAAAATGACTTTCTTTTATCTTCTACATCCCGAGTCAAAGGTAGTGCATGAGGCTATATTAACAGGCTGTGAAATGTGTAGTGCTTATAAGATTCAGCCTATTCAACTGTGGAATTGGTATAAGAGAGATGCTTTAAATCTAATAGTAAAACTCATCATTTATGTTTACCTCGTTAAAGGAGTGCGCATGACCAGATCATTGAAAGCGGTGAGTTGTTTTCCGTATTCAAAAGCTAGTTTTATTCACATTTCAATTTTCTTTTAGTTTACAAAAATGCTTGGATTTTCTTGTGTTCAAGAATTTATTTGCAAATATTATCGTCTTTTAGTAACTATGATTTTGCCGTATTGCGTTAAAGAGCCGTTGTGTAAAGGACTTATTGTTAGTATTTCGAAAATAACACGCAAATCGGTAACCAATTTATTTGTGGTATCTTTTCTTCGTATTTACACACACATTTACTTAATGGAAGACACTGGGATTGGCAATGCGTGTATAGAATTCATTGGAAAATGCACTGGAGCAAGCTTAAGTAAGCTAATGAACACTGACGTTAAGGTATAACGCATATTAAATTATGTTTTAAAAAGAAGACTATTTTCTTATTTTACTGCATAGCAAACAGTTTCTGAATTTCTGGTGTACTTCAATCGCAGTCCTACTTTTGTAATGCAAGCCTTTCAGTGTCTTTTGCCCAATGAGACATGTGCAAGCTCGTCCTCATCTGCCACGAAAAAATCCATTAAAAGTCCTACAAACGAATTCGCAAGTTTTATAACGGATCGCTTTCTGGGTGTTATCACTTATTTTCAAACCTGTTTAGCAGAGCCAAATTTTGAAAAACCCTTAAAAGAAGAAACCCTTTATAGTCTGGGACAAATAATGCGCTTAATTGGACCAAACAATGTCACTCAATTTCGCTTTAAAATAATTGCAATGTTAAGCTTTGTTCTTACTCTAAATGATCGTAATTTACAAAATATTTGTCTGAAAATATGGAATATTTTTTTGCATTATGTCAATATTCAAGAATTGGGCCCTTCTCTTAGCCGAATAGTGGCCTCTTTGCAATCATTTTTGGCGACAAATCCCGAAGAAATCAATGCTATATACGATTACTTGATATTAAAAAATGATAGCTTGCTGGGTGTTTACATACCAGATCTATATTTCTTGGAGGATCTACAAGAAGTCCAGCCGAAAATACGCCAATATGTAGCGCGCCAAACTGAGATTTTAAATAAAGAGCGCGATAATGTGGCAGATAAATTAAGTTTTCTTTACAAACAAGTATGCAATGAAAATCTTCAAGTGCGCATCTATGGCCTTAAATATATGAGAATATTTATAGCCAAATATCGGTCTGATATAAATCATATGATTTTGGATACTGTAACAGTGGATCCGCTAATCGAACAAATTGTGGATGAGTTAATGAAAGGCTGCCGACATGATGATCGTAATATGAATTTGGCTTCGGCTAAGTGTTTGGGCGAACTGGGTGCCATTGATCCCAGTTACATGTCATCAAACTTCTCTTTTATGAACTCGGTGGAAATTTCTTTAAGCATACACACTGACGACTTTGCTATAATGGCTCTAACTGAACTTTGCAAAGCATATCAGTTTCAAAAGGACTCGAAATATGTGGACAATTTTTCTTTGGCCATACAAGAAACTTTATCAGTTTTTGGTGTATCTCCTCAAGAAAATAAGAAACTTAATGTTTGGGATGCTCTCCCCAACAGAATGCAACAAGTAATGGAACCTTTACTTACTTCATGCTATACGGGATCCAAAAGAGAAAGCAAGTTGTCAGAGCATCCTTTGTTCGAAAGTAGTCATTGCAGGAGTTATGAAGATTGGTCATTTGCTTGGGCCTGTCGCCTTATTGAAATGGTACGAAATGACGAAACAAAGCACTTGCTTAATTCTTATAAACCGAGCATTAAAAGAGATACTAATCTATTGGGAATCTTTTTCCCCTATATACTATTACATGCTTTACAAGAATGTTCTCAGGATAAAATGGAACAGATTTATGATGAGTTTATGGCTGTTTTAAGTTTCTGCAGCCGTGAAAATACAACGCAACAAGATATGGACGTTTCCGGTTATAGAGAATTTAAATCTAGTAAATATTCTGCAGACAGAATGCCTACCGAACAGATTAATTCTGAACAATGTGACACATACGAAACTTTGACACAAACTTGTACAAAACTTTGTTCCGAACAAATAGATTTCTTGCAAAGATGGATTAGGGATTGGCAAAAAGTAAATATGGTTGGCGGAAAACTAACCCAAACTGATGATCGCTTCAAAAATATTCAAGAATTTATTAGAAAATTTAACAAGTCGCTGATTGCGAAAGCTAACTACAACTCTATAGAATATGCAAGAGCTCTGATGTATTTAGAGGAGTATATTGAAGAGCAGCCAAGTATTCGTTTGCAAGAACAATTATCATTTCTTATTGAAATTCATGGCAAGTTAATGGACTCGGATTCCGTTGAGGGCGCCGTATATATGAAGAAAAAAAATTTATCATTAGAAGAGGAAATTTTAGTGAATCGATTAATCGATAAACCTGAGGAGACAATAACCTGCTATGAGCAGTTATTGTCAAAAGACGATCAAATGAATCAGGATCATATTAAAGGTATTTATTAAGTAAATACTTGACATTTTTATTTAACTTAAGCATGCTTTTATTCGGCATTCGTCGAATCGAATAATCTTTTTACGAGTTATTGACAGCTTAGTTATTCCTTATGACTCTAAACAATTTTTCGTAAAAAATATTTAAATAATATATTTCTAATAACATCTGTGAGCACGCTGTAAAGTGAACTAATAATTCTTTTTTAACAAATCTTTATAGCGTTCTTTTTCTTTAAGAAAAAAAATAATCTTGGCTCACGTTGTTTTTATTAAAAAAATGCAAACTTTATTTGGTATTTCAATTTTAGGTATGATTGATTGCTATCTACGTATGGACAATCCCGAAACCGCTCTACTTATTACCGATGGGCTCTGGCAAAAGCTGGCCGACCAATATACCGATGATTATTTCAAAGAATGCAAATCCGAATTGCTTTGGCGCTTGGGGCGTTATGATGAATTGCAGGAGTTATTAGCGGACTCAGTTGTTAAACGCAAAACTACCAATTGGAATATACAATGTGCTGAATCATTTTTGCTTTTTCGCCAACCAAATGATCCTCAAACACAAACATTTGAAAATTTCTTAGAACAATTGGACGTTATACGTTCGAATGTGGTTAGCTCAATGAGGTCTTGCTCCGTGGTTGCAGGAAACTCTTATACACATTCCTATGATGAAGTCATACGCCTACATCTTCTTAACGAATTAGAAAATAATAAAAAGTTAATTAATAAAATTACCGAGTATACATCTGTTAATACGTCAGATTTAAAAGAAGCTGAAATAATAGAAAAGTGCCTTAAAGAATTAGTCGAGTTTTTTTCCGATTGGGATGCTCGCTTAGAAATTCTACAGCCTGTAGCACGCCTTTTAGAGCCGGTATATTGTTTTAGGCGTAATTTACTTTTAGAAACGCAACAAATTTTAAAACAAAAATTGGATTGTACGAGTACCAGCAGTAGTATTATACATAAGGCGAATAATAAAATTAATGATCATTTAGCCAAATTATGGCTGCGTACAATACAAATGAATCGTGAAGCAGGATGTTTGCAACAAGCACAAATCTCTATAATGAAAGCAGAACAATACCAACCAGTTACACTATTTTTGGAAAAAGCTAAACTTTTATGGAAAAAAGGTGATCAAAGTAATTGTTTCAAATTGCTGGAGGAAAATATCAAGGTCCTTGAAACAAAAAGCGAAGGTGATTTACGAAAACTAGATACCTCAAGCCGCTATATCTATGCGGAAGCAAAATTTTTACAAGCTTCCTACAATGCTGAATCTATGAACATATGTTCTGAGCTAAACTTGCGATACTTCAAGGAAGCTGTTGCCGGAAATCGAACGTGTGAAAAATATTTGGTCCACTATTCTCAGTATATGGAAAAGATCTACGATTCTTTTACGTCGGAACAAAAAGAATCTGAAAATGGTTGTCGCCTGTTGCTGGACATAATGCTGCACTATGCCAAATCTCTAAAGTATGGCTATGCCAATGTGTATCAGTCACTGCCACGTTTGCTTAGTATTTGGTTAGACTTTACGTCACAACTCTCATCAATGACAGAGACTGACCAAGCGGCAATTTCTAGTCAAGTCGCAAAAACACATTTGTTTCAAGAATTGGCGAAAAAAATGAACGATATGATTAATAACTGTGTAAATATGTTACCCATCTGTATATTTTATACCGCCTTTTCTCAACTGCTTTCACGCATATGCCATCCTTCCATTGATGTATTTAATAATTTAAGAAACATTTTTATTAAGCTCATTGAACACTTTCCCCAACAATCCTTGTGGATGCTATTGCCCATATTTAAGTCTTGCCACAGCACACGAATGAAACGTTGTCGTCTAATTTTCAGTGATCCTCGTCTCAATAAACCGGCATTTCAAAAGTTACTTATTGATTTTAATATGTTGGCCGAACGTTTAATTGAATTAACCAACAAAGATGTAGAATTTGACCGTAATTATGTATTAAGTTCTTTGGTGCGTCAGCTGCCTCGACTTTTTGAGGATAGTAACTTTTCACAAATAATGCTACCGTTTGAGAAATATATGCAGCCCTCTTTTCCTATAACATCGACTGCAGAGTCTTTAAACTTCAATACATCGCTATCACCCGACACTACGGTAAAGACATCATCCGCGCCTAGTAATCCATTTCCCAGCTGTTGTGTGTATTTGAGTGGCATCAGCGAAGAGGTTGTGATTTTAAGATCCGCTGCCAAGCCCAAGAAAATCACCATGGAATGTAGCGACGGTATTTCATATAATGTTATGGTCAAACCTAAAGATGACTTGCGGAAAGATTATCGCCTAATGGAGTTTAATGGCTTAGTGAAAAGGTTTTTGCATCAGGATTCAAAAGTGAGTTTTAAAATAATGGAATCCATTTCCCCAAGAGTCTTAAAATGTTTTAGGGTTATTGTGTTATGTCACGTGACTTTAAAGGAAGTGACTTTAAAATAGTTATCTTTATCACGCGCAAATCCAAGAAATTTTAAAGAACATTTTTTTAAAAATTTACAAAAATCAAATTTAATTATACATTATTATATTTAACGAACAAGTTCATAGCATATAGACGGTTATATTTCCACAGTTCTGCTACTAATCAAAATTCTAGCAATTCTTTGTGAAGAACACTTGCTGAAAGGTTTCGAATAAAAATAAAAGAAAAAACAATTAAGAAATGTCCAAATTTATATTTTTCAAATGAGAAATCTTATCCTTCTTTTTATTTAATATTTTTCTAAATTTTGCAAGGCCCGCCATCGTCGTCTGCGAATACGAACCTATGCTGCCATACCCTTTAATGAAGAATGCGGTTTGGTTGAATGGCTACCTAACCTTCAGTCCTTTAGAGGCATTTGTGTTTCTCTATATCGTATGCGCGGCTTAGGCATACCAGATCGAGCATTACGGCAATGTGCTTTGCCTAAAACAGATCCAATTGAAAAGAAGAGATCAATGTTCACAGACGTTCTCCTAACACGACATCCACCCATCTTTCATGAATGGATTAAACAACGGTTTCCTTCGCCACACAGCTGGTATCAAGCAAGAAGTTCCTATGTTAAAACCATAGCTGTAATGTCTATAGTCGGTTATATATTGGGTTTGGGTGACCGGCATGGTGAAAACATACTCTTTGATGAAACGAATGGTGATGCAGTCCATGTTGATTTCAATTGTCTATTCAATCAAGGTGAATCCTTTGCCTATCCAGAAATTGTTCCGTTTCGTCTTACACATAACATGGTGTTTGCCATGGGGCCATTGGGTGTCGAAGGAATGTTTCGAAAATGTTGCGAAATTACTTTGCGTGTGCTTAAGGATGAATCGAAAACATTAATGTCTGTTCTAAGGCCATTCGTTTATGATTTGGGTGGCATTAATCGATTAAAAGGTAAACAACAATCTGGTTTAGAAATAACTGATCCAAAAGCAATTACCGATGTTAAACGTATAGAAGAAAGATTAAAGGGTTATGTAAGTATTATAAATTTTATAAGACAAAGAATAACAACACATATTTTAAATATATTTGATATTTTAGGTAAAAAGAACACTGGGTAATAGTATGCCCTTGTCAACTGAAGGTCAAGTTAATTTCCTTATAAATGAGGCCACCGATATTGATAATTTGGCTTCGATGTATATAGGCTGGGGTTCCTATATTTAAATATTCACATGGGTCAACAAATTTTTTAAACATAAATAAGAAAAAACTTACATATTGTTGGAACTGTTGCTGCAAAAACAAAAACAAAATCGGCTAGCCAATTGTTCAAAAAATCATTGAAAATAAAATCTTTTATTTTAGTCCGAATTTACATTGGACGACTTTTGTCGCTGCAACTCATAGTTTGTTGCGAGTAAAGAGAATAGCGGAAGAGAGTAACTCTACCACTATTCTCTTTACACACATTATTTACAACAACAAACTACGAGTTGCAGCGACAAAAGTTGCACAATGTAAATTCGGTCTTACCAAACACGAAAAAAAGATCAAAGTATAAAAAGTTTCTATCTAACACTCTTATAGCCTGTTTCCACGACAATTTGAATCTCGTGTTTCGCTCTCTGAAGAAAGTTTATGAATCATGCTGTTTACACGTCTCGTTTATCTGCTTCGACTTGACAGTTCTTATTAAACAGAAAAACATAAATTGAAAAACAACAACAACAGTTGAAAAACAACAGAAGATATCCTTCTTTCCTATCCATTTTTTTTTTAAATTTTATAAAATTAAAATTAATTAACACACCCACAAAACAATTATATTTTTTAAGTTTTCACTTTTAACTTTGATTTGTTTGTAATTTTTCTTTGTTTACAAAAATGTTTATTTTGATAACTTGTGCAGATAAACTTACGATAAAAATTAGAGAAGAGAGGATTTTTTTTTGATTCGCAGCTAAATTCAATATGAATCTACCAGCTTCGTTCTCAAAATTTTGTATGGCGAAGCAGGTTGATTCGCTTATGATTGGGGTGTGAAGCAAGAATAGAGAGCGAAGCAGGTGCCGTAGAAACAAGCTATTAATTAAGTTATTGTAACATACAATTATATATTACAGCATGCGTTATACGGTAAAAACGATTGTATCTGCCATTATTCTTTTGTTACATATTAGTAACATGTTTTCTTAGTAAATATAATATTTGAGAATATTTACATGTCCTCAATTGTGTACAAAAAAAAAATTCTTGTACATTTCAATCAAAAGAAGATTATTGAAAACAAAACGTTCGTTATATAATAAAAGTATAAATATACAAAGTGTAGAATTAAACGTGGCAGACTTGTATTTTATTTTAAATAATGCAAAAAATAATTTTCAAACCACACAAACATTTTTCTACAAAGCTGTATGAAAATAGCGAAATGTGGAAAAACCATATAAAACTTAAGTTGTTATAACATAACTAAATTTTAGATTCACGCGAAATGTGGACAACGTGTGCTTTAAATCCGCTGCGTAAACCATAACACATACTAATGATTTCATTTTGGAACACAATAAAAAAATTTTTTTTTCTGGCTTAAGTGGCTTTCAGTAAAATTTTCACACAATATTACATATACATTCATACCCTTAATTTTTTCCTTAAAATAATTTTATAAAACATAACAAGAAAAAAATATTTTAAAATATTTAAAATAATACTATAAAGTTGGGGACTCCGTCACTAAGTCATTGGTCGATAATACCGTTAAATCTTTCATATCACTGAATAACTACTCACGTGAAATAACTACTAGCATTTCTCAAGTCTCTGTTATCATCAATTCATTAAAGAATAAAAAAGCTCCTGGAAGGGATGGGATCAATAATAGGTGTCTGAAGGCGCTACCTCGTAAAGGCATAAAATATCTAACAATACTTATAAATTCTTGTCTCAAACTTTCGTATTTTCCTATAGAATTCAAAGAATCTAAAACCATCCCAATTAAAAAGCCTGGTAAAGATCCAGCGAATCCGCTATCATATCGTCCTATCAGTCTATTATCTTCGATAAGTAAAATCATTGAAAAGGTTATAAAATGTAAAATAACAGATTTCATTGAAAACAACGGTCTAATTCCTCCACAACAGTTCGGTTTCCGTAGAGAACACAACACAGCTCATCCACTGATTCGAATTAGAAACATTGTAAACGAAAACTTCAAAACCCAAAAATCAACTGGAATGGTATTGCTTGACGACAAAGCTGCTTTTGATTCAGTGTGTCATAAAGGACTAATTTTCAAATTGTTGAACTTTAACTTCCCTGTACATCTAATTAAAATGATCCACAGCTTTCTTTCCGCTAGAACGTTCAAAGTTTACATTGGTGGTACTTGCTCTGAACTATTTTCAATCACAGCAGGGTGCCCCCAAGGCTCTTGCTTGTCGCCTATTTTGTATAATTTGTACACAGCCGATTTCCCACAGTTGGACGTCTATTTTGGATGTCTATTTTTGCTGATGACACCGCGATACTTAGCTCGGATATGCTGGCAGTTAACGTTATATCAAACCTTCATAGAGCATTAGATGAGTTGCAAAAATATTTAAAAAAATGGCAAATCATGTTAAATTATGATAAAACACAAGCTATATATTTTTCAAGAAAACGTAAACCATGCTTTTTACCACAGAGCAATATTAACTTTGGGGACAATTCAATTGAATGGAAAAGGGAAGTTAAATACTTAGGAGTAGTTCTCGATCCTAAAATGAAATTCTCAAACCACATTTCATATACAGCAAATAAAGTTAAAAAACTAATTGCAATATTATATCCATTTATAAATAGAAATTCTATGCTTAGTATTGAGAACAAGAAATTAATATTAAAAGCAATTTTCCATGCTGTTATATTTTATGCAGCTCCTGTATGGTCCACAAGTGCAAAATGTCACATGCAAAAATTACAAGTCTCTCAAAATAAGTTGTTGAAAATGATTTACAATTTGCCATGGTTTTTATCAACAAAGCGTCTCCATGCACTTGCGGGAGTAGAATTAGTAAACGTCAGAATAGAAAGACTGACTCTAAACTTCATCTCCAGATGTTTATGTTCTGAGTATACCCATATTAATGAGCTTGCATCATCATAGTAGTTAGTAAGTTATGTAGTTTAAGTAGTTTAAAAAAAAAATTCAAATAGGTTTTTGTAAGTTTTGCCTCCAAAAATTCTTTAATGTGTGTAATTGGAAGTTGTAACTATTTATAATTATTAAGCAGAGAAGGGGAAAACCTTGAACTCTTTACATTGTAAATTATAATTAAAATCAAATGTAATAATGTAATAAATGGTATAAAATGGTAATACCATAAAGTGTCGTATTTTTTTACGGCAATGTAGATTATCTTAATATATATAAAAATCAAAAACACGTTTGGTCGGTAGGGGTAAACTCTTCAATGCCCCAACAGATTTTCGACTTCCAGCCCACAAAATATTTGTAAAAGACCGGCGAAGGTTTGTATATATATTATACCCCGCTAAATGCTACACCCCTTCCAGAAATAGTGATTTTATTTAATTAAGTTAATTGCCTAATAATAAGTTAAGACCCTCCTATTCACTTCTGATTTTTCCACGGCACCTGCAACTAAATGCTACCGAAAAGATAAAAGTTAAGACCCTCCTATTCACTTCTCATTTTTCCACGGCACCTGCAACTCGACCAAACCAATTAGAAATCAACCAATGGGATTAAAGCTATAGTTTCCGAGCGAAGCCGGGTCGTACAACTAGTGTAAAATTAGATCTTTCTATAGAAGAAAAATCTTGGCTAAACTGGCAGAAAATCCTCATATTAATTTTAATGTTATTAAATAATATTGCATTTTTATCAGGGACCGTAACTCTTATGACTTTGATAAAAAAAATCAAGAAATTTTTGTTATTTTTGATTGTTATATTTTCAGATAGAAAATAAGAGTTATTTTTGATATTTATTTTTTTAAATGAAAAATAAAAGCAATACAAAATGATTGAAAATAAACAATGTTTTTTGTTGTTTGAAATGTTTTGCTGTGTTTGTGTAGAAGTGTTTTTGAGTCTTGCTGTCTATGCTATGTTGATTTTATGAAAAATTCTCATAGAATCAGTTTGGCTTTGGCTATGAGACTTTTAGGTTTTTCTATACAATATTGGGGTAAAATTCACTGATGAGCTACTTGAGCAATAGTGAAATTGCAATATGGATGTGCTCTCCCACGCAGTAATAAATTTCAAATATTTTTTATTTTTATTGGAATAAATGTTTTATGAGAATATCATAAAATGTTTATTTTTTAATAAAATTTTTTGTAATAAATATTTCGTGAGAATATCATAAAATATTTATTTAAAGGAATCAAGCACGAAAAATAAAATTGCTTATATTGAAAATGATTTAAAATAATTATAAATTACTTAATATTTTTTATATCAATAATAAAAATCACTTCAAAATTCGTGACATAGGTAATATGTTTATTAATCTTTGTTACGTATAAAAGTAAAAATAACAGGTGCGCTACGCCACCTGTTGAAGAAAAATTATTTGTAATAAATGAAAGCTCCGTTGCAAGCTCTCGATCTGTTTTAGCAGACGGTTTAAGGTCAATGGAGATGAATTATTCGTCTTCGGACGACGATGATACTCCTACGACAATAAATGACAGCGTCCGCAAAGCTTATTTTGAAATAGACAATTACAATGAAAAGCGTTTCGATACTTCTGCTAATTTATTGGAATATTGGGAGAGTAAAAAATTTGTGTTTCCATGGCTTCGAAAATTATCTTTAATTGTTCATTCTGTACCTGCCACTCAAGTCAGTGTAGAAAGGTAATTTTCAGCTCCCAGATTAATATTGGGAGATTTGAGATATAATTTATCTGAGGAACATTTAAAATCAATTATGATGGTAAAATTGAACACCTGAAAACGACCTCTTAACACTGACTTGAATGGCAGCCAAATCTTATAAGCTATTTCTATGCATTCATGTTTTTATAGCTGATAATGGATAAGTCACATCACATGAACGTGATGCATCATTAATTACAAAGTTCTTGAGGATAAACAAGTTAATTCTGAATGCTGAAAAACAAAAATACTAAGATTTAAACCTTGTTCACCTAATACTAACGAATTAAACATATATATAGGATGGAAAGGAAGTTTATGAAAACAATTCAACGAAATACCTTGGAGTACACATACAGAATAATTTATCATGGGATACTCATATACAACATCTGAAATCCAAAATCAACTCAGTTATTGGATTAATGTATAAATTTAAAAACAAATTTGACACAAAAACAAAACTGATTATTTACCAAGCTTTAATACTCTTCCATTTAAATTACTTGCCTTGCTTAAAGCACTTCAGAGGGTTCAAAATAAAGCTTTGAAAACTGTTTATAATTTGCCATTGGGGTATTTAACAATGAGCTTATATAAAGATATTTGTTACCGTACTGCCGGTTCATAGCCTTTATAAAATGCAACTTTTAATACATGTTTTCAAATCGTTACATAACATTGGACATCACACAGTAACATTCTCTAGAAATCAAACTACATTCAATACAAGAAATAATATGAATCTCCGAGTGGCAGTATGCAGATTAGCGAGTGGAGCACATGGTTAGTTTAGAGTATAACAACCTTCCTCAATATATAAGAACTACCGAAAGAATTTCAGTTTTTAAAAAGAATTTAAAGGAATATTTATTGCAAAATTTAGAAATGCTTTTTTGAAAATTTATACTTATGTAATTATAACACATAGACATATGTATGTTATTTATATATATTTCTTATTTACTCAAACTTAAATGAAATAAAATTAATTCACTCATTTTATATATATAAGTATATGAATATGCTTGTAAGCTTATCTATGAACATTTTATTGCTAACTCGCCTCAATAATGTCATAAGGACGCTGAGGCACAAATTTTTGTAATATTTAATAATTTTGATGAATAAAAAGAGTTAAAAAAAATAATAATTTATAATTATTCGGAATCATTTTTAATATAAGCAATTTTATTCCGTGGTTGATTCCTTTTAATAAATATTTCATGATATTCTCACAAAATATTTATTACAAAAATTTTTATTAAAAAATAAACATCTTATGATATTCTCATAAAACATTTATTCAAATAAAAATAAAAATATTTGAAATGTATTGTAATGGAGGAGAGCACATCCATATTGCAATTTCACTATTGCTCAAGTAGTTCATCAGTGAATTTTAGCCCAATATTTTATAGAAAAACCTAAGAGTCTTATATCCAAAGCCAAACTGATTCTATGAGAATTTTTAATAAAATCAACATAGCATAGCCAGCAAGACTCAAAGAGACTTCCATACAAACACTACAAAACATTTCAAAACAACAAAAAACATTGTTTATTTTCAATCATTTTAAAAATAAATGTTTTATGAGAATATCAATGAATATCAATATTCATTTATATATGATATATTTCTTCAAAAATTGAAAAATTACGCTTTATTTCCGGTCCCTGATTTTTATATGTAAACTTATTTTATTCCTATTAGAAAAACAGAAAAATAAAAATAAAATGAAGGTTTTATTAAATAAATAAGTATTAATTTTAATAATGGCCTTTTTTTAAATAAATTTAACACTATATTTTCAATATTTCGTTTTCCCTTGGAAAGCCTCTTCAGGCAATTAATTTTTATAAAACCAAAAATTATTAACAATTTGAACAAATTTTTTCAAGCAAATGACAAAAACATATAAAATAATTTTCTTCATACATACATACATACAAAATTAAAATTTCAAATATTTAAACTTATAAAAAAAACAAGGAAATGGAAATTAACTAACAAATTATAAAATAATTATAACAAATTATGTGTCTTTTGAATTAAGTACATGGGTAATATTCGAGAATAAATGACATTCTTAACGATTCTGCAAAATACTCAATATTGAATAAGGATCCTTTTACTAAATTACAGAAAAAAAACAATGTTTTAGTTGATGAACTTTTTAAATAAGATATCATTTCAGTAATGGAGAGAAATAGACTAATAGACTAATCAAATCAAATTCTCCTAAGCTATATGGAGTACCTAAGATCGAAAAGCAGCATTTTCCTTTAAGGTCTATTTGCTCTTGCATTAATTCCCCGGTCTACGGACTGTGCAAGTATATAATGAGTATTCTTAAGGTAATAACAGGACAATCAATATATAATATTTGAAATTCATTGGAATTTAAAGATAAAGTCAACAGAATAGATATACAAGATAATGATAGATTGTTTTCATTTGATGTAGTTTCACTTTTTCCAAGTATTCCTGTAGGTTTAGCTTTAAGGATTATAGAGGGAAAATGGCAGATAATAGAGCAAAATACGAATATTGAGAAGGAATTATTTTTACGTATTCTTAAGTTTTGTGTTGAAGACAACAGGCATTTTCAGTTTGATAATATGTATCTGCAGAAGGAGGGCCTCCCTATGGGCTCTCCAGCATCTCCAATTATAGCTTATATTGCTATGGAGGAATTACTAAATTTATGTATTAAACCGAAGATTATCACAAAATATGTAGATGATTTATTTTGTATAACTTCGGAAGATGCAGTGGATGATATTTTGTCAAAATTGAATAGTTTTCATCCAGATATTAAATTTACGATTGAAAGGGAGATAGAATCTAAACTTCCATATTTAGATATATTGACAATAAGAAAGAGAAATAAGTTAGTATTTGATTAATATAAGAAACCAACATCTTCTGGAGGAATTATTAATTTTTATTCCAAACATCCGAGAAAAATGATAATAAACACGGCGAAAAATATGATAGACAGAATATTGACTATAAGTGATAGAGAGTTTCATTAGAAGAATGACACAATAAGAGATATACTTAATGACAATGACTTTCCAGTAGAATTAAGTAACCGATTAATTAGACAATATGGCAATCATAGGTATAATTTAGGAAATACTAAGGCAGAAACAAGAATTTATAAATCATTAACTTATGTTCCTGGAATATCAGAAAGATTAAGAAAGTCTAAAATATATGACACTGATAGATATAAAATTGCACACAAAACATATAACACATTAAATAAGTTATTTAGCAGTATGAAAGATAAAATAGGAAAAATGGAAATAACTGATGTAGTATACAGGATACCATGTGGAGGAATGTTAGAAATGTTAGAAATTGTTAATGTACCAAATGTAAGGAGAATAAATTTCAAAACAGACACAGACAATTTAGCGCAGAATTATAGGTACTTAATACAAAAGACACATAATTTGTTGTAATTATTGCATAAGAAAGAATTTGTTATTTAATTTCCATTTCCTTGTTTTATTGTAAGTCTAAATATTTGCGGCTGTATGCATAAAAAACGCTTACTTAAACTTTAAAGTGCACGTTAGTTAACAAACACTTTAAGGCTAACAGACGTTTGTTAAAAAATGGTATTCATAAACAGTACTTTAGCTAATGTATGCTTTAGTAAAATTAATATTTTGATTCTGGCAATGCCACTATTTTCAGTTATCACGTTGTAGTTAACGATGTATAAAAATGAATATTATTTATCCGGGTAGTTAGATCCATAAAAAATGTTTTTATTGTTTTTCATTTTTTTCAGCAAAATCAACATATTTTTTTTATCAATCTTTTTAATAAAAAGCAAAGCACCCAAAAACGGTTAATTTGCACAGCTTACGAAGAACTTACAAAGAATTTGTTCATATTAAAAAAAATAATTATTCGGATAACGAGCTTTGTTTTGATTATATGTACATCAATAAAACTTTTCTTTAAAATAATTAATTATAATTATATTTTTGTAAAGTATAAAATAATGACGTAAAAATGTTTTATATTGTATGGCGTGTTATATTTTAGTTTTTAATATTATTTGTATACTACAATTTATTTTTAATAAATATTTTAAAAAATTTTTGAAATAACAAAGTATAATTGTCAATTGAGCCGTTTACATTGAAAGTGGCATAAGTCACAACTGAACAGTTTCTTTTTTTCATTTTTAATAAATTTCATATTAATAAGTTAAGAAGTATTTAGATTTGTTTGAGAGGAGTGTTGATAATTAACGGTGTGACAAAAATGCTTATTTTGAAAATGGCGTTAGTCGCTGTACTTAGGAAATTAATTACGGAGCTTAGTGTGAAAGAAATGGAAACATGAAATAAGTGTGTGTGAAGTATTGTTGTGATTATTATCTTATTAGTTCGAAAGAATAGTGCAGTTTACTGAACTATATTATAGTGTTATCTAATATACTACACATAATTAGCATTATTTTGTTATTTTTTTATTCTCAGGCGGTTGCTTCGTGTTGTATAAAATATCTAAGAATGTCACAACTCAAAAGCATATTATTGCATATAGTGACTTATGTAAAGGACCAAATAGTAATAGTAGTAATAGCCCCCTGTCGAAAAAATCCCTCACAGTACACAACATGGAGAAATAAGATTTTATTTCAACACAATCATTAGAAAAATCCGTTTCAGAAAGAAAACTAAATACAGACTAGTTAAAATGGCTAAAAATTAAAATGTTTTATAAACGAATTTAAAATAAAAAAGATGACAATAACAAAGTAACTTATGCCACTTTTAAAATAAACGGCTCAGTTTATTGTAAACACAATTTGTTTTGTTTTTGAACTTTCAATAATAAAATTGAACTGTCAATTTATTGTAGGTTTAACGTAGGGTTTTCCTACTTTAAAGTTAACAAAGGTATGTTAAGGTAAAAACGTTTTTTGAATACAACTTTAGGAAATTGTACTTAACAACGGCAGTTAAACCTACTTTAAGTTTTTATGCATACAGCCGTTAAAGTTTGTACTAAATTTCAAATTGCTTTGCGATAAATCTATTTAAATCTTAATGACTACGAAAGTAAATGTTATACAACTGAGACTAACATTCGCAATATTAGTTTAATAATAATTTTCAGTATTTATGCCATTTGGGGTAATATGTACCTAAAATCAAGTATAAAAATAATTTTTTATTTTTTATTACTTTACCCTTTTAACAATTCTGGCAAATAACAACTATCCTCTAGAAAATGTTAAAAAGTCACTCTTTTAAAATGCCCTTAAAACGTAAATGTTATTTGTTGTTGCCTAGCAAAACATTCTTGAATTCTTGTTAAAATCTTTATAATCATCAGATTTATTTTATTATTGTAGTTGCTGTTTTTATTTCAATATTCTTGGTAATCAATTCAATCAGTTGTTAAAGCTTAAACTTTTATTAGTGCAATAGAGCAAACCAACCAAGCACTCACTCAATTGTTGAAAAACGACTGCCATTTTTAATGCAGCAGCAACATAAACAGCGGCAAAGGTGGCATGTTTGTTGCTAATGCGGTTAAATGCAATTGTTTCCTTTTAAATACCATCCTTTCGTTGTTCCTGTTTTCATTTTTTTTTTTTTTTTTTTTTGACTTTTTTGCTGGTGGTGGGTCACAAACAAAGGCGAAACAAATGTGGTTTGTAGTCTATTTTTTTTACGTTTATGGAAACTTTCTCGGTGATTTTCACAATGGTGACATGCTGATTTCCAACAACGACAACATATAACAGCAGTAGCTGGAGTAGAAGTTGCAACAACAGTAAATTTTAAATCAACATCAACACCAGCTGCTGTTAGTGATGTTCCAGCTTTCTTGTTGTTTGTTGGTTGCTTGTTTGGTACGTTGGTTAACTTTACCAAATAACAAAAACATCATCTAAATACATACATACAGAGAGCAGCCTAATGCTTTAGTTGCGCTTTAATAATCTAAAAACGAAAAAAAAAATAGTTAAATAAAAGACAAACAGACAGACATAACAACAGAAACATTATGTTGTAACTGATGTTTCTGCTACCGTTTGGTCACGTTCACTAAAATTGAAGCAACAAAAATAAAAAAAAAAAACAAAAATGCAAAAAGTTTGTTTGCTTTTGTCAACACAATCTACACAAATGCATCGCAAAATGGCAAAACAACTACAACAGCAACAATTTGAAATGTTTGCTTACAAATTTTTCTGTCTTTTATTCAAGTTTAGTTTTCCTTCCTTTCAGACTAAAACCGAATGGAACAAAAATCGATTATTTGTCTTTCTGTTTGTTTTCCATGTTAAATAGCGAGTATATCGCTGTTGCTATTGTTTTTATTGCTAGAACTACACTAGTTAATGACAACGATGTTGCACATGTTTTCAGTTCATTAACTTTTAGTTTTAAGATAACCATAGAGCAAAAGTTCAAATCACGGTCGAACTTTTATGCACCCGTTCTTTACAATAAATATATTTAAAAATAATAATAAAAAGTTTACGATTTTATTAACCAGGTCGGTGGGCTGATTCCCATTATAATTGATAAGAAACATTTCATTCCTAGCGATGAAGAAACGATTTTCTCAATAAATTGCTCAGCTACCCGCCAGTGCAGTTTAGCCACCCCCCGGGGGCACATTTATGGTCTTTATAGTACGTAACAGCTATCTAGACCTGTACAATTGGGGGAGAAAGGGAGCCCAGTCCCCTGAAGACAGGCAGGGAGTCAACTGGAAGCTCCACTTTATTTCTCCGGGGATCAGTGAGCTTCAGAGATCATTATTTGACTCTTTAGACATTTAATAGTTCTCTGGCTGATCATTGAGGTTGGCCCCTATATGGGAGTAACGTGGTGGTTGTGGTTTCGCGGCCCCATATCAGGTTTGTTGTTTAATATGGTGGCCAAGATCATCTCACTGTTAATGACACCCTAAGTGAATGATCCAGTCCAGTGAGCATGCTAGACATGTGTTCTGGAGAGGAGTTGGAAAGTGTCCAACTCTTAAGCAAGGAGTGATGATTTGCAGCCCTGCTTTGGAATCATCGAAGTTGCAACTAGAAAGTTCTGTTGCATAGAATTATAGCTTCGACTTCCTAGGACGAGCATGACGTTCCAAATTATGCAGTGATTTGGTCCACCATCTGATTAAGGCTTCATGGCCAGGCGCGGATGTAAATCGTATTACACAGTGCAAATTAGCCAAAAATGAAAAATTTCATTTACGAAGTGGCTGGACTTTCTTCGTATTTGACTCATTAAGGTTTTTCCAGATGGTACTAGAACTTAATAATAATTGGCGGCCTAAAATTTGTGAGTCTCAAAAATTTGTCCCATCAAGCAAAGCCTATTTTGAGAACCTTTCGAAAGTCTAATTGAGTAATAGAATCACAAGTTTTTGTTGAATTATTAAATTTGCTTGAAATCATATATTTGAAAGAGACATCTTTTTAATTATTATATTTATACTAGCTGATCCATTTAGAACGAAATTGTGAGATCGCATAGAAAAAACGCAAACAAATACCTCGATGCCCACCGCGACTGTTTTAACGGCGGCAGTAATCGAGTCCATGTTACTTTGGGCCTTTCACCGTCATCCGCCAAGGCACATTCGAGGCAGTTGGCGGCTGGCGACGAATTTATGGCGTATGTGTATTTTTAAAGTAAACAACGCTTAATATTTACGTGAATGCGATACCATATAATATGGTATCGCGCACAAAAAAATTAAATGCATTGAATGAATGAATTCACAAAAATTCATTTAGGTTGATGCAGTTGTGTAGTTGAATAACCTGGATACCGACTGCAGCGCCATCTGCCGGGCTGGTTAGTGAATGTAAACCATCCAAGGTGGCACCCAAACGCATGAAAAAAAAATAATCCGTGACATACACACGTACACTAGAACTATATACATAAATTTGTATGGGAGGTACTATATTTGCAGCAGAGCTTAAAATATGTTCACTCAACAGAAATATCAAATTCTTTTTAACTACCGTTAGCAGGAGCAGAAACATTGGATTCTTAATTTGTAGTTTGTATAGGAGGTACCACGCCCCTTTGTAAAATCCCACCCATATATGCAGCAGCACTTAAAAAATGCACACCAAGCCGACGTACCAAATTTTGTGCAAATACCGTTAGCAGGAGCAGAAATAATAGATTTTTAATTTGTCGTTTGCTTAAGAGGTACCACGCCGCTTTGTCTAATTGGACTGCATTGTAAATCTAAACCACCCAAATGTATGCAAGTCGGAAGGAGTTAGGAGGAGTTCAGTTACAACACACGTACAGTAGAATTATATATAAAAACAATTAGTTAATATTCCGGGATTAAAAGAAATTTATTAAAAAGTATTAAATTATTTTAACATTCCATACTTAAGCTTGGACCTTGTAGAAACTAAAAATATTTATACAAAGACATTAAAGGCGTTTTTAAAGAAATATATAACTTTAACATAGCAACACTTTTTCAAGTGGCCGCCATTTTGTCAGCTGTAGACTGGAACCACGGCATAGACTTATTTCAAAATCAGTGTATTTTATTATTTTTCTTTCGCAATGTGTAAGCACTGTTTATAAAAAGTGTTTTTTTAAGCTAGATAGAAATTTAAATTGTAAAAAATAACACAAAAAATTAAATTGTAATCAAAATTTATTTTTTATTCGAAGGATCAATACGTGACATTAACATTTGAAAATGATTTCGGGCATATGGGCACCGCGGCTGTTCTTGACGAAGCGCATTCTGGACGTCCAATTTTGGGCCACTTTTTCGAGCACTGCTGGGCGTATGTCACGAATAACACGAACAATGCTGTCCTCCAAGGCGTCAATTGTTGCTGGTTTATCAGGATAAACCAGTGACTTCACGTAGCCCCACAGGAAATAGTCGAGTGGTGTCAAATCGCACGACCTTGGAGGCCAATTGACAGGTCCATTTCTCGAAATCAACTTATCGCCAAATTTTGATTTCAATAAGTCGATGGTTGCGTTCGCTGTATGGCACGTAGCGCCATCCTGTTGAAACCACATCTCGTCCGGATCAATGTCATCCATATTTTCAAACAAAAAATCATTGATCATGGTGCGGTAACGATCTCCATTGCATCTCCGATCTCCGGTGCATTTTTCTGGATGTAATGGAGTCTGTAGGGTCTGTTGTGGATTGATCTCACTCCATATGCGGCAATTTTGCTTATTAAAAAACCCGTTAAGCCAAAAATGCGCCTCATCGCTGAACACAATTTTGCGATAAAACAACGAGTCAGTTGCCAACTGCTCTAGAGCCCAATCAGCGAAAGAACGACGCATATAATGGTCTCGTGGCTTCAATTCCTGCATCAGCTGGATCTTATACGGGTGTAGGCCGAGATCTTTGCGCAAAATTTTCCACGTAGTGGACGGACAGAGCGCCAATTCCTGCGACCGACGACGAATTGATAAATTTGGATCTTCTTCCACACTTTCGTTTACAGCGGCGATATTCTCTTCAGTACGCACATTCCTTCGACGTGTTGGTGTTATTGCATCCTCTAGAGAGTATGTGGTACGAAATCTATCGACAGTTCGACGAATGGCTTGTTCACATGCACGATTATGTACGCCATAAAAATGACGAAGTCGTCTATAAGTTGCGCGAATCGACGACTGATTTTCAAAGTAAATTTGGATAATTTCGTAGCGTTGTTCAAGCGAGAGTCTATTCATGATGATTTGTCAGAGTATACTGAAACAAATAAAAAAAAATGTTTCATCAAAATTTCATTTTTTGTGTTACTTTTTACAATTTAAAGTTCTATCTAGCTTAAAAAAAAACACCTTTTATTAAATTATTTTAACATTCCATACTTAAGCTTGGACCTTGTAAAAACTAAAAATATTTATACAAAGACATTAAAGGCGTTTTTATAGAAATATATAACTTTAACATGGCAGCACTTTTTCAATTGGCCGCCATTTTGTCAGCTGTAGACTGGAACCACGGAATAGACTTATTTTAAAATCAGTGCATTTTATTATTTTTATCCCGAATGTGTAAGCACTATTTATACATAATTTACAGTTGTCGAGTAAAAGTCACTTTAATTTCATTTTTCGGATATTTTAGGCCATGTTTAGACCATTTTTAAGGTAATTACTTTCAATGTAGTTATTCAACAATGCATTTTGTTCGTCTAATACCCTTTTTTTAGGATGTGTAGATCCTGTTAACATTATTTATGGCTTTAAAGTAAAAGACACTTTGAGGATGTCAATATTTGACGAAATCAATTTCATGGTAATTATTCAACGCAATCCTTTTAGAATGATTTTTACACTATTTTTGGCGAAGTCAATAGTAATGCGTTTTGTTCGTCTAATATTTTACTTTCAGGATGTGTAAGCATGGTTTAGACTTAATTTACAGTTTTCAAGTAAAAGTCACTTTGATGGTAATTTTATGTAAATTTTAAGGAAATCAGTTTCAAGGTTGAGACAGGTGGTAAAAGTAGAAGGATAGTTACGGAAATTAACTGTCGTATAAGGCAACACAGTGACCAGTGACCTACCGACAGTCAATTTTTATTTGTAGTGAAAAAACCAAGGTCTTTGTTGGGAATCGAACCCTCAACCCCCATTTTTGTAAACTAGTACACTACGTACTTTTTAACAAAACTGAAGTTTCCTCTGGAACTACTACATAAATAGGAAATCGGTAATTCGTCAACACAATCCCAGTGTACAAATTGGACGCTTAACAAGATTGCCGTTTCTTCCGATTTACATAAGCGGAATTTGTTTAGCAATGAAACTCACTTCATTGCTAAACAAATATATAGTATTTGGGGTGATGGTAATCCTTAAGTGTATGTTGAGATTCGGTTACATCGAAAAAAACTGATTGCTTGGTGTGCTGGTGGGAACTTTGATCTGTAATTTCTTGAAAACGAAGCTGGTCAAAACGTTAAGTCAATGGTGGTCACTATGGAGCCATGATTACTGGCTTTTTCAATCATCAATTAAACAATCATGATGTGCAAGTGCACATCAACAAGACGACACAGCATGCATCCAGCTCGTGCCGCAATTATTTTATTGAAGGAAATGTTTGATAATCGCCTAGTTTCACGTTTCGCATCCACGAATAAACCTTCAAGATCGTGCGATTTAATGCCACCAAATTATTTTCTGTGGGGATATACATATGAAGTCGTTATTCTACAATCCTAAGCACGAAACCTACAGACTACACCACGCCTGAGTCAGCCGTTGCGGTCATTTCCCAGAAGTCATATTTATATCATAATATCCAAAGATGATTTTTCGAATACACTAAATTTCATATCAATTTAACAAATTTCTCTTTGTTTTATTCCATTTTAAAATTCTTTACTTCTATAAAAACAGTCTATACATTATTTTACTGCTGGTAACAATGGCAATGATTAACCAATTATACTTTTCACTTGCGTACTTCAACCAAATATGCAAAACATTTACGAAATAAAATAAAATAAAAAAACACTCATCCACTTTAAAAACAATTAAAAGTTTTATTTAAGCAATTGCAATACTCTATTTGACACCTGATATTGAATAAAACTTTAATTTAAAATAAAATGCTTAATTCTTGTTTAATAAGGCAACGCCATTTAGATAAAAACTTTAATTGCATAAATATACTTTATTTTTATACTGAAAAAAAGTCTGTTTCTTTACAAGCGTTAAACTAATCACACAATTTCATCTTATGGAAATAGAGCAAAGTGAAAGCGTACATGACCTTAAGTTTTTTTGTTGTTGTTGTTTCAAAACTTGTTTAAACTTCCTTTCGTTTAAAGGAAGGATTATAGAAAACGAATAAAAAATAATTTACGTTTTTTAACTTTCTTTTTCTTTGTCAGGCAAGCTGAAGCGAAATCGAAAATAAGGCTGCACTTGCAGGAAAGTAATCATCGAAGTAAGCTCGAAGGAAGATAAGGATATTCCGCAAACTGCCAGCAAGAAAAAAAAGCTGTATTATGCTTTAAGGTGCAATGCTTGCTGTGATAGTTTTCTGTGATTCTTCTTCATCTTAGGAAGGAAAACATTAAAATCCTTCAGCTTTTTTGCCTTTATGTATTTGAGTGAGTAGGGACCCTCGTCGCTTCTCAAGAATGTACTATTCGTATTCGCCTATTTTAGCCAGCTTAAAGGCTTTTGGAAATACTGGTGTAACTTGAACCCGAAATGTTTCCACTAGACGAAGATCAGAACAATTTAGGGGATAGAATTTTTTTTTATATTATTTATATTTTTTCAAGCTATCAGTTTAGTTTTAAAATTTCTTTGCGCATATTCAAGAGTGAAAAGAACTACTTCACGAAAATAAAAGGCCTTAAATGTATATCTAATAGCAGTTGCAAAATAATCTATGATCTTTCGAAGCACATGGACACTGAATAAGCTCAATTTGCTAACAGAATGATGAAATAGAATGCATAATTCGATGAAACATATTTTCTGTTCTATGCCACCAGCAAACTATGTTCATCTTCTGTCTCGCGTAGATGTAACATAGCTTAACAAATTTAGATTAAAATAAATCGGAGTTCAACAAAAATGCCAATTTTATATTCATGCCTGTTCAATACATTCTAGGTAATTTTAGAAAGTATAAGCTATTAAATCCACCGACTTTCTCAAAGATTGAAGCTAGAAGAGATTCTAAACTTTTTATTTAATAAAGTTTTACATATTAGAATAAAAGTTTATGTTTGTGTTGTAATAAAATAACATTTTCATGATTATTAGTTATGAGCGATCGTTATTTTTTTACAAATTCTTGTCAAATTAGGTTTTGTTATTGGCATGTAACTAATTTAATTAGTATCTTATAAAGAATTAAATTTACAAATATCTCTTGGTAGTTGATGCAAAGTGCAGCAAAAGTAATGTCTTTATACTGGGTAATATTTAAAGTATAATAAAATATTTACAACTACTATTAATATTTACAGATATAGGATATGAGAGCAATAAACCCTTTTAAACAAACAAAAATGTGAATAAAGTCAGGAGTTGCTAGTTTGTTATCGATGAAGTAACATATAGCTTAAATTCGTTTAAGTATTTAAAGTATTCAACTTAGTATTAGCAGCCTGAAGCGTTTCTTGAAATATTATTTTGACACTTGATCGACATTCTAATTTATTTCTTGCACACAATTTACGGCTGTATGCATAAAAAACGCTTACTTGAGCTTTAAAGTACACGTTAGCTAACACACACTTTAAGGCTAACAGACGTTTGTTAAAAAATGGTATTCATAAACAGTACTTTAGATAATGTATGCTTTAGTAAAATTAGTATTTTGATTCTGCCAATGCCACTATTTTCAGTTGTCACGTTGTAGTTAACGATGTATAAAAATGAATATTATTTATCCGGGTAGTTAGATCCATAAAAAATATTTTTATTGTTTTCAGCAAAATCAACATATTTTTTTTTTGTTTTTTTTATTAATCTTTTTAATAAAAAACAAAGCACCCAAAAAAGATCAATTTGCAAGGCTTACGAAGAACTTACAAAGAATTTGTTCATATTAAAAAAATAATTATTCGGATAACGAGCTTTATCTTGATTATATGTACATCAATAAAACTTTTGTTTAAAATAATTAATTATAATTATATTTTTGTAAAATATAAAATAAAGATGTTAAGATGTTTTATATTATTATTTTATTATTATTATTATTTTATTATTATTATGTTTTAATAAACATTTAAAAAAATTTTTGGAATAAAAAAGTATAATTGTCAATTGAGCCGTTTACATTGAAAGTGGCATAAGTCACAACTGAACCGTTTTTTTTTTCATTTTTAATAAATTTGATATTAATAAGTTAAGAAGTATTTAGATTTGTTTGAGAGGAGTGTTGATAATTAACGGTGTAACAAAAATGCTTATTTTGAAAATGGCGTTAGTCGCTGTACTTAGGAAATTAATTACGGAGTTTAGTGTGAAAGAAATGGAAACATGTAATAAGTGTGTGTGAATTATTGTTGTGATTATTGGACTTATTTTTATTAGTTCGAAAGAATATTGCAGTTTACTGAACTATATTATAGTAATATCTAATATACTACACATAATTAGCATTATTTTGTTATTTTTTTATTCTCAGGCGGTTGCTTCGTGTTGTATAAAATATCTAAGAATGTCACAACTCTAAAGCATATTATTGCACATAGTGACTTATGTAAAGAACAAAATAGTAATAGTAGTAAAAGCCCCCTGTCGAAAATATCCTTCACAGTACACAACATGGAAAAAAAAGATTTTATTTCAACACAAACATTAGAAAAATCCATTTCAGAAAGAAAACTGAATACAGACTAGTTGAAATGGCTAAAAATTAAAATGTTATATAAACTAATTTAAAATAAAAAATATGATAATAACAAAGTAACTTATGCCACTTTTAAAATAAACGGCTCAGTTTATTGTAAACACAATTTGTTTTGTTTTTGAACTTTCAATAATAAAATTGAACTGTCAATTTATTGTAGGTTTAACGTAGGTTTTTCCTACTTTAAAGTTAACAAAGGTATTTTAAGTTAAAAGCGTTTTTTGAATATAACTTTAGGAAATTGTGCTTAACAACGGCAGTTAAACCTGCTTTAAGTTTTTATGCATACAGCCGTTAATCTTTTATAACAATTTAGATTAACACTAAACGACAATATTGAATTTTATAACATTTTGACGCCTATATATCAGATCGAGAATTGAAAACAAAAAAATATATCCTACAGCATCCTCTTTCAAAATGTATTTGATTTATTTTGTTAACGTCTAAATGAACATGCTTTTCCTATAGCAATTTATTTTGCTGTTCCATTTTTAATGACGTATATTTTGTGCAAATTTCAAGCAATTCTTTGGTTCTAGAACAGAAGCCAGACTCCATCAAAATATTTGTTTTGAGCAGGCCCTATTTTCTTTAAGTATTTGTGGAAAACAAAAGTTACACTACGATCGGGAAAGAAATATTCTTAAGATTACATACATATATACTCGTAATGACAATATTAATAAACCTTTTTCCAAAAAACGTAAATACACAATTTTGCCCTTTCATATTATCTTTTTGCACTGAATAGAGAGCAGTTTTAATAAAGGAAAGTTAATTTGTTTTTTTTTTATTTTATTTATTTATCATGTCTATAGATTTAATATCCCTTTACACTATAACAATATCTAATACATATTTACAACATTAATTATTCAAAAAGAAAACAATATTATTCTTAACCGTATTTATGTTCTGAAAATAACCAACAAATCTGCAATATTTATTAAATTCAGAAAAAATCATTAATAACGCATCCCAGTTAGCATAGTTAGTTCTGTGAACTCATATGCATAGAGGGATAAAATTACGTGTAGTTATTACAAATTGAAACATTTCCTTCCATAAGGGTAAGAACGAAACTAACATTTAACATTGTTCTACGACTTTCAAAAGAGCAAAAATTGCTGACTAACCAAAATCGGCAGTATTAATATGAATGGGCATTGTAGGTTGGGTCCCAAACTATGGAGCGATATTTCAGAATAGATCTAACTAAAGATGTATATCATTGGTTCGTTATATAAGGGTTAGTATACTCTTCAGCCCCGCGCTTTATATCACTCAGCGCTGCATAATAAAATAAGGAGTTTTTTGTTCAGAGTGAATTAAAGACCAGAAGTACCTTAAATATTTCAATATGAAAAATAACAAGTTGTATGAGTATTACCTCTGTTATCTTATCGTCCTAAAAATAGGCAAACTGGAAACTTGTTTACAGAGTCATTATTTTGATGAAACAGATTTAAGTGGTGCAAATTTCAAGCCGAACGCATTATGCATAAGTTGTTAGAATACATTTATAATGGAACAGATATACAGTTTTCTTTTATAAAGCCAGTAATTTGGGTGGAAGAAGAACTGGGCATGATGAATCCAGGTGCAACGCATGCTTTAATTCTGGCTATCGATTGAACAGAAAAAATGTAAAGCAAAAGTATACATTCCTGCTTTTACTGCAACACTTTCAGTACAACGCGCTACTGTTACGGATCAATCTAAGCCTCCGATTATGTATGCTCTGTCCTGCAAACCGAAATCATTTTTTACCAATCAGACCAATATGAATGATGCAGATTGGACAGCCGATATTTAAAATAATGAACCGGTAACATAAATCAAAATCGATTACATTGTGGCACTCTGACCACTCTGAACTATCAAAAAAAAAAAAAAAAAAATTTAGAATTTTTGTCATAATTTTCAAGCATAAAAAAACTCACAGAGTCAAATGTCAGTGCAACCATTTCATTCACTTTCCGCTTTACAAGCTTTTGGCTTCCACATTCAAAATGTTTCTTGGCATTGCAGTATACTGCTCTCCATTTCTTACCTTTCCTAAGTAGTTAACGTTAATAATACCCCACATATCCTAAAAAAAGTGTGATTCTTTACTTTTGTTTTTTTGCGCTTTCTGTCTTCAAGGCGTTTCCATCTGGTTAAGTCAATGGCAATGATCGTTGTTTTGTTTCTGATGTAGCATTCAGCTTCTGTGTTTCAGCAACAGGCACTAATTAAAAAAAAGCACAGCGATCGCATCGGTAAATTTTAACAAAACTACTGAAACATTGACATGTTGAATTTATCCTTGACTGAGCAAGCATACTAACAGCTGTATGCATAAAAACTTAAAGTAGGTTTAACTGCCGTTGTTAAGCACAATTTCCTAAAGTTGTATTCAAAAAACGCTTTTACCTTAAAATACCTTTGTTAACTTTAAAGTAAGAAAACCCTACGTTAAACCTACAATAAATTGACAGTTCAATTTTATTATTGAAAGTTCAAAAACAAAACAAATTGTGTTTACAATAAACTGAGCCGTTTATTTTAAAAGTGGCATAAGTTACTTTGTTACTGTCATCTTTTTTATTTAAAATTAGTTTATAAAACATTTTTATTTTCAGCCATTTTAACTAGTCTGTATTTAGTTTTCTTTCTGAAACGGATTTTTCTAATGATTGTGTTAAAATAAAATCTTTTTTCTCCATGTTGTGTACTGTGAAGGATATTTTCGACAGGGAGCTATTACTACTGTTACTATTTTGTCCTTTACATAAGTCACTATGTGCAATGATATGCTTTTGATTTGTGACATTCTTAAATATTTTATACAACACGAAGCAACCTACTGAGATTAAAAAAATAACAAAATAATGCTAATTATGTGTAGTATATTAGATATCATTATAATATAGTTCAGTAAACTGCACTATTCTTTCGAACTAATAAAAATAAGTCCAATAATCACAACAATACTTTACACACACTTATTACATGTTTTCATTTCTTTCACACTAAGTTCCGTAATTAATTTCCTAAGTACAGCGACTAACGCTATTTTCAAAATAAGCATTTTTGTTACACCGTTAATTATCAACAGTCCTTTCAAACAAATCTCAATACTTCTTCAAATTTATCAAAAATAAAAAAAAAACTGTTCAGTTGTGACTTATGCCACTTTCAATGTAAACGGCTCAATTGACAATTATACTTTGTTATTCCAAAAATGTTTATTAAAAACAAATTGTAGTTTACAAATAATATTAAAAACTAAAATATAACACGCCATTCCGTATAAAACATTTTTACATCATTATTTTATATTTTACAAAAATATAATTATAATTAATTATTTTAAAGAAAAGTTTTATTGATGTACATATAATCAAAACAAAGCTCGTTATCCGAATAATTATTTTTTTAATATGAACAAATTCTTTGGAAGTTCTTCGTAAGCCTTGCAAATTAACTTTTTTTGGGTGCTTTGCTTTTTATTAAAAAGATTAATAAAAAAACAAAAAAAAAAAAATATGTTGATTTTGCTGAAAACAATAAAAACTGAAAATAGTGGCATTGCCAGAATCAAAATACTAATTTTACTAAAGCATACATTAGCTAAAGTACTGTTTATAAATACCATTTTTTAACAAACGTCTGTTAGCCTTAAAGTGTTTGTTAACTAACGTGCACTTTAAAGCTCAAGTAAGCGTTTTTTATGCATACAGCCGTAAATCTTTCATGAAAATTTGATAAAACTAAACCACTTGAAATCTTTCAGTTTTCAACTGAAAATAGATTTTTGGATAAAATTTGAGGTTAGAAAGTAAATTGCCTATCAAATAATTAAATATTAAGAACTGAGCTATGATCCTTTGACATTTGCTCAGTAAAAAGTTGAAAAATTACAAGCACGAAATGTTACACTCACTCTTCAGCAAGAAATTTTAACCCTAGAAAGATAACGTTATTTTTTAGTACGGTAAAGATAACGTTATGTCTGAAAGACGTACATATGGTTTCTAACATTCTTTTAAGGACTTAACAAATAAAAAAATTGGCATAGGAGTGATTGAGATCATTTATTTATTAAATTTTCTCTTTGATAACCATTAGAAAGCTACTGAGATCAACTGAGAATATTGAGCATATACATTTTCTCTCACTACAAACCACAGAGATGGAGTACACAATTAAAAAGGCTTACTTCTGATAGACATAACTTATCTATGCAGGGTTAATTTGTGAAAATTATTGTACAAATTGTATCACTTCGTAAAATACGAGTAGCTAATTGTCCCTCTATACAAACAAATCAAAAGCAATTCCTGTATATGAGATCCAAAAAAAAAAACAAATTTGTAAACGGCCTGAAACAGTCTCATCTCTTTCAAAAAAAAAAATGGAATGTTGAGTTTAGCAAGAGAGCATTTCGCGTGTCATGCGCGGAAAAAAAATTATCATTATAATGTCACCGTTCCTTTATTTGATAGCGCTCAATAAGAGTTGCCAGAGGCAAAATTTCGAGGTAAATTTCCTCGATTGATATTCGTTTCAATGGCAGTGTTGGTCAATCGTCTGCCATACAAGCCTCTGCCATACAAGCCTCTACCATGCACCTCCATCAAAAATTTATCTGTTTCGATTACCAACCTTAACGAGTGCTAAAGGGTCCGCCAAATAACTTTGATATTAACAAAACTACTGAACTGTGATCTAATATACATTGGAACAACAAAACGAACATTGGAGACAGAGTGTGATTTTTTTTACATCCGCGCCTGACCATTAGTCTTAATCAGATGGTGGACAAACCACTATTGTATAATTTGGAACGTCATACAAGCGTCCTAGATAGCCGAAGCCATAATTCTATGCAACAGAACCACCTAGTTGCAACTTTAATGATTTCAGTACAGGTCTGCAAATCATCACACCTTGCTAAAGAGGTGGAGACTTTCCAACTCCTGTCCAGAACACATGTCAAGCGTGCTCACTGGACTGGATCATTCACTTTGCGTGTCATTATCAGTGAGATGATCCTGGCCACCATAATAAGCGTTATACTGTATGGGGCCGCGAAACCACAACCACCACGATACTCCCATATAGGGGCCAACCTCAATGATCAGCCAGAGAACTATTATAAGTCTAAAGAGACAAATAATGAACTGTGGGGCTCACTGATCCCCGTGGAAATAAAGTGGAGTTTTCATTTGTCTCCCTGTCTGACTTCAGGGGACTGGGCTCCATTTTTCCCCCAGTTGCACAGGTCCAGATAGTCGAGTATTCTATAAGAACCGATAAATGTGCCCCCGGGGGGTAGAACATTGGAGACAAGAATAAGTGAACATAAAAGCGATATTGCAAAACGGAAAGAGACAACAGCATTATCACAACACATACATAATACTGGACATGCAGCTGACTTTGAAAAAGTCAAGATTTTGGACATAGAATGCAAACAAAGGGTAAGATACACGATAGAAAGTCTAAGTCTCCGCATTCAACATAACATTGACAACACTATGAACCTAAAAGAAGACACGGATAATATAAACACCAACTACAGTGTTGCAATAACAAAAAAATTTAAACGTTCTATTTAATTTAAATTGTGTTTGTTTCTACTCAAGTTCAATTGGTTTTTGTAATTTGTCTAAATGTTAAGTTAGGAATATAATCAATATTATATTGTAAGTAAATTATTGTGGTGTATTTAATTGTAATAATGTAAGATTTTAATTTTTAAATAGACGAAACCCTTGAAAAAGTCAACAAGAAATTGACGAAACGTTGGGTAACAGTGTAATAAAAAGTTTCTATTGACACGGAATATATTAGGCCTGACTAGCTAAAGTTTATAGAATTAACAAAACTACTGAATATTTTCTCAAATTTCTTTTTTTATTTGAAAGTACAATCCTTCCGACTAATAATGAAAAATCATTTCATTCAAATGGCTGCCTCGGCTGGCCATGCAGTAGCCTACACGATCGGTCCAATTTTTAAGCACACTAACGATTGTGTGCAACTGTATTTCACCAATGGCTTCACGAATATTGTCCTTTAAAGCGTCAATTATCTCTGGCTTGCCGGCGTAACACTTATCTTTGACGGCACCCCACAAGTAATAGTCCAACGGTGTCAAATCGCAGCTCCGAGGTGGCCAAACGACATCAGCTCTGCGGCTGATAATCCGATCTAGTGCGTGTAGCTTTGGCTGTGTGGCACGCAGCGCCGCCCTGTTGAAACCAAATGTTGCCAATATCCTACTCTTCACCCCCCGGGGGCACATAAATATGGTCTTTATAGAATTCCACTATCTAGACACAGTGCAACTGGGGAAAAAGGGAGCCCAGTCCCCTGAAGGCAGCAGGGGTTCAACTGGAAACTCCACTTTATTTTCACGGGGATCAGTGTGCCCCAGAGTTCATTATTTGTCTCTTTAGACATTAAATAGTTCTCTGGCTGATCATTGAGGTTGGCCCCTATATGGAAGTAACGTGGTGGTTGTGGTTTCGCGGCCCCATAACAGACAGTTCAGTTTTTAATGTGTTCTGGACAGGAGTTGGAAAGTCTCCAACTCTTAAGCAAGGAGTGATGATTTGCAGTCCTGCTCTGGAATCATCGAAGTTGCAACTAGAAAGTTCTGTTGCATAGAATTATAGCTTCGGCTTCCTAGGACGAGCATGACGTTCAAAATTATGCAGTGGCTTGGTCCACCATCTGATTAAGGCTTCATGGCCAGTTGCGGATGTAAATCAAATCACATCAATCCTACTCTTCAATTTTTGTGAACAAAAATTCGTTCAACATGGTCCGATAACGATCGCCATTGACTGCAACGGCCACTTTTTGCTCATTTTCTAAGAAAAATGGCCCAATTATGCCTCTGGACCAAAATCCGCACCAAACAGTGACTCGTTTTGGGTGCGTCGGCTTTTCAGTGTATGCGTGGGGGTTTTCTGTGACCCAAATGCGACAATTTTGCTTGTTTACATACCAGCCAAAATCAAAATGAGCTTTATCCTCAAAGATGATTTTTTTTGCAAAATCGTCATCTTCTGTAAGTCGATCGCATTGGATGGTCATTAGGCTTTAACTCCTGAACCAATTCGACTTTGTATGGTGCCATACCAAGGTCTTTGTGCAAAATTCGTCTCAATGATGTCTCTGAAATGTTCAATTATTGAGAACGACGGTGAATTGATGTTGATGGCACTTCACGCACACTTTCTGCCACAGCAGCAATATTCTTGGGTGTACGCACTATTTTTTGGCTTTTCATACTTTGGTTTATGGATGAGGATGCCAGTTTCTTTCACTTTTTTCAAAACATAACGAATATACGGAGCTGACAGCGCTTCTCTTCTTCCAAAATCCGTACGCAATTTTCCCACACATTCTGCAACATTACCATGATTTTCAAAGTAATGTCGCAATATTTCCCAGCTTTGTTAAAGCGTACACAACCATATTCGTTCAGCGGAAGGATAAAACTAATTATCTGTCAAATCAAACATGAGCTAAGTATTACTATTCACGAAATAAGTAATAGTTGAAAAAAAAAATAGATGGCGGACCCTTTATTTAAAGTATTCAATATCAATGGTTACTGTTCGTCTTCTTATAGCTTTTACGCACAGTTTATTGCATTTGCAAAGTTCCTTGCCTATGTGAAGCTGCCTGCTGTCACCCTTCGGGTTTAAAGAATAACTTCGTTGCAAATCAGATAATCTTTTTACTCTTGTCTGATGTAAGTCTTGGTTACAGCCTTCAAACATGAGTATTATTCGCTTGGCTTGAATATTAAGGATTGTATTTATTGAAATGCGTAGAAGAAAGGTTGTAAACATCAACGCTTTTAATAAATAAATTCAATTAACAATGAGAAAGGACAACAGCAAGAAAATTAAATTAGATCGGAATCAAAATCCAATGTCTTGGAGATGAATAATTAAGGGATACTAAAAAAATTACAATATAGCAATCAATTTTATTACATGACTCTTAACTATCAGCGACCGGTGCTTATATTCATATAACGAATATATTTAAGGAAAATGATTTTCCATATAGAATAACACAGGATTTGTGAAATGAAGTCATCAGACAGTAAGAAGATGTGTGTTGAAAAAACTAAAATTGAAACATTTTTGAATGTAGAAAAAAGGAGCAGCTGACATTTCTGGCTTACCCGAAGAACAAAAATAGTCAGATATGTATTTGTAATAAAGAAATGAAGTAATGTAAACAAGTTTAACATATGCCAGGAAATTACCTCCCCGGGGGCACATTTATATGTCTTGACGGAATCTCACCGTCATTACATGTGTCACCGGGGATAAAAGGGAGTCTAGTTCCCTAAAGGCTAGGAGGAGCCAAGTAGATAACTTCTACTATATTTCCACGGGAATCAGTAAGCCCTAGAGTTAACATTTTAGCTTTTTAGCCTTTTAACTGTTTTCTGACTGATTATTGAGGTTGGCCCCTCGGGAGAATCGTGATGGTTATGGTTTTGCAGGCCCTTATGAATTTTAAGTAAGGGGCCAGGATCATCTCACCTCTACTAAGAACAAAGGGTGAATGATTCGAATCCAGTGAGCATGCTTGGCATGTGTTCTTTGCCAGGTGTTGGATAGTCTCCAACTCTTCAGCAAGGGTTTGGCGATCCTGCTCTAAAACTTCCGAAATTGCAACTAGGAATGACCTGTTGCATAGAGTTATGTTTTTGGCTTCCTAGGGCGTGGGTGCACGCTACATATCACACAAGTGGTTTGATCCATCGCCGGTTTATGGTTTGCACGGCTAGGTACCGACGTAAATCTTATCGTGCATATTCCAAAAAGTAAATTTGAGGTTGGGAAGTAAATTGTCTGCACATGATTAAATGTCAAGAATTGGGCTGTCAATTTGTTTGAAAATTTTAAGCATGGAATGCTACTTTCTTAAGCAAATAATTTCAATTGTGGAAAATTAATATATAAAAAAAGTGAATATTTTACTGTATCACTTCGTAAAATTCGAGTAGCTTTTTCTTATAGTCAGGCTCATTCTGCTGTGCATTATTTAAACCAGTGATGGGCGAACTTTTTGGGTGGCGGGCCAATAAATTAAAAAAAAATCTTGCGGCGGGCCATTAAATTAAAAAAAAAACATAGAGGGTCATTCACTAAAAAATTATTGGGTTGCTGTTCAATTAAAAGTTCGGTTTATTTATTAGTTATATTACGTAATATTTTAAAACAACATAATAATTTTATAAGATACGGTTTATTATGATTTTAAGATTTTCCAGATGTATGGGAAGTATGGATCTGTTTCTGCCTTGACATAATTTCCTCAAAATCTGGTTGCAGCTGGAAGGATGCGACGTTTAATAAATTAAATAGACTCTCGTCTGACAATCGGTTTCTTATTGAATTTTTTCTGCATTTCATTACTGAAAAGGCCTGTTCACATAAATATGAGGAAGCAAACATTGCCATAATTTTCTGCGCATGATTAATTAGCTTTGGAAATTCATCTTTTGGTAAGGATTTATAGAAATTAAGCTTATCTGTATTTAAAAATATCTGTTTTAAATTATTTTTACATTGCAATTCTATAATTTCTAAACATGGTTGGATTTTTTTAAAGTCAGCCAATCTGGCCTCAAATTCTGAATACAGTTTTAATAAAGATTGTGAAAAGACTTTTAACTTCTCTTCACTCACAGGCCTCAAAGAATTAAGTCTTGGAAAATGAGTCAAATCATTTTTTCCCAAATATTTAGAAAATATAAACAATTGAGTTTTAAAAGACCTCAAACTGCCCCAAGTTTCATCTATAAATTGATTTCTTTCCTGTAACTTCTTGTTCAATTTATTATAGTGCTCGAGTAAATCCGTGAATAGTGCAAACTCGATGCACCAATTCTTATCCTCCAATATTTCCCACTCATCCCAAATTTCAGTTTTGGTTTTTAGAAAAACTTTAATTTCTTCGAGAAGACTCCAAACTCTCGAGAAGGCATGCCCACAACTCAGCCACCCGATCTTTGTGTAACAAAGTACATCTGAAAATTCTGTAACAACTTCCGATAAAACTCTTGAAATTGTCGATGTAACAAACCACGGGCTCGAATGGTATTAATTAATTTTACAATAATATTAAGTACGTAGTTAATATCCAAGGCAGCCTTGCAAAGAACATCTTGGTGGATTATACAATGTAAAAAAATTGTTTCGCTTTCAGGATTCTGACTTTTATAAACTCCTGCAAACCCTGTATTTTTTCCCACCACGTTAGGTGCTCCATCAGTTGTTAAATTAATTAATTTGGAAATTGGGGCATTAAGAGATTCCATCCCCTCTCTAAATTCATAATAAATTATTTTTCCTGTCGTCTTTCCTTTCAAAGATCTCAAACAAGCAAATTCTTCGGTTATTACAAAGTTTTCATCGACTCCTCTGATAAAAATTAGAAGTTGGGCTGTATCACTCCTGTCAATACTCTCGTCCATAGTGACTGAAAAATACTTAAACTTTTTAAGACGTCCATCGAGTTGATTGGTTAAATTAGAAGAAATAGCTTCAATTCTTTTTGTGAGCGTTCAACGTGACAGCTAATTAACACATCCTTAATAATTTCTCTTTCAGAAAACGGTTGTTACTTTTTACTATTTTATAGGCAACAATGTGACCAGCTAACGTAGAGGATCGCTGGACACTTCTTTGATTTTTAAAAAACATTTGCTGACTAGATGTTTTTCTTTTCAATTCCTCTGAATGAACTTTCTTGTCTTCATCTGTCATTTTATAGTACTTCGACCCAAGATGTTTTGAATTAAAGTGCCTAGCGAGATTATAATCTTTTAGTACAACTACCGGTTCTTGGCAGATAAGACAAATAGGTTTTTGATTATATTCCATAAAGAAGTACTTCCATGTCCACTCTTCTTGAAATACTCGACATTCCGAATCAATTTTTTTCTTTCTATTTTCCTTATTATTTTAATTACACAAATAAAACTGTACGTAGGCAACTTTATAATATTACTTCACAATTTATTCTTTACGTCACGAGATTTACACTTTTACTGATTCCTGATTAATTCATCGCTGGCCCTTTTATATTTGTTGCGCATGTTGTCTCGAATATTCAAGAATCTTCT
Organism: Trichopoda pennipes; assembly: GCA_030448955.1. Classification (NCBI taxonomy): domain Eukaryota; kingdom Metazoa; phylum Arthropoda; class Insecta; order Diptera; family Tachinidae; genus Trichopoda; species Trichopoda pennipes. Next base: position 2,047,358 of record JASKUP010000010.1, on the reverse strand, counting down.
AGATCTCACATATAATAGTTGTTGTTATGTTATACGTTCAGTTTTCTATATTAGTTGTTAGTGTTTTATGATGTTTATGTTTCTTCTTGGAATATTACATCAGAAAGTTGTTGTTCTCTTGTGTGTATGTGGCAGCCCTTTTGTGTCATTAATAAGTAACCGGTATTTATTATCATTGCTGACCTAGAACAACTTGTACATGCATTCTGTTTTCTCTTCCGTTTTGTGCTGTTAACTATGATAGACGTATTGGCCACGTCTTAAATAATAAATTTTATTTTAACATTAATTTAAGTGAATAAATAGAAATAAGAATTCACAAGATTACATTGTTTTATTGGATTCACGTAAACCAACAATCCAAATTGGTGACCCGACGTGATCTTGTGGATTTTTTACGATTAAAGAGAGTCTTAGTGAAACGTGAACGAGACATCTTTAATTTAACATGGCTGATAAATAAATTTTGGTCAACACAACTTCAAAAATTTTTGCCATGACAAACACCGAAGATAACGCATCTTTAGAAGACAAAGGCAACGATGGAAATAGTCAATCTACCGGCACAGATAATAATGCTTCCGTATTCGCAATTAACGCCAGATTACCATTTCCCGAAACGTGCAGTACAAACATCGAAGCGTGACGTCACAACACCTATAATTGGCTCCGATTTTATAAAATTTTACGATCTGCTAATCGATCTACCTCGCAACCGCCTTATTTGTAACACCGTTGGTTTCAGCTCTAAGCTTACGTCACAATCGATAACCAACATCGCCGTCATTAAAACGTTCAACAACATTCAAATTTGCCAGCCGTCTAAAAGCAATTGGTCAAGTCCATTGCACTTGGTATTAAAAAGTGATGGAACTTGGAGGCCATGCGGTGACTACCGTGCGCTTAATACTCAGACGTTGCCTGATCGGTATCCTTTGCCGTATCTCACGGATTTTACCAACAACCTGCAAGGTAAGAAAATTTTTTCGAAAATCGACCTGCAAAAAGCATTCCATCAAATTCCGATACACCCAGAGGACATACCTAAAACAGCCAAAAGCACACCGTTTGGATTGTTTGAATTCAAATTTATGACCTTCGGCTTGTGCAATGCCGCACAAACTTCCCAGCGTCTAATTAATGAATTTCGTTTTCGCCTACACCGAATTTGTACAAGAATTTCCAACATCAATGAAAAATCTTCGGCCAACGCAAACAGCACACCATACACCACACGCCACATTCATCTCTAAAGATATCCAGTCGACAACACACGTCTTTGTACGCAACGACTCAATACGTCCTTCACTAACGCAACCATACGATGGTCCGTATGAAATTTTGAAGAAATTTCCAAAATATTTTACAATTAATATTCGGGGTCGAAAAACCAATATTAACATCGATAGACTTAAACCTTGTTTTTTACCAGCGAACGAGCCGTCAAAATCAGCAGCTATACAAACCGATCCTGCAACTGATCGACAACAAGTCCAAAGTTATATGCCTCAGCTACCTGCTTCAGAAGTTACTAGTCAGAAACATCTTCTTTCCACACCAGAAGAACCCACTTCAACAACATCCGAAACGATTTTGAAAACTACGTCTAGCGGCAGAAAGGTGAAGCTTCCTGTTAGATTTAGATAACATTTTTCCAGCGAGGGGAGTAATGTGGCAGCCCTTTTGTGTCATTAATAAGTAACCGGTACTTGCTGACCTAGAACAACTTGCACATGCATTCTGTTTTCTCTTCCGTTTTGTGCTGTTAACTATGATAGACGTGTTGGCTACGTCTTAAATATAAAACTTTATTTTAACATTAATTTAAGTGAATAAAGAAAAATAGAATCCACAAGATTACATAGTTTTATTGGATTCACGTAAACCAACAATCCAAATGTACAATATTTCGTAGAAAACTACGCAGTTTGGACACAATACAATAGGTCTATATTAGTTGTTTTTGTTTCATGCTTTTTAAGTTTCTTCTTGGAATATTGCATCAGAAAGTTGTTGTTGTTGATGTCTTGTGTGTACAATATTTCCCAGAAAACTACGCAATTTGTACACAATATAATATAAAAACATCACATATTTTTGCTAAAATTGTCAATTTATATCTTTTTTAAAACATAATGTAAATTTATTTTTTAGGCATAATTTTTTAATAGGTGATTAATTTTTTTTTTGAAAAACGCTCGGCGGGCCGGATTGAAACCTCTCGCGGGCCGAATGTGGCCCGCGGACCGTAGTTCACCCATCACTGAAATATACGTTGAATTCGAGACTTACGGTGTTGTTGTTGTTGTTGGTAATAGACTAACACAATACTTTCGTAGCGGCTGTATAGTTTAAGAATTAACCTGGAATATCAAATCGTTGTCGTTTGCCAAAATTGGGCAGCACTACAGACGCTTTGCGTAATATTTTGCATTAAGATCCTTATCTTTCCGCTTATAAAGTTTAACCCATTCAAGAATTAAAGCCAATCGACAATTGTTTATTTGAAAAATTGAACGAATAAATCAGAAATTTCACCATCGTGTAATTTCTCGATTTGATGAAGGCCACTTCCTTTTTGTCATTTAACGCCGCTAGATTATTTTCTCTGGGGCTAGTTGAAAGAGCGGGTTTACGTGAATAACCCATAAATAACTGACGCGCTGCATTGACGAGATAATCCAAGCATTGCTGCAAAATGTGCTTGAAAATTTTGTGCAAAGAGCGGACATCTGCCGACGTGCTAAAAGTGGACATTTACCCGACATCTTATGCCACTATTAATTGCCATATTTCTACTTTACAGTGGTATCAACAATACTGAAATTGTGTATGAAGACAAAAAAAATATAAAATCAACAGAAAAGGCTGCTACAAAATGAGCAGTACTTGCAGCCTTATGTGCTTCAGTAGTTTACGAAAACATTACTATTTCGTCAAGAGGACAAATATTATAAAGAGTACAGATACGATTATATGTCTGCAAATATGTAGAGATATGGCAAACTATTTTCACAGGAAATATGTCTTATCAAAACCCATACTGCAAGACATTTACATTCAAAAACTAAATTTGGCCAAAGTTGGCACTTAATATTTGGGAAATCCAATTTCGATAGAGTGATAGTGAAGCTGCCTCCTTGTTGACTTTTTTTTTTAATGTTTTCGTAATTGTTAAAGAGTAATGAAAATTGAGTTATTTTCAGGACAATCTAGCGGTTTTATCTTTTTATTTTAATGCAGCGGGTTTTATGATGAAACACCAAGCTGACGCTATTTAGGCAAGACATTACAGCGTAAAATTTAAGTGTTAAGTAGAGTTGCGCTTAATACTTTGCTTTCGGTATATCTGATATGTTCATGCCGTGTGAACAACCTGATATATTTTCAAGTAGAGCACGTTCTATTTTGATCTGACAAAGCATCTCAAATATCCACAGGCTATATAAAATGTGTGTTTGAATGTACAAATTACAAGTATTCTATATGTGACAATTATGATGGACATGAGACATTATATATGTACTCGTACGTGTTTTCAAACAGACCCATGACTTGTAATAAACACCTCGTGTTAAAACAGCTAAAAATATATCAGTATTCATATAGGAAGTAAAAGAATTTAAAATTAGTTGTAGTCAAGACAACATTGAATTTAATCTTCTATTGATTTCATCAAAATTTAATTATTTATTATATTGATTATTACTATTGTTGTTTTAAAAACCTTTGCATGAATGTTATCTTATATTTTAGATTACTTGTAAAGGGTGTTTTTTTAAGCTAGATGGAACTTTAAATTGTAAAAAGTATCACAAAAAATGAAATTTTGATGAAACATTTTTTTTTATTTGTTTCAGTATACTCTGACAAATCATCATGAATAGACTCTCGCTTGAACAACGCTACGAAATTATCCAAATTTACTTTGAAAATCAGTCGTCGATTCGCGCAATTTATAGACGACTTCGTCATTTTTATGGCGTACATAATCGTGCATCTGAACAAGCCATTCGTACCACATACTCTCTAGAGGATGCAATAACACCAACACGTCGAAGGAATGTGCGTACTGAAGAGAATATCGCCGCTGCAAACGAAAGTGTGGAAGAAGATCCAAATTTACCAATTCGTCGTCGGTCGCAGGAATTGGGGCTCTCTCCGTCCACTACGTGGAAAATTTTGCGCAAAGATCTCGGCCTACACCCGTATAAGATCCAGCTGGTGCAGGAATTGAAGCCACGAGACCATTATATGCGTCGTTCTTTCGCCGATTGGGCTCTAGAGCAGTTGGCAACTGACCCGTTGTTTTATCGCAAAATTGTGTTCAGCGATGAGGCGCATTTTTGGCTTAACGGGTTTGTTAATAAGCAAAATTGCCGCATATGGAGTGAGACCAATCCACAACAGACCCTACAGACTCCATTATATCCAGAAAAATGCACCGTTTGGTGCGGTTTTCGCGCTGGTGGCATCATCGAACCTTATTTCTTCAAAAATGAGGCCGGAGCTCGCGTTACGGTCAATGGAGATCGTTACCGCACCATGATCAATGATTTTTTGTTTGAAAATATGGATGACATTGATCCGGACGAGATGTGGTTTCAACAGGATAGCGCTACGTGCCATACAGCGAACGCAACCATCGACTTATTGAAATCAAAATTTGGCGATAAGTTGATTTCGAGAAATGGACCTGTCAATTGGCCTCCAAGGTCGTGCGATTTGACACCACTAGACTATTTCCTGTGGGGCTACGTGAAGTCACTGGTTTATGCTGATAAACCAGCAACAATTGACGCCTTGGAGGACAGCATTGTTCGTGTTATTCGTGACATACGCCCAGCAGTGCTCGAAAAAGTGGCCCAAAATTGGACGTCCAGAATGCGCTTCATCAAGAACAGCCGCGGTGCCCATATGCCAGAAATCATTTTCAAATGTTAATGTCACGTATTGATCCTTCGAATAAAAAAGAAATTTTGATTACAATTTAATTTTTTGTCTTATTTTTTACAATTTCAAGTTCTATCGGGCTTAAAAAAACACCCTTTAGATAGTGCAAATGATAATATTGAATAATTATAATAACAAATTAAAAAAAATTCCAAGTTTCTTATTTAGTTAAAATATTTTATTTGCCCTGAAGTCAAAGTAAAACAAATAAATTACACTGGTCTACAAGAAAATTTGTCCCTGAACATAAATATCTTCAATTAAAAACTGCTTTCAGTAACACATACAGATTTTTTAATGGACATGGCTGGTTCGTTCATTTAAAACACTAAAAGATACAGGATAAACTTATCTTTCAGTCAGTCTTACACAATTTTTTTCCACTTTCAACTGTTTCGGAGTTATAGAGACATTGGTAACGAAATAATATATTTTTAACGAAATTTTTTTTTTTGCTGTGTAAAAATTTAAAACGGCAAATATTCGGAAAGCTAAGTATACTGGGAATTAAATAAACCATAAATGATACCAAACGATGCATAAATGTGGATTTTATTCACAATAAAGAGCAGGTTCCCACTTTGACAAACATGTAACACATCTATGCACAACATAATTGCATTGGCCCTTAATACCACATGAGATTCTAGGAAGCAAAAACATAGAAAATGACCCTTTAGTAGACAAACAGAGAATTTTTTTCCAGCCCTACATATCAAATTAAGCTTTAAACACCTGAAAAGTATATTTCCACGCGTAAGTGAGGCCAAATTGAAGGAAGGTCCCCAAATAAGAGAAATCTTTAAAGGTGAATTATTCAAATTTAAGTTGGTCGATAGAGAAAGAACAGTAGAGGAAGCTTTCGAAATTATTTGCCACAACTTTCTTGAAAATAGAAGAGCTGCAAATTACAAGTAACTTGTGCAAAAACTTCTTTTTTCATATCACCAGCTCGGAACGCAACATGTCATTAAAAATACACTTTTTACAGATATTTTCAGCGAAAATCTTGGTGCAGTGTCTGAAGAGCATGGTAAAAGATTCCATCAAAATATTACGCACATGGAAAAGAGATATAATGGCAAGTCGTATCCAGAAATGTTATCTATTTTTTGCTCGGAAATCAATCGTAAAATAGCAGATAACACTTATTTAACAAATAATAATTAATTTTTTATGTTGTATTAATATTGTTCGAAGATGATTTATAATGTTTTTAAAGAAATGAATTAACACAAAAAAAATTAAAAACTGCGCACAGTGGATCATTTTACGAAAAGGCGGCCAAAAGCCCTTTTTCCATCGTCCGCAATTGTAAAATTTTCAAGTTCATTCGAAAGTAGTGTACTAGTGTACTTCGAGAGCCAAAAAATTTAAACTTTATTTTAACTTTACAACCCTGAACAGGGTGATTCAAAATAAGCATTTTCAGTATTTTGCTAAAATGAGAAATTTCTTAGTAAATTTTTGATTTTTAAAAATCTATAACTTTTTTGTTGTACAAGGTTTTTAAACGAGACATGCTTTGTATAATAGCGTAATTTGTTTGCTATTAGGAAACCGAATTGTTTTTGATTGATTTTTGATTTATAGAAATAAATTTATTTAGAGGTCCAATTTTTTTCTAAATTCTCTTACTAAATTGAGCATAACTTCTAAAGTTCGTTAGGGAATGTAAAAGCATTAGCACTGTGTCATTTATTTCTCAAATTGCCTTTATGAGAGACATTGTTTAGATGAATATGCGTATTTTTAGAAAGAAAACATAAATTTTTAGTCAATTTCAAAGTCATGCACAGTTGGTCACATAAATATTTTCCCTACTTAAAATAACATAAATTGATACAATTTAGGTCACAAAAGTACTTTGCTTTTTAAATTGATTTATTTGCACTGATTGCAAAATAGTTTTATTTTTCAAATTGTTAAATTGCTTGGCTTTGGGCATAAAAGCAAACCATTGATATTTATCCATTGCTCTTACAGGTGGAAATACAAAGTCAAAAACGATCCCAAATTAGCGAAAACTAACTGACTTCTGAGTAAGCGAAACACTTTTGTGAGGATAAAATTTATTACAGATCATAAACCATCTGCAAATATTTGCCGTCTGCCTGTATTTTTGTTCTTGTTGTTTATTTGCTAAAAAGATTATTTAAAGTAGTGTCTTCATAATTACTATTCAATACAATTTGGACAAGGGCTAAGTACACTTATTGAGATCTTACTGATATTTGCATTAAACAAAATGATGTTCAAGATGTGGAATTGCATACAGAAGAAATTGAACTACACAAACAAAAAATTGTTAATTTTGGAAAGAGATTGAAAAACTATATAGTGAATGCTCTTATAACAAGAAAAGGATATATGAACGTCACCATGGATGGTTGTCAAAGGAACATGTTTTCGAAACAGCTATACTTTTTAACGAAAAATTTTCTTGGAGATATATGCCATCCACAGTTCATACAATTTTGTACCATGGGGAACAAATAATTCAACACAATTATGCTACAGATAGGAGATCTATCTGAAAAACGAAACAAAGACTATAGATTCTTTCGCGAGCACAACACAAGAAAAATTTCTAGATATTGTACTAATGAAGACTTGATTGTTATTTTATTTTGCACATCAGATCTCTATATGTCCACTATATAGCAAAAATGGAAAACTACTTCTATTAAACTAGACGTAGAAGCTTAACTACTTCTAGAAGGTGAAAATCAAGGCTATTTAGAAGAAATATTTACTAAAGTTGTTTAATTAATATAGTAATTTTCCAAACACAAGAGTTATCTGTATGTATTTCATCCTTTTAAAATGTTTGTACATTAATAAATTATTAATTAAATTTACAATAATAGTTTACATATACGAACAGTATTTATGTATCTTTTGGATTTAAATACTTTCTTAAATTTGAAGCAATGAATATATTTTTTATGTTTTTGCTACTTGATCAGCTAATTCTTAACTCATATTGTTTCAAAAAACCAACCGTTGTCCTTCGTACTAAAAATTTCACGGGGGCCAAGGTTTGGCACTACCTGGCTAAATTTGAGTTTTTAATAAGTATAAGTTCTAAACGTGACTCAAAATGTAACACTTTATGTAAAACAAACTCTTTAAACAAGTTTTAATACTTTACTTTCGTACCAAAAATCAGCTAAAACTTAGAATGTTTTTTTAAAACCTATCACAACTATTTTTCAAACCGGTCGATTTTAAATTTATACCTTAAATGAAAGCCCATGATCTCACCTAGTAGACAAAAAAAAAACCGCGTGTCAAAATTACGATCCCTTTAAAAGTTATATATTTTTGACCGCCTTCTCGTAACATGTTCCCACAGTGCTGCGTAGTTTTCTAAAAAATCTTAAACACACAAAATACCAACATGCTTTTAAGAAATTCTACCAAATAAGTCAACAACAGAAAACAAAAACAACTAACACAGAACAAAACAAAACATTCAGCCAAGCAGGCACCTAAACTGAATGATTTTTATTATCAATATGGGGACAATATTCTGGTATGGGCGACCACTATATAAGCACCACTTGCTGGACAAATAAATTAATCATCAGTGAGTGAAGACAATTACCATTGTGCTTATTTTGTGTGTATTGAAAGTAAGTACAGTGATCTCGCAGAAACGTTAACTAATTTTTACCGGGGGTGTTCACGTTTTCGATTTTATTCACGTTTTAGATTGCATTTTTTCTATAACATATTTTAGTTTCTTTAATCTTTTTAAAATAAAGTACGTTATTTTTCAGCTATAAAACTTGTTTTGATTCTACTTTTTGTGTTGCAACCGGGTTTCTAAGATACTAATTAGCACAGATATCTTTCCATTTTTTTGGAAGCTCCGAGGAATGCAGTGTTTTCCATTTTCCAGGACCCGAAAATGTATTATTAACACATTTCAAAATTGCATCTTTTTTGTTTCTTATTGAACAAATCGCCGATTTGACGACATTATACTTTTTCGACAAACCAGTTACAGGTGAACCTTTCCCTAAAAGCTCTTAAATATCTGACTTTTCTTGAAGAGTTAACACTTTTGGTTTTTTATTACACATATTTTCAATAAAAATATGTTTAGAGATCACTTGCTTATATTATTTATATGTGTAGTCAGCACAGAGAGATGCTTCTACTACTTATCATGCAACAAAAGTTGTTTACAACAAACAAACTACGAAATTCCTCTGCGGCGAGTCCCAAACTTTTTAAATAAGCTTACAAAATTGAATTTTAACGTTCGATAAAAAGTTCACGTTTTAGAGCCTTCAACTTTTGTTCACGTTTTAGAGTAGTCAATGTAAAAAAACAATGTTCATGCTTTTGGATGTTCATGTTACTGGATGTTCACATTTCTGCGAGTTCACTGTAAATCGTTTAATTTAATTTACAACTCTAAAGTGCTGTGTTATTATTTTATTTAAAGGAATAAAGCAACAATATTAAATTTCATTTAAGATTTTAGTCTGTACAATAAAAGTCATTTAAGTGTAATATTATTTATTTGTGTTATAATAAATAAGTATTAAATATTTAAAAATCAGTGTTTTATTGAAATAACAATATCCCAAAAACTAGACGTGATAAAAAAAAAGTCTGTGAACAGATTTGGATTCAGCACCTAAAAGTTCAAAGTTCGAGTTTCCATTTGTTTTTCTTTTTTTGCCGACCAGTGTTATTTATTAAAACTGTTTTAGGAAATAAAATTTATTGTTATTATTATATTATCGATAATTTATATTATAGATAATTTATTGTATTTAAGTCATTAAATCATCAGCAATAACTTATTTTAATTTTACGTTATCAAAGTCAATTACAACTACAAAGTTTCAATAACAACAACTACACATTCTGTTTTTATTCAAACATAATTAAATTTTATTTTCTATTCATTTACAATAAAAAAAAACTTGTTTTGTTTAACAAACTTAAGATTTGTTGCATAATTGAATTATTTGAAAAACTTAAATGTTAAAGTGAAAATACGTATGAATATCTTAATAAAATCTTAATAAAAATCTTTACACAAATTCAAATATTAAAATCTAAAAGCTTAAGTTGCTATAAAGTATAAAAGTACCTTTTCTCTTTTACATTTTGCAGCTATTTAATCAAATATGCCCATCTTGTCGAAATTTTGCAAAGTGTAACGAAAAGTTTATTCCAAACGTTTCGAAGCAAACAATTGTTTTAATTTTTGTTTTGTAAAATCTTCGTCACTAAAATTTTCAAAATTACTGTCTTGGGAGTGGTTCTTGTCTTGACATACAATGGGTAAAACACCATAATTGGCAAAAAATCCATACAACTGTCTTTTTTGCACTTCATTGCATATGTCTTGATATGAGGGTATTTCCTTAATACCCAACTCTTTCATTGTTTCACTTAAGGTTTTATGATATTCTTTTAGAAGCACATCCAATTTATTTTTTAAAATATCCAATTCAATACTGGTGTAGAAGAAATAATTTAAATCAATGCCCGGACTATTCCATATAGACATTTGAAAGTCCACAAAATTTAAATCAACAAGTTTTCGCTGCTCATCATAACGAAACATAATATTGTTGACCCATAAATCACCATGATTTAAAACACAAAAACCATTTTCCTCCAGGGCAGTACAGCGTCTAAGATTCCTTCTAAAGAATTTGTAATAATTTTTAATCTTTTCCGTAATCTTTTTATAATCCTGCCATGTTTCGATTAAATCGATTAGTGCTTTTACATTGCTTTCGAAAAATTGTATAATTTTGCTTTCATCCTTTTGTAAGGCCGTTTCGGCTAAAAGACCTCCATTAAAGCATTTCTGAAGCTGTGCATCCTTTTGTTTATTTTTTGCAAAAGAAAATTTAATTTAGTTTACGACATTCAATATGTTAATAATGTCTCTTTGTAATTTTACCTTTTGTAATAGCTTTATTGAAGCTGCATGATATTTTCCCAATTTGTTCATTATCATAAGACTGTGTGCCAAATCTAATCCCTTTTCGCGGGACTTTATTTCAAATTTTTTTTCGGCCAAATCCTCGAACACCAAAGTTTTGATGGGTGTTTTTAAAGAGTGATAAAGTCTGCAATTAAAAAAAGTTGAAAGCAAAATATAATTTTTATTTTTATGCTTTACATTTTAATACTGTGCATATCTATGTGATAAGATTAACGTCAGAACCTTGCCGCGCGGCTTTAATCTGATGGTGGTCTTACCATTGCGTGCAGGAAAAAGCGTTCACCGCGTACTAAGACGCATGCACGCTTTAGTCACAATTTTCGAGTGCCCAGTAACACGGCTGTGCCCCCTCCCCCCGCGTAAGACTGTCTAAATCCTTGTCCTGTTGTATGCGCAAGCTAGGATATTGAATGGTAAACCTGCTCAACCAATAACCAGAACGGAGCAACTGGTTCCTGTGGTACCAGTATATATCTATGAAATTCTGCAGGCGACTGATGTCGCCTTTTCCCCCCCAAAGCACGTGTCAAGATGGGGAAGAGATATATCTAGCATGCTCACGGTGGTACTTTTAAGTTATATGTGATGGGATGCCAAAAAGAAAAGAAAGAAGATGATTTATCAAGTTTAAAAAGAAACTAATTATGAGTCAAAAAGTAAACGAAACGACCCACTGTGAATTTTGTACATTGCATAGTTTTCTAAGAAATCTTATACACACAAGACAACAACAACAACATGCTTATAGGAAACTCTAGCAAATAATATAAATTACAGAAAACAAAAACAACTAACACAGAGCAAAACAAAACACACACTCAAGTAGGCGCCTAAACTGAGTGATAATAACAATAAAAATATGGGGTGATGTTAAAGTAGAATGTTCCTTAATGTGCAAGAACCGCTTAAAACATCACTGCTGGACAAATGAATGAATTCGAGTTGAGTCATCGGTGAGTAAAGATAACAAAGTTACCATCGTGTTTATTTTGTGTGTATTAAAAGTATATAAATCGTTTAACTTAATTTAAAACTTTAATGTGCTGTATTATTATTTTGTAATAAAAGAACTCAAAATAACAAAATGTTTATTAAAAGGAATAAACGTAATAATATCGGGTCCGCGAATGGTAACACTTAGCTCATGTTTAGTTTGACAGATGTGATTTGATTTACATCTGCACCGACTAGGTAGTCATAATCAGATGTTGGTCAAACCACTTGAATGATTTGCAAACGTCATTCACGCCCTAGGAGGCCATCGGATACGTATATCCTCCGGTCACTCCTAGTAGCAATTTCAAAAGCCCGAAGTAGGCCGCAGCCTTCACTCCTTGCTAAAGAGTTGGAGACTTTCCAAATCCTGGTCCAGAACGCATGAAGCTTAATATAATTAAGAACACGAAGGCATTCATACTCACTTAACCTGAACCATTCATTGTGTTCATTGTGAAAGATCCGACCCACAAATTCTTACGAAGGTCTCGAAACCACAACCACCACGATACTCCCATATAGGGGCCAACCTCAATAACCAGTCAGAGAACAGTTAATTATCTCAAGAGACAAATAGTGAACTCTGCGAGGGTACTGATTCCCGTGAAAATATGTGGATTGTCCAGGTGACTCCTACTAGCCTTTGAGGGGCCTGGGCTCCCTTTTGCCCCGCAAGACACCAGTCTAAATGTAAAAGTAGTAGGGGGGGGGGGTAGTTTGACAGATAATTAGTTTTATCCTTCCGCTGAACGAATATGGTTGCACAACACTGGCAAATATTGCGAAATTAACATTTTTATCTAAAGGGTCCGCCATCTAACGTTTCCTTTTCAACTAGTGCTTATTTCGTGAATGGTAACACTTAGCTCATCTTTGATTTGACAAATAATTAGTTTTATCTATCCGCTGAACGAATATGGTTGTGGATACGCTTGAACAACGCTGGGAAATATTGCAACATTACTTTGAAAATCATGGTAATGTTAAAGAATGTGTGCGAAAATTGCGTACGAATTTTGCAAAAAAGAGAAGCGCTGTCAGCTCCGTTTGTTAGTTATCTTGTGAAAAAAGTGAACGAATCTGATATCCTCATGGATAAACCAAAGCCTGAAAAGCCAAAAACAGTGGGTATACCCGAGAATATTGCTGCTGTGGCAGAAAGTGGGCGTAAGGCGCCATCAACATCAATTCACCATCGTTCTCAACAATTGAACATTTCAGAGACATCATTGAGACAAATTTTGCAAATAGACCTTGGTATGATGCCATACAAAGTCCAATTGGTTCAGGAGTTTATAGCATTAAAAAAAAAAGTTATTTGGCGGACCCTCTACTTATATAGGACAAGCTGAACGAATACTAAAAACAAGATTTATAAAACACGTACCCACGTACAAACCAAAAACAAAAAAGACTCAAACTGTGACGCGCACTAAGGAAAATGGATAAATGTATGACATTACTACATCCTATCAAAAAGCGAGAAAGACAAGACATTCTTGAAAACATGAAAACGAACAGGTAAACACGATCTCAAACACTATTTTTACACAACTAAAACTACTCATATACTCTAACAAACGAAAAACATTCTCAAATGGATACAATGGAGGTGCCCCTGTAGGCTAGTAGGTAGTGTACTAGCTTGTCAGTATAGGGGTTGTGGGTTCGATTCCCAACGAAGACCTTTGTTTTTTTCACTACAGAAATAAAAATTGACTGTCGGTGGGGCTGCTCAGCGATGAAGGCATAGTCACTGGTCGCTGTGGTGTCTTATACCGCGGTTAATTACTGACTATCCTTCTACTTTCACCACCTGTTTCATCTTTTCTCTATCCCTTTCCTAAAAGAATGTAGCACGGTACTTGACTAAATAGGTATTGTTGCCTGAAGTGCTACTTCTCTTTATAAAAAAAACAAAAATAAAAAACTAAGCTAAAAAATAATAAAAGATGGATATATTCAATTACCCCTGCATAAAATGTGAGATGGCGGAACAATTTACTTGCATGAATGGATACGACTCTAATGAAAGAACGACATAAGCCCAACACTATTTATACTAACAGACCAAAAAACTAACTCTCCAGCACTATCTAAAATGCGGCTTAATAATTATGTCATCGCATCGAAAGCGCTTGCCGTCGCACACTGGGGATTTCGCGGAAAAAAGTCAAATTGTCAACATACTCTTCATGCAATAGGCAATGATATTTTGAAATTTTAGACTAAATGGCACAATCAAATCAATAAGAATTACTCCGATCTGACTGCTGTTTATTTTTTATAGCCGTCTCAAGTTCAGTACTTGTATGTTTTACTGAAGCAACTTAATTTAAACCTAAGAATTTCAAAACGAATATTTATTTTTTTTATGTGAGCTAACGTTTTTCTTTTTATTTTTTATTTAAAGTAGGATATTTCAGTATACTAAAATTGAAAAAATAAACTCTGCAGAGATTTTAGTTTTTTTGTTTGTTTATTTTTATGAAGATATAAATCCCTTTTTTCCCCAAACATTTGGACCTGCAATTTTAGCCATACTCTTCCACGTTTGGAAATCACTACTAGTACATTGTCTCATATCTGTTTTTACATTTTTAATCAATTTAAAGTGCCACCTCTCAATTTGTTGCATTACACAGTACAACATTTTTCAGCTGATTTATTCACGACTCAATTCTGATAAGGCCCTTTTGTTTAACATAACTCAAGAACCACTAGTCGGATTTTACTTGAACAAATTTAGAAAAATCAAGAATTATGAGTACTTTCATCTATTTATATAACGTTTCGCTACATAAGCAACAGTTTCGAAGTTATAAATAAATGTATGAAATAAGCAATTTTATTTCGTGCTTGATTTCTTTAAATAAATATTTCATGATATTCTCACAAAATATTTATTACAAAAATTTTTAATAAAAAATAAACATCTTATGATATTATCATAAAACATTTAATTAAATAAAAATAAAAATATTTGAAATGTACTGTAATGGGAGAGAGCACATCCATATTGCAATTTCACTATTGCTCAAGTAGCTCATCAGTGAATTTTACAATACATTTCAAATATTTTTATTTTTATTTGAATAAATGTTTTATGAGAATATCATAAGATGTTTATTTTTAAATAAAAATTTTTGTAATAAATATTTTGTGAGAATATCATGAAATATTTATTTAAAGGAATCAAGCACGAAATAAAATTGCTTATATTAAAAATGATTCCGAATAATTATAAATAACTTTTAAATGTATGAAGAAAAAAACAACATATTTTTTGACTAAAATTTTAATTTTTTGTTTTTTAATTCATAAAAAATCCAAAACGGTAAAAAAAAAGTGTCAAGTCCTATTACATTCACGTAAAGTCGTATAACCTATGAACAAAATGAGACATAACTCATGAAAATCAATGAACGCGTTTCGCTTTTATGCACAATTAAGTAAAGGTATGAATTTAAAAAATTTGCTCGAGATATGCACAAGGGGCATCTAGTCAAAGCGAATACCAACAGAGGTTTTCAGATGATCAAATTTCTGACTTTCATTTATATACGACATCAGTTGTACCACTTAAATTATCATTACGTGAAAACATAAATAAATTAGTATGGAACAACAATAAACATTCTTCCACACAGTATTGTAGAACACTACAGTTTACCTACGTTAAATAGACACCTCAAGTTATACGAGAAGAAAAGGGAAGAGTCGATGAGGAGATATCTCAACTAAAAGAATTTGAGTTAACAGTAAATAATCGTAACTTTAAAGTGAATTATATTTTACAATGATTGACGGCACGACAGCACAATCAGTAACAGAAACACCAGCAGCATCTTCTTGTTTTATTTGTGGAGTCACAACATCCAAGATGAATAAAATCGAAGAAGTTAAAGCTATGCCCCTAAATGAACAAGCACTGCAACTTGGTATGTCACCATTTCATGTGCGTATTAAGCTGATGGAGTGTCTTTTGCATGTAGCTTATAATATTGAATTTAAACGTGGGAGAGTCGACTCAAATACTCGTCCGATAAAAGAAGCCCGAAAATGTTTGATAAAGCGTGAACTTAAATAGAAAATAGGAATACAGCTTGATACTGTTAAGCAAGGCTCTGGAGCGACAAATTCAGGAAATACGTCACGAAGATTCCTTGCTAATCCTGTTTTGATTTCCGAAATAACGGATCTAGATGAAAATATAATCAAGAGGTTTTCAATAATTCTCGAAGCTATAACAAACACCGAGGTAGTAGATCCAAAAAAATTTGGTGATTTTTGTTTGGAGACGGCAAAACAGTTGGTTGCACTGTACGAGTGGTACAATATGCCTGATTCTGATTCATGGGAAAGATATAATTGAAGAGTGTATTTCTATGCTATAGGCCTACTATCCGAAGAGGCTCAGGAAAGTCGTAACAAAGACTATAAAAAATATCGCCTTAGACATTCCAGAAATTGCTACGAACGAAGATATTATGCACCGAATGATGGTAACATCAGATCCCATGATTTCACATTTGACGCCTTCATTTAGCCAGAAAAAGCAAAGTGTCATAAGCGACGAAGTTAAGGCTCTTTTAGAGTAATAAATATAAAATAGATTTAAAATAAATAGAGAAAAAAATAAATCGTTATAATTTAAAGGACCGTTTAAAAGATTAAGATTTAATAGAAATTAAAAAAAAGATAAATAATAAATTTAAAATTAAATAAATCATTTAAATTTTTTTTGGTCGTTATGGTTTTTTACATTGCAGGCAACGATCGACATTTCTCTAACTTTCTATATTTTGATTACTTTTGTGTATCACTATATAAATAAAACTAAATTTGGGATGAAATCACTACATTTTTTGAGAAATAAATTTTTTTCCTCACCTCCATACAAAAATCCCCAGTGCGCGTCGTACCAAACAAACAGCCAGTAACGGTGGTTCGGCGGTTTTCACCGAAAGGAATGACGACAGTATTTAATTTGGCTTATGAATCTTTTTAAATGAAATTTTTAACTTACTTGGGAGCAAACGTGATATCAGCCTTGCACATTAGTTCCAAACGTGGCAAAACATTGTTGTAAAATACTTTTTCTTTTAGAAACACTCTTAAGTCCAATAGAAAATCCGTAGCGTCCGCATCTGGCATACTTTTAATTATAACCGAAATACAACCACCAGCTTCTGTTTCACTGATGGATTTGTAACAAATTTTGACACGATAAATTTGACTGCAATAATTTTCACCAGTTCTGCTGCCCATACTAAAATGAATTGTTTTTATTTCAAAATCATTTGTTAGCAGGGCATTTTCTAAAACATCGGTAAAGAAAGTTGCATCCAAATGTTTAGGTTCTGGCCATACATCTCCACAATATGAAATTATCATTTTGCACCGTTTTACCTTGAATACTTTATTTATATTTAATTATATTTTTTTAAATCTATTTTAACTTAGACTTTAAATATAAAGTTATGTATTACTTTAGTGTAATACTCGCAACAGGCTGTGAGAACAAATACAAAATATGTACATTTTGCAACATCTTATATAGTATGTTTTGCTAAAATTGTGTGTTAATAACCTCGCTGTTATTTTATTACATTTCAGTCACTTGTTGAAACTGACTCGTTACAGACAAATATTTCAATCTGAATAATAAATGTTTTATGTGATTTTTGTTATGGAAACAAAACTCATTTACGGGTGTTGTTTGTGTTATGAATAATCAAAAATTTAGTAGATAAATGTTTTTATCTGTATAAAGCAGAACATTTTATTATTAAACTCACGCTTTTAATCTTTATTATAAATATAAAACAAATTTTGCTTACAATTAAAGTCTAAATAAAAGTATTAATTATTTTTCAACATTTTTTTGTACTTTGTAAATCCCCAAGATTTTTTTTTTAATTTTAAAACTTGCAATGCTGATATTGCGTCATTTTAATACTGCAATGAAAATTGGACACTAATTTTTTGTCTATTTATAAAAGGTCCGCCAAATAACTTTTTTTTTTGCTTTAAATGCAATAAACAAAACTACTGAAAGTATAATCCTTCCAGTTAATAATGGAAAATAATTTCATGCAAATGGCTGCCTCGGCTGGCCATGCAGTAGCCTACACGATTGGTCCAATTTTTAAGCACATTATCGATTGTGTGCAGCTGTGTTTCACCAATGGCTTCACGAATACTGTCCTTTAAAGAGTCAATTGTCTCTGGCTTGTCGGCGTAACACTTATCTTTAACGGCACCCCACAACTAATAGTATAACGGTGTCAAATCGCAGCTCCGAGGTGGCCAAACGACATCAGCTCTGCGGCTGATAATGCGATCTTCAAAAATAGTGCAAAAAAGATCAAGTGCAGCTTCGGCTGTATGGCACGTAGCGCCGTCCTGTTGAAACCAAATGTTGCCAATATCCTCCTCTTCAATTTTGGTGAACAAAACTTCGTTCAACATGGCCCGATAACGATCGCTATTGACCTGAAAAATGGTCTAATTATGCCTCTGGGCCAAAATCCGCAAACAGTGACTCCTTTGGGGTACATTGTCTCATATCTGTTTTTACATTTTTAATCAATTTCAAGTGCACCCAGGTGCCACCTCTCAATTTGTTGCATTACACAGTATAACATTTTTCAGCTGATTTATTCACGACTCAATTCTGATTATGACCTTTTGTTTAACATAACTCAAGAACCACAAGTCGGATTTTACTTGAACAAATTTAGAAAAATCAAGAATTACAAGTACGTTCATCTGTTTATATAACGTTTCGCTACATAAGCAACAGTTTTGAAGTTATAAATAAATGTATGAAAAAAAAACAAAATATTTTTTGCCTAAAAAGTAAATTTTTTTTTTAATTTATAAAAAATCCAAAACGGTAAAAAAAGTGTCAAGTCCTATTACATTCACGTAAAGTCGTTTAACCTATGAACAAAATAAGACATAACTCATGAAATTCGATGAACGAGTTTCGCTTTTATGCACAATTAAGTAAAGGTATGAAATTAAAAAATTTGCTCGAGATATGCACAACGGGCATCTATCAAAGCGAATACCAACAGAGGTTTTCAGATGATCAAATTTCTAACTTTCATATATTTATGACAACAGTTGTACCACTTAAATTATCATAAAGTGAAAACATAAATAAATTAGTATGGAACAACAATAAACCTTCTTCCACACAGTATTGTAGAACACTACAGTTTGCATACGTTAAAGAGACATCTCAAGTTATACGAGAAGAAAAGGGAAGAGTCGATGAGGAGATATCTCAACTAAAAGAATTTGAGTTAACAGTAAATAATCGTAACTTTAAAGTGAATTATATTTTACAATGATTGACGGCACGACAGCACAATCAGTAACAGAAACACCAGCAGCATCTTCTTGTTTTATTTGTGGAGTCACAACAACGCAAACAGTGACTCCTTTTGGGTGCGTCGGCTTTTCAATGTATGCGTGTGGGTTTTATGTGCCCCAAATGCGACAATTTTGCTTGTTTACATACCCGCCAAGATCAAAATGAGCTTCATCTGAAAAGCTGACTTTTTTTTTTGCGAAATCGTCATCTTCTGTAAGTCACAGGCAGGCCCATTTAGCGAAGCGAAAACGCATTGGATGGTCACTTGGCTTCAACTCCTGAACCAATTGGACTTTGTAAGGCGTCATACCAACTTCTTTATGCAAAATTCGTCTCAATGATGTCTCTGAAATGTTCAATTGTTGAGAATGACGGTGAATTGATGTTCATGGCGCTTCCCGCACACTTTCTGCCACAGCAGCAATATTCTCGGGTGTACGCACTGTTTTTGGCTTTTCATGCTTTGGTTTATCGATAAGGATGCCAGTTTCTTTCACTTTTTTTTCACAAGATAACGAACATACCGAGCTGGCGGTGCTTCTCTTTTTTCTAAAATCCATATGCAATTTTCGCACACATTCTGCAACATTACCATGATTTTCAAAGTAATGTCGCAATATTTCCCAACGTTGTTCAAGATTATAAACAACCATATTCATTCAGAGGAAGGATAAAAGTGTTACTATTCAAGAAGTAAGCACTAGTTGAAACATTAGATGGCGGACTCTTTACAAACATGCTAAATAAGAGAAATCTAGCTCAGGCATATGCTTGCAAAAATACAAATTTTACCGCATTTATAACTTTCCTGTAAGAGGAAAACAAAGCTGAATGGATGTTATTTTGAATATAAATGTTGTACAAAATGTTTTTTTTTTATTTAATTATTATTATGAAACATTTTCTACTGAGCCTCCAACAAAATTCTCATTCTGTTTTAGTTGTTAAACCTTAACGAAAGTTAACTTTTTTTGCAAAGAAATGACTTACAACATTTATACACATATTGTGGAATTCGATGACTTAGCACATTTACAATAGCTTGTGATTTAAACAAAAGCCCTAAATTATATTTATTGATATCGTAATCTGCATTAATTTGTGCTAGATTCCTTTAAACATAAATACTTTTTAATGTTCTCATGAAATATTTATTAC
This sequence comes from Trichopoda pennipes, assembly GCA_030448955.1. Taxonomy (NCBI): domain Eukaryota; kingdom Metazoa; phylum Arthropoda; class Insecta; order Diptera; family Tachinidae; genus Trichopoda; species Trichopoda pennipes. The sequence goes on along the minus strand of JASKUP010000010.1, from coordinate 2,026,878 downwards.
TCAAAAATTTAAATGCATTGCCAAATTGACTAAATAAGAATTATATTGAACCAATGCAGTAAAAAAGTAGTAAAACTCAAAAAAAAAAGTTTTATAATAAAACACAGTAAATCTTTCGAATTATTTTTTCACTTTCATTTTTTCTCCATCATACCTAATTTGAAAACTAAAGAAAATAAAAAAAAATTTATAAAAAAAATTTACAAATACGCAATAATTTTATTATTTGGAATCATTTTTAAGTAAATATACGTTAACTAGCAAACCCGGCGAACTTCGTTTCGCTACCAGATGGCTTCGTTTTTTGTAACATTTCGTTTGGGGATTAAAAGATGAAGAAACATTATTTTTTTTGTTTTATATTTGAAAGGGAAAAATTTTATTTCATTGCACAACAGTAATGAATTCATTTCGATTGCAAAAATGAAGTGGAATTTAGTTAAACTTCTCTAAGTAAAAATTAAAGTGAATCCAAAATAAATACTGAATCGAAGCGTTGTACGTGTCCGCAAATTATCCACTTCATTGAAGTGCTCTTTGGTAAACCACATTTTTTGTGTTTTGGTCTGACGTTGAAAACGGTGTGACTTCTGATCATGTAATGATGTAGCGTGTGGTGTATGTGTAGTTGTTAAGTGTTGCAATTGATTGTGTTGGTGTGATTGATTGGTGTGAGTGATTGGTTGAATAAAATTTTTTACCTTGCTAGTCGGCATGAAGTCGCATTCTCGAATGATATTAGCTCCAAAGGAGGTCATGCGAAAGCAGTTATTGTATCCAAGGATGCGTTGAAGGAAATGGTTGGAATCGGGATCAGTTCCATCCAGCCGTTTTTCTTTTGAACTTTAACGATTTGCAATATCGTCATTGGTCCAATATCTAAATTGCCATCATCACTGTAGTTCGCAGTGGGATCATATTGGAATGCCAACCAATTGTACGATGCCAATGATATTCGTGTGCTGATGCGTTGTTTCAATCGGGTATTTTCTCTTATTATATTTTGTCTTTCTTCGCTTAAGTTATGTGAATACACTTGTTGCTGGCTTGCATGTCTTGCGCGGCGGCCGATGTTCGCACGTCGGTCTCTCGGCATTTTGGACTATGGACAGACCGGTGAATTTAACCTCAAATGCACGATCCACATAATTTACTTAGTTCAACTTACCACCTTAAGGACAAATGGCTGTTCCTGAAGTTGAATTAAAATTTAGACAATACGCGTGATTGATTTGATGGTTTCTAATTGAACTGTTAGGAAACGAATAACTTTAACCTCAATTTCACGTGCGCATGAGTAACTGTCAAACAATGTATCACGCGCCGGCACCATCTACTCGTGAGGGATACTCACACACCACGTACTGGTGCTGTTGTTCTACATGCTATGTATCAAAGATGGCGCTGTATGCGAAAAATGATTTTCCCTGTTTTCCTGCTTTCTCTTGAAATATTTCCTGCTATAAACCTCACGGAGCTTGAGACCTTTCCAACCAATGTAAAAACGTGGAAATAGATTCGTGTGTCGGAAAACCCGACTTATTTTTATATATATAGATTTATGCTAGATTCCTTTAAACATAAATATTTTATGATATTCAAAAATGTTTAAATATATTGCCGTGAGTTTAATATCTCTAGCTAAATTGACTAAAAAAGAATTATATTCAACCAACATATTAAAAAGTCAACAAAACACAAAAACTATATATATGAATAGCTTCCAATGAAAACCCTTATGTAGAAAAAATTAAAAAGAAATAGTTCTCTATCAGGTTTTAATAATAATAAAATATTTTTGAATTTTTGAAAATGCGGCCAAAGGTCTCCTGTTGACACGGTTTGGGAAAGCTGTGACTTTATAAAAATAAATATATTGATTTGTTATGATAACATATTATTACGTTTATTCGTTTTAATAAATGTTTTGTTATTTTGAGTTCTTTTATTGCAAATAGTGACACAGTACTTTAGAGTTTTAAATTAAGTTAAACGATTTATTTGTTTTCAATTGACACAAAAAAAAACACGATTGTAATAACTTTGTTGTCTTTACTCGCTGATGATTTCACTTGAATTAATTCATTTGCCCAATAAGTGATGTTTATATAGTTGTTTTAAGCGGTATGCTACACATACCAGAATATTATACTTTAGTATCAGCCCATATTGTTGTTGTTATTATCAATCAGCTTAGGCGCCTGCTTGACTGAGTGTTTTGTTTTTGTTTTGTATTAGTTGTTTTTTTTCAGTTTTTTATCTTATTTTGAAAAATTTCTTATAAATATACTGTTGTTGTTTCGGTTTGTTTATTTTTCTTTTTTTAATAATTCATTTCTTTTAAAACTTAAGAAATCATCTTCGTAACAATATTATTAGTGAAATTGAAAATTTTGTTTTAATGGTTATTTATTTATTTGGTGGAACGGGTCGATTTAAGTTTGTCATTCGCTTTATACTTTCTATAAAAATAATTGCATGCTTCACTTTTGCATTTGAAACCTTTATATCGGATTAATTTTTAATATATGAAAGTAACACAACAAATTCCTAGGCCCCTTTAAATGTAGCTGGTGACTGCAGTCGTGTTTTACTTGCTTCTGACTTTGAAAGGATTTGATTGTAATCTCGAGTGGACAACTGTTGGTCTACTGATTGGTAACAAATACGTAATATTATTTAAGTAAGCGTTCTAAGAAGTGATAAGCGCTGAAACTTTATTAGAACCAGTTGATCTACCATTTTAACTATATAGAACTCGAAATGAATCATAGCACCGTCACTACGATTTAATCTTTGATCAAGACTCTAAAAAAGTCCCGGGAACCAATAAAACCAATGAGAAGATACTTTTAGAGCTGCTAAATAAATGAGTTTAACTCTAGCATAAGTAGGAAAGGATATATAAAAAATTATCAGATTGGATTTAAAAGGATACAGAACGCTATTGAATATTCAAGCTGATATGAATACAGTAGAAAAATCTTTGGAAATTATTCTGCTCTTGACATTTCTTCTTACATTTTAGCATTACAGTGTAACCTTTTATTACATAAAGCTCAGTTTATCCTGCATATCAGTGAACTTGTGAGTCATGAGGCAGTTGTTTTCCACAAAATCGGTGTCTACTAGATAACGGTGTTGATTCCAAAAAAATTCCTCTTCGCGCCATTAAGTGACTTAAAATAATTTCGTTCATAGCAGATGGGAATAATAGAGGTGATTATACTTCAATATTTGTCTCAAAATTACTGCTTTTATTACCTTTGTGGAGGTATAGTCGTATGGAATCCTATTGTGTGTCACTGCCTGCTTACAAAATTTGTTAAAATTTAAGGCTTTATATAAAAGAAGTCTACAATTGATAGCTACCTGATCTCTTTTAATTAGCTCTACAAATGTTCTCTTTGTAATTAATCACAGTAAATAACGACCTTAAGCATAATTGAAAGTGTAATGAAACAAAAAAATAAAAATCTTTTCAGTGTTTTTCTTTTATAACAAATTTTGTATTTTGCATATATACAATTCTCGATTAATCAATATATGTTTAGACATTGGAATTTTGAATTGTTATAAAAATTTCAGCGAAACTTCCTAATGAGTTATGTATATGTAGGAGCAGTGGCGAAATAGCAGTAGTGAATCTAAAGTGAAAAATGTATAAAATTCAACACAGTCCAATATTATATTGTAATAGTTATAGATTGCCAAAATCATGTAACAGGTAACAGCAAATAGAATGAAAAGAGAGAGAGAGAGATGCCCCTGTAGGCTAGTAGGTAGTGTACTAGCTTGTAAGTATGGGGGTTGTGGGTTCGATTCCCAACGAAGACCTTGGTTTTTTTTTTCACTAGAAAAATAAAAATTGACTGTCGGTGGGGCTGCTCAGCGATGAAGGCATAGTCACTGCTCGCTGTGCTGTCTTATATACGCCAGTTAATTTCCGACTATGCTTCTACTTTCAATCATCTATTCTCTACCCCTTTCCTAAAGAATGTAGCACGGTACTTGACTAAATAGGCATTGTTGCCTGAAGTGCTAGTTCTCTTTAAAAAAAAAAAAGAAAAAAAAGGGAGAGACAAACAAACGGAAAAGGAGAGAGAGATACAGACAAAAAGAGAGAAAGTGACGAATGCAATAGAAATAACACGAAGAGAAACACGAACAAGACGAACTATATTAACACTGCTGATAATAAAACGCAACTAGTATAGAGAGAACACTGAAGATCGCAAATAGCTGAAACCGGTTTGTTCACAAACCAAATTTGACGAGGGTCGACCTAAAACCAGACCCATATATATATATATATATATATACATATATAAATAGATTAATCATTATTTTCACCCTTGTTCGAAATAGCTAATCATAACAAATTTCTTTAATTCACAAAATTTTAAATTTTCTAACGGACGACAAAAATTTACTCACAGAATTTATATTTATTGTAAAAATTATGGATTTATTTTTTATAGCCTAAAGCTGTTATTAATAATAAGTACAGTAATTGTAAATACATGTATTATGCATATGCCTAATACGTTTGCCCCAATCCTAACTTTATTGAGGAATTTACGTATATTTTCTTACTTAAACAATACTTTTATTCAAACGTGACTTGTTTTTAAAATGAAATAAATTTTGCACTTTTAATGTTTGGTTTCTGTAACAATTAAATTTGTTTATACTTTTACACATTTTGAACTGAATTCAAGTTTGAAGTTATTTCTATTTTATTTAAGCCTGCTTCAATCAAAAATACCCATTTTGTCAAATTTTTGCAAAGTGTAGCGGTAAGTTGCTTCCAAACGTTTTGAGGAAAATATTTGTTTTAATTTTTGTTTCGTAAAATCTTTATCTTTAAAATTTTCTAAATTACTATCCTGAGAACATTCCTTGTCCTGACATACAATGGGTAAAATACCATAATTGGCGAAAAATCCGTATAACTGTCTTTTTTGCACTTCATTGCATATGTCTTGATATGAGGGTATTTCCTTAATACCCAACTCTTTCATTGTTTCACTTAAGGTTTTATGATATTCTTTTAGAAGCACATCCAATTTATTTTTTAAAATATCCAATTCAATACTGGTGTAGAAGAAATAATTTAAATCAATGCCCGGACTATTCCAAACTGACATTTGAAAGTCCACAAAATTTAAATCAATAAGTTTTCGCTGTTCATCGTAACGGAATAGAATATTATTGACCCATAAATCACCATGATTTAAAACACAAAAGCCATCTTCCTCCACTGCTCCACTGCGTCTTAAATTATTTTTTAGGTTTTCGTAATAATTTTTAATCTTTTCTGTAATTTTTTCATATCCTTGCCATGTTTCAATTAAATCGATTAAAGCTTTAACATTGCTGCCGAAAAATTGCATAAACATGCCATCATCTTTTATTAAAACAGCTTCGGCTAACATACCCACTGTGAAACATTTCCGCAGCTCAGGAACCTATTATTTTGTGAAAGAGAACATTTTATATTTTAATATCAATTAAAGGCTCAATAAATTTTATTTACATATATAATTTGCAACTATTAACCGCTTTACCTTTTTGAATAATTTTATTGAGGTTGCATGATACTTTCCCAATTTGTTCATTACCATAAGGCTTTGTGTTAGGTTCAGCCCCCTTTCTCGTGATTGCATTTCGAATTTGCTTTCGGCCAAATCTTCGAACACCAAAGTGTTAATGGGTCTTTTCAAAGAGTGATAGAGCCTGTAATTAAACAAAAAAATGTAATAAAATCGTAAAGCATTTTTCTTCTTTAAGATTGTAAATTGTTATCTTTTAGTTTTCATCTTAATACTTTTTCGATAATACTTTTGAACTTTTTCAGGATTAAATCTATTATTGGCATGCATTATTAAAGGGGAACATAATATGATTAAAACTCACTCATGTTGTAATCTCGACTATAGTGATGGACTAAAGGCTACAGTAAAAGTTAAACACAACGTATCTAAAAAAAAAAAACATAATTACCGAGATACAATTCTCATGACCACGACGCACAGTGGACCATTTTACGAGAAGGCGGCCAAAAGACCTTTTTTTCATGGTCCCCAATTGTAAAATTTTAAAGTTCGTTCGAAAGTAGTGTACTAGTGTACTTCGGGAGCCAAAAAATTAACGGCTGTATGCATAAAAACTTTAAGTAGGTTTAACTGCCGTTGTTAAGCACAATTTCTTAAAGTTGTATTCAAAAAGCGCTTTTACCTTAAAATACCTTTGTTAACTTTAAAGTAGTAAAAACCTACGTTAAACCTGCAATAAATTGACAATTCAATTTTATTATTGAAAGTTTAAAAACAAAACAAATTGTGTTTACAATAAACTGAGCCGTTTATTTTAAAAGTGGCATAAGTTACTTTGTTACTGTCATCATTTTTATTTTAAATTAAATTATATAATATGTGCTTGGCTTTTCCGACGGGGTTATAATTAATTCTATTTGGGTACGGTTTTCCGTCGACCCTCGTCAAATTTGGTTTGTGGACAAACCGGTTTCGGCTGTTTGCCATCTTCAGTGTTCTTTTCGTACTAGTTGCGTTCTATTGTCAGGTGTGTTTATATAGTTCGTGTCTCCCTTCGTGTTATTGCGTTCGTCCCTTTCTGTCTTTTTTGTCCCTTTTATGTCACATAAAAGAAAAAAAAAACCCAATAGGTTCACACATAAACAAAAACGGACAGCAAGCATGACCGTAAAAGGATTTAGTTAGAAGAAAAGAAAAGACGAATGAAAAAGGGATCGACAAATTAGGTAAAAAGAGACAAACGAAAAAGGAGAGATGCAGGCAAAAAAGACAGAAAGGGACGAATGCAATAACACGAAGGGAGACACGAACTATATAAACACAACTGTCAATAGAACGCAACTAGTACGAAAAGAACACTGAAGATGGCAAACAGCCGAAACCGGTTTGTCCACAAACCAAATTTGACGAGGGTCGACGGAAAACCGTACCCAAATAGAATAAATTATATAACATTTTAATTTTTAGCCATTTCAACTAGTCTGTATTTAGTTTTCTTTCTGAAACGGATTTTTCTAATGATTGTGTTGAAATAAAATCTTGTTTCTCCATGTTGTGCACTGTGAAGAATTTTTTCGACAGGGGGCTATTACTACTATTACTATTTTGTCCCTTACATAAGTCACTATGTGCTTTAATATGCTTTTGAGTTGCGACGTTCTTAGATATTTTATACAACACGAAGCAACCGCCTGAGAATAACAAAATAATGCTAATTATGTGTAGTATATTAGATATCATTATAATATAGTTCAGTAAACTGCACTATTCTTTCGAACTAATAAAAATAAGTCCAATAATCACAATAATACTTCACACACACTTATTACATGTTTTCATTTCTTTCACACTAAGCTCCGTAATTAATTTCCTAAGTACAGCGACTAACGCCATTTTCAAAATAAGCAATAATCTCAATACTTCTTAACTTATTAATATCAAATTTATTAAAAATAAAACAAAAGAAACTGTTCAGTTGTGACTTATGCCACTTTCAATGTAAACGGCTCAATTGACAATTATACTTTGTTATTTAAAAATATTTATTAAAAACAAATTGTAGTTTACAAATAATATTAAAAACTAAAATATAACATGCCATTCAATATAAAACATTTTTACGTCATTATTTTATACGTTACAAAAATATAATTATAATTAGTTATTTTAAACAAAAGTTTTATTGATGTACATATAATCAAAACAAGGCTCGTTATCCGAATAATTATTTTTTTGATATGAACAAATTCTTTGTAAGTTCTTCGTAAGCCTTGCAAATTGATCTTATTTGGGTGCTTTGCTTTTTATTAAAAAGATTAATAAAAAAACAAAAAAAAATATGATGATTTTGCTGAAAACAATAAAAATATTTTTTATGGATCTAACTACCCGGATAAATAATATACATTTGTATACATCGTTAACTACAAAGTGACAACTAAAAATAGTGGCATTGCCAGAATCAAAATACTAATTTTACTAAAGCATACATTAGCTAAAGTACTGTTTATGAATACCATTTTTTAACAAACGTCTGTTAGCCTTAAAGTGTTTGTTAACTAACGTGTACTTTAAAGCTCAAGTAAGCGTTTTTTATGCATACAGCCGTAAAACTTTATTTTATCTTTACAACCCTGAACAGGGTGATTCAAAATGAGCATTTTCAGTATTTTACTAAAATAAGAAATTTCTTAGTAAATTTTTGATTTTTAAACATCCATAACTTTTTTGTTGTACAAGATTTTTAAACGAGACAAACTTTGTATAATAGTGTAATTTGTTTGCTATTAGTATAAGGAAACCGAATTGTTTTTGACTGATTTTTAAATTTTTGGAAATTAATTTTTTAGAGGTACAAATTTTTTCTAAATTCTATTACTTAATAGAGCATAACTTCTAAAGTTCGTTGGGGAATGTAAAAACATTAGCACTGTGTCATGTCCCCTACACGCCTATACCCCATTGTATACCTGGCACGATCCGACCGTGAGCACCAGAACAATTTTTCTGACACAAGGTCGAACATTTTTTGCAAAATAGTATTAGAAAATGGAATTAAATTATTTTTTCTGTTTGCTATTGTAGTGTGTATACACTGCATGAGCACAATTTTAATATTTGTACTTTTATTTATAAGACACACTGTAAATATATTTTTATTTCTTTACATCAGCATAATTTCATTTGACCATGAAAATAAATTTGATACTGCAATATCGGCATAATTTTATTTGACCATGAACTTGGTAACAAATAACAAATTATTTTTATAAGAAAATATATCGAATGTAATTATGCTGAATAGACATAATAAGCTGTAAATATTTGTTCAATAAAATTAATGTTAAATCATAAGGTAAAAAGGATAGATCTTATTATTTTATTGGCAGCAGTGCTTAGCGAAATACTGACTATATGAAAATCGGCATTTTGATGCTGGACTAAAGCGGCAGCAGTGCTTTGTATAATACTGAACCGATACCTCACACAACAATACATTGGGAATAGATCCTGCAGTTGGGGACCACATATTTCCATCCTTCCATCGAAAATTATGCTTTGATGTAAATTAATCTCGGAAATTTAAATTAGTCCTGCCGTATTGGATCACACCCTACATTTACTAAAAATACTTCTTCTCATTCACCATAATAGAATCTTCTTTTACCACACTATTTTGTAAGCATTTTGTTTATTTTTTAAATCGCCTTTACGAGAGACGTTGTTTAGATGAATATGCTTATTTTTAGAAAGAAAACAAAAATTTTTTGCCTACTTAAAATTGATATGATTTAGGTCACAAAAACACTTTGCTTTTTAAATTGATTTGCACTGATTGTAAAATAGGAAATAAGGAAAATGACTACAAAAGAAACAAAAAAAAAAAAAAAAGAATTGAAGAAAAATATTTAAAACAAGGCCTAATCATCGATCAGCTAAAGCAAGGAGAAGGGAAATGATGGAAACATTGCAAGATTTGTTTCAGATTCAGAAACTGCAGCATCTATTACAGGAGTAAATTTGGAAGATTCAGTATTATTTTATAAGTTCTAGTATGCAGCAGAAAGATAAATGCAAAAAACATTTGGAGAGCACGCCAAAAAAAAAAACAGATATACTTTACAGCAAAACATATTCCTGGCGATATATGCCATCCACAGTTAATAAAATTTTGTACCAGGGGGAACAAATAATTCAATACAATATGCTACCAATAGGAGATCTATCTGAAGAAGCGTAAGAAAAACGAAACAAAGACTATCGACTCTTTCATGAGCATAACACAAGAAAAATTTCTAGATAATGTACTAATGAAGACTTGATTGTTATTTTATTATGCACATCAGATCCCTATATGTCCAATATCCGCCAAAAATGAAAAAATGAACTAGAGATAGAAGCTAAACTGCTTCTAGAAGATAAAAATCAAATTTCAATGGGGCCAAAATTTCACTTGGACCTAACTGACTTAATTAAAGTTTTTAATAAGTAAACGTGAATCAAAATATAAGACTTAATGTTAAACAAAGTCTTTGAGCAAGTTTTAGTACTTTACTTTCGTGCCAAAATTCAGCTAAAACTTAGAATGTATTTTTAAACCTATTACAACTATTCTTGTAACCGGTCGATTTTAAATTTGTATACCTTAAACAAAAGCCTTCGATCTCACCTAGTAGATAAAAAAGTACGATCCGTTCAAAAGTTATATATTTTTGACCGCCTTTTCGTAAAATGGTCCACTTTGCCACGGCAAATTAATATACTCTTACCATGGGATGACCAAGCTGATAAGTTTTTCCTTCACAGCTTAAAGCGTTCTGTTTCTTACTAGGCAAAAAGCAGGGATTTTTATGAATTCAAACTTGAAGCTCGTCAGTTAATATGGCACTGGACCGAGTACATTTTTTGGTTTTCCTCTTCCAATAATTCGAAGCTTACGTTCGATGATACCACCATTCCCTCAATCATTTCAGAAAGTCAGTCGCAGTTAGCCCTAACGCTCACGAGTCTCTAGACGCAATTCAATTATCGTTTTTAAAACAAAAAGAAAATTTTTGAAAAACCGTTTTCATGACTAATGAAAAACTCTATTAGATATTTGAATAGCTTGAAGCAACTTCAAGATCATTCGGTCCAATTTTTATACAGTTTATCGTAATAGAACATTAATTGCAATTCAACGTAATATATAGCGATGAAGTCGACAGCGAGAAATTTCGAAACGAAGACCAGTATTGATTAGGGAAATTCAGTACTTACTTCTGGATATTCAAAAGTAGTTACTTTACTTGGTAGATACTTTCAGAAATGTATTTGTTGATTTAATTGCTTGCAAAGTTTTCCGGCTTATTTATAGTTTTGTTAGAAATACAACTCTGTTAGTGTACAAAAATAAATAAATAAATAAATAAATATGTGCGTATATTTTCTGACGGGGTTTAATTTATTTTTATTTTGGGTGTGGTTTTACGACGACCCTCGTCATATTTGGTTTGTGAATAAACCGGTTTCGACTAATTTCCATCTTCAGTGTTCTCTTTATACTATAATAAATAAATCTCAATTTATTAACTACAATGAGATGGACTCTACGTGCAACAAGATCATCATTAAGGACCAATTAATGTTGGACCCATTAATTAGTAGCCAGCGAATCAGGGAATAATGTAGGCAATGGCTTAACAAAAAGGAAAGTTAAGAAATTGTAAATTCTTAAGAATATATAATTTTTGTCTAAAGCCTTAAGGCCCAACTATATTATGCATATGCTAACTTAAGCCAACTTAAGCAACTGTGCCAATATCTAATAATCATATGTGGCAAACTATAATGTCAAGTTTCGACAAATGTTATTTGCTTAAGCAAAGTACGAAATTGATCGCACATTCCGTACAGAAAAAGCTGATTTTACATTGTGTTATAGATACATTAGTAAATAAATTCCAATGAAGGACGAAAGCGAAAAAGTATTTTAGCAAAATTTAATAGAAAACGTACAAAGAAAAAATTGCTTATATGACAAAAGAAATACGTTTTATTATAACGACAACTCAAAGGAACGAGCATGGAAAGAAGTAGCAGAAAAATGCAGTAAAAGTGGTAAGTAATACCTTAAAGAATTCTGTTTGGGTTTTTCATTTTCATTCTGGTATGAATTATATAAAGTTGCGTATATATAAAGTTGTTGTATTTTATAGTACTCGTGATAACGTTGAAGAAGTAGACTCAAACTTGGAGTTTAAAAACTTAAGGGCCTTAAAACATTTTGATTTCTTTTCCATTTTTTTAACACACAATTTTCAAAATTTTAATGATGCACACAGTTGATTTTTTAGTACTTTTGATCCAAATAATAAAACAGCGACATAAATGGAATTTTTCTTTCGTAATTTTCTTAAAACTATTAAAAAAAATTATAAATTTGTATAAGCATAGTATTAAGTATACAAAATATGATTATTATATACCTTTTTGGTTATAAATTTCATTTATTGAGAAAGAAATTATTTTTTTGCAAAAGTACGAATAAACACAATGTGCAACCGTGCATAATAATTTCTATATTCATGTAAGTACATTATAGCCACCTAAAAGTCTGCAATGATTTGCTTAAGCATTTGACAGAGAGAGCCGAAAATAATATCTGAAATATGAACGACTTCCTTAAAGTCTACCAATAATAATAAAAAGACAAAATAGCCTCATCTTAAGTCAGCATTTGAAGACATTAATAAATCTCAACTCATATTCCTGCGTAGCGTTGCTTTCTTCCTTCCTTCCTTCCTTACTTACTTGGTACACAAAACAAAATTTTGGATTTTTAATTGCACATGAAAGTAGGCCCCAAAAATGAGCATTTTTTTAATCACTTTGTCAAGTTGGATACATTAATAATTTAATGGCCACCACTGATATTGATGGATACAATGAAGAAAAATTTGTCCTAATATATTACGTCTAACTCTAACTGCACTCCCGTTCTGCCAGTATCTGGCTCCTGTTAGCCTAGGCGACTTGAGCCATCCCAAGATTGGAAGGTGTTCAGCAAGATTGCGTATCCCCCGGGGGGACGCTTTGTCTTATTCGCTTTTTCTTTAAAACCTCATTTTTCGATTAAACCTCATTCGATTAAATCTTAATCGATTAAAGTTGATTCGATAAAATCTTGATTCATTTAAATTTATTTGATTAAAGATTATTCGATTAAATCTTGTTCGATTAAACCTTATTCGATTTAAGCTCATTGGCTTTAAATTTTTTCGATTAAATCTTTATCGATTAAACTTAATTCGATTAAATCTTGTTTGATTAAACTTTATTTGATTAAACCTTATTCGATTAAATCTTATCGATTTAACCTTATTCGATTAAATCTTATTCGATTAAATGTTATCGATTAAACCCTATTCGTTGAAGCTCATTAGCTTAAAAAATAGTTCGGTTAAATCTTAATCGATTAAACTTGACTTTTCGTTCAAGTTTTTGACGTTAGCTTAAGCCATGCCTTATTTATGGTTTTATATTTATTGATACTGTGCTGTTGATTTAATTCTTATTCGTTAAGTTAAAGAAAAAACAAGTTATTAATTTATTATTATTAGGCCGATCACAGAATATATGGTAATAAGTATATATAACTACAGATAGGATTTTGAAAATGGTTAAGCAAAGCATAGATGGCGCTATAGTGAATCAAAAAAGAGTACCTTAAGAACGAAAAATATTTTAATACCTTAAACCATCGTATTTATAAGGCAGTTTGAATAATTTTTGCACCCATAATACGTTTTTATTAAATATTCGGTTAAAAATTTTAAGGATGACCATTCCTCATGCAGTATATTGCGCCTGAAACAGACGAATAAGTTTACGAAAGAAGGATAAAAATTGACATGAAAGCCCACTGTAGGAAGTTAACTAAAAAACGAGCTTTCTCTATAATGCTTAGTGCAGTTCACTGGCCAACCGAACACAAAACTTAGAACGTGTTATGCACACGAAATTTTGGTTTTTAAGAATAATTTTCCTGATTTTATTAGGACACATTCCGTAGTAGTAGTAACGAAAAAATAATAAAACATATATTGCTTCAGAAGAGCTGGATACCTTACAACCACCAATGAGCCTCTTCCCTTTCTGCTACATGGGGTCGTGTAACTCTATGAACAGGAAAGTTGTATTTTATTTTAGGTCTGAAGGTGGATAGATAGTATGGAAATAAAACGGAGTGAAGTATCTCTTGCATTGTTTTAGAAAGCCAAGGAATTTGAATGTTTGTTTTGCAACCTGAAAAATATGTATCGCATTTTCATGCAAACATCTTTATTATCCATATCACTCATAATGGGGTAACACATTTGGATAAATGTCGGTGTGAAAGCAAAATTTAGATTGAATCTACTGATAAACTACATAAGCATTAGTGGAATGGCCATGTGGATATGTCCACAGTAATATATTTCTCTTCTCAAAAAATATTTATGTTTAAAGGAATCTATCGCAATTAACGTAATTTTATTAATAGAGAATAATATTGTACATTGGTGATTTATAAACGTTTAATTAAAATGGCAGATCGGACACTAATCCAAGAAAATATTATTCTATTGATATGAACTCTATGATTTACAGAATGAATAGGAACAGGAAATGTTTCTTATTTTAAAATGTTCTTTTAGAAATTTGGTATTTTTAAAAGATCTAAATAAATTTAGTTAATCTATTAATATCTAATCTATTAATATTTAACATTTTCGTTATCGGAAATATCTCCATAATTGCATTAATTAAAAAAAAAATAGTTTTTACGTTTTGTTTTATTTTTAGCATGACTTCTTATACATATTTCTATTTTAAAATTATTTCTACTTTGACGTCGTACTTTTTAAATTTTAATTTTTATTCAAAGATTATTCAATTAATTTCTTTTCATGGATAAATTTTGAAATGTATTAGTTTTTCATAATCGCTTTATATATGTAAACAAGAATACCAAGGGTATTCTTTATTACATATATTCTGATCGTCATTACTACAGTATGGTATTTCGATACGTTTTTCCATTAAAATAGCCAGTTCATAACGAAATTTTTTATGTTGTACTCCATTGTCCCTATCAGGTCGATTGACAATACCATATTGTATTGTCACGTTTATTCCTTTTAGTAAACGTTTTGCTATATTAATTTTTTTATATGCAAAACGATAATACAACACTCTTGAGTTTGAAATTACATTAAACGATTTATTTATTTTCAATACGCACAAAATAAACACGATGGTAACTTTGTTGTCTTTACTCACTGATGACTTAACTTCAATTAATTCTAATAATCTACTCATTGTTGTTGTTAATCATTCAGTTTAGACGCTTGCTTGGCTATGCAGCTTGTTTTTCTTTTATGTTGGTTGTTTTTGTTTTCTGTTATTTATCTTATTTAGTAGAATTTCTTATAAGTTTGTTTTGTGTTGTTTTGCGTGTATACGATTTCTTAGAAAACTATAAAGCCATTGTCGTAAAGAACAGTTTTCTTTGCGTGCATGCATCCTTAAAGGATGCATAGTTTGGACAGCTGGGCACTTATACACACTTGCACTTTGAGGGCTCACAGATCTTTCTTGGGTTTGTTATTGTCTTTTTTGTTATTACTATCAGACTTAATAGCGAAACAGATACACTATTAGCTAACCTCTGCATTTATCGTCAAATTATAAAGTTTTAAATTATCGATAAGGAAATACTGTGTAAAAAGCTTTAAAAAATAAAAAGTAAATGAACATGGGAATGGAGACTTTTTTAAAATTTACACATAATTAAGCCAATTTCTTTTAGTTTTATTTTGTTTTGATAAATTTTAACGATATATTTTTTCAATATTTCGCTTTCCTATGGAAAGCTTATTCAGGAAAATTAATTTTTATTAACAAAAATTATTAACAACTAAAAAAAAATATCGTTAAAATTTAATAAGTAATTTACAATTATTCGGAATCTTTTAATATAAGCAATTACATTTCGTGCTTGATTCTGGTATTTTCAAATTGCATATGAATGGTTTCCAATGGAAACCCTTATGTAGAAATGATTGAAAATAAACAATGTTTTTTGTTGTTTTGAAATGTTTTGTAGTGTTTGTGTGGATGTGTCTTTGAGTCTTGCTGGCTATGCTATGTTGATTTTATGAAAAATTCTCATAGAATCAGTTTGGCTTTGGATATAAGACTCTTGGGTTTTTCTATACAATATTGGGGTAAAATTCACTGATGAGCTACTTGAGCAATAGTGAAATTGCAATATGGATGTGCTCTCCCCCATTACAATACATTTCAAATATTTTTATTTTTATTTGAATAAATGTTTTATGAGAGTATCATAAGATGTTTATTTTTAATAAATTTTTTTTTTTTTAATAAAAATTTTTGTAATAAATATTTTATGAGAATATCATGAAATATTTATTTAAAAGGAATCAAGCACGAAATGAAATTGCTTATGTTAAAATTTAATTAAAAAGACCGTTTAAAAGATTAAAACATATTTAATTAAAATAAAAAAGGTCGAATAAAAATAAAAATAATAGTTATATTTTATATTTAACTTCCGAAATTATAATATAGGGTCCGCCATCTAACTTTTTTTTTTAAACTAGTACTTATGTCGTGAATGGTAACACTTCGTTCATTTTTGATTTGACAGATAATTAGTTTTATCCTTCCGCTGAACGAATATGGTTGTGTATACGCTTGAACAACGCTCCGGTAAGTGGGCCTGCGATCGACTTACGGAAGATGCCGATTTTGCAAAAAAAAATCATCTTTTTAGATGAAGCTCATTGATCTTGCCGGATATGTAAACAAGCAAAATTGTCGCATTTGGGTAACAGAAAATTCGCACGCATACATTGAAAAGCCGACGCACCTAAAACGAGTCACTGTTTGGTGCGGATTTTGGCCCAGAGGCATAATTGGGCCATTTTTCAGAAGTGGCCGTTACAGTCAATGGCGATCTTTATAGGTCCATGTTGAACGAATTTTTGTCCACAAAAATTGAACAGGAGGATATTGACAACATTTGGTTTCAACAAATGTAGTTTTGTTTATAGCATTAAAAAAAAATTTTTTTTTGACGGGACTATGTAACAGTAACGCAACATTGTAACATTAGTTGAATGCAAAATTAATAATAATAATAATAAATTTGGGAATTTAGATCATATTAAAAATACAAAATACATGCTATCATATGTTTAATATGCCTTAAGTTGCACAATTGTGTGAGTTATTTGTATTTCAATGAAAGCATTTTCAATAACATGACAATTTTATTCTATGTTTTGTTATTTTATAATCGATGAAACTTTTTTTTATAAAATCAATGAGCTCATTTCACATTTCGTTGAGTGGTTTAAAAATATAATATTAGATTTAAAAAAAAAGAAAATGACAAAAGTTTTTCTATACAGGGCTTTTCAATATTAAATCATAAAAGTTAAGACAACATGCAATCAACAAATATATTAAACAATTTCAATTCGTTGTGGCTTAAGAAGGTCACACATTTATTTTAAAAATTATTCAACATACCTTGGGGCAAACTTAACGTCATTCTTGCACAATATCTCTAAACGTGGCAATACATTGTTAAAAAATACTTTCTCCTTAAGGAACGTTTTTAAATCCAATAGAAAATCATTAGCTTCCGTATGTGGCATACTTTTAATTATAACCGAAATGCAACCATCACTTTCAATTTCGTTGGTACTTTTATAACAAATCTTTACACGATAAATTTGACTGCAATAATTTTCACCAGTACTACTCCCCATAGTAAAATGGATTGTTTTAATTTGAAAATCATTTGATAGCAAAGCATTTTCTAAAACGTCGTTAAAGAAATTTGAATCCAAATGTTTCGGTTCGAGCACTATATCTTCCGAATAAGAAATTTGCATTTTGAACAGAAATTCTTTACAGTTTATTCACTTGCGCTTATTTTCAATTTAATAGATAGTTATAAACTGTAAAAGTTTTACTCAAAACAGAGATTTAAATAAATCATTTTATGAACATCTTAAATAGTTTCTTTTGTTTTTAAATCTGTACTGACAATATCATTGTTTTTATTATACTGAAAGCTACTGATTCTCACTCGTTAGAATAAAGTGTGGTTGATTGTTGTTAATTAATATTTGTAATCAGTATTTTTTATTTGCTTTTTAATTTATTATAAAATGCTAAGAAAATTAATTGCTTTAACCCTCATACGGTTGCGACACATTTTTTTTATAAAAATTTTAAGCTTTTGGCAATTTGACGACAGAAACTTAATTCTTTTTTGAGAAGTCTTAGTCTTCAATTTTAACTTTTTTTAAAAAATGTCTATACTTTTTTTAACCTTGAGACAGTACCTTGTCCTTATTGAACTTTAAATTGAATGCAGCGTTTGTATATTTTTAGATATTTACTTTTAAAATCCACTTTGATGGTTAACGCTGTTCTTACTAATGACTGAGTTCGGCATTTAGCATTTATCTAAAGTGAACTCTTACTACCGTTTGGCAGTTATCGATCCTCTAGGTTTGCTGCTTATGCTCATATCTCCTATAAAGACACATAGGATCATGCAATGTGATCTCCATTTTTGTTGTAGACACATGCTTTTTGAAATTGATTTATGTAGTTATCCAGTTATCCTTCATTAGATAATTCATTTTTTTTTGTTATTTTTGTCATATCCATTAGCAGCTGGCCCTGGTAACTTTTTAATATTCTTCGATATGTGCGTATATTTTCCGACTGGGTTTTATTTATTTTTATTTGGGTGTGAATTTACGTCGACCCTCGTCAAAATTTGGTTTGTGAACAAACCGGTTTCTCTTTATAAAAAGAACACTGAATTCTTTTTATAAAGAGAACACTGAAGATGGCAAATAGCCGAAACCATTTTGTTCACAAACCAAATTTGACGAGGGTCGACGTAAAACCATACCCAAATAAAATTTTCAACATTCAATGGTTCTGTTTTTGAAAATTCTTGGGGTCTAACACTATTTTTTTTACTGACTGATCTCAAGTACATAAAAGTACTCCATTTCTGTACATCCTTCATCGTATATTTTATAGGCAACATTTGTTGGAATATCTATCCTAGAAAATTTCTAGAGAACACGTACCTCAGAGACTGGCTATGTGATACCGTCCTGTTGAAACCACATGTCAGTGATATCCCTGTCATCAATAATAGGCCAAAAAAAAGTTGTTAGCATTTCGCTAAAGCATGATTTTTTGACCGTTACCACATTTTTAGCCTCATCTTCAAAAAAAAAGAAAAATGACCCAATCAGGCGTCCAGACCACATAGCGAACCATGCATTGACATATTGAGCATGCAAAGACTTACCCAATAATCGCTCTGATTTTCAGAATCCCAAATGCGGAAATATTTATTATTGACATACCCTGTATTTTGAGTATTAAAAAATTTAAAAATACTTTTCAAAACTAACAAAAATGTTCACGAAGAACGTTAAGTTAAGAAACGCAAAAAGGATATAAAATAAATTTCTTCGGGCCTATTGGCATTTTGGTCAAACAAGCTTGAAGAGATATTTGTGAATTTAAATTTAAAATTGAAAACGTTTGACGGTTTATTGAGTTAAGAGCTTGACAAATGTCCTGAAAAGCAGAGAAACAGTGAAGAAAAAAAATAAATGATTTTAATCTTTTTTAACAGCAATAAATATCTTTACGGTCCAAAAATGTGTGATATCAAATAATATTATTATCTTGATTTCAAAAGAAAATGAAAGGAAAGTTATAAACTAAGTTTGAAGCGAAATTCAGCAACAGGAATTTGTAAAGGACCCTTAGAATGTAATGAAATAGCTAATTGTTTAAATAAGAAAAATCTTAATAAAATTCAAAGAAATTAAGTGCCACTAAGTAATTATAAACATTAAAAGCTTTCTTACTTTTATTAAGGTGAAAATCGTGTTTGATTCGCTTAGGTTTTATATCAGTAGAATTAATGATTTATCCCTTTATGCTGCTGTTTGCAACTTAAATTTTGACTTCCTCAAAGACCCCGAAATCGTTTGTGTTTTTAAGGTTAAAAATAATAAATTGAAGTTCATAAGATGTGAACAATTTTATAAATGACAATCTCTTATTAACAATTTCACATAAATAAAACACGCAATTTTTAAGAATATAAATAATATATATTTATTTTAATAATTTAATTAGATAATTACTATCTACATATCTAATCAAAGAAAGCGATTATATGCATGCGTGTTGAACATCAAGCTATACCTGGACCAGCACAAAAGGGTTTCGAAAATTATTTTCAATTAAAAAAAAGGCGGTAGTTTAATTACGTAATCATGCATAAGTTAAAAAATATTTCAAAAATATAAACTTTTTATTTAATATAGTAAGTTTTTTTATTTTTAATTAAAAATATTTCGCGTTTTTGTGGATAGCAGTGCAGTATCCATGAGATATGAAATTTAACATGCGAAGTTATAAAGATACTTTAATTAAGAATAAAATAATAGTTAGAGGTATATATATATATATAGATATATATAGATATATATATAGGTATATATATATATATATATAGAGGTATATATATATATATATATATATATATATATATATATATATATATCATATCAAATGAAGTATTAGCGTTAAAGAAAATACAGAGGCGGTTGTTCAGATTTAAATATCGGATTTTTCAACAAAATCTTTGTTTTTCAATTGTGGTAACACCACCAACATATTCGTATTCGTAGTAAATGCATTGGCAATTGTTACAATGAGTTCAATTTCGCACGAAAATAATTAAAATTCACTATGAAAATGGTGGTTCTGTTAAAGTTTCGTCAAATTTTATTTAAGACAACTATTAAGAATTTGGTCGTTAAAATTGAGTCGACAGGCTCGATATAAAATGTGTAAACACCAACACGTTTTCGAACGACCCGTTCCCAACTAAAAACATCAGATTCAAATTTATCATTTTCTCGACGTTCTCAACAATTAGGGTTACATAAAACCACCACGTGGAGAATTTTGCGTGAGGATTTGACTTTGAAGCCTTAAAAGGTTCAACAGGTGTAACAGTTGAAGCCGATTCACATCGTCGAAGATTGGCTCAATTCATTCAGGAGCAACCAGCAGGTTTTTTTGATAAAATAATTTTTTCAGACGAAGCCCATATTTACTTGTCAGGATATGTCAACAAGCAAAATTGCCGTATTTGGGCTTCTGAAAATCCTAGAGCGATTATTGAGAAGCATTTGCATGATTAACATGTCACTATTTGGTGCCTCATGTGGACTGGAGCCGTGATTGTGAGTGCAGTTTTTTTTTGTCGATGAGGCTGGAAATGCGGTAACGATCAATGGATCATGCTATTCCGAGATGAAAACATCTCAATTTTAACTTATTATTGACAACATTGACATCACTGACATATGGTTTCAACAGGACGGTGTGACATATCATACAGCCAATGAAACGATCAATATATTGCAAACTAAATTTCCCCATCGCATAATTTCACCACAGTCAACAGTTAAGTGGCCAGCCTGATCGTGTGACATAACACCACTGGATTATTTTTTGTGGGGCTATGTTAAGGATAGAATCTATACGAAGCCAATCGAATCGATTTCAGCCTTAGCCGTAATGTGATTAACGAAATAGGACCGCCATTTTAACAAAAATTGATTAAAAACTTTGATGAAAGAATTGACATCTTTCAAGGTGGTCGTGTTGGACATTTGCCAGATATCATTTTTCATTAAAAATTGCCAAAATTTTTTCTTCGTAATACAATACAAATTTGAATTATTAATTAAATATGAACTAATCTTTTAACGGTCTTTTAAATAATTTAACGATTTTCTTCTTTAGGAAATTATTTTTTATTTTTTTTTATATTTTTTGAAAAAATATTAATTAAATTTATATTTAATTAAATTCATATTTAATTAAATTTAAGAAAAGGTCGAATAAAAATAAAAGTAATAATTTGAATTATTTTAATATAAATTTTTTGTTTTATTTTTTGTTTTGTTTTATTGTTTCTGGTTGAAAAATCCTTGTAATTTTAACATTTAGGGATTTTATGAATTTTTAAACAAATATAATTTACTTTTCTTACTTTACTTATGTAAAAATTTAAAAATGTTAAATATTTTTAAACACTATGATGGCATTTTTATTTTTAAATTTTTGAATTATTATTTTTTTTTTTAACTTGCTGGTTCATACTGGATTAAGACTTGGTTGTGATATATATGATGGTAGCTTATCTAGTTCTTCTAACACATTAATATTGCTCCATTTTAAATAATCTTTATACATTATGAAAGATATGAAAGATAAGATATAATTTAACTCTCCCAAATATTAAATAAAAGGCACATCTAGACTTTACATTACTGGATGGCTATACAAACATACAGCAAGAATGTCCGACTGAATAGCAAGTGTCAACTAGAAATTAACAGTAGCATTGTGATACCGGATAATGATTAATTTTTAAGCGAAAGCAGGAAGAGATTGTTTAGGAGATAAGTTGCTACACGAATGGTTTCAAACTAGGGTCAGAAACCACTCTGCTAATACCTTCCTAAACGTAATATAGTTATTGAGTTCTGTTAAAAATTCACTAAGAAGAACGATGATAACACAGTGCAAAACAAGTTTTTGGAACTCAGTTCTGAGAATAGCATGTGAAAGCAGCTCCAAAATTAAGACTGCCTTCTGCCTCATTCGTTTTGTCGACTTGGCTGCATTAATTAATTTATAAATTATTTTGCTTATGGTGGATGTTTATCACTTTTTCTATATTTTAACACGGTTATATTGGGTATACCGTACGGAATATTTCTTTCATGTCTGCAGCAAAGTTGTAGATAACAACAAGCGGAACAAACCTACCTGAAAAAATTGCCTTCAGACTTAAAAATCGTAAAAATGCTTAATTTTCGCCTTTTTGCTTAATAACTGGATTACAATTTTATCCGGGGTCACATTTATATGTTTTGACGGAAATCCACCGTTATTATATGTGCCTGCGGGGGTAAAAGAGAGCCTAGTCCCCACGGGAATCAGTAAAGCCCCAGAATTCAGCTGTTTATCTTTTTAGCCTTTTAGCTGTTCTCTGACTGATTATTGAGGTTGGCCCTTCGGGAGTATCGTGGTGGTTGTGCTTTTCGAGACCCTCGTTTAAGTTTGTGGGTCTAATCATTTACACTGAACACGATGAATGGTCCAGGTCCAGTGAGCATGAATGCCGCCGTGTTCTTAGATTATATGAAGCTTCATGCGTTCTGGACCAGGAGTTGGATAGTCTCCAACTCTTCAGCAAAGAGTGAAGGCTGCGGCCTGCTTCGGGCTTTTGAAGTTGCAACTAGAAGTGACCGTAGGATATACGTATCTGAAGGGCTTCTAGGGCGAAGATGATGCGACATTTCATTTACAGAATAATATTATAGAATACTTGACTATCTAGACCTGTGCAACTGGGGGAAAAAGGGAGTCCAGTTCCCTGAAGACAGCAGGAGTCAACTGGGAACTCCACGTCATTTCCACGGGAATCTGTAAGCCCCAGAGTTCCGTTATTTGTCTCTTTAGACATTTAATTGTTTTCTGGCTGATTATTGAGGTTGGCCCCTATATGGGAGTATCGTGGTGGTTGTAGTTTCGCGGCCCCATATCAGGTTTGTTGTTTAATATGGTGGCCAGGAGCATTTCGCCGTTAAAGACACCCTAGATAAATAATCCAGTCCAGTGAGCATGCTAGACATCTGTTCTGGACAGGAGTTGGAAAGTCTCCAACTCTTCAGCAAGGAGTGATGACTTGCAGCCCTGCTCTGGAATCATTAAAGTTGCAACTAGCAACTAGAATTAGTCTTCGGCTTCCTAGGACGAGCATGACGTTCCTATTTATGCAAAGTGGTTTGACCACCATCTGATTAAGGCTCCATAGCCAGGCGTAGATGTAAATCATATCACGCAATTTCATTTGCAGTAGCATGATCCACCATCTGGTTATGGCTTACACAACTGGGTACAGATGTAGATCTTATCACTTATTACAAATTCACGAAAAATGCTTTTTTTTCGTTTCTTTATAACTTCGTTTTGCATGAAAATAATTTTTTTTGTAATCTTTGCATGAAACTAAAATTTCAAACATTTTCAATTACCGTCGATATCCATCCTCGTTGATTTTGAAGGTTGTGGTTTTGTTATCTTTGTATGTTGTTCATATTCATGTTCTGAGTCTGCATCATCATAATATGCAAGGACATGTTTTCTTCAGTGCGTCCACAAATTTCAGTGGTGGCTTTTAACTCTTTAATACAACCAAAAGTTGCAATACTAATTTAAGTTCTCATTTTTAGTGCTACTTTCATGTCTCTGAATTGAGTACCAAATCAATGAGATGAAAAATGTTGTACTGTGTAACCCGTAAGCAAGGTTACAACAATTTTATGCTGAAAACCGTTGCCGTTGAAACACTTTTTTTCAACAGGCAACAATGGCTATTTAATGAAGTACCGTGCTACATTTCTTAGGAAAGTGATAGAGAAGAGACGGGTGGTGAAAGTAGAAGGATAGTAATGGAAATTAACTGTCGTATAAGACAGCACAGTGACCAAGCCTTCATCGCTGAAGTGACCCTAACGACAGTCAATTTGTATTTTGTGGTGAAAAACAGCCACGGTCTTTGTTAGGAATCAAACCCACAGCCCTCAAACTGACAAACTAATACACTACCTACTAGCCTACAGGGGCACCTAACCTTAACCTTAAACCTTTGGTGCTTAATTAAGATGTAGTTTCTTTTAGTAGACAGAATCTAATTTTAGCGTAAGTTTAAGATATAAAGGGTGTTTTTTTAAGCCCGATAGAACTTGAAATTGTAAAAAATAACACAAAAAATTAAATTGTAATCAAAATTTCTTTTTTATTCGAAGGATCAATACGTGACATTAACATTTGAAAATGATTTCGGGCATATGGGCACCGCGGCTGTTCTTGACGAAGCGCATTCTGGACGTCCAATTTTGGGCCACTTTTTCGAGCACTGCTGGGCGTATGTCACGAATAACACGAACAATGCTGTCCTCCAAGGCGTCAATTGTTGCTGGTTTATCAGCATAAGCCAGTGACTTCACGTAGCCCCACAGGAAATAGTCGAGTGATGTCAAATCGCACGACCTTGGAGGCCAATTGACAGGTCCATTTCTCGAAATCAACTTATCGCCAAATTTTGATTTCAATAAGTCGATGGTTGCGTTCGCTGTATGGCACGTAGCGCCATCCTGTTGAAACCACATCTCGTCCGGATCAATGTCATCCATATTTAATGATCATGGTGCGGTAACGATCTCCATTGACCGTAACGCGAGCTCCGGCCTCATTTTTGAAGAAATAAGATCCGATGATGCCACCAGCGTGAAAACCGCACCAAACGGTGCATTTTTCTGGATGTAATGGAGTCTGTAGGGTCTGTTGTGGATTGGTCTCACTCCATATGCGGCAATTTTGCTTATTAACAAACCCGTTAAGCCAAAAAAGCGCCTCATCGCTAAACATAATTTTGCGATAAAACAACGGGTCAGTTGCCAACTGCTCTAGAGTCCAATCGGCGAAAGAACGACGCATATAATGGTCTCGTGGCTTCAATTCCTGCACCAGCTGGATCTTATACGGGTGTAGGGCGAGATCTTTGCGCAAAATTTTCCACGTAGTGGACGGACAGAGCCCCAATTCCTGCGACCGACGACGAATTGATAAATTTGGATCTTCTTCCACACTTTCGTTAACAGCGGCGATATTCTCTTCAGTACGCACATTCCTTCGACGTGTTGGTGTTATTGCATCCTCTAGAGAGTATGTGGTACGAAATCCATTGACATTTCGATGAATGGCTTGTTCAGATGCACGATTATGTACGCCATAAAAATGACGAAGTCGTCTATAAGTTGCGCGAATCGACGACTGATTTTCAAAGTAAATTTGGATAATTTCGTAGCGTTGTTCAAGCAAGAGTCTATTTATGATGATTTGTCAGAGTATACTGAAACAAATAAAAAAAAAAATGTTTCATCAAAATTTCATTTTTTGTGTTACTTTGTACAATTTAGAGTTCTATCTAGCTTAAAAAACACCTTTTATATTGTTTATGAAAAAAATTTCTGATGTAAGAAAATTTATGTTTTGAAATTAAATTTGCTCTAAATATCAATTAATTTTTTGTAATAAATCGAAATTGTTAATAAGGCGAAAACTCTAAGCATCATTTTTAACAACTGGTTGACATAGTCGAACCACGGAAATGCTGTAGTTGGTCAGGTGTATGCGAAGTTAAGTTCACTCTATTACGGATAAGAGCTCAGCACGGCCAAAGCATACTTGCTTCTAATTTTAATGCATGGATGTGAATTAGAAGCCGTTAATAAAAGAAAATAATAATATTAGATATGTCTATGGTTTCCGCAGAGTTGACCACGTTTCATCTGTTTCAAATAATCTTTATGGAGTTAGCTTCGAAGTTTTATAAATATCCGTGCTATCTACACAAACTCCTAAATATTTGTTTGAAAAAATAGTTTTTGGCAATTGTCTAGCAAGCGAAACGTTACAATACCTCGACATCAACATCTAGTGTCTGAGTGACAATTTTATTTGTATGCTGCTAGCATTTCCACCATATCAACAACTTAATGACAGATAATTCACATAATTTTTCTTATTTTATTTATTTATTTTATTGTTATTATTATTATTATTATTATTATTATATTATTCTTTATTCTTTAAACAACAAGATGATAACATCTTATAAGTGAAAGTACTGTTGATCCTTAATATATACAGATTGAGTTAATATAAAACTTAAATCTAGAAACAAAGCATTAACAATACACAGGTATAGAATGAAATAAAAGTCAAGAATAATTAAGTTATAACTAATAAAGATATGACTAATCGAAAGAAATGTAATGTAAAAGTGTTAACATAAAAATTAAGTCAAGGTTGGGTAGAACTAAAGCTCCTTTTTAAATAAATTTGCGTTGCATATTTTTTGTATAGAATTTGGCGAAGAGTTCCAAAGACTGGTTGCATTTATGAAAAGCTGGCATTGAGATAGCAGACTCTTGTATTTCTGCTGGATAATATTCCTACCACGATGAGATCTTGCAAAAACTATTCTATCAAATAGATATGATGGTCGTTCCGAGATGAAAATCCTGTGCAAGAAAATTAGACGCCTATATTTTAGAAGATCATCGAATATCATTCCAAAAATTAAATTAGAGTATGATGAGATATGATCACGGCAGTCCTTCTGAAATATTAACGGGCAATATTGTTATATGCGACTTTCAGTCTGCGCTGATCAGTGCTGTCACAATTGGCATAGATTTCACACCCGTAAAGAAGTGAAGGGATCAGATAAGTGTTTGCGAATGTCAAACGGCGTAGAGTCCTTTAACGATCATAGGGTGCGAAGTTTACTTTAAACTCTGCCAACGAAAAAATTAATGTGATTAGTCCAGATCATTCTGTTATTAAAAATTACGCCCAAATTAAATGCCGATTCTACCAATTCGATCACATTCCCGTTAATTCTCACATTAATATTAGCCAGAGTTCTCCTAGCTTTCGACTTCGAAGCATTGATATACCATCCACTAGACATAGCCCAGCGATTGATTATGTGCAAATAGTCATTTAGGAACGTCATTAATCCAGCTACTGTTATAAACCTGCACGTCATCATCACCTGCACATGTGCATCCTGCTGCTTTTAGAAATGTCAGGTAGGTCATTAATATAGAGAGAGAAAAGAAGCGGTCCCAATATAGAGCCCTGTAGTATTCCTCTACTAAATACAAGCGGATTAGATCTCCCATCATCCTATTCCAACACGCGAACAGGCAACGTACCATGCGAGAAACATGTGTTTTCTATATTAATATCACAAACACTTAATGACTGCCCCTGGGATTTGTTAATAGTCATTGCGAAAGCAAGCCATACTGGAAACTGTAGTCTTTTAAACTCAAATAGTATGTCAGTGGGAATCATTTGGATGCGGTCAAAACGTTTTCTCCTTTACACTTTCCTTTCAATATGATATTAAATATTAAAAGTTTCAGTTGGTTATTATTTCGTAACATTATAACTACAGATCCAACCTTTAATTGAAGAATGTGAGACGGCAATCCTGGCAAATGAAGTGAGTTTAAAAATTTCGGTGAATAGTTCACGACATCATATTTATTAGTTGTCATATCAATTGATTTATGTGTCCTCATTTCGCTAAAGATCCAATTGAAGATTGTAAGGCGGCAATCCTGGTAAATGAAGTGAATTTAAAAATTCTGGTGAATTGTTCACGACATCATATTTATTAGTTGCCATATCAAATGATTTATATGTCCTAGGAATGTCATCTTGAATTTTGAAATTTAATTCATTTGGCAGCCAGTATAGCTCTCTCGCTCAACCAATCATGAAATAAGTAATTTTTAGCAACATTTGGAAACACTTAATGTAGAAATTTAACACTTAATGTATAAATTCATCTTATAACTGACAAAAACTATCAGGAATGGTGATGCAGCCAGTCAGCACATCGATAGGAAATTTTCCATTACCAATATCAATGAGCTGTTTATAGAATATGTCTCCAGATGGATCATTTTGCAACATAACACGCATATTCTTACTTAAATAAAGTGAATTTGGAGGACTTTAAACATGCCTTCAGTTCATCAGCTTGCGTTGAACATGGAACCACTAGCAATGTTGGGTGAAAATCTGCTGATAATAAAATCATTGCGCCACCAAATTGGTTGTGGCTGTTCCGTAGATCTTTTGAAGTTCTATCTAAAGCTTCAAAGTTTTTTTTGCGACATCGTGCATTCATTCTACACTAATAGTTTAAATTGCTGCAAAACCTTTGCCAATGCTGAATTCTTGGAAATGTTGCAGGTTGAAGTTTCGTTGCCTTGCATATTCAATGAATTTTTAGGGCTAAATGGACAGTTCGATTGCCTTCTAGCTAAGTTGCTGAAATGCCTGACGCAGCAAGAGCTAGAGCAATTTCATTTTTTTAAGCGAATTGTTGCCAATATTAAAGTGATAAAAATAGTTTTTCCTGTACCACCAGGAGCATCCGAGTAGTAAATCTCTCCAGTTCCATTATTTATTACTTTCATAAGAGTATCAAATACATACGTTTGTTCTTCTTTCAGTGGAAGTTTTATTTGAATCGATTTTTTCAAAGTACTGAGATCTTACGATTTTTCACGTTCTAACTCTTGATGAAAAGCATCAGGCATTGGGCGATTGAGCGCGTCGATCCCCAACTAACATAGTGGTTTGTTTGACACATTGTCAAGCACATATTTTCAAAAAAATATCGTCACACATATTATTTTTGTACTTCATCCACAAATCAAGTATACTTTTATGTAATTTTTTTTTGTAGGACCAGCACTCAGGGGATGACCCCTACCTATGCAGTACATTGTGCCAGAACTAGGAAATTAGGTTACGGGAAGGAGGAAAGAGGAAGTAGTGTCTGTGGACATTCGATGTGAACTTTCTCAGATTGAGGGATCTTATTCCACATACGGACTGTTCTGCTGAAAAACGAATTTTCCCTGTAATGCGTAGTGCGATTCACTGGCCAATCAACCACAAAAGGATGTGCTCTCATCGAAAATCGAGTTAAACGTGATAACGTGTGAGTATCAGGAACAAGTTCCCTAATTTCATTAGAGCACTTACTATTGTAGTAACGATAGAACAGTGAAATGCACCCCACATTGCGTCGATGCTCTAGAGAATCAATAGAGTTGGATACCCTACTGTCAGCAATGAGCCTCTTGGCCCTCTCTTGTACGCGGTCGAGTAACCCTAAAATAGACTTTGGAGCGCCGGCCCATACATGGGAGTTGTATTCCATTTTCGGACGGATGTAGGTGGTATAGATAGTACGGAGATCAGACGGGGTGAAGTATCTTCTACACCGCTTTAGAAAACCGAGGCACTTGAAAGCTTCTTTAGAAACCTGAAAAATGTGTTTAGTCCAACGAACATCACACTGAATTTTTATACCAAGAACATCAAGAGCTTCTGATTCCGTAATACCTATATCACCCATAGTAACAGATGGAGCACCACTACCAAACGAAGATCTATGCGTAAGCATGCAACATTGTGTCTTACGAGCATTGAATTCTACTCTATTCACACGACCCCATTCCAAGATTGTCGCAAGATCGTTATTAAGCGTATCATTCATGTTTTGCCTTTTGGAAGTAACCTCCAAATGGCCTGGTCTATTACCAAATGAATATGAGTGACAAATGGCGCTGTCATCTGCAAAAAAATATATAGGGTTGAAAGTTCGACAAAGAAGGTCATTTAGAAAGATAAGGAATAGGGTAGGAGTGTCTTTTGTATGGGCGATAGAAAATTGTTGTTTTTATACCTTTTCAGGCAAATTTTCTTCCTGTTAGAACCATTCTCGTACTTCAAGAAATATTATAAAAAAATAATTAACGAAAACGGTTCAGCTGTTCTCGAGATTTGCTTTTAGCAACAAATTTAGTGTTTAATTTTTTTATTATAGATGTCTTTTGAGAAGCGATATTTACAAAAAAAAAATAAACATCAGATAAAGTTCATTGAACAAAACTCAACGCTAAAATAAAACGATGATTAAACAAAATTATCAGAACTTTTATTATTCACTTAAATATAAAATATGTTAAAAAAAATGCTATCAAGTTAAATAACAGTGTTTGAAATACATTATTATTCATCATTAAATCGCAAATAAAAAGAAACTTCATTAAAAACAAAAATGAAATTTTTATTTCAATTTAACAATTTAGTTTTCTCTCATATTCCAAATTGTATAACAATTACAAATTTTGCAAATTACAATATTCCTAATTGTTCTAAACGTTCGATATTGAATTTCAACGTATCAATTGTTCGTTTATTGCTGCTGAACATTAATTGAATTTTTTGTTCAGCAAATTTTGCTTCTGTAAATTTTTCCAGCGAATTGTCATGGGAATCTATTACAAACATTGCCATCAGTGGGAAAAATGCAAATGCAACAAAAAATCCATACGGTTCTTTTTCATGAACTTCTTTTGCTACTTGTTCTTTCGTGGGTCGCAATTTTGTGGGATAGCGTAACGTTTCCAATGTCTGCAATAGTGTGTTTGTATATGCATCGATTAGTTCAGAGCGATTGTGTTTCAAAACGTCCAACTGAACACTGGTATTAAGGAAATAGTTAACATCAAAGCCTAGACTGCCATAAAAACTTAGCTGGAAATCAATCTGTAGTAATAGAGATATTAAATTTTGTTAACAAAAAAAAAAAAAAAAAATAATAAATAAAATTAATTTCTGTGAGTATATTTAAATATTTAAATATATTCTTAATAATATATAAATACAAGTTTTATTGTTTTTTAATATTTAAAGGAATAATTTTTAGCAGGCTGGAGTTCGTGTTACAAAATTACTCTTTCAAGTACGATGATTATTTAGCGAAGAGAACACTTTAATTTTTATTTAATATACTAGCAGACTGTCAAGTGTCTTCTAAATTCCTTTATCCTCCTTAAGCATTCTTCGAAAAATTCGTAGTGAAATAAAGATGTCTTTTTGCTTTACTGGTTGCATGCAATTCTCATTTAATCAATTTTGGGGTAAAATCCACTGATGATCTATATAATCAATAGCGAAATGGCCATATAGAAATACTTTCCGCGTAGTAATACATTTTCATGTTCTGAATAATAAATCTATAATATAAAAATAAGTCGTGTTTTCCTTCCTGACGCTATAACTCCAGAACGCACGAACCGATTTCCACAGTTTTGCATTAGTTGGAAAGATCTCGGGCTCCATGAGGTTTATAGCTAAGAAAATTCAGGAAAAATTTCAAGAGAAAAGCAGGAAATCAGGGAAAATCATTTTTCACATGCAGCGCCATATCTGATTCATAGCATTTACTACAACAGCACCAGTGCGTAGTGTGTGAGTATCCCTCACGAAAATAAGTGCGTTTCATTTTAAGTAGATGACGCCGTCGTATGTGCTAGGTCGCATGTATACTGTTCATCCTAGAAATGATGAATGTTTTTATTTGCGACTGCTGTTGGTAAATGTACGTGGACCAAAATTATTTGCGCATTTGAAAACTGTGAATTGCCACCAATGCCAATGCCAAACAAATCGAGTAGCATGTCAACTATTGGGTTTGCTGGAGAACGATTCTCATTGGGATTTAACACTTGCGGGTTCAGTTGTTTCATCAAATGCGTACCAAATACGAACGCTGTTCGCTATTATCATCACCACATATTTCCCTTCACAACCAACTCAGCTATGGAGCAAATACAAAGACGATATATATGAAGATATTTTGCATCGCTTGCGCATTCGAACGAATAATCCCGACATTCAAATAACCGATGAAATATATAATGAGGGATTGATTCTGATTGAGGATCAATGCTAGACTATTGCAAACAAGCTAGTGATTGCAGCAGGAATAATGATTGCGCCAAATCGATCGATGCACCATGCACTCAACCAAGAATTAAATCGAGAGTTTAAGTTTCCGCTCAATTTAAACACAATTGATACTCCAACATACAATATTTCCCGACCCAGTACAATGGGAAAATTGGTGATGCAATGCAAGCTCATTGTTTGGGATAAGTGCACAATGGCACATAAGAAATCACTTGAAGCACTTAACTTCACACTGAAGGATCTTCGGCGAAATAACAACATCTTTGGCGGCTTGGTGATATTGTTGGCAGGCGATTTCAGGCAGACGTTGCCAGTAATTCCCCGTGCAACGCCTGCAGATGAATTGAATGCTTGCCTGAAGGCATCACCTTTGTGAAATAACCTAAAAACATTATCGCTAACCACTTATACGAGAGTTCAACTTCAAAATAATCAAAGTGCTGCACAATTTTCCAAGCAGTTATTAGCTGTTGGAAATGGAAAAGTCCCAGTTGTCGCGACAGCTGGATTAATTACTCTTACCAACGACTTTTGCCGATTTGTAGACTCTCAATTAGCTCTTATTGAAAATGTTTTCCCAAACATTAGTGAGAATTATCATAATTATTTTTGGTTAAGTAACAGAGCAATTCTCGCCGCAAAGAATAATGATGTTGTACATGCACTGAATTTCACCATTAAATCAAAAATCGATGGCGATTTGGTGACATAGAAATCCGTTGATTCCATTACAAATCCCGATGATGCAGTAAATTATCCAACGGAGTTTTTGAACTCTCTAGAGTTACCCAGATTTCCATCACATAACTTGCAACTCAAAGTTGGTTCAGTAATTTGAATCTACCGCGACTTTGCAACGGTACTCGACTTGCGGTAAAAATACTTATTCCGAATTTGATTGAGGCAACCATTATTAACGGAAAGTACGCAGGTGAAAATGTAGCTATTCCTCGAATACCAATGATTCCGACTAATCTTCCGTTTGACTTCTAACGATTGCAATTTCCGGTTCGCCTTGCGTTCGCAATGACAATTAACAAGTCACAAGGCCAATCGCTTAGTGTTTGCGGCATCAATTTAGAAAATCATTGTTTTTCACATGGGCAGCTATACGTTGTGTGTTCACGAGTTGGGAAACCATCCGCTTTATTAGTGTTAACGTCATGCCAAAAAACAAAAAATGTGGTTTACCAAAGCGCACTTTAATGAAACGAATAATTTGCGGACACTTTTAACGTTTCGATTCAGTATTTACTTTGGATTCACTTTCATTTTTTACTTAGAGAAGTTCAACTAAATTCCACTTCATTTTTGTAATCGAAACGAATTCATTACTGTTGTGCAATGTAATAAAAATTTTCCGTTTTTCAACGGAAACAAAAAAAAAAATAATTTTTCTTTATCTTTTAATCCCCAAACGAAATGTTACAAAAAACGAAGCCAAACGTGGCAAACGCCGGGTTTGCTAGTATTTTATTTTATCATACAATATTTATGTTTAAAGGAATCTAGTAAAATTAACGTTGATTAACTTAAAATGATTCCAAATAATACAAAAAAATTTCGGCAATTTGTGAGATTTTGGGATCTAATATAACCTTGGAATAAAGGGTCCGCCACCTGACGTTTTTTGTTGTTCAACTAGTGCATATTTCGTGAATGGTAACACTTAACTCCTGTTTGATTTAACCGATAATTAGTGTTATCCTTCCGCTGAAGGAATATGGTTGTGTATACGATTGAACAACGCTGGGAAATATTGCGACATTACTTTAAAAATCATGGTAATGTTGCAGAATGTGTACGGATTTTGAAAGAAGGGAAGCACCGTCAGCTCCTTATGTTAGTTATCTTGTGAAAAAAGTGAACGAATCTGGCATCCTCATCGATAAACCAAAGCGCGAAAAGCCTAAAACAGTGCGTATACCTGAGAATATTGCTGCTGTGGCAGAAAGTGTGAGGGAAGCGCCATCAACATCAATTCACCGTCGTTCTCAACAATTGAACATTTCAGAGACATCATTGAGATGAATTTTACATAAAGAAGAGATGGTATGACGCCATACAAAGTCCAATTGGTTCAGAAGCTTCAGGAGTTTTGGCTTCGTAAAGTGGGCCTGCGATCGACATCTTTTCAGCTAAAGCTCATTTTGATCTTGGCGGGTATGTAAACAAGCAAAATTGTCGGATTTGGGACACAGAAAACCCGCACGCATACATTAATAAGCCGACGCACCCAAAACGGTTACTGTTTGGTGCGAATTTTGGTCCAGAGGCATAATTGGGCCATTTTTGTGCGAAAATGAGTAAGAAGTGGCCGTTACAGTCAATGGCGATCGTTATCGGACCATGTTGAACGCATTTTTGTTCACAAATTGAAGAGAAGGATATTGGTAACATTTGGTTTCAACAGGCCGGTGCACACAACCGAAGTTACACTACATGTTTTGCGCCCTATTTTTGAAGATCGCATTATCAGCCGCAGAGCTGATGTCGTTTGGCCACCTCGAAGCTGCTACTTGATACCGCTGGACTATTATTTGTGGGGTGCCGTCAAAGATAAGTGTTATTCCGCCAAGCCAAAGACAATTGACTCTTTAATGGACAGTATTCGTGAAGCTATTGGTGAAATACAGCTGCACACAATCGATAATGTGATTAAAAATTGGAACGATCGTGTATGCTACTGCATGGCCAGCCGAGGCAGCCATTTGAATGAAATTATTTTCCATTATTAACCGGAAGGATTGTACTTTAAAATAAAAAAAGAAATTTGAGAAAATATTCAGTAGTTTTGTTTGTAGCACTTAAAATAAAAACAAAAGTTATTTGGCGGACCCTTTATGAAGGTATTTTTTTATTATGTACTGAAAAACTATGAAAATGAATTTAAAATGATCACAGTAATCTAATAATTAAAATGAGTCATACAATTTTTATATAGTAATAATATTCATAAATATATTGTTGCGAGGATGATTCTTTAAGTTTTAAAAGAGAATAATTATTAGTAAAAAAGTAAACGACAAGACTCACTGTACACAGTTTTCTAAGAAATCTTATACACGCAAGATAACAAAAAAACACGCTTATAAAAAATTCTACCAAATAATATAAACGACAGAAAATAAACGAGAACGACAGAAATGCACAATCAAGCAGGTGTCTAAGCTGAATGATAATAACTAAAATAATATTATGTGATCTTTAAGCACAATAGCTTATTATATGTGAGAACCGCTTAAAGCACCACTTGTTGGCTAAATGAGTTAAGTCAGTGAGTAAAGACAACAAGGTTACCATAGTGTTTAATTTGTGTGTATTGAAAGTAAATAAATCGTTTAACTTTATTGGAAATCTAAAATACTGTAACAAAAGAATTCAAAGAAACAAAACATTTATGAAATGGAATAAATGCAACAATACGTAAATTTAAACTTGAAGCGTTAATATTTTTACCTAAATTTAAACCAAAAAGCCTTAGATTTGTAGAACTAAAAAAAGGATCCAAATTAACAATGGAACTCAGTTTTAAATTTAAAAGAAAATTTAAATTTTATCTCGATATCAAAAGAGTGGTGTGGATGAAATATATGGGCCACTTTCACAGAATAAAAATTCATTTTTTTATGAGATTAAATTCCGAATATAAAAAAATATTTGTTGTCAATTAGCTGCGGTGCTAGCTAAAGACACACACAATCTTCAGATTTTTTCTTAAGTCGTCATTGAAACAGTGATGAGAGTATATTTCAAGAGAAATTTTTCAAAATTTTCAATAGGCGATAAGTATTTAAAGGGCATTTTATATCTCTTTATAACAAATAACAAATAAATGAGACTTTTGTGTAGAAAGATTGGGAGAAGTATTTTTCAGTTTTGTATTTTTGTTAGCTTGGTTTAATGAAAACTCTCATTTAATCAATTTGTCTTGAGTTATAAGACTTTTGGATTTTCTATACAAAATTTGGTATAAAATCCCCATTGATGTAATGACCACATTGATGTGCTTTCCCCCACGGTAATATATTTCAAATATTTTTTCATTAATAAATATTTTATGGGAATATCATAAAATATTTATTTTTAAAGGAATCGATTACATATTTTATTTTATATTTTAATAATTGACTTTTTAATTTTTTATTAAAGGTAATATAAGAAGATTAGAATTTTTATTCTGAACTGAAGATGGAAACGAGCCGTTAAAAATGTACCTATCTCATCTCATTGTAACATATTTACGTCCTATTTAATAGATTTTTCCCAAAGCCCTACGGTATTATCGGTAAGAAAAATTACATGTCAACTCTCCGTATTCACATTCGACATGGACAAATTTGTAATGCATTCATTAATAGTGCACTGTAATGATTTAAAATTTGGGCCAGTTTTACGTAATGCGGGAAGGATACTGAACAAAATATTCAATTAAACGTTAATTAGAACTTGATATGTGCGTATATTTCCTGACGAGGTTTAATTAATTTATTTTTTTATTTGGGTACGGTTTTACGTTGACCCTCGTCAAATTTGGTTTGTGGACAAACCGGTTTCGGCTATTTGCCATCTTCAGTGTTCAGTCGACGTAAATCCGTACCCAAATAAAAATTAATTAAAACTTGTTTGTCTTTGAATCTGTCTACTAAATTATTTCAAGCTACGGAAAACCTATTATTTATTAAATGACAAGTTCGACTTATTTTATGTGCTTCTTTTTTCATTTTTTTGCAGGGCTAAATAGGGGATTATTCCCATATAAGGTGAAAAACATTTCCCGAAAAAAAGATCAATTAACAAAGTCCCTATAAAAGATCTGTGTATGGCACGCGAGAGTATACTTTGTGCCAACCCATGAAATGGCCTTTAAACGATCTACGTTACCGAAAATCAGAGAATGCTCTTCTCATATGTTCTATAAGAAAACATATATTTCTGTTTAATCTCTCTTTAAAAGTTTTTCGATTCCTCTTCGCTCGAGAAAGTACCTGTGTGATTCGATTTACATCTACACCTGGCCATGAAGCCTTAATCAGATGGTGGATCTAACCACTGCATGATTTGGAACGTCATGCTCGCCCTAGAAAGCTGAAGCTATAATTCTATGCAACAGAAACCTTCTAGTTGCAACTTTAATGATTCCAGAGCAGGGCTGCAAATCATCGCACCTTGCTAAAGAGTTGGAGACTTTCCAACTCCTGTCCAGAACATATGTCTAGCATGCTCACTGGACTGGATCATTCACTTTGTGTGTCATTATCAGTGAGATGATTCTGGCCACCATAATAACCATTATACTGTTATGAGGCCGCGAAACCACAACCACAACGATACTCCCATAAAGGGCCAACCTCAATAATCAGTCAGAGAACCATTAAATGTCCAAAGAGACAAATAATGAACTCTGCGGCTTACTGATTCCCGTGGAAATAAAGTGGAGTTTCCAGTTGACTCCCTGCCTGTCTTCAGGGGACTGGGCTCGCTTTTTCCCCAGTTGCACTGTGTCTAGATAGTGGAATTCTATAAAGACAATATTTATGTTCCCCCGGGGGGTCGAGAAAGTATCGTAAGATTGGCGAACTTCTTGTGATAAACGATTTAATACTTTCTCGTGGGTTGTTAGTGACTCGATTCTATGTTCAAATTGATCGGCCACCAATATTAAAGCCTCAAAATCAGCTAAACGATCATATGATTTGATTAAATTAAAATATCTGACATCTCCTATGGACTTACTCAAGAAAAAATTTAGATAAAAGAACTAGATTCTTTAAATCAATTTAAGTTTTCAAAAGTGTTTGTAGCTGAATTTTTTGTTTTACTCTACCAATTAAATTATTCACAGAAATTCGTTTTTGAAATTTGTATTTTAAAAATTTTTTTAACAACATGACTAATACCTTAAAGAACGAATAGTCTTTCCTTTAAATTTCTCAACTTTTTCTCTCAGTGAAATTTTTCTCTCAAGCGTTATTTTATTACTCTCACCAAGTTTATTTATTTAACATCGATGTGTAAAGGCTCGAAGTCTCGATTAGAAAAAGAAAGCAATTATTTGTTAAAAGATGGTTTTCAGGCGAGCGCCTTATAAACCAAGGAAATTGGAAAGAGAAAATAATGCGCATGCTCAGTAAACAAGAGATCTTGGGAACAAATATATTTAAAGTCATAGAGTAACTGATAAATTCGAACTGGGGCAAAAATGCTGCTTTTCATTTCTCGTAGACAGTGGTCGTGAGATAGAACGGTTTCATTTATTCTCTCATTTTGAGATACGTATTCTCTTAACAATATTACCGCTCACGCTTATCACTTTTGCTTGTGAGTATTTAAGAGGCACGAAAACAAAAACACTAAACCATAGTTGTACACTGAAAATGACAGCGTTTTTGTTTGAAAAAGGTTTGTTCAGCTTTATAGCTTAGAAATACAAGAAATAGAGCTCCGCGTAGAAGCTACTACTGTGAATTGTTCACAAATAAAATCTTATTTACGTAAAAATTATATTGAAAAAATTTTACTTACTTAAGATGATATTTTCAATGATCACCTTCATAAGTTAAGAAACAAAAATAAGTCACGATGATACGCGATCACATGTAATTCAAGCTAATCACCTGAATAGTGGCAAAATTTTGTGGGTGCTAAATAAATTTTAATACTTACAAATCTCACGTCAGTAGGTTTACTTTCATCTATCCCATCATAACAAAACATTATATTGTTCACCCACAAATCACCATGATTCAAAACATTAAATTCTCCCTTCAAAGGATATACCGACTTAAGAACTCGTTGCGTAAAATCCGAATAATATTGCTCTAATTTCTGGATAGTATTCAATTCTAAGAGTGAATCTCGTTTAAGAATTTCTATAAGTTTCAACAGTTGGCCTCCGAATAGGAATTTGAAAGATTCAGATTTACATGACTCCATATTTAATAATCCAAAAGGATAACGTTGCAAAATATTTGAAAATAGATGAGCATCCTGAAATTTGAAATTTACAATAGTTTCTCTACATGTGTAATAAGAATAAAACCACCTACTTGTTCGTTTAAGCTTAATGACAAGGCATGAAACTCGGCCAATTTTTGTAAAACCATGCGAGAATGCATTACATCCAAACCATTTTGACGACTTTGTAGCTTGAAGCCCACGGTTGAAAGGTTCTGAAATACCAACGTTTCCACCGGCTTGGCAATATTGTATATAAGTCTGTAAATTTAATTAAATTAAGTTTTTATATGAAAATTGTGTTTCACTGTTACCTTGGTGCTATTATATATTCTTTCTGCTTTATTTTCATTAATGTCTCCATTTTAGGTAAAATGTTTTTATAAAAATACAATTCTCTATTGTAAATTTTTAAATTTTTCAAAACCATTTGCTTTTGCTTGGGCATACTTTTCACAATAAAATTTTCTTCTTCCTCATTTTCGTCATCCTCTTGCTGATATTTGACTGTGATTTGATATATATCACTGCAATAATTTTCACCCGAACCACACACTAAATTGAAAACTTCAAATCTATTTATTTGAACTTCATTCCAGCACAAATAATTCTCCAAAGCTGTTTGTATAAATTCAGTATTAAGATATTCTGGAACTTGTGTTTCTAAATTGGCCATCGTTTGTTAATTCTACTTGAATATATAAAGGGAGACTAAGAGATTTCATAGAAAATCATTTGAATTTATATCTGGTGATTGTTATTTTAATTAATGTTGCATTTGTGTTCAGAGAGGCGCAGTTTCATTTTAATTGTTTGTAATCATTCCAGTGACATTTTTTACTTTGATTTAAAAATTTGTCTATTGTGAGGCCAAATTGATTGACTTGTGATTTTGTGGGTTTGTTTAGTTTTTCTATTTTATTTATTGAAAGAGTATGCCGTAATGATTCTAATAATTAGTTCATGTCTGTTTTAGAAAAACGATTAATAGATTAATAGAATAGTTTTGTGTAGAAGTGGGTTGACACACTTAATGTACAATGCAAGTAAAAAACATAACTTAATATAATATAGAGGAGCAAAGGGATACCGAACTAAGTTCCTAACGATGTGAATCCCTTTTCAACTTTGTTCGTGTCTCCATACCTTATTTTCATTGAATTTTGCGCTAGTCCTTACCTTAACCTTCTCATAGCAGTTTTAAGTTCCTGTCGGTTGACCTTCTTCCTTTTCACAAAAAATTCCACAGATATAGTGGAACGAAAGCTATCATACCCCGTACATGTATACATATTTGATATCGTAAAAAAATCGTAGCCTGTTGTGAACTTTTCGAATTTAACTACTAAACGTTTGAAATATGTTGAGATGAAATCAACGATTTTTTAGGCAATTTAATAGGAAACTATGTTTCTTGGACCATAATGCCGATGCCATGGCAGAAATGGTTGCAAATATCATTTTGTTTGAAATGACAACTTTTTTTCCATCCAAACAAATTTCGATTAAAACCAGATCAAAGTCTTGGTTTAATCAGACGTGTAAAAATGCAGTCAGATCAAGAAAGGAGGCATTCAGTATCTGGCGCGGAAACAATACTCATACAGATTCGCTATGCACAAGAGCAAGATCGTCATGTGCCAATATGCTAAGACGTTAGAAAAATCTGTACGATGAGCGCCTTCGGGCCAAAGCTTTTGGTCATTTGTTAAAAGAGTAAGAAATAATTCTAGTTCATCAATTCCGACACTTTTAAAAAATGACCAAATTACGTGATAAGGTTAACATCTGCACCTGGCCGTGGGCCTTAATCAGATGGTGGCCATTACCACTGTGGATGGTATTACGTGATGAGATTTACATCTGCACCTGGCAGTGAGCCTTAATCAGATGGTGGTCATACCACTGGGAATGAAAATCAACGTCATTCACGCCCTCGGAAGCCGAAGACTAATTCTAGCAACAGGTCTTTCCTTGTTGCAACTTTGATGATTCCATAGCAAGGCTGCAAACCACCACTCCTTGCTGAAGAGCTGCAGACTATCCAACTCCTGTCCAGAACACATGTCTAGCATGCTCACTGGATATAGGATCCCTTATACCCCCAATTGCACAGGTCTAGATAGTCGAGCGTTCTATGAAGACCATAAATGTGCCCCCGGGGGGGGGCCTGTGGCTGTGTAGAAGGCCTTCAGATACGTATATCCTCCGATCACTCCTAGCTGCAATTTCGAAAGCCCGGAGTAGGCCGCAGCCTTCACTCCTTGCTAAAGAGTTGGAGACTATCCAACTCCTGGTCCAGAACACATGAAGCTTAATATGATTAAGAACACGACGGCATTCATGCTCACTGGACCTGGACCATTCATTGTGTTCATTGTGAATGATCCGACCCACAAACTCAAACGATGGCCTCGAAACACACAGCCACCACGATACTTCCAAAGGGCCTACCCCAATAATCAGCCAGAGAACAGCTAAATTCCTAAAGAGACAAATAGCGGAACTCTGCGGGATCACTGATTCCCGTGTAAATATAGTGGATTGCCCAGTTGACTTTTACTAGCCTTGAAGGGGACATGGCTCCCTTTTACCCCACAAGACACAAGTCTAGATGGCTGATGTAGGATCCATAAAGACTTTCATGTGCCTCCGGGGGGAAGAATGACCAAATATTTACTGACCCGGTTAATAAAGCTAACCTCTTGGCTGGTATATTTGCAAATAATTCTTATTTGGCGGAAAGCAATCAACCAACGTCGGAGCTCGACAGAGTATCCGTTACAAAGACATTCTTTCGAGCTCGTGCAGTTAAAAAGATTTTAGCAGAACTAAACATCAACAAGTCTCCTGGGCCAGATGGCATTCTAGTACTGGTCTTGAAGCAGTGCTCGCCGACGCTATCACATTCGTCGGCAGCCCTTTTCAGACACGATGTATCGTGTCAGGGAATTTTCAAAGTGTTGGAGGGTTGCTAATGTAACGCTGATCCCCAAAAAGGGTGAGGCTAATAACCCTGAAAATTACCAACCAATTGTGATTTGTTCTGCACTTTCCAAAGTGATGGAAAGTATGATTAATTTTTATCTTGTGAGGTACCAGGAGTCCAACAACTTACTTAGCGACCGTCAGTATGGCTTCCGTAGGGGGCGACTTGCTGACTTTCCTATCTGAACAATGGTGTAACTCCATTCATCATTTTGGTGAGAGTTTTCCCCCACATTTACGTTTGTTTTGACGGAAATTCATCGTAAG
Source organism: Trichopoda pennipes (assembly GCA_030448955.1). Lineage (NCBI taxonomy): Eukaryota > Metazoa > Arthropoda > Insecta > Diptera > Tachinidae > Trichopoda > Trichopoda pennipes. Next base: position 1,984,495 of record JASKUP010000010.1, on the reverse strand, counting down.
TACATGTGCGTTCAAGGGTAAAAGGGAGCCCAGTCCCTTAATAGGTTAGTAGGAGGCAACTGAAAAATTCCACTATATTTCCACGGGAGTCAGTAACACCCCAGAGTTCAGCTATTTGTCTTTTTAGCCTTTTAGCTGTTCTATAACTGATTATTGAGGTCGGCCCTTCGGGAGCATCGTGATTGTTGTGGTTTTAAGGTCTTCGTTTGAGTTGTGTGGGTCGGATCATTCACAATGATCCAGACGCAGTGAGCATGAATGCCGTCCTATTCTTAAATTATATTAAGCTTCATGCGTTTTGGACCAGGTGTTGGATAGTCTTCAACTCTTCAGTAAGAAGTCGGGGCATTGGCCTGCTCCGAGCTCTTGGTTGCAACTAGGAGTGACCGGAGGATATACGTATCTGAAGGCCTTCTAGGGCGAGGATAACGTTTGATCCGCCATCTGGTTATACCTTACACAGCTAGGTACAGATGTAAATCTTATCACACATTTCGGAGAGAGTAAGGTGGTGGCTCTAGATATTTCCACGGCATTTGATAGGGTGTGGCATCGCGTACTTCTGTCAAAACTTGCTGCCTTTGGTGTCGGTGATAATTTCTCGTAATTTATATCGAGTTTTCTCAGAAATCGCACTATACGAGTTGTTATAGATGGGATTTCATCAGACGAGTTCAATATTTATTCAGAGGTACCGCAAAGCTTCGTTCTTTCTCCTACCCTATTTCTTATTTTTCTAAATGACCTTCTTTGTTTAAATTTCAATCCTATTTACTCTTTCGCAGATGATAGCATCATTTGTCATTCCTATTCATTTGGCAATAGGCCGAACCAGTTGGAGGTGTTTTCCAAGAGGCGGAATATAAATGGTACGCTCAATCACGATCTCGCAATAATCTTGGAATGGGGTCGTGTAAAGAGAATTGACTTTAATGCCCGTAAGACGCAATGTTGCATGCTTACGCATAGATCTGCGTTCGCGAATGGTGCTTCATCTGTTACTATAGATGATATAGGTATTACGGAATCGGATGCTCTTTGCATGAAAATTCAGTGTAATGTTCGACGGACTAAACACATTTTTCAAGTTTCTAAAGAAGCTTTCAAGTGCCTCGGTTTTCTAAAACGGTGTAAGAGATACTTCACTCCATCCATCGATCTTCCTACTATTTATACCACCTAAATCCGTCCAAAGATAGAATACAACTCGCATGTCTGGCCCGACACCCCAAAGTCTATTTTGGAGTTGCTCGACCTCATAGAATAGAGGGCCAAAGGGCTCATTGGGGACAGTAGGGTATCCAACTCTATTGATTCTCTTGAGCATCGACGTAATGTAGGTTATATTTCGCTGTTCTATCGTTACTACAATGGTAAGTGCTCTAACAAAATTGGGAAGCTTATTCCCGTTACTCGCACGCTTTTGCGTTTAACACGATTTTCGTTGATAGCGCATTTATTTGTGGTCGATTAGCACTACGCAATACAGGGAGAATTCATTTTTTAGCAGAACCGTTCGTATGTGGAATAAACTCCCTCCAGACGTCTTTCCTGTCACTTTCATTGTAGGAACGTTCAAATCGAATGTCCACGAACACTACTCCCCATAATCTAATTTCCAAGTTCTGGTACAATGCATTGGATGAGTAGGGGTCATCCCCCGAGTGCTTGTTCGAAAAAGAACATTCAATGAGTACAGAACAAAAACATAAACCGGAAAAAAGAGAGAAAATCGCTATAATGGAAATAACAAGTCACCACTTTTCATCAACCATTAAAGAAATTATAAAAAATTAAACAAAGATGCAGTCAACTCACTATCTACTAATGGGCTCCCAAAATTGGATTTTCTAATGGCGAAGGGAAGACGCCGTACTATTTCAGTTTCCTTTATACATTTTGTATGTGTATTAGAACTCTGGACAATAAGCCGAAATTTTGCGTACTCATTTGGGTTTGGCTGAAGGAGAATATTTCCAAATCTTTTTTGTTTGGGAGCCCTGTACTCTTTAAAGCATTCTCAGTAGAAGATGGTGTAAAGTTCTTCATACATCTTTAAAGCTTTCTCATATTTCCGTTCTTGTATTCGTCAGTGTGTATAGTGTTTTTAACTATGTATATCTGTTATTACAAATTTGGCCGCCCGGCAAATGCCTGTTTTAAAAAATTCGGCATCATGTGCATTCTGCTGGATCAATAATTCCGCGACTTTTTGCATTTACCGTCTCTTGATTGAAATGGCAATATAATGAAATATAATATTGTTACGTTTATTCCTCTTAATAAACGTTTTGTTATTTTAAGTTCGTGTATTACAAAAGAAAATCACAGCACGTTAGAGTTTTAAATTAACTTAAACGATTTATTTACTTTAAATATACACAAAATTAATGCAAAGTAACTTTGTTGACTTACTCACTGATAACTGCATTTGAATTAATTCATTTGCCCAGCAGGTGGTGATTAAATAGTGTATAAGCGGTTGTTATCATACAGTTTAGGCGCCTTCTTAATTGTGTGTGTTGTTCTGTGTTGTTTGTTGTTATTTTCTGTTGTAATTTACTTATTTGATAGAATTTCTTTTAAGCAAGTTGTTGTTGTTGTTGTTTTCTTAGAAAACTACACAGTTTAAATTTAAATCTCATCTAATACACCCAAATTTTCAAAACGTTTAAGATTGTGTTTAAAATATTTGATCAATTCTTCGCGGGCAAACATTGTTTCCAATTTCCGGTTTTTATACTCCTCATTCGTAAAAGCTTCAATACTTGTATCAACAGAGAGTTCCTTGGGCAATGTAACCATGGGCAGAAATGCAAAAAGAGCAAACAAACCATACAATTCTCTTGATCTTAGCTCATATTTCAAATCGTCTAATTTGGGTATTTCCTCATAACGCATAAATTGCAATGTTTCATAAAAGGCGCTGTAATAGATTTCAATTAATTCATCTCGTTTAGTCTTTAAAATGTCTAATTGAACACTGGTATTAAGAAAGAAGTTCAAATCGCAACCAGGGCTTCCAAAGAAGCTTAATTGGAAATCAACCTTTTAAAAGTGAATGTAATTCATATAAATAAAATGTTAGCAATGAATATATGTAATATATGTTATCTTACAAATATTGCCTTAGTGGGCTTAGTTGGTTCATGTGTGTTTTCGTAAGCAAACATAAAATTATTCGTCCAAATATCACCATGATTGAGCACAACATATCGATCACCTTCTTTAGTCTTTGCCAGCTTGTATGTTATTTCTTTAAAGTTACTGTGATATTTTTGTAATTTTTTGGCAATGTTTTCAAACCCACGCCAACTGCTACATGTTTTGACCAATTGTCCCAAATAGCCGCCAAACATTTGATAAAATGTTTCGGTTTTCAATACAGTTTCTTCGCACAACATACCATTTTGAAAGCGTTTGGTGATAGCTGGATCCTTCAAATAACAAAAATGTTAATTTTATTTTAATTTATTGAAAATTCCATATGTTCTTATGAAAGGAAAGAAAGGAAAAGAAAGGAAAGGAAGGAAAATTATCATATAAAATAAAAAGAGAATAGAATCGCATTGTTCCAAAATAATTTTAGCTTAATGCATCACGTTAATTATATTGTTAACTTTATTACTTTTAATAAACATTTTGCTATATTGACATCTTTTGTTGCAAAACAATAACAAAGCGCTTTAGAGTTTTAAATTAAATTAAATGAAGTATTTACTTTCAATACACAATACACAATAAACATAATGGTAACTTTGTTGTCTTTATTCGCTGATGACTCAACTTGAATTTATACATTGAAACAGCGGATCTCGCATATACAAGAATATTCTACTTTAACATCACTCCATATTGTTATTGTTGTTAGTATTCAGTGTAGGCACCAGCTTGGCCATGTGTTTTGTTTTCGTTCTGTGTTAATTGTTTAATTGTGTTTTTGTAGTTTATCTTATTTCGTAAAATTTCTTATAAGCATGTTATTGTTGTCTTGTGTGTATACGATTTCTTAGAAAACTACGCAGTTTGTAATATGAACAGTGGGTCGTTTCGCTTACATTTTTACTGATAATTATTTTCTTGTAAAAGTTAACAAATCATCTTCGTAACAATATGTAATTTGTTGTTTTTCCTTATTTGTACGCAATAGATCCGACTGCAACGTAATATTATAATGTCATGTCTTTTCTAAAGATTTTCTATATTCACTTATGTTTATTTTATCTAAAAGCACTTAAAAGCAATAATATCTCTTTATTTTTCCTTTATAAGCCGTTAGTTATTTATTTTAGGGCTGGTGTATTATTTAAGCCGCTTTAATAAAGGTAGAGCACGTACATTACTTAGCTAACAGTGTACCCAATTATGTTTTGTTGTCAATTATTATTTACTGATTACTTTGCAAGCACATTACATAGAAGTGGGAAGCGATCTGAAAGGGTAGCGCCCAATTTTTAAACAGCCCATTAAATTGCGGACAAAAAAAAAAATAAGGCAGAAAATCAAAACTCTCATATCATGTATGTTATGTTGTCAATTATTATTTACTGATTACTTTGCAAGCACATTACATAGAAGTGGGAAGCGAACTAGTTGTTTAACAAAGGATACCGCTTAGTTTGTAAACAACTCATTAAATTACGGACAAAGAAAAAAAATAAGGAAGAAAATCTAAACTCTCATATCATGTATGTGATAAGTTTCATGTCAGCGTCTGGACGTTTGGCCTTCATTTGACGGTGTACTTATTACTAGGTGAAGGAAATACGCGTCGAAAAGATTATTGAATACATTTTAGACAAAACTGAAGACTAAGTTTAAAAGAAAATTTACAACAGATAGTTGTAAAGATAGTTCGAACAATATTGATTTAGTCAAGGAAAGATTGACTAAATCATTTCTATTTTTAATTAGAAAGTCTTAACATATTTATAATATAACAATTTTTGAAAGGACATTATGTGTCGTTTTAAGCAATCTCCATATTACAGAAGATATATCTTCATCTTTCTTATACTTCTTATATTTCTCATCCGTCTCATCTTTAGTTATACGGTTATACATATAAGAGTAGCAAAGAAAGTTAATTATGATTTCTACTATTTTATGTGATAATTTAACCGAAAATCTCAAATCAGCTCAGTTGTTTTTTGTTGCTTTACTATAAGGTACTTAAAGAAAATTTTTAGATTTTTTCCTTTACAATTCTATAGAAAATGAATAAAAAATTTTTTCATTTGTATGGGAGTTACGACGACCGCTTGCGATTTGAAAAAAATATAAAAAGAAACTTTATAGATTTTCAGTTTAACTTAAGTTCTGTATAAAACATGAAAGACACATAATGGCCCTTGGGGAACGCTTAATTATTTGCAAGGAAGTTATAACTTTCAAATATTATTTATTTAAGCAATTATTATACAGAAAAAGAAAACGAGTATCAAAAATATTTTGCATTTAATGTCTTATTTATAATTACTAATCATTATTTTATCCGCTGGCATTAGAAAATTAAACAGAAAAACCATCACTTTAGAAGTTTCTACTACAATTGTTTGTAAGCACTGGAACAACTTAAAATTAAGCGCACAACGACTTTTACAAATTACTTGATGGTGCCCCTGTAGGCAAGTAGGTAGTGTACTAGGTTGTCAGTATGGGGGTTGTGGGTTCGATTCCCAACGAAGACCTTGGTTTTTTTTCTCTACAAAAATAAAAATTGACTGTCGGTGGGGCCGCTCAGCGATGAAGGCATAGTCACTGGTCGCTGTGTTGTCTTATACGGCAGTTAATTGCCGACTATTCTTCTACTTTCACCACCTGTTTCATTTCTTCTCTATCCCTTTCCTAAAAGAATGTAACATGGTACTTGACTAAGTCGGCATTTTTGCCTGAAGTGCTACTCCTCTTTATAAAAAAAATAAAAAACTAACCTAAAAAATAATAAAAGATGAAAATATTCAATTACCCCCGCATAAAATGTTAGATGGCGGAACAATTTAATTGCATGAATGAATACGACTCTAACGAAAGAACGACATAAGCCCAACAGTTTTTCTACTAACAGACCAAAAAAGTAACTCTCCAGCACTATCTAAAATGCGGCTTGATAATGATGTCATCGCATCAAAGCGCTTGCCGTCGCACACTGGGGATTTCGCGGAAAAAGTCTAATTGTCAACATACTCTTCATGCAATAGGCAATGATATTTTGAAATTTTAGACTAAATGGTACAATCAAATCAATAAGAATTACTCCGATCTGACTGCTGTTTATTTTTTTTTAGCCGTCTCAATATTAGTACTTGTATGTTTTACTCAAGCAACTTAATTTAAACCTAAGAATTTCAAAACGAATATTATTTTTTTTATGTGAGCTAACGTTTTTCTTTTTATTTTTTATTTAAAGTAGGATATTTCAGTATACTAAAATTGAAAAATAAAGTCTACAGAGACTTTATTTTTTTTGTTTGTTTATTTTTATGAACATATAAAAAAAAATCCCTTTTTTCTCCAAACATTTGGACCTGCAATTTTAACCATACTTTCCCAGAGTTGGAAATCACTACTAATACATTGTCTCGTATCTGTTTTTACATTTTTAATCAATTTCAAGTGCCACCAGGTGCCACCTCTCAATTTGTTGCATTACACAGTACAACATTTTTCAGCTGATTTATTCACGTCTCAATTCTGATAAGGCCCTTTTGTTTAACATAACTCAAGAACCACTAGTCGGATTTTACTTAAACAAATTTAGAAAAATCAAGAATTACAAGTACTTTCATCTGTTTATATAAAGTTTCGCTACATAAGCAACAGCTTCGAAATTATAAATAAATGTATGAAGAAAACAACAATATATTTTTTGCCTAAAAAGTTATTTTTTTTAATTAATTTATAATTATTCGGAATCTTTTTCAATATAAGCGCAATTTTATTTCGTGCTTGATTCCTTTAAATAAATATTTTATGATATTCTCATAAAATATTTATTACAAAAATTTTTATTAAAAATAAACATTCTATGATATTCTCATAAAACATTTATCCAAATAAAAAATAGATTTGAAATGTATTGTAATGGGGGAGAGCATATCAATATTGCAATTTCACTATTGCTCACATAGCTCATCAGTGAATTTTACCCCAATATTGTATTGAAAAAACCTAAGAGTCTTATATCAAAAGCCAAACTGATTTTATGAGAATTTTTTCATAAAATCGACATAGCATAAATAAATAAATATTTTATGAGAATATCATAAAATATTTATTTAAATATTTTATGAGAATATCATAAAATATTTATTTAAAGGAATCAAGCACGAAATAAAATGCGCTTATAGTTATTTTTTTTTTTAATTCATAAAAAATCCAAAACGGTAAAAAAAGTGTCAAGTCCTATTACATTCGCGTAAAGTCGTATAACCTATGAACAAAATGAGACATAATTCATGAAAATCGTTGAACGAGTTTCGCTTTTATGCACAATTAAAAAAATTTGCTCGAGATATGCATGTCTTTGAGTGTCTTTTACATGCAGCTTATAATATTGAATTTAAACGTGGGAGTGTCGTCTCAAATACTCGTCCGATAGAAGAAGCCCGCCCGAAAATGTATGATAAAGCGTAAACTTAAAGAGAAAATAGGAATACAGGTTGATACTGTTAAGCTCTGGTACGACAAATTCAGGAGATACGTCACGAAGATTTCTTGCTAATCCTGTTTTGATTTCCTAAATAACGGGTCTAGATGAAAACATAATCAAGAGGTTTTCAATAATTCTCGAAGCTAACCCAAACACCGAGGTAGTAGATCCAAAAAAATTTGATGATTTTTGTTTGGAGACGGCAAAATAGTTGGTTGCACTGTACGAGTGGTACAATATGCCACCTACACTTCACAAAATTCTGATTAATGGAAAAGATAAAATTGAAGAGTGTATTTTAGCTATAGGCCTACTATCCGAAGAGGCTCAGGAAAGTCGTAACAAAGACTATAAAAAATATCGCCTTAGACACTCCAAAAAATGCAGTCGAATTGCAACGAACGAAGATATTATGCACCGAATGATGGTAAAATCAGATCCCATTATTTCACATTTAACGCCTTCATTTAGACAGAAAAAGCATAGAGTTATAAGCGACAAAGTTAAGGCTCTTTTAGAATAATAAATTAAAAATAGATTTAAAATAAATAATAAATTTAAAATTAAATAAATCATTTAAATTTTTTTGTTCGTTATGGCTTTTCACATCGACATTTCTCTAACTTTCTATATTTTGATTACTTTTGTGTATTACAATATAAATAAAACTAAATTTGGGATGAAATCACTACATTTTTTGACACATATATTTTTTTTCCTCACCTTCGTACAAAAATCCCCAGTGTGCGTCGTACCAAACAAACAGCCAGTAACGGTGGTTCGGCGGTTTTCACCGAAAGGAATGACGATAGTATTTAATTTGGCTTATTAATCTTTTTAAATGAAATTTTTAACTTACTTGGGAGCAAACGTGATATGAGCCTTGCAAATTACTTGACGGACTCGGCATGGGTAATCCAACTTCAGCTATTTTCATGGAAGTTTTCATGCAACATCTCGAATTACTACTTATAGAGACACTAATAAAAAAACACAGAATAATTAATTACTATCGAGACGTAGCTGATATCATATGCATCCTCGAACAAGACAACGCCGAATAAATTGTAACAGACTTAAAAACAATCCATAATAACATGCACAATGGAAAAAAGAACAAGAGAGACATTTGCATTATCTTGACATCACAACAATACAAGGAACTGACTGTTTAACATTTGACATCTATTGAAAACGAACTACGATGGACACTACCACTCACATCACCTCGAACTATCCTACCCAACATAAACTAGCACCACTTAAGATAATCCCATTTATTCCTGATAAGTATAATTTACACCATAGCTAAAAATAACGGCTACAAACACACCACTATCGACAACAGTTGCTTACGGTTATTACCGTTATTTGTTTTATTTTAAATTATTTATTTGAAATTATTTAAATATTGTGATATTTCTGCGTGTTACACTAAACGTGTGAAAGTTTACATGTCATTGCAGTAAGTAGTGATTGTTTTTAATTACAGTAAGACAGTTAAAACTCAAAGAAATGTATGTAAACAATGCGTTCTTTTCTATTATTTTCAGAAATTATAATTAATGAAAATTAAAAATTTTTATATCATTTGTAATTATATTTTAGATCACATTTTTTTTTTTAAAAAACAACACATCACCATTTCAGATCAAATTTAATTATGTATAAATTTTTTACTTACCTTTTTTGCTAACACCATTGAAGTGGCATGAAATTTTGCTAATTGTTGTAAAATTATTACGGCATGATCCCAATCTAAGCCATTTTGCCGTGAAGCGACTGTAAAGCATTCTGCTTTCAGATCATTGAAAACAATTGTTTGTACGGGCTTTTTAATGGCATAAAAACAGCTGAAATTTTTAAAATTCGATTTTATTAAAACATAAAAAGAAACTTCAAAATTAATTACGTTGCTCCAAATTTATCGCCATTAGTTAAAATAGATAGACGAGGCAGTACATCGTAATAGGTTAATTTTTCCTTAACAAAAACACCTACATCCTGCAGAAACTGGGTTTCTGGTGTTACGGATATAGTTTTAATAATTAAGGAAATTTGTTGCATTTCTTGGGGCTTTTTTTGGTAGCACAATGAGGTATCGTAGTCGATTAAAACCTGATAAATGCTGGAACAATAATTATCGCCGGGATTACTGCCCCAGGTGAATTTAATTTTATGTATATTAACTTTCATTTCGCGCAGACCCTCTTCCAAAGCATCAACAAAAAATTGTTTATTTAAGTATTCTGGCACAATTATATTTTCATCTTTTTGTATAATCATTTTTATTTATATGATATTCTGTTTAACACTCAGTGACAAGCAACGTTCTGTTTACTTTTTGTTGTCTTCTCCACTGGAAGTTAATAGCCGCAATGAAATATATTTTACCAAAACCAAACATAATATTTTATAAAGTGCAAACTATTTATAAAGTTTTTCGAAATCAGTGAGATAATGTTTTAATTAGACAGAACAGGGTTCATAAATTTTTAAGGCATGAAATCCCAAAATTCAAATTTTGTATCCCCAAAAATTCTATTCTATTTTAAAATCAATAGAAATAATCTATTTCTATTGTAATTAGTTACATTTGTAAAAATATGTTATCTAATAATAAATATTATAAATCCTATTTTAATTAAATTTGAAAAATTATAAACAAATTCTCCCTGCTATCCACAAAACTAGTTTCTCTTTATTGGTAAACTATTGTTATGATTGACTCATACCCATATCTACATTTATCATTATAACTATAAAGTAAATAACTACAATAAGCTGCCAGATCTTTTCATATTAAAACAATCTAGACGGTTTTACTCTCTTCTAATTAGAAAATTATGCAAATCATCGAACAGAGAAATTGTAATTGAAGCATTTAACATTATACTAAAAATCTCCAAAGATTAGTTTTACTCCCCATTAAACAGCAGAATAATACAACAGCACAGATGACTAAATGAAAACTCTAGAGGGCCATATTAGTGGAGGTACTTGAAATTGTTTTTTTTTTTTTAATTTATATTTTTATTGAGTTTCATTTACATTTCAGTTAACACATCTTCTTTATTGAAATTTAATAATAACCATGCAAACTAATTGCTTTTTAGGTATTATCACTATTAGTGCCCCTCAAAGCTGTAAAGTGTTAAATTTTACCAAACGAAGAAAATCACTAGTTTGGTGCTTTTAGGGTTAATAGCTCAAGGTAGAATTTTATCAGAAGTAGAAAAAATTTTCTGTTATTACAAAAACATATTAAGCTATCAAAAAAATGTTAGCTATCAGCAAGGTAATCTTGTTTTTAAATTTTCATTTAAGTTATATTTATTAAGTGTTGTCATATCTTTTTCGGCCTCCGCTATAAAGGGAAATCAGATAAAATATATTTCAAAATAAATATAGAATATATTTATAGTGGTGCAGAACTTTAAGTTGGCAACACTTTTTTCATTAACGACAATGTTGTCAGCTATCAAGTCATTTATGTTTAGTTTGGTTTGGCATTGTGTAAATAGAATGACGCAAATTGCCCTTGACCGGTATTTAAAAAGCTAATTTTGTTTAGCGATCAAGATTAATTAAATGGATACATCACACAAAACTGCCATATTTGGAATGAGGACAATCTTTGAAAGTATGCTTTAATAGCCTTCTATCCCAAAAACCTAATTGCTTTGTTTCCTTTATGGGCTGGTGGAAACATTGGTCCGTACTTCTTCAAAAATGATGCTGATCAGAACGTTACAAACATCGGTAACCGCTAAAAATTTTTTCGTTCATCAATTGAATCATGATGTGCAAGTGCAGCAAGTGTAGTTTCCCAGCTCATGCCACAATTTAGTTTCACGTTTCGGACTTGTGAATTAGCCTCCGGTATCGTGCGATTTCACATCGCTAGACTTTTTTCTATGGGGATAGTCTATAAAAACGGCACCAGATTAGACTTCGTTCGTGCCAATCGTGGCAGTCATATGCCAGAAGATTACCATTCGAAAAAAGTAAATCTTAAAAATTTATTCTTTGTTTTATTCCATTGCAAAGTTCTATACCTCTTTAAGAACACCAAAATAACTAATTTCTTTTATATATGACCAACTGAATATATAAAGGGCTTTTCAATAAGAAGTTTGCTTTCTAAACTAAAATAACAAATTTTGATTAAGATGATTAAAAATATGATTGTATTACGAAGAAAAAGCCCGGCAATTTTGAATGAAAAATGATATCTGGCAAATGTCCACCACGACCATGAATCGACAGACGTAATCACTTTTTGGCAAAATGGGGGTCCTAATTCGTTAATTGCATCACGGCTGAAATCGATTCGATTGGCTCCGTATAGACTCTGTCCTTAGTTTGGCCTTACAAAAAATAATCTAGTGGTGTTAAATCAGACGATGTGGCCACTTAACTATTGATTGTCGGGAAATTATGCGATTAGGAAATTTTGTTTGCAATAAATTGATCATCATATTGACTGTATGATATGTTGCACCGTTCTGTTGAAACGAAATGTTTGTGATATTTATGTCGTCAATAATAGGCCAAAAATTGAGTTGTTAGCATCTCGTGATAACGTGATCCATTAAACGTTACCGAATTTCCAACCTCGTCTACGAAAAAAGACGGCCCAGTCACGCCTCCAGACCACATAGCGTACTATACAGTGACACGTTGAGCATGCAAATAATCGCTCTAGGATTTTCAGAAACCCAAATGCGGCAATTTTACTTGTTGACATACAATGACAAGTGAAAATGGGCTTCGTCTGAAAAAAATGATTTTTTCAGAAAAACCAGCCGGTTGTTCCTATATGAATTGAGCGAATCTACGGCGATGTGAATGGAAAAGGATTCAAAGTCTAATCCTTACGCAAAATTCGCCATGTGGTGGTTTTAAATAACCGCAATTGCTGAGAACGTCGAGGAATTGACAAATTTGGATCTATTCGACCCAGTCGAACACGTATTGTTGTTAGCAAACTTTGTATCGAGGCTGTCAACTCAACCCCAATCTTCAATCCCAATTGTTGAGAACGGCGACGAATTAACAAATTTGGATCTACTTCAACACTGAGGCTCACGGCTGCCATATTTTCAGTTGAACGATTCGGTTAAATACGCGTTGTTGTTCGCACATTTTGTATCGAGCCTGTCGACTCAAACTTAACGATCCAATTCTTAATAGCGATATCAGAAGTATGATTATGTTGTCCGAAAATATCAAAAATTTTACTTTAACAGAACCACCAATTTCATTGTGGATTTTAATTGTTTTAATGCGTTTTGCGTGCGAAATTGAATTCATTGTAATGATTGCCAATGCATCTACTACGAATACGTTAAAAAACTAAATGTCAAAACTATCTTGGTGTTGCCACAATTGAGTGAGAAACTTCTTGTTGAGCAACCCGATACATAGGTTTTTTTGACCCGAACACATAACCACCATAGCTGAAGTAGCTATGTTGGATATGTGTTCACTTCTTTAAATAAGGGGTATTTCATTTTCATTGGCTTGTTAAATATAAGAATCGCATAACTTTCCAAAACATCAGGAAATAAAAAACTCAAAAGAAAGTTCAAACAACATTCTCAAATGGGTTATTTAATATAATGTTTAGTTTAATAAATTTGTGTAAGCCTAAAATCGGTTATAAAATAGGAAAATACCACACCAAAATAAGACTTAAATGGTTTGTATAACATATTGTTAGTGTTGTCAAGATTAGTTCACAAACACAAAAAGAACACTAGCGTACACTAAAAAAAGATATGTATGTTATTGTAGTGCTTATGCTCATGAGCTCTCAATCTTTTGTACGATTGTACGATATTTTGTTTGTGTGATCATACACAAACTGTATAGAAATTTTTGTACATTTGGTATCTCAAAAAGATTAGAACAAGAGATAACTAATGTAGAGTTTCTTAATGCTTTTTTTTTTCCAAACATTAACTTCAAGTGTCTGTTTTTATAGCACTTTTAAAACTTTAAATTATGTTATTAGTATTTGTCGTTGAAGCAATAATGTCTTAAACAGATAAAGCTATTTATGTATTGTTTACTTTACTCGTTTCAAATGTCTGAAATGTTTGAAAAACCAAATCATGTTCGTCTCTGTGGCCATATTCTTAAGTTTTTAAGTACGTTTTTATAAAAATACACTGTGCTTTCGGAAAATAAACTGATATTAGTCCACTAATTCTTTACTTCTGATTGGATTTGCTATATATATAAAGAGAAGGAGCATTAGCTCCTTCCTAGAAGTGACTTTAATAAAGTTTAAAACTGTTTGATTGCAGCGGCGTCTTAGTTAAATAAGCTTAAATAACCTTTCCCTGTATGATGCCATATATATTTCCTAATATATATTTTCTAATATTAAAATCAGATTTTTTTGTCAGTTTTTCTTGAAATGTTTATCTCATGGTGAAACATCGTTTATTCGGAAATATTGATGATGCTTGCTTTTTTTTCCAATCAAAATGTTTTGAAAAAATATTATTATGAAAATCCTACTCCTTCACCGATAAGAATAGGGAATAACTTTTTTTTTGGATCAGCACTCAGGAAATTAGGTTATGGGAAGCAGGCAAGAGTGTTTATGGACATTCGATTTAAACTTTCCTACATTGAAAATGACAGGAGAAAGTTTATTCCACACACGGACTGCTAAAAAACGAATTTTCTCTATAATGTGTAGTACGATTCAATGGCCAATTAACCACAGATGAAAAAAGTCCGCTAATTTCGCTTATCATTATAGTATCGATAAAACAGTGGAATACATCCTGGATTTCGGCAATGTTTTAGAGAATCAATAGAGTTAGTTGCTCTGCTGACACGAATGAGCCTCTTGGCTCTCTCCTGTATGTAGTCATGGAACTCCAAAATAAACTTTGGGATGCCGGATCATACATGAGAGTTATATTCCATTTTAGGACGGATATAGGTGGTATAAATAGTACGTAGATCAGATGGAGTGAACGTTACAACGTTTTAGGTAACCTATGCACTTGAAAGCTTCTCTAGAAACCTGAAAATTACACTGAATTTCATGCTAAGAACATCAAGAGCTTACGATTCCATAATACTTTTATCACCCATAGTAACAGATGCAGCATCATTTCCAAACACAGATCTATACATTAGCATGCAATATTGCGTCTTACGAGCATTAAAAGCGACTCTATTCCATTTTGATATTGTCGCGAGATCATGATTGAGGAGGGTATTATTCATGTTCTGTATTTTGGAACTCATCTGCAACTGGTTTGGTCTATTACTAAATGAAAATGAATGGCAAATAATGTGGTCATCTGCGAAAGAGTATGTAGGGTTGAAAATTTGACAAAGGAGGTCATTTAGAAAAAGGAGAAATAAGGTAGGAAAAAGAAGGGAGCATTGCGGCGCCCTTGAATTAGTCTTGCACTCGTCTGATGAAATCTCATCTATAACAATTCGTCTAGTCCGATTACTGAGACAACAATATGAAGCTGGAGAAATTATAACCGACGCCAAAAACAACGAGTTTTGAAAGAAGTGCATCATCCTAGGGCGCCCCCTACGGAAACCATATTATCGACCGCTAAGTAAGCAGTTGGATTTCAAGTACCTCACAAGGTTATGTTAGCAACTTTCCAATACTTTGAAAATTCGCTGGAATGATACAAAGGTTTCATTCGAAACAAAATGATGCTTGCAATCATTTGCGCTATGGCATCGACTTTATTGTTTAACAAACATAATTTCCAATTAAATTGCTTACAAAATTCGTTGAGCTCTTCCCAAGGAGCCTTCTTGTAAATATATTTTAAACGTTTATCAGCTGATTTCGAAACGTTGTAAAGTTTTGAATATGGAGTTGCCGAGAGCTGCACAAACACTAACTTCATACTTTTGGGGGTGTGCAGTTAGAAAAAGTCATATGCATATGCTATATTTATCTATATCAAAACGTATAAGAAATAAAAAGGACCCATAAAAAAGGACACTATACGACTCCATGTTTTGTTAGCATACAAGCCATGTATTTATATAAAAGAACGCGAAATGAATTCGCAAATAGCAAATTTTCAATTAACACTTTTCACACAGACAAATGAATTGATTGAAATTTGAGTCAATTCATTTCTAATTGAATTGAATTGATTTTGAATCAATTAAAATGAATTAGAAAAAATAATTAGTAATTCATTATTAAATCGATTGAATTGATTGAAATTTAAATTGATTTTGTAAGTAAATCTGCAGGAGGCATCACTATCCTTTTGTTATTCAATTAAGTTTTTATATAAAAGACAGCAAGCATTACTCTCGTTTTGCATATCACCAAAGACAAAAAACTTTTAGATTTGAAATTCCCATGATATACTGGAATTGTCAGGTAGCGACAGAATAGAAATTTTACTATCAGGTATGCTTTCTTGGATCACAGGCGAATTCAGGGTAATGCCTCTTAATTTTTGTACTGAATAATTTAATTTCCTCGTAGATCTGCTCTTGAATTTGATTGATTCCTACTCATTTTTACTTCATTCATTTGAATTTCAATTCATTGTTCATTTGTATGAATTAAAAATTGGAATTGAATTGGAATTCACTTTAACAAAATCATTTGAATTGGAAATGAATTACAATTCATTTCGGTCTAATTCGTTTGAATTGATACAAATTTCATTTAATTCTTTTTAGTTGAGAGAAGAATTAATTCAAAATTTAGCTAATTCGTAATGAATTTAAATCAAAAAGAAATTTTCCATTTACTGCTCTGCTATATAACAGATCATTTGCGTAAGTACAGCTGTTTGGAGAGCTTAGTTGTCACCAGAAATTCTCTGCTCACTTTTTCTCGATGGAGTGTGATCAGAATGAGTTGATACGACACCGAATGTCATATCAGCGCAGCACTATATTATTACCCTGTCTTGTACAGATAAACAAAAGGGGAAAAAAATTAATAAAAAAAAATAAACAAACAACTAAGCAAATGAGTAAAAACTATTTTATCTATTTGATTCTAATCTTGCGTAAATTTTAGAACAAACATTTCTGCTTGATTATATTACTTCTCTACAAATAACTTTTAGTACGTGTCGTAATTTGTTATTCATAAAAAACACAAAGTCATTTGGCTTAATTTTGTATAATAGTTTTTTATATATTTAAATAAATTAAACTTAAAAATTCATACGAACAACAAATTGATGTAATTTAAACAAAAAAAAAATCTTATTAATTACTAGCTTATTTCCGCAAATAACACTTTAAGTTTTTAAATGAATTTGCTGTTCAGTTTGCTTAGATTTGTTTCTTTTGCCGGTAATGCAATTCATTATAATTAATTGTATAAATTCAAAATAAGCATTAAATATTTCAATCAGTAGTTGACAGCCCATCTAGTTTGCAGTTTTATAAAACAAATATTTATTTAAGTTAATCAATGTTAATTAAGTCAAATAACAAGAGTTTCCTTATATGAGAATAAAAAAAATATTTGCAGTTTTTAATTTATTTTTAATTTTAATAAAATTGACGAGAACTCATTATAGACCTGCATTTTTCGACTACGTTTTGGTTCTTTTATTACTTGCTCAAATGTAAGGGTTTTTCAACAAGAAGTTTGTTTTCTAAAACAAAATAAAACAAAAAATGGTACAAAATTATAATGAACTGTGGATGGCATATATCTCCAAGAATATTTTTCGTTGTAAAGTATAGTTGTTTTTTTAGCGAACTCTCCAAATTTTTTTGCATTTGTCTTGCTGCTGCATTATAGAACTTGTAAAAAAATACTGAATATCCTTATTAGTTCCAAATCTATTCCTTTTTTCATTTTCATTATTTTTTCTCACTGTTTCTTCGCCTAAAGGACCAAAATCCAAATCATAACGCAATTAAAGAATATGCTCCATGAAACGTATTCTAGTATGAAGTTCGCATGCTGCCTTAAAAGTGTCATCTTCTGGAACTGGTTGGCTTAATTGACTCCGATATCTTTTTACATATAATGCAGCTTGATGATGCTTTTGTATCAGCTAAAGCTTGTGCAATTTTTTCCTCAATCATTGTGATACATTTTAAAATTTACTTCGATTTCCTGTTCATCAACAAGTAAATATTACAGGTTGAAGGTCTTTAATTTCATCTTTTATTTTTCGGACTTTTTCAGTTATGAAATTTTTTGTTTCTTTTTCTAAAAATACGCATGTTCATCTAAACAACGTTTCTCATAAAGGCGATTTGAAAAATAAATAAAATGCTTATAAAATAGCAAAACAGAAAAGAAATATTCTAATTCCATTTTGCAAAAAATTTTCGACCTTGTGTCAGAAAAATTTTTCTGGTGCTCATGGTCGGATCGTGCCAGGTACACAATGGGATATAGATGTGTAGGGGTTATTTAGGGCTTTGACACAGTGCTAATTCTTTTACATTCGCTAACGAACTTTAGAAGTTATGCTCTATTAAGTAAGAGAATTTAGAAAAAAATTTGGACCTCTAAAAAATTAATTTCTAAAAATTAAAAATCAATAAAAAAAAAAAAACAGATTAATACAAATTACGCTATTATACAAAGTTTGTTTCGTTTAAAAATCTTGTGAAACAAAAAAGTTATAGATGTTTAAAAATCAAAAATTTATTAAGAAATTTCTCATTTTAGCAAAATACTGAAAATGCTCATTTTGAATCACCCTGTTCAGTGTGATATGGTTATAATAAAATTAATTTTAATTTTTTGGCTCTCGAGGTACACTAGTATTTACTTTTGAATAAAATTTAAAATTTTACAATTGGGGACCATGAAAAAAAGGACTTTTGGGCACCTTCTCGTAAAATGGTCCACTGTGTGGCGATGTGAATGGTCAGTCAGCTTCAATTCCTGAACCAGTTGAACCTCGTAAGACTTCAAAGTCAAATCCTTTTTCAAAATTCGCCATGTGGTGATTTTGGATAACCCCAATTGTTGAGAAGGTCATTAAATTGACAAATTTCGATCTGATTCAACACTGTGGCTCACGGCTGCGATGTTTTCAGCTAAGCGACCCGATCGAACACGCGTTGGTGTGCGCACATTTTGAGTCGAGCCTGCCGATTATGGATGATTATGTTGCCGATTATATTGCCACAAATTTTATAAAATATAACTTTAACAGAACCACCATTTTCATAGAGAATTTTAATTATTTTAATGCGATTTCCACTGTAACAATTGCCAATGCATCTATTACGAATACGTCCAAAACCTAAATGTTGTTGTCACAATTGCAAAACAAACTACTTGTTGGAAAACTCGATAATTGAACTAAATTTTAACTATAAGTGACTGTTTTAGATTAAAATTATTAAATTAAAGACTTTAGTTGGCAGTTTTATTTAAGCAGTGAAACCTAAACTAAAGATGCCAGTGTTCAGTTGCGATTTTATTATTGATAATATTTTGGAATCTATAATGTACAGAGTTTGCATATGTATACATATATCATATCTATGTTATTGATTCATCTGCTGCCGCCTGTATTTAAATAACATCAAACGACAAAATATCTCATCCTTTGGTAAATATATTTTGTATTTCTTTCACAAATATATTTTTAGTCACAAAAAATGTAATTATTTTGAAAATTTATTTTATATTTTAAAATTAATTTCAAACGTAATAACATCAACAAAAATTAATGATTTAGTTGGTCATACATTTGTTGGATATCAGCTACTAATACTTCTACATCAACATTTTTAGAAGTTTTAGTTTTCGTTATACGTTTAGTTGAGTTTTTGTTGGTTTTAAAATATTAATGGTAATTAATTTTTGAAAGAGATCAAAACACATACTTATGCTTTCTACATATGTATATCACTACAAATACATATTCATACATTTAAATTTAGTATTCAGGCCATTTAAATATTTCATCCGAACAAACAAACAAGAGTTTTAAGGTAAGTTATCATTTTTCTATTTTCAAAAAATATCCTTACACAAATACACTTTATTATACTCGTACATGCACTTGTATACACCTGTACGAGTATTGTTAGTATTGGCTTTGTGTACACACAAATGTGTGTATGGTGTAGTATGTGTGTGTGCAGTTGAATTTGTATTGTGTGAAAAAATAAACCGCTAATAGTTAAAATAAATTTGGCACTTTGCCAAAAATTATGCAAAACAAAAAAAAAATGAAAAACAAAAAAAGATATCCTTATGTTGTGAGTTGGTAACAAATTTTCATATGCACATTCATTCAAAACAAAATACATTTTTTGGGGTTTTATTTAGTTTAATGTTATATTTCGTCTAAAACTGTAACTATGGTTTAGTAAAATTTACCATAAAATATTTTAAAAATTTAATCTAGAATGAAAGCTAGTGGCCTCAGGAAAAATATTTATGTATATAAATTAGGGTGGCTAATTTTGAATTTTTATATTTTTAGCTTGCTAATTTGGCATTTTTCTTAAGCTTATATCATATCGGAAGATAAGATAAGATTTATAATCATATTAAACCGTCTCAGCTGCAGTGCAAACGAGAACTAAGTTAAAACTCTCACTTACTACATCGCAAAGCTATGACAGGAAATCGAATTAAATTAAATTTTTAAAAACTCTTTTCAAAAGGCATTCAAATATCAATCTAAATGAAAAAGTCGAATAATTTTTGCTTACAGAAACGCTAGTTATAACAAAGCACTAAAATTATACAATTGAGTAAAACTCTATATCTTTTTTGTCTGTCTTAAAATCACAATTGACATTACGTAATAAGATTTACATCTGCGCCAGGCGGTAAGCCGTAATCAGATGGTGGTTAAACCACCGGGAATGTAAAGCAACATCATTCACGCCCTAGGAAGCCGAGTACAAATTCTAGCAACAGGGCATCCCTAGTTGTAATTTCAGCGGTTCTAAAGCAGAGTTGCAAACCACTATTCCTTGCTGACTATTCAACTTCTGGTACAGAACGCATGAAGCTTAATATAATTAAGAACACGACGACATTCATATTCACTGGACCTGGACTATTCATTGTGTTCAATTTTGAATGATCCGACCCACAAACTCAAACGAAACACACAGCCACCAGGATACTCCCGAAGGGCCTACCTCAATAATCAGTCAGAGAGCAACTAAAAGTCTAAAGAGACAATTAGCGGAACTCTGGGACTTACTGATTCGCGTGGAAATATAGTGGATTTTTCATTTGGCTCCTTGCTAGCCTAAGGGGATTGGGCTCCCTTTTACCGCCGCAAGACACAAGTCTAGATGGTTATGTAATCCATAAAGATTTATAAATGTCCCCCGGGGGGAATCATAACTAACATAATTGCCGCTTTTAGCTATCAAATTGCACCACAGAAAATTATCCAGTGGTGAAAAATCACATAAACGAAGCGTTAAATTAACATCGCCACACCAAGAAATTACATCAAGGTAAAATTTCTTATGCAATAACTTTTTGCTGAAACCAAAGGTCACTGATGTCAACACTAGCCAATTGTGGCTACAAACTATTGATTATCATGGTTTGGTAGTGTAGACAATTCATGGTGACGGTTTCTCCTTGCTTATTTCCGAAAAATAATAGGTCGATGATGCTGCCTGACCACAAACCGCACCATACGGTCACTTTCTTTGGCTGTAATGGCTTATTAAGAAATGTTTGTGATTTTTATGAGTCTCACATTTAACAATTGTCTTTATTTATACAATCACTTGTTGAAGATGAGCCTCATCACTTAAGATTCTTTTAAAGACGTTGTCAGTTTTTTAAACAGCCAAACGTTTGGCCAAACAATGGTCGGTCAACTTTAAAATGAAAATCTAAATGAAAATCTTTAGACAAAATAATGCGCAGAGTGCCTAGAGGTACTTTGATACCTAATTGTTGCTTACGTCGACGAGTTGTTGTTTCAGGCTCATACTCAACACTTTGATATACAGCGACTATGCTTGCATTACTACGGCATATTATTTTGGTCTATTGCCAGCAAATAGTGATTAAATAATAGCAGCGGTCTTAGAGCGGCCTCAGATTACGAGAAAAAGCTGTTCGAATTTTAAAAAGTGGTACAGTCAAATTTTCTCTATTTTGGTAATAAATTGCTACAATTAAAGCTCTTTACTTAGGAGTCTAACGTTTCTGGCTTAAAATGTTCCAACTTTTTACTAAGCAAACGTTAAAGGATGATAGCACAATTTCTAACATTTAATTATTTCACAGACAAGTTACTTTCTAACCTCAAAACTTCCCACTCGATATATCAGCTTTAAAGACAATTAAAAAAAAAATTCGGGATTAAATGTGACCATCCAACGAGAAGTTATTCTTACGCAAAGTGTCTTATATTTCAACCGTCACCCAAATAGAAATTAAGTAATACTTTGTGCGCGATAATGAATAATAAAAAAGTAAAATTAAGAATAATAAAAGACGTTCTCAAACGGATATGATTTTCGTGTTTATGGTCTTGTCTTTTAAAGTATTTTAGTAATATGTGCTTGGATTCTCCGACGGGGTAAAAATTTCTTTTGTTTGGGTACGGTTTTCCGTCGACCCTCGTCAAATTTGATTTGTGAACAAACCGGTTTCGGCTGTTTGCCATCTTCAGTGTTCTTTTCGTACTATTTTAGTAATGTACGAGGCATTAAAAGGTGCTATAAAAGACTTACCAGTCACGTATTAAATTAAAAATTAAAGGGATTGGTTTTTAATATATTGTTACGAGTAATAAACTAACTATTTCTAGGACACCTGATCATTATTTACAATTGCAGTAGTCCGTAAGATTTACTAGTGAATCAATTTCAATTTCACTATCAGTTAAAATATACTGGTTACTGCATTTTTCGAAATACATAGCTACATAGCTAAATTAAATAAGCCAATAAAAATCGTTTTACCTCAACTTGTTTAACGCAATGAAAGTGCCTCCAGTTTTTCTTAAGCTTGATTTTAATAATATGTATTACAAATAGCATGTTTATTACATTCGTAAACGGCAAGATATTTACTTGTAAAATTTTTTTGTAATTAGTAGATATAAAAAATTGTTTATATATTTTCATTTCCTGTTCCTAAAGATAACACCCAACGGTGTGGCGAAATATTGAAAATAAAAACTAAATTTATTAAATTTTTATAAAACAACCTTGAATGAATTATAAAATTAGTTAAAAAATTTCTGATAATGATTATTTAATTAATATATCACTTAAAATTTATTTTTACTGCTATTTCACTGGTGCTGCAAAGGGCCCATCTGTGATAAAAAAATATATTTACGTGCTTCCGCTTTTTCATGACTTGTATTGCAATTTTAAAAATATTGTTACGTTTATACCTTTTATAAACGTTTTGTTGAGAGTTCTTTATCGCATAATAAATAAAACCAGTTTTTAGAGTTTTTAAATTTATAACAATTTTATTTACTTTAACTACACAAAGTTGACACTACAGAACAATTTACTTAAGATGCACGTCTTTACTCGATGAGGTTTAATTTTACACTGATTGACTATTCACTCAGACGCTTCCCTATTTATACTTGTCCATTTCAAGTCTAGAAGATTTAAGAATCTTCTACACCCTTTGTATCGCATTTTGTTGTTGTATGTTTTCTATTCCATGTATAGGCGCCTGTATGTATTTTTGTTTTTGTTTTTATGCTGATAAGGTTTCTGCTTGGGATTTATTTCAATACATTTGTTGTTGCTTTTGTAAAATAAGGGTTTCTTAGAAAACCACGCAGATGGTAAACAACATGTATGTTTGTTATTGTAATATTAGTTTTTTTTGCCATGCGCGTTTATATGATAAACAGCATACATGTTTTTTTCTTGCATGCCAGGCAGTTAGTAAACAGCATATCAAATTGTAATTGTGTGTGTGTATAAACTTCTACGCAGTTTGTAACCAGTAGTTTGCTTTTTTGCTTAATTATTTTATTTTAAAACTTAAGCAAGACACATTCGTAAAACGCAAAACTGATGATATATCAGTCTCATATTCGCATAGTAGTTATATGACAGCCCTATATGCGTTGAAATTTCGCCAATATGTATGAAAAATAAAACTTTAAAAATAGTTTGCCAACGTTTTCGCCTACAATGTGTTTATATAGCGACCTTTGTGTAACAGTTTTGCAAAATGCCGGCTATTCGGATGCTACGCCAGCATGTTGGTCCTAGCAGATATTTAGTTCCACAGATAATATCACACAATATCTCGTCAAACTTTCATTTAAATGAATGTCGGGAGCGTAGGTGTGACACTATACCAGAAGGCTTCACTAGAGGGGTGCAAGTACAATATCCTGGAGAAACCATGTTTCTATTCCCAAAAAGACTTTTCTTATTCGAGTCTCCTGAGCATGAGCCCTATTCATTTGGGTTTAACAGCTTCAACTGCATTTCTGCTATGAAAACACTGTTATAAATATTTGTTTATTGGAAACAGCTGGTCACTCCAAAAATAATACAATTACTTATGCTTGTTTAAAAAAAAGTGTGTATGTATACAAATACTAGCGGTCAATGAAACACTGTTCCGTCGCGGTTATATATAATTTTATAGGTTTGATTAAAAACACACTCCGGCAAAAAAACTTTTATTTTGTTGTACGTTAAGCAAACTGCATTTAATTTAAAATATAATTTTATTTCAAAAATATAAATGTTATATAAATTCATTTTTGAGTGTAACTTTTAATATATAAATTTGTATATTTTTGTGGCATGCCACGATATTTTTGTGTCATGAAATAAATTCACTTACTCATTCCAAAATCTTAGGCCACCATCAATTTTACTGAAACGTACTACCTTTTCACATGAAGAGATCAGTAGCTGACATTTGAAATACATCAAAGTTTATTGCAAAAAAATATACAAATGAAATTCAAACAAATACTAATTTTATAACACATACGGAAACACATATGGAAGCACATATGCACATATATTTCTGAGTTAGTTTTTTTTTGATGTGTGCGTGTGTGTGTGTGTGCTTATGCACTCGGATATAAACGTTTCAACAACCCAAGCTGGCACAGGAAAAATGTTACATATTTTTACTCTACATCCGTGTACATCCTTTCTTTTTCTGAATTTATAAACATGTTTATACATTTTTTATACATTTTACCGCAATATAAATATTTTTGTTATACGTTATATACGTTTTAATATTTTGTGTACTTTTTTGTATTTTTTGGATTCTGTGGTCTTTTATGAAAATTTCTTAACTAAAAGCAAAATAAAACAAAACAAAATAAAACAAAAAAATGCTATCAATCAAAATACAGCGCCGATTATAAAAAGAGAAAAAAAATATTAAAAAATTCTATGTAATAATCCAGTAAGAATATGGGCCAAGAGATACTAGGTTCACGATTTTTATGTTACCAGACAGACTTGAATTTCATTGGTGTTCAATTTACATAAGAAGATGGTTTATTTTAAAGCATTATAAATTATCATCACTAGGCAAATGATACCATTTCCTAGCAAGGATTTCACAAACATATGCGCAAAAAAAAATTTTATTGACACTTAAGTTCCGCAATTGCAATCTTTCATTATTGCACGGAATTTTTCTACTGTCACGAAAAGGTATATAGTTTCCTTCGTAATCCCAGCTGTAAATGAAACGAAGTACTTAGAAAATAACCGATGACGCACATATGACTTCGTAAGCGAAGCATCTAAGTACTTACTATGTAATGCAGCTGTAATCGATGTATAAAATTAGTATACAAAAAAATAATATTTCCTTTTCTTGGAATTGCGTGTAAAAGTTTGCGCTGCATTTCGGTTTGCGATGTGGGCAATTTTGTGGTAAGTATTATTGAAATTTAAGAAATTAAATGCACCCTAATGATAAAATGCATTAACAGTAAAGTATATAACAAATGTTATAAGGTCACATACATTCTAACTTTATACATATAGACTTCAAAGCGAACCATGCATTATTCTTTTAATTACAAAGTCATTGCGATAATGGCACCACACGTTAACCATACCTTACATGCGCAAGTGAATTTGTAATCAACGTTGCTTACTACTCCACTTACGATGAAAAATGAATTGTAGTGGCACTTGATGACATCGTCGCTTACTTTGTAAGCGAGAGCGCACCGATTAAACAGCCTATGACACTTCTATGTTAAATGTAAGTGGCGAAATAAGCGAACGCATCACCACTGACTACCACTTAGTATAGCTTATGTAATCGCTTATGTAATGTATACTTTTACAGCTGGAATGTAAAGTGGTCGTTTTTTTTTAATTGCTGTTGTGAGAGTTCAAAGATTATGAAGTTCTGTTATTAAGTTGTTTGGATTTGTTCCGCCAGTAAATGAACCACTGTTGTCATTATTTTCCGTTTTTGTTGGGTTTTTGTTCGGTATGGATGACGATCGCTT
The DNA here is from genome assembly GCA_030448955.1 of Trichopoda pennipes. NCBI lineage: Eukaryota > Metazoa > Arthropoda > Insecta > Diptera > Tachinidae > Trichopoda > Trichopoda pennipes. The sequence goes on along the minus strand of JASKUP010000010.1, from coordinate 1,958,401 downwards.
TCGATGTGAAAAGATCATATCGTGTTCTAATATGTACTGGTGAGTTAGTGTTCGGGTTTAGGTAATCTTGTTGCTAAGGTCGTATCTTCTTATGTAGGTAGAATGCCCGCCATCTAATAATTAATCGCAGGATAGCGATAAAAATAACTGACAAATTTAGTTCCAGCGGAGCATACAGACTTACTTGTACCGGCAAACATACAATTTACACGGTGATCCGATTTTCAATTTCTTACTACAGTTGAAAAGAAGAAGCTGAGATCTTTCGAATATATCTATATAAATATATATATATATATATATATATATATATATATATATATATGTATATATATATATTTATATAATTATCTACGAAAACTTGATTAGTATTATAATTTCTTAATAAAATAATGTATAAAAACATCACCAAAGTTGAAAAATTTTTAAAAAAGGTACAAAATTTGGTTTGCTGGACAATGACACCCAAATTTTTATACGTCATTTGCAAGATCCAAGCTTCTTCTTTCCAACTGTAGTAAGAAATTGAAAATCGGATTATTATCAACAAAGTTACAGGCTTATAAGTGCGCAAAGGTACAAAAACCGGGTTTTTAATCATAAATCCAGATTTTGGAGGTGAACGGCAAATTTCACTATTGGAATCTTGTTTTACTCGACAAGCCCTACAAGAAAAATAGTATCCGGTCCCATGTTTTTCTATTTCATTCAATTTTGTAACACTGTGTTATACGAACACTAAAAACAAGATTTACAGAACACATACGCTCATACCAACGAAAAAGACAAGGCTCCAACTTTGCATTAACCAAGGAAAATAGATGAATATATGACATTAATAAATCACTGCAAAAAAAGACGCAGACTAAACATCCTTGAAAACATCGAAATCTACAGGAGAAAAACTTTTAACAGTGACATTGTAAACGAACAGGTAAACACACGACCTCAGACACAATTTTTACATCACTAAAACAACTCATACAGTTGAACGAACGGAAAACACCTTTAGGTGAACACATATACCTCGATAACAATAAAAAAGAAAAACAACAGAACTACCTAAATCCGAACACTGACTCATCAGTACAGATTAGAATACGATTTAAGAATGATGTCTTCATATCAAAAGCGATCGCTATTCATAGCGAACAAACAGCCAGTAAAGACCGAAAAGTATGACACCGGTATCATGAAATTCAATACTGTCTACAGCCAAGTTGAAGTTCTGTATCAATTTTTACTCTAAAGTTTTGTCAGTAACAGATTAAAAAGGTTATTATATTTTGAAAATATAGTTTAATTTAAAACTAAGGCACAAGAGGAAGGTGCCTTTAAGCAATTAGTTTAAACATTTAGTTAACCAAATATGTATTATTGATTTTGTAGGCTGTTAAATTTTTATGTTGTTACGGATGTGTCCTGCTTAAGTTTTGCTTAAGTTTTAAAATAAAATAATTAAGCACTAAAGCGAACTACTGGGTATGTTTTTTACGAACTGCGTGGCTTGCTAAGAAAGCTTATGGTACAACAACGAAACTTCTAGTTACAAACTGCGTAGAAATTTTAGAAACGCGAACAACAACAATTTGTTATGCTGTTTACTAACTGCGTGGCATGCAAGACAAAGACAAATTTCTGTTTACTATCTGCGTAGAAACTTTATACGCGCAAGACAACAACAAACATGTATGCTGTTTACCATCTGCGTAGTTTTCTAAGAAACCTTTTATACAAATATCTTAAAATAAATTCCAGAAAGAAACCTTATTAGTATAAAAACAGAAATACACACAGGAATACAGGAGCCTATACATTGAATAAACAACATACAACAAAAAAATGCGATACAAAGGGAGTGGAAGATTGATATGTGCGTATATTTTCCGATGGGGTTTATTTTTATTTGGGTATGGTTTTACGTCGACCCTCCTTAAATTTGGTTTGTGAACAAACCGGTTTTGGCTATTTATATAAAGAGAACACTGATGATGCAAACCATACCCAAATAAGAGTAGAAGATTCTTAAATTTTCCAGACTTTTAATGGACAAATATAAAAAGACATCATCTGAGTAGATAGTCAGTCAGTGTAAAATGAAATCTGGTGAAGTAAGGACGTGCATCTCAAGTAAATTGTTCTGTAGTGTCAACTTTGTGTAGTTAAAGTAAATAAAATTTTTATTAATTTAAAAACTCTAAAAACTGGTGTTACTTTTTTTGTGCGATAAAGAACTCTCAACAAAACGTTTATAAAAGGTATAAACGTAACAATATTTTTAAAATTGCAATACAAATCATGAAAAAGCGAAATCACGTAAATATATTTTTTTCATTTTTTCATATATTTTCATTGCGTTAAGCAAGTTGAGGTAAAACGATTTTTATTGGCTTATTTAATTTGTAAAAATAGCTATGTATTTCGAAAAATGCAGTAACCAGTATATTTTAACTGATAGTGAAATTGAAATTGATTCACTAGTAAATCTTACGGACTACTGCAATAGTAAATAATGATCAGGTGTCCTAGAAATGGTTAGTTTATTACTCGTACATATATAACTGGAAATATTATTATTGTTAAAGAAAAACAAAATTTCAGAAAATTTACTGATTACTATTAACAGTTCTAAAAAAACTTATTGGCAATGGCAATTGCAGTATCAGTAAAAGTTTATTAATAATTGGGATTTTTTACTGACTTTTGGTATTTTAGTAATGCTAGCCAAATTTCCTTATTAATTAAAATTTACTGGTTACTGAAATTTTGAATCATTTTAAAATAATATGTAGCAGAGTTGTAATAACATCACTCATTTTTAACTTAATTCGCGCATGATTCATGCACTGAATTAGCAAATTTTGAATTAATTCTTTACACACAAAAAATATTCATTGAGTGACATTTGAAACAATTCAAATGAATTTGTCAATTGCAATTCATTACCAATTCAAATGAATTTGTAAAATGAATTGCAATTGATTTTCAATTCATTCGAATTGAAGTGATTTTTAATTAATTCAAATGAATAAGAAAAATGAATTAGCATTTAATTACCAACTCATTTGCATTAAATTGATTGAAATTTAAATTCATTTTGTAAGCAAAGCTGCAGTAAGAATTACTGTTATTCAATTAATTTTTTATGTGAAAGACAGCAAGCATTACTCTCACATAAAATTTTAAATTATTGTTAAATGCTTTTTGTATATTAAATGTGATTAGTCGTTCAGCGTATTTAAAAAAAAAAATCAGTTTCTCCTGAAGAAACAAACTTCAAACACCAAGTTTTCTTTGATCAGGCGCGGATCAATTTCTGAATTCTTCTATTTTGGTAGAAGAAATTTCCAAAATTCACGAATTTGATCGACTGCAACTTATTTTTATTCCATTAATTTGAATTGCAATTTTTTGCCCTAAATCATTTGAATGAATTCAAAATCAATTCAATTCAAACGACTTGCAAATGAATTGCAGTTCACTTTAACAAATTCATTTAAATTGGAAATGAATTCGCTAATTACTTTCAATTAATTGAAATTTCATTCAATTATTTTTTGTTGTGAAGAAAATTAATTTAATATTTGATTAATTCGTAACGAAATTAAACTCAAAATGGAATGATTCATTAACAGGTCTGATATATAGTGCGAGCATATATTTATGTTTGTTCTACGTTAAAGTTTATAATTTCGTTTATTTTGTATTTGTTTCAGCACATAAATTTATCAAATATTTTATTTTGTGATCTAATACAAAAATGTCGTTATGGTTATTTGAACATAATAAACGATATATAAAATTTGACAATGACTTGTTGAGCTTCAAATACGACACATGTCGTGAGGCTGAGTATCATGCCAAAGTCAAACAAACTTTTAGCTCAAAATTTGTGCAGAGGATGGCTAAGCCTTCTCAGAAAGCTTAATCTTGGCCAATTAACAAATCTAATTATGGCCAATTATTAACCGCAGCAGTATCTGAATGTATCACCTATTTTGAAAAAAAAATATTCGTTAAAAATATTTTCTGGTAATAATAATTATAAATTACGCTTTGTTTTTTTGAAAAAGTATACTCTACAAATTCATTTTAAACACTATAATGTCATTCTATTTTTATGCACACTACTGTGCCTACAAAATAAGCGCTATTGACTGAATAACTTTAATTAAAATGTATTTCAATTTTTGAAACATGATGCAACAGATAACAAAAAGTAAAAAAAACAAAGAAATAAAGCAGCTTTAAGAAAATTAAAATTAAACAAAATTATTCAAAAGAAAAAAAAAACAAAAAAAAAAAGAATGATACCATTCAGTTATTTGTAAAATTTCTGTTATTTTATTTCCTTAAAAATGGTCCAAAGCAATTAAATGGTCCCTAAAATTTTTCGTTTCGTATTTATTTTATTTATTTGCCTTATTCTGCTGTCTTGCTTGTATCTCCTTCAAACAAGTTAAAAAGTAAATAATTCCACAAAAAGTACTAATGCCGATCGTGTTGCTTTACAGGAAAAAAAGTGAATTCTTAGAAACCCACCACTGTGTACATGTTTCGACATTGCGAAAGTATTTTTTTGTCGGTACTAAATAATCGTACCCAAAAAAAAAAAAAAAAAAATTCTGCTTGTTTGTTTCTCAATTATTTGGAAATTTATGTGATGACATCCATCCATCCAGGCATTGACCGCCTGCAGCATTAGTGTGCAGCTTCAATAAAAATTTATTTTGTTTCATCTTCTTAAAATCCAATCGCATGTCGTTAAACTATTTTAAAAGGCATTTCGTTCATGTCAATTTTGGCATCATGTGTTACTGTTTTTTATACTTTGGTTTCATTGCAATTAATATCGAATGAAGAAATCAAAATACTACAATTATGAAAAAATAGACATGTTATAAATTTTTAATCAGAATATCACTGCTTAAATATCGCGTCACAAAATTTTTTACAACAAATTTAAATTTTCGTGAAAATATAACTAAAAAAATTTTGTATTAATCGATTTATAGCCGTGTTTGTGCAAATTGTCGGTTTTGTGGAAAAAGACTAATTTAAATAACAACTTAATAAAAATATTCTAACACAGCAAAGTTATGTTATCAATTATATCAATATTTACCGAAAAAATTAATAGCAATTTTAAAGTTAACAATTATTCGTTTGAACTTAATTTTAAGTACTACGATTATTATTATTTATTTATTTATTTAAATTATGCAATAACAAAAGCTTTCTCATGGCCAAAAAATATTACAATAGTATTGTATAAGTGTTTTTTTCAACAAGAAGTTTGTTTTCTAAAACAAAATAAAACAACAAAATTTTGATTAAGATGATTCAAATTATAATTGTATTTCGAAAAGAAAATCTAGCATCTGGCAAATGCCCATCATGATCACACGGATAGATTTCGATTCTTTACTCAAAATTTTTAACCACTTTTCGGCAAAAGGAAGGCCCTATTTCGTTAATCACACATCACGGATTTTGAGTTTTAAAAAATGATTCGATTGGCGTTAAATCACACGATTTAGCTGGCTGTGTGACCTGTGGCATCGCCCTGTTGCAACCACATGTTAGTGATATCCACGTCGTCAATAATAGGCCTCGTCTTCTTTTGATGTTATTAGTCAGGGCCTCTTGATGAGCGACATCAAAGAGATCATCCAACTTGTTAGCAAATTCTTAGATTTTTTCCTTCGCACTTTGTGTTTGTCTATTTTTTCGTTTCTGTACGTCTCTTTACTCTCGTTCTTTGTTGGAATGCGAGCTTTTTTCCAGAAGAGTAATACTTCTTTAACAGTCATTGTGGTGGACTCTCTGAACTTTAATCTTACCACAAGCACGTGATAGCATAGGCGGTTAGAGGGTGGCATACAAGCAGCGATTTGGTGCGCCGCATAATCGAGAAGTAAAACTTTATCTTTACTTCTGCTTCCCATGGCAGATTCACGATAAAATTCATAAATATATATACACTATTCAAATCAAGGACACTTTGCAACTACGAGACACGAGCTTTAAATAATTAAAATCGGACTAGTAATTTGTCCACTACAACCAAATAAGTGAATAATATCGGAAGTATGCTCTAAAAGGTACGTTTTTTACTATTAAAGCGCAGATATCTCAGTTGGACTTAAAGTAACGGCAATATTCACCATATGTATGTATAATTAAAGAGAGGAACACTACCACTAATTTTATTAATAGATAGTATGATATGTGTTATGGCCAAAAGACGCCGCTAAACAAGCAAAAAATTTTACTTTTCGACACGTGTTAACGTACTCCGATCTTGCTAAAACTTCGGCTGTCTAATTTTCTTCATAGATTGAAAAATTTAAAGGGTTCGGAGCGACAAAATTTCGATGTCAACTTTTAGTGGCCGCCCTAGGGTGCACGCTACATATCACCCAAGTCGTTTGATCCACCATACTGTTATGGCCCCATGGCTAGGTAACGATGTAAATCTTATCACATAATCTCGCGATAGCGTGATCCATTGACCATTGCCAATCACGCCTTCAGACCATATAGTTCACTGTACATGCAAAGGCTTCTTAATAATCGCTATAGGATTGTCAGAAGTTCAAATGCGCTTGTTAACAGCTGAAAATGGGCTTCGTCTGAAAAAATGATTTTTTTCAAAAAAACCAGCCGGTTGTTCCTAAATGAATTGCTCGTCTACGGCGATGTGAATGGTCGGCCGGCTTTGATTCTTGCAACAGTTGAACCTTGTAAGGTTTCAAAGATAATTCGTTACGCAAAATTCGCCATGTAGTGGTTTTGGCCCCCCCGGGGGCACATTTATGGTCTTTATAGTACGTAACAGCTATCTGGATCTGTGCAACTGGGGGAAAAAGGGAGCCCAGTCCCCTGAAGTCAGACAGGGAGACAACTGGAAGCTCCACTTTATTTCCACAGGGATCAGTGGCCCGCGGAGTTCATTATTTGTCTCTTTAGACTTATAATAGTTCTCTGGCTGATCATTGAGGTTGGCCCCTATATGGAAGTATCGTGGTGGTTGTGGTTTTGCGGCCCCATAACAGTATAATGGTTATTATGGCGGCCAGGATCATCTCAGTGATAATGAAACGCAAAGTGAATGATCCAGTCCAGTGAGCATGCTTGACATGTGTTCTGGACAGGAGTTAGAAAGTCTCCAACTCTTTAGCAAGGTGTGATGGTTTGCAGACCTGTCCTGGAATCATTCAAGTTGCAACTAGGTGGTTCTGTTGCTTAAAATTATGTCTTCGGCTATCTAGGACGAGCATGACGTTCCAAATTATGTATAGTGGTTTGTCCACCATCTGATTAAGACTACATAGCCAGGCGCGGATGTAAAACAAATCACACTCTGTAGTGATTTTGGATAACGTCAATTGATGAAAACAGCGACAAATTGACAAATTTGGATCTACTTCAACACTGTGGCTTACGGCTGCGATGTTCTCAGTTGACCGATTCGATCGAATACGCGTTGTTGTTCGCACATTTTGTATCGAGCCTGTCGACCCAAATTTCGCGACCAAATTCTTAATAGCAGTGTTAGAAGGACGATTATATTGTCCGAAAATGTCACGAACTTTATGAAATGTAACTTTAACAGAACTATCATTTTCGTACTCGATTTTATTTATTTTATTGCGATTTTCGTGCGAAATTGAATTTATTGTAGCAATTACCAATGCATCTGCTACGAATACGTGAAAAAACTAAATGTCAAAACTATCTGTTGTTGGTGTTGCCACATTTGAACAATTAACTTCTTATTGAAAAATCCGATATATATATAATTTTAAAACAAAATGTATTAACAAATAAAATAGAACTAAATTTGAAATATAAATTATAATTATAAATGACATCCATTTACAACGAAATTTCAAAGCAAGAATAAAAATAATACAAGTAGATGTTTAGATACATTTGAATAAAAATTATTAATTTAAATATTCAGTAAACCTTTTCTGGTAGACTACCAATAATAAAGCAAATTATTTTAACTTTGTTTAAATAACGAGCTGTTATTGCCAAGAAGGATCTTTTAAAATAGAAAATTTTTTATTCTAGGAATAAAAATCTTTACCATATAGAAATTATATGGTTTTGGATGGTTTGGAGTTTTTAACAATAGTGTAAAAGCTCAACAGACACTTAATGGTTAGAAAATTATAGAAGGAACCCTTTAGAAATCTTATTATTTTACAAACTAAGAGGTGGATAAGATTCACGATATTGGCAATGCTTGAGTTATGTTACACATAACATAAAAGGTAAGTTAAATATTGAGGGAGTACAGTAGACGGAGAGTAAAGTATATTTTGGAACAATAATATTCATACATAATCCGAGCAATTATGCTTATCATACAATACAACAGTTAAGATTTGCAATTTATTATCAGATATAATTTCAGAATTGCATACCGAGCCCCCTATTTTCTCAGACGAGAGCAGACCAAACTTCAAAACCTTTGTTTTGAATGGATTTATAAAAAAAATTTTTTGATATGATCTAAGTTTTGACATCATGCAGCTTACAATTTATAGCAATTTGCAGTTCTAGTAATGATTGATGTTGGTGAAATAATTATTTTATGCCATGTGCAAATGTATAAACCAAACAATATGTAAGATAATAATACTAAATAAGCTATTGTAGATACATTGAAAAAAGAAAAAGTCCAAGAATGAATCTTTGAGCCACCCGTTAGCTAAATTTTTGGAGGTTTGACTCCCGACCATCAAAAAAAACAAATTGTTATCGACCGCTTAAATATGAGTATACAAGTGCGATTGCATTTATTGTCTCATTATCAACATGATCAAAAAAGCACTAGATAGGCCCAAAGAGACCAAAACAAAGGTTTTGCTTTCATTTATTTTCTTTCTTATTGACTCGGTAATACCTAATAGTGCAAAAAAGGAGTTACATTTAGTGAAGAAAATGTGGAACAACATAACATGCTCGTTTTAGAAAATATTGCTAGAATGCTAATAAAGGGTATTTTTTTAAGCCCGATAGAACTTGAAATTGTAAAAAATAACACAAAAAATTAAATTGTAATCAAAATTTCTTTTTTATTCGAAGGATCAATACGTGACATTAACATTTGAAAATGATTTCGGGCATATGGGCACCGCGGCTGTAATTGACGAAGCGCATTCTGGACGTCCAATTTTGGGCCACTTTTTCGAGCACTGCTGGGCGTATGTCACGAATAACACGAACAATGCTGTCCTCCAAGGCGTCAATTGATGCTGGTTTATCAGCATAAATCAGTGACTTCACGTAGCCCCACAGGAAATAGTCGAGTGGTGTCAAATCGCACGACCTTGGAGGCCAATTGACAGGTCCAATTTCTCGAAATCAACTTATCGCTAAATTTTGATTTCAATAAGTCGATGGTTGCGTTCGCTGTATGGCACGTAGCGCCATCCTGTTGAAACCACATCTCGTCCGGATCAATGTCATCCATATTTTCAAACAAAAAATCATTGATCATGGTGCGGTAACGATCTCCATTGACCGTAACGCGAGCTCCGGCCTCACTTTTGAAGAAATAAGGTCCGATGATGCCACCAGCGTGAAAACCGCACCAAACGGTGCATTTTTCTGGATGTAATGGAGTCTGTAGGGTCTGTTGTGGATTGGTCTCACTCCATATGCGGCAATTTTGCTTATTAACAAACCCGTTAAGCCAAAAATGCGCCTCATCGCTGAACACAATTTTGCGATAAAACAACGGGTCAGTTGTCAACTGCTCTAGAGCCCAATCGGCGAAAGAACGACGCATATAATGGTCTCATGGCTTCAATTCCTGCACCAGCTGGATCTTATACGGGTGTAGGCCGAGATCTTTGCGCAAAATTTTCCACGTAGTGGACGGACAGAGCCCCAATTCCTGCGACCGACGACGAATTGATAAATTTGGATCTTCTTCCACACTTTCGTTTACAGCGGCGATATTCTCTTCAGTACGCACATTCCTTCGACGTGTTGGTGTTATTGCATCCTCTAGAGAGTATGTGGTACGAAATCTATCGACAGTTCGACGAATGGCTTGTTCAGATGCACGATTATGTACGCCATAAAAATGACGAAGTCGTCTATAAGTTGCGCGAATCGACGACTGATTTTCAAAGTAAATTTGGATAATTTCGTAGCGTTGTTCAAGCGAGAGTCTATACATGATGATTTTTCAGAGTATACTGAAACAAATAAAAAAAAAGTTTCATCAAAATTTCATTTTTTGTGTTACTTTTTACAATTTAAAGTTCTATCTAGCTTAAAAAAACACCTTTAGATCAGATATCAAAAGAAATAGGAATTACTTTCACACGCTTTCATTGTTTACGAAAAGTAACTTATGAAGAGTTCGATCAGATAATAATGGAAAACAATTTTGTAAAAATTTAACGAAATATTATTAACACCACATGCATTAGATATAATTTTAGCAAATGCTATAAGCAGATCAGTTAAGTCAATGTAGGAAACTTTTAATCTATTAGAATATTCGTTAAGTAGGTTGCAGTCAAAAGAATTATTAGAATTGCTGTAAAAAAAAAACCATTTAGTTGATTAACATCTGTATTGCCATTTCTTGAAATTACACTATTTAAACAAGAATTTTTCAAACGATTGCGGCTATACCTTTTTATGATTTTGAAGGCACCTGTCATTGTGGTTTGTGGAAAAACATTTCGTATTATCTACGAAATAAAATTATCAACTTAAATTGGACCTCAAAAAATTGGATAGTCGACTTAATTTTACACTCTTGTTTCTTTACTTGCCCTAACTAAACTTTATAAAATTTTGATTGTGACATATCTCCTGTAGGCTAGTAGGTAGTGTACTAGCTTGTCAGTATTAGGGGTTGTGGGTTCGACTCCCAATGAAGGCCTTGGTTTTTTTTTTACTACAAAAATAAAAATTGACTGTCGGTGGGGCTGCTCAGCGATGAAGGCATAGCCACTGGTCGCTGTGCTGTCTTATACGGCAGTTAATTTCCGACTATTCTTCTACTTTCACCACCTGTTTCATCTTTTCTCTATCCCTTTCCTAAAGAATGTAGCACGGTACTTGACTAAATAGGCACTGTTGCTTGAAGTGATACTTCTCTTAAAAAAAAATATTGTTAAAAATATGATTTTTAAATATTTCTTCAACGGTGATAATGCAGGTTTCTATCAGTGGTACCATCACAGTAAGACATTGGAGTTTCGCCGAAGATTGAAAAGTGTTTCTTCCTTTATATGTTTTGTAACATATAAACTTGTCGTTTAAATACTTCAAGAAATGGCGAAAATTAATAAATTCGCTACTGTTTCTCTTTGGTAAATGATTTTGCATTGTAAATTAACGTATGTATTCGTATATAAAGCCTACTTAAGAGCTTTAAGTATTTTCTTTTCTTAATACATAAACTTGATTGAATCGAAGTCATTTGATTTTATTGAAGACGGCAAGCTTAACGTCCCTATTATTTTCCTGAGTTTAGACTAGATATTTTTTTAATAACTTATATAAATATATATGCTCCTGTTCTTTATTTGCTACAAAGCATATTATACCAGCATTTATTTATAAACAAAATACATAATCTATTAGATTCCTGGAACGATTACATAAGGAAAATCAATACATTTTTTTTACACGAAAACATATTTGTGAGTTGACCTATTTATTTAAAATATTCAATATGTGGCTAAAAGTAGAAAAACCTGAAAATGTTTGAATAGAGAAAAAACGTTTTTCCATCCTTTTGAAGTTTTCAGTGCTAAGAAGTTGTATTTATGTTTATGATAAAAATCAAATAAACACTATTAAAGTAAATAAACTAAAATGAAATAAAATAGATGAATGGATAAAGCAAACATTTTGACAAAGCTTGTGAGTATCCCAACCCTTTAATAAGACATTTGTTAATCTACTTCTTTTTAAATATTAAATAAACCTTTAATCTTATTGCTTTCCACAAAATATGTTACTTTTTAAAAAATTTATTTATTTGCAACAAAACTTTATAAGAATTTAAGTTAAGTTTAAGCATATTAGATGCATGTTATGCGATTTACTCTAGATATAAATTCTATAGAAATAGCCAAAACAGTTTTTGACAAGAGAATGTTAAATTGTGTAAGGAAGCTAAGCTCGGCTTGACTTTATTAATAATTAGATAAAACGTGTGTAACTAAGGCTGCTGTCGCCACATATGTCCAGCAACCCTTGCAGTTAATAATGAGGAAAAAAACATTGAATCTATATTTTGTTTGCGTTATTAAGAGGAGCTGCGAAATGTCTAGTTAAAAATATTGTTACGTTTATTTATTTTAATAAACATTTTATTATTTTGTGTTCTTTTATTGCAAAATAATAAAACACTACTTCAGAGTTTAAAATTAAGTTAAACGATTTATTTACTTTCAATACACACAAAATAAACACGATGGTAACTTTGTTGTTTTTACTCACTTGAATTAATTCATTTGCCCAGCAAGTGGTGCTTACATAGCTATTCTTTTTGTTATTCTCGTATATACAAGAATATTCTACTTTAACATCACCTCATATTGTTGTTATTATTATCATTCAGTTTAGGCTTCTGTGTGTTTTGTTCTGTTTTAGTTGCTTTTGTTTTCCGGTGGTTACTTATTTTGTAGAATTTCTTATAAGCATGTTGTCTTGTGTTCATAAGATTTCTTAGAAAACTACGCAGCTTGTAAAATGCATAGCGAGCCGTTTACTTACTGTTAATTATTTTCTTTTAAAATATTTCTTTAAAATATTTTCTTCGTAACAATATTGTAAAACGATAGTGTGCTTTTTAAAACCAGGCCTGTTTTTGCATAGCAAAAACAACACTTTTATAATGGCCAGCTGTTACTAAAACTGAAATGATCGAAAATATTCCTAAATCAATACCATACGACACAATTAATATCAGTAATACTAGGTGGTCAAAAATAAATCGATTCCAGCTCCTTAAAATTATCCTTGAATGATACCCCCACATTATTCAGTATTTATTTTGTATTATTTAAGCCGTTCAAAAGATTATGTTCACAAAGTTATTTATTTACATATTTTTTTTTTTTTAAATAAAATTTATGGTTAATTAAAATTTTAATATTTTATGATTTATTATGTGGACACAAAGGACTTTATATAAAAAATTAAACAATAAATGAAAAAAATTGTTTACACATTTTTCTTTTTCTAAAGGTGCCACCTAATGGTGTGGCGTAATATTGAAAATGAGGAATAAAATTTGGTTAATTTGTGTAAAAAGACAATTACGCAGACTATACATGTTTAGACAAAATTAACTATAAACTAAAGGGTGCTAGTAGGCTAGCCTAGTTGGTAGTGTACTAGCTTGCCAGTCTGGGGGTTGTGGGTTCGATTCCCAACGAAGACCTTGTTTTTTTTTTCACTACAAAAATAAAAGTTGACTGTTGGTGGGGCTGCTCAGCGATGAAGGCATAGACACTGGTCGCTGTGCTGTCTTATACGGCAGTTAATTTCCAACTAACCTTCTACTTTACCACCTGTTTCATCTCTTCCCTATCTCTTTCCTAAAGAATGTAGCACGGTACTTGACTAAATAGACATTGCCTGAAGTTCTACTTCTCTTAAAAAAAATAAACTATAAATTAATTATGTAATAATACGGTTCTTTACCAATTATTGTTCGAAATAAAAATGAAATAAAATCTGTTTAAAGTTTTTTGCGTTACTATCAAGTTGTTAAGCAAAAACCTGCCATACAGATACAAGAGAACAGCATAACGGAATTAAAGTTTTTCTTCCCCTAACTGGTCTGCCAAACCTGATTTTATCAAAAACGTATTACCGCATTCTATCTACATGAATAGATATGACCTTAATTTTGTGATAAGATTTTCATCTGCACCTGGCCGTGGGCCTTAATCAGATGTTGGTCAAACCACTTTGAATGATTTGCAAACGTCATTCACGCCCTAGGAGGCCATCGAATACGTATATCCTCCGGTCACTCCTAGCCCGAAAGCCCGAAGTAGGCCGCAGCCTTCACTCCTTGCTAAAGAGTTGGAGACTTTCCAACTCCTGGTCCAGAACGCATGAAGCTTAATATAAATAAGAACACGACGGCATTCATACTCACTGGACCTGAATCATTCATTGTGTTCATTTTGACCGATCCGACCCACAAACTATCACGAGGGTCTTGAAACCACAACCACCACGATAATCCCATACAGGGGCCAACCTCAACAACCAGTCAGACAACAGCTAATTGTCTCAAGAGACAAATAGTGAACTCTGCGGGCGTACTGATTACCGTGGTGACTCCTACTAGTCTTTGAGGGGCCTGGGCTCCCTTTTACCTCGCAAGACACTAGTCTAAATGGAATAGTAGGTTCCAAAAAGACTATCATGTGCCCCCGGGGGAACTGTGAATGGTATGTAGCGCCATCCTCGTCCTAGAAGGCCCTCGGATAGGGATATCCTCCGGTCACTCTCAGTTGCAACTTCAAAAGCCCGGAGTAGGCCGCAGCCTTCACTTCTTGCTGAAGAGTCGGAGACTACCCAACTCCTGCTCCAGAACGCATGAAGCTTAATATAATTAAGAACACGACGGCATTCATACTCACTGGACCATTCATTGTGTTTATTGTGAATGATCTGACACACACAACTCAAACGAGGGCCTCGAAGCACACAGCCACCACGATACTCCCGAAGGGCCTACTCTAATAATCAGACAGGGAATAGCTAAATGCCTAAAGAGACAAATAGCTAAACTTTGGGGCTTGACTGATTCCTGTGGAAATATAGAGGATTGTCCAGTTGACTGCTGGGCTCCCTTTTACCCCCGAAGACATTTGTAGTGACGATGAGATTCCGTCAAAACAAATCAATGAGCCACCGTGGGAACCTGTAAAGTAATTTCGTGATAAGATTTACATCTGCACCTGGCCGTGGCCCTTAATTATATGGTGGTTAAACCACTGTGAATGAAAACCAACGCCATTCACGCCCTAAGAAGCCGAAGACTAATTCTAGCAACAGGTCTTTCCTAGTTGCAATTTCAGCGGTTCCAGAGCAGGGCTGCAAATCACTACTCCTTGCTGAAGAGCTGGAGACTATTCAACTGCTGTCCAGAAAACATAACTAGCATGCTTATTGGATCTGGATCATTCACCAGAAGGTGTTATTAAAGGCGAGATGATCCTGGCCACTATAAAACAATACCTGTATGGGTACGCAAAACCACAACCACAACGATACTCCCGAAGGGCCAACCTCAATAATCAAGGAGAGAAACAGCTAAAAGTTTAAAAAGACAATTAGTGGAAACTCTGGGGCTTACTGATTCCCGTGGAAATAACGTGGAGCTTCCAGTTGTACCCCTGCTGACTTCAGAGGAATGGGTATAAGGGACCCCCAGCAGCACAGGTCTAGATAGTTAAGTATTCTATAAAGACCGATAAATGTGCCCTCGGTGGGGGGGGGGGTAGATATGCCCTTAATGAAAGTACTATTTAAACGCGAACACTGACTCCATAGTACAGTTTAGAACACGGCTCGCCATTCATGTCGAACAAACAGACAGATAAGGCGGAAAAAATGACCACAGTTTGTATTACGTCTTTAGATTCTATTTTTGGTAAAATATCGACGTCTATAATAATATTTGAGAAATTTTATGCAAAATTGAGATATATTAGAAAAACTTCATCTTCTAGGTAGGATTAGGGTTTTCATTTTTGAGCAATAACGAAACTCTAATATTAAATTTGTATTTAAGCAATTTTCATTCGTGCTTGATTCTTTCAAATAAATATTTTATGATATTCTAATAACACATTTATTCAACTAGAAATATTTGAAATGTATTACTTGCGGGGGAGAGCATATTCATATTGATATTTACTATTGCTGAAGTAGCTCATCATTGAATTTTACTCCTACTATTGTATAGAAAATCTAAGAGTCTTTTATCCAAAGCTAAACTGATTCTATGAGAATTTTCATAAAATCAACATTGCATAGACAGCAAAAGGCAAATGAACACGAATGAAAATTGCTTAAATTGAAAATGATTCTAATAAATATAAAATTATAAATTAATTAAATTTGTATTTAAAATTTTCTTTGTAGGCAAAGGCTAGAGCATTTTAAGACCAATTAGTATTTAACAACGTTTTGAAATATTCCAAAAAATGTAAGAGTTTTCTGACCGGTATACTTAATATTTTATTTATATATATATGTTTAATGGTCTTAACAGATAACTACAATTTTTGCT
Source organism: Trichopoda pennipes (assembly GCA_030448955.1). Lineage (NCBI taxonomy): Eukaryota > Metazoa > Arthropoda > Insecta > Diptera > Tachinidae > Trichopoda > Trichopoda pennipes. Next base: position 1,942,089 of record JASKUP010000010.1, on the reverse strand, counting down.
GTTAGTGTGTTGTGTGTTTACACTACTTACTTATGCTTGTTTGTTTAAAATTTTACCGTAAACTTTTTGGTGGTTAAAAATACTTTTTACTTTGTATCCGAATGTGTGCATGTTTTAATGTATTTAAGAAATTCATTTGGATTTTTGTTTAGCTTGTTTGTTTGTTTGTTTATTTGTTTGTATTCCATTACAAAGAAGGTGTTTCTGTTTAACTTTTCATGTCCGCCCGTCCCTGATTATCTGCCTGGTTGTATAAATTAAAAAAATGTTTTCTTCTATTTTTTTTACAAACTTTGTTCATTCAATTTTATCCTCTATAATGTTTAAACAAACAATTCGACCATTATTTAATGTTGTTTGGCTTTATAAGAGTTTCTTTAATATTTTACCTTTAATAACAACAACAACAACATTGATGACAATTTCAAAACCTTCAGCATTTTCTTAAAGGGATATGCTAGTATTTAGCCGTTCCTTGAAATACTGCTGTTCAACAAATGAAAATCTACTTTAAAGGACTTTGATTGAGTTAAATTTTATGCGGTCAAATAAAATCGAAATTTTAACACACTATTTATTACCTAACACGGCAACATTTTCAGTTCATCAACAGCCTTGTTTTTCATTAAATAACACTACAAAAACTAAACTTTATTTTTAGCTCTCTACGGTTTTCAGGTAATTAAAGCAAGAACAAAGAAAGTTTTCACTGAAAACCATTTATAATCACACTAAAATAACCATTGAAACTTTTGTTTTCAATACTTCAACTTTGAACTCCTGCCTGATTGATCCTTTCAGAGTTTTATTGTGTTGATAAAAGTGTTGTTTTTAAACTTGTTATATTATTTTTTATTTTTGGAAATGTTAGCCACTCAATGCAATTCACCTTCAGTTAAGTGGCTCATAAATTATTAGTTTTCTGTGAAACAAATTAAAACTTAAATATAATAAAATAACTACAAACAAAAACACTGCTAACATTAACATGCCACAAAGATAAAAAGGAAATCCCTTTGACTTTGTCTTGAACTTCACTTTCTGCCGTTTTTAAATAAAAGTCAAAAATGAAACTTTTCTACCAAAAGCAAAATATTTAAAAATCATGGCTTATTCATGAACTAAAAACTAACGCACTGTTATTAACAAGTTAAACCAAACAACCCTGTAGTAAGAAATAAATAAGTTTAAAAAAAACCGCATAAAATAAAGTTTTATTGGAGAAAACAAAACTTTGCAGTTAATTTTTATTTTTTATTTTTATTTTTTATTTTTCGGCTTGCAGTACACATTCTAAACTAAAGAGTTGGAATATTTTTCTTGCAAATATTCTTAATTTATTGACAAAGTTATGCAAATTATGGCAAGTAGAACAGAGATGAATTTAAATCTAAACTGATGTTTATAAAATATTCTCTTTGAGAAGAGCAGCATCAACAAAAACTTACGACAAAAAAGCCGATAGCATACTAATTTAAAAATTTAAGAATTCCTGATACAGATTTTTATAACAAAATAGTAAAATACGAGTTAGGTGCCCCTACCTACAGGCTAGCAGGTAGTGTACTAGCTTGTCAGTCTGGTGGTTGTGAGTTCGATTCCCAACGAAGACCTTGGTTTTTTTTTTACTACAAAAATAAAAATTGACTGTCGGTGGGGCTGCTCAGCGAAGAAGGCGGCATAGTCACTGGTCGCTGTGCTGTCTTATATACGGCAGTTAATTTCCGACTATCCTTCTACTTTCACCACCTGTTTCATCTCTTCTCTATCCCTTTCCTAAAGAAAGTAGCACGGTACTTGACTAAATAGGCATTGTTGCCTGAAGTGCTGCTTCTCTTAACAAAAAAAAAGAAGAAAATTGCCACGTTTACTAAAAAAAATTCCGACATGGGTACTTGTCATGAACAGACTTTGAACTGAGCCTAAAATTGTACCACATTTTTCTACCAGTGAATGCCAATCCTGCTCGCTATGGCATAATAATTGCAGAGTTATTTCTACTCTAATAGAATAATTTATAATTGATGTAGATGACTGCATTTCACTCTTTTTTTTCGATGATTAAAATCGACTCCCTGAATCGCTATATCCATTTTTGTATAGTAATTTGTAATTAAAGTCGATGCCAACAAGCCCACATTCAGACCTGCAAACCTGATATTAATTCATTTTCGTTTATTTTTTAACAAGATGTTTATTGTACAATGGTGGCAACACCAGCATTATTTGACATTTAATTTTTTGACGTATTCGCAACTGCATTGGCAACTGTTACAATGAATTCATTTTCGCACGAAAATCACATTAAAATAATTTAAATCCACTATGAAAATGGTGGGTTTGTTAAAGTTACATTGCGTAAAATTTGTCGGACAACATAATCGACCGTCAGCAAAAACCGCTATTAAGAATTTGGTCGTTAAATTTGAGTCGACTGAAAACATCGCAGTCGTAAGGCACAGTATTGAAGCAGATCCAAATTAATCAATTCCTCAACGTTCTCACCACTACATGGTGAAATTCGTGTAAGGATTTGACTTTGAAGCCCTATAAGGTTCAACTGATGCAGGAATTGAAGACGAGCGATCATTTACATCTAACAAATTTTTAGTACGTTTTAGCCTTCCGCCCAATTATGGCAATTCTTGTATGATTGTATGCACGATTAAGGTAAATAATGTTTAAACATTGATTCCAAATATATAAAGGGTCCGCCATCTAACGTTTTTTTTATCTTTGACAAATAATTAGTTTTATCCTTCCGCTGAACGAATATAATTGTGTATACGCTTGAAAAACGCTGGGAAATATTGCGACATTACTTTGAAAATCATGTGCGAAAATTGCATACGGATTTTGGAAGAACAGAAGCACCGTTAGCTCCGTATGTTCGTTATCTTGTGAAACAAGTGAAAGAAACTGGCAATCTCATCGATAAATTAAAGCGTAAAAAGCCAAAAACAGTGCGTACAGCCGAAAATATTGTTGCTGTGGCAGAAAGTGTGATTGAAACGCCATCAACATCAATTCACCGTCGCTCTCAACAATTGAACATTTCAGAGACATCATTGACACGAATTTTGCATAAAGACCTTGGTATGACGCCTTACAAAGTCCAATTAGTTCAGGAGTTGAAGCTAAGTGACCATCCAATGCATTTTCGCTTCGCTAAGTGGGCCTGCGATCGATTTAGAGAAGACGCCGATTTTGCAAAAATTAAATCATCTTTTTAGATGAAGCTCATTTTGATCTTGGCGGTTATGTAAACAAGCAAAATTGTCGCATTTGGGGCACAGAAAACCCGCACGCATACATTGAAAAGCCGACGCACCCAAAACGAGTCACTGTTTGGTGAGGATTTTGATCCAATTGGGCCATTTTTCTTGGAAAATGAGCAAGAAGTAACCGTTACAGTCAATGGCGATCGTTATCGGGCCATGTTGAACGAATTTTGTTCACAAAAATTGAAGAGAAGGATATTGGCAACATTTGTTTTCAACAGGACGGCGCTACGTGCCACACGGCCGAAGCTGTACTCGATGTTTTGCGCCCTATTTTTGAAGATCGCATTATCAGCCGCAGAGCTGATGTCGTATGGCCACCTCGAAGCTGCGATATGATACCGTTGAACTATTATTTGTGGGGTGCCGTCAAAGATAAGTGTTACGCTGACAAGTCAAAGACAATCAACGCTTTAAAGGACAATATTCGTGAAGCCATTGGTGAAATACAGCTGCACACAATCAATAATGTACTTAAAAATTGAACCGATCGTGTAGGCTAATGCATGGCCAGCTGAGGCAGCCATATGAATGAAATTATTTTCCATTATTAATCGGAAGTTTTGTTTATAGCATTTAAAACAAAAAAAAAAAAAAGAAGTTCTTTGGCGGACCCTTTATAAAATGTATGAAATTTTTATTCTTTCCATCTAAATAGAGCTTTAAATTGAAATTCCCTAACAAGCAGTTTCAGAAATTAAATAGATTTTCTTAATAATTACTTGATTACAGTTGAATGCCTCGTTTCTATAACTAAAGTGAGAAATTCCTCACATGAAAATAGAGTTAGTCATGAATTTTTTTTTTATATAAAATAATAAAAAATTTTACTTTACTTCGTGAAAAATTGGGCGTCTTTATGCCGGTGCAGTTTATAAATTTTATATAGTTTTTTGCTTCAATATTGATTTAACATTGACAGCTATTTTGGTTGCATTTAGCCTTCTCATTATAATGAGCGAAGAAATATTACTGATAAATAAATACCGAGTTGTGATGATCGATATGCGCGGTAGAATTTTCATATCTGTTATCTGTCAAAACTAATACATTCACCGTCTAAAAAAAACGAAAAGTTATTGTCGCATCACAAATAGATTCATAAAGTATAATTTTTTTAAGTGAAGGTTTGGAAGTGTCATTGGGCCGTAGAACTTAGGAAATGACGACCTTATAGCATCGTTAAATAGTTAGAAGTATTTTGGATTAAATAGCACTTTAGTGAGACAAATCCAAGTGAAAACGAATTAAAAACCAAATATTTCCATTACTATGCTACAATGACAACATACTTTGAAAACTGATTGTATGGGGATTATAGATAAGAAGATAATTTTTGAATTTTCAAACATTTTTGTTATCGATAAAACACAAAACGGAAAAGAAAGGGGAAAATAGGCAGTTAAATTATTTCCGTAGCGATTTTTAAGAGAAAATAAGCTTTTTGCTTCGTCACAAAATATTCTCAGTTGACCTGTTTTTCAAAGAAGCATACGACTATTTGAAATTTTTAATATTTTTTTGAATTTCTAAATTAGATGACAGACAATACGTTCGTTATTTGAAAGCATGTTTTTTGTTTTTAAATTTATTAAAAAGCGTATCTAGGCGCTTTTCTAAACAACCAGAAATGTATCCATAAAGGCAGTTTATCATAAATTAATTAATATCATAAGATGTTTATTTTTTAATAAATATTTTTGTAATAAATATTTTGTAAGAATATCATGAAATATTAATTTAAATGAATCAAGCAAGAAATAAAATTGCTAACATTAATTAATTTTATAATAATTAATCGTTAAGAAAATTGCCTTTTAAAAGTTCATTTCATTTATTTAATAATTATTTTTAATCCTTAATACAACACGCGCTTATTATTTCATAGTGTCTCAAAAGCTTTCCCTTGTGTCAGCAGGTCTCTATGAAATAATTCTTAAATGTCAAAACTGTTTATTTTAAATACATATATTTCTATAATCAATTTTATCCTTAATTAAAAAACAGAAGAAAAGAAAAACTCAATTGCAAAAAGCAACACGTACACAACATCGAAAACAACAACATCTGGTCCTGTCAAACATAATTTCTCCTGCAACCTTAAATTTCAAATAAACTGCAAGATAAGACTTCTAGAAATGTTATTGCCCCTGCAAAGTTTAGATAACATTTAAAAGCTTACCCAGTCTGTAATGTTTGAAAACACTTCAGTAAAGAACAATCTGCAAAATATTGGATAGCAGAACTTGTTCTCTTTGTTAAGGAAGAGGCAGCCATTTAAAGGATTTTCTGCCATTTGCAGATTCTCGTAAAAACGTGTGTTTTTTTTCTCTTTGTCTGATTTCACTTTGTTTTGTTTTCAAAATAAAATAAACTTTCAAGGGCCTGCAATGTTGTTTATATTGTTGTTGGCGCTGCTGCAACCTTTGCTGTTTAAAGTTGACAAAACCTTAAATGGGAATTGAGAACAGTATTCAAGTGTAGAGTTTTTAAAGCACTACATCCACCACTACTGTGCTGTGCATTATTACTTTCTGTTGCTGCAATAGTTAAAAGAGCTCTCGTTTTTATTTCAAGTTGTATTTAACTTTTGCACATTTGAAAAAATAAAATAGAAAGCAGCAGGCAGCTGCCTGCTTCAAGGCAAGTTTTTGCCCTTTTTCTGCTTTGGTTATTATTATTATTATTGTTATTGAGTTCATCTCTTTTGTTGTTGTTGCTGTTCTTGCTATTTTTTATTTTTTTTTTTGAGCTGGGGATGGGAAGCTGTTACTGCTAGTGGCTGCTGTTGCAGAGAAAAATACAAAAATTTTCATTTTCATCACAGAACAACGAGTAAAACAAAGATGACAACGATGGGGACTACGACGGCCGAATATAACGATGACGATGATGTTGATGATAATGATGCTGCTGATGATGATGATGACGATTTGTACAAGTACCGTATGCTTTTATGCAAAAAATCGATGCCAACATTGACAATGGGTGTTCACGGCAAGAGAAAAAGAATAGAACAAAACAAAATAGCAAAAAAATATGTATGTATGTATGCAAATGTGCATAATTTATATGCATAAATATGTACCTACATATGTACGTTTCCATATGCATATGAAGATTAAAAGTTTGATGCAATTTTTAAAGTATACAATTTAAAACTAGCTACAACTACTAATTCGCCTACAATTCGTTAGTAAAATGTTTTATTAATGTTTTAGTAATTTTTCACAGAGCACTATTTTTAGGTTTTTCATAAATAAGTATTTTATCATAAATCTTTTTACCCAATGACAGGTAAATAGTTAACTTACATTCACATTATTATTATTCACATTAACGAAATACTGACCAGTTGCTAGTAACACGTACACGAAGGATTATATACTCAGCGTTTGGTAGTTATGAAGGGTGTTTTTTTAAGCCCGATAGAACTTGAAATTGTAAAAAATAACACAAAAAATTAAATTGTAAGCAAAATTTCATTTTTATTCGAAGGATCAATACGTGACATTAACATTTGAAAATGATTTCGGGCATATGGGCACCGCGGCTGTTCTTGACGAAGCGCATTCTGGACGTCCAATTTTGGGCCACTTTTTCGAGCACTGCTGGGCGTATGTCACGAATAACACGAACAATGCTGTCCTCCAAGGCGTCAATTGTTGCTGGTTTATCAGCATAAACCAGTGACTTCACGTAGCCCCACAGGAAATAGTCGAATGGTGTCAAATCGCACGACCTTGGAGGCCAATTGACAGGTCCATTTCTCGAAATCAACTTATCGCCAAATTTTGATTTCAATAAGTCGATGGTTGCGTTCGCTGTATGGCACCTAGCGCCATCCTGTTAAAACCACATCTCGTCCGGATCAATTTCATCCATATTTTCAAACAAAAAATCATTGATCATGGTGCGGTAACGATCTCCATTGACCGTAACGCGAGCTCCGGCCTCATTTTTGAAGAAATAAGGTCCGATGATGCCACCAGCGTGAAAACCGCACCAAACGGTGCATTTTTCTGGATGTAATGGAGTCTGTAGGGTCTGTTGTAGATTGGTCTCACTCCATATGCGGCAATTTTACTTATTAACAAACCCGTTAAGCCAAAAATGCGCATCTTCGCTGAACACAATTTTGCGATAAAACAACGGGTCAGTTGCCAACTGCTCTAGAGCCCAATCGGCGAAAGAACGACGCATATAATGGTCTCGTGGCTTCAATTCCTGCACCAGCTGGATCTTATACGAGTGTAGGCCGAGATCTTTGTGCAAAATTTTCCACGTAGTGGACGGGCAGAGCCCCAATTCCTGCGACTGACGACGAATTGATAAATTTGGATCTTCTTCCACACTTTCGTTTACAGCGGCGACATTCTCTTCAGTACGCACATTCCTTCGACGTGTTGGTGTTACTGCATCCTCTAGAGAGTATGTGGTACAAAATCTATCGACAGTTCGACGAATGGCTTGTTCAGATGCACGATTATGTACGCCATAAAAATGACGAAGTCGTCTATAAGTTGCGCGAATCGACGACTGATTTTCAAAGTAAATTTGGATAATTTCGTAGCGTTGTTCAAGCGAGAGTCTATTCATGATGATTTGTCAGAGTATACTGAAACAAATAAAAAAAAATGTTTCATCAAAATTTCATTTTTTGTGTTACTTTTTACAATTTAAAGTTCTATCTAGCCTAAAAAAACACCTTTTACTTTTTTTAAGGAATGCTTTTAATGCTGTAATAAAATAAAACAGTATTTTCATTTTTATTACCAACAGTATGTTCAGTAGAACGTTTTAGCAATCCTTGAAAATTATTTTTAAAAAGTTGCAAGATTAAGGCAGAAATCATAAAAACCATAAAATTGTCCATAATGTACTTAAATATTAAATAAGTATTATAAGTACTTAAGATATAGGCTTTCAGGTATTAAAGTTACTGATACTGTAGAGCTTCTTCTACGAATAATGAACTGAGATGAGTTAGTTAAAAATTTTTAAAATAATTTATTTTCCTGTAAGTTTTTTTAATACTGTTACGTTTATACCTTTTATAAACGTTTTGTTGTAAGTTCTTTATTGCAAAATAAATAACACTAGATTTTATAGTTTTTAAATTAATTAGAAGTTTATTTACTTTAACTACACAAAGTTGACACGATAGAATAATTTACTTCACGAGATTTAATTTTACACTGACTGATTATCCACTCAGACGATGCCCTTTTATATTTGTCCATTAAAAGTCTAGAAAATTTAACAATCTTCTACTCCCTTTGTATCACATTTTGTTGTTGCATGTTGTTTATTCAATGTATAGGTGCCTGTATGTCTGCGTGTATGGTTGTTTTTGTTTTTATGCTGATAAATTTTCTGCTTGGAATTTATTTTCAGATATTTGTTGTTGTCTTTTGTAGAAAAGGTTTCTTAGAAAACTACGCAGATGATAAACAGCATACATGTTTGCTGTTGTCTTGCGCGTATAAAATTTCTACGCACTTAGTAAACAGAAATTTGTTTGTGTCTTGCATGCCAGGCAGTTAGTAAACAGCATAACAAATTGTTGTTGTTTGCGCGTATAAAATTTCTACGCAGTTTGTAACTAGAAATTTTGTTGTTGTACCATAAGTTTTCTTAGCAAGCCAGGCAGTTCGTAAACAACATACCCAGTAGTTCGCTTTATTGCTTAATTATTTTATTTTAAAACTTAAGCAAGACATATCCGTAACAATACTTACAAGTATATGTTTATTTTAAAAATTAATAATTTTTAGTTATGCTTAAGTTCGTTGTTATATTAAATTAAATTAAAGAAATCAGTGGTCATTGAAACCGAATCTAGAATTCTTAAAGAAATTAAAAGTTGGTTAAATTTAATTTTTTATTCTACTTTTCAGGGACTTTACAGAAACTTCATTTGCTCTAGGCAGTTTCTGACTTTTTTGTTGTTGTTCAAACTTCTCTTTTTTTATTTGAAATGATTTTGTATCAATTCGCTTTTATTTTATAGTTTCTTTCTTTATTTTTGTTTTAAATTTGTACCTTTCATTTTTTACAATACTTTTTGTGAAATTTTTATTGTTGATCGATTTTGAAAGTATTTTTTTTTGTTTTTGGTAAATTCCTTTGCTTCTGAAGATTTTTTAAATAAAGAAAAATTTACAAAAATTTTATATAAGTTTAAGTATTTTGCTGAAATCTACATTTTTGCAAAATACGGGATTTTTTGTAAAATTTCGATTTATAACTTTTCGCCTTCTTGGTCTTATTTCAACTGCGTTTTTCTACTATCCTTACTTAAGTCACCAGTTAAAAGTATAGAGGGATTATTTTACAATGAAATAATTTGTTAGTCCTTTTCTTAGGATTATCGAAGATAACCTCCATGTACATAACGATGACAAAAAACTCTTTGTTCAATGTGTTTATGGTTAATCATTTGAATTTAGTTTAATTATAGGAAAATTGCTTGTCGCTCACCATTCAATCTGTTGAAGAATTGTACATTAAATTTTTCCAAACATTTCTGTTTTTGAAAAAAGTTTTAATAAATAAGAAACATTTAGAGCATATGTTATTACAAAGGTATTAAAATAACCTTTTTATATTTAGTTTGTAAACATTCTTATATTACGAAAACTTTTAGGTGCCAGTACAAACATGTGTGAGTGGCTCTTATTCCTTTATCCTCATTAAAAACACAAGAAATTCAACAAATTATCCCAAAGGGTAAGTGCATTTATTTATTTTCACTTGAAAATCATGCCGAATTCAAACTTTTACTGTAACACATGATCCCCTCTTTGGTTCATTGAGCTGGAGGTTGGTAGACGTTACAATGGTAAGTGGAAATTTTCCCATTTTTTTTGCCCATCCGATGAATAAAAAAAATCAATTTAAAGTACATTTAACTTCGTCTGCACTATTTTTCTGTTTATTTAATTTTATGTCCGAATTATTTTTGCTTTTACTTTTGAACACCAGCTGATGGCTTTCCACCATTAAATTGCAAAAAGAAAAAAGTTTAAATGGAGGCTCGTTAATATATTTATTTTGTCTGCTTTTATTACAAAAGATAAAAATTCTCAGTTTGCCACAGTTGTTCATAGATATATTCCCAAGAAACTCCTTTTTATGTGCAACATCATCTTATTCTCTACATTGCCGTTTTTTATTTGCTAAATAAAATTTGGTAAATTACAGTTTTTCTTATGATTTTTCCGTTTAAAATTTTCTTATTTTATCTTGCATAAGTGACAGTTGTATTAAACATATAATAGCGAACTCAAGTCTTTCTAAACATTTTCTTGTGGTTTAAAAATTAAATTTTGATTAAATGAAATTTAAATTAAAATCATATTGTTTTATAATACCACATGGTGATATCAACATCGACTAAACATAATACAGTCTAAGGTGTGGTTAAACCATATATCAGCTCAGAGCGGTGACAAATTCATTCATTTTCACAGCCTTTTGAAATTTCCAAAAAAATATCATTTAAAAAAAAGCTGTTTAAAACTTGTTTTTATATTAAATTTGACGTTTAAAACAACGGCAAATATCTGTCACTATTATCATCTGGTAGAGTATGTCGTTATGGCTTAAAATATGCTTAGTATGGAGTATGCAAATGGACATAAGACTAATTAATATCAACTGTCAAAACCAGATGATTAAATGTCTTTCAAAAAAAGGTGGGATTTTTTAACCACTTAGCTTAACTCCATATTACTGTTAAGTTATTATCCGTCTCAGTACAAGTATGCGGAAATCATTATGATCCCTAAACAAAATAAACCGGAACACTTAATAACTTCATATAGACCAATAAGTTTACTATCAATACTTTCTAAGATATTGGAAAAACTACTACTAGAAAGGATGTTACCGATTTTAGAGGCGCAAAACATAATTCCAGAGCATCAGTTTGGTTTCAGTCATAAGCACGGAACACCAAAAAAGTGTCACCGAATTGTGGACGTTATATCTAAAGCTATGGAACGAAAACAATACTGTAGTGCGGTGTTCATTGATATACAACAAGCTTTTGACAGAGTATGGCACTCTGGCTTACTATTTAAAATAAAAAATCTGCTAACAGCTCCTTTTTACGTAACACTAAGATCTTATTTACATGAAAGAAAATTCTTCGTTACAGTCAAGAGTAAAACATCTGCCTTTGGCTTCCACAGGGAAGCGTGTTAGGGCCAGTATTATATACGATTTTTACATACGATAGGCCAACCATAGCAACACATGCCGACGACACTGGTATTATGGTTTCCCAACATCATCATTTAGAAGCGTCTAACATTCTGAAAAACTGTTTGAACCTAGTAGAGGAATGGTTAAATAAGTGGAATATTAAGGTGGAATATTAAGCTGTTCAAGTAATTTTTACACTTCAGAAAAATAACTGCCCACCAGTATCCTTAAATCAATTAACTTTTCCACAATCAAATAATGTAATGTACTTACCCTTTGTCTGTATAGAAGGTTAACTTGGAAAGAGCACATTAAAAGAAAACGTCAACAACTTAACAATAAGTCAAAGAAAATGTATTGGCTTTTTGGACCCAAATCTAGCTTGACATTAGAGAACAAAATAATATTGTACAAAACTATAATAAAACTAACTTGGACTTACAGTACACAACTTTGGGGAAACGCTGGCAACTCAAATATTGAAATTCTTCAAAGATACCAGTCCAAAATGCTAAAAACAATTACTAGCGCTCCATGGTTTATCAGCAACAAAAATATCCATAGCAATCTTAATATATCTACGATTAAGGAGGAGATTGCCAGATTTTGTGACAGATATTTACAGAGATTGAGTAATCATTCAAACCTACTCGCCACTAATCTTCTGAATGACTTTGATGAAATTAAAAGACTGAAGCGATATCATGTACTTGATCTTCCTTTTAGAAAATATAAATTACAAAACCTATGTAAACGATTTGTGTGAATGTTAATTAAGAAAATATATAACAATTATTGTTTTTGTTTTTGGCTTTTATTGGGCTAAGTCCTTAGTAAAATTTAATAGATTTGCCTAGTGTTTCCGTAGAAAATAGATTGCAAATGAAGAGACTAAAAAAAATATTTCACAAACAATTACAAACAAAAAATAAAATTCTGGAGGAAATTGCTTCAAATTCAGAATAAAGATAATAGTATAAAGGTTAAGGAATAAAAGTTAAAGTCATAAATAAAACTTTAATAGTTCAGCAGAATTGTCACACAAAGGCATTTAACACAAAACAAGCTACATCTCTTTAGATCCGGGTATGTATTTTTGTATGTATTTTTTATTCATTTCCTTATCATTTTTCAGGAATGAAAGTGTATTTTGCTTTTGTTTCTTCACTACTCACAAAGGAGTTTCATACATACATTTTTCTTTTTTCATGAATGTTTGCTTTTCAAACTGCTCACAACCCGTTTTTCGAGAAGTAATTTTTGTTTAGCTTCTTTCTTTTCTACCGTTCATAAAAGAAACATAAAATTTTTAAAAGAATTGTTCACCACTCATTTTTCATAAAGTATTTGTAGCTTCTTTCTTCTTTACTTTACATAAAATACGTTGTGAGTATAAATTGCTACATTCATTTCTGGTGCAAAGAAGATATACTAAAACAATAGTAATAGGTTTTATCGAAAAGGGTTATAAACTTGATGTTCTTGATGTGCGTTTTGTATATATTGTCACGTTTATACCTTTTATAAACGTTTTGTTCTGGGTTCTTTATGGCAAAATAAATAACACCAGTTTTTAGAATTTTTAAATTTATTTATGTAGTGTGATTAACCAATTGACATAATTGACACATAAGTAGAGAAACAAAGAGACCTTAATTGCCAATACATTTGTATTAATAAATATTATCGAATAACTTATAGTAACCAATTTATTGATCATCAGCATAATTTAATTATACTGTATTGTTGTTACTATATTATGCATGGGCATTAATGGGGACACTTCATGCGGAAGTATTTTTGATGACGCTGAGTTTCTCTATATTTGTTGGTCAGTTTTGTTAATGGTTACACTAAATACATTCATGTCATTGTACAGTATTTTATGATAACCTAGTAATATTTATATTAATGTATGTAGTTAAGTATAAGAATATGAAGTAAGAATGGAGTGACGTCACTCAAACCTAGAATCTAGATTATTTTCATTGTTAGTATATAAGCTGTAGAAATTAAGAATAAAGTAATCATAATCAAAATTGTTAATAAATATTAAACATTCCTTCGAGCTCTAATTGAGGAGCTCAGGAATAAACTCTTAAAATAAAAACAAATAAACAATTCTTTTCAATTCTGATTTATCCTCGCTACATGGCGATCCTGCCAGATCTTCGCTACATGGCGATCCTGCCAGATCCTTAGAGTGCTCAAAAATAAGCACCTAAGGCAGCGGTGTTGTAAGGTGGATAAGCTAATACCACCGAAGGAAGATCCGCCTGGCCAAAAGGCAATAGCAGGTATTAGCGGACATATAATGAAGAAGGATCACCTGAGGAAAACAACAAAAAAAAAAACAACAATAATAAATAAATTTTAGCAGTGCGACTTGTTTGCACGCTTAGGGCCTGTAAGCGTTAACCGCTCGAGGCAAAATGTCCTTTCTAATTTTATATATTAAAACGGGGCAATTGAAACAAATTATAAATTAACTATGGATATGGTTCATAAATCAACTGGTGGTAAAACCTCTCGCGAGCAATTAGCCACCACAGCTTCCCGTAAATCGGTACGTTGCACCGGTGGTGTTAAAAAACCTCACCGTTACCGCAAATTACCCTTGGAACGTTTAGCGCGTGAAATTGCGCGCGATTTGGAAACGAAATTACGTTTACAATCTACTGCTGTTGGCGTTTTAATGGATCTCTGTGAAACTTCCTCAAGAATGGTCGAGGATAGCAGCTTGTGCACCATCCATGCCAAGCGTGTTGTTATTATGCCTAGGGACCTTCAACCGACGGGCTGCAGCCGTGATGCACGTGCTTAATTTCTGATAAGTTATGGATATTTATATATACAAACAAAAATTTTATTTAAACAGCAACCAATTTTTATTAAATAAATGAAGCTTTTTTTTACGTTCTACTCTAAACAATTGTCGCTATATAAGTATAAAGCAAAATTATAAATTGTACAATCAAGTTTTACAAAACAAAAAAAAAAAAAAAAAAAACAATTATGAATCTTTCTTTTGAAATAATAAACAAATAATTATAAAATTATTTTTAATAATAAAAATCTATAATAGTTATATATATATATAATCATAGAAGTATAAGTCTAAGAGAAAATGAAATGCTTTTAAAATATCAAGCCTGAAATCATTTGTAAAAATCACTAGTATATACTGCTAAAACTATATTCATTTCTGTAAATTCTTTACTAAATTGTCTAACTATAACGTTAACAAAAGCTAACAGTAATTAACAAAAACAGTCATGGAAATAAATATGGAAACACAAAAGTTATTAATATGGAGATAAAAATAAAAATCGTTTGCAAATCAATTAAAGGAAACGTTAGAATAACACGATTTTACTATAGAATATCTTAGGGGAAAAGACAATTACATCGCGGACGCGTTGTCGCGAATTACGATTACTGAATTAAAAGATATAAATAGGAAATTAGATAATGTTCTTCAGGTCACGACTCGATCGATGACAAATAATGAAAGGAAAAACAGTAGTAAAATTAATAATCAGCATAAAGTCACAAAAGATGAAAAGCCCAATATATATATACCTTTGAATAATACTGATGTCAGAAAATATATTAAATTAAGGATTACACCCGTAAAATGTTATTTTAAGCGTGGAAAATCAGTTATAGCATATATGCAAATTAATGATTTGTTTACTAATAAGAAAATTGACTTAGGACAATTTTTCTTTAGGCTTGAGAAAGTGGCCGGTAAACTAAATATTGAAAAATTACAAGTGGCACCCAGTGAGAAAATTTTCGAATTTATCTCAACAAATGAGTTTAAGATTATGGGCAATAGATATTTAAAGAAAGTGAGAATAGCACTATTAAATGAGGTGACTCTAATTGATAATAAGAATGCTAAGGCAATTCTTGATATTATGCTGAAATATCACAATGATCCTATTGAAGGTGGACATTGTGGAGTTTATAGAACTATAGGTAAAATAAAACGATACTACTACTGGAAGAACATGACAAAAGATATAACTAAATATGTTAAAACATGTCACAAATGTCAGACGACAAAGGCAACCAAACACTTAAAATGTCCCATGACTGTCACACCAACACCTATAAAGGCATTCGATACGGTATACGTGGATACAATAGGACCATTCCCTAGATCCATTCGGGGAAATGAATTTGCAATCACCATAATATGTGATTTGACAAAATATTTGGTAACTATTCCTATTACCGACAAAAATGCCAAAACGGTGGCAAAGGCGATTTTTGAAAACTTTATACTGACCTATGGTCCAATGAAGACGTTCATTTCGGACATGGGGACAGAATATAAGAATTCAATACTAACAGAATTATGTAAATTGCTTAAAATTGAAAAACTAACTTCAACAGCTCATCATCACCAGACGTTAGGTACAATAGAAAGAAGTCATAGAACTTTCAATGAATATGTACGTTCACATATTTCAATAGATAGGACAGATTGGGATGAGTGGTTGAAATATTTCACTTATTGTTTTAATACAACACCATCAACCGCACATAACTATTGTCCTTATGAATTAGTTTTTTCAAGAAATCCAAATAAATTCTCAGAATTCACAGAAGTGGATACAATTTCTCCATTATACAATATAGATGACTATGCCAAAGAAGCAAAGTATAGATTAGAAATAGCTTTTAAGAGAGCTCGATTACTATTAGATAGAAATAAGTTAAAGCAAAAACAAAATTACGATAGGAGTATATTAGATAATAATTTTAAATTAGGAGATTTAGTTTTACTTAAGAATAATTCAGGTCATAAGTTAGATAATCAATATAATGGTCCATTTAAAATTAAGAAAATAGATTTAAGAAATAATGTAACAATAGTTGATAAGAAAAATAACAAAGAACAAATAGTTCATAAAAATAGACTTAAGATATATCATAAATAAATTATTCACAATTAAAATTATAGTAACATTTAAAGAATTATATCATATAAATAAATATTTAACATAATTGTAAAAGAATGTCCATAGAACTCACGTTATATGAACATTCTTATAAAAAGTGGAGGTGTAGTGTGATTAACCAATTGACATAATTGACACATAAGTAGAGAAACAAAGAGACCTTAATTGCCAATACATTTGTATTAATAAATATTATCGAATAACTTATAGTAACCAATTTATTGATCATCAGCATAATTTAATTATACTGTATTGTTGTTACTATATTATGCATGGGCATTAATGGGGACACTTCATGCGGAAGTATTTTTGATGACGCTGAGTTTCTCTATATTTGTTGGTCAGTTTTGTTAATGGTTACACTAAATACATTCATGTCATTGTACAGTATTTTATGATAACCTAGTAATATTTATATTAATGTATGTAGTTAAGTATAAGAATATGAAGTAAGAATGGAGTGACGTCACTCAAACCTAGAATCTAGATTATTTTCATTGTTAGTATATAAGCTGTAGAAATTAAGAATAAAGTAATCATAATCAAAATTGTTAATAAATATTAAACATTCCTTCGAGCTCTAATTGAGGAGCTCAGGAATAAACTCTTAAAATAAAAACAAATAAACAATTCTTTTCAATTCTGATTTATCCTCGCTACAATAACAATTTTATTTACTTTAACTACATAAAGTTGAAACTTCAGAACAATTTACTTAAAATGCCCGTCTTTACTTGATGAGGTCTAATTTTACACTGAATGACTATCAGACGCTTCCCTATTTATATTTGTCCATTTAAATTCTAGAAGATTTAGGAATCTTCTACTCCCTTTGTATCACATTGTATTGTTGTATGTTGTTTATTCGATGTATAGGTGCCTGTATGTCTGCGTGTATAGTTGTTTTTGTTTTTATGCTGATAAAATTTCTACTTGGAATTTATTTTCAGATATTTGTTGTTTTCTTTTGTAGAAAAGTGTTTCTTAGAAAACTACGCAGATGGTAAACAATATGTATGTTTGTTGTTCTAAAATTAGTTTTTGTCTTGCGCGTTTAGATGGTAAACAGCATACATTTTTTTTCTTGCATGCCAGGTAGTTAGTAAACAGCATATAAAATTATAGCTTTACTGCTTAATTATTTTATTTTAAAACTTAAGCAAGACACATTCATGTGTAGTGAAATTTTGCTTTGATATTTTATTTTTAATTGTACACCATGAGAGCAGGTCAGTTTTATTTAGAATGAGTAAAGAACAAATTTGAAAACAACTTTTTGCTTTTTCCATGAGCGGTGAACAAGAAAGAAGCTTAAGAGAAATTACTTCATGAAGAATGAGCTGTGATCAGTTTGAAAAGCACACATTCATGAAGATGAAAAATGTGTTTGCGAAACTTAAAAGTAAAATAAAATTTCTTTTACGGGCAATGAAGAAAACAAAAAGAAACAATAGTTTCTTCTTGAATATTGAAAATGAAAGAAGAAAAGTACGTATAGTACTCAGCTAAAAAAAATCCTTTGTGGTGGTAACTTCTGGCTCTCAATTCGCCTTGCTGCTATTAGGTTCATTCGACATTATTATCAAACACAAATTTTTCATTTTTAAAAATTAAGGAAAGCAAAGTCTTATCCCTTAAAGGACCATTTAGTTCGAGAGGGATATTGAGATTTCACAAAAAACAAAAAACATAAATATCACTCTCACAAAGTTTTAATTCTGTTTTTCCATTTGCTTAGACAGAAGTATGGATTTTTTTTTTTTGGTTTGTTTATACAACTCCTAAAAATTGCCAGTTGGTCCCGTTGTATTTGTATTTCTAACAAAATTTTAAACATTTTTAAAATGAGCATGAATGATAAAAATCTCTATAGGATTGAATTAAATTTCTTGCCAAAGTCCCAATTTTTTTAAGCAAAAAGTCCGGCCATAAGGGACTCCTTTTTTATTTTGCATTTTTGCTATTTTGTATTCATGCTAAATATATAATAACATTGTTTTTACAAACACTAAGGCATGTACATATACTTATGCCCATTTATAAGTATACAATATTTTTTTTAATTTTAACATATTGGCTGATATCCTTGCACATCTTTTTTTTTCAATTTTACATAAAAAATATAAATATGATTTAACCTACTTTGCATGAGTAACAGCATCATCATTTACAAATATACACATATATAAATACATATATATGTATATATATATATATGTGTGTGTGTGTGTATAGATAATTGATGTTGGTATGTCCTTGCATTTGTTTTAAAGAACGACACGAGTGGATACATTGATGGTCCATCATTTCGGTTCAGTATTTTTGTATGTCACTTGACGTAAGAATGCTGTTCATATGTGAACACTAGTTTAGAATTTAGAATATTTCGTTTTCAAATGTAGTTAAAAAGAAATAAAAAACAAAACAGAAATATTATTAGAAATCGTTTGTCTAAAAAGTAGCAAATATTTCTGAAAATAAACTTTGTGAAATTAATTTTTATAAGCTTTTATTTGTAAGATTAAACTGTATGTAGCAGCGTAACTTTGTGTTAAATACATGATGTAGTCTATTACAATAATAAGCTGTTATGTATTTTAATTAAACTCAATATCGTAAGATTATTTTTCTTCTTGTAAAATTGCTGTATAAAACTCGTGTTAAGCTATTATTCTTTTTGATTTTCTCTTTCAGTTCTTTTCCATCATTTTATCATATGCCACCATTCAAAACACTGTTCGGCTAACTGTTATCTAGGTCACATGACACTTGTAAGCTCTGGCTATCATCGTTAATATTTTGTTGTAAAATTTTAATACTCTTAATACTTGTATTTTTTGTAAATTACAAAATTAAAAAACAAACTATATGTTCTATCTATAACCAAAGACGGGATTTTTTATTTAATACTGTTTTAGAAGAAAAAAAAACAGCCTTTTAACCCTGTTGATTAAACTTAGAAGCGGAATTAAACCAAATGCCACAAACAAAAACTTGCTCGAATTGAAAATAAGCCATAAAAAATAAAGTTGCTTAAGATAAGAACGTTAATCTCAACATGTATGTTTTCAATAAAATAATGTTACAAATGTTTTGGTTATTCGGTTGTTTTTTTTATTTATTTTTAAAGCTTGTAGTCCGGTATAGCTTTGTAATTAATTGTGGGTCTCATCGGTAGTGCTATCATAGATGGTGCGCATAAGATCATCATTGTTAATGTGTGCGATGTGTCTGGTTTTATTATCCTTGTTGCTCTTTTTAAAATCTCCTTAATTTTTGTCTGGTATTCGTCCGTAGAATCTTTACCAATTTTTTTTTGCATTTAGAGTCTTTTATTAGTTGTTCTGGTTTTTCGATGTAGTTATGTTTCCCTTGTTTGTTTTTGTAACTAAGATTTTGTTCGATTCCAGTTTTTGTTTTGGCTTCCTAATTGCATTGTGTTCTTCGTTTAGGTGTTTTGCATATTTTTGTTTTTTTTTTTTAAAGAGAAGTAGCACTTCACGCAACAATGCCTATTTAGTTAAGTGCCGTGCTACATTCTTTAGGAAAGGGATAGAGAAGAGATGAAGCAGGTGTTGAAAGTAGAAGGATAGTCGGAAATTAACTGCCGTATATAAGGCAGCACAGCGACCAGTGACTATGCCTTCATCGCTGAGCAGCCTCACCGACAGTCAATTTTTATTTTTGTAGTGAAAAAAACCAAGGTCTTCGTTGGGAATCGAACCCACAACCCCCATACTGACAAGCTAGTACCTACTAGCCTACAGGGGCACCTTTGCAGTTTTGGCCTCTTTTCTATTATTTGTTTGCAGATATGCCTGGCTTTCTCCTGTTCTTCGTTTGGCATTATCGCTATTGCGACTCCTGTGTCTACAATGGTTTGTTCTACTTCCTTCTTCTCATTGTTTTCTAATAATTGAACCTCTTGTTTGCTGATGGTGCTCTCTGTTAGATTAAAAAATCTAGTGTGGAATTTGTTATTTTTGCGCGTTTTGTTGTTTGCTGGATGTGTTAGTTTCTCGAGTTTCCTGCTTAAAGTTGCGTATGTTTGTTTTACTGTTTTCGCGTTTTCTAACATGTATATGTGTACGGCGGTTGGAAGTCAGAACGAAAACGAAAACAACAAGAAAAAGGAAATATTACAAACCATTGTAGACACAGAAGTCGCAATAGCGAGGATGCCAAACGAAGAACAGGAGCAAGCCAGGCACATCTGCAAACAAATAATAGAGAAAGAGGCCAACTCTACAAAACACCCAAAAAACTACGTAGTTTCTAAAATGCACAATGGGTCGTTTCGTTTACTTTGTTACTAATAATTATTTTCTTTTAAAACTTCGTAAATCATCTTCGGGACAAAAAGTGTTTCTTGCATGTTTTATCATCCAATTGATTGCTTAAGTACCTTCATTATATAGGACTTTATTTTTACGTCTTGGGATTTTTTCTAAATTCAATATGGAGGTTTTGTTCTATAACCGAATTTTGTAACACTACATTGGTTTTAGAATCAAATGTTTATTAACTTTTTTCTGTAAGGCCGCTTTAAGTTTGGCGCTTACCAAAACATAACCCGATGTATCAGCTTTTTCAACAAGAGGTTTGTTTTTCAATAGTGGATACACCAATAACAAGCTAGTTTTTGACATTTAGTTTTTTGACGTATTCGTAGTAGATGCATTGGAAATTGTTAGAATAAATTCAATTTCGCACGAAAATCGCAGTTAAATAATTAAAACCCGCTATGGAAATTCGCAATATTTTTAGGCAACATAATCGTCCTTCTAAGATTGCTATTAAGAATTTTGTCGTTAAATTTGAGTCAGGCTCGATACAAAATGTACGAACACGAACGCTTGCTCGACCAGGTCGTTCAACTGAAAACATCGCACCCGTAAGCCAAAGCGTTGAAGCAAATCTTCAGGGTATGACGGCTTGGCGCCAAACACTTTCTTAAACGTGTACAGGAAATATAATACCAAAGACATTAAATGCTAACAAAGAGGAAATGTATCGTATACTGTCGGCTATTGACAAAATTTTTGAGAAGATAATACACCAATAACCTTTAAATTACTTGAAAAAAAACAACTTATTCTACAAATGTCAATATGGATTTAGAAAAGGTAGTGGTACCGAGAATGCATTTGCAAACGTTGTGAATTTCATTTGACAGGGCTTGGATCAAGGTTATAAAGGAGTCTCAGGAATATTTTGTGATTTTTCCAAAGCGTTTGACCTTGTATCTACATGACATAATATTTGAGAAGCTTCAGTACTATGGAATTCGAGGTGCAGAACTAAGTTTGTTTAAAAGTTACTTGACAAACAGAAGACAATTTGTTGAGTTAAACAACACTCGAAGTTTTATTGGAAATATCGAACGTGGTGTACCACAAGGCAGTGTATTGGGCCCACTTTTGTTTTCTATTTATATAAATGATATTGTGAATCTTGAAGTTAATGGTAAAGTGTATATATATATGCGGATGACATTTCACTATTTTATCCTTATGAGTATGAGACGCTATTAAAAGTTCACATGCAAAGAGATGCTGATATGATTTTTGAATACGCGAGAATAAACGAATTAATCGTTAATGCAACAAAAACCAAAATATTAAGATTTAAGCTTCATTCAAACATATGTACTGAAATTTTCAGTGTTCTTGTGAATGGCGAAGAAGTTTTTGAGACTAAATCGGTTAAATATTTGGGAATAACTTTGCAGAGTACCTTGAGATGGAACTTACATATTGAAGAGATAAAGGCCAAAATATCTCCAACAATAGGCATTTTACATAAATTTAAGAAAACGGAATTAATACTAAACCAGGCGCTAATCCAAAGCCATTTGAATTATCTTCTAATGATATATGGATATGAGAACAGTATAGAGCTAAAGTCTCGTCAACGAACAAAAAAAAAGCCAATTAAAACGGTTTTTAATTTACCAATTAATTACCCAACAATTACATTATATACAGAAATTTACAAAAATATTTTGCCTCTGAGAGACATGTAAAAACTGAGGCTATTATTATTTATATATAAGTCCATAAACAACATCGGCCATATAACAATACATATATATATATATATATATATATATAAATATATATATATATATAACAATATATATGAATATATTGGTTGCGTAGAATACAATAATTTATCTCAAAACTTGAAAAGTATTAATACATTATCAAACTTCAAAAGGAATGTAAAAAATTCTTACTTCTCGGTCTTGAAATGCTTCTAACATAATATTTATATTTAGTAACCAAACTTGAAATATAATCAGCCAACTCACCTCAATAATGTCATATGACGCTGAAGCAATAGAAATGTAAATTATAAATTGTTAAGATAAATAGAACAAAGCAACAAAAAAAATCCAAATGTCAATTTCTCGACGTTCTCATCTAAAACCACCACAGAGTGTGATTTGTTTTACATCCGCGCATGACCATTAGTCTTAATCAGATGGTGGACAAGCCACTATTGTATAATTTGGAACGTCATACATGCGTCCTAGATAGCCGACTTTCCAACTCCTGTCCAGAACACATGTCAAGCATGCTCACTGGACTGGATCATTCACTTTGCGTGTCATTATCAGTGAGATGATCCTGGCCACCATAATAATCATTATACTGTTATGGGGCCGCAAAACCACAACCACCACGATGCTCCCATATAGGGACCAACCTCAATGATCAGAACTATTATAAGTCTAAAGAGACAAATAATGAACTCTGCGGCTCACTGATCCCCGTGGAAATAAAGTGGAGTTTCCAGTTGTCTCCCTGTCTGACTTCAGGGGACTGGGCTCCCTTTTTCCCCCAGTTGCACAGGTCCAGATAGTCGAGTATTCTATAAGAACCGATAAATGTGCTCCCGGGGGTTATAAAACCACCACATGGCGAATTTTGCGTATGTATTTGATTTTGAAGCTTTACAAGGTTTAACTGGTGCGAGAATTGAAGCCGATTGGCCATTCACATCGCCGTAGATTCGCTCAATTCATTAAGGCTTCTAAAAATCCTAGAGCGATTATTTAAAAGCCTTTACATGCTCAACGTGCCACTGTGAGGTGTGCTATGTGGTCTGAAGCGCCGACTCCGCTGTTTTTTTTTCCAAAGATGAGGCTGAAAATTCGGTGAATAGATCACGCTATTGGGAGATGCTAACACTTAAATTTTGGTCCATTATTGACGAGGGGGATATGACTGACATGTCATTTCAACAGGTCGTTCCCACATGTCACACAGCTAATGAGTCTATTAAGTTATTGACATGAAAATTGGGATTGTTATGGTTAAACTGTAACATCCTATTGGCATATGTACGGTGGCATAGATGGTCTTGTGGGAGAAGTTCTGGTGTCAACTGAAACTTATGTGGAAACAAATGCAAATCCTTGTGCAAAATTGTGGCCAAAGTTGTACTTTGAAGACCAAGCTCCTAAGCAGGGCATCGAATTGAGGTTGTTGGATTGTTTTGAATGCTTTCTTGAGCAGCAGTAATGTTTTCAGCCAATTTTGCAGTACGTTGTTGTCCATGTTTGGGCCTATCACCTATAGACCCTCTTTCTTCGTAATCACTAACTAGACGATAAGTAGTGCGTTTTGTTGGCACGTTGCTTCTCCCAAATCGATGATTGATTTTGATAATATATTTAACGATTAAAAGACGTTGGTGTTTCGAATATTTTTCCTTAATAAATTTGCCATGTGTCTACTTCACGACTGTCAAATATGAACTGTCATAGCGACAAAATAAATTTGTATACCTTCCCTGCGGGCACTTTGTATTTGGCTGCGCCCACACTTCTCTTTTTAGATCGTTGGTTAAATGCTACATCATCTCTGCTTCGTAATATCAAATACATAAATATTTTTTAAATAGATTAAATTATAGTTTATGACTAAAATTATTTGAAAAAAATGTTCATGAATAAGAGCACTACGAATGAGATACACAAAAATACAAATTTTCGTTTAAATAGCCTAAATAGACATTTTTTATAATGGTCAAATATAAACAGTGAAATGAATATACAGGATTATATTATTCTCTTCAAGTTAAAATTAAAGGCCAATTGTGTAATCACAAAGTTGATCTAAACTACGAGGATAAACCCATTTGCCTGATGCAGAATCCATTTATACAAGATGTAGAAGTTTTTTATAGAAAATTGGTTCTAAAGATTATGAAACTTTAAAAGAAAAGTAGCTAATATTTTAGGAAAGTATCCCAACCGACCTTTCTTTACAGTGGACTAGGTGAAAAAGAGTTTTGTGATTTCAAACAATGGAAATGATGAATTATGTGCTGTTTTTAAATATTTCTATCTGAAAGGCAAACATTTTAGAAAATTAAAAATTACTAAGATAGAATTCATGTTCACCTAAGTAAATGGTTTTAAAGGGTTTTTCAACAAGAAATTTATTTTATAAAAAAAAATAAATAAAACGAAATATTTAAATTAAAATGATTTAAATTTTTCGATACGTGCTTGGATTCTCCGACGGGGTAAAAATTTCTTTTGTTTGGGTACGGTTTTCCGTCGACCCTCGTCAAATTTTGTTTGTGAACAAACCGGTTTCGGCTGTTTGCCATCTTCAGCCGAAACCGGTTTGTTCACAAACCAAATTTGACGAGGGTCGACGGAAAACCGTACCCAAACAAAAGATTTAAATTTTTAATGTATTACGAAGAGAAAAGTTCGACAATTATGAATGAAAAATGTTACCTGCCAAATGCCCAATCACTTTTTGGCAAAATGGCGATCCCATTTCGCTAATCAAATCATGGATTTTGAGTTTTAGGACTGAAATCGAATCGATTGGCTCTGTATAGACTTTGTCCTTAATACAGCCCCACAAAAAATTATCAAGTGATGTTAAATCACACGATCAGGCCCTCCACTTAATTGTTGATTATTGTAAAATTATGCGATGGGAAAATTTGGTTTGAAATAAATTTATCATTTCATTGGTTGTGTGACATATGGCAATGTCCTGTTGAAGTCACATGTCAGTGATATCCACATGGTCAAATAATAGGCTAAAGTTGACTTGTTAGCATCTCGCAATAGCGTGATCCATTTTCCAGTGTCATCTTTATAAAAAACAGCCCTTTCACGCCTCCAGACTACATAGCGCACCATACAGTGACATGTTGAGTATGCTCTCGGGTTTTCAGAAGCCCAAATGCGGCAATTTTGGTTGGTGACTTACACTGAAAAGTGAAAATGAAAAAATGATTTTTGCAGAAAAATCAGTCGGTTGTTTCGGAATGAATTAAGCGAATCTACGACGATGTGAATGGTCGGTGGGCTTCAATTCCTGCATCAGTTAAACCTTGTAAGGCTTCAAGGTCAAATCCTTACGCAAAATTCGCCATGTGATGGTTTTGAATGACTTCAATTGTTGAGAATGTCGAAGAATTGACAAATTTGGATCTACTTCTATACTGTGACTCATGGCTGCGATGTTTTCAATACGCGTTGGTGTTTGCACACTTTAAATTGAGCCTGTCGACTTAAATTTAACTACTAAATTCCTATTAGCCGTCTCAAAAGCACGATTATATTGTTCGAAAATATCACGATTGTTACGAAATGTAACTTTAATAGAACCACCATTTTCATAGTGGATTTTAATTATTTGAATAAGATTTTCGTGCGAAATTGTATTCATTGTAACAATTGCCAAAACATCTACTACGACGACGTTAAAAGACTGCATGTCAAAACTATCATGTTGTTGAAAAACAAAATTCTTGTTAAAAAAGCTGATATAAGATCGAGAATAAACGTGTTTCTAAAAAGCATCTTTTGATAGGTTTTCCATTAAGGAAATATAAGTTTGTGCAGTTAATTGAAGCAGTGAAAAAATTGCACATATATTTAGGGCCACTGATTTTAAGATATTGTTACGTTTATACCTTTAATAAACGTTTTGTTGTGAGTTTTTTATTGCAAAATAAATAACACCAGTTTTAGAATTTTTAAATTAATAACAATTTTATTAACTTTAATTACACAAAGTTAACACAGAACAATTTATTTAAAATGCACGTCTTTATTTGATGAGCTTTAATTTTACACTGATTGATTATCCATTCAGACGTTTCCCTATTTATACTTGTCCATTTAAAGTCTAAAAGATTTAAGAATCTTCTACTCCTTTTGTATCGCATTTTGTTGTTGTATGTTGTTTATTCGATGTATAGGCGCCTGTATGGCTGTGTGTATAGGTGTTTTTATGCTGATAAGGTTTCTTCTTGGGATTTATTTCAATACATTTGTTATTTGTAAAAAAGGGTTTCTTAGAGAACTACGCAGATGGTAAACAACATGTATGTTTGTTGTTATAAAATTAGTTTTTTTTTTGTTTTGAGCGTTTAGATGGTAAACAGCATACATGTATTTTTTTTCTTGCATGCCAGGCAGTTAGTAAACAGCATATTCAATTGTAGTTGTGTGTGTATAAACTTCTACGCAGTTTGTAACCAGTAGTTTGCTTTATTGCATAATTCTTTTTTTTTTTTAAACTTAAGCAAGACACATTCGTTACAATATGTATGAAATTATTTGCTTTTATTACTTATTTATGATATTTTAAAATTCTATTTATTAATTATTATAATTTTTTGAGTCACTCATACGATTCTCTACAATTTCCTTAACACTACACATTTGGATGCTGTGCAGAAGCAACACTCTGCAACTTTTTTCTTAAATATTATCATACCGCCGGCAACTGGTATTTTTTTATTAATGGGCGATTTAAAACGTCTATATTTTTTAAAGTGACAAGATTTGGCACCTTGTGTTGATACAGGCCAATTAAAAGTAGGCTGCAACAAAAA
Source organism: Trichopoda pennipes (assembly GCA_030448955.1). Classification (NCBI taxonomy): domain Eukaryota; kingdom Metazoa; phylum Arthropoda; class Insecta; order Diptera; family Tachinidae; genus Trichopoda; species Trichopoda pennipes. Next base: position 1,914,743 of record JASKUP010000010.1, on the reverse strand, counting down.
CAAAGAAAATCTAATTTTCATGTTATTTAAAAAACTTGATTCAAAAATATGTTGTACAATAAAATACATTTTTAATTATTAATAACCCTTCGTATATCACCAGTTTTTAATTGTTTTTCATTTAACTTGTATTGACACAGTTTTCGAAAACATCAAACAATAAAACGATATTAAATTTCAATTATAAAATTCTATTTTTATTTATTATTTATTTAGCATTTAACACTTCTAGCTTGTTGTAGGGAATGTGTATACTTTTGTATATTAAGTATATTATTTGTTGAATTTATAAATTTCATTTATTTACTAAAATGATGTTACTAATTTAAAAAAAGAAATTCAATCAATTTATTTTTGCTCTTAATTTCAGTTCAATAAAAATTTTGATGAAAATGAATGATTGATTACAAAGGTAATAAAATTGGATGAGTGTGAATTAAAAGATTTAACAATGTTTATTAATTTCGTTAAAAACATTTTATTCTTCTGTAAAAACATAAAACTAAATTAATTTAAAAATAAATAATGAATCATTGATGCTTTAAATCTATAACAGTTGCGTATTAACTCAAAAGGGGTAAAATGTTGGTCGTTATAAAACCTAGACACAGAATAGACTTTCGCTTTCTGTCGTCCAGCAATATTATCCAGAAAAACTATTTTATCGTACCATTTGAAGTGAATTTAAAAAAAGTAAATTTTACCAAATACTGGTGGCTCATAATGCAGCAATAACTGGCGTGTAACATATTCTTCAACCATATTTTAGGATAATTGATACCTTACGAAGTTTGTAACGACACGTTCTCGCGTTATGCTGGGGTAAAGCTCGCGGCGTCCAAGGTACAAAAAAAATGTTTTTCAATTAATCACAAGAGACACTTTTGTTTTTATAAAGAAATTCTTTTATTTATAATTCACTCTTAAAATAAGTTATAATTAAACTGCACCACTACTGAGCACGCCAACGATGATCATCCGCTTCGTGGCCCTCGTCTCCACTTTCCATCGGCTAGCCTACTGCTTCTCACACTGGAGCGAATAAAATTCTGTTCCAGTCTGAGCAGACCAGTTGGCCTGTCCACCAATTTTTGACTTGTCGCGGTTGTCACGAATAAGATTCTGAGACAACCTTTCCACGTCGAAATTGGTGTTAGCCTATTGACGATCTTGTCCGTCTTGTTCAGCTAGGGCGAATAAAATTCTGGCCTTGCGGAACAAAGCGCGGCCTGGTTCTGGGCTCCGTCACCTGGGCGAATAAAATTCTGGCCAGGTGAAGTAGCGACAGCACTTACTGAGCCGGAGACCTTAGCGAGTCTCGCTTAATTCAAAGTCGAATAAGATTCTGGCTTTGATTGAACGAGAGAAACCTATTTGCAAGACTATTTTAATTAAGTTGAATAAAATTCTAACTCACTTAAAAGAAGTCTTGCCCGGTTGCTTGCCCGTGGCCAACTCCACTTATATACGTAATTATCTCGCTTTTAATATGTTTTTGCCAGGCACACATACACACCCATACCACTAAACGACAACTGCTTACAACTGTTCAGGGGTGAGTTTGATGGTATGTTCTTCTCACGGATGTATCCTCGTGTTAATAGATGGCGCTTTTTAACGGCTATTATAAATTCAAATATTTCATTAACAAATAATAAATGTAATTATTAAATATAATTATGAATTATATAAAATGAAAAGTGTATAATAATAATGTTCTCTTTTAAAAAAAATTATAAAATTCATTAAACAATAAATATTCAGAAATGTAAAAAGTGTAAAAATTTGTGAAATTCAAAAAAAAAATTACAAAATTTGAAAAACATATATATAGAGTCTAATTGCTTGTGGTTGAATTGCTATGTGATCCAAAAACGAGCCTGCCGACTTTTGGTCGTCACAAGTTGTTGTAGAATAACTACTGTTGGTGTTTTAGAAATCAAAGAGTACTCGTGGTTTATGGGGTCTAAATCTATTTTGTTTTAGTATTTCGATGTTCTAGACGGTTACTTTGTTTTTTCGATAAAAATCTTCAAAAACACAAACAAAAGTGGGAGGATAGATAAAAATTAGTTTCCGACTGTTAAATGATAGCAACTTTTTGCAGGCAAAAATATTTGCTATAAAAATGCAATAAAATCGTTAAGGTACAGCAGAATATCATATGAGAATTTTGTACTGACAATGATTAACTTATTACGGCCCCTTCTATTCATATCCATGAGGGTGACAATCGATTATAAGAAAAAAATTTTTTGTTTGAAATTTGAAGGGTGCCGACCAGAATATTGTGTGACTAGGTCTAAAAAAATTGTTTTAAAATATGGACCAAATTGGTTGCGCATGGGGGTCAGAGTTCAGATATGTGCAAATTTCACTGTTTCTATGAAATAAATTTGATTTTATTAATAATGTTAACACAATATGGACGTTTATTTGTTTTTTCAACGACAAAGCCAATTAAACGGATTAGTTGGAAAGTAACTCAGGTTAGTCAATTGAGTTCAATTCACCCTTCAAACTATGTTATAGTTTTCTTCATTATTCGGTAGAAATTAGGATTTTTATATAATATTATATATATCAAAATGAAATGGTCTATGTATGTAATGTAATGGAGTGAGAACGGCTGGAGCGGTTTGGCTAATGTTTTTTATTGCGATGCGAAATTTTCAGAAGATGGTTTGTATGGAAAAAAAGTTATAAAATTTTCCGGAAAACTTAAAAAATTCATTTAATCATTTTTTTCTTGCTTTTGTTGTTGTAAACACAAATAAGTTATTCTTGACATGTTCGTTCGAACTGATTTGACAAAGCTATGTGGTTGTAAGTTGTACATTTTTCGCAGGGTTCAGAATTGTTCATTTATGAACATTCAAAAATCAACATTCATGATATTTTTCATAAATGAGAAATCTAAAATTTTATATTTATTTTTCACGCTCATAAACGAACAACAAAAAATGTTCTGCTTATGTTCATACATGAATGCGAACAACAAAAATTATTAGCAGGGTTCAGAATTTTTCATTTATGAACATTCAAAAATCAACATTCATGATATTTTTCATAAATGAGAAATCTAAAATTTTATTTATATTTTTCACGCTCATAAACGAACAATAAAAAATGTTCTGTTTATGTTCATACATGAATGCGAACAACAAGAATTATTAGTCTTATTCATATGTGATGAATGATAAATTAGCTTCTTCTCATAAATGTTCTTTTTCATAAATGTATATGTATATGTTTATATATGAACGTTGAAATTTTATAAAATTTCTCATAAATGAACGTGAAAAAATTTTCTACCTACGATCTCAGTTTACCGTAAAATGTAGTAAAAACACAATATATTCTAAAAGAAATGAAAAAAAAAAATTATTTCTAAATACGCCGACAATTGCACATTACCAAATATGTGCGTTTATGTACGCGAATGCTTAAAGGCCGGGGCACATAGAATCCGTCATGCGTTATACTTTGACTTATTCAACTGAAGTCAAAGTAACGACGGATGAGGTTGGCACAATGAGTATGTACTTTGTTGACGGATAAGAAATCAGCTGTTTTTTTGTTTTTCTGATTTTATATTTTTTTGCAGCAAAGTTTTATTAAAGTGCACATTTGAAATGGAGTTAGACGACATCTTAGACTTTCTATTAATGGTAATTTGTACTATTTATTTCATTATTTATTATTATTATTTATAATTTATTTTAAAAATATTTTACTACAATAGAGGGAACACAAAAAAAAAATAAGAAGAAGAAGCAAATGAAAAATGTCAAAGTACTCAACGTACGTCAAAAGTTAAAAGTTGGCCAACTTTCGTAGTTTGCGTTGACGGAGACGTATTGATTGTAACAACGCTGATAAGAAAAGGTGTATTTCAACTTACTTGTCAGTTAAAAAATATAACGTATGACGGATGACGTATTCTATGTGCCCCAGCCTTAGCGCACATATTTTTACGATCTTTTCATTTCTGAAAAATTATCAAAATTGTAAATATTCAAAAATGAACACTTATGTGTTTCTCATTTTTTCACTTATGAATAGAAGGAAAAAAATAAATCGTCGCATTCACAAATGAGAAAACACAAAATATTTTGTAGTCTCTCACACATGTGTGAGAAGAAGCGGCTAAAAAATGAAATGTACATATTCACACATGTATGAACAGTAAGTGAACACTTCGCTACTCTGATTTTTCCTTTTAATTTTACCGTTTATACGAGTTTGCATACGTTAAAAAACGCGTAGATCAAATAAAAAAAAAAAAACACAAAAAGAAATAAAGAAAGGCAACATCTTCAACTTGGGCCAAACCAAAAATTGTTCCAACATGCCAACAGTCATCTATGTATTTTTTTTTATTTGAAGATTTTTTTGTTTTTAATTCATTACTATTCATAGCTGCCAGATTTTTTAGAGATAATACCGTCAGATTTTTGGGGAAAAATCTATCAGGTTATGTTTTATTCAAAGCAATTGTTAGACATTGGCAGTGAAAAAATACCGATGACTCTACAACACGTCAGATTTTCTTTCCAATTCGCTTTTTCCAATTCACAACGTCTAAAGATGAACTAATAGCAAAACTGTTCCCACATATTGCTCAAAATTACAGCGATTACCTTTGGTTAAGTGAAAGAGCCGTTTTAGCAAGAACCATATTTTTTTTTAAAGAGAAGTAAAACTTCAGGTAACAATGCCTATTTAGTCAAAATCCGTGCTACATTCTTTAGGAAAGGGATAGAGAAGAGATGAAACAGGTGGTGAAAGTAGAAGGATAGTCGGAAGTTAACTGCCGTACACTGACAGCAACAGCGACCAGTGACTATGCCTTCATCGCTGAGCAGCCCCACCGACAGTCAACTTTTATTTTTGTAGTGAAAAAAACCAAGGTCTTCGTTGGGAATCGATCCCACAACCCCCATACTGACAAGCTAGTACACTACCTACTAGCCTACAGGGGCACCTAAAAACGTTGATGCAATAAATTTAAATATCCAAAGGTTAATTAATGTCGAATTGTATTCGTATAAGTCGATTGATTCCATTACCGATCCTGATAATATTGTTAACTAACCCATAGAGTTCCTGCATTTATTGGACTTACCGGGAATGCCACCAGATAACTTGCAGTTTAAGGTTAGAACGATAATAGTCAAGTTACGTAACCTGAATCAGCCAACACTATGCAAGTGTACTAGATTGGTTATTAAAACGTTGATGCCAAACACGATTAAAGCAATAACAATTATAGGAAAGTTTGTAGGTGAAGAGCAGCTTATTCCAAGGATATCTATCATACCAAGTGATTTACCATTTAAGTTTAAAAGTGTCCAGCTTCCCGTTCGCCTTGCATTCGCAACGATGATTAATAAATCCCAAGGACAATTGCTAAAAGTGTGTGGGTTAAACCTGGACTTCCAATGTTTTTCTCACGGGCAATTGTATGTTGCATGCTCGAGAGTTGGTACACCGTCAGCACTGTTTATTTTCTCTCCCAACAGAAAAACAAACAATATTATTTACTATCAAGCTTTAAAAAGCTTTCCTTTTTTGTTTGTTTATTTTTTAATGAATTACCTTAACAACTATTTAAAGAATAAATTGAGAAAAATTTGCGTCGTTTCTTTTTTGCATTGAAATTTTTTTTCTAACTCCATATGAAATATTAATCATTAGCAAATAGTTTCCAAAAGAAGCCGGGTCGTACAGCTAGTTGTTGATAAAAAGAACAGTTTTATATTTATCCTTTGTTATCCTTAGCATTAATACATACATAATTTATAGACCAAAGCCTAGAAAGTTTTCGAATACTGCTGTCAGAAACTGTGCCAGCTTTAAATTAAAAAAATATTAACAAAATAATACTTAATTAATAAAATAAGAGAAGTTATTTTCAATAGGTTTTGCTTCTGCTCATCGTCTTGTGTTACGATATTCTTGAATTTATTTGATACCTCTTTCGACGCTATCATTCACAACACTTAGCAATATTTTTGGCTCTCATGTACTGCTGTAACACATTCCAAGAGTGCGATTCTCTTTAAGAATTTTCAATCTTTTGAAGAATTTTTTCGTGTTGTTTGAAAACAGATGTAAAATATCACAAATATCTTTGGATACAACACTAATTAATTTTTCTTTTTTTTATTATTCTTATTTTTGGTAGTTCGTCATTTTCATTTTTTAAAGTGTCCATATACATCTTTGCAACTAACTTAAGGCCCAACTATATAAAGCTGAAAGTCCATACCATGCCCTCTACGCGCACACGCTTTGTATGCGTTTGATACTTTTTACGCGTTCTACGCTTTTCAAACTTCAAGTTACATGCAATGCTTTTTATGCGCCAAGTTTTTTGTTATAATTAGCTGTGGTGTAAATAATTTTATCTAATAAAAAAAACTTTTGCAAAAATGAAAACTGAAATTGAAATTTTTCAAGAATTTATTGAATTTGTGCATATGATATTTTGTGTAAAGAGGACCTATGGAAAACTTCAAGAGAAAAGAAGACGCTTTTGGGTGCGTCCCTTGTTTTTGGAAAAGCAAGTGAGTGGTTTTTTTGCAGCAACGTTTGAAAAATAAAAATAACAGAAATGATACAACGTCAAAAAGCTGACATGTGTTCATGGCGCCTGCGACGCGTAGAAAAGTAGAAAGTAAACCTACTTCATGCATTCTGTGCGTCATAAGCGTTCTATGTGATGTGCTGTGTTACTTGTCACATACAATTACACTGATTCTACTTTTTTGACAGACGCGTATAAAGCGTGTACGCGTAAAACGTGTGGTATGGACTTTCAGCTTTATGCATATGCTGTCTTAAGCCAACTTATGCAACTGTGCAAATACCTAATAATCTTACGTGTCAAACTAAGTACATTATACTTAACAAAATTTTTCATTAAGTTTCGTTAAATGACATGAGCTTAAGCAAGGTACGAAACTGATCGCACATTCCGTACGGAAACAGTTGATTTTGCATTGTGTTGTTAGTAAATAAATCACAATGGAGGGCGAAAGCGAAAAAATATTTTATCAAAATTTAATAGAAAACGTACAAAGAAAAAATTGCTTATACAATAAAAGAAACACGTTTTATTATAACGACAATTCAAAGGAACGAGCCTGGAAAGAAGTAGCAGAAAAATGCACTAAAAGTGGTAAGTAATACCTTGAAGAATTTTGTTTGTTTTTTTTTTATTTTCATACTGATATGAATTATATAAAGTCGTGGAGTGCAAACACAGATGAAAGTTATTACGGGAACGTTTCTGCAAGGAAATGAAGAGGATGGAAGCTCCATTAGGCATTGGAATGAGCACTACTGCAGCCTATAATGTTTTTGAAAAGCTCTCTCGCACCCCGCCAGTATAAGCATTTATATGAAATATTTTTTACTTTTTTACAATGTGAATCCTTATTTTGTAGTACTCGTGATAACGTTGAAGAACTAGACTCAACCTTAGAGTTTAATAATTTAGGGGCCTTTAAACATATTAATTTCTTTTTAATTTTTTTAACACACAATTTGCAACAATTTCAATTTTTTATTGTTTATATATTCAATGATGCACACAGTTGCATTTTTTAGTACTTTTGGTCCAAATAATACAAACGGCGATATATGTGTAATTTTCCTTTCTTAAAACTTTTAAAAAAATTATAATTTTGTATAAGGATAGTATTAAGTATACAAAATATGATTACACTGCACAACAAAAAAATATTTTTTACAAATTTGAAGTGATAAAAACGAAAATAACAATGAAAAATTTTTATTGGCTCTGGTTTTTGAGATACACAGTACTTAATATTAAAAAGTAGTTATACTATACGTGAAAAGTGAAAGTACTTAAAACAATATTGTTATGTTTCTGTTAGAATATTTTAAGTAGTAAATTGATAAAAAAACATTATTCTTAGTGTTTTGACAAATAAAAGAAGTTTGTATCAACAAATTTCAATTGAATCAATCCGATGCATTGCATGATCGCTGTCGTTTAGCTTGTCTTTTGTAAAACACTTCTGGAGCATACCTACACACAGACCAGCAGTAGTTGCTTCATTCCAACGGCCCTGATATCTCTCTTCCATTAAGGCAATGTCTTGTTGGAATCTTTCACCATGTTCATCACTCACAGCTCCACAGTTTTGTGGAAAAAAATTAAGATGTGAGTGAAGAAAATGAATTTTTAAGGACATGTTGCGTTAAGTTGCTGGTAAGCTTGAAGAAATTCTTAAACCAATGCTGTGAAGTTATCACGGTTTTAAGTCCCAATAAAGATACCTTCCTTGACTTTTGCTTCACTTAACCTGGGAAACTTTGCTCTCAAGTACTTAAAAGCTTGTCCTTCCTGGTCCATGGCCTTGGCAAAGATTTTCATTAGCCCCAACTTAATATGTGATGGGGGAAGAAGAACATCCTTAGGATCTATAAGAGGCTCGTGAACTACATTTTTCTCATTAGGATTTAGGTCTCGTGTAGGCCGGTTCACTTTTTTATAGTGAGATTTTCTATCTTGACTGTCCCACAGACACAAAAAACACGAGTACTTGGTGAACCCTAATTGCATTCCTAGGAGTATAGCAATGACTTTTAGATCACCACCAGATTTGCCACTTGTGTTCTTCATATTTGATTGATTGGAGAAGTGTTTTCATATTTATATAAGATTCCTTCATGTGGACTGCACGACCTATAGGAATAGAAGGTAGCTGTTTTTAATTTGGCAAAACTAAAGCTTTTAAGCTTAGTTTTGAAGAGTCTGTAAACCGTCTCCATTCAGATGGAGTGTGATCCAAATTCAAGCAGTTCATCAAACCATTAACATCAGAACAAACTACGAGGTTTTCTTTTTTCTCAAAAAAAGGAAGCAAATCTTTTTGACGCTGTCTGTACTGAGATATTTTCACATCGTATTTTAGAAAATTCCACTGTTATAGTCTTGACCCTAAAATCTGAGCCTTTTCCTTAGATAAGCCAAGATCTCTTATAAGGTCACTCAACTCTGCTTGACTAATTCTGTGCGAATCACTAGACCTATCGCTTACCTCAAAATCAAGGTCATAAGATGTAGAAGGATAAGTTGCTCCTTCTACACATTCTTTACCACTTCCTCTAAAATTTCATAGATTTGGGGTGGAGGAGGGACTGGCAAAGTGTCTGAGTGTGGTACAGGCCGCAGAGCAGATGGGAGATTAGGGCATTTAACCGTTATTCCTTTCTTCATAGATAAACCATGCTTAATGGGAGGAGTTAAGCAGAAATAACAGTCGTCTGTATGATTGGTAGGCTCACGCCAAACCATAGGTACTGCAAAATTCATTGCCCGGTTTTTATTTTTCAGCCACTCTCGCAATATGACGGAACAAGAATTGCCCATAATTTATCTTGGTCTCCAATTTTCACACCAAAATAATGTTCATAGGTAGTCTTATGTTTCTGAGCCAAAAATGTTATTTCACCACATATATAGCAAAAGCTATCGACGGAATTCATGCACTTTCGAGGCGTTTCAGATCAGCAGTTAAATTAATTTTAAAATCAATAATTTCAATAGCAACCAGGCGCGTACAACTGCCAAACTCACATAGGTTATGTTTACTACTTATGAACAGCTGAAGAGAGGGAAATTATGTAAACAAACATGTGTACCAACTGTTAGTGATAAAATATTTCATTTGTTGAAAACTCAATATATACATATATATATATATATATATATATATATATAATATAATGAAAGCAAGGGCTAATATATAATTGTTATGGTCATTTTCGGTTTTAACACGTGGAAATACATTAAAATCAGCTAATTTCAACCCCGAAAAAAAACCTTTGTTGTTCAGTGTTATTAAACACTTTTTTGTTAGTTATTTTCATTTATTTAAAAATTATTTTTTTTTGCAAAAATACGAATAAAACAAATGTGCAACTGTGCATAATAATTTCTATATTCATATAAGCACATTATAGCCACCTAAAAGTCTTCAATGATTTGCTTAAGCATTTGACAGACTTTTTGTTCAATTTTTGATATTAGCTTAAGCCGCTTATGTATATTATAGTTGGGCCTTTGTTATTATTCGGTTGGGTTAACATTTTTGGAATTGCTTTTTTTAAGCCAGTGTTCCCATATTCTGTCCAGCACATTTTGCATTAAACAACAATTAACAATCACTTTAAAATGAATGCAGGCAGATTCATAGGATAAATTTTGGTTTCCATTTGTGTTTAAAAATTTCTTAAGTCTTTTCTCACTTTAGTTATGTGAAAAGTATATTGCTAATCTTTAATATCCATCTGGGGTGAGATGGTAAACAGAATAAAAATACCCAATAACTATTAAGTTCGTGACATTAACATTTGAAAATGATTTCGGGCATATGGACACCGCGGCTGTTCTTGACGAAGCGCATCCTGGACGTCCAATTTTGGGCCACTTTTTCGAGCACTGCTGGGCGTATGTCACGAATAATACGAACAATGCTGCCCTCCAAGGCGTCAATTGTTGCTGGTTTATCAGCATAAACCAGTGACTTCACGTAGCCCCACAGGAAATAGTCGAGTGGTGTCAAATCGCACGACCCTGGAGGCCAATTGACAGGTCCATTTCTCGAAATCAACTTATCGCCAAATTTTGATTTCAATAAGTCGATGGTTGCGTTCGCTGTATGGCACGTAGCGCCATCCTGTTTGAAACCACATCTCGTCCGGATCAATGTCATCCATATTTTCAAACAAAAAATCATTGATCATGGTGCGGTAACGATCTCCATTGACCGTAACGCGAGCTCCGGCCTCATTTTTGAAGAAATAAGGTCCGATGATGCCACCAGCGTGAAAACCGCACCAAATGGTGCATTTTTCTGGATGTAATGGAGTCTGTAGGGTCTGTTGTGGATTGGTCTCACTCCATATGCGGCAATTTTGCTTATTAACAAACCCGTTAAGCCAAAAATGCGCCTCATCGCTGAACACAACTTTGCGATAAAACAACGGGTCAGTTGCCAACTGCTCTAGAGCCCAATCGGCGAAAGAACGACGCATATAATGGTCTCGTGGCTTCAATTCCTGCACCAGCTGGATCTTATACGGGTGTAGGCCGAGATCTTTGTGCAAAATTTTCCACGTAGTGGACGGACAGAGCCCCAACTCCTGCGACCGACGACGAATTGATAAATTTGGATCTTCTTCCACACTTTCGTTTACAGCGGCGATATTCTCTTCAGTACGCACATTCCTTCGACGTGTTGGTATTATTGCATCCTCTAGAGAGTATGTGGTACGAAATCTATCGACAGTTCGACGAATGGCTTGTTCAGATGCACGATTAAGTACGCCATAAAAATGACGAAGTCGTCTATAAGTTGCGCGAATCGACGACTGATTTTCAAAGTAAATTTGGATAATTTCGTAGCGTTGTTCAAGCGAGAGTCTATTCATGATGATTTGTCAGAGTATACTGAAACAAATAAAAACAAATGTTTCATCAAAATTTCATTTTTTGTGTTACTTTTTACAATTTAAAGTTCTATCTAGCTTAAAAAAACACCTTTTACTTGAACATCATGTCCGCTGGGTATACCCTTTAAATTTTATAATACTTGCTATTATAGTGGATATAGTGCGACATGTTTTGAAAGAAATATTAATTATCTATCTACAACGATTTAAGAGGCGATAATATACTTATAACCAAAATTCACATCTATATAGGGACACGTTATGGTTGTCATGTGACTACATATTTAAATTTCAAATACCAGGGGCTGAAAGGGCAAGGATATACTGGTGAAAATAACATTGCTATAGAGACCCTTTTTTTCATGATCTTTTTATGTTTTCCAGTAAAATAATGCGATTGGTAACTTTACAAATTATAAAATTAGGTGGAACAACCTGCATTAGCTGCACAAAGTTCTTTCTATGTATCATTGGATTATTTTTATTGTAAGCGAAAAATCATCATCATGCTGCCTCAGCTCAAGAACTTCTTATGTCACTATTACTAGTGAGATTTTGTTTACCTTTCTACTTTATCAGCTGTTAAGTATTCAAGGCCATTTCAAAAGAATCCTTTTTCAACTGAAATTTGAAAAATTTAATCTAATCAAAATATGCTTTAGTTTAAACAAAAATTAGCATGTAAAATTGATTTTATTTTAATAGAAATCAACTATTACTATTAAACATTCGTAATAGTTAAAAACCAGGAAACGAATTAAATTTTACTCTAAATACTATTTAAATTAGATATACATACATATATTTACATTTGTTTAAAATTTACTCATAAATTGCATACATTTATTTCTAACCGACTCCTTTTCAATATGATTATTTAATAGTTTGTTGTTAGAATCTGTTTAATGGTTTGTTGTTAGAATTAGGTCATCCATACTTAATTATTAGTTTTAAAATTCATGTTGCATGCATGTATAACTATAATAAAAATTTTTGTAATAAATTGAACATGGCTTGTTATATAAAAAATATATGTAAGCAGAGTCATAAAATGCTAATATTAATATTTTACAACATTTTGTTGTTATTAAAAATATCTATATCTATATCTGTATGGTTATTTATACATTGACAAACTTTGATTATTCTATCCATTGTGTTTACGAACAGAGAGCAACTGTACAAATTTATTTGTATGCGTTTTTGGGTAATTTGCTGTGAGCATTGATTCGAATAACTGTACACAAATATAATTTATTAATGTCCTGGCTTGTATTGGCTTCAATGTATAGTTACGAGAATGAATTGTTGTCATTACTCTCTCTCTCTCTCTTCTTCTCCTGCTCTCCTTATCTCTGTAAATATATGTATTTATAATAAATTTTCATAAATATTATAAATTATTAAAATGTTTTATAGTTTTAATTTTTTTTGTGGTTAGAAATTTTAGTAGCTTCTTAATCTTGTTTTTGATTTTTAATTTTTAAAGGGTCTCCAAAAAATTGCACAACATTTAAGTTTGCTATCATTTGGACAGTTAAGTATTGGAAACTTAACAATATGAGAGCTGACATTACAGTAACAGCAGACTAGATAACATATTGTTTGTATTATTATATCAAAATTAGGCGGATCAATATGTGACTGAAGTATTTTGTGATAAGATTTACATCGGCACCTGGCTGTAAGCCTTAATCAGATGGTGATCAAACTACTGGAAATAGAAACAAACATCTTTCACGCCCTAGGAAGCCGAGGACTAATTCTAGCAACAGGTCTTTCCTAGGTACATTTTCAGTGGTTCCAAAGCACGATTGCAAACCACTACTCCTTGCTGAAGAGGTGGAGACTATCCAACTCCTGGTTCAGAACACATAACTAGCATGCTCACTGGATCCGGATCATTCACACGTTGGTGTTATTAAAGGCTAGATAATCCTGGCCCACTTAATCAGTTCATGCTGGGGCCACAAAACCACAACCACCACGATACTCCCGAAGGGCCAACCTCAATAATCAGTCAGAGAACAGCTAAAAGTATAAAGAGATAATTAGCGAAACTCTGGGGATAATTGGAAATAACGTGGAGCTTCCAGTTGACACTCTGCTTGCCTTCAGGGGACTGGGCTCCCTTATATCTCCAGCAGCACAGGTCTAGATGGTCATGTATTCCATAAAGACCGAAAAATGTGACCCCTGGAGGTAATGACTGAAGTATTGGTGTAAATTAATTACTGATTAATTTATGAAATGATTCAATTCAAGGCTTAAATGATTCGTTTCCCAGCCATTGAGATATCGTCCTTTCCTTCACCAATATGACTCTACAGAAATTAGTTGCCGGCAAAGTAAACAAATAAATGAAAGTGCTGCACCAGCTATAAAAACTAGAATGCATCTTTCTTATATCAGAGGCGCTGCTACACGATTCTGTATAATAAGATAACGTCTAATTGAAGTTTAAAGCATTTTATTTATATTTATCACTCTTTTTATCATATATCACTGTTCGAAGATGTTAACATCATTAACCTTAATTACTCAAGTTTGCTACTGTTTGTTGTTCTAGAAGCCCATTGTAGAAATTATTGACTAAGCATCTACACCTTTAGACTTGCAAAGGTAGATTGAGATAAAAACTAAAGTCTTACGGCCATGATGAGTGTGAAATCTTATTGAATATATTATTAAAAATTACCCGGCTTTATCTTAAAAAATAATTTTAATGCGGACTAAGTATATGTAATTTGCTCGTGCTTGGTGTCATTTTATGTTTGTTTTTCAATTGTGGCTACAGCAACAGTATGATGTATTCATAGCTGATGCATTGGCAATTGTTACAACCTTCGCACGAAAATAGCATTAAAATTATTAAAATCCACTATTGAAGTGGTGGTCCTGTTAAAGTTACATTTCGTCAAATTCGTGATATTTTCGAACAACAAAATTGTCGTTCTGAGACCGCTATTAAAAATTTGGTCGTTAAATTCGAGACGAAAGGCTCATACAAAATGTGTGAACACTGACGCATGTTCGACCGAGTCGTTCAACTGCAAACATCGTAGCCGCTGAAGCAGATCCAAAATTATCAATTCCTTGAAGTTCTTTACAATTGGGGTCATCCAAAACCACCACATGGCAAATTGTGCGTAAGGATTTGACTTTGAAGCCTTACAAGATTTAACTGGTGCGGGAATTGAAGCCGACCGACCATTCATATCGCCATAGATTCGCTTAATTCAATTGTTCCTAGGTTGGCATTTCTGAAAAAATCGTTTTTTCAGACGAAGCCCATTTTCAGCAGTCAGGGTATGTGAAAAAGCGAATTTGCTGCATTTGGGCTTCTGAATATCCTAAATTGTTTATTGAGAAGCCTTGGAAGGCCAAACGTGTCACTGTATGGGTTTAATTTTGGGTATTTTGGTGAATTTTGGGTAAGGATTTGACTTCGAAGTCTTGCAAGGTTAACTCGAAAAAAGGAAGGAATTGACGTCGATCGACCATTCACATCGCCGTAGATTCGCTTAATTCATTCAGGAACAACCGGCTGGTTTTCACTTGTTAGGTACTAAAAATATTAGGGCGCTTATTGAGAAGCCTTTGCATGTTCAAAGTTATGCTTTATGGTGCGCTATATGGTTTGGAGGCGTGAATTGGTCTTTTTTTAAGATGAGGCTGGAAATGCGGCAAAGGTTAATGGATAACGCTATCGCTAGATGTTAACAACTGAATTTTGGTCTATCATTGACGACGTGGATAACACTGACATGTGGTTTCAACAGGACGGTGCCATATGCCACACAGCCAATGCAACGATCAATTTATTTTAAGCCAAATTTCCCGATCGCATAATGTCACCACAATCAGTAGTTAAGTGGCCACCCAGTTCTTGTGATTTTACATCATTGGATTATTTTTTGTGGGTCTGCGTTAAGGACAGAGTCTATACGGAGCCAATCAAATCGATGTTAGCCTTAAAACTCAAGATTCGTGATCCGATTAATGAAATAGGACCGCCATTTACCCAAAAATTGGTTTAATAACTTTCATGCAAGAATCGATATCTGTCAGCGTGGAAATTTGCCAGATATCAGTTTTCATTCATAATTGCTTAACTTTTCTCTTCGTAATACAATAAAAATTTGAAACATTTTAATCTAAATTTATTGTTTATTTATTTATTTACTTATTTCATCTACAGAATTAAATTCCTACAGATTACTTTACAATATTAATTATAATGTTTGAATAAAAGAAGCTTGAACAAATTATAACTGACATTAAAATTTAAATATGGGTTAAAACTATTACATAAATGCAAGCATCTTGCAATCGGCTCATTAATTGCATAATTCGTTCTGAAAAGACATTCTTCAAACATGCGATTATTTCTCAAGTCCCTAGGAGGACTGTATAACGTAAAATAATTTTTAATTTCCGGGCTATCAATATTGTCAGATAGTATATTATAAACAAATAATAATGAGGAGCAAGATCTAGGATCCTCTAAGGATTGTAAGCCTAACATTTTCCTCCTAACATCATAAGAAGGTAGTTCATGTGGCCAAATCCATTTTAAAGCAATCTTAGTGAATATCCTCTGAATTCGTTCAATACGATTTGATGGGCCTAAATGACTAGGATTCCAAACAATGGAACAATATTCCAAGATACTTCGAACCAAGGAAATGTATAAAGACTTGAGGGTGTATGCATATTTAAAATCTCTAAAATTTCTTCTAATGAGACCAAGCATACTATAAGCTCTAGAAATAACATAGTCGATATGCTTAGAGAATGTTAATTTAGTGTCAAAAATGACTCCAAAGTCCTTAACTTCAGCTACACGTTTAAGCAGGAAACCACCAAGAGTATAATCAAAATTTATTGAACCCGAAATATAAGCATATGTGACAACACAACATTTTGAAACATTAATACGTATGCCATTTTCAAAACACCAGTCAGACAGTTTGTTAAGATCAATCTGTATCATTTCGCAGTTACCAATATCGCCAATAGTAGAATACAATTTCAAATCATCAGCAAATAAAAGACAGCTGGAAAACTTAAAATTCAATGGTAAATCATTAATAAAAATTATAAAAAGTAACGGACCAATATGCGTTCCCTGAGGAATACCTGAATAGGCATCAATTATATCAGAAGAGAATGAATCTCTATTGGTCAAGAAACCATGATTTCGAAAATCCAAATGTACAAAGCTTGAGCAGTAACAGATGATGGCTAACTGTATCAAATGCCTTAGCAAAGTCAGTGTATATAACATCGCATTGGTGCTTACTCATCATAGCAGATACAATATCACGGCTTAATAATAGTAAGTTAGTCGTTGTAGACGTATTCGGCATAAAACCGTGTTGCCGGTCGGAAATAAAGCTTTTAACATGCTCAAATAGTTTACCCTTTAAAATATTATCAAATATTTTTGCAAATAGGCTTTGTTTAATTATAGGCCTATAATTGGTAACTAAGCTACGATCTCCAGATTTAAAAATTGGAATAATGCAACAAAGCTTCCAGCAGTCCAAAAATTCACCAAGTTCAAGGCACGAATTGAAAAGCTTAGTAATTATAGCCGCAATATTAGCTGAACACTTTTTAAAAAATATAGAAGGATAATCTCCAACTGAACATTTGGTATCATTCCCTAAATCATATATAGCATAATACACATCAACAATGGTTATATTAAAACTGATTTCACCACTTTCGTTATCTACGAGATGGTAGCTGGAGTCATTACAAGCAGGTTTAACAAATGTGCTTTGAAAATACTTTGAAAAAAGATCACACGTACTTAATACATCATACGATTGCACATTTTATCATAACACATACGTTTTGGGGTAATATTATTCTCTCTTTTACCGCTTAAAAAATGCCAGAAAGCCGAAAAACTAACTTCTTGCTAAAAACCCCTTTATTTTGTTTATTCTAACGTTTTTGGTGAGAATGTGTGATCATTCTAGTGATATTATAGAACAGAATCTGCGAAAAGTTATTAGCTGTTAAACAGGAGGAAGAAATTATGTTCACCTTGTTAAAAATATAATAAATCGCTCATTGATAACAAGTATACTAAGGAAAGAAAATAAAGTGTCTAAAAATTAAAGCAGCGAAATTTTGCGTTTAATAAAAACCATTTTTTGTTTCCTTCTTATCTCGGTTTTAATCAATAAAATTAAACGAAGAGATTTGTTTTTAATTTTCATCCTAGAAAATAGTTAAGAAATACTGATTTCTTAGGTTGTTATACCACAGTACTAAACGTACGTATAATATAATATGAACATTTTGTAGAAATAACATGTAAATATGGGTTATTAATTCATACAACCAATTTAATCAACAACTTTTTTTTTAGTCTTTTTTTAATTATTTTTTATTAATTGCAAATATTGCATATTGATAATAAATTAATTTTTATTTTGTTTTTCATATTATAACAGAAAGTAAATTAGGACAAGATAAAATGTATTTGTAAAATATAATGTGTATTATTTTAATTTTAGTAGTTATTTAATAATTAATTTTTAGCTAGTGTTCCACGAAAATTTGTTCTTTGTTTTTATGTATGAACTGAAAATTTTATTAAAAGCGTTTTGATAAAAAATATATATCATTTAATCTGTTAAATCCTAAATACAATTGAGTATTTAATTTTATAATTATAATAAATATCTTTTTTCTTTTTTTAGATCTTTTTTTTATATATTTTTTCTTTCCAAAGGAAAGCGAAATATTGAAAAGAAAAAATATATAAAAAAAGATCTAAAAAAAGAAAAAAGATATTTATTAAAGATAAAAAATATCGTTTAAAAAACTATAAAAATTTTATAATTATAAAAAAAAAAACATTATCAGCAATTAAAAGAATCTGGATTAAAAGAAAGCAAATAAAAAAAATGTTTTTGTTAAGTTTGTATTTTTTGATGTAAAGTGAGCGTACTTCGATCTTTATCCATGTTAGTTCTGCTATATGTTTGATGAGCCTCATCACGCTAAAAAAAAATTATTTAATTTAAGATTCGATTTTTAGTGAAGCTAAATGAAGGAAAATATATTTTTATTTCTTTTACCTTAGTATCTAATCTTTCTTAAAAATGAAGATTTTTTAAATTTGGAAATTTAAAATTTTTCCATCTAAACTTTATGATTTTTCTCTTATTTTCAACTCAAATAAAGCGTCTCTATTTTTCGATTCCTACCAAAACAGTATAAGCGTTGCAGTAATATTGTTACGTTTATTCCTTTTAATAAACGTTTTGTTATATTGAGTTCTTTTATGCAAAATAATAACACAACATTTTTGAGTTTTAAATTACACGACTTATTTACTTTCAATACACCCTAAATAAACACAATGGTAACTTTGTTGTCTTTATTCAACGATGACACAACTAGAAATCATTCATTTTACCCCGCTGTTTTAAACGGTTCACATACTACTTTAATATCATCCCATATTGTTGTTGTTATTGTCATTCAGTGTAAAAGTTTGCTTGACTGTATGTTTTGCTTTTGCCTTGTGTTAGTTGCTTTTGTTTTCTGTCGTTTATCTTATTGTGGTAGAATTTCTTATAAGCGTATTGTTGTTGCCCTGCGTGTATAAGTTTTCTTAGAAAACTACCCATTTTGTAAAATGCACAGTCTGTCGTTTTGTTTTTACCGATAATTATTTTCTTTTAAAACTTAACAAATCAGCTTCGTAATAATATTGTTACAAAGATGCTTAGTTTAAGTTAGAAAAAGATAATTATCACTAAAAAGAAGTAAAGTGAAATGACCTATACACAATATATTCATATGCAAGTGAAAGTAAATAAAGATAAAACGTAAACTATCGTTTGATCTTGTTTTTTGTATTGTAGACGTTAAAAATTTTCGGGCGTCTGTACATTGGCATTCTTGTGCCAGTTTACCAAAATATTACGAAGATGTTTATCACTAAAAAAGTAAAGTGAAATGATTTATTGTGTGTGTTTACAATTCATACAGTTTCTAAGAAATTTTATTAATGCAAAAAATCAAAATTCAAAGTTCTAAAAGTAACAATCTAAAAATTAAAATAACTAACACAGAACGAGAAGACACACAACCAAACAAACATTGAATTAGAGTTATCGAATATAAATAATATAAAGCCTTTCTTTGTTGGGCAATAGAATCCAATCAATTGTTAACGTGATGGACGTAAGTGCGGACGCAATAAATTGATACAGCAGTTTTAAGACGTTAAAGCGATAAAGTTGTTAAATTTTAATAGTTGTGTGTAATTGTCTTCCAATAAGAGAATAAACGTAACAATATTTTACTCTACATTATTTGTACGTCTCACCGAAGATCCAATATGGCGGCTCACGGTAGGTTTAATACCGCACTCTAAGAAGGGCCTTTATATTTTACAACACTAGGACAAACCCTTGAACTTTACGAAACGTGGTTTGTACTATGTACTAACAAGTTAAAACAGTGATGGGCGAACTTTTTGGGTGGCGGGCCAATAAATATAAAAAATCTTACGGCGGGCCATTAAATTAAAAAAACATAGAGGGTCATTCATTAAAAAATTATGGGATTGCTGTTCAATTAAAAGTTCGGTTTAAGCTATATATTTATTAGTTCTATTACATAATATTTTAAAACAACATAAAAATTTTATAAGATAGGGTTTATTATGATTTTAAGATTTTCCAGATGTATGGGAAGCATGGATTTGTATCTGGGAGGATGCGAGTTTTAATAAATTAAATAGACTCTCGTCTGACAATCGGTTTCTTATTAAATTTTTCTTCATTTCATTACTGAAAAGGAAGCAAACATTACCATAATTTTCTGCGCATGATTAATTAGCTTTGGAAATTCATCTTTTGGTAAGGACTTATGGAAGCTTAAGCTTATCTGTAGTTAAAAATAGCTGTTTTAAATTATAATTACATTGCAATTCTATAATTTCCAATTGTTGATCAGATGGAACATTCTCAGGATTAACATTAAAAGGCATTGAACAAATATCTAAACATGGTTGGATTTTTTTAAAGTCAGCCAATCTGGCCTCGAATTCTGAATACAGTTTTAATAAAGATTGTGAAAAGACTTTTAACTTCTCTTCACACATAGGCCTCAAAGAATTAAGTCTTGGAAAATGAGACAAATCATTTTTTCCCAAACATTTAGAAAATATAAACAATTGAGTTTTGAAAGACCTCAAACCGCCTCAAGTTTTATCTATAAATTGATCACTTCCCTGTAACTTCTTGTTCAGTTTATTATAATGCTCGAGTAAATCCGTTAAAAAAGCAAACTCGATGCCTCAATTCTTATCCGCCAATATTTCCCACTCATTCCAAATTCCAGTTTTGGTTTTTAGAAAAACTTTAATTTCTTCGAGAAGACTCCAAACTCTCGAGAAGGCATGCCCATAACTCAGCCACCCGATCTTTATGTAATAAAGTACATCTGACAATTCTGCATCAACTTCCGATAAAACTCTTGAAATAGTCGATGTAACAAACCACGGGCTCGAATGGAATTAATTAATTTTAAAATAATATTAAGTACGTGGTTAATATCCAAGGCAGCCTTGCAAAGAACGTCTTGGTGGATTATACAATGTAAGCAAATTGTTTCGCTTTCAGGATTCTGACTTTTATAAACTCCTGCAAACCCTGTATTTTTTCCCACCACGTTAGGTTAGGTCCATCAGTTGTTCAATTAATTAATTTGGAAATTGGGGCATTAAGAGATTCCATCCCCTCTCTAAATTCATCATAAATTATTTGTCCTGTCGTCTTTCCTTTCAAAGATCTCAAACAAGCAAGTTCTTCGGTTATTACAAAGTTTTCATCGACTCCTCTGATAAAAATTAGAAGTTGGGCTGTATCACTCCTGTCAACACTCTCGTCCATAGTGACTGAAAAATACTTAAACTTTTTAAGACGTCCATCGAGTTGATTGGTTAAATTAGAAGAAATCGCTTCAATTCTTTTTGTGAGCGTTTTACGTGACAGCCCTATAGATTCGAAATCTTTTACTTTTTCTGGGCATAATACTTTTCGAATGTTAATTAACACATCCTTAATAAATTCTCTTTCAGAAAACGGTTGTTACTTTTTACTATTTTATAGGCAACAATGTGGCCAGCTAACGTAGAGGATCGCTGGACACTTCTTTGATTTTTAAAAAACATTTGCTGACTAGATGTTTTTCTTTTCAATTCCTCTTAATGAACTTTCTTGTCTTCATCTGTCATTTTATAGTACTTCGACCCAAGATGTTTTGAATTAAAGTGCCTAGCGAGATTATAATCTTTTAGTACAGCTACCGGTTCTTGGCAGATAAGATAAGGTACTTCCATGTCCACTCTTCTTGAAATACTCGACATAACGAATCAATATTTCTCTTTCTATTTTCGATTGACATTTATGGGGGTATTGACAATACACTTTATTATTTTAATTACACAAATAAAACTGTACGTTGGCAACTTTATAATTTTACTTCACAATTTATTCTTTACGTCACGAGATTCACACTTTTACTGATCGCTGATTAATCCATCGCTAGCCCTTTTATATTTGTTGCGCATGTTGTCTCGAATATTCAAGAAGCTTCTAGATCTCACATATAATAGTTGTTGTTATGTTATACGTTCAGTTTTCTATATTAGTTGTTAGTGTTTTATGATGTTTATGTTTCTTCTTGGAATATTGCATCAGAAAGTTGTTGTTCTCTTGTGTGTACAATATTTCCCAGAAAACTACGCAGTTTATACACAATATAGTATGAAAACATCGCATTTTTTGCTAAAATTGTCAATTTATATCTTTTTTAAAACATAATGTAAATTTATTTTTGGGGCATAATTTTTTAATAGAGGATTAATTTTTTTTTGTTGAAGAATGCTTGGCGGGCCGGATGTGGCCCGCTGGCTGTAGTTTGCCCATCACTGAGTTAAAACTAAAGCCTTTAACTTTTTCTTTTAAGCCATCAATTACACAACTGAAAAAAGTTTAAATAAAAGGTGTTGCCATAGAAACCTTTAAAATCCTTATTATTATCAGCCTACATTAATCACAATATCATGAAAATTAAAATTGGAAATACAATTTTGAGTTACATATATCACCCTCTTCTTTTCAATGAATATAATAACGAAAGGGTATTATTTGATTTTAACAGATGATTTAAATTTTTAACAACAAATAACATAAGTGAGACTATCTCGCGGTTAATTGATTTATTTTATTATTCATTTTGTTTTACAAGCTATAAGAGAGTTAAGCTTTAAGAAAAATTAGTTTTTTACTAATGAGTGATCATAAATTTTAATTCTGTACCCTGTAGGAAATTTTGTAATCAAGAAAAATTATTTTTATGGCTTTATCCGAAAAAAACATTTATTGCCCTTTTGTATTCGTTTTGAAGCTTTTCAATTTTTTTGTAATAAGTTTTTCCAGCACTCAGAGGGTGAACCCTACTCATACAATGCAATGTGCCAGAACAAGGAAATTACGTTATAGCGAGGAGAAGAGAGGTAGTGGTGTTTGTGGATATTCGATTAAAATTATACTACATTTAAAGTGACAGGAGAGACCTCTGGAGGGTGTTTATTCCACATACGATTTATCGACCAATCAGCTACAAATGGATGGACTCTCAACGAAAAGCATTTTAAACACAAAAACGTGCGAGTAACGTGAACAAGTCTTCACTAATTTTAAAAAAGCATTTTCATTGCGCTGAGTCAATAGAGTTCGACACTTTACTTTGGTCTTTGGGGCGCCGGCCTATACATGAGAGTTGTATTCCATTTTTCGACAGATATAGGCGATATAAATAGTACGAACATCGGATGGAGTGAAGTATCTTTTACACCGTTTTTGAAAACTGAAGCACTTGAAGGCTCCATTAGAAACCTGAAAAATGCACTTAGTCCACCGAACGTCACACTGGATTTCCATGCCGAGAACATCAAGAGCTTTCGATCCTTTAACAACTATATCACCCGTAATTATAGATGCAGCATCATTACCGAACATATATCAATGCGTGAGCATGCAACATTGCGTCTTACAGGTATTAAAAACGATTTATTCACACCACGCCATTCGGAGAGTGTTGTGAGATCGTGGTTGAGCGTATCATTCATGTTTCGCCTTTTGGACCCCTGGTCTATTACTGAAGAATACGAATGACAAATTGTACTGTCATTCCTTTAGAGTGTCCCCTACGGGATCTACACTCTCGGTCGCTACGTAAGCTGTGGGACTACAGATACCTTACAAGATAAAAATGAATCATACTTTCCATGACTTTAAGTGCAGAATAAGTTGCAGTTGGGCGTAAATTTTCAGGGTTGTTAGCGTCACTTTTTTGGGGATCGGCGTTACATAAGCACCTTCCAACACTTTGGAAATTCGCCAGCTTGATACAACAGACGCGATAGTGTCGCAGAGCACAGTTTCAAGATAAATACTGTAATCCCATCCTGCCGAGGATGCTTGTTGATGTTAAAATCTGCTAAATCTGTTATTTTATCCGGTTAAGCTCGAAAGAATACCTTCGGCATAGCAACAGATACTCTGTCGAACTCAGGTGGTGGTTGAATGCCTTCCAGCAAGTAAGAATTGCCTGGACAAAAGGTGAGCTTTATCAAACGGTCAGTGAATATTCTTAAAAGAGCCGGAATTAAACTAGCGTTATATATTTGTAACAAATGACCAAGAGTTCTTGCTACCGCGAGGAGTAGCACGAATGCTTTCACAAGACACACCAAAATCTCACGTATCTGCGTTTTTTGTAATGATGTATAATTTTCATGTAATTAAACTTAAAAATTTTCCAGGTTTTACTAATTTTTATTTTATGTTGCATGAAAATTATTCGTATAAAGTTAGCAGTTCAAACTTTTTGTGCCTGATTCAGTTTTAGATCAAAGTTTTTTTTTTTTAACAAGCAATAAAACACCATTAGCTATTCATAATCATATCCGTACATTTATACATACGGATATGTGTAAGAATGCACACTGAAAAGTATATTTGAATAGAATAGATAAAACAAGCAGAATCGAGCAATAATAATTTCAACACAAAACATTTTTAAAAACCCATTTCAATTTTAAATAATTGCAAAAATATATTTGAAAATTGGAAAAAGTTTAAATGGCTTTTGGTAATATATTTCATTAAAAGAAAAAAAATACTAAAACTGTAATTAATTATTTCGATGCATTACAGTTTATTTATATTTTATTTATTCCTGTGCAATTCACTATCCGCTATCTGAATGAATTTACATAAAAAAAGGATTAAATATAACACTCCAAAAAAAGTTTTAATATTTTATGAAATTTATTTAATGCTGCCTTTAGCCTGAACAACAATAATAATAAAAACAAAAATCGATTTTAAAATGACCACATTTTTAGATGCCATTCAATGTCGTCAACCAACCATCAGAGCGAACCCATTATTCGTACAAAACTTAAATAACGACAAATCAACCGTTCCACAATCATTGATGCAGTTCATTCCATTTATTCAACTAAGTTCACTAAATTATTTATTTATTTCTATTTTTCTGGCAAAATATATACGAATACAAATCATCTACATTGAATAAAATCTATTGAAGATTATTAATCTACAATATATTGCATATAAATCGTGAGCTGTGAGCTCGAACTCGCATGTTTAATAAATAAGTAAATATGCATAGAAGTAGAAGGAACAAAAACAGAATTATTGAATGATATAAAAATGTTAACTTGCCGAATGAAAAAAAAAATAACTTCAAACACGCTCCGATAATTATTTTGCATTTTTATGCAACACAGGGGTCAATTAATATTTCATTGCAAATGAAAATGATGAAAATGGATAAAAAATTTATTTGTGGTTGGTTATTTTTTCTCTCTTTCCCTCCTTTATAATTAAATGTCGCTATTGCAGTGGTAGTTGTTGTAATTCAATTTGAAAATTCCATTTGTGGTTATATTTGTGGCGCTTATTTTTACTTGTCGATTATAGTAGTGGGAGCGTTGTGCCTCTAAAATTAAAAAAAAAATAATTATAATTCATTTTCAATTTCATATTAAATGTTTGAAAGTATATTTTGCTGCATGACTAAGTTTATTCGAATATTTAAGTGATGCCCTAAAAGTGCAATAAAAACAAATTAATTTTTTCATAAGCGCTTGTTATAAAATTATTGTCTTAAAGGAAAATAGTCAGTATACTTGTCAGTATAGGGGTTGTGGGTTCGATTCCCAACGAAGACCTTGGTTTTTTTTTTCACTACAAAAATAAAAATTAACTGTCGGCGGGACTGCTCAGTGATAAAGGCATGGTCACTGGTCGGTGTACTGTCTTTTATACCACAGTTAGTTTACAAATATCCTTCTACTTTCACCAGCTGTTTCATCTATTCTCTATCCCTTTCCTAAAGAATGTAGCACGGTACTTGACTAAATAGGCATTGTTGCCTTAAAAAACTAATTTATTAATTTCTTTTGTTAAGTTAAACGATTTATTTACTTTCACTACACACAAAATTGAAACTTGATTTAAGTCATTTGCCCAGCAAGTGGTGCTTAAGTGGTTCTCGCACATACAAAAATACTATACTTTAACATCACCCTATAACGTTATTGCTATTTGCATTCACTTTAGGCGCCTGCTTGGCTGTGTGTTTTGCTTTGTTCTGTGTTCGTTGTTTTTGTTTTCTGTTGTTTACTTATTTGATAGAATTTCTTATCAGCATGTTGTTTTTGGCTTGTGTGTATAAGATTTCTAAGAAAACTATGCTATTTATAAAATGCACAGTGGATCGTTTACTTTTTTACTGTTAATTATTTTCTTTTAAAACTCAATAAATCATCTTGGTAACAATATGAAGAGAAGGAATACTTTACTTAAAACAAACATGTAAAAAGTTTTTGATAGATAATGTGAAAAATACTTATTCTTTTCATTCATAATGAAATTAAGTTAACCAAAAATACTTTAGAGAAGAGAGTTTCCTAAGTTTCATTATGTTCTGGAAACTAAATGCTCTTTTTGGCTCTTAATGATCAAATTGCGTTATTCCCAAACGCGTTAATTCTAGTTCAAATAAAAGTGGAAAATCTAATATTTATTAAAACAAAATAAATAACTATCTAGATATTATATTTAATAAGTATACAAGTTAATAATGTCGATGGTTTTGCTTGAAAAATGCATTTATTATAATAAAAAAATGGGCTGACACATTATTCAAAATATTGTATACTCTGCCTATCTTTCTGGTAGTATATAGACTTCGCGCCAAAATAACTGCCCCGGTTTTAAAGAATGAATGAATCATGCCAATTTCTATTTCTGATAATTTATTTCAAAGCAAAGCGTATTCCGCTAAGGGCATTCTGCATCGATCAAAACAAATGGTAGTCAAAAGGAGAAAGGTCTGGGCTATATGCGGACGAGACAAAACTTCCTATTCACTGTTTTCCAAAAAGTTTAGTCGGTCTTGCAACGTGTGGTCGAGTGTTATTTTGATAGAATATTATAAGGGTCTGGTCGAATATTCTGGACACTTCTCGTAGATTGTTCGCCTGAACTGATTTTAACAGTTCATTATACAAAACACCTCAAATACAAAATACACCAAATACAGAACATCACTTGTGTATGATTTTACGTTATCCCACGTCAAATTTGGTTTGTAAACGTGCCGGTTTCGGCTATGTGCCATCCTCTGTGTTCTTTTTTCTCAATAAAGTGTAGTGAAGATGCCACATAGCCGAAACGGGCATATGTACAAAACAAATTTGACGCGAGATGACGTAAAATCATACCCAATTATTTCCTGATAACATTTACCTCTGCACCTGCCCGTGGGCCTTAAGCAGATGGTGGTCAACCACTGTGAATGAAAAGCAACGTCATTCACGTTGTAGGAAGCCAAAGAATAATTCTAGCAACAGGTCTTTCCTAGTTGCAATTTCAGTAGTTCTACAGCAGGGCTGCAAACCACTACTCCTTGCTGAAGAGCTGGAGACTATCCAACTCCTGTCCAGAACACATGACTAGCAGGCTCACTGGATCTGGTTCATTCACCAGGTAGGTGTGATTAAAGGCGAAATGATTCATCACGATACTCCCAAAGGCCCAACCTCAATAATCAGTCAGAGAAACAGCTAAAAGTCTAAAGGGACAATTGGCGGA
Organism: Trichopoda pennipes; assembly: GCA_030448955.1. Classification (NCBI taxonomy): domain Eukaryota; kingdom Metazoa; phylum Arthropoda; class Insecta; order Diptera; family Tachinidae; genus Trichopoda; species Trichopoda pennipes. The sequence goes on along the minus strand of JASKUP010000010.1, from coordinate 1,887,015 downwards.
AACTCTGGGGCTTACTGATTCCCGTGGAAATAACGTGGAGATTTCCAGTTGATTCCTGCTGCCTTCAGGGGACTGGGCTCCCTTGTATCCCCAGCGGCACAGGTCTAGATAATCAAGATAATGTGCCCCCGGGCGGCATGAGTTACAAACCCCGTCGGACAATATATGCACATATCAACAGTACATATTTTTAGGTCATGGGTATTCGGCTTTGATTTGGTTAGTTGGCTGAGCTTAACATATGACTTTTTGCGCTTGGTGCTATCTTAATGTATTCATTTTTTATATCCAGTAACAATACGATGAACAAATGAATTCTTTTTTGGCGTTCAAGCATCATTTCCGACATGCAAAATTGCCTTTCACGTCTCTCGGCTTCAACTCATATGAGATGAAATTTTTTTACTTTTTAATTTATCCCAATATCTTTAAATATAGGGATATAGCTTGTTGAGTGACTTCCAACGACATTGCAAGTTCTTCTTGAAGTTGACAACAATCTTAGTCGAATAATTCTTCCAATTCGTCATCTTAAAATTTTTCGGCTGACCAGTAATCCCTTTGTCTTCTGTATCGAAATCACTGTTTTTGAATCCCAAAAACCAATGTTCATAATTTGTTTGAACTGTTGCATATTGACCGTAAGCTTCGTTTTTAGGCACAAAACCGCCGAATTTTTTTATGGCGATTGAAAAAATGCGTGTTTACACTTTGGCGTCTATCGAATATTTAATTATAGTGACAGATGTTAACATTGCAAAATACCATATGTGTTATAATTGACATAAGCCATATGTGATAGTTATGCTTAATCGATACCCCATACAATTATTGAAGGAACTTTTAAACGTTAACAAAAATTTAAAATATTTTTTTTGGCGTGTTATAGAATTTATTGTAGAGGAAGGCTGATGAAAGCTGTGCAAACAACCTGTTCCATTTTTATTTTATTGATTAATCTTTAAATATAACTAAAATTGAGAATTGGGACAATGAAACAAGAATTTGGATAGTGCGACGCTTTCACGTTTTGGAGTCCGTAGATTCCGTATAAAGAAAATATAGGCGCACGTTTGGTGGCACTCCTCCTACCAGATGGACTCTAATGAGGCTCGTGAAGAATTTTGCAGAGCGTAGAAGGCCCTATAATCGAGATGCCTCAGTTCGGATGCAGGAAGCTATCGCTACTGTAGTTGCTGCCATACAATCCAATACTCGAGTTTCGACAGGGAGCTTATCTGCGCAAATGGATGTCAGCAGACAGTCACTGCAGACAATTTTGCACCAAGATTTAAACTTATTTCCATATACGATTTAATTCACAGACAAACTGAATCCAAGAGACTTCCCGATTCGCACGTAATTTTGTCAGAAGATCATTCAAATGGCGTTAGAGAATGAAAACGTCTTGAAGTGCATTTTTATGTCTAACGAGGCACATTTTGATTTAAAAGGCAATGTTAACAAACAAAACTGTCGAATATGGAGTAATTCTAACCCACAGATACTCCATAAGATGCAATTACATACACTTCGCGTCACAATGTAGTGTGCAGTTTCTTCAAGGTTCATTGTCGGGCCTTACATTTTCGAAGAGAACGGTCTTACTGTTACGGTCAATGGAGAATTTTTCTTTTCAGAATTACACCGAAAGAGAATCCCTTTCAACTCTGTTTGGTTTCAACAAGATGGAGCAACTTGTCACATAGTAACGCCTGTTATGACAGAATTGCGGCAAAAATTCCCGAAGAAACTCCACAATCCGTTGGCCTCCCAGGTCTCCCAACCTAACTGCAACTGATTTTTTTTTATGGGATTATTGCAAAGAAGAAGTTTACAAAATTCGAACGGTGATTGAGGCAATTCCCGTTGCAACACTCCAGGAAGTAATAAATAACTTTTTGATAAGATGTCGCACATGTGTCACCGAGGGTGGAGGCCATTTGAATTCAATTGTTTTCAAAACTTCATGAATTATTTTAATAAAAATGTATTATTTTTCAAATGAATTACTAAAAAATGAATTACATAAATTTCAAAAAAAAAATAATTGCAGCAAAATTGATCACTTCATGGTCTTTTAAACTTTGCACTTGAAAATTTAAATCTCAATACGTTTAAAAAAAAAAACAAAGATTTAATAAAAGATTTTTTAAAATTATGGAAGTTAAAGCAAGATTAATGATGGGGAATAATTCTTTAATGTAACTTAAATTTTCAGCGCTCTAATAGCCCAAATGTTATTCTTTTTCTTATATTATCTTTACTGATTGTTGGTATTTTGTTTTATACTTTTTATTTGATAAAAACATTTTTAAATATAAGAAACAGCGCGTTTGGTATAGCTTAAATGAGCTCAATATAGCGCACAACTTCCTATTAGCTATTTTGTTATTCTTCGGTGCTTTTTGCTCAAAGCAAGTTTGAAGTGTTTTAAAGTAGTTAATATATTGTTACAATTTTTGAAGTTTTAATCAAATTACGCGATTTATTTAGATAAACTATTTATACACAAAAGTACACGATGATTTTTATGTCTTCACTGGAACATGTTCACAATTAGACTCACCCTCAACTGTTGTGTCCATTCAGCAACGATCATACTTGGAATGACTCTACTGACCAAGAGTGGGATCCTTTATTTTTTGCTTTCAGTGGTTCTGGCATTTACTAAAAAACTCTAATTTATCGCATCAAATATATATGACGCCAGCTAGGCTGTGAATTCTTTTGTTCTCTTTTATTAGTTGTCGTATTTTCTTATTAGTCTTAGGTCATGGAATTTTAATGTAGAATGTTATTGTTGTTTGGTGTTCATAGACTATTTTACTTTATATTGTTAAGTGATAAAGATCTTCATAACAATATATAAAGCAAATTGTAAGGTTAACATTATTTTTACTTTACATGAGACTGTTTTAGTGTCATTATTGCCACAAGTAAAAAAAAATTGGATGGACAGAAATACAAGGTATGGTTCCTTGTTCACAAAAGTACTTATTCTTGTCTGTGTTGGTAATTGTAGAATCATATTTCTTGTATTGAATTAAACTTAATTGCGACCAATAAAACTTTCCAGCTAAGAATACGTACGTAGCATAACATAACGATTATTTCGATATCAGCTACATCCCCTCTTGTTGCCAATTTATAAAAGTTCGATATGCACAAAATAATATGCAAATAACACTCAACACTTGTAACTCTTTTATATTTAACTAACTTCCAGTCCAAATAAGGATGGTTTTGTTTTATTTACAAAATTATTTTATTTCATGTAGTAAATATTTTACGTGGTGATTTATAGTTTAATAAATATATAAAAATATATTTTATATATTTTATGCAATATATTCTTTGATAAATATGTGACATATTAAACTTATATATCAACTTTTATTTAAATATTTACAGACTGATTTGATGAACTTGTTGGATATTTGTTGTGTAGAAATATTAGCACGCACTACAGTGGAGTGTAAAATAAATAATTAACACAATGAAGCTTGAGAAGCGTTTGAATGATACGTTACAGGAATAAATGATATTTTTGTTAAACTTTAAATAATTGACTAATGGCTCAAAAGTAAAAATTCTGCATGTTTTTTTAGAAAACCTTTTACTTCCAGGAGAGCCTTTGAGTTAAAACCAAAATTTGTTTTATGTAAAGTTTAAGGTTTTAATGGTTTGTAAAAGGAAAAATCGGTTTAATGGTCCATAAAATTATTCAGTTTGTTGAGAAAACAATATCGTTTAGCAAGTCCAGTTGTTTCATAAATGATGAAATTAATCTACTGTTCTAAATACTGAAATTAATGACTTGTTCGAAATCATAATTTTCATAGCTCGTGCCCTTTACTGTTTTACTCATTGCAGGCGAAGATTGTGATAAAGCCTTTGCTCAGACAGAACTCTGTGCGTATTGTAATAGTGGCATATGATGAAAAAAAATGTAAATAAATAGTGGTCAGATTTTTATTAATATTTAACTGAAAACTGGATATGAAGTCGATTAAGCTGTAGAAAATTTTTCGAAAAGTACTAGACACCCTTCAGATAAACGCAATTTTAATCGAGCAGCTAGCTATGTAAAAAAAAAGGTTGAACGAATTAAAAAATAATTCAGTTTGTAAATTTTTGATAAATTTAAGCCCAGTAGACAATAACGAACATAATTTATGGAGGGCAACCAAATATCTGAAATGTTCTCAATCACGTAATATTCCAATAAAAGATATTAATAGCCTGTTTGCACGACAATTTGAATCTCGTGTTTCGCTCTCTGAAGCAAGTTTATGAATCATGCTGTTTACACGACTCATTTATCTGCTTCGATTTGACTGCTGTTATTAAACAGAAAAACATAAGTTGAAAAACAACAGAAGATATCCTTCTTGCCGCGATAGCATTAAGTATAATTTTTTTCCTATCCATTTTTTTTTTAATTTTATAAAATTAAAATTAATTAACACACCCACAAAACAATTATATTTTTTAAGTTTTCACTTTTAACTTTGATTTGTTTGTAATTTTTCTTTGTTTGCAAAAATGTTTAATTTTGATAACTAGTGCAGATAAACTTACAATAAAAATTAGAGAAGAGAGGATTTTTCCTTGGTTCGCAGCTAGGTTCAATATGAATCTACCAGCTTCGTTCTCAAAATTTTGTATGGCGAAGCAGATTGATTCGCTTATGATTGGGGTGTGAAGCAAGAATAGAGAGCGAAGCAGGTGCCGTGGAAACAAGCTATAATAATGTTTGGTGTAGATCGGATTTAAGCAAAGCTAAGGCATTCAAAACTTTTCTCGAAGACACTTTTACTCCTTTCACAATCAGCACAGCACGACAAACAACAAAAATAAATGAGTTCTTATACTTTTAAAGAGGGTGACTGCCCGCTTGTTCATTTTAATTGGATTTTGATACCCAAATCCAATTGTTTTAAATATCTGGATATGAATATTGATAGATGACTAACATGGAAGAACCATTTACAGCTGAAGAGAAAGCAGCTTGATATAAAAACAAGGAAAATGTACTGGCTACTAGGTTCACATTCAGAATTGAGTCTAAGCAACAAAGTAATACTCTATTAAACAATTTTAAAGCCTATCTGGACTTACGGAATTCAGTTATGGGGAACATCATCGTACTCTAACATTGATATTATTCAAATATATCAGTCTAAATCTTTTAGACTTATAACACAAGTGATCTTGACATTTCTAACATTAGGGAAGAAATAAAAAAATATAGTATGAATTACTCAAATAGACTTAGCAGCCATGAAAACATTTTAGCTATAGCACTTTTAGATGACAGTGAAGAAATAAGACGCCTAAAAAGACTGCATGTTCTTGATCTTCCTTTTCTAATTTAAACTGAAAACATTTTAAGAAATTATATCTGTTTTTCGTTTTAACGGTCTTTTTTAATTAATTTAACTATATATATGTTTGATAATTTTTATAGTTTTTTTAAACGATATTTTTTTAATATTTTCATAGGAAAGCTTCTTCAGGAAAATAAATTTCAATAACAACAATTATTAATTATTATTGTTCAGAATTGTTGTTATTAAAATTAATTTTCCTGAAGAAGCTTTCCATAGGAAAGCGAAATATTGAAAAAATATATATTGTTAAATTAATTAAAAAAGACCGTTAAAAAGAATAACAGATATTTATACAATGATTATGTTATGTTTAATAACCAATGTAAATCAATTTCAACAAATAAATGAATAATTTTAATTTTCAATCAATCGTTTTATTATTGACTGTTAAGTAAATTATTTGCATGTTTTTAGAATACAATTTTGCACTTTTTGCTTTATTCAAAATTATTGCCCGCCTATATTTGTTAAACTATTTGTCAATCCTTTTAGATATTCGATTTGATATTTTTTTTTTTATAATTCCTTTACTTTCTCTCTTTGGTTCGCGTTTGTTTGTTTCATTGTTGCTGTGATATTGTGCACAAACAGTTCAATGATTGATGCCGCTTTAGGCGTGGTTGCTTCGCTGGTACGAAATAACTACTTCAATCATTGTTAGTTTTTAGTTTTATTTATTTTTAAATATTTTTTTTTTTTTGCTTTTTACCTTTTGCCATATACATATAATACATTTATTCATTTATATATTTCGATATCATGTCAGAGATTGTCTATCAATCAACCAGTGTTGTGTATTCGTAATTTATAGTTCTAAATATATTCAAAAATATATTCATATAAAAAGAATACTGTGTTATTCGAATGTGTGTAAGATTGCCATCAAATTTTGAAAAGATTCTTGAAATTTTTTTTGTAAAGGGATTAAACGGTTTATAAGCAATTTGAATATATTTTAAATTATTGAAACATTCTCTAACGAAATAATGATAAAATAAAACTTTTTATCTACTTAACAAACAAATAAAATATTTATATTTTTTAAGTGATTAAAAAATATTTTAAAATTAATTTTATTTTTTATAAAATAAAACAAAAGATTTTGTAATTTAGTATTCATTTAATTAAGCAAACATAGGAAAGCAACGTAGTACCATAAGTCCGTCCTGGAATTCTATTACATGATCCAAACTCTGTCAAACATAAAATGGTGATAGAATGTATAATGTGGCATGTGATTTTAATAGTTAGGATAGTATCTATATGCATACGGCATTCTGTTATCGCTTATAGGCAATTTGTGTTTGTGTCTGGCTTTCACATACGCGACTAATAGTTAAATATTATAAACATGAAAGCATTAACGCTAATTAATGCTTTCCTAGCTTGCAGTTGTGAATGCCAAAAAACGTGTCTTTTGTGTTGAAAATAATAATTGGCCATACTGCTTTGAAAATTCATTATTGCAATATAATAACTAAAATCTTTTTGTTGAAATTACATTAAATTATTGGGTTTTCAGTCATTTTGCTGATCGTATTATTTAGAGCTATTAGACTCTTATTTTGGCATTTAATTGAAGTCAAAGGTCTTTATTAAAGGCTACTCCAACACTAGAGTTGAAATTCTTACACAAAATGAAGTCATTTTTGCTGATAATATTCATAAAACGAATCGATTTAATTCATATAAGTAAGAGGGGTCTCCCCGGAACTATGTACCTAAACGACCTTATTAAATTTCGAATCTGTCTATTTTTGAAATTGCAATTTTTCAATTATTGATTGCTTTATTAAATTTCTTTTCTTGGTGATGCCACCCAATAGTGTGGCCAACTATTGCACATAAAAATAAAATTTATTTAATTAATAAAGAAAGACCTTGTGCTTAGAAAAAATATTTATAAAATAATAAAAAGTTCTATTAATTCTAATTATTATTTGATGAATAAAAAATTTTTGTAGTTTTTTTAATCGACCTTTTTTATCTTTTTTTTAATTTAAAAAGACCGTAAAAAAGAATAAGAGATATTTATTATGAATAAAAAATTTTAATTAAAAAAAAATTGTATTCGAAAAATCAATAGATGTCATTAACATTTGTGAATGATTTTGAGCATGTGACCACAGCACTTGTTCTTGACGAAGCACATTCCGAACGTTCAATGTCATAAACAAAGGATTGCATAAAAAGCATAATTTGTTATTGGTTTATCAGCATATACTAGTGATTTCACTGATAGGCTCATTTTTCGAAATCAACTTTTTGCATAATTTAGAAATCATAAGCGCTACTCTGTTGAAATCGCATTTCGAAAAAATATAATAATCATCCTGTGGTAACCATCTTCATCAAAGATAACATGCACTCTGACTTCGTTTTTCAAAAAATGAGGCCTAATGATGCTGCCAGCATGTAAATTGTACAGCTGCATTCTTCTGGATGTAATTGAGCCTATGGGGTGCGTTGTGGATTATTTTCACTCCATACGTGACAATTTTATTTATTAATAAATCCGTTCATCCAATGAGATGAAAGCTGAAGATTTGTTAAAAGTAATTCTAGATAATTTAGTAACGTTATTTTAGCATCAATCAATGCTGGATAATTTGATCATCAATATCCAAAATTCAGCACACAGATCATTTGAACGTTGAGCTCTCATAAGTTCTGCTGGGCGGTATAGTTTTCAATATATTTAAGTGCGAGATTTTACTTTATATATCATTTTACTTGTATTCCTAAAAGTTATATTATATTATACAAGTTTTTCTCAGCTTTAGGTATATACAATGAAGTTTTCTTTAATACAAATATTTATTCAATTAAATTATTACACTCATTACTATGACTACGCTCCTGCATCAAGTGACTTTATAGACGCAAAACTCGCAGCAATTAAATTAAATACTTATGAAATAACTAATAATATCATACACAAATTTATATTTATATATTAAAATTATAAAACTTTAAAGCATTTAATATTAATTTGGAATTTTTGATTATTGTATATAAAATTTTAATTAAGACTATTTATATTTTTATTACATTAAACAGATTATGAATGCAAAATGATATCTAGCAAGTGCCCACCACGACCACACTAACAAATGTCGCTTTTCATCAAAATTTTTAATCACTTTTTGGCAAAATGGCGGTCCCATTACGTTGATCATTTCACAAATTTGGAGTTTAATGACTAAAATCTTAACGTAGCCCCACAAAAAATAATCCAGTGGTGTTAAATCACACGATATGGCTGGCCACCTAACTGCTGATTGTCGTGAAATTACGCAATCGAGAAATTTGATTTGCAAAAAATTGATCGTTTCATTAGCTGTGTGATATGTGGCACCGTTTCATTGAAACCACATGTCAATGATATTCACGTCGCATGACTTTGAAACGATCAGATAATTGGTTATGTGCACTATTTAGTAACTTCAAGTCGACATCTTTGAATTTAAAGTTCAGCTTGTTTTTAAATTTGTAAAGACAACCAATCCCAGAAGATAGTTTAGATTTTAAGTGATTAATATGCTCATCTGATAAAATATTACTAGCTAAAATAATTCCAATTCACAATTTCTGATACACCAATTAGTTCACCATCAATATAAGCACTCAGCTTTTGATGACTACTCGTTTAATATATGGTCTATAACGTACGAATTTAGTTTTTTAGCATTAAGAATCAACTTTTTTATTTTAAAAAACTTGGACAAAATTGATATATTCAATCTGTATTCTAAGTACATCCGCATATTTATCTTTATATATAGAAATAAGTTGGGTTTTCATTCCTAACGCTATAACTCCAGAAGGCACGAACCGATTTCCACGGTTTTGCGTTGGTTGGAAAGGTATCGGGCTTCGTGAGGTTTATAGCAAAGAAAAATTTCAAGAGAAAAGCAGAAAAACACTGAAAATTATTTTTCACATACAGCGCCATCTCTGATACATAGCATGTACTACAACGGCACCAGTACGTGGTATGTGAGTATCCCTCACGAGTAGATGGCGCCGGTGCGTGATACATTGTTTTACAGCTACTCGCACGCACGTAAAATTGAGGTTAAAGTTATTCGTTTCCTGACAGTTCAATTGAGAACCATCAAATCCATCACGTGTGTTGTGCAAATTGTTATTCAACTTCAACAGCAGGCAGTTGTCCTGTGTAAACGTGTGTGATTAGATTTACATTCGCGCCTGGCCATGAAGCCTTAATCAGATGGTGGATCAAACCACTGCATAACTTGGAACGTCATGCTCGTCCTAGGAAGCCGAAGCTATAATTCTATGTAACAGAACTTTCTAGTTGCAACTTTGATGATTCCAGAGCAGGGCTGCAAATAATCACTCCAGAACACATGTCTAGCATGCTCACTGGACTGGATCATTCACCTAGCGTGTCATTAACGGCGAAATGATCCTGGCCACCATAATAACCATTATACTGTTATGGGGCCGCGAAACCACAACCACCACGATACTCCTATATAGGGGCCAACCTCAATAATCAGCCAGAGAACTATTAAATGTCTAAAGAGACAAATAATGAGCTCTGCGAGCTTACTGATTCTCGTGGAAATAAAGTGGAGTTGTACCCCTGCTGACTTCAAGGGACTGCGCTCCCGTTTTCCCCCAGTTGCACTGTGTCTAGATAGTCGAAGTTCTATAAAGACCATATATATGTGCCCCCGAGGGGTAGTTGAACTGTGTAAATTATGTGCATCGTGTATTTGAGGTTAAATTCACCAGTCTGTCCATAGTTCAAAATGCCGAGAGGACGACGTGCGAACATCGGCCGCCGCACAAGACATGCAAGCCAGCAACAAGTGTATTCACATAACTTAAGCGATGAAAGATATTGTTGGCAAGCGATTTCAGGCAGACATTGTGAGTAATTCCCCGTGCAACGCCTGCAGATGAATTGAATGCTTGCCTGAAGGCATCACCTTTGTGAAATAACGTAAAAACATTATCGCTAACCACTAATATGAGAGTTCAACTTCAAAATTATCAAAGTGCTGCACAATTTTCCAAACAATTGTTAGCTGTTGAAAATGGAAAAGTCCCAGTTGATGCGACAGCTGGATTAATTACTCTTTTGCCGATTTGTAGACTCTCAATTAGCTCTTATTGAGAGTCTACATGTTTTCCCAAACATTAGTGAGAATTATCAGAATTATGTTTGGTTAAGTAAATGAGCAATTCTCGCAGCAAAGAATAATGATGTTGTACACGCACTGAATTTCACCATTCAATCAAAAATCGATGGCAATTTGGTGACATACAAATCCGTTAACTCCATAACAAATTTCGATGATGCAGTAAATTATCCAACAGAGTTTTTGAACTCTCTAGAGTTACCAGGATTTCCACCACATAACTTGCAACCTAAAGTTGGTTCAGTTATTATGATATTGCGTAATTTGAATCCACCGAGACTTTGCAACGGTACTTGACTTGCGGTAAAAATACTTATGCCGTATTTGATTGAGGCAACCATTATTAACGGAAAGTACGCAGGTGAAAATGTATTTATTCCTCGAATACCAATGACTCTGGCTGATCTTCCGTTTGACTTCAAACGATTGCAATTTCTGGTTCGCCTTGCGTTCGCAATGACAATTAACAAGTCACAAGGCCAATCGCTTAGTCTTTGCGGGATAAATATAAAAAATCATTGTTTTTTCACATGGGCAGTTATATGTTGCGTGAGTTGGGAAACCATCCGTAATGGGCAAAGTACACTATCCGAGCGAACGGTACATTCTACATCACATTCATAACTCTTCGAATATCGAATACGCACAAATTGTGTTTGGTAAACTAAATAGTCGCAAAAAATTTTCTGTGTCGTCAGAACAATTTTTCTATTAAAATAGTGTGATCATATGCTTTTGACAAGCCAAAAAATACGCTCGCAACACCCTTGTAACCAACCACCATACATGTAATCCAGAACATTAATAACTAACTCTGCAGTTCCCCAACCCTTTCTAAGCCATATTAAAATTCAAATAGCAATTTATTATTTTCAAATTATTTAAAAGTTGCTCTCATAATTATTTTGCATTTATTAATTAATTTATTATTTTTTATTTTATTTTTATTTTTTATTTAATCAATTAAAGGGAAACCTGATATGGAAAGAAAGTTTTCAATTTTATTTGTTCCTGCTATTTTAGGTATCGGAATGACTTTATGTTTCTTGCAGCCATTTGAATACCCGCCTTCAACGGTCATTGTATTCAAAATTCGTGCCAAAATTTTCAAAATAGTGCCTTTCTACTTTCTAGCATACAGGGTGTTTTATGAGCTTGTAATCCATTCAAAACAGAAGCCATTTTGAGAGTATTAAATTGTTTTCCATTTGGCGTATAATTTTATTTTTTTTATAGGAAGAGTAAAGGATAAAAGAGATCTAGCCTAATGAAATTATTAGCTACAATTTTTACACGTTGGTAACCCTTCAAATAAGTACATTTGAACGTGTACATTTTAAAGCGATTTAAGTAAATATTTTATTTAAAAACGTCAATATGTACATAAATTGCAATAACATTCTTATGGATTAATTTTTTAATGTTAATAGAGTGTCATATGTTTTTTTTTGTTGCAAATATGAAAATGACTACATTTGTACAGATTGCTTTTCAAATTCAAATACACCTGTATTTCAATATTTTATGAATTGGCTAAATGAAACTACAGAATTGGCAACTGAAACTGAAACTATTTCTGACGGATGATTATTTTAATTTATTAGTTTATATGAAAGAAATGTTAGTTAACTTTTAAATAATGGTCGTTTAAAATTATATTTTACTTTTGCATCCATATGCTAAATTTTACCAAGTTCATTTGCATAAAATCATATTAAATCTGACGTCAATAAAATGGGGAACATTTGTGCACGTAAAATTTTCATTTCTTCTCACTTGCAATTTTGTATCAGGAATTTCCTGTAAAATTTTGTTTCCTTAAAGTAAACAGCTGTTCAAAATAATGTATGCAGTCTGAATAACGAAAATAAAATTAATGAATTTAACATGTTTGTGCATGACAGGAAAATAACATAAAAAGAGAACTTTAAAATATACAAAAATGTTTCAAATCAAAATGATATTTTTACTATGAGAGGAGGAAGCAAGGTTTGCGAGATATATCTAATCACTCGAAGCTACTTCAAGTATTTTAAATAAATTTTTATAGTTTTTAATTTTCGTATTAGTTTTATTCTACTTTATTAACTAAATAAAGATGCTTTTACATATAAACGGTCCGTTAAATAACTTTTTGTTTTGTTTGAAATGCTATAAACAGAGCTACAGAATATTTTCTCAAATTTCTTTTTTTATTTGAAAGCACAATCCTTTCAGTTAATAATGGAAAATAATTTCATTGCAATGGCTGCCTCGGTTGGCCATGCAGTACTCTACATGACCGGTCCAATTTTTAAGCACATTATTGATTGTGTGCAAGTGTATTTCATCAATGGTTCCACGAATATTGTCCTTTAAAGCGTCAATTGTCTCTGGCTTGTCGGCGTAACACTTATCTTTGAGGGCACCCCACAAATAATAGTCCAACGGTATCAAATCGCAGCTCCGAGGTGGCCAAACGACATCAGCTCTGCGGCTGATAATGCGATCTTCAAAAATAGGCCACAAAACATCGAGTGTAGCTTCGGCTGTGTGGCACGTAGCGCCGTCCTGTTGAAACCAAATGTTGCCAATATCCTCCTCTTCAATTTTGTGAACAAAACTTTGTTTAACATGGCCCGATAACGATCGCCATTGGCTGTACCGGCCACTCCTTGCTCATTTTCGAAGAAAAATTACCCAATTATGCCTCTGGACGAAAATCCGCACCAAACGTCGGCTTTTCAATGTATGCGTGCGGCTTTTCTGTACCCCAAATGCGACATATTTGCTTGTTTACATACCCGCCAAGACCAAAATGAGCTTCATCTGAAAAGTGGATTTTTTTTGCGCAATCGGCATCTTCTTTAAGTCGATCGCAGCCATTATTTCCCAGCGTTGTTCAAGCGTATACACAACCATATTCGTTCAGCGGAAGCATGTCTGTCAAATGAAACATGAGCTATATGTTACCATTCACGAAATAAGCACTAGTTGAACAAAAACCTAAGATTGCGGACCTATTATATTGTCCCCCTGGGGGCACATAAATATGGTCTTTATAGAACTTCGACTATCTAGACACAGTGCAACTGGGGAAAAAGGGAGCCCAGTCCCCTGAAGTCAGCAGGGATACAACTGAAAACTCCACTTTATTTCCACGGGAGACCCGCAGAGTTCCGTTATTTGTCTCTTTAGACACTTAACTGTTCTCTGGCTGATTATTGAGGTTGGCCCTATATGGGAGGATCGTGGTGATTATGGTTTCGCAGCCCCATAGCAGGATAATGGTTATTATGGTGGCCAGGATCATCTCACTGTTAATGATACGCTAAGTGAATGATCCAGTCCAGTGAGCATGCTAGACATGTGTTCTGGACAGGAGTTGGAAAGTCTCCAACTCTTAAGCAAGGAATAATAATTTGCAGCCCTGCTCTGGAATCATCGAAGTTGCAACTAGAAAGTTCTGTTGCATAGAATTATGGCTTCGGCTTCCTAGAATGAGCATGACGTTCCAAATTATGCAGTGGTTCGATCCACCATCTGATTAAGGCTTCATGGCCAGGCGCAGATGTAAATCTAATAACACAGTCAGACCCTTTATATTGTTACTTTAAATATTTATCACTAAAAAAGTAAATGAAACCACCTATTTTACAAATTACAAGAAAACAACAACAATCTTTTTTAAAATTCCACGAAATCATTTAAACGAGTAAAAAAATATATAAGAACCATCTGTTAGGCATTAAAGTTAGTCGAAGTGAAAACATCGTCGAGTAAAGACATAAAAATTGTAAAGCAGCTTTTAGGCGTTGAAGTGGTGTTACCGCGGATAAATAAATAAATCGTGCAACTTAATTTAAAACGCTAAAGTGTTGTGTATAATAAAAGAACTCCAAAAACAAAACGTTTATAAAGAAATTAATACAACGATATAATTTTTGACCAGGTTAATCTTTCTCTAAGGCGCCGTCAAAATAATGGATTTTAGGGGAAATGACAGTGGTTATTTTATTCATAAAAAAATATAAGAGACTAAGTTTGATATTCAATGATATTAATAGTTAAAGGAGCAGCACTATTTCGCTTTTTAGTACAAGAATTCCAAAATTCGACCCCCATGTCTTTAGAAACTTTTAACAGATTTAGGCTATAAAATAATGCTTTGCACTTTATTTACAGCTCCTACTCTAAAAGATATTTTTTAAATTTTAATATTTTAACAAAATACCAGCATAATGATTTAATGAATCATGCGCGTTAGGTTACTGATTCCGTGAACACAAACCACATCATTGAACCAAAACTAATGTTTGAATATGCAACTTTTTTTTAATGAAGGGGTTTTCAGTACGAAGTTTGTTTTCTAAAACAAAGTAAAACAAAAAAATTTAGATTAAGATGATTCAAATTTTTACGGTATTATGAAGAAAAAAGTTCGGCAATTATGAATGAAAAATGATATCTGGCAAATGGCCACATTATATCACGAATTTTGAATTTTAAAGCTGAAATCGATTTGATTGGCTCTGTAGAGACTTTGTCCTTAACATAGCCCTACAAAAAATAATCCAGTGGTGTTAAATTACACGATCTGTCTTGTTTGGTTTGCAATAAATTGATCGTTTCATTGGCTGTGTGACATGCGGCATAGTCCTGTTGAAACCATATCTCATTGATATCCACGGCGCACAGTGGCTCAGAATCAATTTTCATTGGCCAAAACCTATATTTTTCTTGACATGGATTCTTAAAATTTTTATGCCATCAGTAAGGAAACAGATCAGAACTTAAGCAGCCGAAAAATTTTGTCAAAATATTCGCAGTAGTAGGCGTGGCTGGCAGTATTGAAGTTAATTTAGCAATAAAAAAAATTGTAATATTTGATCTCATATTATTTACGATTTCTTGAAAACTGTTATTGATAATGATCTGCGTTTATTTTTATTATGTTAGGTGGACTGTTGTTTTTCACAAATGGTATTTGAGCACCCTGTATAATTTGTAGTTAGGGTGTTATGTAATAAATTTGAAACCACCATATATTCGTAAAATTTGAAATTTAATAGTGTATAACTTTTAAAGGACAAAAAAGAACAAAAAATCGAAACCACCCAAAGAAAGGCAAAAATGTTTTCTTTAAGCCTATATATACTTTTGCAATCACCGGGACCCGCCCGTAGAATACTTTTTTATTTTAATGAAAATACTCAAAATTTTTGCAAACAAAATTCTATTAAAATTGCTAGTAAATTTACTTTAGAAATTATTCACTGCCATAAATACAAATTGCTGATAGCAAAACGTAGGGAGAAAGAGAGGAAAGTTGTTAGTTTTTAGTATAAATATTTCTTCAAATGGTTGAAAAACTTCCTAGAATTTTTAATGCTTTTTTGCACAGATGTTTCAATTACCTGCTAAAAATTATAGGAAAAAATGTTTAAAATTTATTTCAGTAAAGTACAGATATATAAAACACAATTTATACCCATCATATCATCACATAACTGCAGCTAAAAAGAAACGTTAGCCTCCAAAGGAATCTATCAAAATCACACCAGTTTCGGCACAGTTACAACTGCAAGCTCTACTTGATCATACAGCCGAAAGGTTGCTACAATCACTTAAAGGAAGTGAGTTAAAAAAAATCTAAATTGCAATTTGATTCTTTTTTGTAAATGGGGATGTGATGAATTTTTGGCCAAAAACAATATAAAAAATTTTTATTTGAAGATGTTTCTGACACAGATATGTTCATGCTGTCATTTGTGCCATTGCGATTAATAAAGAACTTATAAGACTCGGAACCTTCATCCAGCACAATGCAAACAAATTATATTTAGAAAAACTATACTCCATCGTCTACGAAATACTGCAGACCAATAAAATTTGAGAATAAAAAAGAAACTCGTGATAATATTAAGAATGAAGTAAGTGACATTAGAGCTTAAATTTCAACACTAAAGCCATTAGGGTTAGAGATAGATGAACAGATTATTAAATTGAATTACCAAATAATACTTTCAATGATAGACGGAAAAACTGTACAGGTTTTGACTGATACAAAAGCTTCATCCAGCTGTATTACATGTAAAGCAACATCAAGTCGGTTAAGCCAAGAACCGACAAAGTCAGTAGATAGTATAATGCATTTGAATTTATATTATCCCCGCTACATACGGGGATAAGGTTTATGCAACACGTACTCAAAATTAGCTATGATTTAGACTTCGGATCTTCAGGATCAGTAAGTAATAATGACACCAACAAAGAGAAAAGAAACAAGTTCAACGTGTATATCTCAAATATGGGTTAATTATAGATCAACCAAAACAAGGATCAGGCAATACAAACGATGGCAATACCGCAATAAGATTATTTTTGGATCCCGAAACTACATCTGGTATAACAGGTGTTGATATAGATGTTACTTCAAGATTTAAAAGAATTACTGAAGTACTGGCGTGCAATGAACAAATTAATGCTAGAAAATTTGGTGATTATGCCAAAGGAAACCGTTGCTATATATACATTCAAATACAATTATAGAAATATATCAGCAATAGTGCTTTACCATGGAAAATATGTCGTTAAGCTCCATTTATTACCAATTGGAGATTTATCAGAGGAAGCCAGGAAAAAAGAAATAGGGATTATAGATTTTACAGAGAATATAATACGAGAAAAATGTCACGAAGTTCTACATATGCAGATTTATTTCATATAATATTGACAACGTCAGATCCCTCCATCTCTAGCATTCGAAGTCAATGGAAAGAGAATCATTCAGACCTACATGCCGAAGCTAAGGCATTGCTACAGGACACTAGTAATACAGAGCAGAATATAAAATAGTTACAGGAAATATTCCAGCATAATGAATAATAATTATGATTTGCATTTAAAATTTGAATGAAATAAAGTATACAAATATTAATATTAAATATTTATTTATTTACTTACAATCTATTTATAAATATAAATAAATACATAATTATAAATAAATATATAATTAAAGAAAACTTAATTTACACTGTTTTATTGTAAAATTGACCAAAAACTAGAAAATATGTAAGCAATGTTAAGCATAATTTTAAGTGCAGCGCGCTGTACCGACCTTAATAAAACCTAAACTCGATGAAAGCTTAAGATGTTATCTATTGACTAAAAAAAGAATTTCTAAAAAAATCTTTGTTAATTAAAAAGTTACAGAGTTTTGGCCAATGAAATACGAGCCACTGCGTGTCGTCAATAATAGGCCAAAATTTAATTGTTAGCATCTCGCGGTGGCCTAATCCATTTCTGCATTTCCAGCCTTATCCTAAAAAAAGGCCCAATCACGCCTCCAAACCACATAGCGCACCATACAGTATAACGTTGAGCATGCAAAGGCTTCTCAATAATCGCCCCAAGATTTTTAGAACTGAACAAGTGAAAACCAGCCGATTGTTTCTCAATGAATTAAGCTAATCTAGGACGATGTGAGTGGTCAATCGGCTTCAATTCCTACCTGTACGAGTTAACCTTGTAAGACTTTGAAGTCAAATCCATACCCGAAATTGACCATGTAGAAATTTAGAATAACCCCAATTGCTGAGAATATCGGGGAATTCCAAGTTTGGATCACTACAACACTGTGGCTCACGGCTGCGATGTTTTCAGTTAAGCGACTCAGTCGAACATGCGTTGGTGTTCGTATATTTTGTATCGAGCCTGTTGACATAAATTTAACGACCAAATATTTAATAGCGGTCTCAAAAGGACGATTGTGTTGTCCGAAAATATTACGAATTTTACGAAATGTAACTTTAACAGAACCATCATTTTCATAGTGGATTTTAATTATTTTAATGCTATTTTCATGCAAAATTGAATTCATTGTAGCAATTACCAATGCATTTACCATGAATATGTCAAAAATTATCATGTTGTTGTTGTGGCAACACATAATTGAAAAACAAATTTCTTAATCAACTGTTCCAATTACCAGCACAGATCTTCGTATACTTAAGTAAGTTGAAATTAGTAAAAATAATTTTTTCTTTAGGTCCGTTTTGATAGATTAGAAAAACATTTGAAATTTATTTAACTGCTACATGTAGGGCACTAGCTGTTAAAACCGAAATTATATTTAAGAATAATACGGAAGAATAGTCCTATAAACATAAAAAGTTAATCTAAGCCACCTGAAGATGTTATTTTTAAAGTTATATAAACATTTGTTACTTCAAACTAAATTGAAGAAGTAACGCAATTTTAGAGTCATTTACACTTAATTGAATTCTACGTCAGACCGCAACTAAGACAAAGAAAAATTTATTCAAGACAAAAGCTTTGAAGCCAATTTAAGAGATTTCTAGCATTTCTATTTGTAGCATTACTTATTTTTATCTTTTTAAAAACAACTCTCACTGCAGGCAAATTTAATTTTCAATTCATTTAAAAACAAAATCCTCTTTTTGAGTACAATCTACTAATTGTAGAACTCATTACAAATATTGCATAAAGTAAAAAGTAAATGAGGAAATAAAACAAACAAAGAAAGAAAGAATAAAAACTCATCATCATTATCCTACTTTACTTAAAGGGTAAAATTCACACACACACACACACATACACTTGCATCCAAATGCTTATGACTGCCAAACACATTATCATTTGAACAGAATCATATACATTCACATATCAGCATCTAAATAATAGAGAAAGCTAAATTGAAATCGAAAATAGGAGCAATAACAAACAACAGTTGTATAAGCCCTACGAGTGTGGACCAGCAAATACTGGAAGAAATAAATATTAAGCAGTCAGTTGTTTGTTTGCCAGCAGTACATAGTTGTAGTAAATTTGTATTTGTAGTGGTTTGTTTTTTTTGCGAAACTACTTTGAAAATCTATTTTTGTGCGGCCCACATCTTTTACGTCTTTTATTATCGATTCGAAACGATTAAATGAAAATAGAAAATAGTGAAAGAATACCACATGTTAAATTCACTATTGTACAATTCCTAATAATTGTTTTACATACATATTTACACATCATGAACACATAAACGAATGATGTGTATTTGACTTTACATTTCAGTATGTATATGCATTGATAATGATAAATATCGTTCGCATATTGCTTGTTATTTACAGTGTAAAAAAGAATAGTTAAAGGAAATCTTTAAGGATATTCTAATAAAAAAATTGAAATGTGAAGAAGATAAAAATAACAAGAAACTATTTTCAGTAGCACATATCTTTTCAAATGGGTTATAGAAAATTTTCTGGAAATAATAGCACCGACTTTAAGGTATAATGCAACAGAATTTTTTTTTTTAAAGAGAAGTAGCACTTTAGGCACCAATGCCTATTTAGTTAAGTACCGGTGGTGAAAGTAGTCGGAAATTAACTACCGTATAAGACAGCACAGCGACCAGTGACTATGATTTAATTGCTGAGCAGCCCCACCGACAGTCAATTTTTATTTTTGTAGTGAAAAAAAAAGAAACAAACCAAGGTCCTCGTTGGGAATCGAACCCACAACCCCCATACTGACAAGCTAGTACACTACCTACTAGCCTACAGGAAGGTCCGTTCAGAAAACTAAGTATATAAAAATTGCAAAATTTCTTGCAAATTGTCGCATTTGATTTATGTGTATACGAAAGTCTTAGGAGCAGAAAAATACTACTTTCGATTTAACATTAGAGAAAAATGGGAAAGAAAATTAAATTAAAATTTAAATATAATGAAAAGAGCTAAACTCGGTGTTTATAGCTCCTAAGCATATTTCAATAGGAATATTAAGTAAAGAATTGCCAGCTTACAAAACTGAACTCCAAAATATTGAAAGCTATGGAAAGATTTACAAAGGAAGGGAAACTCTTCTTTTACAAAAATTAAGGTTTCAAGCTGATATCCAAGCAATCATCTCAACAGTAAAAAGGCCCATAAATTGCTCGATATTACAAAAAGAATAATAATAAAATTTATGCAATTTTTATTCGTGCTGATTTCTTCAAATAAATACTTAATGATATTCTCACAAAATGTTTATTAAAAAATATTTATTAAAATATAAAAAATGATTTCCTGAAGAAGTTTTCCACAGAAAAGCGAAATATCGAAAAAATAAATCGTTATAATTTAAAAGACCGTTTAAAAGATAAAGATTTAATAAAAATAAAAAAAGTTCGAATAAAACTGAAAATAATAAATTAAAAAATAAATATTTTATGATATTCTTATGAAACATTTATTCAAATATTTGTATTTAAAATGTATTACTGCCGGAGATAGCATATTCATATTTCAATTTCACTATTGCTCTAGTAGCTCATCAGTGAATTTTACCCCTACTTTTGTATAGATTTTTTAGATTTCAGAGGTTAATTTAATTTCCCAAAAATTTTACAAAATTACAAAAAGAGTATTAAAAAAAAATTAACAAAAATACTACAAATATTTTACAAAATATTCTTTATAAAAAAATTATTTTCCAAAGACTTCCATATTCTAAATACAACTGACACATTTTCGTGGTCATCTCTCGCAAAAACTAATTAAAATTATGAATTAATTTCTCAAAAAAAAGGATTAAAAAAAGAACGCTCTTACCACTATTGTATAGAAAATCTAAGAGTCTTATATTCAAGGCTAAACCGATTCAATAAGAATTTTCATAAAATCAACATAGCATAGACAGCAAACACTTCTACACAAACACAGCAAAACATTTCAAAACAACAAAAAACATTGTTTATTTTCAAAAAAAATGCCATAAGAAATTCAAGTAAATTCAAGAGGCCTACTTAGCATATATGGTTATTTTTATTATTATTAAATTACAAAAATTATGAATTTTTAATTAAAAAAAATTTACTATTATTTCGATCATAAAACAAAGATTATGATCGAAATAATAGTAAATTTTATGGAAAAGGGACTTTAAAATACATTTCAAACACATGGCTGCCTGAAACTTTCATATCAATGCTATTCGGCTGAAATGCTCTTTCTGAGTGAGTGCCTAACACATTTTTATTAACGACGCACACTGGGGATTTTGGGAAAAAATTCAAATTGTCGACATACTCTTCATGCAATATGCAATGATATTTTGAAATTTTAGAATAAATGGTACAATCAAATCAAAAAGAATTACTCCGATCTGACCGCTAGTTTTTTTTATAGCCGTCTCAAGCTCAGTACTTGTATGTTTTACTGAAGCAACTTAATTTAAACCTAAGAGTTTCAAAACGAATATTATTCTATTATGTGAGCTTACGTTTTTCTTTTTATTTTTTATTTAAAGTATGATATATCAGTACACTAAAATTAAAAAAATAAACTTTGGAGAGACTTAAGTTTTTTTTGTTTGTTTATTTTTATTTGGACCAGCTATACTTTCCTACAGAGTGTGATTTGTTTTACATCTGCGCCTGACTATGTAGTCTTAATCAGATGGTGGACAAACCACTATTGTATATTTTGGAACGTCATACAGGCGTCCTAGATAGCCGAAGATATAATTCTAAGCAACAGAACCACCTAGTTGCAACTTTAATGATTTCAGTGCAGGTCTGCAAATCATCACACCTTGCTAAAGAGTTGGAGACTTTCCAAATCCTGTCCAGAACACATGTCAAGCATGCTCACTGGACTGGATCATTCACTTTGCGTGTCATTATCAGTGAGACGATCCTGGCCACAATAATAATCATTATACTCTTATGGGGCCGCAAAACCACAACCACCACGATGCTCCCATATAGGGGCCAACCTCAATGATCAGCCAGAGAACTATTATAAGTCTAAAGAGACAAATAATAACCTCTGCGAGCTCACTGATCCCCGTGGAAATAAAGTGGAGTTTCCAGTTGACTCCCTGCCTGTTTTCTGGGGACTGGGCTCCCTTTATAACCCCAGTTGTACAGATCTAGACAGCTGTTGCGTACCATAAAGACCATAAATGTGCCCCCGGGAGAGATACTTTCCTACAGTTGGAAATCATACTAATACATTATCTCATATCTGTTTTTAAATTTTTAATCAATTTATTGCATTACACAGTACAACATTTTTCAGCTGATCGGATTTTACTTAAATAAATTTAGAAAAAAAATCAATAATTGCACGTACTGTCATCTGTTTATATAACTTTTCGCTACATAAGCAACAGTTTCGAAGTTATAAATAAATTTATGAAGAAAAAAAATGTTTTTTGCCTAAAGAGTTTATTTTTTTTTAATTAAAAAAAAATTCAAAACGGTAAAAAAAGTGTCAAGTCCTATGACTTTCATGTAAAGTCGTATAACCTATAAACGAAATGAGACATAACTCATGAAAATCAATGAACGCGTTTCGCTTTAATGCACAATTAAGTAAAGGTATGAATTTAAAAAATTTGCTCGAGATATGCACAAGGGGTATCTAGTCAAAGCGAATACCAACAGAGGTTTTCAGATGATCAAATTTCTGACTTTCATTTATATATGACATCAGTTGTACCACTTAAATTATCATTAAGTATAGACATAAATAAATTAGTATGGAACAACAATAAACCTTCTTCCACACAGTATTGTAGAACACTACAGTTTTTGAATACGTTAAAGCGACACCTCAAGTTATACGAGAAGAAAAGAGAAGAGTCGATGAGGAGATATCTCAACTAAAAGAATTTGAGTTAACAGTAAATAATCGTAACTTTAAAGTGAATTATATTTTACAATGATTGACGGCACGACAGCACAATCAGTAACAGAAACACCAGCAGCATCTTCTTGTTTTATTTGTGGAGTCACCATATCCAAGATGAATAAAATCGAGAAAGTTAAAGCTATGCCCCTAAATGAGCAAGCACTGCAACTTGGTATGTCACCATTTCATGTGCGTATTAAGCTGATGGAGTGTCTTTTGCATGTAGCTTATAATATTGAATTTAAACGTGGGAGAGTCGACTCAAATACTCGTCCGATAAAAGAAGCCCGAAAATGTATGATAAAGCGTGAACTTAAAGAGAAAATAGGAATACAGGTTGATACTGTTAAGCAAGGCTCTGGTATGACAAATTCAGGAAATACGTCACGAAGATTCTTTGCTAATCCTGTTTTGATTTCCGAAATAGGGGGTCTAGATGAAAATATAATCAAGAGTTTTTCAATAATTCTCGAAGCTATAACAATCACCGGGGTAGTAGATTCAAAGAAATTTGGTGATTCTTGTTTGGAGACGGCAAAAGAGTTTGTTGCACTATACGAGTGGTACAATATGCCACCAACATTTCACAAAATTCAGATTCATGGAAAAGATATAATTGAAAAGTGTATTTTTGCTATAGGCCCACTATCCGAAGAGGCTCAGGAAAGTCGTAACAAAGACTATAAAAAATATCGCCTTAGACACTCCAGCAAATGCAGTCGAATTGCCACGAACGAAGATATTATGCACCGAATGATGGTAACATCAGATCCCATGATTTCACATTTAACGCCTTCATTTAGCCAGAAAAAGCAAAGTATTATAAGCGACGAAGTTAGGGCTCTTTTAGAATAATAAATTAAAAATAGATTTAAAATAAATAATAAATTTTAAATTAAATAAATCATTTTAATTTTTTTGTTCGTTATGGCTTTTTACATTGCAGGTAATGATCAACATTTCGGTAACTTTCTTTAATTTGATTACTTTTGTGTATTACTATATATATAAAACAAAATTTGCGATGAAATCATTATATTTTTTGACAAATATATTTTGTTTCTCACCTCCATACAAAAATCCCCAGTGTGCGACGCCGGATTTTTGGAATGACCCCCACTCTGTTTGAGCGATAGGGCGGTGTTTTAGATAATATTCGGTGGTGTTTTTTATAAACAAGGAAAAGAATTTCAGGGATCGCCATTTTTAACCGAGTTATCGATTAGATGTTGGTATTAAATATTCTTCACATGTACATTAACCTCTCCAATTTATCGAGCATACCAAAAGCCAGATTAGTACTAAAACATCATTTTCTTAAATTATCTCGAATTTCATAGCTCATGTTAACAGCAATTTGGGCAAGTATTAAATAAACGAGAATCTTTAAATATCTTGCTATAAAAACAGTAGTCTATTTTCTGATCCTTCCTCATTTTACAAAACTTTAAGATGTCAATAAAATGCCTGTTCTTAAAATTATAAATGTTAAAAATTTTACTATTTTCATCTCAATCATTTACGTTAATTGCTTTCTTCAATTTTATATTAATTTCAAATTTAATTTTTTTTAATTGTTATAGGAGAGATAGCAACGAGTATTTTGAATAAACTTAAATAAAGGCCTTGTAGAAATTATTTTACTATTGGGACGCCTTTTGATTTTTATTTTATGTTTGCTTTTATAGTCCTTTGCTGATATTCTCGTAAATTTATTGTCTCCGGGATTTTTTTAATTTAATTTAATTTAATTTAATTTTTTTCTACTTGCCCTTATGGCAGACACAACATTATATTCTGTACAAATTTCGAGCGTTTTCCTATAATAGTTTGAAAGATAATGTCACATATATCAAAATCATCGTGTCTATGAATCATCCTTTTATTTTTAAATTTGCTTTTCACACCTATTTTCATAGTGGACTCATCTTGTGTGTAAATGCTATATGCTTGCCGATTCAAGGTTAAAATTCTGTTACTATAGGACCACATTTTATATTTAAATTTTACTGTACTTGTTCTCGAGCCTTTTTCCTATTCCGGTTCAAAAATATGGCCACCTCTCGAAAATTGTCTTTCTATTTAAACTAGGTTTTTTATGCTTTCAACTTAATGCAATAGCGCACCTAGTTTTATTGACACTGTACAAATTCCACGTGTCTGCCTATCAAGACCTCACCTATTACGGTTCCAGACATTGCAACAAAAAACAAGAGGGTTATGTTTTTACTTTTCAATGTGCTAAAAATTGTTTTCAACGGTTATACCGTACAAATTCAACGTATCTGTCTATCAAGACTTTAATTATTACCGTTTCAGAGGTCGTGGATAGACATTAAGGCAAAAACAATAGGGCTACGTTTTTTTTGTGTATGAAATCTTTCAAAATTGTTTACGACCGTATGCTGTATTTTAGTAATACATTTTTGGAATTTGGTTGCCTATGTGATTTTCCGCTAAATGCAGCTGTTATTAAATCAATTTAGTTTTAAAAAATTTAGTTTAAAAATAATTTTCACTATAGATTTTTCTGCAGAAACCACTGATAACTATATGATCAATAGCAAAACGATCTCACGCTTTTTCCGCAGTAATAAATTTACATTTTTAGTAAATTTATACTACCTACTAGCCTTCAGGGGCACCTTATATTTTTTATTTATAAAATAAATTATTTTATATAAATAAATATTGCATTAGAATATCAGAAGAAATTTATGTTTTAGGAAATCAAGCATAATTAACTTAAAATGATTTTGAGTACAAAAATAAATAAATATGATTTTTACGTTTATTGACTTGTAACCTTCCATTAAGAATGGAACTAAAGTTGTTGCAATTATGTTAGTTACGTAAAATGTTTACTTAACGGTAAAGGTATAAAATAGATTCTGATTTATATCTTTTCTGCTAATTTAATGTAAGAAGATTTGCAGAAACCGTAATTTTTGTATTAAAAATTTAATTTATAAAAATTTGTAGAAATTATTATTGGTTACAGTGTATTTAGTATGTAATGTGAATTTTTTTCTTTCAAGGAGTTTATTGGCTCTAAGCTGAAATTCATTAGCCTGTGTGGTTGTAAGTTAGATTAGCTCATACTTGTGTGTATATAATCGTTTGTTTCTCTGCTGCTTGGGTTCCAAACCACAGCTGGATATTGAAAATGTCCTAGTTATCCTTTGAAGTGTATATATTCCTTAGTAGTCTTACTTTTATTTTTAGTTTTTGAATTTTTTATGTATATATATTTATATTTTTTTTATTTGTTTTAGTTTGTAGGTATTTTAGTGTTATTGCTCTTGTTCTTTAAAGCTTCAACAAAATATTTCCAACTCAAGGCTTTATTTTGTTATTTCCAACGAACTACATAGCGTTATTGAAAATGAACATCAAATAAGTAGAAGAGACTACAACTTAACTGCATACTAACAGTGAAGTAAATGATAGTGGGATAGAACATTCTAATACTGTGATTTAAAACATGTTAAAATATAATTTTTTATCCAGACTTTAGCACGTTACTCTCCTACATATTAAATTTTTAACACATTTTGTATTTTTCTTATTTCCCTTCTTATTTAATTTTTTTTTACAGATATTTTTTGTTTGCTTTTTTTTCTGTTTTTATCTCTATAAACCTAATTTGTATTGTATGTATTTCTCAAGTTATTTTCTAATCATACTCAGTTAACTATTAAGGATTTTATTTTCTATTTACAACGTGCAGTACATTTGTTCTCATTTTCTTCAATTCCATTCTAAGAGCATTTTGGCTTCATTATGCTATCATTGTTAGTTCTTATGTATTTTGTGGAATCGATTTGTATTAAATTCTTAAAGGATATTCAATATCTCAGCTGTAATTAATTATTAAATTGAAATCAGCCATTAGTGTTGAGTATAACATTTATTTAAGTCTAAATGTTTCATTGATGCAACAAAGAAGAGAAAGGTAATCAGTTGTGATTAAAGCAATTTATGAGATATTTGCTTTTAGTTATTTAATACAACTAATGACCTTGATATATGTACAATATAAATGAAACTGTTGTATTATAACAATCATTAATGAAGTGTTCAAGTGTGGTATTAAATTTTCTGTATATAATTGAAAAATTATTGTATTCATTATAATTACACGGGGGCTTATTATAACTATATTATTTGTTTTTACATTTTGTTTATATTTCATTCTGTAAAATGGTATTTAAGAAAAATTGATTTTAATTTAATTTTTATTCAGAGATTTTGTGTGGGTTTTAGAAAAGTATTTAAGTTAAACTGTTAAATTTGTGGCCCCTAAATATTGTTAAGCTCTCTTTGCTCTCTGTTAGACATACAACAACTTTGTTTCAGCATTATTTAGGTAAGCAGAAATGTAGTATAAGTTGGTCTTTAATTATACTGGTCGACAAAAGGTCGGGAGCTGGAATCTTGTCATCTGAATCGATATCACAGATTTTTTCTATCACGTCTAGTTTTTTTATATATTATTATTTTAGTAAAATACTGATATTCGATTATTAGATACACATTTATTACGATAATAATGGTCGGCAAAAAGCCGGGAGGCAAGAACTTTTTATGTGATTTTTTATTAACAAAGCGTGCTGAATTCAAATCTAAGACTGATTCTATCACACCGAGTTTTTGAGATATTATTATTATTATTATTATTATTTCAATAAAATATTGTTATTGAAATATTTAATGGCTATTTGTTATTATAGAAGTAAGAAATCTTATCTTATGTATAAAATTAAATATAACCTGAAATTTAAAATTAATATAACATTAAAAAAGAATTATTATTTGATAAATTGCTTTCTTTTATAAGTGTTGTCTGCTATTTCGCGATTGATTTTCTGGTGACTACTTATTTTTTTTCCATGTGCGCAATATCTTGGTGGAATCTCTCATAATGCTCATCAGACATCGCACCAAGATTTTCTGGGAAAAACACCTTAATGCGAATGTAGAAAGTGTATTTTTAAAGACATTGTAAATTGCAGCTCTTCTATTTCCCAAGCTCTCGTTTCTTTATCGACCAATGTAATTAAACTGGTCCGAATTAATAGCGCAGATATGCCAACAAGAAGATTGTCTTTCAATTGAGGCAAGAGCAGCAACATTTAGTTTTTCCACGTATTCGTAGTAGATGCTTTGGCAATCGTTAAAAAGAATTCAATTTCGCACGAAAAACGCATTAAATTAATTAAAATCCACTATGAAAATGGTGGATCTGTTTAAGTTACATTTCGTAAAATTCGTGTTATTTTCGGGCAACATAATCGTCCTTCTGAGACTGCTATTTAAAATTTGGTTGTTAAATTTGAGTCGACAGGCTCGAAACAAAATGTGCTAAAACTAACGCTATAGCGAGATGCTAAAACCTCATTTTAGGCCTAATATTGATGACGGGGATGCCACTGGTAAGTGGTCTCAACTGGGCCTTGCCACATGTCACACAGCCAATGAAACAATCAATTTATTGCAAATCAAATTTTCCGATTGCAAAATCTCACGACAATCAGCAGTTAAACGGTACTGGATTATTTTTTGTGGGACTATGTGCAGGACACAGTCGATGTGGAGGCAAACAAATCGATTTCAGCCTTAAAACTCAAAATCCGTGATCTGATTAACAAAATTAGATGCCCATGTACGCTAGTAGGTAGTGTACAAGACTGGGGGTTGTGGGTTCGATTCCCAACAAAGACCTTGGTTTGTTCACTACATATAAAAATTGACAGTCGGTGGGGTTGCTCAGTGATGAAGGCATGGTCACTGGTCACTGTTCTGTCCTATACAACAGTTAATTTCCATTATTATCCTTCTACTTTCACCACCAGTCTCATCTCTTCTCTATCCCTTTCCCAGAAGAATGTAGCACGGTGTACTTGACTAAATAGGCATTGTTGCTTGAAGTGATAATTCTCTTAAAAAAAAATAGGATCGCCATTTTGCTAAAAAGTGAATTAAAACTTTGTTGAAAGAATCGACATTTGTCAGCGTGGTCGTGGTGGACATTTGCCAGATATTATATTTCATTCATAACTGCCGAACTTTAATAGAATAAAAATTTGAATAATCCTTATAGTTTTTTTTTAAACGATCTTTTTTTATTTATCTTTAATAAATATCTTTTTTTCTTTTTAACGATATTTTTTATTTAAAAATGTTTTGAAAATTTTTAATAATTTTTAATAATATTTTAATTATTTGTTTTCAAAAATAAAAATTTTTTCCTGAAGAAGCTTTCCAAAGGAAAGCGAAATATCGAAGAGAAAAAAAATATATAAAAAAGATCGTTAAAAAGAAAAACAGATATTTATTAAATTTGAATAATCTTAAACTAAATTTTTTTGTTTTATTTTGTTTTAGAAAACAAACTTCTTGTTGAAAAATCCTTTGTGTATGGTGTGGTTTTGTGCCTGAACCGCAAAATGCAAGTACGTTGCGCATAAATGTATTCAATAATGCTTCTCAAGGTGGGTACTTCCACTTAATTGTAAATAAAATCAAGATTTCTGAATCGATTTTCATTATTTATGGCTTATTTTATTCCAAATATATTATTTTTTCGAATAGGGAATTGTAAAAGAAGGGAATGGTAAAAAAGTACTGTTGCCTGTACTACAGTTTAAAACACGACTTGAAAATGATGTCTTCACATTGAAAGCACTAGCCGTTCATACATAAAAAATAGCCAGACAGCATAGGAAATAATGGCATTATTTCATTTACTGGCGGAAAAAATCCAAACACCGTAATGCAAAAAGGTACTTTTCAATAAAAATATTTTATTTTCGCCACTAATTTGAATAGTTTCGAAGTAGTTGAAAATACTAAAAAATTATTTAAGATTGACTTTAATGTAATTTTATCCAGCATTCTTTGGCATTTCAATTATTCAAATCAAACAAACCATTAAAGTGTTGTATTAAAATAAGTTAACGTGGTCGATCGCCTTATTTAGGAGAAAATATTAGCCATCTCCATAAAAAAATCTATACGTGATACGCGAAAAACGAAAACTTTGTGAGAATTGTAAAAATAAATAAATTGGTATTTTATTTAAATTACAGAAACATGCAATCGCATTAAACATGTTGACCTAAAATAATTAAAAACTTTACTTAAATTAAACTTAAGGCATAGTCGAATCTCTATAGTTTTTAATTATTTACGATATATATTGGCTTTCGATTTAATGATGTATTATTGCCTTTGAGAGGTTAAAATAATCGCACATCGCTTTCCATATTGTCAGTTATGTTTTTAAATCAACATTTCATCATCTTTCAATGTAACAGAATTTTTAGTACTGCAGGTTACACAATTCCACATGTACTCGATGCTTAATCGTTTACCTTCACACAAATTCTAATACGAATTATAAGAGGTTATTAACAACTCATGAAGTGTTATTAGACGTCAAACGGAGTTCCAAAAAATAGCAACTATCGAGGAGATTGAAATGTTTAGAATTATAACGATTCAACACGTTTTTTTAAGCGTTCAACAGTGTCTTACTAAATGTCACAAAACTTTTTATCGAGATACGAATACTCGCGGTTCTACTATGGCTCAAATAATTGCTAATTCAAGAAAAGCTTCAAGTTGGGATTGTATACCTCTAGAAGTTACTCTTGAGCAAATTGAGCAAATATGGAGTTCTAACTCGACTATAGAGAAAGGGATAACTCAAGATACGACGACAAGATTTGGTGGTTACATTCGGTCCTTTTGATATTACAAAGTTAAGTCAATACAAACAAAATTTTAAAGAACTCCAAAATAAACCAGATGAAATTCATTGCGAATATGCACTCATTTCTACAATTATATTAAATTATAGCCGAAGTATAATCAAATGGCGAATTTCGTCTAGGTTTTTTAGTTACTACGCACATTTCATTTAGTATTGCGATATATGCAGTTTAAGCGATCGAATATTTAAAGTGCTTATGGATTAAACCCACTAATTTATAATTTGATAAGAGCTTGCACTGCTGACGACTTGACTCTTGTCCTAATCTTATTGATGACGTAAAATTCACCACGATATAAAATTCAAAGCGAATAATTGCGCGATGAAAATCTAGTCAAAAACCTAAATACCGCATTAAATATTTTATTTATCAAATTATATGAGGAAAAAAATACGCCCATTCGTAATGTAAAAATGGATTTGTTTTCCTTTTTACTATCCACGAAAAATAAAAATATGTTGTGTTAGTTTTGGTTATATTGTTACGTTTATTCTTTTTAATAAATGTTCTGTTATATTTGGTTCTTTTGTCGCAAAATAATAAGACAGCACTTTAGAGTTTTAAATGGAATTAAACGATTTATTTACTTTCAATATACACAAAATAAACACGATGGTAACTTCAGCGCTGTAACGCCTCAAATATGCTTCATTATGTTGTTGTCAGCAAGTGGTGCTGCTTATATAGTTGTAGAGGTTCTCGCATATACTTTAACATCACCCCATGTTGCCGTTATCTAGGCGCCTGCTTGGCTGTGTGCTTTTTTCTGTGTTAGTTGTGTTTGGTTTCTTATCTTGTGTGTGTAAGATTTCTTAGAAAACAATAGGTCATTTCGTTAACTTTTTGCCCATAATTATTTTCTTTTAAAACTTAAACAAAACATCTTGGTAAGAAAAGCTGTTCTCATTTTGTCGACGAAGTTGTTTTATTTAAAAGGAAATATTTATATATTTTTTTTTTTTGGCTTGGGTAATGCTGTTCAAAACGATATCAACTTTTCTGCCAAAAAATTATTGCCAAAAACCCGCCTAAAATAATTCAATAATTTTTAATTTAATTTTCTAGAAAATCTACCGCTCTAGAGTTAAAATTTTTCTAAATTTAAAAATAAGAAAAATATGTTAATTATTAAATTTTAAAATAATAAAAACAAACACTAAGTTTAGAAACTAGGAAAATGTATTCAGCTTCTTATAAATAAAAGTGTTTAAAAATAAAATAATGCATAATTTGAATAGATGAAATTGATGTGGATTTTTCTTACTTTTTAAAGTCAATAAACAAAAAAACGCTGTCGTCGAGCTTTAATACCCAAGCATCCAAAGAAAATAAAAGCTATTTCGTTTATTTTCATTTTCATTTTTTCATCTCTTTATTTCAATACGTTTTCAGCTTCAGGAAAGAAGAAAATATATTAAAATTGAATGCATGTACGAATGCAAACAATTTCTATTAAATAGAAAGTACAACTGTGTATCAAGCATAATAGGGGAGGGGATAGGATTACGGTTTGGATAATTTTTACTTCAGGGAAAAAAAGGGGGGACCTTTCATTGCTGCTTCATGAAGAAGGACGAACCTAAAAATCATCCAAATAAATTTCGAAGTGTGGAATACTTGTAGCTGTGTAGGCTTTTTGTTTCTGAATATGGTAAAATAATCGAAACTGAAAAAAAAGAACAAGTAAAATTAACAAAAAAAAAAAAAAGAAAAAATAAAACTACTTCGTATTTTAATAACAATAAAAGGTAATGTATTCTCTGTCATACATGCACTTTCCACTTTTATGCGATATTCAGGTTCAAAGACTTTATTCTTCTGTCAATAAACAACATATGAGTGCTACGTACATTTTGCATACTTGTATTTGTGTAAATATTTTTCAGATACATTTTGAATTGAAACAATTTGCATATTTTTCATTAAACTAATGGAACAAAAGTTTCATTAACTTTAAAGCAAATATGTGAAAAATTGATGTTAAAGTATTTTGGTTTTATATACTTGATTATCATAAAGTTCAAGTGTTTCTTTATGCAGCAATCTGCTATAAAAATAGATTATAAGAATTGTTCACATTTATAAAAAAAGGTAAAATAATTTTTTTAATTCTAATCGTAATCTAATCTATATAAGCAAAGGTTTTTCTGATATTAACAATTGAATACTTAAAATGGCTATTATTTTTATTATCCTCATCTACATTAACAGGCATGAGATATTGTTACTAAACAAAAAGATTTTATAATTAAAATTCACTCTATTTATTGGTCAGTTAAGCCTGATCAATAAAAAATCTTGATTTAAGTTTTTAAAAACGCCCAAAGGCAGAGGAATGTTTATTACAGCTAAAACGTCATCTTTTTATAAACTTTAAAAACAATTCTCATGCTGTTGAAAAGTTTCTGTTCTTAAAAATGTGATTTGGCTTTTCAAAAAATTAGTGTAAATGTTACCTGATATAAAGCTATACAGTGATAGACATTCGTTTGACCGCACCATGTTTTTTTATATTTTAAAAGCAACTAAAAGGACCTTAATTATTTTTTATCAGCAAAACGATTAAGTGATTTATTAGATTAAAATTAGTAAACAAAAATTAAATATATGCATTTCATATTCATAATACGTAATCGATAAAAAAGCTGAAAAATTAGGAGACATTTGTTTGAATGCAGTTTCCTTTAAATTAAAACAAAATCAAATGATTTACAAAATATTAAAAGTTATTATACACTAATATTTAGTAGGACCACCTTCACTTCGAATGACTGAAAATATTCTATTCGCCATTGAGTTTACAAGGCTTCGAAGAGTTTCAATTTCAATATCCAACCAACAATCTCTGATTTTTTTCTTTCAGCTCATTAACAGTCGAAAAGTGCCTTCCCTAGCTGCAAGGATAAGCCCATAAGTTTTCGATGGGGTTACAATCGGGACTGCATGCCGGTCATGGAAGTAAATCAATGTTATTGGTAGCAAACCATTCCTTACATTTTTTCGATACATTATAGTATTGCCGCAAAAATATACTCATTGTCAGAATTTTCGTCAAGTTTTGCAATAAGGACATCTTTCAGAAGTTCCAGGTACATTTCTAAATTCATTCTGGTGGTTATAAAACAAATACGAAGCTTGAAATTATAAGAGCATGCTCCCCACATCATAACGCTTCCACCACCAAAACTTCGCTTTGATCGCACTATGTTGGATTGGCTCAAATCATGCCAATAACAACTGGAACAAACAATCCAAGTTAATTTTTTTCCATCTCAAAAAATAACTTCTTTCCATTCATCAGTCCATGACATGTTTGCTTATGCAAAACTAAGATGTCTCTCCTTGTGTACTATA
The DNA here is from genome assembly GCA_030448955.1 of Trichopoda pennipes. Lineage (NCBI taxonomy): Eukaryota > Metazoa > Arthropoda > Insecta > Diptera > Tachinidae > Trichopoda > Trichopoda pennipes. The sequence continues at coordinate 1,852,642 of JASKUP010000010.1, read as the reverse complement.
GTTAGTCGTGGTTTAGACTTCATTTTTTTCCATGTTATCGATGGGGTCGCGTTCAAAACACGGGCTATGGTTCGTGTAGTAACTGGAAGATCAAGTTTGTCGTTTATTTCCCGACAGGATTTCGAGTTGCTTCTGTCCTTTTTGACGGGTCGTAATTTTGGATGATCCCTTAATTGGAGCCTTAATGCCATACTTTTTGTCAAGTTTTAAATGATTTCTTATTACTCTTTTAGAACGCATTATTATTCCAGCAATTTTTCGATTTGATAAACCTTTTATCTTTAAGTTATCGATTAAATTTTGTCGGTATTATTTAACCGCTTTCCTGAGCCCATATCTAATCGGTTTATAAAAATTCTGCTAATTGTTTTTTATTTTTTACATTTGAATTAAATTTTTTATTAAATAAGTATGAAAACACGTGTTTACAAGTCAAAATTCACTAATTAAATAACATTTTCTCTTAATGCGTTTAAACGATTGTCTCACGAAAAATAGCAACAATTTTACAAACGAACGCGATTTCCAATAAAATAACCGTTATACTAGTTTTCGATGTATTTTTCTAATTTTTGTGGCCTTATATCGGCAATAATGCTGCCAATATTGTCCTCTAAGTGGTCAATTGTTTCGGAATTAATCACGTAGACTAGCGACTTGACATGTCTCCACACAAAATAACCTAGCAGCGTTAAATCGCACGATCTTGAAGGCCAATACACGTGTCAAAAATGTCAAAATATGCGAATACCAAACGTTTTCTTCAATAAATTAATTGTGGCACGAACTGTGTAACATATTGCGCTCTTTGTTAACTTTACAGCACCTGCACATCATGTTTGTTTAGCTGATGAACGCAAAAGTCAATAATCATGGCTCTACGATGGTCACCGTTAAGTGTAACGTTCTGATCAGCATCGTTTTTAAGGAAGTACGGACAAACGATTCCACCAGCCACATAAAGCATGCCAAATAGTTTCCGGATGTAACTATGTCACAACATATGCTTATGGATTTTCATCATCCCAAATACGACAGTTTTATTTAATGAGAATCCATTAAATATAAAATAAGCATCATAGCTAAAGAAAATTAGCTTATGAAAATAGGGATCAACGACAATCGCGGTTTGGGCCCAACTTGCACAATTTGAAAGCAAATTGAAAAGTGTAGCCGGCTTAAAGTTTTATACCTTTATATAAAACACCCTTATTAGCTCTGTAATTACTTATATTATTGGTTATTACTTTTATTAAGTTTAAACTAAGTCGTATAAGAAATTAGTAAAACAAAACTCTATTAAAACGTTATTGAAGTAATATTCGAAATATCTTCGACCAAATAAGAATTATAAAAGATATATGCTTAGCAAAAATCAAAACATAATAAAATAACTAAAATTAATGAACTCTATGCATACGTACATATAGATATGTTTCTTCAGATATGGAAACAGGTGTTTCTAAAATTCAGCATGATAAGCTTATGTACTTACATCTTATCCTCTCTAATTGTAATCAAGAGCATAAGAGAAATAAATTTAACTCTCACTCCTGAATATAAATTAATTATAATAATAACAAATTATAAATATAATAGTTTGTTTAGTTTAATAAAATAATAATTATAAGATTTTATTTAAATATATCTCGGGGTTTTTCAACAAGAAGTTTGTTTTTCAATATATAATATATAATTTTTGAACGGATCGTAATTTTGATACGCGGTTTTTTTTGTTTAAGGTATAAAAATTTTAAATCGACCGGTTAGAAAAATAGTTGTGCTAGGTCTAAAAATACATTCTAAGTTTTAGCTGATTTTTGGTACGAACGACAGTACTACAACTTATTCAAAGAGTTTGTTTTACATAAAGTCTTATATTTTGAGCCACTTTTAGAACTTTTAAATTTAGTCAGGTAACGCCAAGCTTTGGCCCCTGTGAAATTTTTATTACGAAGGCCAAAGGTTGGTTTTTTCAAACAATTTAAGTTAAAAATTAGCTGATTAAGTAGCAAAAACATAAAAAATATATTCATTGGTTCGAATTTACTTCAGATAAGGAAGTATTTAAGTCCAAAAGATATATAAATACTGTTCGTATATGAAAACTTTTATTGTAAATTGATTAACACTTTATTAATGTACAGAAAAATTTTACAAGGATAAAATACATACAGGTAACTCTTGCGTTTGGAAAAATTACTATAAATTAAACAATGGATGGCATATATCTCCGAGAATATTTTTTGTTGTAAAGTACAGCTGTTTTTTTTACCTTACTCTCCAAATTGTTTTGCATCGATCTTTCTGCTGCATGCTAGAACTTATAAAATAATACTGAATCTCCTTATTAGTTCCAAATTTACTGCTCTGATAGATGCTGCAGTTTCTGGATCTGAAAAACATCTTTTTGTAGTGTTTTCACTATTTGTGTTCCCTTCCCCTTGCTTTGGCTGATCGATGATTAGGCCTTGTTCTAAATATTTTTCTTGAATTTATTTGTTTTTTTTTTGGTTTATTTTTTCTTCATTTTCCTTATTTTTTCTCAGTGTTTCGCCTAACAGACCAAAATCCAAATCATAACCCAATTTAAGAATATGCTCCATAAAACGTATTGTAGTATGAATAGGGGACAATCCAAATGTGCTGCCTTAAAAGTCACATCTTCTGGAACTGAATTGACTTTATGTCTTTTTGCATATAGTGCAGCTTGATGATGCTTTTATATCAGTTAAAGCTTATGCAACTATTCCATCAATCATTGTGAGATACATTTTAAAATTTATTTCGATTTCCTGTCCATCAACAGTAAATATTACAGGTTGAAAGTCTTTAATTTCATCTTTTATTTTTCGGACTTCTTCAGTTAGGACATTTTTTGTTTCTTTTTTGAAAGTAAATTTTATTGGGCTGCAATATTTTGTTGACGAGGGTATTTAATTTTTCCATACTATTTTACAATCAGTACAAATCAATTTAAAAAGCAAAGTACTTTTGTGACCTCCTAAATTTACGCTATTTTAAGTAGGCAAAATATTTTTGTGACCAACTGTGCATGACTTTGAAATTGCTAAAAATTTTTGTTTGCTTTCTAAAAATACGAATATTCATCAAAACAACGTCTCGCATAAGAGCGTTTTGAAAAATAAATAAAATGCTTACAAAATAGCAAAACAGAAAAAAAATTTTTTAATTCCATTTTGCAAAAAATTTTCGACCTTGTGTCAGAAAAATTGTTCTGGTGCTCACGGTCGGATGGTGCCAGATATATAATGGGGTATAGGCGTATAGGGGACATTTAGACCTATGACACAGTGCTGATGCTTTTACATTCCCTAACGAACTTTAGAAGTTATGGTCTATTTAGTAAGAGAATTTAGAAAAACATTAACCTCTAAAAAAATTAATTTCTAAAAATCAAAAATCAATCAAAAACATTTCCTTACACTAATAGCTAACAAATTATACTATTATACAAATTTTGTTTTGTTTAAAAACCTTGTACAACAAAAGAGTTATAGATGTTTAAAAGTAAAAAATTTACCAAAAAATTTCTCATTTTAGCAAAATACTGAAAATGCTCATTTTGAATCACCCTGTTCAGTGTGATATAGTTAAAATAAAGTTTTAATATTTTGGCTCCGGAGGTACACTCGTATCTACTTTCGAACGAACTTTAAAATTTTACAATTGGGGACCATGAAAAAAAGGACTTTTGGCCACCCTCTCGGTTTTTTTTTTGTTTTGGAAAAATTATTCTTTCAGACGAAGCCTATTTTCACTTGCCGGGGTATGTCAACAAACAAAATTGGCGTATTTGGGTGATTATTGAGAACCCTGTGCATACTCAATTTATAACTGCATGGTGCAGTCTGCGCTCTGGAGGCGTGATTGGGCCTGTTTTTTCAGTTCCAACAGGACGGTGCCACATGTCTCACAGACAATGAAACGATCAATTTATTGCAAACGCAATTTCTCGAAAATATGCGGTTAAGTGGCCAGACAAATCGTGTGATTTAAAACCACTGGATTATATTTTTCGTGGGGCTAAGTTTAGGACAGAGTCTATACGGAGCCTATCAAATTGATTTCAGCCTTAAAACTCAAAAGCAGTGATGCGATTAACGAAATAGGACCGTTATTTTGCCAAAACGTGATTAAAACCTTTGATGAAAGTATTGACATCTGTCAGTGTGGTCGTGGTGGACATTTGCCAGATATAATTTTTCATTCACTTTACTTTTCGTACTACAATAAATATTTTAGAAAACAAATTTCTTGTTGAGAAACCCTATATATTTTATATATTATCTTATTCCTTTTCGGCTTAAGGTCAGTTTTTTTCCTTTTTTATTGACTTCTCCCAATATTTCGATCAACTTCGTTGATCATCTTCAGGGGATCATTTAAAAAGTTGTCAACATATTGACAACTTTGCGATGAACAAGACGCGGAAACAAGACATAGTTAATCTTATTATTTTTAATTTTTAATTTTAGTTAAGAAAATCTTTTTAAATGATCCCCTGAAGATGATCAACGAAGTTGATCGAAATATTGGGAGAAGTCAATAAAAAAGGAAAAAAACTGACCTTAAGCCGAAAAGGAATAAGATAATAAATATTATAAAAAAACAGGTCAACAGAAAACATAAAATATATATTTTATATATTTATATATATAATACACATATATAGAATACAATTTATATAGAGTGCACCTATAATCTGTTATATGGCCTACAACCTTGCATTGCCTATTATTTTGTAAAAATTTTTAAAAGGTCCCAAAACTTTAATAGAGTTTTGAATAAATTTCTTGAAAGCTTACTGAAACCATAAACTTAAATTATTTCTTATTATTTTATTTTTTTATAATAAAATACTAAAGTTCATCTCTGGTGGGCCAGTTTATTTTGAAGAAAATTTAGTCGTATTGTTGCTAGCGAGAAAACTGATTGAATTTATATAATTTCCAAAAACGAAGTTTTGTATGCTTTTTATAAAAAAAAATATATAACGCAAACACCTTCAAACTTCTTAAACTTTACAATAATAATTAAAACAATTTTAATAATGGTATTTCACATTTTACCTTTCGTTTTCACTTTGCTACACAATCCATAAAATCTTTAAACTTCCCATTAAATATTTAATCTGCATAAGAAACAATTTTAATACACAACACAAAAGTTGTAAACCACTAGAATGACATGTTAAATAAAAACAACAAAATTTATGAAATAAACCTGAGAAAATATCTATCCATTAAAGAAAACTAGGGTGGCACTCATTTACAATTACAAAAGTAAAATTCTGAACTTGAAACTAAAAAAAATTAGATTCCAAAATAATACAGATTTTATTTAGAAAAATATGTTTAAAATAAGTTCTTTTTTTTTAATAAAAAAATCTTTTGATTCGTAACCTCCTTAACTTTTATGTATCTTATCTAGAAGATATATTCTTTATTTGTGTGTGTAGAGATATTTTCTATATAGAAAATTCTTTAACAAATCGAGCGTAATCAGTCAGTCCTAAAACACTAGCCCACAAAAGCCACAACAGTGTGGAATTATTTTCTTTTTTATAAAATAAAAGAAATTGTTTTATAAACAATAGCAAGTGAAACCTCTACAAAATACCACATACACTTTTATATGCTTATATAATAAAAGTGTGTAAATATGTGTGCATGTGTACGTAAACATTTAGGATTTAAATGAATTTAACTATTTCGACATTTAGTAGAGAATGTTGTTTGTTGTTAAAAGGAATTTTTAAGTATATTGATTAAAATGTAAAAAAAGGAAAATGTTTTAATCCCCTAAAGCATAAAATTCTATAGTTTAGTTTGATAAAATACCAATTTTTGCTTTAATTCCTCAAGAATTCCTGAGCACATTAACAGAATTTTTAAATGAGAGTTAGGTATAAAACTAAGCGAGTAATTATTACAGTTTTCCTTAACATGGCTATAAATTTTAAGGCAACTAAAAATATAAAATTTAAACATTTCATTTGATATTAATTTTAAGGGTTTTATTATAAAGGGCTGGTCGTCAGGTGTATAATAACAATAAAAAATGTAAGAAATGTCTGATTACAGTAATTATGTAAATGTTTAAGCGACAACTTACGGTTAACACACCAAAACTACAAGGGCTGATTTCTAACGGTTAAGGTTATTTTGAATAATAAAATTTATTGTATAGCTTTGTTGATTCATAGTCTGTCCTACAAAGACATATCCCAAAAATATACACTTGCAGGACAGTGCAAATCTAGGTTTGTTATGTTATTCCTTTTATAAACATTTTATTGTGCAAAACACCACTTTTTAGAGTGTTTAAATTAATAACAATTTTTTTTACTTTAACTACACAAAGTTGACACTACAGAACAATTTACTTAAGGTGCACGTCTTTGCTTCACGTTGTTTATTTTTACACTGACTGACTATCTACTCAGATGATGCCCTTTTATATTTGTCTATTAAAATCTAGAAAATTTAAGAATCTTCTACTGTCTTTGTATCACATTTTGTTGTTGTATATTGTTTATCCAATGTATAGGCGCCAGTATGTCTATGTGATTTTTGTATTTTATACTGATAAATTTTCTTTTTGGAATTTATTTTAAGATATTTGTTTTTTTCTTTTGTAGAAAAGGTTTCTTAGAAAACTACGCAGATAGCAAACAGCATACATGTTTGTTGTTGTCTTGCGCGTATCAAATTTCTACGCAGTTAGTAAACAGAAATTTGTTTTGTCTTGCATGCCACGCAATTAGTAAAAAGCATACCAAATTGTTGTTTGTTGTTGTTCGAGTGTATAAAATTTCTACGCAGTTTGTAACACAGTTCGTAAACAACATACCCAGTAGCTGCTTAATTATTTTATTTTAAAACTTCAGCTATTATAAGATATAAGGATTATACTAAAATAACAAATTAAGCTTTGATTGTCAAGTAAATTATATTATCTCTAAGATTAGTTTTGTTCTGAGGAAATTATACAACACAGCTTTGTATTTACCAAGCAAAATAAAGAAGTATGTTGCCATGTCATTATGTCTTTCTTTCTTATTATTGGCTGGCTTAGAGATTAAGCAGCTATATCAAAGACCACTCTAAGCAGATTGATACAGTGCTTATATACATATGATTTCGTACACCATTAAACTTCTGCAATGCGACTTTGAGAGTTTTATTAAATTGAGACTCATGCTTCAATATCACAAGGCTCTCAAATATGGAGAGCCTGATTATCTCATAAATAGATTTAATTTTGTTCTCTTTAAGAACTAACATTTTATTAATACCTAGGAACGCTACATTAATCATGTCTAGGTCATTTATAGTTAGGGTTTCACTATGAAATTTGTTTGTATCCTGTGAGCAACGACATTTTTCGAACTCAGTTTCAATTTTCAGGAAAATCTTATAGAAAAATTTCTTATAGTTGGATTTTTAAAAATCGGTTGTAAAGAAACCTCTAACGAATTGTCATCATGTATAATTTTTTATTTATTATTTTTCAACAATTGTGTAGTAGAGGGCTATTACCTCTCCATATTATAAATTTTTGGAATTTTAAGTTATTTTTTGTACTTTATTAATTCGGATTAGGGTATTACAATCTATATTATTAAATAAAAAAATTAAACTAATTAAAATTTAATTAAAATAAAATTAATCAATATCTATTAAGTAAACGTTTAATACGAATACTAAGAAATTCTAGCCGCAATAATCTATGAGTTGTTTAAAGGCTTTCTCTTTATTAAGGTTCAGTCTTCTGGTTTTGATTAGAATTTCAGTCGGTAGACAAACATATTATACCCAAAGAGGTTAAATTATCTCATGATTGTAATAAAGGGTCCGCCAAATAACTTTTTTAAATGCTATTAACAAAACTACTGAATATTTTCTTAAATTTCTTTTTTTATTTGAAAGTACAATCCATCCGGTTAATAATGCAAAATAATTTCATTCAAATAGATGCGTCGGCTGGCCATGCAGTAGCCTACACGATCAGTCAAATTTTTAAGCACGTTATCGATTGTGTGCAGCTGTATTTCACCAATAGTGCTGTCCTGTTGAAACCAAATGCTGCCAATATCCTCCTCTTCAATTTTTGTGAACAAAAATTCGTTCAACATGGCCCGATAACTATCGCCATTGACTGTAACGGCCACTCCCTGCTTACTTTCGAATGTAGTATATTTCAATATAGTTTTATTAAATAGCTGGCAGGATCGCCATGTGGTGTGTTTTAATAAATAAAAAGTCTAATTTCCTTTTCTTTATTTTTGATATTTTTATTAGGTTTTTTCAGTGCTCAGCTTGGAGCAGTTAAAAGTTAAAAAGCTCAGCTGGGAGCTTGGTGGAAATTAGAATAATTTGATGTTGTACATATCAGTCGGTTATATACCGACTATGAGAATGTTGCAACTAATCTAGAGTTAGTGAGAATGGAACTCACTCATACTTAAAAGCTATTCTTACTATATTTACTTTATAATCACTATTGGTTTAACCAGATTTAGATAGTATCGATAGCGAAAAGTGTAATGTGATCTAAGTGTTACTGCATTTATTTTGGGATTGTTTTCCCACAAAATAACTGTGTCACTTGAAACGCACCTATCAGTACAACAACACCACAAGCAAAGTCTATATCAGTTGAAGGCCGTACGCATAGTAATATTACATGTTTAATATAATAATATTAAACATGTATGCACTGCTAGTGCATTGTACATTGAGAAATTTGAATTAGGTGTCAATATTTATAATTTGTATTAGGGTAGTTCCACTACACGAAGAAAAATAGCCCAATTATGCCTCTGGACCAAAATCCGCACCAAACAGTGACTCGTTTTGGGTACGTCGGCTTTTCAATGTATGTGTGCGGGTTTTCTGTGCCCCAAATGCGACAATTTTGCTTCTTTACATACCCGTCAAGATCAAAATGAGCTTCATCTGAAAAGATGATTTCTTTTTGCAAAGTCGGCATCTTCCGTAAGTCGATCGCAGGCCTACTTAGCGAGGCGAAAACGTATTGGATGATCACTTGGCTTCAACTCCTGAACCAATTGGACTGTGTATGGTGTCATACCAAAGTCTTTATGCAAAACTCGTCTCAATGATGTCTCTGAAATGTTCAATTGTTGAGAACAAAGGTAAATTGATGTTGATGGCGCTTAACGCACACTTTCTGCCGCAGCAGCAATATTCTCGGGTGTACGCACTATTTTTGGCTTTTCACGCTTTGGTTTATCGATAAGGATGCCAGATTTGTTCACTTTTTTCACAAGATAATGAACATACGGAGCTGACGGTGCTTCTCTTCTTTTAAAATCCGTACGCAATTTTCGCACACATTCTGCAACATTACCATGATTTTCAAAGTAATGTCGCAATGTTTCCTAGCGTTTTTCAAGCGTGTACGCAACCATATTCGTTCAGCGAAAGGATAAAACTAATTATCTGTCAAATCAAACCTGAGCTAAGTGTTACCATTCAAGAAATAAGTACTAGTTGAAAAAAAAAACGTTAGATGGCGGACCCTTTACTTATATACTTTTGAAAGTTAGAGTAACTTGACTTAAGGGGCACATGATAGTCTTTTTGGAACCTACTATTCCATTTAGACTGGTGTCTTGCGGGGTAAAAGGGAGCCCAGGCCCCTCAAAGGCTAGTAAGAGTCACTTGGACAATCCACATATTTCCACGGGAATCAGTACGCCCGCAGAGTTCGCTATTTGTCTCTTGAGACAATTAGCTGTTCTCTGACTGGTTATTGAGGTTGGCCCCTATATGGGAGTATCGTGGTGGTTGTGGTTTCGAGACCCTCGTGATAATTTGTAGGTCGGATCATTCAAAATGAACACAATGAATGGTTCAGGTCCAGTGAGTATGAATGCCGTCGTGTTCTTAATTATATTAAGCTTCATGCGTTCTGGACCAGGAGTTGGAAAGTCTCCAACTCTTTAGCAAGGAGTGAAGGCTGCGGCCTACTTCGGGCTTTCGAAATTGCTACTAGGAGTGCCCGCAGGATATACGTATTCGATGGCCTCCTAGGGCGTGAATGACGTTTGCAAATCATTCAAAGTGGTTTGACCACCATCTGATTATGACTACCTAGTCGGTGCAGATGTAAATCAAATCACATCAATACACAAGAGAGAGAGAGAGAGAGTATACAATGGTAACCAAATATATAACCGAACAGATTTTAGCATTTCCATAAACTATCATTTAATTCTTCGATTATATAGGCACCTATTAACCTTTAAAATATAATTTCATTTGATATTATAAATTAAATTGTTAATTAACTCGGATATTAATTAAATTATTTTAACTTGCATACAAGTTTGAAAGTAATTTTCTTTGAAGTATACTTTTTGTGTAGAATAGTTAAATATGCAGGGGTTCCTTCATGATCAATATTAAAAGACAAAGGGCTGTTGAGTCTTCATCCTATTCCATCTCTATTTTCAACTAATCTACTTATTGAAAGAAACCTTAATGGTGGTAATAAAGAAACACTTATATTATTTATTCGTCAATCATAGCATTTCTAGTGCAGCGAATATTAAAGGTACTAATCAATTTCAACTATAAAGAAAATTATAATAAATTTATAGGCTGTTACAATTGCATTATAAATTTGCTAATCTTCAATAAAAGAACAAGGGTGACCTAATTTGGTTCGAATTAATATTCTTGATGTGGTTTCTACTACTCCAGGTCAAACCTCCAAAAATAAAACATAAAATTCCAATATCTTTATGAGTTGTTGTTATGGCGATAGTTTGTGAGTTTATTTATGAGAATTATTCTGTTTAATCAAAAAAGCTTTATACTCAATAATGATATTAAACTGCAATTCTAAAGGAGTAATAATTACTAAGGCTTAAAAGATTATTTTTATTCAATTTTAAACTTTTGGAATCTTAGGAATAATTTATGCAATATTAGCTATTTATTGGTTTATTAAGATTTGTTGTTTTAGCTCATCATATATGTACGGTAGGAATTAGATACATGTTATGTACATAAGCTACTATAATTATTGCGGTTCCTAGTGGAATACAAACTTTTATATGATTAGCAACTTTATATGGAGCTCAATTAAATTATTCCCTATCTATTTTATGAACTACTAGCGTGTCCGTGACTGTTTTGCAAGTCATTTGCGGCTGTTTTTTTATTCTGCAGCGTTCTTTTTTGTGTGCGCCAAAAAATTCAATCATTCAAGAAAATTAATCAAAAAGAACACAATTTTTTTTTTCGTTTTTATGCTTTTTTAAATATTTTATCTTTTTCACATTTCAATATTTTCGTGTGCTTATATAATACGTCTTATTCTATTGCAATGCTTTTACATATACGACATTCTTCGATCGATTTTGGTTCGCGGTATAGACAAACAAAGCAGTTAGTTTATTAACACGTGAACATGATACATATAATTGACCGAGCGAAAAACAGGGATCATTGCAAAAGCAACACGTATGGGGAACTGAAGCCGTTTTAAATCAAACGCCAAATCTAGACCAATGGGTGGTATCTGCACATCCTCGTCCTTATATTTTCCTTTTAAAATTTTTGCTACAATCACATTTTCATGACTTTTTTGACTACTAAACGTGCCCCATTGCAAAGTCGTGGCTGGCAGATATTTCTTAGCATAATAACTGGTACACCAACTTTCATTTTTTAAATCTAGACCAATGGGTTGTATCTGCACATCCTCGTCCTTATATTTTCCTTTTAAAATTTTTGCTACAATCACATTTTCATGACTTTTTTGACTACTAAACGTTCCCCATTGCAAAGTCGTGGCTGGCAGATATTTCTTAGCATAATAACTGGTACACCAACTTTCATTTGTAGGCGGTGGAGTGGTAGTCTAGATAACTCAAGCGAATTTTAAAATTCGACTGGATAACTTACAACATCGTCTTGATTGGTAATAAAGTCAACCGATTTGTAGGTAAAAATTTCCCCGGGAATGTCATTCAGAATTGTCACATTGATATCCGAAACATCAGGCATTTTTTCCAGCTTTCCCCCAACCAATCATGGTTTCTAAAATGTTGTGCAATACCGGGAAATACGTTTGTCAACAATCCTTGTTTTGATTGCGCAAAGTGGCAAAAATTATCTGGATCATTTTGCAATTGAACACGCAAATTACACACACACACATACACATAAAAAATGCAACAGAATATGGAAAATAAAATTCTCTATGCACATACACTTGCTATGAACATGGGCATATTTCGATTTCTATTGCCGTCGCATTCTGCGCAAGCACACACACACAGCAACGTACAAACGAAAACACACATTTCATTTGATAGAAAACATTGAATACTTCGAGTATTCAATGGAAAAAAAATAGATTTTTTGGAAAAATTTGTCTTCTTTCAAACGCGCTCGGTGGACGCACTATTGCGCGTAAACGACTATTACGAAGGTGCTGTGAAAATGTGTTGGAAATCCGACTGCGCATCTCGTCAAACACTGGCAACCAACGGACATCTATTTTGGGCTTAATTTTTATATATATGGATTGGGTTTGTCTTTTTATTTACATTAGGAATTTTAACATGATTATTTTAGCTAATTATATTGTAGCTCAGTTTCATTATGTCTAATTTTTAGGATGTGTATTTACTATTACATGTCTTGCAATAAAACTTTTTAAAAAAATTAATTTTATATTATATTTATAGAAGTAAATTAAACATTTTTTCTCAACAGCTTTTTGGACAAGCAGAAATAATTCGACGTTATTCAGATTATCTTGATTCTTACACTACTTGAAATGTTATTTCTACAACTCCAATAACAATTCCATTATGATTGCTGTAATTTTGTAGGGAACATAACATATCTGATGCGCACCACGTTCAAAATTTAAACAATATTTGGATATGAAATGCAAATGAACGCAAATAGAAACCATAAAAATATACATAATGGATCTAACGTATGTTTCAGTAGCTCAAGCAATTACGTTTGGTAAACGAGTTACATCTGCTTTACCGTCAATAAAAGAACCAACCAGTATTCAGTAATCATGGCTCTATAGTGGTCATAAAAAGTACAGACAAATGATGATAAATTATAGGTATAGCGTTTTTCTTACTGATATCTTTAATTTGGCAAGAATTTAGTTTATTTATTTAGTGTAAACATATTTTTTACCCACAAAGAAATTTTAGTTTTTTATAATAATATCTTTTCATTATGACCATTATTTAATCCATTTTATTTTTTTTCAAGGTTCTTAGTTCGCAGCTATGTTTTCGGACAGACGGTGTAGGAGTTGGTTCAGGAGTTTTGGCGTCCTTAGAGACGTCAAAAATTTCCAAAAGCAACCTTGATATTTTATGGTTGCTTAGTGTTACCATATTTTTGGTATATATGCGAATATTGGCCTAGATAGCACATACAGATTTTTTGATGTAAAAAATCGTGGCATATGAAGAAATAAAAAGCCGCATATTGGCACTGTTTCCAGTTAGATCATATATGTTTGGTATAATTACTGGCAATAAAACTATAACAAGATATTCTTAATTTTACTTAAGTGACTGTTAAATAAAGGCAATCTTAACACAAGATGGCTAACTACACTGGTCTGCAAAAGAATTGGTCCCTGAACATAAATATGTGGAACATAGTGATCTCAATTCACGAAATGCTTTAGCAATTTTTACAATGAATTCAATTTCGCAAGAAAATCGCATTAAAATAAATAAAATCCACTGTGAAAATTATGGTTCTGTTAAAGTTACATTTCGTACATTATCGGACAACATAATCGTCCTTCCAAAACCGATACAGAATTTGCGTGTTCGACCGGGTCGTTCCATTGAAAACATCGCAGCCATAAGATACAGTGTTGAAGCATATACAAATTTGCCAACTCCTCGACGTTCTCAACAAGGGAGGTTATCCAAAACTACCACAGGGCAAATTTTGCGTAAAAACTTGACTTTGATTCTTTACAAGGTTCAACTGGTGCAGGAATTGAAACCAATCGGCAATTCACATCGTCGTAGATTCACTCAATTCATTCAGGAACAACAGGCTGGATTTTCTGAAAAAATAATTTTTTTCAGACAAATCCCATTTTCACTTCAGAATATGTCAACAGGTAAAATTGCCGCAATTGGGCTTCTAAAATCCTACAGGGATTATTGGGAAGCCTTTTAATGGTCAATGTGTCACTGTATGGTGCGCAATGTGGTCAGGGGGCGTGATGCGGTCGTTTTTTTCTTTGAAGATGAGGCTGGAAATGCAGTAACTCAATTTTGGCTTATTATTGAAGACTGGGATATCACTGACATGTGGTTTCAACAGGACGATGTCACATGTCACACAGCCAATGAAACCATCAATTTATTGCAAACCGAATTTCTCGATCGCATAATTTTACGACAATCAATAGTTAAGTTAAGTAGCCAGACAGATTGTGAGATTTAACACAACTAGATTATATTTTCTGGGGCTATGTTAAGGACAGAGTCTGTACGAGGTTAATCGAACTGATTTCAGCCTTAAAACTCAAAACCCGTATTGTGATTAACGAAATAAAATTGCTGTTTTACCAAGAAGTGATTAGGAACTTTGATGAAAGAATCAACATCTGTCAGAATGGTTGTGGTGGACATTTGCTAAATATCATTTTTCATTCATAATTGCCAGACTTTTCTCTTTGTAATGCAGTACAAATTTTAATCATCTTAATCTAAGTTTGTTTGTTTTATTTTATTTTAGAAAACAAACTTCATATTGAAAAACCCTTTATTAGTATTAAATTTAATTGAAGATTTTCGTTTATACAATAGAAGTCATGTAGGTATAAGATTATTTATTTTTATTTTATTAAATATTTCCACATCAGTCCCCAAAAGTCGATTAAAATCACATAACACATAAAATCATATTCACGGCTTTGTGCAGATCATCGTTATCATAATAAATACGTATCTAATATTAAAATATCAGTATTTTATTGAAATAATAATATCTTAAAAACTAGACGTAAATCAATCTGTGAACATGTTTGGAACCAGCACAGCATTACAAGGTTTGAGTTCTCGGGTTTTTTCTTTTTCTTTTGGTAAATTTTTTATAAAACTTTCATTTACCAATTTTATATTTTAAAGAATGAAGAATAAATAGTTAATGCAACGTTTATTACTCTTTTGGCCTCCACAAATTCCTTTCGATTTCTTACTTTCTTGTGGGTCTAAACGTCTTTTATGCTCGCATTTCCAAGTGTTGCTGTTAAGTGTTGGTGTATTTGTTTCAAGGTACTTGCAAGACAATATGTATTGTTAAGAATGTTTTATTTCTTTTCAGCAGCTTAACAAATAAAAGCATAATTGTGGTCAAACAAAGAGAAATGCCTCTTCAGTTGTTGTTTCGTAATAAAATGAGCGAAATATTTAAATAACTTTAATGCGGTTTTTTTTAAAGCAGCTAACGAAGAGTGGCAAAATATATAAAAGAACTTCAAAAACTTTCGGCTGCAGCTTAAAGTAATTTCAAGTAAAAATGATACAAAAAAGAAAAGAAAAAAGAAACAGAACAAATTGCTTATAAAAACCAAGCTGTAGTTGAAATAACGAAATAATTTTTATTATTTTTATAAAATTTTTTGTTATTTTTTATTTTCTTTTACATTTGTATGCTTTGCTTGTTTGTTTGTGTTGCTGTTGTCGTTTATGTTGGTGTTTCAAATTTTAATTTCCAGTTGAATGAGGCGGAAAAAGAATGCGACAACGACAATTTTTAAACAACATGTACATTCACAGTAGCAGCAGCAGAAATAGCAGAAAACAACTACAAATACAATTATCGCCAATGCAGCTTAAAAATTTATGCTGCATACAGTCTCGCACTAGTTGTGTTATTATGCTAAACCTTGTTTTTTGTTTTTTTTTCTTAAAAAGACATCATAAATACGGACAAAACAGTGGTAAGGATTAAATCAGTTGGCAAAATATGAAAGGACTGAAGAATACATATTCTTAAGTAATTGCAGCTATTGCTGTGGCAAGCTGTAGGTGTGCGCACAAAAATAAAGATTTTCAAAGTTTAGGACAGGGAAATTAAAGTTAAATCCTTTTCTTTAAGCAAAATAAGGTAAAGTTTTTAATTTACTGTTTCATTTTAAATTTTTATTTTATATCGGTTTGCAAAATCATATTAAAAAAGTAACACGGTTTATATTTTTGAATATTTCAATTCTAACTAATAGTGTTTGCCACAGCACTTCTTTTACATCGCAAATATTTAAAAGAGAGTGCGAGACGAGTTTGCAACTTCAAAAAATAGAAAAAGAAAGGTATCAAATTTAAATAACGACCGCGGCCTGTCGTTTGATAATTTCGCCGATTTAAACCCGGTGACATAATAAGCGGCATACCAAAATAAGGCTACGTGTGATGTAAATAGAAAAACAAATTTTTTTTCAGATTATTTTTTTTCGATCTGTTATTTGTCTCCATTTCCATAAGGACACGTAGTCCTATTGAATATCTTTTCATTTAGACATGTGCTTTCTGGGGCTAAAAGGCGGCACCAGTTGCCAAGACTAGCAGGAGCCTGGAACTGATAGAAGTCCGATCATTGACTTACCAACTGGTACCATGCAAACCGATAACCTATAGGACTCCCCCCCGGGGGCACATTTATCGGTCTTTATAGAACTTCGACTACCTAGACCTGTGCAACTGGGGGTATAAGGGAGCCCAGTCCCCTGAAGTCAGCAGGGTACAACTGGAAAATCCACTATATTTCCACGGGAATCAGTGAGCTCGCAGAGTTCCGCGATTTGTCTCTTTATGCATTTAGCTGTTCTCTGGCTGATTATTGAGGTTGGCCCTTTTGGGAGTATCGTGGTGGTTGTGGTTTTGAGGCCCCATACAGGTCTGTTTTTGATGGTGGCCAGGATCATTTCACCTTTAATCACACCTACCTGGTCGAATGATGCTAGATCCACGAAACCTATAGGGCTACGATCTGCAGGCTGTGGTTTAAACTTCAACCGAGGGAGGTGTAGCTTTTACCAATCCATTTTGTTGTTACCTTCTCAATTGAATATCGCTTTTTCGGGGCGACAGGACTTTATGTGGTCTTAGGTTCTCAAGTAAGGAGTGGGGGCACAGAACCACTTGCGGGGCTACTGAAATCGCCACCTGGGGTGTGTTATGCACCTCGTAGTTATCAGTTGATGCATTGTATGCACCCAGTGTAAGGATCACCGTCAGATTAGGGCCAAACGGCTAGATACTGACGTGAATCCGTATGTAAATCTGTTATATATAAACACTCCTACAGAATACGATTTATTTTCTAAAATTAAAGTTATCTTATGCCTAGATGTTATTAAACTTTATGCTATTTTTGTAAATTACACTGGTCGGCAAAACAAAAAACAAAAATGTTGGCATCTTCAACCTTGTCTTCTGAATCCAAATCTGTTCACAGATTTTTTGCTGTCACGTCTAGTTTTTGAGATATTGTTATATCAATAAAATACTGATATTCGAGTAATAAATACGTATTTATCATGGTAAAAATTGTCGTCACAAAGCCGGGAACAACTTTAGAGTGCTGAAATCTCTCACGTCTAGTTTTGCAAATATTATTAGTAAAATAAAGTACTAATATTGAACTATTTAATCTGTATTTTGTATAACAAATTATGTTATTTGATATACATTAATTTGTTTTAGGTTCATATAAAAATAAATATTTCCTGATATCCTCATAAAATATTTATTATTTAAAAAATTAAGGATGTTTTTTTAAGCCCGATAGACCTTGAAATTGTAAAAAATAACACAAAAACTTAAATTGTAATCAAAATTTCTTTTTTATTCGAAGGATCAATACGTGACATTAACATTTGAAAACGATTTCGGGCATATGGGCACCGCGGCTGTTCTTGACAAAGCGCATTCTGGACGTCCAATTTTGGGCCACTTTTTCGAGCACTGCTGGGCGTATGTCACGAATAACACGAACAATGCTGTCCTCCAAGGCGTCAATTGTTGCTAGTTTATCAGCATAAGCCAGTGACTTCACGTAGCCCCACAGGAAATAGTCGAGTGGTGTCAAATCGCACGACCTTGGAGGCCAATTGACAGGTCCATTTCTCGAAATCAAA
Source organism: Trichopoda pennipes (assembly GCA_030448955.1). NCBI lineage: Eukaryota > Metazoa > Arthropoda > Insecta > Diptera > Tachinidae > Trichopoda > Trichopoda pennipes. The sequence goes on along the minus strand of JASKUP010000010.1, from coordinate 1,834,432 downwards.
TTATCGCCAAATTTTGATGTCAATAAGTCGATGGTTGCGTTCGCTGTATGGCACGTAGCGCCATCCTGTTGAAACCACATCTCGTCCGGATCAATGTCATCCATATTTTCAAACAAAAAATCATTGATCATGGTGCGGTAACGATCTCCATTGACCGTAACGTGAGCTCCGGCCTTATTTTTGAAGAAATAAGGTCCGATGATGCCACCAGCGTGAAAACCGCACCAAACGGTGCATTTTTCTGGATGTAATGGAGTCTGTAGGGTCTGTTGTGGATTGGTCTCACTCCATATGCGGCAATTTTGCTTATTAACAAACCCGTTAAGCCAAAAATGCGCCTCATCGCTGAACACAATTTTGCGATAAAACAACAGGTCAGTTGCCAACTGCTCTAGAGCCCAATCGGCGAAAGAACGACGCATATAATGGTCTCGTGGCTTCAATTCCTACACCAGCTGGATCTTATACGGGTGTAGGCCGAGATCTTTGCGCAAAATTTTCCACGTAGTGGACGGACAGAGCCCCAATTCCTGCGACCGACGACGAATTGATAAATTTGGATCTTCTTCCACACTTTCGTTTACAGCGGCGATATTCTCTTCAGTACGCACATTCCTTCGACGTGTTGGTGTTATTGCATCCTCTAGAGAGTATGTGGTACGAAATCTATCGCTAGTTCGACGAATGGCTTGTTCAGATGCACGATTATGTACGCCATAAAAATGACGAAGTCGTCTATAAGTTGCGCGAATCGACGACTGATTTTCAAAGTAAATTTGGATAATTTTGTAGCGTTGTTCAAGCGAGAGTCTATTCATGATGATTTGTCAGAGTATACTGAAACAAATAAATAAAAATGTTTCATCAAAATTTCATTTTTTGTGTTACTTTTTACAATTTAAAGTTCTATCTAGCTTAAAAAACACCTTTTATATTTAAAATGTATTGTTCCCGGGGGAAGGGTATCCATATGGCTGTTTTACTTCTACTCATATAGCTTATCAGTGGGTTTTATTCCAAAGTTTGTATAGAAAATTCAAGAGTCTTATATCTGAAGCCAAATTGATTCAATGAGAGTTTTCATTGAACCAACACAGATTAAATTAAAAATAATTCCAAAAAATAAAATTGCTTAAAAGCAAATAATCTTACAGCTAAATGACTTCTGCTGTAAAGTTGAAAATTAATATAACATTTAATAAATATCTGTTATTCTTTTTAACGGTCTTTTTTAATTAATTTAACAACATATATTTTTTCTCAATATTTCGTTTTCCTATGGAAAGCTTCTTCAGGAAAATTAATTTTAAAACAAAAATTATTAAAATTCATTTTTCTGAAGAAGCTTTCCTTAATTAAAAAAGACCGTTAAAAAGAATAACAGATACTTATTTAAGACATAAAATAATATAACATTTAATATTAATATAATATTTAAAATCAATTATTATTTGGTAGATCGCTTCCTCTTGTTGGTGTGATCTGCTGTTTCACGATTAATTTCCGTGCAGGAGTTAGTTCTTATTTCGGGGGCCACTTGTCGTTATACCTTTACTCCAATATTTTGGTGTTTGGTTTTCTCAACTATAAAATATAAATATATATGTTCTAATTAGCCTATTTCGAAAAAAATTCAACAATACATGCATGTGGCAGTTTTGTATCTCACCTGCAAATGTTTGTGAAAGTGGGTACCTGTACCTAATTGTGAATAAAATCGACATTTGTACATCCATTTTTATTATTAATTTTATTCCCAGTATACCTAAATTTCTAAGTAAGGTGTAAAATACTTGCCGTTTTAAACTTCTTACATATATTTTGAAGGCAATTTCTGAATAACTCTCAAATAGTTGAAAATGGAAAAAATTATGTAAAGCTAATTTAAAGATAAAATTATACCACTTTTTTGGGTGTTTCAATTATTCATCGAACAAGGGGTTAAATAGTTATATTAAACTAGCAAACCCGGCGAACTCCGTTTCGCCACCAGGCTTCGTTTTTTGTAACATTTTATTTGGGGATTAAAAGATGAAAAAAAAATTTGTTTTTGATTTATATTTGAAAAGGAAAAACTTTATTTCATTGCACAACAGTAATGAATTCATTTCGATTACAAATATGAAGTGGAATTGAGTTGAACTTCTCAAAAAGTCAAAAATGAAAGTGAATCTTAAGTAAATACTAAATCGAAGCGTTATACGTCTCCGCAAATTATCCGTTTCATTAAAGTGCTCTTAGGTAAACCACAAAAAACAAAAATTTAGTCTGGCGTTAACACAAACAAAGCGGATGGTTTCCCAACTCGTGAACACGCAACGTATAGCTGCCCATGTGAAAAACAATGATTTTCTATATTTATCTTGCAAACACTAAGCGATTGGCTTTGTGACTTGTTAATTGTCATTGCGAACGCAAGGCGAACCGGAAATTGTTTGAAGTCAAACGGGAGATCGGGGGACTGGATCGGGAAATATTGTATGTTGGAGTATCAATTGTGTTTAAATTGAGTAGCAACTTAAGCGCAGAATGTGCAGTACGACCGCTACCTAGAGGAGTCGCCGCAATTCCAGATGATGCTAACGCCAAAGCTATATCACATCTTGATCGAATAGTGGCCAAAGTCAATGAAATGACAAATGTTTTCCCTGTTCCTCCAGGTGCTTCCAGGAAGAATAGGCCGCCTGTATTATTGCCCACCGCTTGCATAAATATTTCGTATACTTGTTTTTGCTGCTCATTCAGCAACGGCACATTATTTTGAACGAATTTCTGTAGTGCTTCAACATTGTATTGCAGCTCTCAATTTAATTCTTGGTTGAATGCATTGTGTATTGATCGATTTGGCGCAATCACACCTACTTTAATCAGTAGCTTCTTTGCAATAGTCAGGCATTGATCCTCAATCAGAATTAATCCTTGATTGTATATTTCATCGCTTATTTGCATGTCGAACGTACTTATTTTCGTGAGGGATACTCACACACCACGTACTGGTGCCGTTGTATTACATGCTATGTATCAGAGATGGCGCTGTATGTGAAAAATAATTTTCAGTGTTTTCCTGCTTTTCTCTTGAAATTTTCTTTGCTATAAACCTCGCGGAGCCCGAGACCTTTCCAACCAATGCAAAAGCATGGAAATCGGTTCGTGCCTTCTGGAGTAGCGTCAGGAAGGAAAAATTAAGTTGCCTTGCTTAGGGGAAAATATTAGTCATGCCCATGCCCATGTCCATAAAAAAAGCTGTACGTAATATGCAAAAACTGAAAGCGAGTTTGCATTTAGCGATCTTATATCATACTTATGTTAAGGGACCAATATTTTTTGAAGACCAGTGTTATTATTTTATTAAGGGTAAAAAAAATAAAATTTTAATTGTTTTTCCATAATTTTAGTTATATTCTATGGTTTTAAATGTCTGAATAAAAATGTATCCAAGAGTACTCGCCGCTGTGTGGCTGAGTAAAGTATAAGTAAGAAATTGAATACCACAAACATGACAAAAGTAAAAAAGTTGTGGCAGAAATCACTTTGTATCGCTATTTATATTTGAGCCTTTGCCAAGGGACGTAACAACTGACAGTTGCAAAATTATTTAATTTATTTTTTTGAGTACTTTTTACTTGTTAAAATAACAATATCACCTGATTATTAAGGAATGCCAAAGAAAAATAAATTGTATTGAAAATATTGGTAAAACTGTCAAAAATGAAATAAAATCCAAACTGAAATGCCTGATCAACATCAATCTTTTTTTAATTCATTATTCCATTGAACAACAGAAGCTAAGTTTGACATTTAACTGAAAAGCGTATAATAATAAAAATAATGATTACTTTGCCCATTTTTATTATAAATTGAAAAAAGGACATGAAGCGCAATAATCTCAAATTCAATTTTTCCAAAAGCAATAAATAATCAACAATAACTTTATAATTTTCAGTACGAGAACATGTACTAAAACATCATCAAACGTCCATCATTCATTCCCATTTGTGAACCTTGATCTTGATCGGTGTAGATTTTATTTCATTTTTGGCTAAAAATCAAGCAATTTATGTGTGATTTTCAATTATTATGAGTTGATAACAAACTTGAAAATAAAAATCTTCTTATAAAGGAAATATTACGAACAATGATAATAATAAGCAGAACAACAACCGAAAATAATCATTAAATTCATTGAATGGCATACAATTCGGATACTAAGTCAAAGCCAACTAACTCACTAACTTAGACATATCGGGGATTTTGTACGTTTTGTATACTGATGCTGCTCAAGAAAATATTTTATCTTTTAAGCCATCACAAACCATAAAACAATGACCATTTTCTTAGGAAGCACGCACACAATTTATTTATCTCTTCGTTTTCTTATTTTTTTTTTTTTTTTTGTTATTCCATTCTTCATTATAAAGTTATGCAGTTTTATTTGTATTTTGTTTAACAAAAAGGGAATGATAAAATGAGGGGCTACTTAGCTGTACGGTGAATAGTTAGAAGAGCAAAATTATTATTTATTACTGGTTTGTTGAATATAGACTTTACTGTGACTTATTTGGTTTCTTTTGTTTATTTTCTTAGTGCACTCTACAGTTTTCAGTATAGATTGTTGCATTAAATAAGCTTAAGCTAATCTATAAATGCTATTTGGTGCAAGAAACGTCTAAACTATGTTTTATTTGATTTTGTGAATGTAAAGTGAATTGGTTATTTTTAAGTGTCGCTCACGCGAACGCTTTTGAATACACGTAGGAATGTCATAAATGTTGGTTTTCAGACATTTTTTTTTTGGTGTTTTAAAATGGTTACCACTTTCATGCCACCTTCAGATAGAGTGGTAACAATTATAACGCTAATAAAACAAAATGTATGCAAAGTAATTATGATGACAACATTATAAAAATAATATCTTTCTTTTATTTTTCTTAGTTAATGAATACATCAAGATAACAAAATCAAATAAAAAATAGTATTCAGTAAAATTACTTTTATTTTTATTCGACCTTTTTTAATTTAATTAAATATGCACTAATCTTTTAAACGGTCGTTTAAATATTCTAACGATTTTATTTTTTCGATATTTCGCTTTCCTGTGAAGAAGCTTACTACAGGAAAGCGAAATATCGAAAAATAAAATCGTTAAAATATTTAAATGACCGTTTAAAAGATTAGTGCATATTTAATTCAGTAAAATTGTTACAATGAATTCAATTTCGCAAGAAAATCGCATTAAAATAATTAAAATCCACTATGAAAATGGTGATTCTGTTAAAGTTACATTACATAAAATTCATGATATTTTCAAACAACATAATCGTTCTTCTGAGACCGGGTATTAAGAATTTGGTTATTAAGTTTTGCGTAGAATAGGCACGATATAAAATGTGCAAATACCAACGCGTCTTCGACCGGGTCGTTCAAGTCAAAACATCGCAGTGGCGAGCCACAGTGTTTAAGCAGATCAAAATTTCTTGAGGTTTCCAGCAATTAGGGCTTTCCAAAACCAGCACATGGCGAATTTTGCGTAAAGATTTTAGTTTGAAGCCTTACCAGGTTCAGCTGGTGCAGGAATTGAGCCCAGATTCGCTCAATTCCTTCGGGAACAACCGGCTGGTGTTTCTAAAAAAATCATTTTTTCAAACTAAAACTATTTTCACTTGTCAGGGTATGAAAACAAACAAAATTGACGCATTTCGGCTTCTAAAAACCTTAGAGCGACTTTTAAGCAGCCTTTGCATGTTCAAAGTGTCACTGTATGATGTGCAATGTGGTCTGGAGGCATGATTGGACCGTTTTTTTTCCAAGATGAGGCTGGATATAACGATGAGGCTGGTAACGATCAATAGATCACGCTATCGTGAGATGATAACAACTTAATTTTGGCCTATTATTGATGACGAGTTTATCACTGACATGTACTTTCAACAGGACGGTGTAACATGTTAAACAGCCAATGAAACTGTAAATTTATTTTTCGATCGCATAATTTCACGAGAAACAGCAGTTGCAGGGCCAGCCAGATCGTGTAATTTAACACCAGCTACTATGACTTTGTCATAGTGTTACAAACTAAACAAAAGGTCAAATAAACTTTATTTAACTTTATGCAGACAAACTTTATGCAAAAAAATGTTTGAAATGGAAATTATTAATAATTTTTGTTTTATAAAAATAAATTACCTGAAGAAGCTTTCCAAGAGAAAGCGAAATATTGAATTTATATGTGTTAAATATCATTAAAAAAAAGGCCTATACAAAGATAAATACTTATTTATTAAAGAAAGAAAAAAAGGTCGAATAAAAGCAATAAAAAAACAAACTTTATATTTATTTTTATATTTATATTTATTTATATATCAAAATATAAATAATTTTCTGAAATAGTTTCGTTCGAAAAATATACTGCCGCAAACTTCGAGTATATATTTTTATTCTTTAGACTTTTGTTGCTCATTTGGTACTTTTTTTGAAAAACAATCGAAATTTTTTTGAAGTTGGCACAATTTTGCATTTATTTGGTTCATTTTGATCAAAAAAATGTGAAACGCATATTTTACGGTTAATTAAACTACAATTTTAAAATAAAAGAAATAAATTTTTCCTTTTGGTAATTTCAATGTTTTACAATAGCTTTAAAATTGCCCCTCTAAGCATTTGTTTGGAGTATTCTACTTTCGGAAACATTTTAATGAGAAATAGTTGGTGGTTTGAATTTCTGTTCGATGCATGTTGCAAAATCGTCTTTTTCTTTGAAAATTTCCCTTAATTTTTAGGTACAAAAAAAAACGGTTTTTTGTCAGAGAAAGATATAAGAAAAGCCTCAACTTGATTATCCTATGCAAAGGCTTATCTTTGAAAACGCAACCGGAAGACCTTTAAAACTTATGGAAATTGATTTTGACTTTACATTGAGAGAAAAAAATTTATAAAATGCTTTCTACTAACGATATGTAATTTCATTTCAATATAATAGAATTTTTTCCATTACATTAATAATCAAACCGTCAGGCACTATTGCTGGTACTTTTTCAGGTTTCCTGTAACTTCATACAACTTGGCTATTATGTCGGTCATATTAATGTCCTCTGCACAAGTCACTTAGGACACAGTAAGCAAAAAATGTATAACTCTCTTTCTTACCAAATTCAAACAAACAAACAAACTGTGGTTGACATGTTTAAAAAACAACAACATTTAAGGAAAAAAGTACCATTTGAAATGAAAGAGAGAAACGTAAAAAGACAGTAGCCAAATAGTAAGCAACAGGACTTAAACGTTAAGTACGAGCCTCTTCTATTTAAGTTGTGTTTTTTAGTTTAATTTTATTTACGCTAAACAACATTATTCATCCACGCGATGATCATATTGATTTAACATAAAACAATAACTGCAAAAAATACAATTGAAATATGCCGCTGTTTTTATATAAATATGTTTTTCCTTTTGTTTTCAATACAATATCCGAAATTCAAAAAAATCAAATTGAAAAAAAAAACTTCATTTTAAGACTTATGATTATCCACCAAAACCAACAACAGGCTTTAACATCTTCTATCATAAGTGAATTTCCAAAGTATAAATTTTGCAACAACATAATGGGCATGTCATAAAAATTTTATATAGACTGCCAGCAAAAAATGTATGTTCATTTTTAAGCATTATTTCTTGTTTTTATTGTTATTAACTGCAATATTGTTTTAATCCAGTCGCGATTTATTTGAATTATTTTATTTTATATTCTTTTCTTTTCCTTTTTGTTTTTGATTTTTGACAAAAGCATGCAGGAGAAACCGCCCAATGCTAAACCTGGCACTGAAAGAAATGTAGAACCTATTAACGATCATAAATAATGCAGGACGACAAACATGAGTATAATAAGCAATGATTTATGAAGGTCTAACACAAACATTATGAAAACAAGGACAGCAGTGACAGCAATAACAACGAGAAGAAATAAAACGGTCGCAAGAAGCGTAGACAATTTGAACTTTTATCGAAACTAAATAATGATCACATATGATCGAAAAAGAGTGAGAGAGAGAAAGAGAGAGGGAGTTTCAGGGAAAGAGAAACTGTGAAAAATAAATAAATTAATTAAAGTTATGCTAGGACAAAGGCCACTGTAGCCAGTTTCTATATTTATAGATATTGATTTGTAAATTTATTTATTGTTAATAAATATATATGTATATTATAAGCTAATAGACTAATAACAATGGATTGTTCACATTCAAAATACAATGTCTCTGGAAATGACCGAATGGTTTGTTGCTGGTTATGCTTATGTAGCTACCACGTTAAGTGTACCGGACTTAGGGCGCGAGATGCTGATGCAATTGCGGACCCGGGAAAATGCCTTCATTGGACTTGTTCACGCTGCAAGAATATTAAAATTGAGTTTTATAAATTTTTTAAGTCTTATAAGGATATGTTTGATCAACTAAATAAGGAATTCTTATCTGTTCAATCGAAACTTTTATCATTCGGTGAACTTTTTTCCAAATTTACAGCTTTGGATGAATTTGAAAAAATACAAAATCGTTCTTCTCCTATGAGAAAGAATACATCAAACACATCTATACCAACGCCTATAATACCAAATTCTTCGGAAATTATTTCACCAAATCCCGCTATGGCCACCGATACGTCTGCCTTTCCATCGACTTCTTTGAATGCTACATCTTCTCAAGTTATTTCCTCTCCATCACTTCCAGCAGTTAATGATTTTTCTAACAACAATATAACCACTTCTTCAAATCCCGCTATGGTGAACAATACCTCTGCTCATCCGTCAACTTCTTTAAATCTTACATCTCAGGATAGTTCTCACCCATCAATTCTAACGACTAAAGATTCTTCTAACGCCAATACAGCAACTTTATTATTGTCTCCGAATATGCAAACTTTGAATACTGCTGCATCTGATCATCAACCAGTTATCAGACCACTTAAAGCTGTTCCGCCAAGAAAAACTATTTTTATTTCTCGTTTGGCTTCTGATACATCCTTGGTAGACATGGAATATTACTTAAAATCCACAATTGGTTTTAATGCTGATATCTCAGTTCATAAATTTAAATTTTCACAACCAAGATCTATTTCTTCTTTTAAATTGACTATACCTAGTGAACTTTTTACTCAAATTATGGATCCAAACTTTTGGCCTATAAACAGTCTTGTTCGTGAATACCGTTTTGGAGAAAGTCGTAAACCTAATAATATTGGTTTTCTTCCGGGAAGAGAGGGATATGTGTCAAAAAACTGATCAACTGTATTCCAAATTTCTCTTCGTATCAACCTTCTTATGAAAACTTCTCAAATTATGTTATTACTAATGATAATTTACGTTCTTGTTATTACTGAAACTTGGCTTAATGACAAAATTAATAGCGGAGAGTTTTTTGATAATTATTACACAGTCTATCGTCATGATCGTTGTCTTACATTATCTGAGAAGGAAAAAGGTGGTGGTGTTTTATTAGCTGTGAGAGCGGATTTCACTTCGGAGTTTGTTTCTCTTAATTTTACTAATATAATTGAACAATTATGTGTTAAACTAACTTTTGTTAATAATTACACCATTTTCATTATAAGTTCATATATTCCACCAAATAGTAGTTTTAATACCTGCCTATATCATTTAAAAAATATTCAAAATCTTTTAGATGGTTTGGATTCAAACCAATATGTCCTAGTGTTTGGGGACTTTAATTTACTTAATATTCATTGGAAGTTTGAAGATAATGTTTTGTTTCCTTATAATGTGATTAGTGAAATAGATGAATATGTTACTAGTTTTTTTCTGCTAAATGATTTGAATCAACATAATAGTTTCAAAAATGATATAGGTAGGATTCTTGATTTAATTTTTGCAAATAATTTTTTTAAAAGTTTCTTGCAATTTGGCCGGTTCTCCTGTTACCATAAATTCAGTTCATCATAAAGCCTTGGACTTCAAATTCGAGTTTTTTTCCTTTGATAATAATAAATTTGATCACGTGTTGGAATACAACTTTAATAAAGCCAATATTGAAGGTTTAAATAATTACTTTAAAGCAGTTGATTGGACTGTATTAGAGGAAATTAATGATCCGTGTGTAATTTATTCATTTATCTCTAACCACTTTGATATGGCCATAAGACTCAATGTACCAGTGTTCGAACCCAGGATTAATAATAAACCGCCTTGGTATAATGCCAGATTATGCCATCTAAAAAATATTAGAGACAAAGATTATTCTAAGTTCAGAATTTCGAATAGTGACGTTGACCACAAAAAATTTTCTTTAGCGCGTAATGAATACAATTTCTTAAGAAGCTTTCTTTACAGCCAGTATATATTTGAAGTTGAAAACAAAATTAAGTCCAATTCTTCGGCTTTCTGGCATTTTTTAAGCGGTAAAAGAGAGAATAATATTACCCTAAAACGTATGTGTTATGATAACATGCAATCGTATGATGTATTAAGTACGTGTGTTCTTTTTTCAAAGCACATTTGTTAAACCTGCTTGTAATGACTCCAGCTACCATCTCGCAGATAACGAAAGTGGTGGAATCAATTTTAATATAACCACTGCTGATGTGTATTATGCTATAAATGATTTAGGGAATGATACCAAATGTTCAGTTGGAGATTATCGTTCTATATTTTTTAAAAAGTGTTCAGCTAATATTGCGGCTATAATTACTAAACTTTTCAATTCGTGCCTTGAACTTGGTGAATTTTTGGACTGCTGGAAGCTTTGTTGCATTATTCCAATTTTTAAATCTGGAGATCGTAGCTTAGTTACCAATTATAGGCCTATAATTAAACAAAGCCCATTTGCAAAAATATTTGATAATATTTTAAAGGGTAAACTATTTGAGCATGTTAAGAGCTTTATTTCCGACCGGCAACACGGTTTTATGCCGAATAGGTCTACAACGACTTACTATTATTAAGCTGTGATATTGTATCTGCTATGATGCGCAAGCGCCAATGCGATGTTATATACACTGACTTGGCTAAGCCATTTGATACAGTTAGCCATCATCTGTTACTGCTCAAGCTTTGTACATTTGGATTTTTGAAAAATATTTTGGCTTTCTTTCATAGTTTCTTTACCAATAGAAAACTTAAGGTTAAAATTGGTAATTCATTCTCTTCTGATATAATTGATGCCTATTCAGGTATTCCTCAGGGAACGCATATTGGTCCGTTACTTTTTATAATTTTTATTAATGATTTACCATTGAATTTTAAGTTTTCCAGCTGTCTTTTATTTGCTGATGATTTGAAATTGTATTCTACTATTGGCGATATTGGTAACTGCGAAATGATACAGATTGATCTTAACAAACTGTCTGACTGGTGTTTTGAAAATGGCATACGTATTAATGTTTCAAAATGTTGTGTTGTCACATATGCTTATATTTCGGGTTCAATAAATTTTGATTATACTCTTGGTGGTTTCCTGCTTAAACGTGTAGCTGAAGTTAAGGACTTTGGAGTCATTTTTGACACTAAATTAACATTCTCTAAGCATATCGACTATGTTATTTCTAGAGCTTATAGTATGCCTGGTTTCATTAGAAGAAATTCTAGAGATTTTAAATATGCATACACCCTCAAGTCTTTATACATTTCCTTGGTTCGAAGTATCTTGGAATATTGTTCCATTGTTTGGAATCCTAGTCATTTAGGCCCATCAAATCGTATTGAACGAATTCAGAGGATATTCACTAAGATTGCTTTAAAATTGATTTGGCCACTTGAACTACCTTCTTATGATGTTAGGAGGAAAATGTTAGGCTTACAATCCTTAGAGGATCGTTGATCTTGCTCCTCATTATTATTTGTTTATAATATACTATCTGACAATATTGATAGCCCGGAAATTAAAAATTATTTTACGTTATACAGTCCTCCTAGGGACTTGAGAAATAATCGCATGTTTGAAGAATGTCTTTTCAGAACGAATTATGCAATTAATGAGCCGATTGCAAGATGCTTGCATTTATGTAATAGTTTTAACCCACATTTAAATTTAAATGTCAGTTATAATTTGTTCAAGCTTCTTTTATTCAAACATTATAATTAATATTGTAAAGTAATCTGTAGGAATTTAATTCTGTAGATGAAATAAGTAAATAAATAAATAAATAAAAAAAAATAAATAAATTTATTAATTAATTAATTAATTAAAGTTATGCTATTTAATTTACAATCACACAGACTTTATATATTATAGTATTATATTTATATATTATATATTATAGGATTTTATCAAACATGTCACAACTGTTTCAAAAGGCATTAATAAATAAGCTGTGTCACGGAAGAAAGCTTCTAGGAACCATCAAGTTGTATTCAGAAGAGAACAAGCAATATTAATTAGCATATGAAAAAAGCCACAAATTTATTATTTTAGTTGCAGGATTACTTATCTACCTAAAGCCGGAGCTTCCTAAAGCAGTTTATTTGTTTGTTTTCTAGTCAACTAGCACAACAAGATATATTTATAAATTACAATTCTACTGAACATAAAACAGTTAATTATAAATAGGGACGTGTTTTTTAAAACAAAATAAAACAAAAAACTAAATAAAAATTTTTATTTTATTGGAGAAGGTTGCAAAAGCAAATTTCAGCAATTATGATTGAAAAATGACCAAGCTGACGGATGTCGATTCTTTCATCAAAGTTTTTAATCAGTTTTTGGCAAAACAGCGGTCCTATTTCGTTAATCACATCAGGGATTTTGAGTTTTAAGGCTGAAATCGATTCGATTGGCTCTGTATAAACTCTATCATTAACATAGTCCCACAAAAAATAATCCAAAGGTGTTAAATAACACGATCTGGCTGACCACTTACATGCTGATTATCATGAAATTATGCGATCAAGAAATTTAATAATGCAATAAACTGATCGTTTCAGTGGCTGTGTGACATGTATCGTCTTGTTGCAACGATATGTCAGTGATACCCACGCCCTCAATAAAATTGAGTTGTTAGCTTCTTGCGATAGCGAGATCAATTGATTGTTACTGCGTTTTCAACCTAATTTTCGGAAAAAAACGGCCACTCACGCCGCCAGACCGCAAATTGCACCATACAGTGACACCCTGAGCATGCAAAGGCTTCTTAATTACCGCTCTAGCATTTTCAGAAGCCCAAATGCGGCAATTTTGCTTGTTAAAATACCCCGACAAGTGAAAATGGGCTTCAATGTTGTTATTTCTATAAACTTTAGCTAGTCAGGCCTAATATATTCCGTGTCAATAGAACCTTTTTATTACACTTTTACCCAACGTTTCGTCAATTTCTTTTTGACTTTCTCAAGGGTTTCGTCTATTTAAAAATTAAAATCTTACATTATTACAATTAAATACACCACAATAATTTACTTAAAATATAATATTGATTATATTCCTAACTTAACATTTAGACAAATTACAAAAACCAATTGAACTTGAGTAGAAACAAACACAATTTAAATTAAATAGAACGTTTAAATTTTTTTGTTATTGCAACACTGTAGTTGGTATTTATATTATCCGTGTCTTCTTTTAGGTTCATAGTGTTGTCAATGTTTTGTTGAATGCGGAGACTTTCTACCGTGTATCTTACCCTTTGTTGCATTCTATGTCCAAAATCTTGACTTTTTCAAAGTCATCTGCATGCCCAGTATTAAGTATGTGTTGTGATAATACTGTTGTCTTTCCGTTTTGTAATGTGTGATTTGTTTTACATCTGCACCGACCGCGAGGTCATAATCAGATGGTAGTTAAACCACTTAGTTGATTGGACACCAACTACGCCCTAGAAGGCCTTCAGATACGTATATCCTCCAGTCACTTCTAGTAGCAATTTAGAAAGTCCAGAGTAGGCCGTGCCCTCACTCCTTGCTGAGGAGTTGGAGACTTTCCAACTCCTGGTCCAGAACGCATGAAGCTCTTATTTATCAAGAACACGCCAGCATTCATACTCACTGGACCTGAACCATTCATTGTGTTAATTTGAATGGTCCGATCCACAAACTCTCACGAGGGTCCGAAACCACAACCACCACGATACTCCCATATAGGGGCCAACCTCAATAACCAGTCAGAGCACATTTTTTGTCTAAAGAGAGCAAATATTGTACTCTGGGGCAACTGATTTCCCGTGGAAATATGTGGATTGTCCAGGTGACTCCTACTAGCCTTTGAGGGGCCTGGGCTCCCTTTTACCCCGCAAGACACAAATCTAAATGGAATAGTAGGTTCCAAAAAGACTATAATGTGCCCCCGGGGGGATTCCGTTTTGTAATATCGTTTTTATGTTCACTTATTCTTGTCTCCAATGTTCCTTTTTTTTGTTCCAATGTATATTAGATCACAGCTCTCGTTATCACAGCCTTTGCACTTTATCTCATATAACAACATTGTTTTTGTTGTTTTTGGTTATCTATTTTATCCTGCATGTTTCTGAATATTCTGCTCAATGTGCTGTTCGGTTGATATGAAAATTGTATTGTACACCGTAGAAAGTTGTTTGTTGATTGTTCTTATCATTAGTAATGATAATCTGAGGATAATCTGTTTTGAGTTTAATTTCCGCTTCTTTTATCAAATTGTTTATAAGTTTTACTGGAAAACTGTTGCGTCTAAGTATTGGCGTAATTCTATTTATGTTCCTGGTGTAAAATTGATCGTCACTAACATTTAAAACTCTAAAGATGAAACTTCTTGCAGTATTAATTATCTGTGCCATGGGTTGCGTAGCATTTATCCTTCGCATGCCAATCGAAAAGTATTCTGTAATTTTTTCGTTGCATTGTTGTGTCCAAATATGAGAGTTTTCCATTTACCTCCATCTCCACAGTAAATTGTATCTTTGGGTGGTAACTGTTCAGAGATTTTAGAATTTCATCTTTAACGTCAAGTTTAATTATAGCTAAAATGTCATCTACATATTTAGTTATGTATTTAAGGTTAATGTCCCGACCTTGGCATTCCAAAAGTTTGATTATAAATTTTTCCATCATATAAAAAATAATTATTATCAGTCAGACAAAAATTAAGTATCCTTAGGAATTTTGACCTTGGTATTTTGGTGAAAGTTTTAATGTCAGAAAAACCAGCCAATTGTTCCTGAATGAATTGAGCGACTCTATGCTGATGTGAATGGTCGGCCGGTTTCAATTTCTGCACCAGTTAAACCTTGTAAGGCTTCAAAGTCAAATCCTTACACAAAATTCAGCATGTGAAGGTTTTGGAGTACTCCAATTATGGATCACACAACCATCTAGACTTGTATCTTGCGGCGGTAAAAGGGAGCCCAGTCCCCTTCAAGGCCAGCAGGAGCCAACTGGACAATCTACTATATTTCAAGGGGAGTTAGTAAAGCCCCAGAGTTCCGCTATTTGTTTCTGTAGGCATTTAGCTGTTCTCTGACTTATTATGAGGTAGGCCATTCGGGAGTATCGTGGTAGCTGTGTATTTCGAAGCCCTCGTTTAAGTTTGTGAGTCGGATCATTCACAATGAACACAATGAATCGTCCAGGTCCGGTGAGTATGCATGCCGTCGTGTTTTTAATTATATTAAGCTTTATGCCTTCTGGACCAGGAGTTGGAAACTCTGCAACTCTTCAGCAAGGAGTGAAGGCTGCGGCCTGCTCCGGGCTTTTGAAGTTGCAACTAGGAGTGACCGGAGGATATACGTATGCGAAGGCCTTCTAGGGCGAGGATGACGCTACATTTCATCCACAGTGATATTGGCCCATACGGCTAGGTGCAGATATAAATCTTATCTCGCACCCCAATTGTTGATCTGCTCCAACACTATGGCTTACGGATGGTTTTAATTATTTTAATGCGATTTTTGCGCTAAATTGAATTCATTGTAACAATTGTCAATGCCTCTACTACGAATACGACAAAAAACTAAATGTCAGAACTATTATGTTGTTGGTGTTGTCACAATTGGAAAACAAACTTCTTGTTGAAAAACCCGATATTTAGTGTTATTATTTTATCGATTTTTTGGGAAAATAATTGAAAAATTATAGACTTTTTTTCGAAGAATGGACGCAATTAAGGTGAGTTTTTTCTGTTTCTAATTGTAAGAAGTCTTTGCCGAATATTGTAGTGTGAAATGTATATTTGATAGCTGTTATAATTTTTAAAACTTAATTTTTTGTAAAATTTTTTGGAAAAAAAAGCAACCAAACTTAACCTACAGTAACATCTTAAGAACCGTCATCTCTCAAAGGTACTAAGTCGTTTTTAAATTTTTTTAAAAATTTTAAAGTTCTAAGATCCATCTACCTTAGGCGTTAACGGAAGTGGAAAAATTTAAACAAATATTTTCGCTGCTATTTTATCGCTTATTGATACGTAGTAAAAAGGGCAATATAAAATAATTTAATATATATAAATATAAATCAAAAGCAAACATAGTTAGTCCAAAAATTGTCTGTGGAAAAACAAGAAAACGTGTAAGAAGGCGTAACTCATTAACAACATACGTTTCATAATATTTTTTAGCTAAAAAGCATTGTAGTATGTAACAACTATGAGTAATTGTATCATCTCCACTACACGTAACTAGCGTACACCACTCACATATGAGAATAAATATATGTATATTTATACATATTTTTCCATTTTTCTTTTAGTTGTGCCAAACTGAGTGGAAACATTGTTAAATGTGAGCAATTAAATAACATTTAACAAAATCGCAAATTAACAAAAATAATTTGCATAATTTGGTGCAAAATACCTTTTTGCTTTAGCATCAACATACACCGTCGACGGTGAGCACATGTTGGCGGCAAGGGAACAAATGGGTTAATGACAACCGAAACTAGAGACTAAAAATAATAGAATATAAAATTTGCATGGATTGCAACTAATTAAGTATTTTTTGAAAAACTAATTTTTGTTACCATCATCTACGAGGTAAAGTAAGTAAAGCTTGTAATAGTGCAACCAAGCAGACATCCATGTTAGCAACATGGCAGAATAATTGTCTGTATATATGCAGGTTCATTTAGCCTCCAACACAATTTGCTACCAACAGCCATTATTTGGTTACGGTCAATTAATAGATGGAAGTTGTTGTTGTTGTTGGATTTACATAAAAGGATTTATTTAGTTTTGTCAGAAAGATTTTTGAAAGATTAAAGTCATAATTTTTTTAAAATTTAAAATCTTTAAGCTACCGGTTGCATTAGATGGCACAACAACTGATTAGTGAAATATTAAGCAACCGCCTGTCTTGGTAGCAACTCGTCTTAATGTATACTAAACGTTAAATCTTCATAACTGCTGGTGTAGACTGCATAATGCAAATTCTTTGTCCAATCTTGATGAAACGTCACAACTACTGTCGGTTTAAAAGACCGATCACAAAAATGAACACTTTAAAATAGTGTGATTTCCACTTTAGGCAAAACATCTTCACCATAACACCACTTACTTACATACATACACACACACAGCAACATAAGTCAGTTCTTAAAAGAGCCTTAAAAAAGAAACACAGTCATTATTTTATTACCTTAACTTTGGATTTAAAGATTAATAACAACCACTTATTATCTAGATTTAAATATTTTGCTTGCTGTATCTTCTGTTGTTGCTTTAATAAATTTCATAATTGACTGAATGCTGCCATAAATAATTGGAAAAGTTTTAATTTTTATGCAAATTTAAAACCTGTTTTCTTTCTGATTTTATGCCGCTATAATTAATCTTAAAAAGTAGAAAACAAAACTGGCAGAAAACAGATGATAAATGTTGATATATAGAAGTAGTATAATTATAATAATTATTTCAATTTTTTAATTGCAACCAGTTGGCTTTGAAAATGTGTATGCTGTGGCAAAACAATGAACACCTTTGTTAAATTCTCGTTTAGTTTTAAAATTTTAAAGACGTGAAATGGCTGTAAAGTTCCTTGAGAATCGCTTATTTTGAAGTTGTCCGATAGATTTATAGACTTTAAAGAAGGCTGGCATTCTTTACGATGATGCAGATCTCTTCTTTTATCATAGGAAGCTACGTTCTTTTAGTACCGTGAATACAGTTTATAATACGGCTCAATAGTTTTATTTTATTTTGTACTATTTAGCGAATTTCTTAAGTTTGTTTAATAAACCTGCCTTTGCTATACTTTGGCCAACTGCTGGACGAAAAGTAGATTGAAATATCGAAAACTAAATAACCAAAAAATGCAAATAGATTCCTTAAACCAATAATAATTTATTGGCTTTTTAGAAAACTCAAACTATGTTTCCGGTTAAACAAACCGCTAAATATTTATTAAAACGTGAATCTACAAATAAAAATTGCTTGTTTATCGCCCGCGACTACGGTTTCTTTTTATAGCCGAAAAAAAGAGTCTAAATTGTTTTCAGATTAATGTAACAAAAATTAAAGTTATGGGTTTCAATATGTTAGATTCACAAGGTTATCCTATACAAATTCGCTGAGAAAACGTAGAGTAAGTAAACACAATGCGAGTTTTGACAACAAACTAAATTATTCCTATCTCATAAATAAAGTATCTTCAAATGTTAATTATGTTCCCTAAATATACATTTGCCATTTCATGTCAAATACAAAGTAGTTCACGCATTACTAATGCCTTAAATATCATACTGTTTCGAAATTTATTCTTGGACGACAATTGGTAATGCAACGTTAATAGAGATGTTAATTAATAAAGTTGTACGATTCGTATTTCAATTCAGATTTAGGGACCATGTTTCGAAATATGATGTTTGATTTTTTAAATATAGCTTTCAAAATCTCTTCTTGATGAAACTTATAACGAGTTGGTGCAAACTAATTAAAAATTCAATCTCTGCATTCTTAACTCGTCGCATCACAATCATTCACTCTGCTGGATATATATATATATATATATATATATATATTTATTTATTTATATACCCATCATACTTCTATTTTTTCAAAGTCTTATTGAAGTAGCACGAATATGGAATCATATTAATAGAGTACTTTAATAACCTCTAACCAAAGACCGAGAGACAATTTTTTGTTATTTGACATCTTTAACTGTGGGCTTTAGGTTTTACGAAGATGATTTGTTAAGTTTTAAAAGAAAATATTTATCGGTAAAAAAAGTAAAAGAAATGACAAACTGCATAGTTTTCTAAGAAATCTTATATACACAAGACAACTTATTATAAATTCTACGAAATAACTTAAACAGCAGAAAGCAAAAACAACTTACATGCAAAGAAAATAAAATATTCAGAGCCAAACAGGCGCCTACGCTGAATGATAACAACAACAACAATATAGATCGATGTCAGAGTAGAATATTCCTGTAAAGGGTTCTTCAATAAGAAATTTGTTTTTTAAAACAAGTGGGAAGTAAAGAATTTGTTTAATTTATACGAAATTTTTTTTTTGTATTTGTTTTGTTTTTCGAAAACACTGTAAAGGCTTGACTGGATTTGGGATTTTAAACGTTTAAAACAGATACTTTTGAAGAACAGTTTCGAAAAAAGAAGAAAACTTTTATCACCTGTACATAATTTATATTCGATTTTCATTTACCTCGATCTCTGTTATAGAAAACTAAGTTCGTTAACTTAACATCAAGTATTGGAACTGAAAAAGTAAAGTTTACAAATAAAAAATAAAAAAATATTTAAATAAACTGTAAACGACCTTATTGTAAAAATCCTCATTTTTTTTGAACTTATCATATTTGAAGGTATCTGGTGATGATCAAGTGAACAACAATGAAAACGGAAAAATATGACCGCAATATTTGTTAATGTAACTTAAAAATAAACAACACACATTCATGTAATTTATTGATTTTTATGAATTTAAGTTTTTATTCAAAACAAAATATATAACACACCGATACAGACATACATTGGCACATGTCCGTAAATTGCATAAATATTATTATTAAAACTGTTTTTGCAATTTAAACATAACAAAGGTGGTCATGCAAAAATTATTGTTATTCAATTAATGCAATATCTAGTGGCAAATAAGAGATGTCGTGTACTTAACATGTACAACTGTGGGTCGCCAACTAAGGTGCAGTGGCATCATTACTCGTTTTTATATTAAAAGTAACAGGTCATCATTTATTTTCATTTTGTTCTGTTGCTCGCTCTTGTTGTCTGTTTTTTTTTCTCTTCTTTTTTTTTGTATATTTTGCACTTTTTTCCTTTGCAAAATGATGCTGGAATGTGTTTAAACAGTTTTTGTTGTTATTTCTATCGTCACATTACAGTAAAGTATACTTGAAATGTAAGTAATACATATGTATGGATGTGACATATGATGAGTCATTTGGAAAAGTGATTATATGACGTTATAAGATTATTGGTTTTTATTTACCGATTATTCGAATCAGCATAAGTTGAAAGTTGAGTGTAAAAATGATTTGGCATGGCAAGTGATCATCCAAACACAAATTTCTTCAGCTGCTTCTAAATACGGCAGAATTCTATCAGATTTTGAAATAGCGCATTACATCCCTTTATCTATTTGCTGAAATCGATTTGATTGGCTCCTTGTAGAGTTTGTCCTTAACATAGCCCCACAAAAAACAATCTAGTGGTATTAAATCACACAATCTGGCTGTCCACTTGACTGCTGATTGTCGTGAAATTATGCCATTGGGAAATTTTGTTTGCAATAAATTGATCGTTTCATTGGCTGTGTGAAATATGACATCGTCCTGTTGAAACCACATGTCAGTGATATTTACTTCGTCAATAATAGGCCAAAATTGAGTTGTTATCATCCCGCGATTGTGTCATCTATTGATCGTTACCGCATTTTCAGTTTCATCTTTGAAAAGTAACCACCCAAAGACATCTCAATAATCGCTCTAGGATTTTCAGAAAACCAAATGCCGCAATTTTGCTTGTTGACATACCCTGGCAAGTAAAAATGGGCTTCGTCTGAAAAAATGATTTTTTCAGAAAAACCAGCCGATTGTTGCTGAATGAATTGAGCGAATGTACGACGATGTGAATGGTCGGTCGGCTCCTATCCTGCGACAGTTTAATCTTGTAAGGCTTCAAATTTAAACCTTTATGCGAAATTCGAAGTGTGGTAATTTTGGGTAACCCCTATTGTTGAGAACGTCGAGGCATTAACAAATTTGGATCTGCTTTAACACTGTGTCTCACGGCTGCGATTTTTTCAGTTGGACGACCCAGTCAAACAGCCCTTGGTGTTCGCACATAATAGTATTTACGCTTGTGCCTAGCTATGTAAACCATAACTAGACGGTGGATCATACTACTGTGAATGAAATGTAGCATCATCCTCGCCTTAGAAGGCCTTCAGGTACATACATCCTTCAGTTAATCCTAGTTGCAACTTCGAAAGCCCGGAGCAGGCCGTAGCCTTCACTCCTTGCTGACGAGTCGCAGACTATTCATCTCCTGGTCCCGAATGCATGAAACTTAATAAAATTTAAGAACACAACCGCAATCATGCTCACTGGACTTGGACCATTTATTGTGTTCATTGTGAATGATCCGACCCACACAACTCAAACGAGGGCTTCGAATTTACAATTACCACGATACTCCCGAATGGCCAATCTCAATAATGAGTTAGAGAACGGCTAAAAGGCTAAAAAGACAAGTAGCTGAACTCTGGGGCTTTACTGATTCCAATGGAAATATAGTGGAATTGTCCAGTTGGCTACTGCTAGCCTTGAAGGGGACTGGTTTCACTTTTACCCCCGTTGATACATGTAATGACGGTGAGATTCGATATTAGTACATATTGTATCGAGCCTAATAACTTAAATTAAATGACGAAATT
Organism: Trichopoda pennipes; assembly: GCA_030448955.1. NCBI lineage: Eukaryota > Metazoa > Arthropoda > Insecta > Diptera > Tachinidae > Trichopoda > Trichopoda pennipes. The sequence goes on along the minus strand of JASKUP010000010.1, from coordinate 1,812,623 downwards.
GTTAATAGCGGTCTCAGAAGGACGATTATGTTGTCCGAAAATAACGCGAAATGTAACATTAACAGAGCCACCATTTTTATAATTAATTTTATTTATTTTAATGCGATTTTCATGTGAAATTGAATTAATTGTAACAATTGCGAATGCATCTACTACGAATACGCAAAAAACTAAACGCCAAAACTATCATGTTGTTGGTGTTGCCACATTTGAAAAATAAACTTTTTATTGAAAAACCCGAACATATTTAGCAATTTACGTTGATGATATGCAGTTAGTAAGCAACTATACAAAGTGTTGTGTATCCAATTGCTAGGAGAAGTCAAAAGCGTTTCATTGCGTTGCAATATTCAAATTGTCAAAGAAAAAGGAATGATATTTTTATTGCGAAAGTTTTGTCTATCTTATTTTAATTCAATACAAAAACCTGTGGATCGGAATCGTAAACTACAAAACCAAGGAGAATGAGAATCGCCATGCTGGAGCTTTCCTCTCCAGCAAGCAATTGGCGGTATGATGTATTTAACACAGTGCACAAGATCAGATATTTGTCACACAGTAAGTTATTTAAGTCATTTAAATATCAACCCAAGTCATGAACTTCGGAATGTTGTAAGGATAGGGTTTGGATATTTAAAAGGAACAAAACATGCGAAACTTTGGTACGGTAATGATAGAAACAATGAATCAAGGGCATACCGATGGAAGCAAGTCCGTGACAGGTTATGCGGTTATTTTGCACTTTGGTGCGACTTCGGGGAACAGTGAGTCGTCAAGTAAGGCCGAGTACATGGCCATGTCTGCAATTACACAAGACAAGACAAGTTGTGTGTTTGAGAAGTCTTTAAATTGAACTTGTTTCAGTTAATCAAATCAAAGCACAAAGCATCCTCTGTGACAACAGAAGCACAATAATCCACAATGTTTATCATCCTCGATTTAAACCCATTGATGTGCGCAAATCATGCTTAATGTTTTAAAAGTTTTAGTAAAATTCTCAAATTAATTAAACTCTAGACTTTTTGGTGATAGTTTGGATAATTGCCTGATCAAAAATATTTTGTAAATTTTCGTTCTTCTTATTTTTCCCAATCAAAATTTTAATTGTTTTCCAGTTTAAGCGGCAGTTTTGTTTAAACGAATAATCATTATTTGATCTGGCCATAACTAACCACATTTATGAAGCACTGTTAATTTCTCTTTACATGATAAACATCAACATTTTGCTTTCGCAAATCATTCAAAAAGACAAAATAGTGAGATGAATACAAGCACACAGATGCAGATCAAATGACTAAAGGATATTGTGAATTTATTGGTTGGACAACAATTTTCGCATTCATTCACATACTACAAAAGAAGATAACAGTTGTAGGATGAGAAGTTGGTTCTTTTCAGTAGGATTTGAGTGTCAGCATGACATAACCTGATGACATCTACATGATGTATTAACACCAGAAATATATGAATTTACAATAAAACCCTCATATCCGCAACAATAATTAAAATTAAATATGTATGTATGTATATTTATATTCAAATTTTACTATGACAGAATATTCGTTTCGAATGATGGTGGTACAAAGTTCAATTCATAAATGAAGTATTTGTGTGGATGTATGTTGCTTGAGTGCAAATGATGAAATTGTAAATAAAAGCAAATTAAAGCATTAGAAATTTTTGGAAATATTTGAAGGACAGGCAGTTTAATAATTTCAGCAAGATTAAAAAACTTTAAAATTTTAAAAAATCATTGTCTTTATTAACGTTTGTGCCATAGAAAAATTAGCTTTACTTTTTATCATACCTACAATAAAACAAGTGTAAAAATAACTTTACATATGATACGCTTTATAAAAGGTGTTTTTTTAAGCTAGATAGAACTTTAAATTGTAAAAAGTAACACAAAAAAATGAAATTTTGATGAAACATTTTTTTTATTGGTTTCAGTATACTCTGACAAATCATCATGAATAGACTCTCGCTTGAACAACGCTACGAAATTATCCAAATTTACTTTGAAAATCAGTCGTCGATTCGCGCAACTTTTAGACGACTTCGTCATTTTTATGGCGTACATAATCGTGCATCTGAACAAGCCATTCGTCGAACTGTCGATAGATTTCGTACCGCATACTCTCTAGAGGATGCAATAACACCAGCACGTCGAAGGAATGTGCGTACTGAAGAGAATATCGCCGCTGTAAACGAAAGTGTGGAAGAAGATCCGAATTTATCAATTCGTCGTCGGTCGCAGGAGTTGGGGCTCTGTCCGTTCACTACGTGGACAATTTTGCGCAAAGATCTCGGCCTACACCCGTATAAGATCCAGCTGGTGCAGGAATTGAAGCCACGAGACCATTATATGCGTCGTTCTTTCGCCGATTGGGCTCTAGAGCAGTTGGCAACTGACCCGTTGTTTTATCGCAAAATTGTGTTCAGCGATGAGGCGCATTTTTGGCTTAACGGGTTTGTTAATAAGCAAAATTGCCGCATATGGAGTGACACCAATCCACAACAGACCCTACAGACTCCATTACATCCAGAAAAATGCACCGTTTGGTGCGGTTTTCACGCTGGTGGCATCATCGGACCTTATTTCTTCAAAAATGAGGCCGGAGCTCGCGTTACGGTCAATGGAGATCGTTACCGCACCATGATCAATGATTTTTTGTTTGAAAATATGGATGACATTGATCCGAACGAGATGTGGTTTCAACAGGATGGCGCTACGTGCCATACAGCGAACGCAACCATCGACTTATTGAAATCAAAATTTGGCGATAAGTTGATTTCGAGAAATGGACCTGTCAATTGGCCTCCAAGGTCGTGCGATTTGACATCGACTTTTTCCTGTGGGACTACGTGAAGTCACTGGTTTATGCTGATAAACCAGCAACAATTGACGCCTTGGAGGACAGCATTGTTCGTGTTATTCGTGACATACGCCCAGCAGTGCTCGAAAAAGTGGCCCAAAATTTGACGTCCAGAATGCGCTTCGTCAAGAACAGCCGCGGTGCCCATATGCCCGAAATCATTTTCAAATGTTAATGTCACGTATTGATCCTTCGAATAAAAAAGACATTTTGATTACAATTTAATTTTTTGTGTTATTTTTTACAATTTCAAGTTCTATTGGGCTTAAAAAAACAGCCTTTATTTGACAGGTCCTGAGCAATACCTGAATAGAAACACTGAAGTAGATCTCTATGAGTTTGGGCTCCATTGCAAACCAGTTGTTGTGTAATATTAACAGTATTTAGCAGATATCACTTATCTCTAAAAGAGACACATCGCTAAAAGAGTAGCAGTGAGATCTTTTACGAAAAAACGGCTATTGCACAAATATTTTAGATAGAATTGGAAGTCTTTAACGTATTAGTTAAATGTTTATGTATAAACTTTTAAAATTAACTTGTAACAAAGTATTAGAAGAGCCCACTCTTGATGACATATGTATCGGGGATGTTTGTGAATGTACTGTTCCAAAGATGATTTATTAAGTTTTAAAAGAAAATAATTATCAGTAAAAAGGTAAACGAATCGACTCACTGTGCATTTTATAAACTACGTAGTTTTCTAAGAAATCTTATACACACAAGACAACAGCATGCTTATAAGAAATTCTACCAAATAAGATAAACAACAGAAAAAAAACAACTTCCAGAGAGCCAAATAAAATACACACCATAGCAGACGCCGAAACTGAATGATAATAACAATAACAATATGGAGTCATGTTAAAGTAGAATATTTTTGTATATACGAGCATCGCCTAAAACATAAGCACCACTTGCTGTGCAAATGAATTAATTCAACTTCAGGCATCACTGAGTAAAGACAACAAAGTTACCATCCTGTTTATTTTTGGAGTATTAAAAATAAATAAATCGTTTAATTTAATTTAAAACTCTAAAGTACTGTGTTATTATATTTCAATAAAAGTACTTATAACAATATAACAAAACGCTTATTAAAAGGAATAGAAGTAACAGTATAATAATTTTTGGACACAAAACACGGTAATCTATTTCAAGCGTGTAGAACATTTATAAAACAGCTGATTTTCGAGGTTGTACAATATATTAAAACAGAAGGTTTTAATTTTTGCAGTTGAAAAGCTTGCGAAATTTCAGCTATTGGAAATATTTTTAATTATTACATTTAAAAATAGCTAAAAATATTTTAATATTTACAAAGTTTGAGATTTAACTTAAAAAGTATTGCAGCAAATGAAGTATTTTTTTAATTTCTGACAAGTTTTCTGATAATAACATGAATTAGAGGAAAATGAAGCTTTTAGAAAATTTAAGCTCACAACTTCTAATAAATGTATGACTGAAGTTGCTGAAGCAATAAGTTATGCAAATTTCTAGGTATACCGTTACTTGACGCTCTATTTCGATCTTGACATCCATATCCGAAGGCTGTGACCAGGCCATTTGTTGACCAAATCTTGTAAAAGAATTGGGATGATAAATAAAATAGTTAGATCTCAGATGGTGGTTATAAAATATATTGCCAGCTGTGTTATTTTTGTGGCAGTGCCAACTTCTGTCTTGGACGTTAATATTACCAAAAATAAAAAAAATCAGTTCTTATTGTTGTTATTATTTCCAAATGATTAGAATCCTTTGGACAGTACACAGATGTGAATCTAAATGGACGGTTGTTGACAATTATTATAACTGACACATTTTCAACACTTGCGGTTGGGAACTTTTTAAGATGCTGATGTGGAATATTATTTTGAATTCCTATCAACACTCCTCCTTAATGAGTCTGTCAGTCTCCTCTATGAATTTTATAATTATTGATATTAAATTTATGACATGGTTTTAAAAGAATTTTATTAATTAAAAATATATCGATTTGTTCAATAATATCAGGCAGACTTGTTATATCCTGGGTGTTCCTCTGCATAATATGAATTTCATTTCTGTGTGATTGGTTATATGACATGTTTTAACCTCATGCCAAGTACTCTCATTTTGTCATACTTGTTCCTGCATTTCTGCTTTGCATCAAGAGCTTCAATATAAATTTCTAAAATTTTTTTATTTGATACATCATCGTTTTTCTCAATTTGTGAGCCTGATTTAGCCACCGTTGAATGCGGCACCTTATAGTAGAGTTTGTGTGAAAGTTCTCGATAAACTCCTGCTTCCGTCAGGTAAATTCGGCTCTTCTATAGAAATATCGGTTTCTGCATTTTTGTCTTTGTGTAAAAATTGACCGTTGTTTAGAGGTTACTTTTTGACGAAGCTCTATGTATTCTCTCCGATAAGGGCAGCGGGGGTCGTCGGCTCTGTGGTTTACGCATTTCCGTTTCTTTTTAATGCAATTATGGCACTTGTATTTTATAGGCCCATATGTTGGAATTTTTTCTAATGTGCATTTGGAATAATCGTTGTTTCCACCACAACCTATACAAGCGGCTTTCATATGAAAGTGTGCACCCCCTGGCCATACGTCGTGCATTTTGTATATTGGGTCGCACCATTTTTATTGCGAAATGGATTTCTCGACTGCACGACAATGTTACATAGTTATTTTATTCTTCTTATATTACGTTTAAATATCTGATTACTGTTGAATTCAAGCATATATAGGGCATCATCAGGGCGTGGGTCTTGCAGTTTTTATTTCTTTAATAGAGATTAGCTTTATTTTGGGCTTTAATTTAAATTCGTCTTTAATTGTGCTTAAGCTAAGTTGTGGTAAATCAAAAAGCACAAGCTTAAACTTCCGATAGTCTTTAATGGGGTGGATAAATAACGTGAAACTTTTCTGCTGCAACATCTTCGCAATCTCTTCAAAGTCAGCTAAGGTATTTGGCATAACTATAGTGCTAAATACCTTAGCAAGATTCTTTTGTACTTACATTTCTCTCCTAATAACTGGATAATAGTGTTGAAATTGTAGCAATTGCCTAAGAAAATAGGTGGCATTTTTATTGAGGGTTCCGCTTGTTGGTAACTATTAAGATTTGTGGCATCACAATCACCTAATTCAGACAATGGTTGAAATCTATTAGCGGTTGTTGCTCTACTTAATTTTGGCTGTTTATATTTTGGGCTGTTAGTTAAACTGATTACAGCTGTTAATAATATGTCGATCTGGTATGAATGCCAGCATGCGACTCGTTAGGAATAATTTATTTTGCTTTAGCTTGTGCCTATCTTTTCGCCACTTTTCTTTAAATTTAATTTTAATCTTAATGAATTTTTATTAAAAAAATTCAACGATTACTGTACATTTTGGATAATGGATAAAATATATTTTAAAATGAATTTATTTGTTGAATTTGAGAATAATATTATATGTTATAAGTTTTTTTTTATTGTTTTATTTGCAATCTATTTTACAATTAAAATAATAAGCAAATTTCATGATTTTTAAATAACGTGCATTGAGTTTTCCTTAAAACTCGAAAAAAAAGAAAAGAAAATTTGCTTTTGTGATTTAAATAGAATTTGACAAATTAGAATTTTTCTATTTTCGGAAGGGAAGGTGAAGAACATGAAGTCTTCTAAGTCTCTGGATATCATTGCTGTCATCTAACAGGTTTATTGCTAACACATTGGAACGATTACTTAGTTTATTAAGGTATCTTTCACTGAAGTTATTGATCTCATCTTTTAGCATTAAAATTCGAAGATCTCAGTGTATATTTTTGTTGCTAATAAACCATGGCGCATTTGTTAAAAGTCTAAGTGTTTTTGATTGGTATCTCTGTAATATCTCAACGTTTGAATTACTTGCCGTCCCGCAAAGTTGGATGCCATATGTCCATATAGGTTTTAGTATTGTGTGGTATAAGAGAACCTTATTTTCCAAGCTTAAGCTTGATCTTGGGCCCAATAACCAGAACATTTTTCTTGCCTTTAATTTAAGATGCTCACGTTTCTTTTTGACATGCTCCTTCCAAGTAAGCCTTCGATCGAGATGAAGGCCTAAATATTTTACAGTGTTGCAACTCGGTATAGCTGTGCCATTTAAATAAACAGGAGAGCAATCATTTTTCCTTAGCGTAAATGTAACATGAACGGACTTTGTGTTATTAACTTTTATATTCCATTTTTGAAGCTAGTCTTGAAGAAGATTCAATTGAGCTTGTAGCATCTCGAAAGCTATTAACGGTGAAGCTAATTCGTTTGAGGCTAATAAAGCAGTATCGTCTGCATATATATCAGTAGTTATATTTTCAACTGTTGGCATATCTGCTGTAAAAATTGTGTATAATACTGGACCCAGGACACTACCCTGTGGAATACTCGCGTTAATACATCCAAAACTTGAATAATTATCATTTATGCTCACAAATAAGTTATAAGTGATATGCTTAATAATAAAAATATCAGTATCAGTAAAAATGTATTTTTAACGCCTAAGGTATCCATCTATGGTTAAAAACTTTACATCGATGCACGGTGGCTCAGAATCAATTTTCATTGGCCAAAACCTATTTTTTCTTGACATAGATTCTTAAAATTTTTATGCCATCAATAAGGAAACAGATCAAAACTTATCTAGTCGAAAAATTTTGTCAAAATATTCGCAGTAGTAGGCGTGACATGCTGCTAAAAGCAAAGAATTTAGAAATAAAAAAAATATTTAATATTTATTTCATATTAATTACGATTTCTTGAAAACTATTATTGATAATGGGCTGCGGTTTTTTTTTTTTATTATGTTGGGTAGACTGTTGTTTTTCACAAATGGTATTCGAGCACCCTGTATAATTTGTAGTTAGTGTGTTATGTAATAAATTTGAAACCACCACTTTTTCGTAAAATTTGAAGTTTAATAGTGTATAATTTTTAAAGGACAAAAAAGGACAAAATATCGAAACCACTCAAAGAAAGGCAAAAGTGTTTTCTTTAAGCTTATGTATACTTTTGCAAACCGTCCTAACCCGCCCGTAGAACACTTTTGTATTTTTATGAAAATACTTAAAATTTTTATAAACAAAATTTTGCTAGCAAATTTATTTTAGAAGCTATTCACTGCCATAAATACAAATTGCAGATAGCAAAACGTTGAGAGAAACAAAGGAAAGTTATTACTGATATAAATATTTCTTCAAATGGTTGACATCCTTTTAAAAAACTTCCTAGAATTTTTCATGCATTTTTGCACAGATGCTTCAAATACCTGCTAAAAATTATAGGAGAAGAATATTTTGAAAACAAAAATTAAGAATATGTTCTAAGCCATATTCAAAGAAAATTGAACATAAATGTCATCAACATTAAAACACAATTGGAAATAAAAAACAAAGTATCTGATTTCGTCCAAATATTGTAAAAAAACTACAAGGAAGTTGAGTTTATTAAAAATAAATTTTACAAGCGCTTTGCGAATTGGTTACAAGGTGCACTTCGTATCCAGGTGATTTCAGATACAACATATGAGCAGAGTGATGGAAGACCATAAAAATCGTTAAATAACTGTAGCGATATATCTAAGAGACGAAAACTGAAGTATATAAATGAAGAAATCGGATGTGAAAACATTAAAGATAGTTTTCTTCACAAACTGCGATCACAAAAACAAATAACGAAAGTGGATACCACTCAAAAAGTCCTTTTTGCTAGTCCGGAGAGAACAAAAGCGGGTCCTTAAAAGCATTCCAACACCAAACGAGGAAAAACAATTCACAAATGAGGAAGCGCTTGCATTATTTCTGGATTTAAAGTTAACAAAACAGCAGTATACTCAACTCGGATTGCGTGTGATCGTAAAAGGCTCAAATTTATACCCACCATATCAACACATAACTGCAGCTAAAAAGAAGTGTTATCCTCCAAAGGAATCTATCAAAAGCACACCAATTTCGGCACATACAACCGAAAGGTTGCCACAATCACTTATAGGAAGTATGTTAAAAAAACATGGAAACTGCAATTTAAATCTTTTTTGTAAATGGGGATGCGATGGATCTTCTGAACAAAAACAATATAAACAATTTTCATGTAAAGATATTTCTGACACAGACAGATGTAAAGCAGAGCAGAATATAGAATATTTACAGGAAACATTCCAGCTAAATGAATAATAATTATAACTTGCATTTAATATTTGAATGAAATAAAGTATACAAATATTAATATTAAATGTTATTTTATTTATCTACAACTTATTTATGACTGTTAACAAATATATAATTAAAGAAAAATTAAGTTACACTGTTTTATTTTAAAATTAACCAAAAAGTAGGAAATAAGTAAGCATAAAGTTAAGTGCAGCGCGCTGTATTGACTAAAAAAAGAATTTCTAAAAAATCTTTGTTAGTTAAAAAGTAACAGTGGAATACGATTCTGAACCGATTCTGATTAAGGTAGCTATGAAGTGCAAAAATATCAACACATGGGAATTAAATTGAGTATTGTTTGGTTTTAATTAAATATAATTCTCAATTAATCAATTAAGTTTCAGACATAAAAATCTCAAGTTTTTTTGAAACATTGAAACATTTTTACAGGAAAACAAACACTACACCAGCACGAGAACGTTACGCAGGTGCGCAAGACCAAGGCAATAAAGAACATCATAAACGTACAATTACAGATTATTATGTCACATGGGGAGGAGGGGAGAAAACCCAATGGGTTCACACATGAACAAAAACGGACAACACGCATGATCGTAAAAGGATTTAGTTAGGAAAGAAGACGAATGAAAAAGGGACGACAAATTAGGTGGGAAGGGACAAATGAAAAAGGAGAGAGAGAGAGATGCAGGCAAAAAAAAAGACAGTAAGTGACGAACGCAATAACACGAAGGGAGACACGAACTATATAAACACAACTAACAATAGAACGCAACTAGTACGGAGGGGACACTGAAGATGGCAAGCGGCCGAAACTGGTTTGTTCACAAACCAAATTTGACGAGGGTCGACGGAAAACCGTACCCAAACAAAAGACGGTTTTTTTTTCAATATTTTGTAAAATATTTTATTGATGTAAAAAATGTTCTGTCCAAAATTTATAGCTATTCTTACTATTCTTACAAGGTTTATCTAGTGCTTATATAAAATTCATCATCTTTAATCTCTGAATCTGTACGATTTGGTACATAATAAAATTATTGATTTTTGGATAGAGGGAAGAATTAATTAAAAGAAAGAAACTCAATTCCAAGCGAAGGGTATGTTTATAAAGCATCATTTGGATTTGGTCTGGCTTATAGTCTGGCAAAGCAATCACTTCATATTTCCTTAAAGTATACTTTGTACTCAGATTTGTTTAATGATAGGCACACTAACTTTTTAATTTCATCCTTTTATTTAATTAATTCCAAGCATGAAAAATAACAATGGATGATGCTATCAAAGGTTTGTATGTTAAAACAATGTAGCAAATCAAAGACAAATTCAATGGTATTTAAAAACTGTAACAACTAAAAAATTAGCAGTTTAAGTTAAATTGTTTCGCTACTCATGAATATTTTAAGAGATAAATTTTATTTTATAGTTAAGAAATGTAAATAAAAATATAAAACTTTTTGTATCTAGTTATTTCACTTAAAAAAGTGTTTTGAAAAACAGAAACAGAAAAACAAGTTGTTATTTTTTATTGGAGTGTTACAATACTAAAGCAAGTCTGCAATGACTTTTTAACACGTTTTAACTGTCACAAATAGTATTAGTATTTAAATGCTAAAAATATATTCTTAAGTGCTTTCTTAAGCTTTCTTGAAACGGCTGAATACTGTTTGAATTTTATCATTAATTTATCAAGGATATATAATTAAAAAATATAGAATCAGTTAAGGTTTTGTATAAACTTAACATGACTGTCGTCCATTTAGAATTTTAAGAAAAAAATAAAGGAATTACTGTTAAGTAAGATGCATAGAAAAGAAATAAATCTTTTGTTTTTCATGTCGTTTTTCGTCAACACGCTTTGTTTTAAAACAGAAAACTAAAAACTATAAGAAAAACATCATCCTCAGCAGCAGCAGCAGTATCATTATTGTTTTCATATTCTTTGATGTTAAGTGTATATGAGAGAGTATGTTTATGTGTAAGTAAAAGTCCTTGGGGTGGGAGATCTTAGAAATTTGAAAGTGCATTTAATAATGTGGAACTGAATTTATAACTTCTTTGGAGGATAAAAAAAAACTAAAGTATAATCAATTGGATTTATTTTAAATCGCCAACTTCAACGAAAACTATATAGTTAAAACAAAACCCTCATTCTTCTTTGTGGTAATGCATCTTATTTGAAATCGGGTAATATCAGCAGTGCTACTTTATCATCTCATGTTTTATATTAAGTAAGTTATAATCTACAATAATCTACGAAGGAAAAGTAAAATATCTGATGGATGTCCAAATAATAAGTGTTAACACGGTTATGCAAAATTATTTTTGTATCCTTTAATGATAAATGGGCTGAATAAACAGGCCATAACAGGGTTGATATGCTTTGGATATACCGTTTTTGAAAGCAGTTTTTGGCAGTCTGAACCGTCCAAATGTGTCTTATTTTTTTTTTTTTTTTTTTTTTTAGAGAAGAGCAGTGTAATTTTAGCTGCTTAAAAATTTTTTGAAAATTATGCTTTTGCTGTTGTCATATCCTCCGGCGAATAGCGTCGTTGCTGGCTGTTTGTTTGGTTTACGATTGGCGTTCGCCTTCAAGAAAAGTTCTAGATAGTACTGAAGAGTTAGTATTTGATGTGTTAGTCCCACCCCGGGGCATATTTATCGGTCTTTATAGAATACTTAGCTTTGCGCAGAGGCGATAACGTAACCAATGAAGTTCTACTGAGGTGCGATTATTGCTAGTTGAAAACTTTATAGAATACTTGACTATGTTAAACCTGTGCAACTGGAGGTATAAGGGAGCCCAGTCCCCTGAAGTCAGCAGAGGTACAACTAGAAGCTCCACGTTATATCCACGGGAATCAGTAGTCCGCTGAGTTTCCGCTATTTGTCTCTTTAGGCATTTAGCTGTTTCTCTGACTGATTATTGAGGTTGGCCCTTCGAGAGTATCGTGGTGGTTGTGGTTTCGCGGCCCCATACAGGTCTGTTTTTATGGTGGCCAGGATCATCTCGCCTTTAATAATATCCACTGGTGAATGATCCAGATCCAGTGAGCATGCTAGTTATGTATTCTGGACAGGAGTTAGATAGTCTCCAGCTCTTCAGCAAGGAGTAGTGGCTTGCAGCCCTCCTCTGGAATCATTGAAATTGCTACTAGGAAGGACCTGTTGCTAGAATTAGACTTCAGCCTCCTAGGGCGTGAGTGGCGCTGCTTTTCACTCACAGCGGTTTGACCACCATCTGATTAAGGCTCACTGCCAGGTGCAGATGTAAATCATGTCACGAAATTCGATGTGTTAGTATAAATAGTGTTGGGCTCAGGCAGCTTTTTTTTATGTAAGTAAATTGTCTGTCGCTTTGCATTTCATGCGGAATTAATTTAATATTTTCGTCTTTTATTATTAGCTCGGTAATTGTATCCATCTAAAGGTATTTTTCATTTGTTGGTGTGTGTAAGTAGTTTCAGTAGTGTGGAAGTAGTGTCGAAGGTCGTCTATATTGTCACTGTTTCTTTTTTTTTGACAAACGAGTTTCAAAAACAAAAAAATTTTCAGAAAATTTCAAATTGATTTAATTTTGATTTGATTTCGATAAACTGTTCGAGGACTGTATCTTATTAGTATTACATGGACATTTCTTAAAATATGAATTTTTTATTTTCAACTGCCACTCAAAGCTAGTTTCTGAAGTTGAAATTTTCGAAAAATTATTTTTGTTTTTTACCGCTTTAGATATTTTCTATTTTTGCGAAAGTGAAAGTTTAAGTTAATATTTCATGCATTGGAAATATGTCTAATATGCTTTTTAAACCGGCAATTCCCATGCCTTCGCTAAAGGGAGAAAGGAGATACCTTTATTTTAAATAGCTAAGGTACATCAATGCTAAGAATTTTGAATTTCTTATTTATTGTGGAATTCGGCCCTTAGTTTTTTTAGTACGTTCATGACGTTGTAAGCAATCCTGCTCAAAACTGATCCTCTAAATATCCCCGCTAATCTGATTTAATATGAAACTCTCAATGCAATCGGAACGTCACAGTTATTGTATTTATTTGGCTGCGTTCAATATTCTTCCAAATATGATAACACAATATCAATTTACAATATTTCCAGCTATTATCGAATTTTTGTTTGATTTGGCAAGCGCATTCGCAAACAGTATCTAGTTCAAAATCAAAAAGAGAGAAAACTACGATTGTTCCCACGTAAAACTGCGGTCATGGAATCAACATCAACAAAGTAATCTACACTATCCATATACTTATTATATATTTTTATAAATGTTGACGATCGATTTGAATTTTCGTACTCTTTTTATTGATAACGCCATTTATACTACCTACCTTATTGCTGTCAGTCCGTAACAGTTGAAGGTAATGTTTACAATCCTACTGTCATGTCATTTTGCTACAATTATTTTGTTGTATTAAGTGACAATAATATCTTGTCCTTGTTTAGAATATCTTGATTGCTGTCCCTTTATCGCACGAAGGAAAAACTGGTGACCAATTCTTTACCGTAATTTCTTTATTTTTCTTCTTCGAAGCAAGTCCCTAGTCTTTAAGGTATTGTGATACTTCCGCCGCGTGTTGGTCTACTTCTTCATTTTCTCTGTTGCGTCTGGTTTGCACTCCAACCTTTGGGCTCAACATTCGGCTAGTTAAGTGAATGAAATTGGCATAATTTTCATCTCCAGTATCTTCATCAGTAATATCACCAATGTAGCAAAATGATATCACCAGACGCAGCTTCCATAAAACAAAAAAAATGCATGCAAAGGTAGATTCACATATATACGTATAATAACCAATGTCACCTGTAAGCTCATAATTTTGGCTACAATATAATTAAGTTTTCAATAATTCGGACTTTTTAACAAGAACTGTGTTTTTAAATTGTGGCACACCTACAAGATGATAGTTTTGATATTTAGTATTCGTAGTAGATACATTGGCAATTGTTGCAATGTGTTCAATTTCGCACGAAAATCGCATTTAAATATGAAAATAGTGATTCTGCTAAAGTTAAATTTTGAAAAATTAGTGATATTTTCGGACAACATAATCGTCCTTTTGAGACCGCTATTAAGAATTTGGTCGTTGCGAACACCAATGCATGTTCTACCGGGTCGCTAAACTAAAAACATCGCAGCCGTGAGCCACATTATTAAGCAGATCCTCGACGTTCTCCACAATTGAGCTTATCCAAATCACCACATGGGGAATTTTGCGTACGGATTTGACTTTGGAGCCTTATAAGGTTCAACTGTTGCCGTAGATTCGCTCAATTCATCCAGGAACATTCGGCAGGTTTTTCGGGAAAAACATTTTTTTCAGACTAAGCCCATTTTCACTTGTCAGAATATGTCAACAAGTAAAATTGCCGCATTTGGGCTTGTGAAATTCTAGAGCGATTTTTGAAAAGCCTTTGCATGCTCAACGTGGTTAATGGCTCACGCCATTGCGAGGTGCTGAAAACTCAATATGGACCTATTATTAACGAGGTGGATATCACTGATATGTCCTTATAAGACGACGGTGGCACATGTCACACAGCCAATAAAACGACAATCAGCGCTTAAGTGGCCAGCCAATTCGTGTGATTTAACACTACATTTTTCTGGGGTTATGTAAAAATGAAGCCTATACGGAGCCAATCGAATCGATTTTAAACTCAAAATCAGTGATGTGATTAAAGAAATAGGACCGCCATTTTGCCAAAAAGCAATTAGAAACTTTGACGAAAGAATTGACATCTGACAGCATGGTGGTGGTGGACATTTGCCAGATGTCATTTTTCATTAATAATTGCCGAACTTTTCTCTACGCAATATAATAAAAATTTGAACCATCTTTTTATAGTTTTTTAGACGATCTTTTTTATCTTTAATAAATATATTTTTTCTTTTTTAAGATCTTTTTTTATATATTTTTTCTTTTCAATATTTCGCTTTCCTTTGGAAAGCTTCTTCAGGAAAAAAATTTTTTATTGAAAAAGCTTTCCAAAGGAAAGCGAAATATTGAAAAGAAAAAATATATAAAAAAAGATCTTAAAAAAGAAAAAAGATATTTATTAATTTGAACCATCTTAATCTAATATTTTTTAATTTTGTTTCAGAAAACAAACTTTTTGTTGAAAAACCCTTAACCATTTCAGATTGTTAGGCTAAATATTTAGCAGTAATTAGAAGAAAATTGTGCTACTTACCCTTTCGGTCTGTTACAGCAATTTAATTAACACAAGGTAAACAATATACAGAAAGACTTTGAAATTTTGTAAAAAACCCAAGAAGTACCAAATATACAACAAGGTGTTGTCAATATGTTAATAATATTTATATTTATTATCTATGTTGTTATCTGTAGATGACACTGAATTCTCGGCCTAATTGACATCTTCTTAAAACGTCTTAATTTTATTGACAGTGACCATTGGGTGGACTAGGAAAAACCTTTAAATGCAAAATTATTCCATTTTGATTACGATAGGCTGTGCTCAAGTGTAATTCTAAAGCATCCTAACTAAAGTAGCATTTCAGATTACACTACTCTATAATTCCCGTTTCTGGGAAACCATAATTCTGCTCAAGTATTTATAATTATAAACTTTATTTCCGTTTAAAATCTTGAATTATACTTTAATTATGCAAATTTAATATTTAATTTGAAATTAATTAATTATTTCTTATTTTATTATGAAAGTATGAATTGCACATGACGGATATAGCCACCAAGAAATTGCAACGTTAAATAAAAGTTATATGTGTTATTTCCGAATTACAAGATCAATGCGAAATAATTTTTCTTCCTTATCAATGATAAAATCTGAGAGTTCGAGATAAAAGACGTTCCATCTCCTTAAACTCAAAATTTGTACTTGATCACAAATTATCGGATATATAGTCTTCCGGCTTACCAAAGTGTGCCTTATATTGTGTCCCAAATTAGATTACAGCGCCAAGTTTTAAAAATTTATTTTTGTCATACAACAGCAGTATTTGCCTCTCCTAGTATATTGCCTAAACAATAACTAAGCTTTCATTAGGAACCCTAGAATAAATTTGAATTTTGTGCTAAATGTTGCCCATCTCTTGCTTATCTTAACTATATATAAAATTATGTTTTTCTTTTCATGTTTCTTTTACTTTCTTTTACTTTCTTTTCTTTTTTATTGTGTCTTACTACTTTTATTCGCTTTGGAAAACTGGAAAACTTATATTGCACAAATAAAACAGTTTGATTTTGAATGATCTAGTTTTGAATGACTGACAACAAAACAGAGATAAAACATAATTTACACACACACACACATACATACACACACACAGAGCCAAGTAAACACACAGATACTAAAAAATAAGTTATTGTTTATAAAATTGGGTCACGTCAAGATTTTATAGTAAAATTTCATATTTTTTTCTTTTTATACTTTCGTTGATTTCTTTGGAGTATTTTAATTTTTCCGAATATGATTTCACTGAATTGCAATTCAGTTGCAATTTTTGCTTTATTTTTCTCTTACTTTTGTCTTAAGTGTACAAGGACGAAGTAAATCAAATTATTGTGTGAAGTATTTACTTGAACAATTTGTTGATATCATGACATCTTTGGAAGCAAAAAGCAATTAAAGTCATAAAGTTTTGGCAGCCATTTTTCTTCATTATTAAATTAAAGTCATAAAGTTCTTGCAGCCATTTTTCTTCTTTATTAAATTTATCATTTTTTTAACTGTATATTTTTTTTTTATTTTATCGGGTATATTTTTAATTTGAATAATTTGAATTTGTAAATTTTACCTGTATATTACAAAAATTTAGTTTGTTATCACGTGTTGAACTAACACCCACACAAAATCATACAGAGAATTTTGCAATTACACAGATAGAGGAAAACCCATAATGGAATTCAAGCTTAAAGTGCAATCATGATCAGCATCAAATAACCACCGTGGAGAAATTAAAATTTTAGAATAACTCATACTACTTTACTGTGTTAAAAATGATAGATTTAGAAAAACATTAAAGGTATTCACAACCATTTACAAAATTGATTTCAAAAGTGTGAGAAATTTTCGCTTTTGGCGTAACAAAATTTGTTGCCAATCGTATTTTGTCGGTTGTGTATGCACTTGTAATTAAATTTCGGCTGTTATGAACGACCGAATATGGTGTATGTTATTACGTTGTAAAAAAGTAATTCGTGTTATTTAGCAAGGAACGAAAATCTCATCTGTAGTTAGCCATTAAAATGGATGTGACAATAATTGCGATGGTTAGGAATCACGCAATGAACAGCAAAGAAAATAATAGAGCAAGAGGAGTAAAGTAGACGGAAAAGAGAGAATTTTCTCTGGATATCGAGTCAGTGATGACAGCACACTACACTACAATCATTTTCGTTCTTTTGCAAATACACACTTTCTAAGTCCTTATGTCTCTGTAGTAAAAAAATTATGTGCATCAGGTCGGCTGTGTTTATGTCATGTTAGATGCCCTTTGAAGTGCGATGGAAGAATAAAATAATTTCACAAATGGCTTTTTGCGAAGTTAACTAGTAGCATAAATCTATCACGCCATTCGCTGTTTCTCTGTGTGCTTTATTCACCTGATTTAATTTTTCATTTGATGATTTTGTAACATTTTAACACTTTAAATACAGTTGATTGAAAATGACAGTTTAACATTTTTTCTTTAAGCACAAGTTCTTTATATACAAATTAAGTAAATTTTTATTTCTGTTTTCGATATAAATTGCCACACCATTGAGTGGCTGGCATCTTCAGAAAAAGAAAAATGTAGAAACAATTTAACAAATCAATTAATAAATGAAAAATAGTTTTTGTTTTAAGTTGTTTGTCAATAATTTTTCATTTAATTTTCCTGAAGATGCCACCCAATAGTGTAGCAAAATGTGGAAACAAAAATAAAAATTTATTTAATTTTTACAGGAGACCTTATGCTTAAAGAAAAAATTATTTAAAAAATATTAAAAAGGTCAATTAAGTATAATTATTATTTTGCAACTTTAAGGTAGAAAAAAAATTTGTTACTTCTTGTTAATACCCTGATTAATCCAGTGATTATGATGATGCTGATAGAACTAAATTTAACACATGCAATTTGCAACAAAACTTGTTAATTATCAGCTACACTTTGCAGTTACAGAAATAGTCAAAAAACTCAAACTTTGCTAAGTGTAGTTAGTTGTTGAAATAACTACATAGTGGGTGGTTAAAATTGTCAGACAAAATAGAGTCTGCAAAACTTAACTGTACAATTTTAAATATGGACACCGGAAAGGGGTGTGACTAGGCTGTTGCTGATGTGAAGAGGTTTTCTGTTTGTTTTTAAATAATGCAAACACCACCTGCCTGCGGTGTTTGTTTAAAGTGTCCGACTGACTCGAAAATTGGTACTTTGCTGCAATGAAAGTATATTCTTTTTTTGTGTGTTTTCGACTTTTAAAATGTAAATGTAATCAAAAGTTTTTTGTTATTAAACATCAGCTACATACGTGTAATATGTACACATTTTTAGCTCATACATTTCTGGAAATTTAAAAATTTATGTTTTCTCAGAATAATTTTAAATCATAACGAAGAGAATTAAAACCTCTTATTCATATCTTACTATTTGTAGAAGTTTTACAGCCAATTAGTAAATATTCGATATGCATGGTTAATATTAGTGGTATTAGTGGAATGGAAACTGAAGTGCTGTTTTTGTAGACATTAAAAGGCGTTTCAAAAACCAACCTCTACATACGAGTACAGAAAACAAAAGGCAAAAAACAAATAAAAGAAGAAGATTGAAGTACATCGGGCTTTATCTAAGAACAAATGATTTAATATATGAGATCATTAAAAATGTTTATGACTTTTTCTCAAGGTGCTAAATGTTATAGTTGCTTGAATTAGTTGCAGACTTTTAGATTTCGCTTACTAAAACATTAAGAAACAAATTTTTATTGATGTACAATACGATTCTTACCAAAAGCATTGGCTAATCTTCCAAAATCTTTTTTAGCCTGCAATAAATATTGAAAGAAAAAATTAGGAAAATATAAATAAAATTAGGAATGCTTAATAATAAAAATACAAGGCTTGATTCTACAATATGGTTAGACAACTATTATTAATTTCCTTAAAAATTGTATACATTTCTATCAGAGCTGTAAATGATTAATTAATTTTTTAATTTAATCGCCAATCGTTCAACACTGAATTTATTGCGAATTAATTCTTTTCACACAAAAAAAAATATTGAATGAAATTTTAATAATTTTAAATGAATTAAATGAAGTGAAATTCATTTTAAATTTAAATGAATTTGTCAAATGAATTTCAATTCGCTTTGTTAAAGTAAATTGCAATTTACTTGCAATTCATTTCAAATGAATTGATTTTGCACTAACTTAAATGAATTAGAAAAAATAATAAGCAATTTATTCAACATAACATTTTTACGAATAGAACAGATATTCATCAATATGCTACCTATATAGAGAATTATGTAAATTTTAATGTTTCCTTGAAATCCGGATATGAAGTAGAAGATGCTATTGAATTATTCTCTTATCTCATTTGTGGGGCTGCTTTCGTGTCTACAGCAACAAATGAACAAGCAAATGGGAATAACCTTAGAATTTCTAATGAAATCTGGAATTTGATAAAGAATAAATTATATTAACGAAGGGTGTACCAAAGAACTAGAAGTCTGGTGGATAAACATAATTTGAATAATGCATTCAATTACATCAAACGAAACTTAAGGAATATAAAAATCACTCAGTAAAAGACTTTCTAAGGAATTTGGACCCAACTCGAAATGACGAGCATAACCTTTTGAAAGCTTCAAGATATCTTAAAAGGCCGATAAAAAGAGACATTCCTTTCAAAAATGCGAGTGGGGCTTGGTGTAAATACGATTTATCTAAAGCAAATGCTTTTAAGGATCATTTAGAAAACGTATTCCAACCATTAAGCTTAAATACTCAATTACAAAAGAACGAAATCGAACAATTTCTAGATGTTGCTTGTCAAATGAGTCCTTACATAAATATGTTACACCCAATGAAGTCCAAAAAATCATTGTTGAGCTTAACAACAAAAAGTGTCCTAGTTACGACAAAATTTCTGCAAAGATGATTAAATGTCTTTCGAAAAAAGGTGTAATTTTTTTTACCACTTTGTTTAACTCCATATTACGGTTAAGTTGTTTCCCGTCTCAGTGGAAGTATGCGGAAATCATTATGATCCCTAAAGAAAATAAACCGGAACACTTAATAACTTCATACAGACCAGTGATGGGCGAACTACGGCCCGCGGGCCACATCCGGCCCGCGAGAGGTTTCAATCCGGCCCACCGAGCGTTTTTCAAAAAAAAAAAAAATTAATCACCTATTAAAAAATTATGCCCAAAAAAATAAATTTACGTTTTAAAAAAGATATAAATTGAAAATTTTAGCAAAAAATGCGATGTTTTCATATTATATTGTGTACAAACTGCGTAGTTTTCTAGGAAATATTGTACACACAAGAGAACAACAACTTTCTGATGAAATATTCCCAGAAGAAACATAAACATCATAAAACACTAACAACTAATAAAGAAAACTGAACGTATAACATAATAACAACTATTATATGTGAGATCTAGAAGATTCTTGAATATTCGAGACAACATGCGCAAGAAAGTTCATTCAGAGGAGTTGAAAAGAAAAATATCTAGTCAGCAAATGTTTTTTAGAAATCAAAGAAGTGTCCAGCAATCCTCCACTTTAGCTGGTCACATTGTTGCCTATAAAATAGCAAAAAGTAACAAACCGGTTTTTGAAGGAGAATTTATTAAGGATGTGTTATTTAGCATTGGTAAAGTATTATGCCCAGAAAAGGTAAAAAATTTCGAATCTATAGGGCTGTCACGTACAACGGTCACAAAAAGAATTGAAGCGATTTCTTCTAATTTACCCAATCAACTCGATAGACGTCTTAAAAAGTTTAAGTGTTTTTCAGTCACTATGGACGAGAGCGTCGACAGGAGTGATACAGCCCAACTTTTAATTTTTATCAGAGGAGTCGATGAAATCTTTGTAATAACCGAAGAACTTGCTTGTTTGAGATCTTTGAAAGGAAAGACGGCAGGAAAAATAATTTATGATGAATTTAGAGAGGGTATGGAATCCCTTAATGCCCCAATTTCCAAATTAATTAATTTAACAACTGATGGAGCACCTAACATGGTGGGAAAAAATACGGGGTTTGCAGGAGTTTATAAAAGTCAGAATCCTGAAAGCGAAACAATTTGTTTACATTGTATAATCCACCAAGATGTGCTTTGCAAGGCTGCCTTCGATATTTACCACGTACTTAATATTATTTTAAAATTAATTTATACCATTCGAGCCCTTGGTTTGTTACATCGACAATTTCAAGAGCTTTATCGGAAGTTGATGCAGAATTGTCAGATGTACTTTATTACACAAAGATCGGGTGGCTGAGTTGTGGGCATGCCTTCTCGAGAGTTTGGAATCTTCTCGAAGAAATTAAAGTTTTTCTAAAAACCAAAACTGAAATTTGGGATGAGTGGGGAATATTGGAGGATAAGAATTGGTGCATCGATTTTGCTTTTTTCACGGATTCACTCGAGCACTATTATAAACTGAACAAGGAGTTATAGGGAAGAAATCAATTTATAGATGAAACTTGAGGCAGTTTGAGGTCTTTTAAAACTCAATTGTTTATATTTTCTAAATATTTGGAAAAATATTTTTGACTCATTTTCCAAGACTTAATTCTTTGAGGCCTCTGAGTGAAGAGAAGTTAAAAGTCTGAGGCCAGATTTGCTGACTTAAAAAAAATCCAACCGTGTTTAGATATTTTTTCAGTGCCTTTTAATGTTAATCCTGAGAATGTTTCATCTGATTTACAATTGGAAATTATAGAATTGCAATGTAATAATAATTTAAAATAGCTATTTTTAAATACAGATAAGCTTAATTTCTATAAATCCTTACCAAGAGATGAGTTTCCAAAGCTAATTAATCAAGCGCAGAAAATTATGGCAATGTTTGCTTCCTGATATTTATGTCAACAGGCATTTTCAGTAATGAAATGTAGAAAAAATTCAATAAGAAACCGACTGTTAGAAGAGAGTCTATTTAATTTATTAAAAGTCGCACCCTCCCAGCTGGAACCAGATTTTGAGAAAATTATGTCAAGACAGAAACAGATACATGCTTCCCATATATTTGGAAAATTCTAAAATCATAATAATGTCGTTTTAAAATGTTACGTAGTATAACTAATAAATATATAGCTTAAACCGAAGTTTTAATTGAAGAGCAACCCCAAAATTTTTTAATGAATGACCCTCTATATTTTTTTTTATTTAATGGCCAGCCGCAAGATTTTTTTTAGTTTATTGGTCCGCCACCCAAAAAGTTCGCCCTTGAGTGATATAGACCAATAAGTTTACTATCAATAATTTCTAAGATATTCGAAAAAACTACTGTTAGAAAGAATGCTACTGAGTTTAGAGGCGCAAAACATAATTCCAGAGCATCAGTTTGGTTTCAGACATAAGCATAAGTTTGGTTTCAGAACAATGTCACCGAATTGTGGAAGTTATATCTAAAGCTATGGAACAAAAACAATACTGTAGTGCGGTGTTCATTGATATACAACAAGCTTTTGACAGAGTATGGCACTCTGGCTTACTATTTAAAATAAAAAATCTACTAACAGCTCCTTTTTACGTAATACTAAGATCTTATTTACATGAAAGAAAGTTCTTCGTTAAAGTTACATTTGTCTTTAGCTAGATTCAATCTGGCGTTCACAGGGAAGCGTGTTAGGGCCAGTATTATATACGCTTTTTACACACGATATGCCAACCATAGCAACACATGCCGACGACACTGGTATTATGGTTTCGCAACATCGTCATTTAGAACATTCTGGAAAACTGTTTGTACCTAGTAGAGGAATGGTTAAATAAGTGGAATATTAAGGTGAACACAAATAAATCTGTTCAAGTAACTTTAACACTTCGGAAAAATAACTGTCCACCAGTAGCCTTAAGTCGATTAACTTTTCCACAATCAAATAATGTAATGTACTTAGGCCTTTGCCTGGATGGAAGGTTAACTTGGAAAGAGCACATTAAAAGAAAACGTCAACAACTTAACAATAAGTCAAAGAAAATGCATTGGCTTTTTGGACCCAAATCTACCTTGACATTAGAGAACAAAATAATATTGTACAAAACTATAATAAAACCAATCTGAACTTATGGCATACAACTCAAATATTGAAATTCTTCAAATGCTAAGAACAATTACTAGCGCTTCATGGCTTAATAGCAACAAAAATATCCATAGCGATCTTAATATATCTACGGTTAAGGAGGAGATTACCAGATTCTGTAACAGATATTTACAGAGATTGAGTAATCATTCAAACCTACTCGCCATTAATCTTCTGAATTACAGTGATGAAATAAGCGAAGACTGAAGCGATATCACGTTCTTGATCTTCCTTTAAGAAAATAGAAATTACAAAACCTATGTAAATAAATTGTGTGAACGTTAATTAAGAAAATTTATATAAATTATTGTTTTTGGTTTTTGCTGTTATTGGGCTCACTGGAGTTCAATATGCTAAGTCCCTAGTAAAATTTAATAGATTTGCTAAAAAAAAATTATTACCATCTCATTTGCATTAAAGCGAATGAATTTTGAATAGATTTTGTAAGTAAATCTGCAGTAAGTAATGATGTCGTTTTCTTATTCAATTAGTTTTGTATGTAAAAGACAGCAAGCATTGCTCTCGTTTGAATTATTAGGTATCGGCGAAATTTTATTTTATTTTTTAAAAAAACATCAATTTTTATTTTTATCAAATAATGTGAAAATATTATTGCAGATGTTCTTAACAACCATATTATTTTTAAACAAGCTTATATTTTATTGTATTGTTAATTTTTCCGAATTTAATGATTCTGGAAACTTTGAATATGATATTTTAACTGTCAAAGCTGTGTTCGTTTACTCGAAATTCTTATTATGTTTACGACAATTGAAAAAATTAGTTTCATTTATTATTAAATTATTAAGTGCTTTTGGAGCATTAAATATGCTTTCTTTGTCGTTCAGCGTACGTCAAACTAAAAATCACTTCTACTTGAAGAAACAAACTAGAAACACCACATTTTCTTTGATCCAGCGCGGATCTAGGACAAGGCGTTTAAACTTTTGTACTGATATTTTCATTTTGGTAGCAGAAATTTCCATTTTTCATTTCCCTAAATTTGCTCTTAAATTAAATTGATAGCAATTAATTTTTATTTCATTAATTAAAATTGCAGTTTATTAATTTAATTCTTTTGAATGAATTTAAAATCAATTCAAATGAATTGCAAGTCATTCCATAAATACATTTGAATTGGAAGCAAATTGAAATTCATTTTCGCCTTACTCGTTTGAATTGTTTCAAAAATCTTTCATTTCTATTTTGTTGTGAAAAGAATTAATTCAAAATGAGTCATTTACAGCTCTGACTTCTATATATATGTGTACGTATAGCTTTTAAAAATTAAAGTATATCTCCAATTAGCAATGAAATTTATCTTTAAGAAAGTTTTTTTCGTTTATTGTTCCTTTACAAAACCATTATAACAATAATTTTACAGTCTACTATAAGAAATAATTCATGCTGAAACAATTTCACAAAAACAGCAACTTTTTATATGGCACTAACTAAATTATTTTAATTTTAGGTTATAAACTTATATTTTGACATAGAAGAGTACATACGAAATTTTCAGACACATACATTTTGTTACGAAGATGACTTATTAAGTTTTAAAAGAAAATAACTGTCAGTAAATAATTAAACGAAACGACCCACTGTGGATTTTACAAACTGTGCAGTTTTCTAAAAAATCTCATACACACAAGACAACAACAACATGTTGATAAGAAATTCCACCAAATAGGCTAAACAACAAGAAACAAAAACAACTAACATGGAACAAAACAAAACACACAGCCAAACAGGTGCCTAAACTGAATGATAATAACTACTTAAAACAACTATATAAGCATCACTTGCTGGGCAAATGAATAAATTCAAGTTATCATCGTGTCACACAAAATTTGTATTAAAAGTAAATAAATCGTTTGACTTAATTTAAACACTCTAAAGTACTCTGTTATTATTTTGCAATAAAAGAAAATGTTTATTATTCGATATCATTCGATATATGTGTTAGTAATTGATGTTCTCCGGAATGCGAGAACCGATTTTATTTCTGCAAAGTTCATATGATAGGTGACTTCAATACCAATTATCTATAAACGGTCTCTGTATATGTATTGGTTCATGAGTTATAGCCATTTTAGTGAACACTGCATTCATACAACTCTTACTGCATTTTTTAAATTGTGTGAAGTTGATGCTTTTGCCAGAATGTTATTGTATGCAGACGTGCCAACGTATTTTACGTGGAGTGCATCAAAGAAGGAGTTCCAATGGCGCAAGCAAGGAAATCGCGTTGATGACCATCAAAATTTATATTCAAGTGATACTTTGGGACGTATTTATACTGTTCACCCAAATAAAGCTGAGTGTTTTTATTTACGTTTGCTGTTAATAAACGTTCGTGGGCCAACATCATTTCAATAGTTAAGGGCAGTCAATGGAGTTTTGTCTACGACTTATCGACAAGCGTATCAACAGCTCAATTTGTTGGAAAATGATATTCATTGGGAACAAACACTTGTAGATACAGCAGGTTGTTGCTCATCATTTTCAAATTCGTGCTTTGTTTGCAATTATTTTGTCTACCTGTTTTCCATCGAATCCATCTGAATTGTGGACAAAATTTCAAGACTGTCTGTCGGAAGATATTCTGTTTCGAGTGCGTCAAGGAAATCATATTCCTGCAATGGATTTTACGCCGGAAATTTACAATGAAGCATTGATTTGTATTGAAAATTTCTGTTTGTCGATTGCTAACAAGGCATTATCACAATTGGGAATGCCATCACCTAATCGTGCAATGCATGATATTTTTGAGTTAGAACTGCAACGTGAACAACAATACGATCGCAACGAATTAAATGCTTTTGTTCACGCAAATTTTTCGACAGTGAATGCGAAGCAAATGAATGCGTACGATATTATTATGCAAGCTGTTATTAGTGAGGCCTATGGATTTTATTTCCTAGATGCACCAGGAGGCACTGGAAAAACGTTTTTAATTTCATTGTTGTTTTAAACGATACGGTCCTAGAATAAAATTGCATTGGCATTGGCGTGTTCTGGCATTGCAGCCACTTTGTTAGATGGTGGTCGGACAGCACATTCTGCTTTGAAATTGCCACTAAATTATCAAGTTAATGAAACTCCCACATGTAACGCTTCAAAAACATCTGGAACGGCAAAATTATTGAAACGTTGCAGTACCATTATTTGGGACAAATGCACTATGGCGAAAGAACAATAAAAGGTCTCCGAGATAATTCAGAGTTGTTTGATTTTATTGTCAGGCGAATTTAGGCAACCATTGCGCGTCATTCCTAGATCGACAGCTGCCGATGAAATTAACGCTTGCTTATTTATTTATTCATATTTATGGAGATTTGTTGCAGAATGATCCATCTGCTAATAAGTTCTCTAAGCATTTGCTAAAAATTGGGAATGGTGCAATGCCTGTTGATGATACTGGATTGATAACATTGCCAAATGATTTTTGCTGTTTCGTACAGTCAAAAGAGGAATTGATTGAATGTGCTATCCCTAACATAGCACAAAAATATAAATGGCATGCATGGTTGAGTGACAGAGCAATTTTAGCGGCAAAGAACAAAGATGTTACTGAATTAAACATGGCCATACAATCAAAGATTCCTGGCGAATTGGTGTAATACAAGTCTGTGGATACTGTTATCAATGAAGAAGATGTTGTGAATTATCCAAAAGAATTTTCGAATACGTTAGACTTACCAGGATTGCCTCCGCATAATCTCCAATTGAAAGTTGGAGCCATTATTATTATGCTTCGCAATATCAATCAACCCTGTTTGTGTAATGGTACAAGACTTGCTATTAAAAGGTTGGTGGCTTGTGTAACTGAAGCTACTATTTTAACTGGAAAATTCAAAGCCGAACATGCATTCATTCCACGCATCCCAATGATTCCGTCTGATGTGTCATTTGAACAGTTTCCTGTTCGCCTTGCGTTTGCGGTTACCATTAATAAGGCGCAAGGCCAATCCTTAGGAATTTGTTGAGTGAATTTAGAGTATCCAGTTATCTCACATCAACAGTTGTATGTCGCCTGTTCGCACGTTGGAAAACCATCAGCTTTGTATATTTACACCGAAAATGGCAAAACAACAAATGTTGTTTACCAAAGAGCATTACAATAAAAGCAATTTATCACTGATTTTAATGAAATCGAATTCATTTTTTATTTTCTTTTCTGAGATTTTGGATGTAGAATGTAAAGAAAGGCAAAAGTATACAATAGAAAGTCTTCACATTCAGCAAAACATAAACAAAACCATGAACTTTAAAGACAACACAGATAGGATTAATACGACTACAGCGTTGCAATAACTTAGTTTTAACTGTGATGTGTTTGATGTTATTCAATGTAATTGTTTTATAATTTATGCTTTTGTTTTAACCGGAGGTGGATAAAGCTAAGGCTTTTTGATTTTTGTACTGAATGAATATTTTTATTTTGACAGAAGAGATTTTCTTTTTCATTCCTCCTAAATCTGCCTATGCATCTGATTGGTGGCAACTCATTTTTATTTTATTAAAATCAATTATAATTCATTGTTCTAATTCATGTGAATGAACTAAAAATTAGTGCAATTTAAACGAATTGAAAATGACGCAGTTTAATTTAACAAATTCCTTTGAATTAGAAACGAATTGCAATTCATGTTACAGATTCATTTTAAATGAAAACGAATGTTATGTTGTAAGCAAATTTTTTTGATGATTTATTTGAAATAATTAAAATTTTTATTTTAAAGCCCTTAAAAAAATCTATCAATATGAAATAAAGTTTTTATTGAAATAAATGGTTTTAGGCCTGGTCAACTTGTGATTTTCGAACATATAATTTATTATAATTTATAATACCTTATTATAATTATAAAAGATTAGATAAGATTACACAAATGTAATGACACAAGTCCAATATTTAAAAATTTTTTTAAAACAAGTGAATTTAGATCCAAACATAAGATTAATTAATTTTATCTTTGTGCTTGTAAATGATGTTTCATTTCAATTCAATTTCCTTTTTCATATTTATAATCATACAACACCGGGTTTTTCAACAAGAAGTTTATTTTTTCATTGTGTTAACATCAACAACATGATAGTTTTGACATTTAGTTTTTTGACGTATATTCGTAGTAGATGCATTGTTACAATGAATTCAATTTCGTACGAAAATCGCATTAAAATAATTAAAACCCACTATAAAAATGGTGGTTCTGTTAAAGTTACATTACGTAAAATTCGTGATATTTTCGGATAACAAAATTGTCCTTCTGAGACCGCTATTAAGAATTTGGTCCTTAAATTTGGGTCGACAGGCTCGATATAAAATGTGCGAACACCAATAAGTCCTCAACCATGTCGTTTAACTGAAAACATCGCAGCCGTGACCAACAGTATTGAAGCAGATCCAAACTTGCTATTTCTTCAACAATTGAATTTTGCACAAGGATTTGACTTTAAAGCCTTACAAGGTTCAATTGTTGCAGAAATTGAAGCCGACCGACCATGCACATCGTCGTAAATTCGCTCAATTCATTCAGGAACAACCGGCTGGTTTTTCTGAAAAATCCGTTTTTTCAAACAAACGCCATTTTCACTTGTCAGGGTACATCAACAATTAAATTTGCCGCATTTGGGCTTTTAAAATCATAGAGCGATTATTGAGAAGCCTTTGCATGCTCAACTCACTTTATAGTGCGCTATGTGGTCTGGAGCGTGATTGGGCCGTTTTTTTTTCGAAGATGAGGCTGGAAATGCGGTAACGGTTAGTGGATGCATCAACTCAATTTTAGCCTGTTTTTGGGGACGTGAATATCACAAGACATGCCACATGTCACATAGCCAATGAAAAGATCAATTTATTTTAAACCAAATTTCTCGACCGCATAATTTCACAACAATCAGCACTCAAGTGGCCAACCAGGTCATGTGATTTAACACCCCTGGATTATTTTGGGGCTATGTTAAGGACAGAGTCTATACGCAGCCAATCGAATCGATTTCCGCCTTACAACTCAAAGTTGATGATGTGATTAACTAAATAAGACCGCCATTTTGTCAAAAAATGGTTAAACTTTTTTTTTTTTTTTAAAGAGAAGTAGCCCTTTAGACAACAATGCCTATTTAGTCAAGTACCGTACTACATTCTTTAGGAAAGGGATAGAAAATAGATGAAACAGGTGGTGAAAGTAGAAGGATAGTCGGAAATTAACTGCCGTATAAAGACAGCACAGCGACCAGTGACTATGCCTTCATCGCTGAGCAGTCTCACCGACAGTCAATTTTTATCTTTGTAGTGAAAAAAACCAAGGTCTTCGTTGGGAATCGAACTCACAACCCCCATATTTACAAGCTCCTACACTACCTATTAGCCTACAGGGGCACCTACCATTTTGATGAGAGATCGCCATCGGTCAGTGTGGTCGTGGCGGTAATGGTCAATGGATCACGCTATCCCGAGTTCCACTATCGCCTATCGCGTGATAAATTTTGGCCTATTATTGACTATGGGATATCACTGACATGTGGTTTCAACAGGTCGGTGTCACATGTTACACAGCGAATGAAGCGATTAATTTATTGCAAACTAAATTTTCCGATCGCATATTTTCACGACAATCAGCAGTTAAGCGGCCAGCCAAATCGGGTGATTTAACACCACTGGATTATTTTTTTGTGGGACTACGTTAAGGACAGAGTCTATATGGAACCAACCGTATCGATTTCAGCCTTAAAACTCAATATCAGTGATATAATTAACGAAATAGGATCGGCCTTTTGGCAAACAGTGATTAAAAACTTTGATGAAAGAATCGACATCTGTCAGCGTGGTCGTGGTGGACATTTGCCAGATATCATTTTTCATTCATAATTGCCGAGTTTTTATTTTCGTAAGTTTGAATCATCTCAAGCTAAATTTTTTGTTTTATTTTGTTTTAGAAAATAAACTTCTTGTTAAAAAACCCTTTATTTCAGTTTACCATTTGCATATGAATATTTTTTTGTCTACAATTTTTTCGAAATACAGTTGTAAATAATAAAAACATACTTTGTATTTTAAATATTTTAATTTATATTTTAAGTAAAATATTTCCAATGTTGTTTATGTCAAATGACTAAAAAATTAAAAAAAAAACAAAATTTAACATCTAAACTTAAATATTAAATTCTGTGACACTTGGTTTTATTGTCTATTGATTTGAGCATAAAAATATTTCGTATAAATGAACAGAGAATAGACAAAAATATATAATTAAATAGTTTAATATCGATAGACTAAAATAATATTTATAAATACATATCTACAGTCCTAAAAACATAAATGAACACATACATATGCATGACGATATATGTATGTAATGAAAAAGAATTTCTGAAATTTTTGACATCTGTGTTAATAGTATTTGTATTTGTAGAGAATGAATTTTTGAATTGCTTTGCAGTTAAGGACTAAATAAAAGAAATTCAACATAGGAAAATGTGAGGTGTTCGAAATATGCAAAATAAAACCAATGTTCATTTCTATGAAGGTCCATTAACAACATTTTCAAATACTTTAGTTTGCCAGCCTACTACACTTTTAAATTATGTATGTATTTCCACAAATGTACAAGCGAGTAACTTTCTGCATTATTTTATATCGTAAGTTCATAAAGGCAGAAGTGGGAAATTTTATTTAATTTTAATTTGTTATAAATAATTTTTCCTTCAAGCACAGTTTTTACATAAAAATTAAATAAATTATTTATAATTATTCGGAATCATTTTTAATATAAGCAATTTTATTTCGTGTTTAATTCTTTTAAATAAATATTTCATGATATTCTCACAAAATATTTATTACAAAAATTTTTTTTTAAAAATAAACATCTTATGATATTCCCATAAAACATTTACTAAAACAAAATTAAAATAAAAATATTTGCAATTTCACTATTGTTCAAGTAGCTTATCAGTGAATTTTACCCCAATATTGTATAGAAAAACCCAAGAGTCCTATATCCAAAGCCAAACTGATTCTATGAGAATTTTTGATAAAATCAACATAGCATAGACAGCAAAACTTAAAGACACTTCCATTCAAACACTACAAAACATTTATTTTAATTTTTATTTGAATAAATGTTTTATGTGTTTAAACAATTTTACAAATCATGCAATAAATTAACAATGCTTAACAAACAAAAAAAATATAAAAAAGAAAAAACATACAAAAACCAAAAACAACAAAAATCTACAAATTAAAAAAATGGTTTATTTTAATTGTTTTTGTTTTTTGCATTTTGTACTGTTTTTTTATTTAGAATTATTTACTTAATTTTTATATAAAGACCTTGACCATTGAGAAAGAATTATTTATAAAATATTCATAAAGTCAATTAAATTTAATTATTGTTTTAAAATAGATTTTTTAAACATAAAAATATTTTGTAATATAAAAAAAAATTATTTTTAATTTATTAATTTACTCGGAAATGTTATCTAAAATACTATTATGTTTTGCGTAGCCGTTGGTTTTTTTAATGGCATCCGCCAAGAATTATTGACTATTGGTGTTAGTCCTTTTACTTAGCTTTTAGTTCTGACAACATTGCCTTTTTGTTGGTTTGAGATAGTATTGCCATACCGCTCAATTTTCTTTACTATATTTAGGCGATTTATAGTTTCTAAATTGTTGGACTATTAAAAGATCTGGTAGCATTGTGCTGATTATTTCTTTAATACTTAAGATACTTTTGTTATGGACTTCAGCTGTATAAGGATCTTAATAATATGATTAAAAATTTGTATTCTATTTTTTGTATAACTGGAACAATCTGACGTGAAAAATCTATAGTCGACATGATAAATGAATTGCTATAGGGTTTTTAATTGTGGCAGCTAGAACAACATTTAATTTTTTGACGTATACATGGCAGGTGGATTGTTGCTATAAGTTTAATTTCGCACGAAAATCGCATTTTAATGAAAATAGTGGGTCTTTTAAAGTTACATTTCGTAAAATTATTGATATTTTCGTACCTTCTGCGACTGCTATTAACAATTTGGTCAATAAAATTGAGTTGACAAGCTCGATACAAAACGTGAGAGCGACAGTGTTGAAGCATATCAAAATTTACGCACGAAAATTGCATTTTAATGAAAATAGTGGGTCTTTTAAAGTTACATTTCGTGAAATTCGGGATATTTTCGGACCTTCTGAGACTGCTATTAACAATTTGGTCATTAAATTTGAGTTGACAGGCTCGATATAAAACGTGAGAGTGACAGTGTTGAAGCATATCCAAATATGCCAATTGTTTCGCGTAAGGTCTTACAAAGTTTTACTAGTGCAGCAGTTGAAGCCGACCGATCATTCACATCAGTATAAATTTGGTCAATTCATTCAGGTGCAATCGGCTTGTTTTTTTTTCGAAAAAATTAAGTTTTCAAACGAAGCACATTAGTACTTGTCAGGGTAGTCAACAAGCAAAATTGTCGCATTTGGGTTTGTGGAAGCCTTTGCATGCTTATCGTCTCGTTGTATGGTAGGCTATGTGGTCTGGAGAAGTGAATGGGCTGTTTTTTTTCGAAGATGAGGCTGGAAATGCGGGAGCGATCAATGGATCACGCTGACGCGAGATTCCACCAATTCAATTTTTTTTATTATTAACGATGCGGATATCACTGACATTATGTTTCAACAGAACGGTGCACATGTCACACAGTCAATAAAACGATTAATTTATTACAAACCAAGTTTTCCCATCGCATAATTTCACGACAATGAGCAGTTGAGAGTGTAGCCAAATCGTGTGATTTACCACCACTGGATTATTTTTTCTGGGGCTATATTAAGGACAGAGTATATACGGAGCCACTTGAATCAAATTCTGGGATGTGATTAATAAAATAGGTCCGCATCTGAATCATTTTAATCTAAATTTGTTTTTTATTTTGTTTTAGATGTCAATCTTCTTGTTCAAGAACACTTTAGTAAAACAAAGAATTCTGTTCAAGGCTAGTTGATTTTAAGAAGTTCCATATTTTGATAAGTTGTTATTTTACTTAAATAAAGAATTAATAATTATAATGAGAATAGATTCTTGCATTCTATTTTAAAAATTTACTTATTGTTATACTGTTTTAAGCCCCCTATTTTTTGTTTTAAGAAAAATCCTGTTTAGAAGACGTTTAATTAGCTTCACTATTTCTTTTATTATTTTATGTAGAAAATTGGTAAAAAGGATCTCTATTTAAATTATATTTTAGGTTTGTACACCCCAGTTAAAATAATTGAAATATACTTTGAAAGTGTCCAAACATTCATGTGAAATTCTTATTACCACCCACAATTTGTGGGCAGTTACGGGTTCGTTTAGCTATCACTTTTTGAGAAACAAATACACACGCAAAGACATTCTAGATATTTGGACTACTACCAAATAACCCAGCAAACCCAACTGTATATGCTTAAAATAAGCACAGGCTTTCAATTGGTATGAACCTATTTTCGTCAATGTGAGAGAATATATATTTAATATTTTATACTAAATAATTAAATTTGTAAGCGAGGAATTTAACATCTGCTTTTAAGCGGTCTGTACAAACCACTAAAACTTCACGTATCTAAAGTATGTAGGTGTGAAGTCGATTAATCTTGACTACACACTTTAGGTATATAAAATAACTCAACAGAATGTGAAACTATGTTTATAAAAATTTATAGTTTATGGCAATTGCTCTAGTTGAGCTGTATAACTACATTGCCACATAAACAGAGAGACTTTGAGATGTTGACAAGGTAAAATTATTTCTCTACCTTGTTAAACAATTTATTTATAAAATTAAATTTTATGAGAGAGTCATTGTTATTACATTGTTTTAAACGGATATATCATGTCAGAAATCTTTTGATATATAATCAGCAAACATATATGTTTACTGTGTTACTACAAGACATACATTTCTGAGTGCACGCTTAGCTATTTGCTAATGTAACAGCATCTACAACCACTACCCCATAAATATGGCATAAAACAGGACATGATTGTAACCAGCAATTGACAGCAGATGCTGTTACATGATTTTATATTTAAGCACACATACACAATTGTGCATACGTATATTTCTATTTTAAAATGTTGAGCCTGCATATTTAAAGCAAAATATTTATGTTTTCTTTAGATGCATATTTGTCGATAAAAGGTTAAGGTTTTTTATCTTCTGCCCTATGGTATTATTCTTTACTGCTTTTTATGTGACATATGTCCGCCTGACTTTTTATGCCCATGTCAGAGTATACGGGTCTAAATAGTTTTTCTCTTTCTCTTTTTGTTTTTGACTTCTGCTTGAATATAGAAAACAAGCATTAAACCATTTTGTAATATGATACCTATTCTCCTTCCTGCTGTTGAGAATTTTTGACATGAAAAAATATGTATTCGAAGACACCAACACTAAAAGTATACATTCTATTATCTACATTCGATTGCATATGCACACATAGGCATACAATCACATACATTTTTAGTATAAGCTTTTATGCATGCGTGTAACCGAAGATAGACTTAGAAGACCCTGTACATAAATAACTGGCAACCCTCAATTGGATTTCATCTGAAAAATTGTATTTGTTGTTTAAATGACATTTTTGAATTTTTATGCGTGACCAAATTTTGTTATTTTTGTATCTCACATTGTCAGCAAGGTATGCAAATATTTCCAAACAATTTTTTAGAAATATATTCATAATTTAGAATTTCTCTTTAATAAACAAACAAGAACAACTTGCCATGCCATTGTTAAGTTAATTTTTGTTTGTCAGTTAACTTTGCTTGATATTATTATGTGGTGATGTCTTAATGACAGTATAATTGGTCTACGAAACATTTATCATTTGTTAATTTGGCGTTTATACATTGAGTACGGCTTATTTGTGTTGATGCTGGACTTGTCATTCTGTTATATGGTTAGAAGACATATGGCCATCATGTTAAGGTAAATGAACACAACTATTTGATATATGTATGCGAAGAAGGTGCACTATGCAGCAAAATCTTTGGGGAAATGTAATGATCTGCAGTTGTGTTGCATTAAACCTTTGTATCAGCATTGTCTATTGATTAAAATAAGTGAAATGAAGCAATATTACTGTATTAAAACGATTGGCATGAGCAATTCCCATTTAGCGGAATATCTTTTACTTTTCAACTGCAGACTCGTGAATTGGCATAGAAGAATATCTTTCCTCTCATTAAATTGCTGTATACAATTTGAAGTTAGTTTGGTTGACTTTGGAAAATCGAACAAATTTGATCAGACAAATTTTACAAAATATTAAATTATATCAGTAATCTCATGTACAGGTTTTAAATTGTAAAAAGTCATAGAGTTATTTGCTAAACAGCTAATACTTTGAGTAAACAATAATCTAATCCTGTTATCTGTGTAATAGAACACAGATATCAGCAAGATTGTTCACCTAAATTCTAAAGTCGATTTCTCTGAGAAATGCTTTTATATTAAATTCGCTTTAGAATCGTTTATAAAGTCTTCAATTTTTCCAAGTTAGGTAATTTTCTGGGGCAACTTAAGGTCTCTACGCGAGTAGAGTGCAACTCCATATCAAATTCGATGACAGCCAAATCTATAATCCTTATGTCGCTTAAAGTTTTATTTACGCTTCACATCTAACCAATAGGAATGCCGTATCCAAATGGCCGATATCATTTATGCGTTGGACGCCAGTAGAGGCAACTTATCCTCCCGACGTTCAGAACACTATGAACTTGGGACTTATGTTCATATATTCACATAAATCTTAAACAAAATTTTCTTAAGTAAGACATTTTTTACCTATTAATAAATGAGCTTGTCAAACCTCTTGACACAAAAACGACATAATCAAGAAAACTTCATGTTCTTTTTCATGCCAATATACACCAGACTGTCATTTTTAGTGGATGCAAAGGTGTGACTGTTGAATAATTTGGGGGTTTCCCATTCCCCAGCACCGAATATTCCCCAGAAACGACGCAAATGAAAATGTGCCTCGTCACTAATTTAGATTTTTTCATAAAAATCGGGGTTGTTATAGGCAAGCTATCCTATTGACATAAGTATGGCGGCGTAAAAGGTCTTGTGGAAGAAGCTCTTGTGTCAACTGAATCTTATTTAGAAACAAATGCAAACCCTTGTGCGTAATTGTGGCCAAAGTTGTTCTTTGAATACAAAGCTTCTGAGCACGGCGTGGAATTGTTATGGTTCATACTTGGGCCTATCACCTACAGACCACCTTTCTTCAAAATCATTCACTACATGATATGAACTGTCAAGACTACTGTTTATAGTACTTTGTTTTGCCGTCATTTTGGTAAACTTTATACAGGGTGTCCACTGGGACACCAAAGAAGTAAGGTCCAATGATTCCTCCTGACCAAATTGCACACCAGATAAGCGATATAAATTTAAGAAATGTTTCTCTTCAATTCAAAATACAAAATATTTTCTGGAGTCCTCGACCTTTTTTGTCTATTCTGTTAGCAAAACTAGTCTTAATGTCAGGGCTAATTCTATTCAAAGTACTTAAATTATTCATAAGTGTTTTTCAACAAGAAGCTAGTTTCCTAAAACAAAAAATGTAGATTAAGATAATTTCTATTATATTGCGAAGAGAAAAGTTCGGCAATTATAAATGAAAAGTGATAAAAATAAAGTGATATAAATAAAGTGATAAGTGACCACGCTGGCAGATGTCGATTTTTTTTATCATTTTTAGCAAAATGGCCGTCCTATTTCGTTAGTCAAATTATGAATTTTGAGTTTTAAGGATGAAGTCGATTCGATTGACTCCGTATAGATTTTGTTCTCAACATAACCCTACAAAAAATAATCACCAGGCTGTGATCGTGTTAAATAATATGGCTGGGTACTTAAATAAACTTAAAATTATGCGATCGGGAAATTTGGTTTGCAATAAATTGATCATTTTATTGGCTGTGTGACATGTTGCACCTTCCTGTTGAAACCACATGTCAGTGATATTCACGTCGTCAATAGTAGGCCGAAGTTGAGTTGTTAACAACTCGCGATAGTGTGATCGTTATCACATTTCCAACCTCATCTTCAAAAAAAGGCGGCCAACTCACGCCTCCAGACCACATAACACACCATACAGTGGCACGTTGAGCATGCAAAGAATTGTCAATAATCGCTATTGGATTTTTCGAGGACCAAATGTGGCAATTTTGTTTGTTGACAATGGGCTTCATCTGAAAAAATTATTTTTTCAGCAAAACCAGCCTGCTGTTCTTGAATGAATTGAGTGAACAGTCGGTCGGCTACAGTTCCTGCGTCAGCTGAACCTTTTAAGGCTTCAAAGTCAAATCCTTACGCGCAATTGGACAATTGGATTTGCTTTGTCTCACAGCTGCGATGTTTTGAGTTGAACGGCCCGGTCGAACACGCGTATCGAGCCTGTCGGCTCAAATTTAACAACCAAATTCTTAATTAATCTCAGAGGGACGATTGTGTTGTCCGAAAATTTCACGAATTTTACGAAATGTAACATTAACAGAAGCACCATTTTCAGATATTTTAATGTTAATGTTGCCACAAAAAACACACTTCTTGTTAAAAAAGTCGATTTCCCAAAAGCGTATGAAAAATGTTCGACGTAAATTAATTGCCAGGCGGTCTTTAATAGAAGCCAAATCCAATTTATTTCGTTAAATTCTTTTTGGCAAAAATTTGGTTTATTAAATAAATCTAAGAAATAATTTATTATTTCCCACCTTCCAATGCTGGGTTTCATCTCCTTCCTCTAGATTTTATGTGTAACAATTCGAATCGCGTAGGATTGTGAAAGTAAATGTGTGAGACAGTTGAGATATGTTGATGTTGCCCTTAATAGATGTCATTAGTTTATTATCGTATCTGTGTAAGAGTTGTTCTAACGAATTTTTATAGTTCTACAAAGTACAGCAGTTGTCGTTTTCAATTTTGTTTTTCAGTAGTTTTCTTATTGTTGCTGTGTGTATATACCTCCATCTGTCATAGTTCATATTGTAGTCGCTGTTGTTGCTGTTAGTGTTGTTGACACTTATGTTCATAACAGTAAATGTTGTCACATCATATTGACACAGTTTCATTACTAAACAAAACTCAAACCACCACGTAAAAAATAATAAAATACTCATACATACGACAATGTATTTGGTTAACGAAGTAAAAGTTACTTTTAAAATTATTTTTTTCTTTTATTTTCTCTACTTTTTTTTCTTTACTCTTTTTGCTGCTAAAAGTTGAGTGATAAATGAGTGCAGGATTAACAATAAAATCGTATACGAAAAGCAGTTTTTGTAAGAAAAAGTAAGAGGGGATTTATTGCTGTTACAGCAGCACTATG
Source organism: Trichopoda pennipes (assembly GCA_030448955.1). Taxonomy (NCBI): domain Eukaryota; kingdom Metazoa; phylum Arthropoda; class Insecta; order Diptera; family Tachinidae; genus Trichopoda; species Trichopoda pennipes. The sequence goes on along the minus strand of JASKUP010000010.1, from coordinate 1,773,875 downwards.
GTTATGTGTTAGTTTGATGACCATGTTGGAAAGGGAATATAGGGTTTGACATTTTATATAATAAACAGTTAAGTAGTGCATGTTATAAAGAGATTTTATTTTTATATTATTTTAATGCAAACAAGAAATAATGGAAAAACTGACATCATCAAGATTTGATTCAATTTTGTGTGCTTCTTTTGTATTTTTTTTTCCATGTCATCTGATCGTGTAGGATTTACAATGAATTGATTTGCGTAAAATATTTTCAATAAGGGCTACTTTGTATCGTATTTTCTATCACTGAAGGCTTATATTATGTGATAGCAGGAGTATTTCGTAAATTGCTCTTCTGTTTATGATGAACAGCGAACAGGGATAAATGATTAATGGTATTAAGTAAATGAAATACTGTTGTCATTCCGTCTTTGCTGGCTGTTTCTTCAGTATGAATGGCGAGCGCTTTCGATGTAATGACATCATTCTCAACCCGTGTTCTAAATTTCGGCTTCAAGTAGTTCTTTCATTAAGGTTGTATCTACTAATATAGGTAGAATGCCCGCCACCTCACATTTTTTTGCGGGGCTAATTTGTAATATCTCCATCTTTTATTATTATTTATTACGTGTGTCCTTCAGAGGGTTTTTTTCGTTTGTTCAAGTGTATGAGTAGTTTTAGTGGTGTAAAAATTGTATCTGAGGTTGTGTTTACCTTTGCGTTTATAATGTCACTCCTAAAAGAATTTTGTAGGTTGTCAAGACGGACACTACTGTCAATACATTCTACCTAGCAGCAGTTAGATATATGATACACGGAGTTAAGATAATCTTACTTATATCAGATAAGTACAATAAAGAACTCAATAGACGTTATTTTAGCTATGGTTAAAATTACGTCTATAAACCCACTACTATTGACATACTTCATAGACAATACAGCACTAAAAACAGGAATGAAAAAGACAAAGAGACAACCGATACAATACCATGGCACACGTTTACTTACACAGGACCAGAAATATATAGAAAAAGGTTTACTCATAGCATTAAAAGTTAACAACACTCTGAGACATAATCTTAAGACATCGATAGAAACAACTGACAAATATAGTTCCAGGGAAATGTACTGATATACTTGTACCTGCAAACAAACTTATATAAAGGGTCCGCCAAATAACTTTTTTTTAAATCCTATAAACAAAACTACTAAATATTTTCTCAAATTTTTTTTTATTTGAAAGTACAATCCTCTCGGTTAATGATGGAAAATAATTTCATTCAAATGGCTGCCTCGGCTGATCATGCAGTAGTCTACACGATCGATCCAATTTATAAGCACATTATCGATTGTGTGCAGCTGTATTTTACCAATGGCTTCACGAATATTGTCCTTTAAAACGTCAATTGTCGCTGGCTTGTCAGCGTAACACTTATCTTTGACGGCACCTCACAAATAACAGCCCAACGGTGTCAAATTGCAGCTCTGAGTTGGCCAAACGATATCAGCTCTGCGGCTGATAATGCGATCTTCAAAAATAGGGCGCAAAACATAGAGTGTAGCTTCGGCTGTGTGGTACGTAGCGCCATCCTGTTGAAACCAAATGTTGCCAAAATCCTCCTCTTCAATTTTTGTGAACAAAAATTCATTCAACATGGCCCGATAACGATCGCCAATGTCTGTAACGGCCACTCGTTACTCATTTTCGAAGAAAAATGGCCCAATTATGCTTCTGGACCAAAATCCGCACCCAACAGTGACTCGCTTTAGGTACGTCGGCTTTTCAATGTATGCGTGCGGATTTTCTGTGCTCCTAATGCGGCAATTTTGCTTGTTTACATACCCGCCAAGATCAAAATGAGCTTCATCTGAAAAGATGATATTTTTTTGCAAAATCTGCATCTTCTGTAAGTCGATCGCAGGCCCACTTAGCGAAGCGAAAACGCATTGAATGGTCACTTGGCTTCAACTACTGAACCAACTGGACTTTGTATGGCGTCATACCAAGGTCGTTTTGCAAAATTCGTCTCAATGATGTCTCTGAAATGTTCAATTGTTGAGAACGACGGTAAATTGATGTTGATGGCGCTTCACGCACACTTTCTGCCACAGCAGCAATATTCTCACGTGTACGTACTGTTTTTGGCTTTTCACGCTTTGGTTTTTCGATGAGGATGCCAGTTTCTTTCACTTTTTTCACAAGGTAACGAACATACGGAGCTGACAGTGCTTCTCTTCTTCCAAAATCCGTACGCAGTTTTCGTACACATTCTGCAACATTACCATGATTTTCAAAGTAATGTTGCAGTATTTCCCAGTGTTGTTCAAGCGTGTACACAAACTAAATTATTTGTCAAATAAAACATGAGCTAAGTGTTACCATTCAGGAAATAAGCGCTAGTTGAACCAAAAAAACGTTAGATGGCGGACCCTTTACTACAAACTGGATGAATGCAAAAATATTCTGCGTCATCCTCATTAATTTCTTCTTGTTGGGAATCGAACCCACAACCCCCAGACTGATAAAAAAGTACACTACCTACTAACCTACGGGGGTACCTATTTATTTTGAAGCTGCTCGATCGCGTACATGAGAGGACAGATTTCTCATTGGGGAGAGTAAGGTATCCAAATCTATTGATTCTTTAGAGCATCGACGCAATGTGGCTTTTTTCACTGCTTTCTCGTTAATACAATGGTAAGTGCTCTAATGAAAGTAGGGAATGGGAATAAGTTCCCTAATTTCAGTAGAGCACGTACCATTGCAGTGACGATAAAATAGTGAAAAAAAATCCGCATTGCGTCGAATTTAGAGAATCAATTGATTTGGATACCCTACTATAATTTCACTGGAGCACTAACCATTGCAGTAAAGATTAAACAATGAAATACAAGCCACTTTGCAACCATGCTCTAGAAAAAAAATAGAGTTGGGTACCCTTCTTACTATTCCGAGGAGTAGCAAGAACTTGAAAAATGCATTTGTTATAATAGGAAAATGAGATGATACGTTATTCAAAATATTATCCATCGCTACTTTTTGCGATGGGTGTTATTTGGTTTCTGCGCCAAAAGAACTGCTGAGGTTCTGAATCAAGCCAATTTCTGATACTCTGCCCTGGTCTAAGGTGAAGTTTGTTCCAGAAAGTACTTTCTGTATCGATCGAAACAGATGGTAGTCAGAAGGAGTAAAGTTTAGGCTATTAAACTGGTGCGCCAAAATTTTCCATTCCCATCCTCTGTTTCCAAATATTTTTTGATCGGTCTTTTAAAATGAGCGTTATCCTTATAGAAGATTATGGCCTCATGTCTGATCAAATCTTCTGGTCGGGTTTTCGTTAATTGCTCACTTCAAATGATGCGAACTCAATAGCTCACACTGCACATCACCCTTCTGATTTCACCAAATGCAGACTACTTGGATATTCAGCGATTCTGCTGTGATTTGACTGTTTGGCCGGGCTTATATATGACTTGTTATCGTGATGTATCCATAATTCATCAATAGTAACAATACGACTTAAAAAGACTTTTTTTTTAGCGTTCAAGCATTATTTCCGGCATGCACAATTGCCTTTAAGCATGTATCAGCTTCAATTCATATGGGACTTAATTTCCTTGTTTGCATCCCAATGCTTTTAAACGCAGGGAGATGATTTAGTGTGTGTCTCTCAATGATAATGCAAGTTCTTCTTGCGTTTGACAACAATATTTGTCGCGTAATGCTTCCAATTCCTCATCTTCACAAGTTTTTTGAATTGATGCATGTTGAGCTAAGCTTTTACCGACATTCGATAACATTCAGCAGGCGTTTTATGCAAATGAAAAATAATATTTATGAAAAATATATTTTTTGGGCACAAAATTCGTCATTATTATAGCGATGTACAAAAGGTGATTCAGCTACTAAATTAGAATGATATATGTTTACCAACCAAAAGACCATATTTGTTATTATTGACACAAGTCGAATGTGATAGTTATGCCATAACTTGTCCTAATCGACATTATTAACTTGTATACCCAATATAAAAATTCTCCTAAAAGGGTCTGCGTTAGCATAATTGACTCGAAAGAATTCCACTGATAAAGGTATAAAATGTCGTGTAGGGCATTGGAGTAGAAACTTCGCCAATTATCACGCCAAAAATGAACGAAATATTAAGTGCTGTTCTGCGACTCGTTAGAGCTCGTAGCTTTATAAGAGAAAGTCTAGTTGAGTAGGCAGGTAAGTCCAATGGGTTAAAGTTCAAACGACGGAGGCAAAAAAGCAAAAACTGTTTTTGAACAGATTCGAGAACATGTGAGTATTTTCTATAGATAGGGTCCCAAATGATGGATCCATACTGTAGAATAGGCCTGACAAGGGACATATAAAGACTTTTGCTTACGTATGGATCATCAAACTCTTTAGCCCAACGTTTTAAAAATCCAAGTACACCTTTAGCTTTGTTTGCTGTCAAATTGATATGTGTAATAAAATTGAGTTTGGAGTCGAGAAGCAATCCAAGATCTAATATTTTGTCGATTTCATCCAAATGATGGTCATCGATATAGTAGCATGCAGTTATTGGTTACTTTCTAGCAAAGCACATATATTTACACTTCTTGAGATTTAGCTCCATACGATTTATTTTACACCAGTTGTGAAGCGAGTTAAGGTCACCTTAAAGACGTTGCTGGTCAGTTACTTGACAATAATTAAGAAAAACTTTTACATTGTCAGCATATATCAAAATATTGGATGATTGAATGACTTCAGGCAAGTCATTCATAAATAACAAAAAAAGAAGCGGCCCAAGGTGGCTTCCCTGTGATACTCCAGATAGAACCTTTATGCATCTAGAGCAAGAGCTATTAAAACGGACCATTTGTTTCCTATTTGTTAGGTAAGAGTAAATCCATTTCACACTTAAATCGGCAAAACCTATTAATTCTAATTTTTTCTTTAGGAGGATATGATTTATTTTATCAAATGCCTTGCTGAAATCAGTGTATATCACGTCAGTTTGTTGTTTTTTTTTAATCCACGATGTATAATTGTTGTAAAGTGTAATAGATTTGTTATGCCAAAGCATCTCTTTCGAAATCCATGTTAATTATTGGTTATCAAACTTGATGTATGAAAGAATAAATGTTCAGTGATAATTTTTTCAAATAATTTGGGTATAGTACTTAATTTTGCAATACCACGGTAATAATCAGACTTGTTACCTGATGTAAAAAAAGGAATAATATAGGAATCCTTCCAGATTTCAGGAAAAATAACATATTTTATTGATGTATTAAATAGAATTTCCAAAGGGATGGAAATACTATCAGCACAATTTATCGAAATACTACTGGGGATGTTGTCAGGTTCATTCTTTTCAATTCCTTGGAGATTGTCAAAATATCGATAAATGGTATATTATTCGTCTGAGATTTTTCAATACTAAATGGGTCCTTAAAACATTCATCATAATCTGCAACTGAGTAAATTGTCGAGAAAAAATCGGCGAATAAATTGCTTATAAGAGTTTCATCACTAGATTCGGTTTGTTGGAACTTTAAAGCAGAAGGGAATTCATCTGTTCTCTTTTTTTTTTGGTAACAAATCTGTGAAATGCTTTTTGATTGCGTTTTAAATTAACTTTCAATTTGATATAAAATAGTTTATTAAGCAAAGAGTATGCAGCGCGGCTAATAGAATATCTTAAATAATCAGTTCAATACAATGTTTTCTAGCTTGTGGCCAGTGCGGGTATTCGTAGTAAAGAGTTATTCACTATAACGTGAACTCCGGCTTTGTTTTTGAAAGAAAGCCCACCATATAGTTCATTATTAAGGATGTAATAAAGTATTTAGGGCCAATTGTGAAACAACTTCATTGCATATGAGATAATTTTGTTTATTAACAAACCTGTTATGGCTTAGGGTTCTCTAATAAGGATTAAGAAGATTTTAAAATAATTCTAATTAATTAATTAATTTATTGTTTTAGTAAAACACTTAACAGTCAATGCAATAATTATTTGTATTTTTAGATTTAATAATATTTTTTTAAACATTAGTCGTAAATAAATGACCTCAAGCAAAGCCAAACCACATTATCATTTCGCTAATGCTTGTATATGGCATAGCAAGCAACGCAAAAAAAGTATTAAATAATTTGTAATTAACATAATTAGATGAAGAAATCAACTTTTTTCTATAAAATCATTTGTGTTCTGAAATTGTCTTAATAAACATTTTCAAGCATTAAAAAGGAAGCGCTGAAAATAGCATGCATAAATAAAATCTTAAATAAGTTAATCCGATTATTGTTCAAATAAAATGATGCCATATGAGTATGAAAGAGCAAATATTTTAAATGTAAAATTTTTAAAATTGTACAAACTACTCTCAGATGTAAGAATATTGTTTGTGTGCATGTTAAGGAATTGTGTTCATTGTGCAGTGAATCGGTCCTTCTATATATTTCATTTCTTTAAAAGTTTTTGCATTTTATTTCATTTTAGTTTTGTATTTTAATCTTCTTTTAAAGTGGCGCCATTATAGTGTTTACACACGTTTATTGTAAAATTGCGAGAATTTTATACTTTAAAGTCTTGTACCCAAAAACTTGCTTCATGTTTCGAGTATTTTTCGCATTCTTTTTACTGTTCCAACTGAAATGATGATGTTGCTATTGTTATTTTTTTAAGCATCTATTGTTGCTGTTTTACTGTTATAGTCGCTACTTCATATTTTACTGTATAAAAATGTTTGCTTTTTCCCTAGAAAGCAAAATTGCTATTTGCTCTTTATTTTGCAACCAGAAATTTTTCTACAAATTGCATTCAATTTTGTTTCTTGTATCTAAGACATTTTCCTAAGCTCATTTGAGTGCGTGTTTGCTTATTGTCATCCTTTCTGAAAAGGATTTAATATTATCTGATTGTTATAGAAATGTAAAGTATTCTTTTAAAGTTGCCTCAAAATGAATGCAGCATTTAGAATGACTTATTTACAGTCTGTCCCACAATAGCGAACGCTCTAAAAAGCGTCCCACCATCTTTCGCTCGATTGACTTTACGTTTGTAATGTTAGCCAAGTTTCCATTGTCAAATCAATATGTTAACTTATCAACCAAACCTTAAATTAATCGTAAAATTTAAGAAAACAAAAAAAGAAGCTCAAGTAAATAAATTGTACAAAAAAAATACAACTCTGTGATATTCGAACTTATACAAACAATTTATACAGCAAGAAAAGTATGGATTGTAAATAAACTATTTTCTTCTTAGTGTTATACACAAACTGTACAAAATCATCTTTAAATATTAGAGTGTAAGTATAGGGTTATTCAATATGAAGTTTGTTTTCTAAAACAAAAAAAATTGATTAAGAAAATTCAAAGTTTTATTGTATTACGAAGACAATTATGAACGACAAATTATATCTGACAAATGTCCACCATGTCCAAATGTCGATCCTTTGCTGAAAGTTTTTAATCAATTTTTGTTAAAATGGTGGTCCTATTCCTTTAATCACATCACGGATTTTGAGCATTAAAGCTGAAATTGATTCGATTGGCTCCGTGTAGACTCTGCCCTTAATATATCCTCACAAAATATAATTCAGATGTATTGAATCACATGATCTGCCTAACTATTTAACTGCTGACTGTTGTAAAATTATGTGATCGAGAAATTTGGTTTGCAATAAACTGGTCCTTGAATTGTTTTTGTGACATGTCCATCTAGTTGACCATCTAGTTGAAGCCACAATTCTGTGATATCCACTTCGTCAATAATAGGCCGAAATTAAATTGTTGGCATCTCTTGATAGTGTGTTCTACTGATCGTTACCGCATTTCCAGTCTAATCTTCGAAAAAAATGGCCCAATCACGCCTCCAGATCACATAGCGGCTATACAGTGAGACGTTGAGCATGCAAAGGCTTCTCAATAATCTCTCTAGAATTTCACAAGCCCAGATGCGGCAACTTTGCTTGTTGACATACTACGACAGGGCTTCGTTTGAAAAAATTATTATTCCTGAAAACCCAACCGGTTGTTTTTGAATGAATTCATCGAATCTACGGCAATGTGAATGGTAGATCAGCTTCAATTCCTATAGCAGTTGAACCTTGTAAGGCTGAAAAGTCAAATACCTACACAAAATTCACAATGTGGTGCTTTTGAATAACCCCAATTGTTGAGAACGTCGAGGAATTTACAAATTTGGAGCAGCTTCAACGCTGTATCACATGGCTGTGATTTTTTCAGTTGAACGACTCTATCGAACACGCGTTAGTGTTTTTACATTTTGTATTGAGCCTGTTGATTCAAACCAAATTCTTAATAGCGATCTTAGAAGGACGATTACATTGTTCGAAAATATCACGAATTTAGCGAACTGTAACTTTAACAGAACAATAATTTGTGGATTTTTATTATTTTAATGGAATTTTCGTGCGAAATTTCACTCATTGTAACAATTGCCAATGCATCAACTACGAATACGTAAAGAAAAACTAAATGTCAAAACTATCATGTTATTGATGTTGCCACAATTAAAAAACAACTTCTTGTTGAAAAAGCCGATATAATGCGAGAGCATGTCACTTTCGAAATCCGCCTAGAAGTGCAGTTTAATCAATAATTTACAAATAACTTAAAACCCAAAAATTGCATTCCCCTTTTCCACTCCACAACGGAACGAAGAACAGGCCCTAGAGGATTTAATTTTTCTACATCTTCCTGCTCCTAAACGTAACACAACCTTTGTAAAATATCGGTCTCTTCCATGAATTTAACTAAAGTCTGCAGATGTTTTATAGTTGATTTCTTTATGCTGAATTGGATACATTCGTCTGTTGTTTGAATGACACAATTTTATACAATTTACTTACCATTTATTTTGTATTTTTTGTTTTTTTAATTTTTAAAACCATTTTCCCATTTTGATAATGACTGAACGGCAAAGAACACAAGAGTGACTAATTTTGACATTTCAACTCGCACAAACGGCAGCGAAAATATTTAATGCGACGCAAATTTATTCTAAACTGCTTATGTTTTTCTTCGTGTCAGTTACCCTTAGTAGAACGGTAACCGAATGTCGTTTAATAAGCATGCGAACCATAGCGGTCGATATTGTAGGACAGGCTGTTAATTAAGATTTTTAATTTATCTTTTTTATGGATTATACATACTTAAAGTATGAATTTTAAATATAAAAATTTATTTTAAGATAAAAATATAGTATTAAATATTGTTATGATGCTGATTTGTTTAATTAACAGAAAAAAAGTAAAGGAAATGACCTATTGTGTGTTTTAGAAACTAAGAAATCTATATGCAAAAGACAACAACAATATGCTTTTAAGGAATTCCACGAAATACACTAAACAACAGAAGACGAAAATAACTAACACACAACAAAAACAAAGCACGAAGGCGCCTACACAGAATGATAATAACAACAACAATATGGAATGATGTTAAAGTAGAATATTCTTGTATAAGCGAGAACAGTTAAAAACAACTATTAAACACCACTTGCTGGGCAAATGAATAAATTTAAGTTGTGTCATCGTTGAGTCAAGACAACAAATTTACCATTGTGTTTATTTTTTGTGTATTGAAAGTAAATACATAAATCATTTTATTTAATTTAAAACTCTAAACTCAATATAACAAAATAATTATAAAAGGAATAAGTGTAACAATATGAAAGCCTGGATCAGAAAATCAAAAGATTTTTTATTTCCCGCTGTAAGATTTTAAGGAAAACCAATTAAAGTTACTGAGGTGGACTGGATATCTTGAATATACAAATGTAAAAAAAGTACTGGGTTTGTAACAAAAATTTTTTTAAAGTACTAGAAAAAATATAATTTTTTGTCATAATGGCAAAAACAGCCATAAACCTTGTTGCAAAAATTTTACAAAGAAATCGACGTAAAATAGATATTTTAAGCTGCTAACTACAATTGAATTTCAAAGGAAAAAAATGAACGCAATAGTAAAGATATTTGTTGTAAAATAAGAAAAATATTGCAAGAGTCATACAAGGCAGAAAATCCTTAAAATAAATAAATTATTGAACAACGACAGAAATAAAATTCATCATCTCAGATTTTCAGTAAAAGCACCAATAAGTCAATAACTTGTTTTTATATTTTATTTGATATTAAAGGGCGTATTTCTTTAAGGGCTTTTTATTTTTCTTAGACTTCTTTATTGCTATGATGCCCATCATCAATCAGTCAACTCTAATATCAATAAGGCTTATTGACACCCACGATACCACTTACCCTACATTCGCATCATCTACTACTACAGCGGGCATAAATAAATTCAAGTGCTAGGAGTTTTTTTTCGTTATTACGACTATGCTAATGTGTCTAGTTCTCTTTTATTGTAATGGAATCTTTTTGAATTGCTGCAAAGAAATCTTTTAATTTATTTCATAAAATTTGTGATTGTAATGTGTTTCAAGGTAGTTGGAGGTATGTTTGAGCTGTCGTGAAAGGGAATAAAATCAACAAAATATTCATTTATTATATCCAAAGTATAACAGCAGCTTAGGTCGTCAAACTTTTTTGTGTACTTAATATACGTCAAGGCTTTTATAAAGTTAATATCATTCAAATGCCATAAAAATTGTATTTACTGTTGTGTCTATTTTATTTTAGTATTTTATTTATTTATTTTTTGTTAATATTATTGTGTTCTTTTCTTGTGATTAAATTCGTAACTTCTAAATACCTCTAAAGTTTTTAACTAATATTAAGTAGCACATTTATTAAATGTAAATTTTAGATTTAAAAAATTCATTTGTTGTTTTGAAAGCAATATTTTACATTTTTAAAAGACTTTATAATTTAATCGACTTTTTCTCATTAAAATCAGAAAATCTTTAAGAATTTCCCTGACTTGTTTTATCTTGTGTGTTTTTGAACGATAGCAGAATGTTTGCTATTTAAACATATTTATTTATATTTTAATAATATATTATTAATATTTTTTTTTTGGGTCCAATGTGAAATTTTATATTTTTATATTTAATATCATTCGGATGTTTATTAGGTATTATACATCGACTAGCGTGCCCGTGACAGCTTTGCAAGCCATTTGTGGTTTGTTTTTATTCTGCAGCGTTCTTTTTTGTGTTCGCCAAATAATTCAATCTTTCAAGAAAATTAATCAGAAAGAACATAATTTCCTTTTTATGTTTTTTTTTTAATAATTTTATTTATTTCACAATTCAATATTTTTGTGTGCTTATATAGTACGTCTTATGCTACGACTATACGACATTCCTCGATCGATTTTGGTTCGCGGTATAGATAAATAAAGCAGTTGGTTTATTAACACGTAAACATGATACATATAATTGACCGTGCGAAAAACAGGGATCATTGCAAAAGCAACACGTATGGGGAACAGAAGCCATTTAAAATCAAACGGCAAATCTGGAGAAATCATAAGATTGCGTGGTATCAACACATCCTCTTCCTTATATTTTCCTTTCAAAATTTTTGCTTCAATCACATTTTACATGACTTTTTTGACTACTAAACGTATTCCACTGCAAAGTCGTGGTTGGCAGATATTTCTAAGCAAAATAATTGGTACACCAACTTTCACTTGTATGCGGTGGGGCGGCAGTCCAGGTAACTCAAGTCAATGTATGCAATGGAAAAAAAATTTTAATTTTTTTGAAAAAATTGTCTTGTTGCAAACACGCACTATGGACGCACTATTATACCTTAACCCATGAAACAAATATACAAACCAGCGACCGAGCATTACGAAGGTACTGTGAACATTTGGTGAAAATCCGACGGCGCTTCTCGTCAAACACTGGCAACCAACGGACACCTATTTTGGGCTTAATTTTTATATATATAGATAAATAAACAAAACTGTAATCAAAGATTTTATAATTTTATTAGAATACTATAATACTAACTTCAATTCATTCACTTGTAATCAAAGAAGCGACATTTAAAGTTTATGATTCAATGTTAATTCCTTTCGCTTTACAATATTTCTTATGCAAATGACATTAATTGCTACATAACGCTATAGACCAGCAGCCAAACCTACGCATCGTAATAAACTAAACGTGTAGCACAATTGACATGGATTAAGACAGAGATACGCTCACTTTACATCAAGAAAGACAAGCTTAACGAGAAAATATATAGAATTCAGGTTGTTGATATATTGACTAGACATAGTCTATATCATACATTTCCACTGTTTTTACACAATTTACGAAATGGGGTACAAAATCAGATAAGTGAAAAATACAAACACACAGAAAGAAAATTTAAAAAACTAACAAAACGGACAGACAATCACACCAAAGAAGAATTTCACTCACGCATCGGAGACATAACAGAATACGATGCAATGACACCGGGACAAAACTAATGGGGTGAAACATAATCTACCTTTTGACAAAATACAAAAAACAATTGAAACACAAATTGTAGACATCGAGGCAACTGTATCTCAGTTACCAACCGACCGACAAGGCCACGTGAGACACAAAGAAGCCGAAGTACTTGAAAAATCATAAAAGAATACAATAAAACAAAGATAAATCCCAACAAACAAAAAACTGCTAAACAAGAAAGGACAAAGCTGCGGAACAATGATCTTCTAGTTACTAAAGCAAATGAAAAACTGCAGTGAATTTAAAAATAACCCAACTTACTCTTTCGAAAATCCTCTTAAAATGCTGCAAAACGTTAACTGACGAAAAAGTATTCAAATGTATGAACATAACCGCAGGACCACCAACACTCAAAGTACAACTGAATGTACACAAAGCAAACATACCAATGAGACCAATTTTTAACTATAACCCTGCACTAGCGTATCACCTTGCTAAACATCTCACCGCCCTACTGAAAGAAAAGATATATTTACAAAATACGTATACTGTATGTATAACACAAGATCTTGTCGAAAAACTTAAAGGCATCAAGAAAACATGGGATTCATTTCCTTTGACATCAAGGATTTATATACCTCAATACTTATCCTATGCAACACACTCGACTATTTATATGGCAAATAAATATAACACCGTAATTATAGATATTGCATAGACCTCAATACCAACACAAGAACCCTTAGTTAACCCACGCAACACACTAGACCATTTATACGACCACCAATGCAACATCGAAATTATAAAACAGAACTGCTTCAGATTTAATAACCACTTTTACCAATAACCTGTCGGACTCGGTATGGAAGACCCAACTTCCAATACTTCATCGATATTTTCATGCAACATTCGAATTACTACCCATAAAGACACTAACGGAAAAACACAGAACAACTCATTACTTCAGATACGTAGATGACATCATATGTATCCTCGAGCAAGATAACACCGAACAAGGTTTAACAGCGTTAAACTCAGTCCGTAATAACTTTACATATACAATGGAAAAAGAACAAGCCTGAAAGTTGCATTATCATTATCTTTATTTGGTTTGTGAACAAACCGGTTTCGGCTATTTGTCATCTTTATCATTATCATTATCATAATAACGCGAGGAACTGACTGTATAACTGACTGTATTTATAGGAAACCAACTACAACGGGTATTTCATATCTCCCTGAACTACCCTACCCAACACAAAACAGCAGCATTTAGACTTATGATATATAAGATAATCCTACTTGCTCCAGATAAGTACAATAAAGAGCTCGACACAATTTACACCATAGCTATGGTTACAAACTCATTACTATCGACAAACTTCTTAGATAATACAACACTAAAAACAGGAATAAATAGGACAGAGAGACAACCGATACAACAGGATACAACTGATACTTAAACAGGACCGCGATATATATAGCTAAACTAATATTTTTCGCAAAGAAGATTAACTCACAGCATTAAAAACCAGCAACACTCTGAGACATAATATCAGTTCATTGACAGAAACAACTGACAAATTTAGTTCCAGCGAAGTATACAGACTTACTTGTACCTGTAAGCATACTTATAAAGGACAAACTTAACCAATACTACAAAAAAAATTTACAGAATACATACGTTCATACAAACGAAAAAGAAAAGACTCCAACTATGCATTACACTTAGTCAGTCACGAAGACGCACCAAGGGAAATAAAGGAGTGTATGACATTAGCAAAAAAGGACGAAAACTGGTTATTCTTGAAAACATGGAAATCTATTAAACAAAAACTTTTAACAGTGACATTGCAAGCGAACAGATAAACACGACTTCAGACACAATTTTCACACCCCTAAAACTGCTCATACACTCTAACAAACGACAAACACCTTTAGACGGACACACTTACCTGGATAATTATAAGAGATGGAAATATTAAATAAGCCCCGCATAAAATGCCAGGTGGCTGGCAACCTACGTATACGGGTGGATACGATCGTACTAAGAACACCTAGTACAGTCTAGAACACGACTCCATAATGATGTCATCAGATTAAAAGCGCTCGCCAGCCAGCCAGCAATGACGGTTTGCACCAAAAGAAATGACAGGAGAGTTAAATTTCTGTAATAATTATTTATTTTTTTACAAAACAGATGTTTTTATCAGTAACCAAACGAAATGCATTCTCATCATATAAGTCAGATCTTTAAATAAAAGAATTCGTTAATCATTTTCTTTATATATATGTATGTACAGCTGTGTGTGATTAGATTTACATCTGCGCCTGACTATGTAGTCTTAATCAGATGGTGGTCAAACCACAGCATAATTTGGGACGTCATGCTCGTCCTAGGAAGCCGAAGACTAATTCTAGCAAAAGGTCTTTCCCAGTTGCAACTATAATGATTCCAGAGCAGGGCTGCAAATTATCACTCCTTGCTAAAGAGTTGGAGGCTATCCAACTCCTGTCCAGAACACATGTCTAGCATGCTCACTGGATCCGGGAACATTTCACCAGGTAGGTGACTTGTCTGTTATGGGGCCGCGAAACCACAACCACCACGATACTCCCATATAGGGGCGAACCTCAATAATCAGCCAGAGAACAGTTAAATGTCTAAAGAGACAAATAACGGAACTCTGGGGCTTACTGATTCTCGTGGAAATAAAGTGGAGTTTCCAGTTGTACCCCTGCTGACTTCAGGGGACTAGGCTCCCTTTTTCCCCCAGTTGCACAGGTCGACATAGTTGCTCTCCATAAAGACCATATATGTGCCCCCGGGGGGTATATGTATGTACAATTAAACTTTTAAAATCAGATATGTATAAATTGCATAACTTTATATTCTGAAGACAATAACATTCAAAAATCTCTTCGGAAATATGGCCAGCGAACTCCAGACATGCAAGTTTTAGCTATATGAAACGAGCAATTTTGACCTTTTAAGTGTCAAATACTGTAGGTTCCGATTTCTTACTTCGATTTCATGGGCGTTGCTTAAAATTGATTGATGTAGTGCCCATTTGCGTTCATGGTTTCTTAAGACTTAGGCACTTTAATGCTAGTGCCCTGAACTGTGTCTTAGATATCTTTCACTTTTTTTATGTTAAAGAGAATTTTCCACAAAATAATTTATTAATTACAACAAGAACTTAATGAAAAATGTTCCCTCAAATTTTCAGTCGCGTTTTCAAACCGACTTTCTTCCTGCTACATTAACTTTTATATTTTTCTAGAGTCTCAACACAATTATTTCTAAACTCTTGCCTCTACTCTTCGTTACATTGCTACAAATTTATTATAACAATAGCAACTTAATCAATGTTAATTATTACACATCAATTGTCAATTTAATATCCTGTAAAAAGGAAATAATACAAAACCACAATTATTTTAATAGATCGATATCGAAAGGAGCAGCAGCAGCAGCAACAACTATAAAATACAACAGCAACAACAATGTTAAGAAAAAGAATAGTATAACAATTTAAAAAGATTTATGAAACTTAACAATGGTATTAAAACAACAAAATGAAAACATGACGTTGACTGACTCACTGACTAGATTGTTCGATGAATTCAATAAATGAATGTGCTTGTGTATGACTGGAACTTTGAAGAAATTAAATGAAAGGTTCGCCAAAAAAGCATAAAAAAACATAAGCACACGAAAACGTTATAAAAATAAAGCGATAAATTTTTCGTTTTCCAAAATGAAATGAAAGTAAGGCAAACGAGCAATCAACACGCATTCTTTATTTTCTCTGAATTTTTTCAGTGCAATTAATCAAACATTATACACTTAAACGAAACAAATATTAAATAAAAAAAATTAAGCAAAAAAAAATTTAAGAAAACCTCAAAGAAGGCGCAAAAGTGCACATGGCAAGTTATTTTATAAATTAAAAGCAACTGCCAGAAGTAAAGAGGTCGTTCGTATTCAAAATTTTCTACATATTTAATTTACCACTGTTTGTTGCGTTGTTTGTATTTAGGTGCCCCTGTAGGCTAGTAGGTAGTGTACTAGCTTGTAAATATGGGGGTTGTGGGTTCGATTCCCAACGAAGACCTTGGTTTTTTTCACTACAAAAATAAAAATTGACTGTCGGTGAGGCTGCTCAGCGATGAAGAAGGCATAGTCACTGGTCGCTGTGCTGTCTTTATACGGCAGTTAATTTCCGACTATCCTTCTACTTTCACCACCTGTTTTATCTATTCTCTATCCCTTTCCTAAAGAATGTAGCACGGTACTTGACTAAATAGGCATTGTTGCCTGAAGTGCTATTTCTCTTTAAAAAAAAAAAAAAAAAAAAAAAAAAAAAAAAGATATTTGAATGCTGATTTAACTTAAATTTTGAGTTTTGTGTTTTAAATAAATTCAGTATTTCCTAAAATATTCAGTATCTAAAAAACCAATATGAGATTTTTGGCATATTAGCTAAAAACAGTTTGGTAAATTTAAAGAAGCTCCGGTGGGAACAAACAGTCAACATGTATCGCTTTTCCATCTTGACGTGCTTTCGGGGGTAACAGATGACATCCGTCGCCTAGGATAGCAAGAGCCTGAAACTAGAAGAGAAATAAATGGCCAATTACTGAATGCACTGGTGTCACGGGAACAAGTAGATCACAGGGCTACGGCCCCGTACTGGTACTTGGTGAGGCCCTTCGCAATTGGAAAGGGATTTCAATTTAATGATCTAAGAGAATTGAAACTTTATCTAGGAATTAACATCAAGAAGAAAGTTTTACATTAATCAAGAAAATTATATAAAAATACTATGTACGAGAAATTCCAAATGCTGAATGTGAAAACTTCGAAAGTACCATTAGATGTCGCCAACATATGAACGATTATTTGTTGACATGGAGCTCTATCGAAAAGCTTTTATAAGGGGGTTTTTCACAAGATATTTTTTTTTTTGTTTTCCAAAACAAAAAATTTAGATCAATATGATTGAAATTTTTATTGTATTACGAAGAGAAACGTTCGGCAGTTACGAGATGTTGATTCTTTCATCAAAGTTTTTAATCACTTCTTGGCAAAATGTAAATCCTATTTCGTTAATCTCATCACGGATTTTGAGTTTAGAGGCTGAAATCGATTCGATTGGCTCCGTTTATACTTTGTCGTTAATATAACCCCACTCGATATGGCTGGCCACTTAACTACTGATTGTTGTGAAATTATGCGATGGGGAAGTTTGGTTTACAATAAATTAATCGTTTCATTGGTTGTGTGACATGTGGCATCGTCCTGTTAAAACCACATATCAGTGATAACCACATCGTCAATAATAGGCAAAAATGGAATTGCGATAGCGTGATCCATTGACCGTTACCGCATTTCCAGCCTCATCTTTGAAAAAAAAATCGTCCCAATCACGCCTCCAGACTACAGAGTGCACCACACAGGTACACGTTGAGCATGCAAAGGCTTCTCAATAACCTCTTTAGGATTTTCAGAAGTCCAAATGCGGCAATTTTGATTGCTGATATACACTGCCAAGAAGAAATGGATTCCTTCAAAAATAATTTTTTTCAGAAAAACCAGCCGATGGCTCCTGAATGACTTAAGCGAATCTACAAAGATGTTAATGGTCGGTCGGCTGCAATTGCTGCACCGGTTTAATCTTATAAGGTTTTATAGCCAAACCTTATGCAAAATTTGATATATGGTGGTTTTGGATAACACCAATTGTTCAGAATGTCGGGAATTGACAAATTTGCTGCGATCTGCTGCGATGTTTTCAGTTGAACTATCCGGTCAAACACGCGTTGGTGTTCGCACATGTATCCTGTCTGTTGATTCAAATTTAACGACCAAATATAGAATAGCGGTCTCAAAGGGACGATAACGTTGTCTGAAAATACCACGAATTTTAATGCGATTTTCGTACGAAATTGAATTCGATATAACAATTGCCAATGCATATACTATGAATACGTCAAAAAACTAAATATCAAAACTATCATGTTATTGTTGTTGCCAGAATTGAAAGACAAACTTCTTGTTGAAATATCCGATATTTGGCTGCAAGCACAAGACCTGATATTGCTGTACTTGATTCTATTCCAGAAAAGTATTCTGTCCAATGCAGCGTAATTTGATTGAACTAAAACATATTTTGAAATACCTTAAAAAAACTCAACAGCTTTGTCTTTGCGTTGGATGTAAGCAGGATAATATTCAACTTGTTGGGTATACTGAAGCGGATTGGGCTGGTAAAATAAACGGAGGGAAATTAAATAATGTGTATAATTTTAAACTTGGAGAAGCTGTATTAGTTACGGAAGTAGAAAGCAGTCGCATGTCACTTTATCATCAACTTAAGCTGAGTTCGTTGCTTTAGCTGAAGCGGTACTATAGCTGATATGGCTGTAGATTTTGTTCTGCGATTTTCAAATAGAAGTTAAACGATTTAAGAAGATAACCAAACCTGCTTAAATCTACTAGATTCTAAATCAATAAATCCACGTACTAAACCTATTGATGTGAAGCACTATTTCCTGCGAGAAATCAAACATTCAAACAACATTAAGTTTGTTTACTGTCCAATAGAACATATGGTTGCGGATTTGCTTACAAAACCTTTGCCAAATAGCAAAATTTTAAAACTAGCAGAATTAGCTGATCTTAGCAAAATAAAAAATTCATTTAATTTATATACCTTTTTTTGAGAAGAGTGTTGTTATTATAATGTGGAATAATAATCACTTCGCAGTACAGTAATTGTTTTAGATAAATTGTAAACACATGTGCTTTAAAAAATATGTGTGTTTCTGTTTTAATTTATTTTTCACTTCAAAGGTATTTTTTTTTTGATAAAGAGGCAATTAATTTTGGAGCAAATTACAAATTTGTTTGTTTATTCAAGACCTTTCAACAATGTGAAGGCTGGGTAAGGTTAGGTTCTTGCAACTCAGAGTTGTTACATGTGCAACAGCCTGTCGGTGGACCTACTCGCTGTGCTCTTTAAATTGTTACCTGTGTATGCGCTTTGGGTTGGCGGATGCAGTGTTTTCATCCAGTTGTAAGACCACCATCAGATTAAAGTCAAATGGTTAGGTGTTGACAAGGATTAGTATCACATATAAATAATTCGTAGTTTTGTTTCGAAATGATATTTCATACTCTATGTAAGTTTGAAGTCTTATCCTAGAACGGATTAACATATAAGATCATATGCAGGTACACTCTTTAATTTGTAAGTTCATTTTATTAGTTATTATGGTTACAGTCATATAGACTATGGCGTTTTCAAGTGACTTACAGACGGATATTGCAGAAGTGTTTTTAGGGTTATGTTTTAATCTTTTGGGAACGGAACCATAAAAAATCAGTTATTGTTAAAAAGCGTGTGTTTATTTATAAAAGCTTGTTGATCTAATGACAAGTTTAATATTTTTAGATATGCTAATACATGGAAACAGCAGATAATATGATTTGTCATCCCTTCATACATCTATAGCAAAATATTTAATTATAGTTTAGCTAAGACCACAGTGCAATAAGTTGTTATTTCCAGAAGTAAGTGTCAAGTATGTGCGAACAGAATGAAAGAAAATGCTACTTAACATCTATTGATCAAACAGAAGAACACGAGCTATGAATTCAACTGCCATCAAGGTAACTATTATTATTATTGCCTAGCCGCAATATATTGGGTATACAAGTTAATAATGTCGATTTGGACAACATATGTCATAACTATCAATTATGTTTTGTGTCAATAATAACAAATATGGTATTTGGGAGGGTAAACATCTGTCATAATTCAGTATTCAGAAAGACGCCAAAGTGTACACATACTTTTTTTCCAATCGCTATAATATATCGGATTTTGTGGCTTAAAAAAGATGCTTTGCGGAGAAGTCTGATAACTTTCCTTCATTTGAAGAAAACGGCTGCTGAAAGTTATCGATTGTTGGTAGAACAACAAAAAAAAATTGTGAACGATGATTTGTGTGAGATTAAAAGTGGCGATATCGGCACGGAAGGCAACAAGAGGCCTCGTCAGTCGAAAAGTTTTGAAGATGAGGAAGATTGTTGTCGAACCCCAAAAGAAACTTGAATTATTTATTGGGAGTTCAGCAACAAGCCATTTTCCTACGTTTACAAGCATTGTGATTCATTCAAAAGCAACGAAATTAGATCCCACATGAATTGAAGGCGAGGGACGTTGAAAGACGGTTTGGCATGTCGAAATGATGCTAGAACGCTACAAAAAGAAATAATTTTTACATCGTATTACAATAACCACAAGCGCAAAAACTCACGTATATACCCGGTGAACCAGCCCAATCAACACCGAAGCCAAATATAAATGGCGCCAAAGTGCTTTGTATTTGGAGGGATCACAAGGGAGTTTTATATTATGAGCTGTTGAAATTGGACCAGACGATTACAGGGCACTTGTTCTAAAGACAATTAATTTGCTTGAGCAGAGAAAGGCTATTATCTTCCATCATGACAACGCTTGGCAACATATTGCAAAACTGGTCAACTATTTGGAAAACAGTGTATGGGAAGTTGTGCACGAACGATACAGAACGCCCTTATTAAAATACGCTTCACTTCCAAGCAGAGTAGTAGAAATTGGCTGGATTCTTTCTTTACCTCAAAACCGGAGCAGTCGTTTTGGCTTGGAACCCATATGCTACCAGAAAGATGGAAAAAAGTAGTGGCTAACGATGGATAGTATTTTAAATAATGCAACAACTCATTTTGTTTTTATAATAAATACATTTTGCAAGCAAACAAATCGACATTAACTGATACCTATTATAAGTTTCTTGTAAGACGAATAAGAGAAAAACTAAACATTTTCGTCATAGTGGGCTAAGTCCTGAGCTGAGTTTAAAGCACTGATCAAAATGTTTGCTTTTCTTGGTTAAAGATAAAACGCTTAGAAGCCGTCCCATGCAATTCTTTTCATACTTTTTAAAATATTTTATGCAACAGTTTTATGCTATAATAGCTCATTCCGCTATTTTTAAAACACTATTTTATTGATATTGTAATGTATAAAGCCAATCTTAAAATGCAAAATCGTTCTTATCATATGAACGAACCAAAATCATATGAACAAAAATACTTTTTAAGCAAACTTTATTTTCAGTTATTGCTATTTTGTGTTTTTAAGAAAGTAGCATTTCCGCTTGTTAAAGGTGTTTTTTTAAGCTAGATAGAACTTTAAATTGTAAAAAGTAACACAAAAAATGAAATTTTGATGAAACATTTTTTTTTATTTGTTTCAGTATAGTCTGACAAATCATCATGAATAGACTCTCGCTTGAACAACGCTACGAAATTATCCAAATTTACTTTGAAAATCAGTCGTCGATTCGCGCAACTTATAGACGACTTCGTCATTTTTATGGCGTACATAATCGTGCATCTGAACAAGCCATTCGTCGAACTGTCGATAGATTTCGTACCACATACTCTCTAGAGGATGCAATAACACCAACACGTCGAAGGAATGTGCGTACTGAAGAGAATACCGCCGCTGTAAACGAAAGTGTGGAAGAAGATCCAACTTTATCAATTCGTCGTCGGTCGCAGGAATTGGGGCTCTGTCCGTCCACTACGTGGAAAATTTTGCGCAAAGATCTCGGAATTGAAGCCACGAGACCATTATATGCGTCGTTCTTTCGCCGATTGGGCTCTAGAGCAGTTGGCAACTGACCCGTTGTTTTATCGCAAAATTGTGTTCAGCGATGAGGCGCATTTTTGGCTTAACGGATTTGTTAATAAGCAAAATTGCCGCATATGGAGTGAGACCAATCCACAACAGACCCTACAGACTCCATTACATCCAGAAAAATGCACCGTTTGGTGCGGTTTTCACGTTAATGGCATCATCGGACCTTATTTCTTCAAAAATGAGGCCGGAGCTCGCGTTACGGTCAATGGAGATCGTTACCGCACCATGATCAATGATTTTTTGTTTGAAAATATGGATGACATTGATCCGGACGAGATGTGGTTTCAACAGGATGGCGCTACGTGCCATACAGCGAACGCCACCATCGACTTATTGAAATCAAAATTTGGCGATAAGTTGATTTCGAGAAATGGACCTGTCAATTGGCCTCCAAGGTCGTGCGATTTGACACCACTCGACTATTTCCTGTAGGGCTACGTGAAGTCACTGGTTTATGCTGATAAACCAGCAACAATTGACGCCTTGGAGGACAGCATTGTTCGTGTTATTCGTGACATACGCCCAGCAGTGCTCGAAAAAGTGGCCCAAAATTGGACGTCCAGAATGTGCTTCGTCAAGAACAGCCGCGGTGCCCATATGCCCGAAATCATTTTCAAATGTTAATGTCACGTATTGATCCTTTAAATAAAAAAGAAATTTTGATTACAATTTAATTTTTTGTGTTATTTTTTACAATTTCAAGTTCTATCGGGCTTAAAAAAACACCCTTTAGTAAAATTTAAGCCTGAGAGTGTAGGAAATATGCTGTATAAATGAAAAAAGTCGAAAGGTAGACATTTTATTTTTAAAAGCTGGATTTTGCTTAAAGGTAAACCGTGTTAGAAGTGTAAAAGATATGGCTGCAAATAAGTCTGAGAAATGAAAAAAATTTGCCAACGGTTTAAAATTAGTAAACACGCACAGCTTTATAAAGTGTCGATTCCCAAATAACACTCGACTACATAATAACATGGGCATGTATTTAGAAGCCACAGATTTGTTTTCATATTTAGCAATTCCTCCGCTGAGTAACAATAAATTGCTTTAACTTAAAATAAAAACATAATTTTTGACACTATGGCAGCTCAAGCAACTATTTAGCTACTTTTCTTAGATGCCTTTCCATCTGCCTATCTGCTTTGCCTTCAACTATTTTACTTGTGTTTGTTAGCTGGTTTTAGTTATATGATTTTCGCAGAACAAAAAAAAAAATTAAAGTTTAAAATGTTGCAATAAGACAGACCACCAAATAAAAGTTTTAAATAAAAACGTGCTTTTAATAACAACATAAATACAAAACTCAATTAAACCAAAACTTTAATTTCTTCGAAGATTTTCACCAAAAAAAAAAACAACAGCATAAAACTTTAGTTATTTCAACGGCTTTTTCTGGAAACTTCAAATAAGAATATCAAGCCGAATAGCAACAAAATTAAACTTTTATATATTCCCATTTACAAGTTGTAGCTAATTATAAAGTCAACAAACTTTTGCAGATTTTTTTTAAATTTCAAGTTAAATTTTTAACTTTTTTATTAAATTAAACTTCTTAATATTGCACTGTAATGAAGGGTTAAATTAAAAAGTTTGTTTGTTACTACAAAGTTTGAAATACATATATTTGAAAAATTAACTTAAGACGTGCTTTCTTAAGCGAACAAAACTTTAGGCTTTTAAGCAAAATAAAGATTTTAAAGCTTTAAAGAAAATTAGTTGTTACCATTAGTGAGAAAGTTTGTATTTTCGGATGTGTATTATTATTAATCATGCATGAACATCTAAACTGATCCTAATTGAATTTAGCTGGCAGATAAATTTATTTGTAAGATACATATTTTCAGGATTTGAAACCGAAAGGGGAATGGAAAGGTTATTAACTAAAGCCAATCATATAAATACAATTATTGCAAATGTCGAAGCCTACTTTAGTTAGCGCTGCAATTTTAGGTTTTTTCTTGTACGGATGAGGTAGGGTTTAAAATGCCGTCGCACTGTGCAGTCTTTTCCCAATAGCCGTGGCAAAACACAAAATTTTAATATAAAATTTTGCAAAATTAATAAACATTTCGTATAAAGAGCTTTTTACTGATCCAAATTCAAAAACCTGTTATTTAATTAAATAAAAATTAGAGCTGGTGGAGCTGCTTCAGGTCGATAATTTTTTAGAAAGCAAAAAAAAGGTGATCTTGAAGAAAATTGAAGTGTCAGTAACAGTGCCTCTTGATCATTCCTTTTTTTGGGCATTGTTTTAAAGGATGTTTATTTTATATCAAAAAGGTAAAAAAATGTTCATCAGATCCTCAACATTTTGGGCAGTAACCGTTTTTCAGACACCCTATATTTACGTAAAAGGCCAAAAATAGTACCGCCCATTTTCTAAAAAATAATAAATATTATTTTGCGCTATTCTTTTCAACGGTCTTTTTAATTCTGTCTGTCATATTTTTCATATTGAGTATAAGTGATAGAGAGTTTCATTTGAAGAATAAGGATACAATAAGAGATATACTTAATGACAACGATTTTCCAGTAGAATTAACTAACAGATTAATTAGACAATATGGTAGTTATAGGCATAATTTAGGAAATACTACGGCAGAACCAAGAAGTTATAAATCATTAACTTATGTTCCTGGAATATAAGAAAGATTAAGAAAGTCTAAACTATATGACACAGATAGATATTTAATTGCACACAACACATATAACACATTAAATAAATTATTTAGTAGTATGAAGGATAAAACAGAGAAATAAAGGAAATGACCAGGTGAACTGTGACAAAGTTTATATTGGGATAACAAAAAATAAACTTAAAACAAGATTAGCTGGTCATGAATGTAACCAAAAATCTAGGGAAATTTCAACACAGAAGACATCCTTATCTTTACATTGTAAGAAATATAATCATTATCCAAAGTTTGAAGAAGCATCAATATTAGATATAAGAGACGTTGTATGTTAGAAATGTTAGAAATTGTTAATGTACCGAATGTAAGGAGAATAAATTTCAAAACAGGCACAGACAATTTAGAGCAGAATTATAAGTACTTCATACAAAAGACACATAATTTGTTATAATTAATTCATAAGAAAGAATTTGTTACTTAATTTCCGTTTCCTTGTTTTTGTATGTTTAAATTTTTGAAATTTTAGTTTTGTATGTATGTATGAAAAAAATTATTTTATATGTTTTTGTCAAATGTTTTCAAAAAATTTTTTTTAATTTGTTAATAATTTTTGTTGTTAAAAATTTATTTTTTCCTGAAGAAGCTTTCTATAGGAAAGCGAAATATCGAAAAAAATATATATTGTTAACTAAAAAAGACCGTTAAAAAGAATAACAGATATTTATTTAAAATATAAAAAGGTCGATTAAATAAAATGAAAAAAAAATTATTTTGCTCTATTAATCAGGTAGGCATAAGTATCCCAGTTTATTTATTTGTTTAAATTTAGAAACACTTATTCTTTTTTATAATAAAGTGGTTTTAAAACATTTTTTTTATACTAAGTAAAATAGAAACTGCATAATCCAGTTTATTGACGTCTGGATTTCTGGATTTCACAAATCAGGTAGTTTCTACTTTGTAAAAGTGACAATCAGTATCAGAACCAATACAATTTTATAATCAAGAGCGATAATGTCATTTCAATATTCGGAATTGTTCGAGTTGCTTAGAAAATCAGGTAATGGAAGTATATATAAATTAACTATTGTAAAAAAATTATGCGATTAACCAGGCTACCAGGAAAAGGATGGTAAAATCAAAATGCCGTTCAAAATGCCTACTTGAAAATTAATAAAAAATGGCTTGAAAATTAATAAAGATTGACTGAATGAAGTAATAAATATTGAACCAATAAAGAACCGGATATATCTTCTAACAGCAAAAGAGAAAGACCTACAAAAGCTATAGGGGAGAGTTCGAAATATACAAAAAACGAAAACTTAAAAATGCCACAAAAAATGTATCTAAATCGCATCTTTCAGAAGCATTATGTCTTAAGTATGTAAAAGAGGAAGATAAATCAAGAGACCAGAGGATTAAAGATAAAATTCCAACTCTTTATCTACAAAATATAGCATTGAAGAAGCCTTAGCTTTGTTAATGGACTTGGAATTGTCAAAGGAAAAATATATTTTACGAAACCCTTTAAAGATCAATAATGTAAATATTCCTCCTGGATAAATAAAGATTACATATAAAAAACAAGCACTGCCATCTAAAGTAAAGGTTACTCAAGTATCGGTAGAGGTTCAACTGCAAGACTTAATGGATCATACAGCCAAAAGCCGTGTTCAAAGTTTGTCTGAAAATAAAGCAGTATTACTTCCATATTGCATGCCAGAATTAGGTGCATAGAAATGAAGTTTATTTTAAAACTCGTTTATAAAATTCTGCGAGACAAAGAATCTTTTAATAAGAATGCAACACCATAAGAAAAACTAACTGCTCGAAAAAATATTATACAAAATGAATTTCCTAATAAGTTTGGACTGAGAGTTGACTGTCCAAAGCATTGGCATGAAAATACTACTATGTCCAGAACATTTTCGAAAGTGATAAGGTAACAGCCCAAATAACTTGAGTCGCCTATCATATTATAAATAAGTTGGTTGTTATCCTAAATGTTATAAGCTCTAGAGAAAGGGTAAATGGCGCAAAATTTGATGATTATGCATCAGAAACTGTCCAACTTTTCGCTCTAATGTATCCTGAGAAGAAACTTACTCCCACAATAGATAAATTTAATTGAATATCAATGCTTACCAATTGGAGTGTTATAAGAAGAAGAAATGCAAAAACAAAGACTAGAAACATTTGGATACACGAATACTTGCAAGATTTCACGCATTACAGGGAATAAGGACTTTTTCAATATGTTGGCAGCCTCTTCAGACCCACTCATTTCATAACGAAGACATGATGTGATAAGGTTTACATCTGCACCGGCAGTGGGCCATAATCAGATGGTGGCCATTAACACTGTGAATGAAAAGCAACGCCATTCACGCCGTAGAAGGCCTTCGAATCCGCGGATTCTCCGGTCACTCCTAGTAGCAATTTTAAAAGCTCGAAGTAGGTCGCAGCCTTTACTCCTTGAGTTGGAGACTATCCAACTCCTGGTCCAGAAAGCATGAAGCTTAATATAATTAAGAACACTACAGCATTCATACTCACTGGACCTGAACCATTCATTGTGTTCATTTTGAATGATCCGACCCACAAATTCTCACGAGGGCCTCGAAACCACAACCACTACGATATTCCCATATAGGGGCCAACCTCAATAATCAGCCAGGGAACAGCTAAATGTCTAAAGAGACAAATAGTGAACTCTGCGAGCCTACTGATTCCCGTGGAAATATGTGGATTGTCCAGATGGCCCCTACCAGCCTTTAAGGGGCCTGGGCTCCCTTTTAACCCGCAAGACACCAGTCTAGATGGAATAGTAGGTTCCAAAAAGACTATCATGTGCCCCCGGGGGGATATAACGAAGACATTGATGTGATTTGATTTACATCCGCACCTGGCCATGAAGCCTTAATCAGATGGTGGACCAAACCACTGCATAATTTCGAACGTCATGCTCGTCCGAGGAAGCTTTAGTTCTATGCAACAGAAATTTCTAGTTGCAAATTCGATGATTCCAGAGCAGGGCTGCAAATCATCACTCCTTGCTTAAGAGTTGGAGACTTTCCAACTCCTGTCCAGAACACATGTCTAGCATGCTCACTGTATCCGGGAACATTTCACCAGGTAGGTGTTATTTAAGATGAAATGAATCCGGCCACCATTAAAAACTGACCTGTCTGTTATGTGGCCGCGAAGCAATAACCACCACGTTACTCCCATATAGGGGCCAACCTCAATGATCAGCCAGAGAACTATTAAATGTCTAAAGAGACAAATAATGAACTCTGGGGTACACTGATCCCCGTGGAAATAAAGTGGAGTTTCCAGTTGAACCCCTGCTACCTTCAGGGGACTGGGCTCCCTTTTTCCCCAGTTGCACTGTGTCTAGATAGTGGAAAGACCATATTTATGTGCCCCCGGGGGGATAACGAAGATATATAAGATCCCGAAAAGATTTGGAATAACATAGTTATAGCTCCATGTTAAGTCTATTAGATATCGCTTTTGGGGTTAATGCGCTCGCCGCACAGTGGACCATTTTAGGAGAAGGCGGTCAAAAATATATAACTTTTGAACAGATCATAATTTGGATACGCGGTTTATTTGGTCTACTAAGTGAGATCATAGCCTTTCGTTTAATATTTAAAATCGACCAGTTAGAAAAATAGTTGTGATAGGTTTAATAAAATACATTCCAAGTTTTAGCTGATTTTTGGTACGAAAGTAAAGTATTAAAACTTGTTCAAAGAGTTTGTTTTACATTTTAATTCACGTTTAGAACTTATACTTATTAAAAACATAAATTTGGTCAGATAGCGTCAAGGTTTGCTTGCTGTGAAATTTTTAGTACGAAGGCCAAAGGTAGGCTTTTTTTTAAACAATTTGAGTTAAAAATTAGCTCGTTAAGTAGCAAAAACATAAAAAATATAATCATTGGTTCAAAGTTACTTTAGATAAGGAGGTATTTAAGTCCAAATTAAACATAACTACTACACGTATATGTAAACTTTTATTGTAAATTGATTAATAATTCATTAATGTGCAAACAATTTTAAAAGGATGAAATACACACAGATAACTCTTGTGTTTGGAAAAATTACTATTAATTAAACAATTTTAGTAAATATTTCTTCTAAACAGCCTTGATTTTCATCTTCTAGAAGTTTAGAAGTTTAGCTTCTACGTCTAGTTCAATAGAAGTAGTTTTCCATTTTTGCCGCATATTGGACATATTGGGTTCTGATGTGCATAAAAAAATAACAATCAAGTCTTCAGATAGATCTCCTATTGGTAGCATAATTGTGTTGAATTATTTGTTTTCCATGGTACAAAATTGTATGAACTGTGGATGGCATATGTCTCCAAAAATATTGTTTTTTGTTGTAAAGTATAGCTGTATTTTTAGCGTACTCTCCAAATTTTTTAAAATATATACTAAATATATAAATTATAAAATAATACTAAATCTCCTTGTTAAATCCAAATCTACTCCTGTGATAGATGCTGTAGTTTCTGGATCTGAAACAAATTTGCTTGCAATCTTTCCATCATTTGGGTTCCCTTCCCCATGCTTTGGCTAATCGATGATTAGGTCTGGTTCTAAATATTTTTCCTGATTTTGTTTTTTTTTGTTTCTTTTTTCTTCATTTTCCTTATGTTTTCTCACTGTTGCGCCTAACGGACCAAAATCTAAATCATAACGCAATTTAAGATTATGCTCCTTAACACGCATTCTGGTATGAAAAGGGGACAATCCAAATTCGTATGCTGCCTTAAATGTGTCATCTTCTGGAACTGGTTGGCTTAATTGAGTTAATGTCTTTTTGCATATAATGCAGATTCATGATGCTTTTGCATCAGTTAAAGCTTGTGCAACTTTTCCATCAATCATTGTCAGTTACATTTTAAAATTTACTTCGATTTCCTGTTCATCAACAGTAAATATTACAGGTTGAAGGTCTTTAATTTCATTTTTTATTTTTTGGACTTCTTCAGTTATGACATTTTTTTTCTTTTTCTAAAAATACGCATATTCATCTAAACAACGTCTCTCATAAAGGCGATTTGAAATATAAATGAAATGCTTATAAAATAGCAAAACAGAAAAGAGATTTTTTTATTCTATTTTGCAAAAAATTTTCGACTTTGTGTGTGTCAGAAAAATTGTTCTGGTGCTCACGCTCGGACCGTGCCGGATATACAATGGGGTATAGGCATATAGGGGACATTTAAGGCTATAACACAGTGCTAATGCTTTTACATTCCCTAACAAACTTTAGAAGTTATGCTCTATTAAGTAAGAGAATTTAGAAAAAATTTGGACCTCTAAAAAAATTAATTTGTAAAAATCAAAAAGCAATCAAAAATATTACAGTTTTCTTATGCTAATATCTAACTTACGCTGTTATACAAAGTTTGTTTCGTTTAAAAATCTTGTGGAACAAAAAAGTTATAGATATTTAAAAATCAAAAATTTATTAAGAAATTTCTCATTTTAGCAAAATACTGAAAATGCTCATTTTGAATCACCCTGTTCAGTGTGATATGGTTAAAATAAAGTTTTAATATTTGGTTCCCGAGGTACACTAGTATCTACTTTCGAATGAACTTTAAAATTTTACAATTGGCCACCTTCTCGCAAAATGGTCCACTGTGCGCCGTTCATATCGAAAAAACAGTCAGCAGTGACGGGAAAAGAATGACAACAGTACATTTCCCATACTTATCACTACTGCTGTCATCGTGCGGTGAATGTGCTTGCGGCCTTGCAAAAATATAAATTTTTCATACCTCTAACTCTGATACCCTTACATAAATTATTAGAATATCCCTTAAATAGCCTCATAATAAATTTATGAAAATAAATACAAGTTTTAACAAAACAGAGGAAAAAATCAATATTCATGCCATCCTGTATCAACAAAATAAACACAATTGATGTTGGCTTATAAATTATGAGATTCCTTTGAATTTAATTATCACATCATTACAATTATAACAATTCAAAAGAAAATGAAGGGAGAGAGAGATATTGGTAATAATTTGCGCAAACCTTTTGTGGGTCAGTCGTGCGTAAGAGGCAAAAATGCGTGATGTAAAAACTTTTTTCAGTTCAATTTCAAGCAAAAAGTCATGTTTGTTTAATTTTTGTAGCCCCGGCTTAATGAACAAATATTAGTTGTTTTCTTTGAAAACAAAAATAACTAAACCTAGACATAGACACACCCATTCAATTAAATATAAAACGCAAAGAAGTATGAAAAGTGGAAAATAAATAGTCTGAGCAGAAGGAGAAAGCGTATTAAATACGAATGAATAGAATTTCTTAAAATATTTTCCTCAGCTTTCATTTAAGAAAATAAGTAAGTTTATTTCAGTTCTTTTGCTTCAACAAAACACATTGAAAGTATGAAATAAAAAGAAAAACGAACAACTTTTGATGGCATGTTCGTTCTTCTTTTCCTGGCAATTTGATCTGTTTGCTGGTATTTATCTAAGGATTAAGCTTGTGGGACTGAAATTGTTATATTTTTTTTATTTTTACTAAACACGCATTTTCTCTAAATGGCAAATAATTACCGTATTCTAGAAACGTCTACGTGTTGAATCTGAAATGGGCGAGTTTATGTTTATTCTTAAAAACTTCATCAACTACACAGTGCGTATAATAAATACAATGCAGATGACATGAGGTACTTTAAGAATTCTTTTTTTTTTTAATCAACTAGGCTGTAAAGCTATAAAATAGCTTTAAGTTTGTCAATAGCAACATGACATACTAAATTTTTGTACAGCGAAACGTGAGCAAACAATTTTACAATAAAGCCATATAACATTGATAGAAATTATTAATGAAATCTTAACACCCCTATGGTTTCACACATCCTCAGATCACAAGCGTTACTTTTGTGTGTAGAAGCAAAATATGGAAATAAAAACCTGGCAATATTTTAATTTCATAAGGAATGACATTTTATTTTCTCCACTTTTAATGTGGGGGATATGGAAAGATGCCTTCGTCCTTATTTTGCTATAAAAAAAAGAAATTGCCTACAGAACGATTAATTCTTGCTCGACTATTTACTAACTAGCGAGCTTTAGTAGTAAGAAATAGTTGATGGCCGTACTGTTATATCACGATTTAACTGGCATTGTTAAGACTCAGCCAACATAAATCTGATATATAATGCGTTAAATATTATTAAATCAAGAAGTGTCTAATTTTTTTTATCTGGCCTCGTGAATATATAAGTCAAAGCCAAAAAAATTACCTTTTCAGTCGAAGTCCATTTTTACTTGTCAGAGTATGTCAACAAGCAAAATAGGTGCATTTGGGCTTCTGAAAATACTAAAGTGATTATTGATAAGCCTTTGTATGCTCAATGTGTATGCTGCGCTATGAGGTCTGAGATGTTAACAACTCAATTTTGGCCTATCACTAACAGTTGGTTTCAACAGGACGGTGCCATATGTAACCCAGCCAATGAAATGAATAATTTATTGCAAACCAAAATTTCTGATCGCATAATTTCACGGCACTCAGTAGTTAAGTTACCAGCCACATCGTGTTATTTAACACCACTGAATTATATTTTGTGGGGTTATCTTAAGGACCCAATCGAATCGATTGCAGACTTTAAATCAAAATCCGTTTTGTGATTAACAAAATAGCACCGCGATTTAGCCAAAAAGTGATTAAAAACTTTGATGAAAGAATCGACATCTGTCAGCGTGGTCGTGGTGGACATTTGTCAGATATCATTTTTCATTCAAACTTGCCGAACTTTTCTCCTAATAATCATCATTAGATTAAGACCATAATCTAAATATTTTGTTTTAGGAAACAAGCTTCTTGTTGCGAACCCCTTATGAACAATTTAAGTACTTTGAGTAGAATTAGTCCTGTTTGCGCACAAAATCTCCGTTTAGATTAGATTGCAAACTTTTTCTATATATTGCGATCATAAAATCAATATTGGTTACGAAAATCAGTATCTAACCACTATGAATAACAATAAAACTCGGATTCAAGTCAGTGCATTTCATTCTCCAAATAAGCTTTGAATAGAATAATTTCTAAAAACTACAAAAATCATTTTAATTTTACCGTTGAATGTTTTTTTCATCCTTTCAATTAGGAGATCCGAATTTTAGAAGAATTGTAATTAAAGATACATGAGAATTCTTTTGTCTAAGATAAATATCTTTATAAAATGTATTTTAATTACATTTCTGTTAACAATATTTGAGTCTCTATACACAAGCTTCATTGCACCTTTAATACTAAATAGTGTCTAAATTATGCATTTAAGAATGTTAGTTGAGCTCCTTAGACAGATCAAAAAATAAATATAATTACATTAAAATATGTTTCTACGGAATAATGACAAATTAAGCAAGATTTTTACTTCTTAGCACGCTTATGGCAAGTTTCAGGCACCGACAGTACCCCACTCATATCCATCATTGGCACACCCATCCCCTCTAAATACCTAGTATTCGAATAGTACAGGTAATCACACAACATATGCAGCCACAATCACAACTTCGCCTCTTACTCAAATTTCTAGCACGCAAAAAATCATTTAACGCACCATTTCCAGTGAGAATGAAACCTAGACCCAGGCCAAAGCCAAAATTTGGGATCTTATAACCTACCAAACATCACGTATAAACCCATACACCATCATCCCTCCTCATCTGTCATCTAGATAGCACTTATTCATTCAACTATGCATTCCTCTCACCAACGTTTATACCTCTAATATCACGACCATGAATCTATTTATCCTGCGACAAAGAAAGACCTCTACTCATGAGGCGCTGTACCCAGCAACACCTGCAGCGCCTTGGTAGTCAACCTTCTGGCTGATGTAGTCGCAAAGTAAATTAACAAATCAGTTTCTTTTAAGGGAAAATATGCAAAAAAAATATTAATATGCAAATTGCCCAATTGCAATTTGTTCTGCACATTCTAGAGTAGTGGAAAATATGATTAATTTTCAACTTGTGAGTCCAACAGCTAACTTAGCGACCGACAATATGGTTTTCGTAGGTGGCTCTATGGGTGACTTGCCGGCTTTCCTGTCGGAAGAATGGTACAACTTCATACATCATTTCGAAGAAAGTAAGGTGGTGGCTGTAGATATTTCCAAGGCGTTTGATAGAGCGTGGCATGATGCATTTCTGTCCAAACTTGTTGCTTTTGCCGTCGGCGATAATTCCTGCAAATTTATGTCGAGTTTTCTTAGGAATCGCACAATACGAGTTGTTATAGATGGGATTTCATCAGACGAGTAAAATATTTATTTAGGTGTACCGCAAGGCTCCGTTTTTTCTCCTATTCTATTTCGTATTTTTCTAACTGACCTTCTTTGTCAAACTTTCAACCTTGTAAACTCTTACGCAGATGACAGCACTATATGGCATTCGTATGTATTTAGTAATAGAGATGAGTTCTAAAAGGCGAAACATGAATAATACACTCAATCAAGATTTCTCAGAATGGAGTCGTGTGAATAGAAACGATTTTAATGCCCGTAAGAGGCAATGTTGCATGCTTACGCATGCAATGATGCTGCATATGTTACTATGGCTGATATAAGTTGTACAGAATCGGAAGTTCTTGATGTTCTTGGCGTGAATTTCGATGATATTCGATGGACTAAGCACATTTTTCAGGTTTCTAAAGAAGCTTTTAAGTGCTTCGGTTTTCTAAAATGGTGTAAGAGATACTTTACATCATCCGAACTTCATAATATTTATACCACTTATATCCATCCAAAAATGGAATACAATTCTCAGGTATGAGCCGGTGCCCTAAAGTTTATTTTGGAATTGTTCGACCGTATGCAGGAGACAGCCAAGAGGCTCATTGGGGACAGTAGGTGATTACCTAGATCATCGATGCAAAGTGATATGTATTTCACTGTTCATTCGTTACTACGATGGTAAGCACTCTAATGAAATTAGGAAACTTGTTCCCGAATCTTCTAAATTTTCGCACTTGACTTGATTTTTGTTGAGAGCTCATCCATTTGACTGATTGGCCAGTGAATCGTATGACGCATTACAGGGAAAATTCCTTTTTTAGCAGAAAAGTACGCATGTGGAACAAACTCCCTCCTCTCTCCTGTCACTCTCAATGTAAGAAAGTTCAAATTGAATATCCACAAATACTACCCCCTCTTTCCTCCTCCCCATGACCTAATTTTCTAGGTATGGCACAATGTATTGCATCCCCTGAGTGCTGGTCCAGAGAAGAAAAATATTTTTTTGTATATTTAAGGGCCACTAACATTGGCTTTAAGCTTTACAGTTTTTCGAAAATGTAGAGAGTATCTTTAAATTTTCATTTAAAAATTTTTCTTTAGTAGTTTCTTGATTTTCTTGATTTTTGCGCTTTTTCTTTTTAGTTTTACCAGGGTATACATCATACCAACTACATACTATTGTAATGGTTAACCAAAACAACGATTATTCGAAAACTAAAAGTAAAAGCGATGTGTTATTTTTATTTACTTTAGTGTGTGTGCTTATCAGAGCTGTAAATGAATTAAAATTTCATTTCGGCACAACTTATTTAAATTGATTTAATTGAAACTTGCATTGATTTTGTAAGTAAATTTGCACTAAGTATCACTGTCGTTTTGTTATTCAATGAATTTTTTATATAAAAATAGCCAGCATTATTCTCATTTTGCATACCACTTGGTGTAGTTTAAGGCAAACAATTCTTTGATTACCCATGATAAAGTTGGCTGCCGTACTAAATGCTATAGGATGTATACCCAACCACCAATTCGGTTTTAAGGCTAAGCACAGCACCTTTGAACAAACACACGAATTAGTGAATGTCATAAGAAAGCCTTTTGAAAACAAAACATATTGCTCAGCTCTCTTCATCGACGTTTCTCAAGTTTTCCACAAAGTGTGGCGCGACGGCTTACTTCACAAAATAAAGCTAAATTTGCCTACAAACTCCCACAAACTTTTGGAAAATTAATTATATGGTCGCCAGTTTATCATTAGAGAAGGAGACTGCACAAGCCTCCCTCAGCCTATTAAAGCTGGAGTCCCGCAAGGCAGTATACTGGGTCCTAACTTGTATTTAACTTATGCGTCTGACATGCCAATACAATACCAAATCCAGACTTCAACTTTTGCAGATGATACTGCATTTCTTAGCGTCCATGAAAATCATCAATTAGCCTCGCGAAATTCGCTGAAACATATTATAAATTTAGAGAAATGACTAAAACTCTGGAGAATCAAAGTAAATGAACAGAAATGTATTTATGTAACATTTATATTGCGCAGGGAAACTTGATTGCCAATCATGATCAACAATCAAATAATCCCGCAGCACAATGAAGTCAAGTACCTTGGTATTAACCTTGATCACCTACTTACGTGGAAGTCTCATATTGATGCAAAACTAACTCAGATGAAACTAAATGCAGTGGAATTGAAGTGGGTAATCAGTAGAAACTCTACCCTGAAATTGGATTGCAAGCTTTTGTTGTACAGGGCGATTTTAAAATCAATCTGGTGTTATGGAATTCATTTATGGGGAACATCTACAGCATCAAATATTTTAAAAATTCAAAAGCAATAAAACAAAATTCTCCATATGATAAAAGCAGCTCCATGGTTTATTAAAATTTCCCATATTCACGAAGACCTAGGCGTGCCCTTGGTAAGAGCAGAATTCGCTAGGTTCGCGATTAAGTATATCGGCAAACTTGAAACACACCCAAACCCACTCGCACGTAACATCCTTAATTTTGGCGGCCATGGAGGTATACCTTTGCTATCATCTGAGCACAATACAGATGACTTTACAGATTTAGCACCTGTTGAAGCATTACTTTGTTGTCTAGCATTGGCTAGCATCAAATAAATTTTTAGTATTAAGATTTGTATACTTATTGTTAGTTCATATGTGAAGATTCAATAAATAAATAAATGTAAAAAAAACAATATTATGTAAATATTATTAAATGTGTGTTTGCTGGGAAAGCTGTGTTCGTTTACTCGAAGTTCTTACTACTTTTCTCACATTTGGAAAAACTTGTTAAATTTTTGTATTGAAAATTACCAGCTTTAGTAACAACAGTAAATTGCAGTAAGTAAACGAACAGGCCTATAATGTCTTTGAGTAATCAAAGAGGAATATGCAACAGAAGCAAATGAGTGATTTCGTTATAATAAGCTAACAGCGTAAACAACAATGTGGGAATTTATTTCTTAAATATTTTAATTATCTGATTTTGGAAAATTTTTAAAAAACATATCGTTTTTTTGGCTATTATAAATTTAATAAGTGCGAAATATAACAATGTATAATAAAAAATAAGAACATAACAATTTAAAACGTAATAAAGGGTTTTTAAATAATTGTTTTCTAAAACAAGAATAAGTCAAAATATTTTAATTAAGATGGTTCAAATTTTATTTAAAAATTTAAAAAATTTAAAGCTGAAATCGATTCGATTGGCTCCGTTTAGACTCTATCCTTAACACAAACCCACAAAAAAAAATCCAGTGGTGTTAAATCACACGATCTAGCTGGCCACTTAACTACTGATTGTCGCGAAATTATGCGATCGGGAAATTTGGTTTGCAATAAATTGATAGTTTCATTGACTGTGTGACATGTGGCATCGTTCTGTTGAAACCACATGCAAATGATATACACGTCGTCAATAATTGTCCAAAATTGATTTTGATAGTGTGATCCACTGAGATGTTACCGTATCTGCAGCCTCATCCAATTCTTTTATGTTGTGAAAAGAATTAATTCAAAGTTTAGCTAATTCGTAATGAATTAAAATCAGTAAAGAATCATTGATTTAAAGTTCTGGTGTCTATGCAGAGAATTTAAAATATTTATATTTTTTTATTTCTAATAGCTTTCGGGTGGTTAGGTCTTTTGTAAGAGATTGAACTTGTCAAATAATGTGACATGAATATGTTACTCTTTTAGCCCTCACATATGAAAATAGCTTAAAGGTAAATAATTGACGGAGGTTGCTTGACAAGGTTTAATTTGTTCCTTTTTCCTTAAAAATAAAACAAACACATATACACAGATGAAGGTTTATATACAGATAAATAGTTTTGCTTCAGAAAACAGAAAAAAATAAGATTGTTAACCAAAAAAAGGCATAGACACGCACACACACGCATAAAGCTACCAACTTACATTGTGAGTTTCATGCTAAATCCATCCATCCATATATACGTATTGGATAGCACTATTCAAATATGTGCCTACTGCGAGTATTTATTCATATGATGGTAGATCACGTCCAATTTTGGATTTCCCTGCATTAGTTTGGCTGATGAATATGACATCGTTTGTTATAAAAACCAATATAAATATTTGCCCATATTAACCATGCTGAACACGTTTGTGTTTGTTCAACAAAATGAAATGATTTTCGTTTTTCCTTTATGCCTGCATGAATTTTTGTACTTTTGCATTTAAATCATGACCTCCCTTCTATTTATCCTGCCTTTTCTTTCCATGCCAAGAGTGGTGGGGGTCTTAATAATATTTTCATCTTCCACGGTATGGGATTTTTATTTTATTTTTTTTATATTTTATACTTTATAACTAATGTCAAGTAAAAAAAAAAAATATGTACAAGAATTACAAGTTTAGTTTCGTCGTTTTCTTTCTGTTTCATTTATTTTTCTGCTAAACACGTTTTTGCTAACTGACAATGTTGTTTGGAGTTCGTAATGTATTTACTACTTCCTTTGAACATGTGCTGCAAGAGTTTGGGTGTGTATGTGTGTGTGTGTACATACATATGTATTGGTGGGTGTATTAAGACATTTGGTGGATAATATGAGCTTGAAGGATGTTTAAGTTTGAATCCTTTATGACGCTTGCTATGACTAGTGTTGATAATGAAGAACTTCTACATACGTGTTGTTTAATATAAGTATTTTCTTTATTTGCTGGGTTAGAGAAAGAGGTGAATTCGTAGGCTAAAAAACTTAAAAAATACAAAAATTCAATCATAGAACTAGATCACAAGTTTTAATATTTATATATCAAAGCAAAAAAAAAAAAAACAAAAAATTTAAAAATTAATAAATCGTTCCTTAATCGGTTAGTGCGTTTTTGTATAAATTTTTTTGGAGTTTTGGTGTCTTTTTGTAGTGTTGGTTGAATATAATCCCTATTTAAGCAATTTGGCTTGAGATATATGAGTATTCCGTAGCAAATTTAGAGTAAAACTCACTGATGGTTTGTGTGAGCAGTAGTAAAATTTAATAACAACAATATATTGTAGCGACACGTTTCCGTTGGTTGCTGGGGTAGTCTTAGCGAAGCGCATTTTGTCAAATAAAATAGAACTAAACACACGATTAAATGTTATAATCTTCTTCATTATTTTACTTATGAGGGGTACTGCCCCCTGTAGATTTATGACTACCATTACTTGGGCGGCAGCTTCTGGTGGGAACAGTTGCTCTGTCCTGATGAATTGGTCCGTATGAGTGGCCCGTGTAAGGGTGTGTGCAAGATCTTGGCTCGCGGTTTTATCTAGCTACAGTCCCTTTTCAATTAATGGAGCCAGAGGTATTCTCCCGTGGTCATTAGGAGTGGGCGAGCATGTCCCTCTTACAGCGTGCTACTTCGCAATGGCGAATTGACCCGAATTATTGCAAGGAGGACGGTTTTTCGTAGTAATCAAATAGCAGGATTTTCTCTTGCTGATGTACCCAACGATGACAGCTGCGCCTAACTACTACTCTACTAGCCCTCTTGAAACCAGCTACTATTATTGATCTTACCGAAGAGACAGCTGACCGCAACCGACTTTTGTTAAGCCTTTTATACCTTTTGGCTGCCCAAACAAGCTCACATCCATACGTACTCCGGCTTGCATACGCATATCGACAAATGGTAGTAATAAAAGTACATTAAAGTAATTAAATTTTTTCTGTTTAATGATTCAAATTAACGCACAAACACTTTTATTCTTATTTGTAAACAAAGAATGAAAAATATTAGTAATAGCAAAGTGCTATATAGAAAAAGAAACTAATTTTTAAGCTAAATTCATTAATATACTGAAGGTCATAATGACTGATGTGGGCTTAAACAAAGCCAACATCTTTGGCCGTCACAACATGATAACCACTGTAATTTCTTTTTTTTTTTGGTAAACAGAAGTACCACTTCAGGCAACAATGCCTATTTAGCAAAGTACCGTGCTACTTTCTTTAGGAAAGGGATAGAGAAGAGATGGAACAGGCGGTGAAAGTAGAAAGATAGTCGGAAATTAACTGCCGTATATAAGACAGCACAGCGACCAGTGACTATGACTTCATCGATGAGCAGCCCCACCGACAAACAATT
The DNA here is from genome assembly GCA_030448955.1 of Trichopoda pennipes. Taxonomy (NCBI): domain Eukaryota; kingdom Metazoa; phylum Arthropoda; class Insecta; order Diptera; family Tachinidae; genus Trichopoda; species Trichopoda pennipes. The sequence continues at coordinate 1,733,740 of JASKUP010000010.1, read as the reverse complement.
TTTATTTTTGTAGTGAAAAAAAAAACAAAGGTCTTCGTTGGGAATCGAACCCACAACATCCACACTGACAAGCTAGTACACTATCTACTAGCCTACAGGGGCACTACTGTAATTTTATAGCAACGCTCGAAATTTTAGTATAAAGATGAAATTTAAAAATAACACTTCGACAAAAAATGTTTTGCCTTTTAAAGAACCCAAAAACAAAAAACGCAAAAAATAAAAGTTGATATTGTTACGAAGATGATTTATTAAGTTGTAAGAGAAAATAATTATCAGTAAAAAGTAAATGAAATGACCCGCGTGCATCTTACAAACTGCATAGTTATTGAAGAAATCTTATATACAAAAGACAAACAACAACAAAATGCTTGTAAGAAATTCTATAAAATGAGATAGATAACTGAAAACAAAAACAGCTAACACAGAACAAAACAAAACACCCATCCAAGGCTAAACTAAATAGTAATAACAATATGGGGTGTTGTTAAAGTAGAATATGCTTGTAGATGCGAGAATCCTTTAAAACAACTATTTGAGCAATACTTGTTTGGCAAATGGAATTAATTAAACTGGCGTCTTAAGTTAAATTGCAAAATAATAACAAAGTACTTTAAAGTATTAATTTAGGTTAAACATATTTTTATCCTCAATATACACAAAATAAACAGGATAGTGTCTTTGTTACCTTTACTTACTGATTACTCAACTTGAGTTAAGTCTTTTGCCCAGAAATTCGTGCTTATATAGTTGCTTTAAGAAGTTTTTTCATAAACAAGAATATTTTACTTTAACATCACCCCACATTATTGTTGTTATTATCATTAAGTTTTATTTATCTTATTTGGTAGAATTTCTTATAAGCATCACGTTGTTGTCTTGTGTATATAAAATTTCTTCGAAAACTAGCAGTTTGTAAAATGCACAGTGGCTCGTTTCGTTTACTTTTTTGCTAATAATTATTTTTTTTAACTTAATAAAGCATCTTCGTTAGAGTATAATAAACATGCTGAAAAAATATTATTTTCCTTTTTTTAACTACTCGTATGATCAATGATCCACCATTCACAATAATACATTTTACCATAATTCGTAAACTGTTTTATACGATTTGGAAAAATAACTAATAATATATTTTAATAAATTACTCTCTCTTTTTTTTATTAAAAGCTTCTTTTTTCCCCCACTGTGCAAAATTATTTCATTTTTTTTGTCACTTTTTGCCTTAATAACCTGTTCTGAATGCATAATTTTTTTCTTACAGTTTGCACCCATTTTTTCTGCATTTTATGAAAGTGTGCGTTTTGTGTAAAATAAACATGTCATATCCTGTGTTTTTTTTGCTAAGTTTTCCTTTAATTTTTCCTTTTATTTTTTAGTTCCTCTAAGCTCCCTTAATTTATTTTTATTGTTTCTTTTCACAAGTTCTCATAAATGAGATGTCATTTATTTTTGTTATTCTATTTATCGCTGGCGCTCCCTTGTTTTGGTTTATTACTTAGCCATGCTTTTTTCGCTTGGCAGTAAAATAAAATCATTCTGTAGTTGTGGCAGTAGGTTTATTATTTTGTTATGACTTACTTTTCATTTCACAGCCAACATTTATGCTTTGTGTCTTCTAATATAAACTTTTTGCTTATCTTTCTATGCTTGTTTGTATTTATATTTTTGTTATTTTTTCATTTGCTTCTTTTCAGGATTATGTGACATGTTTCTTTAAATAGCCACCAAATTAGAATGTATCTTCAAAATAAAAATAAAAAAGATTACAAAATTTTATGATGGTGGTTGGTAAATCCACACACTAGAAAGAATTTAATAAAAATAAAAAAAAACCAACAAATAATTTATGTTCTGAAAGTTTTGAATTCGTCACAGGATTAGAATCATTAGTAAAGTTTACAGTCTTCATTTTTATGACAATTTTGTAGTTGTATCATATTGTCATATTGTTGTGTTGTTTGTTATGATTTGGTTATAAAATTTGATTGCAAAATTTTAATTTCATGCCTTGTTTTGGCATTAACTTTCTTCAAACTTTAATTAAAAATTATTTAATACGTTTTGTTGAAGAATTATACCATCGCAAAACTTACGGTCTGTACGCTTGATTGACTATTTATAGGGCATGTAATAAAATAATTTAGATTTAAATTGAGTTGTAATTTCATTTCGTTTATCTTTCCAGCTGTGCTGCAATGCACTCTATCTAGGTTGGAAATATTATTGGTACAAATGCTATTTTTCAAATAGTTTTTGCAGCCATCAATTCTATTGCATTTGCCATTTGCAGAGTTCAGATGCCATTGTTTGTTGTGAATATTGAAATTTTTTTTGGTTTGTTTTCGGACCAGCACTCAGGGGATGATCCTTACTCATGCAATGCGATTTGCAAGAACAGGAGGAGGAAAGAGGGAGTAGTGTTTACTGACATTCGACTTGAAATTTTACATTCAAAGTAACAGGAATGACCATTGAAGGGTATTTATACCACACACCGAATGTTCTGCTAAAATAGAATTTCCCTGTAATGCGTAGTGCTACCAATCAACCACAAAGCGTGCTAAATGCACAGACGTTCGATTAACAGGAATAAGCTACCTAATTTCAACAGAGCACTTACCATTTTAGTAACAATAAAACAGTGTAATAGAAGCCACATTGCGTATATGATGTGATAAGATTTACATCTGCACCGGCAGTGAGCCATAATCAGATGATGGTAGAACCACTGTGGATGGTATGTAGCGCCATCCTGGCCCTAGAAGGACTTCGGATACGTATATCCTCCGGTCACTCCTAGTTGCAACTTCAAAAGCCCGGAGTAGGCCGCAGCCTTCATTCCTTGCTGTAGAGTTGTAGGCTATCCAACTCCTGGTCCAGAACGCATGAAGTTTAATATTATTAAGAACACGACGGCATTCATACTCACTGGACCTGGATCATTCACTGTGTTCATTGTGAATGATCCGATCCACAAACTCAAACGAAGGCCTCGAAACATACAGCCACCACTTTACTCCCGAAGCGCCTACTTCCATAGTCAGTCAGAGAACAGCTAAATGCCTAAATAGACAAACAGCGGAACTCTGGGGTTCACTGATTCCCGTGGAAATATAGTGGATTGTCCAATTGACTCCTACTACCCTTAAAGGGGACTGGACTCCCTTTTATCCCGCAAGACACAAGTCTAGATGATCGTTGTAGGATCCATAAAGACTATCATGTGCCCCCGGGGGAACATTGCGTAGATGCTCTCGCGAATCAGTAGAGCTGAATAACTGTCCCCAATGAGCCTTGTACGTAGCAGAGCAATTCCAAACTAGACTTTGATGCGCCGACCCATACATGATATATAGTTGATATAAATTCTATGAAAATCGAATGGAGTAAAGTATATTTTATACCGTCTTAGAAAACCGAGATACTTGAAAGCTGCTTTGAAAACCTAAAAGATGTGCTAAGTCTATCGAACATCACACTGTAATTTCATGCCAAGAACATTATGAACTTCAGATTCCTTAATACATATATCATAACCATAATAACAGATACTGCATCATTTCCGAGTACACATCTTGTGTAAGGATGCAACATTGAGTCTATTTACACGAACCCATTTGGAGATTGTTGTGAAATGGTGATTGAAGGTTTTATTCATATTTTGCCTTTTGGAGCCCACCTCCAACTGGTTGATTCTGTTACTAAATGAATACGAATGACGAAAGGTGCTATCATCTGCGAAAGAGTATATCGGGCTGAAAGTAAAGACAAAGAAGATCGTTTATAAAATAAGAAATACCCAATGAACGGAGCCTTGCGGCATCCATAAATTAATCTTAAACTGGTTTGATTAAAACCCATCTGTAACAACTCGTATAGTGCGATTACTGAGAAAACTCAACATAAATCTAGAAAAATTATCAATGACACCATAAGCAACATGTTTCGATAAGTACATCATTCCACTTTCTATCAAATGCTTTGGAATGCATTGGTGCCCCTGTTGGCTAGTGTACTTACTTACAAGACTGGGGGTTGTGGGTTCGATTCTCAACAAAGACCTTGAGTTTATCACTACAAATAAAAATTGACTGTCGGTGGGGCGGCCTAGTGATGAAGGTCTGGTGACTAGTCACTGTGCTGTCTTATAAGACAATTAATTTCCGTAACTATCTTGCTACTTTCACCACCTGTCTCATCTCTTTTCTATCCCTTTCCTAAAAGAATGTAACACGGTACTTGACTATATAGGCATTGTTGCCTGAAGTGCTATTTCTCTCTTTGAAAAAAAAAATGATTTGGAAATATCTAGAGCCACCACTTTACTTTCTCTAAAATTATGTAGAGAAACCCCTACAGAAACCATACTATCGGTAAGCGGTTGGACTCCAGATACCTCACAAAATGTTAAATTAATCATACTTTCCATCACTTTAGAAAGTGCAGAATGAATTGCAATTGGCCGGTAATTTTCAGGGTTCTTAGCCTCACCCTTTTTGGGGAGCCGCGTTATATTAGTAACCTTCCAACACTTTGGATATTCACCGGTACGTTATATCATGCTAAAAGGGGTTGCTAAGGGATGCGCTAGGGACGAAGAGTAATGTTTTAAGATCAGTGCTGGAAATTCATCTGGACCAGGAGACTCGTTAAGATCTGTTAAAACTATTTAATTGATCGAGCTCGAAAGAATATCTTCGTCATAGTAGCAGATACCTTGTCCAGGTCGGGCGGTGGTTGACTACTATCCGGTAAATAAGAATTGCTCGCAAATATACTAGCCGAAAGGTTAGCCTTATTAACCGGGTCAGTGAATATTTGGTCATTCCTTAAAAGCAGTAACAATTTACAAGCTTTTAAAGCACTGTCACAAAATAAATTAACAATTAACTAAATAAATATATCTTGCTAGTATATTCCTTTTTTTTAAATTTGAAGAAACATAATAATAATTTACATAACAATAAATTGACAGAAGTGTATTAATACCTGTTAACTTGTACATAAAATACAATTGCTAATTAGTGTCACTAATATAAAACACTTTTAAGGCTCCATAAATTATTAATCATTTACCTGTCGCCCTCTTTAAAATAGATGCTCATTATTGGCCTTAAGTGTCAGAAAAAGGAAAACCGCAAAAAAGAATACAATTGCCACAACAACTCAAGTCACTTTATTTATATAGTTTGCAACACTTTTATGAAAAAGAAACTACAACTAAACAGAGTGCGACAAAAAAAAGTATCCAAAAGAAGATTGTTAAAAAGCTTTTGTTTGAACAATCAATGGTAAATAGGCAGAAATAAACATACACTCATACGTTTATTGTGACAGTTTTTCTGCAACTTTTCATTAGTTTTGTGAGCAACAATCGTACGGCGAAGATAATAAAAAGAATAAAATGAAAATAAATAGTAGTAAAAGACGGCTAAAATACCGATGCGGTAAAGTTTTGCAAACAGAAAGCATCACAAATCATTCGATTGGACACAACAAAACATCTGGAACACAACCTGAATAGTTTTCGATGTAGTTTTTTAAATGTATCTTTTAAACGTTTTCGTTACTCTTTGGGTTCCGGCCTATATAAAGTAGCGCACCTTAACGCATTAATAGTTTCTTTTTTTTTTGCCTGCAAATAAAAAAATACAAATAGACCATCATTTTGCCAATAAACAACACCATTTCTTGCTGAAAGTTATTTACAACATGAAAATTTAGTCAATCGAATTATTTTTACTCTTTTTAGTATTTAAGTCAAAATCAAAATATTTGATAATTTTAAAGAAAAACTGTTATAAATAAATGTGAAATTAAAACAGGTGGGATTTTTTGAACTAAGAGGGAGATAAGTAATTCTAAAAAATCACAATAAAAGAGCTTAAAATTGTTATAAAAATTGACAATAAAAAATGACAATAGTAGACAGTAAAGCAAAAAAAAGTTAAGCTAAGTTTTTCAATATGAAGTTTGTTTTTCAATTGTGGCAACGCCTACAACATGATAGTTTTGACATTTAGTTTTTTGATGTATCCGCAGTAGATGCATTGGCAATTGCTACAATGAATTCAGTTTTTTTGGAGTAATCGTTCTGCTACAGTACCATTTCGTTAAATTCGTGATATTTTTAGACAACAAAATCGTCCTTCTGATACCGCTATTAAAAATTTGGTCACTAAATTTTAGTCGACAGGCTCGATACAAAATGTGCGAACACCAACGCATGTTCGACCGGGTCGTTCAACTAAAAATATCACAGCCATCAACCACAGTTTTGAAACGGATCCAAATTCGTCAATTCATCGACGTTCTCAACAATTGGGGTTTATCCAAAACCACCACATAGCGAATTTTGCGTAAGGATTTAACTTTCATGCCTTACAAAATTCAACTGATGAAGGAATTAAAGCCGAACAACCATTCACATCACCGTAGATTCGCTTAAATTATTCAGGAACAACCAGTTGCTTTTCCTGAAAAAGTAATTTTTTTAGGCGAAGCCCATTTCAACAAGCAAAATTGCCGCATTTGGGCTTCTGAAAATTCTAGGGCCATTGTTGAAAAGTCTTTGCATGCTCAACGTGTCACTATATGGTGCGTTATGTGGCCTGGAGGCGTTTTTGGGTCATTTTTTTTCGAAGATGAGGCTGGAATTGCGGTAACGGTTAATTAACTACACGATGGGGAGATGCTAACAACTCAATTTTTGCCTATTACTGACGACGTGGATATCACTGACATGTGGTTTCAACAGGTTGGTGCCACATGTCATGCAGCTCATGAAACAATCAATTTATTGCGAACCAAATTTTCCGATCGCATAATTTCACGAAAATTAGCAGTTAAGTGGCTAGCCAGATTGTGTGATTTAACACCAGTTGATTATTTTTTGTGGGACTATGTTAAGGACAGAGTCTATACGGAGCCAATCGAATTGAGTTCAACCCTTAAACTTAAAATTCATGATGCGATTAACACCATTTCGGCAAAACGTAATTAAAAACTTTAATGAAAGAATCGATATTTCTCAACGTAGTCGTAGTGGACATTTGCCAGATATCATTTTTCATTCATAATTACCGAACTCTTCTCTTTGCAGTGCAATAAAAATTAGAACCATCATCTTAATCTAAATTTTTTGGTTTATTTTGTTTTAGAGAACAAACACTTTTTTAAAACCCTTCATAAGCGATGAATTTTAAAATCAGTTTAACATTTCAAGAAGCCTACTCAAAATTAAAGCTTGTGAAAATATCAATAACATAAAAGTTCGTTTCACACAATAATCGTATGGTTAGGATTTGCACACGATTTTTTAAAAGAAGTGAGAATTGCCGTGATTGTTTAAAAATCAAAACTAACTAAATGTCATAGTTTCCAGGTAGATGAAAATTATTAATAGAAAAGCAATTCTGATAAAATGAAAAATCATAGCGTTTAGGAAAAGTGACGAAATGAAACGTTAAATTAAATATTGCTAATCAAAAAATCTGAACAGGCATTTCCTTTTAATAAACTTAAGTCCAAGGTGACATTTAACATTATTCTTTGGCTTTTTACAGTTGGCAGCTTCATTAGAGCTAGTCTGCTAGTGTAGGATGGTAGAATTGAAGGATTCCGTATTAAGCAGTGAAGACAATATAACAAGAACTGCTTTTGCAACAATTCCAATTTGCTATTATTATGGACTTCATAAATTGGATTCCAAATTATTGAACCATCTTCCAGAAAAATTGTGACAAAAGAAGTATAAAGATGTTTTGTGACTTATGGGTCATTAAACTCCTTCACCCAGCGTTCTGTAAATCCAAGAATTGCACGTGCTGTGTTATTAGCTAGCGAAATATGCTGTTTAGAATTTAATTTAGCATCCAGCAAGATACCAAGATCTGAAACTTTATTAAGTTTCTCAAGTTCGTTTAAAATATTTTGCACTTTTGTATGTTATCTTCGAAAGAAAGATAAGGTTCAACTCCTTAAGATTAATATTACACTAGGAATAAAATACATCTCAGTCGTTTGGTAGAGGAATAACATCAGCTTGAATTATATGTTCGAAATATCTTCCCGTCGTCTGTATATAATAGACGTTTGAGTATTTAATGGCACTGTGTCGATCATTATTAAACAACGTAAGTAATAAAGGATTCAGTTGGCTATCCTGCGGCACACCAGATGTAACAATAATATCTTTGGAAGTAAGCGTGTTAAAATGAACTTTTTTAAGTTATGTTTGAAAGATATGAATTAATCCACATAAGTAAATTATTTGTAAATTCCATAAGGTCACGTTTCCTTATCAGAAGTTTGTGGTTAACCTTATAAACTCCCCTTACTAAATTCGGTCTAAATAAAATCAGTTTGTTTATGTTGAGCAAATATTTGTTAATTGCAGAAAAAACTAAGGGATAAATAACCCCATCTAAAACTATGTTGAGCAGGAACCAATATAGACGATATTTGATGGGAAAGGTGATTAGCAACAATTTTCTCAAAATTTAGGTATAGTGCTAAGTTTAGCAATACCTCTGTAGTTGGCAACATTATTCCTACAACCAAATTTAAATAATGGAATAATAAAATAATCCTTCCATATTTTAGGAAAATAACAAAATTTCACTGATACTTAAAAGATTATTGTGATAGGTTTTGCTAGTGATATAGCACATTTTTTAAGTATGCAACTCGGAAAACCATTCGGATCATATTAGTCAGTATTATAGTGTGGAACACAAAATAATAAATTAATAAATTAAAGTTGTATATTGACTATAAGTGATAGAGAATTTCAGTTGAAGAATAAGGACACAATAAGAGATATAATTCATGACAATGATTTTCCAGTAGAATTAACTAACAGAAGACAATATGGCAATCATAGGCATAATTTAGAAAATACTTCGGCAGAACCAAAAATTTATAAATCATTAACTTATGTTCCTGGAATATTAGAAAGATTAAGAAAGTCTAAAATATATGACACAGATAGATATATAATTGCACACAAAACATATAACACATTAAATGAATTATTTAGCAGTATAAAGGATAAAATAGAAAAAATGGAAATATCTGATGTAGTGTACAGGATACCATGTGGATGAAATGATCAGGTGAACTGTGACAAAGTTTATATTGGGACAACAAAGAATAAACTTAAAACAAGATTAGCTGGTCATAGATGTGACCAAAAATATAGGAATATTTCAATACAGAAGACATCCTTATCTTCACATTGTAAGAAATATAATCATTATCCAAAGTTTGATGAAACATCAGTATTAGATATAGAAGAAAACTACAAGAGACGTTATATGTTAGAAATGTTAGAAATTGTTAATGAACCAAATGTAACGAGAGTAAATTTCAAAACAGATACAGACAATTTAGCGCAGAATTATAGGTACTTAATACAAAAGACACATAATTTGTTGTAAATATTTCATAAGAAAGAATTTGTTATTTAATTTCCGTTTCCTTGTTTTTGTATGTCTGAATATTTGAAATTTTAATTTTTGTATGTTTGTATGTATGAAGAAAATTATTTTATATATTTTGTCAAATGTTTTCAAAAAATGTTTTTTTTCAAATTGTTATAATTTTTTGTTTTTGTAAAATATAAAAAATAATTTCCTGAAGAAGCTTTCCACAGGAAAGCGAAATATCGAAAAACTAAATCGTTATAATTTAAAAGATCGTTTAAAAGATTAAGATTAAGATTTAATAAAGTTTCATAATGTAATTTTTTGCGTCCCTGGGTTGTCAACAATATAAAAGAATGGCTTGCAGTTAGAAAATGGCAAATATTTAGCACTACTCCTTTGTTTCCACAATAGGTTATTTTACTTAATTTCCTTATTAAAAATTATATATTTGGGTACCAAAAAGTTTTATTTTTTTTAAGTAACAGACTTCAAATTTTATTTTGTATTTTTGACGCTACTCAAACAGTTGCAATCTTCGCTTTCGCATACTTAAGAAAGTTTTGCTTTATTAGCAGGAATAACTGCTTTCCTTTTTTATTGTTCATATTAAATAATACGTAAATTACATCCACATGCAACAGCAAAATAATTAGCTAATGAATTGGGATAGATTGTACACAAAACCACTGACAAGGGTAGGCCATTTTCAAATAGATAATGTAATAAAATATATATCGACTTTTATTCTACGATTATTAAAAAAATTGTTTGAAAATCCTTAAAAAATATTTAAGAATGACCCGCTTGTTGAGTTCAAGGATAATATAAGAAAACACCTCTCGAAATTGAGGGCTTTTTCAAAATCCTCTGACAGGACAATGCACTTATTTAACATAAGATCGTAGAGACTCTACCAAATGATGACATATGTTAAGAACATCATGTTCCGGAATATAACAGTTCAATGAGAATTTAAAAATAGCATGGTATAATTTTGGACCAACAAATGAAAATGTCATGCAACTAGTTCCACGAAAGTTTCTAATCGCATAAATTGCCTCTAATACTAAGTGCTTATCTGTCTAATAAAGTCCTGCCACAAAGTTATTATAAGTAATGAAAACGTCCTTAGGGATTTATGCAGAATGCATTATTCTTCATTTCTCCTAATAGGTTGTGTGGTAAAAAGTACTGGCACACAATAAATAGTGTTTTATTCGCAGAAAAGTAAACATGCTTTATGCGGCTACCGTAAACTAAAAACAATTATTTAATTTTACTGAAATTTTTAAACATTTTTTAAAAGTTAATTTTAATTATTAAGAGCGGCGTAAAGTGAATTTTGGTAGCTCATTCAGTTGTCGGCTAACTAAGATTAAGAATTGGGAAATAGATACAACTAACATAGAACAAAAATATGCTAAACAAATCGTGTAATTGAAATACTTTAAAACACTAAAAAGTTGTGTCCTAATATTTTGCAATATAAAAACTCTATGAACTCTATGTTTATTAAAGGATAATAGGGTGAAAATGTCTTAAGTATTACGTGAAAAATAATTTTTCAAACTTTTTTAAGTCCTGTATAAAGTAAATTTCTTCTATCGAGCATTATAGGGATACTGTATGCAAACAAACTATGAATCGCTTTCGTTCTTCTGGGATAACCAAGAAAAACTATATTCGGAATAGTATATTTGACTTATTTAGTCTCACACTAATAAAATGGCTTTGACTATAGACTTGAGGTTTAGAAATGATACCTGTTACCTCGTTCATCATGCCATTGACATCTAATATGGTACTAGCTGTTGTTATCACCTTAATGCCGGTAAGGGATGAACACAAGAATACCGCCTAATAATTTTTTCAGTACCATTCGAGTCCCTGTCTGCAAGTTGTTGTTTCGTTACCTTTTTTATATAATAAAATTAAACAAACACGTTACACTCGTAACAAATATACGACCTACTATATATTTCAATATCAGTTACGTACATTCATTGATGCGATGTTTAAACTGCAAATTTTTTAACGAGCCTGTCGACTCAAATTGAACGATCAGACGGACGATTTGGTTTTCCGAATATATATGTATATATATAATATTTTATGTATAAAATATATATAAAATTTTACGAAATGAACCTTTAACAGAACCACCATTTAATTAATTTTACATTTACAATTAAAGCATTTTCTAATGATTTTTTATTTAATCTTTATAATTAAAAAAGATATTTGAGGCAAAAGCTTTAAGAAGTAAATTTATATAAATCTGCGTTCATTTTAAGGTTGCAAATATCTAAAACACTACAATATTAAAATAATTTTTGTTTACGTATAAAAGCTGTTAAAAACTATAAGAATCAGTGTAATAAAGCCCAACTTTAAATGTCATCCAAAGAAACAAACAAATAAAAAAAGAGACACAGCAGAAATTGAATTTCAAACCATTTTTATTATACTTATATGAAGAGACGTATATATCTCCTGGTAGCCACGTACCTTCTCTGTTAACGTACCGCAGTAGTTATAGTCAACAATGTCTTTGTAGTTGTATCTCTATTGTATCGCTGTGCTCGTAAAAAAATCTAGAATAAATAAATTATTTTATGTCGCTTAGTTCTATTGCAGTTGGTTGCTCTAGTTTTTGGCCTGCAATAAAATCTATTTTTATTTCGTTACTTTTTTAATATTATACTTGCATGGTAACAATTTTAGCCAGATTCAATTGAAATGAAAAGAAACAATATAAAACGCTTTTACTCGTAGGTTAGGAAAATAAATAAAACTGGGTACTTGTCGTGCAGAAAAAAAGGTGAAACTAAAATATTATTTGCTTATGGTCATCACAACTAAGTTAAGTTTATTTTTCTGCAGTTTAGTCGCTACAAGTTGTCATTTTGTGAATACGGTATGCTTAGTTATCAATTGATTATATAAATAATATTTTCTTTTAAAATGGGTTTACAAATTTTACAACTCTTTTAGTTTGCTTCAAATGCATTCACTGGAACAATTGTACTCAACTTGCGATTTTAAGCGCTCTTTAATCATAACCCAAGCAGTAAAGTGTAATTATTCCCAACAAGTGTACTAAATTCAAACTAACAGTTCCTAGGTACTGAATGATACTTCAAAAGGTAGAGCCGTTTTTAACACAAATACCTGATAATTTATTGAAATTTGTCATTAAAATAAAATAATGCAGATCTCTTTCATTTCTGTTAATAAGGCCCCCCGGGGACACATTAATATGTCTTAATGGAATCTCATCATTAAGACATGTGTCATCGGGGGTAAAAGAAAGTCCAGTCCTCTAAAGGCTAGGAGGAGCCAACTGGACAACTTCCACTATATTTCCAGTAAGCCCCAGAGTTCAAATTTTGCTGTTCTCGGTCTGATTATTGAGGTTGGCCTCTTGCGGAGTATCGTGGTGGTTGTGGTTTCGCAGGTCCTCATGAAATGATTAAGAGGCCAGGATCATCTCACTTTTAACCAAGAAAACAGGGTCAATGGGTGAATGATCCGGATCCAGTGAGCATGCTTGTCAGGCGTTTTGGACCAGAAGTTAGATAGTCTCCAACTCTTCAGCAAGGAGTGGGGGTGGCGGTTCTGCACCGAACTCCCAAAATTGCAACGTCGAGTGACTAGAGCGTGGGTGACGCTACTTATCACTAAAGTCCCCCCCCCCCCGGCTGCACATTTTTGTATATCTGGACGGAATCTCATTGTCATTACATGTTTCACCGGAGGTAAAAGGGAGGCCAGTCCCCTAATTACAAGCAGGGCGCTAACTGGACAACTCTACATTATTTCCACGATAATCAGTAAGCCCCAGAGTTCAGCTTTTTGGCTTTTTAGCCATTTAGCTATTCTCTGACTGATTATTGAGGTTGACCCTTCGGGAGTATCCTGATGATTGTGGTCTCGCGGCCCTCATGATTAAGGGGCCAGGAACAAACAGCGGACATGTATGCGCTGCTAGTGCATTGCATTTTTATTAATTTGATATCTTCTTTGCTTGTTTGTTTCTGATTGCCCGTGTGAACATTCATAATATGTATTAGGGTGGTCCCACTACATTTGTGCTGTCCACGATTAAACGACCTTTAGTTTAAATGTAGCAGATAGACTTTGCTTGTGTTGTTGTTGTGCGTTTCAGGTGATACATTTGTTTTGGGGGAAAACATTTCTAAATTAAATGCAACTTAAGATGGGTCACATTACACTTTTCACAATTGTACAACTTTTCAACAAGGTGTGGGGGTTGGCGATCCTGCTCCGAAACTTTCTGCAACTAGGAATTACCTGTTACCTAGAATTATATCCTCGGCTTCCTAGGGCGTAGGTGTACGCTACATATCACCCAAGTGGTTTGATCCACCATCAGATTATCGCTTGCACAGCTAGGTACCGATGTAAATCTTATCATGCATTTCTGTCAATTTCTGCTATGCTGCCTTAAGCATTCGTAAATTAAAGTTATGCAGAGAATCAAATAATTTCAGAAAAATTCAAGTTTCTTTAATGCATCCAGTGGACCGGCCCATCTCTGGAGAAACTAAAGCATCGCCATCGTTTAAAAAGATAAATGAATTAAAACTAAAAATTATTTCAATTTCGATTTACTTTGAAATTTATAGCATTGTAAATATTCTGTACTGCCGATCAATAAGTGCGTTACTTGTCTTTGCCATTTCTTGCTATTTCATCGTTTATCGTTAGGTTTTGTTTTGCATATAATGTCTTTACTAGCAATTGTTTGCTGCCGCCGCTATTGTTACTTTTGCTGCTACTGACGTCGTGCACCGCAAATGCCCGTGGACAAAATGTTATACATTTCACTACAGGAAGGCAGGAACTGTCGGTTTTTGAACACAAAAAATGACAAGAAATACTGAAATTTTCGGCTTTTGCCTGTTGTTGTTCTGCATTCAACCTTCGTATTTGTTAAGTTCCTGTTGTCGTTTGTCTTTATCTCTATCAAATTTCTTCTTCTGTTCAAATTTCTTTTCTTAAATTTTAGCAGTCTGTCCGCCCAGTAAGTTATACGTCTTTTCGCTTTGGTGTAATTTTTAGTATTTTGTGGGATTTTTTTTCTTTTTCTAAATGTCATTTTAAGTCCATGCAAGAAAATTGTTTTTTCTTTAACCACTGAAAGCATTGATACAAATTTTTTTTTTATTAAATTTTGTTCTTTGCTATCACTGTTTTATATGCAGCAGGGCGCTCTTTTATTCACACATTTTACATTTTTATTTTATGTGTTTGAAAAAGCCTTCGGCTACCTTTACTGAGCGGCATGTATCACATTTGCATTCCTCAATTGCACCTAAATCACAAAAAGAATAAAAGAAAAAAACAGCAACTACAATATGAACAAAATGAAAAGTTGTCATCACTACAATGTACACTTTAATGTCTTTCAGGTTTATACACATAACGAATGAATGTTCGATACTTACATTTAGTTGGGCAAATGAACGTAGGAATTAATGTATGAAAAGATACACTTAACGAATGCTATAAAGGAGGCTATTCTCTTTCATACATACAATGTATTTTATTTATGATCATCACTCCTTTCATTAGAATGTGCTGAACAAAAGGCGACATAACTGAAATGCTTTTACAAGTTAAATACTTTGATTATAAAATGCATACCATACCGAGGACAAGAGACATTTCGACAGTTTAAGAATTTCTTGATAAAAGAAAAACAGTTAAATTACTAAATAATGGTCATTATTTAAATTTGTGTTAAACAAAAGTTTAGCAGCTTAAAGTAAAGTAATTTAGTTTTTGATACTCAAGTAGGGCGTTTTCAATTTGATTACGGATTTTGGGAATTGCAAGAAAAGAAAGAAACGCTGTTGCATATTTCTGGTGCTTAGACCCCGAAATTTTCATATATATGGGTTTGCTCGACAACAGCTGCGGAGTTGAAGTGACGGGGCTACTATTCTTTACTTCACTCCCAAAATTCAGAATTCATAAAATAAAGTCAACTTAGAAATCTGTACAAAACTAATATCAATAGTGATGTTCACTGTTGGTTTTTCTGCTTACTTTTCTGCAGTGGATGAACTCATCTTTTTCATGTATAAAAATAAGTCAGGCTTTCCTTCCTGACACTATAACTCCAGAACGCACGAACCGATTTCCACCGTTTTGCATTGGTTGGAAAGATCTCGGGCTCCGTGATGTTTATATTCTGGAAAATTTCAAGAGAAAAGCAAGAAAACAGGGAAAATCATTTTTCACATACAGCGCTATCTCTGATATATAGCTTGTACTACAACGGCACCAGTACGTGGTGTGTAAGTATCCCTCACGAAAATAAGTACGTTTCATTTTAAGTATATGGTGCCGGTGCGTGATACACTGTTTGACAGCTACTCATGCGCACGTGAAATTGAGGTTAAAGTTATTCGTTTCCTAACAGTTCAATTGGAAACCATCAAATCAATTACACGTATTGTGCAAATTTTTATTCAACTTCAACAGCAGGCATTTGTCCTTAAGGTGGTAAATTGAACTGTGTAAATTATGTGGATCGTGCATTTGAGCTTAAGTTCACCAGTCTGTCCACAGTCCAAAATGCCGAGAGCACGACGTGCGAACGTCGGCTGCCGCACAAGACATGCAAGCCAGCAACAAGTGTATTCACACATCTTAAGCGAATAAAGATTTTGTTGGCAGTCGATTTCAGGCAGACGTTGCCAGTAATTCCCCGCGCAACGCCTGCAGATGAATTGAATGCTTGCCTGAAGGCATCACCTTTGTGAAATAACGTAAAAACATTATCGCTAATTACTAACTAATATGAGAGTTCAACTTCAAAATGATCAAAGTGCTGCACAATTTTCCAAACAATTGTCAGCTGTTGGAAATGAAATGTTCCAGATGATGCGACAGCTGTATTAATTACTCTTACCAACGATTTTTGCCGATTTGTAGACTCTCAATGAGCTCTTATTGAAAATGTTTTCCCAAAAATTTCTGAGAATTATCAGAATTATGCTTGGTTAAGTCAACGAGCAATTTTCGCCGCAAAGAATAATGATGTACACGCACTGAATTTTACCATTCAATAAATAATTGATGGCGATTTGGTGACATACAAATCCGTTGATTTCATAACAAATCCTGATAATGCAGTTATTATCCAACGGAGTTTTTTAAGTATCTGGAGTTACCAGGATTTCCACCACATAACTTGCAACTCAAAGTTGGTAGAGTTATTATGATATTGCGTAATTTGAATCTACCGCGACTTTGCAGCGGTACTCGACTTGCGGGAAAAAGACTTATGCCGAATTTGATTGACTCAACCAGTACGCAGGTGAAAATGTATGTATTCCTCGAATACCAATGATTCCGACTGATCTTTCGTTTGACCTCAAATGGTTGCAATTTCCGGTTCGCCTTGCATTCGCAATGACAATTAATAAGTCGCAAGGCCAATCGCTTACTGTTTGCGAAATAAATTTAGAAAATCATTGTTTTTCACATGCGTGTTCACGAGCTTTGTTTGTGTTAACGTCAGACCATTAAACAAAAAATGTGGTTTACCAAAGAGGCTTCGATTTATTTTCATTTTTACTTGTTTCTACAAGCTCAACCAAATTCCTCTTCATTTTTGTAATCGAAATGAATTCGTTACTGTTGTGTAATGAAATAAAATTTTTCTTTTTCAATAAAATAAAAAAAATTAAATTCATCTTTTAATCCCCAAACGAAATGTTACAAAAAACGAAGGCATCTGGTGGCGTAACGCAGTTCACCGGGTTTGCTAGTTTAGTGTAAAAATAAAACAATCCAAGCGGGTTCACTTTAAAACCCTTTAAAATGTTCTTTTTTGTTTCCTAACTCCCCTGTTTTCCATTTGATATCTGTTTAGCTATAGAGGGCAATAAAGCTCTTATGGTTCGCAATTTTACTTAGCCATTTAATCGTTATTTGTAAAATTAAAGGTGTGAACAAGACCTAGTAGCAAAGACGACTATCTAAAAAGGTTATTCCGTGGCTAAAGCAATATCAAAAAATATTTATATTTATTATTTATTATTATTTAATTTGGGACACTGCAATTTCCAAACATATGCCAAAAGTGGGTTTGCTCAACTGTAGATTTTGAGTGGCTGTTACCACTCAGTAACCTTCAGAATTCAGAACTCATAAAATATAGTTAACTAATATATCCTTATTATACTTGTGAATTTCTTTGGAGATTTAGGGGTTGGTTTTTCTGCTTACTATTCTGCTTACTTTTTTGCAGTGGTTAAATGTATTTAGTGTAAAAGTCAGACTATTCAACCACTGCGGGTTCACTTTAAAACTTTTTGAGATTTTCTTCTTTTGTTTCCTTACTCCTCAGTTTTCCATTTGATATCCGTTTAGCTCAAATGTTTAATAACGCTCTTATGGTTCCTAATTTCATTTAGGCATTTAATCTTAAAAGCTAAAGGTGTGAACAACACCCATTAGCAGAGACCATCTAAAAATATAGTCGAAGCAAGTTCAAAATATATTTATTTTTATTATTTAATTTTGGGTAAAAAACTGCTTTATCTGTGTGAAAGTAGAATTTTTAGCGAACTTAAAATTTATAATAGATACTTTTTTAATTTTCTAATTTGTTTGTAAACTTTTTAGTTAAGTTTAGTTAAACTGCTGTTTTGTGCTAACCTAAGGCTTAGTTGGAATTACGGTTTTTAATAATAAACAAAAAACACATCACTTTCGGAAAACAGAAGCACCACCATTTCGAAAGAATGCCTTTTTAAAAGACCCAAAAGCGCCAAATCTTAGGCTCCAAAAAAAGAGGTAACAAATTTTGGTATAAAGTTGTTTGGATTTGTTCCGTTAGTAAATGAAATACTGTTATCGCTCCCTATCACCTTTGCCGGCAATTTGTTCGTTATGAACGGCGAGCGCTTTTGATGTGAAGACATCGTTCTTAAGCCGTGTTCTAATCTGTGCATTGTCAGTGTTTGGCCTTAGGTAGGTCGTATATACTAATGTAGCACTTTATCAATATTTCTGTCTTTTTTTATTGTCTAGGTACGTGTGTCCGTCTGAGGGTGTTTTTCGTTTGTTCAAGTGTCTGAGTGGTTTTAGTGGTGTGAAAATTACATCTGAGCTCATGTTGCCCGTTCGTTTATAATGTCACTGTTAAATGTTTTTGTCTTGAAAATTTCCATGTTTTCAAGCATGTCTAGTTTTCATCCTTTTTTTGCTAGATGTAGTAATGTCAAACGTTCATCCATTTTCCATGGTGTATGTCCGTGAGTGTGAAGGTATAATGTAAATTTGGCGTCTTCTCTTTTTCGTTTGTATGAGTGTATGTATTCTTGAGATCTTGTTTTTAGTGTTCGTGCAATTTATCCTGGAATTCCACTGGAACTAAAACTTGTCAATTGTTGCTGTCAATCTCCTGAGATTATGTCTCAGAGTATTGCTGGTTTTAGTGATATCAGTACACCTTCTGTGTGAAAAATGTTAGTTAATCTATATATTTCTGGTGCTGTGTAAGTAGGAATTTCCCGCCGTGTTTTATCTATCGGTTGTCTCTTTGTCTTCTTTATTCCTGTTTTTAGTGTTGTATTGTTTAAGAAATTTGTCGAGAGTAGTGGGTTTGTAGCCGCTATTTAAAGCTATGGTGTAAATTGCTTCGAGTTCTTTGCTGCACTTATCGGGAGTAAGTGAGATTATCTTAAGTCTGTGTATCACGTGTCTAAATGCTGCTGGTTTATGTTAGATAGGGTGGTTCGAAATAATGTAGATGGTAGTGCCCGTCATAGTTGGTTTTCTAAATATGTCCAATTATAAACAGTCACTTCCGATTTTTTCTAACGAACAACCATTAAAATGTGATCTCAGATTTTTTAAAACACGAGCATTTGCATACAATGAAAAATTGTATAATTTCTGTACAAGTGAATTCTCTTACGAAAATTATTGACAGTGTATGAATTGGCGTAAGCAAAAAATTTCTTTGTTTGGAATTATACGGTCACCAAATTACTGAAAATGTTCTACCACCTCAATGGATGAGTAACCTAAAATTCTAATACCAGCCATTAAAAATTGTATTTCTTTCAATTTAAAATTTTCCATATTTGAGCAGTAGATTAGTTAAAATAGTGAAAAACTGTTAAGTAAAAAAATTATCGATTGGAAGTTTATTGGTTATGACGTTTTCATTTACCGCATTTATTAACACTAACTTATCAATATCATTTAAAATAAATAGATTAAATTTTTATATGAATCAGCATTACTTTTTTCTCTTTATTTAAGACTTTATAATTTGCTTTTTTCAAAAACCATAACTATATTCTGTTGTATTTAATAGTTCATTTCTACAATAACTATAATCCCATTGTGACAATTATTTATAACTATATCGTAAATACGAATTGAAAAACGTAAAGTTTCTATGCAATTCAAACTGTTTTGCTTCTTCTACTGGTCAATGTTTATATTTCAAGTTGTTAAATTGTCTTTGTGGTATTTTAATGGACTTGAACATTCAAAAGGTTGCAAATGAGGTGACTACAATTTCAAATACATTGTTAGAATTAAACACAAATATTCCAGACACATATATTCCATATAAAAAAATCAACCATTAAACATTGTCTTGTCAACTCACGTTAGAGTTTGTTGACAAAAAAAAAAAAGAGGACAAAAATGTTTTTCATAAAAACCGACAGTAACGACAATCCAAACGTAAAAATATTTCCAAGTACTTTTCATTCAGTGTGTTACTCGTAGCTTAAATATTTGTTGCATTAGAAATGTTAAACGACTGACTGACTGAAGGGTGAAATGAGAAATTTCAACGAAATAATTTTTCATTTTAATACTATGAAATATTGCCTGAAATTTAGAAAGAAAAACAAAAACATTCCATGATTTAAGTCCTGGACTATTTGCATAAGACGATAAGCTAAAGTAACCCTTGTGCAAGAAAAGATTTAAAGTTGAACAACCCTAAAAACAACAATAACAAAATATTTTTCTCATAGAAAATTAACTGCAAATTCTGTTTTACACAAACGCACTCTATACCAAATAACAACAACAACAACATTAAAGCTTTAGCTGGACAGAAAGTTGAAAAGGAATGGGATTTTACTAATGCAGATTGTTAAAAGATTTTGGTAGAGTCTGGTGTAATATTTTTTTGTGATTTGAATTCTATACTTAAAAAAAAATTTGTTGGTGTTGATAAAATACAAAAATGGGATAATTTTAAATTTCGCACGAAAATCGCATTAAAATTATTAAAATCCACTATGACAAATATGATTCAAATATGGTCAAATTCGTGATATTCGTGATAGTCGTCCTTCTAAGACTGCGATTAAGAATTTTGTCATTACATTTGAGTCGACTGGCTCGATACAAAATTCGCGCACAATTATTGAGCGATTAAGCGATTATTGAGAAGCCTTTGCATGATCAACTTTTCACTGTATGATGCGCTATGTGGTCTGGAGGCGTGATTGGGTCGTTTTTCACGAAAAAATTGAGATGCTAATATCTCAATTTTGGCCTATTGGGCTCTGAAAATTCTAAAGCCATTATTGAGAAGCCTTTGCATGCTCAACGTGTCACTATATGGTGCGCTATGTGGTGTAAAGGCGATATTAGGTCGTTTTTTTTCGAAGATGAGGCTGGAATTGCGGTAACGGTTAATTGACTACACGATAGGGAGATGCTAAAAACTCAATTTTTGCCTTTTATTGACGACGCGAATATCATGAACATGTGGTTTCGACAGGAGAGGCCACATGTCGCAAAGCCAAAGAAACAATCAATTTATTGCAAACCAAATTTCCCGATCGCATAATTTCACGATAATCAGCAGTTAAGTGGTCAGCCAAATCGTGCGATTTAACACCAATGGATTACGTTTTGTAGGGCTATGTTAAGAACAGGGTCTATGCGGGGCCAATCGAATTGATTTTGCCAAGAAGTCTCAGCGTGGACGCGGTGGATATTTATCAGATATCGTTTTTCATTCATAAGTGCCGACCAAAGTTCTTTGTAATAAATAAAAATTTTTTGTTTTATTTGGCTTTCGAAAACAAACTTCTTGTTAAAAAAACCTGTAGAAGTCGTAATAATTCTATTTATTTTTATTACTTACATGAGACGCTAAAAAACCAGGAGAAAAGACAACTGTATAATCATACAGAAGTAGTATAAGCATTTTATCAAACTTGTTAAATTGGTTGACAGGCACTCGTCCAGATTTAGTTGCACCTCAAAAATTAATTAACAATTATATCTTGCCTTAGCACTCTTATTCTCAGCTCAGTTATACTAAAGATTAAAGAAATAAACTTGCAAAGAAAGTGATAATTTAAATACATTCTGCAGTTAGCACTCTCAATGGAACCGCTAATCCTGCAGCAGCTTCCAGTTACTTTCTTAAATTGGCTTTATGCGAAAATTGTATAAAAAAAGGGAAAGTCTAATAAGTCTTATGAAATAACTAAATGGCTAGATACGACCAGTATCTTCGAAGGCATAAGAAATTTATTAGTAATTAAATTATCATGTTCATTCATTAAAAATCCCCTAAGAGAACGTTGACAGCAATATGACTACATATAATAGTCATAATAGTCAAATGACACACAAATCTTGCCAGTAAAGAAATTTGAAATATAGGATAGCTAGATGTTGTGAGTATCTTTAACAAGAGATTCCAGCAAGATACTTTATCCTAATCGGATATTTACTCATTGTTACATGTTTTGTTCTAAATTTTGGTTAAAACTCGAATCTGAATTCTTTTTTTTTAACTAGTACCAGGACTTCATAGAAATTAAAGTCGAAAAAGCAACAGAAACAGCAGTTTCAACATAGCGAAACAAGCAAACACATATAAGGGAATTTTTTGTATAGAGTTTTTCAATTTTGAAATGATGCAATTTTTAAAGTGACATAAAAAATACTATTTTTGCAAGCTAATTTTCTGGCATTATAACTTAAAGGTAACTTTGGGTATATAATCGACAAATAATGGCTCCAAAATAGTTGCAATTCTAATTTTCGATTACTGTTTTCAAAATTTGCGCCATATATTGTCCAAGAAAAAAGCCAAGCGTCATTAAGTTGCACAATCCTGGAAGCATATTCAGTAGTTCGAAACGATAAACAATGTGATTACCAAACGTTTCCTTCAATAAATCAATTGTGGCACAAGTCTTGTGTGAAACTACAAATTCTGCGCATCATGCTTTTCAATTGATGGACAAAAAAGTTGGTATTTAGGGTGTAATAGCGTTCAACATTGACTTTAACTTTCTGAGCAGCATCGTTTTTAAAGAAGTATGGACAAATGATTCCACCAGCCTGTAAAGTTTATATGAATGTATTTCGAACCAAACCATGACTTTTGAAATATATTTGCACAATTTGGAAGCCAAATCAAACTAAAAATAAATCATTTGGTAACTGACAGAATAGCCGCCAGTTAAAAAGTGTTGCTAACTTAAAGCTCTATACCTCTATAAAAAATATTACATAGCTGTTTTTGCATCTTAGCATAATATGAAATATCATTTATAATTTATCGGTCTTTATATAATACTTGGAGCCCATTCCCCTGAAGGTAGCAGGGGTCAACTGGAAACTCCACGTTCTTACCATGGGAATCAGTAGCCCAGAGTACCGCTATTTGTCTCTTTAGATATTTAGCTGTGCTCTGGCTGGTTATTGAGGTTGGCCCTTTAGGAGTATCGTGGTGGCTGCGGCCCCATGCTAGAATTGTTTTATGGTGGCCAGGATTATCTTACCGTTAATCACACCTACCTGGTGAATGGTTCTAGATCCAGTGAGCATGCGTTTCGGACAGGAGTTGGATAGTCTCCAGCTCTTCAGCAAGGAGGAATGGTTTGCATCCCTGCTTTGGAACCGCTGAAATTGCAACTAGGAAGGACCTGTTGCTAGAATTAGTCCTCGGCTTCCTAGGACGTTGCTTTTCATTCACAATGGTTTGATCACTATCTGATTAAGGCCCACGGCCAGGTGCAGATGTAAATCTTATCACGAAATATCATTTATAATTATTTTAAAAGCGTCAGATGAAAGTTTCTTTGATAAATATGACAATAATTTGTAATTTTCTGGGGAAATTCCTTAGGGGATCATAGACTATAATGAGATTTAGATTCTCCTTTTTATCTTAGTCTATTGTTGTGCTTTTGTGTCAGCGAATCTCTGTGATTTCAGTACACTTTATTTAAAAATTTTAAATTCGACATAGTGTCACCAAATAGTCACAAATACCCAACATGTTTAGGTTTTGGTTGCTCTGATACCATTCAATTGGTTACAGCTAGATGGAGTGACTTATTTGGTATATAAGAATCGCTAGCATATAACGTAAATAAAAAGTTATTTTCTGTTGTAGCAGTTGATATCGTACTTTTGCTTTTAGTTGTTTAGCCTTGGTACCAAATAGCATTAAGGGAATTTTAATTATCAACGATTTGATGTAACATTTAATACTTAAACACAAAATTAAATTAAAAAATTAAATTAAATGCAGTAAATAAAATCCTGGATGTTTTAACTGTGAATTACAAGTGCAACGATAGTTCTTTTGTATATGTGAGAACGCTACTCTAAATCATACTATCCCATAACATGGAAAAATGGAGATGCTACATTAATTATAAAATTTTGATGCAGGTGTAAACGCTTTGTAATTAAAAAAAATCAAAATTATCGCAAATTTACAGCCATACATGTGCACATATATACACATATTGATATGTTTTGACGGAATCTCACTTTCATTACATGTGTCAACGGGGGTAAAAGGGAGCCCAGTCCACTTCAAGGCTAGCCACTGGACAATTCCACTATATGTCCACGGGAATCTTTTTAGCCTTCTCTGACTGATTATTGAGGTTGGTCCTTTGGGAGTATCGCGGTGGTTGTGGTTTCGAGGCTCTCGTTTGAGTTGTGTGGGTCGGTCCATTGAGCATGATTGCGGTTGTGTTCTTAAATTTTATTAAGCTTCATGCGTTCAGTTGCGGCCTGCTCCGGGATTTTGAAGTTGCAACTAGGAGTGACTGGAGGATATACATATCTGAAGGCTTTCTAGTGCGAGGATGACGCTACATTTGATTCACAATGGTATGATTCACCATCTGGTTATGGTTTACACAGCTAGGTACAATTGTAAATCTTATCATGCATATGTATATTATGGTTCGATATAAAATTTTTGCTCTCATAGTTATGCTTTTTTAAATTCTAAATCCTGAACACAAAATAAGCTAGTTAGAATTTCATTTGAAACCTTTAGCACAGCATCTAAATAGTGTCAATTAACTCTCTGCTAAATGCCCGGTCCTTTTTCATTTTAATCGATCGGATATGTGACAATTTTCTTTCCTTTAGGGCATGCGCAGGAAATGCTGATATTTTTATAGAGTCGTTAAAATTTCTAATATTGTTATAACAAACAGATTTTTAAAAATTGTTTAATGATAAAACATTTTGAATTTCTTGACGTGTATTTTATTCAGATTAAATTTTACAGACGAGACAATTAGGTAATAATAACTTTCTAAATCTTTGCGCTTCATCGGTATTTTCAGGCCATTACATTACAATACCAAATATTTTATTTCCATTGCTGTCGTTGTTGCTATTATTTGTTATTATATTATTTGTGTATGCTGTCTGTTGTAGACTAAAATGCTAACGTACGATTAAAAGACCTGCAGTAGTAATAATTCTCTGTCAATTTAGTATTATTATTATTTTTTTTTTTATTTTTTTTATTAGTTATAAATATTTTTTCCGTTGTTGAAGTCCCCAGAGTCAGATAATAAAATCAACCTGGCACAATGAAGTGTAATAAAAGGCGATTTATATAAATGTTTCTACAGCCTTAAAACAAAATAGTACACTGGATGTACATAAAACAAAAACTTTTTAAATTCTCAAATAATTTGGCCTCGTCTCTTCATTTTATGTGTAAATATGAGTGTGTGTGTTTGTATTTATAAATGAGGGTTCCTTGCATTGCTATTGTATTTTTTAAATCAAGATAAACTCTATAATAAACGAAATTCTACACACAAGCACAGCGTTAGATAAAGTTCATAGTGGCGCAATTGGAAGTGGGCTGTCATCTATTATGTCCGTATAACTATCTACCCCCTTTAAGCAAAGGATATCAACAAATACCAACAAGAGTGCATGTATTAGAAGTGTAAGTAACAATGAGTGTAGTAAGACTTAAGAGCTACAAAGAACGCTGCAGAAACGCAAAGGGTGGGCAACGCATTTCACATTTCACATTTCCTTTCAACTCTGCAACTCTTCTTTCATTTAGTTTGTATTTATTTGGAGTGTGATTCTTTTAAATTAGTTTCATTATCATTTTAAATGCTAGGGAAAACGATTTGAAGAAAACGTATAAAACGAGTACAACATACCTTATCACACTTAAAACAATTGTTTGCATTTTTCATTTTCCCAACTACTTGTTTAATTTCACGGTATAATTTGTATTTTTTTTTTTGTTTTTCTTTTTGTTTTTACTTTACCCTGTCTTTGATGTTGTATTTTATCGTGTTCCACTGTCATTTACTATCTATCCCCTGGTGTGTATGTACAAGTAGCTCGCAGTAGAATCCGGACATTGTTGTGTTGTATGCTGTTGTCTTGTTGCTATTTGATAAATTTTAATTTCTGTAGTTATTTCCTTTTTAATTTAAAGAATGCATCACAAATAGCGTTTACAAACACCCTACATTCGGTATGCTGTTGCATAAGAAATATATACACTGTGTTATCTGTGTTCGAATTGGCAGCGGGAAAAGATTATAAAGAAAATTTTAAAATAATTGTTTAAATATGGCAGCTTATATTATTAAAATTAAAGTTTATCCAAAATTTGTATTACGTAGTATAATATAAATCAGCTAAGCGATTATCGAAACATGAATATATAAAATGTTTTTAATTCTTAGAGATCAATACGTGACATTTATATTTAAAAATATTTTCGATCACACCTCCGCGACTGTTTTTGATGAAGCACATTCCAAATACTTAATTTTGGGTTCCTCTTTCGAATCTTAACTGATTTCTCATGCCACTACAGAAAATAGAGCAAACTATCGCATGGCATAACCTTGAAGGGCAACTAAGAGATTTTATTATCAACATCAAGTTATGAGCAAATTTTAATTTTTAAAAATCATAGATAGCGATCACCGTATGATGTATAGCGGCATTCTGTTGAAACTACATCTCGTCCACATTTATCGTTGATTATGCCGCTTTAATGATCTATATCGACCGTAGAAGAACTTCAACTTCATTTTTGAAGAAACAGAATTGTGCCGTTGACATATTACACTGGTATGCAAAAAAATTGGTTTCTGAACATAAATATGGAAAGACAGTGATCCCAATTCGTTAAATTCAAATCTGCCTTCAGTTTTCGCGTATCATATACAAATTTTTGTGTGGACCTTGTTAATATTTTTCCCTAAGCAAGGCGACCACTCTACCATATTTCAATATAACTCTTTAACGCCATATTAGATTTGAATAAAAGATGCGGGATAAAATTACTATTAAGTCAATCTACCATATTTTTTTCCATTTTAAACTGTTTCAGAGTTATTTAGAAATTGGTGGTGAAGAACTATTTTTTTTCTTTTAAAGCTCTAAATATTTTAAATTAATTATTTCGATAGCTGGGTATATTTGTTTTTTTTTTTGGGGGTTTAAGATGGGAAAATACATTAAGTACGGCTACCGGCTAAAAACCCACCTTAAGTCTGGGATATGCTGACCTCCCCGGTACCGCTCTCGCATGACTTCGGGGAGGATCCCTATCCGGCCAGCCTGGCCTTGTCGTACCAAGCCTGCGTCCAGGTACCCACTTTGAGCATTAAATTAGTGCTGGTTCACCGTCACCATGTCTAGGTCAGGTTTCTTCGTGCGAAGTACTCGCTCCACATAGTTCGCCACGGCAGTCCAGTTTTCGCGACTGCTAACCATTTTGTCCACTATATTCGTTGCTGTCGTCTGCCCAGTTTGTGCCTCCATCTCCGCGCGGTATCCATCCCAGCGGTGGCATTTGAAGAAAGTGTGGTCGGCGTCGTCTGCCACCTCGTCATCCTCGTAAATGCAAAAGCAAGTGCTGCACTTCCCCATATCGTGCAGGTACTTACAGAAGTATCCGTGTCCAGTTAGCATCTCCGTTAGGTAGTAATTTACCTCTCCGTTCTCCCTGCATATCCATTTATGCAAACCCCGGATCATTTGATTTGCCATCTCCCATAGTTCTCACTTCGCCATAAGTCGGCAGAGTTGTGACACTATCTTTGCCGCTTTTGATGCTGAGTATTGGATCTGGTCCCAGTATGTCAGCTTTGGGTCCAGTCTTACCCCGAGGTAATTCCCCATCCTCCTTGTGCGCAGCACCATATCATCTAGCGGAACATCTATCCCGACAGGAATTTGTCGCCTGGTGAGCAGCAGAAGCTCTGTCTTATGCGCAGCAAGTTATAGCTGGGTATATTGTGAATGAAATAAGCCATAAATAATAAAAATAGATGCACAAATGGTGATTTTATTCACAAATAAGTGCAGGCACCCACTTTGTCAAATATTTTGTTCGGTTCAAAACCACAACACACATTTATTGTGCAAAGTTATAATATAATTTCGTGTTATATTATAACACGAATGTAACTGTATAATTCAGTATAATTGCTATTTGTGGAATATATGTATGAGCAAAAAGTTGTAACGTCACACAACATAATTCCAAGTGAATCTTTATTACACAAACAGCAAATATTATTGCCTGCTCTACATATCAAATTAGGCTCAATAAAAAATTTGGTAAAAGCTATGAATAGAGATGGAGAAGCATTTAAACATGTGAAAAGTGAAGCCAAATTGAAGAAAGGCATATTTGTTGGTCCCCAGATAAGAGAAAGCTATAAAGAACAATTATTCAAATCTGAGTTGGTCGATAAGGAAAGGAGAGCATGCAAAGCTTTCGGAAATATATATCTCAACTTTTTTGAAAACTAACATCGCATAACCAAGTTTTTGTTCCCTGATTTTTGCCGACCATTGTTATCATAATAAATACGCATATATATGCTAGTATAAGTATTTTATTGAAATAATACCCCAAAATATAGACCTGGTAGAAAAAATCCGTGAACAGATTTGGATTCAGCACACAAAAGACAAAATCCCTTTTTTGTTGTTTGCCGACCAGTATCAGTACGACAGTCAATTTGACAGCTGAAGCTGACGTCAGCATAATTTTATTTAAAATATATAACAAAATTGTATCAAATTTTACCTGTATTTCTTGCGACGTCTTTTATATTAATAACAATAGCTCTTCACTTATTCTTTGCCCATATTAAAAGATCCTTTTTATTTTAAAGGATACCAAAAAAAAAAAAACATAAAAATTTCATTTTTATATTTAAATAGGGCAACTGATGCAGAAGAACTCATTAAAATTTTAAACGTTACATCTACTAGTCGTAACGTAAACATTTTAAGAATTTTGTCCTTTTTTCTCTTCCTTTAAACTAAATAAATTGCAGAGAAAGTAGTCATGGGATGTTCTGTTTTTCATAACAAAAGTCAAAGCGTTTGTTGCGAACATTTGAAGCAATTTAGAATATTTAAAGAAGAAATTAAATACTTTCTCAAGCAGCATAATTTAAATGTTATAAAAATTTAAAATTGCTGCTTAGAAACATCTTTGCAATTAATTTGAATTGTTATCTTTTAAGCTTAATTCTTTAAGAAGGGATTTAAATAATTAATGTAAAAATGTCTAAATATTTAAACTCCAGCTAAATTAAGGGAAAATGTTTTTGTATGATTGTAATAATTTTTAAAAAAAATTTTGATTTACTTTCCTCTACTACTGCCCCGTTTTAATTTTTTATTAAAAAAAGAATTTTTTGCTTTGCGCTGTTAACGCTTACAGGCCCTAATAATAAACAAAAAATATTTTCCTATCATAAAATTTCTCTGTTCTTTGTCATGTAATTTTCTTCTGCATTTTGGCCAGGCGGATTCTTCTACTTCGTGGGTTATATTTGTTAAAAAAAATAATCGCCGTAAATTAAAAACAATTTTTTTTATTTTATTTAACAATTTAATGTGTCGTATTATCAAATGTATTTTTTATATATAAAAACTTTCAGAAAACACGAAACGAACATAATTTTCTAAGCGACTATTTAATTTTAAAATAAAGTATTTTTTACAAAGTGCTGATAGCAATTATAATTATAACATTCCCCCAGATTTATTATGGGTGAAATTTTTTTGACTTCTTAATAGTTCTCGTAAGACGACGCAGTTAATTGTTAATTGAATCTATCATTTCGATTGGCGGCGTTAGCTGAGGTTTTTGATTACAGTTGCTGTTGAGTTCTTCATTTTTCTCTTCATTTTGTGAGTCTGAAATTATTAAGACCCCTTTAGTAACTTTGGGACGAATATCCTGTTGATGTTTCCGCGTCATTTGTAATTTTATTTTTGTAATGAAAACAATCTTTTCGATTATGTGATTTTTCGCATGAAGGAGACGATTGTAATTTATTTTTATTCCAATTTTGGTTCTGCCTCCTAAAATGGTTTTTCATTTTGGATTTCGAAGGCTTTAAGAATGTTCTCGCCTAAAGACGTGTTTAGTATCGATGCATAGATAGAAGCTAACTCAAGAATTTCTTCTAAAGAAGGATTAGTTTTCTGTAAAGCTACAGAACGAACTTTATCATGTAGTGTATAAATTACGAACATATAGCGAATTTTGCTATTGACTTATGAATGTGTACAATCATTTTTTTCGCAGTTAAACATAGTGTAACGTTTATAGCTTTTACAAACGTCTTGTTATAATTTTTTTATTGCAAAATAAATGACACCACATTTTAGAGTTTTTAAATTAATTAGTTTAACTACTAGAGAACAGTTTACTTAAGATGCACGTCTTTACTTCACGAGGTTTATTTTTACACTGACTAACTATCCACTCAAATGCTGCCCTTTTATGTTTGACTAGAAGTCTAGAAAAATAAAGAATCTTCTACATCCTTGTTGTTGAATGTTCTCCATTCAATGTATAGGCGCCTGTATGTCTGTGTGTATTTGGTTTTTGTTTTTATGCTGATAAAGTTTCTTCTTGGGATTTATTTTAAAATATTTGTTGTTCTCTCTCAGACAACCACGCAATTAGTAAACAGAATACCAAACTGTTGTTGTTTGCGTGTGTAAAATTTCTACGCAGTTTGTAACTAGAAATTTTGTTGTTGCACCATAAGTTTTCTTAACTAGCCACGCAGTTAGTAAACAAAATACCCAGTAGTTTACTTTATTGCTGAATTATTTTCTTTTAAAACTTAAGCAAGACACATCCGTAACATCCATTCTTCTGAAGCTACACAGCGCTGAAAACTGTTCTTGCACTCCTCATAGCAGTGCTGAAACACCGACACTGGAACAACCTTCGAATGGTTGGTAACATTTGAATGTTTGAATGATTTTTTAACTTCGGGAAGGACAAAAAACTTAATAAAATTGTTACTGGCCAAAAGCTCATTAATTGTAATAAAGAGCATTAGCGTGATGCAACACCCAGTTGTTCTTGAAGTTTGGTCCCTCCCTAATGATCCTTTTCGAAGTCTTTCAAGAACCTTCCGGTAAAAGTATTGACTAACTGTTTAGTCTGTTTGAGGTGCATACTCTTTGGGAACGATTAGGTGGGTATGGAAAAAATCGATCTTTGACTTTGCCAACCTTGCTCTTTTGAGCGTTTGAGAAGTGGAAATGTGGCTCTCCAGGCTCTGGCGCTTCGTTTCTGGATCCTATTCAAACACTCAAGACTCATTACCAGTAATAGAATGGGGGTCATTTTCAGTCGAATGCAAAAAATTAAGGCGCCTTTCTTTCCTGACATTCTTTCCCATTCCCAATTCATTGGTAAAAATATGATGAACGGCGGTGTAAGTCAAATTTAACTCTTCCCCGATTATACTAACGGATTCTGTCGACATTATCATGGGTTCTTGAAGATGACACTTGACAAAAAACTATCTCCGTTCGCCTGTTGAAGGTTAGCAAGAGTTTCTGTTGCATTGTGCCTAGTTCTGAAGCAAAACCTGATGGCATACCGTTGTTCGAAACTCATTTTCTCAATTTTAGAATACAACAGAAACAACTGTTTCACAAAAAAAATCGCTACTGATTACCAAATAACTTGAGTGTTGTCAAACTCGCACGAGTGCAAATCACAAGTTTATCTTCCGCCAATCTAAGCTCAGCGTAACGTCAGATCGAACGTAACGTTGCCAGTCTAACTACTTAATTTACAAACCTCCTATAATGACTACTTTAGGTGATTTGTGACAGAATTTTACACTCTTGTGTAGGGCCATTCAACTAAATTAAATTATTACTTTCGTAAGAAACCAAATTTGTTGCTTTTTGTAGAGAATTTTTAGAAAACTTTTGCATATATTTTTTTTTTTTTTGTATCAGATTTTTATCAATGTTCTTGTTATTTACTATTGTCATTTCCTGTATTATTTGTCTGTTTAGACGTCAAAGGCGAGCGCTTTCGATGCGATAGCATCATTCTCAAGCCGCGTTATGGTTTCACTGGTGAGTCAGTGTTGGCGTTCTTGTTATTTGTCATTGACAACCAAAGAACCATTACAAAATTTCTTGTAACCTGTACCTCATGTAAGATAGTTTCTTTGGTTTTTCTTAACATATGATGCTTAGAGTGTAATAAAGAAATTAATCCATTCTGTAGAAATATATATAATATTTAGATATCTGTTGTTATTTTTCAGAAACATTTTTTATATACATATGTGCCAAACCATATGTTTAATTAATATTTTAAATTTTCTTTATATTCATTTGTGTGATATAATAAACTTCAAATATCAAAATCACAGAACAAATTTTATTATCAAACACAAGGGAAATAAAAATAAATTTCAACAAATTCCAATAATTTTTCAACAAGAAAAATTTAATTTTCACTCAAAAATTTCTTACCTCTGCTTTTCTGTTTTCTTAATAGTCATTTATTACATTAAAATAAAAAACAATTTCAGTGTTCAAAATTTGTGTGGAAAAAAAAATTTATTTGAAAACTTCATTAAATATGATAAATTAATAAATAAATAATAAAAAAAAAACTAAAAGCTCAGAAAATAACTAAGAAAACAATGTGAATTGTTTTCTTAGTTTCTTAGTTTATTTAATTTCAAGTTTCATAAAAATAAATTAGTTTCTTGCTGGATATGTTGTTCTTCTCCTTAAGCTATGCATATGTATATAAGTGCAGATTAGGGTCGCCCTTAATAAAAGCTGGATTTTTTGCAATCTCACCCCCTAACTGATGAATTTTGTTAAAAAAATTATTCTGAAGAAATTTCATGTTAATTGGTTGGGATTAAGATGGGCCGCATGCCCGTTCATATTTATGAAAAATCATAAAAACAACCTTTCTTACCTTATAAGTTCAAAACTATTAATTTAACAAAAATAATGTGAAAGACAAAACTGTTGCTTATGAAGTTTATTTTTTTTTTACTTTAACAACGTTTCCCTATACACAACAGGAAACGAAAAAATGGCTAGGTTACCCAAAATTATATCAAGCGGTCACATTCACAAATTATTGCAAGTTCCTGCTTTGGAAAGTAAAACTAGAGAATATAAAAACACTAGCTGTGTGGAACACTAGCCAGGAAAGGGGCCTTCAGGACCATATAAAACGTATGATTGTTGACACAACATATAATACATGCAAAGCGTATAGACCAATTAAACCTTATAGTTGGAAATTATTTATAAAAGACGCACTTATAGTTACCATGTAGGCACAATATACACGAGGTTATTTGCAGAAGTGTCTTTGAAATCAAACTTAACTTAAGTCTGTTGAAAATTGAATTTAAAAAAGTTTCGATTTTGAATGGATGACGAAATAACAAAATATTATGTTAGAGATTTAAACAGTCACACTATGCTAAAAAAAAAACTACCAAGAGATGATTACAAAGAGTTATTAGAACTAACTTTAATATTTTTAGGATAACTACCTGAAAAACGCAATTTTAACACAATATTTTATAAAAATGGCGTTTTTTATATGCAAAATGGGTGGCCAAGCCATTTAAAAAATTTTTATTCCTAAATAAGTTTAAATCGACAAAACGAGAAGAAAATGATTTGTGACAAATCAATATAGACAACCATCTTACAATGATTTTCTATTATTGCAACAAATACATAAATTTGAAAAACTTAACGGGGATATATCACAGATTGCTCTGAAAAAATAACGAAATCATTTATGGCACTGTTGACATTCCTTTCCGTCTTTGCTGGCAATTAATAGCGCAACAAATCCAAACAACTTAATATCAAATACAGATGGTCAGGCATAACTGGTCAGGCAGCATTAGCTAAATAAACTAACCAATTACAGCTACACAAGACGACATACGTTACAAACATACGTTACAACATACAATGTCTTGACAATAACATTACGCCACGCTGCGTATCTGAAAATATCACCTTGGGTGACGTTCTTTTTCTTTATCTTCTCAATAAGCTAAACGTATAGCACACTTGACATAGATAAAAACTAAGATACATTCACTTTACATTAAAGAAGGCGAACTTAGCAAGCAAATATATAGAACTCACTTAGAGGTAGCGGACATAATGACTATAAACTATGTCATAATTTCCTCCATTTTTACACAATTCATGCAATAGGTTACAGCATAATATGAGTGAAAAATATAAATGGAAGAAACGCAAATTTACAAAACCCACAAAACGGACCGACAATCACACCAAAATAGAATTTCACTAACGCGTCAAATACCTCACAGACATACGATTGAATGACAACGAGACAAAACTAAGGGAGAAAGGACTGCAATAAAGAACAATTAAAATACAAATTGTAGACGCTGAAGCAACAATTACTCACTTACTAACCCACCAACAAGAACACATGAGACCCAAAGTAGCCGATGTGCTCGAAAAAAGGATAAAAGAGCACAATAAAACAAAGACAAAAAATTGCTAAACAAATAAGTTCAAAACTACAGGACTATGATCTGCTAATTACAAAAGCAGACAAGTAAAACACGACTATAGTAATGTACAAAAAAAAACATTATATAGACAATTTGTTGTGTTAATTTAAACAACAGAGCAACTGCGCTAAATTTAAAAACAGACCCACTTAGTCTTTCCGAAAAAAAATATACAGCCTATTAAAACGCTGCAATCAGTCAGAGAAATAGCTAAATGCCTAAAGAGACAAATAGCAGAAACTCTGCGGGCTACTGATTCCCGTGCAAATAACGTGGAGCTTCCAGTTGACCCCTGCTGCCTTCAGGGGACTGGGATCCCTTATACCCCCAGCAGCACAGATCTAGATAGACAAGTATTCTATAAAGACCGATAAATGTGCCCCTCCCGGGGGGGGGGGGGCGGAAGTACATCCGGAAATACACAAAGAAAGCAGTTCATAGCGAACAAACTGCAAGCAAAAGCGGAAAGGAATGACAACAGTATTTATTTTACTGGCATAACAAATCCAAGCGACTTAATATCATCTATGGTACCTTAGTTCTAAAAATGTCGCTCTAGCAGTTTTTGATTCTAGAATATCATATTTCACACTCGCAAAAATGGTTCAACTTTAGAAAAAAAATAGTTGCGAAGACTATATAAAAAGGCAACAATCAAGACATTTCAAACGTTATCAGAAATGGTATTGAACAAAAAGGAAGACTTTCAATAAGCCAGGATTTTTTGCAAGAAAATCCTGCAAATTGTTATAAAGTAACTACTTTCACAAAAGCAGAAGATATTGTTTAACTATTAAATATGGTTAATGAAGCAGCATAAAGAGGTGCGAAGCTGATGAATGAATATAATACGATACTTAGAAAAGATGAGGAGTGAGCAAGGCAATACGTTCTCAAGGATGTTAAGGGTTATGGTTCCGTATTTTGGCTGCAATAAAATAAAATAATTAAAAAATCTTAAAATTCGGAGTTTTTTGTTTTTACTTGTTATGACTTTCTGAATTCAAATCAATGAAAAAAGTTTAAAATGCAAAAATTAAATCAATGCTAAATCAATCATTTTGAACATTTAGAGTGAAACAGGTAAATTATTTGTTTTTTCGCAACTTTGGACGGGTTTGCGGCTCGACCAATTCACCTGAAATTTTATTCAGGATAATATTTTTACAAAAAATTACCAAACTGGGTGGTGAGAGTTAAAAAAAAATTCTAAAAACATCGCCATATAGCTTAAGGGTCACCCTAATGTACTTGTATACTTATGAAGTTGTAACAAAATATTTACAATTTGAAACATTTCTATTTGTAAAATGAAAATAAAATATAATGAATCTTAAAATATGTATTTGGAAAATTGCTTTGTGGCAATTGATTAAAATTTTACAATCTTGTGTATTCTCTATCGAAATGAATCATATTATATACCTTTAGAGGGCAACATTAATGGCAAGGAAAAGCAACTGCCAGGAGATACAAAAATTACGAAAAATTTTCAAAGCTTAAGGCTACAAGACAATAATAAACTTTAATTTTCTTTAGTTATGCTAACCAGAAATGCTTATTTATATAAGTATGTATATGTGTATAGCCTTTTGGTTTAGTATGTATACACATGTGTTGTTTGTAAAAATCCTTAAGGAATACGAAATGAAAACATAATTCAATCATAAATTGGACAAAAATTCATTTGTTTTACTGTCAAATTTTGGTGTTCTTGTCGTCAGTCTTACAAAAGGAAAATCACTCACGTGCAAACATTAAAAAAAAATACAAAATGAAAGTTAAATAAGAACACACATACACTGGTACATAGAAACATACATTTAGCGGAAAGAAATTGTAAACAGGCCTTCTAGAAGGCCTCTCTACAGTTGTTTCAATAGGTTTAAGGATTGTAGGGGATACTACATATTCACATGTTGCAAAAAAAGGCTGGGCCTGAAAAGAAACTTTTCGTATTCTTCTTTAAAAAATAGCTTAGTTAGGAAGATCATAGTTAAAATATAAACAAGTTGAAGTATCTAAACAGCAAGAATACTGATGATGGATGTAGCAGCTTTACATTACCTGTTTTTTTTAAAAACGTCCACAAATTTTTATAATTAGTTTTTCTTTCTTAATGAAAAAATACAAATAAAAATAAAAGTAAACTAATGATTATGATAATGATAATTATAGGTAGCCGAGAAAATCTCTTTCAATAATGAGGAGACTTTATGAAGGCCTGATAGCACTACCTTTAAGATTACTTTGTCTAAGCAATGGTTTGGTAGAAAGAGTTTTTATTTGTAATGAACTTAAGAACAAAAGAATGAATAAAGATTAAAAAAAGCTTTGAGAAAAGCTTTAAATAAGCTTCTCAAGACTAAAAGTGTATATTAACAAATTAATTTAGAAACCGGGGAAGAAGATTTGAAATACGAAATTTTGTTAATCGACTTAATATAAGGACATTTTAAGGTGGCGCACAACCTAAATTTATATGAGTAAGAAAATAATTTACATGGAACGCAAAAATTTTTGATTTTAAGAATTTTTTTATTTTTTTAACAATTTTTAAAAAACACAAGAGCGCTGCTTTTAATAAAAACGAGCACAGTCTTGCTACGATTAACAATGGATAAAATTTTAGAAGAAAAAAATGAACCCTTTAGACTTGACTTGAAAAATACTGGCTTCAAATTTTGCCTTAAATGTTTGTAGTTGTTACAAAGTATCCTTTTTTTTGTACTACTTGAGATCTGATCTGGAAAAAAACAATATATAATTTATTTTCGAAAATGAACTCCAGCAAAAAGATATAAGAAAAAGAAGTCGAACAATTGCCACTAAATTTCTTTTAATTCATTTTTTATGGGAAAAGAATTAACTCAAAACGTGATAGTCCAGTGCATGAAAGATTCCCGGATTAATTAAAAAATGAATGATGGTAAAGTATGCCTTAATTTTTTTTTGCTGGGAAGATGTATAAATATTTTGTAGAAGCTTAAGTCGAAATGAGAGTGGCAACATACAGAGGATTTACAGAGACCTTGAACGTGGCCTGAATTGAGAATTTTTTTTTGACATATGCTAACACAAAAACATATCTAAATATTTTTTTCACTACTTTACTTCCTTTTCAATTGCTTTGTTGTTTCTGTCTCCAAAATCAATGTGAGGAATTTTTTTAAATAATTGATATTTCGGATTATTAAAATTTTATGAATTCCACAAAAAGCTTAAATGCTGAGTGGAGGCTATGAAATTAGTTAACTTTGAGAGAAGTTTATAAAACATCTGAAAGCAAGCATGTTCTTGCTTCCTTTTTATTAAAGCCGGGCAACCAGTTTAAAAACTTTTTCAACTTTCTTCAATCTAACGTTATAATCATATTTAATAAGATAATACGTTTAACTCTCACGGATTTTCCCAATTGATTCCATTTTTGGTGACAAGAACAATGGTCTAGTTAACAAATTGTGCGTGTTTTTTTTTTCAAACAAAAATATAGGTTTAATGGAGAAAACAGGTCTGCAAACATCATTCCACCTGATATAGAGTCCTCATTTTTCAAATTTTAACATGAGATTTGAATTTTAACTGTGGTTTTTAAAAAATTTTAATTACCGCATTGTAAATTTATTAAATAAAGGATCCGCCATCTAGTGCTAATTTCGTCAATGGTAACACTAAGCTCATGTTTAATTTGCCAGATAATTGGTTTTATCCTTCCGCTGAACGAATATGGCTGTGGATTTTCCAGTTGACTCCTACTAGCCTAAGGGTATTGGACTCCCTTTTACCCCCGCGAGACAAAAGTCTAGATGATTGTGTGATCCATAAAGACATATAGTGTGGCTCTGGGGAGGTAACTCTGGGAAATATTGGGACATTACTTTGAAAATCATAGTAATGTTGCAGAATGTGTGTGCGAAAATTGCGTACGGATTTTGGAAGAAGAGAAGCACCACCAGCTCCGTTTGTTCGTTATCTTGTGAAAAAAGTGATAGAAACTGGCATCCTCATCGATAAACCAAAGCGTGAAAAGCCAAAAACAGTGCGTATACTAAGAATATTGCTGCTGTGGCAAAAAGTGTGCGTAAAGCATCATCAACATCAATTCACCGTCTTTCTCAACAATTGAACATTTCAGAGACATCATTGAGACGAATTTTGCTAAAAGACGCCATACTCGATGTTTTGCACCGATTAGTTCAGGAGTTGAAGCCAAGTGACCATCCAATGCGTTTTCGCTTCGCTAAGCGGGCCTGCGATCGACTTACAGAAGATGTCGAATTTTGCCAAAAACAATCATCTTTTCAGATGAAGCTCATTTTGATCTTGGCGGGTATGTAAAGAAGCAAAATTGTTGAAAAGCCGACACACCCAACACGAGTCACTGTTTTTTGCGAATTTTAGCCCAGAGGCTTAATTGGACCATTTTTCTTCGAAAATGAGCAATCAGTGGCCGTTACAGTCAATGGCGATCGTTATCGGGCCACGTTGAACGAACTTTTGTTCGCAAAAATGTAAGAGGAGGATATTGGCAACATTTGGTTTCAACAGGACGCCGCTACGTGCCACATAGCCGAAGCTACACTCGATGTTTTGCACCCTATTTTTGAAGATCGCATTATCAGCCGCAGATCTGATTTCGTTTGGCTCCTTTGGAGCTGATATTTGACATCGTTGGACTATTATTTGTGGGGTGCCGTCAAAGATAAGTGTTACGCCGACAAGCCAGAGACAATTGACGCTTTAAAGTATTATGTTCGTGAAGCCATTGGTGAAATACAGCTGCCCACAATCGATAATGTGCTTAAAAATTGGACCGATCATGTAGGCTACTGCGGCTACTGCATGGCCAGCCGATGCAGCCATTGGAATGAAATTATTTTCCATTATTAACCGGAAGGATTGTACCTTAAAATAAAAAAAGAAATTTGAGAAAATAATCAGTAGTTTTGTTTATAGCATTTAAAACAAACAAAAAAAAAAGGTTTTTGGTGGACCCTTTAGTTCGAAGTGCATTAGCGTATATATAAATAATATTTTTTGTTTAATAAACCACTAAGCTGTATTATAGTTGCAGTTAATCGATATATTGTCAAGGAATTTAATTAAAAATTTTTTCCAAGACAAATAAGTAGAGAAATCCCATAAAAATAGAAGTATGCAGAAATTTCCTCTAGAAATCCTTTTGCTTATATTTCTGTGTTATAGCTGTTGATCAAAATATTGTATAGGTATGTACGCAATAATATACGATAGTATATAAAAGAATAACAATTTATGTAGAACAACCCATCTCATTTGAGCATCATATCTACTTCGCCTTCTTTCAACAAAAGAGTTTAGGAAAGTACAACAAAATTCCAAATGTTCTTAATACGCTAAGAAAAAAGGAATGTATTAAAAAAATAATAATAATAAAAATAAAAATACATTTTACTGAAATACAAAAATACTAATACAACTCAAAATGCAACATCAAATGGGAGGAGTTTTAAATGCCAAAACTTGAAAGAAATAATAAATAATTTTCATGTCAGTATATACACAACAAACACAACAACTTAAACTCACATGAATATTTAAGGAGAATAAATCCACATAACTGATTGTGGTGAACAGTAGGCCAAAGGAGGAAGAACTCATCCGACAGCCACCATAACAAAAAAAAAAGAAAAAAAATAAAACATTAAATACAAAATAATTTAACAATTTGAAACAAAACATAACAAGATTCTACATGCATGTGCAAATAACATTTATATAGACCGACATATCCTCATATTTGTATGTGCAACATTTTTGTAAGTTTTATGGCTCTTTAATCTTAAGAATTTAAAGTGTTTTTTTTTTAATAAAAATCGTTTGGTTTCTTCCTTTTACTCGTGTGTGCACTTGTGTTTTCTTTAAAAAATCCTTAATATTATTCTTTATGTTCTTATCTTCATTATATTTTTAATTCTTTTTGTTAAAAAAGACCTCAAAGAAGTAGACAAACTTTTTCATTAAAACTTCTGTATTTCGTAAAGTGATTGAAGTTTTAAAGTATTTTCCTTTGTTTTGAAAAACTATGATCTCTTAATTATATAAAGTTTTAAATTGCTTTTAAGTTTAACCAGATAAGATAAATCCATAAACCTCAATAAAGTGCAATCGATATTTTAAGGATTTGAATAGGCTGTTTATTGTGATTTAAGAAATTCATTTGTAATAAATTTAGTTTCAAATCTAAGATGAGATGTAAAAAATAACAAAAATATTATCAAGACAACTTGACCTATAGACAGTTATAGAAAAATGCTAACATGTACACACCACAGTTTTCACAAGAATTTAAAAGCATAAGAATTTATGAATAAATAGAATGAAATTTCTGTCTAGTTACTACAGATTTTTAAGGCATTGATTATTCCTTTTAAAAACAAATTCAAGTTTTTTGCTATGAAATTGAGTTATGGAAAATTTGATTGCCACATTTCCATACTAAACACAATTGACCTTAACATTTCGCTCATCATCGTTATTAATAGCGATAGTGAATATACAATTGAGTATCAAAACCAAGCAAAATTTTGTTGGAAATATCAATAAAGAAAAAATAAAGTATAAATTTAAGGAGAATTTCGAGTTTTATTAAAATAAATTTTTCCCAAAATTTATTCTTCACATTCAATTGCTCTTCTAACAAGGATTTGATTTGCTTTTAGAAATAATAGTGAATACCTAAAGTTTTGATGTACTGAGGTAATCTTAATTTTAAAACACATTTTAAATTTGTTTATAACTGAACAAATTGGAATATAATAACACTTTTAATAGATCCAAAATCGTTTGTCTGTTTATAAAAAAAAGTGCTGCAAGCGCAACATAAAGAAGAGAGGGGTAGTGGTGGCTTAGTCATTAACAGGCGGATTGTATTTATTTTAAATAGAGACTATGTTGACTGCTTAAAACTAAGTTGGCTAGTCCCTCCCAGGGGCACGCAGCCAACATCGATGTCTTCCCCATCTGATTTCGGGGGTAAAGGGTGGCACCAGTCGCCTAGGCTAGCAGGGGACTAAAATTGGAAGAGAAATAAATAGCCTCTCGAGGTCTGACCAGTGACAGTTTTATCCACACTGGTACTATAGGAACCAGTTGCCAGGACTTGTACTGGTTATTGGTTATTCGGGGCTTTGCTTGGTTTAAAAAACCCAAAGTGGGAAAATAGGTTGGCTTTTTAATATGTATATTTGAAGAGCTGCTGCGCATTGTGTAACGACACGTTCCCGCTGGCTGCTGGGGTAGCCCAGCGGTGGCCAGTGTCGAAGTCTATCTCCTTGGAGGGGGTTGGAACCCAATCCGGCTTCGACTGCCTAGCTCAAGGGTAGAGGACGGTGCACCTGACTGTTGTATCCAATCTGACCAGGTTCACCGTCACTCCCTTAGCTGCAGTACTCCCACGCGTGGCCCTCAGTGAGTGGTGGGTCTGACTGTTGTACCCAATCTGACCAGAACCACCACCACCGAGTTGTGCGTGTTTGCACGGCTATGGGCTCCTGCTTCTCCGGGTAAGGAAACACTTTTAATTATTTTTAATTCAAATTTTTTTTCCTTTTTTTATTCTTCTTCTTTTTTTTCTTGTGGATAAAATTAACAATTTGATTTTTCCCTCACTTATTACAAATTATATTTACGTAATAATAATCATAACAAA
Organism: Trichopoda pennipes; assembly: GCA_030448955.1. NCBI lineage: Eukaryota > Metazoa > Arthropoda > Insecta > Diptera > Tachinidae > Trichopoda > Trichopoda pennipes. The sequence goes on along the minus strand of JASKUP010000010.1, from coordinate 1,691,432 downwards.
AGACTCCTATTTTCCGAATCAAATTCGAAATCTCGCTTCCTTACTTGACCAGAACGCTTTCTAAGAAACGTTCTAATCGGTAGCCGTTCGCTGCCAATCGTGGAAAGCCGAGAGTCACTGGTTGTTGTGTCCAAGCTCTCCAGTGACTCGAGTCTTCCCCCGATTCTTGCAGCCGCTCAAGAAAGTGGGAACGAATGACGGTATCAGATTGGTATCCCTAAACCGATGCCGACATTCGCTTCCTTAGTCAACAATCGTGTCTTACCTTCTTGGCAATTCCTAAACGACTCCCGTATCAAATATTTTCTTTTACTTACTTTACCTCCTGACTAAAAAAACATGTTAGTATTAATAATGAGAAATTCCAGTATTAACTAAGAGCAATGCTTATGAATAACAAAACATAATTCGTTCCAGTAAATAAAAGAGAAAAAAACAATGTATGTGATCTTAGATGTAAGTATAAATAGGAAATTCAAGTAACATTCAAAACACAATGCTTATAACTAATACACAGGGGTTCATTCCAATAGTAAGTAAAACAATGTATATGAGCTTAGTTGTAAATGAGAAAAACAATGCTTATGACTAACAAAACAGTAATTCATTCCAGTAAATATTAATAAAAGAGAAAAAAAACAATGTGTGAGATCTTAGGTGTAAATGAGAAAAACAATGCTTATGACTAACAAAACAGTAATTCATTCTAGTAAATATTAATAAAAGAGAAAATGTGATCTTCGATGTAAACATAAATGCGAAATTCTAAATGAGACCTCCCTCTGCTACATATTTTGATGTGGACACAAAAACGACTTGTTGGGACTTTTGTCGTCACATACCGGTCACTTACTAGGAACGTTGTAAAGCGCTTGGTTTTTACCCAATGGTAAGACTAAGGCCAACCGGCCAGGCGCTAATCTTAATCTATATCACATCTGTAAGTCGGCTAGTGTCATTGCTCTAAATTTTATTGGTTCCCACATTGCCCAACTTTATTGATTCTCTAAAGCATCGACGCAATGTGGGGTGCATTTCACTGTTCTATCGTTACTACAATGGTAAGCGCTTTAATGAAATTAGAGAACTTGTTCCTCGTTTTCACATTTAACTCGATTTTCGATGAGAGCACATCCTTTTGTGGTTGATTGGCCAGTGAATCGCACTACGCATTACAGGGAAAATTCGTTTTTCAGCAGAACAGTCCGTTTGTGGAATAAGATCCCTCCGCAGGTTTTTCCTGTCACTTTCAATCTGAGAAAGTTCAAATCGAATGTCCACAGACACTACTCCCTCTTTCATCCTTCCCGTAACCTAATTTCCTAGTTCTGGCACAATGCATTGCATACGTAAGGGTCATCGCCTGAGTGCTGGTCCTAAAAGAAAAAAAAATAACGCAACACTGTTATAAATTTAACACCATACAAGCTTCCAGCAAGGCGGCGTCCTATTTTCGAATTTAATTTATCAATTTTACTTTCTAAATTCAAGCAGTGCTAGACAAGCACTAATCTTGCTAACATTTATAATATTTTTCTAATGTTTAATTAGAGGAACGCTATCTTTTCGTCTTAGTCAGATGCAACCATGTTCATTTGACATATTGTGAGCTAGTGTGTTTAGATGTGGTTTTAGTGTTGCCAAATGAGATTTTGCATATCTCTCAACTTGACGTGCAAAGCCTTGTGACTATAAGAATTTTTTATATATCAGTGGACTGCAGTTATTTTTTGTAATTTTTTGTTATGGCGTGCCCCATAACTAGATTTGATAGTGTTATATTAGCTTTGTCAGTTCCCCCTAGGGTATACATCACCAGTTTCCTAGGCTAGCAGGAGCCTGTAAGTGAAAAATAATTATACACTCCATGTCTCCGACTAGTGACAAACTAAACCAGTGGTCTGTAGGATTACGTCTCTATACTGGTTATTTATGAGGCCTTTCAGCGAGTAACGTGTTGGTTTTGCTTTAATTCCCATAAATCACGGAAAGGTCGGTTTTTTCATATCCAATATGCTGTTGCCTTTCAATAGACTGCCGCCAGGCTGGAGTGGCAAGGAGTTAGGATAACTTCCGGCACTCAAGTAAACTATGGAAGTACTGCGCTGCTCGCTGTGCCCTTGAACCTGCCACCTGCTGTATACGTGCCTTCGAGGTGTTGGTAGACCCATTGTTTTCGCTCAGTGGTAAGACCACCGTCAGATTTAAGCCAAACGTCTGTATTACATCTGTTGCTGTCAGTCAGCTAGTTAATTAGATGTAAATCCAAGCATTAAAAACAAAGTCTGAGAAAATATTATTGAGAAATCCCATGCAGAGATGTGCATATGCTAGTAATTTATCTTATCAGTTACTTTAGCTTTTACTCCAAGACAAGCTCTGAAAGCTTTTACTTTCTCAAAAATGTACACATAGAAATAGTACTACCCAGCCTTGGAAAAGTCTATGTGTACTGTTACAGTGGCCTAATTGATATTTACTGCACTTTTAATACAAATAAACATTTTCATTTCATTTTTATGATTTCGGCAATTAATTTAAAAGGGATCAAAATCTTGCTAAAATCGTATGCATCCTAAATAAAACGAAAGCTAACATTATCAAATAAATTCAAAGTCATACATTCTCATACATAAACAAAATTTATGACCATAATTTACTGTTTATTAAATTTTATTATAATTTATGTGCAATACAAAAAATAAACTATCTACATCTTGCAAATGTAAAAAGCACCATCAGTGGGTTTTCACGAAAAACAGGATAAGATAATGAAATGAAAACAATTTTTATGAACAAATTGGCTCTCCTCCTATGAACAGATTTAATAAATGAAAACATTTACTTGAAATGCTATCAAAAGTCTTTAAATGTGCCTGCATATAAGTCAGACATGATGTTTCGTTTACTTCTTACTGTTGTTTTGCGTTAGTATTTCAAAATATCTCACATTGATTTATGAAAATGTGAAAGTAATTGCAAGAAAAGTAAAAGAAAGAAGTAATTCCAAGACATTTATGAACTTTCTGTTTATTTTCGTGAGGGCTCAAATGCGCTCAATTTTTACAAAATATTTCTATCTTCTGATATATTTTGATTGCAGTGGGGTTGGTATTAGTTGCAAAAAAAAAGTAATAAAAAACTATAGCACGTGCTACCACGTTTCAGCTCGGTATATGTGAAAAGTTATTATTATTAAAAGGGTGGCATAAGGGCAAATTTTATAAACGATTTTTAGCAAACAGAAAATTAGCTTCAATTTATAAATATTTTCATTTTGTATTTATTTTCAAAATCTTTTTACTTGGATGCAAGTTTTTGCTTTTTAATTACAAGACTCTCGATTTATATTACACTGCACAATAAAAAAAATTTTTGAATGTTTCCTACACTAAGTTAGTCAATTTCTACTAATTTTGGGGTGATAAAAACAAAAATGACAATGAAAAATTTTCATTAGCTCTGGTTTTTGACATTTTCAACTACGTTTATCTGTTTAGTGTTTAGGTCTCGTGTAGGCCAGTTCACTTTTTTATAGTAAGATTTTCTATCTCGAATGTCCGAACCACACAAAAAACAACAGTACTTGGTTAACCCTAATTGCATTCCTAGGAGTATAGCCATGACTTTCAGATCACCACAGATTTGCCACTTGTGCTGTTCATAATTGATTGATTGGAGAAGTGTTTTCATATTTAAATAAGATGCCTTCATGTGGACTGCATGACCTATAGGAATAAAAGGTAGCTGATTTCCATTATGCAAAAGTACAGCTTTTAAGCTTAGTTTTGAAGAGTCTATAAACAGTATCCATTCAGATGGAGTGTGATCCAAATTCAAGCTATTCATCAAACCTTTAACATCAGAACAAACTACGAGGTTTTGTTTTTTTCTCAAAAAAAGGAAGCAAATCTTTTTGACGCTGTCTGTACTGAGATATTTTCACATCATGTTTTAGAGGATTCCACTGTTGTATTCTTGAGCCTAAAAGCTCAACCTTTTCGTTAGACAAGCCAAGATCTCTTATAAGGGCACTCAACTCTACTTGATTAATTCTGTGCGGATTACTAGACCTATCGCTTACGTCAAAATCAGGGGCATAAGATATAGAAGGATGGGTTGCTCCTTCAAATCAGTCTTTATTACCTTCCTCTAAAATTTCATAGTATTGGGATGAAGAAGGGACTGGCAAAGTGTCTGAGCGTGGTACAGGCCAAAGAGCAGATGTGCGATTAAGGTATTTAACCGTTATTCTTTTCTTCATAGATAAACCATGCTTAATGGGAGGAGTTAAGCAGAAATAACAGTCGTCTGTATGATTGGTGGGCTCACGCTAAGGTACTGCAAGAGCCATTGTCCGGTTTTTATTTTTCAGCCACTCTCGCAATAAGAAGGAACAAGAATTGCAACATATATGAGGAGCCCATGATTTGACTTGGTCCCCAAACTTTCACACAAAAAAAATCTTCATAGGTAGTCTTAACGATAGGTGTCATTTTACGTTTCTGAGCCAAAAATGTTATTTCACCACAGATATAGCAAAAGCTATCGACGGCATTCACACACTTTCGAGGCATTTCAGATTAGCAGTTAAATTAATTTTAAAATCAACTTCACACAATAATTTCAATAGCAACCAGGCGCGTACAACTGACAAACTCACACAGGTAATGTTTACTACTTATGAACAGCTGAAGAGAGGGAAATTATTTAAACAAACATATAATATAATGATACTATATTTTGAAAAAAAGAGCTAATATATAATTTTTATAGTCATTTTTGGTTTTAACACATGGAAATACATTAAAATCAGCTAACTTCAACTCCGAAACAAAAACTTTGTTGCTCAGTGTTATCTTAAATTAGTGCGTGTTTTTAGTATCTTTTAGTTCTTGACATAATTTTTTCAATACTTTTGGATTACAGGGTAGCTACAGTTCAAGTAAAGAAACAATAAATACCTTTCTGCATTTCACAAGTGATGTATTATTATGGCAAAACATGCCCAACATTGTCCTTTTTTGTTATTTTTCAATAAGAACTACACAACTTAATTTATATACTCACTTACCAACAACGAACAGAGGGCTATCACAATAGCTCCTGCTTCAAAGCCATCAATCAATATGGTTGTCGTGTGTCCTGCAATTTGTACATAATTTAAAGATTTTTTCTTCTTCAGTTGCAACAAGTGATTGATCACATCATTTTGTTTAATATTTGTTGCCATTTTCTATTTTAACGCATCTACAGACAATCGCTTAAAAAAACCCCTTAGAAATGGCAGAAAAGAAATGTTCGGCATTTATATTTATCAGCCAAGGAAAAAAGTCTGTTTTGCCATAATAGCGAAGATAACGTGGGGTTTTTTCTAACATTTTGTTTTTACTATTAGACGAAGAGCTAAATAAGCCTAATAAGGGTTTGCGAAATGAAAATTATTGAAATTTGTAATAATTGTTTTAAATTAACTTTTAAGTAATTATACAATAGTAAGAATATTTATTTATTATTGAGAATAAAAATTAAATAAAAACTATTATTTAAAGCTTTCTGCATCGCTATAAGTGGTTGTGTTTGAGGAAGAGCATTCTAGAGATGCATTACATGCATGTAAAACTGCCATTCAGATGCAAGAAAACGGTTTAAAGGAATTATAATCATTTTCCCCTTAATTCATTTGGCAAACCTGAAGTAAAAGCACAATAATATTAAAGAGATTGTTGAGTTAAATTGGGAAACATGATCATAAACACAGATAATGATATTGTTATATAAAACGATAAGCTTTCTTTTACTAGTAGATTCTCATCACAACCGTATATTAACCCAGGAACAAGACTAGATTTAGCAAAAAGTTGCCTTATATACAAAGGTGTATAGTGATGTGTTTTCAGTGTAAGTTCGACCTACAAGTGAGTTAATTATGGTCCAGGTGAGACTGTTATTGATTATTATTATTCTTTTTGGCAGCATTTCCAATAGTGATTTTTTCTCCATTTATTAAACATCAACATCGGTAACATGATTAATAGTTTTCTTACGAATTATAATATTCTTTCACTTATGAGGATTTAAACAAAATTATATAAATTAAACAACAATTTCAGTCAATTCCTCATTCAGTCTTATAATATTTTTTGCAATTGAGACGACTAAACTGCTCATCATCTGCATAAATCATTAGTTTAAATAGAAGGATTGATCCTTGAGGTACTCTCCTAGATAAATGTAACACCGAAGATTGAACTGTGAACAATTATAGAGGTATGAAGATAGTAGTCGTGTGAAAGTAAAAAAAAAAACGTTAAAAAGCAGAGTGTGCCATGATCAATTCTGTCAAAGGCGTTATAGTGAACGAGAAGTACCAGGAAATTTATTTTTCCTTCATCAATTTTACATCGAATGTTCCCAGCTGCACTCAATAGAGTAAAAACACAGCCGTGATTTCGAGCACAACCTAACTGCCTGTCAAAAGATACAGCGTTATGGTCAGTATAAGATTGATTGTGAAGATTTTTTTCAAAACAGATAAAAAGCACAAGATGGCAACTTTCATAATTGAAAACTTAAAAGCTAGATATTATAAAACTAAGTACCCAATACGCGTCAACGTTAACATAAATCAATTGACAGCTGATAAAATGGCCGTCAGTTATGAAAGTGTTCCCAAGCTAACGTTTTCTATACTATAAGAAATACCCGATATTAATGTATAGGAGATATTGGCTTATAATGCAAGATATTTTATTCAATTTTAAATGATTAAGAAATTTGTAAACGTTTTTTTTTTTTTATCTAAGCAATTTTATTATTCGTGCTTGATTCCTTTAAATAAATATTTCATAATATTCTCACGGAATATTTATTACAAAAATTTTTATTAAAAAATAAACATTTTATGATATTCTCATAAAACATTTATTTCAATAAAAATTAAAAATATTTGAAATGTAAATATTTTGTTTTTCTTTTTTTTTATAAAAACGAGTAAAAATATTTTATATAATGAAACTTTGCAATTTTATATAATTTTTATATAGAAAATAGAAAAGTTAAAAAATATTAAGAGCGACTAGTGTAATTGCCATTTAAAAAATGCCAAAAAAATAGATTTTTATTTTTTACTCGTATTTATTTAATTTTAATTTTTATTTGCCGTAATGCGATGTAGTACGGAAATTATAATTAAAAGGTGAAAAAGAAGAGAACTTTTTAATATTTTGATACCATTTAATTTATAATAGAAAATTTATTGCATAAATTTCGAATTTATAAACATTTGCAATTTAACTTAGTTTTTCATGACTTTGTGTTTGATTTTTAAATTTAGTTTCGTATAATTCTTAAGAATTTTTTCTTTTCTTTTTTCTATAAATTTTGTTTGATAAGAAAGTAAATTCAAACAACACAAAAAAAAATTCGTTGATCCTTCTTTGGTGAAAAAAAATTCTTTTTACTTTTGAATTTAATTTTTATCCATAAAAACGAGTTTTTAAAAGGTCCGCCAACTAAGTTTTTTTGTTTTAAATGCTATAAGCAAAACTACATAAGCAAAACTACACAGCTTCGGCTGTGTGGCACGTAGCGCCGTCCTCCTGAAACCAAATGTTGTCAATATCCTTCTCTTCAATTTTTGTAAACAAAAATTCGTTCAATATGGTCCAATAACGATCGCTGAAAAATGGCCCAATTTTGCCTCTGGATCAAAATCCCCACCAAACAGTGACTCGTTTTGGGTGCGTCGACATTTCAATGTATGCGTGCGGGTTTTCCGTGCCCGAAATGCGACAATTTTGCTTGTTTACATATCTGCCAATATCAAAATGAGCTTCATCTGAAAAGATGTTTTTTTTTTTGCAAAATCGGAATCTTCTGCAAATCGATCGCCGACCCACTTAGCGAAGCGCTGTTCAAGCGTATACACAACTAAGGAAGAATAAAACAAATTATCTGTCAAATCAAACATGAGCTAGGTGTTACCATTCACGAAATAAGCACTAGTTGAAAAAAAAAAGTTAAATTGCGTTAAGCTTTTGGGAAGGAGAGGAGAGGTAGTAGTGTTTGTGGATTTGAATTTTCCTATATTGAAAGTGACAGGAAAGGCCTCTGGAAGGAGTTCTGCTAAAAAACTAATTTTCCCTGTAATAGGTAGTACGATTCAGTGGCAAATCTACCACAAACGTCAAGAAACAGGATCAAGTTTCCTAATTTTATTAGAGCACTTACAGTTGTAGTAACGATAAAAGAGTGAAATACAAGCCACATTGCGTCGATGCTCTAGAGAATCAATAGAGTTGCATACCCAAGCACATTCAAGAGCATGCAACGAATATTGAAATCGACTCTTTTCATACAACGCCTTTTTAAGATTGTTGCGAGATCATGTTCTGCCTTTTAGAACCCAATTCCAACTGGTTCGATCTGTTACTAAATGAACACGAAATACAAATGGTGCTGTCATATGCGGTTTTATTTTGTACCTTTAATTTTCATTAAATATTTTCATTCATTTATGCATTTATTCATTCATTTATACATTCATAATGATAATTTGTGATAAATATATTTGTTTTTGTAGACAACCTTCGCTTGCAATAAGGACTTTGTAAAAGGTGTTTTTTTAAGCTAGATAGAGCTTTAAATTGTAAAAAGGAACACAAAAAATTAAATTCTGATGAAACATTTCATGAATAGACTCTCGCTTGAACAACGCTACGGAATTATCCAAATTTACTTTGAAAATCAGTCGTCGATTCGCGCAACTTATAGACGACTTCGTCATTTTTATGGCGTACATAATCGTGCATTTGAACAAGCCATTCGTCGAACTGTCGATAGATTTCGTACCACATACTCTCTAGAGGATGCAATAACACCAACACGTCGAAGGAATGTGCGTACTGAAGAGAATATCGCCGCTGTAAACGAAAGTGTGGAAGAAGATCCAAATTTATCAATTCGTCGTCGGTCGCAGGAATTGGGGCTCTGTCCTCTCGGCCTACACCCGTACAAGATCCAGCTGGTGCAGGAATTGAAGCCACGAGACCATTATATGCGTCGTTCTTTGGCCGATTGGGCTCTAGAGCAGTTGGCAACTGACCCGTTGTTTTATCGCAAAATTGTGTTCAGCGATGAGGCGCAATTTTGGCTTAACGGGTTTGTTAATAAGCAAAATTGCCGCATAGGGAGTGAGACCAATCCACAACACACCCTACAGACTCCATTACATCCAGAAAAATGCACCGTTTGGTGCGGTTTTCACGCTGGTGGCATCATCGGACCTTATTTCTTCAAAAATGAGGCCGGAGCTCGCGTTACGGTCAATGGAGATCGTTACCGCACCATGATCAATGATTTTTTGTTTGAAAATATGGATGACATTGATCCGGACGAGATGTGGTTTCAACAGGATGGCGCTACGTGCCATACAGCGAACGCAACCATCGACTTATTGAAATCAAAATTTGGCGATAAGTTGATTTCGAGAAATGGAGCTGTCAATTGGCCTCCAAGGTCGTGCGATTTGACACCACTCGACTATTTCCTGTGAGGCTACGTGAAGTCACTGGTTTATGCTGATAAACCAGCAACAATTGACGCCTTGGAGGACAGCATTGTTCGTGTTATTCGTGACATACGCCCAGCAGTGCTCGAAAAAGTTGCCCAAAATTGGACGTCCAGAATGCGCTTCGTCAAGAACAGCCGCGGTGCCCATATGCCCGAAATCATTTTCAAATGTTAATGTCACGTATTGATCCTTCGAATAAAAAAGAAATTTTGATTACAATTTAATTTTTTGTGTTATTTTTTACAATTTCAAGTTCTGTCGGGCTTAAAAAAAACACCCTTTATATGTTTCACAAAATCATACCCATCATGATGTCAATTTGGCTAACTTTTGTTTTGGAGAAAGCAAAAACAAAACGTAAAGAAAAACCAATGCCTAGAGATATTTAATAGTCGATTAAATGAAATGTAATTAAGTTTCCAATAAAGATTCGGTTGGGTTAAAAGGGATGGTCTGAAATGTTTATAAAATTTTGTTAATGCAGTAGCATATTGTCAAATTGTTAAAACGATATACCTCCGGTTAAGTTTTGATCTTATTTTGCTTTGGACTTAGGTTTCGAATATAAAAATGAATTAAATCAAATCAATAATTGTTAATGAGTTACAACAAATTAGAGAGTTGTAGTATTACAATTTTTTTTCGTTGTTGTTCAGTTTGGATATCGAAATTTTAAATTAGGGTTGGTAAAATAATTAGGGGTTATAAAATAAAAGTGCAAGCCGGCGCGACTAATAAAATTTATACCTAAGAGCCCTAAACTTCAAATATTGTTGAGTTTAAAGACGTAACTCCAAAAAACTGTAATTAATTTAAGAATACGAAAAGAACACTGAAGATGGCAAACAGCCGAAACCGGTTTGTTCACAAACCAAATTCGACGAGGGTCGACGGAAAACCGTACCCAAATAAAAATAATTTAAGAGCCTTTAACGCAATAGTTTGTGTTGCAAAGAGATGTATGATTATCATCGGATTATATTTTTACGTTTATACCTTTTTGATAAACGTTTTGTTATTTTGTGTTCTTTCATTGCCAAATAATAGCACAGTACTTTAAAAGTTTAAACTAAGTTAAACGATTTTTTTACACAAAATAAACACGATGCTAACTTTGTTGCCTTTATTCACTGATGATTCAACTTATATCGTTGTTTTGAGCGGTTCGAGCATATACAAGAATATTCTGCTTTAACATCAGTTAAAGCGCCTGCTTGGCTACGTGTTTTGATTTGTTGTGTGTTAGTTAGTCTTGTTTTCTGTTGTTTATGTTATTTGGTAGAGTTTCTTATAAGCATATTGTTGTCTTGTGTGCATATGATTTCTTAGAAAACTACGCAGTTTTTAAAATGCACAGTGGGCCGTTTCGTTTATTTTTTTTATTGGTAATTATTTTCTTTTAAAACTTAATACATCACCTTTGTAAGAATATTATAAATACTAACTCAGAAATATAAAAAAAAATGTTCGTTATACAAGTCTTGCATTTTCGAAAACCTAAAATCGCAAATTGCTCTTGACATTTTTCATAATTTTCTATACAAAATATTTCAATTTTATAGAGTTGTCAATTTTATTGATGATTTCATTATTATTAAAGTTTAGCATTTCAAAAAAATATTTATTTTTCTACCTGAAAGTTATAAAATTTTAAAGCCTTAAGGTCTTCAATTGATATTTTAAATTTTGTAATGATTTCCTTTTCACCGCAAATTTCAATTATATTTTATGTTTAGAACTTTTCTTTATGGTTTTGGCTTCTAACCAAATATTGCGGTTATTTGTTTCAGCCAAGGACGTCTAGCATGCTCTATTTCCGTTGAATACATGTCATTTAATTACGTTCGCTCTCTTCCTTCTACAAATATCATTATATACTACTGATTTTGCCGTTTTTGTCTTGTTAATAGTGACTGCGGTATTTTCTTTCTTTTATGCTTTTTTTCTAGTTCTTGTGTGTTTTATTAAATGATGTCACTCAACATTAACACCTCAAACTTTCACCTGATTTGACATGAAAAGGACAAATTGCAGTACACACACACACACACAATTACTCGCATACATAGGAAAAAAGACATAATAACAATAACCACACAACAACCAAAACTGACATCATGATGTGTATTATTTTGTACAACATACACAAAGTCGAGTAGGATTTGTATTTTGTTTTTGTTTTTCTTTTGATTCGTTTATTGATGACGATGTGAAAGGAAAGAAGAAAACTATATATGTATATATGTAGAATGAGAAAAAAGATTTGGAATGGGACAGAAAAATAAATAAAATAACAACAATAGCAATAGCAACAAATAATAAAACTGAAATAAAAGTGCTGACAACAAAGTGACATATACAAATGTCAAATACAATATTGAACATGTAGCAGTTTCAACTACATACACGAAATGTAGACGTAAGAATACACGAAATATCGGCTATTATAATAAAAAACACACACACACAGCTAACATACTCTCTGTGGAGATGTGTTTAAGATACTGATTAAGTAAAACAGACAGACTTAATTAAATAGCAACTTGTCTTACACAATTGCAGCAACAGAATGTAGACCATTAAAGAAAGTACCATTTCATTTTCTAATTTAGTTTTTGAAGAAAAAAATATCTTTGTTGTTGTCTAATGGAATTTTAATTAACAATAGTGTCACTATGATTTGATTGTTATAATTAAACATTTTTTCTTATGGAACTCTATTTTAAGCATAACTTTAAGAACTTTATTAAATATAAAAGTTTAAAAAATGTTCATTCAATTGAAATGCCAATAACATATTTTTTGGTGATTGATTTAATACGCGTTTTGCATAAATTTTCTTAAAACTCGATTTGTATAGAGCTTTCGTTTTAAAAACAATCATTTTAACCCATTTTCAGCCGCCGTGCCAATTTGGGAACACCCATATTTTAATGCTGTAATAAAAGATCATTCACAGTAAACTATATATTTTTGCTTTATTTAATGGTGGAAAGTATAATGATCAAACATAGTATGTAGCGATTTGATTACCTTAATTTTGTTTTGGTAAAAGGCCAACAAATTTGATCAAATTGACAACTGTAGAGGTAGGTATAGGTAAATAGTTATTTTACTTTGTACTTAACGTAAATCGTCACAAATTCTAATAGGTTATGGACATTATTGTTTAACGAAATATTTGCAAGTGTTTTTAGTTCGATAATCTAAATGTATAAATTTTTATAAAGTCTTAAATATTGCTGTGCCAATTTGGGTACAATGGCTATAAGTGTACTAAAAACTGAACTGTTTTAATAATGTCCGGCAACTCCACAATTATATGAAAAACTATTTTCGAGGTATTTTATGCATTCTTAGCTATACAGCTAGGGGAATGCCAAATAAGAAATTGAATTGTATGCTTATGTTTTCATGAGTTGTAGAACAGGTTGAACTTTCAGTTGATCTGTAACATTCAAGTTTTTCAAAGGTTAAAAAATATCTAGATGCGTCGCTAACGATTTAGTAAAAAGAATGACTTTCGTGGATTAGAGGAAGCTGTAAATGCAGTTCTAGAAGACAGCGAGGATGATTTTGAATATGATTTAGCCATAATTCCACCAGAACCTAGTATTGTTACTGATGAAGAAGAAGATTTTGATAACAATGCATCTACACTAATTCTTCCCAACGCTCCAAATACTACCGATAAAATGTTCAAGGTACGAAAACTTTCAGATGTTCTCATCAAAAATTTTAACCAATGGGGTGTTTTCTTCGAACATATTTCTATCGATGAATCAATGCTGAAGTATTACGGGCGTCACTCAGCAAAACAATTTATTCGAGGCATTTGGATATAAAAATTGGGTCGCAGCAAGTTCTTTTGGATATTGCTACTCTTTTGATATATACTGTGCTAAATCAACTAACTCTGTTGTTGCTTGAAAAGTTGACCATGAATCCTGCCAATCACAAAGTCTTTTTTGATAACTTTTTTACAAGCTGTGGTCTACTAACTCATTTACGCACTTTAGATCATCGAGCTACAGGAACCATCCGAGAAGATGAAAAAAGCAAGAGCGGAATTGGATTACAGGTTTGACAAAAATAATGAGTTGGAAGGACAATAGTATTTGTACCATGATTACAAATTATGATTGATATAAGCCGGTAGGAAATGTGAAAAGATGGTGTTCAATAAACAAAAAAAAAGAAAACAGATATGCAAATTCCACATTTATACCAAAACTACATGGGCGGAGTAGATGAATTGGACCAATCAATATCGCTATACAGAATTGGCATCAATGGCCAAGGGTTTTATTCACTTATATGATTGATATGACCATATCGAGTGCATGGCGTTTGCATGTATATTCAAAAAAAGATGCCATGGATCAGTTATTATTTCGTCGGAATATAGCTAGATTTTACATAAAAAAGTCTTCCCAAAGACACGTTGCTCACCCTTCGTCACCAAATATTGAGGGTTTAAGATTAGATGGCGCCCACCATGTCCCTGAAAAGCTTTTAAAGCGTGTACGTTGTGTCATCTGCTTGGCTTTAAATGGGTTAAACATTTGATCAGTAAATGATTAGAAAATCTAACATTAATTTCCTTTTCCTAGTCTCACGTAGTGAAATGTTTTCTCACATACACATTTTTATCTTTCTCTTGTTAGCATTTTTCACTTTTTCTGGAGTAGTATTAACTTATTAAAACATAAAAAAGGGCAATAAGAGCACTACAAAATTAAATGACAGTTACAAAAAGTACTTAACGAAATACATGCAAAAATAAAGCAAAGCCAATTACATTTTAATAAAAAGCCAAACATCTACCTATTTCCATTTAGCCCTCTAAAAGCAGCTAAAAATAAGTTCTTGATTCTGACGACTAGAAAAATACTTATTTGGTCCATAGAGAAGCGTACAGTTATGGGCTTGAAATAAAAGTTTTAATTATAAATGTTGTGTTATACTGAATAAAATAGTCCAAGAGTTGTTTTGTTTTGTTTTCCTTTCAAAACTATGAAAAGAGAGTTATAAATTATATTCTTTTAACCCTACGATTCATAACCGGGTACCCGTGTACCTTTTTTGACTTTAAAGTGCTGCTGTGCCTATAATTTTTGAGATATGGACATAAAACTCCGAATCATTAGAGATTTTGGCTAAGCTCAGATTTAAATACCAAAAAATTCAAAATATTTTCAATATTTTTTTTTAAAAAATGATTTTAAATGTTTTACCCCCATAAACACACAACCGGGTCCCCGGGTACCCTAATGATTTTCCTATGTAAATGTCTGACATGTAAATGAAAAAATTTTTTTGTGTTGTTTTTATTGGAAATAAATGTCTTTTTTATTTATTTTATCATATTTTATTTACGTATATTATAATTCATCCGAATCGCTATCGTTGTTATTGTGGCAATTGTAGAATTTAGTAATTGTTATGGCGTGCTCATCGCATATCGGCGTGCTACATATGCTGCAATTTTTTCTAGTTTTTCTTTTGCGCTTATTTGGAAGAAGGTTGCACATGTAGCACACGCCCATATGTGCTTTTCTGCCCCTTTGTCGTGCTGACGGAGATGTTGACGGACCTGCAGCACAAAGCACACTCTCCAACGGCCTTCCGATGATGCTTTCAATTGCATTTTTTGTTTTAAATTGGCGCACGATTTGCACATTTGAAATTCTATTTTCTATAACAAGAATGCACAGGTTTTTTGCCAGTTGACGCAGGAAATTCTTCCTTCGCGTCGTGGTGTATCGTGCAGTTATATTATTTCCAAAATATATTATGTGTGATGCAAATGCGCTCACATCAATGATGTTATAGAAAAATGCCATTGGCCATCTTCTTGTTTGTCGTTGGGTCGTGTATTCTTGGAGCGTTTGGACCATAACGTCCACCCCACCTTTTGTTTGGTTGTAAAAATTTATAATTTGTTGTTTCCCATTCTCGCCAATTTGTGCAACATCATGTATACTAGAAAGAAGGATGACCGAGTTGGACTTCCGCTGCTTATATTAGAGCAGTGTTACGTTGTCGTGGAAGCCAAATAAACTTGAACCAACGTCTTTTTTTTTTTGTCTTCTTTCATCTCCGCAGGGATGTAAGCTTTGTTACGGCGGAGTGTACCCACAATGCTGAGCTATTCTACTTTAAGTTGCCTAGCCAACGGCAGCGTCCTAAAAAAATTATCCATGGTGATATTTCGTCCGCTACCGTAATATGGCCCAACTAAATCTCTCACCACTCTTTCGCCAACACCAACTTCACGACCAGTTTCTTGTTTGCCAGTATATATTTGGCCATGAAGTGGATATGAGTTTTTAGCATCGCAAATCCACCATACTTTTATACCATATTTTGCTGGCTTCGAGGGTATATATTGTGTGAATTTGGTTCTACCACGGTATGGATATAATTGTTCATCAATGGTCAAATATTCTGATGGCACATAATATCTGGAAAGATTTGCATTGAGCATTATCCAAATATCGCGAATTGACACCGCCTTGTCTTGACGCTGCCGCTCTACCCGTGTTCTGGGGTCGTCAAACCGCATAAAACGCAGCAAATCGAAAAACCTATTTATTCCCATGGTGGCGCGGAATATTGGGTGAGCCTGTGACGTCCACAAATCTCTTAAGTTTTCGTCATTAGAATGATTTGTGCCAGCCATCAACATCATTCCAATGAACGCATAAATTTCGTTGATTGTCGTGTCTTTCCACTTCAACTGACGTCTATTGGGATTCGCTCCATTGTACGCATTATATATGGCATGCGCTTTTCTATTTGTGTGGCGCACTATTATATTCACCATATCCACTGTGAGGTATGATTTGAAACACTGCAAAGGCGTCATATTGTCAGTAATCCGCGCTGGACCACAGCGGTCTCTGAATATATTGTGGCTTCTCACTTGTTGGCAACTACGTGGTGTTCGCTGCCATTGTGTGCCGTCACGTGCAGTCATGTAGTCTGCTGGGTTTGTTGTTGGTGCATCTTCTTACATATCATCATCTTTACTTTCGTCATCAAAGAAAATTTCCTCTGGTGCGTCAATAGCAGCTGCAATTTCGTTTGCGTTGTCAACATTCAAATCTTCATTCTCTGATTCCGAAACTCCACCAGTATAGGACACATTTCCTTCATTTTGGTCTTCCACAGGATCCACTTCAAGGTCCTAATTTTGAGTCACTTCCTAAAATAAATGTTGAATATATGTGCTTCTTGCTTCTTCACTCAAATTCCAGTATTCCCTTGTAGACAAACATCGGTCGTTGCGGCTCATTTTTCACCAACTTCACTGTTCAAATATTCAACACAGAATGACGAAACAAATGAAATATTTAAATTTTACGACACAAATGAACATCTGCTATCTAATTCAAAAGCAATTATGCAAGTAGGTACCGAAAATAATCAAAATAAGCAAATAAACAACCCTTACATAAAACCAGTTTCTGCCTACTTGTGTCGCTTTAGGTGCGAACAGAAACCAGTTTTTTTTCCAAATATCAAATTTGTACAGTTGAGAACGCAAAATATAATCAACAACAAAAATATTTACAGGAAAATATTATTTTATTTCAATAAACGCAAAACAACCTACTTCGGGTACCCGGGTACCTGGTTATGCAATTAAAGGAGTTTTGCTGGTTATGAATCGTACGGTTAATAAACAATTCAACAAACGCTTTACTTAATTAAAAGGCAAATACCCTCTTCTATATCGATTGAAATCTAAACAAAAAGAAATATTATACTGAATCCCAGAACTTGTCTCCAAGTTCTCTGCTCTTAGTTTTGAAGCATCCGGCTTTTGGAAACAATTTCTTTATGTTACGAAACGGTTAACTGGGGAAGATTCCGTTGGATGAATATTCTTAGGTGGTTCCAATTCTTCGCAAAGGCTCTGCCTCACTTTATCAGCTTAACTTACTTTACTTTTCTTTTTAATACGTCGTTTTATGAAACGTCATCTGTGCAGGTGTAGATATTATCTACTCAAGGATCTGTTGTGATTTGGATTAATCATCTTTTTTGAGAACGGACATCGGTACATATAGTGTAACCACGTTTGCCCAATATATTAATTTTTTATCTTTTTATTATGTTCACACACCAGTCATTACTGCGCAATTCGAATCGAATGAAAAGCCTAACGAAATCGAATATTTCGTACTGTGTAATTCGACTGTTGCAAATTTTTGAGGATTTTTTTTGTACTTTCGAAAGAAAAATTTCCCTTTTGCCTCGCTGCTTTTAATAACACACTAAATTTGTATGTTAAATCAATGCTGTAATTATCTCTAAAGTACAGAGTTAATAAAAACAAGAATAAAGTAAATGGTATGATGATTCCATTATGTTAACTAAAGTAAGTTAACTAACGATGCCCTATTCGGCTAGTAGGTAGTGTACTAGCTTGATAGTCTGGGGGTTGTGGGTTCGATTCCCAACATAAACCTTATTTATAAAAATTGACTGTCGGTGGGGCTGCTCAGTGATGAAGGCATAGTCACTGGTCGCTGTGCTGTCTTCTACGACAGTTAATTTCCGACTATCCTTCTACTTTCACCACCTGTTTCATCTCTTCTCTATCCCTTTTCTAAAGAATGTAGCACGCTACTTGACTAAATAGGCATTGGCTGAAGTGCTACTTCTCTTTAACAAAAAACAAAAAAAAAGTAAATGACAAAAGAGCAGAAATATAAAAAAATAAAAACAAAATCATTTACATTTCTGCCAGTCGTGAACGTAGTTAAAACGTTTTTTGAGAGGGGGTACAGCTTTGTGATTGGCCTCTTAAGAATGGAATTGCTGGTGGCAACTCTCACTAAGCCATCAGTTCCAGAATATGTTTCGATAACACGAGCTATCTACCAGCATGAGGGAGGTATACTGTCATAACGCTGTAACACAATCTTACCAACGGATACATTTTCATTTTCCTTTAACCATTTGGCTCTGGGCTACACTGACAGCAAGGAGTCTGTTAACCAACACGACCAAAAATATTGCGTAAGGTCTTGAGCCAGCCTCCACTTAGATAATGTGAGCTCTTAAACTTCGTGATGTTCTGCTCAGGTAAAGTATTAAGAGGCCTACCAATCAAAAAATGGACGGAGGTTAGACAAGGAATATCATCTGTATGGTCGAGAAATTAATATTGCCTCAATTCTAGCAAGGAAAGTTGTCAGTTCTTCGAAATTCAATCTAGCTTGGCCAACAGTTTTGCGTAAATGATACTTCATAGATTTTACCATCGACTCCCATGCTCTTCCAAAATGTGGTGCACTTGGTTTAATAAAGTGTCACTAAAGTTAACTAACGGTGCATTTTTCGGCTAGTAGGTAGTGTACTAACTTGACAGTCTGGGGGTTGTGGATTCGATTCCCAACGAAGACCTTGGTTATTTTTTCACTACAAAAATAAAAATTGACTGTCGGTGGGACTGCTCAGTGATGAAGGCATAGTCACTGGTCGCTGTGCCGTCTAATACGACAGTTAATTTCCGAATATAAAAGTTCGAAACTTAATGGTTTAAGTCATTCGGTTTGACCAATTTTTGGCGTTCATTTAAGTTCATCGCAGCATCTTTAAATTGGTGCCGTTCTTACTACGAATATGAGCACAAAGACTATGTCTTGAGATAAATCGATTTAACACTGCTAAGAAAGTTTCGGTACTCAAGCTGGACACAAGCTCTAACCTTCGTAACTAAACAATTGACGACAGCTATATATTCTTTTTTTTATTGGAGATTTACGTCCACTGTGTTGCCTTTATGAAATAGGACCCGCGTAATCACACCCAACTTCATTGAAAGGACAAAAAGTATTTACGCGGAACTTGGGTAAGTTTCCCATAAGCTGCTTACGACTACAGGACGAATATCGAATACAAGCTCCACCCTGCAAAGTTACAAGTTTAATTACTTCTCGAATACCAGCTGTGTTTGAATAATTTTGACGTAAAATATAAACTAGCACCGTAATTCCAGCACGAAGATTTTTCAGGTGTAAGTAATGTACAAGCTTGCGAACAGTAGAACAGTCTTTATAAAGTGTTATTTGATGTTTACTATCATAGGTTGCCCTACACACTTTTAGCTTATTAATGAATAATCTTGTGTTATTGATAAAATTTGCAAAATTTAGTTGGTTTCATTGTAGTTAAACCCTTTGTATTAAATCATTTGATATTACGAAATACAGGCAAATTTTGATTGATCTATCTTAGATATATGGATTTTCCTTCTCTATTAGAAGTATGTAAAATTAATTGTTAAAATAAGGAAATAATGAAAATAAACTGTGTGTATTCAAAACTTCAACTTCTTTTCCCTTAAATAATTTTGCCTTATTTATCTACATTAATGCTTTTCTCCTATAAGTTTTGTTGCTCTACTTATAACACAAATATTGCTATTTATTGACATTTGTTTGATTGTCAAAATATATCATATTTTTGTGATTTGATGCTATTTTTTATTGATATGTAATATTTTATTCTTGGTTTGTTTGTGGTTTATCTGTCAGTGCTCTCTGATGCAGTCTTATTATACCACAAATATGCACATGTTTTTAGTTTAACTTCTTTTTTTTTTGTCTTTTTCCAATAATTAACTTTAACAAATGTATCAAAGTTTAAAAAAAATAATAATAATCCTTGATACACATTATTAAAAATAAAAGAAAGAAAAAAAAATTGTTGTATAATATTGTAATCATAGTTGGAGGTAGTGCCCTAAATTGTATTGTACTTAAGCTAAATAAAATTGCAAACAAATTAATTGCACAATTTTTTTGCAGCCTAATGATAAACTGTGAAGCTTCACTAGTGCTCAAAAGTATTTTCTGACAGTGCAAAAGTTTTCACTATCACTAAACTCAGATTTATCGTAAAAATTTTTCACTAACTAAATAAGTGCAAAATTTTTATTTACAATCACTAAAAAGCTGGATTAATTCACATCTACACTAAATTTTCAAAAATTAGTGGTCATGCAAGTTTCTAAATATATTACTTTAATCATAAAAAAATTTAGTAGTACATACATTCGAAAGAAAGTAAAAAAGAAACCGAATACAGACGAACTAACCAAAAATATTGTTGCGAAGGTGATTTGATAAGTTTTGGAGGAAAATAATTATCAGACAAAAGTAAGCACAATGACCCACTGTACATTTTACAAACTACGTAGTTTTCTAAAAAAATCGTATATACACAAGACAACAACAACTTGCCTATAAGAATTTCTATGAAATAAGATAAACAACAGAAAACAAAAGCAACTAACACAGAACAAAAACAAAACACACAGCCAAGCATGCACCTACACGGAATGATAAGACAACAATACTATGGGGTGATGTTAGGGTTGAATATTCTTTTATATGCGAGAACCGCATATGGATGAATACAAGATGAGTCATCAGTGAGTAAAGATGTCAAGGTTATTACTTTTATTTTGTGTGTATGGAAAGTAAATAAATTGTTTAATTTAAAATTTTAAAGTCCTGTATTTTTATTTTGTAATAAAAGTACTCAATATAACGAAACGTTTATTAAAAAGGAATAAACGTAATATTTGGGCAAGTTCTCAAAAACGCAAAACGCTTAAAATTGGTGTTCTGAAAAACGCAAATAATATCATGCATTTTAAAGACACAAAATAGGTGTTCTGACAAACGCTAAACGCTTAATATTTGCGATTTCAACTCACAAGCATTTACTGAAGTGAACTGATTGAGTGTACTCATACAAAACATTCAAGACAAAATAAAATGGTTCACAACTAAATTTTAATATGTTTTCTTTTTATTTCAACAAAAATTTAAAGTAATTTTATACTATATAAATTAAAAATACCATTTTTAAAATTGTCTTTTTTTGTTAAGTTCCTGTGTAAATTGTTTACTTTAAAATAGCGATTTGAACAAACAGCTGATCAAAAGATCAAAAAGGAAAACAAATCGCTAGCAAAACGTGCGATTTACAGAACATCTAAAATTGAAATTGGCGTTTTTAAGTTGCCTGGCGATTTGAAACCCTTGCGATTGCGAGAACATGCCCGATTATATTTTACTCAATTTTTAAAGATATTTAATATTAGGATCTCCAACAGTGGTACAGAATGATAGCATAAGAAGAAAATTAGACTTTTTTCTTTTCTAAGCAAATATCCGGTTATTAGGCAAATGCTTTTTAAATGAAATTCACCCCTTTAGTGAAATAAAAAGCTTTATTTCATTTTCCCCCCAACGTTTCGTCAACTTTTGTAGACTTTCCTAAGGGTTTGTCTATTAAAATAAATTCTTATATTATTCCAATTTTTTTACACCAAAATAGTCTACTTACAATGAATTCTGTTCCCATAACTTGTATAAATTAATTTTAATAATTTTACATTCTATAAAAACTAGGATATAGATTATTTACCCATAATTTTTCTATTCTCAAACAACACCGTTACAACTGACTTATCACAAGACTATAGTTACATTTATCTTATCTTTGTCCTCTTTTAAGGCCGGACCACATAGAATCCGTCATACGTTGTATTTTTGAACTGACAAATAAGTTGAAATACACGTTTTCTTATCAGCGTTGTCACAATCAGTACGTCTCCGTCAACGCAAAGTAGGAAAGTTGGCCAACTTTTAACTTTTGACGTACGTTGAGTACTGTGACATATTTCATTTGCTTCTTCTTCTTCTTTTTTTTTTTCGCTCTGTTTTAGTAAAATATTTTACAAATAAATTATAAATAATAATAATAATAAATAATGGAATAAATAGTGGAATACAAATTGCCATTAATAGAAAGTCTAAGATGTCGTCTAACTCCATTTCAAATGTACACTTTAATAAAACTTTGCTGCAAAAAAATATAAAATAAGACAAACAAAAAACATCTGATTTCTTACCCGTCAACAAAGTACTCATTGTGCCAACCTCATCCGTCGTTACTTTGACTTGAGTTGAATACGTCAAAGTATAACGCATGGCGGATTCTATGTGCCCCGGCTTTTAAGTTCATGACGTTATATTTTGTTGTATTCGGAAAGTCTCTATTGTATATCTTTTCTTTTCTTTGTGTTCTATATCCGAAACCTTTATCATCTCAAAGTCAAGCTTATGTCCTGTCTTTAATATATACTGTGATAATGCTGTTGTTTCCCTCTGTTTCGCAATATCATTTTTATGTTCACACATTCTTGTCTTCAATGTTCATTTTGTCGTTTATATCAAATAACAGCTTTCTCTGTTATTGCCATTTACATTTTATTTCATATACCACATTTCTTTTTTTTTGTTGTTTTTCTACTTTATCTTTCATATTTGTAAATGTTTTGTTCAATGTGGTATTTGGTCTATAAGCAAATTTTATTTCGTGTATTATTATTAGAGCTTTACTCTTATCATCAGTTCAGCCTGGTATAAATTTTACACCTTAAAAAATTGTTCGTTGATCATTGTCCTCATTAATATTGTTATCTAGAGAATAATTAGCTCCCAATTTTATTTCTACTCTCTTAAATAAATTATTAATAAGTTCTATTGGAAGGCTGTTCCGTTTAAATATTGCCGTAATCCAATTTATATAGTAGTTTTGATTTGCTAGTTTTGCTTAAAGCATGTATTTCTTAGAACTTAAATATGTTTATCCGTATCTATTGCTCTTTTGTTTTTTTTTATAATTATAACAGTTTTCTATTAAATCTTAACCTTAATCTTTTAAACGGTTCTTTGAATTATAACGATTTATTTTTTTCTCGATATTTCGCTTTCCTGTGGAAAGCTTCTTCAGGAAATTATTTTTTATATTTTTCAAAAACAAAAATTATAACACAAAAATATAAAAAATAGTTTCCTGAAGAAGCTTTCCACAGGAAAGCGAAATATCGAGAAAAAAAAATAAATCGTTATAATTTAAAGGACCGTTTAAAAGATTAAGATTTAATAGAAATTAAAAAGAAAGGTCGAATAAAACTGAAAAAAATATAACAGTTTTCTTAAAAGAAAAATTTATTTATTATAAAGTTATCCCCATTTTCATAATTAATAAAAGAGTGGGAAATTGAGTGCAAAATTTCTACGTTAGACTCAAATTAGTGAAGAAAAACAAAGTTTCACTATACAGTAGATTGCTATTCTTGAATTCAAATTAAATAAATTTTAGTTTAAAAAGTTTTTAACTCACTTTCACAATAATTTTGCAATATCACTAAGTGTTAGTAAAGATTGAAAAATTAGTGCACTACGCCCAACTATGACTACAATAGAAAGTAGAATAACTATTTGTTTATGCGACAAATAAAGTGGGTATCCTTTTGAAACTGTTATTCTTTATAATTAATTGAAAGAAAAATTTTAATTCTACGGTCATTAATCAGCATGTACTTAATTAATTTTCGCATAATTTTACAGTGTTAGTGGACATATAACCTTTGTTCGTAATGTAAACTGTACATAACACTTTTACACTTTTTCTACACTTTTTAGAGTCCTTGCACTAAAAAATTAACTAGTATTAAATTACACTAATTGCTTTGAAAAATGGCGTTCTTAAGCGTTTTGATAATCCAATATTTTGTTACTAAAATTTACACTTAAAAAAAATGTTATTAAAAATTAAAACAAAAAGTTATGCTATATAATAATTCTATACTGTTTTACTGCTGATAAAGCTTTTCTAGCCTTTTTAAAAGCTGATTTAGCAATCGTTTTGCTTTTGTTAACACTGTGCATAAAATATGTACATATATTTCTATTTTAATTCTTATATTAGTTACTTTATTCACGTTACAGATTATTTCTAACACTAGTTCTTACATTTAGCAGGATATAAAAGTAACAATTTCCGGCACCGGATAAACCATGAAAAAAAAAAAACTATAAAAAAGAATTCAGCAACATGCATGCATTCCAGAACCACTCCCTCTATTGGCACCTAGCTATTTTGACACACACACACGCACACCCATGTAAATAATATTTTAACTAATAAAGTTATTATTTTAAAATCCATACGAAGCACGTTGCATGTAAGTACAACCACAAATAAACAGCACATTTGAAGCTTTTTTTTCTTCTTAAAAAGAAGAAATTTAAAATAGAGTAGCACTACTGTTAAATATTCCAAATGACAATAAACACTTGGCGAGCTAGAAGAGAAAGAGAGACAAGTATAAGAAGCAATCGTATTATAAATTAAGGGGGAGAAGAAAACAACTAGCTTGGCGAAGGTTGTCTGATAAGTCAGCAGAATAAGAAATGTAATAAAGTTAAAGAACATTTAGGTAAATAACTGAAAAACATATTGTTACGTTTATACCTTTTATAAATGTTTTGTTGTGAGTTCTTTATTGCAAAATAAATAACACCAGTTTTTAGAATTTTTAAATTTATAACAATTTTATTTACTGTAACTACACAAAGTTGACACTACAGAACAATTTACTTAAGATGCACGTCTTCACTCGATGAGGTTTAATTTGACACTGATTGATTATCCACTCAAACGCTTCCCTATTTATATTTGTCCATTTAATGTCTGGAAAATTTAAGAATTTTCTACTCCCTTTGTATCACATTTCGTTGTTGTATGTTGTTTATTCGATGTATACGTGGCTGTATGTTGTTTTTGTTTTTATGCTGAGAAGGTTTCTGCTTGGGATTTATTTCTATACATTTGTTGTTGCTTTTGTAAAAAAAGGGTTTCTAAGAAAACCACGCAGATGGTAAACAACATGAATGTTTGTTGTTGTAAGATTAGTTTTTTTTTTGTCTTGCGCGCTTAGATGATAAACAGCATACACGTTTTTTTTTTCTTGCATGCCAGGCAGTTAGTTAACAGTATATCAAATTATAGTTGTGTGTGTATAAACTTCTATGCAGTTTGTAACCAGTAGTTCGCTTTATTGCTTAATTATTTTATGTTAGAACCTAAGCAAGACACATTCGTAACAATATATACTCTCACTTAATTCAAATACTTTACTTACAATGCGTTAAATATTATTCTATTATCAGAAAACAAAAATGGCTGATAAAGTGAAAGCAAAAAATTATTAAATTTACTATTAAATATTATGATTGGCTGTCATTCCAACAAATAAATTAAAACGACTATATTATTGTTACGGATGTGTCTTGCTTAGTTTTCAAAATAAAATAATTAAGCAGTAAAGCGAACTACTGGGTGTGTTGTTTACGCACTGTGTGGCTTGTTAAGAAAATTTATGGTACAACAACAAAATTTCTAGTTACAAACTACGTAGAAATTTTATACACAAACAGCAACAATTTGTTATACTGTTTACTAACTGCCTGGCATGCAAGACAAAAAAATAAAATTCTGTTTACTAACTAAACGCGCAAGACAACAACAAACATGTAAGCTGTTTACCATCTGTGTACATACAACAACAAGAAATATTTTGAAATACATCCCAAGCAGAAACCTTATCAGCATAAAAACAAAAACAATAATACACACAGATATACAGGCGCCTATACATCGAATAAACAACATACAACAATAATATGTGATACAAAGGGAGTAGAGATTATTAAATTTTCTAGACTTTTAATAGACAAGTATAAACGAACAGCGTCTGAGTGGATAGTCAATCAGTGTAAAATTAAACCTCATAAAGTAAATAACCTCAACAAGTAAATTGTTCTGAGTGTCAACTTTGTGTAGTTTTAAAGTGAATAAAATTGTTATAAATTTAAAAATTTCAAAAACGTGTTATTTATTTTGCAACAAACAACTCACAACAAAACCTTTATAAAAGGTAGAAGTGTAACATTATTATTATTTCTACTAATAAACAGTTTTTTGGTTTCAGACGATTCAACGAATTATCATCACTAGAGAATATCCAAGTCTCGCTTCGCTTAAGACCCAAATGAAAACAAATTACAGTTTAAGAGAGCAGAACAGATATCTCCAAATAGCTAGATAATAAACCAATTCCCACAAATAATGAGCTAACAAATAATCTAATTAAAATATTACCAAACTTGACAGAAAAATGTTAGGATGAAATAAATGTTATTATTAAAAATATTTGCAGGCAGGGAAAGGTACCAATTCAGTAAAAATTGTACAATATAAAATATTATAAAATTTTTCAACATAAAATAATATAAAAAATAAAAAGTCGCAGAATCGGCTTTTTGTCGTGTGAAGGTGTTCTTTTTAAAGTAAAATGCTAGAAATTAGGTTTTCCCCTGAAAGGAGTATATACGTTTAACCCTGGATACCATTTAAAATCAACTATGTTTCTAAAAAGCCCATTGCGTTTCCAGAATTTAGGGAATTTTGTGTTTTAGTATGTCCAAACACACCTTAAAGTTGTTTCCTAAAATAATTTTTTTTTGGAAGGTGCTCAACCAAGTGCTACGTTGCATAGAAAAAATTTGATGCTCAATGCAAAGTAGATATTTAAAGGAGCTTTTTGTCGCAGAATCCGATTTTAGGCACTCACTGAAAAAGAAAACCTAGCAACTTTAAGATACCTAGAACAGGTTGAAAGCAAGCAGTAAGAGCAGCTGGTTTTGCATAAACATTAAAGTAAAAATATTACCTAAATCCACCAAAATAACGATCGCTTGGATTTTCTTCTTGAAAATTTAAAAATTCAATGCAATATAGAACATTTTAGGGGAGTTTAAGGTGGTTTGGCCAATACCCCGAACAAAAACTTGCTATTCGATGAAGGCGTACGAAATAGGTGAACATTATAAAACAATATCTGCCTAGGATTTGTCGTAAATGTTGCTTAGTTTCGTTCGAGAAAAATATGATGTCTAAACCATTAGATCGAGAGTTTTTATCCTCTTGAGACGGTTATGACCCTCAAATAGGAGCAAGTTTCTTGCCTAGGGGTCGGGATGAGTTGTCAGATTTACAGTGTAAGAAAATGTTGAATTCTGTATTTCCTATCGGATAGTGGGAACATTGAGGCCGCTATGGATGTTTTTGTTTTTGTTATACCATGATGCACGCGTTATTAACCTTAAGAGTTTTGACTGCCTTCTTAGTAATTTTTTAACGCTAGATGGCTTTGCTGTTCCCCATATCTGGATTCCATATGTACATATTGGTTTTATGACTGCCTTGTACAGGAGCACCTTAAGGTCTAAGTCTAAAGATGACCGTGGCCCAATAAGCCAGTGTATGTAATTTAAGCTGGGTTATTTTTGCAGCGATATGATGACTCCACGTAAGACGTCGGTCGAAGTGAATACCAAGGTAAAGGTGGGCAATTTTCCCTTCTTAAAGTAAAAGTAATATAAACATATTTACTAGCATTAACTCGAATCCTCCATTTTTTTAACCATTTTTCCATCTCCACGTTATGCAATTGGAGCCGTGTTGATGCGGCTACAGGATTTTCGTGAATGCAGAAAAATGCTGTATTATCTGAGTCAGTAGGCTCGTTGACGTGTCTGCGGTAAACAATATATACAGGAAGGGTCCTAGTATACTTCCCTGCGGCACTTCGACAGAAATACTTTTGCGGGAGGGGATAACATCCTTCGATCTTATTACAAAAGATCTATTGTTTAAATAACTTTCGAGCAGCTTGTGAACGTTAGCATGTAAAAAACTTGTAACTTTATAAATCAAGCCATCTTGCCAGACCCTGTCAAATGCTTGAGAGATATCAACGAAAAGGGCACCGCAGTACTTTTTTTTATCGAAAGCCTCTCGAATCAAGTTTCTTATTCTATAAACTTGTTCTGTGGTATTATGCTGTTTTCTGGGACCGAATTGATGATCAGGAATAATGGTTCTAGGTTTCACTTCCTGCAGTAATCTGTCGAGGAACATTCTTTCAAATAAATAGGTTGTAAACTTATTGGGCGGTACGACGTTACTTGGGACTTTGGCCGGTTTGGGTATCATTACTATTTCCGCTATTTTCCATGATGCGGGGAATGAACCAACTCGTAGAATAGAATTAAATATACAATGGTACGAACACAATTAGTACAGCAGGATGTGGTAATTCTCTAATCATTGTGGAGGTGATTTTATAGCATTCGGGAGCTTTTTTTGCATTCAGGTTTCTAATAGCTATTTTCAAGTTGGGGATTAAGAATTTAAGAGGGCTCAGTACCGGTTCATCAATTAAAATTGGATCAATTATCAAACGTGAATCACTTGGGGTGAAAACTTTTTCAAAATGATCAGCGAAAGCTTCAACCTTTTCATTGGTATTTCTCGCCCAATCACCGTTCTGTAACCGAATGGGAGCATCATATACCGTCGGTCTGCGTATATTTTTAACGGCTTTCCATAAGCTATAATCCGTCTTTTTAGTTGCGTATAATTGCTGCAGATAATTTTTGAGGCCAGACTCCTTTTCCTCCTTTATAGCGTTGTGCAGCCTTCTCTGGTACTGGTTGAGTTTAATTTTTAAGGCGGGCGATCGACACTGGGTCCACTGTCTTCTTATTTTTCTCTTTTCGCGTATGAGCAGTTCTATATGCCTGGGACAGGTCATGTAATTTAGTTTTGTTGGTAAACGAGAAGTTGGTGTAGATACTTTAGCTGCTGCTGTCGTAATATTTGTAGGGACACAAATTGCAGATTCAATCTCTTCTTTGCATTTAAGTTAACAAATACGCCAAAAAATTTAATTATGTGGCATCTGTACTAAACAATACAACAAAATATCGAAAAAAATAAAGAAAAATAATAAACTAATAAATGCATACAAAACGTTTTATTTAAAAGTTTATTTTTATAATTTGTACAATTAATATTATATTTTATAGAATGGCAACAACTACTTCGCAAAAAAGAAGAAACGCCCCTGCCGAACAACTTAACACTATAGCAGATTTCATATTAGAAAATGAAAGATTAACAGAAGGAAAATTTCCGAAGTTGCAGGATAAATTAGCAAATGATAAGAAGTGAAGCGAGCTAGCGATTTATGCAGCTTGACACTCACCTTGACTCATCGGAAACCTCACCTTTGAAGAAAACTTTTTATGATTGATTGCATCTGTAGCATGGTGAATACATGCTACTACTTATTGACGACTGGCTAAAAGAAATTCCCCACTGCTGCCGTTGGTAACATCTGGTTGCAAAGAAACGCAAGGCAGCGATCCCC
The DNA here is from genome assembly GCA_030448955.1 of Trichopoda pennipes. Classification (NCBI taxonomy): domain Eukaryota; kingdom Metazoa; phylum Arthropoda; class Insecta; order Diptera; family Tachinidae; genus Trichopoda; species Trichopoda pennipes. Next base: position 1,661,700 of record JASKUP010000010.1, on the reverse strand, counting down.
TAAAAAATTAATTTATAGAAATACTAATAATAATTATTTCACATACCTGTTTTTCAGTCGATATTGCTGTAATTCGTGAACATTATAAGTGACTGCAAAACTAAGTATTTTGTAAAATTTTAATTTTTATTTATTTATTTTATATTTAGTCTAAACCAGTAAAAATTAATTGTATATAAAACTTAAATTTAGTTATTCAAATATAAGAGTAGATAACATTCAACAGCATTAACATAATTTGTTCTGAATAGGTTAACGAATTAAAATAGCGCGTAGGATGAAATGGAACGTTAAATGAAATATTGCTAATCAAAAAAATCTGAGCAGACATTTCCTTTTATTGAATTTAAAACAAAAGTGAAAATATTCTTCGGCTTCTAAGAGTTGGCAGCTTTATTAGAGCAGTAGAGTAGATTTAAGATATTAACACCGATTCCATGCTATTGCTAAGGACTTTGTAAATTGAATCCCAAATTATTGAGCTATATTTCAGAATAGGTCTGAAGTGTCACTGTACTTCTTCACTCAGGGTTTTATAAATCCAAGAATTGCACACGCTTTGTTAGTGGCTAACGAAATATGGTATATAAAAATTTATTTAGCATCCAGTAAAATACTAAGATCTGAAACTATATTCAGTTTCTCAAGTTTGTAGCCATTTAAAATATATTTCACGTGTATTGACATCTTCGGTAGAAACATATGCATTTGCACTTTTTCAGATATATAATAAAGGACGTAGCTGGCTATCCTGCGGCACACTTTTTGAAGTTCTGTTTAAAAGATATGAATTAATCCTTATAAGTAAATTGTTTGTGAGTTAGTTGATATAATTTCCGCATTCGGTGGCTGGTAAGTCGCGGAGATTACTTCCATCAATTGGGATGCCAAAAACTTGCTCACCCTGCAACAAGTTGTATGCTAGATATACAAAGCCATTACAAAACTTTCTTTCTCCTACGATATTTCTTATTTTTCTAAATGACCTTCTTTGTCGAACATTCTACCCTATATATTCTATTGCCGATGACAGCGCCAGTTGTCATTAGTTTTCATTTCGAAATAGACCAGGCCATTTGGAGGTTAATTCCAAAAGGCAGAACATGAATGATACGCTTAATCACGATCTCGCGACAATCTTGGAATGGAGTCGTATGAATAGAGTAGATTTTAATGCTCGTAAGACGCAATGTTGCATGCTTATGCATAGATCTGCGTTCGGCAGTGGTGCTGCATCTGTTAATGTTCTTGGCATGAAAATTCAGTGTGATGTTCGATGGACTAAACACATTTTTCAGGTTTCTAAAGAAGCTTTCAAGTGCCTCGCTTTTCTAAAACGGTGTAAAAGATACTTCACTCCATCCGATTTCCGTACAACCTATACCAAATATATCCGTCCAAACCTGGAATACAACGCTCATATATGGGCCGGCGCTCCAGAGTCTATTTTGGAGTTACTCGATCGCGTACAGCAGAGTGCCAAGAGGCTCATTGGGAACAGTAGGTATCAAACTCTATTAACTGTCTAGAGCATGGATATAATGTGGGTTGTATTTCACTGTTTTATTGTTACTAAAATGAAAGGTGTTCTAGAGACATTAGGGAACTTGTTCGCGTTAATCGTGTGTCTTTGCATTTAACTCGATTTTCGCATCCATTTATAATTTATTGACCAGCGAATCGCACTACGCATTACAGGGAAAATTCGATTTTTTAGCGAACGATTCCAATGTGCCCCTGTAGGCTAATAGGTAGTATACTAGTTTACAAGAATGAGGTGTTGTAGGTTCGATTCCCAACAAAGACCTTGCTTGGTATTTTTCACTACAGATAAAAATTGACAGTGGCGAAGGCATGGTCACTGTGCGGTCTTATACGTCAGTCGATTTCCGTAACTATCCTTCTCCTTTCAGCACCTGTCTCGTCTCTTTCCTATCCCTTTCCTAAAGAATGTGGCACGGTACTTGCCTAAACAGGCATTGTTGGCTGAAATGCTACTTCTCTGTAAAAAAAAATGAAATGAACTCTTTGTAGAGGTGTTTTTTGTCACTTTCATTTCATAGGAAAATTCAAATTGAATTGAATGTACACAAACACTACTCCCTCTTTCTTCTTTCATATTTCATAGTTCTGGTGCATTCGATAAGTTGAAGTCATCCCCTGAATACTGGTCCGAGATAAAAATATATTTTTGAAAGCATCGCATGCTACTCCTTCTTTATCGACCAACTTATATGTGGGACTGCATTTCTTTTCACAGCTTTTACCAAATTCTTTATTAAGACTAATTTAATATATAGGGCTGGAAAAATAGTTGCTATTTGTGTCTACTAAATGCTCATTTGCAATGTTTTTGGTTTCCAGATTCGCATGTGATCTTAGGGGCCAATTTTGTTGTATGAAGTGGCACTCTTTTGCTCTGCTATGTTTTCTCTTTGTATAGAGTATCGTTTTTAATCGACTCAAATATTGCTCAAATAGGGATTGTACTGCATTCTATGGACTAATAAATTCATATTTTGAAATGCCTCTTTCTATATTTACATGAACTAATGGTGTGAAGAGATATTGAAGTCCATTATGCAGCAAAACCACTTTCAGGCTGATTGGGGACGGTAGGGTATCCAACTCTATTGATTCTCTAGAGCATCGACGCAATGTGGGATGTATCTAACTTTTCTATCGTTACTACAATGGTAGGTGCTTTAATGAAATTGGGGAACTTGTTCCCGATACTCGCATGTTTTTGCGTTTAACACGATTTTCGTTGAGAGCGTATCCATTTGTGATTGATTGGCCAGTGAATCGCACTACGCATTACAGGAAAAATTCGTTTTTTTGCAGAGCAGTCCGTATTTGGAATAAGATCCCTCCGGAGGTCTTTCCTGTCACTTTTAATCTGGGAAAATTCTAACTGAATGTTCACAGACACTACTCCCGCTTTCCTTCTTCCCATAACCTAATTTCCTAGTTCTGGCACAATGCATTGCATGTGTAGGGGTCATCCCTTAAGTGTTGGTCCGAGAAAAAAACTATTAATTTTTTTTTGTTTTGATTTTTAACAAAAGTAATATTAAAGTAACATTAAAGTAACATTAACGTAACATTAAATGTTGCTAAAAAGCGTTACTGAATAGCAAAGTCTTCCAGTTTTTTGTAGACCACACCACTGATTTTAAGACTATTGTAAGAGAATTTTAAAGTAGTGAAAATTTTGTAAACGATATTAAATTTGGCAGTTGCTAGAATATAAAATTCTTGAGCACAGCCAAATCCCAGAAAAATATTAAACGTTTTTTTTATTAAATCAGTTGAAGGTATAAATAAATAACATTATTTGTTTTTAAGTTGAAAGTTATCTCACGTTTGCAAGTGCTATGAGATTCTTTAAATAATCAAATTTTTTTTAACACTGTGCAAGTTTAACATTCTTTTCCAACCATCTCTCGTTAAATACACTTATTTAGTTATTGATCAGGTACTAAAAAACTTGAAGGAATAGTTGCTATTTTATTTGATTTTTACTAACTTAAAAGACTAAAACCATTTATCCGTAACTAGAAATTATTCTTTTGTTATATTCATTTCAACTTAAAGCTTCTTGTTTTTAAGACTGTTTAAAAAGTCATGTTTATGTTCAATTTTGAAATTACATGATCCGTAATATTTGTAGCCAACATTTAGTATTAGAAAACTAATAAACACTAATGGAATGGCTATAAAACATGTTGCAGTTGAAAGGCATGTCTTCTTACATTTTTATTGTGTATTTAATGGATAATTTTTGTTCTTTTGATATTTGCTGTTAGTTTTTAAAACTTAAGAATATGAGGTTTTTAATACGGTACAATGAGTAACTTTCATTACAATTTTACTTCGTAAAATACACAAATACTTTTATTAGAAACATTTAAAGCAACATTAACTCTAGTAATTTTTCTGCCAAAGGTTGTGCTAAAATTTAGACAAAATTTTAATTTCTATTTATTTATTTATAATATTTACATTTTCATTACATATAAATTATATATATAATTGTTCCAGATTTTTGCTTTTTTTTACTAAAATTTCCAAAAAATTCTATTACCTAAAAAACACAAAATTTTGAAGGAGAAGATCTGGTAAAAATCTATTTGATATTTATTTTTAAAACTACTTAAACTATTTAATTACGATCTAGATAAAACCTAAGAAGATGTTAGATCATTTATGTGAACGACTTCAGAATTTAGACATCTAATATTAAAATTTTTAATAAGCCTAATGAAACTATGTAATTCCAAACCCACGATATCGTGGAGGCGTGTTGTGAAAAAACCAAAGAAAGAAAGAAATTATATATAAGTTTTAAGAGGTTATTTTCCAGTTTTAATATGCCGAATTAACTCTACAATGAGTTTTTAGTTATTAATGGTAAAATAAGGTTTCCGTTTTATAAAAGGATACGAGTTAGTTACATAAGCTATATGACCTTTCCACTACATTTTGGGATCGAGCCGATAGATATTTTGCTTTTTGTTCCCACTATAAAGATTCATTATTTACAATAATATCTGTCTGCAGTGGGCGCAAACTTGAGTTAGAACGTAAACTGTAGGTCAAATGATTAAATGTCAAGAATTAAGAATGTCATTGAATGACAAACAGTTCGTAAATTTGAAGCATCGAACGTTATTGCATATCGCTTTATAAAATTCGAGCAACTTTTTTTTTTGTAATGAAGCCCCTTCTGAAGCCGCTGTGTATAATTTAATCGCTAAATTTGAGGCTCGCTGTATTATTGTCAGCAGTAGACTAAAACAATACGTTCGTAGCGGTCATAATGATGTAATATAGCCGCTGTACTGCAAAGTGTTGAGAATGATCCTGAAACACCAGCTCGTCGACGTTAGCAATAATTAGGCATCACTGGAGGCTTTTTGCGGCGCATTAAAATAAGATAAATAATTTTTCCTGGGTCTCTGGCCTCTCGGCAACAGCAAAGTGATGTTAATCATAAGAAAAATTCTTTTTTCTTCTACTGCGCTGCTGGAGAGCATAAATCTATAAAAACATTAATTTTTTTTGCACAGTGTTTATCGGGTAACAAACCGACTATTCAGGCGTTTAAGGTATAAAGAATGTGAACCGGTCAATGGTGATTTTTGTGTAGGTGACATGTAATTTCAACATAATATATATGTAATTAACAACCAAAATATACTATCAATGGATATATATACTACATATATCCATTTCCTATTTAAACTTTATACCCAATTTTTATATTTCTTTATTTGACTTTTTCGCCCATTTAATATTATTCGATAGAAGATTTTTTGTGGTTCTTAAATTTTATAAAAATAGAAAGCAACAGCAAAAATAAACATCATTTTTAATATCACTCTTGTTAAAATATAATAATATTTATTAAATTTTTAATCAAAGTTAAACTTCTCTACGCTGTGCTTTGCCATCTCTTCTAGAAATTTTATTTTTTGTTTAAATGAAATTTGAGTCAAAAATTTTTCCACAAATTTTTCTTGATAAATAAACCGCATAAATCGATCAAAATTCAATAAAACTGTCACTAGCAATGAATAAACAGCTTAATACTTTTTTTTACTTATTCTCCCATTTTATGTAGTGTTTCTGTTGTTGCTGGTATTATTTTACTGTGACTGTAAGAATGATATGCATTTTTGTTATTTCTTGGATAAAGAGAAATTTATTAGGTTGAAGTACTGTTGGTGATATCAACACTATAACAGAGATGTCAATATAAAATTTAATTTGAAATAATTTTCACAGCTTGTTTAATTTATTCTTGAATCACCGTGACTTTCTTATGAGTGTCATTGATACGAAAATGACTAAATATTTAAAATGGTTTAATGGTAAAAATTCTTTTATATAAGTTAACTTTTCAGTGTGCTAATAACTTAAGTTTACTTAAAAAAAAACACTAAATTGATTATCTTTGATAATGGTAGCTCATATGACTATTTCCTTGATTGTTCAATTCAAATCGCCAGCAAACCTTTAAACATATTTTAGAAAAGCTAAAGTGGCTTATTATATTTAAATTTTTTTTTTACCAATTGAGAAGTACACACACAAAACGATAAACACAAGAAACAAAGCTTTAACAAAAACCAATAATCAGTAGTGACCTTAAGAAAAAAAATTTTTTTTCAATATAATAACCAGCCTTAGCTTCACTAAAATGAGGCTAAAGTTTTCCTGACCTTTTGGGTTGAACAATCAATGAAATGGTCATAGGAACTATCTTTACGACTAATAATCAGTTAAGTGAATTTGTTTATAATAAAGAGTCCGGCAAATAACTTTTTTTTGCTTTCAATGCTATAAACAAAACTACTGAATATTTTCTGAAATTTCTTTTTTTTATTTGAAAGTACAATCCTTCCGGTTAATAAAGGAAAATAATTTCATTCAAATGGCTGGCTCGGCTGGCCATGCAGTAGCCTACACGATTGGTCCAATTTTCAAGCACATTATCGATTGTGCTCAGCTGTATTTCACCAATTGCTTCACGAATATTGGCCTTTCAAGCGTCAATTGTTTCTGGCTTGTCGGCGTAATACTTATCTTTGAAGGCATCCCACAAATAATAGTCCAACAGCGTCAAATTTCAGCTCCGAGGTGGCCAAACGACATCAGCTCTGCGGCTGATAATGCGATCTTCAAAAAAAGGGAGCAGAACATCGAGTGTAGCTTCGGCTGTGTGGCACGTAGCGCCGTCCTGTTGAAACAAATGTTGTATTGACAAGGATATTGAGGATATTGATCCTCCTCTTAAATTTTTGTGAACAAAAATTCGTTCATCATGGCCCGATAACAATCGCCACTGACTGTAACGGCCACTTCTTGCTCATTTTCGAAGAAAAATGTTGTAAAAGGTGTTTTTTAAGCTAGATAGAACTTTAAATTGTAAAAAGTAACACAAAAAATGAAATTTTGATGAAACATTTTTTTTATTTGTTTCAGTATACTCTGACAAATCATCATGAATAGACTCTCGCTTGAACAACGCTACGAAATTATCCAAATTTATTTTGAAAATCAGTCGTCGATTCGCGCAACTTATAGACGACTTCGTCATTTTTATGGCGTACATAATCGTGCATCTGAACAAGCCATTCGTCGAACTGTCGATAGATTTCATACCACATACTCTCTAGAGGATGCAATAACACCAAGACGTCGAAGGAATGTGCGTACTGAAGATAATATCGCAGCTGTAAACGAAAGTGTGGAAGAAGATCCAAATTTATCAATTCGTCGTCGGTCGCAGGAATTGGGGCTCTGTCCGTCCACTACGTGGAAAATTTTGCGCAAAGATCTCGGCCTACACCGTATAAGATCCAGCTGGTGTAGGAATTGAAGCCACGAGACCATTATATGCGTCGTTCTTTCGCCGATTGGGCTCTAGAGCAGTTGGCAACTGACCCGTTGTTTTATCGCAAAATTGTGATCAGCGATGAGGCGCATTTTTGGCTTAACGGGTTTGTTAATAAGCAAAATTGCCGCATATGGAGTGAGATCAATCCATAACAGACCCTACAGACTCCATTACATCCAGAAAAATGCACCGTTTGGTGCGGTTTTCACGCTGGTGGCATCATCGGACCTTATTTCTTCAAAAATGAGGCCGGAGCTCGCGTTACGGTCAATAGAGATCGTTACCGCACCATGATCAATGATTTTTTATTTGAAAATATGGATGACATTGATCCGGACGAGATGTGGTTTCAACAGGATGGCGCTACGAGCCATACAGCGAACGCAACCATCGACTTATTGAAATCAAAATTTGGCGATAAGTTGATTTCGAGAAATGGACCTGTCAATTGGCCTCCAAAGTCGTGCGATTTGACACCACTCGACTATTTCCTGTGGGGCTACGTGAAGTCACTGTTTTATGCTGATAAACCAGCAACAATTGACGCCTTGGAGGACAGCATTGTTCGTGTTATTCGTGACATACGCCCAGCAGTGCTCGAAAAAGTGGCCCAAAATTGGACGGCCAGGATGCGCTTCGTCAAGAACAGCCGCGGTGCTCATATGTCCGAAATCATTTTCAAATGTTAATGTCACGTATTGATCCTTCGAATAAAAAAGAAATTTTGATTACAATTTAATTTTTTGTGTTATTTTTTACAATTTCAAGTTCTATCGGGCTTAAAAAAACACCCTTTATTAGCACACTGAAAAGTTAACTAATATTATAAGAAATTATTTAGAATAACATTAAAAAAACGATTTCAACAAAATTAATTGAAAATTCAAATTAGTAGCGCTAAAAGAATTCATTTTCCTTTCCAAAGTAGCTAGCAGTTTGAATAGACATCAAGTTTAGTAAGATTTGAAACAAAGTCAGATCTACGCTTGACTTGTGTCATTTTTTGTATTCCATGCTAAAATTGTTTTCAAGTGTTGCACCAAACTTAACAAAGACGAAAACTCCATTTGCAACTGAAAATTTTAATTTACAATCAACTTCAATATCAGGACCTTCAAAATGATCCTTGATTACACAATACTATTCTATCCAATGATTTCATATCGTTTATATATTGGACTGACTTGATTTTGTTTTGCTAAAGTTTAAAAAGTGTAGATAAAATTTCTTACTTTCACATGTTATAATTTTTGATAGACCTAATCAAAATATGTCATAATTGCTTCTTTTATTCTTCAATTAGGTGCCCCTGTAGGCTAGTAGGTAGTCTGCTAGCTAGTAAGTATGGGGGTTGTGGGTTCGATTCCCAACGAAGAGCTTGGTTTTTTTCACTACAAAAATAAAAATTGACTGTCGGTGGGGCTGCTCAGCGATGAAGGCAAGTCACTGGTCGCTGTGCTGTCTTATATACGGCAGTTAATTTCCGACTATCCTTCTACTTTCACCACCTGTATAATCTATTCTCTAGCCCTTTCCTAAAGAATGTAGCCGATACTTGACTAAATAGGCATTGTTGCCTGAAGTGCTACTTCTCTTTAAAAAAAAAAATAAATTAATTTAATTAAAACATTTAAAGCTGTATATAACATAGATAAATATTATTTTTCCACTGTTAAAAAAGTATTCAGTTAAAAAGTAAATTTTTGTAAATATCGGGTTTTTCTATAAGGTTTGCTTTTCAATTGTGGCACGACCAACAGCATAATAGTTTTGACATTTAGCTTTTTGATGTATTCGCTGTATTCGTTTTCGCACGAAAAACGCATCAAAATAATTAAAATCTACTGTAAAATGATTGATTTATATTGCGTAAACTTCGTGATATTTTCGGACACCATAAACATCCTTCGAGAGACCTCTAATAAGAATTTGGTTGTTCAATTTGGGTCAACAGGCTCGATACAAAATGTGCGAACACCAACGCGTGTTTGACAGGGTCATTCAACTGAAAACATTGCAACCGAGAGCCACAGTATTGAAGCAGATACAAATTTATCGATTCCACGACGAGCCTTACAAGGTACAACGTTGTAGATTCGCTCAATTCATTCGGGAATAACCGGCAGGTTTTTCTAAGAAAATATTTTTGTTAGACAAAGCCCGCTTTTACTTGTCAGGGTATGTCGACAAGCAAAACTGCCGTATTTGGGCTTCTAAAAATGCTAGAGCAAGTGTTGAGAAGCCTTTGCATACTCAGCATGCCACTGTATTATGTGCTATATGGTCTGGAGCTGTTTTTTTTTCGAAGATGAGGCTGGAAATGAGGTAACGGTCAATGGATCACGCTATCGTGAGATGCTACCAACACAAATTTGGCCTGCTATTGTCGACGTGGGTTTTACTTATATGGGGTATTAACAGGAGTTTGCCACATGTCAAAGAGCCAATGAAACAAAGCAAAATATTGCAAACCAATTAAGTGGCCAGCCAGATCATGTGATTTAACACCACTGGATTATTTTTGTGGGGCTATGGTAAGGACAGACCTATACATAGCCAATTGAATCGATTTCAGCCTTAATGCTCAAAGTCCAAGATGTGATTAATGAACTTGAACTGCCATTTTGATAAAAAAAAGTGATTAAAAACTTTGAAGAAAGAAGCGTGGTCGTGGTGAACATTTGCCAGATATCATTTTTCATTCATAATTGCTAAACTTTTCTCTTTGTCATAAAATAAAACTATGAATCATCATTATCCAAATTTGGTGTTTTATTTTGTTTTAGAAAAAATACTTCTTGATGAAAAACCCGAAATTATATGCTTTAATTATCATAAGTTCTTTTGAACCACAAATTAAAGCTAAAAAGTACCAAGCAGCGATGCAACAAATTAAAAATAAATAATTTAACTCCCCCTTCTTTTTCATAACATCTGCAGATGATTTTCATTTAAACGTTTTCAATTGTTAAAGATTAAAACAAAACATTATTAAATCTTAAACTGCTTTTGAGACGCATTTAACCCCCATTTGACTTAGACTACCAATGACACATTCCAGAAACATTAAAGCAACTGCGTGCGTAATCTTTGATAAAACTTGTTATGCATTTAAGTATTAAGCAGCAGGACACACCAATGCGGCAGAGTGATATATGCGTTCATACGAGTATGCCAGCTTTCATTGAACATGTTAAATACTCAAGTCGCTTGTTTTCTGCCACTTGTAATTGAACCTAATATTGTGCTTTTTTCTTCTTCTTCTTCTTTTAAATATATTCCCCCTTGTAAGACCACAAGAAGAAAAAATAAAAGCAAATTGTTTGTAGGTTTTGCTTGAAATAATATTAAACTTACACATAAAGATTAGCCTTTTTTTCACTTAACTGCTCCTGCTGTTTATGTAAAGTGACACTTTTCATTAAGAAAATTAAATGCATTGAGGATTTTATGTTTACACAATATAAGAATTGTGGCAAATAAGTACAAGTGTGCTTTAAGTACTTAAGTATTGTGCGTGCATTCATACGTTTGTTTCGAAGTGAACTAAGTTATATTATCAAGGACACCCTGCAACCCCTACATATCCTTTTGCAATCATTCGGTCAAAACACTCACCACTCCTGACTCACCCTTGCAAGCCGAATCGTTTTTTTTTTTGTAAGAAACTAAATAAAAGATCAAAGGAGTTGATAAAGATTTTGTTTGCAATTTTCCAGTTCAATGAGTGCATTTATTATTATTTTTAATTATATGACCATGAATTGGAAACAGTTTCTGTACTCTTTTTATATGGGGGCATTTATTGCTGTAATTTATCAGTTTTTATTATTTGTGCTGGTTATTTTATTCTCTAATGTAAATAAAACTGAACAAATTAAATTAATCTATTACTTCAAAATAGATCGAAACTGAGGGGTCTTTCAGCAAAAAGTTTGTTTTCTAAAACAAAATCAAACAAAAAATTTAGATTAAGATGATTTCAATTTTTATTGTTTTGCGAAGAGAAAAGTTCGAGAATTCTGAATAAAAAAAGATGACAAGAGTCGTTTCTTTCATCAATTTTTTTAATAACTTTTTGGCTTTCCTATTTCCTTAATCACATCAAGGTTTTGAGTTTTAAGGTTTGAATCGATTGGTTGGACTCCGTATAGACTATGTTCTCAACATAACCCCACAAAAGGGAATCCAGTGGTGTTAAATCACATGATTTGGTTGCCCACTTAACTGCTGATTGTCGTGATATTATACGATCGGGAAAGTTGGTTTGTAATAAATTGGCCGCATGAGATGTGCTACTATCCTGTTGAAACCACATGACAGGGATAATACGGCAAAATTGAGTTGTTAGCATCTCGCGATAGAAACATCCATCACATCCAATCATGCCTCTAGAGCATATGGCACACCATGCAGTGATACGTTGAGCATGCAAAGACTTCTTAATCATCGCTCTAGGATTTTCAGAATCCCTAATGGGGTAATTTCGCTTGTTCAGAAAAACCAGGCGGTTTTTCCTTAATGAATTGAGCGAATCTATTGTGATATGAATGGTCGGTCGGCTTCAATTCCTGCACCAGTTGAACCTTGTAAGGCTTCAAAGTCATATCCTTACGCAAAATTCGCCATGTGGTGATTTTAGATAAGCCCAATTGCTGGCGACGTCAAGAAATGGATAAATTTCGATATGCTTCAATTGTTGGCGACGTCAAGATATAAATAAATTTCTATCTGCTTCACCTTTGTGGCTCACGACTGCGATATTTTCAGTTGAATGACACAATCGAACACGCGTTGGTGTTCGCAAACATTGTATGGAGTCTGTCGACTCAAATTCAACGACCAAATTCTTAATAGCGATCTCAGAACGACGATTATGTTATCCGAAAATATTGCTACGCATGTGTCTTGCTTAAGTTTTAAAATAACATAATTAAGCAATAAAGCAAACTACTGGGTATGTTGTTTACGAACTGCGTGGCTTGCTAAGAAAACTTATGGTACAGCAACAAAATTTCTAGTTACGAAATGCTTACAAATTTTATACACAAACAACAACAAATATTTCGAAATAAATTCCAAGAAGAAACCTTATCAGCATAAAAACAAAAACAAAAATACACACATACATACAGGCGCCTATTCATTGAATAAACAACATACAACAATAACAAAATGCGATACAAAGGGAGTAGAAGATTCTTAAATTTTCTAGACTTTAAATGGACAAATATAAATAGGGCAGCGTCTAAGTGGATAGTCAATCAGTGTAAAATTAAACCTCTTGAAGAAAAGAAGTGCATCTTAAAAAAATTGTTCTGTAGTGTCAACTTTGTGTAGTTAAAGTAAATAAACTTGTTATTAATTTAAAAATTCTAAAAACTGGTGTTATTTATTTTGCAATAAAGAAATCACAACAAAACGTTTATAAAAGTTATAAGCGTAACAATATTATAAATTTTATGAAATGTTACTTTAACAGATTTTAATTATTTTAATGCGATTTTCATTTGAAATTCAATTCGTTGTACCAATTGCGAATGCATCTCCTACGAATAGATCAATGAACTAAATGTCAAAGCTATCATGGTATATATTATAGTTTGGTGGTATATATTACAGTTGAAAAACAAACTTGTTGTTGGAAAACACGATATTGAAAAAATTGTTTCATAGCATATTATAATATAACTAATATCAAATAATAACAATTTGAAATATTTTTTATTTGGTTTAAATAACATTTTGATTCCATGCGAACAACAGACTTATGAAATTGGTTTAACTCGTCGGCCCCTGTATCATGTTATAGGGTTTATCGCAAACTTATTTTAAATAGTTTATGTTTGCTATTTATGTTTCATTGAAAATATTTTTATTAATATAAAATTTTATTTCATATGTTTAAAAAATACTGTATCGAGACCATACCTGGCATTAACTCATTTATCTGACTCATTTACATAATATGTAAAACAAGTTGAATGTGTTTGTAATTGTATGTAATTAACGTAAAAATATTTCACGAATTTACCCAATTTTAAATTAAAGTTTATGTTGTGTGAAAGTTATTTTTAGAGTTTAACATCATTAAAAATTCTAATTTTTAATTCAGCATCATATTGTTTTTTAACAAATAATAAAATACAATTAAAATAAAGAGTTTATTTTTAGATACAGAAGGTTCTGGTTCAGCAATTAAGTTTTTTATTATTATCAAATTTTGTGATTAAAAATGTTGAAAAAATTTGTATCAACAGGTACAATATCGGCTGGGGTGACTGTAGTAGAGTCCAGTGTTGTGTACTGTTATTTTTTTATTTATCTAATTTTGTGGTTCAACCTACCTTCTGGGGTCGTGATAGGAATAAAAATTATCACATTTCCTAAACGTTATAAAACAACAAAAATACGTTTATTCTTCTTAGATGAACAAATAACAATAACGCGTGGGTTCTGGGCGATTATGGTATGACGTAAGCCGTTCGGTTGGAAAACTAACTTTGCAACGGTAACAATTTGGGGGCGAATTTGGTTTGTAATAGGCCTCGACTGCGGTAACAAATGTCAGCGTTCGCACCAAGATATAAGTCGAGCAATGAAATAGTGAAATTTGCAGCAATCGCTAGCAACTGCTCAATTAGATTGTTCTTGTAGTAGAAATTTCTGTTATTTAAATTGTTAAATTTAGGAATACTAATAGCAATTAATGTATAATCAACATATACTAGTAAACAAAAGTGAAGTATAAAACTCCGCCTGTAACATCTGCTGTCACTATTATCACATTTGATAATACTATTTCTACGTTTACTCTAAATCAGCAAGCTTTCAATACATACGATTCCACCCTACATGTAGAGCATTCGAAGTCTAAACTCAAAATTTTATGACAATTTGGCGAAGAAGTGTTAAAAATCGTTTGAAAGTTCCAGACACACACGAATAATAAAAATTAATTTTTAAGGGATTGAATAAAAAATAAATAAATTAATATTAATTAGAATTTGTCTTTAATAAATATCTTTTTTCTTTTCTAAGATCTTTTTTATATATTTTTTTCTTCACGATATTTCGCTTTCCTTTGAAAGCTTTCCAAAAGAAAGGATCTTAGAAAAGAAAAAAGATATTTATTAAAGATAAATAAAAAAAGATCGGTTAAAAAACCAATAAAAATTATCAAATTAATTAGAATTATTTTTTTTTCTTTTTTAAAAAAAGAAGTAGAAATTTTATACACTTATGCAACATTTGAAACTTTATACAATTATGCACTTTAGGCAATAATGCCTATTTGGTCAAGTACCGTGCTACATTCTTTAGGAAGGGATAGAGAAGATATGAAACAGGTGGTGAAAGTAGAAGTATAGTCGGAAATTAACTGTCGTATAAGACAGCACAGCGACCAGTGACCATGCTTTCATCGCTGAGCAGCCCTACCGACAGTAAATTTTTATTTTTGTAGTGAAAAAACCAAGGCCGTCGTTGGGAATCGAACCCACAACCCCCAGACTGACAAGCTAGTACACTACCTACTTGCCTACAGGGGCACCTAATTAGAATTATTAAAAAAGAGTGACATAAAAACTCAGAGGCTATAAGTAAAAGCAAGAGGAGACTTTTGCCGTTACAAAATATGTATGTGATAAGGTTAAAGTCAGGGCCAACCGTTTGGCCTAAACCTGACGGTGGTCTTACCACTGCGTGCAGGAATAGCGGCCACTTGCGCCCTAAAACGCATACCCGTCTTAGTCGAAATTTTCGAGTGAACGGTAGCAGGGCCGTGTCCGTACTCCTTGGGGAAAAGTTGGATACTATTTGACTCCTTGTCCTGTTGCATGTGTGAGCTAAGTCATTAAATGCTAAACCTATGTGATAACATCCCTTCCGATACTTTCCTTAAAGCATGAATTAAACCAACAGCCATCACGTAACTCCCTAAAGGGTCTCGTCATTAACCAGAACAGAACCGTAGCCCTGCGGGCAACTGATTCCCGTGGTCGGACTTCGAGAGCCCTATGTCTCTGCCCTATGTTTGGGACTCCAGCTAGGTACATGTCAAAATATATATTATTCTAACAATTTTGTGCGAAAAACTCTCAACCATTTAATGGTGTAAACTATTGTTAAATTGCTATACAAGGTTCTCGCGACAATACCAATATTATGTTCTTTCCTTGCATAATGTGTGAATTTTGCACTTAAAACTCTTTATTTTTATCCCAACACAAACACAGTTAGTCACAAAACGTTTTCTTTATTCTACAAACTCAATAGATAAAAAGATTGTATAAAACTTGAAATTTTAATTAAATTATAGAAATTGATTTTTTTGTTTAATAAAAAATGACAATAATGTTTTAATATCTATCACTTTAACCTCAAGCCATTTAAGTTCAAAAGGGTGTGAATAATTCTGTTTAATAGCATTAGAGTGCTTTCGCAACTAAGTGCTGCTTCATACTCTAATGTTAAATTATTTAAAACAACTTTTCCCCCCCCACCAACAGACACTAGAAATATGTGTCTTGTGTGAATTTGAGTTTGACAAAAACCACACCTTATTTAATAAGTAAAATAAGAGAAGAAAAAATACAACAAAAAGAATGTAAATAAAATCAACCTGTTTCAATAAACTCATCAACCACAAGTGACAAGGTAGTGGAGGTAACTGTAATATAAAGAAAATTTTCTTTACTTGCATAAGATTGAGTTGCGTGCGTGTGTGAGTATGATTGTGCAGGCGTATATGTGTATAACCATTCATTACTATTTCAGTCATCGTTGAACTTTTCGGCAACGCTTCATCAACATCATTATTTCGTTGAGTACATCTCTCTATTACCTGTCATTATGACAAAATTTGTGCGGTTGGAAAATGAAAATTTCATCTTTTTCGAAATGAAAAGGAAGAAACGGTAGATTTGCTGCCAAACACATCCATTAACATGAAATTCAATGCCATTTGTAAGCTGTTCAATGTAAAGGAATGTGTTGGTTTAGATATTTCCAAAAAGGGTAAAAAAAACAAAATAGTTCTATGTTATAGTAAAAATCATTTTGACTGTTTAAAAAAATCTTGTAATTAACTGGCTTTTTCATATTGGCTAAATACATAAGTCTTCAACATTTTACAAATTTACATTACTGAATTAGTGTGGTGTTCAAGGCTAATAGTTAAAAATAATGTTAATGTGCTAACAGTATACATAATTGTCAACGAAAGGGAAACATGAAAGCAAAGGTACAACTACAGTTTCATAAAAATATAATTTTAGTTATAATTATAATTCTTTCTATTTCTATTGTTTTTGTAGCTTGTATTCTATGATTAAATATGATTATTATTTACAATTTATTATATCGTCTGCATGTACTATGAAAACAATAAACGATGTGGCGTTCCAGAAAATTCATAACATTTGTCTAGTGTAAAATTCTTACTGATTAGCTTAAAAAATAATAAAATAATAAGTAATAAAATAAACTGTCCAAAAATTTGTTATTTAATTATATAATTAATTATTTAATGTGATTAAAATAAATAAAAATTTTTTTGTTTACTTATCCGCACTTGCACTTAATAAAAATATAATTTCAATTATTTATTATAACACTGGCCTGCAAAAAAATTAGTCCCTGAGCATTAAAATGTAGAATATAGTGAACTCGGTAAATTCAAATCCGCTTTCAGTTTTCGCATGGCTAATATTTTCCACTAAGCAAGGCGACCACGCTAATTTGTTTCACTGTAAATCTTCACTTGTTTGATTTGAATAATTGAAAAACCAAGTCTTGCGGAATAAAGGGACCTTAACGAACGACACTTTCAACTGTTTCGGAGTTGTTCAGAAATTTGTAGGAAAGCTATTTTTTGTCTTAAAAAACTCGTAAAAAGCTTAAATCGGCAAGTATTTGACATTTTTGTCCCAATCAATATGGTGAAGTTTCTGGAAAGTTACATTGTGGGGAGAAGGTTTACAGTAGCCGAAGGAGACTACATCAGTGAACCCGCATCGATAGCTTCCGGTGTGCCGCAGGGGAGTATACTGGGTCCAGTTTTCTATCTGCTTTATACTTGTGATATGCCTGTGAGCAGTAGCATCCATACTTCAACATTTGCCGATGATACGGCCTGCCTTAATTCTCACGAAGACCCCCGTATGGCATCTCAGGTTCTTCAGAAACATATTACGCGTCTGGAATTGTGGTTGAATTTATGGAGAATAAAAGTAAACGAGCAAAAGTGTGTCCACTTAACTTTTACTTTAAAAAGGGAAACTTGCTTCGTATGAACGGGCACATTATTCCTCACCACTTGCAAGCTAAATATCTTGGCATAATCCTTGATCGTAGGCTTACATGGAAACACCACATCGACACAAAGCTTATCCAAATGAAAATCAAGTTATCTCAAATATACTGGCTAATAAGCAGGAACTCAACTCTTAATCTGGACTGTAAACTTCTATTGTATAAGTCGATTCTATGGAATTCAACTATGGGGCACTGCTTCAGCTTCAAATGTGGAAAAAATTCAATGCCGACAGAACAACATACTACGATTAATTACATTAGCTCTATGGTACATGCGAAATTTATTTACACCGCGATTTGGATATTCCACTCGTGACTGCTGAAATTGTTTAATACGCAGGCAAATATTTAACTAAGCTCGAGTGCCACCCGAATCCCCTTGCGAAGAATATTTTGAATTTTAGAGGTCATATCCGATTAAAAAAGAGAGACACAGGGGCATTGGTCAATAACCCTCCAAATGGAAATGGAATCTCTTGAAAATAGTTTTTATTTTTTTATATTTATTTTTGATTGTGAAAATTTGTTAAGATATTATTTTATTTCTGTCACTAGAATTATGTCTGACACTGGTCGGGTCCAATGATTATACATTTAGATTTAAAATTTAAAAAATTTTTGATAACTCATATTATATATGAAGATACAATAAAGAATTTATATATGAAAAAAAAATTCAGAATTCTAAGTGTAATGGGAATAAAACCTGCCATAAATGATGTAAAAATCGAGGCATAAACAAATATTCACAAACCGCATATTTATATTTGTTTGAAACAATTTGTTTGAACCAGCTTAATTAGAACATAAACATTTTTTATGGTTGAAAAAACCATTGATTCATCCCAGATCAGCCCGAAAGTAGTTTTGCTGCATAGTGGAACTCAATATCCCTCCATACCATTAGCTCATGCTGTAAATATGAAAGAGGCATACCAAAATATGAAATTATTAGTCCATAGAATTCAGTGCAATGCCTATTTGAGGAATATTTGAGTCGATTAAAAAGTATACTCTATACAAAGAGAAAACATAGCAGAGCAAAAGAGTGCCACTTCATTCAGTAAAATTGGCCCCTAAGATCACATGCGATTCTGCAAACCAAAAACATTGAAAATGAGCCTTTAGTGGACACAAATAGCAAATATTTTTCCAGCCCTATATATCAAATTAGTCTTAATAAAGAATTTGGTAAAAGCTGTGAAAAGAAATGCAGTCCCAAATATAAGTTGGTCGTAGTGCTTATGGACACTCAATTCAATTTAAATTTTCCTAAAATGAAACGGATAAGAATAACCTCTAAAGAGAGTTCATTTCACATTTTTGTTTTTTTGTTTTAAAGAGAAGTAGCACTTCAGGCAACAATGCCTATTTAGTCAAGTACCGTGCTACAGGAAAGGGATAGAAAAGAGATGGAGATGGTTGTGAAAGTAGAAGGATAATCGGAAAATAACTATAAGACAGCACAGTGACCAGTGACCATGCCTTCATCACTGAGCAGTCCCACCGACAGTCAATTTTTATTTGTAGTGAAAAAAGCCAAGGTCTTTGTTGGGAATCGAACCCACAACATCCCCATTCTTGTAAACTAGTATACTACCTACTAGCCTACAGGGGCACATTAGAATCGTTCGTTAAAAAAAAGAATTTTCCCTGTAATGTGTAGTGCGATTCACTGGAAAAAATGGAAGCGAAAATCGAGTTAACTGCAAAGAAGCGCGATTAACGCGAACAAGTTCCCTAACGTCTTTAGAACACTTACCATTGTAGTAAAGATAAAACAGGGAAATGCAACCCACATTTGGTCGATGCTCTAGAGTGTTAATAGAGTTAGATACCTATTGTCCCTAATGAGCCTCTTGGCTCTCTCTTGTACGCGGTCAAGCAACTCCAAAATAGACTTTAGGGCTCCGGTTTACACATGATAGTCATATTCCATAGTAGGGCAGATATAGGCGAGGTAAATAGTGAGAAGATCGGTTGGAGACGAAAGTAGTAGCAAAAACTTTAGCATGAAGGTGCTTTTCATACAGATATTTTTCCCACCGAGGTTTTTAAGAGTTAACTTTTTGTGGCTACAAAATTGTTGTCTCTTTATATAATTTATATTTTTTTAAGTAAAAAAAAAAAATAAAATGAAAATAGTTAGTGGAAAGTGTATGACCGAAGAGGGTAAAAAAACAAATTTTTATTGATTCTGGGAAATCTGTTAATCAAATTGCCGATGAAATTGGTAGTTGTCGCCATGTCGTGTGTAATTTTTTAAAAAATAATGAAAACTAGGAAATAAAAATATGAAAAGCCGTACAAAAAAGCTTACTTTCAGACTTGAATATTACTGAAAATGTTTGGGGTTGGCTCGTTCGAAAGGTTTACGCCTCCGGTAAGCAGTACAATACCAAGGAGAAACTTATTAGCGATTATTTGGAATCCTGATACGACTCCTTTCCAAATCGTATTTACGAAGTAATCCTTAAAAATGGTGGCTCAACACATTATTAGTATCGCTTTAGAACGTTTAGAATTTAATAAAAATATTTTAATTTGTTCAAGATTGTGGAAAAATCGTTTTTTCTACGGGGTGTTTTATTACAGTGGCGGAAAATCTTAAGAACTGTTTTTTATATTCAATAACAAAAATAATTTTTGGCTCGGTAAGAGGCAAGAAAAAAATTATGATTAATAAGTTTACAGACTATCAAATGTGCTTTCAATAGTTAAAAAATAAGGTTCTATCTTTTCTACATTGGTACATGAAGATCTCGTAGCGACTCAGTATCTGCATTTTTGTTTTAACGCCAAATCTTCTCTTGATCTGAATGCATTTTTGTACATCTAATTAAATTGATAACTCGTTTCGAAGCGTTGTGAAGCTACGAAAATGAAAAGGAGACAGAGATGGGGCAGTGATCGGAGTTCGCGTAAACACTAATTTCATACTTTTGGGGATGTGAAGTTAGAAAAGTCGAGCCCCTAACAGTGTAATCAAAAATAGAATTGTAAATACAAAAAACGCGCGTTTCATAAAAATTAAGTGAATGATTATTTCGCAATATTTTTTTTTTATTCACGAAATATTGTTTAACGGCTTATTCAAATACATATAGGTCAGGCTAAAGGCTAAGTATATTAAAATAATTTTAAACGATCAGGCATATGAAAATGTTTGAAGTTGAAATTATATCCCTGCTTGTTTTAAAAATTAGTTTTATTTACAAACATTTTTCAACAATTTTTTCGCTAGAAGTAAATAAATGTTTACTATGAAATGTCTGGATTTATAACCTTAATTTTTATATATATATATAGACGTATTTTTTATTAGTTACTCTAGCCAAGATAGATGTAATTTGCATACGCACATATTTTTCGATTGAATTGAAGGTCTTATATTTTTTGTTTTCGCTTCCAATCACTCTTGTATTTTACCCTCTTACCAAAATTTATCGGCTTTGCTTACATTCATTTAATTGATTTGAACGTGCGTTTGTAATGGCACATGGAGTGTGTCGCTGTATCTCTGGATGTGTTGTGGCATTTTCAATATTATTGCCACTTATGTTAGCAACTTTTTTTTACAATTAACTTCCTTTGCTCTTAATCACATGCCAATATGTTCGTAGATATATTCTAGTCATATATGTAGATGTCTTTTTCTGTGGGTCTTACTTTTTTATTCCAATTTTGTTTTATCCATTGAACACACAGCCATGCGAAAGTTATTCAGAAAGATGAGTAAAACGTTGCTTTACAAATTAAAGACTTATAACGATAAAATGGAAAAATATTATTATTTCAAATCATTTTAAAATTGAACAAATTAAAGGATAAATGGAATGAGTGCTTCGTTGGTTTGAATTGAATCCAAAAGCGAGAAAATTAGTATGAAATAAAAAAAAAAAACAAACAAAAACATGTAATTAAACCAATTTGGGAATTGAATGTGTTTTTTTTTGTATTTGAAATGAATAAAATACTTTTAACTTTTAATTCAAAGATTTAATTTCCTTTCATGACAACTTTAATTTAAATTCTAGAAAAATTAATCCCTTAAAACAAAATTTCACTTTCATTTTGATGCCGGCGATGAGAAATTTCAAGGCTCCTAAAGTAGCTTTTAATTAAACATTTTAGCACCGTTTTATTATTTTATAATTCTTTTATGTCAAGAAAAATGCCACCATCCAAGCCACTCATAAACGAATCAGCAGACTGATAATTATCACTCCGCGTTATTTCGTTTACCATAAATTGAAAATGTTTAATTACCTCAACAATAGCAGCCTTAGCTTGAGTTAAAGCAAATTTCATACCTGCAATCAAAAATATAAAAAGACCAAAAAGTGAAGCACACAAAAAGAAAAAAAAAGCAACAAAATTAATTACAATCTTGAAACCGACTAACAAAATGTACACAACAAACAGTAAATAATGGTGCAAACATAAAATATGTTAGTACATGTGATAAATAGATGCAATACAAACCTAAACATATTCTTGGACCATCGCCAAAAGGCAAATAAACACCCATGTCTTTAAACTTTTTCATGCCACCATTCTCCTCTGAAAATCGTTCCGGCATAAACTCCTCTGGATGAGGGAAAAACTCTTTATCATGATGCATAGAGTGCAGGGAAATAAGAGAAATATCTCCAGGTTGTATTTGAAGCGAAACACCATCATTGTTTGTTAACTCACAAGTTTGTGTGCAAACTTTGGACATAAAAGCTAAAGGAGTAAAAATACGCAAACTTTCTAGGCAGTGGGATTGAAAAATAAATAAAATCATAAATTAAAAAAAAAAAAGAAACAATCAAAATGAAATTGAAATTGAAGTTCTCACCTCACCTGCAATACACTGCTCCAAATAGGGAAGTTTTATCAAATCATCAAAATTTAAAGTGGAGTGTGATTTAAAATATTCTTTTATCTCGTTTCTTAATTTTTGTTGTGCTAAAGGGTAACGGGCTAACTGCAAAAAATTTGCATATTCTTTAAATTTGAAGTAAATAATTTAAGCCAGTAAATGAAACACTGTTGTCATTCCTTTCCGTCTTTGCTGGCTGTTTTTTCGGGTATGAACGTCAAACGCTTTCGACGTGAAGATATCATTCTCAAGCCCTGTTCTGACTTTTACTTAAACAAGAGCAGAAATATATAGAATAACTAGCTTTTTTCACAAAGAAGGTTTACTCACACCATTAAAACACAGCAACACTGTGAGACAGAATCTCAGGACATCGACAGAAACACCTGAAAAATTTAGTTCCAGCGGAGTATACAGACTTACTTGTGCCTGCTATCATACATATACAGGAGGAACACTAAAAATAAGATTTACAGAATATATAAGGTCATACAAACGAAGACTGGAGTCTTCTTTGGGTTACACTTAGATACTCACAAACACACACCAAGGGAAATAGATGAACGTATGACATTACTGCATGCTAGTAAAAAAAAAAGGCGAAGAATAGACCTTCCTGAAAACATGGCAATCTACCAAACAAAAACTTTTAACAGTGGCATTATAAACGAACTGGTAAATACGATCTTAGACACAATTTTTACACCACTAAAACTCGCACACTCCAACAATTGAAAAACACCCTCAGACGGACACATGTACCTAGATAATAATAAAAGTTGGAAATATTGAAAATTAGTCCAGCATAAAGTGCTATGTGGCGGGCATTCTACAACAAAACTACCTAAGCCCGAACACTGACTCATCAGTGCAGAATAGAACACAGCTTAAAAATAACATCTTCACGTCGAAAGCGCTCGCCATTCGTATCGAATAACTAGCCAGCAAAGACGGAAAAGAGTGATAAAAGTAAATAATTTTTGATTATTTTTCAACTTGCCAACAACAAACAATGACTGATGAGAGTAGCCGATGTCTGAAAACCATCAAACAAAAAAGTCAGATTGTGAGCCGTCATTTCCGTGTCGGTTAAATTTTTCTTCTCCTTCAGCTCCATCATGTATTGCAGAAAATCTTGTCTAGAACACTCATGCTGAGTTTGGCGTAGTTCTACTGCTGAGCGGGATAATTTTAAAAAATAACAGTCGGTAATTTTTGGAAAGAATCGCATATAGTAAAATCGTCTTATGATGGGAAATATTCTGGCGTAAAAGTAAAAATTAAAAGCGTGGAAATTTTGAGCAATCATCACTTTTGACATATTTAAAATTGAATTTTCAGCTTTTGATACGTCTTTTTCGATAGAAAGATTTTCAGCATCGATGCCCCAAACAATATCAGCAACCACATCGCCGGTGTATTTAAGAATAATCTGAAAGAGTATGAAGCACAAATAAGAATGATACAGCCTGTAACCTTTTTCTTGAGGAAAATTTTTAAAAGCAGCATAGTTTTACTGCATTTTAAGAGATATAAGAAAAGGCAGTGGGTACTCCAGTATATCACCTAATCGCACCTTATAGTAACGAAACTTATACATCTTATGTTTTTTTGAAGCGTAAAGCTAAAAAGAATTTATTGAAAATTTTGTGCCACTAATCAGTTGAAGTGAGCTATCCAAAAATGGGTTGACGATAATGGTTCTATAAAGCGCATGAATTGCGAGAGATAAGTTATGTAAATTTGTGATATAGCTGAGTTGATAGCTCAATTTTTTATTTAGAAAACAACAATGTTATGTGACACCTTCCGAGGGCACATAGAACTTTATAGAACTTCGTCTATCTAGACACAGTGCAACTGGGGGAAAAAGGGAGCCCAGTCCCCTGAAGTCAACGGGGGTACAACTGGAAACTCCACTTTATTCCCACGAGAATCAGTAATGCCCGCAGAGTTCATTATTTGTCTCTTTAGACATTTAATAGTTCTCTGGCTGATTATTGAGGTTGGCCTCTATATGGGAGTATCGTGGTGGTTGTGGTTTCGCGGCCCCATAACAGTATAATGGTTATTATGGTGGCCAGGATCATTTCGCCGTTAATGACACGCTAGGTGAATGATCCAGTCCAGTGAGCATGCTAGACATGTGTTCTGGACAGGAGTTGGAAAGTCTCCAACTCTTAAGCAAGGAGTGATGATTTGCAGCCCTGCTCTGGAATCATCGAAGTTGCAACTAGAAAGTTCTGTTGCATAGAATTAGGGCTTCGGCTTCCTAGGACGAGCATGACGTTCCAAATTATGCAGTGGTTTGGTCCACCATTTGATTAAGGCATCATGGCCAGGTGCGGATGTAAATCGAATCACACAGTTGTACACATATGACACATGTAAGAGAGCCCAGTCCTCTGAAGGCAAGCAGGATGTCAACTGAAAGCTCCACGTTATTTCCACGGAAATAAGTAAGCCGCTAATTGTCTCTTTAGCCTTTTAGCTGTTCTCTAACTGATTATTCAGGGTGGCCCTTCGGGAGTATCGTGGTGGTTGTGGTTTTGTGGCCCACGCACGAATTTGATTATGGTGGCCAGAATCATCTCGCCTTTAATAACACCAACGGGTGAATGATCCTGATCCAGTGGGCATGCTAGTCATGTGTTCTGGACCAGGAGTTGGATAGTCTCCAGCTCTTCAGCAAGGAGTAGTGGTTTGCAACCCTGCTTTGGAACCGCAAGTAGGAAAGACCTGTTGCTAGAATTAGTCCTCGTCTGCCTAGGGCGTGAATGACGTTGCTTTTCATTCCCAGTGGTTTGACCACCACCTGTAAATCTTATCACGTAATGTATACATATAATGCTTTCTAGAACGACGGAGTCGATAATGTATCTTTAGCGAAAAAAGATTTTTTAATAGACGGCACATCATAATACTTCAATGCTATTGACCAATATTATTTTTAACTGTGAAAACTTTACTGTGATTAACGATGGTCTATATATAGATCAACAATATTTTTTTAGAAACAGAGATTTATCTATAGATTGCAAATCACCTTATAATATTACGTATCGTATTGTATCTTTAAAACATTTTGAATCGACTTCCAAAAATTTCATAACTATAAACACTCACCTCTTTAGCATTAATGGTCGTTGTGCCATGTCTCAGTTGATGTTTAAGATAAATAGTTAGTTTAGTGCAAATACTTTCAATTATAGGAAAGATACCCTTTATCTGTTAATGTAAAATATAAAATCATTAAAATGTTATAATATTTATATTGATGCAATAAAAAATGTATTTACCTTAATTGAAGTTATACTTGGTGCTATTTCAGCTCTTTTAATTTTCCATTCATCGAAGGGTAAAACAAATGGATTGCTGCCAGAAATTGGTTCTCGCGCACGATCAGACTAAAATACTAAATAATTATAAATTGAAAAATTATTTATTTAAGCATAATTATTTTACCCGTATTGAAGATTCATTGTCTTGAAAATATTTAAATTTTGTTATTAAAATTTCCTTGCATAAATTTGGATCCAAAATCATAAGCTGAGGATATCTTGTCATAAAGACACCCACAAAATTGGATTTCTTCTTAAATTGCCTGAAAAGAAATTTAGCGTGAAATAAGCAAATTCCACTGAGTCAAGCCAGTCGACTTAAACATATGTATAATTTAAATTAAAATTTAAAAACAAAATTTATTCTTTTTAAGAAAAATAATTTTCAGTTTTTGAACTAAAATAACTTTATTAAATATCTTTATGTTTGTTAAATTGCTTAAACATTTTTTTTAATTTGAATGAATAGGAAAGGTACAAAATATAAATATATAATATAAAATGTAATAGGTAGAATAGTGTGTTAGCCTAAATGGCCTTCGACCCAATAAATAATTATAAAAATCTAAAGCCCGAAAAATTTGTTACAATAAATTTACTTTTACATTTTTTGTTATTTATAAATATATGGAAAGGTAAATCTTCTCACACTCACCTATAGATTTCATCCAAATCATATATAAAATTTCTTTTGCCATCTATTGTACCTGGAAAAGTTCCATATAATACTCGTGGTTTCGGTCCTGGTATATTTCTTTTGATCCAATAATCAAAATGCCATGTTAAATAAACATAAAATCCCAAAGCTACGATACAAACTAAAACGACTACTAAAATAATTAAATAAAAAATGTGTAACAACATATTTTCCCATTAAGTTTCAAAACTGTACTGATGTCAATAGATTGCAAATCATATTGAAATGACTTATTTAGGGCCAAAGACACTGTATCATCATTCCTTATCTGTATTTATAAAATCATGAAATATTTTCTTGTCTAGTTTATTGGACTCAACTGAATGGAGATAATAGGAAAAAAATAAATTTGTATACTTAAGAGGCAAGAATATTTTTTGTGCCGCCATTAATGCTCACATGACTCAATTCATTTCCACAAAAGAGTATATTATTTGTTATTTGGGTTATATCTGATAAGATATTATAGAAGAAGTTATAGACGATTTAAAATTAAAATTAAATAATTGGTAAATGATACACAATTTATTTATATCAGGTTTCTATAATGTTATAGTGTTGTAGCTTAAATTAAAAAAACGTTTGCGTCGACCACCGCACAGTGGGGCCTTTTAACTTTTTTCGTTGCAAAATTTAAAAGTTTTAAAAAGCATTTGAAAGAAGACATCCCTAGCTTCAGTGTATAGGATTTGTACAGTCATAGGCTAGCTGCGGTCGGCTTTTAATCATTTTCCTTAAGAACATCATAACTTTTAAAGTAATAAAGATATTTTAAAAATGTATAAAGCATTTTAAAGGTTACCTCTTCTGCTTAAAAATTTATAACTAGCATGCTCATAGGCTCACAGAGGTACTGCGTACAGTGGTTTTTTCGTAGTAAAAATTATAATTTTTTAGTTACCAAAATATTTCATATGGTTAAAAATCACTTAAATTTTAAACCTTTAGTTACAAAATCAATGCCGTGAACGGTAACACCTTTTCACCTTTTTTGTAACAACAATATTTTTACTATTTAATAATATTTTTTGAATTTAAAAAACATTTAAAACACCATCTCATATGCGTCAAATGATATTCTCATAAGGAAGTCTAGAAAAAAACCACTCTTATATAACATGTTGAACTAATATTATATATTTTGTTTATATTATAGATTTTTTAAATATTTATAATATTAATGCTATATAATGATATTATGTACTACATATTTTTGTTCAAACTAGTAAAAATTTTTTATAAGCTAGTTCTCTTTGAAATAGTCGTCAACAACTATTATACTTACATATTGGAGCTATAATTATGTTCTCTCAACTACTTTCGAGATCTTATATGGCTTCGTGATGAAATTAGTGGGTCTAAATAGGCCGCCAGCATATTTAAAAATTTCTCATTCCTTATAATCAGTGAAATCTTCGTGTATCTTAAGTGTTTCTAGTTTTTGTTTTTGCATTCCTAGGCTTCTTTTTATAATTTTCCAATTGGTAACCATTGATATTCAATTACATTTTTATCATGAGCCAAAATCTTATGTACCCTAAGAGTAAGTCCCTTATCGGAGTAAATTTTAACCAAAAATGAGGCAGTTTATTGATGTAATATAATAATAAAACTTATAACATTTAGGATAACTGCCAATCTTTTTGTAGTATGATTACCCACCCCAGTAATTTGGGCTGTAACCTCATCAGTTTAAAAAAATGCTCTTGGCAGTCTACTCTCAGTCCAATCTTGTTAAGAAAACCATTTTGTATAATTTTTCTCGAGTTTGTAGTTTTTCTTTGGGCGTTGCATTCTTATCAAATCATTCTTCGAGTTTCAAAATAAACTCTATAGACCTTTTGACATATAACGTATTCATAGTTTTGCTCATCACTTGAAATATCAAAATTTTGATAGATATTCTGTGACTTTTTGCAAATCTTACATTTCAAAATTTACGTAGTATTTGTTATTACATTCAAGACTTTGCCATCAATCAATGTAAGACAAAAATCACAATCATTTATAAGAGTCTTTCATGAACAAAAGGCTTTAGTTCAGATATTTGTTTTTTATATCGCTTACTGTAGATTTGATTATTGCTGAAGATTTCTTTGCATATTTGAAATGACGCCTGGCGAGGATTTTTCCGATGCTGAGAGATTTTACTTCGATATTGTATGTTGGTAACTTTTACCGAATAATCCATGATTCGTCAAGTCTTGCACTTTACTCTCTATCGTTAATTAAGTAACCTTTACATTAGATACCACTGCTTCTTTTTTTGGCAGATGCAACCTTTTTGTATCCAGGAAGTATATTCACATTATGATTCTTTAAAGAGCTTCGTAAATCCCAAGCCCACAAGTAACGCTAACGCCTCTTGTGGGTAAAGCATTTGGAGAAATTGGAATACTATCTTCAATCCTCTGCAGTCAATAAGTGTTGCTAAATTTAAAATATTAAAAATAAACGAATTGTAATATTTTCGCTTAACGGATTGACGTAGCAAAATAATGTTTATTATTTAACGAGAAGGAATAATAATATGTAATAAGTAACTTGATGTCGCACTAAGATGGCTGCAGCGAAAAGAATTTTATATCTTTTCGCATTTTGAACACATAATTGTTATATATTTCAAAAATGGGAAAAAAAATATTCTGCTTTTCGCTATGAGACTGTAGCAGCTTTCTTCATATTTCAAGAAAACCTGTCATTTTTTGTGAGCAACTTTAGTTAAATTATTATGTGTAGCAAATATGCTCAGAAAAAGGAAAAATTGGCCGGGACCATTTTTGGTTATTTTTAGATATGCAAATATAGGGTATCAGAAAAACGGCACCCGGCGAAAAACTGAGGATTCTGATCAATATGTTTTTTCTTTTTTTTATAAAAAAATAAACATCCTTTAAAACAATAGAAAAAACGTAATGATCAGACGGTAGTGTTTTTGACACTTCAATTCTAAATTTGTATTTTGTTTTCTTAGATCATCTTTTTCCTGCTTTCTAGAAATTTGTTGACTTTAAGCAGCTCCACCAGGTATAATTTTTATCTTATTACGAAAAAGGTTTTTGAATTGGGATCAGTAAGCAACTCTTTATACGATGTGTTTATTCCTTTTACAAAATTTTGAATTATTGCTACGACTTTTTTGTAAAGGCGCTAAATGCTCTTTTAAAAATTTAAGACGAAAATACTTACTAAAAT
Source organism: Trichopoda pennipes (assembly GCA_030448955.1). Classification (NCBI taxonomy): domain Eukaryota; kingdom Metazoa; phylum Arthropoda; class Insecta; order Diptera; family Tachinidae; genus Trichopoda; species Trichopoda pennipes. Next base: position 1,631,878 of record JASKUP010000010.1, on the reverse strand, counting down.
TAAATAGACAATATGAGAGTATTACTTCTCATTTTGTCACATTGAAATAATTTACGGATTTTTATAATGTGTAATGTAATATATATTTTTTATAATTTCTATTAATAATCTCTAATATTTTATTTAACACAATTTTCTTACCTCAATGGTATTAAGAGCAGGATTAATATAGCTTCAAAATCTGGCCATCTGCATCATATATATATCGCCCGATTAGTAACAGAAAGGCAATGAAATGCCACGAAAATCGGTTTGAATTTATTTGCTTTAAAAATAATTAATAAAACAAAATAAATAATTTGGCGGCCAGTGTCAAAAAAGCAACAAAGAAGCTCTGAGATCGTTTTAAGGTCATTAGACAAACATATTCTCTACAAAAATACAAATTATACAAAAATATCTCTTATCATCTGTGTAGCATTAGGATAACACTGACTTTATACGTGCCCTTCTGACAAACTACTAGTAAGAAATGTATAAAAAATTTTAATCCATGTGAATAAAAAATAAACCAAAAATATTATTTAGGTAAATTTCATTCAAAAAGCAGAAGGCTTACATGTTGTTTGAATATAGATTTTGTTGCTAGCAAAATATGTAAAAAAATATTTAATCTACCTTAATGCTCATACTAATGTAGCTCATTAGTGGATTCTACTCCAATTTTTGTATAGAAAAACTTATGAGTCCAGGTAAATTGATTAAATTAGAATTATATTGAACCAACACAAAACTCAAAAAACGTTTATACAAAAATGCAGTAACCATTAAGAAACTATTTTTCATTTTTCTACATATGGCCTTCCATTGGAAGCCATTCATATTGTTAGGAAGATGATTTATTAAGTTCTAAAAGAAAACAATTTACAGTAAAAAAAGTTAACGACCCACTGTGCATTTTACAAACTATGTAGGTTTCTAAAAAAAATCTTATACACACAAGACAACTACAGCACACTTATAAGAAATTCTACCAAAGAAGTAAACAACAACAGAAAACAAAAACAACTAACACAGAACAAAACAAAACCCACAGCCAAGCAGGCGCCTAAACTGAATGATAATAATAACATCAATATGCCCTAATGTTAAAGTAGAATGTTCTTGTATGTACAAGAACCGCTTAAAATAACTATTTAAGCAACGTAAAATCATACCCAAATTTAAGCAACACTTGCTGGGCAAGTTAATTAATTCATGTTGAGTTATCAGTGAGCTACAACAAAGTTACCATCTTGTTTAATTTTTTGTATTGAAAGTAAATAAACCGTTTAACTTAATTTTAAACTGTAAAGTATTGTGTTGTTATTTTGCAATAAAAGAACTCAAAATAATAAAACACTTATTAAAAGGAATGAACGTAAAAATAATTGTAAAAATAAAAAAAAAAATTAAAAATATTTGTAATGGATTTTGGAATTATTCTATGGTGAAAAAATGTATTTTTAAAAATTTATATACAATTATGCAATCATATGTAAACGAGTTATTACGTCTGATTATTTATTACTTAAATAAACTAGTTAAATAAGGCCAAGGAATTTATTAACCTTTTTCTGTAACGGTTAAAAAAACTTTATATTATTTTTAAAGCATAATAGAAATTTTATATATGTGTAAAATACTTACTAATCAATATTTTTGATGTTTTTGTATTACAAATTATTTTGTAAGATTAATCAACTTACCCACATAAATACATAAAAAAATACATACCTAAAATTTAAGAATATAATAACACACCTAATACTAACTCTCTAGCATTATCTAAAACGCGGTTTGATGATATCATCACATCGAAAGCACTCGCCAACTATACCAAACAAACAACCAGTAACCGAAAGATATAATAGTTTTCAGAAATCTAAATTATTTTTTAACAGTTTTTCTTTGTTATTTGCATATCTTTGTTGTGAAAGAAAATAATTTTTCGACAGAAATTTATTTAAATTAAATTTTTCGGGTAATTTTAATTGCATCCGCCGTAAGTAGTTTTTTCTATCGATCATAAAAAGTTTAATAAAAATTTGCTTCTTAAAATAACAAAGAAAAGCTATAGATGAACAAGAAAATTATAAAATGGTATAGCCCATTGGAAAACTTGGGAGTGCTATCCATGTTGTTAAATATTATAAAAAAGATTTGCAAGATATCGATAATTTATATGCGTGATAAGATTTACATCAGTATCTAGCTGTTAAAGCCATAACCTGATGGTGGATTCAACCACATGGGTGATATTCGTGATAAGATTTACGGCAGTATCTAGCTGTTGAAGCTATAACCTGACAGTGGATCATACCACTGTGGATAAAATGTAGCGTCATCCTCGCTTTAGGAAGCTGTTGGATATTTCTATCCTCTAGTCACTCCTAGTTGCAACTTCGAAAGCTTGGAGCAAGACGCCACCCCCACTGCTTGCTGAAGAGATAGAGACTTTCCAACTCTTAGTTCAGAAGATATGACAACCATGCTTACTGGGACGCGAGACCACAACCACCACGATGCTCCCGAAGGGCCAACCTCAAAAATCAGTCAGTGTGGGGACTGGGCTTCGTATTTTCCCGAGTAACACCTGTAATGATGTTGAGATTCCATCAAACCACATCAATGTGCCTCCAGGGGAATGCATTATTTATATATAAGATATGTATAAATCCGAAATATTTGATAGCTGGGATTTAGTTAAAATCCACAAGAGCCAAAGCAACTAAACAGCCGGTTAATTTTATAACTTCAATTTAACGGATGTACTTTAATTAATTAAAAACTGGTTTCTTAAATCTTATTTAGCTTGAAGGGCAGATTATTGTTAATTTTTAATACTTTCATATGCTTTTGGATGAACATAGCATGAATATGTGATTAAAAATAAATTCGGCTAAGATATCACTTCAACAACTACTATGCAGCAAACAATATTGACTAAAAATTCTACTGTTACAAAACTTTTTCAAAGAAATTGTGGTTTCTTTTTTAATATAAAATTAAATTAAAATAAGAACAATAAATAGTATTTGTAAGAAGTAGTATAGTCCCCACGGGGGTAAAAAGCGTCACCAATTGCCTGGACTAGCAGGAACGCCAAACTGGAAGAGAAGAAGGGCTCTCGTAGTCCGACCAGTGACTTTCTATACCCACTATGGTGTCACACGGAAATCAGTTGCCCGCAGGGCTTCGGCCCTATTCTGGATATTAGCGATGCCCCTTTCTGGATGTTGCGTGGTGGATATTTTGGTTGCTTTCAGAAAAGCTTTCGAGGTTTAATATCCAATGTCCTAGTTTGCGCACCCCCCGGGGGCACATATATATGGTCTTTATAGAACTTCGACTATCTAGACCTGTGCAACTGAGGGAAAAAGGGAGCCCAGTCCCCTGAAGTCAGCAGGGGTACAACTGGAAACTCCACTTTATTTCCACGGGAATCAGTAAGCTCGCAGAGTTCCGTTATTTGTCTCTTTAGACATTTAACAGTTCTCTGGCTGATTATTGAGGTTGGCCCCTATATGGGAGTATCGTGGTGGTTGTGGTTTCGCAGCCCCATATCAGGTCTATTGTTTAATATGGTGGCCAGGATCATATCGCCGTTAATGACACGCTAGGTGAATGATCCAGTCCAGTGAGCATGCTAGACATATGTTCTGGACAGGAGTTGGAAAGTCTCCAACTCTTAAGCAAGGAGTGATGATTTGCAGCCCTGCTCTGGAATCATCGAAGTTGCAAATAGAAAGTTTTGTTGCATAGAATTATAGCTTCGGCTTCCTAGGACGAGCATGACGTTTCAAATTATGCAGTGGTTTGGTCCATTATCTGATTAAGGCTTCATGGCCAGGCGCGGTTGTAAATCGAATCACACAGTTGTCCTAGTTTGCGCATGCAACAGGACGGCGGCCTCCTTTACATGAAAGTCTTAGCTATCTATATTTGAGCAGAAAATCAAACCAAATTTATTATCTGAATGTAATTGAGTCTAGGGATCGGGTAAGTGTGTTACGAATGAATAAGTTTAAAAAAACAATAATAAATGAGGTTTTAAAAAAGTCCTATTATGATTCTTGTAATTATGTTCAAAAGAGGACAGCTTTATGATAAATTTATAGCGTTTGCATACAGGATGGCTTACTAGATATTGCAGTCGAAGGTATGAGAAGTATGGAACCGGGAATACTGAAAGTCGGTAATATCAATGCAGATTATTCCAGCAGCATTATCAGTATCAAACCGCTAGCTTTTTTCAAACATTAATTTAAATTATTCAATTAATTTCTTAGTATTTCACGTCCAAAAACACTTACTTTCAGCAGGTAATTTAAATTATACTCCTTATTATAAAAATGCCACCATCTAAACCAATGATAAAACCATGTGTAGCCTGGTAATTATCCTTACGTGTTCTTTCATTAACCGTTAATTTAAAATGTTTAATTACCTCCGCAATTGCGGCTTTTGACTGGGACAAAGCGAATTTCATACCTGCAAATTTCATAGGGCAAAAAGGAAAAACGCAGACAAAAATATTCATTTAAATATATGGAAATAGTAAAAATAAAAGTTGATATGTTTCATATTTTTTGTTGTTGGTTTTGTAAACAAACCTATACATATTCTTGGACCATCACCAAATGGTAAATATACGCCCATGTCTTTGTACTTTTTTGTGCCGCCATTCTCTTCATTAAATCGCTCTGGCACAAATACTTCTGGTTGTGTATAATATTCTTCATCATGGTGCATAGAGTACAGTGGTATAAAACAAACATCTCCAGGTTGTATTTTGAGTGAAACACCATCGTTGTTTGCCAACTCATAAGGTTGTGTACAAACTTTTGCCATATATGGCAAAGGAGTAAAAATACGCAAAGTTTCTGTAGCAGAAGAAATAAAATACACAATTGCCAGAAGATATATTGTTATTTTCCTTGTTAAAATGTTTTAGCTTTTGAAGTATGCTTACCTGCTAAACATTGTTCCAAATAGGGTAATTTAATTAAATCATCAAAATCGAAAGTATTTTTATTGGCATCAAAATATTGTTGAATTTCCAAACGTAGTTTTTGCTGTTTTTCAGGATGGCGCGCCAACTATAAATAATAATAGTAATAATAACAATAAAATAATTAGGTTTTTTTTTATATCTATAATGTTGAAAAAACAAGTCCTTAACTTACTAGCAATAAGCAATGACTTATTAATGTAGCTGATGTTTCAAAGCCATCAAATAACAGTGTTAATTGATGGGCCACTATATCAACTTCACTTATGCCTTTCTTTTGTTGTATAGCCATCATGTGTTGCAAGAAATCTTGATGTCTGTAATTTATATTCAATTTTCTCATGTCTAATGCCGAGCGAGTCATTTGCAAAAAGAATTGGTCTGTTATTTTGGGAAAAAAACGAACATAGTACAAATATCGCACAATGGGAAATATGCCGACAATGAAAAAGTATTTAAAAGCATTAAAAGTTTGTGCAATCATTTCCTTAGACATATTTAAAAAGGGCGTATCTTTATTAAAATACTTATCAGTTGTCGTGGCAAAGTTGCCAGCTTTAATGCCCCAACCAAAATCAGCTACTACCTCGCCAGTAAAGTGTAAGGCGATCTAAACCATTAAAGTTTTAAAATATAGAAAAATTCTTAATTTAAAATTTAACTCACATCTTTTGCATCAATTGTTGTTAAGCCAGACTTTACTTGATACTTTAAGTATTGGCTAAGTTTCTTACAAATAGCATCAATTGCCGAAAAAATAACTTTAATTCTGACGGTTGTTAGTGCTGGCACGATTTCAGCACGTTTAATTTTCCTATCTGCTGCTGGTAACATAAAGGGGTTGCTGCCAGATATGGGTTCTATTTTGCGATTTAGCTGAAATGAAAAATAGCTACAATTTAAAAATTGCAATCTAAATCTAAAGGGATGCCCCTTTTGACATAGAAAACTATTTGTTAATAAAGGACGTAAAAGGACCGGTATTTACGTACAATGTAACTTAAAATATTTTTAATTCCTCTTTTTGAATAATTTTATACTTCTTATTTGAACAACTCAGTTGCCAATTTAACTAATTCTATTTTATTTAAGCAAGACACAAGTTCGCATATTTTAACTCGTTTTCTTATTTTCGTAACTGTTGCTTTTTAGAATATTTCTATTATCATAAAAATATAAACAAAACTGCTTACCCATTGTGATGATTCATTATCTTGAAAATATTTGAAGTTCTTGATTAATATATCCCTACATATCTCTGGATCTAATATCATAATCTGAGGATTCCTGGTAACAAATACACCCACAAATTTCGTTTTATTTTTAAATTGTCTAAAAAGAAAACAAAAAATTTTTGGCAAAAAATGAAAAATCCTTCAAATTTTTTTTACCTATAAACTTCATCCAAATCGTAAATAAAATTTCGTTTTGAATTTACGATGGCAGGAAAACTACCAAACAGCGGTAATGGTTTGGGTCCTGGTATTTTACGTTTCGTCCAATAATCAAAATGATAAGTTAAATAAAAATAACTCAACATTAATAAAATTAAAATCAAAATTATAATGATGCAAAAAACTGGCAACATTTTAAAAAATGTTTTTGCTCAAAGTTAACTCATCTCTTGAGAAATTCTTCATACAACTGTCTGCAATTTCATTAAAAATGTGATTATAATATTAATATTTTTATCAGTGCTTTGTTTATATGCATCATAAAAGTAATTTTAAATTAAAATCTTGTGTTTTATAAATTAGAGTTCAAGCTGCTTCAGTTCATATTTTCATTGTTTATAAGGGATGGCTATATAGGTATGTTACGGATGTGTCTTGCTTAAGTTTCAAAATAAAATAATTAAGCAATAAAGCGAACTATTGGGTATGTTGTTTACGAACTGAGTGGCTAGCTAAGAAAACTTATGGTACAACAACAAAATTTCTAGTTACAAACTTCATAAACATTTTATAAACGCAAACAACAACAATTTGTTATGCTGTTTACTAGCTGCGTAGTTTTCTAAGAAACCTTTTCTACAAAAGACAACAACAAATATTTTGATATAAATCCCAAGCAGAAACCTTATTGGCATAAAAACAAAAACAAAAATACACATAGTCATACAGGCGCCTATACATCGAACAAACAACACACAACAACAAAATGTGATATAAAGGGAGTAGGAGATTCTTAAATTTTTTAGACTTTAAATGGACAAATTTAAATAGGGCAGCGTCGGAGTGGATAGTCAATCAGTGTAAAATTAAACCTCATAAAGTAAAGACGTGCATTTCAAGTAAATTGTTCTGAGGTGTCAACTTTGTGTAGTTAGAGTAAATAAAATTGTTATTAATTTAAAAACTTTAAAAACTGGTGTTATTTGTTTTGCAATAAAGAACTTACAACAAAACGTTTATAAAAGGTATAAACGTAACAGTATTATTCGACCATACTCTGCGCATTATACTTTCCTTACAATTTTTTCCTTCCCAGACAGAACTTTATTTATTTATTGAATTTTATTTATTAATGTTAAAAACCTGCACTACAAGAAACAATCATTTATTTAGAGTACAGGAAATTGCTGTTGATTAATTAAGCTAAGACCGCAAATACACAAACTATACACATACATACAATCAAAATTAGCTATAAATTAATTATACAGTACAAGAGTTCACAGTTCATTATTGAGGATAAAAATTAAATATTTAAAACTTTTTGAATTGCTATTGAGTTATTGTGCTCGGAGAAGGATATTTCAGAGATGCGATATGTGTTTGAAAAACTGGCATTCAGATACAAGAGAATGGTGTAAAGAAATTATAATCCTTTTTTCCCCTAACTGATCTGTCAAATCTGATTTGATCAATAAGATATTGTGGATTTGCTGAAAAAGAGATTTTATGAACAACTAAAATCCCCTGGTTGTTGATAGAAACTCCATGTAGCTTCGCAGAAAATTGAGAAACATGATCATATCTTTGCCATCCGTAAACATATTTAATATTTTTTTTAAAGAGGCAACAGTGCCTATTTAGTCAAGTACCGGTATTGTCAAGTTATGATATTGTTGTATAAGACATCTTTAATTTACTTGCAGATTCACATCCAGCAGAAATATTCAAAAAGGTGCAAGAAGTTGCCTTATATTAATACAACTTTCAAATGATGTGACGACCAAAGACACCATAGCTTAGAGTAAGTCCGACCCACAAGTAAGTTAATATAGTTTGTCCAAGTAAGACTATTATTGATTATTACTCCAAGGTTCTTGACAGCATTTACAATATGTAGTTTGATGCTATTTCTTCACCATCGGTAATATGATTAATAGTTTTTTTACGAATTATAATTATATACACTTTGACTTGTAAAGGTTTAAACAAAATCCATTAGTAGTTGCCTAGCAATAAATTTTAATCAATTCCTTCAATTTAGCCTTGAAGTATTTTCGGCAATGCAGACGACTGGACTGCTCAAATACAGCTGCACATCACCCACGTACATATGAAGTTTGTAGTGCTTGCAGAGCTTAGGCATATCATTAGCATAAATATAAAAAAGGCGTGGTCCGAGGATTGATCCTTGACGCACTTCCCTAGATAAATGTAACACCGAAGAGTGAAGATTGTTTCACAACACAAACTGCAAATGAATACAAAGATGTGAAGATAGTACTCGTGTAAAAGTAAAAGAGACGTTAAAAAAGTGTCGAAGTTTTATGCAGAGAGTGCCATCATCAGCCGTGTAAAAGGCCTTAGAGTGATCCAAAAATACCAGGGAAATATATTTTTCCTTCTTTAATTTAACATCGAATGTTTCCAGTTGCATTCAACCGATTTCGATGAAATTCTGATTGCCTATCAAAGCACAAAGCGGTTTTTTCAATAAAGGATGACATTTGATTGTAAAGAATTTTTTTTGAATTCTAAGTTATTTTTAGGTATTGGCACAATTTTGGCCCACTTTCATTTTAACGGAAAACTGCTAGTCATTATAATAGTGTTAAGTAAATGTGTTATAAATGGTAAGAGACAACAATATATTTTTTTAAAGAGAAGCACTTCAGGCAACAATGCCTATTTAATCCAGTACCGTGCTACATTCTTTAGTAAAGGGATAGAGAAGAGATGAAACAGGTGGTGAAAGTAGAAGAATAATTACAGAAATTCACTGCCGTATAAGACAGCACAGCTACCAGTGACTATGCCTTCATCGCTTAGCAGCGCCACCGACAGTCAATTTTTATTTTTGTAGTGAAAAAAACCAAGGTCCTCTTTGGGAATCGAACCCACAACCCCCACACTGAAAAGCTAGTACACTACCTACTAGCCTACAGGGGACAAGATATCTTTACAAATTTAGGGTGTAAGCTATCAGAGCCCACTGCATTCGACTTGATAAAATTTAAGCCTGAATAGACATACTGGCTTATACAAGCAAATTAAAATGCATTGTATACGTTGTTGTTGGGATTCAGTGTGGAAACCTTATAAAAGTATGAAATCTATTGATTTTTGAGATATATTTGCAAAAGTTGCAAATGTATCCCCAAGTTTGTCTGGCGCCTCTGAAGCGTTTAGAATAATACTTAATTTTTGCCTTTGTAATATTAATAATATTAAAATTAACGTTTTTCTTTGCGGTTTTAAATTCAGTCTTTTATTATTGTCTCTTGAAAAAATTTTCTCAACCGAATTAAGGTCTATCCAAAATACAAGTTAATTTAGTGGAATAGTTATTTATTTGTAGGATATTATTAATATTGCTGAACATATGAAAATTGTTTAATACACTTTAAAATTTTTCAAATTTATTTGCAAAACTTTGTACATTTTTTTGGTTTTATTATACACTAAACTACAAATGGAAAGCATGCTTCTTATAAACTAATGGTAGGTGGGGTTAGGAAGCAAGGTTAGGGTACCATACACTTTTTTTGGCAGCTTAAATTTTGTTAATACTACTGTAGTCTCTAGTATGTCGTTATATATCAGCTCTTTTCACAGAATTTTTAAACACATTTTGCAACAGAGCTTCGCTTATCTCATCAACGCAGCGTCGAATATTATGTCGCAAAGCATCAGTTGCTTGTGGGCTGTTCATATAGCATTGGTCTTTCAAATTTCTCATGCAGTAACTGAAATGTTTGGGTATCTATGGGACTTGTGGTGCTGTCTTGCTCACACCAAAGATCACTGATGTCAACATTAGCCAATTGTGGCAATAAAAAAATTAGTTATCGTAGTTTGGTAATGCAGAGAATTCACTGTGATGATATTTCCTTGCTCATTTTTTAAAAAATACGGGCCGATGGTATCGTCTGATGACAAAGCTATTTGTTGATTTTGTGAGCATCGTATGATGCAATTTTGTTTGTTTAGATAACCGCGTAATTGAAAATCATCACTAAAGATGATGTTGTTTTGATTTTTTACAAACAGCAAACAATGGTGGGACGGCTTTAAATTTCGAACGAGTTGTTTTTTAAAACCCTGAAGATAAAGACATTTATGCAAAATGTTGCACATAACGTCGACGAGTTGAAGTTCCAGACTCTTTATACAGCGGTTATGTTTGCATCCTTACTGTTACTACCGGGGTATTTCTTTCAGCTATTGTCAACGAAATTATCGTGAGCATCGAATTAAGCAATTAAATTATGCACTGGGGTGTGTGAGTATGAGGAAAAGCAGCTCAAATTTTATGAAGTGATACAGTAAATTTTTCATCATTTTCATTTGATTTTTATAATTAAAATTTTTTCTTCAAGACCGTAACGTTGCATGCTCAAAATTTTCCAACCGCTTACAAATAACTGTTAAGGGCTTTTGACATTTAATCATTTTACATACAGCTTACTTCCTAACCTTAAATTTGCCAACCCGTTTAGTTTCGTTCCTAATATTTATTATTATTGTGCAAGATACCTTAAATAGCTGTACATCAAATCAATATGCTTCCGACACTTAATTGAACAATGTCTGCCTGTAAAAGTAAATTTTCTTCAGAAATTTACTTGACGTTATCTATATTTTTTAAAATTTCACTATTAAAAAATAAGCAAAATTGTGCAATTAAATAACAATATAAAGCTTTTTGTGTAAGCCGATGACCACCTTTCATGAATTTTGTTTTTTGCTTTGATATAAATTTTTATATTCTTGCATGCAACAAAAAAGCATCAATATTTTATTATTATTCAATATTCAGTTGAAAAAGTATCAACTGATTATATTAATGAAGTAAATTTGCAAAAAATGAGAAATTTCCCGAACAGTGTTATTTAACCAGCATCTATAACACGAAATTAAATTTGTATTTGAAAATCAAGTTAAATAAAAGCAGAACATGAACAGGCAATGCACGAAGTTAGGCAAAACCCAGCTAAAAATTTTACCATAAAAATTAACATTGCCAGCCAGTAGCCTTATATTTCGCATGGTTTTTTTAATATTAATTTAATATAATAAACCATTTAATCTATGTAATTTTGTGTTTGATTGCTTAAATAAATATTTTATGAAATTCCCACAAGATATTTATTATTAAAAAAATATATTTGTGCGGCAAAGCACATACATATGGCCATTTCCGTACTGCTCATATAGATCATCAGTGGATTTTATCCCAAAATTTGTATAGAAAATTCAAGAGTCTTATATCGTAAGCCAAATTGATTAAATGAGAGTTCTCATTTAAACAACACAGCAAGGAAAAAAAGAAACTAAAAACATTTCTATGCAAATACACAGCAAACATTTCGAAAACAAAATCACTTTTTAATTTTAATTTTTCTACATAAGGGCTTCCTTTAGCAGCCATTCATATGTAATTTGAAAAATAATGAAAACAAAAAATATTTGTAAAAACATTTACAAAAACGCAGTGGCCTCATGCAATGGAAATAAATAATTTTATTTTTTGGAATCATTTTTTAATTTCATCCATTAATAAGCAATTTTATTTTTTGCAATAGTTTTTAATTAAATCTACGGGAAGTTTTGCTAGATTTCTTTAAAAATAAATATTTATTGATATTCTCATGATAATGAAAACTCTCATTTATTCAATTTGGCTTAAAATATAAGGTTCTTATGTTTTCTATACAAAAATAGGGTGCAAAACATCGAGTGTAGCTTCGGCTGTGTGGCACGTACCGCCATCCTGCTGAAACAAAACGTTGCCAATATCCTCCTCTTCAATTTTGGTGAACAAAAATTTGTTCAACATAGCCCGATAACGATCACGAAGCGAAAACGCATCGGATGGTCACTTGGCTTCTACTCCTGAACCAAGTGCACTTTGTATGGCGTCATACCAAGGTCTTTATGGAAAATTCGTCGCAATGATGTCTTTGAAATGTTCGCTTCACGCGAACTTTCTGCCACAGTATATAAATTCTCGGGTGTACGAACTGTTTTTGGCTTTTCACGATTTGGTTTATGGATGAGGATGCCAGTTTCTTTCACTTTTTTCACAAGATAACGAACATACGGAGCTGACGGTGCTTCTCTTCTTCCAAAATCCGTACGCAGATTTTGCACACATTCTGCTACATTACCATGATTTTCAAAGTAATGTCGCAATATTTCCCAGCGTTGTTCAAGCGTATGCACAACCATATTCGTTCATCGGAAGGATAAAACTAATTATCTGTCGAATCAACATGACGTGATATGGTTCACATCTGCACCTGCCCATGGGCCGTAATCAGATGGTGGACCATTACCACTGTGGATGAAATGTAGCGTCATCCTCGCCCTAGAAGGCCTTCGGATACGTATATCCCCCGGTCATTCCTAGTTGCAACTTCAAAAGCCCGGAGTAGGCCGCAGCCTTCACTCCTTGCTGAAGAGTTGGAGACTATCCAACTCCTGGTCCAGAACGCATGACGCTTAATATTATTAAAAACACGATGGTATTCATACTCACTGGACCTGGACCATTCATTGTGTTCATTGTGAATGATCCGACCCAAAAACTCAAATGAGGGCCTCGAACACACAGCTACTACGATACTCCTGAAGGGCCTACCTCAATAATCAGACAGAGAACAGGTAAATGCCTAAAAAGACAAATAGGGGAACTCTGGGGTTCACGATTCCCGTGGAAATATAGTGGATTGTCCAGTTGAGTTCTACTCGCCTTGAATGGAACTGGGCTGCCTTTTACCCCGCAAAACAGAAGTCTAGATGGTTGTGTAATTCATAAAGACTTATAATGTGTCCCCGGAGGGATGTCAAATGAACATAAGCTAAGTCTTACCATTCACGAAATAAGCACTAGTTGAAAAAAAAACGTTATATGGCGCACCCTTTATAAATAAAATTAAGAAGCCTGGAATTTGTTTGTTTTGTTGATCTATTTCTCTGTTTTATCATTATATTTGGTGTTTGTTTTCCTTTAATAATTATAAATTATAAATTTTTAAATTCAACCAAAAGCTGGAAGAAAAGAAATCAATTTGCCATACGGTTGTAGATGTCTACTCTGAACCGAAAAGATTAAATAAAATATGCTCGTTGGTGTTCTGCATTCTTGTTTTTTGTTATTGCAACCAACGGTAACGCAAGTGAACGCTTGGTTTCAAATAAAGTCATATGTGAATAGCCTTTCTTTGAACAAAAATTCACTGATAAAAACAAAACACGATTTGCTGCATATACCGACTTTAATTGAATAACTTTTTCCACAATATACGAGATCACTAAAACTTATTTAAATTAAAAGTCAAAAAAGAAATAACGTATTTTCTACGAAAGATGTGCTATAACTGAGTGTGTGTTAGCTGCTTCTTTTTGTTACATGACTACAAAAACATTTCAAAGTTTATATTTGTTTAAACACAGCCATCAAAATGATATAGATATATATGTGTGTATATATATATGAATGGCATTTTACGCACCTTTTTATCGCATCGGTGGTTAGTTAAGAGTTATTTTATCCTGCAACTGCTTCCCGGGGATAATGCATTTTTCCCACAACTAAATTAGCTTTTAAATTGTATATAAATTCAACGACATATTCAATATGTAAGAAAACTACACTATATGAAGAGAATTGAAAATGAAAGAGTTGTAGATATGGCAATACATACAAGAATGAGTATGTATTGCAATAAAGGTCTCTTCAAGTTATTTTGTTCTGGACATTGTTGTTTTATATGTAAATTCATTGAAAAAAGTATTCACTTTAATACTTTGGAAATGCATCATGCGCGTACTGAAAACATTTTAAACTTTTCACTTAGTTTTAGGAATAAAAATGCGTTAACCATCATTTACGTGACATTCACGAACTTTTCTAGCGGCTCCGTATAGACACTGTCCTTAATATAGTCCTTCAAAAAATAATTCAGTTATGTTAAACCGCACGATTGCGCTGGCCACTAAACTGTTGATTGTCGTGCATTTATCGGGGAAATTGGTTGGCAATAAATTGATTGTTTCAATGCCTGGGCGACATGTGGTATCGTCCTGTTGAAACCACATGCCGGTGATATCCACGTTGTCAAATAATAGGCTGAAGTTGACTTGTTAGCATCTTGCGAAAAAGTGATCCATTGATCTTTTGCTCCGCATTTCCAGCCTCATCTTTGAAAGCAAAAACGGCCCAATCACGTCTCCGGACCATATAGCGCAACATTTAATGACACGTTGAGCATGCGAAGGCTTCTCAATAATCGGTCTAGGATTTTCAGAAGCCCTGTTGACATACCCTGGGTTCAATGTAAACAAACGAACGTGCTATTTTGAATCGTGCCACTTTCAAAGTGTTTTTCCCGATCCAGAGGCCTGTTGACATACCCTGGGTTCAATGTAAACAAACGAACGTGCTATTTTGAATCGTGCCACTGTCAAAGTGTTTTTCCCGATCCAAGTTAATAAAGTAAAAAGTTTAATTATCCAAAACCTTTGAAATATATTTTACTTTGGTCAGGGAATGAAGAAGAGCTTCAGAAAGCCATGTTTAAATAGAGATATTTTACTACTTTCTACCTGGGGTGAACGGTATAAAAAGTTCAAATGTAGTTTACTTCTGTTCAAGACTTAAAACATACAGCAAAAAAAAGTTAAAGTTGGAAAACTAAACTTGATTACGCCGCCTACATTGGAAACCATTTGGTTAATTATCGCTTTTCACTTTCAGTCTACTATTTTGTGGAATCAAAAATAGAATGAAATAAAAATAGAAGTTTTCTAATTTTCTCGTGCTAGCAGAGAGCATGCTGTTATTAAAAAAAAAAAGTTGGATGATTGGTTTTGCAATTGAATTGCCTCATGGAAGAATAAGTGAACTTATATCAAAAACAGGACTTTGTATACGCACATCGATACAAACACACAACCACAAACACAAATACATTCAACAGCAACCAGCATCTCCAGTATCTGCAACTTTAATAAATGCAAAATAAAGAAAAAATGTATGTATTTGTATTGACTAAACCTTTGGAATGGTTTCTGTTGTGCAAATGACTGAATGATTAAATGTAAGTAGATGCCAAAGACCAGTTGACTGACGGACTGACTGACTGATTGTTTGAATGACTGTCTAACAGTGACAGCAAGATGCCTTGTATTCAGCCACTGCCGATAAACTAAATTTCATAGTTGTGTCTCCTAGAGGGAAGAATCGACTTATACCAACACATATCACACAGATACATACGCACACATTCATATACATATCTAAACGTTCAACATGCAAGCAATATTTTGTTCAAATATGCGTTTACATGGTCATTTGGTCACTTTCGAAAGCGGCAGGTATTTGCATAAGCGTAAAGTAAATGTTAGCTGGTATTTTCTATTGTATCTTTGTATTTCATTCAACACTAGTCTACAATTGTATGCATACTTCTGATGTGTAGGCATATACATATGTATGTTTACATTCATGCAACATAATAAAATAAGCACAAAAAATAGCAGAATGAATAAAAATCTACAACTTGCAATCATGCATGCATAACAGAACAAACATACAGGTATTATTATACTAACAGACCAACAAGCACTCTCACTTACGGCCGCAAGATATATCCATAAAAATATATCTTATGTTTACCCTGAAGAGCATAAAGTTAGCATGCTTTGATTTTTGTATAATTTCTTAGTAGAAGGTACCGTATATGGTACATTTTCCGTAAGTCGAATATAATTTCACACGTTTTTTCTTAAGGCAGAGACCATGGTTGTAAAGAACCTCTGCGGGTGATGCGATAGAAGGAGGAGTAGATATTTCGTAATAAGATTTACATCTGCAACTGGCCGTGGGCCTTAATTAGATGGTGGTCAAACCACTGTGAATGAAAAGCAACGTCATTCACGTCCTAGGAAGCCTAAAACTAATTCTAGCAACAGGTCTTTCCTAGCATGATCACTGGATCTAGGATCATTCACCAGGTAGGTGTGATTAAAGGTGAAATGATCCTGGCCACCATAAAACAATACCTGTATGGGGCCGCAAAACCACAGCCACCACGATACTCCTGAAGGGCCAGCCTCAATAATCAGTCAGAGAAACAGCTAAAACGTTAAAGACCCAATTAGGGGAACTCTGAGGGCTTCTGATTCCCGTGGAAATAACGTGGAGCTTCCAGTTGACCCCTGCTGCATTAAGGGGACTGCGCTCCCTTTTACCCTCAGCAGCACAGGTCTAGGTAGTCAAGCAGTCTATAAAGACCGATAAATGTGGCCCCGCGGGAGGGGGGGGGGAGGAGTAGATATAAACGATCTCTTTCCTTATATGCGTCACTCACTTATGTATCATGATAGACTAGCGACTCATTAGGAGACGCAATTATTCATACTGCTTATCTCTCCTTCTATCTTTTCCACTTCTTCTCACTCTGTCCTTTTGTCCTTTAATTATTCTATCTTCTTTTCTTCTACATAATCCAAAGGGCCACCGTCGTATATTTTCATTCTCACTGCCTGCGAACCTAATCTCATCTGCCACAGCTCAAGTGCACTTATACAAAAGTATTGTCTCCAAAGAAATATAACTTTTGATTTAGACTTAAATAAGGCTGGTCTAAGAATTTTAATTCTTTTATTGTATTTAGTAAAATAAAAAAAATTTAAAAAATGGAACAAAATTTTGTATTTAGACGGACAATATTCTGTTTATCTCTATTGAGATATAGGCCACCAAATACTTTGCGAAGTTTTAATATGGAACAAATGTAATAGTAATAAAGATTTATATTGAAAATCGCAAAAACTCGGAAGCTCTTGAAAATTCAGTGCGATGTTCGATGGACTAAACACATTTTGGAGGTTTCCAAAGAAGCTTTCAAGTGCCTCGGTTTTATAAAACGGTGTAAGAGATACTTCACTTCATCCCATCTTAGTACTATTTACACCACATATAGCCGTTCTAAAATGGAATCAAATTTCATGTATAGGCCCGCATCCCAAGCTATTTTTTGCAGTCGCTCAATTTGCATACAAGAGGACCAAGAGGCTCGTTGGCGACAGTAAGGTACCAAATTTTATTGATTCTCTAGAGCATCGATGCAAATTGCGATGTCTTTTACTGTTTCATCGTTACAATAATGGTAAGCGCTCTAACAAAACAAGGCATTTGTTCCCGCGTTTAAGTCGATTTTCGTTGAAATAGCATCCATTTGTTGTTGATTGGCCAGTGAATCACCCTACGCATTACAGGGAAAATTTCGTTTTTTAACACAACAATCAATATGAGGAATTAATTCCCTCCAGGGGCTTTTCAATATAGAAAAGCTCAAATTAAATGTTCACAAACACTACTCCCTCTTTTCTCCTCCCCATAACCTAATTTCCTAATTCTGGCAGAATGCATTGCATGTGTAAGCGTCATCCCCTGAGTGCTGATCCGCAAAAAAAAATGACAAGTGCCGAAAATAATGAAAAACCATACCATGGCTGAGTTCTTTCATATTTATATAATGTTACGGTATTGTTTCCATTTTAAATGAGCTATGCCGTATTAAGCATCGAAATTATACAATTAAAATGTTCATAGGTGCCCCTGTAGGCTAGTAGGTAGTGTACTAGCTTGTAAATATGGGGGTTGTGGGTTCGATTCCCATCGGAGACTTTGGTTTTTTTCACTACAAAAATAAAAATTGACTGTCGGTGGGGCTGCTCAGCGATGAAGGCATAGTCACTGGTCGCTGGGCTGTCTTATATACGGCAGTTAATTTTCGACTATCCTTCTACTTTTACCACCTGTTTCATCTATTCTCTATCCCTTTCCTAAAGAATGTAGCACGATACTTGACTAAATAGGCATTGTTGCCTGAAGTGCTACTTTAAAAAAAAAAAAAAAAGATTCTTACTGATAATTTTATAAAAATATGTTATTTTACTAAATAATTCACAATAAGCGACTTGAAAGCAAATAAAAGAGGCAACAACAATAGCAAACTAATATCAATAATATCAATTTTAATTTTTATAGTAATAGGGACTTCGAAATTTAAGTGAAATGAAGGAGTTGGGATTGTGATCTTCAAACTAGAATTATTGAAGAATTAAAATTCCAAATTTAAACATTGATCACAACTATAAATGTAGAAAAGTTAAAAGTACTTCAGATTCAAACACAATAGGGAATTAATTCCGAAATAAAATGTTGCAAAAGGAAATAATTTGAGTCAATTCGCGGCTGGTTGTTAAAACGTATTTCTCATTTTTGTTGCTGGTGAAAGTATACATTTTTCAATCTGCTCGATACAACTTTTTACTTCCTTTTCGCATTTCTGCTACGCACACACACACACACATATATATATATATATAATATATATCTTACTCGTGAAATCAAACGTTTAAAGTGTTTGCTTATATGTGTTTTATTACGTGAATGTGTGTGCATATGTGCGTACGTATATATGCGTGTATTTACATGCATAAATGCATGCGTATAAAATTTATGTATTCAATGGAAGGAAGTCATAATAAAACGAGTTTTTGAACTTTATTTTAGCATTTTTGTTTTTGCTTTTTTATTAAAAAAAAAAAAAAATAAAATTTTATGTAAATATGTTAATGGAATCAGGCACATGCAAACGCATACGCATACACATACACATTTCCTCACGCATATTAAAATCTTTTGTGGCATGCAGGCAGGTCTTTTTATGTGTTTGTTGTGTCCACTTTTATTCACAAATATTTGTTTGTTTTATTTTTACGCCGCTTAGGGTTGTGTGGCAATCGTATTTGCTGGGCTTTAAGTTAAAAAGCAGAAATACAAATTTACATGAAATACAAAATTGTAAAAATTTACGCTTGCAAAGATTGTAAAGTGTGGTATATGATGATTTTTAATTAAAAATAATTAAAATGAGAAAAGAAAACAAAATGTGTTTTTCATTTGTATGCGTTTCTTTGTCCTTGTGACAAATGCAACATGATGTTTTTTTTTTGCACAGTAAAGCTTTTGAGATAAAAAATTTATTCCGGAATATATCCTTGAGGGGTAATTTTTCCACAAAAAAGGTAATTTGTTTATTGTTAAATAACACATAGGTGAAGTCTACTTAAATCTACTAAGTCTACTTTGTTAAACTTAAAAGTGAAAGTATAAAGACAATATTTCGCCTTCATCGGACCAAAAACAAAGGTATTTCAGCACCTTAAAAAAAGGAGAATTTTCTATTTCTGAAAAGAAAATTAATCTTTCCTACGCACTTAGGGCCGCATGTGCATGCTTATTATACATCACATATCAGGTGGAAATATGTTGTTTGTATTTAATAGTATTGTTTGTTTAATAAATCTGTTATTTTTGCCTTAATAACAATTATTAAAGAAACAATAATCTGTTATAAGCAAAACCTTCTATAGACAAACAGAATTAAATATTTTTAATATATTGCAACCAGTCAGAAATTGTTATCCTGTTTATTGGAATAGCTTAAGCTTCTTTGCATAAGATAGCCAAATGTCTTTGAAGAAGTACCTGAGTTAAGTGAGTTTGTGCATAAAAGTTTGCACGCCTAGTGGAAAGATAAATAAAATCTGTCACTTTAGTTACGCTTCATACTTATCCGCGTTTATACACACAAAAAATTACATGATGGTAACTTAACCACTTCAACATCTAAAACCTGCCTTATTATCTTTATGTCTTCACTCGACGATGTTTAAACTTATTGTTTAGCAGATAGTGCATATAACGTGTAATTCAAATAGAGATACTTTTTTCAATAGCCTGTTTTTGACAGATCACGTGTGCGTTGTGTCATGCTGCCATGTTATTTTTGTTTAGTATTTTGTAAAATAAAAACAATTAACTTTTTATTTATTTTACTTTGTTTATTCTGATCGGCCGGTATGCGACCGATCAGTTTTTGCGTTTTCTTGTTATTGACTTATGATTAATTTATTATTATTAATTATTTATTTATTTATTTATTTATTTCTATAATATTACAATTTATCAAATAACTTATACACTAATATAACTAAAATCTACCTGCGGGAATATGCAGCGTTTGCACCTTGCCCGGATTGTGTGCGGAAATTATTTCACCACAACCAAATGTGAGGTGTACGATGTCATGCAAAAAGCATGGAAGTCGGGACGCAATCACACACGCTACAAAATACACACTACAATTGTTTTGCAATCGTTCAACTTACGAACGAAAATTCACGTTCTGTGAACTTCGCTCTACTTATGGTCAATACACTCGGCCTACTGAGTGTACTATTCGCAACACCATTACCCTCTTTTAGACCCAGCATTCATTATTGGATATTATTCGACCGAACACCACTACGTCTAGCATGCAGTGAAGAAAATATAGCGACCGTAGCTGAGAGTGTACACGCAGACCGTGGAGATTCGATTCGGCGCCGTTCGCAGCAACTTGGACTGAAGCAACTCAGACTGATATGGAACGACTTTGCCTATTTTCGTCTAGATCTTAAATTAAAAGCATACAAAATAGAGCTTGTGCAAGAACTGAAGCCACTCGACCTTCAAAGGGCGCTCTATATACTCTTGAAAAGTTCCAAGCAAATCCGACGTTTTCGAAGCAAATTTTGTTCAGCGATGAGGCCTATTTCTGGCTCAATGGGTATATAAATAAGCAAAATTGTCGCATTTTGGACGAAGAGCAACCTGAAGAGATTCAAGAGCTGCCACTTCATCCAAAAAAAAAAAAAACAATGGTTTGGTCTGGTTTGTGGGCCGGTGGTATTATCGGTCCATATTTCTTCAAAAATGATGGCGGTAAGAACGTAACCGCCAATGGTGACCGCGCCATGACAACTGACTTTTTGATGCCTGAAATTGAAGTTCGTAAACTCAGTGACATTTGAATTTTAATAGGACGGTGCCGCTTCCCACACATTGCATCAATCAATGGATTTATTGAGAGAACACTTCGGTGAGCAAATAATTTCACGTTTTGGGCCGATCCATTGGGCATCAATATCGTGTGATAACACACCGTTAGACTTTTTCCTGTGGGGTTATGTAAAGTTTAAAATTTATGCGGACATTCCCGCTTCGATTCAAGCCTTGGAGCACAATATCACCCGTGTCATTCGTCAGTTACCACTCGAAATGCTCGAACGACTCATCGAAAATCGGACTAGGCCATCTGAAATTTGAAATGCATAATCTTCAAAAAAAAAAATCCAAATAATGTTCTTTCAAATGATAATAAACATTCCCCATTAAATTTGAATTTTTTGTGTTTTTTCTTTAAAAAAAGTAGGGAATTTCGAAATGAATTACCCAATATATTCTGTTTTGAACGATTGTCGTATATACAATAAAATTTTACTTCGAAGCCATCACATATTGATGTTGCTATCACTATTCAGGGTAGGCGCCTCTTTGGCTGTGTGTTTTTTTTTTGTTCTGTGGAATTTTTTTTCCTGGAATTTTTAATAAGCATGTTGTTGTTTTTTGATCATAAGATTTATTACAAACAACGTATTTTTTTAAAAGACACAATTAGTCATTTCGTTTACTTTTTTTTTACTGATAATAGTTTTGTTTTAAACTTACCTTTATTAATATTTGTTACACAACACTCAAAGAACCATGAAAATAGAATGTGCCCAAACCGTTTCTATTTACTATAAATATAAGACATATCTGAAACAGGCATTTTGTTTCTGTTTCGAACATTCCTCACTCAATACATTAATTATACATATCTACACGTTTGTCTGATAGTTTTTAAAGTTTTCATTTATTTGTCAACTGTAAATTTTATTTTTATTGGAAATTATTTTTAAATCTTTATTTACGTTTAATATATTATTTACATTCCGAAACGAATAAAATAAGAATTTTTCATTTTAATGACATTTTGTAGGCCCATGTAAGTATTTTTGAACGCACAAATATAACATTTTGCCGAAAGATGAGATAAAAGATTATTTTCCTTCAAGGTCGCAGAGAAAGGCAGCCAGTACATTCATCAGTGACTCTACTGATACAAATTTAATAAAATTCAGCCCTCGCAAAAAGGCATATCGTTTGGACCAAAGCTGTGCGTATACAATGACAGCTGATCAAGAGTCGCGAACAAATTTTATAGGGGAGTCGTAAGTAAATACATATTATTTTCCACAAGTAAATACACATTATTTGTTCCTAGATTCTTAAGCACCGATAGACCTCGTGCGTTTGCCGTTACCAAAACTGGTGAGAAACAATTATTGGAAATAGATGATAATCCTATTCCAAAAGCCAACACAAATCCTTTTGCCATAAATACGCCACGGTTTTCTGCACCAGCCATGGAAAGAATTTCAGAAAAGTCTTCATCGCAAATATCGCATTCAGAAAAACTGAATAAAAGCAGCAGCAAGTTATTAAGAAAACAGAAGGTTTTATTTATAAATGATTTAAAGAAAATATTTGAAAAAAATTAAAATTTAAATTTCAACAGGCAAAACGTTACACTAGCCAAAATAAACGTTTAGTGTTTTCACCACGCAATATAGAAGTAAATTCATCAAACACATCGGCAGCTAGGGAAATAAGTTATCCAACGATATCAATTTCAAAGAACGTGGACAAATTTAGAAATCATAGCACTGAAACTCAAACAGAATGTAATACATCTTTGTTCTCTAGTTCTTTTATACCGAAACAATATAATAAGTATGCTACTACAACAGCCTCCATAAATTATATTCCCATGGAAGGTCCACGAAACTATGGTAAAGAACCTATGCACAGGCAGCAACAACAAATTTATAAAGCTGGGACACCACAACAATTGAAACCGCTAAAGATCTATACCAAAAGCAATTACAATTTGAGAAAGTATTCACAATTCCGAAGCATAGTTTCGGCCCTTACCTTGATAACCGTCATCTCGTGGCTGTTTTCAACATTTTTTGATGTTGAATGTTTATGGGATTATTTGGACAGTTTAGTGCAGTATTTTCAAAATTTGCTTTTTACAAAAGAGAAACCGAAAACTAAAGTTGAAATTTTTATAACATTTCTACAGGATTTTTGGTCGTAAATTTCATTTTATTAAATTACTATACATCCTTTATATTAAGGAATTGTTTTCAAAACGTTTTGGTTTCTAAAAAATGTAGTCGAATTTTTTACAAATAGCTGTCAAATAAATGTATTAAACGATTTTCAAATTTTCTAATTTAATTCAGCATAAAATACATTCTGCAAATCTTTACAGATCTTACAGTTTACAGGTTATGCTATTCGTGTGAAGCTGCATTTATGGTAGTTAAAGAAAATGATAGTTCAAAAAAGAAAACAAAAAACTTTTTTTTTGGACCAGCACTCAGCAGATGACCCCTACACATGCAATGCATTGTGCTAGAACTAGGAAATTAGGTAATGGGGAGGAGAAAAGAGAGAGTAGTGTTTGTGAACATTTAATTTGAGCTTTGCTACATTGAAAGTAATAGGAAAAGCCTCTGGAGGGAGTTTATTCCACATATGGATTGTTCTGCTAAAAAACCAATTTTACCTGTAATGCGTAGTGTGATTCACTGGCCATGCTATTTCATCGAAAATCGAGTTAAACGCGATAACAAATATCCTTATTTTGTTAGAGCACTTACTATTGTTGTAACGATAAAACAGTAAAAGACATCGCAATTTGCGTCGATGCTCTAGAGAATCAATAAGTTTTGATACCTCACTGTCGCCAACGAGCCTCTTGATCCTCTTGTGTGCAAGTTGAGCAACTACAAAAAATAAGTTGCGATGCCGGCCAGGAATAAATATCCTTATTTTGTTAGAGCACTTACTATTGTTGTAACGATAAAACAGTAAAAGACATCGCAATTTGCGTCGATGCTCTAGAGAATCAATAAGTTTTGATACCTCACTGTCGTCAACGAGCCTCTTGGTCCTCTTGTGTGCAAGTTGAGCAACTACAGAAAATAAGTTGCGATGCCGGCCCATACACGAAAGTTAGATTCAATTTTTGGACGGATATATGTGATATAAATAGTACGAAGATCGGATGAAATGAAATATCTCTTACACTGTTTTAGAAAACCGAGTGAAAGCTTCTTTGGAAACCTCAAAAATGTATTTACTCCATCGGACATCACACTGAAATTTCATGCCAAGAATATCAAGAGCTTCCGATTTTATGCGATTTTCAATATAAAACTTTATTGTTATTGAATTTTTTCCATATTGCAACTTCGCAAAGTATTTGGAGGCCTATATCTCAATAGAGATAAACAGAAAATCTGCAGTTTATAGATTATGCTATTCGTGTGAAGCTACATTTATGATAGTTCAAGAAAGGAAACAAAAAACTTTTTTTTCGGACCAGCACTCAGAAGATGACCCCTACGCATGCAATGCGTTGTGCCAGAACTAGGAAATTAGGTCATGGCGAGAAGGAAAGAGGGAGTAGTGTTTGAACTTACCTATATTGGAAGTGACAGAAAAAACCTCTGGAGGGAGTTTATTCCACATGCAGACTGTTCTGCTAAAAATGCGTAGTGCAATTCACTGGAGAATGAACCACAAATGTGTGTGCTCTCAAGGAAAATCGAGTTAAATGCGAAAAGGTGGGAACAAGTACCCTTTTCATTAGAGCACTTACCGTTTTAGTAACAAAAAAGCAGTAAAATACATTGGATAGCCTCTTGGTCTTCTCCTGTACGCGGTCGAGCAACTCCAAAATAGACTTTGGGGCGCCGGCTCATACATGAGAGTTGTATTCCATTTTCGGGCGGATATAGGTAGTAAAAATAGTACGAAGATCGGATGGAGCGAAATATCTCTTACACCGTTTTAGAAAACCGAGACACTTGAAACTTCTTTAGAAACCTGAAATTTTGGTTTAGTTTATCGAACATCACACTGAATTTTCATGCCAAGAACATCAAGAGCATTCGATTACGTAATACATGTATCATCCATAATAACATATGCAGGACACAGATCTATGCGTAAGCATGCAAAATTGTATCTTACGGGCATTAAAATCGACTCTATTCACACGACCCCATTCCGAGATTGTTGCAAAATCAGGATTGCGCATATCTTTCATGTTCTGCCTTTTGGAATTTACCTCCAATATATATTACAACAACTTGAACAACTTATTCGAATGCAATGTTTCTCATATTATATTGCTACGAAGATGATTTAAGTTTTAAAACAAAAAATCAGTAAAAATAAAAAAATAGTAAAGTATAAATTAGTATTAGTATCAGTAAACGACCCACGGTGCATTTTAGAAACAGCGTAGTATTCTAATAATTCAACAACAGCATGCTTATAAGAAATTCTACAAAATAAGTAAACGTGTAAATTACTAAAAATAAATTGGGCTTAAGATTTATTTATTTGCTTTTCAAAAATTTTATTTTGAATCTCCTGCTGTTTATAAATTTCTTATCTTTGGTGTGTGATATTCCAAATATAAAATCCTAAATATTTTAAAACTTCAAATTTGTTACAGAAAATCTATATTTTAATTTCTCAAGAATAACAATAATAAATGCATTAGAAGCTTAAACAACAGTATTTGTATTTTATACTTATATCTTATCCTGATTGGTATCTCACTCATTTTAGAATCATCTATGCCACATGTAAAGTTATGTGTGTGTTGGAAAAATTGACAAAAATAAACATGGCGCTCTTTGTATCAGCCTTTATTTACTGTTGAAATATTTTGATAAATAAAATAAATATAAAATAGTTAAAGTAAAAAAAATCCTGCATGCATAAATAATTTTTGTTGGATGTCTCAACCCCACAAATATGCAAATATTGGTAAAAACCAACAAAGCACAAACAAACAAACCAACATAAACATATGTTACGACTTTTCTATTGTGACATCTCACTACCATACTTCTCTTTCCAAAGCTCTAGAGAAAAATGGACAGGCGGAGTTTACACTGTCAATTCCATAGAGGACTGTGTTGTAAAATGGATAAAAAACAAAAACTGAACAACAAAAAAAGTTTAAAAAAAGATGTATAAAATAAAAGGACTCACAATTTTAAAGTTTACAATAAAAAAAACATTAATTTTGGAAATGGCTGGGGATGAACAAAAATTTAGATTTTTATCTCTTCGCAAAAGTGTTTGGCATTTCGTGACTGTGTGTTGTGTCTATTTTAATTTTTTTGGAATTTCGATTAGTGTTCAAAGTGAATCTTTGATAATTTATTAACGAAAGATGTACAATTTTTAATCTCAACTGATAAATATAGTCGCATAACTCTAAAAGATTGATATCATGTTGATATAATACATACAAAAGTGTGTAATAAAACCTGTAAATTATGGGCTAAAGTAAAAAGTCTTATAATGATACACAAACAGAAAATTTGTATTTTCTGGCTTTACATGACCATTATAATTATTTTGCTGTATATTGCAATTTTGTAAAAATTTGTAAAATGTCGCACAGGTGAAGGTATCCTTGGAGCTAAACCAATTTATATCAAAAAAGGAAATTTGTTTTTGCAATGTAAAAGCAACAAGAACAAATAAGTAAAAGTTCTCTTAAGGAGTTTCATTTCTAACTAGAAACAAAATCTATCTATAAGGCAATAAGCTAAAAACTATTTTTGCCAATACCATTTCCATAATTTCACAAATTAAACTCCCGATAATAGATTTTATTTAAGAAAAACAAACCGTAAATAAGGCTTAAGGCAGAGTCAGGACAATAAAGAGCAGCAATATAATTCTTTTAAAAGTTTTTCATATATGAAAACCAAAACAATTATTTTAATTAAAATAATTTATTATAAATTTGGCGAAACATTTATGACTTTCGGTTATAATATCCTAAATTTCGTTTATATATTTTTTTCGTCTTCTTGGAAACATTGTAAAACAAAATCAACTATTTAAATAATCAAATGGCGACAGGAAAAATTCAACAAATATTAGATACAAAATAACAGAAAATAGAAAATATTGAAAAAAAAGAAACAACAACAACACTAATGTAATGGTTTTGGCAAAACGCCGTAAAACAAGCAATTTATGCATGGTCAGTAAACAGTTGTTATGGCTGTAGTGTTTCCTATGTTCGTGGTCTAGGTTCTAATAAATAAAAATATATTTAAATAACATAGTAAGCTGGTGTTGGTGGATTGTACACATCCCTACAGGAGTTTTCCTTTTACTATAAACACACCACTAGTGGACAACTTTTTTAACCAATTTTAATTATTGATTAAACCATTTAGTGTTGCAGCTTTGCTTAAATTAAAATACGGATATTAAAAGTTTTGCAATATAACAGCTATTTTAAAACTAAGATTAACTTCAATATTCGCAAGATTTGTACGTGGGCACTACAGAGCAATTAACTAAAGATGCAAGTCTTTACTTCACGAGTTTATGTTTCAACTAAATAACGAATTAACCACTCAGATGCTGTCTTTTATATTTCTTTCGCCAGAGGTCTACAAAAATGAAGAATTTTCTACTTCCTTTGTATCACATCTGTTTACTGTTATGTTATTCATTCAATGTCTGTCGCTCTGTATGTATTTTTGCTTTTGTTTTCATGGAATTTATTTTAAGATAGCTGTTGTTGTATAGCGTGTATAAGATTTCTAAGCAGTTGTTGTTGTTGTTTTGCGTGTAAAAGTTAGCTACGCAGTTTATAACTGGAAAATTGCTGTTGCATTGCATGTATCAGTTTTCTTAGAAAACCCAGTTATTTCGTTTACTTTATTACTTAATTATTTTCTTTTAAAACTTAAGCAAGACGCATCCGTAGCATTATATATATGGCTATTGGTTGTGCCGGTGCTTGTCATAACAACACAAATTCAACTGGTGGTAATTTGTTTTCTTATTAAAGAATTGTAGCATATGAGCACAGGACGGCAAAAGCCGTGAAATAAAGGTTAAGATGATTCAAAATTTTATCGTATTAATTTTATTGTATTCAATTATGAGTTGAAAATGATATCTGGCAAATATCCACCACAACCACGCTGACAGATGTCGATTAATCACTTTTTCGCAAAATGGTGGTCCTATTTCGCTAATCACTTTACGGATTTTGAGTTTTAAGGCTGAAATCGATTCGATTGGCTCCGTGGTTTTGAATTACACGATATTGCTGGCCACTTAACTGCTGGTTGTCGTAAAATTATGCGATCGGTTAATTTGATTTGCAATAAATTTATCGCTTAATTGGCTGTGTGACAGGTGACACCGTCCTTTTGCAACCACATATCAGTGATTTTCACGTCGTCAATAATAGGCCAAAATAAAGTTGTTAGCATTTTTTGAGAGCGTAATCTATTGACCGTCATGGATTTTATGAATTGTTAACAGCACCATTTTTATTTTTTATTTTTAATCATTTTAATGTGTTTTCCGTGCGAAATTGAATTCATTATAACAATTGATTACGTCAAAAAACTAAATGTCAAAACTATATTTATATTATATTGTTGTTGTTGTTGTTTTTCTTGTTGAAGAACCCAATATTTAAGAAAAAGTCCCCATGGAAAATAAACGAATGTTACTCAGGAAAGATCTTATACTATCTTCTTTATCACTTTTCTAAATTAAATTGGTTATAAATATTCTTCTTTGCGATTAACAAATATGGAAAGTTAAACTAATTTTTGAAAAAGAGCAGACCAAAAAAATGTTACAGTCCATACTGTGTAAAAGGTGATGTTTACGTTTCTTATGGAGCCAAAATAACGTTTCATTGTTAAATACAATTTTTTGGCTATAATTGTTTAAACTGACGAACTGTCACTTTTATATAAAGGGTTTATCATTTTTATTTTTGGTTGCTGTTCTCAGTTATTTTGTCTGTTAGGATGAAGTCTTTATCAAGGAAGCATGATTAAGGCAACAGTGTCTTGATCTACAAAGGCCATGAAATTAACACTTTTTCTGTAAATTTATAAAAAAGATATTTGCAAAAGATAATAATTGTGTCTCTAGTAGCATACGAACGAACATTTTTGTATGCTGTAACGAACCATCAACTCAACCTTTGGTTATCACTGGTCTGCACATCTAGCGAAGCTTCAGTCTTAGCTCAGGGGGCGTGGGCTGTGACACAGTTAAGGGAGTTTTGCGTCACAAGAAAAGGTGGCTTGAATTGCGTCCTCTTAATATTTGTATTAAGTAGGGTATTTTTTATCTATATATGAACTAAATTGGATCTATTAAGCATTTTAGATTGCGAAAGTAAAATCTTTTGTAATAACTTTTACTACAGGGATTATACAAAAACATCCTCAAAGCATATAAAAAATGTAATCCCTAAAATATATAAAAAAAATTGCAAAAACATGTAAATGTGACGCCTTCTATTACAAAATCTTTAACCATAAACAACAGATAAAAGTTGTGATTATAAAAACAGTGCAAACAAAATGTGACTACAAAAAACAAAAAGGTTTTATGTTTAAACTAAAATTTTTGATACAAAACCACAGCCGTTTTATTCACATATTTGTTCATTTATTTAACAAATAAAATGGTTCATGGGCCGCAGTAAGCAGGAAACTATGAGTAATTTTTGATACATAAAAGATGTATACAAAATTGAAAAGCGAACCAAAAAAAAAGAAAGTTTTTTATAAAATGTAACTTTTTGTTCGAAATTAAAATATTAAATAAATTTATTAAAAAAAAATAAAACAGGAATAACTTCAAATACGCCCGGTTAAAACAAAAAAGAGTTTCCATATAGAATCGTAAGCTTTTTCCCTTATTTTTAAATATATTAACAAAAATTAAGTAAATAAAATAATCTTTTGTCTACAATTCTGATGCTAAAAACTGTATAAGCTGCACAAACAACATTTTTTTGTAATAAACTGACTGCTAATCATCCAAAAGAGTATTCTGAAGATTCCTACTGTTGTGGTAATAATTTGCATTTTAGAGCAAGCCAAATAGCTTAAGAATCTTATTTACAAAATAACAATATTTATGATAATCAGGCGTGATTAAGTGTGTATGAGGACAGTTTTTTAATTTCAACAAAAATGACAACAAAATAAGCACATATAAACAAAAAAAAATCCTTGTGAGGTATTTGCAATTGCTACCACAAGGCCACAACTTTGGCTTCTCTAAACTATTGACAATAGACTTAAATACAATAAACTATTTTACCGGGTGCTAAAGGAATTATATACTATGTGAATTATATAGAGGTGCAGCAAATATCTAACGCTCTTAAAGCTCTACTTCTATTCATTGTCCGTCTTAGTTTTTTATTTAATTATACTTCTATAATTTTTCTTAAAGCAACACGAAGTTAAAAACTATACTAAACAAATAAAAATAATAAGACAATAATGTGTTAATAATGGTGAACATCAATTGAAACATTTGGAATTTACACGCTTCTCAACATAAATCTGAGAGAGAGTCGTGCCTTTATGCTTTTCAGTTCCAAAATGTAAAAACACAAAAGTGGACCCGAATTTATCATTCCTTGTGCATAACAATAGTACGATATATTGCCTGCTTGCTTAGGTTTCATTATCATAGGTGTGTAAATGTTGTACTTTGTATAGTATAGTATTTACTTGCTCTTTATATCCAACATTACCAGAAGTTAAGCAAATCTTTTATATTAAAATTTAAGAAATCAATAAAAAAAGAAAAATCACTTGTTTTTATAATTTATGTTATTTGTATTACGTTTTTTTTTTAAAGAAAATGAGCACTTCAGGCAACAATGCCTATTTAGTCAAGTACCATGCTACGTTCTTTAGGAAAGGGATATAGAAGAGATGAAACAGGTGGTGAAAGTAGAAAGATAGTCGGAAATTAACTGCCGTATAAAGACAGCACAGCGACCAGTGACTATGCCTTCATCGCTGAGCAGCCCCACCGACAGTCAATTTTTATTTTTGTAGTAAAAAAAAACCAGGGTCTTCATTAGGATTCAAACCCACAACCCCCATACTGACAAGATAGTACATTACCTACTAGCCTACAGGGACACCTACCTTGCTTTCTCAAGTCGAAATTTAGTAGCCACATAATTTTCACATAATTTGAACCGAAAAGATTTAAAATCAAAAATGGACGCTATAACTCGTAGAGTAGGATTTTACGTCATCCCGCCTCAAATTTGGTTTGTAAAAAGACCGGTTTCTCTTCTCTCTATACTCATTTATTATAATACAACCCTATGCTTTGTGAACGCAAATATACTAGCTAAAAGGTTATATGCCGGAAAGCAGTCAACAACTTCCCGAGCTCGACAGGGTATCCGTTACTATGCCAAAGATATTCTTTAGAGTTTAAGCGGTTAAAAAGGTTTCGGCAGATCTCAACATCAACAAGTCTCCTAGGTCGGATGGGATTCCAGCACTGGTCTTGAAACAGTGCTCTCCGAAACTAGCGCGTCCGTTAGCACCCCTTTTCAGCACCATGTATCATGCCGGTAAAATTACAAAGTGTTGGAAGGTTGCTAATGTAACGGTGATCCCCAAAAAGAATGAGGCTAACAACCCTGAAAAATACTGCCCAATTGCCATTTATTCCGCACTTTCCAAAGTTATGGAAAGTGTGATTAATTTTAATTTTTTGACCAGCTTATTTAGCGACCGATAGTTTAATTGCCGTAGGGGCGTTTTGGCGTTTTACCGGTGACATGCTGGCTTCCCTGTAGGAACAATGCTGCAACTCCATACATCATCTCGGAGAACCTAAGGTGGTGGCTCTAGGTATTTCCAAGGCGTTTGATGAAGTGTGGCATAATGTACTTCTTTTAAAACTTGTTTGCTTTTGGTATCGGTGAAAACTTCTCCAGATGTTATATAATTTCTCCAGTTTTTTCAGGAATTGCACCATATGATTGGTAATAGATAGGATTATATCAGATGTGTTCAAGATTGATTCAGGGGTACAGCAAAGCTCCGTTCTTTCTCCTACGCTATTTCTTATTTTTCTAAATCACTTTTCAAACTTTCAATTCTATGTACCCTTTCGCATATGACAGCACCATTTGTCATTCATATTCATTTAGTAATAGACCGAAACAGTTTGAGATGAGTTCCAAAATGCAAAACGTAAATAATACGCTCAATCACGATCTCCAAATGGGGTCGTGTGATTAAATTCAACTTTAATACCCGTAAGGCGTAATGCATCTATTACTGTGGGTGATATAAGTCTTATGGAATCGGATGCTCTTGATGTTCTTGGCAATTTTTTCAGGTTTCTAAAGAAGCTTTCAAGTGTCCCGGTTTTCTAAAACGGTGTAAGAGATATTTCACTCCATCCAAGTTTCGTACTATTTATTCCAGCTATATCGGTCCTAAAATCGAATACAACTCTCATCTAATTGCCGGCACCCCAACTATCGTTCACAAGTTTTCTTTGGTTGGTACATATTGTCCTTTAGCTTAACCTGTGGAAGCTCTGAAGCAGTTGACTCAGGACAACCGGTAATATTGTTAAAAGGCAGATGGTGATCGAAATGTAACAAAAATATTACTTTTTTCTCTTGTGAATAACATCCGCTAAATAATCGAGGGTAATTGAGTTAGGCTTTAAAAAATTTTGTTAAAAACCGGTGTTATATTATATTCTTCAAAGCATCTATAAAATAATTTGGGTAAATAGAAGATGTTTACAATATTCTAAATATTGTAGGAATATAAATATAAGCAGGAATACAGATGAAGGATGCTGCGGTCCAGCAATATGGGGACATTAGATTCTGCTGATATACAATTATTTCTATTCCCTCGAAAACTTTTAATTAATATTTCTCATAAAATAAATTTTGAAAGTAAAATAAACGTGAACCGAAACAGAATGTAATTAATTTATTTGCTAAAAATTTTATTTGCATTAGAACGATCCTAAATTAATATTTGAATTTAAAAGAAATGTTCACGGAATATTTGTTAAAAAAAATAAAGTTTTACAATTTTTATTAACATGTAAACATTTAATTATCTAGCATATTTAAGAGCAGAACGAAAGAACGAAAACACTATGAAGGAGGAATAACGAGGTCTACTAAAAAGTAACATTGGCATGCAAACAAATATAAAAAAATGTAATAAACTTAACAAGAAAACAACACTTTAATAGTGTTGAAAGAGTATAAAGATTGCTCCTTCTAAAATAAGTAATAAAGGTTTTAATTAACCTACTTAAAATTAAAACTACACCTAAATTAATTAATTTTATATATATTGGCATAGATGTCTATATACTTTATTTTAAATATCTAAAAGCTTTTACTTTTAAAAAAATTAAAAACCTGTGGCTGTTAAAAATTTTTCTCTTGATTTTTATTTATTTATTTATGTACAAAAAAAAATTATCTAAAACGCTGAAATAGTTTATTTTTACCTTGTTATTTTTTAGTTAACAACAATTTATTGCTTTAATAACATTTTTCTTTATTGTTTATATTGCGGTTTTTAGTTTTAATGTAAATTGTTGCACTTTTTGTAACATAACATAATCGAAAATAATAACAGGGTTTCTGTTTTGTAAACGTCGGAGTAATAAATTTAATATATCAGCAGAATTGGTTTTCAATAGAATTTTATTGGCTCAAAATATCAATCGATTGAGGTCATTTGCTAAATTCACCAGCTTCTATTGTAGTATCATCTATTAAACTAAACTTTTATGTTTATTGTTGTGAATTATTAATTTTTTTTAATTGTTGTGAAAAGCTAATATGAAACTGAATAAGGCGTGAACTCTTTTAACGGATAATATATTTCAATTCCATTTTCAGACAATAAATAATTTTACTTAAAATTTCTTAAATTGGCATGAAATTTACATCTGCTGGCATTGTAATTAAAATATGACCACCCGGCTGGCTAGGACATAGGCAAACATTGGCCAACGTGTGAGGCTTATAAGCGTAAAGTAGCGTCTTCATATATCCCCACAAAAAATAGTCTAGTGGCATTAAGGTGTACAGTTTCACGAGTTTGAAAAGTGAAACTGTGCAATTACCAAATATCCCATTAAATATATCAATTGTGGCACGAGCTGTGTGACCTTTTCCGCCGTCTTGTTCAAACCACAGATTCTGCACATCTTGTTCAATTGATATACGAACAAGTAAGTAATCATGGCTTTTAGCGGCTATCACTTTGTAACGATCTGAACAGCATCGGTTTTAAAGAAGTATGAATCAGTGATCCCACAAGCCCACGATGTCTTAACATACACTTGGGGATTACCATCACTCCAAACATGGCATTTTTGTTTATTTACGTATCCATTCAAACAAAAGTGAGCTTCAGCGTTAAACAAAATTCGCTTATGAAAATCGGAATCAATTCGCCTGGAAGCGTTGTTCAGGCTTTAGTCAAACCAAACATAAATCTCATGATATGGCCACCAGTTAAAAAAATTTTTACACCCCTATAAGAACAGACTCTACTTCTGTCGAATTAGTCAGTATGATAATGGAACAACATTTTTTGTGATATAAAAAAGTATGAAAATATGTGAGTTGAAGGAACTTTTGTTGAAGGAATTAAGCGCGATCATCTAGTCGCTATAGATCTGCAACCATAAAGACAGTAAGTGGATTCATGTATGAACGACTTGAGTTGATTGGTTTTAATCGAAAAGGCTCTACGAATTTCCTATCAAAATTTATACTAGACATAATTAATTAGTTTGAAATTTTGACTCGATTTAACGATTTGTTTAACTAGTATCCTTACTATTTATATCAAAATCAATTTCGGAATTTGACGGCATCGAGGAGAGGACAAAAAAACTCATCGTCAACGCAAGAATATCCAATTTTTTTTTTGACAAACGGAAGTATTAACGCAATGATCTTATAAAACTGACGAACTTGGTAGCGATATTTGGTGCATTTAAAACTTTTGAAGCTTTGTGTTTGATTGGTCTGGGAATCACTCAGAAAAGTGCCGTTTTGTTTTTTCGTATAGAAAGTTTGCGTAATAAACTTCCTCTAGAGATATCTTCCGAATTATTAATATATTGACCACAGATATTACTTTCTCAATTTTCCTTCTCATAACCTAATTTTCTGGTTCAGAACTTTGCAGGAACCTGATCCATTCCTGAGTGCCGGTTAACTTAAAACAAACTGCCGTATAATTTGACCACGCCATAGTTTTTATTTAATTTTGTAACACAGAAATTTGGCACCGATTCGCGCAAATAGTACTTTCTTTTTTCTAAAATTCCTTTATTAAGCATTTCAGCGCATACTACCTACAATAAACATAAACTATTTTAAAATAGGTTTACACAAAACTTATGCCATGAAGATAGAGGCTTGCTAACTGAGATTATATATGATACCTCTTTTGAAATTATATTATGAAATGGGTATTTTAAATCACAAAATATTTCTAAATTGTACAACTTTATTTCAAAGCGTTACTGGTCATACACCATAAACAACAGGAACATTATTGGCCCCCAAAGCTTTAATTCGTGCTAGTTTATCAGGATGAAGCACTAAATTCACCGCCACTAACACAGTTTAATTATTGAAATGGTTGGTCGTGTTTACGGAGGTACTAATTTAAATTAAACTGTGAATTTAAGGATGCGTGTATGTAGTGGATTAAAATTAACTTTAAAAATTGAGACAACTTTTTAAGACTCCGCTGAAAAATAGATTTGAAGGTCGAAGAATAAACTGCGTGCGATTATTTTGTAGTTACTACAGCGCGGTGTTAGTAATTCTTGACAATTTTTGGTTTTACCACCCTTACGGGGAAGTGCCGGGGAATTTCTAGAAATTTTGGGATTTTCGTCCCACTCTTTGGAAATTGGTTTCGCCTGGATGTTGGTGGCGAACGATATAAGCGATTGAAAATTAGTTCGCCCTAAACTGGCTGTAGACTCCATACTGCTGTAGTTGTTGCTGCTGGTGCGGCTTGTTCAGGATGCCTCCTCCCGGGGGCACATTTATAAGTCTTTATGGATTACAAAACCACCTAGACTCGTGTCCTGCGTGGGTAAAAGGGAGCCCAGTTCCCTAACAGGCTAGCAAGGAGCCAACTGAAAAATCCACTATATTTCCACGGGAATCAGTAAAGCCCCAAAGTTCCGCTAATTGTTTTTTTCGCCTTTTAGCTGTTCTCTGACTTATTATTGAGGTTGGCCCTTCGGGAGTATCGTGGTGGCTGTGTGTTTCGAGGCCCTCATTTGAGTTTTTGGGTCGGATGATTCACAATAAACACAATGATTGGTCCAGGTCCAGTGAGTATGAATGCCGTCGTGTTCTTAATTATATTAAGCTTCTTGCGTTCTGGACCAGGAGTTGGATAGTCTCCGGCCCTTCAGCAAGGAGTAGTGGTTTACAACCCAGCTTTGGAACCGCTGAAATTGCAACCAGGAATGACCTGTTGCTAGAATTAGTCCTCGGCTTCGTAGCACGTCAATGACGTTGCTTTTCATTTACAGTGGTTTGACCAGCATCTGGTTAAGACTTACGGCCAGGCACAGATATAAATCTTATCGCGAAATGTTCAGGATGTCTTTCAAAAGATATGGTTCTTAACATGGTGGCAGTACACTGTAGGGAGTTTGCTCTTTAGCAGAGCTAAAGGAACTCACTTACTTATTGGTTGTGCATAGGGCTTTATCTGTGGTTTATATATATGGAACATTATGATGGATTTTCTATTGTGCGGATGACCTGGTTATCCTGATCGAAAGATAGACTAGTATCTCTGGGCTTTAGTGGTGCGCAAGCCTTGCGTGTCGTGAGTGAATGGGGCGACTTTGTAAATGTTGACGTTACGTGGGTTAAAACAGTGACAATGTTGCTTAAGGGTAAATTGTAGTAGGCTCATTATCCACTCATTTGGACTGGTAATACTACTCCTGTCTATTGACTGACGTCTTAACAGACGTGCTGTGGTGGGCTTTTCGTTGCCAGTACAACGTTGGGTGGTACGAAATGTGAGTGGTACGAAATGTTTATGTCTGTGGTAGACAAATCAAGATGTAGCTTTAGGACCCAAAAAGTCACCCGTGAGTGGTGCGCGCAAGTTTGTTGTGGAGTTACATTGCACCCGCGTACCCACAATAATTTTGAGCACACTGATACTCTAAGACACCAACTGATAAGTTTATACTTTAAATTAGCATATTGTCATTTGTCCGCCGCATGACACATGGGAATATTTTGTTGCAATCAATTTTTGTGATGGGATAGTGATCCCCATCGACCGTAATGCTAGTTTCAAGTTTACTTTATACAAAAATATGTCCGGACGAAACAGGGTATAGAGTTAAGGGTAGATAATTTTCTCTCTATGCTTATTTTTTAACAAAACCGTGTCTAAAAGCAGATAAGACTTGGTGACTAATTTTCAATCATTAAAGTAAAAACAAAAGAGCACAGTATGATAATTTAATTATCAATCAGCCCTTTCTTAACTTTTGTTTATTCTAAGAAAAATACGGGTTAATTATAAAGAGGTTAACCTTCTTAACATTTATTGCACACTCTTGTTATGCTTTGTAAATTCAAAATATAAAATTATATCCTTCTATATTTATAAATAATTGCCAGATTATTTCAATATTTCACAAAACATTTGGTTTGTTGTAATAATTTATTCTTTTTTGGACATCGTCCTTACCACTCACAATACAACTGTTTGTTTATATGAGTGCGACGATTTGTGGTATCCTTCACATAGAAAGCAAGTGTAAATCTATTAGTATGTTTGTAAATTTTTGTTGCTGTGTGTAATATTAGTGTGGTACATTAAATTAAACAAATTATTTAACCTCATTTTTGCAGTTGTTGCTAGGTTATTTATTTAATTTCAACTAGTAGCTGTTGATAACTAATGAGGTGTTTAGGCTAACATCAGAATTAATTTTTTAAGAACTAAATTAACGTTAGAGTCGATGGGATTTAAGTATTTATTTAAAAGTATAGAATATTCACAAAGTAGTCATAGTGATGGTAAATTTGATAAGAACAAAAAACTGGTGTTAAATGGAGCTTTTGAATTATTAAGTGATGTTTACAAAACAATTTCATTTAAACTCATTTTAGTTTAGTGATTGAGTGAAACCTATTTATTCATTGGTATGTAAATCTGTCTTTGATATGATACTATAATATAATGTGGCCAACTATTAAATTGATGCATATTTTGTTACATTGTTGAAATACCAATCACAAAATAATATTTAACTAATGTGCTACAAATTAATAATTTAAAAGAACCATTAAATTTCTAACAAAATTTACCTGATATACGAACATCTTTAGACCGTGATTTAGCCATAAGTTTAAATCAAAAGTCAAGAATACTGAGCTTTGCGAATAATCCCTGCGCTAGTAATTCCTCCGATCTATTGGAATCAACAGCGGTCGAGATATAATTCCGCAATTTGTAAAAAATAAATTAGGCAACGCTCGCCAATTACAGATACGCTGATTTCATTTGTGTCGTCACTAAACGAATGATAAAACCATCATCCATATTAGCTGTCTTTTGTTTTCCGTTCGAACTTGTACTCAGGGAATGATCCTTACTCGTGCAATGCATTGTCCCAGAGCTAGGAAATTACGTTATGGGGAGGAGGAAAGAGAGAGTATTATTTGCGGACATTCTATTTGAATTTTTTTACATTGAAAGTGACAGGAAAGTCCTCTAGAAGGAGTTTGTTCCACATACGAACACTTCTGCTAAAAAAGGAATTTCGCCTCTAATAACGCAATTCATAAGCCAATCGACCACAAATGGAAGCGCTCTCAACGAAAATCGAGTCAAACGCAAAAACGCGCGCGAAACGGCAACAAGTTCCCTAAAATACAACCTACATTGCGTTGATGCTCAAGAGAAATAATACAGTTTGGTACCCTACCGTTCTAAATTAGCTCCTTGGCCGTCTCCTGTACGTGATCGAGCAACTCCAAAATATAGTTTGTGGCGCCGGCCCATACACGAGAGTTGTATATCATACTTGGACGGATATAGGTGGTGTAAATAGTATGAGATCGGATGGAGTGAATTATCTCTTACACCGTTTTAGAAAACCGAGGTACTTGAAAGATTCTTTAGAAAGCTGAAAAATGTGTTTAGTCCATCGAACATCAACGGAAACCACACTAACGGTCGCTAAGCTGTTGGAATTAGGATGCCTCACAAGACGAACATTAATCATACTTTCCATTACCTTAGTAGGTGCAGAAATTGCAATTGAATGCTGATTTTTAGGATTGTTTGCCTCACCCTTTTTGGAGATTGGCATTCTATTAGTAACCTTCCAATACTTTGGAAATTCACCGGTATGTTACAACATGCTTAAAAGGATTGCTAACGGATGCGCTAGAGTCGAAGAGCGCTGGTGCTGGTATACCATCCAGCCCAAGAGACTTGTTGACGTTGAGATTTGTTAGAACCTTTTTAAACGTTCTAGTTCAAAAGAATTTCTTCGACATAATAACGGGTACTCTGTCGAGCGAAGGCGATGGTTGACTAATTTCCGGCAAATGGGAATTATTTGCAAATATATCAGCCAAGAGTTTAGCTTTATCAACTGGGTCAGTGAATATTTGATAGTTCTTTAAAAGAGTCGGAATTGAAGAACTAGCATTATTCTTTACTCTTTTAACGCCTATGAGTAGCAAGAACTTTAGCATGAAGGCGCTCCTCGTATAGATTTTTTTCGCACTTTACTACATTTGTACACGAGGATCTCCTCATTTTGCGTAGCGAATCAGTGTCTGCGTTTTTGTTTCTACGCCAGATAGTTAATCATTCCTCTCTTGATCTGATTAAAATAAGATTTCGATCTGGTTTTAATCGAAATTTTTTTGGATGAACAAAAGTTTTCATTCCAAGCAGAATGATGTTTACAACCATTTCCGCCATGGCATCGACAATATTGTCCAAGAAACAAAGTTTCCAGTTAAATTTCCTAAAAAATTCGTTGACCTCAGACTAACGAACCTTCTCGGAAGTATATTTTAAATGTTTGGTGGCTAGTTTTGAAACGTTGTGGAATTCCGAATATGAAAAGAAGGCGGAGATGATACATTCATCGGAGTTGCCGAGAGGTGCACAAATACTAATTTCATACTTTTGGGTATGTGAAGTTAGAAAAGGTCAAGTTTATTACTCTGGTACTCTTCAACACGCGGAATGGTGTTGGCTCATTCAATAATTGCGCAATGTGACTGTGCGTGGAAAATAACTGAACATACTGGCCCTCTGTAGTTGTATGACCCGAATGGCTAAGACAAGAACCATTGTGAACATTGCAATCACCAGCAACAACAATTTCCTTATTCAGAGAATCGGAATTTGGAAAGAAAATTGAAAGTTTTATCCTTCCCTGCGTTTGGACTTCTATAGGGATACCCGAAAAGCAAGAAGTGTGCACTGATTCTGAATTTAACCCAAAGTCAACTAAATTCAGGATCATATGTACCCAGTGATTGCTGTCACTGATGCATAACTTAATTGCGTATACGTAGTGCAAGGCCCCGATGAAAATTAAAAAGCAATAGTAGATGATGCCCAGGTAAGTGTAAACCCTGTGAATTAGCATTTTCAGACACCTGAATTTGACATAAGGCTAAAATATACCGCCGACGGAGACAAATGTGAGAGTAAATAGAAAAAAATTCGCCCTTAACCCGCGTATGGTGCCGAAGTCAATTCTGAATCGCATCAATCATCAATATCACATCAAGAAGCAAAATTAAAATCTGGCTGTCCTTTCTACTATGCTGCGACCAATGCAAGAACTTCCGCTTGGACTACTCAGTGACCAGTGCCATGCCTTCATCACAGAAGTGGCAGCAGTAAAGTAAAATTAAAATTTTAATATTGAAAGAAAAGGAAAAAGGTAAAGAAAAAGGCACCAAATCCACAAAAAAGAGCCTTAAAAGCCTTGATATGATATTTTTCTTGTTTAAGCGGCA
Source organism: Trichopoda pennipes (assembly GCA_030448955.1). Taxonomy (NCBI): domain Eukaryota; kingdom Metazoa; phylum Arthropoda; class Insecta; order Diptera; family Tachinidae; genus Trichopoda; species Trichopoda pennipes. The sequence continues at coordinate 1,590,500 of JASKUP010000010.1, read as the reverse complement.
CGTTGTACCGTCACCGGCCTCTTTTCTACTTATGATCATTGTTATTTTTATTTTATTCACTAACCATCCTATATATTTAACTTATACACTCGGCTAACAAGTATGAAACTCTGCGGTGACAGAAATTTAATAATATTGGACATTTTAGTCCCTGGGATGACCTCTTAAAATCTTTCTCATTAAGAAATTACTGCACAAATTCCTTTGAAGTTGTGCTAAGGTGTGAATGGTGAAACAAGATCTCAATTACTTCTTATAATTCTTTTCCAAATCACGTTCTTAAAAATCTTTTTACTCATTGGAAAGCAAAATCTCTCGATTTGTTATCTGAAGGAGATGTAAGCCACATCTACACAAGCATAATATTCTAAACAAATTCTTTCCAAGTGACTGTTTAAGAAGAAAAATTCTACAAAGAAGCAGATAAAAAATATATAAAATCAATTGCTCTCTGAAACAGGCTATAAGAAGTGGATTTTATTCCTTTTATCCATTTATTTATTGATAACTGCTGTTCAGTAAATGTTACTTTCCTTAATCGTTGTATTGTTTGTTGTTCGATTTCTTTATTTTCTAAATACTTTTATATTTGTAGTGTTTTTCAGGCCACATACAGCTGGAGGTCTTTTAACAGAAACACTCCACTAAAATATTTATTGCTTTAGAGGCCTTAAAAATTAGTAGGAGTCTTTATATTTAGTCATCAATTGTTAAGGAACTAAGTATGAAATCTTATTGTAGTCCCGATGTGTGGTGTTTAATTCAGCTAAGAAAGTTTGTGAAAAAAGTAACACACGTTGAGCAGCCGAACTGGTTATATATTTGTGAGTTAGTTCATACTAGAGATGAGTTAATTAAATAACAGGCATGTAATATAATTCTTTTATAGATGCTTACAGACAAACTGCAAATTTGTTTTACTTTGATCAGGAAAAATTTCATACTATTGACTCTTTCCTTGTGTTACACAAGTCAAAAACACTTTATCGTTGTTTTAGCTCCTTCTCCTGTTGCTGCTTATTATTACACGAAATTGTCATTTGCAAACTTTACCCATACACCCTCATGAACATATATTTATAAGAATATCTGTGCATTTTTTATATTTTTTATTTCTTACAGAGTTTAGGATGTTGTATAATTAAATAAAATAAATATGATGTAATCGAAATTTATGTCTTGATTTCTTATGAACAAAAATCCAATAACATTTTGTTGCTGTTCTGCTCGTTGCTTATATCGTTTGCAGTGATTACGGTAAATATTTCAAAGGACGGTGATTTAAAAATTGTGTTTACTGGTGTCAACATTAGCTGCAGTATAAATTTTGTTTGTCACTAAACAGCCCCTATGAAGGTGTTTTACAAAGCCGAAAAAATTAGAAATAGTAGTAAAAACCTTAAAGACCTTTTATGAGAAAAAATACAGCAATTTCGTAGCTACGGTAGATGAGTTGATAAAGAAGCCTCGAGATTTAAAAGTAAGTCGCCTGCATATTAAAATTGGATAAGCGTACTCCACGTCTAAAGGCATTATTGGTTGGTTGGGTAGTTAGGAGGGGCATTCTCTTGGCTATAAGGAGAATGAGCCGTTTTCCAAATAGTTTTTTAGCGGTCTTCTACATGTGGCCTAGCGTTGTCATGTAGATAATTATGCTCTCGTTACTGGTCGAATATTCTGGTCGTTTTTCGTTAATCGGTCTTTTCAAATGAATCAATTGTCTTCGCTGCAGGTCCCCGGGAATTGTTAATTGTTGGAATTGGACTGGAGTTGTTTGCCGCGCTTTAACTATGACTATCAGTAACAAAATTTAATTTCCAATATCTAAAATCACCTTTCAAAGTCTCTCGGCTTCAGATTAAAAGAGAACCAATTTCCAATGCTTTGAAATGTAGGAAAATGGTTTGTTGTGTAATTCTTGCTCTTGACAACAACTATCGACGAATAATGCTTCATATTCCTTGTATCCTTTGTCGAAATCATTCCCACTTTTGAAAAGCTCAAGCTATCGTGCACAAGTTTTTTAAATTGGTACATGATGACCGTAAATTTCCACCAACAATTGATTAGTTTTAGCAGCCGTTTTCTTCAAATAAAAAAAGATTATCAGGATTCCCCGCAAAAAACCTTTTTTAGGAACAAAATTGGACATTATTGTAGCGATTGAAAAAAGTGTATGTTTACACTTTGGCGAATATCGAATACTGAATTATAATGATAGATGTTTACCCACCAAAATACCATATAGTTATAACATATATTGGCCAAATCGATATTATTTACTTGTATACCCTTTGGAATATATAAAACTTGTGGAATAAATTCCCTTAAGAGGCTTTTCCTGTCACTTTTAATATGGGAAAATTCAAATCTAATTTGCTAGTTGTGGCACAATGTATTGCATGATGCTGGTCCGAAAAAAAATACCTTAATTAAAACAGGTTCTTAATTCTACATATTTGCCTTTAAAGACTTTTTTGTTAAACTCAAAACCTCGACAAAAACATAATACAATTTTAATAATGAAAATAAAAAATAGTAAAATATTGGAAAACTTTAATTCATTAACCGCTATGTTCATCACCCTAATAAAGTGGAAAAATACTTCTTTTGTTGTTTTAAATTTTATATAATTTTATTGAAAAAAAAACTTTTAAAGCGATGAAGTGTTTATTAGTTGTTGGAATTAGTTTATGACCAGAATTTCTAAAATTGCAGATTTATACAGGGTGAGTTACACTTTAATTGTATTTTTGCCTAATTTCAGTTTTAAAAAAAAATTTATGTATTTTCAAACAATAAAATAAATATTTTATGAAATTTACTAGATAAAGTCAGTTTAAATAGTTGTTTACGTGAAGGATACGAAGATTTAAAAGCAAATGATTTCTTATCCTTCAATGAAAAGGCCTTTCTGCATTCCACTAAAATATACCAATTTGGCTTCTTTCAAATTTTGAACAACGGAGTTCTTTTATTGTATAAAATATAAATCATTTTTATTAACTATATTTTTGCTCTCTCCAGTACAACAAAATTTTATCAATCTCCTGTACAGTACATAGTATCTAATCAATACCTTTTGTTTTGTTGTAAAAAATAAGTGCCAGGTGATGATTTAAATTATTTTCAGTGACAAAAAATATATTTTTGTTTTAGTCAGGCTTCTATTAAACTACTAGAGGAGAGTGAGATAGCCAAGTATCTGGAATTAATTTTTAACAAATTGGCAAGCCTTTCTGGTATACAGATAATAATAATGGATACAAATAAATAGTGAATAAAGATACATCTCCGTTAACTAAATCCATAGTTTAAGCTTCGATGCTTAGGTCTATTGATTTTTTGGTCCACATCGCAGTTGGTCAAAAGGAATTTTTAATATAATAATCAACTTTAGCTTTTATAAAATGTCGTTGTTGTGGAAATTTTAGAGAACAAAAAACGGTATTTATTTATTATGTTTTAAATAATTATTTTAATTAATTACACCGTTTTTCAATTTTATTTTGAATTTTCAATCAAAATATTATTTGATATAAAATGTCTTACGAATACAAATCCTGCCATGTAATACGGCTGTGTCGAATCCTAAATAACTTTTTAGAAAATCAAAATGCAGACTTTTTAAATGTTTTTAAGAATATAAAAATGATTATATTATATTATATTATTATTGCTAATTGATACATAAAGAATAAAAAATAAAAAAGAACCACAATAGTAATAAATTTTATTCATGAGCCCTTAATTTAAAATCATATTTGATATTCAATTGTAAAAGATTATTTAAAGATAATAATTCATAATTTGGTCAAACGTAGACGTTTGCAATTAAGAGGTTATTGGAATAATTTTCCTCCATTTTTTTTTAAAGAGAGGCAACAATGCCTATTTAGTCAAGTACCGTGCTACATTCTTTAGGAATGGGATAGAGAAGAGATGAAACAGGTGATGAAAGTAGAAGGATAGTTGGAAATTAACTGCCGTATAAAAGACAGCACAGCGACCAGGGACTATGCCTTTATCGCTTAGCCGCCTCACCGAAGGTCAATTTTTATTTTTTTAGTGAAAAAAAACTAAGGTCTTCGTTGGGAATCGAACCCGCAATCCCCACACTGACAAGCTAGTACACCACCTACTAGCCTACAGGGGCACCTCCTCCATATAATGACTCATACAGTGACCTGTAAACATCTAGTTAGAACTCCATATCGCCAGCATTAATTTTTTGTTTGTTTTATTTAAAAGAACTATGTAAAATCTGTGATTTTTTATTGTAAATTTTTATATCAATAATCGCTCATGAAGCTTCAGTATCAGTGATAAGTATTAAGGTAACTATGAAATTAAGAATAAACCTTGTCACTTTAATTAAGATAATCGAAATTTGTCTTTATAGTTTATCGTTTACGAAAATGCCTTTTAGAGAGATTACCGAAAATTTTCTGGACTATCACACTGTGTTCTTTATTAAAACTTTATTAAAAAAGTCTCCCAGAGAACAAACGTTTTTTTTCTATGTGGTGCTTCATTTTAAATAAACTTCTGTACTTTAATAGAAAAATGCTGAAATTTACGCGGAGTTGTTACATAGACACGTTAAGAAAAAGTAAGGGAGTTATGTTCACAACTTCGTAGAAGGCAGATGCCTGCGTGATAGTATTAGTTTAAAATTTTCTATTTAATATATTTTAAAATAATTAAAACAACTTAAATATAATATTGTATATTCTTTTATTTAAATGTTATTATGCGCGACGTTTCTTTAGAGGCAGGATCTTACTTTACGAGAACTACAGTGTGCCGCAAACTGCGAGGAAAATTCTACATCTAAGGAATTACTGCTTTATTTCAAGCTGCGATATATTCTCCACAACAATTTGGAAGCAGATATCTATGATGATATCGATAAAGATCTATTACCAGTTGCCAGGGAAAATATTCGAAAAAAAAAGAAAAATGGGAAAAAACGTTTTAATGCAACACATACTACGCCGAAGCACTGTGCAGAAAATGATATTGTTATAATTGAAACGAGGCGAAGGGCTCTATATTGTTACCAAAGTCCTAGGAAATGGGCGTTATTTTATAGAAGACATGCCCGGAGTCCAATTTTTAAGCCGTAACTTTTCTTATCTGTACTCAGCTGATTAAATGAAACCATTCCGTCACAGTTGTCCCACCTTGGATGAAACTTACTATGACGACATCGAAATCGAAAACTATTTGGAGACTATCCTTACCTGTGTTTAGAATGTTATTCTGTTTTATTAGCTGTTACATTAACATATCAAGAAAAACTTAAAGAGTTATATTCAAAACTTCGTAGAAGAGAGACGCGTGGGTGATCGTATTAATTTATATTTCTCTGTTTAAAACATTTTAACATAAAGTAATCAACTTAACTATTCTATAGTATTTTCTCTTATTATTTAAATGTCATTGTTCGCAACACTATTAAACTGAATAGTTAAAGCAAAATCAGTAATAGTTTGTTATTTACTATATAACTTTTTATTTATAATTAAACAACGGGCACGTACTATGTGCTTTCTAAAATAAATTTTGCGAATTAAAAGCATTTGATATGCAACATCAAATTCATTTAAATAACTGAAAGTAAGATTTCTTGAGTGAATACTTAAAATTAAATTCTGAAAAAATAATCAGAAAATATTCTTCGTTTTATATTAATTATATTTCTTCAAAAACTTCTGAAGTGTATATTAACTTCGACCCTATTCAAGTAAAAAGCATTTAATTATTTCGTATTTAACTTTTGCAATATTGTTGTTAGTTAGTATTCATTTTGTTGATTTTCTTATACGAATATTTATATTCAGAGTAGCAAACTTACAAAATTGTTTTTAGTTTAATTAAAAATAAAAACAGGGAAAAAATAGAATCTTATACTTTGTTTTGAATTTTGTTGTTGTTATTGCTTTCCTTACTTAAACTTAGTAACAGAAACTGTGATTGTTGATTGAGGGTCGTTTAGTCACCGTCACTATGGGCCAAGTAAAATACTATTTGGATATTTGCATACAAATATTATAAGGCAATGAACTCAAGCTTCTTAGAAGCCAATAATCGAATGGGTTTTTGTTGGATATGATGGTGTAATAGTTGCAGTGTTGCTGCAGCAACTGTTAGCGTTATATATTCTAATTAAAATTTTAGTTGGGAGTGAAAAAGTTCGCGATGTTTGCCCTACAAATAATGTTTTGTATTGCGTTTTTTACGTAATATTTTCATAATTTTAAATTTTTTTAGCGCACAATAAATTAATACATCAGCGATGCAAAGTTACGACTTAGATATATTAATAATATCAAGAATAAAAGTCATAACTGTAGCTTATTAATCTTTTTTTTATTATTGTATAATTAATTTACAGGGTCTTCATATAAAAATTATTTGCAAATTTTATATTTATTTTTTAATATTTTGCCACACCACTAACGGTGTGACATCTTCTGGAACAGGAAATGAAAGTTTTAAAAAAAACATTTTATTCATTTAAATAAGAAATATTTTTTTTTAATTTTCATTTCTTGATGCCACTCCATCAATGGTGTTGTGAAATAGCAATGATAAAAATACAATTTATAAAATGTTTACATAAAGATCGTGAACTTAATAAAGTTGATGAAAAAAAAATAAGGAATTAATTTAAAATTGAATTAACCCATTTGGCGCCGGTGTACTCATTTGAGTACAGCTAAACATTTGCAAAAATTTCAAAAGTTTGAAAATTTTTGTGCATTTTTTTGCATTTGTATATAAAAAGAGACCTGTACCCCTTTAAAAAAATATAAAAAATTGGTTAGATACATATTAACTCTCAAAAAATGCACTGTTAAATAGACACAAAGTTGATGTGTCGAGATAAGCTCAGACTTTTCCCTTTTTCAGCTTTTACTATATTGCTAATTTCTTTTCTATTTTATTTTTCTGAAAAAGAACATTTCATTTGATAAAATAAGCATAACATAAATTATCTGCTAGCTATTTCTACAAAGTTATCGTACTTTAAATACTACTGTACTCAATTGAGTACAGCGGCAGAATCCATATACAAATTGTGGCAACACTGCTACAGAAATATTAAAGCATACTTATAGGTTTATCTACATGTGTAAGAAGGGGATTCCCAAAATATGAAAGTATCAATGCTACTCGTTGTGTGTGCTTCGAATAAAGTCATTAAGTGTTGAAAGTTAGCATCGTTAAGTTGTGTTGTGGTTATAAGTTTAGAGTTCAAAAGAATATGATGAGTACTAAACATTTTAAAGCTCGTAATGATTTCAAAGGATTACAAGAAGCTGTTAACGGAATATTGGAAGATAGTGATAACGATTCGTTACATGATTTCGCTATTATTCCGCCGCAACCGAGTTTTTTGACAGATGAAGAAGAAGGTTGTGATGAGGACATGGTAGCTGACAACTTACCGAGAGATGTGCCAGGTAGCATTGAGGTATTTAGGCGACACAATAATACCATTTTAACTGATGATAACGATAGTAGCGATGACGAACCGTTGGCCGAAAAGATAAAAAGAAGGCGCAATCATCTACCAGTTTGGCGTAAGTGCTCACCAACATACTCTTCCACATCTCTGGTATCGACTGATGTGCTTGCCAAACAAGAAAATGTAAAGAAGTTGCTTGGTAATCTCAACCCAGTACAAGTATTCGAGAAAATATTTGATGAAGAAGTGGCTAGTTTGATTATCAGCAATACAAATTTATATGCTAGTCAAAATAATAGGCATAACTTCCAACTGGACCCCGTCGACTTAAAAAAATTTATAGGTGTACTGATACTATCTGGATATAACAAATTACCCAGAGAGGATTTATACTGGTCCTACGATGAAGATGTTGGCATGGAAATGGTATCAAAATCACTGCCTAGACAAAGATATCGTGATATCAAAAAGAACATTCATCTTGCGGACAATAGCGAAGCTGGCACCACCAGGGACAAAATGTTTAAAATTCGTCCATTAGCAAATGTTGTAATGAAAAAATTTCTTCAGTGGGGAGTGTTGCACCAACACATTTCAATTGATGAGTCGATGGTAAAATATTTTGGACATCACCCTGCTAAGCAGTTTATACGTGGAAAACCAGTGCGATTTGGCTTTAAGAACTGGGTAGCAGCCAGTTCGAACGGATATTGCTACACTTTTGATTTTTACTGTGGAAAATCGGAGGAAAATTACACTGATCCCTTAGGGTCAAGAGTAGTAAAAAAGTTGCTTGAAAAAATGGAGACTGACCCAGCATCGCATGAAGTATTTTTCGATAACTTTTTTACTAATTATAATCTCATGGTGGAACTCAAGGAAAGGGGATTTCGTGCGACTGGAACAATTAGAGAGAACAGAACTAAAAAGTGTCCATTGAAAAGCAGTAAAGACATGAAAAAAGAAGTGCGAGCCTCCTATGACTATAGGTTTGACAAGCAAAATGAAGTTCTTTTGGTAAAATGGAAAGACAACAGCATATGTACAATGGCAACAAATTATGACACAATTGAGCCATTAGGAGCTGTAAAACGTTGGTCTGCTATACAACGACAAAAAATTGATGTCAATATTCCAAAAGTATTTCAGACTTACAATAAACATATGGGAGGAGTAGATGAATTGGACCAGTCCATTTCACTCTATAGAATAGCCATTCGTGGTAAGAAATGGTGGTGGGTATTGTTTACCTATATAATAGATATGGCCATTTCAAATGCTTGGCGATTGTATGTAATGAGTCACAGCGATAGTATGGATCAACTTTTATTTAGGCGTTCCATTGCAAGGTACTACTTACGCCAAAACGTGCAAACTAAAGCTCGCCTTTCATCTTCATTGGTACTAGGGTTACCTCAAGATGGTATAGGTCACTACCCCAGAAAGCTAGAAAAGCAGTTAAGATGTGTTTTATGTCATACAAGAGTTCGCTGGCAATGCAAAAAATGTTTAAAAACGTTATGCATTGACAAAAAATGTTTTGAAGATTTTCACCTATAAGCCGCCGCTGTACTCAATTGAGTACACCCATCCCACTCAGCCTACTTATTATTTTTTAAACTTCTTTCTTTATTTTATATTAATTTTATATACAATGAATTAAAAAACAAAGTTATTTGTTAATTATCGCTTCTAGTTTCATTTTGGCGGTTAATGGGTTAAGGTAATACACTAAAATATAGGGAAACAGAACAATACTGATACAAAAATTTTGCGGTCGTTAGATAAAGTCATTGGAGATTTTATTTGCGTATAAATCAAAGCGATAAGAAAAGATGCGAGCAGAACTTAAAAATTTCAAGATTATGTTATCAATAAGATAACTAACTATTCGTGGTACACGGACAAAGAATACGTTGTACGTTTAGAAACTAAGTCATCAAATGTCTGTTTGTAGGACGCCTAACAAACAAGCTTGTAAAATCCTTTGATTAATAAAAAATTGTAAACATCTAGTTTAAATTAAAGCTAGGGTTTCATAAAATATTCGTGCCATATCACTTCTAGCAGATTAAATTTAATTAAAATATTTTAAAATAATGTCCTCACTATTTAACAGCTGATATCATTACTTTCATTGAAGAGTTAAGTTTCCACCCACTCTTGTTTTTTTATTGCAGATATTACTTTTTACCTACCAACTACCGTGATTTTAGCTAGTTTTAATACCAAATGCTTTTAGTGATTTTCTTTACCATTTCTTTCTAGTAAATTAGCAAATAATATCCCATTCCTCGAAATCATAAATCTTGACTGATCCTTAATTTAAATAATAACATATGGGGCCTAGTGCCAGCAACCACTGGCCACATATGACCCTGAATTTAGCTGTCTCTGGGTTAAATTCAGTAGTAGGTCACATCTCTTGCATTTGGGGTTATTCTACAGCATTCCAAACGTGGGAAGGGATTAAAACTAAGCCGTCTTTGATTCTTTTTCCGACTCCATAACGAAGATTTTCGACAGTTGCCTGAACAGATAAATTGTTTTTGTTAATGATTTCAATTCCCACAACTGTTGTTGCCTTCGTCATTCAAGTCACACAACTGCAGAAGGCTAGTATGTTAAGTTATTTTAGTGAATCGCCCAATACACATTCCTTGTGTTGAAGTGTACCATAACAGTTAAAAAGGTTTTAGCAGATCTCAACGTCAACAGTCTCCTTGGCCCGATGGGATTCCAGCACTGGTCTTGAAATAGTAGTCTTCGACGTTAGCGCGTCCGTTAGCAGCCCTTTTCAGCACGATGCAATTTGCCTCTGAATTTCCAACGTGTTGGAAGTTTGCTAATGTAACGCTAATCGCTAAACAGGGTGAGGCTAATTATCCTGAAAATTACCACCGAATTGCAATTTGTTCTGCACTTTCCAAAGTGATGGAAAGTATGATTAATTTGCGGTACCTGGAGTCCAACAGCGTACTTAGCGCCCCCATACAATACCATACATCATTTCGGAGAGAGTAAAATGGTGGCTTTAGATATTTCCTAGGCATTTGATAGAGTGTGGCATAACAATTTCGGTGTCAGTGATAATTTCTCTAGATTTATATCGAGTTTACTCAGGAATTCCACTATATAAGTTGTTTTAAAATCTTTTTCCGTATCTTTATATGCGATTCACATGAAAAAGAGTTAAAGTATAGCTTAAGTTCAATTTCAAATATGAATTTTAAAGGATTATTTTGAGGCTCTTAAAACTAGAAAAACTGATGTACAAGTGTCAATCAATATTAAAGAAATATTAAGCAATATGATCTAATAATTTCACCCTATAATGAACACATGTAATTAAGCTGTAATCGACCGATTTGTAAAATGATATACTTATCATCTATTTTTTATTTGCTTTTGTTTAAAGGCTCTTAATTGTAGGTTATCCATGACCGTAATTGTGCTTAACTTTAATGACCCAGCAGCCAACTAACCTAGTGTTAACTATTAAAAAGGATCCTTGCAATTTCTCTTTCACACTTCTTATGTCTTTTAGTATAGATTTTTTTGGAATTTTTTTCATACATCCATTTTGTTTCATTTTGTGTTCATATTATTTTGCTCAGTTTAACCATCCATTGAAAGCAACAAACGGAAATAAAAGCACAATTTTTTTGTTTTAATGATTTCAAGTTTCTTTCAAATAAATTTTGTTACACCATTTAAAATGTAAAGTAGTTTTAGTAACAAATGTGAAAATAAATATATTTTAGTGGAAAATTTTTTGAAAACAATTGATGAAGTAAAATACCGTGTACACTTGTTGAAAAACTCTAAAACTCCGGGAATAGAAAGCAGCATCCCAATTGTGATTAAAAAATGAGCATTTCCTTTTTGCCATTATAACAAACGTATTTAATTGGTGCTTAGTAAATTCATATTTTCTAAAACTTTTTAAAATTGCAAAGGTTGTACCAGTATTAAAGTCCGGTAAACTTGCTTTTTTTTAGGACCAGCACTCAGGGGATGATCCCTACCTATGCAATGCATTGTGCCTAGGTACTAGGAAAATAGGTTACGGGAAGGAGGAAAGAGGGAGTAATTCGATAAGATACTTGATAAATTTAAATGAGTTTATAGAGAGTTACGACCTTATGGCAAAAGAAGAGTTTGGTTGTCGAAAGGAACACTCTACAGTTCATACAGTAAAAAATAGAAATGGTAAGAGAAACAAGAGAAATAGCAATGGAATTATATATTTGGATGTAAGAAAAATCTTTGACTCCATACAGCACAATGGCCTTTTTTATAGGCTTTAATAATTTTGTTATCCTATCCACCTGCTGAAAATCATTCAAAGTCTTTTTCAATATAGATCATTAATGGTAAATATTGAAGAGCAATTATTTAGGCCACAAATGTTCCGCCTGGGGTATCACAAGGGTCAGTGTTATCAGCCACATTATATCCGCTATCTATTTCAGGTTTTAAACTGTTAGGGAACATTCGATACCGTTGTATGGGGTATGATACTGTAATAATTAAAAGAAAAAGTCTCAAACTTCATCATTAAAAGAATGAAGTCTGACCTTTTAAATGCGCTTTAATATAAATTCCTTAATTAATAAATAAAGCAAACATCCAAGCCATAACTTTTCAGTATAATAAAACGCCCAATGGATAAAAGCGCTCAGTGATGCACGTGAATTTCCAAATCAAAATAAAATCAAAGCTATTTATATACTCTAAATAACGAAAAATACCCTCAGACGAACACATTTAGTCAAATACTAAAAGATGGAAATGTTAAATTAGTCCCACGTAAAATGCCAGGTGGCCGGACAATTTACCTGCATTAACAGATACGATCCTAATAAAAGAAAGACATAACCCAAAACTATTTATACTAACAGACATAATACTAACTCTCCAGTAATATCTAAAAACGCGGCTTGAAAATGATGTCAGGGCATCGAAACACTCCCCGATCATACCGAACAAACAGCCAGTAGCGATGGCTTTCACTGAAGGGAATAACAATAGAAATTATATATCTCCAAATTTTTTTATATACATAATTTACATTTACACATAATATTCTACAAATATATTGTTACGAATGTGTTTTGCTTATGTTTTAAAATAAAATAGTTAAGCAATAAAGCGAACTAATGGTTACAAACTGCGAAGAAATTTAATACACACACAACAACAATTTGTTTACTAACTGCCTGGCATGCAAGACAAAAAAAAAATACATGTATGCTGTTTACCATCTAAACGCGCAAGACCAAAACTAATTTTACAACAAGAAACACGCATGTTGTTTACCAACTGCGTGGTTTTCTAAAAACTCCTTTTCTACGAAACACAACAGCAAATATTTTGAAATAAATCCCAAGCAGAAACCCTATCAGCATAAAAACTAAAAAATACACACAGACATACCGGCGCCTATACATCGAATAAACAGCATACAACAAAATGTGATACAACGGGAGTAAAAGATTCTTAAATCTTCTAGACTTTAAATGGACAAATATAAATAGGGCAACGTCTGAGTGGATAATCAATTAGTTTAAAATTAAACCTCATAGAGTAAAGACGTGTATTTCAAGTAAATTGTTCTGAAGTGTCAACTTTGTGTAGTAAAAGTAAATAATATTGAATTAAATTAAAAAATTCTAAAAACTGGTGTAATTTATTTTGCAATAAAAACTCACAACAAAACGTTATAAAAGGTATAAGCGTAACAATATGATAAAGCTATAAAATATACAAATTTATTTTTACTGCTTAACCGTAAAACGACCTTTAAAAATAATTAATTACGAGTGCCAAGTATGATAAAAAAAAAAAAAACAGCTACAACACAAAAAAAAGCTACAAGTTATTTAAAATATACTTTTTAAAAATATTTGTAATTTATCAAGTTCAACAAACTATACTACTCTCCATGGTAATCAGGAAAAATAAGACAAATATTTGAAGTTTGAAACAGATCTTTAAATCATATTATGTAAAGGAATTTTTGAATTCTACAGTCTTTATTAACTTCAGAAATAAAGACGATCTCAGTGTTGGAGTTGAATATTTGTTCAAAAACTAAAAAAGAATTTCCTAACTTTTATAACAAAGCTTTCATTATCTTAAAGATGTGATAACATTTGTTAGAATACTTTTTATAAGTAAATTTCCAAGAATATAAATATATTAGTAATTTTTTATACTTTGTATATCGTGATAATTAATTAAAATTTAAAAGATATTGCGAAGAAAAGGTTATAAAATTGGTGTGTTAACTGTTCGGTATATAAAAATATATACAACACTTTATTACTAACAGTAGAGCCTTAACATTCTATTACAACACATTTTCAAAAAAATTTTCCAACCCAATACTAATTTTCTTATAAGAGTATTAAAGTTAATACCATCGTTAAGGCGGTTCAAATTCGTTAAAAGTTCAATACATAATAAAAGAATGCCATAAAATGCAAAATATAATAAAAAATTTCCATTAAGATGATTCCAATTTTTACTGTATTATTCGGCAATTATGAATAAAAAATGATATCTGGCTAAATCCATCATGACCACGATGTCAGATGTAGATTCTTTCAGTAACAAAGTTCCCATTCACTTTTTGGCAAAATGGCAGTCCTATTTTGTTAATCACATTACGGGTTTTGAGTTTTTCGGCTAAAATCGATTCGATTGGCTCCGTATAGGCACTGCCTTAAAATAGTCCCACAAAAAATAATCCAGTGATGTTAAATCACACGATCTGTCTGGTTGGTTTCCCACCCGGGGGCACATTTATGGTTTTTATAGTACGTAACAGCTATCTAGATCTGTGCAACTGGGGGTATAAAGGGAGCCCAGTCCTCTGAAGACAGGCAGGGAGTCAACTGGAAACTCCACTTTATTTCCACGGGGATCAGTGAGCCGCAGAGTTCATTATTTGTCTCTTTAGACATTTAATAGTTCTCTGGGAGCATGGGGGTGGTTGTGGTTTCGCGGCCTCATAACGCTCTATGGTTCTATGGTGGCCAGGATCATCTCACTGATAACGACACGCAAAGTGAATGATCGAGTCCAGTGAGCATGCTTGACATGTGTTCTGGACAGGATATGGAAAGTCTCCAACTCTTTAGCAAGGTGTGATGATTTGCAGACCTGCACTGAAATCATTAAAGTTGCTACTAGGTGGTTCTGTTGCTTAGAATTATGTCTTCGGCTATCTAGGACGCCTGTATGACGTTCCAAATTATACAATAGTAGTTTGTCCACCATCTGATTAAGACTACATAGTCAGGCGCGGATGTAAAACAAATTACACTCTGTCTGGCTGGTTGTCATGAAGTTATGCGATCAGGAAATTCGGTTTGCAATAAATTGATCGTTTCACTAACTGTGTGACATGTGGCACCGTCCTGTTAAAACCACATGTCAGTGATATCGACGTACTCTATAATAGGTCAAAATAAAGTTCTTAACATCTCGCGATAGCGTGATCCATTTAAAGTTACCGCAATTCCAGCATCATCTTCGAAAAAAAACGGCCCAATCACGCCTTCAGATCACATAGCGCACCATACAGTATCACGTTGAGCACGCTTTAGGATTTTCAGAAGCCCAAATGCGGGAATTATGCTTGTTCTCACAAAGTGAGACAGCAAGTGAAAATGAGCTTTGTCTGAAAAAATGATTTTTTCGAAAAACTCAGCGAATCAATGTGAATGTCGGTTGGCTTCAACTCCTGCACCAGTAAAACCTTGTAATGCTTCAAAATCAAATCCGCACGCAAAATTCGCCATGTGGTGGTTTTTAACGTCGAGGAATTGACAAATTTGCATCTGCTTCAACACTGTGGCTAACGATTATTTTATTTATTAGATTAATCGTGTGGTTGCGTAATTGATCAAATCTGTCCTTAAAGTTCAATTCTTTCAGAAAACTTTAATTTTTTCAAAAAGCTGTGGTACTGGCTTGTTAAGGTTACCAAAAATTATACCTTAAAGGAAAACATAAACATTCAAGTAATAAAAGTTTCTGTTATTTCAGAACAGTAATCTAAGCTGAACTTCTTCTATAAATTTTGCTACAAAAAATAACAAACGTTACTTTTGTTGCGAAATTTCTTCTTTCATGTTGCCAACAATTTCTCATTCTTAACCGACTTTTACTATTACAATTTCTAGATTTTTTTTGTTTCCTGTTTAGTTTATTAGCTAAAGGTAGCAGCTGTAAAATAGTATCCCTTTGAGGGCATGCATAAATTTTCCAATCAACGTCAGTTTGTCTTTTTAACTTTTTATTTAAGTATTTAGTTTTGTTTGTTTGTTTATTGGTGTTGTTATGTGTGTGTTTGGGTAGATGAATACGTGTGCGGTTGTGTTTGTAATTATTTTAATGTTTTAAGGTATTTTAGTTTGCTGTTCTTGTTAGGAAAATAAAATTAAATTAAAAATAAACTTTTGTGTATATTTATTCTAGAAATCAGCATAGAAAATTTTTAAAGCATTTTTTTGTTTAAGCGCTGCTGAAATATAAAAACAATTATTATTAAATTTATTCAATAATCATCCACTAATAATATAGTTACGTTCATTCCTTTTTAAGTGTTGAGTTCTTTTATTGCAAATTAATTAACGCAACACTTTAGAGCTGTTAAATTAACTTACACAATTTATTCAAATTTATACACCCTAAAAATACGTTGCTAACTTTAGCACTTTAACATCTAAAAGCAGCTTTATTATATCTATATATGTATATACTCGATGATGTTTACAATTCAATTGATATTTTGGCCAATAGATGGTGTTTATATGTTCTGTTTTGAGCGGTTCTCGCATATACTTGAACATCATCACATGTAGTTGTTGTCATTATTCAGTGTATGTGTTAGTTGTTGTCGTTTTCTGTTTCTATATTTTATTCCGTGAATTTTTTGATACAAATGTAGGTAATTTGTAAAAAGACACAATAGAATATTTCTATAAATTTTTATTGAGAATTACTTTTCAACAAGAAGTTTGTTTGTTCAATTGTGGCAACACCAACAACATGATAGTCGTGACATTTAGTTTTTTGACGTATTCCCAGAAGATGTATTGTCAGTTATTATATTGAATTCAACTTTGCATTAAAACCGGCTTAAAAAATTCGCTATAAAAACGGTGGGTCTGTTAAAGTTACATTTCGTAAAATTCGTAATATTTTCGGACTACATAATCGTCCTTTTAAGACTGATATAAAGAATTTGCGTCGACAGACTCGTTGTAAAATATACGAAATCCAACATGTGTTCGACGAGGTCGTTCAACTAAAAATATCGCAGCCGTGAGCCATAATGTTGAAGCAGACACAAATTCGTCAATTCCTCGACGTTCTCAACAATTTGGGTTATCCAAAACCGCCACATGCAAATTTTGCGTAAGGATTTGTCTTTGAAGCTTTACAAGGTTCAACTACTGCAGGAACTGAAGCCGACCGACCATTCACATTGCCTTAGATTCTCTCAATTCATTCAGGCACAACCGGCTTTTTTTTCTGCAAAAATAATTTTTTTAGACTAAGCCCAATTGACACGGTATGTCAACAAGCAAAATTGCCACATTTGGACTCTTGATAATCCTAGAGCGATTATTGAAAAGACTTTGCATACGCAACGTGACATTGTATGGTGCGCTATGTGGACTGAAAGCGTGATTGTGCTGTTTTTTTTCGGAGATGAGGCTGAAAATACGGTAAAAGTCAATGGAGCGTGCTACCGCGAGATGCTGGTAACTCAATTTTGGCCTGGTACTGACGACGTTGATATCACCGATATGTGGTTTCACCAGGACGGTCTCACATGTGACATAGCCAATGAAATCATAAATTTATTGCAAACCAAAATTACGGATTGCATAATTTCATGATAATCAGCAGTTAAATGATCAACTAGATAGTGTGGTTTACCTCAAGTGGATTATTTTTTGTGGGACTATATTAAGGACAGAGTCTAAATTTCCAGATCCGTTATGTGATTAATAAAATACGACCGCCATTTTGCCAAAAAGTGATTAAAAACTTTGATGATAGAATGGACATCCGTCAGCGTGGTTGTGGTAGACATTTGCCAGATATCATTTTTATTCATAATTGCCAAACTTTTCTCCTTATAACACAATAAAAGTTTTAATTATCATAACCTAAATTGTTTGTTTCATTTTGTTTTAAAACACAAAGTTCTTGTTGAAAAATCCTTGAGTTGTTGTTATTATTATTCAGTGTGTGTGTTAGTTCTTTTCGTTTTCTGTTTGTTTATTTTATTTCGTGGAATTTTTAATAACAACAGAGTCTAATGTTCACAATAGGTCATTTTAAATATTTAGCGATTATTAAAATTAAATAAATATTGTCTTACATAGTAACTTGGTAGATTTTCCAAGAAAGAATTTTCTTTGAATAATAAACTTTTTTGAAAAAGAATATTACATAATACTTGAAATGTTGAACATAAACATAATAGTTTAGATCTTTAAATCAGCAATTTTCATATATATAAATATGTATGTATATATATATAATGTTTTAGTCTTGATTTGGTTAACAATCACTGACATTTTAATTTGTTTTCAATTCAAAAAGTTTTGTTTTCCCAAATTTAATTTCAAATTTTTTCTTTTTTTCATACCTTATTGCAATTCATTTTTTTAATGTCTCTATGAAATATATTTTTATTAATACTTATTATTTGTAAATAAATTGAAAAGCATTTTCGTTTAATTGTTAAATACTTTCGACTGCTTTCGTTACTTTATTTTATTTCCTTAAATCTTTTAAAATTATTAACTACAAATAATAAATTTTACACAATAATAGGAATAAAGGTGCCAAAGACATATTCGAAGCCTAGTGATTTATAATTTTATTAACTGGAAAAATTTTGAAATCCTACTTTTGATTAGCCCAGATAATAAAGACTTAAATATTTATAGAAAATATATAATATAACTTTCAATAAATTACTACCTTAAAGATCAAAATTAACTATAGTGTAATACAGTCCTAGTTATTTTGTAACAAATCTGAAAATTTTTTTTTGCATTTTTAATCAAGAATCAGTAAATTTATATTTCTTTAATGTATTGTTGGATTTATTTCTTTAATAAAAGTTTTGTTATATTGAGTTCCTTAATTGCTAAATAATAACATAACACTTTACAGTTTTTATTATTAAATTACACGATTTATTTGCTTTAAATCCACACAAAACAAACAGGATGGTAACTTTACCGCTGTAACCGCTAAAAGATGCTTTATTATTTCTATATCTTTCCTCAACTATGTTTGTACTTAAACTAACTTATTTGACCAGCAGGTGGTGCTTACACATCTACTTTAAGTGTTTTTCGCATATAGTCATATGTGGCCCTCTCAAACATTGAGAGTCCATATGGCCTTCTAAAGAGGGATCAAACTAAATGTACATATGTTGTGTGAATTGGCTAAGCCGGCAGATTCACACGACATAGATAAATGTGATTGTATTCCCTTTTTATTTAGATTAAACTTACAAAAGTGTATTTATATTCTGAACGTGTGAATTCGCTGAGCTGGCAATTTCACACGACATAGAAAAATGTATTAAAGTTCTACACCGGCTCACCGAATTCACACGATACAATAAGTTGCACATCATTGTTGTATATTATAAGATGTTTTTGGAGTAAAGAGACATTCCATCATTAAAAGTCAAGAGAGCTGATAAGGAACAACATAACTATATACAAAAACTCCACCGCAACATCAGCACACATTGTACTCAATACGGGGTACACTGCTTTGCAGCCGCCCCCCTGGCTGGCTCCGTGCCAGCTGTTCTTGTTTTCTGTTATTTAGTTTCTTTTCTGGAATTTTTAACAAGCATTTTGTTGTTGTCCTGTATATATACGGTTTCCCAGAAACCGCACAGTCTGTAAAAGAAACGATAGGTCATGTCGTTTACCTTTTTACTGATAACTTTTTTCCTTAAAATTTAAAAAAAATATCTTAGTAACAATATATATATATATATATATATATATATATATATATATATATATATATATATATATATATATATTTAAATTACAAATACTAATTACAGTTATTTAGCGTTTTTAATTTGTTATAAATAATTTTATGTTCAAGCAAAATTAACTTAATTTTTTAGATAAAGATCATGTTCTCGAATAAAAAATTATTTATGAAGCAAAAATTATTTTCACTGTGCGTGTTTAAAAAATTTCCCCAAAGAAATTCATTAAACAAGAATATAAGGCCTTTTCAAGTGAAATATCATTTCGATTTTGTAAAACCATTTCATTTTTCTAAGCAAATTTTTATAAAACAAAATATATTCTTGTCAATGCAAAGGTCTTAATTTGAATATTGCTCTTCGGGTAGTGTGCTCAAAAAAGCGCCTTTTTAAGAAAAAGTGAAATTCAATATATTGCTGGAAACCCAATAGGTTCACACATAAACACAAACGGACAACAGGCATGATAGTAAAAGGATAAAGTTGGGAAAAGGAACGTATGAAAAGGGAGCAACAAATTAGGTAAGAACAAGCAAACGAAAAAGGAGATGGTGATAGAGACAGAAGAGGGGGAAGGTGACGAATACGCAAAACCGTACCCAAATAAAACTACAAAGATATGTTGTTTAAAATCTACAATAAATAATTATTAGCAAAAATGAAATGACCTATTGTGTCATTTACAAATAGCGTAGTTTGCTAAGTAATCTTACACACACAAGGCAACAAAAAAATGCTTTTTATAAATTCTACGAAATAACTTAAACAACAGAAAAAACCAACATAGAAGGGAAAAAACACACAGTCTGAATAATAATTACAACAACAATATGGGGTAGAGTAAAGCAGAATATTCTTGTAACTATATACGTGAACTGCTTAAAACAGCTATATAGGCATCACTTGCTGGGCAAATGAATTAATTCAAGTTGCATCATCGTTGAGTAAAGACAACAAAGTTGCCATCGTTGGATTTATTTTAAATCTCTACTGTAAATAAAACGCTATAAAATCATATTTTAAGTAATATCATGCAATAAGAAGGTAAATGTAGGAAAATATGATTGAAGGAATATGCCGTCGACAGTTCACAAAATACTATATCTTTGGAAAAACATTATTTAGTACTAGGATGAAGAAGATGAACAGGAAATATATTTCGATAAAAATTTCACTAATGTAAATAAATGAAAAAATTAATTAAAAAACGTAAAAATATTAGTAAAATATCACAATAAATAAAAAGGATAAAAATACTTTTTAAAATTCTGTTACATAATTATTATAGATTCATATTCAAAAAATATAAAAATGTTTATATAATAGTAACGATTCTTAAAGCTGTCATATTAATTATCAAAACTTATTATATTATGTCATATAGATTTAACCTCAAATTTTGTATAGAAAACTCAAGAGTCTTTTTTTTCAAGCTAAATGGATTAAATGTGAATTATATTTACGAAAATACAGCAATATTAAAAAAACTATTTTTTCTTTAGTTTCGTAATGGTTATTGTGTTTTTGTATGATTTTTTTTCCGTCTTTTGCTGTTTTGGTTAAATGTAATACTTATTCAATCCATTTGGCTTGAGATATAAGACTCTTGACTTTTCTATAAAAAAGTTGGGGTAAAATCTACAGCTGGTCAATATGAGAAGTAGTGACTTGTGAAAGGGCCATATGGATATGACTTCTTCACAGTAATACATTACCAAAACATTTAAATTTTCTAATAATAAATTATTTTATGAGAAGATCATAAAAGATTTTATATTTATGTTTAAAGGAATCTAAAACAATTAACATAGATTAACTGAATATTTCTTATTTCAAATTGTTTTAAATTTTAAATAAATGATAATTATAGTTAAGTGACCTTTTTACTTCATATAAAAATTACTTTTTATATAAAATTTAAATATATTTTATGTTTATTTTTAATTTTAAATATTTCGCCACACTATTGGGTGGCAGCTACAAGGAGAGAAAAATGTATTAATGATTTTTTCTAATCACTTAATGGTTTGGCAAAATATTAAAACTGAAAATAAAATTTGTTTAATTTTTATATAAAGACCTTCTGCTTAAAAAAATATTTATAAAACATTAAATTATTTTTTTTATAGCTGCAAGTGTAGATTTCCTTTTTTTTCAAGTGAAAATTTTAACTAGGATATTTAATTTAATAGTTTTCTTTACGATTGCATGCATTAAATAATATTTTTATGACTGTTTCTTTGCCGCGGTTTTTATTCATTTTTCAAATTTTTCTTTTAAATACTTGAGCTGCCTAAATGCACCTAGACTCGTCATAAAAGTCATTTTGCATGTCATGATTTTATTGTGTGATTAATAATTACCTGTGTACATTTATGCACTTAAAGAAAATGGAAATAAGTACTAAATATATAAAGTGTTAAAAATCAAAATGAACTGGATAACCAAAAAAATTACTTTCGAAATGGTGCCCAAAAGCTGACTTTTAATCAAGAAAACAACTCGAAATATTAGTTTTGTCGACTTAGTTTAAATTTCGGGTACTTTATTGATAAATGATTAAAAACCGATTTATCGAAGAAGATTTTAAACGGTTAACGAATATAAGAAGAATAGCTATTCATTTTCGAAAGATTTCTGTCTAACAACGCGGGAGTTGGCCCTTATTGCAGCAAAGCTGGATGTTTCGAGCATATTGTTTAGATACAATTTTTGGCGCTTATTGGAACTGTAATGATTTTACTATTATAAGCGCAAGTTTTCACCAAATCTAAACGCACTAATATATAACGATTATTTACGAAAGAGTGTACTTTAGATTCACATATAAGTTGGCTTTGAAATTAGTTTTAGTAAGTACGATTTTATTCCGATGTATTGAACCCCTTAAAGTTGTACCAAACTTTTAATATAGTGGATTTTAGTTTTCTAAGAAGTAACGAAATAAAATTTACAGCAAACTCACTGAAATTACACTTTAAGATATTTTATATTATTTAACTTAAATAAACTAACACCGTTTTATTTTTATTTGTTTGTCTCATGACGCTCTCCATTGGCGTCATTTTGAAGCCAAAAGGCAAACGAAAAAGGTTATAATCTAAGAGCAACATACTTTACTATGTTATAGTCTATTAATGTTATTTAATTTAATAATATTGTTATGGTTGTTATTGTCCAATTAATTAACGAAATCAGAATTATGTTCAAAGTATAAATGTAGTATAATTGAGTGTGATTATATGTATAAAAATTGTTTAATTCATTTCGAAATATGTTTTCCTAACTTTAATAAGAAATAACTTTTCATGTTATTATGCCAACACTGAACTGATAGAAACATGTTTAGCCATGGGCGAAACCAATTATATATAGGACATAATATAAATTTTTCGCTTTTTCGTCGTACTGTGACTATGTAAAAAATTCTGAAATTATTTACATGCGTTGCCATTTTAGTATAATAACCAAATAAATAAGTTTTGATAATTAATTATTTTTGTAATAACACGTTATGATTTTAAATACTACAATATTTTTGAATACTTAAATACTTATAGTTAATTGGTATACAAATTAATAATGTCGATATTCGATAGTGTGACAGCCTGAAAAAAATAGCCTCGAGATTTAAAAGTAAGTCGCCTGCATACTAAAACGGAGAAACCATAGTCCCCATCTAAAGGCATTATAAGTTGATTGGATACTTATCAAAACAATAAAGGAGTACAAAAATCGTGGACAAACTGATTGAAATGAGGCTGTCGATGCTAAAATTGGAAATCATGAGATTGAGTTTAGCCCATAGGGTTAAATCTGTACATGGCTAAAAGCGTCGTAAACCCAAGCCATAGTAGTGTGCCGTTAAATTAAAAACTAAGAATTGTTTAGCTGATTTTTTCAATGCATAACAACTGGCAGTTTTGATAGATTATTTATTTGGTAGATTATTTATTATATTTATTTATGAAAAAAAAATATAACAAATAATTTCCTGAAGAAGCTTTCTACAGGAAAGCGAAATATCAAAAAAATAAATCGTTATAATTTAACCGTTTAAAATTTTAAAATTAAAATTAAGATCTAATAAAAATATAAAAAAAAGGTTGAGTAGATTATTTATAATATTGCCCATCGTTAATTACTACTTTTTTCCATCTTGCTAATAGCATATAGACTCTGCGTCAAAAGAACTACTCTAGCATTGAGTTGAAAATTTAATCAAACTAACTTTTAATACCCTGTGTAAAGTGAAGCATACTGCGGTAAGGGTGTTATCTATTGATCGAATATTCTGCCTCGGCATTAATTTGGTTGGTTGGTTGGAATTTACCTATGACTTTGTGCGCTTGGCGTTTCATAATGTCTCCATTTTCATTAACAATAATAATGCGATGCAAGAATGACTTCTGTTTGTACCGCTTAAGGAAAACTTTCGACATGCAAAATCGCCTTTTAACCTCTCTTGGTTTCAATTTCTGTGGTACCTAACTAGCTTGCATCTGAATCATAATGCTTTTGAATGTAAAATAAATGGCTAGTTGTGTAACTCTTAATGGCAATGCAAGTTCCTCTTGCATTTGACAACAATATTCGTTGAGTAATGCTTTTAATTCCTCTGCTTATCTTCTATATCGAAATCCTCACTTTTCTACTACCAACAATTGATAACTTTCAGCAGCTGTTTTCTTCAAATGAAAGTAACTTTTCAGACTTCCCCGGTCAACTCCTTTATTAGTTACGAAATTCGAGATTATCATAGCGATTGAAAAAAAAGTGTGTTTAAACTTTGGCCTCTATCGAACACTGAATTATATTGACATTATAATAATAAATATTTATCTTCTAAAATACAGTATTTGTTATTAATGACACCAATTATATGTGATATTTAGATCAGACGTTCTCCAAATCGACATTATTATCTTGTATACCCAATATAATAAAAAGAAAATTTATTTTAAAAATAAAATGTGTGAAGTACGACTTTAATAATTAGCTGTTGATAAAAACTCAGTAATCGTCATTATACAAGGTAGTTGATGAAAGCTGCTACGAAAAAAAAACGTAATAACTTATTTTCTGTGTAACCAATCTACTTCATTTTTGTTTTATTTTATAGATTGATCTTTAAATTTAACTAAAATGCAGACTTGGGACAATGAAACAAGAATTTGGATGGTGCAACGCATTCACGCTTTAGAGTCCGTAGTTTCCATCCAAAGAGAATATAGGCGCACGTTTGGTGGCACTCCTCCTACCAGATGGACTCTAATGAGGCTCGTGAAGAATTTAGCCGAGCGTGGCACAATCGCAAGAAGGTCTTATCAGGGAGATACCTCAGTTCGGATACAGGAAACTATCGCTGCTGTAGTTGCTGCTATACAATCCAATCCTCGAGTTTCGACAAGGAGCTTATCTGCTCAAGTGGGTGTCAGCAGATAATCACTGCAGACAGTTTTGCACCAAGCTTTAAAATTATTTCGATATAAGATTCAATTAACAAACAAACTAAGCCCAAGATACTTCCCGATTCGCTTGGAAATTTGTGAGAAGATCATTCAAATGGCATCAGAGAATGCAAACTTCTTGAACTGCAGTTTTATGTGTGACGAGGCACATTTTGATTTAAACGACCATGTTAATAGACAAAATTGGTGCACATGGAGTAATTCTAACTCACAGATACTCCATCAGATGTAATTACATCCACTTCGCGTCACAGTGTGGTGTGCAGTTTCTTCAAGGTTTATTGTCAGTATAAAGAGAACACTGAAGATGGCAAATAACCGAAACCGGTTTGACAAGGGTCGACGTAAAACCATTTCCAAATAAAAATTTATTACTGTTACGGTCAATGGAGACCTTTACTTAAAGATGTTGAAAGTATTTTTCTTTCCAGCATTATGCCGAAAGGGAATCCTTATCAACTCTATTTGGTTTCAACGAGATGGAGCAACTTGTTACATAGCCACGCCTATTATGACAGCATTGTGGCAAAAATTCTCCAATAAATTGACTTCAAGAAACTCCACATTCCCAGGTCTCCTGACCTCACTGCACCTGATTTTTTTTTTGTGGAGTTATTGCAAAGAAGAAGTTTATAAAAAAACCCAAAAAATTAGGATGATTTAAAACAATCCATTCGAACGGTAATTGAGGCAATTCCCGCTGCAATACTCCAGGCAGTAATGAATAATATTTTGATAAGATTTCGCACATGTCTCACCGAGGGTGGAGGCCATTTGAAGTCAATTATTTTCTAAACTTCATGAATTACTTTAATAAAAATGTATTATTTTTCAAATGAATTGCTAAAAAAATAAATTACATAAACTTTACAAAAACTTTAGTTTCTTAATGTAGCAAATTTGATCAGCCAGCCGATATATTATTAAGGAGAAAGCAATAGGGTTTCGTGGTCACACGATGACAAATTACTTTATTCGCGTGAGCTGAGTGGAACGGCAACACGTTGGAAGTGTCTGTATTTATTTTTTGCACTTAGCAAAATATGATATGTGCTTGTAGGGTATTTTTGCCTGTTACTTTTTTTTTGGAATGCAATGTGTTTTATAGATTTTGGATTCAGTTAAGGTTCTATTTTGTTAGACTCCTATTTCCAGAAAATTTCGGTGTTATTTCAGTTTCGGTGTTATTTTATGTTCTATATCTATAACTATTGAGTACTAATATTAATCCAATGACTACTGTTAATATATGTTTCTTTTATCGATGGTCCATTAATACAAGAAAATGATAAAAGTTTTCACTAGTTTTTTCTAGTGTAAAACTTTTTTTAACTTTAAAAGAAATTTTACTATTAACAGTATTTGCAGTAAGCGAAGGTACAACAATAAAGTAATCGTATAAATAAACTTAGAGGTTAAAAACCTGTATAGTTTTTATGAAATAATTTACACTTTGATTTATTAGTCTGCTTATTTCAGTGAAAAAAAAATAATTTGCTTTAACATAAAGGAAAAGAAATGAATGTGTATCACAAAAAACAATTGAAACTAAAACGCCGTAGCCTTTTATTAAAAATACGAGATCCTTTTTATGTGAGTTCCTATATACGCACCTGACTTTAAATTTATTCTCAATAATGACTCACAGTTTAATTCATGTGACATGCATGCATGCAAAATATTTGTTGTTCTTTAAATTTTTTATTTCATATAAATTTATTTAGTAGCTTTAGTCTACTGTGCTGGTGTTATTTTCAAACTTGGTAGTCATCAAATTTTTGTTTAGTCACTAAAATTATTTAAATGACTAAAATTATTTAAAGTTAATTTCTGCTGTTATTTCTTGTTTCAATTTTCATTTTCTTATGCAGGAAATTAGTAAATTACTTCTGATTTGTATAAACTAATTTAAATAAATTAGAACTTATACTTAAAAGTGTAAAACAAAATGTAAATCTAAAAGGAAAGAAACTTTATAAAAAACAACTCTTTCATTCAATTCATAATAAATTTGCATTATTTTTTTTTAACTTGCCTTATGAAAATAGTAATTTTATATCCATTCATTCATATATTGAAAAGTTTATTTTGTGATGCCCTACAGAATGCATTCTAACTGTATTATTATTTTCAAATTTTCTTGAATTTATGCTGTTGCTAGATAAAAGAAGTTGTAAGCACAAATTGATAAGATATTTTATAAACAAAAAGCTTACATAGTAAATTCAGTGGAAGTTTCTGGTGGTATTTCCTATACCACTGCAATTTTTAAAGCATTTGCATTTAAACTTCAAATTATTTTGAATTAAATTAATTTATTAATGATTAATTACATTAAATTGCTACGAAAATTTATAATCTAAAAATTTTACTACTCATAAATGAACGAAGTATATAAATCTCATAAATCATAAACGAGCTTTTTCAAACAAAAACAAAAAAAAGAACTCTAGAAAACCAGATACCTAAAATTATCATAAGTAACAAAATTAGAATTATGACGAAAAAGAATTGGAATGTGAATGCATGACTTGAGTACTCTCTATATTGTTTCTCAAACATGTTTCACTACTCCCCGCAGTTTACAAGCTACTGTATTTTGTGATTTCAACAACGACTCTTTCTCTCGATATTGTTCTAGGTCCTCTCAATGTCCTCAGTCAGGTCTTGACTTGGATCTTTTAAAATCTATCAGATTTTACATTTTTTAAATTGTGTGTTTTCAATTGAAACAACATTTAAAATGGATAGTGAAAATAAAGTTAATAAAGAAATTGAAAATAAAGTTAATAAAAAATTAAAGGTTCAACGTGGCTTATAAATATAAAGTCTGAAATTTTCAGATTGTAATACGTTAAAATAGACGAGAGACAAATTTTTATGAAATCTTATATAAAAATATACTTGTTGTGTGAAGAATGGGTGAAACATATGTACCGACACATTATTCACCATTTATGGCATAAGTTTTTTTTGTGCCTAATGGACGACATATTGCTCGAAAGCAATACTAGATAAAAACAATATTAAAATTCCTTTTAAAGATTCTTGTGTAATAAACTATTTACGGACTGTACTCGGACCTCCTTTTCCTTCTTGAAATGAGCTTTTGCGGATTAAAGGCGGCACCAGTTGTCTAGGCTAGCAAAAGCCTGAATTGTGAAGGTAGATAAAAATGGCCCTAGGAGGTCCGATAAATTAAATTAAACCCATTTTTAACATAGGAATCAGTTACCCGCAGTTACACTGTAGTGGCTGTGACTTAAAAAATCCAAATTCAATTTTGACTCTTTGCAAATAATTCTTATTTGCCGGAAAGCAATCAACCCCCGCCTGAGCTCGACATAGTATCCGTTACTCTGCCAAAAATATTCTGTCGAACTCTACCGCTTAAAAAGGTTTTAGCAGATCTCAACATCAACATGTCTCCTGGGCCGGATGGTGTTCTAGTACAGGTCTTGAAGCAGTGCTCATCAACGTTAGCGCGTCCGTTAGCAGCCCTTTTAAGCACCTTGCATCGTGGGAGGTTGCTAATGTAACGTCCATCCGCAACAGGATGAGACTAAAAACCCTGAAAATTACCGCCCAATTACAATTTGTTCTGCACTTTATAAAGTGTTGGAAAGTATGATTAATTTTCATTCCTTCCTGGAGTCCAACAGCATACTTAGCTGCTAAAAGTATGATTTCGGTTGGAAGCGCTCTACGGGCGACTTACTGGCTTTCCTGTCGAAACAATAATGCAACTCTTCACATTATTTCGAAGATAGTAATATGGTGGCTATAGATATTTCCCAACCGTTAGATGCAGTGTGGCATGATGCACTTCTGTTAAATTTTGTTGCTTTTGGGGTCAGTGATAATTTCGACTTTTTAAAGGAATCGCACTGTAAGAGTTATTATAGATTGGATTTCATCAGAAGAATTCAAGAATAATTCAGGGGTACAGCAAGGCTCCATTTTTTCTCCTATCCTACTTCTTGTGTTTTTAAATGACCTTCTTTGTCAAACTTACAACCATATATACTCTTTCGCAGATGCCAGCACCAATTGTCATTCGTATTCATTTGATAATAGACCAAAAAAGTTGGATGTGAGTTCGAAAAGCATAACATGAATGATACGCTCATTCACAATCTCGCAACAATGCCCGTAAGACACAATGTTGCATGCTTACACATAGATCTGTGTTCGAAAATGGTGCTGCATATGTTACTATGGATGATTAGTATTAAGGTGCTCCTGTAGGCTAGTAGGTAGTGTACTAGCTTGTCAGTCTGGGAGTTGTGGGTTCGATTTCCAACTACCCCTTGGTTTTTTTTTCACTACAAAAATAAAAAAAATTGACTGTCGGTGGGGCTGCTCAGTGATGATGGCATGGTCACTGGTCTTATGACAGTTAATTTCCGACTATCCCTCTACTTTCACCACCTGTTTCATCTCTTCTCTATCCCTTTCCTAAAGAATGTAGCACGGTACTTGACGAAATAGGCATTGTTGCCTGAAGTGATACTTCTCTTTAAAAAAAAAAAAACAAAATAAAAGTATTAAGGAATCGGAAGCTCTTGATGTTCATTGCATGAAAATCCAGCATCGACGTAATGTTGGTAAGCGCTCTAATGAAAATAGGGAGCTTGTTCCTGTTACTCACTCGTGTTTGCGTTTAACATGCCTTTTGTTGGGAGCCCATCCATTTGTGGTTGATTAGCCACCGCATCACACTACACATTACAGGGAAAATTCGTTTTTCAGCAGAACATTTTGTATGTGGTCCTTCCAGAGATCTTTCTGTCACTTTAAATATACGACACTTCAAATTGAATGTTCGCAAATAAACCTCTTCCGTCCTCTCCATAATCTACAACACACTGCATGTGTGGTGGTCATCGCCTAAGTTGTGGTCCGAGAAAATAAATGGCAAAATCGGTTGGCTTTTTAAAGTATTTAAAAGCATGTTGTACATGTAACTTCCGATGCAGTGTTTCACATGTAACAGGGCAAGGAGTTTGATTGCCTCCTGCTGCCGAGCAAGAAGTGCGGGCACAGTCATGCATGCTTGCTCTTAAAAATTGCAAACTAAGGCGTATATCCACCTAGATTTGTGTACCTCAGGAAGTTGGTGGACTCATTGTTTTCACCCAGTGGCAAGACCAATGTTAGATTTGAGCCAAAAACCACTAGGCGTTGACGTTAATCTGGAGCACTTCTATAGTAGTGGCATTAGTAGCCAAATTTTTGATTGGTATGCAAATAATAAAATTGGTAAAATGAGACGCAAGTTTACCGAACTGTTCAGAATTTTTAAAACTGAGTATATGCGAAAATAGTTTTAACAAGTTCCTCTAGTAAAGCAAGGAAATTGTACGTCAAAAAATATTCGTATAAAACTCATAGAAATGTTCTTGTTTAAATTGTTTTTCTTTATTATTTTCCAGCCTTCTAGACTTGTGTATAGAAAAGCATGTATAGAAAAAAGAAAGAAAACAATATATAACGTCAAAATATATAGTCTTCTTTTATAATAAATAAAAAATGTGTGTTATTACATGTTTGCCATTAGTACGTACTTATTTTAACACATTGATCGGTGTTTAACCCACTTTTCAAAGAAGAAGTAGAGAAGCAAAAAAAAAAACACATAATAAGTGACTTAGAACAACCATGATTTGATTTTATGTTTATAAATTTATTTTTTCTTCTACTTTTTCTCTTCTTTATTGTTTGCTGTTGTGTGTGAAAGGAAACATTTGCCAAGTGCAAATTTTTTATAATGACTTAATTTTTCTTCAAAACTTTCAATAAAGAAAAGAAAATAGTAACATTGTACGTTATTAGCTTTAAGAATTTTATTTTTCACTATAAAAATGCAAAATAGAAAAACAAAAATTAAATAAAAACTAATTGAGGTGAACGAAAGTGAATATTAAAAACAAAAATTATGTACTAAGTTCGTTTTTGAATTTGTTGTAGATTGTAATTTGGCTTTCTTTAAAATGTTTATATTGCCAAGGAGGCTTGTTATACAGAAAAGTAGGTTAACCAAAAGTTTGTAAAGGCCAGTTTTGGCATTTAGTGGTTCCAACTTGTTCTTAGTGAAAATTATAGCTGTTTGTTTTGCAGCTTTATAGTGGAGAATATAATTTGTTTTATGTTATTATTTTTTAATAAGATTTTGTCAATATTATGATAGCAGTGTGAGGGCCAAATAGTGGGTATAAGGTAAGTAATAAAATAATTATGTAGTTTCAAAAAAAAAAAAAAAAAAACAACAAGTTCGATTACGCGGCTATATATTGAAAGAAATATCAAGTTTCGGTTAAATATATAGACGGTATGCTGTTTAGGGAGCCATCTTCACGATGCTCTAACATTATTCAGGTGTGTGAAAAACTAAAGTTAAAAAAATTAAATCGTTATTTGTTCTCGGTTTTAACTTTTGCTTAACTTTAAGTTGTAATGATACCTTTGCCACACTTTTCAATTCTATCAATCTTAAGTATAAAGAGAACACTGAAGATGGCAAATAGCCGAAACCGGTTTGTTGACAAACCAAATTTAACGAGGGTCGACGTAAAACCATACCCATAAACCATAAAAATAAATTAAACCCTGTCGGAAAATATACACACATGTCCATCTTAATTTAATTACTTTTTTATAATTGGAATTTAAATTGAATTACAGGATTAATTTAAACGACACAAAAATACACGATGGTAATTTTACCACTTTAACACCTAAAAGCTGCTGTATCAACTTTTAGGTCTTCGCTGGATTACCTTTGCAACTAAACTGGCTCTCAACTATTGTGTCTGTATTTGACAAAGTTCAGACTTGGACTGACTGTATATACCAAAAGAGGGAGCCTTTATATTCCGTTTTGAGCGGTTCTGGAATTTACTCGAAAAATCTATTCAAATATATATGACGCTTTTATCATTATACAGTGCAGGCGCCTGCTTGGCTGTGCATCTTCTTGTTATGTGTAAGTTGTTTATATTTGTTGTTTGTTCAACTTAGTTCATGGAATTTTAATATAGCATGCTATTGTTGTTTTGTTTTCATAACTTATCTTAGAAGCGTTTTATTTTGTAAGCAGATACAATAGCCTTTTTTTTTAATGAAAATTATGATTTTGTAACTTAGCTAGACATTTTCGTAAAAGAAGCATTCTTTTACCTAAAAAAATAATAAAATGCTGATATAGACTTTTGAAATATTTTTGTGATGAATTTAATAGAATTCAGATTTTATCTTGTAAAGTGCAAGAAAATTGTTCGAGAACTCATGTTCGGATTTTTTAAACTTTTTTGGAAATGGCAGTATTTTTATGGGGATGAGATTTTTGGAAAAAGTTTCCTAAAATTTTTTTTTAAAATAAACAATTCTATAAGGAGGTATTAAAATGAAACAACTAGTATTGAGGTGGTTCTATTTTGCTAGAGAAGTAATCATAAGACATAAATATAATAAATATGAAACAAAAAATCATTGGCTTTTAATTTTTATTTTATTTTGCCGCCATTTTGGTAAACGTTATTCAGTTCATATTTGGACGTCGTGAAGTGACAAATTTATTATGGAAAAATATAATAAATAAGTAATAAATAAATAAAACATTTTGTAAAATCCATCATCGATTACCGTAACGATGGGAAATGAGAGACGAGCTACATTTTGATTTGAATATATATGTGAATAAAAAGAATAGTCGGTTCTGGGGAATGGGAAACCCTCAAATTATTTAACAGTCACCTTTACATTCATTAAAAGTAACAATCTGGTGTGCCATTTGGTCAGGAGGAATCACTGCACCTTTCTTCTTTGAAAATGAAAACGGCATAACGGTAACTGTGAATGGGGAGCGATATCGTGATATGATTGAAAACTTTTTAATGCCACAACTGTATGCTTTGGCCTTGTTTAACATGTGGTATCAAAAAGTCGGTACCACATCGTATACAGCCAGGTTTACAATGGAACTACTGCGAGACCTACTTCCACAACAAGTTATTTCTAAAAATGGTGATGTTGATTGGATCCATGGCCGTCTGATTTGACTGCTCCGGACTTCTTTTTGTGAGGATATCTGAAAAGCAAGGGTTATGCAAACAAACCAGGAATGCTTGGGCAACTCAAACAAAACATTCGTGATGAAATTAATGAAATACTACGTGACACTTGTATTTGAGAAATGTCCTCATTTGTGCGGCTAACAGAGGCGAACTTTTATCTGATATTGCCATTCCATACATAATTACCCACATAAAATAAAACACATAAAAATATAAGATCCATTCCCATTTCATTAAAAATATAAACAAATAAACTACGGCGGACACGCCGTAAGGTTAACCTATTTAAAATATTTTTCTGTTTATAATGATGGTTTATTGTTTAGTAAACACTCTAAAGATTTCGTTAAGTTAACTGTAAACGGAAACACTTTTCATGAAAATAGTGATAAAGTTGAACAGTTTAGAAGATATTTTTCGGATGTTTACCAGTTTATTGTTCCTGCTAATTCATATACCTTACATGTCCCTAGTAGTGTAAATTCTTACCTAATGGATTGTCCGGATCATATTTGTCAATTTTCTGTTAGTTCGAGTGCTTTAAATACGATTGATCGCAATCATTTCACCTGTTTTAATGAAGTCAGGGGTATTATAAGAACTTTAAACGAAAAGAAATCCACTGGGGTAGACAAAATTTCTAATTATATAATTAAAAAGTTGCCAACCTTCGCTGTAGAGTTTTTAGTGGTGATTTACAACAATTGCCTTAATAATGGTTATTTTCCAAAGATTTGGAAATCAGCAAAAATTTATCCACTTATGAAAAAAAAAATTCCAAAAAATTTTCAAATTGACAATTCTCGACCCATTTCAATGCTTTCTAACGTTGGTAAGTTATTTGAAAGGGTTATAAAATTAAAGCTTGAAAATTCAAACGTGTTAAATTCATTGCCACTTTACCAATTCGGTTTTAAAAAGGGTCATTCTTCGGTTGACGCGCTAACCTATTTTCAGAATGATGTTATTTGTAATTTAAGAAGGAAGGAGTACCGTTGCAGTGTCATTGGATATTGAAAAAGCTTTTGACAGGGCATATCAGTTAGGTATTATTTTTAAACTTATGAGGATAGGCTGTGAAGCTTTTGTTGTCAAAATTCTTTTTAACTTTTTTAAGGAACGAAATTTTTTTGTTGAAATTAATAATACTAGATCAGATTTAGGCAGCATTTTCTGTGGTGTGCCACAGGGTTCAATTTTGGCCCCATTTTTATATAACATCCTTGTTTATGACTTTCCACACATCTTTAATGAATCAAAAAGCTTATTATATGCGGATGACTCTTCAATTTATGCGCATGATAAAAATCCGGAAGTCGCTTTAAGGAAAGTTCATGATCATCTCATAGTAATTGACAATTATTATGATAATTGGGGTATTAAAATTAACTCTCTTAAATCGGAGGCGATTTGTATCCGTAATGCCTCGGGTAAAGGTCCCCGTAATGCAGTTAAATTAAGTAAAGGGTTGAATCTCTCTTTACGCAATACGGTTATTTCCTTTAAAGATTATATAAAATATCTTGGGGTCACAATAAACAAGCTATTTAAGTTAAATCAACATGAAAGAATTGTTAAGATTAGGTGTCAGCGTATTAAGGGTATGTTTTCCAGACTATTAGTTAACAGACACCTTGATCAGAGGACAAAAGTTTTGCTTTATAAGGTTTGTATCCGTTTAGCAATGCTGTATGGGTTTCCCATTTGGTTCTCCATCTTCCCGTCGGTTATGAAGGAATTAGAGATCTTTGAACGCAATTGCTTAAGGCTTTGCGTTAATGCTAATTTTGAAAACTACGTCAAAAGATACTCAAATAATATAATTTACCAAAAGGCAAAAGTGCAGCCACTTTCCTCATACGTTTTAGCTTTACTTAGAAAGTTTATAAACCGTCTTGAAATTCATGAAAACATTCTGTTGAGGGAAGTATTTAATTCCCAATCTGCTTTTAATTGGTCAAACACTTTATATTTATCTCCAGTTGGACTTTTGCTAGATGAATCTAACTCATTCGATAATGTCTTTGAGTACCGTCTACCGGAGTTTTACTCGCACTCAACTTCTGGCTCTAACAGAGGCTAATGTCTGTATATACTCGTATATGTGCGTGTATTTATATGCATATGTGTGTGTTTAAATACTCATATATGGGTGTATATATATAAACTTTGTATAGGTATTAGTATTTAGGTTTTGTTTATTGTTTTAGTTTTAAGCTTAGTTTTAGGTAGGTTTAAGTTCATAACTTGAGATGTTAACGATCTCTATTATCTTTTATTATATGTTTGAGCATTATAATTCTATTGTTACCTTTTTGATTTAAGACTTTTTACCATACCAATTTGCATTAGCATGTAGCGTTTACTTTTACTATGTTTATTAAAATAATACTTTACAGTTTTAAGTTATTTCTTTTATTATCTTACCATAAATTTTGTTATCTATTTTTAAAAGTCTCAATAAAAATTAAATTAAATTAATTGTTTAGTCAGTTTCAAGTAATAATTCCTCTCAATCAAAATTATTTTAAATTTTCTATTTAGTATCATATTGTAAAATAAAAGAGTAAAGAAACCGAAACTTCAGGTATGCTACAAAGTCTAGCTCAAGGAACTGTTTTAGACAGTCTCAATTATAAATTTCGAATTTATTATATACATTAAGAAAAATAATCCGAGTCATTAAATGGTGAAGGAAATTTTTATTTATATTCATAGGCATTTGCAATATAAAATTTCCGTTGGGAATACAAATTCTTTCCCAAAAATATTTCAAATAATATTTTTAATTATATCCCTTTCTTTAGGATCTCAATGTCTATTAGTGTTCGGTTTTTCAAACCTACCTGAAGGTCTAATGGTTCAGATGACTTGCTCTGTTAATGGTTGCTATATAGTTCAATATTAACTTGTATAAAATTTTAACAACTGGAGCAATTTTGCTCTGAAATGGTTGATAAAATCTTGTTTATTTTCATTGGATTGGATATCCTGCCATTTAGACGTTTAGTTAGTTTAAATAAAAATTTCTCTTTCTGAGGGCAAAAGATACACATATGAACTGCATTTAAAAACATTTTGCCATCTTAAATCATTTATATAAAAGATGCTTGCAGGTCACATATTTGACGCCAGCAAAACTGCTTTGATGCAAATAGCCGTTTAACCCTTTTTCGAATTATGTTCTTTTTAAAGACCTCTTTCATTTCGGACGGATTGACATTTTCTGGAGCCCTACATCCGTTTTCAGCATTCTATATTTTTACCTACCTTCAGTGGTGTACGTTGCAAATATCTAATCATTAAATATCATTTAATTAGTTGAACAAATTTGTATGTAATTTTTCATTCTTAATGAATTAAGAAGAGGCTTCCAATAATAATTTTTCCAGCTTTCTGTAGTTTAGACGGTTAGTTACTATTAATTTGCGTCATAATCGAGCCACGCTTAACTTATCAAATAGAAATGTATAACAGAGCGCCTTTCTTCTACAGAATCAGGTCGTTTGTGAAATAAAAAATTAAAAAATGTGTTTGGCAGTTGCAAAAAAGCGCTTACTAATAACAACGTTGTTCTACAAACAATCATAATATGCAATTACAAAGTTGCTTAAAATCAAACTTTCTGTCTATCACTCTTCTACGCCATTCAATCTCTAATTCTGCAGGGGATGGAAGAGAAGTGGACTAAATATGTTCGCGATTTTGCCGTATATATATATATATATATATATCCTTCACATCAGGACTCAGGAGATGTCCCATACAATGCATTACGTGAGAACTAGGAAATTAAGTTATGGGTAGGAGGAGTGAGGGAGTAGAGTTTCTGGATATTCGGTTTCAACTTTCTTATATTGAAAGTGACAGGCAAGACTTCAGCAGGGAGCTTATTTCTCATAAGGACTATGCTGCTAAAAAACGAATTTTCCCTGTAGTGCATAGTACGATTCGCCGTGCGAATAACGGGAACAGGTTCGCTAATTTCATTAGAGCACTTACCATTGAATAACGAATAAAGAATGAAATACGACCTATATTGCGTCGATGCTCTAGAGAATCAATAGAGTTGGATACCCTGCCATCTTCAATGAGTCTCTTGGCCCTCTCCTGTACTCAGTCGAGTAACTCCAAATAGCCTTTGGGGCGCCGGCCCATGCGTGAGAGTAATATACTATTTTTAGATGGATATAGGGAGTGAATGGACTGATATATCTATTATACCATTTTAGAACATCTAGGCAGTTGAAAGCTTCTTTAGAAACTTGAAAAATGTTATTAGTGCATTGAACAACACTCTGGATTTAAATGCGCGGACCACTAAGAGCTTCCGATTTCTTAATACTTACGTCACCCATAATAATAGATGCAGTATCATTTCCAAACACACATCTATGCTTAAGCACAAAACTTTGAGTCTTACGAGCATTAAAATCGAGTCAATTGTTGCGAGATCGTGATTGAGTGCATTATTCTTATTTTGTCGTTTGAGGGCTATAACTTAAGGAATACGAATGATAAATTGTGCTGTCAACTGTCAAAGAGTACATAGGGTTGAAAGTTTGACAAGAAAGGCCATTTAGAAAAAAATAGAGTAGGAGAATAAACAGAGCCTTGTGATACCCCTGAATTAATATTGAACTCTGCTGCTGAAATCCTATCTATAACAACTCGTATAGTGCAGTTGCTAAGAAAACTCGATATAAATCTGGAGAAGTAGCCTTGGAAATATGTAGTGCCACCACCCTATTTTCTCCGAATTGATATATGGAATTACATAAATTTTCCGAAAGGAAAGCTAGAAAGTCCACGCTGTCGTTCGTTAAGTAAGCTATTGACCTCCAGATACCTCACAAGATGAAAATTAAGCATACTTTCCATCATTTTAGAAAGTGCAACACAAATTGCAATTGGCCGATAACTTTCAAGGTTGTTAGCCTCATCCATTTTGAGGATTGGCGTTACATTAGCAACCTTCCAATACTTTGAATATTCACCGGTTTGACACAACTTGCTAAAAACGGCTGCTAGCGGGCGCGCTACCGTCAAGGAACATTGTTTCAAGACCAGTGGTGGAATCCCATCTGGCTTGGGAGACTTGTTGATGTTGAGATCTGCTAAAACCTTTTTAATCGTTGAGAGCTTGAAAGAATGTGTTTGGCATAGTAACGAATACTCTGTCGAGCTCGGGCGGTGGTTGATGGTGCAAATGTACCAGCCAAAAGTTTAGCTTTATCAGCCGGGTTAGTGAATATTTGGTCGTTCTTTAAAAGAGTCGGAATTGGAGAACTATAAATTACTAAAAGTTCTTGCCACCCCGAGGAGTAGCAAGAGCTTTAGCATGAAGGCGCTTCTCATACAGGTTTCTTTGTGCCTTAGTAACTTGGCACACGAAGATCTTGTCGTTTTGCCTAGCGAATCAATATCTGCGATACTGAATACATCCTCTCTCCATCAGACTGCATTTTTGCACATCTGATTAAATCAAGACTTCGATGTGGTTTCCTCTAATATTTTATATTCAAAAATTAAAAAATAAATCCAAATTTAAAATTGATACCAAATGCGGGCTGCAGTCAAAACGAAATAAGCAATTCAATGATAATAGTATTATATTTACATGTAAGTTAATTAATGTTCCTTCCTTTTAGCGCTTTAAATGAGTTATTTAAAATTTAAAATAGAAAATTCAAAAGAAGAAACCTTAATTATAATTGTTTAACACAAACAATTAAATTTATTTCGTCTTGCATACTTTGCAAAAACATAATTCGATGCTCAAGATTTTTCTTCTTCTTTTTTGTTGAAACTTTTTTAATTATTAATTACTTTTTAGTTGCGCTTTTTTATCTTATTTTCTATTTTTATTCCATTTATTTTAGTAATGAATGTAAAAATAGTGAATAAACGAAACTTTTTATACTCAAATAAAAAAGGTCATAATTTAAATGCTAAATTATTCATGGAATATATATTTTTTTTTGTTCCTTCTTCGTAAGCAAATTGCATCAAGGGCTAAAAAGTTCATTAATGATCAATAATGGCTGACAAGCCATTCATCAATCAGTAGTGAAAATTATTTAATTTTTTTCTCATTTAGCTTAGTTTTTTTCCAGTTTCTTTGCTATTCTTTCCCATTTTCTTTTCTTTTCATTTAATTTCATTTTGTTTTTAGAATTTAACTTGCCTTTTAGAAAAATAAAATTAAGTTTGAATTTTCCACCTCCTGACGCAAGCCTAGCTGGGAGTTTTCTGTAGTTTTATGTAAAACATTTTCACTCCTTGTATCCATTTTTTCGTTTCTAAACTTTAAATCATTTGATAAGCTATTTTCATTTTAACAGTATTTGCTCTTTATTCAACGAGCACAAAATGTTAAGAAATAAAACTTTCAACATTTATTTACCGCCAAAATGTTGGCTTAAATGTGCCATTAGCGGATGTAATAAAACTCATCAAATTGCTACAAATAAAAATTTCAAATTACTAACGAGAATAAAAGAAAGAAGAAAAAATTGAATTGGAGACGTCAGACAATATTGTAAGAAAGAAATGCAATAGAAGAATGAAGATGACTACAACAACATAAATTTGCGTTCTTTGCAAAATGATTAAAGAAGAACGTTAACGAGCGCAGACAAAGAAAAATGCAAAGACAAGTTGAATTTTTATTTTAGTTTTGTTTACACTGAGGAAAAATGTTGTTGTATTTATTTTCAGTAATTTAAATGGTTTTTTCTTTTTTAAATACCTAGCAGAATTATATAAAAGAGAGGTTAATAATATACCTTGTTATATACTAAATCATCCTGAGCTTGACAAAATTAGTCTTTATCTAATATCGGTATTCAGTATTTTATTTTATTCTCATTTACCAAGATTCTAATCACAAAACTAAAGAAGAATTAAAGCTCTAAATCACTTTTCTTCGATGTTGTTTTCGTTCGTGTAATTTATATTCTTCTTATAAGAATTGGAAATACTACACATTTAAGGCCTTGCAGGAACAGAAATATAAT
Source organism: Trichopoda pennipes (assembly GCA_030448955.1). Taxonomy (NCBI): domain Eukaryota; kingdom Metazoa; phylum Arthropoda; class Insecta; order Diptera; family Tachinidae; genus Trichopoda; species Trichopoda pennipes. Next base: position 1,550,394 of record JASKUP010000010.1, on the reverse strand, counting down.
TAAAAGTTCAAGTTAAAATATATATTTATTATACCGCTATTGATTGTTTCTAAAAACTCTCTGATTTGTAAGAGGGTTCCAGGGACATAAAAACACTAAATGATATCATGGTGAGATGTTTATTATCTCTAAAGGGGAGGGTTATTTCCTGGCCATACCACCTGCCAGAAGGTGATACGTATGTGTGTGTGTAGGGAGAGATTCAGACTTGCTTCGTGTCCTATAAAAATTTTTATTTTGCTTAAGTCTGACATGATTTTTTTTTTGTGTGTGGCAAACCAGGTCCCGAAGTTGGCAAGAACCAGCCCAAGACGGCGAGCAATAACCGGAGCATGCGCGAGCATCTCTGCTTCGCCAACAGTCTGGCCACCCTAATGTAGATTTCTTAAACCATGGTACGACACCAGCCGCTGATATACATACAATACACAATTTTGTGTGTCGTGGATGTAGCGGCTGTATATTATTAGAATCCTTTAGGCAAAAAATTCAGCGACAGCGTGAGAATTCTTTTAAGAATCTAACACAAGACCTAACAAACTACCAGCAGAAATATAAGCAATTAAAAAAAAAATTATAATGTACTATTATCATTATCAAGTGATTTTTCTTTCGGTTTACTATAATCTCTGTCATTTTGTTAGTATCTTATATAACATTATCATTAGATATGTTTGCGGATTCAGAAGATATAATCCATCGAAGCTATATGGAGTTTCATTCAACAACCACCTTAATAACCGTGTGCTCTTATTTCCTTAGAAAATCATTTTTTTAGAAATGCCACAATAAAATCAGGCTTGCCAGATCAGTTAGTAAAAAGGAATTTTTATTTCTTTACACCATTCGCTTGTGTCTGAATGACAGTTTTTTATACATGCATCGCGTCTCTCGAATGTCCTTCCGCAACAACTTAATATCGATGCAAAAAGCCTTAAGCAATTTTTATTTAATTTTTATTCTCAATAATAAATTATGAATCCACCTACCTTAATTTTACTACCGTCTTTACAATTAATAACAATCTTAACGAAATAATAATGCAACCAAAATATAAACTTCAAATAAAAATCAACTTTTGTTAAACTACAATATCACAGGCTAACTAAGGTCATAGGTATTAAAATCGAGAGACTTTCTTGGTTTTTTTTATAAATAGCATCAATTTTGTTTCTTTTTTCGGAAAGGATATATCATAGACGGTGATTTCCTAATGAGGTTGCTTTATACTGGAGAATAATTTTTAAAGAGGGTTCCTTAATTTTTATAACTTAAGAATTAAAAGCAAATGCTAGTGTGCGTAAAGAAAAATATATTATTTTCACTACTTACAAAATACGTTACCAAAATAAAATAAAAAGTAAATTAGGAAAATATTGAGCAGGTGCTTTGGCTTGCTTGACATAAGAGCGTTAAACACAAGAGCATGAGTTCAATTTCCATCACTGGCCTGAATATAGGGAAATTATTGTTGAGCAGCCGCGATAGATCAGTTATTTCAAAGTCGAATTTAAACTTGTCGAAGATTCAACTAGAATTGTCGTGTAGCATGAGTTCAATTCCCTTCACTGGCATAAAGATAGTGAAATTATTATTGAGTAGCCGCGATAGATTAGTTATTTAACAAGAATTGTCCAAGAATTGCCATGTATATTTTTAGGTGCCCCTTTAGGCTAGTAGGTAGTGTACTAGCTTGTCAGTCTGGAGGTTGTGGGTTCGATTCCCAACGAAGACCTTGGTTTTTTTTCACTACAAAAATAAAAGTTGATTGTCGGTGGGGATGCTAAGCGATGAAGGCATAGTCACTGGTCGCTGTGCTGTTTTATACGGTAGTTCATTTTTCCGACTATCCTTCTACTTTCACCGTCTGTTCCATCTCTTCTCTATCCCTTTCCTAAAGAATGTAGCACGGTACTTGACTTAATAGGCATTGCCTGAAGTGATACTTTTCTTTATTAAAAAAATAAAAAAAAAAGAATTGCCGTGTAGTCGATAAAGATGCGTTAGTGAAGAAGTCTATGTATTAGTAAGGCACATGCAATTTTTAAGTTGAAAAGGCATGTGATGTAGATAAATGCGTAACTGTGTTACATCACGTGTTAAGTAACCAGAAATTCAATGAGAGCCTCAGACATGTTTATATTTTCAATATATAATCTCTTTGTGTCAATCAACGCTCTCTGTTTGGTACATAGTTTTTTATGTAGTTTTTTTGTGAATTTAATGATTTCGAAATAGTGGACTAGTCTAGCAAAAATATTTTTATAAAACCATTTACAAAAATATATCCTAAGAAGAGTAGTTATTTTAATTCCGCAGTTACCAGCATCGGGAGGCAGTTTTTCTAAAAGTAGCGTGTGTACATTGAAAATTTTCATGTCGCACCTGCCAATAGTGTATCGAATAATTTGATGCCTTGTTTTTTTTTATTTGATGTAGTTGGAATATGTCATGAAAAACTTTTTAAGGAAAGATTTAATCTTTGTTCCTAGTGTAAACAATTCATCATTAAATCTAAAAACATCCTAAGCCAATTTTTGCATTTAAAAGTGCTAAATGGATTTTAATTTCCTTGTTATGCGCTCTTATTGTTTTGTGTGTTTGTATTTATTTCTAAAATTTTTCGCGTCTGACTTTAAATTAATAGCAAATGAAAGTATATTTCAAATTACTTCTTATGGTCTTTTTGGACTGAAAAGGGAGTTTTTACAAGCTTGTTTTAGCAGTTGTTCGTTGTTGTGCCAGCAAGGATAAAGTGTATTTCTAAAATTACAAAGCTAAAAAAACTTTTGAAGCAAAACTTTTATTGTATTCGGCCATTTTTCTTACCAAAACAGTGAACTAACAAAAAATCAAAAATGTGTTTTTCTTTGAGTAACAAAACAAAATTAAGAGAAAGAAAAAAACCTCTCAGACATTTCTTAACGACTTCTCTTTACTTTAGTTAAACTTAAAAAATTAAAAAAAAAAAAAAGGAAATTGTTTTGTTATTTTTTCTTATTGTTTCGCTAAAATAACCAAGTTTCTTATGATTTTTCGGTGCGTTTTTTCTGCTTTTTGTTATGGTCTAATGGCTGTTTCTTTATTCTAAAATTATTTTTACGTCTTTTAAGTTTAAGGATACATGATGGGGTTTTTTGCTTCAGTGTTCCTTTTTTTCTATTTTCCTCCTCAAAGTCGCAAAAGAAAACCATTTGCATTTTTTCATATTTCGTTTAATTTGTTTTTTTTCTTAGTCGCCTTAACTTTGATTTTTAAGAAGATGATGATGCCTTTTTGATTGCGGGTTAAATGCACACCCCATCTTGAGGCACAACAAACCGCTCTTCTTTTCTTTATTTAAGTTTCAATCCATCATACAATCCATTTGAAAAATAAAAAAATTCTTAACAAATTCGACTTTTGCTTGTTAAAGGAACTTTACACAACTTTTAAAGTTTTACAAAATTTTTTGTCTCAAAGAAAATGCCAGTATAGAATTTTTTTTTTTAATATTTCAAAAAACATTAAATTAATTTTCATATATCCAACGGTTCAAGAATATTTATCATGGTGCTTAAAGCTTACAACAATCGTTTAGCTTATGAATTTTGGATATAAGATGTGTCTTAATATTTATTTTTCATTCAACTTTGACAAGTCCTTTTAATTCTATCCTAGTCTTATTCATTGCTTACCTTTTGTGATGATAAATGTTTGGTTAATTAAGAAACAGTAATTCGCTATTTCTATTTTAAAAGAATTCTATTAATTTCAGCTTTAAAACTAATTAAACTTAAGCTTTAAGATAACAGCTATTTCGTCTTACTTGTACATGTATAGAAGTATCCTTTCATATTTCTTATTTTATATTTATATAGATCTTTGACGATTGCTTGGCGAAATTTTTAGAAATCCATGTCTTTTGAACTGCTGTTTCACTTTTGCCCAATACTGTGTGTTTTATACAATTTATATCTTTGTTATTGGATTGATTTGAGTAACCTATAAACGTTATATCTCGAATACCGCAAGGCAGCCATCTTGGTCCATTCCTGTTCTTTTTATTTATAAACGATCCGCCAAATGTTATAAAATATTGTAAAATATTTGTTTGCTGATGCTGCAAAAATATTGCTCACTTAAAATAAATATTCGAATCATTTTTACTTACAACATGATAGCGATCATTTTTATATTTGGTACAGTGTGAGCCTAACAGGGTAATTTTGTCAGTGTCAAATTAATGTTGGGCAGGCAATCTCTGGAATTAATAAGCTCTTTCCTTGATTTGGATATATTGCTTGACGTAAAGACCAGCTTTATTACACACATTAATATGGCTAGAGGCGTTTTTGCTTTTCTTAACAGGCAGGCATAATGCATAATATATTTACCATTATTTATATACTTATTAGCTACTTTTTTTATAAAATTATCAAAATTTTACCCCTATTGGATATCATTTATTTTTCCTCCACATCTCTGTCATTTCTTTAAATATTTTTCAACAAGAAGTTTGTTTTTCAATTCTGGTAACACCAACAACATGATAGTTTTGAAATTTAGTTTTTTGACGTATTCGTAGTATCGGCAATTGTTACAATGAATTAAATTTCGCACAATAGTCGCATTAAAATACTCAAAATCCACTATGAAAATGATGGATCTGTTAAAGTTAATTTTCGTAAAATTCGTGATATTTTTGGACAACATAATCGTTTTTCTGAGACCGCTATTAATAAAATGGTCCTTAAATTTGAATAGAAGCGTGTTCGACCGGGTCGCTTAAATGAAAACATTCTAGCCGTGAGCCACAGTGTTGAATCAGTTCAAAATTTGTCAATTCTTCGACGTTCTCAACAATTGGGATTATCCAAATTTTTGGCGAATTTTGCGTAAGAATTTAATTTTGAAGCCTTACAAGGTTCAACTAATGCAGGAATTGAAGTCGACCGACAATTCGTATCGCTTAATTCATTGAAGAACAACCGCCTGGTTTTTCTAAAAAAATCATATTTCCAGACGAAGCCCATTTTCACTTGTTAGGGTAGGTCAACAAGCAAAATTGCCACATTTGGGCTCCGGAAAATCCTAAAGCGATTATTGAGAAGCCTTTGCCTGCTCAACGTGTCATTACCGTATCGTGCGAAATGTAGTCTGGAGGCGTAATTGGACCGTTTTTTTTTGTTTTGTTAGGAGATGAGGCTGGAAATGTGGTAACGGTCAATGGATCACCGCGAGATGCTAGCAACTTCATTTTGGCCTATTATTGACGAAGTGGATATCACTCACATGTGATTTTAACAGGACGGTGCTACATGTCACACATGAAACGATCAATTTATTGCAAAACCAAAGTTCCCGATCTCTATGGTAAGGACAGAGTCTACACGGAATCAATCGAATCGATTTCAGCCTCAATACCCAAAAATCCATGTTGTGATTGACAATATAGGACCGCCATTTCGCCAAAAGATGAATCAAAACTGTACGGAAAGAATCGACATATGCCAGAGTGGTCGTGATGAACATTTGCCAGATATCATTTTTCATAATTGCCAAACTCTTCGTAATACAATAAAAATTTGAATCATCTTAATGGAAATTTTTTGTTTTAGACATTGTCGATTGTTATTTTTTAATACCCAAAGAAACGTAATGTCAATTCATAAGCTACCCTACAGGCAGCCATACAAAAAACGATTATTTCATGCTGTTAAATATAGAAAATGTTATAACTTTTGTGGAGTAAAATTCTGAGATGTTATTTTTAGTTACTGCTGATGTTTCAAGCACTTTTGTTTATTTCCTTTTGTAGGAATGTACTCGTATGCCGTTAATTTTGGCTTCTTTTAAACCGAATATCTTATACTAGGATCAAAAATATTTAGATTCAACTGAAGAAAAGATATTGTAACGGTTAATCCTTTTAATAAACGTTTTTTATAATTAGTTCTTTTATTGCAAAATAATAACACAGCACTTTAGAGTTTTAAATGAAACAATGGTAACTTTACTCCTAAAAGTTGCTTTACTATTTTTTTGTCTTGGCTCAATGAGGTTCAGCTTGATTTAATCCATTCAAGTGGTGCTTATATATGTAGTTGTTTTTTACCAGTTATCACATATACAAAAACATTCTGCTTTAACATTGTCCCATTGTATTGTTGCGGCTGTTTGGCTGTAGTTTTTGTTGTTGTTCTGTGTTAGTTGTTTTTCTTTTCTGTTGCTTAGCTTATTTACTGGAATTTCTTAAAAGCATGTTGTTATTGTCCTGTGTGTTTAAGATTTCTTAGAAAACTATACAGTTTTTAAAACACACAATAGGTCATCGCGTTTTTTTTTTGTACTGATAATAATTATTTTCTTTGAAAACTTAAACAAATATTTTACGTAACAGTAGTTAAAATAATAACACGTAGTCATGAATTTTGTAAATTACTCAAAATTCATGACTGCCTGGATTTTGGTAAGTTAAGATATATTTAAATTAGATTAAGTATTGAAATAAGAGGTTAAGGGTAATTTGGAAAAACAGTCACACTAGTATATAATAAATATAACTTAGTAGCTCTAAGATTAAATATTTTAAATCTTTTAGATATATTACATATCCTAAGTCATGGATATATGTTGCCAGATGAAGTGTGAATTGCCAGCATTTGTAGAATTCGAAATATTTATATTCCCATTTTAACATGAAGAGTACATATAGTTTCTTCTATAAAAAATACAGTTAAGAAGAGGACATGCAACAAATTTCAAATTTACTTTTTTGTGTTTTTTGTAACTTCATTTTTGAACATTTATTTTTACAAATGGCAAAGAACAACCAGGGCAGAGGACAACAAGCTTAGAAATTTTATTCTCTAGTGGCCAATAATTTAATTTGGAATTGTAATTTTAATTTTTATTTTCGTTGTCCTTGCTTACACTATCGAAATGGCTCACAATCGTAAATGATGTCATGATGCGGTTTAGTAATCAGCATGCATAATAATAAAATACTCAAATATTCAAGTGCCAAAACCGCAACAATAAAAGGGTTTGATAAATCATTGAATTTGCACAACTACTGAAAGTATAACAAACAGTCTTTCTCCCGTATCGTTTGTGCGGCAGTTAAAATAATGCGAATAACAATGCGAAAGAAAGAATATGTAAACGACACAAACATGCATTCATATTCTGGCAAATATTTCCAAATTACAAAACTAAAGAAAATAAAAAAATAGTAAAAATGCATTTTCACACAACCGCTTAGAATAGTAGAAAAGAATAAAAGACTTTGTTGTCACCCAATTGCATTTTCCTTAGTTTTGGATTATTTTCTAACCTTTTTTCTCTTTTCTCCCTGTCAATGCCCGAATTTGCAGATTCAGTTAAGTTGCAAACATAAAACAAAACAAAAAAAAAAACAAAAAACAAAGTAAAAGTTAAAATTTTCTTCTTGACTAAATTTCAATACGACATTTATGAAAAGGCATCAGACGACAGCAGCCAACATTACAATACACTCGTCATCATTGTTGGCATATAAAATTTTATTAAAGACAGTGATTTAATTTATAACCAAAATACCATGTTGCTTTAATACATTAACATATGACTGCCTGCCTCTTCAATTCCATCCATCCTCTGTCAACTATTTTATAACAAAATTTTGTTTTGTTTGCGATTTTGTAGCGGAAGTGCTATTTTAGCTTGTATCCGCTCAAAATTCATCACAATGGAAAATCGTAATTGCAAATTTATGAACGAACTCAAGCGGCTTTTGTTTCATTCAAATGAAATTTTAAATTGTTTGTTCATACTTATATCAGATCAAGCCTTCATTGTTCATCTACCATACTCCATTTTGCCGGCATAACATTTTAACACTCTTTCAGAAGTTGTGACTACTTTTATATTATAACTACAACTGCCTGTGATTATTACATTCCTTTTTCACTCCACTCATAACTGTTTTATAGTTTTATACTCTTTTTATTTTTGAATTTATATAATTTCAATTGGTGCTTGTGGCTGCAAAGCCGCAGATAAAATATAATACTTTGTCAAGTTTATAAAGTTTTTCTTCTACTTTCATGATTTGTTAAATTGGAATGGGTGGTAAAAACTAAAACTTAAAAGTTCTGTAGTTATAGCACTGAAAGAAAAAAGTGAAGGCATAATATTCAGCATAATTACCTCGCAGATGGTTAATATAAAGGAGTTGAATAATACATTTAAAGTAAGAAACAAATTAATATTTTGCATATTATATCACCTTTAATTACAATGTCGTAATTTTGATAAGTAAAAACAAACAATTTATTAAGAAAAATTTTACTAAGGGAAACAAGAAAACGATTATAATTAATATTTTGTTTTGGATTTTTTTTAATACTTCCAGAGTTTCTCGATAATCTTTTCTTGATAATCTTTTCTTGCAAAGATAGGGAATAAGCAACCTATTCCCTATTTTAAGTATTTACATACATTTTTTACATTTACGACTTTCTAAAAAGCATTATTATTATGATTTTTCAAAAGGACAAAAAAATTCCGAAAAATTGTTCAACTATTGTCGAGTGTTAGCCGTCATCAAGTATATTCGTGTTTACTCGCTGCTAGCTGCCATTTAGGAGGCATAAACAAGCTTATCATGGGCGGAAACTCGATGCAGCATTCGTTTATGCGGAAAGTAACAGAGCTTGCCGGGGAACAAAGTAGTATTGTTTAAAGAAAAATATTGCCGGATCCACAAAAAAGATGATATATCTTGATAGGCGCCACATAGGTGCCCCTGTAGGCTAGTAGGTAGTGTACTTGATTGTAAATATGGGGGTTGTGGGTTCGATTCCCAACGAAGACCTTGGCTTTTTTCACTACAAAAATAAAAATTGACTGTCGGTGGGGCTGCTCAGCGATGAAGGCATTGTCACTGGTCGCTATGTTGTCTTATATACGGCAGTTTATTCTTCTACTTTCACCACCTGTTTCACCTATTCTCTATCCCTTTCCTAAAGAATGTGGCACGGTACTTTACTAAATAGGCATTGTTGCCTGAAGTGCTACTTCTCTTAAAAAAAAAAATATGGAAACCCCATATAGACGTAAAGTTGACTCAATTGAAATTAAAAGTGGCTTAGATATGCTGGCTGATTGGAGGGAACTGTAACATTAAACTAGACTTGTTACGACCAAAAGTCCAAGTCCTTTTAAAATTCTTAGGTTTAAATTAAGTTGTTTTGGTAAAGCATACAAGTACTGAGCTTAAGACGGCTATAAAAAAATAACTAGCAATCAGATCGAAGTAGTCTTAAATTTCCAAATATCACTGCGTATTGCATTAACAATTTGACAATTTGACTTTTTTCCGCGAAATCCACAGTGTGCGCTGCTTTAAGAAATTTTTTGTTCAAGTACAATTTAGTCATTAGTAATTTTAAAATTAACAACAATCCAAGAACTCAATGACAATTTTTATCAGTTCTGGTTAGGTCTTCACCATTTACGATATTTCTTGTTAGGAATCACAAAAAATTCTTAAAGAAATGTTGAATTTACTTTAAAAACTTCGCTGAAAGATGTGAATATTCATGTTTAATATTTTTTGTACAATATTATTGTTATTTCAAATACTTCAATTAGTGCTGTCATTTCCCTCGGTATAAACTGTCGTTAATGGCTGTTTGCTCGGTATGATTGGCGAGCACTTTCGAAGCGATGACATTACTGGAGAGTCAGTATTATGCCTGTTGGTATGAATAGTGTTGGGTTATGTCGTCCGTTTGTTAGGGTCGTATCTACTCATACAGGCAGATTGTCCTGCCGCTTGGCATTTGATGAGGGGCTTATTTAATATTTTCATCTTTTATTACGTGCCGGATAGGTATGTCTATCAGAGGGTATTTTTCGTTTGTTAGAATACATGAGAAGTTTTAGTGGTGTAAAAGTTATGCCTGGGATCGTGTTTACCTGTTCCCTTTAATTTTTTTTTAGATTTCCATGTTTTCAAGAATGTCTAGTCTTCGACTTTTTTTGCTAGGATGTCGTAATGTCATACATTCTTCTCTTTTCGCTAGTGAGTGTCCGTGAGGGTCAAGGTTTAATGCAAAGTTGGAGTCTTCCTTTTCCGTTTATACGAGAGTATGTGTTCTGTATAACTTGTTTTTAGTGTTCGTCCAGTTTGTCCTATAAACTATATGTACAGGTACAAGTAAGTCTGTTTACTTCGCTGGAACTAAATTTGTCAGTTGTTTCTGTCAATTACTGATTTTATGTCTCAGAGTGTTGCTGATTTTTAATGCTGTTAGTAAACCTTCTTTATTACAAAGCTTAGTTAATCTATATTTTTGCTCCTGTGAAAGTTAACGTGTGTCGTCGTTTTGTATTAATTGTCTGATGGTAGTCTTAATTCCTGTCGATAGTAGTGTTTTTGTAGTCGTTGTGTTTAGTTGTGATGTATATTGTGTCGATTTCTTTGTTTATTTATGTTGGGGAGGATAATTCGAGGTGATGTGGATGGTAGTGTCCGTCATAGTTAGTTTTCTATAAATGTCAAAATTCAGACAGTCATTTCCTGGTGTTATGACCATTATTGTGATTGAAAGCGCTCGGCGATTTTACTGAACAAACTACCGGTAACGACGGTTTTTACCGATATGACAACAGTATCACATTTGCTGGTGCAATAAATCCAAACTACTTAATACCTCAATTAGTAATAAAATCGTCTGTTCTTTTTACGTTTGTTTATTTATTGGATCTTTATTTAAATATGAACTGACAATAAGTTTTCAAATCTTAAATATAATTTTATATTTTTTTTGAGGTCAGCCAATGCCCACTAGAGTCTTCAATTGGCACTCATCTTACAACTTGGGTACGGCTGAAGGCAAGAGTTTCCCTCTTTTAAGGCGAGTGTGACCACAATCTCTAAGGATGTTACAGGCTAGGTTGAATTTCTAACTTCTTTATTTCTGATGTTGCGTATTTTAAAATCTCTGTTTTTAGCACGTTTAGATTGTTGTGTGTATGGGAAGTTTTTACAGGGAGCAATTGTAATCATGCGGAGAACTTTATTTTGACTCCTCTCTATTTTTTCGACGTTCGAGGTTGAAGCAATGTCCCATAACTAAATACTATAATACCATATTGGTTCTAAAATAGAATTACATAATAGTAGTTTGCAGTCTGTAACGACAAGTTTTTCCTGGGGTCGTGTTGTTTCGATTAAAAAAAAAACAAAACCTTTGTTACAGTCTGGTTCTTTATTAAGTAAAGGACTTCCCTATTTCTGGTTGACTGCAGCTCGGGCTTCGTATTTTGTGCACTGGTGTGTGTGCAGGCGGCTTAGGTAAATCTCTTCTACGTCACGCGGTCAGTATTCGACGAACGTCACTTTCTAGGTCGACTGCGGGCACAAACTCGGCTGGGTATTACCACGACTCTGTCTGTGATCGCTCCGTCGAAATAGGTCTGTACTCCGCAAGCGCCAAGGCACTGTCGGCTGAGCTGGGTATTACTTCGACGCAACCGTGCACTGCCTGGTCACTGTCGGTTTCGACTGCGCACTCAAACTCGGCTGAGTATAACCACGGTTCTGTATGTGATGGCTACGTCGCAGTTTGTCCTGTCTCAGGATATAAATTCGGTTGGGTATTACCACGGCTCTATCTATACCCTGACTACCAGTTCAAAAATAATAAAAATAGAAGTAGATATTTACCTTTCATCCTGCCGCCGGTCGCACACCAATTGATTTGTTCTTACCGATGTTCGCACTTTTATACTCATTTTTCCCCACACACCAATGCACAAACACACCTACGTCATTTCGGCAGTAGATGCACTACAGCCGACGGCTATTTTCACCACCGAGCTGCAGCCAGTTTTATAATCTAAATGTTAATAACTGAAATAATCGTATGCCTTCGTGGCTAATTATTACAATAATAATAATGCAATATTATTTACAGAACTTAATCTTACGTAAACATAAAGTCTTATTTCAGATTTCTTAATAGCTAAATCTATAAGTAAATATGTGCGTATATAAGTAAAGACATTGGAGAATATATAGAAATTTAAACATGACTGCTAATTTAAAATTTCTTGTGAGTCCAAAAACGACCTTGGACTTTTGGTCGTAACAAGTCTAGTTTAATGTTACTTTAAATAATATTATATTATACTTTAAATAATATTATTTAAAGTAGGATATTCAAGTATACTAAAATTGAAAAAACAAACTCTGCAGAAACTTAAATTTGTTTGTTTGTTTGTGTGTTTTTATGAACATATAACAAAAATCCCTTTTTCCTCCAAACATTTGAACCTGCAATTTTAGCTATACTTTTTTACAGTTGGAAATCAATACTAATACATTGTCTCATATCTGCTTTTACATTTTTGATAAATTTCAAGTGCCGCCTCTCAATTTGTTGCATTACACAGTACAACATTTTTCAGATGATTGATTCGCGACTGATAAGGCTCTTTTGTTTAACATAACTCAAGAACCACTAGTCGGATTTTGTTTAAACAAATTTAGAAAAATCACGAATTACAATTACTTTCATCTGCAAAATCCGTTGGATCTTACTGCTAAAAGAGTTCTAGTGACCAAGTCAGTAAAGGAAATAAATAAAATTGAAAGCCGAAATCTTACAATATACCATAAATGGGGCTGTGATGGGGCATTTAGTCAAAGTGTATACCAACAGAGGTTTTCAGATGATCAAATTTCTGATTCTCATTTATATATGATATCAGTTGTACCACTTAAATTATCATTAGTTGATGACATAAATAAATTAATATGGAACAACAAAAAACCTTCTTCCACAAAGCATTGTAGAATACTACAGTTTGAATACGATAAAGAGACACCTCAAGTTATACGAGAAGAAAAGAGAAGAGTCGATGAGGAGATATATAAAAGAATTTAAGTTAACTTTAAAATAGAAAATTAATTATATTTTGTAATGCTTAACGGCAAGACAACACAATCAGTAACAGAAACACCAGCAGCATCTTCTTATTTTATTTGTGGAGCCACGAAGATGTTCAAGCTATGCCCGTATATGAACAAGCGCTGCAATTTGGTATGTAACCACTTCATGCGCGTCTTGAGTGTCTATTGCATGTAGCTTATAATATTGAATTTAAACCTGGGAGTGTCGACACAAATACTCGTCCGATAAAAGAAGCTCGAAATTGTTTGGTAAAGCGTAAACTTAAAGAGAAATTTAGAATACAGATTGATACTGGCTCTGGTACGACAAATTCAGGAAATACGTCACGAAGTTTCGTTGCTAATCCTGTTTATTTCCAAAATAACGGGTCTAGGTGACAACATAGTCAAGAGGTTTTTAATAATTCTCAAAGCTATAACATAGTAGATCCAAAAAAATTGGGGATTTTTGTTTGGAGATGGCAAAATAGTTTGTTGCACTGTACGAGTGGTACAATATGCCACCTATACTTCACAAAATTCTGATTCATGGAAAAGATATAATTGAAAAGTGTATTTTTTCTGTAGGTTTCCCATCCGAAGAAGTTTAGGAAAGTCGTAATAAAGACTATAAAAAATATCACCTTAGACACTCCAGAAAATGCAACTATGTGATTGAATTTACATCTGCGCCTGGCCATGAAGCCTTAATCAAATGGTGGATCAAACAACTGCATAATTTGGAACGTCATGCTCGTTCTAGGAAGCCAAACCCATAATTCTATGCAACAGAACTTTTAGTTCCAGAGCAGGGCTGCACATCATCACTTCTTGCTTAAGAGTTGGAGACTTTCCAACTCCTGTCCAGAACACATGTCTAGCATGCTCACTGGACTGGATCATTCACCTAGCGTATCATTAACGGCGAAATGGTCCTGGCCACCATATTAAATAAAAGACCTGATATGGGGCCGCGAAACCACAACCACCACGATACTCCCATATAAGGGCCATCCTCAATAATCAGCCAGAGAACAGTTAAGTGTCTAAAGAGACAAATAATGAACTCTGCGAGCTTACTGATTCCCGTGGATCTGGGAACATTTCACCAGATAGGTGTTATTAAAGGTGAAATGAACCCGGCCACCATATAACCATAGACTGATATGTGGCCGCGAAACCACAACCACCACGATACTCCCATAAAGGGCCAACCTCAATAATCAGCCAGAGAACAGTTAAGTGTCTAAAGAGACAAATAACGGAACTCTGCGGGTCACTGATTCCCGCGGAAATAAAGTGGAGTTTTAAGTTGTACCCCTGCTGACTTCAGGGGGCTGAGCTCCCTTTTCCCCCAGTTGCACAGGTCTACATAGTAGCTCTCCATAAAGACCATATATGTGCACGCGAGGGGTAAGTCCAGAAAATGCAATCGAATTGCCACGAACGAAGATATTATGCACCCAATGATGGTAACATCAGATCCCAGCATCCCATTTAGCCAGAAAGGCATAGTGTTATAAGCGGCAAAGTTAGGGCTCTTTTAGAGTAATAAATTAAAAATTGAGCTACAATAATCAGTCTAGAAAACTTAAGTATCTTCTACTCCCTTTTTTTACTGATAGAAAAGGTTTCTTAGAAAACTAAGCAGATGATAAACAACATACATGTTTGTTGTTGTCTTGCGCGTATAAAATTTCTACGCAGATAGTAAACAGAAATTTGTTTTTGTCTTGCATGTCACGTAGTTAGTAAACAGCATATCAAATTGTTGTTGTTTGCGTGTATAAAATTTCTACGCAGTTTGTAACTAGAAATTTTGTTGTTGTACCATAAATTTTCTTAGCAAGGCACACAGTTCGTAAACAACATACCCGGTAGTTCGCTTCATTGCTTAATTATTTTATTTTAAAGACACATCCGTAACAATATATATATATATAAAATATAAAAAACCTAAAAAGTTTATTCAGTGATAAATAATTTCTCTCAGTGTATTTATTTTGCTTAAACTATTGATAAAAATTAAAAAACTTTTCTATCATAATTTTTATTTTATATCTGTTATTCTAAATCGATTGAGTGTAAAATTGTCAGTGGACAATTGGGTCAAAAGATGATAAATCGCAGTAAGGAAGGATATTCTGTAATTGACAATTGTGTTTCGCACAATGTGTGCTTTTTAAAAAGTTTCTGATAATAAACTACAATTTTCTAAAATAGAAGCAAATGAAAAATGTTATTCCACAAAAGGATGATAAATTAATGGGGAAAGGCTATTCTTGGCTAATGTTTAGGATTAAGTGATATAGAAAACTTTTACCGCACCTAAAGTTGATTAAATCTTTAAGTTTTCTGTATTTAAATTGAAATATTTTCTTTTTTAAACATCTGCTCAATATTGTATGAAGCATGGCTAAATTTGAAATCACAATCATTTTAATTCTACAACCAAATTTAATTCATTCATAAATATTTATAAAAAAAGGATTTTTTGTTTTTTGCTTTTAAAACAAGCAGACATTGAAAAAAAATATGTGTGCTTTTTGCTGCTGATTAACAAATATATGCAGCGAACAAAATCAAAAATGAAATCGAAAAGAGGAGAAGAGAAAGAAATTGGCAAAATAACAAAGAAAATCGAAATTGTGCAACCAAATCAATTTTGTTTTTATTTTACTTTATACAGGATTTACTTTAACATCGCAAGCGTATGAAACAGTTGAACATGTTGCAATAAAATGTTAAACGCGATACCAATTCAATATTATATACGAATAATATGTTGTATTATATAAAATCAATAGTTGTGCCATCCTCATCGACAAGAACTCCATAAACAACAACAACAAAAACTGCACGCAATTCAATAAAAAACAACAACATCGCCTCCTTGTAGGAGCATTCGGTCGTTGGGTTATCCAATAATATTTAAAACATACAATCGATTCCATTTATGCACATTGCAAAATTAAAACAAATATGCATCTATTCTACTTTTGGACGGGCACTGCTAATAACTGAATTGTGCCAACGCATTGTGGCATCGGTTTCCAAAACACGTGGTAAAAATATAAAATTTGATAAAGATGGGACCTTACTGATCCCAAATTCAAAAAACTTTTTCTAAATTATATAAATATTATAGCTAGTGGAGCTGCTTAAAGTCGACAACTTTTTAGAAGGCAAAAAAAAAATGTGAATTGACTTTTTTTCGTTCGGACCAGTACTCAGGAGATGACTCCTGCTCATGCAATGCATTCTATCAGAACTAGGAATTGTCTGAAACATTGCCATTTGATCATTACTTGTTTGGTAATTTTTGTATGTGCCCCTATAGGCTTGTAGGTAGTGTGCCAGCTTACATGACTGGGGGTTGTGGGTTCGATTCGTTGGGGCTGCTCAGTGATGAAGGCATAGTCACTGGTCACTGAGCTGTCTTATATGACAGTTAATTTCCGTTACTATCCATCTTCTTTCACCAAGTGTCGCATCTCTTCTCTATCCCTTTCCGAAAGAATGTAGCACGGTACTTGACTAAATAGGCATTGCTGCCTGAAGTGCTACTTCTCTTTAAAAAAAAGGATGTTTATATCAAAAACGCAACAAAATGTTTATCAGATCCCCTACTTTTTCGGCAGTTACCATTTTTCAGATACCCCATATTTACGTAATCTTACAGATAAAATACAGCCTATCTAAAAATGACCATAAATGGTCTCCCCCCATATCAAGTGTTGTGTAACTTTTAATAAGTTAACTAAATTTGGCCACAAAAATTACAGGTTTTCTTGAAATATGAAGAAAGCTGTTACAATCTTCACAAAATGTGAAGAGAAATAAAATTGTTTTCACTACAGCAGTCTTAGTGGAAAATCAAGTTACTTGTTACATATTTTTACTGCTTCTCGTTAAGTAATAACTATTACTATTTTTTTATTTGCTTAAATTTAGAAACATATTAAAAAAAGGGTCCGCCATCTAACGTTTTTTTTCAACTAGTGCTTATTTCGTGAATGGTAACACTTAGCTCATGTTTGCTTTGACAGATAATTAGTTTTATCTTTCCGCTAAACGAATATGGTTGTGTATACGCTTGATCAACGCTGGGAAATATTGCGACATTACTTTGAAAATCATAGTAATGTTGCCAAATGTGTGCGAAAATTGCGTACGCATTTTGGAAGAAGAGAAGCACCGTCAGCTCCCTATGTTCGTTATCTTGTGAAAATAGTGAAAGAAACTAGCATCCTCATCCATAAACCAAAGCGTGAAAAGCCAAAAATAGTGCGTATACCCGAGTATATTGCTGATGTGTAAGAAAGTGCGCGTGAAGCGCCATCAACTTTAATTCACCGTCGTTCTCAACAATTAAACATTTCAGAGACATCATTGAGAGTAATTTTGCATAAAGACCTTGGTATGACGCCATACAAAGTCTAACTGGTTCAGGAGTTGAAGCCAAGCAACAACAACAAGCAAAATCGTCGCATTTAGAGCACAGACAACCCGCACGCATACATTGAAAAGCCGACGCACCCAAAACAAGTCACTGTTTCGTGCGATTTTGGTCCAGAGTCATAATTGGGCCATTTTTCTTCGAAAATGAACAAGGCGTGGCCGTTACAGTCAATGGTGATCGTTATTGGGTCATGTTGAACGAATTTTTGTTCACAAAAATTTAAGACGAGGATTTTGGCAACAGGGTGGCGCTACGTGCCACACAGCTGAAGCTATACTCGATGTTTTGCGCAATATTTTTGAAGGTCGCAATATCAGCCACAGAGCTAATGTCGTTTGGCAACCTCGGAGCTAAGATTTGACGCCGTTGTACTATTATTTGTGGGGTGCCGTCAAAGATAAGTGTTACGCCGACAAGCCAGAGACAATTGACGCTTTAAAGGACAATATTCGTGAAGCCATTGCTGAAATACAGCTGCACACAATCGATAATGTGCTTAAAATTGGACCGGCTACTGCATAGCCAACCGAAGCAGCCATTTGAATGAAATAATTTTCCATTATTATTAATCGAAAGAATTGTACTTTCAAATAAAAAAAGAATTTATATATACTTACTTTACTGAATAAAAAATTAAGTGCAGCTGCATAATCCAGTTAATTGAAGCCTGGATTTCTGTCATACAAATCAGGTAGTCGTATCCTGTATTTGTTTCTGGGCGAAAACTAAACCGCAATTGTGTTATGCAGTTAGGGTTATTTTTACTTTGTAAAAGTTGTGATCAGTACCAGAACTCGTACAATTTTACATTAAAGAACAAAAATGTCATTTCAAGATTCAGAATTATTCGAGTTGTTCAGAAACTCAGATAATGACAATGTATTTGAATTGGCTATTGTGGAGAAATTACACTATTCACCATTCCATGGCAATTAATAAACAATGGCATTGCTCAAACTATATGACACAAACCTTTTTAGAAAAGAACACAGACTGGCTAAATAGAGTAACAACTTTTAAAAACAAAGAATAACGGCTTGGACTGACAGTAGACAGTCAAAAGCAGGGGTATGGAAATACTAACGATGTTAATATGTCCAGAGCATTTTTTTGAATTGATGAGGTACAGCCTGAATTACTGGGATCGACAATAATATGATAAAAAGGTTGGCGGTTATCCTAAATGTTATAAGCACCAGAGAAATGGTAAGTGATTAAAATTTGGATGATTTTGCATCCAAAAGCTGCCAAACTTTTAGCTCAATTGTACCCTGAGAAGAAACCTACTCCCACAGTACATAAGATTTTGAGTCATGGTAAAAATGTAATTGGATATCTATGCAACAGGACATTGCTAGTGCAATTTCGAAAGCCTTGGAGCAGAGCCGCCAACCCCCACTCCTTGGTGAAGAGTTGGAGACTATCCAGAACACACACAAGCATAATAAAATTTCAAAATACAACTGCAAGCATGCCCACTGGACCTGGATCGTTCAATGTGTTCATAGTGAATGATCCGGCCCACAACAACTCAAATGAGGCCCAGTCAGAGAACAGCTAACATGACAAAAAGCTGAACTCTGGAATTGTCCAGTTGGCTGCCTGCTAGCCTTAAGGGGATTGGGTCCCCTTTTACCTCCGGTAACAAAACAATTATAAAGCGATTATTGAGAAGCCTTAGCATGCTCAATATGTGACTTTATGGTGAGCTATATGGTCTGGCAGCCAATATGCGGCTGGAAACATGTACCAATTCAATTTTGGCCTATTATTGACGACATGTAGTTTCAACAGTGTGATTTAACACTACTGGATTATTTTTTGTGGGGCTATATTAAGGACAGAGTCTATACAGAGCCAATCAAATCGATTTCAGCATAAAAACTTAAAAACCGTGATTTGATTAGCGAAATTGGGCCGCCAATTTAATAAAAAGGTTTTAAAAATTTTTATGAAAGAACCGACATCTGTGAGCATGATCGTGTTGGAGAGTTACCAGATATCATTTTTCATTCATAATTGCCAAACTTTTCTCTTAGTACTACAATAAAAATTTGAATCATCTGAATCTAATTAAAAACAATTTTATATTTAGAAACATTTTTGAAGATTCGAGAAATATTTTGAATTAGTTTATTTGACAACATATTTCGGCTCGAAGGAACTTATACAATCGATCTTTGATGGATATCAATGATTTTATGGTATCCGTTGTAGATATATAACAAGAAGGAGTGGTAGTTGTGGTGCGTGTACTTGCAGCAAGATTGATATTTTATAAAGTTCTTATGGGAAGCTCTTCTGCTGAGGAAAATAAATAAAATATCCAGATTGACTATAATAATTAATTAGATGGCACTCATTTGCTGATGATGTTTAAAAGAAAGTGAACGAATACTGGCATAAATGTATCGCCTTAAGAGAATTCGAAACTGGAAAGAACTAACAATTCGAAATGAACTTTTGTTCTATATAACTTATGTTAACAGCATTTCAAATACAATTTTACATAAATATTAAGTGTAAATTTGATAAGTGTAGTTAGCAGATTAGCAGAGAGAAGTTTGAACATTTGTAGAAATTTTGTCAAAATAAAGTTAATACAGTTTTCAATAATTTGCCTTGTTTTCATTAGCCAATAAGAAATAATTTTATCTCAGTTACCATTCGAGCAAGAAAAAAGAACATTATTGCCATTGTTGTACATCAGAGATATTAATCCTATGATTGTAAGCTTGCAAACGGTCGTTGATAACATCATTCTTAAGCCGTGTTATAGACTGCACTGGTAAGTCAGTGTTCGGGTTTAGGTAGCTCTTTCAGTAGGGTCGTATCTACTCATGCATGTAGATTCCAAACGTTGTCTTTTCTTTTATACAATAACACACTTCCATGTGTGTGCCTAAGTGAGTTAAATCTTGAAAATGAGTTTTGTTATAAAACGAAGTAGGTGATGGCTTCTGAATTTGTTATTAAAAGATTTCTTACGTGGTTTATGATACCATAAAGACATTCTAAAGGCAAAAGAATTATTAAATTAATAACACAATCTCAATTTTAATAAAAATATATTTAACAAGAGTTTTTATAATTTAAAAAACCTGCTAGAATTAGTATGGTCATGGAATAGTAATGTTTTATTTTTTCCTTTGCTTAATATAAACTGTGATCGTTACTACTTTCCTAGTGTAAACATTTTGAATTAATAAAAAACCCATAATTAAAAATAAAAAATGTAAACCTACCAACCAAAGAGGCTCGTTCAAATTAAAAAAAAAACAAATTTTTTTATTACTGTGAATAGAATAGTGCTGGGATAAGGAGACTAAAGATGAACGTAAGCATGATTGCTGCCGGGTAAGGAAGGACGGATGCGTAGGAGTGGATAAAAATACAGAATAAATTTGAAATGTATTGTGTTATTCAATATCGATTTGATCTGCATGTAAAAAAGCAATTTATATGTTAAATTTTTACTTTAGCAGGTTGACTTATTTTTTCTTTTACTAACAATATATTTATGCACGTTACTTGTAACGTAGTTCATTTGCCATAGTCTTATTGCTTTAGAGTCGATTTTTTTTATGTTCTACATTTTGATGGCAAACATATTTTTTAGTAGTTACTTTTGTTGAATATAAGTTTATGTATTTTTTCGAGTTATTTTATGCGAATTATTCAATATTTACGAGGTTGTCAATGTAACCTTTATTTCTCTTTGCCGTATACGTACACACACAAACAGGTGCAGAAAGCATAGTTAAGGAAGCTTGAGAATATTGAAGAAACGACAATTGTCATGTTTGCTTAACGCCATGCCATGATGATATTAATACAGTGTGCATGTCTTCTTGCCTCTCTCGTCATCTCCCACAGTTTGATTTTAGCATTTTAATATATATGGTAGTCAAAGCTGAAGCAGATGATAATTTTTTTTCCTCCATATATATATTTTTTGTTAATATTAATTTGGTATTGGATGTCAATTCGAGAAAGTTATTGAATGCTTTGCTGGTTTGACATTTTTCAATTTTTTTTTTAAATCTGCGTATAATTTTATGATTTTCTTATTACTCAATTTAGTTTGTTTGAATATAAATTGATTGGTGTGAGCGTTAGGGGTTAACATAGATGTTTCAACACAAAGCAAAAGAAAATTTAATAGGAAAAGGCAAACATGAAATTCAATTTAAAACCACAATTTCTGATATTGTTTCAGGGAATAAACAAAAAATTTAGCAATGTCTTTTTTTTATAAACAAAACACTTTTCTCAACTAAATTTGAAATAATTTTGCTTAAGATTAAAATTTAAGCGGATTTTTAGAAAGATTTATTTCATAATTAAATGTTATTAGCAATAATTGCAAGCAATAAATTCCTACAGAATGAAATGATAACGTCTTTCAAGTATAAGAAAAAAACATGAAAGGTAAGAATTTTAATAAAAAAATTTCAGGCTGCTTATCTATGACGTTATCGTCGTTGCCTTAATTGAAATTTCTAGAATTATATAGAATATTGATAAATAAAAAGCCGAAATCAAAGTCGGGAATATGCATGGGATGAAAGATTCCTATTTGAAACATCGTATATACGGTGGGTATTACAGGTCTCGTAGAATATCATATAAATTATAATCAACACAGCATTTAGAAATATCTATGATACTAGCTAACTCATTAACATATTGCGGGAATTCACGTAATTCACGTATCTTTAAGTAAACTAATGACGGAAATTCCCGCTAATGTTCAGATCAAATTTTCCAAAGTTTATTTCACTTTGTATGGAGATAGAGCTGCTATATAGGGCTTAAATATAAAATTCGGCAACTCCCGTCATAGTAGGAATATCCGTCGACACAGCTTAAAAAATTATTCATTATAAAAAAGCGGGAATTCAAGCACTTCGTTTTTATATGAAAAAATTAATTGAGTCGCTGGCAGCCACCAGCTAAATTAAAGTGCGGCCGAATGTGTTAACAACGAATTTGTAAGATCGCAAAGAAGAAACGCAAACAAATAAGCTCGATGACCACCGCGACGGTTTTAATGGCGGCAGTAATCGAGTCCATGTTACTTTGGGCCTTTCACCGTCATCCGCCAAGACAAATTGGAGGCAGTTGGCGGCTGACGACGAATTTATGGCATGTGTGTATTTTTGAAGTAAACAACGCTCAATATTTACGTAAATGCGATACCATATAATATCAAAACACAGCGCACAAAAAAATTAAATGCAATGAATGAGTGAATACACAAAAATTCATTTAAGTTGATCCAGTCGTGTAGTTGCAGTGTAGTTGAATAACCTGTATACCGACTGCAGCGCCATCTGCCGGGCTGGTTTGTGAATGTAAGTCATCCAAGGTGGCACCCAAATGCATACAAAAAAAATTACTGACATACACACGCATAGTAGAATTATATACATAAAGAAGATTTGTATGGGAGGTACCACGCGTCTTTATCAAATCTCGCCTATATTTGCAGCAGAACTTAAAATATGTTCACTCAACCGATATACACAATTCTGTTTAAATACCGTTAGCAGGAGCAGAAATATTGGATTCTTAATTTGTGGTTTGTATGGGAGGTACCACGACTCTTTGTACAATCCCACCCATATTTGTAGCAGCACTTAAAAAATGCACAGCAAATTGACGTACAAAATTTTGTTCAAATACCGTTATCAGGAGCAGAAATAATAGATTTTTAATTTGTGGTTTATATGGAAGCCCATTTTCACTTGTAGGATATGTCAACAAGCAAAATTGCTGCATTTGGGCTTCTGAAAATCCTAGAACCTAGCCTTTGCATGCTCAAGGTGTCACTGTATGGTGTGCTATGTGGTCTGGATACAAGATTGGGCCGTTTTTTCTTTCAAAGATGAGGCTGGAGGCTTGCTTACAACTCAATTTTGCTCTATTATTAACGACGTGGAAATCACTAATATGTGATTTTAACCGGACGGTGCCATATGTCACATTACACATCACAGTCAATTAAACGATCAATTTATTGCAAACCAAACGTATACAAAAAAATTTATGCAAATCGCTCCAGCCATTTAGGAGGAGTTCAGTCACAACACACGTACAGTAGAATTATATATTCTTTATATATAATATATAGATATATTAAGGAAATATATAAAAACTGCTATAAAATAAACGTTAACAATTGTATAGAAACCTTCCTACAAGCGACCATTTCTGGGGATAGAAATAGTTTATTGGTAACACTCTCGTACCAATTCCGAGTAAAAGGACCTCTCCTAAGGATTAAAAATGAATAAACTTACATGGTTTGAGAAATACCAAATGTTGTATAGCTATTATAATGATTACCGTTAACATATACGTTAACGTTGTCACCTTTCTAAATGCTTACATTTCATAATTATACAAGTTACCCTGTAATTTTGGTTAACATCAATGTAAATAATATTAACTTATGGAATATAAAATAAACGAGTCACTTTTGAAAAGAGAGACATTGAAAATCCAACACATATTCATTTTTTATTTTGTTATCCAAATTTAGCACTTAAAATTAAAGAAAATAACAGCAATATGGTACATTTCTATTCGGTTTCTTTGAGTATATTGATTTTTCACTAAGCCGAACTGAAAAATTAGTTCACAATAACCGCGCGTTCAGACCAATTACTTTTAGAAATATTAATTACTTGCAAGTCGATTAATTACGAAGAAAAATATGGAAATTCGATTTAATATATTAATGCAAAAGTAAACAAATCACAATTAGTCTTAAATTTTGAAGAAATAGTTTTACAAAACATAACCAAACTAATTAGTTTTATATAAAGGGTTTTTCCAACAATAAGTTTGTTTTCGAAAGCAAAATAAAAAAAAATAAAAATAGATTAAGATGATTAAAATGTTTATTGTATTACGGAAAGAAAAGTTCAGCAATTATTAATGAAAAATGGTATCTGGCTGACAGATGTCGATTCCTTCATCGAAGGTTTTTATTACTTTTTGACAGTATTTCGTTATTCACAACACGTATTTTAAGTTTTGAGGCTGAAATCGATTCGATGGGCTCCGCCTAGACTCTGCCGTTAACATAGTCCCACAAAAAATAATCCAGTGCTGTTAAGTCACATGCTCTGGCTTGCTACCTAACGGCTGATTGTCGTGAATTATGCAATTGGTTTGCAATAAATTGATCGTTTAATTGACTGTGTGACATATGAAACCGTCCGGTTAAAACCACATATTAGTGATATCCACGTCGTTAATAATAGAGCAAAATTGAGTTGTAAGCAGATCGTGATAGTGTAATCCATTAACTGTTTTCAGCCTTATCTTTGAAAGAGAAAACCGCCCAATCTTGCATCTCAATAATGGCTCTAGGATTTTCAGAAGCCTAAATTTGGCAATTTTGCTTGTTGACATATCTTAACAAGTGAAAATGGGCTTCGGCAAAAAAAATGATTGTTTCATAAAAACCAGCCGGTTGTTCCTGTGCGAATTGAGCGAAACCAAGGCGATGTGAATAGTCGGTTGGCTTCAGTTCCTCCACCAGTAGAACACTTGTGAAACTTCAAAGTCAAATACTTATGCAATATTTGCCATATGGTAGTTTTGGATAACGCCAATTGTTGAGAACATCGAGGAATTGACAAATTTGGATCTGCTTCAAGATTCTGACTCACGGTTACGATGTTTTCAGTTGAACGACCGAACTTAACACGCTTGGGTGTTCGTATATTTTGTATTGAGCCTCATTTTTAACAACCAAATTCTTAATAGCGGTCTCAGAAGCATGATTATGTTGTCCGAAAACATCACGAATTATACGAAATATAACTTTAACAGAATCACCACTTTCATAATGGATTTTAAATCTTTTAACGCGATTTTCGTGCGAAATTGAATCCATTGTAACATTACCAATGCACATACTACGTGTATATGCTAAATATCAAAATCATGTTGTTGCTGTTGCCACATTTAAATAACAAACATCTTTGTGAGAAACCCAATATCAACAACTCACTCTTTGGACGATCAGGTGTAAGTAAAATATTAGTAAATTTGTTAACATTTGATATTTGGAAATTTTATAGTAAATAAATAATCTGAACTGGGCTTAAGTTCAAGTATGTTTAAATTTTGTAATTATATTGAAAAATAAAAAACTATTTACAAACTAAGCATTCTTCACATTTATGTAGCTGAAGCTGTGAATATTGCATAGAACATGTATTTTATAAAATAATCCTTGTCTTAAACATGTGCTGGATATTTTTTCTTAAGAAAACAGTAAATGGAGCTCTTGCTTGATAATGATTGTTATGAAATGGCTTTGATGCACTGATTGCAATTTAAATTTTAAAATATTTTTTACTCTCAAAAGAAAATTAATCTTAATTCTGAACTTAAAGCGAAATAAGATTATTTTTTTTTTCGATAGTATTAATTACCTTTTAAAATCTTAAGTAATTAACACAATTATTTACAAATTTTTGTGTCAGTTTTTGAATTCTTAACAACATTGCAAAAATAGTCATTTTCCTTATTTTAGTCACGTATTATATAAGTTATATTATTTTATTATATTGATTTTCGTCCTCAAACTTTGATGGCTCGAAAGCACCATGAACAATTTCATCCCCCCATATTTTTCATGTTCATCTTATATTTTTCATTTAACTGTTTGCCTTTGCTATTTCATTACTAAACAAGTCATTCTAATTTTGGTTTTAACTGCTCGCAATTAACTAGTTAATGGTCGAACGTGATTTTTGGTCGTAATCCTCTATACTGTCATATCAGATGTTATGGAATTAACTTTAACTTTTTTTAAGTTCTATTTTTACTTGCAGTATTTAGTGTCTGTCACTGTCAACCACCATAGACTTATGGCAGTGGTCTTAAGTTCTATCATTGCTCAAAGTTTCGTTATTACTTTCTGCTGGCCGCAATTGTATTAAAGCATAATTTGAAAAATTATACTCTTTTTACGATTTTTGCTGAGATTATTAGTTAGCCAGGAAGTTTAAAGTATAATTTTTTGTTATTGTATTAAAAAAGCAAAAATTCATTTTCGTCGTGGTAAATATCTATCAGTGAGACAATTCTCTAAGCAGAAGAATATATATCGACGTAACTGCGTTGTTTCCCTGTAAACACAATTCTGCTTTTAATTATGTCTTAAATCTTAAATTTAAATTAAATCACAATATTTATAAAATAAAACAACACTTTACTTCTTTTTTTACTAATATTCTAATGTAGATTTCTCTTCTATGGTTTTCGATGCAAAACAAGTTATCTTTTGCTTTAGTAATCGAAAATATTGTCAATATATTTATGTGACTTATTAACTTCTTGCAATAACAAACAATTTAGGATTTAATGAATCATATAAATATATTTCCAGTATTAAAAAACAAATAAGTATTTCTCTTTATATAGTCTTTTTAATTTAATTTTAATTAAATTTAACACAATATTTCGCTTTCCTTCTTCAAAGCTTCTTTAGGAAATTCATTTTGATAATTAAATAAATTTTTAACAATTTTTGAAAACAATTCACAGAACATATAAAATAATTTTCTTCACACATGCATACATAGAAAATTTTAAATTTCAAATATTCAATAACAAATTTTCTCTTCTAAAATAATTATAACATGTGTTTTTTGAATTAAATACCTATAATTCTGCTCTAAATTGTCTGTGTTTATTTTAAAATTTATTTGCCTTACATTTAGTACATTAACAATTTCTAACATTTCTAACATATAACGTCTCCTATAGTTGTTTTCTATATCTAATATTGATGCTTCCTCAAACTTTGGATAATGTTTATATTTCGTACAATGTGAAGAAAATGACGTCTTCTGTGTTGAAATAATCCTATATTTTTGGTCACATCTGTGACCAGCTAATCTTGTTTTATGTTTATTTTACGTTATCCCAATATAAACTTTGTCACAGTTCACCTGGTCGTTTTCTCCACATGGTATCCTGTATACTGCATCAGATATTTTCATTTCCCATATTTAATCCTTCATATTGCTAAATAATTTATTTAATGTGTTAAATGTTTTGTGTGCAATTATATATCTATCGGTGTCAAATATTTTAGGCTTTCTTAATTTTTCTGAAATTCCAGAAACATGAGGTTATAATTTATAAGTTTTTGATTCTGCCATAGTATTTCCTAAGACATAGTATTTCATAGACATAATTACGATATTGTTTAAATAGTCGGTTAATTAATTCTTCTGGAAAATCATTGTCATTAAGTATATCTCTTATTGTGTCCTTATTCTTTATCATTTATAGTCAATATTCTGTCTGTCATATTTTTACCCTGTTAAGAATCATTTTTCTCGAATGTTTGGAGTAAAAATTTATAATTCTTCTAGAAGATGTCGGTTTCTTATACCGATCAAACAATAACTTATTTCCCTTTTTTATTATCCAAATATGGCAGTTTAATTTTTAATTATCCAAATATGGCAGTTTAGATTCCAACTCTCTTTCAATCATAAATTTAATATCCGGATGAAAACTATTCAATTTTGACAAAATATCATCCACTGCATCTTCCGAAGTTATAAAAAATAAATTATCACAAAATCTTCGGTTTTATATGCATTAAACTAATTCGTGAATCTAGTAATTCCTCCATCACAATATCAGCTATCAGTTATGCTGGAGAGCCCATAGGGAAGTCCTTCTTCTGCAGATATATCCAATTATCAAACTGAAAATACCTGTTTTCTTCAATACAATACTTAAGAATACGTAAAAATAATTCCTTCTCAATATTTGTATTTTGTTCAATTATCTACCATTTTCCCTCTATAATCCTCAAAGCTAAACCTACAGGAATACTTGGAAAAAATGAAACTACATCAAATCTATCATTATCTTATATAACTATTCTCCTAGCTTTATCTTTAAATTCTAATGAATTTCTATTATGTTAAGAATTTTCGTTACATACTTGCTCAGTCCGTAGGACGGCGTATTAATGCAAGAGCAAATTGGTCTTTAAGGAAAATTCTGCTTATGGATCTTAAATACACCATATAGTTTGGGAGAATTTGATACATTAGTCTTAAGTCTATTCCTCTCCATTATTGAAATTAGTTTAGTTCATCAACTAAAACATTGTTTGTTTTCTGCAATTTAGTAATAGGATCCTTATTCAATATTGAGCATTTTGCAGAATAGTTAAGAATGACATTTATTCTCGAGTAATAATCGTCTCTGCTCATAGAAACAGTAACATTACCCTTGTCAGCATTAACAATTAATATGTTCCTATTATTATTCAATACTTTTGTAGCAGTTTTTACTTTATCTAATATAAAAATATCCCTTGCTGTAGGCCTAATATTGCTAATGTGCCTATCAATGATCATTGTTAGTTTTGTCCGCGCTACTTCCTGATCCTCTTTTTCTTTTAAAGTCTGAGGCAAATCACATCAACTTTTTTCTTTTTGAATCATTTAAATTTAAATTTTAATCATTTAATTTTTAAATCATTTAATTTAAATTTTTTGTTTTTTTTTGTGTTTATAAAACAAACTTTTCATTGAAAACCCTTTTACTAAATATCTTTTGTGTTTTATGGAGTGTTAACGTTTAAAAAGCCGGTAATTTTTTTTTAATTTACCACTGCAACTACATAACAGTAACTTGTATTATTCAAGTATTTTTGTTCTATTATTTAACAATATAATTTATCTATAACTAAAAAAAAGTTAGCAACTTAATATTAATAATTCAAGTTAAATCAAAACAAAAATATTGTGGAAATTATTTTCGACAATTTCGATTAAATTTAATTGTTGTCACCCATCTCTCATCAGCACATTAACGGCTTTAACAGCCAAGTCAGAAACTTGTCACTTAATTTGGATGGTGCCTAAATAAGCAGAAGCAGCATAACAAAATTGTAGAACAAATAGAACTTTTAATACAGACAAAATACGCAAAAAATAACATACAACCTGTTTATTTGATTCATAAGTTTGTGTTGGTTAATTTAAGCATATAATTTCGTATGTTTTATTTTAAGAGTTTATTTTTATGAGCAGACCTTACATATCTACTTGAATATCTAACATAACTGACAGAAGCAATATATTATGAAAAATTGGTATCTGCTAGTTGAATATACTGAGAGAAACGTAATTCTTTGACTTAGAAGAAATTAAAAAAAATAAACAAATATTATTATAGTGAATGATAGCACAGATTAAAATTGCAAACCATATAGAAAATAGATGTTTGAAAACTTCAAATGTATTTAAATAAATTCATGATCTTAGCTTTAGTTTACTTATTTAAGGAAACCTTGAATTTTTTGAAGCACAAAAACTATAACTGAATGAATCCACAGACAATATTGGTTATGTAAAGCAGTTACAGTTTATATTTTTATTCTTAAGTTAACCAACATTTACAACGTGCAGTTTATAATATTGTTAAGTTTATACCTTTTATAAATATATTGTTGTGAGTTCTCTATTGCAAAAGAAATAAAACCAGATCTTAGAGTTTTTAAATTAATTATAAATTTATTTACTTTAACTACAAACAAAGTTTAGACTACAAAACAATTTACTTAAGATGCACGTCTTTACTTCACTAGGTATATTTTTCAACTAACTAATTATCCACTTAGACGCTGCCTTTTATATTTTTCGTTTAAAAGTCTAGCAAAATGAAGAATATTCTATTTTCTTTGTTTCACATTTTGTTGTTGTATGTTGTTCATTCAATGTATATGCGCCTGTAGGTTTGTGTGTATTTTTGTTTTTTTACTGATAAAAATTTTTCTTGAAATTTATTTTAAGATATTTGTTGTTGTCTTGTGTAGATAAGTTTTGTTAGAAAAGTAAGCAGTTAGTAAACAGCATACCGATTTGTTGTTATCTTAAGTGTATAAAATTTCTACGCAGTTTGTAACTAGAAATTTTTTGTTGTCCTGCGTGCATAAGTTTTCTTAGCAAGTCACGCAGTTAGTAAACAGCATACCCAGTAGTTTACTTTATTGCTTAATTATTTGCTTTTAAAACTTAAGCAAGACACATCCGTAACAATATAATAGAGCATTATACAGAAGACCATCTATTTTGTAATATTCATATGCCAATATTTAAATGGGGTTCCAAAGGCTGCAGACTTTATTAATAAATTAAAAGCCTATCAACAATCAATCGGTGAACTAAGCGATAGTTGGAAACGATGGGAAAAAACCTACTCCTGACTCTGTTTTTCAATGTTGTTTCTTTTATCTGATTGCCTTAATTTCTGTTCTTGTTCTTGTGCTCTTTTGTTGGATTGAATTGCAATTGATATCAAAAGTACTGTAAAATAATACCAAAAGAGGTAAAAGCTTCCCCCTGTTGGTTAATGTTTTATTTTTCTTCGATTGGTATAAAAGTAGAAAGACGAAAGTTGCAGATTTCAACTCTCATCCGGAATATGGACTAGAGTTGCCGATTGATAATGGAAAAAAATTAAAAAAACAGAATTAGCTGAACATTCGAAAGTACTTATTTTTAATTTAGTACTTTTACGTATATTTTAAATTTATTTCAATTTATAACACTATAAATAACGAGTTCACCAAATTAATTTTTTCTTACAGAAACACCTTTCATAGAAAATATTTCATTTGGAAATATTTATCTCTTTTAATATAAAATGCCTTAAGAAAGGTTCAGTCAGAACGTTTCATAAACTAATGAAACATTTTTATTTGTTGATATGTGCTTGGATTTTCGATATGTGCTTGGATTTTCCGACGGGGTTAAAATTACTTTTATTCGGGTACGGTTTTCCGTCGACCCTCGTCAAATTTGGTTTGTGAACAAACCGGTTTCGGCTGTTTGCCATCTTCAGTGTTCTTTTCGTACTATTTCTATATTATTTGTCTTCCATAACAAAATGTAAAACCGTGTAATTAGAATTTTTGCAAATTCATCTCCCTTTTGTTTGAGCGATAATTATATCTCTTCTTTAAAGTGGATATAAGCACTGCCGTTTACGGGTTAGGTGATTGCGATTTTATATCTGTCTCGTTTTTCTAATGATTTCTATTGATTGCAAATGCGAGTTGTTCATGTAGCAGAGACAGACTCTAATAACATATTGTTACGTTTATTTTTTTTTAATAAACGTTTCGATATATTAAAATACTTTAAGTAAAATAATAAATAAATTAAATTAATAAAATAAATTAAACGATTTATTTGTTTTCAATACACACAAAAAAACTTTGTTATCGTTACTCTCTGATAACTCAACTTTAATTCAGTCATTTGCCAAGCTAGTGTTGCTGCCTTTATAGCTGTTTCAAGCAGTTCTTGGATATACACGAATATTCTACTTTAACATTATCCCATATTGTTGCTGTTATTATCATTTAGTGTAGTCGCTTCATTGGCTTGTTGTTTATTTTATTTCGTAGAATTTTTTATAAGCCTGATTTTGTCGTCTTGTGTGGGTTCTCGTTTACTTTTTCACAGATATTTTTTTTCTTTTAAAACTTTACCAACCATCTGTGTAGCAATGTATTATTATTAATATTATTATGACATATATTTGTATTTCTGAGCATTTTTATTGGATTAACATTACGCAAAGCATTTTGGAAGTTTATATTGCTTGTTTAGCCGAATATTGTTAGTGCATTTTTAGATAGTTGATCAGTTTTTTTCTATTCGTTAAAAAGTAATCGTTTACTATTTGACCTCTTGGAGTTTTGTTTACTATATTTGTTATCATTTTTTTTTTAAATTAAGCAAGAAATTGTTTTATGGAAACTTGAAGACGAATTTTTTTTTTATATTTAATAAAAAGAAGTTTTTGTCTACGAAAACAAAATTTTTACCCTTAAGTAATTTTTTAAGTGTAGTAAATACTGTTAACATGCATCTTTTTGCTAATTAGAAAAATTTAATTTTTTTCCTCTTATTTTGATGTTACAACAGTTGGTGTTATCATCTGCAAAAAAGAGCGAATAAAATAAATTTTTAAGGATACGATGTGTGTGAATTTATTGATGGGCATGTCAGTACTTGTATCTGTACATATACATTCATATGTAATATTGAGTAGTGTCTGCCTATGTGTTGGTAAAATTAGAAAATATGTCGACAACTTGCTTTCAGTTTTTCATTTACTATGTCATAAAACGACGCAAATGAAAAAAGAATAAAAATAAAAATAAAAATAAAAGAAAAGCCAACAGATATTTCCACATAAAGAAATTCTCGCTTGTAAAGTCAATCTATATGAAGCACTCACAAATACTCACATTAATACAGAGAACAATTTTATTATATATGACTAACGATACTTTTCATTTTGTTTTTACTTTATATGTACCGTTCGCATTGAGTGACAACCAAGCCTTTGTTGCGATTTTTTTGTTTCCGTTACACTGTGTGTATTCACTTAACACATAAAAGACTATTGTATAAAGAGGTTTTTATTTTTTGGTAAAAACTCACTATTTCTTTCTTTAGATCTTGTATTCAGAATAAAATAATGTCAGCTAGAAATAAGTTAAAAAATTCTTAATTAAAAGTTTAATATTATTACTGTTCTAAAAGTTGTTCTTTTCTTGTGTAAAAATTTACAATGTGCTCATTCTATATATTTGATTATAGATAGTATAGCCGTTTCTATAAATATGTTGATAAATAGTTTGACGGCTGATTGAAATATTAAAGTATATGCACTAACGTATTTATATATTCTTGTGGCAGACATACTAATAGCCCTCTATCGACTTGTGGTTCCACACAGAAATTATTAATAGCTTATCTGCATCTTATTCCTTCAGAATTGGCCTTATGCAATTGTACGTGTTACCTCTGGAGGGAGGAGTCTTGTACAATTTTCCTTGGGCTTCATCATAAATGAAAGTGAATGGACCTTGCATTACTTTTGTTAGAGCTCTAAGAAATTGCACAAGGAGAAACCTTAGCCAGCTTGCAAAATGCTCTCAATGTACACGTAAAGCTATTTTCATCAATACAACATTTCTCACTGATGTCGACTCTTTCATCAAAATTTTTAATCACATTTTGGCAAAATAGCGGTTCTATTTGAGTTTTAAGACTGAAATCGATACGACTGGCTGTCCGACTAGTGATGTTAAATCACACGATCTGGCTAGTCACTTAACTGCTGATTGTCATGAAATTTTGATATCGGGAAATTAAGTTTGCAATAAATTAAGTTTGCAATAAATTGATCGTTTCATTGGCTGTGTGACGTGGGGCACCGTCCTGTTGAAACCACATGTAAGTGATAGTAGGTCATCAATAGTAGACCAAAACTGAGTTGTAAGTATCTCGCAGAGCGATCCATAGACAATTACTGCATTTCCAGCCTCAACTTCGAAAAAAAAACTACCCCTCCAGACCACATAGCCCACCATACAGTGATACGTTGAGCATGCAAAGGGTTATCAAGAATCATTTTAGGATATTCAGAAGCCCAAATGCGGCAATTTTGCTTATTGACCTACCGAACAAGTGCAAATAGGCTTCGTCTGAAAAAATGATTTTTTCAAAAAAGCCAGCCGGTTGTTCCTGAATGAATTGAGCGAATCTACGGCGATATAAATGATCGGTCGGCTTCAATTCTTGCACTAGTTTAACGTAGTAAATAAAAGTAAAATCATTACAAAAAATTTGCCATGTGGTGCTTTGGAATAACCCCAATTGTTGAGAAAGTCGAGGAATTGACAAATGTGATTTTAACAGAACCAATATTTTCGTTGCGGATTTCAATTATTGAAATGCGATATTCGTGCGAAATTGAATTCATTGTAACAATTGCCAATGCCTCCACTATAAATACGTAAAAAACCTAAATGTCAAAATTACCATGTTGTTATTGTAGCCACAATTGAAAAATAATACTACGTTTTTATTTATGTTGATTTAAATAGTTGTTAGAGGCGCTATGGTTGCAGTTGCAATCAAATTTGTAGTTTCCTGTTACAGTAAACTTTCGTCCCCTGTATCATTCTCATCGACATTACACAAATCATAATTGTCATCTATTTCGGTGTTAGTTAATAAATGTTGTGTTGCTGCACAGCAGCGTGAAGTTTGTTGTCATTGACTTGGCGGCATTGCTGGCCCATTTTCTCGATAAGTTTTCAAGTTTGTTTCTATTGCATTTAATTTTCGAAGCATATCAGTAACAATATTAAATGCTGTCGTACGTGAACTAGCAGTCATTGCGTTACCATTAAGTAAATTATCCGGATCGCGAAATGTTTTTCTTTTAAATGAACGTTGTTGTAATTGATAATCATTAATATTTGTTGTTGTATTATTAGTATTTGCCAATGGTAATGAATTGGTGTTATCATGTGGCTGCAACATTACATCACCATTAATGCCATTAGGTGTGGTAACTTCGGAGCCAGAACCCAACAGCCCACCATTCTGTGCACCGTTTGTTGTATAACGTGTTTTTACATCAAGTTCTTGCTTTAGATCTCTTGTTTCGTCCATTAACCTTTGTAGTTTTTATTGCAAAATTTCCTTTTCATCTACTTTCATTTCCAGTAATGCATTATTTTCATATGCTTTGTCAAGCATTCGTTCAAAATCTACAATACTTTCATTTAGTATACGATGCGCTCGTTCTAAATCATCGTTTTTTTGCTCCAACTGTCGCAGGTAGTCTTTCATGGAATCTCTTTCTTTTTTCATATTTTCTAATTGTTTTTCAATGCTGTTCAATTCCATACTATGTGATTCGAGTTTGATCTTTAATGATTCGTTTTCCTTTTCCACTGATGATAATTTAAATCTGAGATCTTTAATTGCTGCCTGTTTTTGATCATTTGTAGCATCCATTTCAGCTTCCATTTCTCGTGATTGTTCAACATATTCGTCATATTCCTGCTTAACATCTGTCCATTCTTTATGATCAAGTTTACAAAATATTTATGTTAATTTTACATTAAGCATATTTCGTTCATAATTTACCCTAAAAATATACAAAAATGAAGACGGTTGTACTTAATGCTTAGCTTAAGATAACGTAAGGTATTATGGAGAAAAGGCAGAAAATATATACTGTAGAAAGAATAACCTATTTGGCCTATACACCATGTTATCCATACTTAAAGAGTTAATTGTCCTATGATAATATAGGGGGTTTACATTTTCGTAAACAAAGCCAGCTCTATTTAGGGTAAGCTGGTTCCTTGACCCACATACTTTGACACCCAAACGATGTCTATTATATAAACCCTTCCAAAGCAATGACCGTCTGTTTTCAAGGGAATGAGCTCTCTTGTGAAATTTCATACATGATCCTATCATTTAAGCGTCGATTCTATCAGAGTCGATTCTATATATCGACCCGAGAGATGGCCTACGATTGACTCCTTCCTCTCTTGTCTGGGCCTTAAACCAATGCAAGTGACAAGGATCTTCCGCTCCTAAACTCTTAACTTCTCCATCTGTAAAAAAAATAAATCGCGGACCAGACTGGGAAGGCCTAGGATGTAATATGTCGAATTATGTGGCCAATAGGAGGAATATGCGCACTTATTGCGTTCTAAGACATAGTCGATGTGTCTATAGAATTTAAAATTCTGCTAAAAATTTACCCCATGATTTTTTATTCTATGGGAAACTATGATTAATTTACAACATATACTCAAGGATGGTACTAGTAAATGTAATATAAACGCTGGTGGGGTACAAGTTCTTTCGTCTGCCATTGATGATAATGGCCTCAGTTTTATCCATGTTCAGGCGAAGTCGCCATTTAATAAAACAGTGCTACAGTTAAGCCAAATAGCCGTGGACCAATCAATGTTCAGAGGATGCAATAATTAGCATGCAAGTATTAACATAAGATCACCGTTAGAAGGTTTAAGTATGTTAGCTATGAATAGATTGTAGGTTATTGGACCAAGTAATGATCCTTGTGAAACATCAGCATTCGCATATTTTTTTTTGGAGATCATTAAATGTTCTATCAGATAGACAATTAGAGCTGATATTGAAAAGACTAGTCTTGAAGCCCATGTCATTTTAACGATATGCCATTCTGCAAGGCGGTATCAAAAGTCCTAAAAAATCCAGGCTTACCGCAATTGTAGGATATTTCCTTTAATTAACCAGTCTTTCGTGCGAAATGCTGTCAAAGCCCCTGGTAAGGAACGAAAGTCACAAAGAATTTTCATCATGTTGCATTCTTCAGTTGTAAGTTCAAGTTTTTATTTTATATAAGGAATACCAGCAACTTGTTGTTGTATCAAACGTCTTTGTGCCATTTGATATGTATGTCGGGCATGGTTGGTATTTCGTGATAAGATTTACATCTGCACCTGGCCATGAGCCTTAATCAGATGGTGGTCAAACCAATGTGAATGAAAAGCAACTTCACTCACGTCCTAGGAAGCCGAAGACTGATTCTAGCAACAGGTCTTTCCTAGTTGCAATTTCAGCGGTTCCAGAGCAGGGCTGCAAACCACTACTCCTTGCTGAAGAGCTGGAGACTATCCAACTCCTGTCCAGAATACATGACTAGCATGCTCACTGGATCCAGGATCATTTCCATTTCCAACACCTATATTAGAGGTGAGGTGATCGTGGCCACCATAAAACAGACCTGTATGGTCTGATTCCCGTGAAAATAACGTGGAGCTTCCAGTTGACCCCTGCTGCCTTCAGGAGACTGGGCTTCCTTATACCCCCAGAAGCACAGGTCTAGATAGTACGTATTCTATAAAGACCGATAAATGTGCCCCCGGAGGGTGGGGCATGGTTGGTATTGTTAGATGAATCTTGCATATATTTTCAATTTTACTGCTGCTGATGCTTTGGTAGTAAATTTTTGTTATTTTATCACCTTATTTAGCCTTAAAATTTTAAAACGGATTATAAAAGTAAATTGTAAAGTTTCATTTATAAACAAAATCTTTAAAAGCTTGCAGGCTACAATTTTTAAATTTGAAAAATATTATTATTATATAGACAACAAACAAGTCGACAAACAGCAAGTGTGGCCGATAAATCGATATTGGTATCTGATGCACCTCTTAATTCAGTATACTATCAGAATTGAAAACTAATTATTTTTGCTAAAAAACAGCTGTTTCAAAATGGATAGGCAGGTTGTCATAGAATCTAAAATAAAAATAATTATGACAAAGGAAAAATAGTTAATACGGTAGCATTAATTTATACCAAGCATTATTTTTAAAATTTTGCCTCTTATGGTTGAAAATTTAGATCCTATTTTCTGTATATAATTAAAAGTTCTATCTGTTACGATTTAAGATATTTATAACATTGTCAGTTTTTTTGTAGCATTACATTATTCGTGTATGTTTCAAAGGTTGATCTATTATGCATCAAATGATAACATCATATACTCCCCTTTAACGATTGTTTTATTGAAATTATTACGATGTAAACTGTTTAATATTAATTGCCTAGGATCCATAGATACAGATATATGTTAATTTCAATTGACTGTTTCTAGTAGCTCAAACGACCAGGTCATATACATCAATTTTAATTTCATGTTTTAAGTACATGGGGAGCCCCTTAAATAAAAATTTTATTTTTTAGTTCTCCCTATTTTTTTATATTTGTATTTAATCTTACCATAATAATAATTTTGCTTTAAACCTTAATGTAAGCTAAGTTGGCACCATATAATAACTTTTCTGTTTATTTGACAAACAGATAAAGAAAACCATACGGTGTAATTATACACATGTGTTTATATTGAAAATGATTCACATAAAAGTAAAAAAATATTAAATTATTATAAACTGATATGAATTTCTTATCGAAAAAATATTATTTAACGGTTTGTTATTGAGAAATATTCTATTTGTGTCCAATGTTTTAAGTCTAGAACGCAATTTGAAGTTGTCTTTCAGTGGTCGTTAAATCATAATGAAAACTTCGCTATTAAAGAAAATATGTCTTACTATCGCTTGTGTTTTATTGGCATCAACTAACGGAACGAAAACACAACGGCTTCATTCTCAACAGAGAATTATTGGCGGTCGGATGGCTACTGAAAAATATCCATTTATAGTTTCAATACTACTGGGCTATGTGTATGATTACAATTTTCAATGTGCCGGCACTATAGTTAATAAACATACAGTTTTAACGGCAGCTCATTGTCTTTTCGATCAAACAGCTGCTAATTTAAAAATTCATGCGGGAGAAGAATCCCTTCAAGTAATAGAAGGCAAGGTATTCGACGTTAAAGCTATTCATGTGCACACACAACATAATATTACTACACAGGATTATGATGCAGGTTTGATAAGGATAAAAGGCAGCTTTACTTTTAATAACTTTATAAGCCCCATACAACTGGCGTCACGTTCATATGAAGTTAAGGATGGAAGTTATGCTACTGTATTGGGTTGGGGCTATACAAATCCATATAATCAAATTCCTGCCCAATGCTTAATGATGGCTAGAGTTCCGATAGTCAGTCAAGCAAAATGCGCAAAACTTCTAAATGTCCCAATCACTAATCGCATGCTTTGTGCTGGTTATGACAGCGGTGGTGTTGATGCTTGTCAATTGGATTCTGGTGGTCCCTTGATAATAGAAGATGTGCAAGTTGGTATTGTGTCCTGGGGTATGCAATGCGCTTTGCCAAATAAACCTGGTGTTTATGCTCGGGTTTCCGCATTATTGCCATGGATTGAAAAATGCTTATTTGAGAATTACCTTGAAAGTTTGCCAAATAACAGACCACAATAATGTAAGAAATTGCGTTATTTATTTTAAAATATTGTAGACAATTGTCCTACATTTTAACAAATTTAACTAATTATAAGTAAGTGCTCTGTAAGTAATTAAAAAATTACATAAAACTTCAAAACAAGTATAATAACAAATAAGCTGAAATTGTAACATTTTCATTTAAAATAACTTATAAATATTTTTAGGGCCGCCTTAATACTTGTTAGGAGAAAACGTTAGTGTAAAATTTAGCTTCCTTACATTTTGAAAACTTAAAAGAATTTTGTTAATTTTTAGACAAATTTTATTAATCTTTCTATAGACTCACCTGAACCAGATAAAAAGGAAACAGAGTAATATCAACACAAAAAAAAATTTCATTTAAATAGAATTAAATTGACTTATGATGAAATGGAAACTACAATTTTAAGGAGAGTTTCTCTCTACGTTCACATCATCTTCTGTTGCCATAGAAACAAATTCTGTAATTGACTTTTTACATTGCTGCATATCGAACAATTACCATCAGCTTGAGATAATGCTAGCTAGTTTTAAATAAAAAAGATAGCTTTTAGTTTAAGCCATTGCTATTTTGAATTCATAGTATATTTTGTTTTCCACGCAAAGTGTCTTTTAATTAGTTATGTCTAACGTTATCGCTCGCAAGCTCTTAAATGACAATCAGCTGATTTGCTTCAGCACGACAAGTAGAACGATGATTAATGCGAACAATAACGTAAACTAAATATTTTCGCTGCCACTATTGCGAATAGAAATGTCAAAATCAGTCTCTTATATTTGCTTTTTCGGTTAGATATCAAAAAGGAGAAAATATTTTAAAAATTAAAAAATAAAATAAATGGCAAAAAATTGTATAATAATTTATTTATTCATATAACACACCGATATTCCAACTCAGCATAAAGAAATCCACTATGAAACAGCTACAGGCATAAGTTGTATTCATGAAAGAGAATCCCGAGTTTGCCAGTGGATTTGTTACGTTTGGGAGCAGGAAGATGTTCATAGAGGAGAGGTGGACAATACTTGTAAAAAAAAATAAATGCGCTAGGGCCACCTTATCGTACAGCTGTTGAATGGAAAGAGGATGTATAATTTTTGTGTTTTTTACATTATTTGTAAATTATTGATTTATTTGCAGACCTGGGCGGATTTGAAATGCCGTACGCAGAAAAAATTTGCTGAAAACCAGAAAAATATGTGCAATGAACCATTTAACAGAACTGGAATAAATTGTATACTGAATACTGATTCTATCTAAAGCCGCAGCACCTACTGGCAAGGTATTTGGATCCATAGATAGAAGCCGTTTAAAAGCTGTTGATCCAATCGATGAATGTTTTATTCCTTTAAAATATACATCAGCAAGAAGTAGCAAGGCTGTAGTGGTAATAACACCTTCCAGGTAGCAACAACATAGCCTGTAGCAGAAACAAATAAGTAACAGCAAATTTGTTCCCATTACAATTGCAGTTGAATTAATCGGAAGTTATTATGGCAGGAAAGAATTTCCGACAGCAACAGAGCTGTTTCAACGACACAATTCGCTGGTAGTAAAAATGAAATACCAATATGCTCATCCACCAAAAACAAAAAAAAACGAAAAACCACATGTGATCATATATCACTCATTTGTAGACAACTAAGGATGGGTGAGCAGTCAGCTGCTACTGCAAAAAGACAACGAGATAAGATTTACATCAGTACCGAGCCAAGGGGTCATAATCTTATTGTGGTCTTACTATCGGGTGGAAAAAGCGTCCACCCACGCTCTAAGACGCATATACACTAGGTGGATATACCCTTTGTTGCAGTTTTCGATAGCAATAGCTGATGCAACAAATATTGGCTGATACCACTAAAATCCTACTAGAAGTCATTAAAAGAGTGGCAGATGCCTCGAAAACACAAGCCGAATCTGCCAGGAAAAAATCAGAAACGCAAACTATAATTTTTAATTAAATTATCGAGGTAATTTATAAATAAAAAAATAAATATTAAAAAATATTAAATATTCATACATAAAATTTTAAATAACTTACAATAAAAAGATCTTAATAACGATACACGTCAACACGACCAAGACCTAGCGATGCAAATTTTTGCTTACAATGTGTTTGTGTGACTTCCTTCTATTGCTATTTATAGTTTATTTTAGACCCAGTCACGGCTTTACATATACTTTTCGATGCTTCGACAATCTTTTCGGCTGTTTAGATTTATATAGTCTTGAAGGTATCGCATTATATTTCTTCTTTAGTTTGCTCACCTTAGGACAAGAATTTTTAATGTCTGTTTTGCTTTTAGATTTTCAATAGCTCAAGCCATGCTACTTTCTTTGTCCATCTTCGTGTACTTACCGTTGTTGGTTCTTCACAAAGTACTGCCGTCTTCTTTTTTTACTTGTAACGTTAAAAGGCACGATGCTCATTTTTCAGCACTGCAGGCGCTATGTCGAATGGAGTATCATTTTATTCTACACTTATTTGTATTCTGTGGTTATCTTTATAGTCTAAGGCGAATGAATTGTTATTTTATTTCGTTACACCCTTAAAAGCTAGAATTAGCTCTATAGCTTGCTATAGCACCCAGTACAAAAATAAAATTTTAATTTTAAAGTGATGTGTTTCAAACCTAATTCAAAGACTTATGTGTCGAAGCCATAATGGATTGACATCTAGGGTATTTACAAATAAGTTTACTGTAGAAATAAATGATTGAACAATAACTAAAATATTTAGCCAATATTATCTTCTATTTTAAACCAAATAAGTAAAGAATAACACCAAAAATGAAATCATGCACCATAGATTGTGTTTAACACTTCCTATATGAGTTAGGATCTCAATTTTAATGTTTTTACATTATTCTTAAAAACATTTCGAAAAGTGCTTGTTTTAGACTTGATATAATAAGTTTCACGAGAATCTTTTTCAGTTGCTCCAATTTATTTCCATTTAATAATGAAGGCTTGGAACATTATACTTTCGAAGATTTTTCACATTTTAATAGGAGGACTATGTTAAGTCGCTTCATGTATCCCGTTTTTAGACTTTATATTAATGTATACAATAATTTTAATTCATCGTATAACAAAAACTTATTTCAATAAATTCTTAATGCCACCACTTGCTGAGAAAATATAAAAACGTACAGCCGATTCAATATACTGTAAGAATTGTAAAAGTAGACAATTGTTTCAAATATTTTTCTATGCGTTTGCTTTGTTCTTTTGCTGCTCATGGCAAATGTTCGAAAGCATGCGCCATGCATGTTTATTTACGATCATGATTGTTTGTATTCACATCCAATTGTGGTGGACAATCATCCAGTAAAAGATTAAGTACTGACGCTTTTCTTTTTATTTTAACCAAAGGCGGACAACGAATGTTTTGTTTGTGATCTTTGGGCAAGTTTTTTTTTTGTTTTTTTTTTACTTCATTTGAAAAGTAAACAAAAGAACTCAAGAAAAAACGGTAGGAACCGTTTGATATCTTTATAGAAAAGAAATGAAAATTGGACTTACTTCCATACCAATTTTAGCATACAAAACAGCCGTATACTCCAGTATGACCAAAATAGTTATAAATAAACAATTGTATAGATACAGGCATAAGAAAATAACAGATAGAAAACAACAAACATAAGAATTAACTCACACACACACACATGCCAGGCATCTAATTAAGACATTGTAACTTTACAAGTTTATATTTTTAGTAAAAAAAAAAATCAGAAACAACATAACTGCTAAGAGAAGTGTATGGCTGTGTATACTGACAAACACATTAAGGAAGACAATGAGATCCATTTTTGTTGTTTGCGGATTCGAGTGGTCATTTGCAAAAACTCCTGAACATTGAAATTTAAATTTCATTAAAATAAAACCAGAATATCAAAAGTGTAGGTGTTTCTTTGTT
Source organism: Trichopoda pennipes (assembly GCA_030448955.1). Lineage (NCBI taxonomy): Eukaryota > Metazoa > Arthropoda > Insecta > Diptera > Tachinidae > Trichopoda > Trichopoda pennipes. The sequence continues at coordinate 1,507,293 of JASKUP010000010.1, read as the reverse complement.
TCCATACAAAAGCCTCCTTTCCTTTTGGTTGTCTCTTTGTAAAAAAACAGTTATTTGACCTTTTGTTGTATGAATAAGTTCATGTGACGATCTTTGTCAGTTACAATTCGTTATTTCTGTTACAATGAAATGAACAAATGTGTTTAAAGAAATATCTCAAATCTTACAGGGTTTGTCTTTATCTAAATTTCATAATCGATTTCTTGATTCTTGTATTCTTCAAACATCAGTAACTTCACCACTGTGAGCTATATTGGTGGGCTGGGAACGCCAACGCATTTACATTCATCATTTATTAATGTTGCACTATGTGTCATTATTAATGCATTTAGATCAGTTAAATATTTGCAGCACAATCTTGATTAAGCTGTTTTCTTTTTTGTTCATTTTAATATACAGGGTGTCTGCCGGGAAGGTATACTAATTTGTTTTGCTGGCAGCTCATATTTGGCAGTCGTGAAGTAGACTCGTGGCAAATTTGTTATGGAAAAATATTCGATAAACCATCGTGTTTTAATCCTTACAACATTTTATCAAAATCAATCATCGATTACTCCGACCATGAGAAAACTACGTGAAATTTTTGGAAGAAAAAACGTTTCAACAAAACGCATTATTTATTGTGTAGTAAATGATTTCGAAGAAAATGATAGGCCCAAGCATTAACCACAACATATTGCAAGATCGACGGTATGCTTAGGATCCAAGTCTTTAAAGAACAACTGTAGCCATAATTTTGCACAAGGATTTGCATTTGTTTCCATATAAGATTGAGTTGACATAAGAGCTCCTTCCACAAGACCATTTACTCCGCCATACATATGCCAATATTATGTTACAGCTCGTCCATGACAACCCTAATTTTCATGAGAAAATAATAATGAGTGACGACGCACAGTTTCATTTGAATGGATATGAGATTTTAACAGAATAGACGGTTCTGTAGAATGGGAAACCTTCAAGTTATTCAAGAGACACCTTTGCATCCATTAAAAGTGACAGTCTGGAGGTCAATTTAGTCAGAAGGAATCATTGAACCTTACTTTTTTGAAAATGAAAACGGCGTAACGGTAACCGTGAATGGGAAGCGAATCGTAATATGATTGGAAACTTTTTAACGCCACAACTGCATGCTTTGAGCTTGTTTAACATGTGATATCAACAAGACGATGCTACATCGCGTACAGCCAGGATTACAATGTAATTACTGGGAGACCTCTTTGCACACAAGTTTTTTCAAGAAATGGTGATGTTTATTGGACGCCACGATCATCTGATTTGACTGCTACGGACTACTTTTTGTGGGAATATCTGAAAAGCAAGGTTTATGCAAACAAACCAGAAACACTTGAGCAACTCAAATAAAATATTTGTGATGAAATTAATGAAATACCGCGTGAAATGTGTGACAATGTAATGGAAAATGTGCTCAAAAGGGTTCGCATTTGTAAGACTAACTGAGGCGGACATTTATCGGACATTGTATTGCAGATATAATTACCGAAGTTTATCAAAAAATATAAACAAACAAAGTAGTAAACCTTACCAGCGAACACCCTGTACTTTTGCATGTTGTGTGTGTTTACTACTTTTTGTATGTAAGTATGTCATACTTGTTATTGTTTTTCTTTTTTTTCTTTTGTAAAAATATAAAAAATTGAAAACTGAAATACATGAGTATTCAAGCTTAGCAACATCAGGGTGTGGTTATTTGTTTACCAAGCAGTGATTATTGCATATAAAATCAAATGAAAACAATTATCAAATTCTTCATTAAGAAAAGGTGGTACAGTAATTGTTGATTTTAGTTTTAAATAGAAATTTAAGCGTTAATTTAATCTTCATTATTGAATTAACTAATCCGTGGTTCTGTTCTGTAAAGAATAGTGTAACTAATAGTGTAAACCATTATGTCATATATTTCTTAGTGTAACTAAAGTGAGTCATCCAATAGAGTTGTTAATTTAATTGTGTTCGAAACTTAGTAAAAGAGATTATAACTTTTTCGGCCATTTTCTATTCGCCTTGTTCCTTCAACATTGAGCATGTTTTCAATGTCTAATATTGTGTCTCTCAAAAGGAATTTTCTTCTTAGATTAGTGATTTTTGAATTCGTAAATATCTATGAGGTTACAATAAACTAGTTTACCACTTGTTGAGATCTATTCATTTTTTGTTCATTGTCACACAAAAATATTAATTGTATGTCATCCCCCAATGCATAAACCATACAAGATTCTGGGGCAATAATACTAAATTAGCTATTTAGGTAAAATGAAAAAAAACCAGGGCTCAAGAGCAGATCCTTGAGCCATACCCATGCTAACTTTTTGGATCTTTAACTCCTGCTGATCTAAAACAAATTGTTGTCGATCTCCTTAATCGCGAAAACCTGAACAGAGCTAAGCTTTTTTGATAAAAAGCCCTAAATAGATCCAAAGAGACTACAAGGAATGTTTTGCTTTCGTTTATTTTATACCTTATTAATCCGGTAATACCTAATAGTCCCCCCCCGGGGGCACATTTATAGGTCTTTTTAGAACACTTGACTATCTAGACCTGTGCAGCTCGGTGTATAAGGGAGCCCAGTCCCCTGAAGTCAGCAGGGGTACAACTGGAAGCTCCATGTTATTTCCACAGGAATCAGTAAGTTCCAGAGTTCCGCTAATTGTCTCTTTAGACTTTTAGCTGTCTCTCTGTCTGATTATGGAGTTTGCCCCTCCGGGGGCATCGTGGTGGTTGTGGTTTTGCGGCCCAAGAAAAATTGTTTTTGGTAGCCAGAATCATTTCGCCTTTAATAACACCTACTAGTAAATGATCCAGATCCCGTGAGCATGCTAGCCATGTATTCTGGTCAGGAGTTGGATAGTCTCCAGCTCTTCAGCAAGGAGTAGTGGTTTGCAGCCCTGCTCTGGAACCGCTGAAATTGCAACTAGGAAAGACCTGTTGCTAGAATTAGTCTTCGGCTTCCTAGGGCGTGAATGGCGCTGCTTTTCATTTACAGTGGTTTGACCACCACCTGATTAAGGCCCACGGCCAAGTGCAGATGTAAATCTTATTACGAAATATCTAATAGTGCTAAAGACGAGTAAAAATGTTTGCGAAAACTTGTTTATTTATCATTTGGTAAATGAAATATGGAAGTGTGGGAACTTATTTGCGACAACATAACATGCTCGCAGACTTTAGATAATATTAATAAACTGCTAATAGTTCCAAGATTATTAGTATCAAAAGAATTTCCTACTTTCGGTATAGGAATTACTTTCGCATAATTCCACTGGTTGATGCAGCCAAAATTGAATGAAAAAAAGAAGAATACGAACAGATAATAATGGAAAAGTGATTTTGTAAAAAGTTATTGGAATGGGGATTTCAGGACTAATACTTCTTTTAATTGAGAAACTGTGACTTTGAAGCTGAGACTTAACTTTTCTTTCATTTGCTAAGAAGTGTTCACTTTCAAATGCTGGCAAATGTGATGGACCCTTACTTTATTTATTTTATGAATGTAGAATTTATGTAATTTATCTATTTGTTGTGTCACAATTATCTGAATTTTATGGTTTCTCGAAAATTAAAAAAGTAATAAAACACTCGATTTAACTAACTTTAATAAACTTTATAAAAAAAATTTAGTGCCCATTATCTTTAAATCTAATTGAAATTTAATGAAGTTTTTAACTGACTTAAATATTTATTCAATTAAAAAATTAACAAAGAATACTGTAGTCAAATGTGTGATAATATTAAATAATATATAAAACAAAACAACAACAATAAATTTATAAATTTTTAACCTAAAATAAACAATAAAATGAAACCAAGAATTTTCTTTGTGAATTTTCAACGCGAAATAGAGGCTATCTAAACAAAAATACGTAGTTTGGTATCGTTGGTGATATCTGTTATATTAAAATTAATTCCTTTAAAGATTTGTATAAATTTAACAATAAAAACTTTACCATCACATGACAAGCACCATTTTGCCGACAGCTAAAATGTTATTACCATCGAATACAGTATTTTGTCAGGATTGCAAAAATATCAATAACAAAAAACGAAAATTTTATGCACGTATTTGTAAATCCTTTCTACAGAAAAACACAAAAAATATACAATTTTTTTTTTTTTAGTTAAAGCAATTTTAATTGAAAAGCAATTACTTTAAAGTTTTATATTAAGAAACATAAATGTTAAATTTATTGTTAGTATTTTAGAAACACCTATAGTGGTGGTAGTGACTATGTTTAAAGTAAATTGAAATATTCAAAGCCATATTTTTAACAAAATCATAAAATTTCTTTAAAAACCATGTTAGCTACTAATAAGCATTTTAAGAAAAAAAAAAAAAGTTTTTAAACATTTATATTTATAAACAGCATTTTAACCAAAAACTTTTTTTATTTATTTTAAAGTTTGATCTGGCATTGCCATACTTTCTTCACTTGTCACTTAAATCCTAATGATGCAAAACAATGATTATCAGTTGTAAGTAATCGCAACTTAAATATGATTGTGTTCTGTTTTAGAAAAATTTTGTTTGAATAAGATGAAAAAAAGGTTATGAATCCTGTCAATTTGTTAATAAAATTATTAAAGCAAAAGTAAAATGATGTAAGAAAATGCTTTTCAGTTATTTATTTGTGAAAAAATATAAAGTATTTGAATAACCAGTGTGAATTTATTTATTTTGTTTATTTATACATCACTGAACTGTATTTTGCAAATTTTATAGTTTTGTAAAAAAAAATATTAATATTAATAAAAATATGGACCTAAAATTAAATATAAAATACAAGCCGTCGAAGAACTGTACGCGCTGGAACAACTCCAAAATAGACTTTGGGCGCCGGCCAATTTTTGTATGGATATAGGTGATATAAATAGTAGACGAGAGTATAGAGTGAATTGTCTGTTACACCATTTAAGAAAACTGAGGCACTTGAAAGCTTCATTAGAAACCTGAAAAATATGCTACTCCATCGAACATCATTTATGACAAGAACATCAAGAGCTTCCGATTCTGTAATAGTTATATCACCCGTAGTAAAAGATACAGTATCATTTCCGAACACAGATCTATGGGTAAGCATGCAACATTGCATCTTACGGGCATTAAAATCGACTCTTTTCATATGAAACCATTCTGAAATCGTTACGAGGTCGTGATTGAGTGTATTATTCATGTGTTCCGCCTTTTTGTAACTCACCTCTGACAGGTTCGGTTTATTACTAAATGAATACGAATAACATATGGCGATGTATGTCTTTACGATTAGAATAATATTCACAACAACTTAAATCACTAAAACTTGCAGTCCTGAGAAAGTTCCGCATCATCTACAGTTTATAGTTTATATCGGTTATCACCAAATATGTAATTTTTTTTCACTGTTTTTTTATTAAACCGATATTTTTGTTTAATTCGGAAGAGAAAATGGGTCCAATCTATGGCTATAGGATTTCAGTTATCGGTAGCTTGATAGTTGGGCAATAGTCTCTAATAAAAAATCAAGACTCAAATCAGTTGTTTTAATTATCTAAATTTGGTTTTTTACGTATTTTTCTGATCAAATTTAACGTTTCCATAATTTATATAGTATTAAAAAAACATGTTTTTATATCAAAAACTATTTTCTTTATTTAAAAACATCTGTCAAAATGTTAAAATACAAAATGAAAATATTTTAAGTTAAATTGTTTTAAAATTATAAGTTTAAAAAATTTGGCTTAAAATTAGTTTTGAAAATCTTTTGAAATTTTTATCAATATGGTCGTCAGTTTTTTATTGATTAAAAATTGCATTCAAAAAAAATTCTCATTCCATCACTGTGGCTCGAAGTTTTTATTTTTTGTCGTCGAATCCATTTGAAATACATGGAATCATTTATTTCTGAGGAGACTTCTCGTAACAGAGTAAGTTTCTCTAGTTATTCAAATTCTAAATGTCTTATGATTAAATACATTGCTATAACTCTAGATTATAACCACTTAAGTATTCAAATTTAAATGTCTTTTGGTCACTATAATCTAATATGTGACATCTTACTTGCATGTCTCATATCATTGACTGCGCAGATGATTTTATGGGGATTATAGTTTTGTTAATTTAACCATTGAGATAGCTGCCTGGATACCAGCTAGAGGTCAGACTTCTTATGCTTACCCTGTTATGCTGAGTACCTTAGAAAATGTGCAACACAACATAAAATAATGGCGAAACACTTACAACTCGGCTGTGCTTAGAAATTTAACAAGCTTCTGTGATTGAAGCTCCAACGCAACCATATAATTTAAAATTTTAAAAGTAATACTTAAATATATAATGGATGGTAATGGCCTACTGTTGTCATTTTCTTCAGTGTAAGCCATCGTTAATGGCTGTTTGTTCCATGTGACTAGCGAACGCCTTCGATGTGATGACATCAAGGCGGTTGACAATGAAGAAAATTAAAACAATATAAATAGATAATTAATTTAAAATTAATTTAAACATATTCATAATTGATGATTCCCTCTCTCTGTTTCTCCATTTCTCTATAACTAAGTGCTTGCATTGTTGTTGAGATAATTATCCTTTTACAGTTGCCTTCTAAACAATCCGCCAGCAAAATTATTAAAATTAAAAGTCTCATATTTAGAAATAAAATACCTCAATTTGAATTAAAACAAATCAATTTCTTTTTATGGTGCTGTTATTACTTCATTAGAAAAGATTTTTGAAGAGCTAAATAAGAAGTAGCAAACTATAATTAAAGGGTGAGATTGCCTACGAAAATCGAGATTAAATTAGAGATTTTATAGATACTGGTAAATTGAATAGCATATTGTAGCAACGAAATGTAAATATGTTAATGCCAAAATCCTCGGGTTATGATTATGAATTACTTTCGTGCATTAGCATAGAATATTTCACATTCATTCAAAGCTTTATTTAATTAATGACAATTTCTTAAATAATAAATTCTACCTAGTAACGGCTAGCTGCAGCTGATCAACCTTCCGGTATTTAAATTGTATGAAAGTATGTTATTTTACACCAAAGAGACAGTTCAAAAAAAGGAGAAGTAGACAATTGTCAGGTTGTAGATAAAATTTAATAATGATCGCTTTTTTTCCTTTTCTTTATTTTATTTGCTAATGATGTTAAAAATATGATAAGGATTTCTGCTGAAGCAAGATTGTAATATAAAGATACACGATTTTGCTAAAATAAAAACCATAGATTTAAAAACCAAATTCTGTCGAAAAGAATGTTCTTACAGAATGGCAAGCTATTGTTTGAGCATAAACATGTTTTTAATAAACGTTTTTTCTTCGTTCGTTTTTAATAAAATTTTTATAGTTTATGATTTGCTTGTTAAACGAATGTATTTTTTATGGCTTCAAAATGTTAACAAAAAACTGTCGTAAGTATGTTGTATGTATTTATTAGAGTGATACTATGAATTCTTTAACCGAGTTTTTAAAACCGATTTTTACAAACAAACTCTGCCATGCGAATATTTAAAAAAAATTATTTGTTTAAAAAAATGTTGTTGTCTTAAATGCTTTTCTATTAATTTAATCTGAGAATATGCAGCTCAAAGTATACCTCAGGTTGTGTTGCAAAATTTTAGTTTATAGATCAGAATAAAAATTTTTAAGATAAATTATTTGAAACAATAAAAATATAATGCAAAAACTCTCTTTTAAATAATTTTGTATATTAAATACAATGCCATGAAAATTGTATAGGTTGTACGGGTTATTTAACGCTTTCTGTCAAATACTCAAAGTACATACAAAAGGGCATCTCCAATGTATAGTCTCACCAAAACAACAACAGACGATAATCTCAGAGCATTTAATTTTTAAAACACGGACAGTATTCTGTTTAACATTTTACGCCCAATGTCGCAATGCACCAGAAATTGCAAATAATTAATGTGAACTAAGTAATAAATAAAGTTACTGAATTTGTACTCTTTTACAAGTTGAAAATGTTTCTGGCTGCATGTTGCTGTACAAAAATATGTTTCTGTCGTATTTCAGAGAAATAGTATGACCTATACGTATTGTGGGTAGAATTACTACCAACAGCAAACTTTTTTTTTACGATTTTTAAGGCAAAGTAAATAAAGTTCTTAAGCAATTTTTGAAAGTTATACGAAACAGAGTAGCAAGCTTAATACATATTTATACTTAGCAACATGTTTTTGGCAAATATTTGTTTTCCAATTATATCACACTAATAAGATTGCGTAGTAAGGTTTGTCGAAAAGTTAAATCTTAAAAGAAAGTCTAATAACGTGAAAGCAACATGTTATAAACGTTTCAAATAATACGAAAAGAAATGTAACATTCTATAATACAACATCATTTTTTAAAGTTTTTCTTAAGTTGTTCAGAGGGAAAAATTAACCTATTGTTTCGCTTTCTGAACGATAATAACCAATGACTTGTTTCTTGTTTCATTCAGACAGCAAAATGAACCACTTGTTTCACTCTCTGAATCACAATAGCGAACTGTGGTGTTCATACCACTTGTAAGTTAGTTATTGAAAAATATACTGGATAAAGCCATTTTTGAATATTCTAAATATTTTAACTTTGCACGCATTCTGCGGCATCTCATAACATTTTTTATTATTTCCATATTTATATGTTTGTATGCATATTTTGCACTTTTTATTTTGAATTTTTCATTGTTTACGGCAGATAAACAAACGATAACTTATTTTTAAAATTAGAAAAAATAGTATTTTATCGTGGTTCACAACAACATTTAAAATGCACCTACAAGATTCTTTTTCAAATTTTCGTATGGAGAACCATGTTGTTTCCATCATGATTCGACCTCCGAACCGGAAATGGGGACGGAATCTCGGGTTTTTTTAGTCGTGTGAACATTATCAGAGTTGCTTTTTGATTTTTAAAGCAAATGTAGAAAACAATATAAGTAGCTGTTTAGCAAAGAAACATGCCGACAACATCGCAGATGACAGCACGCCGCAACTGTTGAAGATTGTCTTTATACTTGTCATCCACATATGGATTTTCTTTAGAGCAATATATAAATAATATTATAACTTCTTTTTTATTATTATTATTATTATTTTTTTATTTACCGTACCGAAAGGCAGAAACAAAATGTAATATTAGTTTAGACTTTCTGACAATCACAATAATACTCATTTAATTTCTTTCTTACAAAATCCAAAGATAAACTTAATACTCAGTGTTACAGTATTTAACGAGCTTAAGTAAAATGAGCTGCATTTATATCTGTCACAAATACATATTTTTAGCAATATTGTTGTAGTTATTTTGCACTAACTTTTTTATAACTATAGACTTGTAACAGTTTTTCGAATAGTATGATGACAATTATACTGCGTGCATTTTGTAACACTTAACTTACATACGGTCGACACTTGGAATAAGAAATGGGATATTATCTCCATACATAAAGAACTAAATTGAGGTGGTTTTCTGAAATTAGTTATATTACACTGCCATGATATTTATGATGACAGAATTTTCATGAGATATTTGTATTTCAGCCAAAGATTTTTTTAAAAGAGCGGTCAATTGAACATACACAATTACAAATAAAACGCATTTTAATTTATTATTTTACTTTCAAAGGGTAAACGTTGTGAAAAATTTTATAAATATAATTTTTTTTTTTTTAAAGAGAAGTAGCACTTCAGGCAACAATGCCTATTTAGTCAAGTACCGTGCTACCTTCTTTAGGAAAGGGATAGAGAAGAGATGATACAGGTCGTGAAAGCAGAAGGATAGTCGGAAATTAACTGCCGTACAAAGACAGCAACAGCGACCAGTGACTATGCCTTCATCGCTGAGCAGCTCCACCGACAGTCAATTTTTATCTTTTGTAGTGAAAAAAACCAAGGTCTTCGTTGGAAATCGAACCCACAACCCCCATATTTACAAGCTAGTACACTACCTCCTAGCCTACAGGGGCACCTAATATAATAAATATAATAAATTTTTATAATTAAAAAAATAAACTATTTTTGAAAATTCGCCAGAAATCCCACAGAAACAGAGAAGAAAATGAACTTTATTGCAGGACTACCAAAAAACTAGGAAATTTGATGCAAATACACGTGGTATGAAAGCATGTTTGCTTTGTTTGCTGATTATGATTAATTTCAACAAATAACTGCTACAATTCTGCCGACCTTGTTTGGCAAAGTTTATTCCAGCCCTAGACATGGTGCCGCGGCGTTGCATGGCATCGCGAATGCGTCAGAGTTATGTTATTTAAAAGCGTTACGTTGCTATGCCTTTTTTCGTTTTCATGTTTTCTTGAACGCAAAAAACGACAAAATAAAAATTAAATGAAACTATTTAGTTTAATTATTTTAGTAGGATAGTAAGTTTTACGTAAACCTAGTTAAAAATGTGTTACATTTTATGCATTAAATTGAAGGAAATTTTTTGAAAAACAAAAATGCAAATAATTTTTTATTCGCCAGCAGAAAAAATTTCAATTTTGTCACTTTTTCTCAAAAAGAAGTACAAAGTTCTTTGTACTTCAAAAGTAAAAACTCTGATTCAAAGTTTTTTATAAATAAGCTTTTTTCCAAAAAAATACAATATTTTGCGAATATTAGTACTATTCGAAGACCGGTTTAAAAAAAAAATTTTCGAATAATCGATCATCCTAATACGTGCAAAGCAGATGCTTTTGCATTAGAAGTTATCTTTTAGTTTTTGTTTCTTTTTCGAGGTGGCGATAACTATCAGTTATGATGTCGTCGATGACAATAGTGTTACAAGCAAAACAGCAAGAACTACAGCTACAACAACTTAAACGACAACTGCTATCTTTACATAGGTTATTAAAAGTACTTGTACTTATTAATACGAGGTGTGTTGATAAAATTTTTGCCATAGGACAGTATTTTGAAACAAAATATATTTAGTAATTTAAATTCCATTTTTTAGAAGTAATGGGAAAATAAAATAATACTTGACAAATTACTTTTTACCGTTCTAGTGTAGATGTAGATGATAATTTTTAGTAAATAGTTTAACGTGGGCATAACTTTTGGAAATTTCTGAAGTTTTAATTTGCTCTTGGGATTTCGTCAATAATTTCATCTGGAATTGATTTTACCTTTGGCAGAAAGAATAAGCAAAGACCCGGCAAAATTCTCAAGCCATTTTCGTAAAACCGTAACATCTGCAGACAGTAAAGTTTTAGTGTTATTTATAGGCCACAGTGAGTTCTTTAGACGAAGGGAAAATTACAATCAACGGTAAGCTGTATTGCGATATGATACTGGCTTATTATTACGTCAATTACTTGCTGGAAGTAGTTCGCATAGGGCGAAAGATACGTAGAACGGCGTGCATTACATTTTACTGAATCAAAGAAACGGTTGAAGAACACATAATTAGTGGGGCCCCAAAATTGACGAATGCCAGTTACCAGAGTATAGAGAGAAGAGAAAACTGAAGACGGCTCATAGTGGAAACCGGTCTTTTACAAACCAAATTTGATGCGGGATGACGTAAAATTCTACTCTACGAGTTATAACGTCCATTTTTGATTTTAACTCTTTTCGGTTCAAATTATGTGAAAATTATGTGGCTACTAAATTTCGACTTGAGAAAGCCAAGGTTAATTAACATATCATAGCGAGGTGGGTGCACCTGTAGGCTAGTAGGTGGTGTGCTAGCTTGTCAGTATGGGAGTTGTGGGTTCGATTCCCAACGAAGACCTTGGTTTTTTTCCACTACAAAAATAAAAATTGACTGTCGGTGGGGCTGCTCAGCGATGAAGGCATAGTCACTGGTCGCTCTGCTGTCTTTATACGGCAGTTAATTTCCGACTATCCTTCTACTTTCACCACCTGTTTCATCTCTTCTGTATCCCTTTTCTAAAGAATGTAGCACGGTACTTGACTAAATAGGCTACTTCTCTTTACAAAAAAAAGATACAAGCAACAGAATCCTGGATTGGAGTTGGCTGGTTATATAGGTTTCTAAAAACTTGTGGAAATATGATTAGAATTGTTGTCAGTTTATATTATAAGACTTAATACTATACTTTGGCAAGCATTTGAGAAATTATGATGAAAAATAAGAACAATATTTTCTTTCTTCTAGTAAGACGACATTTAAATCTACAATGTTGAATAAAAAATAAATACCAAGTTCCACTCTCCATTGGATTCAGCTTTTAGATAGCTATATTCTTTAAACGTTGAATTTATATTTTAATCAACTGAAAATTCAATACCTTAAATATATTTAAATATTTCTTTAATATGAATTTTATAGAAATGTACCTCGTTACCACAAACATTATAAGGAAGTATAAATATTTGTTTTATTTAACTTGAACCATGGAAAGTCATAAATACTTATTTTTAATGTACATTTTTCTTTTTTGCCAATGTTGAGCTTCATATGGAACAGTAGGATGTAAAGATACTTGGCTTTATTATGTCCAATAGTCATAGACACTACTACACCTGGATAAGACATACATAAAAAATTTAAAGGATACTATTTGGTAGTTGTTGTCTACGAAATTCAAAATAAAAAAATTCACAAAAACAAAGCACAAAATGTTAGATTTTTGAAAGGTTTTGTATTTTGTTTTCCACTTTCTGCTCACTTCCTACTTGAGAACTGTAAGTTTTGTGCTATTAAAAAATGTTACATCCGTTGTTGTTTTTGTTATTGTCAGCGATGTTGCTTTTTGAGCAGAAGAAATGTAAGCGGTACATGGCTGTTACATATGTTTGCTGTGACTAGACACCATCTTATGTGGCATTCAATAGTGCACCCAAGGGACACATCCATTATCAGCTGCCATGCGAACTTCGCCAAACACACTGAGTTTTCCTTTGTTTTCTCCTCTTAACTGTTCTTTATATTGTTCATCTTATGTAACACTTATAGTACTAGCTTAAGCGTAGCAGCAGTTATATTTTTAATTTTAAGCCAACCAAAATTTAAGATTTCGAAGTTGTGATAGAGACAAATGTGTTGCTTTAACATTTTTCTTTTTGCTTTGTTTATTTATTTTTTATTTTCATTGTATTACTGCGATTCCTTTCTTCGCAAATAAGGAAACGAAATTTAAACCATGCAACGGCTTAGAATTTTTTGTAGCAAAAACTCTTTATCTTGTGGACGGCATGTTCAAGTTCATGCAAGTCGTGTGTGAAGTTCGAAAAATCTTTTTTTTTTATATCAAAATTTATAAGGAGAGTTTGTTTCAATTTTTTAAGTCATACCTGGATGGTACAATAGATTACTATACCCTACATTATCAAAACAAATGGAGGTCTAACTCCTAATAAGTCCAATACCACGCGTTATACGCGGACACGCTTTATACGCTTCTGTCAAAAAAGTAGAATCAGTGTAACTGTATGTGACAAGTTACACAGCACATCGCATAGAACCCTTATGACGCATAGAACGCATGAAGTAGGTTTACTTTCTACTTTTCTACGCGTCGCAAGCGCCATGAAAAAATGTCAGCTGTTTTTGACGTTGTATCATTTCTGTTATTTTGATTTTTCAAACTTTGCTGCAAAAAAACCACTCACTTCCCTTTCCAAAACAAGGGGCGCACCCAAAACCATCTTCTTTTCTCTTGAAGTCTTCCATAGGTCCTCATTACACAAAATATCATATGCACAAATTTAATAAATTCTATAAATTCTTGAAAAATTTAAATTTCAGTATTCATTTTTGCAAAAAATTTTTTTATTAGATAAAATTATTTACACCACAGCTGATCGTAACATAAAACTTGGCGCATAAAAAGCGTTGCATGTAACTTGAAGTTTGAAAAGCGTAGAACGCGTAAAAAGTATCAAACGCATATAAAGCGTGTGCGCGTAGAACGCGTGGTATGAACTTTCAGCTTAACATACTTTTCGATTTATATCGGGTTTTTCAACAAGAAATTTTGGTTTTCAATTATGGCAATAACAACAACATGATAGTTTTGACCATTAAGTCGTAGCAAATGTAACAATGAAATCAATTTCGCACGAAATTCGCAGAAAAATAATTAAAATCCACTTTGGAAATTGTGGTTCTGTTAAAGTTACATTTCGTAAAATTTGTGATATTTTCGGACAACATCATCGTCCTTCTAAGACAGCTATTATGAATGTGGGCGTTAAATTGAGTCGACAGGCTCGATACAAAATACGTGTTCAACCGGATCGGTCAACTGAAAACATCACAGCCATGAACCACAGTGTCAATTTCTCGATATTCGCAATAATTTGGGTTATCCTAAACCATCACATGGCGAATTTTGCGTAAGCATTTGGCTTTGAAGCCTTAAGAGATTTAACAGGGGCAGAAATTGAAGCCGAATGACTATTCACGTCGCCGTAGATTCAATTCATTAAGGAACAACCGGCTGGTTTTTCTGAAAAAAAGCAAAGTTGCCGCATTTGTGCTTCTGAATATCCCAGAGCGATTTTTGAGAAGCCTTTGGATGCACAACGTGTCACTGTATGGTGTACTACGTGGTCTGGAGGCATGATTGGGCAATTATTTTTTCAAAGATAAGGCAGTAACACTATCGCGAGATGCTTATATCTCAATTTTGGCCTATTATTGACGACGTGGATATCACTGACATCACTGGTTTCAATAGGATGGTGCCACATGTCACACAGCCCATGAAACGATCAATTTACTGTTAATAAAATTTCCCGATCACATAATTTCACTACAATCAGCAGTTAAGTGACCAGTCAGATCGTGTGATTTAACACCACTGAATTATTTTTTGTGGAGTCGTGTTAAGGACAGAGTCAATACGAAGCCAATCGAATCAATCAGCCTTAAAACTCAGAAAATATTTATCAACACGTAAAAAAATAACATTTATTGTTATTGGAAACTTTTGTTCTTATATGGTCCTTTCGCTACAGTTGGTAAAATGTACATGACATATCGCCACAGTTAAGAAATGGCTATGAGCTCATATGCAAATGATACAAAATCATATTTCAAGTTCCATTAAAGATATAAAAATTAAAATTTATAATAAGTTTTATTTTTATTCGACCTTTTTTAATTTAATTAAATATGAACTAATCTTTTAACGGTCTTTTAAATAATTTAACGATTTTATTTATATATTATTTTGTTTTTTTTTTCTTTTCAAATTGTTATAATTTTTTGTTTTTGTAAAATATAAAAAATAATTTTCTGAAGAAGCTTTCCACAGGAAAACGAAATATCGAAAGAAAAAAATAAAATCGTTAAATCATTTGAAAGACCGTTAAAAGATTAGTTCATATTTAATTAATTTATAATAAGTATAATTTGTTTAAGATTCCTGTTTTCCTGCTGCAGCAAACGTTGTCTCGAACAAAAAATGCACTTTACGTTTACGATAAAACAGGCAGCTAGAAGCTATTTTTTTAACACCAAACCTGGTGCAACATTGTTTTTAGCAATTGTGACTTCAAAAGTTAACAATTGAAGTTTTTGAGCGTGTTGAAAGTGTGATTTGAACTATGTTTGTAGCACCTTATATGTATGAAACATGGACGAAAGAAACAAATGCTGTGTGACTATTAACACTTCTTTATTGGGTTTGTTTTTTCTTCGCCTGCTTCCACTTTTATCTGTTGGTCCATTGAACACTCCGATTCCATGCCATTTTAAATAATGCTAAAGCCAAAAGCGACCAAAGAGCACGCGTTCCCTTCAGGCACATTTAACACTATTGTGCAAAATTTTCAGTTTACATTATGGCATCTTCTTCCTTTAGCTGTTGGTCTTAGTTTTAAGTTTTTATCTTTGTCTAAATGCAATAATTGCTAAGTAATGCTTAACTTATTGTTTAACAGCTTCTTACAGCCTTCATTTTTGCAATTTTTTATTTCGTATATTTTCAGCTTGTGGCATTAGCAAAAAAATAGTATTTAATTGGACACTACTTCCACCAACAACTGACTTTTGAAAAGCGTTGTTATCTCTCTTTAAATAGTGTTTAAACCAATAAAAAACGAAACAAAAATGTACATATTCATGCTTTCATTTGTACATTTTCTCTAAATAAAAATGTGTACAAAAAACTTGTTTTCTATAAGAAATTTTTTCATTATTTTAAATAGAAAAAAAAAATAAAAAACTGTACATACGTATGTATATTTTTAGTCATTCAGTGTTTTTTAATGCCATTATCACTAAATTACATCTTTATTAAATATGAAAGAAAAACGATACCTACTCCTACGGCTTGCTGCATTTAGTTCTACAGATTGCTTACATGCATCTTCAGATTTGAACAAAAAAACTTAAAGTTTAGTATGTTTTAGAATGATTTATTTAGAGTTTTATTGTTACGTCTGCCAATCAACTATTGTCATTATGTGCACATTAACTAGTTTTCATTTGTGGAAATTGATTTGTTATTCTGTTTACCTTCAATATAAAAAGCTACTGTAGATTAGAAAAATCTTGAAAAAATTGTTGAAATTATTTGCTTTTTTTTTATTTATACTTACAATTTAATATTTATGTTGTTTTTAATTTAAAGAATAAATTAGATGTGAAATTTGCTGCTAAGTTTAATTTTTAAATAAAATTCTTAAGTCAACGAAGTGTATTGTTCGAAGATGATGTATTAATTTTTAAAAGAAAATAACTAACAGTAAAAATGTAAACGACCCACTGTGCATATTACAAACTGCGTAGTTTTCTAAGAAATATTATACACATAAGACAACAACAACAAACTTATAAGAAATTCTAGTAAATATGTAAACAACAGAAAATAAAAACAACTAACAAAGAAGAAAACAAAACATGCAGCCAAGCAGACGCTTCTACTGGATGATAATAACAACAACAACATGATGGGGTAATGCTAAAGTAGAATATTCATTTATATACGAGAACCGCTTAAAAAACCCATTAAATGGTAATTTTACAAAGGCAGTATTATAATTATATCTCAACCACTGTATTGACTAAATTTAATTCCGGCAGTTGTTGTTTTCCTAGTCCCTTCAATAATACACTTAAGATTTTTGGAGGCATAAAGAAATTGCCCAAAATTTGTAGAAAAAAAATACAATTAAACAAAGTAACACAAAATTATGTCGATAGCAGGAAAAAATAAAATTGAAAATTTTCCTCTCAAACAGTTCTCCCTTTAAACGATAAAATATATGAAAAATTATGCGAGAAACATTTATATTATTTTGAAGTTAACAAATTGTTGTTTGACTGTCAATATGGGTACAGAGCGAATTGTGGATTACATTTATAGTGGGCTTGATGAAGGTTATAAGGTTGTTGCTGGCGTATTTTTTGACTTGTCCAAAGCTTTTACCTTAGTAGACCGTAGTATTTTAGTAGAAAAATTGAGATATTAAGGTTATTCTGATAACACCGAAATTTTTTGGAACTGTTTAGTTTACCGAGAACAGTTTGTGCAACTCGGAGGTTCGAAGAGTTACGAATGTGCTGTTCAATCTGGCATTTCTCAGAGTATTGTACTTGGTCCATTATTGTTTCAAATATTTCTCACTGATATCAAAAGAATTAAGTTCAGGGACGACATTTGTCTCTTCTATAAATATAAATATATGGAAGTGCTCAGAATACAGATTGTCTGATATAAACTTCTATAGAGCTTAAAACATTTTTATTATCTATATATATAAAAAATAATTCGTTGGTTGCCAGTGTTGTTATTGCCAATTAATTGAATGTATATTTGAAGGCTTCATATTAATGGAGACACGTTCAAAAACTAACGTTGACCAAATTTGCGTGTTCACTTGCAAAGAGATCCATCAGCCGAACGTTTTTCAAAGCAATTCTTAGATATTGGAAATGGCGTAACTCCAATTGACGCTACCACAAAAATGATTACCCTCCCAGATAATTTTTGTCACTTTGCACAATCAAAACAAGAATTGGTCACAAACGTATTTCTCAGTATTGCACAAAATTTTAAACCACGATTGGTTGGGGGAAAGAGCTATCTTAGCTGCGAACAATACAGATGTTTCGGATATCAATGTGATAATATTGAATGACATTCCCGAGGAAAGTTTTACCTACAAATCGGTTACTCTGTTACCAATCAAGACGATGTTGTAAATTATCCAGCCGAATTTTTAATTTCGCTTGAGTTATCTGGACTAACGCTCCACCGCCTACAAGGAAAAGTTGGTGTACCAATTTTTTTGCTTCGAAATATCTGCCAGCCGCGACTTTGCAATGGGACACGTTTAGTAATCAAAAAAGTCATGACAAACGTGTTGAAGCAATAATTTTAAAAGGAAAATATAAGGGCGAGGATGTGTTGTCGGAACAATGGTGTAACTCCATACATCATTTTGGAGAAAGCAAGGTGGTGGCTCTAGATATTTCCAAAGCATTTGATAGAGTGTGGCATGATGCACTTCTGTCAAAACTAGTTGCTTTTGGTGTCGGTGATAATTTTTCAAGATTTATATCGAGTTTTCTCAGAAATCGCACTATACGAGTTGTTATAGATGGGATTTCATCAGACGAGTTCATGATAAATTCAGGGGTACCGCAAGGCTCCGTTCTTTCTCCTACCTTATTCCTTATATTTCTAAATGACCTTCTTTGTCGAACTTTCAACCCAATACATTCTTTTGCAGATGACAGCGCCATTTGTCACTCATATTCATTTGATAATACTTCCAAAAGGCAAAACATGAATGATACGCTTAATCACGATCTTGTGACAATCTTGGAATGGGGTTGTGTGAATAGAGAAGAATTCAATGCTCGTAAGACACAATGTTGCATGCTTACGCATAGATCTTCGTTTGGTGGTGGTGCTGCATCTCTTACTATGGGTGATATAGGTATTACGGAATCGGAAGCTCTTGATGTTCTCGGTATGAAAATTCAGTGTGATGTTCGTTGGACTAAACACATTTTTCAGGTTTCTAAAGAAGCTTTCAAGTGCCTTAGGTTTTCTAAAGCGGTGTAGAAGATACTTCACCCCATCCGATCTCCGTACTATCTATACCACCTACATCCGTCCGAAAATGGAATACAACTCTCATGTATGGGCCGGTGCTCCAAAGTCTATTTTGGGGTTACTCGACCGCGTACAAGAGAGGGCCAAGAGGCTCGTTGTTGACAGTAGGGTATCCAACTCTATTGATTCTCTAGAGCATCGACGCAATGTGGGGTGCATTTCACTGTTCTATCGTTACTACAATGGTAAGTGCTCTAATGAAATTAGGGAACTTGTTCCTGATACTCACACGTTTTTACGTTTAACTCGATTTTCGATAAGAGCATATCCTTTTGTGGTTGATTGGCCAATGAATCGCGCTACGCATTACAGGGAAAATTCGTTTTTCAGCAGAACAGTCCGTATGTGTAATAAGATCCCTCTGGAGGTCTTTCCTGTCACTTTCAATCTGAGAAAGTTCAAATCGAATGTCCACAGACACTACTCCCTCTTTCCCCCTTCCCTTAACCTAATTTCCTAGTTCTGGCACAGTGCTTTGCATACGTAGAGGTCATCCCCTGAGTGCTGGTCCTATTAAAAAAAAAAAACCACGCATTCCTAGGATTCCTCCAGATTCGCCGTTTGATATTAAACGGCTTCAGTTCCCCATACGTGTTGCTTTTGCAATGACCATCAATATTGCCCAGGGGGTCAACTAGCATTGTGCAGTATTGATTCGGAATATTACTGTGGTTCGCACGGTCAATTATATGTATCACGTTCACGTGTTAGTAAGTCAACTGCTTTGTTTGTCTATACCGCGAAAAAGATAAAATTATAAAAAAATATATAAAAAGGAAAAAAAATTATTTTTTGGCACACACAAAAAACATAGCTGCAGAATAAAAACAAAGCACAAATGACTTGTAAAGCAGTCACGGGCATGCTAGTTACTAAATAATAATTATTGTTAATTGACCTTTTAATATTTTACAAATATTTTTTCCAAAAATTGAATAAAATTTATTTTTATGTTCAATATTTCGCCACATTATTGAGTGGCATCTTCTCGAAAAAAGTGTATAAATAACTCGAAATTTAATAAGGTTTATGTTCCTCGGAGGATCCTCTTTAGTTAAACGTATTAAATCCAATTTGTTTTCAGCAAATATGACTTAATTATGTGGATGTTGTGTAACAATTGAGCCATTGTGTGGGAGTGGCTTTGAATAAAGACTGACTTCTTTTAAATGCCGAAATAAGAACCTAATAGCTCTAAATAATACGATCAGCAAATGAATTTTATGTAAAAAAGGCAAAAAGATTTCAGTAATTATATTGCAATATAGAATTTTAAAACAAGTATGGTCCATTACTATTTTCAAAAAAACAAAAAAAAAACGCGTTTTTCGACATTCACAATTTGCCAGAAGCATACGCGGCAACTGCGGTAAGCTAATTTCGTCGCTAGGAAAGATATGAAAAGTTTTGAAGTTGAAAAACTCTGAAGGAGATAATTTGCATAAAAAAAAGAAACGAAGAAAATAAAAACATTTATAATTTAAACTTCTCTATAGGCGTATTTCTGCACTAGTGGCTTTTTCAGTTCGATGGAGACGGTAATAAAAAAAGCATGAGTTACAGAATGATTCTTGAGAGCTGAAATACAACTTAATGAAAATCACTTACCACAGTTCTTAGAAATATTAATGATATAGAAATATTAATGATATAGATACATAAAAGTTGCCAAATACTTCTTAAAAATAATTTACAAGATTTTCTAAATCATTTAAGCAGTCATACCTAAAATAAATCTCATGTTGTATAGGAAATAGTATAAACTTGAAAAAGTTTTATGAAAAATTGTTATAGGTTAAATTGAAAAATCGAAAGGTATTGGTGATTATAATTTATTAATAATAATCATAAACAAACAAATATTATGTGCTTTTTGACGAAACAATGTTTTAAGTGAAGTGTAGTTGAGTAATAAATTTTATTCAGGCATTAGATCCTTCGTTAATGTTTATTTTTTTTTTTTTTTTACAGAAAAAATAAATATATAATTATCAAAAGATTCAAATAGCATCTAAAATTATTTGCATTAAATTAGGTTTCCTCAACTCACAACACAATAAACGATCTTAAGTCTGAATGTAATAGAGAATGAAATTTGCAATAATTTTAAGACAATTTTATCGCTTAACTTCATACTTTCAATAATGAATAATAATTTTAAGCACTTTTTTGTAAAACTTTAAGTACTTACAACTCCACTGTTAGAATGTAACAAGGGTATGGAAATTAAAAATTGCTATAAAGTCATTTGCATTGCAATATTTGTTCAATAAATCGTTAGGAATTTGTTTTATCTGTATATACATCGTATACAAACAACTCGATATTTTAGCAATTAATATTTTGTTCAACATTTATAGGAAAACAAAAGCAAAAACAAACGCACATAGTTACTCACAATCAATGATAGTGATAACACGTTGGCTGTGATGATGATGATTATGACGGCTGTAATGTATGTAAATTAATAAAACCGCATAAAATACAAAAGTGACTCGAAATTGTAATTATTGCATGAATAACGTGTTTTATAATTACACATTTCTTCTTTCTCCTTCTATTTACAAATTACTTTTTTTTTTATTATTTTGTACAATTTGTCTTTAATGAAAAATAATACAGCAACAGCATATCATCAGCAATTGCAAAAGCAGCACAAACGTCGAAATTAAAAGCATTAATACTTCATTTGTAGATAACCATTATGGCAACCCATCAGTCAGCCAGCCAGCTAACCAACCAACCAGCCAACAAACCAACCAACTCATTTGCATTGTTATACGTTTATTGACAGCAGAATACAATACAAATACGTAGTGGCATCATATCAATGTACAACAGCAGTAGAAATCATATTTCTGGGCAGGATTTTATAAGCACCAAACTTTCAACGTTGTTGAATAAAAGCATAAAATTTCACAAAAATTTCCTCTAAAACAAAAGTATCAAAAAAAGGTTGAAATTTTAAGTACAGTTTAAGTGTTGTTCTGGTTTAAGGGACACCAATACACATGATTATGGAAAATATTTACTAAAACATCCATTAGGTGGAATAAACTATGATATTAAACACGTGAAAAATTTGAATTTTATCATCATCAACACTTCTATTTGAGAAACTAAAAGATTCAAGTAATTTGAAGCGCCATAAAATTGAAATTCTGTTTTGGGGAAAGTAATTTGACCAATCAAAGGTGATTATTTTTTTTTTTATTAACAAAAAACACTTTTGCTTTTAATTGAATACGTAATTTTGTTTTACATTTACTATTTATAAACAAGAGCTGTCTGCTTCTCGTTTTTCTATGCTTTTCTCTTTAAACTCCATTCACAGAAGAAATTATTTTTGACGACAAGGAAGCAACTCTGGAGATAAATCAGATCAGATCAGAGATCAGAGATAAATCTTGACAATCGAACGTTTATGGGCAAAGTGCATACTTTGTTATAAATTGTTATAGCATTATTTTGTACTTTCGTAATAAAAGATACGAATATATAAAGCTTGGTTCAAATGTCTCATTAACTTTCAAAATTTTATAGAGGTGTGACCCAGGGTAGTATTTTGGGACTGTTTATGATTTATATAAATTTGATTCATACCATTTATATAATTTTGTAAATGTTATACATATCCTGATGATATCCAGTTACTAGCTGATGATAAAGAAAATTGTTGAAACCTTTTACAGCAGAAAGTCAAAAAAAATACAACGAATAATGAAATGGTCGAAAAAAAACAAATTTTTAACTTAAATCCTTTAAAAACTCAATACATGTGTTTTTTGCGAATTTACTGCTATACCTAACTTGATATTAGACAATGAGAAAATCGAATTTGTATCATATTCCTCTTATATAAGCGTTTTATATATTATGGAGTCTTTTGCGCAAAATAATAGCACGTGCTATGTTTTAAATTAAGTTAAACGATTTATTTACTTTCAATACACACAATATAAACAGGATGGTAACTTTGTTGTCTTTACTCAACGATGACTAAATTTGTTTTCATTCATTTGCCCATCAAGTGGTATTCATATAGCTGTTGTAAGCTATGCTTGAATATAAATAATATTCTATTTTAACATCATCCGATATTGTTGTTGTTATTATTATTCAGTTTAGACGCCTGCCTTGTTTTTGTTCTGTGTTACTTATTTTTGTTTTTCTGTTGTTTATCTTATTTCTTACTGTATTCTGGCTATTGTGGTGAGTGTATAAGATTTTTTAGAAAACTACACAGTTTGTAAAATGCCCAGAGAATCGCTTCATTTACTTTTTTACTGATAATTATTTGCTTTAAAAGCTTAACAAATCGTCTTCGTAACAATATTGTAAGATCTTAAAATTACACTTGGATAACAATTTGAGCTTTGATTCTTAAGTAAATTATGTTATCTCTCTGTTCTAAATTATAGTCAGAAATTATAGTCAGAGTTTCAAGACCAACATGTTTCTAACTGTTTTATTTTCCAGACAAATTTTATTAGAAAGTCTCTAACAGTTGAGTTTTTTAAAAAGTATTGTTGAAGCCTTACTAAAGTCCTTAATATATACAGACTTATCAAATTGAAGATATACCAAAGCTACTCCCAACGCATCTTAATTTTATTTGGCATCAAATGGAGCCAAATGTTTAAGTTTGTGGCATTAGAAAAGTTTTGGTTAGTTTAATCTTCACAGCTTTAAGGTTTTTCCTTTCCAGGAATTCCTTATGGCTTAACAAAAATATAAAAACAAAATGTGTGAAACTGATCAAGCCATTGAAGCGTTCATGAGTTTAACAAAACAATTGATTCATTTTTATTTAACCTAAATAAGTTAACTCTCAATCTTGGTTTTCACTTATATTTTATTAAAAATAATTATATAAAAGGATATTTACACTTAATATGTTTTCCCTTTCTGTATAAAAAGTGGGGGGAAGTGGCCTAATACCCCAATCTTCATTGCAATTATAGATGGTGGGTTTTTTTATTACAAAATATGTTTTTTCAGGAGTTAGCGCATTTACGGATAAAAATAATATCAAATAGTGAATTCCAATAATAATTTTCTGCCCGATATATCTATTATTATGTACTTTAACTGATAGATGTTGTTAAATGGCAAAACAAAATCGACAATTATTGCTTTCTTTAATGTCACTTGATTTACTTTACTTTGTAAAGGGTGGATAAATTTTAAGTTAGAAAGTAAATTGTATGTAAAGTGATTGCGTCAAATATTTAACTGTCATCCTTCGATAATTATTTATTAAAAAATTGAACAATTTTAAGCATGGAAGATTTACACTCTTGACAAAAAAAACTTTGATTGTTAAAATTTACTATCAAAATGATGAAATTTTCACTTTATTTTTCTCATAATAAGGCTCTTTCTGCGAACACTGGGAGTAATTTATTGGTTAATTCGAGGTTTACGGCGTTATTGCTCATGGTGACCGTAATAATGAAAATATGCTCCCTGTACAGTCAAGCCTAGAGCATCAACTTGTCGACGTTCGTGACAATTAGATATCACTACAGCTTACAACTTTTAAGAATTATAGCCGACCGACCATTTTTTGCAGCGAACTTTTGGAACTGACTGTTTGAAGAACTAAGCGAAAACAACGCATTTTTCAACAAAAATCATATTTAGTGTTGAGGCTCAATTTCTAGGCAGTTATATACACAAACAAAATTATCGCATAACCCACAAACAGTCCTCCAAAAGCCATTACATCCATAGAAAGTGACGGTGGGGTTTGTAGTTAGGCGGCATCATTGGCCCATAGTTTTGGAATATCTGCAAGGAAACGCTACAATTAATTCTCTGCATTGCCAAACCATGGCAACTAATTTTTTGTGGCGACTATTGGCTAATGACATTAATGACCTTTGATTTCAGGCGACTCCACAAGCCAAATAGCCAGTTAAACAATTAAGTTATTACATGAGAAATTTCCCGGTCGGGCAATCTTTCGATTCGGCAATGTCAATTGGCCGCCTCGTTCTTGAATTTTAAAGCCGGTGGACTATTATTTCTGGAACCAATTGAACGACCGTGAACAACTTACAAATAACTAATGCTCTGAAAGATGAAACTCGGCGCAGCATTGACTAAGTAAACGAAGCTTTGTTACGAAATATGTTTCAAAATTTTGTGCCGACATGCTAGTCGTGGACATTTGCCCGACATTATATTCCATTGTAAATTACCATACTTCTAATTTACATTGATATCAATAACACTGAAGTTGTAAAACAAAGTGTTTGTTTTAAATACCCCATAACCTTAAATTTTCCCACCCGATATAATTTAACTAATAATAGCACTAATAGCTATTTGCTCCACCTTTTCCTTAAAGTGGCCATTAAATTAAATTTCGCTGCGATCTTTCTTTTCAAACTTACAATTCTGGCCGTTTTTTCTAGTTGTCTCGTTGTTACTAATTAAAACACGATACATCAAATATCTTTGCATCTAGAGTTCTTAAAATAAATTTTGAGATGTACTGGTCCTACTAAATATATTAAAAAAAATTTTTTTGGCTAAGGAAATTAAATAACATTTGCTAAGCCACGTTATTGTCGACAAATTTAAAAACTATTAGCCTTTTATACATCTTTTATGTTGTCTAGAATAAAATTGCATAACTATAAAACTGCTAATTACAAGAGTGCACACCATTTTGAAGTACCATTTAAGCCTGTTTTACACTATAACACTGGGAATTAAGATTTTCATTGTTTTTTTGTAAGAAAAAAATCAAATGAGAATTGTTGTGATTGTCAAAAATCTTTTCCACATTATTACGGATTGCCAAGCTGGTATGGAATTATAGCAACTGCGCCCGAAGATAATAATGGATGCTGCGGCAGTGCTGCCTCATCATAATGCGCGGCCGGTCGGTTTACGGTAAATAAGAAATTAAAAAAAAAAAAACAAATTATATATGTGGAGTAATTTTAGACATTTGCACGCAAAGAAACCTTATCATAAACGGCTGATATCAACAGCTCCTTTCGTTGTTTTCTTCACTAAGATATTTATCAGCCTCTGTCGGACATCTTTATTCAGTTGCATTCTAAACATAAGCCAGCATACTACACCGTACTAACAATCATCTGCATGGCAAGTATAAAAAACTGAATAAAAACGAGTTCGCACTATATAACATATGTGAGTACTTTTGTACAAATTTTCGTGCCAGTACGTACAGTGGTTTGAAAAGGGTTTTTTGTGACATAATGAGATAAACCACTTAAGCTATCTTAATGAAATTTCACAAAGGCCAATCAGGCCAATCTGAATCAACTTGCCGACGATAGGCCCTGTAGGTTAAAGGGGGTTTCTGGGTATGCCCACAAATTGGGGTATCTCGAGCATAACATTTTTTGGAAATGTCATAAAAACTTTATTTATTACTCATATGTTACGAATTAAGTATACCTTGAGAATTTTTACAAAAATGTGCTCACATGTCTCTTATCTCTTTTAGTTTGGGAGAAAATCGGGCTAGAAAAAATTTTTTTTAATTTTTGGCCGACCTTTACTTAGTATTCTTGACGTAGTTTACTGATTTATATTCGGATTATTATTATAAAGTACTGGCTGCTTCCTCGATAAAAATTTATAATAAAACAGTACTAAGTTTCATTTTGATAGCAAGTTTCGTTAAAAAAGTTACATCCCTCTAAATTGGAAAATTATAAAAACAGCCGTTTTTTATGATTTTTCCCAGAAAGGAGGTATGGTTTTTTTGCTTATATAATTAAGTCTTACTTTGGGACTAGTAATTTTTTTTAGACTATTTTAGAAACAACTTATAGCAAATGCGAATAAAAGCAAAATTGTGTCAAAAATTGCAACGGTTCACCCTCCAGCCCTATTACATCATAGCCAATTTTGAAAAAAAAAATTGTGATTTAACCCAAAAATCCTCGAAGTGCAAAGCACCATCCTTGGCTATATACTTCGAAGAGCAGTTGACAGCGCTACAGCTAACAAAGCTAGGATAACCAGTTTTATAAAATAAAACAATTTCTTGGAACAGTTTGTCCCCGTTTAAGGAATTTATGTGTTAAAGTTAAAAAAAATTAAAATTTTATTTCACCGTTTCATTCAAGGCTCTTTTCTAGATAATACCTCAAAATTTCGTAGGAACATCTCGATGTGTTTACATGTTATAGCAATTCAAATTCTGACAATCACTTTAAGGTGAAATTTAAAGGAACACTACATGAAAAAAATGCAACGGAAAAAAATGATAATAAATTATTAATCTAAAAGTCATAAGCTTTCCTTTGATAATAATTAGCTGTATGAAGAGCATATACTTAACTTGTATGAGCCTGGCAAACCTCGCCTTCTAATGAAGTTTTTCTCTTTTTATATGTAAAAATGAAAATTGTAAAAAAATTCTTTTTTTGCACTTTTCACCTGTGCATCTTTGGTCCGTTTAGGTATGTGTTGGTAGGCAAAGGATAGGTAAGTCAAATAATTTTCTATGTTTTAAAGAGTAGTTATTTATTTTATGATACTAAAAAATCATTTTTATTATCTGTAGTTAATATCTCTAGAACTTCTGTGAGTTATTTTGTTTCATATAATAATAATTATAATAATAAAACTATTATTCCACTTTTTTCTAATAATAATGAAATTAAAGAATCAGAAAATATGATAAGGTAATTCATAAGATCCTGGTTTTGAGCCATCCTCGAATATTCTATTGTGTTAAATTGTCGAATATGTCGTGTCGAATATTCTCTTGTGTTAAATTGTCGAATATGTCGTGTCGAATATTCTCTTGTGTTAAATTGCTAAACATGTCTAAAATCTAGTATTTGCTGGGTATTTGTTCGGCATGAACGGCTAACGCTTTCGCTGTGAAGATATCATTTTTAAGCCGTGATCTAAACTCTACTGGTGCATTTATGTTCAGATTTAAGTATTTAGGATTATTTTTTAATATTTCCATCTGAGGGGGTTTTCCATTTGTTGTGCCTACAAATTTCAGAGAAAATTAGGAGAAAAGCAATAGTTTTCCGTTAAGATAATGTTGTTTTCGATCAATGCTTTTTCTGTTTTTGACACTTTCCTTACCTGGTGTTGTGTACATCTGACTGTAGTTTATATAAATATGAGTATTTTAAATTTGTTTAGCATTTCCCTGTTTTAATTGTAATTTTCTGAATGATTTACCAGTATAGAGTTGCATGATTTTTGAAGCAATAAAAGTAACTCATTTATTGAAAATATCGATTAATTTATGGATTATTAGGCAATGCACAAGTTGTACAATAGCGAGACGATTTTTTATGTGAAAGTGGGCTACGTCGGCTTTTGCTTGTTAAAGGATCCATATTAGTTGGCTTGGTAAGTAAATTCTTGCCAACGTTTATTTTATTGCTTCAATTTGAATATACTTACATGATTCACGCGATATTTCAAATTGTATACTAATTCAAATGAGTAAAACATCAAAATAACTTTATGTATTTAAAATATATTTCATTTTATTTACTTTTAATCGTTCAATAAACAACATTATTAAAAGCTTTCAAAGCTGAATAATTAACATTTTCAAGTAAAAAGAAAAAAATGTGTAAACTTATAAAATTTTACTTAATTATGGTAAACATATTTAACAACAACAACATAAGTCTGCTTCTACTAAGCTTTTGTTAAAACACCACCCACATGCAAATAAAATCTCTACAATATTCACATAAAGCAACACAAACATTGATAACTAATTAAAGCGTACTTAACGGCAAAGAAAAGTATATAATTGAAAACCTAATTGAAAATGTCGCATGCGAGAGTAAACAACGTTTAATCGCTTGCTTTAAATAAATAATCGCTTTTACTGCTATTGCTGTTGTCGTTGATTCACAGCAACAGACACAACACGTAGATTAACTAACGACACGAGTTTAAAACTACAAAACAAATATAAATAGTGGGGTATTTTTTTTTTTGTATACTATAAAGATTATGTGGAATATTTCAGTGTAAAACTTTGAAGCAATTAAAGAGTGGTATAGCAGACAGGGAAGAGCTACAATAATTTTCTTTTGAACACACACATATGTGCATTTGAAATTAAATTATTATTTGTTGAAAAAAAAAAATAATAAAACACAGATTAATTAATAAAGCAGACTCTATTTAACAGCTATAAACATTCATTATTAATTTGGTGAATACAAATAAAAGTATATATTTAACACAGAATTCTCATATAACTTTAATTAATTTGATTAAGTTCAATCATAAGAAATTAAAACGAATTGCACTAAACACAGTTTAGAGATATTAATTGAATTAATTGAAAATTAATTACCTAAATTTATTTCCAAAATATTAAATAAATTAAAAGAAAATGAGAAAAAGAGAAAAACATTAAAAAAATAAAAAGAACTTGAGAGAATGAAGAGTTCAATGAAAAATATCTTGTGTAATTTTAAAACTGAATTAAATGGCATATTAATAAAATCTGCTAAATTGTCACGAGCTTTGCGCTATAGGTGGTTAAAATTTATTTAGACACTACCCTGCATATCGCCTCAAACCACACTATCCAACATAAACTAGTATCAATTAGACATATGATGCACAGACAAGATAATCCCACTTACTCCAAATAACTACAACAAAGAACTCGGCACAATTTACACCACAGCTAAAAGCCACGGCTACAAACCCAGTACTAGACAATACAATACTAAAAACAAGAATAAAGAAGACAGAGAGACAACCGCTACAACACGGCGTCAGACCTCTACTTATGCAGGATCAAAAATATATAGATTAACTAACCTTTTTCACAAAGAATATTTATTTACATCACTAAAAACCACCAAAGCTCTAAGACAACGTTTTAGGACATTGACAGAAACAACTGACAAATTTAGTTTCAGCGGAGTATACAAACTTACTTGTAACTTCAAATATATTTATATAGGACAAACTGGGTGAACACTAAGAACAAGATTTACAGAACACTTATGCTCATGCAAACGAAAAACAGAAGATTCCAACTTTGGGTTACACCTTTATACTCACGAAAACACACCAAGGGAAATAAATGAGTGTATGAGACATTAATACAAAAAAGGAGGAAGCAAAAAAGGACGAAGACAAGGCATTTTTGAAAACACAAACGGTGACATTATGAACAAAGAGCTAAATACAATCTCAGACACAATGTTCACACCACTAAAACTACTCATACACTTTAATAAACGAAAAACACCCTCAGACAGATACACCTACCTAGATAATAATAAAAGACGGAGGTATTATATTAGCCCCGCAT
This sequence comes from Trichopoda pennipes, assembly GCA_030448955.1. NCBI lineage: Eukaryota > Metazoa > Arthropoda > Insecta > Diptera > Tachinidae > Trichopoda > Trichopoda pennipes. The sequence continues at coordinate 1,476,931 of JASKUP010000010.1, read as the reverse complement.
AAAATGCCAAGAGGCTGGCATTCTTATTAAATGAATAGATACAAACTTAATTAAAGAACAACCTATAAATGAACACGGTGACCTGTACAGAAAATCATTTTAAACTAGTTCAAATCTGCTATGAAAATGGTGGTTTTGTTAAAGTTAATTAAAAAAATTCGTGATATTTTCGGAAAACGTAATCATCCTTCTTGGACCGTTATTAAGAACTTAGTCCTTAAATGTGAGTAGACACGCTCGATACAAAATGTGCGAACAGCAATGCGTGTTCGACCGGGTCGTGTTCAACTGAAAACATCGCAGCCGTTAAGTAGATCCAAATTTCTCAATTCGTTGACGTTCTCAACAATTGGAATGATCCAAAACCACCACATGGCGAAATTCGCGTAAGAATTTGATTTTGAAGCCTTACAGGCTTCAACTGGTGCAGGAATTGAAGCCGATCGATCATTCACATGACCGTAGATTCGCGCAATTCATTCAGAAACAACCGACCGTTTTGTTTTTTTCAAAATCCGTGATGTGGTTAACGAAATAGGACCACCATCTTGCCAAAAAGGGATTACAAATTTTGATGAAATAATCGACATCCGTCAGCGTGATCGTGATGGATATTTGCCGAATAAAATTTTTCATTCATAATTGCCGAAATTTCCTCTATGTAAGATAATAAAAATTTCAATCACCTTAATCTAAACTTTTAGATTTATTTTGTTTAAAAAAAACAACTGCTTATTGAAAAACCCTTTATTAGATATTTGTTTAGTTAAACTTTAAGCTAATAATTCAAAACAACAAACAATATCCAAACAAAAAAAAAATACAGTTGCTGTAGAAAAGCAAAATCAAAATAGTTTCTTAATGACTACTGTATTTGATGCATATAATTTTGCTGAATTTTGTTGTAGTTTTGCTTGCTGGATTAAATTAATTCTCATCTAATCAATTTGACTTAAGATATAAGAATCTTGAATCTTTTAGAAGGATTTGGCTACAATCCACTATGGATTTCATTTCCTATGCAGTAATACATATTATACTTTAGTTTTAAATAATAAATATAAATAAAATAATAAATATTTCAAGGAATATTTACGTTTAAAGGAATAAGGCGGAATTGTAGTAAAAAATGAATTTTTACAGACATTACAAAAAAGATGAGAGATTTAGTTAGCATATGAACAAAACTATTATCGACTTTGTAACAAATATTTACATAGAAATTACTAAGAACATTTGTATAACTATTAAGAAATCCGGTGATAGCACACAATTGATTTTTTGTGTTGTTTACTTGCGTTCAAAGTAACAAGTAATATTAGGCGTTCCACAAACTGCAGAGAAATGAATGCTATTAAATAAACTATTCCTTGCAAGGAGAAACTGCACATAAAAATAATATTTTGAAAAATTACAGTTAATTGTAACGGTAGTGAAGAAGACCAGAAGACCGTGACATTATCGCACAACTACTACAAAATCTAAAACAATAAATTGTTTTAAATATAACAAACACTTTTGTTAGGTAAACATACGTACGTAGATAAAATGAGAACTGTGTGAAGTTTATCTAGACGCATATGAAAAGTTGAAAAAATTATTTTGAAAAAAATTTTAAATTGAGCTTACAGAATTAAAAAAAAAAAAACTTTTCAGCATTTTTTCATTTTATGAATGTTTTCTATAGATTTATTCGTAGTCAACTTTCCAATTTTTAGTTTGAAACTACATTTCAACGGGAATTAAATTCGAAATTTTATGTTACCCAGAATGAAATAATATAATTTTTAATTAGCCCACCTGTTTATAATGTGTTTATTGTATGCCTAAGCGTCACACACACACACTCACACAATTTAATCTCAATATAATTGCGTGCTGATGGTAATAATATGAAATTGTACAGCACTTAACGGCTTTAAATTACTAAAAACATATAAATAAATAAAACACATGTTCACTCGTATGCATACTTTGGCAAAGGAATAAATAAACTTTTATATTTCGTTAAAATATTTCAAAAGTCCAAAGTTGTTTTCATATGCAGTGCGTATTAAATTGTAAAACAGGGAAAGCTGCAAAAAAGGATATATTTAATAAGCAAATAAGCAGTTGTTAAATTTTTTTTTATTGTTTTATTTGCAATCTATTTTACAATTAAAATAATAAGCAAATTTCATGACTTTTAAATAACATACATTGAGTTTTCCTTAAAACTCGAAAAAAAGAAAAGAAAATTTGCTTTTGTAATTTAAATAGAATTTGACAAATAAGAAGGGAAGCTCAAGAACATGAAGCCATTTACGTCTCTGGATTTCATTGCTATCATCTAACTGGTTTATTGCTAACGCATTGGAATGATTACTTAGTCTATTAAGGTATCTTTCACTAAAGTTATTGACTTCATCTTTTACCATCAAAATTCGATAAACCATGCTGATAAACGATGGCGCATTTGTTAAAAGTCTAAGTGTTTTTGACTGGTATCTCTGTAATATCTCAACGTGCGAATTACTTGCTGTCCCTCAAAGTTGGAGGCCGTATGTCCATATAGGTTTTAGTATTGTATGGTATAAGATAACCTTATTTTCCTATCTTAAGCTTGATCTTGGGCCCAATAACCTGTAGTCCCCTGGAGACTAGTAGGTAGTGAACTAGCTTGTAAGTATGAGGGTCGTGGGTTCGATTCCCAACGAAGATCTATAAAAATACAAATTTACTGTCGGTGGGGTTGCTCAGCGATGAGCAACACCAGTCAGTGATCGCTGTGCTGTCTTATATACATACGGCAGTTAAACTTCCGACTATCCTTCTACTTTTACCACCTGTTTCATCTCTTCTCTCTCCCTTTCCTAAAGAATGTAGCACGGTACTTGACTAAATAGGCATTGTTGCCTGAAGTGCTACTTCTCTTTAAAAAAAAAATAACCAGAACATTTTTCTTGTTTTCAATTTAAGTTCGAAGTAAGTTTTCGATCAAGAGGAAGGCCTAACTATTTTACAGTGTTGCAGCTCGGCATAAATGTAATATTAAACGACTTTGCCGTTATTAACTTTAATATTCCATTTTTGAAGCCAATCTTGAAGAAGATTCAATTGACTTTGTAGCATCTCGGAAGCTATTAACGGCGATTCGTTTGAGATTAATAAAGTAGTATCGTCTGCATATGTAGCAGTAGTTATATTTTCGACTGTCGGCATATCTGCTGTAAAAATTGTGTAATACTGGATCCAGGACACTACCCTGTGGAATACCCGCGTTAATACAATCAAAACTTGAATAATTACCATTTATGCTCACAAAGAAGGATCTGCCTTTAATATATGTTTTTAGTATCAAATAAAATGGGGCTGGGATGAGGTTTTTCAATTTATACAGAAGGCCACTGTTAAAAAAAAAACAAATAAATTGGTTCCCACAAGCGAAATAATATATTTATTTTTGTTTTCAATTTATTTACTTAGATAAATTAAAAATAACTATAATAATGATAAAAATGCTAAAATCACTTTTAATAATCAGTTTTAAACAATTCTAAAGCTATAATTTCAAGAACAATTATAGCTTTTCTATATTGAGAAATAAATATTATTTGCGACATTTTTCTTAATTGTCACTTTTGCTCTATTTTACTTTATACACTTTTTATATAAACTTTTATATCCCTTGTAGAATTTTATTTAAAAAAAAAAGAAATTTTTATTACAAATAATAAATAAACAATATATATTCGATTCCTAGTAAAAACTGTTTTTACTCCCATTATCCTTAGTCTCTTGATATACTCGTACGCACAATCATGCATGAATTTCTTTTGTATTTTGTACAATACTTGTAAATAAACTCTGTTAAATATATGTAGAGAGAGAGAGGTAGAGAGTGAGATAACAGACCTCACAGTCTTTTGTGTAGTTTCTTTTTTCATTATTTTTCATTTATATTTTCATTTTCGCTTGTTTATTTCCGTTACCACTCTTTATAATAAATGCAAATGCCAGCATGTATAAGAGAATAATTGTCTAGCAGTATACACACTGTGTGTGTGTGTATATGTGTATTAGTATAATTGTAGTTTTTTTATTTTTTCTTTGGCTTTGTGTACACAATAGGTTTGACACTTTATTTTTAATTTGTCACAAATGTCACCTTATCACGTGATTGCGTGTGTTGTGTATAATCTATTTGAGTGAGTAGGTGTGTACGAGCCCAGTGACAATTAGAGGAAATTCATTGTTGTTTATTAAACCTTTTATTACTTCAGGGAATTGCTAGGAATTTAAATATAAATTAAAAATAAAAAAAAATATTAAACGGAATTTAAAATTAAATCAAAATTATTAAAGACAAAAGTTAAGAAAAATTTACTAATATTTTGTAACTGATGGCGCCAGGCTCTTACTTGAGTAGTGTTAAAGTTAAACTAATCAAGTTAATTTACATTACCGTCGCTTTCTAAATAATATCTCATTAGACAATAGATTATTATGTTAAATATTAAATTTTTGAGTAGTTTATTATTAAGCACTAGGTCTTTACTTATAAATTTTAAAAACTTTATATTATCTTCAGGATGCCAACCAATGGTTTGGCGAAATATTGAATCATAATCAAAAATAAAGTTTCTACATTTGTTTTATTAAGTAAAGATTTAGTGCTTATTAATAAACTACAACAAAATATTAAAAAGGTCAAATAACTATAATTATTAAATATTTAATTGTTTTTATACTTTAGTAAAACAAAATCTTATCCTTATATTAATTTTATTCACTGCTTTTCGCAACTATTTTCCCTGCTACTTTTTTGTCGTTAAGGCTACGTTACCCAAACAGAGCGTGCAAAAGTATTCAAAATCATTGCTTTAAAATTAAGTGAACGAAATTGTAAATAAACTTACTTTACACTCTCTTCAAACGTTCAATTAGAAATAAAAATTACCCTTATTTTAGTATCCAGGTAACAGCTAGAGTTTGATAGTTAAAAAACATCTCAGTCCTTTGCCCATAACAATTAAAATTTTACAATAATAACTTTGTTTTAAACTTTAATGTTAAATTAATAAAAAAATAATTAAATAAATAAGTATTAATCTTAAAAACGGTCGTTTTTTAATAAATTTAACACTGTATTATCAATATTTCGCTTTCCCTTGGAAAGCTTCTTCAGGAAATTAATTTTTATAACAACAAAAGTTATTAACAATTTGAAAAATTTTTTGAAAACAATACTTATTTATCTACACAAAAGAGGTCGAATAAAAATAATAATTAAATAAATTATTAATATCTTAATTACAAACATGATAAAATATTATAAGGGGTCTTTCAACAGTAAGTTTATTTTCTAAAACAAAATAAAACAAAAAATTTAGATTAAGATGATTCAAATTTGTATGGTATTACGAAGAGAAAAGTTCGGCAATTATGAGTGAAAAATGATATCTGGCAAATGTTCACCACAACAAAGCTGACAGATGTCGATTCTTTCATCAAAGTTTTTAATCACATTTCTGGTAAAATAGCTGTCTTATTTCGATAATCACATCACAGAAGTTAAGTTTTAGGGCAGAATTTGATTTCACAAAAAATTATCCAGTGGCATTAAGTCACGCGATCTGGCTGGCCACTAAACTGTTGATTGAAATTATGAGATCGGGAAATTTGTTTTGCATAGGCTCTAGGATGTTCAGAAGCCCAAATGCGGTAAATTTGCTTGTTAACATAGCCTGACAAGTGAAAATGGGCTTCGACTGAAAAACTTATTTTTTTTAGAAAAACCTGAATGAATTGGTCGAATTTATGGCGATGTGAATGGTCGGTCAACTTAATTTCTGCAACTATTGAACCTTGTAAGGCTTCAAAGTCAAGTTCTTATACAAAATTTGCCATGTGGTGGTTTTGGATAACCCCAATTGTTGAGAACGTCGAGTAATTGACAAATTTGGATATGATTCAACACTGTGGCTCACGGCTGCAATGTTTTCAGTTAAACGATGGGATCGAATACGGTGTTGGTGTTCACACATTTTCAAATTTAATGGCCAAATTCTTAATAGCGGTCTAAGAATAACGATTATGTTGTCTGGAAATATAACGAATTTTACGAAATACAAATTTAACATAACCACCACATTCTTGGTGGATTTTAATTATTTTAATTCGTTTTTCTTAATGCGAAATTGAATTCGTTGTAGCAATTGCCAATGCATCTACTACGAATACGTCAAGAAACTAAATGTCAATACTATCATGTTGTTGGTGGTGCCACAATTGGAAAACAAATTTCCTATTGAAAAGCCCTTTATATACAAATTAGCGCGTTTTATCCAGTTTTTTTTAATGTACTCTATCTACATGCATTGCGGACATTTTTTAATTAATTACATAACTCCTAAATCGAACTTAGGAAACCCTGAATTTCGGGTTTTAGTTTTAAATAATTTTGACTCCTAGATTAGGTAGGACTTTGAAAAGGCATAAGGATCCTGTGTATAGGTTTTCTAAACCTAATTCAATACCAACTGGTAAGAAAGTTTAACGAGGCAACAAATAGGCTCGATAGTACAATACAACAATGTTTATAAAATAATAGATATACTGAAAAATATGGACAAGAATAATACTAACCCTTTCAAACAAATTAATAAAATTCAAGCCTAAAGATAATTTCACCCTACAAAGAGCAATGCAAGGCTGCTAAAAGGTCGTTTCACGTCTCCTCAGATGATGCATATCTATTCACAAGGCGACGAGGGTAAAAGAATACAATAAGGCAGATTTAGTACAATAATAGTCGCCTGCTATATATAAAGAAGGTTGATGGTACAGGATTTAGTTCCTAAGTGTTTATTAATAAGAAGACTGAGTGTCACAGGCAAACAAATACAAAATGTATATAAAGCGTGTTTTTTGTTTTTTTTTTGTTTTCTGTCTTGGCTGTTTATGACATCTAATAAAATAAAATTTTTAAAATAACATGAAATTTAATTTATTTGAAAAATAGTTTTTTTGCATTATAATTTAAATGCAATATGACTTTTGGCTTATAACCATCGCGGTTAGCTTGGACGTAGTCTAATGTATAATATTCGATAACTTTTTCCAAAATTTCTGGCCGTATGTCGGCAATAACGCTGCAAATTTTGTTTTCCAAGTGCTTAATCGTTATAGGCTCCCCGGCATAGACTAGCAGCTTCACAAATCCACACAGAAAATAGTTTAGTGACGTTCAATTGCTTGGTCTTGCAATACAAATCACGGGTTCAGAAAGTGAAACTATGCAGTTACCAAATATTGGCTTCAATAAATCAATTGTGGCACGAGCTATATGACATGTTGCGTCGTTTTGTTTAAAGAACAGATCCCCATGATAATGGTTGTTCAATTGATAAACGAAAAAGTCAGTAATCACGACTACTCTACATCGTGCTTAGAGATGTATTAACCAATGATTGCCCCAGCGCATGAAGTACACTTACTCTTAACATCACTCCAATAACGGCAGTTTTATTTATTGACAAAATAATAATCGCTTATAAAAATCGGGATCAGTAGCAGTCTTTTGCTGGGCACATTTTGCACAACATGGAAGCATTGTTCTGGCATCAGTCTATTTATGGTAACACGCAAAACTAAACATAAATAACTGACAGCTGACAAAATGGCTCTTGTTAAATAAGTATTGCAAACTTAAAGTTCCATACTTCCATAAAAAACACCCGATGCAAACAATTCAAACAGCAATCGCTAATGAAAAACTTGAGGCTTCAAAAACAAGCAAAGCAGTGTTACTGAAACATACCAGAAGCACTTGAAGGTGACGAACAATTTTTTGGTTGTGTCAGCTATGTCTCTCGACAACTTAAAAGATAAAAAATATTTAACAATGGATATATGAGAATGAGAATAAAAATAAAAAAAATTAAATCTAAGATTGAATAATAAAAGTTCTAATAAAATCAACTTTCGCATATATTCAAAAAGGAGTGGTATTTACAATACAGTATGAAGTTTATTTTAGGTGAAAATGGCTATAACTTAGATAATTGCTATTATTACCAACAATATTTATTTATAACAAAAATGTTAAATCAGGTTTTCACACCAATTTTTCTATATAAAATCTTTATTTTTGTTGTTCATGATGATGCCAACTAACGGTGTGGCGAAATATCGAAAAAATTATAAAAAATAAAAGTTTTTAAAATTGTTTTATTAAATAATGACCTAGTGCTTTATAATTAACTACTAAAAAATATTAAAAAGGTCAAAAAACTATAACTATTATATATAAAATCTTTAAATTTAATCTTTGATTATTTTTAGAAATGTGTAGATTCTTCGATACGATAATTTGATAGTTTCTTTCAATACCGAATGAAATGGTCGAGATGCTGTTTTTATTTACACAAGTCCCATTACTCAGTATTATATAGTGTGAAACGGGTTTAAGTAGTTCTTAAAAAATCTTTTGAACACAAAATAACAACAACAACTAACACAGAACAAGAAGACAGACACAGAACAGGCACCTACATTGAATAATGACAACCACGTTATCTATATTTGATGAGATGAATTTGGGCTTTCTACTGAACGCTATAACCGCTCAAAACTGCTAAGTCTACGTAAGAATGTTGTCGAGTAGAGAGCAAACAGTTGAGAGTTAGTTTAAGTGTGAACGTAGTCGAGTGGAGACATAAAAGTTTAATTTTGAGCGTGATCGAGTAAAGACATAAAAGTTGATACTGCAGCTTTTGGGCGTTAAGGTGGTATAGTTACCATCATGTATTTTTGTTTGCATAAAAGTAAATAGCTTGTCCAACTAAATCGTGTAATTTAATTTGGAACTCTAAAAATTTATGTGTAATTATTTTACAAAACTCGGTAAACTATATATTTATTAAAGGAATAAACTTAATATATCATGAGGAGCCCAAATTGTAAATTTTTACAATCCATATTACGAACGAATATTGACAAAAAAACCTTTTAGAGAAAGAGAAGAAAGAATATGGATTGATAATATTCTGAGCGAAGCAAGGTATATAGATGGTTTAACGGAGATACTAAAAAATATATTAAATTATTACTATTTCTCACAAATTTTATACTGGAATAGTACTGACCGCTAATATTTAAAGAAAAGATTGGCAAATAAAGAAGAAAAATGGTATTGAATTCTTTGGGTTTGTTCCCCCTCACATAGGTGCCCCTGTAGGCTAGTAAGTAGTGTGCTAGCTTAAATGACTGGGGTTGTGGGTTCGATTCCCAACAAATACCTTGGTTTTTTTCACCACAAATAAAAATTGACTGTCGGTGGGGCTGCTTAGTAATGAAGGCATGGTCACTGGTCACTGAGCTGTCTTATACGACTGTTAATTTCCGTTACTATCCTACTTTCACCACCTGTCGCATCTTTTCTCTATCCCTTTCCTAAAGAATGTAGCACGGTACTTGACTAAATAAGCATTGTTGCCTGAAGTGCTACTTCTCTTTAAAAAAGAATTAATTACCCAGATCGATAGAGAACAATTCTACATCATATCGCGCATTTTAATGATTGTAAGTTAAGATTTGTAGTTGTGGGACACTGTTAAAGTTAAGAAAGTAAAGAAAATTGCGTTTTTATTGCATTTTTTCGACTTCAAGATATTTATATGATATTTTTTTGTGGCTAAACGAGTAGAGGTATTAAATTGATTTTTCTTTTATCTGAAAGATTTCATCAGCAGATATTTTCAGTATTTAAAAGCAAAAATTATGTCAAATATTTATTTTAAAAATATTAATTATAAAGAAACTATACATATAAATTCTTACAAAAAAAAAGGGAAAAGTTTTTTGAAAGTGAAGGTAGCTGTTGTACAAAAAATGTTATATACTACAATGAAATATGAAATCTTTAATTAAAGAAAACAGAAAAAAAGTTTACGCAAATCTGCGCCATTAATTTTTGGTGATTTCTTGAAAATTGTATCTTTTTTCTATTTTTGCTCATTTGTGTTTTTTGAATTATTGATGTGAAATATTTACATCACTTTTAACAACTACCAATGTGATGGATGGATTACCTGCCCTTAAAAAAGGAATTTCTTAAAATTTAGTTCTTAGTTAATTCAAATTCAAATTTACTAACTATCTTATTATCAATTAAACACACGATGCTATTGACAATGGTCGATGCAAAAGTCTGCAATGAGGACAAACTTAAAAGATTTTAACACATTGCGGAAAAATCTTCCTGAAAATCCTGATGCTTTGAATTTTGGGCTATCAACTTTACACGCACGCATTTGCTTTTAAGAATCGATACTTCATCTGTCATATAAACTGACACCTCAAAAGTGGCAAGTAAGGGGCAATGAAGATAAAGCACTAGTTAAAGAAAAATAATCCTCCATAAGAGGCTTAAGATATTCCAAAACCAGGATATGCCAACACTAATGATGGCAACGCATTAAGAAGATTTGTTCGGATCCAGCAACTGTTTCGAAAACTGATAGTATAAATGAAGAACTAATCAAACACTTGAATATAATATTGGAAACAATAACTGGCGGAAACCGCATAAATATTGAAAAATTTGATGAATATGCACATGACACAGCCGAAATGTATGTGCAGCTCTACAATTAGCATCTCATGAGTCCACCGATGCACAAAATTTTAATTCATGGCGGTACTGTAGTAAAGCAAGCTATCTTGCCCATTGAACAATTGTCAGAAGAAGCTGCCGAAGCCAGAAATTAAAAATAATACTAACCCAATAATAATCTGCCACTAAATTTTTTCTATCAAACTGAAGCTAAAATTAAACAAAAAAAAACTTACTAATTTGCTACTGTGCCCCGGCCAATGAACTAATGTTTTCAATTCCTTCTCTTAACGTTCTTCCTGACTGTTTGTTCTCAAACGGCGAGCAATTTCGATGTAAATACATCATCATCAAGCCACGTTCTATAATGCACTGGCGAGTGGGTATTTCTGGTACAGGGATTTATCCCCTAATCAGCGTATCTACCTACGTAGCTGGAATGTCAGCCATCTGGCGTTTTTATGTGGGGATTTAAATATTTTCGTCTTTTTTTTATTGTATGCATGTATGTCTGTCTGAGGGAGTTTTCCGTTTGGTGTGCTTTTCGGTACGTTTTGTTAGATTTATAAATTTTCGATCCATTTATTCGTATTTCCCACTCATATGGTTTCGTACCCTATCACGCAGATTGTCCAAAAATTGTAGACATTTGTGTTATACACCATGTTTGAAATAAAGAAGAAGGATAAATAATTTTTTGGACAAAAGGAAATGATTTTTTCAATGAAAAATTTTCTTAAATTCTCTTAGTTTTCTAAGGATGAATATATTTCGGTATTGCGTCCACTAAGCACTTTAAGATGGTTTTTAGCCTTGTCAACAACCAGATCCAAATCTATGAAAATAACTTTATTCTTCCATATAATATTACTTATAATTAATGTTAATGAAGTTAGAGCTCGTTTTAAGTTTTCGCCTTAAAATTATTTTTAATCTAAAAGTATAGAAAAAAGCCATAAAGGAACAGTATTTTAATTTTTTTTGTGTTTTGTATCAAATTAAAATTCCAGTTCAACAGTTTGTTTTAATATAAATTCTTTAACTATCAAACAAAAATTTAATTAATTTTTTAAACTAGAGCAACAGTTTATAATATACAAATTGTGTGTAGACGTACTATTATAAAGCAAATGCGCATTTAACAAAGATAAGAAGTTTAGACAGTTCAGCCTCCCAATTTTAAATACGAAAAAGTAGCAAAAGTTTTTTCTTTTTGTTTTAATCTAAATATTTTTTTTTCACTTTTAGAAATATTTCAAAAGGAAGTTGTACTTTTGTAGAGAGCAAATGCAATAATACTTCGTAATGACTAGGGTTAGGAATATTTTTATTGAGAATATGTGACTAAGAGCCGACTAGCAATTTTTTTCAACACAATTTCTTATTAAACAACTATACAATGCAGACAATGTTGTGAAAACGAAATAATGTGCCATTTTTTATTTGTTCAAATTGAAATTTTGAAATTATCACACATTTTTTATTGCTCAACTTTTTAAAATTTTTCCGTGCTTGTTTACATATGATCGCACCCTTTTGCAATTTTTAATTGCTATTACAAAATAAAACAAACTGTATAAATTTAAAGGAATGTAAATTAAAGAAAATATTTAAAATAATCCAATAAGCCAATAATGGTATGTCCAGAAGAAATCGGCTTAAAGAGAAAAAATATTTAAAAACAAATTGTATTTTCCGATTGGAATTCTACCTCCACAAGAATGATATTTTCAACAAATGCTGTATGTTTTAAAATTGAAATTATTGCTCAGCTATGTTTTAGTAGAGAGTCATTTTACTGGTCAAATCATTATCCAGAGTTTATAATGTTTATAAATCTAAATTTTTAATTTTTAATAACAGTCACAATGCCTGCATCGCACAGTGGTCCAATATGCCAATGTAGGTGGAAAAAGGTCAATTTTTTTATGTTTCAAAGTTCAAATAATTTGTTTGGTAATTGTTAGATAACTATCCACTGTGCATAACTGTATATTAGGTTTTTTTATTTTTTACATATTTGCTTTGCTATGATGTTTTGAAAATGAACAAATGCATTGTCACTGTTGTTATAGCAGCTCATTCGATTGACAGCATCACAGTTGAACTGATTGTAACATCAAAGATGACCAAATTTTTGTTTATATATTTTTACGCTGCACTATATCAGGTATGTTTTAGCGATATTATAAATAAAAGTCGAATTTAAACGATCTGTGTGCATAATAGTAGATAAGAGGAAATATGTGTTTTATGTAGTAAAAATTTAGCATTTTATGGTTTTTCGAGTAACTTTTAAATAGGATTCCCGTGGATTCCCGTGAAATAAATTGTGCCCTGCAAATCTGTGTAATACCCACTTTAGAAGAGAAAAAAATTGTTCGCAATTATTTACCGGTAAGCTTTTTATAAACATTTATAGATAGCACACCCCTAACACGGAGAGAATTATACAATGTGTGGATTGCCGAAATGGAAAGCAAAAAACGGTAGAAGCTGTCATTAGCTATTTTATTGCTAAGAGTGGATTACAGAAAACTGAAACAGAAGATTATTGCAATAAAGTTAAGCTAGCTGTATGGAGATTAACGTATTCAATCAACGAAAGATGGATAAAGGCAAAAAGATCTAAGAAATATTTTGATGACTGCAACAAAATTTGGTTAAATGGAGTATTACGTCTTCCTTCTGAAAACGTGATTAAAATTCCAGAGGATTTAGGTATCCAACCGCCAACATCAAATTTTGGTAGACCTCGATTGGATTCTTCAAGTAAATCTAAAAAAGGGAAGTATTTGGAAGTATCGTCCTTAGTAAGTGAATGTTCACCTGAGAAACTAGTTTTCGGTGCTGGCGTTAGTCTTTATAAATCTGGCAAGAGGGATGCTGCCGCGATTCTAAAGAACATAACTGAATCTCCAACGAGAGCAACATAAAACAGATAAATATTTGTTTGCAATTTGCTTGGTGCCTTTACAGCTAAAGTACGATAACCATATCATATGGGAGAACCCACGTCCATCATCTACACGTTTTTGCAGGCCGATTAAACTGAGTTTTGGAAAAGAAACAAAATCTTTGGTTCAAGATGAAACTTATTACATACAAAATTAAATTAATGCAATAGTGTCAACAGCTTCTAACATTGAAGATAAAACAATTATTGTTAAACATGTGTTTTATTTAACAATGATTGATGGCAAGGTTTTCTCAATTCTTAGCGATTCCTCTACTCAAACATGTGGTATTTGTGGAGCAACGCCAACCATTATGAACAAATTGCACGAAATTAAAGCCTTGAATGTAAGGGTCAATCTTTACGAATATGGGTTATCGACATTGCATGCGTGGATAAGGTGCCTGGAATGTGTAAAAATGGCAAGCTTGTAGTGAGTCCGACAAAGCTTTACAGAAGAAAAGAAAATATGAAATAATTAGCGCTCTGATATCAGAAATGAATTTGCTCATTGATATTCCTAAGCTGGGAGAAGGAAGCACACATGACGGCAATACCGCTAAAAAAAATTTTCAACAACCTTCTTTAGCTTCTCAAATAACAGGAGTAAATGAAAGTTTAATAAAAAGACTAGAAATAATTTTGAGAACTATGTCATGTGGTTATGCAATTAATGTGGAAGCGTTCCGAAAATATGCGATGGATACTGAGGAACTACACGTAGAACTGTATGAATGGTACTATATGCCATCGAGTGCCCACAAAATTTTGATTCATGGTGCAGACATAATTCAAAATGCGGCACTACCATTAGAAATGATGTCGGAGGAAGCACTAGAGTCTCGAAACAAAGATTTTAGATTTATTCGTGAACATCACACTAGGAAAATGTCACGAGAAAAAACAATGGAAGATCTTCTCAATTATTTGCTTCTCTCATCATATCCAGTAATTTCATCTTTTTCAACAAACCATTTCTTAGCTCTCGAAATGAAGAACTATTAGATGATGAAGACATTTCGATACTTTTAGATCCTTTCATAGAGGAAGATACAGAATAATTTAAATAAATGATTATTATTTTCAGTATATATTAATATTCTTATGTTGTTTTGTATATTAGTGTAAAATATCTATTCCAACCTAGTGGAGTACCCAAGGGACCATATTGGTGGTGGGGTCTCCATTGTTATATGTTAAATTTGAATGAAATTATTATTGTTATTACAAAGAATTTGATATTTTAAAAATACTCATATATATCTTCAATCTTAAAAACAGGTGGCTGAAACCCTCGTTCGAGTCGTCCTTAAAAATATTGCTAAAATGAGTATTCGGCACCTTTAAATTAATATTTTAATATTCATTATATTGTCATATTCTTAAAAATATCATAACAATTTCCACACCCATGTTACACAAAGAATGCTTTCGATAAGATATACATAATTCCAAAATTTCATACTTCTAGCTGCTTCCCAAGAGAAGTTATGACTTTTTTCCATCTAGATTGGCGTCTTGGACCACTGTGCATCGCTTTTACCCACAGATCGTTAGTCACATGTTCGCTTTCTGGCTGTCTCTGGTGCATTCAATTTCTACTACGTCTATATACTGCTTGAATACGGTACGTATTTTTATTATTGATTAAGTTAAGTTTTGCTATTTGCATAAGATGGCCAACGTGCTAATTCTTATGGCGATTTTTCTTTATCGTCAAAAATGAACAAATTTAACATTAAATTCGTACCTTACTTTTCGAAAGCCCCTTTAGTATTCACAAATTTTAAATAATATGATTTTTTAAGCATTCGTAACTGCAAAAGTATGTCTCTACAATTTATAATATAAAATTTTTCATTCACTTCAACGTAGGTGTTGGCTGCAGTTGCTGCGTGCACGTCCATCAAATAAAATTAGAAATTTTTAACGAGTAACACCACGCTTTATGTTGATAATGATGAAGATGAGTTATATGATGTTGTTGTACTGTTGATGCCCGTCTGCATTTTAAATCTATCTCCAGCTGCTAAAGTTAATTTTCAACATGTTGCCATCAACTTCTGAATATACTTGCACTCACATTATCGTTGTAGTAGTTACCAAGGCTGCCTACATTGGGTTGTTCAAAAATGTATGTAAAATCATTTCATACATAAATGAGTTAAATTATTCAAGTTAAACACTAAGCATTCAACATTTAAGTAAATATTTAACTTAAAACTTGCGACGTGATTACAAATTTCAATTTGAAATCCTATCCTAGATTTATGTGATACATATATGTAATTTTTTTATGTGTGTGTATGTTTATGAAGTGTTTAAGAAAAAGTGTAAATGGGAAAGTGTTTGTGTATGAGTTTAATCATGAGAAGCACTAAAGGTGTGCAAGTGGTATTTTTAAATCCTAACAGACTGGTTGAAGGAAAATTTTAATATACAAAACTTAAAATGATTGAACAAATATTTATATTTTTGCTTAAGTATGTATGTATTACGGTGCTGATAAATAATTCTATTGAATAATCTTATTAATTTACTGCGTGCTGAACTTGCATTTAAATGCAAAAAATTATCGTAACAGACATTATTAGATGTTTAACACTTTAGCTGTCAACTATATATTTAAAGAAGTTCCCAACAAGTTCTTGGGGTCATTTCATTGATTGGTTAAATCGTCTGGGATTCTTTAACCAAATTTTAGAAAAGCTTACTAAGAAGCTAAATAATATAAAACAAGAACACCCCAAAAAACCATTTTAAATATTAATTATTTATAAGATTTTTCATATTATCATTAAATATTTACAGCCGTATACATAACAATAGCTCGGAATGCATCTATCACTCCTAGTAATGACATTTATACCATTGATCATTACGAGAGCAATTTTTAAGCGAGGTTGGTTATTATCTCAAACTAATCGAGTTAAGAAGCTTTGCAATAAGTTCAGGAGTTAATAGTTTTATTTATTGAAACGCTGCAGGTTCATTTTGACGCACGATACTTGAAAAGTTTCTGCTGTAAATTTACGAATTTTGCATCGTAGAATTTGTTAATAAATAATAATAATAATAATAATAATAATAATAATAATAATAAACTTGTAAATAACCCACTTTACTTGGACAACCATAAGCAAAGAACTTAACTGTGGTTTCGTTGCAGTCAGATGTCCTGCATAATTTGCTCGAAAGGTTTTTACTTTGCACTTGCTAGAAGCATGTTGCAATCTTTGACAGTTATTGCTTTGTTTTTGCTGCATCTTTGTAACTTTCATCCATCTTATCTTACTTTGATTTATTTATAATGAAATTATAAAATGTTAGTCTTATATAGGGACTGAGATTGAGGTTTCGTTATAAATTTGGTGTACTTTTTTGTGATGAATCTGATATCCAAGTGATACCCTGACAAGTGAAAATGCGTTTCGCCTGAAAAAATGATTTTCTAAGAAAAACCAGCCGGTTGTTCTAACTCAATTGATCAAATCTATGGCGATGTGAATGGTCGGTTAGCTTCAATTCTTGTACCAGTTGAACTTTACAAAGCTTCAAAGATAACTCGTTACGCAAAATTCGTCATATGAGGCTTTGGATGACCTCAGTTATTGAGAACGTCGAGGAATTGAGATATATGGATCTGCTTCAACACTGTGGCTAACAGCTGCGATGTTTTCAGTTGAACTATCCGTTACCCGGTGGAATACGTGTTGGTGTTCGCACATTTTATATCGAGCCTGTCGCCTCAAATTCTAAATAGCAGTTTTAGAATGATGATTATGCTGTCCAAAAATATCACCAATTTTACAAAATGTAACTTTAGCAGAATCACTATATCCATTGAATTCATTGCGACAATTGCCAAGTGCATCTACTACGAATACGTCAAAAAACCAAAATATCAAAACTATTATGTTGTTGGTCTTGCCACAAATGAAAACAAAAACGTTTTGTTGAAAAACCCGATATTTGCTTTTGAAATTTTACTTAACACAGATGTTTTTGAAATGTATGACATACAATCAAGAGTCCTATAAGGCACTGTACTTAGACCAAATATATACAACATTTTTACTTTAGTCATGGCAGTTAATTTTAATATTTTAAACACCATATACGCAAATCATAGTACAATTTGAACATGTTGCGAGTGCCCGAATGATTCATAATCTCAGGCATTTAGTAAAGGGTATATGTAATAGCTACCTCAAAGATACCAATCAATAGCATTTAAGTTAATTGCCAACACTCCATGGAACGTAATACAAATACAGTGATCTGTATATAGCAAAAGTAAAAGATGAAATTTGGGTAGACTGAAACAGTATTTGAATCCTTTAGTTATTGCTCTACTACACAAAACAGTAACAACAGAAACAACAAAAACAATAAAAGCCAGCACATTCTTTATTTAGCGTTTAAGAACTAACCGTTTTACACGATATCAGTGTGAATGACGTGATAAGGTATACATGTGTACCTGGCCGTGAGCCAGGTGGTGGCCGTTACCACTGTGGATGGTATGTAGCGCCATCCTCGCCCTAGAAGGCCTTTGAATATGTATATCGTCCGGTCACTCCTAGTAGCAATTTCGAAAGCCCGAAGTAGGCTGCAGCCTTCACTCCTTGCTAAAGAGTTGGAGACTATCCAACTTCTGGTCCAGAACGCATGAAGCTTAATATAATTAAGAACACGACGGCATTCATACTCACTGGAGCTGAACCATTCATTGTGTTCATTGTGAATGATCCGACCCACAAACTCTCATGAGGGCCTCGAAACACACACCCACCACGATGCTCCCAAAACGGCCTACCTCAATAATCAGCCAGAGAACAGTTAAATGCCTAAAGAGACAAATAGCGGAGCTCACTGATTCTCGCGGAAATATAGTGGATTGTCTAGATGGCTCCTACTAGCCTTTAAGGGGCCTGGGCTCCCTTTTAACCCTGCAAGACACCAGTCTTAATGGTAGTAGTAGGCTCCAAAAAGACTATCATGTACCCCCGGGGGGAATATCAGTGTGAATAGTAGTTCTTGCCATATTATTATAATTTTAATGTATGCGGCCATCGAATATATAAAACAAATTTTTTGTTTGAAATTTGAAGATTGCCGGACAGAATATTATGACACTAGACCTTAAGAAATATATGTAAATATTTTAACCGAATCGTATAACGCTTTCTGGACGCGCATCGAGTTCAAAGTTCAGATATGTGCAAATTTTAATGTTCTTATGAAATAAATTTATAAAACTCGATAATTTTATACATTATTTTAATACAGGATGGATATTTGTTTATTGTAATGGTAAGGACAATAAAACGGATTATTTGGAAATTAATCCTGGTAAATCATTTAAATTGAATTGAGTCTCTAAACTATATAGCCGCTAAATTCTTTAATTTTCTTCATTATTCTATAGAAACTAAGAGTTTTATTTAATTTTTGATATAAAGAAAAATAAGTAATTTATTCATCGGAATCATTTTCAATCTAAGTAATTTTATGTTTATCTTTTGTAATACTTAGCAATAAATTATACATTGTTTATCGGCCAAAGTCCTTTTTTATAAAAATTGTAAATTAGCATTTCTCGAATACTGCTGTCTATAATTTTATATCACCTGTAAAAAGAGAAAAATATTAACAAAAAATAATGCTTAATTAATAAAATAAGATAATTTACTATCAATAGGTGTTGCTTTTGCCCCTCGTCTTGTATTACTTTGTCGTTATATAGTTGAATTAATTTGATGAATCGTTCGGCACTATCGTGAATAACACTTAAGCTTTTGACAAATTTTTTTATTCTCATGTCCTCCTGCATCATACTGAATGTAGCAGCAAATGAACAAAGAATGAAAGGACGTGAAGGTTGTATGTTAGGTGTAGATGTTATTCTTAATAAAAATGAAAATAGAAATATTAACGGAAAAACCAAGAAAAGTTGCGGATAAGATCAAGTTTGGAGAAACCTACAACCATTAAAATAAATTTTACAATTATTTTTTATACCTGGTGTCACAAAATTCTGGCCCACGAACTTTTAAATTAAATTAAACAAAATTGGCTGTCACTCCAAAGTATATTTTTATTTTATAATTTATTACATTTTTAATTTTTCAGTGCCACTTTCAATGGTGTGTAACATAATTGTAATATTTCTCGCCATACCAAATTTACTTATTATTTTTAATTGTACTAGCCTATGAATTCTTCCAAATAAACAAATTAATTCAATTAATTTATTGATATTAACAATTTTATTTTATTAATTTAAAATATAAAATAATCTCGATTGCTTCAGAAAAACTTAAAAACATTCAATTCATATTGCGTTGCCAGATTAATTCGTTATTCTCGCGAATTGCCACAGGATAGATTGTAAATAAAGAATTCCATAAAAAATGTTACAAATTGTGATCAATTTTTATTTTTAAAATATTTTATTCTTTTGCTTTTATTTTTTCTTTATTATTTCAATACTGACATATATTTGTGATTTCAAGTGAATTTGAAAAAGGTAACAGGTGCACGACAACACTACAAAAAAAAAAAAAACAATCATTAAAATTACAACACGGTAATGTGCACGTTACGTTTTTTTACAATATAGCATATCAGCACATTTTGACACGTTAGAAACCTATCAAAAATTTTTAGTTACGATAAAGTTCTTTGGTGGAAGAAACATATTTTTAATCATCCTTAGCATTTGACATCTCAAAAAATATATTTTTTATATTCTCAAAAATATTACAACGTCTAATTTGTTTTAAGTTCTTGCTTTAAGAAAATAGTTGTACGGAGTGCTAAGTTGCAAAATTTTTCAAATTTGTTAAGGCCTCTCAAGTTAACGTTAACATTATATTCTTAGGCCATTCTTAATAAAACGAATTACATTCTTAAACATAAACATCAATATTTATGTTATATTTATTAGTATTCTGTCTGCATATCATTTCATTTATTTTTTAAATGAAAAGAAACTAAATATAGTATGTAGGGGGATTCGTGTACAATTCGTATTATTTAGCTACAACATACAAAGTATTTATTATAATTTTATAGATCATTCCTTGTTAAAGTCATAATTATTTTTTATGCCTGTAACCCATATGTTGACAGACACAAATTGTGCTTACTGCTAAATTATTGTCACCAACAAACCAAGGAAACATTAAAACAAAGTTACAGTGGCTAGCTTTTTAAATTTAATAAAACCTCAAATTTATGATTTCTTTAAAAAAAATAATAAATATCATTTTAAGTTTTATTCGACCTTTTTTTTTAAATTTCTATTAAATTTTAATCTTTTTACTCGGTTCTTTAAATTATAACGCTTTATTTTTCTTTTTTTCCCTCAATATTTCGCTTTCCTTTGAAAATTCAGGAAATTATTTTTTATATAAAAAATAGAGAGAAAAAAAGAAAAATAAAGCGTTATAATTTAAAGGACCGAGTAAAAAGATTAAAATTTAATAATAATAAATATCTTTTTTCTTTTTTTAGATCTTTTTTTTTTATTTTTTTATATATTTTTGCTTTTCAATATTTCGCTTTCCTTTGGAAAGCTTCTTCAGGAAAAAATTTTTAAAATTTTTGAAAACAAAAAACAATTATTAACAAATTGAAAAAATGTTTAAAAACATTTGACAAAAACATAAAATATTTTTTCATACATACATACAAAAATTTTTAATTTTCAAATATTCAAACATACAAAAACAAGGAAACGGAAACAACAAATAAATAACAAACAACAAATAACAAATTCTCTCTTATGAAATGATTATAAAAATTATGTGTCTTTTTAATTAAGTACCAATAATTCTGAGCTAAATTGTCTGTGTCTGTCTTGAAATTTATTCTGAAAAGACAAAATATATAACAAAAAAAAATAAAAAAAGATAGAAGATATTTATTAAAAAAGATATTTATTAAAGTTAATCATAACATGACAGTTGGTAGGTTAAATGAAACCAGAAATTTTGTTACTTACTGTCTGTGATTTTATCGTATTTTATTTAACTTAATTTTGTTATAAAAAATTTGTTAAAATATTTATATTAAAAATAAATAGCATGTTAAGCTAATGACAGCAACATTAATTATAGCATTTAATTTTAAAATTTTTAAAGTATAAAAAGGAGAGTTTTCTTAAAAAAATACTAAAAATTTTTGTTTACATTTATTTTTATCTCTTTATTCATGATTATTTGTATATATTTGTAGCTGATTTTTTAAGATTCATTCGATGTGCTTATCTTCTTACGTTGCTCTTAAGCTTTTTTAGACTTTTAAAGAACCTTAAAATAATTTTTTCAAAAATTTCGACAGAAGTCCAGTGGACTATCAAATAAAAATGATGGATGCCAAATTTTCAAAACCATAAATCGATATAGATCTAATTATGTCATCTATGGTGATAGCATTTGTTTTTTAATTTTATATTATTTGTGTTTTGTTACAGTTGATATAGAGTTACACTAGGGTGATCCTTAGCTATATGGTGGATTATTTTTTCGAATTTTTTTTAAACTCATCGTCCAGTTTGGTAAATTTTGGTAAA
Source organism: Trichopoda pennipes (assembly GCA_030448955.1). NCBI lineage: Eukaryota > Metazoa > Arthropoda > Insecta > Diptera > Tachinidae > Trichopoda > Trichopoda pennipes. The sequence continues at coordinate 1,454,797 of JASKUP010000010.1, read as the reverse complement.
CAAATTATCATCTTTTCAGGATAATTTGTGAGTCGGTTAAGTTAAGAGCTGCCACAAACTCCCCCAAATTTGTGGAAAATCGAAGAATATACCTTGTTTACCTCATAAGTACAAAACTATAGATTTAACAAAAAAAAAAAAAAAAAATTGAAAAAGAGAAAACTGTTGCTTATACAGTTGAACATGAACATTTTTTACATTCACAACTTTTTCCAATATAAATTAGTTTAAAAAATAAGCACGAATATTTAAAAATGTATGCTCTTCCTATTTGCAGATAACACTTTTTTAATATATAGAAAATTATAAAAGGCAAAAACAATAAATTTCGAATTTTAAAATTTTTGAATGATTTAATTTTTATTACAGCCGAAATACTTGTTCCTATAATCTCTAACAACCTTTAGAACGCATTGTTTTTTCTCCTTATCCTTTGTAAGTATCGTATTACATTCCGCCATCAGCTTGACATCTCTTTCTGTTGCGTCATTAAAAATATTTAATAGTGCCATAACATCTTTTGCTTTAATAACAGAAGTTATTTCATTTGCAGGATTTCCTTCCAAAAATTCCTGGCCTGTTGAAAATATTTCAAAAAGCCATTTTGTTTCTTTTGAAATCAACTAGAATCGAATGTGGTATTCAAAAATAAAAAAATACGCCAGAGCGACATTTTGGTAACTACAGTACCATAAATGACTTTCTTCTTTCTTGTGCTATATCCCCGTTAAAAATATCAAAGTAATTTCTAGTAATTCTTTGTAATCATCTGTTGGTACTTTTTCTTTAAGCACAGATTGAGCAAAATTTATAACATGTTTAGCTGAAACTTCAGATTTATACATAATTATTGGTAACCTATCCACTTTTTTTGTATTTGGCAGAACTGGTAATGGCCTCCTATCCCAATGCAAGCATATTTTGTTAAATGCACTAATGTCAAAACTTTGGTTAAGCTTTGTTACGTGAATTAGTCGTAATTTTTCTCGAGTCACTCGGAAGCAACCGGCTGGTTTTTCTAAAAAAATATTTATTTTTCAGACGAAACTCATTTTCACTTGCAGTGTGTGTCAACAAGCAAAATTGCCGCATTTGAGCTTCTGAAAATCCTAGAACGATTATTGAGAGGCCAGTGCATGCTCAACGTGTCATTATATGGTGCGCTTAGTGGTTTGGAGGCTTGATGGGCCGTTTTTTTTTGTTTTTGGAAGATGAAGCTGGAAAGGCGATAACGGTTAATGGATTACGCTATCGCGAGATGCTAATAACCTAATTTTAGCCTATTATTGGCGACCAACTGTCAAGGGTATTTGGTTTCAACAGGACAGTGGCACACATCACACAGCCAATAAAACGAACAATTTATTGTAAAACAAATTTCCTGATCGCAAAATTGTGGGGATATGTTAAAAACAGAGTCTATACTGAACAAATCGAATCGATTTCATCCTTAAAACTTAAAATCCGTGATGTGACTAGGAAGGCCATTTTGCCAAAAGTTATTACGAACTATGATGAAAGAATCGTCATATATTAGCGAGGTCGTGGTGGACATTTTAAGATATAATTTTTCATTCATAATTGCCGAACTTTTCTCTTCGTAATACAATAAAAATTTGAATAACCTTAATCTAAATTTTTTGTTTTATTTTGTTTCGGAAAACAAACTTTTTGTTTCGGAACCCTTTATTAACTTCTTAAAATAGTTATATACGAGATATAATGTACATAAATTAACCTGTTTCTTTTTAAATAAAATCTGGATAGTCACATTTTAAGAGAAAATTTCTCTGTTATTCGGAATTCGGTGGCAATTTTACAGCACGTTTTCCGTCATTACTGGATTTTGATATGTTGTATAATTTTACAAATATATTGATATTGTATCGATAGTACCAGTTTGCTTAACAACTTAAGGAGTACAGATAACAATACTGATGTGCACAGTTTTGCTCTATAGTAACAGAGCGCTACTGATGCTCGTAAAAAAGTACCAAGATTAATTTTATGTAGTTAATGCCGTTTTATTTAGTCAGACATATTTATTATTCACTTCTGTATAAAGATAATAAAATTCACTACCAAATAGCTGGCTATTTAAAAAATATGGATTTTTTCTACTTACCTAATAGAATTCGTGAATCAATTGGTTCAACAAGACTAGACATACACGTATACCAGTGTATATTCATCCCAAATTCATCCCAGTAAAAGAAATTGAGAAAGATCGAAACTTGTTCATACGGCGGTCCTACGTATAATTACTACTTGAAGAATTTTATATAAATTTTAGGTTTACGAAAGTATTAGCTTTACAAGGTCCAAATGGTGAAAGATCTGAAATGAAATAGTCATCAGCAACGGTGACAACTGATATCACTTATCCCTTACAAATTATACACTCGTCCTAAACATGATAAATTTACATTAAAAATGTATGTTTACTAAAAAAATTCATAGTAAAATCCATACAAAAGATTTATGGAACTGAACATACATTTTAAAATATCTCTATATATGTACCTTTTTTTTATTGAAGCATTTTTCTATTTTGAAATTGAAACTAGACATATTTATTATTCACTTCTGTATAAAGATAATAAAATTCACTACCAAATAGCTGGCTATTTAAAAAATATGGATTTTTTCTACTTACCTAATAGAATTCGTGAATCAATTGGTTCAACAAGACTAGACATACACGTATACCAGTGTATATTCATCCCAAATTCATCCCAGTAAAAGAAATTGAGAAAGATCGAAACTTGTTCATACGGCGGTCCTACGTATAATTACTACTTGAAGAATTTTATATAAATTTTAGGTTTACGAAAGTATTAGCTTTACAAGGTCCAAATGGTGAAAGATCTGAAATGAAATAGTCATCAGCAACGGTGACAACTGATATCACTTATCCCTTACAAATTATACACTCGTCCTAAACATGATAAATTTACATTAAAAATGTATGTTTACTAAAAAAATTCATAGTAAAATCCATACAAAAGATTTATGGAACTGAACATACATTTTAAAATATCTCTATATATGTACCTTTTTTTTATTGAAGCATTTTTCTATTTTGAAATTGAAACTAGACATATTTATTATTCACTTCTGTATAAAGATAATAAAATTCACTACCAAATAGCTGGCTATTTAAAAAATATGGATTTTTTCTACTTACCTAATAGAATTCGTGAATCAATTGGTTCAACAAGACTAGACATACACGTATACCAGTGTATATTCATCCCAAATTCATCCCAGTAAAAGAAATTGAGAAAGATCGAAACTTGTTCATACGGCGGTCCTACGTATAATTACTACTTGAAGAATTTTATATAAATTTTAGGTTTACGAAAGTATTAGCTTTACAAGGTCCAAATGGTGAAAGATCTGAAATGAAATAGTCATCAGCAACGGTGACAACTGATATCACTTATCCCTTACAAATTATACACTCGTCCTAAACATGATAAATTTACATTAAAAATGTATGTTTACTAAAAAAATTCATAGTAAAATCCATACAAAAGATTTATGGAACTGAACATACATTTTAAAATATCTCTATATATGTACCTTTTTTTTATTGAAGCATTTTTCTATTTTGAAATTGAAACTATTCCCAATTTCATGAATAAATTATATTTTTTCCAAATGAATAAGTTTGATTACTATTAAAAAAAAATAAGTTATAAAGTCGTATGCGGTTCGAAATGAAATTATGCAGACACTCATACGTGAATTTCTTAATAAAGACTTTTATAAATAATTATTCAAATTTATATTAAAAACCAAAAGAAGAAACTAAAAGAAATAACAAATTAACATAGACATTTTGATGCAGAAAAAATTGTTTACTTAAAAAGCAGCACAATATCCAGATACACACCCAAAGAGGCAACAGGAAAAAAGGCTAAATAAATTTACAACATCTGCAATTTGCCAGGCGTCTGGCAGTTTGACAAGAACTTCACCGCATTTTGTGTTTCTTTCTGTATGGATGCCACTAACTTTTTCCTCCTTCCTTCTTACATTTGCAGTTTCTATTAAGCTATTTTATCGGGATTTTTTTTAATTGCTCGCTTACTTCTTGCTGCCTTCTGCACTTGTTTCACTCCATGCAAATGTTTAAATGAATGAAAGTGACATTTAATTTTTTATTGCTGGCGTATTATTTTATTAAAAATTGTTCGTCTTGTTGTTAATATACTTATGTATAAATTTGTAAAATACAAAAACAAAAATATTTAAAATTATAACATCTGTACTATGCGGAGCGTATAGTCATCGTGTTTTAATTTTTGTGGAAAATATTTTTGTAAAAATCTGGCCGTGTCGTTATATAATTTTTTTCTTCTGTTGGTTTTAATTCGAATTTGTTTCATTTGTGTATTGGAGGGCTTAATTAAAATTGCTGCAAATTTAACAATGTGACATTTAACAATTTATTTCGTTTTCAAAAACTGAACTGCACAGAATTGAATTGCATGTAATGCAAATTTAATTAAAATTCAAGTATGAAAACTGTAAATTATAAAAACATATTATTTTCAATTAATATGACATGACTGGTTGTTTATGTTTTCCTCTAATGAATCTTTATAACATAGAAGAAATTTCAATTACTTTTTTCAGAATTAAATATGGGGTTTTTTCCACAAGAAATTTGTTTTCTAAAACAAAGTAAAACAAAAAATTTAAAGTAAGATGATTCAACAGAAATTATGAATAAAAAATGGTATCTCGCAAATGTCCTCCACGAGCACACTGACAGATGTTGATTCTTTTATCAAAGTTTATAAGCCCTTTTTGGCAAAATGGAGGTCCCGTTTCGTTGATTAAATCACAGATTTTGATGAAATCAATTCGATTGGCTCCGTATCGTCTCTGCCCTTAACATAGCCAAACAAAAGATAATCTGATGGTGCTAAATCACACGATACGGCTGGCCACTTAACTGCTGATTGGCGTCAACTTTGCAATCGGAAATTTGGTTTACAATAAACTGATAGTTTAACTGGGTGTGTGATATGCTGCACAGTTCTGTTGAAACCATATGTCGCTGATATCAACGTCGTCAATAAAAGACCAAAATTTAGTTGTTAGCATCTCGCAATAGTATGATCCATTGACCGTTGCCGCCTTTCCAGCCTCATCTTAAAAAAAAAACGGTCCAATTACACGTCCAGACCACATAGCGCAGCATATAGCGACACGTTGAGCATGCAATGGCTTTTCAATAATCTCTGTAGGATTTTCAGAAGCCCAAGGCAATTTTGCTTGTTGACATACTCTGACAAGTGAAAATTGGCTTCGTCTGAAAAAATAATTTTTGAATTCTTGCACCAGTTGAATCTTCTAAGGCTTCAAAGTCAGATCTTTACGTAAAATTCGCCTGGTGGTGGCTAGGGATAACCTTAATTATTGAGAACGTCGAGGAATTGACAAATTAGAATCTGTTTCAACACTGTGGCTCACGGTTGCGATGTTTTCAGTTCAACGACTAGACAAACACGCGTTGGTGTTCGCACATTTTGTATCGAACCTGTCGACTCAAGTTTAATTATAATGTTCGAAAATATCGCGAATTTTACGAAATGTAACTTTAAAAGAATCACCACTTTCATAGTGAATATTAGTTATTTTAGTTTAATTTTATTTAATATAATTTCGTGCGAAATTGAATTCATTGTAACAATTGCCAATTCATCTACTCTGAATACGTTAAAAAATTTAATGTCAAACCTATCATGGTGGTGGTGTTGCTACAAATGAAAAAACAAACTTGTTGTTGAAAAACCCGGTAGAACGCCGCGTAATGCATGTAGGAATTAATGCAATAAAAATAGAAAAACGTTCTCTTCTGTCGGATAATTAATATGAATTTCGCAAAGGATGTGGTGCGGATAAGGCGGTGGTAAATATTGTAAACTATATTTGTAACTGTTTGGATGAGGGCTCTGCTGGTGTTGGTGGTTTATGCTACGACTTCTTTAAGGCCTTTGATTTAGTAGAACATACAATTTTGATAGAAAAACTGGCGTTTTATGGATTAACTGGATGGGAACTTGCATTTTTTTAAAGCTATCTTAGTAATAGAAAACAATATGTTGTAATCAATTCGGATAGAAATTCTATTAAATAAGTAAAGTATGGAGTTGCGCAAGGGAGTGTGTTGGGGTCTTTGTTATTAAAAATTTACATCAGGAAAAGAAAGCGAGAAACTCGTCTTTTTAATAGGCCATGTCTGATTCCAATTACATCACAATGATTTAGAATTGATATAATTTAAATTATTGTTATAACTGAGATGGAAATTTTTTTATTGCAATCGCTATTTATATGGAAAAATAGTACAATCGTGCCAAGTAATTTTATTTTTAATAAAAATTACCATTCTAATTGAAATTATTATTCATAAAACCTTAATACTTGACAAAAATTTTTTCCATGTCGAATTTGCTTAGTAAAAGAATATATATACATTTGCGTTTTTTCCTTTAATAAGCGTTTTGTTTTTAGGATTATTTAATTGCCAAATAATTATACACAACACTTCACAGTTTTAAATTAAATTACACGAATTTTTTACTAATTTATATTTATACATACACAATTTTCCGATGGCAAATTTACCACTTTAACGCCTAAAAGCTGTTTTATTGCCTTTGTGTCTTTATTCGACGATTTTTTCATTTCAATTAAATTCATTGCCCAAAATATGGTGTTTATGCATTCTGTTTTGACCGGTTCTCGCATTTTTAAGATAATTCTACTTCAAAACTATATATATTTGTTGTTATCATTACTGAGTGTAGGCGCCTGTTTGGCTGTGTTAAATCTTTTTGTTTCTTATTATTTCCTAGAATTTTTAATAAGTATATTGAGTTGTCTTATGTTCAAAAATATTTGAGCAACTACATAATGTCTAAAAATATACAATAGGTCATTTCATTTACTTCTTAGTGACAACTTTTTGATTTGACACCGTTTTAATAATTATATATCTGGTATGTTCTGAATAGTAACACAGATTTCCGATGTCAATTAATTACGATTGTATTTTGTCTCAGATTATTAATGCGTTAAGGTAGGGTAGTGTGTGATTCATTGCTTCCTCAATTGTAAATTGTATCTATCTGATAAATCCATATAAATTCCTTAACGTTTCATCAATCTGATCAATTTTTATTACCCCAAATAGTTTGTCTGCAATCTGCCGCGGTTTGGTACCCATTCTACCTAAAACTGTGTCTAGTTTCATAAAAAACAGACCTCAATTACATAATTTAATAACAAGAAAAATGACTACAACTCATAGAATATGAGTTCAGTGACAGTTTGTGAAGCTGATATTTATTGCCTTATGAAAGATATCCTTTCGGAAATTAATGTCTTTAATGTAATTTAACATTCGATATAATTTTACAACTCTGATATATTTTTATTAAAAAAAAAAAAAATAAAAAAATATACTTTTAAAGAAATACCTAATTTGTATCTTATGGATTTCGAAAAGGAACCAAATAACAGCCTGTCAGGTAATTATAATAAAAAGAAAACTGGGTGACCCCAAGCAATATTTTGATGTGGAAGAATGTTACGTTAATGTGGCCTGAATTTACAGAAAAAATAATATTTTTGTAACCTTCGTAACAATACACTCAATTCAAATCCAATGGTAAGTTGCATTAAATACAACCAGATATAAACATTTTGTTGTTGATGTAAACTCTGCAAATTATGCAGAGAAACCAATAAAGTTGAAAAAATTAAAATAATTTTGTCGTTCAACTTATAGTTGCGTTTATTCCTTTTAATAAACGTTTTGACATTTTGAGTTCTTTTACTGCAAAATAATAGCACAGTACGTTAGAATTTAAAATTAAATTCAACGAATGATTTACTTTCAATACACACAAAATCAACACGATAGCACCTTTGTTCTCTTTACTCACAGATGACTCAACTTCATTTCATTAATTTGAGCGGCAAGTGGTGCTTGTATAGTTGTTTTCAACGGATCTCGCTTATGCAAAATTATTCTACTCTAACATCACCCCGTATTGTTGTTGTTATTAGCATTCAGTTTAGGTGCCTGCTTGGCTGTCTGTTTTGTTTTCTTCTGTGTTGGTTGTTTTGGTTTTCTGTTGTTTATCTGATTTGGTAGAATTTCTTATAATCATGTTAATGTTGTCTTGTGTGTATAAATTCGTTAAATGCACAGTGGGTCGTTTCGTTTAATTTTTTACTGATAATTATTTTCTTTTAAAACTTACGTAATAATCTGCATAACAATATGAAAAGAGCAAACGCTTAAATAGAAGTAATACAAGTATATATACATCGCTTGTAGGCTTTAAGGATATAGCATTCATATAATGGTTTACGAACTAAATAGTAGTTTAATTTTAATGGTAGCTAGATTTTATCCTTCAAAAACTGTCATGTAAAAATTATCTAAACAATGTTTAATACCATACCCGTTTGAATAATAAATAATAATAAAATTCTTAGCCACACTATAGACGAGCTTGGACATGCAATATATAAATAATTGTACCATATCGAAAATAATTAACAATTATTTTAACAAAGTAAGAAACAACACATACAAGATGCATGTTTTTCCAACAGTAAAGTAGTTTTTCTTCTTCTAATAGTCATTTCGGTTCATGGATACAAAATATTTTATGATGGGTAAATGAAAAAAAGAGAAGAACTTGAAAAGACCAACACCGCAAATGCAAATAAGTGATCTGACAGTCTAAATGGACACCACTAAAAAAAAACCATCGACACCAGATACCAATACTTCATACTTTTGTTCCTTTAATATCTAAGTGTGACTGCAAATAGTTTGTACTTCAGCTACTAACCACGATGATTTTTACTCCCAAATACTATCGCTTTTATTGGTGCTTCTATGATATGCTTTTCGTTGGCATTGTGACAAATGATGGCGATTAGACATGTGTCATTTTGTAAAATGCGTCTGCGTGCTATATGTGATTCGTTGCAATTACATTTTTTTTGTGTTTGTCCGAAACAACCTTTATATGTACAGAATGTTGTTTGTTGCAATGTATTTACTTTTGCTGCAGTGGTTTGACTATTGTTTTGGTAGAGAAGTGATGTTAATCCGTTTTTTACACCATCAAATGACAATATTAGGTAGGCACTATTTCCAAAAATGTTAAATAGTTAACAATATTTAAATTTAAGAATAATTCAGTATAAAAATACGTGCCACCTTTGTATACTGCATTCATGTTACAACAATGATACGCGAAAATAATTGTTATGGCTAAAATATAATCATCGTGGGCTATGTATATAGCATGGTTGAATGGCTGCTCTAGGTAGATGGTCTGTATTGACCGTTAAACACCATTGAATTCATGCAACATTGACATTAATTCATAGATTAATTGCTGTCATTCAAGAATGACATATGATTATTTTTGCTGTTCCTTTTTGGTTTTTGTTATGTTGCAAAATTTTATGAAAAGGATTTTTAAACCATTTATACCGTCTGGCCTTTGGTGAAGTCGGAATGGATAAATGAGGTGTAAAATTCGATTTGTCTGGGGTAAGTTTTACTTTTAACTTTAAACGGCTATAACGGCCATCAATTATTTTTATCGTTTATTGGAAATCTTTAATGTTTAACGTTTATATAAAACTTTTGCTGACGCTTTGTGTGCATGTTTTAGCTTGGCTTTTTGTTTTAATAAATTTAAATAAAGTTGTTTTTTAGTGGGCATAAATTCCATTCATTCATTCATTCATTCTCTCCCACTACCACTACATGTTGCCAAAATAAAAAAGCTGTTTTTTATATTTTATCAATGCTTTCAAATCTAGCATAAATGATTAGTATTTGAAAGCACATTAAAGCAGCGTGTGCTATAAGCGGCTGAAAGTTGTAAAAAAAATTGCTACTCAATCACTGTTAAATATTATTTTTATTACTGCCACCATTCCTAAATGTGCTTGCTGTACTTTCTTTTCTCACCCTGAAATCTGCAAGGATTGATATGTGCACTTGCTGCCTGCAGATTAGCATTTTGTTTTATTGTGTGCTATTGTGGAGAGGGTGGAGACAGGAGAATAAATGTTAGAATTTCGTCGTCTTGCTATTTGTATTGATTACGCATAACTTCTTATTTGGTTATTTAATCCTCTTGTTTGTTATTCGAACATCGTTTTCTTTAACGCAATGTTGCACACAAAGAGACTCATAATAAAATGTATGTGTGATATTACCAACCACCTATGGTGACACCGTCATCTGAACGCCCGCCTTCTTTCTTAATGCGGCTCTAAAATGCTGCAGTGTTATGTAATTTTTACACGTCTTGTGGTGCACAGTGGATAAAAATGTATGTATTTTATGCACCAATTTCAAAAATTTGCCAACAACCTATCAATTTTCTAAATCTATTTATCAGACTAAAGTATGCTGAAATAAAATATTTGAATTAACATCTACAATCGTATGTCACGCTATTGCGTAATTATTTTACGTATTTAAAGTTCTAAGTTTACTTGATAATAAAATAGCAGGATTTTACGATGCTGTTTAAGTTTTCATAATTCTTATTTTTTTAAGCAATAGTTAATAATAACTAACAGTTATTGTAAATAACCTCCCACAATTTTTTTGTAAGCTGTACTATTATAATTCTGAATTCTAATATGTTTATGCTAAAAACTAATTTAATTTAACATAAGTGTTTTAAAGAATATAAATGAGAGTAAATAAATCTTGAAGATAGACATACGTGGCAAGTGTATAGTTCTAATATATTCACATTCCAGAAGCACCTTTCCGCCTCAGTGTTAATATGATGGGAAGTGTAATACTATGCCGTTATCCAGGTGAAGTCTTGCAATAAAGAAGCGAAAACATCGGCCAAAGTATATCAACTGACTACATTGTAACTCATTTCGCAGCCTGTTAACCAATCATTATTCTCCAGTAAGTCATGAACTTCCCAGCAAGATTCTGCTTCAACTCACAATGCAAAACCCACTCAACTGATGGTGTTACAAATTAATTTCTTAGAAAAATATGAGTCAATACAAATTATACTTAGTGACTATTTTAAAACAGATTTACATATGTAATTAAAAGAAGGAAACTCGCAAAATTAACCTTAATCTTTTGCAATAGAGTAGCTATCTATGTATATTATATAAACAAAGATTGCTTAACCTGCTCCTAGCATTCTGGCATTGTTAAAGTGTTAAAACAAATAGGCACATTTGATTACTCTATGGTTAAAGTTTAACTAATTTATAGTTAAATAAAATACAAAAAATTTTAGAACAATATTGCTGTCTAGCACAACTATAACCATCCAAAATATAACCATAATTATGATTGTTAAATGTAAAATTATTAAATATTTTATTTCTGTTGGCAATTGCATTTGATACTTCGTGAATAAAAATCTTTGAATCAAAAGTATATATAGGGAGTTCGTTTATAACTTTATATGTGACGGTATATATCTCACAATAAATATTGTCCGTGAGACCAAATGTTGCATGCTTACGCATAGATGTGTGTTCAGAAATGATGCTGCATTTGTTATTATGGGTGATATAAGTATTAAGGAATCGAAAGCTCTTGATGTTCTTGTCATGAAAATCTAAAGAAATTTTCAATTGTCCCGATTTTCTAAAACGGGGGCCAAAATATACTTTAGCTCAACTGATATTCTTACTATTTGTACCACCTATTAATATCCTATTTATATCACCTATCCGTCCAAAAATAGAATACAAATCTCATGTCCCATAGTCTATTTTGATCATTGCGGATAGTAGGGTATGCAACTCTAATGAATTTCTAGAGCATTGTATTTCACAGTTTTATTGTTACTACCATGGGTAAGTGCTCTAATGAAATTGGAAAACTTATTCCCGTTACTCGCACGATTTTAAATTTAACACGCTTTTTGTTGAAAGCTATCCATTTGTCGTTCATTAGACAGTGAATAGCACTACACATTACAGGAAAAATTCGTTTTTTTGCAGAACAGTCCGTTTCTGAAATAAACTACCGCCCGAGGTATTTCCTGTCACTTTAAATGTAGAAATTTCCAATCGAATGCGCAGAAACACTATTCCCTCTTCCCTCCTCCCCATAGCCTAATGTCCTAGTTCTGGCACAATGCATTGAATGAGTAGGGTTGTGAAAATCTGAAGAGTAAAATCTCAACCCTGGTTCATATATTTGGATGAAAGCTGGTGACGTCTAAGGGGCGCTGGAATCAACACCATTTTATTTAGCTAAGAATTTCTTTTTTTTTGGATTCAAGTTCATTTATTGACGGAAGCAAGGCAAGCTATTCGCGCCATTTAAAACTTTAAAGTGTAAATTAAATTGTAAATTTTTGTGAAAATTGGAATAAACCAAGGGAAGTTAATTTGTAACTTCACCTTTTATCAAATAGAAAACAAAATTTAACTCGTGTTATTTTTTATTGCGACCAACGGTTTAGTGCTTGTGGTTCCTTTGTTTGCTTGGGTGAGGATAGCTGTCTGGAAGCCATCATCATCCCCCACATTTTTAAGGGGTCATCCCCTGTATGCTGATTCTGAATGTTACAGTTGCTCCTTTAATAAGCGTTTAGTTTATTAAGTTCTTTAATTGCAAAATAATTACACACAACTTTTGAAGTTTTATTTATAGTCAAATTACATAATTACAAGCTACCTGATGGTAACTTTACTACTTTAACGGTAATAGCTTATGTATCAACTGTTGTGTCTTCACTTGATTAAGTTTATCAGAAGACTGACTGACTCATACTTGAGGGAACTTTTAGATATCGTTTTAAGGGGTTCTAGAATTAATTAAATGGCCCGAATTCTCCACATTTTGTAGGTTTTATATTCCGTGTGTGTCTGCATGTTCTGTCTGAGTTATTTTGTTTTTCTTTTCTGATCGTTAATCGTAGTTCGTGGAATTTTAGTGTAGCATGATGTTTTAGTTTTGTAGTCATAAGATTTCTTAGAAACTTTTTGATTTGTTAACTGACACAAAGGTTTATTTCGATAATTATCTTATTAAACTAACCATCTACATAAGAATGTTTTAAACTATAGAGTAATATGTTTAGGAACAAAAATTTATTATTGTAATTGATATTGCTTTATGAGGGCCATTACAGCCTTTACTCATATCTTCAAACTGAATTGATAGAAAGGTGTTCGTACAATGGGAAAGTCAACCATTAGTGGTTGGGATTATGTCATATCTGGATTAAGTTAAGTAGTAATGTACTGTGAATATAACAACCACTTTTGCTTGCAAATATTTTTAAAGAAAAAAACTGATTATGGTTAGCTATAATGCGTTACATTTGTGACCTTTATATGGTTCTTGTGACCATAAGATTACTATTTTTCTCTATGACTATAATGTATTAAATTTATCATCGCTGTGAAACAAGTTTTAAGGCGCGTTTGTATAAGTTTAGTTTCAACTTAATACTTAGTATCATGTTTCCTGTAATAAAAATTGTATGTTATATAATATTTATACAAATTACGATATAAACTGGTAAATACAATGAAATAAGAGAATATTTACAGTTGTTTATACCACTGTAGTTCTGATTGCAATTTGGTGGGAGACAAATCGTTAGATTAACTCAGTTGGAAAGAGGGCGTTTTTGGTTTTGAGCTGAATAACGGAACGAAGACCGCTGTGTTTCGTTTATTCAATGCAATACATTTTGATTATGTCGGATTTCATTGCTTTTTTCCATTTGTTTACTTCTTTTACAGATTGTATTTTCTTTGGCTTATTTGTATATATTATTCCGTGCCTTTTTTTAGTGGGTACTAAAATACAAAATTAACTTTATGAAAATTGTAATTTTTATTTTACATTTAATTTTGCAGACATCCAACATTCACACATAGGCATATTCACATATTCATAAAAATGCTATAAAATTTGTATTTATGCTAAAGTATGTATTCGTCCGTGTATGTGATATTGTATTTATTTATAACTAGGATTAACTGTATGTATGCTTGGCGGGATATGTTATTAAGTCAAAAACATTGATGGGGTCTATGCTACAAATACACAGATATTTTCATTTGAAATTCATGAAATTATTAAGGCATAAAACCCATTCACTGAATTTTCCCTTACATTCGACACGTTTCTTTATCCATAAATTACACTACAATTATGTGTCGCAATCAATATTAATAAAACCAAAAAAAAACGTCGAAAGCGAAATTCTATTTTTTCTCAATTTTAAAAGATTGTATATAACCGGTGCAAAGACAATGATAATTTTTTCTCAAAAGTTTTAGATATTAATTATTTACAAAAAGGATATTATTTTTAATCAAATATGATGACTGTAGTTTATTCCACATTACATAAAATTGACGAATTTTAATAAAATTTCCGAAGATTTAAAAACTTTAATTAATAGTATTTCAATAGTTGAATACTAAAATTGATCAAATAATTAAAAAAAGTCAATATTCTATATGCTTCGTAATCCTGTCTATAGTAATTATTTAGCTCAACTATAATTTTGATCCAAAAGTCCTCCAAAAACTTTTCATTAATGTTTGCCAGTACGTGTGTTTCATAAAATGAACATCCTTTTCCTTTTACCCTGCTTCTCCAATTATTTTTTATTTCATTGGTTTTTGTTTGTTTCACTTCGTTAAACATTTGCATATTTTTTCTCTCTTTTTTCTATAGCGGAACAAACTCTTCAGGATTTTTTTTTCTCTAGTTTTAATTTATTTTCCTTTTGTTATCCTTCTTTACGATTGTTTCTGATGTAGAGGTTCAATAGTTTAGCTTTAAACCGTTGCTATAGTCACAAGAATACCGTAAGCAGGATGTTTAGTTCATTAACACCGGAAATAGGAGTTCGTCCTTGTGTCCAGTTGTTACATTAAATATTTTTTGACTTGATGTAACAAACAACACTTCGTTAGCGGGTAATGATAATGGCTGATAATAATGGTATGTGCTACTTATGTAGTATGCGGTGGAGGCAATAACGTAAGCGTCACAATTCATGCATGGCTTTAACCGGAAAAGATAAAAAGGATTCTGATTATATTACTTGAAATCTTTTTGCATGCACAAAATAGCAAAGAGTATTTTTTCCCATAAGCTTGAAATACAGATGTTATATTTGTATATGAGTTTATGCATTTGTAATTAATGGTTATTTATTAAAATTGTTTCCTTTACATGAAAATTAAATTAAATTTCATTTTTAATAGTAAATAGTATTAAAAATTATATGATTATAGCTGAGGGTTTTTGCATCTAAAGGAAGAATAAAATAAGTCATAATACTTAAATTTTTATATTTTTTCAACTTCAGTTTCTGGTTATTTGATAGTTGTTTTTTAAATAGAATATTCAGAGTTTCTTGCCATAAAAAATTCTTTGACTATTAAAGGATAATACAGATTTTATAAACTTTTTTTTCGATAAAAATTTTTCACAATCCTTAAAACATATGTAACCCCAATGCTAAGAAAAGTATTGAGTGCTGTAGTTTGAATTTATAATTTCTCTTTACAAAGAATTAAGTTTTTAACACCCTACGATGTTGTATAGCAGTTTTTTGTTTATAGAACTTTTCAATGAAATGAAACAAGGATGAATTTTTTTCAAATTAAAATAAAATAAATTTGAAAGCATTGTACAGGTGTCAGTCTATTCATGTGTAAATGCTAAATGGTGGTTATCTAAAAAGATTGCCGTTTTAATGTTCTACGCTTCTTTATAAATATTAGAAATATCATTTAAAAGGAATAACTGCAGTACAATATATAATATCTGACTTGATGAAGTGCTTATAAATGACTGAATACACTGAGAGGCATAGCAGCACTCCAAGTAGAAACCTAAAAATCATAAGCTTATTTCTTCTACTTACGTTAAAATGGCAGACAAACTGGGCATAACAAAAAACAATATTCCCTGCGATGTGGGTTTAAAGCATATTCACGAGTTTTCAACCCAAACGGATCAGCAATAAGTTTGCAGTGATCTTAGTCATTACGATCCACCGAATGCAATTCCTTTAGTTGATATGCCACTGCTTAGAGTTTGAAGGCTTTTATATTTCAGTTTCATGCGCTTACAATAACAACGCAGTGTAGAAGTTCAGCAAGATAACATGCCCTGTATGGGGACCTGTAACTAAAAATAATTTCAAACATGTAGTTTAATATTATAATGGTAACGCAAACAAAAATTCTCAAAATATATTTAGGATCTCTTTCTCGTTACGCAAAATATATGAGTCTCTACATATTAGCAGATCATTTTTTTCGATGGCAGCTACTGTCGTCTAAGCAATTATTCTTGAATATCATGAGATCTTTTGCTAGCTCATTTAGAGTTGGTACTAAATAGTTTTATATAAAGTAGCAGGATTAAATACACAAATCAATTGCGAGTAGGAATACCGCCTCATTAGGAGGGCTATTCAAATGAAATACCGAGTGGCTTTTGTATCTAGAGAGATTGAAATTCCACATTAAGAAACCTAAAACGAAATTATTAATAACGATAGGTACTAAAATAAAAAAGAAATAAAAATTAGGTTCGTAATAAATCGTAAGACTGCCTGTTTGCGTACAAAAGCAAAAAATAAGCACCCCAAGTTATTCACTGTTTAATTGACTGAAAATTATTGTAAGGTCTGAGCTTTTAATGTATCTCAACAATATAATATTGCGAGTAATCTAACTAACATATATAATCTAAACTAAGTAATTAAACTGCAGATAGATCCAAAAAGAGATGCTCTATAAACCCAAATTAAAAACTAATTTAAAGCACTTACAAGCGAAACAGTTAACTCGTAGATTGCAGAATGTTTGACGTTAATAAAAAAATACTGTAACGGATATAGGGTAGATGTAGACAAATTAGTAAATATTTTCATCACAAATAAGAATAATTAATTGTTATCCTTTCTGCTATCCACACACATAAAAACATATTTAATAGACCTCGTAATAAGTTTCTCTTGCAGTCTCTTCTAGATTCAAAGTCAAAATCCATATAAAAGCTTAAAATTTGTGTCTGGAACAGTAATATTCAATTAAACTCACTAAACAGAAGTAACAAAAGAGATATAGAGATAAGCCGATCGTAAAGTATGTAAATTGTCATTTATTTTCAATAAAAAAAATACAGAAATGGTTCGATTAAGGGATTTAGAATGACGATAAATAATATTATTTTAGAATTATTGCAACTCTAGATTTTCAACAAGAATTTTGTTTTTAAATTGTGGCAATACCAACAACATTTAGTTTTTTGACATATTCATAGTAGATGCATTGTTACAATGAATTCAATTTCCCACGAAAATCTCCTCAAAATAATTAAAGTCCACTATGAAAATGGTGGTTTTATTAAATTTACGTTAAGTGAAACATTTCAGCTATGAGACATAGTTTTGAGGCGGATCCAAATTTGTCAATTCCTCGATGTTCTCAACAATTGGGGTTATCCAAAACCACCATATAGCGAATTTTGCCTAAGAATTTAACTTTGAAGCCTTACAAGATTAACCTGCTGCAGGAATTGAAGCCAAACGCCCATTTACATCGCTTAATTCATTCACAAACAACCGATTGGTTTGTCTGCAAAAATTAATTTTTCAAACGAATTCCATTTTCACTTGTCAGGGTATGTCAACAAGCAAAATTGCCGCATTTGGGCTTCTGAAAATCCTAGAGCCTTTGCATGCTTAACGTGTCACTGTATGCGCACTATACAGTGACACGTTAGGCGTGATTGGGCCGTTTTTTTCGAAGATAAGGTTACAAAAGGTGGTGACAGTTAATGGCTCACGCTATCACGAGATGCTAACAACTCAATTTTGGCTATTGCTGACGACGCACAGTGGCTCGTTTTGACTTTTTCCGTTGCAAAAATCATAAACTTTTGAAGTAATGAAGATATTTTAAACATTCAAGAAAATGATGAAAGAAAAATCCTTCTGCTTTAAAACCGCTTATCATATGTGTTTCAATAAATACATGGTGCTAAAATCGCAGTCAAACTAAAAAGAAAATATAGTTGGTAAAAATTTTATATCGTTAATTTTTATTAATTGTATTATTGGTGTCAAAGATTCATATTAGTGAAAAATTTTAAATATTAATGACTTAGCTATAATTATTTTTTATAGTTTTTTGTTATATAAAACAGTCTTTTTGAACTTTTAATCATGGTAGAATATTTTCATTATATGAACTTTTTACTGGTAAGTTCTTTACAAAGTACTCATCTACATTGGGAAGGAATATCTAATAAACTTAGCATTTCTAAAATAAAATTATTTTTTACCAAATCCTTTCGTGATCTAACATGTCTTCGTAATGAAATGAGTGGATCTGACAAAGAAAGCAATATGTTGAAGAGATCTTCATTTTCTCTAATGCGTGAAATCTTGCAAGTGTTCGTGTATCTAAATTTTTTACAGGGCTTCTTCTGAATGTTTTCCAATTGGTAAGCACTGATATTTAATTAAATTTTTCCCATGAGCTAAAATTTTGCGTACCGTGGGGATAAACCTTTTTTGGGGATATATTTGGATTAAAAGTTGGGCAGTTTCTGATGCGTATTCTTCAGTTTTGATCCATTGATCTTTTTTAAGATTTACATCTGCGCCTGGCTACGGAGCCTTAATCAGATGGTGGTCGAACCACTATGCAAAAATAGGAACGTCATGTCCGTCCTAGGAAGCCGAAAACTAATTCTAGCAACAGGTTTTTCCTAGTTGCAACTTTAATGATTCCAGAACAGGGCTGCAAATCATCACTCCTTGCTAAAGAGTTGGAGACTTTCCAACTCCTGTCCAGAACACATGTCTACCATGCTCACTGGACTGGATCGTTCTCTTAGGGTGTCATTAACAGTGAGATGATCCTGACCACCATAATAAACATTATACTGTTATGGGGCCGCGAAACCACAACCACAACGATACTCCCATATAGGGGCCAACCTCAATAATCAGCCAGAGAACAGTTAAATGTCTAAAGAGACAAATAATGGACTTTGCGAGCTTATTGATTCCCGTAGAAATAAAGTGGAGTTTCCAGTTGTACCTCTGTTGACTTCAGGGGACTGGGCTCCCTTTTTCCCCCCAGTTGCACTGTGTCTAGATAGTCGAAGTTATATAAAGACCACACATTTTGATACATTAAGCACAACGGCAAATCTTTTTATAATATTCATAACCACACAAGTAATTGGAGCAGTTATTTCATCATTATTAAAAAATGTCTCGCCGTATTGCCACTATTTGTATTTCCATATCGAAGCTTTGGATAGTCTACTTTTAGTCCAAGTTTTTTTAAACAAAATTTCCTGTATAACTTGTTTTTTTATCATCTGTTTTTTCTTTGGTGGTGCATTCTCGTTAAAAGTTTTTCCCACCCGTGGAATTGTATATGCCAGCTTCAAAATAAACTTCATACACCTAATTCTAGCACGCAATGGGGAAATTCCATATTCGTAGTTGTTCTCATCACTGGTTTAATCGGATTTTTTAAAGTTGACGAGGATTTTTTGCAGTTTTATTCAAGGCTTTACCATCAATTATTGTAAGAAAAAATGAATAACTGACGGTAACAATGTTCCCATTCCTTATTTCAAGGGTTAAGTTTATGATTTTGATAATTAAAATTACTCAGTGCAGACTTGATTAGTTCTGAAGACTCTTTTGAATTTTGGAACAGTATTGGACGGTAAATTTGAACTGATGATGGACGAGGATTTCTCCAGTATTCTGAGATTTCACTTCTAAGTCTTAAAGGAACTACAGAAGCCATAAACATATTTGCATCTGTAGCTGTCATGTCATTTGTATTTATTAATTGCTTGTGGGCGCTTTGACCGGACGATCCATCACAACCCCATTTATTGAGTAATGTAAGTTTATCCGGAAATAGTTCTGCTTGTCCCTCAGGTAAACTTTGATTTATACGTCTTGCAGTAATGATCGATTAAAGATTGAAGTTTTACCTCTGTTGATATTTCAGTTATCTGTAAGTCAATCGAAATTGCTTTTTTTTTGCAATAGTAATTTGACTGTATAAAGGAAGTAAATTAACATTATGATGCTTTAAAAACTTTCGTAAAATAGAATATTTTTCTTTTGATAATCCCCAGTCCAAAAATAATACTAAAGCTTCTTCTAAAGTATATTTGGCGGCAAAGGTATGCTCTCTTTTATCCTATTCAGACATTGTGGACTTGCGATCGAGACTGCCTTTGTGATGTCAGATTTTGCCATTCCCTGGGCTTTTACGTATTTTATAGACAACGCTTCCAATAAATGATGCGGTAGCATCCTGAATTTTGCGTTTTCTTGTATATGGTGCACAGTCTTCAAGAGATTTTCTCGATCTCCCTGTTGCTTGGCCAGTAGAAGTATAAGGTTTTCAATTATAATAGTTGTGAATTCATCTAACCAAGCAGAATTTTTTCTCATAAAGTTTTTTATGCGATTAAATGCCTGCCATTTTTTCTTCAACAAATTCTATAATGAATGAAGTCTAGCTTTTAAATCCTCGTTTTGTTCCGTCTCTGTGAAAATGTTTAACCTTTGTTTAACAGCTAGTTTAAAACTACCTTCAGCATCGGAGCTTCTAAATAACTCAAATAACTTTGAATTTTGCTAAATCTGGGTAAATACATGTTTATACGTAAGTGTGTGCTAATAAGCAACTTGACTGACCAAGTTGTCAAAAATACTAGTTGTTGATACATATTTTTGAAATCCTAATTAGTGATCAATTACGTTGCTATTTTTTAAAATCAATTGCTTAGATATATTTAATATTATTTACGACCTAAAAAATTGTAAAGAGTATTGACACTTGATGGAAAGTATTTACGCCCTTTATGGGCATTACAATGTTTGCGAGCAGTTGAAAATTTTTGATATTGAAAGGTTTTCATTAAATGCTTTGTGAATCTTGGCGAAATCTTCATTCGAGTAAAAGTTATATCACTTTAAATGAAAAAAGCCATATATATCCACTACACTACGTATTTTCGCCTTAATAACGAGGTTGTGATAGTTTTTTTTTTTTTGCAAGTGAACGAACAGGACCGGGCAGCCAAATTTTTTAATATGGTTAGTGTACAAAAAAGACAAAGTGTGTGTATTAATATTTCCTGACTTTATTACTTCTACTATTACTTAATTCCCAAAAATTACGCAAATATAGGGCTTTTGAAAAACTCTGCCTACAAGTGTAAAAAATAAATAATAAATTTTTTTGTTGAATTTAAATGAAACACAAGCAACATTTTCTAACAAAATCAAGAAAATGGTAATCGGTTGCGAACTTTATGTAAAAAATTTATTTGAAACATAAAGTTTTTTTCCAAAATTTACTTTTTTTTCACAGTCCAAAAAATTACTAACATTAAGCGGCCACAACACCCCCAATTTTTATATTTTTTTTTAAAACGGCTTTTCGATTTTTGACCCGTAAAATATAACCTACAATGTGGTTTAGCTTATTTCTCAAAATTTTTTAGTCGAATTTTTGATTTTTGCCCCGGATTTCAGAAAAATGTGCCACTGTACGACGTGGATATCACTGACATCTGGTTTTAACAGGACGGTGCCACCTATCACGCAGCCAATGAAACGATCAATATTTTGCAAACCAAATTTGCCGACGCATAATTTAACAACAATCAGCAGTTAAGTGACCAGGCAGATCATGTTATCTGGACTATTTTTTGTGGGGCTATGTTAATGGCAAAATCTATATGGATCCAATCGATTCAATTTCAGACTTAAAACTTAATTAACGAAATGTGACCGCCAATTTAGCAAAAAAAGTTAAAAAACTTTGATGAAAAAATCGACATCTGTCAACGTGGTCGTGGTGAACATTTGACAAACATCATTTTTCATTCCTAATTGCCGAACTTTTCTCTTCGTCATACAGTACAAATTTGAATCTTAATATAATTTTTTTGTTTTATTTTGTTTTAGAAAACAAACTTCTGGTTGAAAAACCCTTTAGAAGCGAACGAAAAATACGCCGATTTTGTAAAGTGAATAGTTTATTTAAATTTTCATTAAACAAATAAACTACAATGCCAACAAATAATAACAATTTTAGCAATAAAAAAGTCTGAGAAATCATTAAAATAACCTGTTGTTATTTTTTCATTCACTTCTCCTTTTTTTTTGTTTGGTGATAAGGAATGTGTGATGACGATAACGATGATAATACACCATTCAACATAAGTTGGAAAGAGCCACCAAAATGAGCCAACAACGAGACGGTTAAAAAACTCATAAATATAACAGAGATAAAACACTTAAAAATTGCAACTGGTATGAGACTATAGCAGTATCATCAAGGCAACGATAAAAAAGTGTTTAACACCTGCATATACGTAAGCACGCAACATGTAGTTATTTAAATAGTACGAACATCAGCACATGCTTTGCAAAATAATTGTATTGCAAAAAGTACCACAGAATAATAAAGGGGTATTTTTTAACACAAGCTGTCGAATAAATTCAAAGATTTAAAGTTGTTTGTTCGACTGCGATATTAATGGAACTCTATTTTGAGTCTGTTCTTTCTATTTTATGCTTTAAATTAACCGCAAAAATTTAAAATTTTTATATATTTTCAACTTGTTTTCTACTGATAAATTTAACATGCAAAATGGATTTTAATGGCTGTCTGGTTAGTAGAATAGAAAAAAAAAAATACCAACAATATTAAAAGTGTCAGAATTCACTGTTGGATTAACTTATTTTATTTATTTAGTGTATATTTAATTTAAAAAAATTCAATGTCATAACTTGTGTATAAATATCCTTTTACTGATAAAATTGCTTTATTTTTGCTGATTGTGCGTCTGTAGGAGGAATAATAAAAATCCTGCCTTTGAGGGTTTCATTTTGTTAAAGGTGTTATTTTCCAACGGCAGACTTGTAAAGTTTTAGTGAACAAAAATAAAATAATTTATAATGACTCATTTATCATCTCAAAGAGTATTGTTACATGAAAATGAACAGATCCCATTCGTTTTGGTATGCTACACGGAGAAAATAAGTTTTTATAAGAAAAGCTCAACATTTTAAATTGTAAAAATCTTGTTATAAAAAACATTAATTAAAGCCTCAACTTTTTTCCCTAAGATTAAATGCCCAATGAATGATTGTTAAGCAGAGTAATTATTGTTAAACCAAAATTAATCTGATTGTATTATGAAGAGAAAAGTTTGGCAATTATGAATGTAAAATGTTATCTGTTAAATGTCCACCACGACAACAATGATATATATCGATTCCTTCATCAAAGTTTTTAATCAATTTTTGGCAATATGACGCTCCTATTTCGTTAATCACACCACGGATTTTGAGTTTTAAGGCTGAAACTGAGGCGACTGTTCCCGTATAGACTCTGTCCCTAACATAGCCCCACAAAAAATAATCCAGTGGTGTTAAATCAATGATTTGAAATTTGGTTTGTAATAAATAGATCTTTGACTGCTAGTTTTTTTTATAGCCGTCTCAAGCTCAGTACTTGTATATTTTACTACACCAACTTAATTTAAACCTAAAAATTTCAAAACGAATATTATTCTATTATGTGAGCTAAAGTTTTTCTTTTTATTTTTTATTTAAAGTAGGATATTATTTCAGTATTCTAAAATTAAAAAAAAAAAACTCTGCAGAGACTTTAGTTTTTTTTGTTTGTTTATTTTTATAAACATATAAAAAAAAATCACTTTTTTCTCCTAACATTTGGACCTGCAATTTTAGCCATACCTTCCCATACATTGTCTCATATCTGTTTTTACATTTTTTAATCAATTTCAACTGCCACCAGGTGCTGCCTCTTAATTTGTCGCACTACACAGTGCAACATTTTTCAGCTGATTGATTCGCAACTCAATTCTGATAAGGCCGTTTTGTGTAACATAACTCAAGAACTACTAGTCGGATTTTACTTAAATAAATTTAGAAAAATCAAGAATTGCAAGTACTGCTATCTGTTCATATAACATTTCGCTAGATAAGCAACAGTTTCGAAGTTATAAATAAATGCATGAAGAAAAAAAAAATTTTTGGGTAAAGAGTTAATTTTTTTTTTAATTCATAAAAAAACCAAAACTGTAAAAAAAGTGTCAAGTCCTATTACTTTCAGTTAAAGTCGTATAACCAATAAACAAAATGAGACATATCTCATGAAAATCGATGAACGCATTTCGCTTTTATGAATAATTAAGTAAAGGTATGAATTTAAAAAATTTGCTCGAGTTATGTACAAAAAAACATTGATTATTTTTTTTATGATTATGAAGAAAAGAGAAGAGTTGATGAAGAGATATCTCAACGAAAAGAAATTGAGTTAACAGTAAATAATCATAACTTTTAAGTAAAACATGAATTATATTTTAAAGTGATTGAGGGCAAGAGAACACAATCAGTACCAGAAACACCAGCAGCAACTTCATGTTTTATTTCTGGAGTCACAACATCCAAGATTAATAAAAGCGAAGAAGTTCAAGCTATGCCCCTTAATGAACAAGCACAGCAATTTGGTACGTAACCACTTCATGCGCGTTTTAATCTGATGGAATGTCTTTTGCATGTAGCTTATAATATTGAATTTAAACGTGGGAGAGTTGACTGAAATACTCGTCCGAAAAAAGAAGCCCTAAAATGTTTGATAAAGCGTGAACTTAAAGAGAAAATAGGAATACAGGTTGATACTCTTAAGCAAGGCTTTGGTACGCCAAATTCAGGAAATACGTCACGAAGATTCTTTGCTAATCCTGTTTTGGTTTCCGAAAATAACGGGTCTAGATAAAAATATAATCAAGAGGTTTTCAATAATTCTCGAAGCTATAACAATCACCGTGGTAGTAGATTAAAAAATATTTGGTGATTTTTGTTTGGAGACGGCAAAAGAGTTTGTTGCACTGTACGAGTGGTACAAAATGCCACCTACACTTCACAAAATTCTAATTCATGGAAATATATAATTGACAAATGTATTTTTGCTGTAGGCTTATTATCTGAAGAGGCTCAGGAAAGTCCTAACAAAGACTATAAAAAATATCGCCTCAGACACTCCAGAATATCCGATCCCATGATTTCACATTTGATGCCTTCATTTAGAAAGAAAAAGCATAGTATTATAAGCGACAAAATTAAGGCTGTTTTAGAATAATAGATTAAAAATAGATTAAAAATAAATAATAAATTAAAAATTAAAAAAAAATCATTAAAATTTTTTTGTAAGTTATGGCTTTTTACATTGCAGGTAACGATCGACATATCTCTAGCTTTCTTTATTTTGATTACTTTTGTGTATTACTATATAACTAAAACTTAATTTGTGATGAAATCACTACATTTTTTGACAAATATATTTTTTTCTTCACCTCCATACAAAAATCGCCAGTGTGCGTGGTCAATAATAGGCGAAAATTGATTTGTTGTCATCTCGCGATAGCGTGATCTATTACCCTTTACCGTAATTTCAGCCTCATCTTAAAAAACAAAAAAAAAAAAAAAACAACAGCCTAATTACGCAATGCAAAGGCTTCTCAATAATCGCTTTAGGATTTTCAAAAGCCTAAATGCGGCAATTTTGCTTGTCAACTTACCCTGACAAGTGAAAATGGGCTTCGTTTCAAAATATGGTTTTTTCTGAATGAATTGAGTTAGTCTAAGGCAATTTTAGTTGTCGTTCGACTTCAATTCCTGCACCAGGTGAATCTTTTAAGGCTTCAAAGTCAAATACTTAAGGAAAATTCGCCATGTGGTGTTTTTGGGTAATCCCAATTGTTGAAAACGTCGAAGAATTGACAGTATTATGTTTGGCCCTAAAACCAATTTGATGGTTAGGGATGCATTCTACCCTAGTCAGTATTGTTGTCAACTTCCCCATTAGAAATTTTAGACATTGGAGGCAGCAGACTTATTGGCCTATAATAGTCTACTTTGGCATGGTCCTTACCTGGTTTAGGTATCATTGCCACCATAGCCACTTTCCACTCTGTCTACACGCAGTGTGGTGTTAAAAATAAACAAACTGAATCACCTAGTAACCCTAGGTAGCTGGAAAAGTGGGTTTTTGTTGCCAATATCAATTTAAATGGTTTTAATATTTAATTTAAGGGCCCTGCAAAAGGCGGTAGTTCAGATGAATCATCACCAGAATCATCCATTGCAAAAACATTTCTCAAATGATTGATAAATAGATCCCTTTTGCGGCATATTTTCTAGCCCATTCACCAGTCGGATTTCGCAAGGGTGGCTTACCTCTAATTGGTCTTTTAGTTGCTCGACACTAGGCATAATTGGAATAAGTGAAGCTGTTCTTTGGGCTTCAAGCAGATTTCTTAGTTGATTTGTGCGTTCTTGTTATCTTGTTTTAGTCAGCATATCTTATCATTA
The DNA here is from genome assembly GCA_030448955.1 of Trichopoda pennipes. Classification (NCBI taxonomy): domain Eukaryota; kingdom Metazoa; phylum Arthropoda; class Insecta; order Diptera; family Tachinidae; genus Trichopoda; species Trichopoda pennipes. The sequence goes on along the minus strand of JASKUP010000010.1, from coordinate 1,428,287 downwards.
GTTTACAAATGATTAAATATTGTTTAAAAAAGAAACAAAATAATTAATAATATTGCTTTCAGGGATACCCTACTCTAAGGGTCCTAATGGAAGTCCTTGATTTCATTTCCACTTCCAATCAATTTGCCTTGGCGGTGTACATGATACTCACAGTTGAAGTTTTGTAGGCTATAATAAAAATAACATCGGCCGTTGAAGTTTCACTACGATATTGTGTAATAGTAATAACAGCCGCTACGGAATTCTGTCAAAATTTTTAATTTACTCTTTCAGATATTTTATTTACTTTTCGTTAGGTGCCCCTGTAGGCTAGTAGGTAGTGTACTAGCTTGTAAATATGGGGGTTGTGGGTTCGATTCCCAACAAAGACCTTGGTTTTTTTCACTACAAAAATAAAAATTGATTGTCGGTAGGGCTGCTCAGCGATGAAGGCATAGTCACTGGTCGCTGTGCTGTCTTATATACGGCAGTTAATTTCCGACTATCCTTCTACTTTCACCACCTGTTTCATCTATTCTCTATCCCTTTCCTAAAGAATGTAGCAGGGTACTTGACTAAATAGGCATTGCTGCCTGAAGTGCTACTTCTCTTTATAACAAAAAAAAAAAAAAAAACGAATAACATAATTTTACTGAAATTATACATACAATTACACATATAAACAAAAGTCGATAAAAATCGTTGTTATTGGCTCTACGATCGGTGAGTGCTTACAACGTAATGACATCATTATCAAGCGTTTTAAATAGTACTGGAGAGTTAGTATTAAGTCGCTTTATATAAAGGTTAAGTTATCGTACTAAAATTTTTTATTTTCCAGTGGGCTGCATCCATTGCTAAATGTTTCATTCTATTTTATTCAGACTTTTTTGTTTAAGTTAAATTTTTTCATAAATATTAAGGCTATATTTTTTTCTGTGTTCTTTAAACTAAGTGATTTTAATAATAAAATAGCAATAATGTTTAACAAAAGAGCTTAACTGTCAAAATTGACTGACAAATTGCAAAATATGTGCTGTAGTCTTAGGTCCTACTTTCTTTTCGTTTGTTTATATTACATAGAGAAATTAAGCCAACAATGATTTTATTGCATTTTATGTTGCAAGGTATTAAAACTGATACGTTGCAACAGCTTGTCTATCATTGTGTGGGATGGTTAAGTATAAAAATGGCACGGCTTGTCATTGTTATGAAACAGCGCAATGTCAAGTGAGTAAATTTGTAAAATGACTTGTAAGCCAAGTGCGTAAATTTTGTGAAATGCTGTTACTATACGCTATATGATGGGAAAGTAAGTGAGTAAGAGTATGGCTTTCTTTACTCGAGGCAATAACAAAATACACCAGTTTAATTTATATTAAAAAGAAAATATTCTACAAAAAAAAAAAAAATAATTACGGCAATAAATTTTCAATAACAATATCAGTGAGAGATGTGATATTATGTCTGTATATATTTTGTTAATTTTATGAATAAATAAAGTTTTTAATTTAATCACGATAGAAAATTATAATTTTTTTTTTCAACTCTCAATAATTATTTATTTATATCTTCACGAAAAGAACTAACAATAAGTATTAAAGTCTTAAATTCTAAAAAGTTACATTAGTCCTGACCATGTTAGGCCTAACCTTTTGGGTAAAAAAGAAAATTGTCATAAAGAAAACAAAGCAAATATTTCTAAGATGTATCGTCTGTAGCATTGAGGATTAAAGCTGCGGTATCCCTCTTTTTTAATCGGCTATGTCCACTATAATCCAAGATATTGCGAGCAAGGGGATTAGGATCGTCTTCAAGCTTCATCAAGTATTTGCCTGCGTATTTGATGATTTCTGTAGTCACCAGCGGTATCTCTAAATCACAATGTATGTTTGAATTTCTGATGTACCATGGGGCGGAGGTTATCAACCGTAAAATTTTATTCTGCATACGTTGGATACTATCCACGTTTGAAGCTGAGGCAGTGCCCCAAAGTTGGATTCCGTAAGACCATATCGGTTTTAAAATATTCTTGTAAATTAGAAGCTTACAATCTAGGATAAGTTTTGCGTTCCTGCCAATGAGCCAATGTAGTTGTGTTAGCTTAAGTGTCATTTGTGTTAGCTTTGAGTCAATATGATGTTTCCATGTAAGGCGACGGTCAAGATGTATACCAAGATATCTCATATAAATATGGTGAGGAACAATGTAATTATTGATTCGAATGGGTGAACAATTATGTGTTCGCAGGGTGAAGGTCACATTAATGCACTTTTGAACGTTCACTTTAATTCTTCATAACCTTAACCACAACTCTAACTGAGTTATATGTTGCTGAAGATTTATGGATGCTTGATGGGAGTTTTCATGCGAACTTAGACACGCTGTATCATCAGCAAACGTAGAAGTGTAAACAGTTTCACTTACAGGCATATCGCAGGTATATATCAAGTATAAAACTGGTCCAAGAATGCTACCTTGTGGTACGCCTGAGGAAATTGGTTTGGATACACTAACAAAGTCTCCTTCAACAACAGAAAATTTTCGTCCAATTATGTAGCTTTTTAATAGGTTGCTTATATTACAAGGCAAGTGAGCGGTCAGTTTCAGAAATAGACCTTCATGCCAAACTTTGTCAAAAGCCTGAGAAACATTAATTAAAATAGCTGAACAATACTTCTTCTCTTCAAAAGTCCTTCTTATCACCTGAACCAATTTATGGGTTTGTTAAATTGTGCTATATCTCTTCTAAAACCAAATTGATGGTCTGGGATACACCCACTATCCCTTAGCATTGGAGACAATTTATCCATAAGCAACTTTTTGAAGACCTTTGAAATAGTTGGTAATAGACTTATGGGAAAATTATAATTACGGATTTTTTATACTATATAGAGGCAGTTCGTTATTAGTAGCTTTAAATTCAAAACCTTTAAAGCGTATGATGAATAAATAGTTTACATACGCACTGCCTGCTTTAATATTTAAATGCAAATTAAGATAAGTTTCAACAAATATAGTTAGGGTAAGGTGTTATGCATGGCTTTTACAGGACCAATAAATAAAAGGCATCGTTGTTGTGGCCGTTTTATGCTAAATATTATTAGCATATCGAGAAAGTCCTTTAAAAGGGATTTCAATAAAATCCATTAAGAAATATTATTAGCCGCTTACTAACTTGCTTTAAACTTATTTTAAGCTTATCCTCCCTTAAAATTGTCTGATTAAAATAATAAAATATAAAATTTTTTTCGCTATTAATAAATCGTGCAGTTTTTTGTGCTTCTTTTTTACTATATTACATTGACTAACTGCATTCTTTTACATTACATTACATTGATTTTCCGGTTTTTAAATTAGAATATTAAAACCAACCCATCTTATTTACAAACTTCAAACTAATTTCCTAAAAAATTTATTGTAAAACAATATCGTTTTAAGCCGAATGGGAGAGCAAAAAAATTGTTTAAAAGTTTTTACTTTAATCAAATTGTTGCAGTAGCTTTTGCAGACATGCAGCAAGATTTAAGTTATACATATGAAGAAACACTTTTCCGCTCCATTGCAGCGAAAAATAAGAATTATAACCAGGCATATAAAACAAACAGAAAGAAAAAATACTCATTGTCGCTTTTGAGAAGAAAGAAAAATAAGAAAGAAAGCAATAACACCCGCTCATACTACAGTAAACGCAGTAATGCAGAAAAAGCAGTAAAAATAAGGAATTGCGTTTGTGTGCTTGTATGCTGCACAAAATATAAAACAAGTAAAGACACAAAAGTTTGTTTAAAGAAAGACAAAATTCACAAACGACTTCCTGTAGCACTTTAAAAACACACAGCCACAAAAAACAAGGAAAGCAATATAAGCATCACTTACACAATCATACATACAATTGCACAGCCAAAATATTAAGTCAAGTTCAAGTCTTTGCTTCTGCAAATGGCATTTGCCGTTAGCCAGCCATTTCCTTAGTTTTTAATTTTTTTTTCCTTTTACCATGAAGGACAAGTCGTATGAACATTTATATCAAGTCTTCTGTCTGCGCATTCTTTTCCTATTGTTTTATCTTTTTAATATAAAAGAAAGGAGAGTAGAAAAAAAATAATTTTAAATAAAAACAATACACCCAAAAGGCGACGATAAAGATTTTGAAAAAATCGTATAAGAACAAGATAATTTTGGTTGTATATAAAATAATAAAAATGATAAATGTTAGACGCATTGCAATAAAGCTTCTTAAAAGATTTAACCATGAAAATAATCGTCTGCCACACTCATACAGGCTCGTTCGTATAAGAAACTGAAATCATACTATCATCATGAGTTGAATAATATGGCAAGACAGATAAAACTAGTTATAATTTATATTAAATCATTAAATTTATAGCAAAGTTCTTGAAATATAAAAGCACCGAGTTATTGTAAAGGCGAAGGGACAAATTCGACAAATATTAATGCTACTTTGAGACGAAATAATAAAGAAAATATATATATTAAGTCGAATTTAATTTCATCTACTACATATTTTAGCTCTAATAAAACTGAAAACTAAAGAAAAAACACGTGATGGTTGTCTAATCACTGGGTGTAGGAAAAAACATTCACTCACGCCTAACTAAAAGTGCAGTTCTCAAGTGGAGTCTATTGAACTCCTAGTCCTGTTGCATGTGCAAGCTAGGACTTTGGATGTTAACTTTTTTATAAGCATGTCTTCGGAACTTTTTTTAAAGCCTGATTAAACCACACTCCCCATATATCTCTCTTTTTATATGCAACGCTATTATGCTTTGAGGAATTCAAGACAAGGAAAGTTGCAGCATTTAAAACTTTAGCCATATTACATATTGTAGGGTATTGTTAAAAAAGGAAACATCATACAAACATGTTACGTCGGTTATTTTGCGTTTATTAAAGAATATTGTACAAGAAATCATGGCAGATGCATTCTTCAAGCCACAAATTACCAAAATTGTAAAAAGTCTTTGTCGAAAAGGACTAAACGACAAAGCACCAGATGAACAGCCAATGCTTTTTTGTTGTTTTTAATTTATTTTATTGTCAAAACAGAAAGGCGAAAGTTCTGATATGATAAAATTTTCCCAGCAAATATTTAAATATTAAAATCATATTACGCGCAGATTTATATTTAATATATTTTTGGTATGTTTAATAGATCAACACTAAATTTATCTTAAAAGATGTTTTAAATTTTTACACATTAAAAGAGAATACAGTGTTTTTTATAGAGATATTAAACTTTAATTGGGCAATACGTTTTTAGCTGGAGGCCATTTTGTTAGTAGTCAAGTGATATATATTATTTTTAGTTTGGCGGTTCAATACAAACAGACTGACGCCCGAAGAACTCATTCAAACTGTGCATACCCCATATTTATCGGTATTTATGGAATACTCGACCATCTAGACCTATGCTGCTGGGGGTATAAGGGAGCCCAGTCCCCTGAAGATAAGCAGGGTTTCAACTGGAAGCTCGGAAGTATCGTGTTGATTGTAGTTTTGGGGCCCCAGCATGAATTGCTTTATGATGGCCAGGATCATTTAATCACACCAACGGGTGAATGACCCGGATCCAGTGAGCATGCTAGTCATGTGTTCTGGACCAGGAGTTGAATAGTCCCCAGCTCTTCGGCAAGGAATAGTGGTTTGCAACCCTGCTTCGGAATCACTGATATTGCAACTAGGAGAGACCTGTTGCTAGAATTGATCCTTGGCTTGACGGAATGACGTTGCTTTTCATTCCCAGTTGTTTGACCACCATCTGACTAAGGCTTGCGGCCAGGTGCAGATGTAAATCTTATCACGAAATGTGCATACCGCACCCCCCAGGGGCAGATTTATTAATTTTTATTTATTAGACTTGTGTCTTTAGGGGTAAAAGGGAGCCCAGTCCCTTTCAAGGCTAGCAAGGAGCCAACTGGACAATCCACTATATTTCCACGGGAATCAGTAAAGCCCCAGAGTTTCGCTATTTGTATTTTTAGCCATTTCGCTGTTCTCTTACTGATTATTGAGGTTGGCCCTTCGGGAGTATCGTGGTGGCTGTGTGTTTCGAGAACATCGTTTGAGTTTGTGTGTCGGATCTTTCACAATGAATGGTCCAGATATAGTGAGCATGAATGCCGTCGTGTTCTTAATTATTATAAGCTTCATGTGTTCTGGTCAAGGAGTTGGATAGTCTCCATCTCTTCAGCCAGGAGTAGTGGTTTGCTTTGGAACCGCTGAAATTGGAACTAGGAAAGACCTGTTGCTAGAATTGGTCCTCGGCTTCCTAGGGCGTGAATGACGTTGTTTTTCATTCCCAGTGGTTTGACCACCACCTGATTAGGGCTCACGGCCAGGTGCAAATGTAAATCTTGTCACGCAATGTGCATACCGCAATGAATAAAATTTTATTTTCTAGTGATGTTGAGAAACTAACTGTTAGGTTTTCTTTATGGGCTGCTGGTATCATTGGCCATTGCTTCTATTAAAAAAATGCTGGTCAGAATGTTACATTAAATTTTCGTATATCAATTGAACAAACAGCTGTGGTATCAACACGACAGTGAAACACACAGCTCGTGGCATAATTTACTTATTAAAAGAATCGTTTCGCAATCAAATAGATTCAGATTTCAAACTCAAGAACTAGGCTTCAAAATTGTGAGATTTAACGCCGCTATACCATGTTTTGTGGGGACATATGAAATAGCTAGTCTACGCCAATAAGCCTGAAAGCATTAACTACTTGCAGGAATATGTTTTCCAAATGTTGGAAAACAGTCATTGAATATTAAACCTCCAGATTAAACTACGTCAGAGCCAGCCGTCGACGTATATGCCAGAAGTTATACTTAAGTTATAATTTCAGAAGATTATCTTTTCTTCTTAAATTTCATGTCGATTAAAAAAATTAATCGGTATTTTATTCTATTTAAAATTGATATACCTCTATAAAAACACCCTTTATTTCTTAGCACTTTTTTTGGATATTGAGATACGCATACAATTCAGAGAAAGTTTTTACTTTACTTAATGAATAAACTTGTAGGCTATTTTATCCATCCGATCGCTAGGTACCTGCTAATAAAATTTAAGTAAGATCCCTCTGTTAGTAAAGGCAGCTACAGCTTAATAATAAGCAAATGCAGAAACTCACTTATGATTCACAGCTTTATTTTTTTATTAAGATTTGTTTTTGTTTTTTGCAGTTTATAGGGTGGTTTTTTTTAAGCGAAGTAGCACTTAAGGCAACAATGCCTATTTAGTCAAGTACCGTGCTACATTCTTCAGGAAGAGATAGAGAAGAGATGAAACAGGTGGTGAAAATAGAAGGATAGCCGGAAATTAACTACCGTATAAGACAGCACAGCGACCAGTGACTATGCCTTCATCGCTGAGCAGCCCCACCGACAGCCAATTTTTATTTTTGTAGTGAAAAAAAACCAAAGTCTTCGTTGGGAATCGAACCCACAAAACCCTTACTGACAAGCTAGTACACTACCTACTAGCCTACAGCGGCACCTATACAGTTCATAAGGTTCATAAGGAGTTCACACAACTTAGTAACATCTCTGTCACGAATGTTTAGTTTTGACGTGATTTTCATAATAAATTTATTTCTTCTCATTTCTTTTGACTTCAAAAATAAAAATAAAATAACTTTATAGTTTAAACAGCATGTAGCTATACCATAGTCCTATTCAGGCTAAAGTTTTGTATTAAAACCGTTTTCAGTTTACCATTTTTATTGTGAAAACTTGTAATCTTTTTATTCCTTTCGGTGAAAAGCGCTGCTCTAACTGTTTATTTGATATGGCAGCGAGTGCTTTCGGTGCAATATCAAGCCACGTTTTAGATAGTATTATAGTTAGTATAAGTAGTTGGATTTAGGTGTAAAAAGATTTTTATTTTTAATTTTTATATTGGGATGCAAAAACTAATTGGATTCAATTATGCAGAGATTTATTTTAGGAGTAACTCAAATTAGCATTTCTTTAAAAAAAATTGTTATTTATCAGCTATTGTTTTAATTGTTTTTATTAGAGGTGCTCAAATGACAGTTTAATATCTATTTATTACCGCAAACTGCCGTAAGTTATTTTTTAAATTTAGTTCTCATTATCTAACTGACTGTCAAAGTTATAAAAAAAATCTAGTTTTGGATAATGTTTATCTGTAAAAGATACGTTAAGAGCCACAAGCTTTCACATGGCTTTCAAACCAAATAAATATTTTATTTAGCTACAACCTTTACTGGGTTGCTGTGAATAAAACTTTCAAAAGAAAGAAAAACAAAAAGGGCTACAAATAGGAAAAAAGGGCATTGTATATTAGTTGGTGAAACGATATCTTGGTTATTTTGCAACGAGAAAGAAACATTTTTCGGAAAAAAAAAACTAACTTCTCTTCTTTGATTTATGCAACCACAAACATTTAGTATTTTTTCAATTTGATTTCATATTTTTTCTTCTTTCACTTGGTTGTGTTTCTTTTTTTTCGCCACATTATGGCAACAAAAACTTCGGCGTCACTTGAACTGCGACATGCAGAACAAATCACAACTTAATATTTCCGCTGATGTAATAAATTATTTACAATACATAAAAAAATTATATTTAATGTAAACATATGAATATATGTACATAAATAAAGAAAAGCAAAAGAATTAATCAGTTTGCTTTCCTAAACATTTGACAAAGAGAACAATTTTACAGGACGTTTCGGTATACAAAAATAAAGAAAGGAGGGTTTTATCTTTCCTGTCCTACAGCAGAATTATTAGAATTCAGGATTTATTAAAGTAACTCACTTTTTTATACTTGAAGTTCAAAATTTGTATTAAGATTAAGGAAACACATAAGTACACACAAAAATTAATAGCATTTGATTTATGTTCAATGAATTTAATTTACAACTATTAAATGAATATTTTTAAAATTAATTCTTAAATTTTAAGTATTTGCTATAAGAAAGACATGTTATTTTAATAGTCGTTATTTAAAAAAATGTATTTCAACTTTAAAAATTAAGTGCCGTTCGCTGAAAAATCTTATTTCAAGAACAACTTTTAATTTTTAAAAGTGGACTTTTTAAATGTCTTTTTATAAGGGATTTGCTATAAATACTGATCACTTCAAGAAAAATATGATAAAATGATAAGAAAAGAAGGAATTTGAAAATGTGTTCATTTTTCATTATATTCACAATTATTACTAAATTCTTTTTAAGTTTTGATTATGTGTTATAATCTCAAAAAATAATATATTTTTTATATTCCAGTGCTAGATTTGTTTTTGCTATTTATGCAGGGAAAAAGGATGTGCTATTGAATATATGTTGAAACTGAGGAACCTTGATATTGACCTCAATAATTTCGTAGTAGTAAAATGTGAAGTATTTTCCTTATATAACATAATGGGGTACAAATTATTTATTTTTTAAACAGGCTCAAGTTTGTCTTAAAAAACTTCTATTTAAATAGAACAATGTGATGTTTTTAGTGCAACTTTTATCATCACTGTTTGGATCATTTCACATAATATGCGAATTTTGTTATGCATAATTTAATTTCATTGGTAAGTACAAGGCAGTGCCAAATTAAATCATGAAACATTGTTCTTGTTTAATTCAATTCTCCGTAAACTATGAAACGATTTAAATCTTTTACATATACTTTTTTATTTATAAATCCTATATAAAAAGATCCTGTTAGAATATGGAAACATTTATATTTGTTAGAAATTAATGTATTTCAAAACAATTCCGATTTCAATAAACACAATTCGTTCAACTACCTCCAAATTTGTTACAGAACAAGAGCCTTCCACAAATTTAAAGAGAAGGGCAACAAAGATTAAATTTAATTATAGAATAAAAATTCAGAAAATATTTTAGTATGAAAAATACAAATTTTCTAAAAACGAAGGATTTTACCAAAATGATGCCATGTTTCCGCTGGTTTCCGGAATATGCTCAACGGCTTCCAGGGTCATGTTGTGGCAAATCAAATAAAAGACGTTGATTTAATCGTTATAAATATGTTTTATATGTTATTTATTTCTCTCTCCGAGTATCTAGTTATTTTAGGACAAAAGTTACAAATATTTTAGGGCGAAATGCTTTGCATAAAATATTACCTCTTATCTGCACGCGGTCTGCGCACTAACTCACTATTTTCTGAACAGTTCGTTCCTCATTAAGTGGTAACGATATGCCGCCCTAGTGCGCTGAGCACTTATTCCTGCTACGTTGCTGACTATTGGTGTTAATTGTACAGGTGACTGTCTGGGCGTTATGGTAAGGATGTTTGATACATTGAGTATCTCATCTCTTACAGGGGTACCCAGTGTGGCGCGACCAGCCATAATTGGCACAGGTAGTGGTTTGTTAATTTTAATAGTTCCTGCTTTTGCCTTCAACGTTTTAAGGCTGTGGAGTATTATTTGAGTAGAGGTGCTGTTGTTTTTATCGTAACAGTTCTAGTGTTCCTGTCTGAGCGCCCTTGCTACTGATAGTTTTATAAATGATGTAAAACGATACTTCCAAAGCTTGCCCGGCTTTCAAAATCTATCAGTATCTAAGGAGAAAGTATTAAAGCACAGTTAGAATATATATATATATATATATATATATATATATATATATATATATATATATATATATGTATATACATGGATCAAAATGTTACGAGCAATAGATCCTATGTAAATAAGTGAACTTACAAAAATACTTTGAAAATTTAATTTATAATTCCACTAAATACCAAAACACATACTAAATACATAACAGGCTTTTTATGAAAACTATAACTTTCAATAACATTTAGGATCAATTGAATCTCAAAAAGTAATATAAAATTTAAAAGGTAAAATGACAAGAAAATCTCTACAACAAGACAAATAACTTCACTAACAATATTCTATACTTGTATCAAAATTTGCATATTATAATGGATGTGTGTGTGTGTATATAAATTTCCAAAGCTTTCTTGGGATGTAATTATACAATCGAGAGAATCACAATATACATAAGAAGATTATAGCCTAAGTGATATAACAGCAAGAAATGAAACTTAAAATTAATTTTAATGCGGTCGAAATTTGTTCAATTCTTAATACCAAACTTGTGCTGTCAAGCCATTCATTTTAGGTAAATCATGGATATGGAGGTTTGAAAGAAAATTTATTGTATATCTCCTAAGATTTCTGTAAAGTAATGCGTGATTAAATTCACATCGGTACCTAGATGTGTAAGACATAACCTGATGGTTGATCAAATCACTGCGGAAGAAATGTAGAGTCTTCCTCGCCCTAGAAGGCCTTCAGATACTTGCTTGCCATCAGGGGACTGGGCTCTCTTATACCCCTAGCAGCACAGATAGTCAAGTATTCTATAAAGACCGATAAATCATGTAATTTGATTTACATCGGATGGTGGTCAAACCACTTGAATGATTTGCAAACGTCATTCACGCCCTAGGAGGCCATCGAATACGTATATCCTCCGGTCACTCCTAGTAGCAATTTCAAAAGCCCGAAGTAGGCCGCAGCCTTCACCCCTTGCTAAAGAGTTGAAGACTTTCCAACTCCTGGTCCAGAACGAATGAAGCTTAATATAATTAAGAACACGACGGCATTCATACTCACTGGACCTGAACCATTCATTGTGTTCATTTTGAAACTCTCACGAGGATCTCGAAACCACAACCACCACGATACTCCCATATAGGGGCCAACCTCAATAATCAGTCAGAGAACATCTAATTGTCTAAAGAGACAAATAGTGAACTCTACGAGCGTACTGATTCCCGTGGAAATATGTGGATTGTCCAGCTGACTCCTACTAGCCTTTGAGGGGCCTGGGCTCCATTTTACCCCGCAAGACACCAGTCTAAATGGAATAGTAGGTTCCAAAAAGACTATCATGTGCCCCCGGGGGGAACCTGCAACGTAATACAAGATTGTCGAAAATATAATAAATATTTTTCAGCCTTTTTAAACACCTATACCTATCTATATAGTGCCGCCATATCACGGTTAATTATGTAATTTTTTTTATTAAGTGGACAAGACGCAATTATACTGTGCAGAAGGTTAGTGAATCCCCAAATGTAGAGTAATGGACGTCCTACATAATGTTGTGGATATGTGTGTACTGCAGGGTGATAGCATTTCATGAAAAGCTGTTAGAAACTGTGGTGCCTTTATATAGAAGAATTGTTTTTATTTTCAATTTTGTAACAAGACAGCAACACAAAAAATGGGAGTAGAAAATATGCTAATCAATGGTTTATAGGCCACAATATCAACATCCTTGAAAGATAACACATATTTTTTTTAAAAAGTTATATAATTTTTACAATCAAATATTTTAGTGGTAACCCAAATATTTTGTAATTTATTTCAATAAGAGTTAATAAATGCAATAGACCTCTTACTAATATGCCATTAATATTTCGCCTATTCCATGTGTTTCTGGAATAGTTTTAGAACTCAAAAGAAGTAAACATAAATATGAGTTGTCTGTAGTGTGTTTTGCCATAAATGTAAATATTTAGCTCAGATTTGCAAAAGAGATCCTTGCTACATATTGCACAGAACTTCGGCAAAAGGAGACGGTCATGTAAAAACAAGAACGACCGAGTAAATTCCCATATAGAAAATTTCTTTTTATGTCTAAAAGAAGATAGTGATTGCATTTGATGTGAGGTGCAATGATGTGATGATATCATTTCCAAATGATTCTTATTAATCTACGTTAATTTGTGCTAGGTTTGTTTAAAAATAAATTAAACATCATAAAATATTTCTTATTCCAAAAATATTTTAAATATATTACTGTGGTGGAAATTATATCAATATGGCCATTTCACTACTGCTCATATAGCTTATCAGTGGTTTTTACCCCAACTTCAAGTATTATATGTAAAGCCAAATTGATTAAATGAGTGTTTTCAGTGAACCAACACGGCAAAAAGACAACAAAACTCAAAAATACTTATATACAAAAATATCGCAAGCATTTCGGATTTGCTTTCGCCCACACTAAATTCCTTTAAATTAAATTAAAATTATTCCAGAATTTAAATTTTGTTATAAATTATTACTTCTTAAAAATGAAATAATAAATTTTCAAGTGATATTTTTTAATAAAGTGATATGTTATGGGGAATTATTATTTATTATTATAGCAAGTATATTTTCATTAACTAGCTACTGTTTGGCTTATATTCAAACACATATACTAATTTATATTTATATAAAAATATTTGGAAGTGAAAGTTTTAAGTTTGTTATACAAAGTTTGTTTCATATTTATTTTTCAAGGATTATTTGTGTTTTAATCGCTTTTATATTCTTCTCTTTGCTCCATTTGCCCCCAACTTATATAAACAAGTAGGCACTTTTTTGTAACAACTTTAAACTGTGGGTTTAAGCACCAACTCTAACTGATTACCAAATCCTAGAAATTATTATTGCTTTATAGTCTGGTCTTTACTCCTTCTCCTACTTCACCTTCACTATTCTTTTTGATTTTCATCCAGCACAAATTATTAAAATAAGTTAAATGAAAGGAAGTGAAATAAAGTAAAATAAAGGATTTTATACTTTTTTCTTGTTTTTAATGTTAATAAGGTCTCAAAAACCACTTTAAAGAAAAAATATGTATTAAAGCCCACAATGTGTTTGACCATCATTCAACGCCTTGGCTTTTATTTATATTGCAATCTTCTGTTTTGTAAGTATTTACAAGTTTTATTTTGTATTTTATTATTTATTTCACCGATTCTGTGTTAAAAGCATTTTCTTAACTTCTCTACGAAAAAAAATTGTTATTTCCACTTGGCGAGATTTTATATTACAAAAAAAAATCACTTCTGTTTTTGCTAATAGAAAAATTTATAAGCAACAACTTTCAAATCCAAGACAAGGTTAAATTGTTTGCCTGAGGTAGCCTCAAACTTAAGAGCGTTAGTTGTTGCTATCAAAAGGAAAGAGTGAAAGATTTTTAATTAAAATTAAATCAGTTTGTGGCTTGTTCTAATTTGCGGTTAATAATCATTGAAAGGCAGTGGTTTTCTTTATTAATTATTTTCTATCAAAGCCACGTCTCCTTTTTAATTTTAAAATGCTGTAAACGGGTCAAAATTTAAACGGATGAAATATTTTTATTATATGATTAGTTTAGCCTTTTAGTTTGCCTGTATAAATATACTTGAACTACTGTATAATAAAAGAGGTCAACCCTTAATCTGTAAAATTCACAAAGCACAACTGCTGATGTCTTAGGTGATTGAATTAATATTTGAATTTAGTGTTAAATTCTACGTCATTTAGCATTCAGTTTTATATCAAAACAATTTTATACTCATTGATTTTACATAGCAAATAGGTAAATCAGCTGAATGCTGGAGCCTTGAAAAACAATAAAGCAATCATTAACATTATTTGTAATTCTCAAGTTTGTTTATTCAAGTAAATAAAGTAATAATAAAAAACAAGGATTAAATTGTTTCGACTTGATTCTAAAGGAGTTAAGAACTTACAACTTGTATGTTTAAGGGTCATCAAAATTAATGTCTTATCAAAATCTTAAAAAATCTGAAATTCTATTTATTTTGTAGTTTACTGATACAAGCCACTTCCTTAAAAAGATATTGCAATTCCTATTAAATCCCGTCTTTTTAAGCTAATACATTTGAACAAATTGTTAATGCAAAATTGATCCGTATTTGTAGATTGGTACCAGTTTAACGTTCTTGCAAAAAGTTCTGCCTTTACAAAGTAATGGCGGCTTAAATATTTGTTTATATCAGTCTTATTGAAATTATGTGAAGGTAAGAGTGGTCTATCTATCCCTTCCCTAGCAACTTTGTCAGCTAAGTCGTTACCCGCAATTCCGCAATGACCCGGTGTCCAGATGAGGACTATATTTGGATACCTATCCATCAAAATGTTCCTAATTTTTGTGGCGTAGAAACTATTGTTGGAAATATTGGCGATTGAACGTAAGGAAGAAAGCGAATCAGTACATATTGCGAACAAGCCCCTATCCTTGGCGATTATTTGTATAGCCTCTAGTATAGCAATGATCTCAGCTGTGTATATTGTTGTGTATTGGGGAAGTGCCTTTGTCAATAATTCCTTTCCCCGTCGGATAATGCTATAGCTAACCCGGCTACCTACTTTTGATGCGTCGGTAAACAAAAATGAATGATGTTTATACTTTGATTGTAGTTCCAAGAACAGTTTTTTGTATATTGCATTATCCGTATTTGTTTTTTTAAAGTCCTGAAGAGACAAATTAATTGTTTCTCCACTGAGGTACCAATATGGTTTAGAACACTGCTTGTGCTTTTGAAATATTTCAAAAAGGGGGACCTAATAAAAAGCAAATTTAAAAGAAAACATTAAAACATTTACTATTTCGAATCAGTTTTAAGTTAATTTACGTTAATTGTGCTAGAATTCTTTAAACATAAATATGTTTTATTTTCTTTATTTGTCAAGTTACATATGGCTTGTAATTGAAAACCTGATATAGCAAAATGAAAATATTAATATATAAAATCTTTTCGCGTTTTATTGGCTTTTTACTGTGTTGGTTTAATATAATTCCTATTTAATCAATCTGGCTTAAGTAAAAGCCACTAATAATCTATGTGAGCAATAGTGAATTGGCCTTATGGATATGCTTTCCCGTAGTTAAACATTTAAATTTTTGAATAACAGATATTTTATGAGAATCTCATAATATCGAGTTATTCAAAAAGACGTTGGTTTTTCAATTATAGCAGCACAAACAACATGATAGTTTCGACATTTAGATTTTTGACGTCTTCGTATAAGATGCACTGGCAATTGTTACAATTTACAATGAATTCAATTTCGTACGAAAATCGCATTAAAATAATTAAAATCCACTATGACTCTTGTGGTTCTGTTAAACTTACATTTCATACAATTTGTGATATTTTTGAACATCGTAATCGTCTCTCTTCTTTTTTTTTCGCGCTCAGGGGATGACCCCTACATATGTAATGCATTGTGCCAGAACTACGTATCTGTGGATATTCAGTTTGAACTTTCTCAGAATGTGACAGGAAAGACCTCCGGAGGGATCTTATTCCACATACGGACTATTCTGCTAAAAAACGAATTTTCCCTGTAATGCGTAGTGCGATTCACTGGCCAATCAACAACAAATAGATGCGCTCACAAGGAAAATCCTGTTAAACGCGAAAATGTGCGAGTATCGGGAACAAGTTCCCAAATTTTATTAGAGCACTTACCATTGTAGTAAAGATAGAACAGTGAAATACACCCCACATTGCGTCGATGCTCTAGAGAATCAATAGAGTTGGATACCTTACCGTCCCCAATGAGCATCTTGGCGCTCTCCTGTACGCGATCCAGTAACTCCAAAATATACTTTGGAGCGCCGGCCCATACATGACAGTTGTATTCCATTTTTGGACGGATATAGGTGGTATAGATAGTACGGAGATCGGATGGAGTGAAATATCTTTCACACCGTTTTAGAAAACCGAGGCACTTGAAAGCTTCTTTAGAAACCTGAAAAATGTGTTTAGTCCATCGAACATCACACTGAATTTTCATGCGAAGGACATCAAGAGCTTCCAATTCCGTAATACCTATATCACCCATAGCACAGACAGCTATTAAGAACTTGATGGTTAAATTGAGTCGACAGGCTCGATACAAAATGTGCGAACTCCAGCGCCTGTTCAACCAGGTCGGTCAACTTAAAGCATCACAGCCATGAGCCACAGTATTGAAGCAGGTCCAAATTTGTCAATTCCTCGAATTTCTCCACAATTGCATTTTACAAAACCACCACATGGCGAATTTTTCATTAGGATGTGAATTTGAAGCCTTACAAGGCTTAACTGGTGCAGAAAGTGAAGCCGTAGATTTGCTCAATTTATTCAGGAACAACTAGCTGGTTTTTCTGAAAAAATCATTTTCTCTAACGAAGCCCATATATAGTAACCAGAGTATGTCAACAATCAAAATTGCCGCATATGGAATTCCGAAATTCCTAGAGCGATTATTGAGAAACCTTTGCATGCTAAACGTGTCACTGCATGGTGCACTGTTCGGACTGATTGAACCGTTTTTTTTTGTGATGGTGAGGAAGTGCGGTAACGGTCAATGGGTCACACTATCGCGGTTACAACAGGATCGCGTAATTTTACGGCACTCAGCATTTAAGCCGCCAACAAGATCGTGTTGCTTAACACCACGGAGTTATATAAATTTAGGACTATGTTAGAATAGGGTCTATACTGGTCCAATCGAATCGATTTCGGCCTTAAAGCTTAAAATCCGTGATGTAATTAACGAAATAGGATTGCCATTTTATCAAAAAGTGATTAAAAACTTTGAAGAAAAATTTGACATCTGTCAGGTGGGCATTTGCCAAATATCATTTTTCACTGATAATTTCCCAACTTTTCTCTTCGAAATACAATAAAAATTTAAATCACCTTAACTTAACTCCTTGATTATCTTTTGTTATATAAATCAAACTGCTTCGAAATACAATAAAAATTAACTTAACTCCTTGATTTTCTTTTGTTATATAAATCAAACTGCTTGTTGAAGAACCCTTTATAAATATTTTATATAAATGTCATAAAATATTTATGTTTAAAGAAATCTATCACAATTATTAAATAAAATAACTAAAATAAAAAAGACCTACCTTTTTAACTTTATCTTAAAATTAAAATTTTTGTATTGGAATGCTTTCCAATCATGTGATACTTTAAAATCGCAAAATTCCCATGAGAAAAAAGACATAAATTTGGAAGTAAACTACAACACATTTTCAACTTTTAGAAAATTCACAATTATTTTTTTTGTGCATTTACAATTGGAGGTATTTTTGTATGCAACAATGAATTATTGGTCTCCATACCTTTTGCTAGGATAAATATCACGGATCCTATTCTGTTTCTCGGTTAAGAAAATTTAAATTGTTTTATTATTACCCAAACTTACTATTATTGGCTATACAATTTTTGGTATATTATTTTGGATTTTCCACAATTTTTTGCCAGAAAATGACACTTCAATCCTATACACTCAATCATTTCAATAATCTAAACTTTTAGTCTAAAATCATAAGCGCCAAAAATAAAAATTTTTAAAAAAATACATACTCATGGCAGATATTTTAAAATTGTTTTGGGAAAAATAAGATATTATTGACGAAGTAATTCAGCTTAAATTTATTTAAAAATGAAAACCACTTAACTTATAAAAACTAAGGTAATACTTTGATCGAATATGCGCTTCAGTTAATGTATTTAATAAATTGAGTCCCAAAACATAAATTCAAAGTAAAGACTTTCTATTTCTTTTTAATAATATTGTTACGAAAATGATTTGTTTAAATTTTCAAAGAAAAACATTGTCAGTAAATTATGTAAACGAAATGATTTAGTGTGTGTTTTTGAAACTGCGTAGTTTTCTAACAAACAACAACTAGCTTTAAGAAATTCCATGAAATAAGCTTAACAACAGAAAACAAAAAACACACTCAAACAGGGCCCCTGTACACTGAATGATAATAACATCAATATGGGGTAATGTTAAAGTAGAATATTCTTCTATATGTGAGAACCGCTTAAACCAACTATATAAGCACCACTTGGTGGACAAAAAATTAATTAAAAGATATAAGTGTAACAATAGCTTACAAAATATGTTACTCATTGCGTGGACAAATCAAATATAAAATAAATATCTTCCAATATGCGATTTTGTTTTATGTAACTTTTTTTCATTCCTATCTCTTCCTGCTCCTTAAACAGAATTTCTTTCATGGCAAACGCAAATTGGACAAGTCCACATTGTGTTATTAGCTTAAATCACATAGATATCTGCCTGATATAGTTTTTAATGGAAATTAAAAAGACTTTGCGCTCTCAAAATATAACTTAACGTTAATAGCATATAATTTTGCCAAGTTCTCTTGGTGTAGGTGCAAAAGGGGCGGTAGAATATTTGTTTGCTTTTAGTTGCATAGATTGAGGAGATCGAAAAGAAGAAAAGGAACGGATCCTCACATAATATTTTTTATTAAAACCTTTTACATTTTGATTGTGTGGAAAACAAAGTTTTTCTGTAACCTGTATATTTGTTTCTCATAAAACAATTTTTTTTTGTTGGTTGTTGTTATATTTCTTTCACATCAATTTTATTATTTATTATTTCGATTGAATATGTTGAATGTCAAAACTCCGGTAGTTTTGAAGATTTTCGGAATTCGAATAACAGCTTTTTTTCTAGGATTTTTATTAGTTTCAATCAGAGCTAAAAGACAAGAATACAAGAGCGCAAAGTTCACTAACCCTTGAATTGTTTTTGCCGAAAATATATTTTGCTGTAAATAATAAGAACTCCTAACTGAAGTCTTAGATGACTATAAAATTCACAAATGGATTTTTAAACTTATCTACTAAATGTTGTTAAATTAACAAAAAAAAAATCATTAAAAAGTTGAAATATATAAATCCATTTATAAAAGTGTCAAGATTTATTTATTTTATATAAAATGCTTGTTTTTAAGCTACTACGATCATGAATTTGGTTACTTGGTGATCAAGCAGTTTCCCTAAAATTGCATTACCATAAGTGAAATCAATTATAATAAAAATAACTTATTAGCTTAATCTAGGATAATTTGTGATAGATTTCTTTAATAAATATATTATGATATTTTTATAAAATATTTATTAGTCAAAAAATCTATTGGAAATATATAACTGCGGGGGAAAGCATATCCATATAGCTATTTCTCTACTGCTCATATAGATCTTCAGTGGATTTGACCCCAAATTTCGTATAGAAAATTTAAGAGTCTTATATCTCAAGCCAAATTGATTAAATGAGAGTTTTCATTTAACAAATAACAGCAAAAAAGATAATAAAACTCGAAAACACTTCGATACAAAAATACAGCAAAAATAGTTTTTATACATAAGGGTTTACTTTGGAAGTCATTTATTGAAAAATTGAAAAATAAAGAAAACGAGAAATATTTGTGAAAATTTTACAGATTGAGTAATTTGCATTTGCTATGGAAATAAACAATTTTATTTTTTCGAATCATTTTTTAATTTAATATACGTTATTAAAGGAATGTAGCACAAATTGGCGCAGATTAAATTAAAAAATGATTGTAAAAAATAAAATTGTTTAATAATAATAATTAGCATTAAATGGCAATAAATGCCATCACAGTGATTTCAACGCATTCTACATCCAAAAGGTGCCCCTGTAGGCTAGTAGGTAGTGTACTAGCTTGTCAGTATGGGGGTTGTGGGTTCGATTCCCAACGAAGACCTTGGTTTTTTTCACTACAAAATTAAAAATTGGCTGTCGGTGGGACTGCTCAGCGATGAAGGCATAGTCACTGGTCGCTGTGATGTCTTTATACGGCAGTTAATTTCCGACTATCATTCTACTTTCACCACCTGTGTATCTTCTCTATCCCTTTCCTAAAGAAGGTAGCACGGTACTTGACTAAATAGGCATTGTTGCCTGAAGTGCTACTTCTCTTTATAAAAAAAAAAAAAAAAAAAAACAAGAGGTTTTAGATGGAATGTATGGTTTTCAAATACAATCAGAACGATTGTTCAATACAAAATTGGTAGTCGAAATGTTAATAAGTGGGTGCATAAAAATGGCAAAAAGCGAATATTATTCTAAAAGGTCTGGCACTGCGTGTAACAGTTGCTAAATATGGAATACTATTCATGAAATTGATGATATTGATGTAAATATCCTTAATAAAAATTTAATTCAAATCAGATCGCCATTTTTTTAGCTTTTCCACAAACCTCATCAATTTTGCAAAGTGTTGTTATACATTAACGGCAATAAATTACTTTCTAGTATGCAATCTGATGTTGATCAGGACCATAGCTCTTTTACTCTTGCAAAAGTAATTGAGAATATGCGGCAGGAATTCGAAAGTGGGAATATATATTTTTTATTGCTATTAGATAATTCTAAAGCATATGATATGGTGGATCATGATATATTACTTAGAAAATTTGTCTTTTTGTTCGGATTCTCAGACACATCGGTCAAGGTTATTAGTTCATATATTTCGAATCGTATACAGTCGTATGTTCTATAGGCCACATGGTTCTATTTTAGGATCACTGTTATTTTTAATGTATGGAAATGATTTGCCAAAAGTGCTTTCAAAATGTAACATTCACCTACACGCAAACGATGTGCAACTTACACTAGGTACCTTAACTGAAAATGCTGCCACTGGTCAAACTGATGTTGCTTGAACTCTTATAAATTTGAGTGTATTGTGATAGACAGAAAAAGTCTAGTAACAACTTTTTCAGGGGATATTGTTTTAAATGACAAGACTATAAAAATTGTTAATAAGACAAAAAATTTCGGCATAACTTTTAACAACTGGTTGATATGATTGGACCACGTAAACGCTTTAGTTGGTCAATAATATGTGAAGTTATGGATGCTCTGGACAAACACAATATTTCACTACATTACAGATAGGAACTTTGCTAGCCAAAGCATACTTGATACCAACTTTAATGTACGAATGTAAGTTATTTGGTAACTGTGATGCCCTAAAAGAAAATTGAATGTTCTATATAATATTATTATTATTATATGGTTTGCGTTGATTTGACCATGTTTCATAACGATCATAACGATCCATACTCTCAACACAAACTCCTAAATATTTGTTTGAAAAAATACGTTTTTCCCAATCGCCTAGAAACTGAAACGCTATAATACCTCGACATTAACATCTAGTGTCTGAGTAGTAATTTTATTTGCATGCTGCTCGAATTTGGAATAGTCTTCCACCATAGCAATAACTCAATAAAAACGCTAACAGCTTCAATAAATTTGTATTTTTTTTTTTAGATATTTCTTATTTTATTTATTTAATTTGCTTTCTATAAAATATTTTATTTTACTTTTAATTTATTTAACTTTTTCAAACAACATTTATGTTAATTTTGAGTGTAACGCAATACATTTCTGTGCTATAAAAAATAAGATTTAATCTTGTTGTACAGGAAATGAACAAACGAAATTAACAAGTAATGGTGTTTGTCCTTATCGCTATTCCTTTTGTTTGTGTCTATTCTGCTTTAAGAAAAAGCTTTAAGGATAAATTATTGAAATTAATGAAAGTGTGTATAAATACAAAAATATTAACATTTTAAGAAAACTTTTCTTAATCTTCAATTTGACCATTAAAAACAGAATTATAATCAAAATAAGTTGTTTACTAAATATTTTATTGTCACATTTATTTAACGATTTCGCAACAATACAAAGGTAAATTTTCGTAATCATTATCTCGTTTGTAATAAAAAATTTATGTTTAGGATGGTGAATTTAACAACAAGTAAACGCAATTAAAGTTTGAATTTTTTACAACTTGTGATATTTGAGAGAAAAAGTAGACTTTTACCCTGCCATTTTAATACTTATAAAATTCCAATTGTAGCAAAAACTTTTTACATCCTTTTTTAAGCTGACATTGCATTAAGTTCTCAGGTTTTATGACTGCAGTCCTTTTAGCGGCAAAATGGCAAAGAAAAATAAATTTTTGATACATTTTTTACGACTTGCAAGAAGAAAAATTTATATAGAAACGTGACTGTAAACGTAAACAGCAAAATACAAAATACAATACATTTCAAGTTGAATACAAATTTTCATGGCTTTTCTAATCACACGCTTGTTTGTATTGTGCATATAATGTGTACTAAATGCTTTTTATGCCTGATAAAAAAGAATTTTTATATCTGAAATAGAAAGGACTTAGCCTTAACATACTTGATGACGGTTTTAAATTTGGAGCGAAGTTTTGTTGGCCTTTGCTAGGCAAATCATAAAAACCGAAGGTATTATTGCTTTTATTTTATTGTTATAATTTTCTCTAAAAGTTATACAAAAAAATATTTATATGGCATCGTAAAAAACCGCGCCATCTGCACGAATTTGTTTGTTTTATCTACTTTTGGTTTTTAGGTTTTTTTTTCTCTGGTATACTTGGTATTAGAAATTTTATGTCTTATTTTAAAATCTTTAGATATTTTTACCTTTTTAGAGGTTGTTGCCTCGTGACGAGATTTCATAATATGCATAAAATATTTGTAACAGAATGAAACCTATTTGTAAAGGCCAAATGCTGCAATATATACTGCATTACTAAGACTCAACACACTGTGACTTTAATCAGCTGACGAGTACTTTACTTTACTCTAAATCTTTAAATCTACAAAGTTTTTGTTTGTGAGAATTGGACTGTGAAAGAGAGTTAGACTTTTTGAATGCTCTAACCAAGATAATTTTTTTTTTTTTGGTCTACAGAAATTGCATTTTGTGTTCCATTTACCTATATTCCTGACCGTAAATATCAACTGGCCTCAGCGATTAATTTGGAAACGAAAGAAGCCTAAAATTATTATTATTATTGTTATTCACTGCTATAACCATTCACTTCCGCTTTAACACCAATACGAATGGTGTGAATTTTTGTTTAAAATCACTCTGGCAGAAGCTTCTATTATAGGAAAGACGTTATGCAATTGTTCTTTATGGCGGGCCACAAAAGCCACCCCTACGTAATATCAGTGGAGATTGGGCAAGATGGAACGCTGAAAAAGGCAACTTATTTGCCGATTACTTGAAAGATGTATTCACCCCACACATATGTACTGATGATGTTAATTTGCCGGTCGTAGTTGCATTACCCCCTCGAACTTTGAATTTTAGGTTGCGTGAGGTACAAAAGTTAATTTCTGAACTAAACCCAAAAAAGCTCCTGGTATGGACGGCATAAGTAACAAAATGTTGAAGGAGCTTCCCAGTATTGCAGTCAGAATCATGCTATTCATATTTAATGCCACTTTACGGCTTGAATACTATCCTGACCACTGGAAGATTTCTAAAGTTAGAATGATTCTAAAACCGGGTAAGGACCTGACCAACACCGAGTCGTATAGGCCCATAAGTCTATTACCAACTATTTCAAAGGTTTTCGAAAAATTGTCTCCGATGCTAAGGGATAGTAGGTGTATCCCAGACCATCAATTTGGTTTTAGAAGTAGACATAGCACAATTGAACAAACCCATAAATTTGTTCAGGTGATAAGAAGGACTTTTGAAGAGAAGAAGTATTGTTCAGCTATTTTAATTGATGTTTCTCAGGCATTTGACAAAGTTTGGCATGAAGCTCTATTTTTGAAACTGACCGCTCACTTGCCTTGTAATATAAGCAACCTATTAAAAAGCTTCATAATTGGACGGAAATTTTCTGTTGCTGAAGGGGACTTCGTTAGTGTATCCAAACCAATTTCCTCAGGCGTACCACAAGGTAGCATTCTTGATATATACCTCCGGTATACGTGTAAGTGAAACTGTCCTCACTTCTACGTTTGCTGATGATACAGCGTGTCTAAGTTCGCATGAAAACTCCCATCAAGCATCCATAAATCTTCAGCAACATATAACTCAGTTAGAGTTGTGGTTAAAATTATGGAGAATTAAAGTGAACGTTCAAAAGTGCATTAATGTGACCTTCACCCTGCGAAGAGCTAATTGTTCACCCGTTCGAATCAATAATCAGATTGTTCCACACTATACTTGTGTGAGATATATTGGAATACATCTTGACCGTCGCCTTACATGGAAACATCATATTGACTCAAAGCTAACACAATGATGAAACACAATAATGAAACTTAAGCTAACACAATTACATTGGCTCATTGGCAGGAACTCAAAACTTAGCCTAGATTGTAAGCTTCTAATTTACAAGACTATTTTAAAACCAATATGGTCTTACGGAATCCAAATTTTTGGCACTACCTCAGCTTCAAATGTGGATAGAATCCAACGTATGCAAAACAAAATTTTACGGCTGATAACTTCCGCTCGATGGTACATGACATACCGCTGGTGACTACAGAAATCATCAAATACGCAGGCAAATACTTGATAAAGCTTGAAGACCATCCTAATCCCCTTGCTCGCAATATCTTGAATTATAGTGGACATAGCCGATTAAAAAAGAGGGATACCGCAGCTTTAATCCTCAATCCTACATGGTCGGGACTAATGTAACTTTTTTTTAGAATTTAAGATTTTAAAACTTATTGTTAGTTCAGTTTCTTGAAGATACAATAAATAATTATTGAAAAAAAATGCAATTGTTGAAATAGAAATTTGACGTCTCTTGTATGAGTTTAGGAATAAAATAAAAAGCAATTCCATTTTTGATCAGAAGTAGTTGGTTTGTAACTTTGACTTTATAAACAAAAAATCTAAATTTTTTTAAATATATTTTCTTGCATCACACGCATTCTTTTCTTTTTCCTTTTAGATTTGTTGCCACAAATCCTTGTTAAGCTTAAATTCTCAAACATAAATCTAATTTCAATATTACATTTGGTTGGTCACATTTGAATAAATATATTTTTCTTTTGGATAGCTTCCAGATAGAATATATAAAATCATCTCACATGCTTTAAAAGCTGTATAAAACATGATTATGTATATCTTAAAAAAATGAAATATAAAAGAAAGGAAAGTGACTAATTATATTACTATGCATACCCATACCTGACATTTAAAAGTATGTACTGGTGTAGATTTTTTGTAGCGTTATAACATGTGAAATATCCTTGTCATGTAAGTATTTCGATACCGCAGTGACAATGTCGACATTTAACTTAACGAAATTTTCGTTTGGTGCCAAATCAAATTACAACATTGTGTTCGAAGTACCTTTTTGATTTTATTTCTGCAATTGCTATCCTTTTTTTAGTCTCTTTTTTCCGCCATTGTTTTCAAATTGGTTGATGTTGTTTAAACCTTAAAAATCAAATAGGAAAAGAAATTAAAAAAAAACAGGATATGCAAATATTTTATGCATATTTTAGGTTGAATGCATACAAGTATATACTCCTCTAGCTTTATAAAATTTAAGTGACATCATTTTTACAATTTAATACAGTGGTGTTAGTGACTGAATGCGAAAATTCGTAATATATTCTTTACAAAGCTAAAATTGTCTTAAGGAATTAGAGAAATTTTCAAATAGCAATATTTTAATAAAAATATTATTCTAAAAACTCATAACATTTTTTAATAAAAATGTTGACTGCAAAAAGTGGTATCTATACGTATGTAGCTGGATTATAAATTTATTACTCTGGTAAGTGCATTAGGAAACTATTCTGATTTTTAGGAAAGCGAAAAATAATTTTCGTAAATTGTAGGCGCTTCGCCAATAACGTAATAATTGTTTAAGATGCCTGTATAAAAATGTTAAGGCTTTTGGAGGGACTAAAATTAATTGTAAATATCTATAAATATCTTGAGTGCATCCAGAAGCCTTAACATTTGTGTACAGGGATCTAAAACAATTCTCATTATCATATATTTTGTTTCCTGTTCAAAAACTATTTAAGACTGAAGAGCGAAGAGAAATTTCAAAAATTAATAGAAATAGTAGTAACCTTAGATTATTGCGTATATACTGACCAATGACATAAGATGTTTCAACTGGTGTATTGGGCTTGATCAATTCGAAAATTGCGGTCTTTATTTTTGTCTTAAACTTAATTTAAGTCTTGAAACTTACTAGTTTTTATAAAACTGGATATTATGTTATGTCATCAAAGTTAATCCTTATCTAATACGAGTACTTTAGAACTCATGTGAGTCTGCAGCGATGTTTCATTATAAAAATGTAAAAATGTTTGAATCAAATTCTCTGCTAATCTACGTGTTTTAGTCGAATGCATTAATTTCTTATACAAACATTTGAAATATTGTCGTCCGCTTTATAAATTTGAAATTGTCACCATTCAGCAAAAAATTAATAAGAAAAAAATCAAAAATAAAACAATAATAGTTCTATTTATTTAATATTGACTGTAACCCCCTAGGTCCCAATTAATCCTGTTTAAATATATAACAGGTACCAAAAATAATTTACAATTATAAAAATTTATAATATAGAAAGAAAAATAATAAATAAATACGTTTATTTTTTTTATAAACTTTTTGTTATATTGTTTCTTTTATGCAAAATAATAAATCAGCACTTCAGAGTTTTAAATTGAATTAAACGATTTATTTACTTTCAATACATACAAAATAAACACGATGGTAACTTTCTTGTCTTTACTCAACGATGACTCAATTCATTCATTTGCCCACTAAGTGGTGCCTACATAGTAGTTTTAAGGGGTTTTCGCATATACAAGAATATTCTACGTTAACATTATCCCATTGTTCTGGTACAATTAATTGCATGAGTAGGGGTACTGGTCCGAGCGAAAAAAAGGATATTGTTATTATCATTTTGTTTAGGCGCCTGCGTGGTTATTTGTTTTGCTTTGTTCTGTGTTATTTGTTTTTGTGTCTGTTGTTTATCTTATTTCGAAAAATTTCTTATAAACGTGTTGTTGACGTCTTGCGCGTATAAGATCTTTTAGAAAATTACGCACTTTTTAAAATGCAGAGTTGGTCGTTTCATTTACTTTTTCATTGATAAGTATTTGCTTTTATAACTACACAAATCATCTTCAATATAAATGATGACAATTTATTTAGAGATTTTGTAATTATATTATATGATTGTACAAATTACACAAAAAAATGGTCATGACTTAAATCTTCAGTGCATATTAATTCAAATTTACATCTGTTTTATTTTCTGCAATCCACAGGGCATCGCTAACCTGATTAAGTTTTTGGTTTTATTCACGTTATTTAAAAATGTATTACGAGTTATGGTGCACAACTATATTTTTGATTTCTTTTTATATATTTTTTATACCTCTTTTCTAGTAATAATGTTAAGATAGAAATTTGTTTGCAGTTACTTTTTCTTCCTTTCTACTTTTTTTGTATTTTATAAATTTAGCAATATTTTTGGCGGGTTTTTTTTAACTATTAACATAGCGATAAAAAGAGCTATTGGAAATGATGCTCAAACAAACAATCAAAATATTTTAGGGTCTTAATTTTACTCGTTCTCTAATAGTAATTAATTGTTAACTGAACATATGTAAATATGAAAAAAAGGAGGCTTAAAAGTGATCGTGAACATCTCTAGTGAGCGAATATAGTCGTGACCATTCACAATCCCATCTCTTATTTGAAGTAAATAAAAGCAAAAAATTGTTTAAAAATTTCGATAATACACCTCTTAAAGTGATGAAAAAGTTGTTTTTAATAAAAAGGTAAAAATAAAAAATGTCATAATAAAACAACCGCAGGAACTACAAATTGAAAAAGTGTGAAATTGCAAATTTATTATGCGACAACTAAAGCCATAAGGACTATTACAGCACATGTGTTTACAAATAACTGTTAGCTATTAAAATAGTTGGTTATTTGTTAATACCTATAGTTGGATAAAAGGGTTTAATCGAATTATTATCAAAAAGCTAAAGCAAAATAAAACAAATAGAAGCTTTTGTTAGCGACGTTGATGTGTTGCTGTTTACATCAACCAATCTATGCACAAACTTGTTATTGAATTTTTCAGCCATAATAAATAAAATTTTTTTAATTGAAGAATTCCTAAAATGCTGGCTAATTTTTATACCTGGAAATTTTCCATTTTATTTTTGAAAATCCTTTAAAATAGAATTTTTAATAGATTTTTGGTGGATTAAATGAAAACATAATAATCAAGTTTTACAAGAGTAAAGATTTGAAATTTTGAAGAGTACAGATTTTACAATACTTTTTAAATAAAAAAAAAACGCTTTAAATAAAAAGTAATGCGCTATAGCATTTAATAATATATATCGAATGAAAGCTACTAATACTCAAGTTTTGTAAGAGCGTTTTAACATAGCGTAAAATATCCAAATCAAAATAAATTTTTTCCAAATTTGATTTGCAGTTGGTTATTCTTTTGTAGCTTAACAAATTATAGCGAATAATGTATATGGTCTGATTAATCACAACCGTCTTCTTAGAAAAGTCTTTGAAGATGTAAGTGTTCTTTCATAACGCTTATAATTCATCACGTAACATTTAATACAGGGAAATCCCTAAAGAGCTCATAGCTTCATCAAACCACAGTTGCATAAATTTCTATCTATTTTTCAGAGGACTATCTAAGACGATTTTGGTCTCAGAGATTACAAATAGCATTGGTAAATTGATTAATTTTGATACTAATATTATAAGAGTCATCTAGGGATTAAGAAAAATAACTGGTTACAAGACCAAACTATATAATGCAGTTGTACACGCAAAGAGATCCCTGACACTAGTAAAATAAAAAATATGCACATAACTATAATTTAAACCTATTCCTTATATCCAACTTTCACTACGAGAACGTATACCAAAGTACAGGTATGGCCACTATAAATATTTTCCGTTTTTCTTTATATTTTCGAAAAAAAAAATGACTTTTTTTACTGTGATTCTGTAGCGGAATATCTTAACGAACATTTCACGCGTTCATATATTCAATGCAACTACTTTCAAATTCGGGGCTTCTCCTTATAAGTATAGAAGTGAATTTATATTTAGTGTTTCTATGCTTAATTGCATTATTGTTTTCATTGGATTTGGTTTTTGTTTTTTTTTTTTTAATTTATAACTAACAAGAACATGGATCGCAGAAGAAACTTTAATATTTTGTCATTCAGCCAATGTAAGAGGTAAATTGAAATATATTAACTAATATATAAAATAATTACAATGAAAATTGAAGTATGGTATCAAAGGGTGGTGGATATGTGATGCCAAAAACTCTTACCCACTGCATGGGCAAATTTACACCGGTCAAGCTGTTACGGGCCGAGATATTAAACAGGGTGATCGAGTTGTAAAGGATTTGGTAAGCCGCTTTCATGGAAGCGGACGTAATATTACAATGGGCAACTTTTTTACAAGCCTTAATTTGTATCAAAACTTATGGTCGATAAAATTGACATCAGTTGGAACTGTAAGAAAAAATATCTTATTTATTCCCAATGAAATGTTGGCACTTAAAGATCGCCATGTGGAGTCGAGCGTCTTTGGCTGTATGCCCAAATTTCTATATGCTCATATATGCTGAAAGAAACAATCACCAGTGCACGAGAATGATGCCGTCAGCACAAATGCCAAGTCTAAAATCATTGACTTTTTTAATGCAACAAAAGGAGGAGTGGACGTTATGGACCAATTACTTGGAGAGCATACTTGCCAAAGAAAAACGAAATGTTGGCCATTATCTCTTTTTTGGAACATGATAGATTTGACGGCATTCACAGCATACAGCATATACTATGAAAATAACTCAAATTTAACATACAGTAAGTTGAGGCATAAACGCTTTCTTCGCCAGCTCGCCAAAGATCTTTGTATGCCGGTCATTGAAGAGTGGTCAGTTAGTGCTAAGGTAATGAGGAACCTAAATACGAAGCTTGTCGTAGCGAGTTTTATAAAAAAGAAGAAAGAGCTGAAGCTGTACCATATACGTCTGCAGCTGCCGATGGGCGTGTTTAGAAACCCCATATTGAAAGCTGCTACATGAGCTATGATTGCGAAGAACGCAGAAGACGCACCCGTAACATGTGATCTTTATGTAAACGACCAATATGTTTGCAACATTCAAGCGATTCCTTTATGTTTGTAACATTCAAGCGATTCCTTTGCAATAATGAGAAAAAGATTTAAATAATAATAAAAAATTACAATAAATAATTATTATTATATTAATGTTGATATTATTATAGATATTATTAAAAAAAAACATAAAATTATATTACTTAAACAAAAACATTCTTTGATTTCTTAATCAACACATATATGTGCATTTAAATTACACCTAGTACACCTGTACTTGGGCATACGTTCTCGGGGGTCTCGATTTTGGAGGCTCATAGATTCTCAACGCCTCAACCTCCGATAGTAGTTGAGGTGTTGCAGTTTTGCACTATCTTTTTAGATCCGAAGTTTTAGAAAAATATTTTCAGCAGTTTAGGATGTACATTGCTACGAGGTACACACTGACCACACCTGTACCCGGGTATAAGGACTAGGGTTAATGAGAAGAAGTAGGGTGCGAAACGTGAATAAAAGCGCTAGAGCTTCGTTGATGTGTGTGTCAGTTGTCTCGGGAAAAAATTTACCTTACTAGGATGTTTGCTTGGGTCTTTCGCTGAAGTAAATTAGTGTGTAATCGTCACAAAATTCGCCAGATTTATGTGTGTTTATGTCATTAGAAATTGTTTTGAACGATGATTTTTGAAGTTGTTTGAAAATATCATAGTTTGTTAGCATTATGCAATATTTTATGTCTTTACATTATCACTGTGTGATTAAATTTTTTTATATTAATTTAATAGAAATTTTCGAGAATAAATTCAAACGACTTTAAAGGGTCTTTTATATAGGAATTTCAGTGACTTTAGCTGTTAAGTTAATTACTACTTTTCACACAATGTAATTTGATCGGTAGGATTTCCAAAATAAACTTTGCAATAGTAACCGACGTGATTCTATATTAGAATTAGACGCTTGATGTTAATATGATGGACTGCTTTTGGCCTTTTCCGTTTGGAAAATCTTTGAACAAAGCTTTATAATAGCTTCTGTGCAATTAGAGTTTTATTTTCAGTTGCAGGTGCCACTTGAAATCGATTTTGTGTTTTTATCAGTTTCAGTTTCATTAGCTTTGCACTCTTTGAATGTAACTAAAAAAAAACATTCGAATCCGCTGGTGTTTGTATATTTGTTTACGATTTTAATATCACTTTTTCCATAAAATGATTGGTTTCGTTTAAATGCTTAAAAAATTATTGTTTTTTTTTAATATAAATAAATTTTAATAATAAAAACTAATTGGAAGCAATGAGTGAATGAATGCTGTAATTATTGTATATTTGTTCTAGAAATAGTACTAGAAGTAAAAGGTGTTTTTTAAGCTAGATAAAACTTTAAATTGTAAAAAGTAACACAAAAAATGAAATTTTGATGAAACATTTTTTTTTATTTGTTTTAGTATACTCTGACAAATCATCATGAATAGACTCTCGCTTAAACAACGCTACGCAATTATCCAAATTTACTTTGAAAATCAGTCGTTGATTCGCGCAACTTATAGACGACTTCGTCATTTTTATGGCGTACATAATCGTGCATCTGAACAAGCCATTCGTCGAACTGTCGATAGATTTCATACCACATACTCTCTAGAGGATGCAATAACACCAACACGTCGAAGGAATGTGCGTACTGAAGAGAATATCGCCGCTGTAAACGAAAGTGTGGAAGAAGATCCAAATTTATTATTTCGTCGTCGGTCGTAGGAATTGGGGCTCTGTCCGTCCACTACGTGGAAAATTTTGCGCAAAGATCTCGACCTACACCCGTATAAGATCCAGCTGGTGCAGGAATTGAAGCCACGAGACCATTATATGCGTCGTTCTTTCGCCGATTGGGCTCTAGAGGAGTTGGCAACTGACCCGTTGTTTTATCGCAAAATTGTGCTCAGCGATGAGGCGCATTTTTGGCTTAACGGGTTTGTTATTAGCAAAATTGCCGCATATGGAGTGAGACCAATCTACAACAGACCCTACAGACTCCATTGCATCCAGAAAACTGCACCGTTTTGTGGCATCATCGGACCTTATTTCTTCAAAAATGAGGCCTGAGCTCGCGTTACGGTCAATGGAGATCGTTACTGCACCATGATCAATGATTTTTTGTTTAAAAATATGGATGACATTGATCCGGACGAGATGTGGTTTCAACAGGATGGCGCTACGTGCCATACAGCGAACGCAACCATCGACTTATTGAAATCAAAATTTGGCGATAAGTTGATTTCGAGAAATGGACCTGTCAATTGGCCTCCAAGGTCGTGCGATTTGACACCACTCGACTATTTCCTGTGGGTCTACGTGAAGTCACTGGTTTATGCTGATAAACCAGCAACAATTGACGCCTTGGAGGACAGCATTGTTCGTGTTATTCGTGACATACGCCCAGCAGTGCTCGAAAAAGTGGCCCAAAATTGGACGTCCAGAATGCGCTTCGTCAAGAACAGCCGCGGTGCCCATATGCCCGAAATCATTTTCAAATATTAATGTCACGTATTGATCCTTCGAATAAAAAAGAAATTTTGATTACAATTTAATTTTTTGTGTTATTTTTTACAATTTCAAGTTCTATCGGGCTTAAAAAAACACCCTTTATAAATCAATAAATTTTTATTTTTATAAAATATTTGGATTTTCAACAAAAAGCTTGTTTTTAATTATGGCAATAGAAACAACATTACAGTTTTGACATTTAGTTTTTCAACGTATTTGTAGCAGATGCATTGGCAATTGTTACAATAAATTCAATTTCGCTCGAAAATCCCACTAAGATAATTGAAATCCACTATGAAAATGATGATTCTGTTAAATTTACATCTTGTAAAGTTCGTGATATTTTTGGACAATATAATCGTCCTTTTGAGACCGCAATTAAGAATTTGGTCGTTAAATTTCAGTCAAGAGGCTCCATACAAACAACTAAAAACAACGCAGCCATGAGCCACAGCAGATCCAAGTTTTTTAATCCCGAGACGTTCTCAATTGGGGTTATCCAAAACCACCACATTACAAATTTTGCGTAAGGACTTGACTTATAAGGTTTAACTGGTGTAGAAATTGAAGCCGATTCGCTCAGTTTATTCAGCAACAACCGGTCATTTTCACTTGTCAGGGTATGTCAACACCAAAGTTGTCGCATTTGGCCTTTTCCTAGAGCGATTATGAAGAAGTCTTTACATGATCAACGTATCACTACATGCTGCACTGTATATTACTTTCCAAATTTAAAGTTCAAATTTATGATTATCTTTAGCTTTAGAACAGTGTGGATGTAATACCGTTTCTTGTGAACTGGTAATATCCTTATATTTTTGTCTGACTTATATCCTGCTATTATAGTTTTTAATTAATCTTTTGTTATGTATACATAATCTTTATTACAATTCTCTTTAACATTATCGTTACAAGGTATTTTGTACACTATATTGGACATATTTAATTATTGAAATTTACTCTTAATTTTACTTAACAGCCTTTTTAATGTGTTAGTATTCTTGTATATCATCTGGTAATTACAGGTTCAAAAAGTTTTTGATTTCCCTATTGTTTCTTACAACACTTTTCTTACTATTATTTAATTAGCTAATCAACCTATTAGTTAATTGTATTGAGTATTGAGAAATTGCTCTAAGTTAATAAATTCCTAATCTTTTCTTTATTCTTCCTATAGAATTCTTTGTCTCTTATTATTAAAATCTTTTCTATTAAATTATTTCTGTGTTTATAATAGTTATTTTGTTTTACTTAGAGTAATAATTAATAATTCTACCTATAGAACAACAACAAGAAAAAACCTGATTACAGATACGTAAATGTTTCACAAAAATTTTGACTTTTAATTTATGAAGATATAAAGCAAAAATCTGAATCAATCTTACATTAATTAAGTCTTTAATTTTTTGTAACGTTATGTAACTAAACTTTACGTTTGAATACATATATATATATAAAATAATATTGTTTTGTAAAATATGTATTCGTTTAAAAAGGTTTTAGTATTAGAAAATTGTATGTATGTATATATGTTTAATTAAAATATTGTTTCAGTTTGTAGTTTTTATTGCTTTTGCTTTTTGAAAAACTATTTTTGATTATTTTGAATTTGCTTATTAATCATTTTTCATATATTGATTGATATATTAAATAGTTCGTACACTTTTGTTTTTCTCAAGATATCACCCAAAGGCCTGGCAAAATAAATAAAGACATTGTGCTTGAATTTTTTACAAAATAGTGAAAAGGTCAATCAGTCATAATTATTTTTTAAAAAATATTAAAAAAATTTATATTTTAAACAAACAATTATGAATCATAGTTAATGATTAATCACTCAAATATGTAAATTCCCTTTTATATATCACAACTGTTCTAAAGTTGTAAATATCGTTGTAGATTTTTGTTTTTATATTAAAATGTTGTATACATCCAGTTATAAATATATGAGTTTTGTAAATTTTTGCGATTCGATTACATTGAACAGGTTCAACATTAACAAGCCATCAAGTTAACACGCGGCCGCAAAGAGTTGTGCCAGTTGGTGATGGTTTTAAAAGCCACTCAGTATAGGAAGTACATTGTCAGCATGATAAAACCTGCTATGTATTTTCTTCAAATTCCATCAACGTTTTGCAGACAAATTATGTACAGTGAACTTTCTCTTAAAGAATACCTCCCATAAGCGGACACTTCCCATATACGGACACTATTTTCAATACCGAAAAAATTGTCAGGAATTTTAAAAATATTTCCCTCCTAAGCGAACAACCCTACCATATTTGGACGCGGATAGTTTTTTCCACGATTTATAACATTTTATAAATCGGGCAGCTTACAGCATAGTCACTATTTTTTTGTTTACTTTTATCTTTATTACTTAATTTGACTTTTCAGTAAAACGTGCATCAGAAAGGGGGATCCCGAAAAGATATAAAGCCTGTTGTCTTGAATGTAGTAAACAACAAAATTTTAAAAACAAAAACTTAATTTTAGGATCGTAGGAAACTGATATCAAACCGACTAGAAAAAAGTAAGTTAGAGCCCAAAGACCTTAAATTGTCTTATGAATGGTTTGTGATGGCTCGAAACAAGGGCATTCCTCTATCGGGCAGATTTATAAGGAGCAAGGCTAAGGAAATTGAAGAGAAACTTAATTAAGTCGATTTCAGTTCATCATCTGGCTGGCTAAAAAGTTTAAAAAATGACCTCATATAAGGTTTCACGCTATTTCTAGACAAGCCGCTAGTGTTAACAAGGATGATGTCAAAAGTTTTAAATGTCAAAAGTGCCATCTTTGATTGAAGGATATTAATTGCGAAATATTTATATAGCTAATGAGACCGGCTTATTTTTACTAAAAGGTGAAAAATTCATAGGTGGCTAAATGGCTAAGGATAGACTCACAATTTTGCACTGCGTCAGTATGGCTGGAGAAAAAGAACGCCTTTTGGTTATTGGAATAGCTACAAAACCTAGGGCTTTTCGCAACATCAATTTGAACAATTCACCATTTAAATGGGGAGCATACAGCTTGGATCATACGGTTTGGATAACATATTATTTGATGACTTATTTCCTAGTGCAGTTTGATAGGAAGATAAAAAATGGAAAGTATTGCTAGTTTTTGGTAGTAAAAATTATTTTTCTCCTAGCAACAACATTTGGCCAGCCCTTGATCAAGGCATTATAAAAAAACTTTAAGTTTTTGTATTTTTGAAAAATAATTTGCTCCAGATGCAAGGAGGACACTCTGCTCTGCTACACAAATTGTAGGCTCAAGTGACTGCATAGACAATTAAAAATTTTTTCAGAACAGTTTGCTTTAGAAAAAATTAAAGCACAAATGATGATGGCGGTTGGACTGCAGAAGATGATCTTCCACTATCAGCGCTTGTTCAGTTCTCCGATATCGTTAATCGCGGTCAGATACAAGGCTGACGCCGAAAATTGTATCAATTTAGATAATGACATAGTTAGTAATAATGAAAATATAGAACTGAAATGTAGTGCTGAATGTTAATAGCTTCCGTAGAAATGGTGGAAAACTCGTCTGAAGATGAGTTAGAAAGTGAAATTGATGAGAAGTTGACTTCTTATAAAGAGGCTTATTTAGCCATAAAAACTGGAAGGGTTTTCTTTATATTACAGCGACCTTGAAAGCGTAAAAATGGTGAATGATCTTTAAATGCATTTCCAAGATGTTGAAATTAAAGAAAAATATTGTCAAGCTAAAATTTCGGTATTTTTAAAAACCACTGAAATATCTCATCTTTCAAGCTTGTTCTTTTTTATTCGCAAAAATATTACTAAAAATTCTTTTAATTTTGTTTTTTCTTTATATTCATATTTTTGTTTTGGAAATAAAGGTGTTCAAAGACGGATACTTTCATAAGCGGTCAAAGTCTTCAGTCCCTTAGGCGTCCGCTAAGGACACTCTTAGCTTCGTCGTATCTTGTAGACAGCTGTAGAATTAATTTACAATAACCAAAGAAGCGATTCCTCCATTTTTATTGTCAATTGTTTTAAGGTAATGGGAATACTTATGTATAAACGAAAGACTTCCAACTTTTTGAAATCCGCAACTAGCCAAAAACTAGTCAAGAAGAAATCACTGATTTAAACCAAATGCGTTTAAACTTTCATCACTTAAACTTTCCATGAGAGTTTAGCTCCCTTTCTTATTTCTCATAAAATGATGGTAAACTTAAACTATGGTAACATAGCAGGGCAAATATGCAAGAAATGATGAATGAAAAGTTTCTTTCATATATTTTCTATTTTTTATAACTAAACACCTTTATTAGCATCAGACCTATGCAAGTACAACATGTAGTTAAAATAAAATACTTAAACATAAATTTTATTATGCATTGCAAAAGATATTGGAGATAACATAAACGTCCTTATCCATTGAAAGGTAAAAAATATTATCACAAAATTAATAACAGGTACAAGAGTAGTAAAAGCAACAACAACATAAAAACAGAAAAAAAATTAAAAAGTACAACACAGTAAATAGGTTGCAATGTTTTTTGTTTCAGTGAAATAAACAATAATAATAAAATGATAAACACAAAAATAACCGCCTTTGGTTATTTGTTAAAAGGGTTAAAAAATTCACAAACGTTTCGAATATCAGCAACACATAAACATAAACTAGACGAATGTTCATGATGATGCTAGAAAAATGAAGAGTCCATCATAATAACACATACACACACAGTTCTAACACGAGAAATTCTCATGTGTATACTTTTACATGAATATTCATTTAGTTATATGTTCGTAATGTTTCATTATCAAAATACATATTTGAAAAACAAACAGAAAAAATAACTAATAGACAAGATAGAAATGATATATAGAACAAGCCAGGAAAGAGAAGGTGTAGCCCGTAATGAAGGATATACCACACAGTTGGTACCAACATACACACACACACACCCCCAGCCTCACACATATCTTTACCAACTAGAGATACAGCAACCGCATAAACACACATTTATTCACACTATTTATTGCAAACTTCATATTTAAATAACAAACTCAATATTCTAAGTGAAATTTTCTCTTTTAGTGTGGTTGTGTGCAGGAGAGTGTATGGTGAAATTTTCGGTTTTGGTTTTAAAAACATAAATAAATGCAGACATACGCTTTATTCTCAGTATTACACTCATTTTTTGTATTCTTCTTTAAAATAATATTTCTATTGCGTTTGAAAATATTCATATTAAATTTTTATAGAACTGCAATGGTCATAAAAAACATTTTATTTAATATAAAATTAAAAAATTACTCTTTATACTTGAATCTTTAATTCAAAAATAGTTGCTACTATTAGTTCTGTGATAAATTAGCTGATTGAATTATAATAAATTTCAGGTGTGATTGTGTAGTTAGCTTAACAATATACCCTGACAAGTGAAAATGCTTGCTCCTGATCTACGGCAATGTGAATGATAGGTCGGCTTCAATTTCTGTACCAGTTAAACCTTGTAAGGCTTCAAAGTTAAATCCTTACGCAAAATCAGCCAAGTGCTGGTTTTTGATAGCCCCAATTGTTGAGAGGAATCGACAAATGTGAATCTGCTTCAACACTGTGGCTCTCGGCTGCGATGCTTTCAGTTGAACGACCCGGTCGATCGCGCGTTGGAATTTGCACATTTTGTATGGAGCCTATCGACTCAAATTTAACGACGAAATTCTTAATAGCGGTCTCAGAAGGACCATTATGTTCTCCGCAATATTACAAATGTTACGAAGTGTAACTTTACGCACGAATTTCGAGCGTAATTGAATGTAGCGCAACAATTGCCAATGCATTTACTACGAATACGTGAAAAAAAACTAAATGTTCTAAATGTCACAACTATCATGTTGCTGAAAAACAAACTTCTTGTTAAGAAACCCGATATTTTATATTGATATTTTATTAACAACCAAGAATATACTTTTAAGAGTATATAGTTTATTAATCGATATCGGGTGTTCAGACGGTATAATTAAGAATATATTTTTCTCCTATTACGAGCATGAATTTTCTGTTTTTATTTTATATAGTGCGAAAATATAAAACTCATTTTATATAAATTAAATAAACTACAAACATTTTCTGATTATATAAAAAATTGAATCAATCAAACAAATAGAAAAATTATTGAAAGGTAAAAAATTATATTAATAATGTTTAATTTGATATGCAATATAACTTAGCTGTTACCCTCAGCTTTGAAAAATAACAATATATCTGTTTTTGTTTTCATCCCACCGTTCAGAAATTCATAGCCTTCAACCTTGGCACCCCTACAACAAACAAACATGTTGTAGATGCATAAAAAAATGAAAGTTTTTAAAATAATTATTTTGGATATTAAAAAGCCACAAAAGACATTAAATAGACGCAATGCAGCAAAGGACAAAAACATGTGCACTTGAAATATTTTTCAATGAAGATTTTTTTTGGGTGTGGGCATGTGTGTGAGAAGAGTTCATGTGTTTATGCTGTTTTTTGCAAGTCAAGGAAATAAACAGGGAAACAGACAAACATTAAAGCAGCCAAATTAATTTGGACATTTTAAAAGCTTTATAAAGATGGTGATATCGTTGTAGATTTTTTTGTTTTTATATCAAAATGGTCATGTTAAATTTAGTGTACATACTTAACAAATATATTTTTCTCCTAAAAGAAAACAGCTTGGATAATTAAGTAAAATAAATTTGCTATTATTTCAATCGTTTTATTGTTGCTTACATTAATAAAGCTGTAATATTTAGATAGTCATTAGGGTAGTATACAGATATGACGATAACTCAGTATTAATGGCCTAATAGCATGCTTTTTATGTTCTCCGTTAGTTTTCTTTATTTGAGCACTAGGAAAATGAACCAAATAATATATCATTAGTCACACTATTATTTTAATAATAAGCCATATTAAAATTATGTCTTCAAAGACAATTATAATTTCTTAAGCCGACGATCATGACAACGATTACTGGTACGGGTCAAGAAATATTACAAATAACGAAGAATATTCATGAATTATTAGAGCCTGAATATGAGAATAAAATTTAATTTACCAACGAATGTAAATCATAAGCTTTTAATTATAATACTATAAATAAGAAAATATGATTCAACTCTAAGACTTAATATTTAATATTTTAATAATTTATTTATAAATTTTATTTCAATTCTATTTCTAAGCGCTAAAAAATGCTTTACAGAAGCAAAACTACTAACAAAGTAAGTTAAATAATTAATTAAATATTTATAATACTAATAAAAAACCGTGCTTTCAAATACAATGTTTGAAAAAACGTTACAATTACAAGTAACAATTTAAAAAGTTTACATCATTAGGATAATACAATAGCTATAGTTATATAAGTTTCTAAAAAATTTAGGACTGAGGTGTGATAAAATCGTTTTGTGCCACCTATTAAGTCACTATGGGCTATAATTTGAGTATAACAGCACACTTTTGAATTAAATAAAAATGTGGAAAATTGAAATTTAAGTTTGCTGAATTAATTTATACTAAAAATACGTTTTGAAATAGCGACTTTAAGACATTGTTATACACATTGTTTAAACTTTAATTGTCTATCTATAACGGCTCTATACTCAATAAGTACATTAAATTACATCACAAATGGGGACAACCTTTAATATCCAAATATTAATATTTAAACTTGTTGTTGTTCAATATATTGAAGTGTATATTCTGTATAATTTTCGTTTTCTGTTATAATGGTTCAAAAGATAGGGCAATACGTGGCAAACTTATCAGCTGCAAGGACTTCTTTCAGTTTTTTATATTTGTGGTTGTGGAAATAGTAAAACACACATTGTTTCAATTTTAGGTATCTCTCTATAACGTTGTTTGAAATAACGTAACGTAAGGTACGCATTTTATTTTATAATTTTAAATTTTACACTAGTTTTTACATATTCTATATAGTTTCAAGCCTTTTATTATAATGGCAAAAATAGAGGTAGGTGATCAGAGTCCTGTAAGTTAAATTGTGTCACCTTGTGGGAAACCTTTTATGTTGAAATTTGTTTTTTATTATTTTTCGTTTCTATAAGCTATAGTGATATCCACATTGTTTAATTTGTTCACTAAACATGTAAAATTCATGTGCGAACACCCTTTGATTTAATGTTATGAACTTGGGCAAAATCATTGAAAAAATTCAGACCTTTCAACCTTCTACTTTACAGTTGATTAAATAAAGGGTTTCAATCCTAGAATTTTATTTTGATGACTTGTTTGTTTTTAATCTGAAATAGAAAACGATGCTTTTTGTCGATATTCCCTTTAAACGTCGGTTTTAGAATAGCGTTATAAAATAGAAGTTTTGCATTAAAGTTGATCCAATCTTTCCGTCAAAGGCCTAAAATTTTTTAATTATTATTTTAACCTGATAACATGAAACTGTATTTAATATCAGATATATTCACGAGCATATACTATTATTTTTAACAAAATGCTAATTGAGCGAACTTATTATTCGGTGCTATTCTCTATTTACCAATTTATAAAAGTGCAAAAGATATTCTTATAAATATTTGTAGTACCACAAAATAAATATTGCGCATAAGCAGGTTATACAATACTTTGGCAAAACTCTCAGAACGTTAAAATTAATAACATCAAATATATTTTGTCGAGTAATAGGAAAAACATACAATTTTACTCGAGATCAACATTCGAAACTATTTAAGGAATGTCACTAAGAAAAACCAACTTTCGAGTATATGATTTGCATTTCCATCATCTGCTACTATGAGCCATTTCTAAAATTTTCATTGTATCATAGAGACCAAGATATTAAACTACCAAGGTATAGGTATGTAACCTAATATAAAGTACATTCATATAATTATAATGTCTACAACAGCAAGTCCATTAAACCATAACACATATCGCCTGAATACTAGAGATAATAAATAGTGTATTTAAAACCTTAGCTTTCTCATAAAGAATTTTAAAGTTCCGAAAACAAAAAGAGAAACTTCCCAAATAACATAATGCAAGAGAATCGACAAGTTTCAAAACAAGAAATTTAAAATGAAATACCTGAGTATCATACTTCCAAATATATCGAAATTATCTTTTTTGTATTTTTTAAATAGCATTAATATCGTATGGGTTTGCATCGGTTAAAAGCCATTTGTTTTCACACACTCATGTGTGTGGTTTCAGGTTGTCACTTTAATTATCTACGTTTGAACTCTGCATTTGAGTTTAAAATTTCCGAACAAATTCAATAGATTTTCTCTCTGCTTCTGCTTTCATATTGACATTTTATGTTCTGTTTCCTATAAATATAAAGGAAAATTTAAAATTCCAATGACATTTGTATTAATATGTCTGAATGTGTTTATGCACACAAATATTTTAAGATCTGTGGAAAATTTAATGTTCATACACGAAGGCTTCTATAAATTTATTTACGCAGTAGAACTAATAATTAATTTTAAAGAAATACAATTTCCACAAACAGGCAGTCAGTCGTTTGTAACTAGCAACAGAAATGAAAATATGTTAAGCTCTATAATAGTGTTACTAAGATGTTTTTATTTGGGTACGGTTTTCCGTCGACCCTCGACAAATTTGGTTTGTAAACAAATCGGTGTCGGCTGTTTGCCATCTTCAGTGTTATTTTCGCACTAAGATGTCTTTGGTTAAGTTTAATAAAAAAAATAATTATCATTAAAACAAGTAAACGAAATGACCTACTGTGCATTTTTACAACTTACGTAGTTCCTGAGAAACAACAAGTTTATTAGAAATTCCAGTAAAAAAGCTAAAGAACAGAAAACAAAAATAGCTATACTGAATGATGAAAACAACAACAATATGTGATGATTTTAAATCAGAAATGTGAAATCCAGTAAAAACATCGTCCAGTAAAGACATGAAGGTAATAAGCAGTTTTTAGTCGTTTTGATTGTAAAGTTACCATGGTATACTAAAGTAAATAAATCGTGTAATTTATTTTTAAAACTGTGCGTTATTATTTTACAATAAAAGAACTCAAACCGTTACATAAAGGAATAAACATAACGATATATTCGGTATGTCACATCAATAATACATGAAAAAAAAATTAAATATAAATAAAATAAAATTGTTTATTAAAGAGAAAACAAATTTTATTTATTACTCACTTTTAAATCATAAAAATGCTTAGGCAATTTTCTAAATCAGCATCATCAGGATGCATAAAAGCAATATATATCATTTATCGGAAATAAATAAACCTCCCCATAAAACCTTGTTTTTAGTCCTTTTTTGGGAATTTATGCCTGCCTTCGGGAAACCGCTACCGCACTTTTTTTTTTTTGTTTAAGGAAAAGTAGCACTTCAGGCAACAATGCCTATTTAGTCAAGTACCGTGCTACATTCTTTAGGAAAGGAATAGAGAAAAACAGGTGGTGAAAGTAAAAGGATAGACGGAAATTAACTATCGTATAAGACAGCACAGCGACCAGTGACTATGCTTTCATCGCTAAGCAGCCCCACCGACAGTCAATTTTTATTTTTTATAGTGAAAAAAACCAAGGTTTTCGTTGGGAATCGAACCCATAACCCCCATACTGACAATCTA
The DNA here is from genome assembly GCA_030448955.1 of Trichopoda pennipes. Classification (NCBI taxonomy): domain Eukaryota; kingdom Metazoa; phylum Arthropoda; class Insecta; order Diptera; family Tachinidae; genus Trichopoda; species Trichopoda pennipes. Next base: position 1,384,517 of record JASKUP010000010.1, on the reverse strand, counting down.
GTACACTACCTACTAGCCTACAGGGGCACCTTTATTTTTCATACATTCATAAATTATTATTATTTATTGCGTATATACCGCCTATTTACATTTCAAGCTGTTACTGGGAGGAAGCTTTAACGCAACATTAAATAATTTCAGAGTTAAGTTGGCGGCAATGTTCTTCAGTGACATACGTTTGTTACTTTTTTATTTTAGTCTATATATTCAAAATCCATACATAATATAACAATATTTAATATATTTTTGCAACATAAATTATTAAAAAATAAAACAATATTTTCCTTAACAATATTTCTGCTCTGATGATAATTATTAAATACAGAAAAAATCTTTAATAACGCTCCCAGTTAGCATAGTTAGCTCTATAAACTTGTACGGATAGCGAGATAAATAAACATGTAGGACATGATGGAACATTAAAACAAATGTTACTTATTACAAAATTGACTGGACACATTGGGTTTAATAAGATTAAGGACGAAACTAATAAGCAGCAATGTTCTACAACTTTTAAGCGTCGGAAGCAAGTCTATTATTAAATAAGTTTAATTGAAGCAAGTCTATTGTTATAAGACGATACATTTTGCATACTCTAACGCAAGCCACGGAGACTCTGAACAGATGCGATAGCATTAATATGGACATTGTAGGTTGGGTCTCAAACTACCGGGCCTTACGATAGGTCTTAGTAAAAATGTATACAATTGCTTCATTATATAAAAGTCAGTAAACTCTTTATCCTAGCCTTTTATTAATCGGGCAGAGCGGGCTTTATTTACTATAAATGTTGCATAAAATTCAGTATAGGATCAAATTACACACCCATATCAAAAATTAAAAAAAAAAACTTAAAAAAAACAAAAATGCAAACCCTTTTTATTCGCGCAGCTTTGGCATTTCTTGCATTAAAAAATTTGAAATACAAACCAGAAAAAATGTCAATTTTGCCGTTTTTTCCCAAAAAGAATTACAAAGTTCCTAGTTTATAGATACAAAGGTAAAAACTGTGATCTAATAATAGATTCGAAGTTTTTTATAAATAAGCTTTTTTCATAAAAAATATCGTATTCGAAGACCGGTTAAAAAAAATTCGAATAATCGATCATCCTAATACGTGCATAGCAGATGCTTTTGCATTAGAAGTTATCATTTAGTTTTTGTTTTTTTTTCGAGGTGGCGATAACTATCAGTTATGATGTCGTCGATGACAATAGTGTTACAAGCAAAACAGCAAGAACTACAGCTACAACAACTTAAACGACAACTGCTATCTTTACATAGGTTAAGTACTTGTACTTATTAATACGAGGTGTGTTGATAAAATTTTTGCCATAGGATAGTATTTTGAAACGAAATATATTTATTAATTTAAATTCCACTTTCTCGAAATAATGGGAAAGTTAAATAATACTTGACAAATTATACTAAGTCTTAGATAGAAATTAGTTTTTACTTTAGCGTATCAGTGTAAATGAATGTATGATAATTTATAATAAATAGTTTCACGTGGGCATAACTCTTGCAAATTGCTGAAGTTTTAAAATTGCTATTGAGTTTTCGTAAATAATTTCGTCTGGGATTGTTTTTACCTTTGGTAGAAAGAATAGGCAAAGAGCCGGAAAAATTCTCAAGCCATTTTCGTAAAACCGTATCATCTACAGACAGTAAAGTTTTAGTGTTATTTATAGGGCAGCGGACTCTTTGTTCCTTTAGACGAAGGAAAAATTACAGTCAACGGTTAGCTGTATAGGGATATGATACTGGTTTATTATTACGTCAATTACTTGCTGGAAATAGTTTGCATAGGGCGAAAGATACGTAGAACAGTGTGGGTTAGATTTTAATCAATCAAAGAAACAGTTAAAGAATACATAATTTGAAAACATTATCCTGTTAGGGAGCCCCCAAAATAGACGAATGCCGGTTACAAGAGTATAGAAAGAAGAGAAAACTGAAGATGGCTCATAGCGAAAACCGATCTCTTTACAAATCAAATTTGACGTGGGATGACGTAAAATCATAACCAAGATACACACCACTCTACGAGTTATACCATCTATTTTTGATTTTAAGCCTTTTCGGTTCAGAGAATTTCGTGAAAAATATATCGCTACTAAATTTCGACTTGAGAAAGCCAAGACTAATTAACATATCATAGCTAAATCCAAGATACAAGCAACGGACTCTTGGACTGCAGTTGGCTGGTTATATGGGTTTCTAAAAACTTGTGGAAATATGATTGGAATGGTTGTCAGTTTAAATTATAAGACTTGATGCTATACTCTGACAAGCATTTGAGAAATGATGATGAAAAATAAAGAACTCTATTTTCTGCATAAAGTAGAAGAATATATTTTGCAATATATTTTGCAACCTTTTATCGTTCAAGGCATAATCAACATTAAAATGTATTCCCCAGAAGAAACACATTCTGCTGCGCATTTTACAATTGAGCTGCATAAGATTAATTTTTAACCAGGAACTAATCGCATCTTAATCATGTTGCAAGGGTATATGATTCGGAAAATAATGATAAATTAAAAAAAAATGTTGACATCATTGGCATAAATTTTCTTTACTGTTGGTAAACTATTGATGAACAACGAAAACAACAACGGCTTCCTTGTTGTACATCAGATTCAACGTATATCGGTATAGATAAAAGATTCTTGAAGTAAAGTTTCTGCATTCTTTTCAACAAGACTCCAGTGTGAATCCCCCTACTTAAGCTGGTGTAGTAAAAGCTTAGGATTTGCCTTGTCAAAAGCTTTACTAAAGTCAATTATAAAAAGTTTAATGGGATCCTCAGCATATAAATTCTATAAATAATAACAACTTTATTATTTGAAAAAGATCAAATAATACATAACATTTTTAATACATTTCGTCAAGCAATTTTTTTTTGTTTTTGAAACATAACTTTGTTGATATTAACAGTAATAAGCGGAGATTTATGTTAAATAGTTCCATTTAGACAAATATATTTTGATTATACTTAGTCAGTTAAAGAAACTATGAAAAACGAATCCTACTAATTAAGCGATTTGTCGATTTTCCTAAAATGTATATCTTCGCTGATAAACATTATAAATATATGTAGAACATACTTTCGACGTACTTTATAATCAGACTGTTGAAACTACTTTCGTTACAAATTTTTCAATTTATAATATTTTTGACACAATTTTATAATTCAAGGTAAAACTTGATTCAAATATTTGTGAAATATTGCAAAGTATAACATTGATGATGTTATAGTCTCTTCTATAACACTATTGTATGTATATCAATAAGTAAAAGTGTCAAATGAGTTGTGGTTTCAATACGCTGAACTGATAAACAGTCAATTACAAAATTGTGTTTACAAAAAAAATCAGTTTACAAAATAATTTTTTTTTTGTGTATCTATTGTATCATTGTTACGTTTTCTGACAGAATTAATGTTATAATAGATAACAAAACAAAGTAAAACATAGCTAAAATTTAAACTTACTTAGTAAATGTAAAGTATTTTAAAATGTAAAATATTTTTGGAGCTAAAACTTGAAGTATTTTTATATAAATAGTAATGTATTTATTTCAATGGTTGAAAACAGAAACAATTAACGTAGTATATGTAAGGTCTGCAGAGCTGGACCCTGTAAAAAAGTCCGCCTTTTGGTTTACCGCCAGAGATCAGAAACTTTCCCATTAACTATAGCTTTGCATTGCAAATTTCTTTAGACCAGACTGAAAGACTAGGAAAGCGGGAGGGACGGATCATAGTTACTTGTCTTGTCTTGCAATGTATATGATTGCACTGGAGAGTTTCAATAAATTTGTCTATGGTTTCTGGAAACAGTACGATCCGTTCATTGAATTTGATGATCGTGAAATTAGAAAAATATTTTCTTCTACGGGAGTTGAGCTGCGTGGATGAATTTTGTAGAAAAATTAATACTTTTAATGTATTAGTAATAATAAATTAAGTATATTCAATGAATTTGATTTCATATTTCAAGTTAGGATAATCAATATTTTGTATAATAAATATATAATAGCAAAGTATTTTAGAGTTTTAAATTAAGTTAAACTATTTACTTACTTTCAATACACACAAAATAAACACGATAGCAACTTTATTGAATTGATTCATTTGCCCCTCAAGTGGTTCTTAAATAGTTGTTTTTAACAGTTCTCGCGTATACACCCCATACTGTTATTATTATTATTATTATTATTATTATTATGAGTTAAGTTTAAATTTCTCAACTTCATGAAGTTGGAAAAGACCTATACCGGGCTATGCCAAGGTATTAGGCTCTGTTGGGGCGTAGACCATGTTCTAGCCCGTTCGCATCTAGTTGCTGGAGGAATCGGCGCACTATATTACACGTATTCAGGATCACAGATTTTTGCATAGTCTGCAGAACATCTCGTAGAATGTGTTTTTCCAGCTGCATGATAAGGCTTTTTGGTATCAATCCTGTGGCTGATAGTATTATAGGCGAGATATCTACTCTTTCCGCATGGTACATTGTTTTCAGTTCGTTTGCTAGCTCCGTATATTTTTGAATTTTTGTGCTGTATGTCGATTGAAGTGGGACAGCTATATCAAATAATATAATCCGTTTACCTAGTTTATTAAACAATACGATGTCCGGTTTGTTAGCTCGCATTGTGCATTGTGTTATCATAGGCCTGTCCCAGTACAGCTTATAGCTATTGTTTTCAAGTACAGGTGGAGGTTTGTATTTGTAATATGGCAGCCACTGTCCGACAAGACCATACTGCATGGCCAGGGCTTGGTGAATTATTTTGGCCACTTGGTTATGTCTCATTGTAGAGTCACTCTGTGCCAGGCTCGTACATCCCCCTATGACGTGATCGATGGTTTTTATTATTATTATTATTATCATTTAGTTTAGGCGCCTGTTTGGCTATATGTTTTGTTTTGTTCCGTGTTTGTTTATCTTATTTGGTAGAATTTCTTATAATAATGTTGTTGTGTCTATTGTGCATAAGATTTCTTAGAAAAATACGCAGTTTGTAAAATGCACAGTGGGCCCTTGCGTTAATTTTCTTACTGATAAATATTTTCTTTTAAAACTTATTAAATCATTTCCGAACAATATTATTCAAATAAAGTGTGTAGTGCTATAATATATAGTGTTAATTTGAGAACAGTTTATCTCTGGAGTATGCTAAAGATTTGAATTATAAAAATACTCTTAAGGTTAAAAGTCACATCGATCGACTGTTATATAGAAACAAAAATTTAAAAATATTATTAAAATTTCTCAATCAACAAAAAAGAAAATCCCATGGAATAGTTTTACACTTTAATTTTTGTTTGTTTTGTATTTACGTATTAATTGGTTTACAGTATATCCTGGTATACTTCTTTGTAAACAGTATTTTTACAACCGTTGCATTCGGAAATGACCTCTCCATTTAAATATATTCATGAAACAATTGTCACCACAGTTTATTTTACATGTTTAATTCAACAGATTTCTAAAAAAGAGCAATAGATGAATTAGGATAACATGCATAGTGCATACTTACTGCCGCCTTTGCACATATCAAAATTTAAAGATGTCTCACCGAAATTATTTTTCCTTAGTCTGTAAAACTCCCTTAATGTGAAAGAAAGGCAAGGCGAAAAAATGACAAAATAAAGTAATTTTATTGTTTAGTATTATCAGAGAGAGGTTATATCGTTATGATCTTATCATATATCGCAATATAGTAATATAATTGATGGTGCTAAAAGAAAATTTGGGCCCCTTCAGTATGTGGTGTATGATTTGGTCCTTATTTTGCTCTCTAAAATGTTTATGCCGAATAAGAAGATATCAGTTTTATCACATTTATATTATCGTGGCTATATAATTTTCGAAAATAAAATCTAAAACACTATTTAACAATATATGATCGTGGTAATTTACTAATGCTGTCTACTGTTTATGGCGTGATTAAATACGACTGCAGTATGCCAGTTCTAGACTATTGGAATTTTTAGAATTGTTGCAAGGATGTGTATTAAGCTTTATTACGGAGTAAATTATTTTTTAACAAAATTCATTTTTATATTTCAAGTAGAATCTTATTATGTCTATTTACGAACGTTTCAGTTTAATTACATTTGGGCGGATATTGGTCTATACAAATTGTTAGAAATTGGTAAGTAACATGAAGTTGTATTTTTATGAATGCGGAATTATTAAATAAAAGAATATCCATTGCAGTACCTGACTAAAGACATGAGTTTACATCAAAGAACTTCCTTGTAAAATTTTTCCAAATTTAATATTTATTTATTTAATTTATTTCTTATTTAACTTTCAATTATAAATTTTAAGGTAAATTTAAAAGTATAAGAGCAATAACAGCATAAGCATTTGACTTAGTAAACATTTAATATACAAGAATATATGCAAATGTATTGTAATGCGGATTACTAAATGTATGTGTAAAAGTATAAATCTACCTAGGTGTGTTATATTTCGTCTTATAAATTTGATTTTTCAATGAATTTATTTGACAGGGCTGTATTTTTCATTGTTGGAAGGGAATGGAAACGGAAATTATAGAGTTTATGAAGCTACTTAGCCATGGGCGCAATCACATGGCAAATGTGAGATGTAGTAGGAAAATTAATTTTTCAGTTACAAAAATAAATATTAATTTCGTTGATATTAAATAAAATGATAATACACAATTATATTTTTTGAAATCATTAAATTAAAAAATGATTCCCAAAATTAAAATTGCTTATTTCCACTGCAAATACAGATTGCGTTTTTGTAAAATTTTTGTGAAAAATTGTTCACGTTTTCCTTATATTTTAAATTACTTATGAATAACTTCCAAAGAAAACCCTTATGTAGAAGGTTTGAAAGTAAAAAGTATTTTTGCTTTCAAAATCTTTGCTGTAGTTTTGTGTAGAAGTGTTTTTAAGTTTTGTTATTTTGTTGCTGTGTTTGTTAAATGGAAACTCTCATTTAATCAATTTGGCTTGAGATATAAAACTTTTAAATTTAGTATACAGAATTTGTTACTTATTTAATTGTTGCCTTTTGTTTCAGTTAAATATATAACTGAATTTAACGAGGCATAAAGATTTTTCAGTTTCTATCCGAAGTGTTATCGTATGTAATTTTTTTCGCCAACTTTATAATATGACGACACATATACACATATAAGATTATATTTTATTTTATTTATTTATGCATTTCTTTATTTATTTCCTTTTTGCTAAATATTACTTTTTTATATTTCAACCTGCTGTTTAGAATTTAATGGCAACTGGTAAAAATTGAAAAGTTTAGTAATTGTAGGTTTGACATTGTTGCAGTACAGTAAAATTTTCTTATGGTTCTATATAACTTTTACGACTTCCTCGTTCACAACATTTGGTTTGTTACACATTTTCATGAGCCATAAACTTTTGTATCACTGTTTTTATCTTTCTCGCTTTTCGTATATATGTATTCAGATATGTATGTATGTATGTTGTATTTTTGATAGCTGTACGCCATTGCTCAATCATGCTATAAATTTGTTGATGAATAAATAGTGTGATGGCAGATTGACGCAAAACTTATTTTTAAATATGTGTGAGCACGACTATGTACACCTAATTCTCTTTTTACACGAATTTGATTCAACACCGACTTAAAAAGAAAAGCAAAATTCTCTTTTTACACGAAATGTTTTGTTTTAATACGTTTCCAATATTTTATGAGTTTTAAATGAATTTCGTAGAGAAATTTGGAATCACTGTTTAAGATTTTTCTTTGAGCATGTCGGTCACATAGTTCTCCTCTAATAAAAGCGAAGAGGAAAGCGATCAGTTTAAGTACTAAAACCTTAGATCAACTTGCAACAGGACAAGTTGCAATGGCTGTGGGAAAGCATTTTGGATAAATGAAACTGCGATCAGAAAATCATCATAGATAAGAGATGTTGTCAAAGAGGACGGATAAATCTTTGGTTATGTGGATTGAAAATAAATCATGAAAAAAAGAATACCAGTAGATGAATTTTTAACAAGCCAACTGCATTAGGAAACTATAAATATATATATATATATATAAAAGAAGTTGAGCCAGGCACTTTATTTCAGTCAAAACAACCTTAATTTTCTGCAAGTACAAGTTAGATGACAGGTTTTTTTAAACGATATATTCTCTATAATATTAAAATTAAGGGAGAAACTATGTCTGCAGATGAATTGGCTGTCAAAAAATTTTCTGTTAAACTTAGGAAAATTATTGAAGAAGGATAATACATCCTAGATTAAGTTTTGAATGTAAACGAAAGTGGGCTCTTTTGGAAAGAAAATGCCAAGCAGCATATATGTTGCTAAAGCGCAGAAAACTGCTTGCGGTTTTAAGATAGCAAAAAACCGTGTAATATTGTTGCTGTGAAAGTGTGTTAAAACCATTGCTAGTAAACTCGATGAAAATTGTAGATTTCAATAAACTGCCAATTCACTAGACAGCAAACAAAAAAGCCCAGATGACCAGCGCATTATTTACAGAATGGTTTCAGAAATACTTCATTTCAGAAGTTTGATACTACATTAATGCAAAATGTCTAAAATTTAAATTTCTTTTAATTACAGACAATGTACCTAGCTATCCGGTGTTGGATCACCCAAATATGTAAGCACCCAAATACTTTTGAAACGTACTTCATAACACGTTCTTTCCAGCACGTGGTAGACAAACTAGAGCATAATGAGGATTTAACACTCCTTGATATGTGGAGAAATGTCTCTTGGGTTAGCGTTAGCTAAAAAAACTATTTATCGTGAATGTGGCAAAAGCAAAGATCTTGATCCTGTCATCCATAATAACGCTGGTTTTACTGCATCGCAACGTTGGAACATACAATTGGTGGAGAAGGATTCGGTGATCTATCATTTGCTGATATAGATAAATTATTAGCTGATAAAAGCTTGAGCGAAAATAGAATTATAGACCTCACCCCCCTTAACAGGCATCAAGACAGAGAACATAGCGGTAATGACGAGGAAGATCCTCCCATTTTAAATGTAACTCTAATTAAAGAATTTCCTGACTACCAGAAAATTACGCAATCATTTTGAACATCATGATCTTGATTAGAAACGACCTGCAAAATTGCAACGCGAACTGAAATCTTCAATGATATCTTACAGGGAAATTCATAATAGGATATCACGAACTCAAATACAATATTTCCTTCTAAAAACTACTGAATTATTATCAGAGGAGACTAGAGGTGATAATCCAAAAGCAAGTTGATGGTGAGTGATAGGAGTGATATTACAAAGATATGTGGGTATATTATCCGACGGGGTTTAATTTATTTTCATTTGGGTACGGTTTTCCGTCGACCCTCGTCATATTTGGTTTGTGAACACACCGGTTTCGGCTATTTGCCATCTTCAGTGTTCTCTTTATACTCGCAGTGTTCACAAACCAAATTTGACGAGGGTCGACAGAAAATCGTACCCAAATAAAAAAAAATGATAGTATAATCTTATACAAACGTATACGTTTATTGACAGAAAGGCAATGTAAAAAATTTTGTTATATTCTCTTTTTACACGAACTTAATGGGACGTAGCTATCGTGTAAAAAGGGAATTAGGTGCATATTAAAATTACTTCAATAAAAGTAAGTTTTTATATCTTTTTCATTATCAGAAACTTACAACACAATACAAATAATTTAGGAAAATATGTAAGCGTTCAAATATGTAGTTTGTTATGAAACTAATGAAATAACTATGAAAAAAATAGTTCACTTTAAAATCAAGTTACAGTTTATCTCTATGATATTAAGCCTTGTCCCCACCACAAACTCATAATTTAGCGCTGCATTTGTAAAATGAAATATTAAGAATAATTAATTTTTGACGGAAATCCATTTATTTTCTTCTCTTTTATACGCTAGAGTTACCGGAGCTGCAAATGAGCTATATGATTCTTCGATAAGATTTTTTTTCAATAAGTTTGCTACTTGATTTTCTATTTCTTTTCTGTCTGCAATCGTACATCTGTAGGGCCTTTTAAAATAATATTTTTCTACCATCAAATCAATATGTCTCTTACGGTATCAATAACATTTTTTACCTTAGCAAACACAGCTTTAAATTTTTCTGTTCTAAAAAATTCATCGATACTTCAAAATCTTCTATATATACATGTTGATTAAAAATTACTTCATACTTGTTTTGTTTCTTTACGTCAAACATAGGTTATGCTAGAGTGTTGTTCGTCTGCTTTTGTTTTTGTGTGATCCTAAGATCCGCATTTTGAATCAACTTAAAAATGTTTATGCAATCTAGAACTATTAAGAAGTCATTTTTAAAATTTATATAATCTACAACAAAGATTTTCATGGCTTTTTCAATGTTATAAATTTTTAGTTTTAATGTGACGCTTCCATTTGTCTTACCTACAACATTAATCGTCCTCAGGTTGCTCATTTAAACATAATTTGATTTGTTCTGTTTGATTTTTAAAAGTTTGGCGTTGATTAAAGATACATTCGAACCCGAATCATAAATTGCATAAACATTAAGAGTATCGTTTAAACGGACATTGATTCTTATTATTGGTGGTGGAGTTAGTTTTTTAGATTCTTTTCATTAAATTCTATTTCTAATTCTGAATTATTGAAAGTTTTTACTTTATTATTGTTTCGGAATATCTTACATGGATTCTTTTTTGTTCCAAAAGCTTTAACATTTTTTTCAAGATATACTTTCTTCCCAGTTGTCTTCACTACCACGTATTCTAAAGCTATAAGTTCGCTGAAAAGATCTTTCGTTTCTTTTAATGTGTTCCTGTCTATTTAATCATATATGCAGTTTGGAAGTCCTACGTCAAATCAAAATGGATTTTTCTAATGACTTGTTTATTTCTAATAGCATTCTTTCTTTTTTAAGGGAATAATCTAGCAAACAGCCGTTTATACATTTATATTCAATAGCATACCTCACAGGAGACCACCAGTTACTTTTTCTGAACGGCAACAGATGTTTGTTAGAAAATAGAAGTGTCTTCCAAAGAAATACCACTTTGTATACTTTACATCTGTGAGAGTTATTTTTTTTTCTATAAAAATTATAATATTTTGTATTCATAATATTTGTAGTCTTGGATATCAAATAAATATATAAAATTTTTACTTGTTAGTTGACAAAAATTTCTCTTATTTTCTTCTATACTGACTTAATTACCAATTTGTTTTAAACTCTTAAATAAACCAAACAAAAAAGAATTGTACGTAGGTCATATAATAGTTGTTTGTTAACTTGATAACCATATATGTACAGAAAAAAACAATTGAAAAGATATTTTTTGCTTTTATCTCTAAAATTATTCATGTAAAACAAATTAAATATAAATAAATCATTGTTTATGACAATGCATTCTTATCGTAGATACACTATTTAACGGTTTGTTATTGAAAGAAAAACTCAACAAAGTGTGAGACTGAAACACATTTTGATCTTGACATTCAACAGTCGTCGATATATCACTATGTACTCTTCGCTAGTACAAAACATATGCCTCATTATTGGTTGTTTCTTGTTGGCATCATCAAGTAATGCAGCAAAAATAAAAGAATTAAAGACACCTAGAATTATTGGCGGTATAGTAGCTAAAGAAAACTATCCTTTTGTAGCTGGAATACTAGCGGACACAATATTTGGTCTTTTCCATAGTTGTGGTGGCTCTATCATTAATGAACGTACTGTTTTGACAGCAGCTCACTGTCTACATTATACATCAGCTGCCAAAATAAAAGTTCATGTGGGAGAAAAATCTCGTGAGGTAATAAATGGTGAACTGTATGACGTTGAGGATATTTATTATCATGAAAAATGGAAGCCTTCCACACAAGATTATGATGTGGGCTTGGTAAGAATAAAGGATTCTTTTACTTTCGGTCTGTATGTGCAGCCCATAACATTGGCGACGCGTAGATATAAAATAAAAGATGGGAGTTATGCTGCTGTATTGGGATGGGGTTACACAGATCTAGTAAACCGAAATCTAGCTGAAAACTTAATGGTTGCAAATGTACCAATAGTCAGACAAACAAAATGCAACACTCAAACGGGAGGCTTAATAACCAAACGTATGCTTTGTGCTGGTTTTAGAAACGGTGGTGTTGATGCTTGTCAAATGGATTCTGGAGGTCCGTTGGTGATAAAAAATGTACAAATTGGTATTGTTTCTTGGGGTATTGGCTGCGCTCAACCCAATAAACCTGGCATTTATGCTCGAATTTCCGCATTATTGCCCTGGATTAAAACGATTTTATCCCAGAAATATAACGAAACACTGCAAACTAACAATTAATAGTGACTACAGCAACAGATAAATATAAGTCGAAAATTTTAATTAAATTAAAGTTTTATACTTCAATTTTTGTTGTGTTATTGTTTTAAACAAAGTAAGTAATCGGGTAATATTAGTAATAATTTAATTGGCTAATAAGTCCAACCCTTTATTTTTTAAGTACCTAAAATTTTACAGTTATGGAGGGAGAGAGAAATATTTAGTTGTGACACGTAACTTTCAAAAATATTTTTATAAATTATAAATTATGGCTACAGTTTTCCTTATAAGCAATTGCAAAATAAATCAATTTCAATAACAGCCAAACCTTAAAGAGCTCCTAAAGCATTGTCCTGCTGTCAAAAATTCTTTCGCTCACACAAAAGGTAAAGAGTGTTTTTATAGAGGTATAGAACTTGGAAATAGAGCTTTATTTTAGTTTTTTAAATTGAAATGAAATTTTCTTTATTCGAAAGGTAACTTTCTGGTATATGACGGCCACGGCTAGCTCGGGAGTAGTCTAATCTGGAGGTCCAACTTTCGATTCGTTTACAACATTTGCGGTCGTATATTGGCAATAAAGCGACAAATGTTATCCTCCAAGTAGTCAATCGTTTCGGGGTTATCGGCATAGACTAGTGACTTCACACATCCCTACTAGTGGTATTAAATCACACGATGTTGGAGGCCATTTTAATTACGAAACGCTTCCTTAAATAAATTAATTGTGGCACAATATATGTCACATGCTGCGCCGTCTGGTTAAAACCACAGCTCCTGCAGATCATGGCCGTTCAACTCGTAAGCGAAAAATCCCGGTCACAATTGACTGTAGCCTTTTGAAAGTATGGATTAAGGACTTCTGCCAGCACATAAAGTACACCAAACGCTGACTGATTTTTTTTTTAGATATAACGGCGTTTCGACATATACTTGAGGATTATTATCATTCCAAATATGGCAGTTTTGTTTGTTATGTATGGTTTTAAGCAAAAGTGAGAGAAAATTTTCTTTTGAAAATCGGCATCAACGGCAATCATGTTTTGAACCCAATTTGCTTAATTTGGAAGCGTTGTTCGGGCGGCATTCATATTGACAAGCCAAGCCAAAATAAACATTAATCACTTGACAGCTGACAAAATGGCTGCCAGTAAGGTTTATACCTCTATAAAAATACCCTATATTAAGGGAGTAGGTAGTGAAGTTGTACGCTTTTTGTTTCTTCGTATTGTTTTTACAATTGTATAAAAAGTAGGGCTTTTGCTAGCTAATTTAGCTTGCGTTTTATTAATCAAGGTAAGTTAACGTTACTGTTCAAGATAAAACTTTAATAATATTATGTAGGAATTATATTTTAGAGTTAACCCAGGTCACTAAACCGAAAACTCAAGAATATGTTCTAACCATACATCGAGCATTCTAACTGGCAATCCTGCTTTATCGATGATATATGTCTGGGGCATCCTTGGACAGTATATTTACCGCGTTGAAATGAGGTTGACGAAATGTGATACATTATTATTATTTTCAGCAAAAAAATGTACAAGGATACACATTTCTTTTTCAGGAAGAAATGATGTAAACATTCTTTAATCCATATGTAAATTTGATTTCTATGTAAATGGAGCAGATGTAATTAAAACTTTAAAGTCTCTGATACATACTTGTGCATATATAATTTCATCACATTACTATGAATGAAGCAGCCCTCAATTGCACTCTGGCGGTAAGAGCACTTTAACCAATAAACAGAGATTGTATAAATAAAACAAACAAAAACAAACACCATAACAACAGCATTAAATAAACGCAACATGTAAAGCAAATATCTTGAATTGCGCTGATAAGGCATTGAATTACAAAAATGTGTAAGACTTGCATACGCACCCCAATCGTAATTTACAATAAAACTGTAGACAGTTTCTACAAACCCATGCAACATAATAAGTCTCGTGCAACATGTTTGTGAATTTGTCGCATAACTGCATTAAAACCTTGCAAAAATGGCAGAAAAATATTTGACATACGTTTACTGCTTATGAGAACCATAACGTCTTTCCGTCTGACAGCTAGTCAGTCAGTCTTAAGACTGATTTTCTTTACTTTTTGCTTTAATAAATTTTTTCCTTTGGGCTTTTGTTACGTCTGTCCGTTTTTCTGTTCAGTGTTTTTGCTTTTTATGCAATTGGCGTGAGTCATTATGTCACAAAGTGTAATCGCATAATTTCTGCTTAATCAGGTGCCTACGCATCAGCATGATTGCCTTTGATATTGCTGCTTTTATTACTGCATTTTTCTTGCATAAAGAAACTTTGCTTTCTTTGTGTGTGAAGTTTTCTTCCTTTTGTTTCTATACTTTACTTATTGCTCTTTTGTTTTGTAATGCGTTTAAGCGACTCTTTTTTTTTTGTTCTATAAGTTGCTGTTTATTTCTTTATTTGCTAACACACTTTTGTGTACGTGTGCGTAATTGTTCCGTGAAGCATTATGTAAAATTTACATGCAAGAGACAATGCTGATTACTTACTTTAGAAAAGTTAAAATTGGATACATATCTATGTACAATGTAAATTGCCTTAAAATTACCCAAATTAGCTTAATTGTCATTCGCATCTTATTAATAATATTGTACAAAACATAAAATATATGAATGAACATATAAAACATATAAAATCATAAATATCAAAATATTTTTCTACAAATTGAGTTTTCTTTTTGTGTATGAAATTCCTGATAGCAATAAGAATTCGTAAAGTTTCACACGTTAGAATTGGTTCATAGATCTGAGTTTCGGTTATGGTGATTTATTCTTGGTTAAATTGAAAACAAAAATCAGATATTTATGTATGCGACTGTAAAGAATTCTTTATATCTCTATTATATGGAAATAAATTTTACGAGTTATAGTGAGACAACAACATTGTTACATTACGCTGGAGTACAAAGTAAAAAGCAAAACCTTTTTCTTCTTTTCAAACAACGTCATAAATATCAAATATCAATTGAGTTATTTTTAGACACATATACTTTAATTTAGGTTAGAAGCTGAATAAATTTTATTTTATAATTTCAGAATTTCTTGGTAAGTATTTAGGATTTTAACAATACTTGTTGATAATTACTTGTTAAGTTAAATAAAATAGGATAACTATTAGTATATGTTATTGGTATTTAATATACTTAACATTTTGATGGTCCTCTAAGGGATCTTTCTTAACTACAATACTACCTAATTAGTCTTTTATTTTTAGGTTGCTTTTTGTAAACTATTTTTGCACAATCTAATAATTTTGTCGCTGATCTTGAAGTTGAATAAAGTCTTTCTTTTCTTTCTTACTCGTTTAAAGGGTGTTATTTAAAGCCAGGCTTGGGTGAATGAAATTATATTATTATTCACTGAGGTGAACACAATATATTTTAAAAATTTACCGGATCTATAAAATACTTCCCGTAGGAAATTTAGCAATTTAAGAAATTTCTTTTTATTTTGAATAATAACAATTCCCTTCTTAAATTTCTTCAGCATAATCGCCGTTTTGAAGATACTAAATTTAAAATTTGGTGGTAAATTTTGAGGGTAAATCTTTTTTTTTGTCAAATAATAAAGAACATATTTTCTTGCTTAAAACAATAAATTACCTAGACCGTGGATAACGTATAATTAGAAATTGATATATCCTTAAACAAGACAACGTCCTATAAATTCTAATAGACTTAAATACAATTCATAATAACATAATCACAATCGAAAAAAAAAAACAAGACAGAAATTCGCTTCAACACAATCCATAATAACATTACCTACACAATGGAAAAATAACCAAACAGAAATTTGCTTTATATTGATATTGCAATACCACGAGGAACTGACTGTTCAATATTTGACATTTATAGAAAACCAACTACGACGGAAACTACTATCCACATCACCTCGAACCGCAGTAGCAGCTGTTAGATATATGATATATACACATAAGGTAATCCCACTAAGCACAACAAAAAAGTTGACTCAATATATAATATAGATAAAAATAACGGCTACAAACCCACTATTATCTACAAACACTAAAAACAGAAATAAAGATTACAAAAAAAAGACAACTGATACAACACGACTATACACTTCTACCTACATAGGACCAGAAATATATAGATTAAATAATCTTTTTCAAAAAGAAGGTTGTTTCAGAGCATTAAAAACCAGCAACACTGAGACAAAAGCTCACGACATTGACAAAAACAACTGACAAATTTAGTTCCAGCGAAGTATACAGACTTACTTGCACCTGTAGATATATATAGGCAAACTGGAGGAACACTTCAAACATTATTTACAGAACACATACACTTATAAAAACGAAAAAGAGAGACTCCAACTTTGCATTATACCATTACACTAAGGGACATGTACCATGGGAAATAGATGAGTGTATGAAATTGCTACATCCTAGCCAAAAAGGACGAAGACTAGACATTCATAAAAAGATTGTAATCTACAGAACAAAAACTTTCAACAGCGACTTTAACAAATGAAAAACACTCTCAGACATACACACTTATCGGGATAACAATAAAAGACGGAAATATTAGTTTATTCCGCATAAAAAGCCAAGTGGCGTCCAATCTACCTAAATAAGTGGACACAACCCTATTGAAAGAACTACCTAAGCCTGAATAAACACTGACTCACCAGCACAGTCTAGAAGACGGCTGGATACTGATAACATCACATCGAAAGCGTTCACCGTTCATGTCAAACAAACAAAAAATTTTTTCTTTTAAATTTCGGAGTTTTATAATATTTTTAAACAAATTGTCTTTGTGCTATTTGCTTGTTGTTATCTTGAAGGGGACAAATTATAAATAGGTAAAAATAAGACAAAATTTCTTGGCCAGTAAACTGGAATATATTCGAATATAAGTTCAGTGAAATCTTCCCTCCGTTCCTAAAAATTATCATGTAATTATTTTCAAAGTGTACTTACGAAAAACAAAACAATAATTGTAATTGTGTTGTGTAGTAAAATAATTTATTTAAAAGAAACAGCAATTGGATAAATTTTTGATATAACTGTTGCGTTAGCCTGATTTAAATTAATCACGATGAAGCGATTGTATATATTCCTGCAGCCACATTCTTTGTTTTAAAATTAAAATATTTTATTATTCCTGTCCAAATTCAGCAAGAAATTAAAATTTTAAAAGGCTTGAATATAAACCAATGATTCATTCCTTCTGTGTTTCCAATGAGGGTTGATTTGAGAAACCAAATCCTATTTTTTAAAAATAGGATTTGGTTAAAAAAAGAAAGCATTTTAAAACAGAATCCATTCTGTTTCTTTTAGTTTTTATGTAATTAAAGTACGAGTGTTTTTGCTTCAAAGTGAAGTTTTTATTTCATTAACAAACACGAAATACATTTGACACTGATACCCATTTTTTCTTTTTTATACACAGGATATTTTTACTCTTTGTATTTTCATTTTTGCTTAATTTTTGTCAAATGTTTTGAAGGAACAATCATTATTTTAAATTCTTTATTTCTCTTTTAACCCTGCCCCCATTATAACTCTTTTGCTTTATGTGTTGATTCAATTTTATTAAACAAAAATTAACACATTTTTTTGGAAAAAGTTAAAAAACCATTTTTTAGTTATATATTTGTATGTTGTGTTGAATGTCAAGGGCGGCTAAGGCAAAGGTTTTACATGATATTGTGATGTGTTTATAACAATTATTATAAAAACGTTAAGTAAAAAGTTAAAAAGTTAAAAGTTAAGTGAAAACAATTAATAATGTTTGCATACATAAAGTAATACATATGTTTTTATATTTAAAACATAATAATGTTGCAAAAATTCAATTAATCCATCAATCAAAAAATTAAATTCACACCGAAACAGAAAACTTAGAATGTAAACTGTAAATTAAGAACTTACTTCCTTATTTTTCAATTGTTGACATAGAACTCTCGAGATTGTGGATTACAATTAATTATATTATATTATTATTATTATATTTATTGTTATTTTACATTATGTTTTATTATATTATGTTATATTATATAATATTATATTATATTATATTATATTATATTATATTATATTATATTATATTATATTATATTATATTACATTATATTATATTATATTTATATTGTATTTGTTTAAAGACGATAATAAAATAGAACTACTTTAGATGTAGTAAGCACTTTTACAAATTACCTGCATAAAATGTTCATGCAACATCTCATACTACTACACAGAAAGATACTAATGAAAAAACTCTGAATAACTCATTAGTATAGATACGTAGATGATATCATAAGCATACTTAAACAAGACAACGCCGAACTAATTCCAACAGACTTAAATACATTCCATCATAACATTACATACAGAATAGAAAAAAACAAGACAGATATTTACACTATCTTGACATCAAAATAACACGAGGAACTAATTGTTTAACATCTGATATTTATAGAAAACCACACCACGGACACTACCGTCCACATCACCTGAAATGAACCTACCCAACGTAAACTAGCAGCATTTAGACATATGGTACACGGATAAAATTATTCCATATACTCCAGTCTAAATTATCTACTACAAATTCTCTACTATCGACAAATTTCTTCAACTATAAAATACTAAAATCAGGAATAAAGAAGACCGATACAACAAGACGACAATCTTTTACTTATGCAGGACCAGAAATATATAGGTTAACCAACCTTTTTCAGAAAAAAGGTTTACTCAAAGCATTAAAAACTAGCAAAACACTGAGACAAAATCTCAGGACATCAGCGGAAACAAATGACAAATTTTGTTTGAGCGGAGTACACAGACTTACTTGTACCTATAAACATACTGACAAACTGGACAAGATTTACAGAACACATACGATGATACAAATGAAAAAGAGGAGACTCCAACTTTGCATTACACATTGACTCTCACGGACACGCTCCACGGGAAGTAGAAGAATGTATCGCATTATTATTTCTTTGTAAAAATGAACAAAGATTAGACATACTTGAAAACTTTTAACAGTGACATTATAAACGAAAAGATAAGCACGATCACAGACACAATTTTCACACCACAAAAACTGATCATACATGGGGATCGTAGCTTAGTCACCAATTATAGGCCCATAATTAAACAAAGTCCATTTGCAAAGATTTTTGATCATATTTTAAGGAGTAAACTATTTGAGCCTGTTACGAGTTTTATTTCCAACCGGCAACACGGTTTTATGCGGAATAGGTCTACAACGACTATGCTATGGTGCGTAATCCCCAATGCGATGTTATATACACTGATTTTGCCAAAGCATTTGATACAGTTAGCCATCATCTTTTACTAATCAAGATTTGTATATTTGGATTTTCGGAAAATATTTTGGCATTTTTTCATAGTTTCTTGACCAATAGAAAAAATTAAAATTGGTAATTCATTCTCTTCTAATATAATTTATGCCTATTCAGGTATTCTTCAAGGAACGCATATTAGTCCATTACTTTTTATAATTTTCATTAATGATTTACCATTGAATTTTAAGTTTTCCAGCTGTCTTTTATTTGCTGATGATTTAAAATTATATTCTACTGTTGGCGATATTGGTGACTGCGAAAAGGTAACGATTGATCTTAATAAACTGTTTGCCTGGTGTTTAGAAAATGACATACATAAGTATAGGTTTGTTCCCGTACTCTACTTTGGGAGCCCGCGGGTTCCCAAATTTACCCAAAAGCGTTCCCGTACACAAAGTTTGGGCAAGTGAGAGAGAATTTGAGAGAATAATATTCTTCTTCTTTCTGCCCAAAACAGCCCGCACTTTTTCTTCGGGCTGATTTGGTAAGATTGTAAATCAGTCAGCTGTTGCATAAAATAAACAAAAACAATTGTCAGCAAACAAGGTTTCTTTAGAGTTGAAATAAAACTTTATTGAAGAATGTTGAAAAATGCAAGTAAATGCTTGAATTTTTTATTTATGTATGTATGTACTTATGTATCTATGTATAAAAAACATATTAATGAGATATATATATGTATACATGCATAGATAACTACGTACATATGTACATATTTCCATGGACATAAAACAAGTAAACAATTTTGACATTTTATTTCGGGCTAAAAATTTGGTTTTTAGTGTTCCCGTACTTTTAAACGTTTTAGTCTCTAATTGAGAGTATTTTTGCATTACTTTCCCGAAAAGAACGGGAACACAGCTATTAATGTTTCAAAATGTTGTGTTGTCACATATGCTTCTATTGCGAGTTCAATAAATTTTAATTATACACTTGGTGGTTTCCTGCTTAAACGTGTAGCTGAAGTTAGGAACTTAGGCGTCATTTTTGACACTAAATTAACGTTCTCTTATCATATCGATTATGCTATTTCTAGAGCTTATAGTATGCTTGGTTTCATTCGAAGAAATTATAGAGATTTTAAATATGCATACACTCTCAACTCTTTATAGATTTCCTTGTTTCGAAGTATCTTAGAATATTGTTCCATTGTTTGGAATCCAAGTCGTATTGAATGAATTCAGAAGATATTTGATAAGACTGCTTTAAAATTGATTTGGCCACATGAACTACATTCTTATGATGTTAGAAGGAAAATGTTAGGCTTACAATCCTTAGAGGATCGTAGATCTTGCTCCTCATTATTATAGACATACTATCTGATAATATTGATAGCCTGGAAATTAATAATTATTTTACTTGTATATCCTCCTAGGGACTTGAGAAACAATAGCATGTTTGAAGAATGTCTTTTTGTGACGAATTATGCAATTAATGAGCTAATTGCAAGATGCTTACATTTATGTAATAGTTTTAATCCACACTTAAATTTTAATGTCAGTTAAAATGTGTTTAAGCTTCTTTTATTAAAACATTATAATAAAAATTGTAAAGTAATCTCTAAGAATTTAATTTTGTAGATGAAATAAAGAATAAATAAATAAACGAAAAACATCCTTAGACGGTCCTAGATAATAATAAAAGAAGAAAATATTAAATTAGTCCCACCGTATAGAACACGGCTTGACAATATTATCATCACATCTAAAACGGAACAAATCCAAACAACCGACAAGAAGACATTCACTTGACTAATATGTGCTACTAGAATTTGTTTGTCCCACTATCTTATGCGACAATCTATATGCAGGTGAAAGTATAATTCCTTTTATATTTTCATATAGTGTTCAAAGTATTTAAATATTTTTTAACAAGGAATCTGAAAGGTTTTTCGACATAATCCTACCTTAAAAATTCCCCGTGCATTATTAAATAATATAGAAAATAAAACAAGAAATAGCCAACAACATGTTTGTTTATTGGTTTTCTGTGGTTAAAGCTTAACGCTTTCTATGAGCTTCAAAAAACAATACTCAAGGTAAAGAGAAGAGTGTCAACTACAAATTTGAATACGGATTTGCCGATGAGCTGGCTTAAGAAGCCACTAACATACGTGTATAAACCATCTGCTTCAGCAGACAAATAAATTAAAGTTTTGTTATAAAATATTATTAATTTCTATTATAGGTATTGATTTTTAATAGTATTATTGATTTCCATAGTTTTATAAATAAAATATATTTTGTGTCTTATAAAGATTTTATATTATTGTAAGTAATTTGTTTTGGAAGTATTTTTATTAGAAGTATTAGTCACGCAAAAAATATCTTCCAGCTCTTGTTATTATCATAAGAATTTTATTACGATGTTAAATATGTTCGATCAACCTCGAGAGGCTGAGATAACTACGATAGTTATTCAACATATAAAAAATTCTTAAATAAATAACAATATGAAAATATTTTATCGTTCCAAAAAAACAGGCTATATTTTTTTTTGTGTTGTATAATCATATTTCTACCCCAAACAATAATACGTTGACGCTTCTGCAAATCAATAACAAATTGTATTAATTTCTCTTCATAAAACGTTTTAGGTTTCTGCTTTATGCTATTGTCTTTTTGTAATCGAATTTCTTGTGTTAAGACTTTTTTAATGTAAATGAATTTGGTTGGTATCATTTCATTGCCATTTATTGCACAAGTACACACATACAAACAATAAACGAACAATCGGTTATATATCCTCACATATAAATTCATCAGTACAAAACAAACACGATGAATGTAAGAAAAAGATACAAATGCTACATAACCATGGCCGCACAAAATATACTTCTTTATTGGTATGTATATATGAATAATCCTTTGTGATATTATTTAAGGATTTGTCGTTAAGCTTTTGTATAGTTGACAGATGGATCTGCTGAAATTCTATTTGATTTCTTCTCTTCGATATGATAAGTTTTGGTGGATGGCAATTTGTACAGCTAAAATTGGCAAAACCTTGAATACAATTAATATATGATGGAACATGAAGATGAACGCATTATTTTGGAGATTTTAACTTCATAATACATATGAAAACAAAATTTTATAATATAAAAATTTCATTTTTTTTAACTCTGCTTGGTAATAGATATCATAGTTAGATAATGTTGTTGCTACCATTTGCACTGTAGAGTTGTAAATTAAATTAAACGATTTATTTACTTTCAATACATACAAAATAAACACAGCGGCAACTGTCTTATTTTTATCCTGCTAACATTCAAATAAAAATTGTAAAGTCCCTTTTTAACCGTCCATGTGCTAAAAACTAAGTTGTCCAGCATTACGCGAATGTGTATAAACAGTAAACCGTGTTAGACTTTGTGAGTTTTGTAAATATTCTCAACTTAAGCTTGAAAAATAAAAGGTGTTTTTTAAGCTAGATAGAACTTTAAATTGTAAAAAGTAACACAAAAAATGAAATTTTGATGAAACATTTTTTTTTTATTTGTTTCAGTATACTCTGACAAATCATCATGAATAGACTCTCGCTTGAACAACGCTACGAAATTATCCAAATTTACTTTGAAAATCAGTCGTCGATTCGCGCAACTTATAGACGACTTCGTCATTTTTATGGCGTATATAATCGTGCATCTGAACAAGCCATTCGTCGAACTGTCGATAGATTTCGTACCACATACTCTCTAGAGGATGCAATAACACCAACACGTCGAAGGAATGTGCGTACTGAAGAGAATATCGCCGCTGTAAACGAAAGTGTGGAAGAAGATCCAAATTTATCAATTCGTCGTCGGTCGCAGGAATTGGGGCTCTGTCCGTCCACTGCGTGGAAAATTTTGCGCAAAGATCTCGGCCTACACCCGTATAGGATCCAGCTGGTGCAGGAATTGAGGCCACGAGACCATTATATGCGTCGTTCTTTCGCCGATTGGGCTCTAGAGCAGTTGGCAACTGACCCGTTGTTTTATCGCAAAATTGTGTTCAGCGATGAGGCGCATTTTTGGCTTAACGGGTTTGTTAATAAGCAAAATTGCCGCATATGGAGTGAGATCAATCCACAACAGACCCTACAGACTCCATTACATCCAGAAAAATGCACCGTTTGGTGCGGTTTTCGTGCTGGTGGCATCATCGGACCTTATTTCTTCAAAAATAAGGCCGTGGCTCGCGTTACGGTCAATGGAGATCGTTACCGCACCATGATCAATGATTTTTTGTTTGAAAATATAGATGACATTGATCCGGACGAGATGTGATTTCAACAGGATGGCGCTACGTGCCATACAGCGAACGCAACCATCGACTTATTGAAATCAAAATTTGGCGATAAGTTGATTTCGAGAAATGGACCTGTCAATTGGCCTCCAAGGTCGTGCGTTTTGACGCCACTCGACTATTTCCTGTGGGGCTACGTGAAGTCACTGGTTTATGCTGATAAACCAGCAACAATTGACGCCTTGGAGGACAGCATTGTTTGTGTTATTTGGACATACGCCCAGCAGTGCTCGAAAAAGTGGCCCAAAATTGGACGTCCAGAATGCGCTTCGTCAAGAACAGCCGCGGTGCCCATATGCCCGAAATCATTTTCAAATGTTAATGTCACGTATTGATCCTTCGAATAAAAAAGAAATTTTGATTACAATTTAATTTTTTGTGTTATTTTTTACAATTTCAAGTTCTATCGGGCTTAAAAAAACACCCTTTATATAAGTTACAAACACGTATAGAAAAATCATTACAAAAGTGACAATATAACTAACATCGCTACCGTTATCATGTTCTACATGCTGCTAAGGAGTTTAAAAATTCAGGAAGCGTATTTTATTCATTGTCGCTACCTCAGTTATAAAAGAGCATATCAAGCGAATAGCGTTTGTTAAACTGTCACAAAAATGAGGATTTGTTATAAAGAAGCACGGGCGGTCCTACAATCAGATGAGCCTTAAATTACAAGCAAAAATTCATTAATAATGTTACGTTTATTCCTTTTAATAAACGTTTTATTATTTATTATTGTACTTTAGAGTTTTGAATTAAATTAAACGATTTATTTACATTCAATACGTACAAAATAAACACAGTGGCAACTTTCTTGTTTTTATTCACTGATGACTCACCCTGAATTAATTCAGTTGCCCAGCGAGTGATGCATATATACTTGCTTTAAGCGGTTCTCGCACGTACAAGAATATTCTATTTTAACATCTTCCCCGTATTGTTGCAGTTATTATCAGTCAGTTTAGGTGCCTGCTTGGCTGCGTTGTTTTGTACTGTTGTAGTTGTTTTTTGTCGTTTATCTTAGTTGGTAAAATGCACAGTATGCATTCTAAACGAATTTAGAATTTGCGGCTTGAAGATTGGCACTCGATGTGACAAAAGTATTTGATTCGAAGAGGACTATATAGCATTTCGTAAGGGGATTATGAGCGGTAAGGTACCAGTGTAGTAACGAGATACAAAGAGCGACATGCAAAAAGAAATATCTATATATATAAAAATATATGTGTTTTCCATCCTGACGCTATAACTCCAGAACGCATGAACCGATTTCCATGGTTTTGCATTGGTTAAAAAGTTTTCGGGCTCCGTGAGGTTTACAGCAAAGAAAATTCAGGACAAATTTCAAAAGAAAAGCAGAAAAACAGGGAAGAAATTTTTTCACATACAGCGCCAACTCTGATGTGCTACAACAACAGCAGCAGTACGTGGTATATGAGTATCCCTCACGAAAATAAGTACGTTTCATTTTAAGTAGATGGCGCCGGTGCATGCAGGTTATTCGTTTCCTAACAGTTCAATTGGAAACCATCAAATCAATCACGCGTATTGTGCAAATTTTTTTTCAACTTCAACAGCAGGCATTTGTCCTTAAGGTGGTAAGTTGAACTGTGTAAATTATGTGGTTCGTACGCTTGAGGTTAAATTCACCATTCTCTCCATAGTCCAAAATGCCGAGACGACGACGTGCAAACATTGGCCACCGCACATAACTTAAGCGAAGAATGACAAAATATAATAAGAGAAAATGGCCGATTGAGACAACGCGTGAGCACACGAAGATCATTGGCATCATACAATCGCTTGCTGTTGACAATTTAGATATTAGACCAATGACGATATTGCAATGCGTTAAAGTTCGAAAGAGAAATGGCTGGATTGTGCTGTGCAAGTGGAAAAGTCAAACGCAAACGAAATGTTAAAAAAAAACGAAGCCATCTGGTGACGAAACAGAGTTCGCCGGGTTTGCTAGTTTTTAATAAAAAAACTAGAACAAATGGAATTGTGCGATGAAAAGCGTTTTCGTCTTGTAATGATAGTGACGAGGCAGAACGGATTGATTGACTTTAATAGTATACTGTGTTCTTGAAGTAGATTTATGCTACATAAACTATAATTCTTTATCAACGAAACATAATGCTTTTATTTTAATATGTCCCAACTTTGTTTTAAATTAGCTGCTTAATGAAACCTGGCTAAATATTGAACATTTTTGGTCTATATTTAATTAAAATCGAATTTCTGACAGGCTTCATGAACTGACTAAGAAAGTGTACTTGTGAAAAAATAATTTTGTCAGTTTTTTTTTTTAATTTTTAACACATGATAATTTTAATAATTCAAACTTTTTTCAATAATGCGATATTGATGACAATTACATTGATTGCAAAAAACAAACTCACGTATCAACGTATTCCGCTGAATTGTAGATATATATCTGTTAACAGTTTCAAACAATTTCAACATGCCAGCCAACTAACAACAAAATCTGTCAAATGAAAATATGCTGACAACTTATAAGCTTACTACGAGTATTTTATTAAAATGTTTCAACAATAAAAAAAAAAACTTCCAAACATATTGTCATCATCATTGTGTGTTTTGTTAAATATTACAAAACTGTTAAGAGACGGAAAATTGTAATATGACACATTTGATAAATTAACAAATAAAAAGGCAGGACATGTAACAAATTATATTTGTCAAAAGGTTAATTGTGACAAAAAAAGGTGCTATTGATATTAGACTGGAAAATTTTAAGTTTAACATTTTCTTGGGGTAAATAGGAATGTTGAGAACATAATTGGTCAGTGTGTTATTAC
Organism: Trichopoda pennipes; assembly: GCA_030448955.1. Classification (NCBI taxonomy): domain Eukaryota; kingdom Metazoa; phylum Arthropoda; class Insecta; order Diptera; family Tachinidae; genus Trichopoda; species Trichopoda pennipes. Next base: position 1,357,691 of record JASKUP010000010.1, on the reverse strand, counting down.
GTAATAAATACATATATTAGAATTCTAAACACAAATATTTACACATATATATGCAAATGTGGATGTCTACATACGAGATCTGTTCAATATTTTTCGAAAAATACTTATTTTTTAATTAATCTGTACTTTGATCCTTTCAAAATAATTTTTTATTCGATATAACACACTTTTGCCAGCACGTTTTCTAAACCTTAATGCAGTTGAATCGTTGTAAATCGCTGCCGTTCTTTCACGTATTCATTCAATTTTGAGAACTGGAAAAAGTCGCAAGAGCCTAAATCTGATGAATATGGGAGCTGAGGGAGGATTAGGATATTTTTTCCGGCCAAAAAACACAAGCAAGCAAGAATGAGTAAATTGGGTTTATTATCATAATGTAAAAGCGCGAGTAAATTAAACGTTTTTCTTTTCGTATTGCTTTTTGCCAGTGCCCCATTACATCAAGAAAAAAAATCTCATTAACCGTACGACCATGTGGCAAGAGCTCATGATACATTATCCCATGGTAATCAGTTAAAACAGTAAGCAAACCATTGACATTTAATCGCACTTGACGTGCTTGATTTTGTCCCGCCAGTTCTTGATTCTTCCTTTGAAATTTGATTTTGATGTCATTTCTGTATATCCATTATTTGTCACCCTTTTAATTATGGATAACGTCATTCAATACTTCCCGAGGAATTTCCATGCGCTGGGTCTTTTTTTTCAAAATTTAGTAATTTCGGAACGAGCTTCACTGCCACACATTTGATGCCAAAATTTGTGAAAAAATCTTATGGCATGAGCCAACTGATATGCCGAAATCTTCTTCTCTAATAGTGACTCGACGATTCTCGATAATAATTTTCTTTACTTCCTCAACACTTGCATCTATTTTGGATGCGATGAACATTCCAGGACAAACATCGTCGTTCACCTTTTCTCAATTTTTTTTGAAAAGCTTTTACCACTTGGAAATATGACAATCATCATATGCTACAGCCAATATTTTAAGTGATTTTAAGGACTTAGTTCCAATTCTTATTCAAAATGTGAAAATAATTATTTGACCAATTTTTTCGACAGCGGAAACATCATGGAACAAGCAACACACGTCTAATTGTTTTGCCTTTGACAAACAAACTATGCTAAGCACAAACTCAAAAAGATATGTTCGAAGGAACTGTGCCAACATTAAAAATAAGTTGTTGTTGTTATACTTCCCAGTGAAAACCGTTGTTATTGTCTGTTTGCTTTCAAAGCGATGACATCATTAGCAAGCCGCGTTAGTATTAGGTATGTTCGTATAAATAGTGTTAGGTTTAAGTAGTATTATTATTAGGGTGAATTTATTTGTCTAGATAAATTGCTTAGTTATCCGGCATTTTACGTAGGGTTAATTCAATATTTTCGTCCTTTATTATTAGCTAGGTAAGTGTGTCCCTTGGAGAGTGGTTTTCATTTGTTAGAGTGTGTGAGTAGCTTAAGTGGTGTGGAAATTGTGTCTGAGGTCGCGTTTATCTGTTCGTCTATTATGTGAGTATTAAAAGTTTTTGTTTTGTAGATATTCATGTTTTCAAGAATTTCTAGCTTTCGTCCTTTTTTGCTAGAATGTAGTAATGTCATACATTCATCTATTTTCCTGGATGCGGTTCCGTGAGGGTAAAGCTGTAATTTAAAGGTGGATAAACCCAAAAAAACCCAAACAATTTATTAGAGTCTTCTTCCTTTCTTTAAAACTTGTTTTTAGTGTTCATTAAGTTTGTCCTATATAAGAATGTCTACAGGTTCAAGAAGGTCTGCATACTCCACTAGAATTAAATTTGTCTCTTGTTTCTGTCGAAATCTTTAGATTATATCTCAGAGTATTTTTGGTTTTGAATGCTATGAAAAAGTTTAATTAATCTATATATTTTTGGTCCTACGTAAGTAGAAATGTGTCGTTGTGTTGTGTCAACAACAAACAACCAGAGCGAAGGTTTTCACTGGAAGGTATGACAACAGTGTTTCATTTACTGGTGGAACAAATCGTAACAGCCTAAAAAAATAGACCCAAATTTTCATGTTTTTCAACACAAATTCAACTCATAACAAAAAAGTCACTTTTAAAAGTTTTTACTTTTCAAAAGTTTTTACTGACGAAGAATTGCTATCGGTTTTTTAAAATTTTTAAGAATCTTTAAACGAAACTAGGATGTCTATGGAGAGTTTGCCATGTTTAACATGCTCTCGATTTTTGTATTAGTCATTACAAATAATAAGGCGGACGGACGCATTAAAATATTTCACAATGGCTCGAGAAAACTTCAACCAATACCAGACGACGCGAAAAAAAAATTTATTAACGAAATGTTAAAGTTCTTATTTATAAAAGATCGCTAATCATTTAATTATTGTCAAATGGGTTTTTCTAAAAAAGAAATAATATCGCTTAACATGGTAACGCAATAGGCATGCAAAAGAGTTACGTTGCAAAGTATATATTGTTCGCGAAGAGCGAACTTAACTTCAATAAAATGGCAAAATATGCATCTGGAGAACTTTTTACAAAGAAAAGAGAAATGTTTCTATAACCTCTTCAACCCATATTTCAAAATTATTAGAGAACGTCACTTGTTGAAGAAGAGAGGTGTTTAAAGGCCTAAAATATTAGAGATTATAGACGATGTTATCTGGAAAATGTAGTTGATTACAGTCATAAATAAATGTGGCAGTTCAGTGGAAAAAATTACCAGGAAAATGTTCAGGAACTTTCTCTGTATACAAATAAATTTTCGAAAACTTTAATCTTCTGAGTTTTATATAACCAAATCAAGGAACAATTTAGCATCTACAAACCCCTAACAAATTTCCTAGATAGAAAAAATTTCAAGCAAATTTTTTTTAAATATATTTTTTTTACCACATTAGCAAACCTCTGCAACTTTTCTAATAGTGATTCGACGATAATCCATAACAATTTTCTTTACTTCCTCAACACTTGCATCTATTTTGGATGTGATGAATATTCCAGGACAAACATCGTCGTTCACCTTTTATCGTTCTTCTTTGGAAAGCTTTTACTACTTGGAAATATTTTTCTGACCCGGAACACAATCATCATATTTTGTCGACAGCGGAAGCATCACGGAATAAGCAAAATACGTCTAATTGTTTTGCCTTTAACAAACAAGCTATGCTAAGCACAAACTCAAAAAGATAATTTCGAAGGAACTGTGTTAACATTAAAAATTTGTTGTTGTTGTTGTTATACTTACAACTCACTGTTTTCTTAATATTTTATAGATATTGAAATAATGTTATTTTAAAGAATTTAATTGTAATAATTTTAAAATATTTGTTCAGCGAAATGTTGGTACTCAATTGCCAAAAAGAACTATTGAAAAATAAAGAAAAACACTTTTATTGTATTTTTTCAATTCTTTGGATATAAAGACCAAATCTTAGATTATACTTTTTATATTGTTTTTTTTTTGTTTATCAATTAGTATATTGTTTTTTTTACCTTATTTTTAAAAACATATTTTTTCTTTATCTGTTATTTTATAATAAAATTTTGAACGACATATATAGTATAATAAAAAGTTTTATTGGCTAAAAAAATAATAAATAGTTTATTTGAATTTGTTTTCTGGAAATAAAAATGTTTTCAATATTTTTTCTTCATTTTTCTTTATCTTGTAAAATTTTCTGTGGTTACAGACACTTAGTCTACTATTCTGATCCTATAATTTTATTTTTTTTATATATATTTTATTTTATTTAAATAAACCATTTATTTAGCTTCAGATTTGTTTTCTATTAAACTTGTTTGTTTTTAATAAAATTTTCACTCCAATAAATTTTATAGGAATTTTTAATTTCCTTTTATTAAATTATGTGTGTTTTCCAATACATTAGAGATTTGTTTTATTTGCTTCAAATTTTTTAGGTTTTTACGGAAAATATAAAGGCAAGTGACTAAAATATATATTTGTTTAATATCACAGTAAATTTATCATATTTTTTAATGATTCTAACTATATGTTTTCTTATATTTTTGTATACAGCCCCGGAAAATGAGCGCATGGTACGTATGAAAGATCTTATTACTTCTTAACTATGAAAAACTTTTAAATGGAAGTACCCAGGATTTGTTGTGAATATTAGAAATATCAAAAACATAAACTTTTTGTAATGTAAGGAGCGCTGTGTAATTTTAAGTAATTAAACAACAAGGCGTTCAAAGAAACTGACAAAAATAGAGACTAACGAAATTAAACAAGGCAGTGTTTGCCGATTTTAGTTTTAAGTCAAAAACTAATTTTATTTAAATTTGTTTTCTAAAACAAAAAATGTAGATTAGGATGATTTAAATATTTACTGTATTACGAAGAGAAGAATTCAGCAATTATGAGTGAAAAATGTTGTATGGTAAATGTGCGACACGACCACGCTGGCAGATGCCAATTCCTTCATCGATGCCGATTCCGCATCACGGATTTTGAGTTTTAAGGCTGATTCGATCGTTTCGATTAACGAACAGACGCGGCAAATTTAGTTTGCAATAAACTGATCGTTTAATGGGCTGTATGACATGTGCTACTGCCCTGTTAAAACTACGTATCAGTGGTATCCACGTTGTCAATAATAGGGCAAAATTGAGTTTTTAGCATCTCGCGATAGCGTGATCCATTGATCGTTAAAGTATTTCTAGCCTCATCTTAAAAAAAATTAAAAATAAAAAACGGCCCAATCATGCCTCCTGAACATATAGCGCACCATATAGCGGCACTTTGAGCATGTAAAGGCTTCTCAATAAGCGCTCTAGGATTTTCAAAAGCCCAAATGCAATTTTGCGTGTTGACATACCCTGACAAGTGAAAATGGACCTCGTCTGAAAAAATGTTTTTTCAGAAAATCCATCCGGTTGTTCCTGAATAAATTGAGCGAATCTACGGCGATGTAACTGGTCAGCTTCATTTTCTGCACGAGTTGAACCTTGTAGGGCTTCAAAGTCGACTCCCTATGTAAAGTTCGTCATTTGGTGGTTTTGAATAACCCCAATTGTTGGATCATCGAGGAATTGACAAATTTTGATCTGCTTCAACACTATGGTTCACGACTGGAATGTTTGCAGTTGAATGACCCGGCCGAACACATTTACATAGTCATATTACTGCTGGTTTGACGCTAATTTTTTTTGGAATCTCTTATTCGGAGTGATATCAAAGTGCATGATATGCTATTTTTCTTTATATACACTTAAGCCAGTGACTAGGATTATGGGTACTTTCTAAGTTCCCTTATTTAATGTAAATACGTTGACAGGAGATCAAAGTAAGAGGGAATGAAATCCTCATTGAGTTAGATTTTTAATGAACTTTTAAACTACGACTAGACTAGAGTAATTTTTAAAAGTTTAATTTCCTTTTGACCCAGCACCACTAGTAAAATATTTCTTTCCATATCGTTAATTTTATGAATTACTTCTCGTCTCTCTACTGCATTGTAGATGCCTTCTAAATACTGGAGGATTAGCGCTTTTCGTTAGAGGCCAGGATTTATAGCACAGGAATTACAAAATTTTGGCATGGTTATAATGTAAATACCATAACCAAACAACAAGTTAAGTTTAAAATAGTTTCCAAGAAATATTTCAAAAAGAGATTTAATTTTTCGTAGGTGAAAATCTTTTTGTAGAAAAAAACTATTTTTTGTAAAGAAAAAGAGCATTATAGAACTAAGTTAACAAAAGGCTGAATTAAAATTTGTTTTTGTTAGTCAAAAACTATTTAAAATTCTATTAAAATCAATTTTATACAAAACACAATTCTCGTGAATGGACCAGTGCTCTAAAATTGCTTTTTTATGATAAAACATATTGAGATTATAAAATAAGTAGCAATATTAATCAAAAATTGATTTTGAATTGCCCATGAGTTATGCAATTTTTACTTCTTAACCCTTTACGACGCAATATCGTAAAATTTATTAATTTTATTAAAAATGATTTAAAAATAAAGTATATATTTAACGGAAATACTAAGTTTGTTTGTTTATTTACTTGTTCATTTCCTGTACAACAAGACTAAATCTTATAATTATAGTACAGGAACGCATCGCGTTATACTTAAAATTAACAAAAAACAAATACAATATTTTTAAATAAGTTTAATATAAATAAATAAATATGTAACTAGAAATTATCCAAAAAAAGTAAATAAAAATTTAATAAAGCTATTAGCGAAGTACTTAAGTATTCATTCTGTCACAAAGGTACTTGTTGCCGATATACAACATTGCATCAACAGTGTCAAAGTATGTATTACAGCTAGGATGTGTGAACATTTTATTTGTTATAACACAACTAATACCTCAGTTTTCACATTTGGTTTGCCTGTACCCCTTCCACTTTTGGTATTTGTATCTCTCTGGCTTATCCTCCCACTCTGGCCAATGCACATATTGGTCCAACCGCACATATTTAAGAGGAATATGCTGAGCCGGACCCTTCAATTTTTATTTTGTGTTAGGCTTTCAATATCACTTTTACGCTTTTTACGACTGATTATTTTATATTTGGATAACGTTTCTGCTATTCATAACCTGAAGTCAGCAGAATTGGTGTCTTTATTAACATTTCCTTTTGCAGGAGTTGAGCATAGTCATGTCCAAGAAATGGTAAATATTTGTAGAAACCAAAGTTTGCTACGAACTTTGATTTTATAGTGGCTCATAAGATAGCCTAACAAGCCGACATCACTCGTTTGGCGATTGTACTTTGGTCTAACAAAAGGAAGTTCAACTGAAATATATTTTTTTGGCTAATTGTCTCACTTTGTAACATCATTTGTTGGGTATTTTCCTGCATAATTAAACGCTAAAGTGACGATTTTATTTTCTCTCCTACCGACTACAGCTATGTCTACTCCATTGTGATTATTGACTTGTTCTATAGACGTGCCCCGCACCTCTTTTTTAAAAACTATTTCTTCTGGAAGGTTATAGTTGAGAATACGGTGTTTTCTTATAGTCCCTAAAGCCAATATTCCGCGACTAGGTAGGATCAATGAGTGGGATCGGCACATCACGAACAAGGCGGACTACCACATTACTGATGTCCCTAATATAGGCTCGTTAGCTGCACATCTGCTATTTTGCTTCGAACTTATATTCATACTGAAATACACCACATATGACGAATCCCCATTTATGGGATTTTTCTGGCAAATACTGATTTAGAGCATTTGTTGAGCACATTTGTTCATCGAGAGATGGAATGGAACTTTTTTGAAGTTGTTGTTGAGCGCTTCTATCAATGGACGGATTTTGTACAAACGATCAAAATCGGTATGGTCATATGGTAGCATTTTACTATTTTCATTGAAGTGCAATAACTGCCTAAGTAATTCAAATGGTTTCTACAATATTGTATCTCGTACTAGCTTAAAGCTAATTTTTTACCAGACCATATATGATACGAGGACTGTAAATTTAGTAATAAGACTGATTATTTAAATTCTTTTTTTTTTAATAAAATTACAATTTTATATTTTCACTCTCAAAATAACCTCCTTCTGAAGCCACACAGCGCTGGAGACGGTTCTTTCACTGCTCATAGCAGTGTTGTAACTCTGATATTGCAATAACTATCAGCGGGTCGGTTACGGCTACTTGAATGTTTTCGATTGTCCTAAAATGAATTCCCTTGAGATGAGTTTTCAACTTCGGAAAGAGGAAAAAATCACATAAACTTACATAAGGCGAATATGGAGGCTGAGGAGCCACAGGATTGATTTCACTAGCCAAAAACTTGTTCATTCAAATTGCTGTGTGACATCGACCATTATCGTGATGCAACACCCAGATGTTCTTATTGTTTTATCTCACAAGAATGACCCTTTTTCGAAGTCTTTCAAGAACCTCCCTGTAAAATCTTTTTTGGGACTTGGCAGGTTGAGGTGTGCCACTGCATTTTGTGGCTCTTGGTTCCTGGATCGTATTCAAACACACAACATTCGTCGCCATTAATATGTTCCTGAAAATTAGAGTTATTTTCAATCGAATTCAAAAAGTCAACGCAAGACGTCCGTTTGGTCTTGCGGTATGTTTTTTGGTCATTGGTCGTATCTGATGAACATTGGTGTGAGTCAAATTTAACTTGACTCCGATAATTTTCATGATTTCTTTAAGAAGAAGACCTTCTGCTTCGTGGTTCATCTTCCGTTAATTATATTTCTTTTGGAGATGGCTTAAACCACCGAAAAACCTTGACTCTCCGTTGGCCTGCTGAAGTTTAGCAAGAGCGTTTGTTGCACTGTGCCCAAGCCTGAAATAAAACTTGATAGCACACAGTTGAAAAAGATGGCGTATAATATATGCATGATAAGATTTACGTCAGTACCTAGCTGTGTACGCCGTAACCTGATAATCTTCAGATATGTTTATCTTTCAGTCACTCCTGGTCCCCCCGGGGGCACATAAGTATGGTCTTTATAGACTTTCGACTATCTAGACACAGTGCAACTGGAGAAAAAGGGAGCCCAGTCCCCTAAAGTCAGCAGGGGTACAACTGGAAACTCTGCTTTATTTCCACGGGAATCAGTAAGACGCAGAGTTTGTTATTTGTCTCTTTAGACATTTAACTGTTCTTTGACTGATTACTGAGGTTGACCCTTTATGGGAGTATCGTGGTGGTTGTTGTTTCGCGGCCTCATATCAGGTCTTTTGTTTAATATGGTGGCCAGGATCATTTCGCTGTTAATGACACGCTATGTGAATGATCCAGTCCAGTGAGCATGCTAGACATGTGTTCTGGACAGGAGTTGGAAAGTCTCCAACTCTTAAGCAAGGAGTGATGATTTGCAGCCTTGCTCTGGAATCATCGAAGTTGCAACGAGGAAGTTCTGTTGCATAGAATTATAGCTTCGGCTTCCTAGGACGAGCATGACGTTCCAAATTATGCAGTGGTTAGATCCATCATCTGATTAAGGCTTCATGGCCAGGTGCGGATGTAAATCGAATCACACAGTCACTCCTGGTCGCAACTTTGAGTGCTCGGAACAGGTTGCAGCCCTCACTCTTTGCTGAAGAGTTGAAAACTATCCAACTCCCGGTCCACAACACATGCAAGCTTAATAAAATTTCAAAACACACGTCAAACATGCTTACTGAACCTCGACCATTCATTGTGTTCATTGTGTATGATCCGACCCACACAACTCAAACGAGAGCTCCGAAACCACAACCACAACGATGCTTCCGAAGGGCCAACCTCAATAATCAGCCAGAGAACAGAAAAAAGTCTAAAAATTCAAAAAGCTGAACTCTGGGCTGAACTATTCAACTACTGATTGCCGTGGAAATAAAGTAGTGTTGTCCAGTTGCCTTTTGCTAACCTTTTAGCGGACTGGGGATCCCTTTTACCGCCGGTGACGTATATAATGACGGTGAGATTCCGTCAAAACATATCAATGTGCCTCCGGAGGTGACGTGTAATGTATACAGGATTCTATGTGCCTCGGCCTTACGTGTTTGGTTTATTTAAACTCCTATTTGAATGGTATGTTACACAAATGCAACATGACGCCGTAAAGGGTTAAAATTTGAACACTTGGTTTTGTTGTTTTACCCAATTAATGATATTAGGGTCGAGATGTAGAGAGAAGTAGAGCTTTAATATGTCTAATTAATTCTTAATATTTCAAAATTAAAAATAAAATCTTGTTGACTTAAAGAAAATATCAATTATATTAATTGCCAACTTAAGTAGGATTCTTTAAATGCAATTTGTTTTGCCAACAAAACGACTTTCTCACTGGCAACGCAGTAGAGAAACAAAAACGATTGTGTTGCAAATATTTATAGCAACATAAATATAAATCACAACATAATAGCGTTTTTAATGCTGGCTATAAAAATTATACAAGTAGCACAACATTAAGCCAAAAGCTATAAAACAATTTCCCATCTAACAAAAATCGCAGTGTTTTTGTGTGTTGAACTTTTTCTTTTCACTTAAAACACTTTGCATTTGCACTTGCGCCGTAAATTGCCACTAAATAAGTCAACAGCAAAAAAATAATATATTAAACTTTTTTCAAAGAATATCTTGGTAGAGTATAAAATTAGACTTGCAAGATGCAAAAATTCTCATAAAACAGCAAACTGAATATAGCAAAAGTAGAACAAAAGGTAGCTGTTTATTGTTGAAGTTAGATGCAAAAAAATAATGGCTAGAAATTAAAATTATCAAAAGCAGCAATTTTCCGCCTGGATGCTAAAGAATTTTTTATTTGCTGTCTTCAAGAAATATTTTCTGGTGCAACCATTTAATGCGGCTGGCTGGTAACTTGTTGCACGAAAATTGGTAACAGAATCAGACAAAGAAAACATTTTAAAATTTGAAAATAGTGGTAATGACTTTTTAGATAAAAATCTTGAACTTACATTGGCAAAAAACACAACCAAGAAGAGACAAACTACAAATAAAAATGCAATAATGGGTGAATGTATTACTTAAGGCAGATTATAGACATTTCCTTAACCAAATAAATGAACTTAGTTTTATTATAAAATATATTTTTTGCTTTGTATGTACGTAAGTATTAAAAAAATACTAACTAATGTAATTAAAATTATATATTTCATTTGAATTTAATTATTAGTGGCACCATTTCATTATAAATCTAAAAGAGCTACATTTACTCAGAATTACGTTCATTTCTTTCTCTGTTTGTTATTTCAGTGGTTAGTTTGTTTGGAAAGAAAAATAGTTTTCACATGTTTAATTAAATTTTTAATTTACATAGCAAACGCCGTCATCATTTAACACTTCGTCGAATTAAGTTTGGTTTTCAGTTGAAAATGCTTTTAATTATTAATCATGTTATATTGTTTTGTTAATTGAATTTGTAGTCGAAAAGTTTTTCATTACTCACAACTTCTACTGAGTCGGGTTTTTCTACCGCTAAGGATTTAAAAACAACGCCTTTCTAATTTGTGCATTATTTTTTTTTTCGATTTGTTTATTAAAAGGTACAAAACTTATTCGTTACATAAAAAACTTTTTCTCCTTTGTGTTCATTTTGTGTAAACATTTGTACACCTTTTTTTAGAAAAACCTCATTCATAAAAGCCACACAACTCGTGTTATTGTTTTACTTGGCTTTTTCTATTGTTAGACCTTTAATTGAGTTATTTTGTTCTTTTTCTTTTTCTTTTTTTTATACAATAGAAATAAAGGCAAGTGTTTAGGTTCTCACAGAAATTTACAGAAAATTTAATTTACTTCAACTATGCAGTTTTAGCAATGGTTATGAAGAGTATTATATTTACATTTGCTTTAAAGTGAACAAAAAAAAATTTTTTTTGAGGGAAATTAACGATTAAATGGATTTGCTTCTTTATTTTATACATTTAAATTTTTATTATTTCAAGACATGTTCAAAAAATTAAGCAAAAAAATTAAAAAAGGGTTTTTTAGCTTGCGGTTTTTGGTTGAGACTTTCCGAGAAAAATTTATCTGATTGGATTAGTTGTATTTTCGCTATTATATGTTAAGAGAATAAAGAACTCACAGGTATTTCTATAGCTTTATGTTACTACTTCTGCGGCAAAACGTTCTGTAAACTTTTTATTGTACAGTTAATTCGGTAGGTCTCCTAGGATAAAGGGGGGTTTCTGGGTATGCCTTAAAATTTGGGTATCTTGCGCACAAAATTTTATTGCGGATATAAGAAAAATTCAGCTACAACTTTTACTGATGCTTAAAACTACGACAAGTTTTCTCTTCCTATGAAGGATATATCGATTAAACTCGGAAAGTAGTTCATTTATTACGTGAAACAGTTCCTGCTGCTGTACCCTTTAGGTGAAATGAAGTTGATGAAAACTCTATAGACAGAAAACCAGTTTAAAAGTGAAATATATCACAGATATGACGTAGTTCAAATAGAGAAAGCAAAACAAAGAAAGAAAGTGTTAGCGAGAGTGTTGCAATGTTTAGACTCTGAAAACTTGCTAGCAAGTTTAAGGGACCATTGAAGACTAAGTACTCAAGCTTGATAACCGACAAGCAGAACTATAAACGAATCATTCTTTTTTAATTTCAATTTAATACGAATTAGCTAAATTTTGAATTAATTCTTTTCGTAACAAAATCAAATTGAATAAAATTTGACTTAATTAAAACGTATTACGAAGAAATAAATTACAGTTTGTTTCTACCTCAAATGACTTTTTCAAATGCATTTCAATTCATTTTCAATTTAAATAATTCTGTAAAATGAATTGTAATTCATTTTCAATTAAAATGGATTTGTTAAAGTGAATTGCATTTTATTTTCAACACGTTGGAATTAAATGGATTTTAAATTCATTCAAATGAATTGTTGCAATTAAATCAGTAGTATAAAATTAGTTGCAATCAATCAATTTCAAGAGCAGATTTAGGGGGAATGAAAAAGGGAATTACTCCTACAAAAATGAAAATATTCAGTAGAAAAATAGAAAAGCCTTATCCGGGATCCGTATGGTGTTTGGATTTTGTTTCTTCAAGAAGAACTAAATTTTATTTTGAAATACGATGAACGACAAAACACATATACTATTAAAAAAGCAATTATAAATTTTGTAAATTTTGAGACCAAATAGCACCCCGCGACATACTTCTATAATCTGTGGATTTCGAAAATTCATCAAAAAAATTAACCAAGAGAAATTTTTCACAATATACCAATATGAGACTTTTTAAACAAAAAATTTTATTAAGCTCACCTATAATTATATTTTCCCGCTAGTTAATAAAAATAAAAAAATTAAGTGTCTTTTAGCAAATGAACAAAAAAATCCCCATTTTGAGAGGATTTTCATATTTAGGTAATCAGCTTCCTGTTCATGGAAATTTCAAATCTAAGAATTATTTGCCTTTGTGCTAAACTAGGTGATATACAAACCGAGAGTAACGCTTGCTGTCTTTTACATAAAAAAATGAATTGAATAACAAAATGAAAGTGATGCTTACTGCACATTTACTTACAAAATCTATTCAAATTTCAATCAACTTTAATGGTAACGAATTGATAATTATTTTTTCTAATTAATTTGAATTAATTCAATTCAAATGAAATTGGAAATGTAATGCATTTTACTTTAACAAATTCCTTTGAAATTGAAACAATTTGCAATTCATTCTAAAAATTCATTTAAATTGGAACCAAGTAGCAATTCATTTGACAAATTCATTTGAATTCGAAATGAACTGCATTTCAGTTTTACTAAAATCCAATTCAATTAATTTTTTGTGTGAAAAGAATTAGTTAAAAAAAATTTTTCGGTACCAGCACTCATACAGTGCATTGCGCCACAACTAGGCGATTAGGTTGTGGAGAGGAGGAAAACGGGATTTTTTTTTGGATATTGGATTTGCAATGACAGGAAAGACCTCTGGAGGGAGATTATTTCACATAGAAACTGTTTTGCGAAAAATGAATTTTCCCTGTAGTGCGCTTTATCGGAAAATTAAGCACAAATAGATGGGCACTCAACTAAAAGCGTGTTAAACCTAAAAACGTGCGAGTAACGGAAATAAGTCACCTAATTTTTTTTTTAAAGAGAAGTAGCACTTCAGGCAACAATGCCTGTTTAGTCAAGTAACGTGCTACATTCTTTAGGAAAGGGATAGAGAAGAGATGAAACAAGTGGTGAAAGTAGAAGAATAGTCGGAAATTAAATGTCGTATAAAGACAGCACAGCGACCAGTGACTACCGCTGAGCAGCCCCACCGACAGTCAATTTTTTTTTTTGTAGTGAAAAAAACCAAAGTCTTCGTTGGGAATCGAACCCACAACCCCCATACTGACAAGCTAGTACACTACCTACTAGCCTACAGGGGCTCATTAGGGAACGAGCAACTCCAACAGTGAGTTGTTTTCAATTTTTGGACAAATACTGGTGGTTAAATAGTACGAAGATTCGATGGAGTGAAGAATCTTTTGCACCGTTTGAGGAAACTGAGGAAACCTTCTTTACAAACCTGAAAAATATGCTCAGCCCATCGGACATCACACTGACCACAAACATCTAGAGCTTTCGATTCCTTTGTACTTATATCACCCATAATAAATGATCCAGCATCATTTCCAAGCACACATCTATGCGTAATAATGCAACATTGAGTTATACCAAGAACATCAAGAGCTTTCGATTACTTAGTACTTATATTAGCCATACCAACAAATGCATCACCTTTTCCGAACACATATCTATGCAAGATTGAGTCTTATGGACATTAAAATCGACTCTATTCACAAGACCCCGGAGATTGTTGTGAGATCGTGATTAAGCTTATCATTCATATTTTGCCTTTCGAAATCTACCTCCAACTGGTTCGGTGTACTGCTAAATGAATACGAGTGGCAAATGGTGCTGTCATCTGTGAAAGAGTATAAGGATTAAAAGTTTGGCAGAGAAGGTTACTTAGAAAAATAAGAAATAGCGCAGGAGATATAACGGAGCCTTGTGGTACCTCTGAATTAACCTTCAAATCGTTTAATGAAATCCCATAACGCGATTCCTGCATGAATGATTTACTCCATTAGCGATTCAGTGCATGACTGATTTATGAATTAATTAAAAATTAACGATTGATTTTCAGCTCTGCTGACTAGAGTAAAGTATATTTCACAAGTTAGATATCGTATATAGCCATCATTTCACGATCAAAATTTAATTAAGCCAAAGAAAATGTAATGATTGTATCATTGAAAAGGAGTACATAGTGAATAGAGGGGATTAATTTCATCAGTCGCTCTTTGATGTTTTACATAATACTGAAAAAGTTATAATCAACGCCTCATAACTATGTTTAAGTACTCTTGTTATAAAATGCCAAACATACATTTTTTTAATAATCAAACCTTAATTTAGGCAGCGAAGTTAAACTGTTTTGCCATAAAGAGTGTGAATTAAATAATCAAGTATTTAAATCACCTGACTAAGATTTTAAAAATTTAATTTGCTTTTAAATGTTTAAAAATTTAAGCGTGGATGGAAAGTTAAATGGTGCTTTTAATGAAGCATATAGATTTTATTTTTATTAATTTTTATTAAGGAATAGTCGAATAACTAAATGAAATTTTTATTTATCTAATTTATAGCCAAATATATTGAATTTTATTTCTAATAAATTTAAAATATTTTTCTAAGCCAATTTTATAATAACATGCCTTGAATCTACTGCTAATAATAAATTTTAAATTTAAGTATATATTAGTGGTGTTAAACATGTTTTTGGCTACATTTTACTTTAAGACTTTGGCACTTAAAACTTTCAACTCTTAAGAATTATATCACTTTATCCTCGAAAGTAAATTGAATTCTTATTAGTATTTACTGCAGTGAGTTTATCTAAAGATTCAGAACTAAGACCATTGTAACGCGAAAAAGTGGCTAAAGAAAACACACAAGGCTTGAACGCAGCCATATAAACAGCAACACATACAACTGCTGCAGTACGAACAAGACAAGAGCAGCTAGAATATTATGTAAGTTATCATAACTAAGTATAGAACAGTTTCCGTTTTTCTTTTTATTTGTAAAGTAAGTAAAAATAAGGGTAAAAGATTTTAGAATTTATTGTGAGTAAATAGAATTTGTATAAAATGAAATTTAGATAAATTTGCTTCTTATACTAAGCTCAGCTCAACATATACGAGTTGGTTGCAGAAAATGAATTATAAATTTTTATTAAATCTTAATAAACCTCCTTTGCATAAAAAGTAGAAG
This sequence comes from Trichopoda pennipes, assembly GCA_030448955.1. Lineage (NCBI taxonomy): Eukaryota > Metazoa > Arthropoda > Insecta > Diptera > Tachinidae > Trichopoda > Trichopoda pennipes. The sequence continues at coordinate 1,341,944 of JASKUP010000010.1, read as the reverse complement.
AAAAAAGTGCATTTCTATTATTTTCTATTTAAATAGGTTTATAGAAAAAATCAAGTGAAAAAGTACACAAAAGAAAAGTGTCGAAAGGAGGATTTTCCTGTATTTGAAATCTTAAAAATAGATTCTTTTGAAATGTTTTATAGCTAAAGTTTAATTTTCGTAAAATGCTACTGTTAATATTACTTCAAACAGGACCTTTCATGCCAAATAATACTATAAATCCTTATCAATATGGCTCTTGCCTTACAATCTGTTTATAAAAATTAAAGAAAAAGAGTTTATTTTTCAATTTCTTTTTGAATTTTTGTTGGTATGTTTTTTTGTTTTTTTTTTTGTAGTTGTCTTTAGTTGTTTTATTTTGTACCAGAAACTGGTCTTGTTTCTATTCACGAAGTGTTAAATGGCAAAGGAAACGGAAACGAAACTCTTAAAGGAAGTTTAAGCAAGAATACAAAAAAATTGTATAATAGGGAATACAGATAAATATGTAAGAAAACTTTACACTAAAGAAACTACGGCCACTTGTTTTGTACAAATTGAAATCGTATTTAAACGAAAATAAAATTAAAGAAATTATAAAAAAAATTGTTGTTGTTGTTGTTGCTGTTGTTAGTTGGCTTTTATTATAATCGCTTTTAATGTTAAAATTTTTTTTACTAAGCTATTATTATTTACAGATTAATCAAATTTATACAATTATTGTTTTTAAAGTTGGTTTTTCCTTTTTTTTCAATTTATTTTTTTTATACGCCTCCTTTTCTTTATTCTTTTTGTTTTTAAATATTTTCAACATGAAATATCCATTAAATTTGGCCATTACTAAACTCTGTGAGTTTTTTATAGTTTAATAGAGCGTATGCTGAACTATTACAAAGTTTCAAATGAAGTCATAATATTTGGAAAAAGTTACTCTTGGTGTTAATAATCTATTTCAATTTATTATATTAATGACTTAGAATAAAGAAAAATTATAGTTTTTATTTTTTTGAAATTATTTAGTTTTAGAAAAATACTAAATTATACTCTGCCGGTGTTTATTTTTACTGTTTTCTTAAAAACACACACACACACACACAAATATTGAAAATAATTTTTCGTTCTTAATAAAAATTTGGCAAATAAAATTTTAATTAACTTTATTCTAACAATTTGTATAACTATTTTAATACTATAAAAGTAGCTGTGTAAATTAAAAATATTATTGCTGCCGCTTGAATTGGTTGAAAAATTGCATTTTGCTAAAAAAATTCAATTATTATAAAATTTTTAAAAAGTTGATACGTTTTCCATCTGTATATAATGTCATCTTTATCTGCCAAAAAGGAATTCATATATAAGTACATATCAATACTTACAAGAATCAGCGTTAAATTAAAATTTTTAGCTCCTTCATTTTTTTCTTCCTTTAAAAGAAATATATATTTTATTTATTTTTTTTAAATATAAAGTTTATAAGGGCTTTTCAAAGTTTGTTTTCTAAGACAAAATAAAATAAAAAATTTAGATCAAGTTGATTCAAATTTATATTGTGTCAGGAAGAGAAAAGTTCGGCAATTATGAATGAATAATGATATCTGGCAAATATCCACCATGATAACGCTGACAGTTTTTAGTCACTTTTTGGCAAAATAACGGTCCTTTTTCGATAAGTATATCATGGATTTAGAGTTTTAAGGCTGGTATCGATTCTAAGGATTTTAAGGATTGAAATCGATTTAACTATTTAAATACGATTTTCTAGCAATATTGAATTCATTGTAAAAATTACCAATGCATCTGCTTCCAATATGTCAAAAAAATAAGGTTAAAACTGTCATGTTGTTGTTGCCACAATTAAAAAACAAACTTGTTATTGAAAAGCCCGATAACATTTCCTCATTTTGACGCAAGTAAAGTATAGCCGTGACTGACTACTTTTTAAGCCTCAATACAGACTCTATTTCCCATATGTTGAATAGCAGAATATAATTTAAAAGAAATACAAAATATAAAGCCACTGTCAGTCATCATACCTACGCAAAAAAATATCAAAATATGAGGTTAGTGTGGCAGACAGTCTCAACATATTTTTCCGCGTGACTAGCGTTCGGTTACTCATACTAAATTTAAGCTTTATTAAAACAAAGTTTTTATTATGTATATGGCCTAAAACCAAGGGACGTGCAAAATTAACATTTATTATCTTGAATTAATTTATTCCACAAGGTGGTGCAAAGAATATCGCTTGGCTATTTTATAAAGAAGGACACTCAAGAACTCAAAATTCTTTCTTCTGATTGATACAGAACATTTCCGAACATACATCTATATGTAAGAATGCAACATTGAGTCATAAAAATTGACACACGAACCCATTTGGAGATTGTTGCCAGATGGCGATTGAGCGTATCATTCATGTTTTGCCTTTCCGACCCCACTTTCAACTGGCTTTGTCTACTAATATATGAGTATGAACGACAAATGGTGTTGTCATCTGCCAATGAGTATGTAGGGTTGAAAGAAAGTCATTTACACGAAACACAAGTATAATTATTTTTAAAGAGAAGTATCACTTTAGGCAACAATGCCTATTTAGTCAAGTACCGTGCTACATTCTTTAGAAAAGGGATAGAGAAGAGATAAAGATAGATGGTGAAAGTAGAAGGATAGTTACGGAAATTAACTGCCGTATAAGACAGCTCAGTGACCAGTGACCATGCCTTGCCTTCATCACTGAGCAGCCTCACCGACAGTCAATTTTTATTAGTGTAGTGAAAAAACCAAGGACGTTGTTGGGAATCGAACCCATAACCCCTAGTATTATTAAAATTTTGCAATTGCTAATGTCTATAAAATATTAAATAGGGTTTATTAATAAGTACAAAAGTTGGATTTAAATTTCAACTTAATAAAAATCTATATAAAACATAAAAATATTTATAATATTAATCTGAGAGAGATTTTCGTTAAATTATCATTATTTCGCAAAATCTTCTATCAAACTTAGATAAACAGAATTATATTTTATTAAAACCCCACCCTTTATAGTTATCGTAATTTTCCATTTTCACTTTGCAATTAGTTGTAAATAATAAGTATAAAGTGATTTTAATATTTTGTTTAGCTAAGAAATAAACTCAAAACAAAATACTTTAAACTTTCAAAACCTTATTTTTATTACCAAAAACTTAAAAAAAACAATATAATTTAAAATATTGCTATTTATTTTTAAATTATTATTAAATGTATAAAATAAATTCGTTATAACTTTAATTGAAATTTGAATAAAACTAAATTTACTTTTTGACTCGTTAAAAAATACAATATTATTTTTTTTTTGTTAAAGAATAAAAGTACTCACATTGAGTAATTTGCAAAAATTTTATATATTTTGCTGGTGTTTACAATTCCTTTTTATGGTTTCATATTAAAATTATGAAAAAATAAGAAATTTCACACATTCCAGAAAACCCTTAATACAAATTGTTTACGTGTAAATATTTTACGCAGTTTCCATGGAGCAGGAGTTTTTTGCACAAAAACGAAAAACGCAAAAATAAAATTCATATCAACAGGTTAAACAAAGATCATAAAGAACAACTTTTATTATTCTTTCCAATTATAAGCTTTAATAAAATGGATTAAATGCAAACGACTATTGAGGTCACTATATTTAGTAATGGTGCTTTCACTATATTTATTTTTTTCCTAGTAAATCATAATTCAAATTAAAGCAGAGTTTTATTTGTATTTCGTTTCATAAAATTTAGGGATCAATGCTCTAAAATTTCTTTCACATATTAATTGCCCTTTTGAACCACATGAAATTTATTTAAATTTATATTTGATGATATCAAAATTGCTCATTATTTATTTTTCAGCTTTTGTACTAAATAGAAAAGAGATGCTTTTATAGATCGTGTAGATCGAGAAAAATTTCAACTTTGATAATACTTTGATAATACATTTTTTTTATCTATAAAAAAGGTTAAAAATGGGTAATTTATGGTTTTTAAGTTTTATGTTGCCAAAACTTGCGAATAGTATATATTTAAAAAAGATAAAATTTTAAAGATGTTTAAAATGTCAAACGATAAAAACATTAGTTTTTCAATTAATATTATACTAAGTTTTCTAATAATAAATATATTGGAGTTAGTAACAAAACTTTTTCCCATTTCCGTAATCAAGCTTAGATGAACCGTTTCAAATTATCAAATTTAAATCGGTTTAAGTTAAGGTATTTTAAATTTCAAAATTTATTACGAAACATTTGCTTTATAAACCTTGTAAGTTGCGAGCAACTGAACTAAAACTAAATTATTTATTTAACAATATCGCAATATAATCCAATACCGCTCATGGAATGCATTCTGCCAGAACTAGAAAATTAGATTTTGGGGATGAATAAAGAGGGAGTTGTGTTTGTGGATATTTGAGTTGAATTTTCTAGCAGTGGAAGTAATAGCAAAGACCACTGGCGTAATGCGTAAACGATTCACCGGTTAATCAACAGCAACGAAAGGCGTTTTAAACAGAAAAACGTGCGAATAACGGGAACAAGTTTCCTAATTTTATTAGAGGACTTACCATTACAGTAACAATAATATTGCCTGGATGCTCTATAGAATCAATAGAGTTGGATACCCTGCTGTACCCAAAGAGTCACTTAGCCCTCTCTTGTTCGAGGTCGATCACCTCCAAATTAGACTTTGGTTTGCCGACCCATTCAAAAGAGTTGTATTCCATTTTTTTGAGGGGCACTTGAAAGTTTTTTTAGAAACCTGAAAAATGTGTTTAGTCCTTCGAACACCACAATGGATTTCCGATTCCTTAATACTTATATTACCCATTGGCCAACCTAATGTTTGGGCACATAACTTTCAATAAAGTTACTAATTACATTTCCTTTCTTTATTTACATTTACCTTTGAATAATAAAATAATTGATAATTATACGTATTTTTATTATTATTGTGAACTAATTTTGCCTTATTACTTAACGTAATAAAAAAGAAATATTTCCGTTTTTTTTTAATAAAGTTCGTATCATCGCTCGAATACACGAGTTTTTCTCCTTAAGATGCAGTATAATTTACGAGCACACATCTATGCGTAATCATGCAACATTGAGTCTTACGGGCCTATTCACACTACCCTATTTGGAGATTTTTTCGAGATCATGATTGAGCGTATCATTAATTTTTTGCCTTTTCGACCCCACTTTTAACTCGTTCGGTCTATTACTGAATGATTACGTATGTCAACAGGTTTTGTCATCTGCGATAGAGTATATAGGGCTGAAAGACTGTCGAAGAAGACCATTGAGATATTCTTACACAAAATATAAGTATTATTAACATTTTGCAATTGCCTATACATAATTTTATAAACAAATTCTATGTTAATTATCTAATATGAAACTCCCCATACTTCAATATTACTTGCACAGTGTAAAATTGGCAAACTGTTACCGTTCTCTTACTTTTTAACTGACTGAAAGAATGTAATACGCTACTCATAAGCATTGAGATTTGCAATTCTTCATTGCATTTATTTTTAAAAATTGGTCTTACCATTTCCTCGGCTAAAAAAGCCGATTGAAAAAATGCAATACATCAATCAACAAAATAAATTATTGCATATGTTTTTATTGCATTTGTTTTTAAATTATGGGTCGGCGATAATTCAACTCGCCGATCAATAAATAAATGTGGTTAAAATTTTCAAGTTAATTAATTCGAACAATAATCATGATCATCTATCTTTAGGCCAAATTTACCTAATATGCAAGCAGTATAAGAATGTGTACAAAATAATTTTTGTATTCATTTATATAACCTCTTATTATTTTCATATTTTTCAGTCCAATTTTACAATCTCACAATCACAAATTTTTTGATATGAACTGTTTAACGTCTAGGTTTTATGAATAATCTTTATGTTCGTTGATAGCTTAAGAAACTTATTTTCTTCTTAGCAACATTTTCATAATACAAATTTAATATACAATAATTAGTACGAGTAAATATTTAAACAAATAATTGAGAATTTAGTTAATCACATTAAGGATTTTGATTTTTAAGGCTGAAATTGATTCGATTGTTTCCGTATATACTCAGCCCTGTTGATTGTTGTGAAATTACGCGATCGGGAAATTTGGCTTGCAATTAATTGATAATTTCATTGGCTGTATGACATGTGGCACCGTCCTGTTGAAACCACATGTCAGTTATATCCACGTCGTCAGTAACAGGCTAAAATTGATTTCTTCACATCTCGCGGATAGCGTTATTCAGAAGCCCACATGCGGCAATTTTGCTTGTTGACAAACTCTGACCAGTAAAAATTGGCGTCGTCTGAAGTAAGGATTTTTTCAGAAAAGCCAACCGGTTGTTTCTAAATGAATTGAGTGAACCTCTAGCGGCTTCAAATTCCCGCTCCAGTTTAACCCTGTAAGGCTTTAATGTCAAATTCTTAGGAAAAATTAACCATGTGAATAACCACAATTGTTGGGGACGTCGAATAATGGAAAAATTTGGATCTGCTTCAACACTGTGGCCTGCGGCTGCCAAGCTTTCAGTTAAAGGACCCATACAAATGCTCGTTGATATTCGCACATTTTGTATCGAGCCTGTAACGAGCAAATTTTTAATAGCGGTCTTAGAAGGACGATTATGTTGTCCGAAAATGTAACGTATTTTACGAAATGTAACTTCAACAGAACCACAATTTTCATAGTGGATGTTAATTATTTTAATGCGATTTTTGTGCGAAATTGTATTCATTGTAACAATTGCCAATGCGTCTACTAGTAATACGTCAAAGAATTAATGTCAATACTGTTGTTGATGTTGCCACAATTGAAAAATAAACATCTTGTGGAAAACCCCGATATAACCTCATATTATTTGTTACAATTTGTACAACAAATTGCAATTTCACCTACATCGCTTGAAAAATAATGCGAATGCGAATATATTGCTTACCATAATGCAAACTTTAATATCTTTAAAAATAAATACTTTGTGAGAGATTCTTTAAGTGGAGGTATGTTTACTAAAGTTTCTATATCTGTTTCTAAAAAGTGTAAGACATGAAATGCATACCATGTAGGTTTTATGGATAATCTTTTGTTTTCTTTAACACCTTTAAAAATATATTTTGTGCTTTTTTCGTAATACAAGACTTTGGTTATTGACAATAATAGTAGTACGAGTAATCAAATATTTAAATAAATAATTAAACATTTTTAATTATGTTATCATTATATTTCCTAGATGTTTTCCAATAATTTTGCAATTGCAGCTATTTACTTATGATTTTTTAAGATATTTAAAAACTTTTTGTTAGCTAAAGAACTATGCCTACCCCTTTGAATTTTTGGACAATTAATTAAATAAAAAAACCTCTCTTCTTGATGTGACAAACTCAATGAACAAATTAATTATTGAAGTAGCTATTGTACATTCTATACAGACAAACGTTTCAAATAACTTTCACATTCTTTCACATTCATACAGATGTGTGAGAATTTTGTTTTCACAAATTTTTACACTTACCTTGGCAGTAACCACAGTTACTCAACACATTTGCAGTCATAAATATCCATCCCTGTTACTTGCATAACCAACAATGCCCTAATTTTTTTGTTTTTATTTTTATCATAAAGTAAATGAAAACTGTTGTGAAAACAAAAACATAAATAACATACATTGGATTTGTAGTTATTACAGATTTCAATTGTTCAACCCAGATTTTCGTTTCGAATTTACCTCATGACTTTATTTTTTTTTTCTTTCCCCTTTTTTTAGTTTTGAAAGTAGTGATTGTTGGTTAACACTTACTCATAAGTTTTTGAAGTAAAATAACGCAAAAATATAAAGATCTGCATATTAAAGTATAAAAAACCATTGCATATTTTATAGCTGATTGAGTTAGAGTAGTCAGAATGTTCTTCTGGCATTTCACTATTGTATTTGACAATATGATTTTTTAAATTAGTATACATACATCAATGTGAGTTACAATATGCTGTGTATAACAGTTGCTGAGCATATTCATTCAATTGTGAATACGTCAAATATTTTACATTGCTATACTTGTACAACTCTTGTTGTAGTCATACATCTGCCATTCTGCAGAAGGATAATATTTATTAAAATATAATGTAAAAATATAGATATTTTTTAAAGTTTTATCCGAAAACAGACTTTAAAAATATTAGCATTATTTGGTGTTATAATAGCTTTACAATATTTCATCGTTTTCATGCCACAATTGAAATGTAAGTTATGTAAATGTTGTTTTTTTTTACAAAACCATAAATTGTAGAAATAAAATATATTAAGTTTAAAACACAACACAATGAGCAATTAAGTAAAGGTTTATTTTACGTACATACATATATATATTTTAAAACGAATTAAGTTGCGCAGAAATTGTACTTTGTTAAATACAAAAACAAGAGTCATACGTAATACAAAAACAATCATGTTTAACCCTTTTTTTCTAAACACCCACGAATGTTTGCTTTTTTATTTTGTGGGTTTTTTTCAAACACCATTTCCTAAAGCAATGAACACGATGTTACAAAAATTTAAGCCTATCTTTTGTTAAACAAATAGTTTCAATAGAGATAACGATTTTTCCGCCGGGAAGGTATACTGCTTCGTTTGCTTATAATTTTTGATTTAATGAAAGAAAATGGATCTTATATTGATAAATGTTTTATTTAATGTCGGCAATTATGCGTGGGATACGATGGCAGATACATGACTGTTAGCCTCACAACAATTTTCATTGCATTGTCACAAATTTCCCGCGGTATTTCATTAATTTTATCACGAATATTTTGTTTAAATTGCTCAAGCGCTTCTGGTTTGTTTGCATAAGCCTTGCTCTTCAGATATCCCCACAAAAAAAGTCTGGAGCAGTGAAATCAGGTGATCATGGAGGCCAATCACTATCACCATTTCTTCAAATAACTTGTTATGGAAAAAGATCTCGTACTAATTCCATTGTAATCCTGGCTTTATGCGATGTGGTACCGTATTGCTGATACAACATGTTAGTCAAGCCCAAACCATGCAGTTGTGGCGTTAAAAAGTTTTCTATCATATCACGATATCGATCTTCATTCACAGCTACCTGTACGACGGCGTAAGTAGTCTTGTGGAAGAAACACTTGTGTCAACTGAATCATATATGGAAACAAATGGAAATCCTTGTGCAAAATTGTGGCAAAAGTTGTTCTTTGAAGACCAAGCTCCTGAGCATACCGTCGAATTGAAGTTGACGTATTTTGATTGAGCAGCAGTAATGTTTTCAACCGATCTTGCAGTACGTTGTGGTACATGCATGGGTCTATCTTTTTTCGAAATCATTAACTACATGTTAAATGGTGCTTCTTGTTGGCACGTTGTTTATCTCAAAAGTTTCACGTAACTTTTACATCGTCACAGCAATCGATTTTGATATAATTTTTAAACGATTAAGACATGTCGGTTTATCGAATATAAATTTGCCACGTGTTTACTTCATGATTGCGAAATATGAACTGTCAAGACTGTCAAACAAAGTAGTATATCTTTCCGATTGACATTACGTGATAAGATTTACATCTGCGCCTGGCCGTAAGCCTTATTCAGATGGTGGTCAAACTACTGTGAATGAAAAGCAACGTCATTCACGCCCTAGGAAGCCGAGGACTATTTCCAGCAACAGGCTATTCCCAGTTTCAATTTCAGCGGTTCCAAAGTAGGGTTGCAAACCACTACTCCTTGCTGAAGAGCTTTCGATTATCGATCTTCTGCTTCAGAACGCATGAAGCTTAATATAATTAAGAACACGACGGCATTCATACTCACTGGACCCGGAACATTCATTGCGTTCATTGTAAATGATCCGACCTACAAACTCAAACGAGAGCCGCGAAACACACACCCACTACGATACTCCCGAAGGGCCAATCTCAATAATCAGTCAGAGAATAGCTAAAAGGCTCAAAAGACAATTAGCGAAAATCTGGGCTTTACTGATTCCCGTGGAAATATAGGGATTGGGCTCTCTTTTACCCCCGAAGACACAAGTCTAGATGGTTGTGTGTTCCATAAAGACTGATATATGTGCCACCGGGAGGGACCTTCCCGACGGACACCCTGTATTAGTAATTTCAACGTGCTGATGACAACAACAACATGACACAAATCTATTATTAGTGGTACGGCTAATTCCTACGGCCACTCAAACCAACCACAACCACCTATTTATTATAATATTAATTTGATAATTATAGTTATTTAATTGTTGATTAAGCACTAGATAAAATCAGCACAATTGATTGATTTGATAAATTGTTTATAGATCTTTTTCTCTTGCTGAAGATGCCAACCAACAATTTGGCGAAATATAGAAAACTAAAATAAAGATAAATTTAATTAAGCTTTAACCACAAAAACTAATAAACAAACATGTTGTTAGCTATAAGTCGAAAAACCTTAAATACTTTAAACAGTAAACAAAAATATAAAAAGAATTCTACTTTTACCTGCGTATAGATTGCCGCGTAAAGTAGTTGGAAAAAGAAATTCTAGCAACACTTATTATTCAATTGAATGTGTTCTTGTCGATTGTTTAGATATTTAGATATGTTCCGCTTTCGTTGTGATGACATCATTATCAAGCCTTGTTTTGAACTGTACTGGTGAGTCAGTGTTTATTCGGGCTTAGGTAGTTCTTTCATTAGGGTCGTGTGCACTTATATAGGTAGATTGCCCACCATTTGGCATTTTATATGGGGCTAATCTAATATTTCCTTCTTTTATTATTATCCAGGATCATCAGAGGGCATTTTTCGGGTATTAGAGTGTATTAGTAGTGTAAGTAGTTTTTGTGGTGTGAAAATTGTGTATATGATCGTGTTTAACTGTTTGTTTATAATGTCACATATTTGGCAAAATAGCGGTCCTATTTCGTTTTTCACATCATGGATTTTAAGGTTTAAGGCTAAATTTGATTCGATTGGCCTCGTATAAACTCTGTACTTAACCCCAAAAAATAATCTAGTGGTGTTAAATCACACAATTTGAGTGGCAACTTAACTGCTGATTGTTGTGAAATTATGCGACCGCGAAATCTGGTTTGCAATAAAGTGATCATTTAATTGGTTGTGTGATAGGTAGCACTGTCAATATTAGGTAAAAATTGAGTTACTCGCATCTAGCGATAGCATGATCCTTTGGCCGTTACCGCTTTTCCAGCCTCATCTATGAAAAACAAAGGCCCAATCACGCCACCAGACCACTTAGTGCATCATACGTTGAGCATGCAAAAGCTTCTTAATAATCGCTCTAAGAATACGGCAATCTTACTTGACAATATACCCGGACAAGTAAAAATAGACTTCGTCTGAAAAAAATGATTTTATCAGCAAAATCAGCCAGGTGTTCCTTAATAAATTGTACGAATCTTCGGCGATGTGAGTGGAAGGTTGGCTTCAATTTCTACACCAGTTGAACTTTGTAGGGCTTCAAAGTGGCAAAATTCGCCACGTGGTGGTTCTGTATAACCCCAATTGTTGAGAACGTCGAGGAATTGACAAATTTGGATCTCATGTTTTTAGTATAACGACTTAGTCGAACACGCACTGGTGTTCGCACATTATGTATCGAGCCTGTCGACCCAAATTTAACGACTAAATTCTAAATAGCGGTCTCAGAAAGACGATTATGTTGTTTGAAAACATTACGAATTTTACGAAATGTAACTTTAACAGAACCACCAATTTCATAGTGAATTTTATTTATTTTGAAGCGTCAAAAAACTAAATGTCAAAACTGTGTTGGTGTTGCCAGAATTGAAAAACAAACTAAATTTTTTAAAATTAAAAATAAATAAATTTAAAACTACATAGTTAATGAACAAACATTGGTTGAAGTAGGAAAATAATGCCAAACACATGTCTAAACAAGAAAAAATATTAACTGATAAAAATGCAAATACGTTTTTTTTAATTCTTTGGCCGCGTGATTTTAGTGATTTTAGAAGCTTATAATTTTGACAAAATCAAAATTTATATATTTTTATTTACAATTAGATGATTACATTAAGCATGCCATAATTTAAAACTAAATACAGCTTAAATACGAAAGTTAAAATTTGATTGATCGAAATGTTTGTAAAGCTGCCTTAGCGCTATTTGCTGGAAATAGTGTAAATCATAAAATAAAAAATGTAACTAAATCCTTAATTTCCCGTTGTGATTGTGTTGTGTTGTAAATATAATCATTTTAAAATAATCACAAACATGTGTTACGTCTTGTTTTTGATGGTTGTACAAAAGGCAACATCACCAAAAAAGGAAACTAAAAAAGTTCAAATAATTTAAATAAAAAATAAAACATATTGATAAGCTGTATAATAGTTTTGTTTCATTATTTTTGCTTTTATTGTAAAGAAACATAAAATAAATAAATTTTTCCTTTTTTTTTTGTAAAGTTTGCTGAAAACAAAAAGCCAGAAGATCCAAATAAGTTTTTTATTGCTCGTAGATACTTTAGACAGCTATCTTTGCATAAGACTTTTTTGCTGTTTGTTTTTATTTTACAGCTTTTCATTATAGGGCCTCCAAGATAGACGTTTAGAAAACGCTGTGTGTAACACATAACAAACAAAGAAACAAACAAACAAAAAATAATTGTGGCCACGAGCACACGTTTGTTTTAGAAAAACTTTCCAAAATAAATACGAAACGAACCATAAAAAACTTGAATACTTTATTAAGCTACACAAATCGTGATGTAATTTTTGGTTATAGTATCATTAACTCATTAAGGGATACAAAGAGTACATTTTGAAGAATCAGGCATAAATTTATGGTCCACAAAAGATCGGGTTATGCAAATTCTATTCTTAAATTTTATATGTTTAAATTATGATTGATTATATTTAATAATTTATATTATTATTAATTAAACCACTTTTAATTCACCACTTTTAACGCGTTAGTTGAACAAAACAGCTGTTCATGTAAATCCAAATAATCGACCATAGACAAAAACTCAATAACTTCTTTGCCCACAGACGTAGTGCAATGCCATGGCATCTATGTTTGTTTGTTGCTGTGGATGAAGATGACGATGATGATGCCAATGTGAGTTCAATATGATGAAGATGACAATGACGTTAGCTCTTTTGCTTAATGCTACATTAGTGTTTCTTTCCTTGCTTTAAGTTGTTCATGATGCTGATCGCTTTTCGACATAATTGCACTGTTGTGTTGCTCTTTTTTTCCAGAATTTTTTTACTTTACTGTGATAAATTTCTAGTCTAGATAAATAAAGCACCAACTGTTGACGAACGCAATCAAGAGTATTTTAATAGCAAACAGCACAGAGTACAAAAAAATCTTATTTTAACATGAGAACCATAAAGTAAATTACCCCACGTTACAACAAATAATTTGAGCAAAGTGAAAAAAAATTGCACCAAAGTAAGTAAATACAGCGAATGTTTGAACGTAAAAATCGCACAACTGCATGCAGCACACTAGACGAGTATGTTTTGCAAAACTAAAATCATGGGAATAAATTGTTTACAACGTTGTAAGATGTAAAGAGAATTACATAAAATCATTTAAGTTTTTAGCTAAAGTTGGATTAATCAAAGACAAGATGTCAATGTAGCGAGTTTTTCTTTGCCTTTTTTTCTTAGCATTTTTTTAGTTCTTTGATATGAAGTGTTTATTTTAAAAGTGGCATAAGTCACTTTGTTTTTAAAACAAGTTATTTAAAAGTTGCAATTTAAACACGTTTAAAAATATGGACGCTAAATTTCACGAAGATTTGCTTGCATCATTATACTGATATTTTTCTTAGTATAACTACTTTCATATAAAGATTAAATAATCACGTTTTTATTAGCGTAAAGTTACTTTCAAAATAAATGGTTAAGACAAATGAGTAACATATATTAATTTTTTCCGGCGTATTTTACTAAAGTGATGTTTTGAAAGGGCAGTACTTTACTAAAATTGTTGAATAAGTTACATATATAATAATAATTCATTTTATTTAAGTATTTTTTAATTTTTAATAAATATCTCTTATTCTTTCTTACGGTCTTTTTAAATTAAATGAACAATATATATTTTCTTTCTTTTCGATATTTCGCTTTCCTATGGAAAGCTTCTTCAGAAAAAAAAATTTTTTTTGAAAACAAAAATTATTAACATATAATTTTTTTCCTGAAGAAGCTTTCCATAGGAAAGCGAAATATCGAAAAGAAAAAAATATATATTGTTAATTTAATTTAAAAAGACCGGAAAAAAAGAATAAGAGATATTTATTAAAGATAAAAAAAGTCGATTAAAAAAACTACAAAAAGTATTTTTTAATTTTATTCAGTTCATTTTCCAACATAAGTAAGTAAAAGTAATTGATATAAAAATACATCAGCTTAATTTAATTTTCATCATTAAAAGGAGTGATTAAGTCCTCGGAAATCGTGTTATGTTTCAAATTTTTAAAATAACGCTTTTACTTATTTTAGAAAATAATTCTACAAAATTTGATTTGTATTACTGCAGGGAAAAGCATATCCACGTGGCCATTTCACTACTGCGCCTATAGCTCATCAGTGGATTTTACCCCACTTTACATATTATAAAAAATTCAAGAGTCTTATAAGACTCTCAAGGCAAATTGATTAAATGACACAACTTTTTATGAAAATACTGAAAATAATTAAAAACAATACTTATATGTTTCTATTTCTTTCACATTAAGCCCTGTAATTAATTTTCGGACTACAGCGTTTTATGCCACTTTCAAAATAAACATTTTTGTTATTCCATTAATTTCTGAAACTTCCCTCAAACAAACCTCCATTGGTCTCGACTAACTGATTCCAAATTTTTTAAAAACGAAAAAAAACCGTTCAATTGCATTTAGTGTTGCCATTAACTCGATTTTTTGAAAAGGTTATTTATGCCACTTTCGAAATAAAGGGCTCATATGCACAATGGTAATTTTTATTTAAATTTTATGCATAATGACTTATGACATTTTGAACACGAGTTCAAAGTTGAGTTAAATAATTTTTTATGGCACTATTAAGAATTCGACCTTAGACATATATTTTTCAGCAACCATGGCCTCTTTTCGCAAAAACGCATTTCAAATGAGGTTTTCGAAAGTATGAAATAGTTAGTTACAAGCTACTTCAGCTTATAGGAACATTTGTTTTTTAGCAAGTATAACAAATTGCATCCGAAGGAGCTATGTTATGTTATGTATATATATATATATATATATATATATATATAAATATATATATATATATATACATATATATATACATATATATATAAGCTAAAAAAAGTTATATTAGTTGGAAGAACGGAGTGTACATTCTGGTTCGCTACAACGTTCGTCAGCATTTTAATCATCTATTTACGTAACTACTAGGTAACTACATCTACTGTAAAATTTTCTATTTATGCATCTGTTTAAAGGAAACATTTGATTTGTTTATTAAATTTCTTATATGTTAAATTTTGTTTATTATTTATTTATCTAATCAATTGTTATTTATTATAATTGTGGGTTGACGAGGATATATTTATATTCTCTACTAATACAATTTTTTATTTTTATTTGAAAAAACAGTACAGATCTTTGAATAAGATATAAAAATAAATTATTATATAGAAAATATTAAAATTTATACACAAAAAAAACTTTAATTGTCGTATAACTCTATCTAAATTACCTACAAAATGTTGCAGTTCATGGTCGATAAACTATTTGCTATGTGGATATTTAACACAGCAGCAATAAATTTAAAGAAATTTTTTTGCTATATTTGAGATAGAAACAGATTTTATTTTCACTGTTTTATCTTTATCTGGCTAGTTAGCATCACTGTTTTTTTTTTAATTTTCTCTAAAGCATTTATTAGTGATTTAATTTTTTTGTTTGTTTGTTTGTTTGTTTGTTTATGTTTGTAATTTTAGCTTAAACATTAAGTCAAATAAGTTTTGGCGTTTCATGATTAAACTGTATGGGTGGCCTATGCCACCAGCCAAACCAGTACAAAATTACAACAGTCAATACAAGACATGCTAGAGTTTGTAGTTTTGCTTTTCTTAACAGAAACTTTGTCTGACTGACTGAATGACTGCTATTAAAAAGTTATTGGTAATATTAAAATGATGACAATAAATTAAGACACGTTTATTTTTACAGAAATGATGTACATATACAGAGCTTTAAATTAGTTATTTGTACAATTACTTTTATTTAAAAATATGATGTTAATTTTTAACCTGTTGTCATTTCTTTCTGTAAAACTTGTCGTCACTGGCTGCTTGTTTGGATGCGATGACACCATTATCAAGCCGCATTTTAGAAAATACTGGGGATTTACTCTGCTAGTCTTAATAATGTTGCGCTCAGGTCGTTGTTCCATTAGGGTGGTATCTATTAATGCAGACATATTGTCCCGCCATCTGGCATTTTATGTAGGGATAATTTAATATTTCCGGCTTTTATTATTTGTTAGGTAAGTCTGCCCCTCATCGATTTCCATTGGTGTGATGCTGTGAGGATCAAGGTGTAATGAAAAGTTGGATCCTTCTCTTTTTCCTTCGTACGAGCGTATGTATTTTGTAGATCTTGTTTTTAGATCTTCCTGTTTGTCCTTTATAAGTATGTCTATATTCCGTATGTGTATATCCGCTGGAAAGAAATTTAATTAATTTTATATCTATGGTTTCAAGATTCCTACAGACAATAAAACAGTCAATAATAATTTTACATAAAACTTAATTTTAGTTATTCAAAAATAAAATTACATAGCATTTAAAATCATTAACATTAAAAGAAAAGTCAATTTACTTATAAAATTAATTAAACTCAATACAAATTTTTGAAAA
Source organism: Trichopoda pennipes (assembly GCA_030448955.1). Taxonomy (NCBI): domain Eukaryota; kingdom Metazoa; phylum Arthropoda; class Insecta; order Diptera; family Tachinidae; genus Trichopoda; species Trichopoda pennipes. Next base: position 1,325,029 of record JASKUP010000010.1, on the reverse strand, counting down.
CGGGTCAGCGTATTAAAATAGCGCGTAGGGCGAATTGCTAATCAAAAAACCTGAAGAGACATTTAATTTTTTTAAGTTTAAAACATAATGTTAAATTATATCATTATATTTCGCCTGTCCCCCTCGGAGGCACATTATATGGTCTTTATAGAACTTCGACCATCTAGACCTGTGCAACTGGTGTAAAAAGGGAGCCCAGTCCCCTGAAGTCAGCAGGGGTACAACTGGAAGCTCCACCTTATTTCAACGGGAATCAGTAAGCTCGCAGAGTTCCGTTATTTGTCTCTTTAGACATTTAACTGTTCTCTGGCTGATTATTGAGGTTGGCCCCTATATGGGAGTATCGTTTTGGTTGTGATTTCGCGGCCCCAAGCACGAATGATTATGGTGGCCAGGATCATCTCGCCAATAATAACACCCACAGGTGAAAGATCCAGTCCAGTGAGCATTCTAGACGTGTGTTCTGAACAGGAGTTGGAAAGTCTCCAGCTTTTAAGCAAGGAGTAGTGGTTTGCAGCCCTGCTCTGGAATCATCAAAGTTGCAAGTAGGAAAGACCTGTTGCTAGAATTATTCGTCGGCTTTCTAGGGTATGAATGACGTTTGCTTTACATTCCCAGTGGTTTGACTACCACCTGAGTAAGGCTTCATAGTCAGGTACAGATGTTATTTCTGTCTGTTTAGGTAATCTGTATATTTCTGGTCCCGTATAAATAAAGGTGTGTCGTAGAGCTGCATCAACTGTCTCTTTGTATTTTTTTCCGGTTTGTAGTGTTGTATGGTATAAGCAGTTTGTCCATAGTAGTGGGTTTGTAGCCAATGTTTTCAGAAGTGATGTAAATGGTGTAGTGGGTTTATTTTAGGTCATACGTCTAAATGCTGCTAGTTTATGTTGCATAGGCTGGATCGACGTAATGTGAATGGTAGTGTCTGTCGTAGTTGTATTTATATAAATGTCAAAGGATAGACAGTCAATTCCTTGTGCTATTGTGCTGTCACGATAATGGACAAATAATTAGACAGAAAGTAATGTTATTGTCGATTTTGTTTAAATATATTAGAATTTGTTCGGAGTTATCTTGGTTAAGGATTCGTATGATGTCATCTTCGTTTGTATAGTAATATTTATTCTAACTTATTCTGTGTCTTTATGTGTAGTAATTAATGAGATTGCATTAAAATTTGCATGAAGATTGCTGAGGTTGGGTTTCGAGCCCTTCAGGTATTTTGTAAAAGTGGTTATTTAATTTAAAGTAGTTTTGTTTTATTATCATCTTTGTAATATCTATTATGTCGATGATGTATTGGTTGTTGTACAAACTGTCAAATGTGTTGCGTATGATAACTAAGGTTTCTTCTGTGATTATTGAGGTATATATATCCTTCATGCGTGATAAGATTTACATCAGTACCTAGTTATGTGAGCAATAACCTGATGGTGGATCAAACCACTTGGGTGATATGTAGCGTTACCCACGCCCTAGAAAGCCGTCGGATATATCTATCTTCCAGTCAATCCTAATTGCAATTTCGGGATCTCGGAGCAAAGCAGCCACCTCACTCCTTGTTGAAGAGTTAGAGACTATCCAACTTCTGGTCCAGAACACATGACAAGTATGTTCATTGGATTAGGATCATTCACCCTGTGTTCTTGGTCAAAAGATGATCCTGGCCTACGAAACCACAACCACCACGATACTCCTCAAGGGGCGAACCTCAATAATCAGACAGAGAACAGAGAACGTGGAAATAAAGTGGAAGTTGTCCAGTTGGCTTTTGCTAGGCTTTAGGGGACTGGACTCTCTTTTACCCCCGGTGACACATGAGTTAATAGTGAGATTCCATTAAGACATATTAATGTGCCCGGGGGGGATAGATCATTCCTGTCAGTATTTTGCTTATATCAACATTCTTCCACTAACTAAAACTTTAAACAAGCTCAATAAAATATGATATTCTTAGCTGCTCCGCCGTCACACAGCAGCTGTTTTTAATATTATATATTTGAAAGTTAGGTGTTAGAGAACGCTTTAATTATCAGTTTTGCAGATTAAGGTAGCGAAGATAGTGCTGAGAAAAACGACGGTATACTTACATGCTTTATTTCGTTTCGATAACAATTCTGTTTAAAAAATTTTATTTTTCAAGCTTCATCCTTTTAATTGTTATGTTGTTTAGTGGGAATTTATTTACCATATTTCAAGCTGAAAGATCTCACTCTTTAAAACTCTGTAAATTCAGCGCTCTTCTCATGATACAAAAACCCCTGTTGTTTTAACATAAAAATAAAAGAAAATGAAAAATATGTATATGAGAAACTTACTTTTAAATTGTTGTGTTGGTTTTTATCTTTGCGTCTTTTCATTCTATATGGATGCAAGTACTTTTATGTTATTGCCTGTAATGGTGGAGAAAACAACTGATTGCATTTTACTGGGAATTAACTGGTTCTCCTGTTTCATTGCCATTTTTAAAAAGTATAATTAATATTCAAAATAGTTTATCTGTCTTTATTTATCACAACAGCAAAATCGTGTATTTTATTGTATATATGTGTGAGTAAAACACAAACTTTTTTAACAGCATTGCACTTTTGCCTTATAGGATTTTTCTACAGAAAATAACAGTATCAATTTAGATTCGCTTCAATATTGAAAAGCCACCCAAGAACGAAAGGTAATCATTTATTTGCATTTAGAAAGTTTTTATTTCACAAATCGATGATCAATCTAAGATTTCTTTTCTTATTTTTTTTTTTTGCTTTTCAGATCATGGAAGTTGTTGTTGCTCAAAAATTTACATAATAAAAGAAAAATAAATACAATATAATCACGATTGATGGATTTGTAGCAAACCAAGCTTGTATAAATATTACTTATCATTTAAGTAAAAATGGTTAGATACGAGAAAAATTCTATACCATGTATCAAAAATGGCATACCAGCAAATATCTCATCGTAGCCATCGTAGGCTTTCAAAAATTCTGAAAAAAAATCGCTACTGAATGAGACAGATTAATAAAACAGATTGTAATTTGTTGTTGTCATTTCTTTCGGTGTGAACTGTCATTGCTGGCTGTTTATTAGATATGACCGGTGAGCCCATAACTTAACTTAGTAATAGATTTCAATTTGCCTGGAAGTATGTCATGTGGAGTGTACATAAAAGCAGTTTCTTATATGATATTTTGATTTTTACCAACGATGATAACCTTAACATGAACGAATCGGATTGTTATAACTTCTATTTCTGAACTTAAGGAGAAAAGAGTTGCTTTTAAGCCGCTACCACAGTATATAGGCAAGTTTTGGTACAATATCCAAGCGAAGAAAGCCACAATAATTTGCTTAATATAACATTTACTTTTTTAAAATATATGTTAGGATCGATTTCGTGGATACTACAGCAGGAAAATTGCCTTAATTGATATTATAACAAATGTATAAATTAATTCGGCTTAAGTTTCCTTTTGCTTATAACAAGACAAATTAGACACCAGTAGAATCCAATGCAGCATTTTCTGATCGCTGAATTTGTAATCAGAATTCTTCGCCCTATCTTCGTTAGGTTATGTAAATGGTAAATGTTATCTATTTAATAACAATATAAATTTGGTTAGACGAATAGAGCGAAACTGTGTGATTAGATTTACATCTGCGTCTGGCCATGAAGCCTTAATCAGATGGTGGATCGAACCACGGCATATTTTGGAACGTCATGCTCGTCCTAGGAAGCCGAAGACATAACTCTATGCAACAGAACTTTCTAGTTGCAACTTCGATGATTCCAGAGCAGGGCTGCAAATAATCACTCCATGCTTAAGAGTTGGAGACTTTCTCCTGTCCAGAACACATGTCTAGCATGCTCACTGGACTGGATCATTCACTTAGCGTGTCATTAACAGTGAGATGATCCTGGCCACCATAATAACCATTATACTGTTATGGGGCCGCGAAACCACAACAACCACGATACTCCCATATAGGGCCAACCTCAATAATCAGCCAGAGAACAGTTAAGTGTCTAAAGAGACAAATAATGGAACTCTGCGGGTTACTGATTCCCGTGGAAATAAAGTGGAGTTTCCAGTTGTACCTCTGCTGACTTCAGGGGACTGGGCTCCCTTTTTCCCCAGTTGCACTGTGTCTAGATAGTCGAAGTTCTGTAAAGACCATATTTATGTGCCCCCGGGGAGACGAATAGAACGAAATGTGTGATTTGTTTTACATCTGCACCGACCGCGAGGTCATAATCAGATGGTAGTTAAACCACTTAGTTGATTGGACACCAACTACGCCCTAGAAGGCCTTCAGATACGTATATCCTCCAGTCACTTCTAGTAGCAATTTAGAAAGTCCGGAGTAGGCCGTGCCCACACTCCTTGCTGAGGAGTTGGAGACTTTCCAACTCCTGGTCCAGAACGCATGAAGCTCTTATTTATCAAGAACACGCCAGCATTCATACTCACTGGACCTGAACCATTCATTGTGTTAATTTGAATGGTCCGACCCACAAACTCTCACGAGGGTCCGAAACCACAACCACCACGATACTCCCATATAGGGGCCAACCTCAATATCCAGTCAGAGCACATTTTTTGTCTAAAGAGAGCAAATATTGTACTCTGGGGCAACTGATTTCCCGTGGAAATATGTGGATTGTCCAGGTGACTCCTACTAGCCTTTGAGGGGCCTGGGCTCCCTTTTACCCCGCAAGACACAAATCTAAATGAAATAGTAGGTTCCAAAAAGACTATAATGTGCCCCCGGGGGGAACGAATAGAACGAAAGCTAGCTTTCGTTGTTTTTCTTATAAATCGTTAAGATTGATGGTAACTTTTTCTAATTTTCTTGTCAAAAGGGCTGTTGAATATCGCCGAATAAACACGAGTAATTTATTCATCTTTTCTTAGAACACATGTATTGTATTTATTAGAATAACTTCTTTTCTCTATTTGGTTTTGTATTAATTTGAGACTGCTTTCTGTATCAGCTTATATTTTTGGTTTGAAAGTCATCTTGCCAGCTTTTTAGGAATAATTTTCACATTCATATAATCAGAGTGTCAATCCGAATTTAAGTTGATCATTTGAATAATTATTGGTTTATGGAAATCAGATATATTTTTTTTTGTCATACTGACTTTTAGTGATTTTACCACTTGTCATGTAATATAAATATTGATATTAATTTGCATATAAAAGAAGGACTTATGTAAATATAAGTTTTTTTTAGTCCACCATATCTATTTTTAATATTTTGGCAAGAAATAGCCATAATTGCCAATTATATTTGAAACTTAAACCATGTAAAAATATCATATCTCTTTATCGATTAAAGACGCTGGTCGTAAAATTTTTGGTTTCACCCGTTTAATTTTAATTTTATGTAACTCTACGAAGTGTATATTTTTTAATTTTTTCCATAAATATTTTATAATAATTTTCTAAATAAGAAGAATGTTATTTTTACAAATATCAAATAATAACGAATTTCTATAATTTTAATTTATTTTAAAAACGTTTTCTTATCAAGTGCATTAATTGAGATTTTAGTTTAAGTTTAGAAGTATTTCTCTGGCTGAAAATGTTTATATTTCAAGAGTTTATTTTCATTTTATTTTTACAAATAAACTTCAGCGACTTGCAGCCATTTAGCGCAGATTATTAAGTCACGATCTTAATTTTATACTAAAAGCAAATTTAATTTAAATTAAAAAACAACTACGAGCTGATGGCTTGAAAATTCTGTCACAATGTATTATGTTTCATTTTGATTTGTAAATATGTACAGACAGTTCTATGTGCTTTATAAATTCTATATTTTTTTATAAATAATTTGCATCACCCAACTTGTTCCTAGTTGATTAAAATTCATTTAGTTTGTTGGTGGCTTCGTTAAGTTGTGGATTAGATTAAGCTAATAATTAAATATGATCAAAGATCATAAAGGCTTGCTAAAATAGTAGGTGGGCAAGAAATATTATAATCCAGACAGAAATATGACAAATACTATTAGATTATTTTCCTAGGTATAGGCTTCCTTCAAGAACATCTAGGCAACCCTCACCTATGTACAAGTAGGCACTGTAAATATCTGCTCCAATACGTGAGCCTTGACTGTGAGCTTTACTAACATCTCTACCAAGTGCGTTTATCTATATTTATTAATACTGTTTGCTGCTGTCGTTTGTGAATGTTGGTATCATTTTCCCCAGAATCCTGTATCCATTTATATATTTGCTTTTTATTTTTTATGTTTCCATTCACAATCACATCAATCATATTATCAAATTTTGTATTATATCTAAAAAAATAACTATATACTTTTAAGAATGCAAGAGTGTGACAGCAAATTTCTGGAAGAAAGAGAAATAAAAATAGGCTAAATATTTATTTCAGTTAGTTAATGTAAATTATGTGCTTTATTCAAAGTCTGCTTTTCCTGCTTCCTACAGTGGCCCATTTTGCCAGATACGTCACAATAGCTCTTCTCACTATTCAAAACAATTTTCTTTAATTCTTAATGGTTTAATTATTTTTTAATTTTTATAAATAAATTAAAGAATTCATTTATCAGACTTTAAAAATAAAAGTTTAATGTAGGCACTTCCTTTAGATTTTTTGAAAAGTCTTTGCTTCCAAATCCTTCAAGATGTCCTGAAGATAAAAATAACAGTAAGAAGGTTAAAGTAATCTTTTCTCTATATTCCTTAAAAATCTCATGTTTCACAATTTGTTTTCTCTTCAAGCCTGATATATGATACACATCAGGTCCTGGATATTTCTGTAAGCTTGAACAACCTTGTGAAACTCGACAGTAACTCATAATAACATAAATAAAGCCATAAACAGAAATACTTAACAATATCCCAACAAAACTATACAATTTACCAACAACTACAAATATCAGTTAAGAATTGAAACATATAAGAAAAATAAACAGCTTTTTAATGCTACAGCCACTTAAAGAATCTAAATAAAAGAAGGAAGAAAAGATCTTAAGATTGTAAAATAAAACGAATAAAATTTTTCATTGGCAGTGTTGTGAAGTTTAACACCCGCCAAAATCTTTTAAATTAAGCTGCAAAATAAGTGTATTAGAGCCAAATGCAAACTGACATGCACAGTGAAAAAATTAATCTGGCTGTTAAAAGAGGCTTCCATAAGAAGTTATTTAAACTCACAGTTTAAATAAACTGCACTATTTTAATAATTTTGTGGTATAAAGAGGGAGTTGCAGTTCATATATTAATGGCCTGGTTGTTTGGAAAGGACGTTTATAAGCCGCTTAAAATTGTTTTGGTCAACAATGAAGATAAAAATTTGCAGCACAGGTATACACATCCACGTACAATATAAATAAAATGATGTCTAAATATATGATCGCACCAAAGTAGTGGACAGAACTTGGCTTAAATTGCACCGTACTTCAAAGCAATACAATTCTTGTTTAACTCTACAAACTCTTTTAACAAAAGGTGAACAAGTAAACTGAGTAGAATACATTTCTCGATTTTTTTTTTGTTTTTAATAAATTGCTTCAGCCTGATATTATAGCATTTTAGTCTGTTATTTTTTGTTCTATGGCGGTCTGGTTGGTTGGTGCTGTATTCGTTTATTATATGTTTGTCATTTTGTGTCCGCTTGAGTGTAGTGTGAAAAGCGTACATTTCTGGCACCTCGTTGTAGTAGTCATTTTAAGCGATTAAATTAGCTTGTGTGGATTTTAATTGCTTCAACAGTCCTGCCAGCTATGCCAAGACAACATAAAAACTTTAGTGTCATATAATCGACAGGTAAATGTCGGCTTAGGTTTTACTATATGTTTTTTTTTTATTTGCTTTTCATTACGACCATGTAAAATGCTTAACCCTTTAATTATTTTATTTCAAGCATATGGGAAATTTCACTTGTCATATCAAAGATAGTTTAATTAATAGTTGGAATTTAAAATTATTATTATTAAATTTGCATAAACAATATTTCAATGAATGTAATTTATTGAGCAAATATTTAATAATTTCCTATTATTTGATAAAAATTTTGGTATGAATTTTTAAGCGAAAACATGCATTGTTTATTAAGTCATCATTAGCAAAGATTTCTAAAGAAGACATAGAAAATAGTTTTATTATTGGCTAAAATTTAATCCATGATGTTGCTACACTTCTGAGGATATCACATTATTATATAGGCCATTTAAGGAATTATATCACATAATAATATTTTCGACATTTAAATACTAATTTTGTTAACTTAAATTTGATAAATTTAATTATAACGCATTATTATTTAAATTACTCATAATATCATCATTTATAATTATATAATCGTATAAAATTATAAACATAAACCTAGCATTATTACATTTTAATTATAATTTTAATTTTCTTAAAATTTTTTAAATTGCATTCTATTTTAATTTAATTTTTAAAAACTACTAATAATTTTTTACCTAGATTTAATTAAGTTCGTTAAAGTTTTCAGCTATTAGGAAAAATATAAATTGTTACAGTAGATATCAATTCTTAGTTGAGCGTAAATATAATATGCTGTCAATTTTTCTTATGAAATTCTTTTTAAAAATAAATTTTTATTTCTCATATCTAATTTCTTCTTAGCAGTTGTTTTAAGAGAAAAATTTACATTTGGTTATAGAGAATCAGCAAGTCAAATTTATTCTGCTGCTATAAAAATTGTATTGTTTTCTTAACAATATAAAGAACTGAATAATTACTGAAAAATAATAATTCGGCACAGTAAAAAGCTAACTCCACGTTTATATGAAATAAGTCCACAGTCGATCTAGTTAGCTAAAGAGAAGCAGGAAGTAGTTGGTGACCACCAAAATTCGTTGTGTCTATCAAAAAACTAACAATACAATTGTAAAATGAAAAATCTGTGAGTATTTTCGATGTTTATCTAAATTAGATTAAGTTGATTCTGTCACGCGAGTTCTAAGCCATAATAACGTTACCTTAACCGAAAGTTGAGTTTTATAGTTTATTTTCTGTAAAATATTATTCCTAAACCAAACTCCACATTCGTATTCTCCTATACTAATTCCCTATCTTTACTAACTGAACACCCTGTAGTTTCGATTGAAAATTTCTAAGGCAATGCTTTAACTAAAACAGATCAATACTTTGTAAATACAAGGTTACGTCTAACTCAGCTTTTTTACTTGAAGTAAGTCACAAACCCCCGTGTGAATTTCTTCAGACATTATGCCTTTCAAATACATATTGCTGCATTTATTCCTTTTAATAAACGTTTTGTTATATTGAGTTCTTTAATTGCAAATATTTTCACAACACTCTAGAGTTTTTAAATCAAATTAAGTGTTTTATTCATTTTTAATACACAGAAAATAAACACGATGATAACTTTACCAATATAACGGCTAAAAGATGCTTCATTATTTTTATGTCTTTACTTAACATGACATCTTGTTGCTTAGTGTGTGCGCATGTTGTTGTTACATTGTGTGTATAAGATTTCTTAGAAAACAGTTTGTAAAACCCACAATAGTTTATTTATTTTACTTGTTTTACTGATAATTTGTTTCTTTTAAAACTGAAACAAAACATTGTCAACAAGAATATTGTTGACGAAAAAATTTCTCCCTTTGCTGCAAAATAGTCACAACTAAAAACTTTATATTTATAAATTGATCATGCAGAAATGCGATAAACCTATGCAATGGTTAAATACGTAAAAATTATGAACATAAGAATAATTTTATTGCCTTCAAACGGTTGAGAAAGAAAGTTTAAACCCACATAACACTGTTGTTTTTTTTGTAAAGAAGTAGCACTTCAGGCAACAATGCCTATTTAGTCAACTACCATGCGACATTCTTTAGGAAAGGGATAGAGAAGATATGAAACAGGTGGTGAAAGTAGAAGGATAGTCGGAAATTAATTGCCGTATAAGACAGCACAGCGACCAGTGACTATGCCTTCATCGCTGAGCAGCCCCACCGACTGTCACTTTTTATTTTTCTAGTGAAAAAAAATCAAGGTCTTCGTTGGGAATCGAACCCACAACCCCCATAATGACAAGCTAGTACACTACCTACTAGCCTACAGGGGCACCTAAGGGCCTATATGAAAATGTCTCTCTTTAATTTTTAATTTTTTACTCTGAAGTTTATTTAAATAAATATGCTGTTAAACAATTGATATAATAAAAAAGATAACGTTTTACTCCTCTTACCCATTGTGGGTTAATTTTTAGAATCCTTAAAATAAATCTATACTTCAAGATCTCAACTTGGTTTATATGAACGTAGACATACCAATAAGCAAAACAGTATTAAGTATTATTGTTTTAGTGCCCGGTACAAATACTGTTGTTAAGATAAAATTGCTAATGCCAATTTTGATATCGATTAATTTTTTTTTTATTTAGCTGTTTTTCATTCGTAGATAATTAAAGGTGTTGTAATTTAAAATATTTTCGTTTAAAACATTTTTGAAGTTTCATTTAAAAACACTTTTTTACTCCTTTATAACTAAAGGAACTCAATTATTTTACATTTCCTTTGTGTAGTCCCTATTAATGTTGTATAAATAAATGTTGATTGCATTAATCTGCATCTGTCTTCTTTTTTTTTCTTGGTCTTTTTAGTTTTGCCGACAAAAACTCAGTCAAATGATATTTATATTACAAAACTATATAAAGTAAATAATATGGCGGCGATTTTGCGTTGGAGAAGCCTACACAAAATAAACAAAATATCAAAAATTCATAGACATCTGTCTATAAGTTCATGGTTATTCTGTTGGAAATGTATGAACACGTACTTACAATCTATCAAATTAGCTCAAGACCATGAAGTTTGTCAAGAGGTCTATTTTTCCTCTACAATCTTTATATGTACATTTACATGTATTAAAGCAATGCATCGTGATTTCTCATCAATTATTTTTGTTTTTGTTTGTTTGTTTGCAAAATTTTTGCAATTATTGTCCAAGTCCTTCAAAATAATATTAAATATACCCATACACACGAATGGGTAGACTTAACCAAACTCCTGTCATCTTTGTTATTATTAGTGGTATTATTACTATTACTTCAATTGTTGCTGCCTGTTGTTATTGTAATCGCAATAATAACAATAAAAATCAGCACAGTAAATAATTTATTATTGTTATTTGATTATTTACACATGCCATTCTTATGCTTTTATGCATGTTTATAATATTAAAACGCAAAAACATAATCAACCATCATCCAGCCAGATATCGAAAACAAAAAATACCCACCAGTCAACCAACCAACCTACAAACGGAACACCTAGCCATCCATACAACATGAACCAACAACTTATTCGTGAAAGAATAATAGCAATGAGTGAACAGACGATGCCACAAAATTTATGAAGAGATCGCTTTGCTTCATCGCGCATTCTCTAAAGCCTGTGTGGGTAAATAGAGTTGCTGTGATGTACCGTGATGAAAAGAAACGGATTCAAATTTCTTCCAACTATATTTATCAAAACTTGCAGTTCCTTTTTTTTCAATTGCTTTCAAATATATATCCGTGGTATCGCTTTTTGATTTACAGATTATAGTAAGACATATAGTGTTGCATCCCTAAGCGTTTTAGCTGGATCGGAACGTTACTTGTTTTATTATTTCACTTTTTTTGATGCAAAAAATAAATATACAATAACACTTTTCTTTTGATGTGCTTCCCGAAAATTATGCCAAATTTTAAATGCTGTAAATGCCAGATAGATGGCGTAATTGCGCATTTGTATAACATTATCTTGCATCAAAATAATTGCCTTTATTATTGCTATAAATATCACATAATAAATCTCTGCAAACGTTAAAAAGACATTATGTTGTTTAGTTGTCCTCCGCCAGTAGATGAAATAATATTGCCATTTCCCGTCTTAACTGGCTGATTTGTATTCGATGGCGAGCGCTTTCGATGCGAATACATTGTTCTCAAGCCGCGGTTTAGTTTGTTCTGGTGAGTCGGTGTTGGCGTTCAGGTAGTTCTGTTATTAGGTCCGTATATATTCAGGTAAGCAGAATACCGGCCACCTGGCATTTATATGCAAAGTGAACTTACCGATACCTCCGTCTTTTACCATTATGTAGGTACGTGTGTCCGTCTGAGGGTGTTTTTCGTTTGCCCGTTTGCATGAGTAGTTTTAATGGTGTGAAAATTGTGTCTGAGGTCGTGTTTACCTGTTCGTTTATAATGCTGTTGTTGAATGTTTTTGTTTTGTAGATTTTCATATTTTCAAGAATGTCTGGTCTTCGTCCTTTTTTGCTAGGATGTAATAATGTCATACATTCATTTATTTCCCTTGGTGTGTGTCCGTGAGTGTCAAGGTGTAATGCAAAGTTTGAATCTTCTCTTTTTCGTTTGTATGAGCGTATGTGTTCTGTAAACCTTGTTTTTAGCGTTCGTCCAGTTTGCCCTATATAGGTTCGTTTGCAGGTACAGGTAAGTCTGTATACCCCGCTGGGATTAAATTTGTCGGTTGTTTCTGTCATTATTCTGAGATAGTGTCTGAGGGTGATTCCACTTTTCAATGCTGTGAGTATTCCTTCTTTGTGAAAAAGGTTAGTTAGTCTATATATTTCTGGTCCTGTGTAAGTAAAGGTGTGCCGTCGAGTTGTATCGGCTGTCTCCTTGTCTTCTCTATTTCTGTTCTTAGTGTTGTATTGTATAAGTAGTTTATCGATGGTAGCAGTTTTGTAGCCGTCATTCATAGCTATGGCGTAGATTGTATCGAGTTCCCTCCTGTACTTATCTGAAGTAAGTGGAATTATCCCAAGCCTGTGTATCATATGTCTAAACGCTGCTAGTTTGTGTTGGGTAGGGTGGTTTGAGGTGTTGTGGATGGTAGTGTCCGTTGTTGTTGGTTTTCTATAGATGTCGAATGTTAAATAGTCAGTTCCTCGCGTTATAGTGATGTCAAGATAATGTAAATTTCTGTCTTGTTCTTTTTCCATTGTGTATGTAATCTTATCATGAATTGTGCTTAAGTTTTCTAGAATTTGTTCGCCGTTGTCTTGCTCGAGGATGCATATAATGTCATCTACGTATCTATAGTAATGAGTTATTTTCTGTTTTTCCATGAGTCTTTTTACGTGTAGTGATTCGCGATGTTGCATGACAATTTCCATGAAGATTGCGGAAGTTGGGTTTCCCATACCGAGTCCGTCAGGTAATCTGTAAAAGTTGTTATTAATCCAAAGTAGTTCTGTTTTTTATCGTTTTTGCAATATCTATAATATCAGCGATGTATTGGCTTTCATGTACATTATGTAGTGTATTGCATAGAATATCTAAGGTTTCATGTGTTGGTATATACGTATAGTATATGTGTTCTGTAAATTTATCGTTTCCTTAAGCACTCTGGTGAGGTGTGTAGCTAGGTGGTATGCGTCATGCAAAGACCTTTAAATATTAGGGTGCAAATTTATGGTTTATCCCTGCTTGAATTGCATGAACATAATATACTTTATTTAAGTAGCGATTGTGTTTATAATTGCTTTTACACTGATATTCAGTTTAAACTAAATCTATTTGATTTAACTTTTAAAATTAATTCCCCACAGACTCCAACCGTCTATGACAGCACTTTTGCTACGTCTTTGAGCTGAAGAGAAATATTTTGTATTGGCGCAAATTTGAGCTCCAAAATTTGCCGGAGATTATGTGGAGTGGATTTTATATAGCGACATGTTTCTATCACTAGTCCATTACAATGTGCAGAAGCATTTGAAGGGTTTTGCCTTGCAAGTGCAGCGAGTTAGCATGGGAAGCATAAGACAAAAGATTTCATAATGAGAGACAGCTTGTGGTCAAAATCCTGATGAAATTATTTTCAACCGAATCTTCAAATGAATCATATCATAGCATAAAAGAATTACAAGATTCAACTAGAATTGCTTAGCTAATAAATATTGTTAAACCTTCACATTTTAAAAAAAGGGGGGATCCCGTATTAATTTACATCTCAAAAGCCTGATATACACACACCCGCCAAGAGTAGAAACAGTCGCTAAAAAATTAGTGCCAATGCCACCAATAAAAGCTGTGCATACTTTTTTATAATCATCGTAAGTCCATGTGAACCAGCAACATTTATGCAGAAATTGTCCTCGCTCTGGACACATGCAAGTTGTTTGTAAGCTGAATCCCATAATACAAATGTAAAGGGGTTTTCAACAAGAAGTTTGTTTTCTCAAAACAAAATAAAACAACAAATTTTAATTAAGATGATTCAAATTTTTATTGTATTGCGAAGAAAAAAGTTCGGCAATTATGAATGAAAAATAATATCCGGCAAATGTCAATCATTATCACGCTGACAGATGTCGATTCTTTTATCAAAGTTTTAATCACTTTTTGCCAAAGCGGTGGTCCTATTTCGTTAATTACATCAGTAATTTAGAGTTTTACGGATGAAATCGATTCGATTGGCTCTGTTCTTAATATAGTCCCACAAAAAATAATCCAGTAGTGTTAAATTCAGAGTAGCGAAGTATTCACTCACTGTTCATACATGTATGAATATGTACATTTCATTTTTTAACCGCTTCTTCTCATACATGTGTGAGAGACTACAAATTATTTTGTGTTTTCTCATTTGTGAATGCGACGATTTATTTTTTTTCTTTCTATCCATAAGTGAAAAAATGAGAAACACACAAGTGTTCATTTTTGAATATTTACAATTTTGATAATTTTTCATAAATGAAAAGGTCGTAAAAATATGTGCGTTAAGCATTCGCGTACATAAACGCACATATTTTATAATGCGCAATTGTCGGTGTATGCAGGAAAAAAATGTTTTTTTTATTTCTTTTAGAATATATTGCAATGTTGTATTTTGAGTTAATATGTACCCATGTGTTTTTACTACACTTTACGGAAAACTGCGATCGTAGGTAGAAAATTTTTTCATGTTCATTTATGAAAAATTTTATAAAATTTCAACGTTCATAAATGAACATGTACATTTATGAAAAATAACATTAATGACAAGTAGCTAATTTATCATTTATCACATATGAATAAGACTAATAATTTTTGTTGTTCGCATTCATGTATGAAAATAACCAAAATACTTTTTGTTGTTCGTTTATGAGTGTGAAAAATAAATATAAAATTTTAGATTTCTCATTTATGAAAAATATCATGAATGTTGATTTTTGAATGTTCATAAATGAAAAATTCTGAACCCTGGTTAAATTACACAATCTAGCTGTACATTTAACTACTGATTGTCGTGAAATTATGCGATTTGGTTTGCAATAAATTGATCGTTTAATTGGCTGTGAGACATGTGGCACAGTCCTGTGGAAGCCACATGTCAATGATATCTACGTTGTCGATAATAGGCCAAAATTGAAATATTAGCATCTCGCGATAGCGTGATCCATTTACCGTTACCACTTTTCAGTAGCGCACCATGCAGTGACACACGTTGAGCATTCAATTTCTTAATAATCGCTCTAGGATTTTCAGAAACTCTGACAAGTGAAAATGGGCTCCGTCTGAATTAAGCGAATTTTGTAAGGCTTGAATCTTTGATCTGTTCCGACACTGTACCTCACGGCTATGATGTTTTCAGTTGAACGACCTGGTCAAACACGCGTTGGTATTCGCAAATTTTGTACCAAGCCTGTCGACTAAAATTTTTGATGTGGTCTCAGAAGAACGATTGTGTTGTTCGAAAATATCACGCATTTAACGAAATGTTACTTTTAAAGAACCATCATTTTCATAGTGGATTTTAATGCCATGATATCTACTAAACAAAATCCAGCACTATTGGTAATTGTAAAAGTTAGAACAAAAACTAAATCTAATAACGTAACGTTAAGGCATTTGTAGATTAAGGATTTCAAGAACTAAATCAGATATTATTTTAGAAAGTACCAGAACAAAGTTAAAAGAGCTATTAATTTAAAGAAATCAGTTTGTTTTTATATTACATTAAACTATGATCACAATTTGACATTATAATTATCGGATTTAGTAGTTTCGTACCTTTCGTCATTTATTACTTTCAAATTGGTTCAACTTAATTCCTTCAGATCTTATAATTAGGTGTTCCCCAAAATGGTGGTGATCGAAAAAATTGATATCCTCCTTGAAAATGCCATTTATGCAGGTATACTTCCGCCTGGAATGAAACAGTTTGTTTGTAGCAATCATGCTACAATACTTCGACAGAACCTGGAACTCATGACTTTTTGTTGGCTTCTGCTCTGGTCTTTAAAGCCAACTTAGCCCAATCCCTTAGCAATGTTCTTACTAATCATTCCTTTAGACTTAAAATATTTTCGGCATTTATTTTTCTCATCAAGATTCCAAGAGCTGATCTTTTCTATTTATGAGCTTTTACGGAAACTCATCCAACAACAATTATTATTGTGAGCTATTTTTCGATAAACACGCATACACTTTATTTTTTGTTTAAAAAGCCAGAATTGTTAATGGTGGGAGTATAAAATAATGAATTTCTACAATATAATTTCTACAATATAATGTTATAGTTAAGCCAAGGATTGTTGAATTTTATTTTCTTAGAAATATTTAACTTATCTTATTTGAAATTATTGCAAGTAAAGTTAGGATGAAGAAATTTAAAATATATAATATTTATACTTGTATTTCTATTGACTAGAATATTTCAATAGATTCGAATATTATCATCTACTATTTATGAAGTTAACTGATATTTGTAATAAGTTTTAAAGTTTCGATTAACCTCAATAAAAAATGTATGGAAAATAAATTACACATTACACTTATTGCTCTTCGTAAGAGTAAACTCGTAAGCTTTAAAACTCCATAATAATATTCTTGCAATAACATTTAAATAACTTAATATATTAATTAATTAACTTAATTATATTAAACATATTTTGCATTTTAAAGTTCGCACGATATCCATTAAATAACACTTTATACTACCTATACAAATATATAAATTCTCATAAGCCATCATAAATGAAAAAGAAAAAAAACTTGGCAACCCTTTGGCATTGTCATGCTTTTGAAAAAAGTTGTACATTTCATACCCAGAATTAAAGCTCATGATTTCAATCATAAATTGCAATTGCTATAAAGGCCGCACAAGCGCATGCGCTTGCATATAATAACAACAATATTCATACATACCTGTGAAAATAATACAATTCCTGGACAATTTTTATGGACATTATTATAGCAAAATCGACCATACATGAGTTAGGTTTTTAAAGTATTTCATTTTTTCTTTATTTATTTTATTTTCTTAAGACAAGAGGATTTTTCATAATTCAAATGCTGCTGTATGAGCAACAATCATATAACCTTTTATCAGACCGCTAAATTTTATACGTGAGAGATGAGGCGACACCGGTTGATGTAAATTGAAATATAGGGATTAAAACGATTCATATACAAACACAGTACCAGAACAATTTTGATTATGATGAAGAATAGAAATCAATAAAATAACACGTGCAATAAGAGACAGAGAACAATATGAAATATATTTACTAGATTGAGGTAACAAAAAGCAAACGTTTAAATATTCACAGTCATGACTTGGCACAAAAGTAAAACAAATGCAACGCATGCACAAAGATGCTCCTATTGGAATTATCTCTCAACCTCTCGTAAGCCTCATCTTCATAATCCATTACAAACTGGAAGCGCCTCAAATTGCTTTTCCATCAACTTTAAAACAAAATAAAAAATAATAAATGCAGTTTGCAATAAAATACAATTTTCTGATGCAGCGTCTTTGGTTGTTAATATTATTTACTGCTGCTGTGTTGTGAGCTGAATGAATCTGAATTTCCAAAAAGTGCATAAAGGAAAAAAGAAAGAAACAAATTATAAAAGTCCAGAAATTGTTTGACAAGATGAAGAACAATTTCTCTCCAGTAATGCAGTGATTAGTTTTTGCTACCGTATGTTTACATTGCCGATGCACAATGGGGATGCATCATTTATTTTAAATGATTTCTTTTTTCATTTATCTTTATTCTTCATTCATTAAATGTTTTACAATTTTTTCACCTGTTTTGGGGAAAAGAGTCATCGTTTTTTTGAGTACAATACCTGAATATACCTGGATATACCAAGATAAAATGGAAATAAACCTGGATTTCAAGTCAACAAAGCGTAAGCTTACCTCACTGCTCCGGTATGTAAACTCAAGTATAAGCCAAGAATATAAAATTTTTAATAGTAACAATACAAACAACAATAAGGTTATGCTATACTAATAATTTATTTAAAAGATTATCATTTTCAGTTTTATTCGACCTTTTTTTATTTTTATTAAATCTTAATCTTTTAAACGGTCTTTTAAATTATAACGATTTATTTTTTCAATATTTCGCTTTCCTGTGGAAAGCTTCTGCAGGAAATAATTTTTTTTTTTACAAAAAAAAAACAAAAAATTATAACCAATCATTAATATTAATTGGCCAATCCAGAAATTTTGTGTTGTTGATTTCATAAGCTTTAGCTAATCAGGCCTAATATATTTGTGTCAATAAAAAAACAGTTTTTTTATCTCACTTTTGCCCGACGTTTCGTCAATTTTTTGTTGACTTCCTCAAGGGCTTCGTCTATTTAAAAATTAAAATCTTAATTTATTACAATTTTTAATACAGGTAAGTAATTTTTTTGGTGTATTAAAAATTGTAATAAATTAAGATTTTAATTTTTAAATAGACGAAGCCCTTAAGGAAGTCAACAAAAAATTGACGAAACGTCGGGCAAAAGTGAGTTAAAAAAACTGTTTTTTTATTGACACAAATATATTAGGCCTGATTAGCTAAAGCTTATGAAATCAACAACAAAAAATTATAACAATTAAAAGATTATCTTAAAACATCCAATGGGTAGTTTCTGTAAGGAAATTAATAAAACTATATATTTTCGATACCATGATTTTATTTGAAATAACATAATTTTAACAATTAGTTTATAATTTATTTCAACATTAGAAAACTTATTGATATTGTTACGTTAATTACTTTAATTTGTTATATTGAATTCTTTTGTTATATTGCGTTCTTTTACTGCAAAATAACAACAAAGATTTTTAAAGTTTTAAATGAAATTAAGCGATTTAATTACTCTCAATACACACAAAATAAACACGATGGTAACTTGGTTACCTTTAGCCAAAGAATTAAATTATTGCCCAGTAAGTGGAGCTTGCTTATATAGTGTTTTAAATGGTTCTTGCATAACATTATGCCATATTGTTGGTAATTGTTATTCGGTGTAGGTGCCTGCTTGGCTGTGTGCTTTGTGATTGTTCTGTGTTAGTTCCTTTTGTTTTCTAATGTTTAGCTTATTTCGTGAAATTTCTTAAAAGTATGTTGTTGTTGTCTTATGTGTATTAAATTTCTTAGAAAATTACGCAGTCTGCGTTCACCTTTTTAAAACTTAACAATACAAGGAAAACGTAACAATCCCATATTATTAATAATAATAATTATAATAATTATAATTATTAATAATAAGTGGCATAATTATTTTTATTCAAAACTGAATTTTTCAAAACTGAATTTTTACAAAACACTATTTTTACAAACACTATTTTCTTTTATTTTAAATTTAACTTTTTTATATTATTAAAGTCGTGGATATTTGTGGTAAATTTTATTTCTTGAAATAAAAGTTACACTAAAGATAAATCGATGACTGCACTAGCCGCCATCCCGAGCGACTATAAAATAAGATCTCGTTTTTTAAGTTTAAAAAATATTTATGATTATGAACATTATTATCCTTTTTTCTAATAGATTCCCGCCTTATAATTTTTAATAAACTGAGAATTTCTGAATAGTGAATCGAAAGGTGTGAGCAAAAAAGTTTTAAGTTCCTTTAAACGAACTGTTGGCAATCTCAAGAAAATTGCCAAAGAATATATGTTTTTAAGTTGGGTTTTGTTCCGCCAATTAATGAAATACTGTGCTCATTTATTTCAGTGAAAACCGTTATTACTGGCTGTTTGACTGGTACGATCGTCGAGCGCTTCTCAAGCGATGACATCATCATGACGCGGCATTTCAAATACTACTTGACAGCTAGTATTAAGTCTGTTATTATAAATATGGCTTAGGTCGTTCTTTCATTAGGGTGGTAACTATTTATGCTGGTAAACTATCCCGCCACCTGGCATTTTATGTGGGGCTAAACTAGTATTTTTGTCTTTTATTATTTGTTGGGCAAGTGTATCCGTCTGAGGGTGCTTTTCGTTTGGTAGACTAGATGAGTAGTTTCAGCGGTATGAATATTGTGTCTGTCGTGTTTATCTGTTCGTTTATAATGTCACTGTTAAATGCTCTTGTTTGTAGCTTGCCATGTTTTCAAGAATATCTAGTCTTCGTCCTTTTTTACTAGGGTGTAATAGTGTCATATATTTTTCTATTTCCTTTGGTGTGCAGCCGTGAGTGTCAAGGTGTAAAGCAAAGTTAGAGTTATCTCTTTTTCGTTTGTACAAGCGTATGTATTCTGTAAATCTTGTTTTTAGTGTTCGTCCAACTTGTCCTATATAAGTATGCTTACAGGTACTAGTAAGTCTGTATACTCTGTTGGAATTTAATTTGTTAGTTGATTCTGTCGATGTCTAGAGATTATTTCTCATAGTGTCGCTGGTTTTTATTGCTATGCGTGACCCTTCTTTGTGAGAAAGGTTACTTAATCTATATATTTCTGGTCCTGTGTAAATAAACGTGCGTCATTTTGTTATATCGATTGTATCTTTGTCTTTTTTTAGGCAACAATGCCTATTTAGTCAAGTACCGTGCTACACTCTTTAAGAAAGGGATAGGGAAGAGATGAAACAGGTGGTGAAAGTAGATGGATAGTCGGAAATTAACTGTTGTATAAAAACAGCACAGCGACCAGTGACTATGCCTTCATCGCTGAGCAGCTCCACCGACAGTCAATTTTTAATTTTGTAGTGAAAAAACCAAGGTCTTCGTTGGGAATCGAACCCACAACCCCCATACTGACAAGCTAGTACACTACCTACTAGCCTACGGGGGCACATAAACTTCTGCCTTGTTCTAGTTTTTAGTGTTGTATTGCCTAAGCAGTTTGTCGATAGTAGTGGCTTTGTAGCCGTTGTTTTTAGCTTGACACTCGCGGTTACACATCGGGATTACCAAAAGTGTGTCCATCATATGTATAAATGCTGCTAATGAAAGAAGGAACTAAACCAACACTATTTATACTAACGCGGCTTGATAGTGATGACATCACACAGAAACTGCTCGCCGATCTTATCATACAAATAGCCAGCAACAACGGTTTTCACCAAAAGGAATGGCAACAAAATTAAAATACCTTGCACTTTACTAAATAATGAAGGAAATATTTTTTGTGGATAATCTGGATAATCGCAAACACCAAATAAGATAAAGAAAGAAATATTTGAATACAATGAATTTGTTGATTGTGACTTTCCTAAAAAAATTATATAGACGTATTGGGTAGCTTAATGCATAATATAATACAGCTAAGAGATGCATATCGATTTGTATCAGAGATTGGATCATAAGTGACGTTACAGTCATGAGGCTTATATACAATTTTATTTACGACAAGATTTTTGTTTTACCTTCGTTTTATACTTTAGTGTGTCGAAGTTTAGTATAAACAACACCCAAAGTTTATGAGTGCTGCAATAATATCATAAAATTCTAGGTTTATCAATTTCTATACAAAACATTCATATATTGATATATGCTTATTTGGGAAATTCTGAAGTAAACAATTTCTGAATTCCAAAATACACTTTAATGTAGTAGAACTTTGGTAATAAAAATAAAGTTAGTTAAACAAAAAAGCAACTTTACTTGTCATCATTCTTCGGGTATTTTTCCTACATTTTTTTACTTTTAGCTGTGCTCCCTGGTACAGAAACCTTTAGCTTGCGCTAATTTTTCAAAATAATGTCAGGAAAACAAAGAGAAAGACCATAAGAAAGGAAAACATAATTACCAAGCAATCAGTGTAAGTTTTTAGTCATTCACTCTTATGAACGCTCAGTCAAGGCGATTTTTAACAAATTTTTTCTAAAATTTTTCGTTATGGAAGCAGAAACAATCTTTAAGAAAGCAGATTAATGTGACCGCATTGTGCAACATTCCATTAGACTGAATGCATAGACAAGCAAATATACATGCAATGATGGTATGTTATTGGTTCTTCATCCAACTATAGTCCCTCTGCTTCAAATAACCAGTATGAAATAATAAACAATATAATAAAATTGGTAGATGTCTAGTGGACAAATACAGGGAAGTAAGAAAATTCATTCAGGACCCACAAATTGTTAATGAAATATTAATAAATTGCTTAACAAATTGTGTATTCCACTCAGGTTGTTGTAAGCGGCATATAAGTGTTTAGCAATTTATGCAGCTGCCAGCAACGCACCTTTTTTTGTAAATTACATGAGAATTCTATTATATTGAACGTAGATGAAGGTAGACTTTAATGAAATTCAAGGTAGACGTTAGTAATTATACTTTTATCAAACTAAACTATATTGTGTAGTTTATCAACAAATCTGTCAAACTGTGTGTTTGTCTATTCCAGTATAGGTGAGTAAAAACTTGCTGTATGTGGTCGATTTTTCAATTAAAATTATCTCAATGCATTCTTCTTTCTTCAAAACAATACAGATTCATGATGAAATGTTTTCTTCGTTTAGAGGAAGGAGGCATAATAAAATTTCTATTTGAGAGCAGTGCTTCTCACTTTTCTTAGCCATTAATAAAATCTATTTAGTAAAAAAATGTGACAAATTAATCTTCAATTCCAGCACTAAGAAGACACAGACTGCTGGTGGTGTTGAAGAATCATGAACGATTTAAAATTTTGTTTGGTTTTGTTTTTTTATTTTTAATAGTCATACGTCTTGCTCAACCGCTTTGGGTACTTGAACGAAACCTAATTATGATGAGGTGGATATAAAGCATGACATAAACATTTGTTTGCAAATTCAAATTCTTTAGAACGTGCCATTTCTTTCATATTACACCACCATGTCTTGTCCATATATTCATTCACTCATTTATTAATTTGTTATTTCGTGTAGTAATTTAAGTTGAATAATGTTATTTGTAACTATTTTTGAAATTCTATAGAATTATAATCAATTTTATAATGAAATTGGGTGGCATATTTACGATGTGTATTTTGAATTTAAACAGAGATTGTTTTATTCAGAAACACTTTCCACTTTAATATGGGTATTTTTTGCATACATGTTAGAACAATTTTTTATTCATGTCATAAAGGTGAAAACACATTTTTTTTTCAAAGCATATGTTATGCACAATTATTCGTACACAGTGAATAAATTTATGAATATGCATATGTAATAAAATGTGACAATAAATATAGCACTTTAACATAAGCCCAAGCGTTGTAATTTTGCCTTTTATGATAAAAACCATACAACAATTTTTGAAACTTTGAAATTTATTTCTTCAGAATTTTAAATAAGCATACCCGATTAGAAGTTTAAGCATAGTGACTGCATCGTCTCTATACTATATAACTAAGTATAACTAAGAAAATATGTGGAATTAGAACTAGGAAAATTACGAAGTGATATTTTATTTAAAACCTAGTAAAAACGATAAAAACAGATATCTATTCCACTGCCTTTCTTCCATACGCATTGCATTTCAGCTGCAAATAGAGCAAATTATTTTTTAGGCAACTTTTACAAATTTATATATTGTGAAGATAATTTAAGTTCTAAAAAAATAATTATCAGTAAAAAGTAACCAAAAGCGGAGTTATTTTTTAAGAAATCTTTTACACACAAGACAACATGACTTAAAGAAATTCCACTAAACAGAAAAGAAAAACAACGAGTAGAAAACAAAAAACACAGCCACGCAGACGCCAATACTGAATGATAACAACAAAAACAATATGATAATAAAGTATAATATTATTGTATATACTAGGAAAATGAATTAATTCAAGGAAAATAAGCTAAAGTTTGATTGGTATAAGAAACCAACGTCTTCTAGAAGACGTATTAATTTTTAATCCAAACATCCGAGAAGAATGATAATTAATATGGCGAAAAATATGATAGACAGAATATTGACTATAAGTGATAGAGAACTTCAGTTAAAGGATAAGAGATATACTTCATGAAAATGATTTTCCAGTAGAATTAACTAACCGATTAATTAGACAATATGATAATGATAGGCATAATTTAGGAAATACTATGGCAGAACCAAGAATTTGACAAAGCTTATATTGGGACAACAAAAAATAAACTTGAAGCAAGACTAACTGGTCACAGGTGTGACCAAAAGTATAGAAATATTTCAACACAAAAGACATCCGTATCTTCACATTGTAAGAAATATAATCATTATCCAAATTTTGATGAAACATCAGTATTAGATATGGAAAACAACTACAAGAGATGTTATATGTTAGAAATGTTAGAAATTGTTAATGTACCAAATGTAAGGAGAATAAATTTTAAAACAGACACAGACAATTTAGCGCAGAATTATAGGCACTTAATATAAAAGACACATAATTTGTGATAATTATTTCATAAGAAAGATTATGTCATTTAATTTCCGTTTCCTTGTTTTGTATATTTAAATATTTGAAATTTTAATTTTTGTATGTTTGTATGTATCAAGGAAATTATTTTATATGTTTTGTCAAATGTTTTCACAAAAATTTTCTTTTCAAATTGTTATAATTTTTTGTTTTTGTAAAATATAAAATAATTTCCTGAAGAAGCTTTCCACAGGAAAGCGAAATATCGAAAAAATATATATTGTTTAATTAATTAAAAAAGACCGTTGAAAAGAATAACAAATATTTATGTAAAAATATATTCTTATATATCGTGTATTGCAAACTGAACACTACCAACTAGATACTCTAGTGAATATTTTGCTAAGCAGCTGAATAAATACTTTGAATTTTTGATATTAATTTTATTTATATTTGTATTTGAGCATGATTTATTGTAAACGTAAAATATTTGTCTTAATACAAAAAAATAAAAATTAAATTTGCAGAATTTTGAATGTACGAATGGAATATTATATTGATATAATATTGATATATAAGTCTTGGAAATGTCCTTATGTATAAAATATTTTAAGCAATCGTCTGGTTTTTTTTTATTTTTACTTTAAAAGTGTTGTTTTACAAATTTTATGCACATCTAGTGGCTACATGTTTTAAAACAGTACTTAAAGATAACACCGATAACAACTGCAGTTGTCCTCTTCAGTATGGCTGTAGTTATAGTAAAACGTTACCGTAATCCCTCAACCAGTTAGCGCCATGAAATTAATTGGCAAGAGGACTCTTTGCTAACTCCTATAGCTATGATATATATCAATTTGTATAATGTTCAGCCATACGTGGCGATGATCCCCCCGGGGGCACTGATAGTCTTTGTGGATCCTACAACAACCATCTAGACTAATGTCTTGCGGGGTAAAAGGGAGCCCAGTCCTCTTCAAGGTTAGTAGGAGTCAACTGGACAATCCACTATATTTCCACGGCAATCAGTGAGCCTCAGAGTTCCGCTATTTGTCTCTTTAGGCATTTAGCTGTGCTCTGTCTGATTATTGAGGTAGGCCCTTCGGCAGTATCGTGGTGGCTGTGTGTTTCGAGGCCCTCGTTTGAGTTTGTTCATTCACAATGAACACAATGAATGGTCCAGGTCCAGTGAGTATGAATGCCGTCGTGTTGTTAATTATATTAAGCTTGATGCGTTCTGAACCAGGAGTTTTGTAGTCTCCAACTCTTCAACAAGGAGTGAAGGCTGGGGCCTACTCTGGGCTTTCGAAGTTGTAACTAGGAGTGACCAGAGGATATACGTATCCAAAGGCCTTCTAGGGCGAGTATGCCGCTACATACCATCCACAGTGGTTCGACCATCAACTGATTATGGCTCACTACCGGTGAAGATGTAAATCTTATCACATCATACGTGGTGATGAGATTAAGCTCCGTTTTTTTTCCGCTCGGAACAGTACTCAGGGGATGACCAAACGCAAAAATTTCGTTCGAGCACTTACCATTGTAGTAACCATAAAACAGTGAAATACAACCTGCATTTCTTCGATGCTTTAGGGAATCAATGGAGTTAGATACCCTACCGTCCACAATGAGCCTCTTGGCTCTCTCCTGTACGCGGTCGAACAACTCCAAAATAGACTTTGGGGCACCGGCCCATACATGAGAGTTGTTTTCTATCTTCGGATGGATATAAGTGGTGTAAATAGTACGAAGATTGGTGGGAGTAAAGTATCGCCTACATCTTTTTAGAAAACCTAGGCACTTTAAAGCTTATTTATAAACCTCAAAAATGTGTTTAGTCCATCGAACATCACACTGAATTTTCATGCAAAGAACAGCAAGAGCTTCCGATTTCGTAATACTTATATCACCCATAGTAACCGGTGCAGCACCATTTTCGAACTTAGATCTATGCGTAAGCAAGCAACATTGCGTCTTACGGGCATTAAAATAGAGCCCATTCGGACATCGCCGCGATATCGTGATTGAGCGTATCATTCATCTTCCACCTTTTGGATCTCACCTCCAACTGATTCGGTCTATTACCAAATAAATACGAATGAAGAATGGTGCTGCCCAATGTTCCAATTGAAAAGGCACAGAATTAAGGCGATTTAATCGAATTTGTAGAAGATTAATTTTCCACAGAGAAGCCTCAAGTAGCACCGTATGAATAAGGATACTTATAAGGTAGAAAAGGATAAATGGTGAACCCAAATGGAAGAAAAAATCTTTATGTAGACAAAAACGAGGAGCACTGTAAGCTGTTATGAGAAGGTCGAAAATACTTAAGAAAAAATTGATCACTGTTTTAAGATAAGACCGTAAAAATATAAAGGTTTAGTGGGTGGTGTAAGTGATTATAACTTAATGACCTTAAAACTAATATAACATGAAATTTTTTCGTTTAATTAAAAATAGTTGCTCATATTTTGTTGCATATCCTATCAATAAAACATCTCATTAAAACTTTTTAAAATTAAATTTCTTAGACATGTTTTATGAAGACAACCAGTGTCACAGCAAGTTTTAGTTAATAATGTTAGCGTTGTTTTAAGTTTTATTGCTTCGCTATTGAAAGCAATATAAACAGTAATTCATTGTACCAAAACCAAATAATTCTTTGCATGAGTATGAGAGTGCAGAATGTTTAATAATAACAAATTGTTTATACTGTTGTTATTTATTATGAACATAAACATTTAAGTTATTAGTTGACTATAACTACGGGGCATGCGTCATTATCTACACCATCTCTGTTAGAATCAGAATTAGCAACAACAACATACTTATTATTATCAGGATGGTCTTCATCAGTAATAATTATTTGTTGCTGCTGTTGCTGTTGTTGTTGTTCTTATTACAACAGCAAAACCAAAATAATATGATACCAGAAAATATTATTTCTCCATTGTACTCTAAAAAATAAAAAAAATTATAACAAAACGCATTGTTAATGGTTCAAACACTTACTTATACACAGGCATGCAGCATAATTCTAGACTGCTATCAGCCAAACTTGCAAATAGAACTTGCCTACAATTCTTTATTAAAAATATTTACTGTCACTAATGTTTAAGTTTTAATCGTAAGCAAAAATGCATTTTTAATGTCGTCACGGGGGTACTCAGTCTTAATGGACCTCTACCCAAGGCGGTACTAGTCACCTAGGCCAGCATGAGCGCGAAACTGGAACAGACATAGGAGACTCTTATCCCAACCATTGACTTTATAGACACACACTGGTTAGTATGAAATAAGGTCTCGCGACAAGGTGCTGACGCTAATGCTGTCACGTCATCTCGCCTTTAATAACACCAACAGGTGAATGATCCGGATCCAGTGAGCATGCTAGTCATGTGTTCTGGACCAGGAGTTGGATAGTATCCACCTCTTCAGCAAGGAGTAGTAGTTTACAACCCTGCTTTGGAACTGCTGAAATTGCAACTAGGTAAGACGTGTTGCTAAAATTAGTCCTCTGCTTCCTAGGGCGGGAATGATGTTGCTTTTCATTCCCAGTGGTTTAACCACAATCTGTCACGTGTCATACCGCGAATGAAACTATCAATTTATTGCTAACCAAATTTCCCAATCGCATAATTTCACGACAGTCAGCAGTTTAGTGGCTTGACAAATCGCATGATTTAACATCATTGATTATTTTGTCTGTGTCAATTGAATCAACTTTAGCCTTAAAACTCAAAATCCGTTATGTGATTAACGAAATAGAGCCGCCATTTTACCAACAAATTATTAAAAACTTTGATGAAAGGATTGATATCTGTCAGCGTGGTCGTGGTTGACATTTGCCAGATATCATTTTTCATTCATGATTGCCGAACTTTTCTCTTCGCAATACAAATAAAAATTTGAATTGTCCTAATCTAAATTTGTTATTTTATGTTGTTTTAGATAACAAACTTCTTGTTGAAAAGACGGCATCGCATCCTCTGTTCATCTTGTATCTTAGGCGTCGGTAAATAAATTGGAATGACTGTAACTGTCCAAAGATATAATCCTATTAACATAGTATCCTATTTCTATATTATGAACATCATTCACTAGGAAATACGCGTAGATACTTTTCTACATATAAAATTAAACTTTGAATGTGGAAAAGCGTACAATTTCTTTGAGTTAAAATTTATGCTTTCTTAAGTTAAAAAAACTAATTTAAATATTTAAATTTTTTAAAAAGGAAAATAATATAAAGGAGTAACTTAGCTCAGTTCTTTAATATTTGTATAGAGATTTGATGTTACGTTCAAATGTTAATATGTAAATATATGAGAAGGTGTGAGCAGTTAAGTTTCCTCCATAACACTCCTTAATAGTTTGTAGCTTGCAATCGCTACAGCAAATATCTTTTAATCTATAAATAAATATACAGTAAAACACATACATACCCACACACACACACACACTTACCATTAAAACGGACAAGCTTTATTATTTCACACATGCATTATAATTATATGAACTCATTATATTATGTTCGTTTGTAACCATCCTATAGACATATTTATATGCACAGTACCGAACAAAATTAATGCACGATCTAGTACTTTTCAATAAAGTGTTAGAAGACTGAATTAACTAATAACTGCTAAGAATTTTTTATTTACTAAGGGAAGTTGTTAAACTAAATAATAATTTAAAACTAAAATAATATTGATTCAAAGAAAATCAATTAAAGTCATTATTTTAAGGCGCCAAAGTACAATGTAGCCCATACTCAATGCCGGGCAAGTAAGTGCTAAAAATACACAATATTTAGTGGCGTATCCATTATTATTTTAAACTACAGTACATTTTCGATACATTGAATCAGTTAAATTAGATAACACCTCTAAAGAAACCCCATTCCAGGTAGTTTTTGCAATTATCGCAGTCTTTTTGTTGATCTATAATTTCCCGTAGACTTTATAGTAAATTAATATCCCCCTATAGGCTACTAGGTAGTGTACTAGCTTATAAGACGCGATTGTGGGTTCGATTCCCAACAAATACCTTGGTTTTCTTCACTACAAAAGTAAAAATTGACTGTCGGTGTGGCTGCTCAGTGATGAAGGCATGGTCACTGTGCTGTCTTATATGACAGCTAATTTCCGTAACTATCCTTCTGCTTTCACCAGCTAACTCATCTCTTCTCTATCCCTTTCCTAAAGATTGTATCACCATACTTGCATTTTTGCCTGCAGTGCTACTTTGACATGTGATTTCAGCAGGACAGTGCCACATGCCTCACAGCCAATGACACAATCAATTTATTGCAAACCAAATTTCCGGATCGCATAATTTCACGATAATTAGCTGCTAAGTGGCTAACCATATCGTGTGATATAACACCACTGGATTATTTTGTCTGGGGCTATGACAGAATCTATATATGTATACGGTGTCAATTGAATCGACTTTAGTCTGAAAATGTAACGACGTGTTCTCACGATGCGCTACGATAGAGCTCGCGACGTCCAGGGTTCGTTACAAAAATTTTAGTTTCCAATAACATTAGTGACACTTTTGTTTTTCTTTTTACCAATAATTTTTACTACAGTCCACTCTTAAATTTAGCTTAATATTATACTACACTGCACTATTAAGTACGCCAACGACGATTCCATCGTTTCGTGGCCTTTGCGCGTTCTCGCAGGTCGGCACCTTCTCTTTGCCGCCTACTGCTTCTCACATTGGAGCGAATAATATTCTGTTCCAGCCTGAACAGAACAGTTTGCTCGTCCACTAATTTTCGACTAGTTAGGGTTGTCACGAATAAAATTCTGGGACAACCTTTCCATGTTTAAATTGGTGTTAGCCTTTTTCACGATTTTGGCCGTCCTGTTTAGCTAGTGCGAATAAAATTCAGGCCTGGCTAAACAAAGCGCGGCCTTACTCTGACGAATAAAATTCTGACCAGAAGAAGCAACAGAAGAACCTGCTTTGCCGGAAACCTCATCTACTTTGAAGTCGAATAAAATTCTGAATTTGATTAACTGAGCTGAACCTATTCCCCAAGACTATTTTAATTAAGTTGAATAAAATTATAACTTATTTAAAAGAAGTTTTGCCCGGTTGCTTGCCCCTGGCTAAATCTGCTCAAATACTCAATCATACCGCTTTTATATGTGCAGCGTGGTCGTGGTTGACATTTGCCAGATATCATTAATCGTTCATAATTGCCAAACTAGCCCCGGGGGCACATTTATCGGTCTTTATAGAATACTTGACTATCTAGACCTGTGCAACTGGGGGAAAAAGGGAGTCCAGTCCCCTGAAGTCAGCAGAGGTACAACTGAAAGCTCCACGTTATTTCCACGGGAATCAGTAAGCTCGCAGAATACCGTTATTTGTCTCTTTACACATTTAACTGTTTTTTGGCTGATTATTGAGGTTGGGCTCTATATGGGAGTATCGTGGTGGTTGTGGTTTTGCGGCCCCATATCAGGTTTGTTGTTTAATATGGTGGCTAGGATCATTTCGCCGTTAATGACACCCTAGGTGAATGATCCAGTCCAGTAAGCATGCTAGACATGTGTTCTGGACAGGAGTTGGAAAGTCTCCAACTCTTCACCAAGTAGTGATGAGTTGCAGCCCTGGTCTGGAATCATTAAAGTTGAAACTAGGAAAAACCTGTTGCTAGAATTAGTATTCAGCTTCCTAGGACGAGCATGACGTTCCTATTTATGCAAAGTGGTTTGACCACCATCTGATTAAGGCTCCATAGCCAGGCGCAGATGTAAATCATATCACGAATAATTGCCAAGCTGTTCTCTTCAAAATTCAATAAAAATTTTAATCACCTTAATTTAAATTATTTGTTATATGTTTTTTTTCAGAAAACAAACTTCTTGCAGAAAACCCCTGTATATAAGAAAATACAAATCTAAATAAAATTAAACTTTTGACTTCAAACTATAATCTAAAACTAAACACATGTAGGATATCAGAAAATATTTTTAGTCAAATAATACAAACCTTGGTGTTAATGTTATAACATTGCTTTAGAATCACAAGTTCGTGCTTTAGTTTTGTTCAACACTGTATGTACACACAATGTAAACAAACATGTGTTTATAAGTTTGTCTAATGTTGCACTTTTGATATATTTTTATGTGCGTTATCATGCATTAAGGTGCACAGATATACACATTACCATTTTGTAAGGCCTTACTTCCTCTGTTCTTTGGACAAAATAAAAAACCAAAAACAGAAAAATTTTTAATATATTCATTCATACATTTTGCGAATCAAAACAAATCAACCGAACCAAACTAACCAGCTAATTTACAATACGCAATTACCATTTGGCCCAAGTGCTGATTGTATCGGAATTATTACGATGTGGTAATTTTATGGCCATTCACTGCTGTTGTTGCCTTTGCAGTACATAAATTTAATTCATTTACGAGTATATATACGTATATATATATATGTAAGCACACCCAGCTTTTACTTATAATCGACAGATTATTTAACTCTTCTGTGCGTAGCCTTTACATTTTGTTAGGCAGAGAATTTTGGGGTGTTGTGGTTGCCTATTAAAAATTGGTAGAGACTAATAACAAGTTTCCTTATTTAGTGGGTGAATAATTTTACCTGTTTGATTTAAAACACTCACTCACATGCACATATTTAATATTTTCAAAATTGACTGCTGGTTCATAAACACCAAAAAAATGCTGCACTTAATGTTACCAATAACAACATGTTTTATACAAAAGCGTGCGATTAAAAGTGTGAAATCATTTTACAATTTCTGATTGCTAGATTTAATTTCAAATTAATTTGTTTTTTTTTTTTGGAAATATTAAATAAAAAAATGTAAGTTAGGGAAATACACATAAATGCTATATTTTTAAGTTGTTGTAACGCATTACACATGCAGTTGATTAATTGCTGCAGTTTTACAGAAAAATTACGAATAAATGCATTCTTAATTATAAATATGACAGAGATAAAAGTCCCTTGATATCACTATTCAGATAATAGTGAGAAATAAGTGTACCTTACTGCCTCTCTGACTTTTATGTACGCTGCAGATAGGTTGTAATCAAGTAATAGGGAGATTGGGTAGCATTAGATTCTTGAATTACGAAACACTTGGTCCCGTCCTCAGTCAATTGAAAATATCCTTAAATTTCCATGCGTACAACCTCAAGTTCCTCTAGTGGCTTAATAATTATATGACAATCATTCGTTGTTGCAGTTGAAGTATCACTTTACCTTGCACAGTCGGTTGAAAAGGTTTTTTTTGCAATAATTCGGCAGCTCTTGAACCACTGAGTATATTCCAAATAAACTTTAGGGAGGCCAAGCAAAGGCATTTGTGAAGTGAAGTTAGGGACAATCGATACCCTAGGGAAAAGGGGTGCTTCTAGATATGCCCAGAAATTGGGGTACTTCGGACATAGAACTTTATGGAAATGTCACCAAGTTTATTTATTACTCAAATGTTAAGAATTTTTGGACTTAAGTAGACCTTGAAAATATTTACAAATAATGTTATCTCTTTTAGTTTGTCAGAAAATTGGCTTTGGATTTTTTGTTTTTAATTTTTTTCCGACTTTAACTGTATATTTTTAACGTGGTGTACTTATTTATAATTTTGATTATTGTTGTAAAATATTGACTGTATTCTTGATAAAATTTAAACAGTGGGAAGCTTGGTTGTGATAGCATGTTTTGTTAAACAGTTACAAGTCTTTGAATTGGGAAAATGAAAAAACTGATGTTTTAAATTAGTATACCGTTAGTAGTTAATGAGCTGTCGAATTACTTCCGAAAAAAACCGTTTTCAAACCACTGTGCGTTGTATAAAGTTTTTAGGCATAAAGCCAGCGGTTGCGAAAAAATAAAACTCTAAGAAAATCAACACCAAAAGAAAACACATTCCCCATACCTTCATTTGTATACACAAACGCAAATAAAATAGTATACACAACAGTCAAGAACTAAGAACAAACCTTATGGTAACATACTAACTAGTCTTTTTAGTGTACATTAGTATTGTTTTAATGTATGTATATTGATCTTAAGAACACCAAGTTTAAGTGATATATAGTGTACCTTTTGGTGATTGTGTTGAATTTAGCATTCGACCTGACGACTTTGGTTTGGTATACCGGTTTGTTATTATGTTTCCTTTATTATTATGTAAGTCTAACATGGTTTTTCCTTGTCTTTTGGCTTCACAAGGCAATTATGTTTAGTGCTTCTAATATTATTTGCTTTTCCCATTTTTGCCTAATTAAAATGGATTATTAACATAATATTAACTAATAACACATTACGGTTAAAATTTAATTTACCATATGTAATTTAGTTCAAACCAACCTTGCTATTTATGTCTGATATTCATTAAATGATCAAATTTGTCTAGCGAGAGTAAAATATAATTGTTCACCTACAACTACATCAGTCTTCAAGAAATCCGTTCTGTAGCGATCTACAATACATACTTTATGTGGCGGCAATAATATTTATTCCATAATTACAG
Organism: Trichopoda pennipes; assembly: GCA_030448955.1. Lineage (NCBI taxonomy): Eukaryota > Metazoa > Arthropoda > Insecta > Diptera > Tachinidae > Trichopoda > Trichopoda pennipes. The sequence goes on along the minus strand of JASKUP010000010.1, from coordinate 1,290,937 downwards.
CATAATACGCACATAATACCTAACATGTACTGATTTAAACTGTTTGTAACACACGTTTTTTTTAAATTCAATTATTTTACAAAATTTTTATAGAGAGCAAAACTCTTTCCTGAAACATAATGCTTTAAAAATCTGTCAATAAAAAGAAATAGCAGAAATTCAAATGTTAATGAAATACATGATTTTAATTTGTATTAAAATTTTTCATAATTACTCCTTTCAAGCTTATTCATGTGAGCAGTAATATTACAATAATAACACATTTTCTCATTCAGAAACTTTCCTAACTTTTAGCAATATTTTTCCACCTTTTTATCAACATTTATTACGAAAAATGCGTTTGTATTCGTTTGGTAATGAAACAATTCAAATTCATTGAAACGTAAGCAATGATTTACTAATAATAACAAAAAAGTAATTACGGCATACCCGTTTAACGCATTTATTAAGTTTATGAATTTTTTTCGGGTGGGTGTGTATATAAGTCTCTAACTTTATTCAATGGCTTTAAACTTACTGGCAATTTTAAGCATGAAGATAAATGTACAAATAATTATGCCGCTATAGTTTAGCTAAATATTCTATTTGATTCAAGAGGGGTTTTTCTCGCATTTACATTTTAGTTTAGTTATCAATTTTACTAGATGTTTAAATGAATTTGTACTGCCATTGTGTATTATACACCAGTACAATGGAAAATTGACTTCAATTTTCGTATGGCTGAGTAAGTTGCTTGTCTGTTGCTTGCTAAGCCCGTAACTGTTGTTGGGCTAAAATTGGTTTCCGTTCTTTTGTTTTATTTTACATTTTAAATAAAAAAATGATGCAATCGCACACGGTAAATTGTTATGAAAATATTCGTCTGCCTGTCAGTTGTTAAGTCCGTCTATTTGTCTGTTAAACTATTGCAACTGTGGCCTCTGTTGTGATCTCTGTTATGTTGTTTAACTATTGGCAACATATATTTAATCTTTATGCTGCTTTTACTTGCTTATTATATTCCAGTATCATCATCGTCGTCTTCTTCATCTTATTCTTGACATTGGCTGCACCTTAAGTTACGACGAACGGAGAAAAGACAAATGGTTTGACCAAACAGTCAGAGTACAGGTTTGTGTCTAAGTTTGTGTTGAAATTGTGTAATAGTTCTATAGTTTTACTATAAAATTGTTAAGCAGCAAAACAACAAACAGTCAACGATAAAGGAACTTAAGTAACAACAAACCATTAACATGACCATTACCATCTTCCATAAATCATTCATTGAATGGACCCCCAATTATTTGTCAATTTATGTCTCCTTCAAGGGCAGTAGACTATAAATAATTATATTTCATATTTTTACGCACACACAGACATATATATATATATATACATATATATATATATATATATATATATATATATATATATATATATATTCGCACACAATAATACAACTGCAACAATACAACTGTGGAGGCAAAGAAAAAAAAAACACATTGAAAAAGGGTAGACTCTTAGTTAGAGGTCTTAAAATTTAAACAAAGTTTAAGTTATTTGCGATTGAACTTACCAAATTATAATTCTTAGATTTTTGACTAAAGGCTTAAAACTACTTCCCTATTAATTGTGCATACTAGAACTCTGTTTTAAGCCAACAGATATAAAACAGCAAAAGTGTGGACAACGGCTGCTTCTGAAATCTTTATCGTCAAAATAAATAAATGCGTGCTGTAAAAGTTGGAAAAGTGACACTATTAAATGGATCTTCTATAATTTGTGGTTAATAATGCATAAATTGAATGAATTAGGGTGGCTCGTGGCATAAAAAAGTCGTTGCCACTCTCAACAAAGTCCTAGAAGCAATTTAACCATTTTTGTGTTTGCTTTCGTATTAGTTATAGTATAGTTAAAAATAAATAGAATATTTCAAGAAACTTTAAATATCCGTAGATTAATGCAGAGAGTAATCGATGCTGATTGACACAGTTAGCTACGCCTTGGTCGTCGATTTCTCGTGGGTCTTTTAATAAAAAATTTATCGGGGGAAATAACATATTTAACATATAAATAATATATATCGCTACATCATTTTTTTAAACTAATAAGTGAAATTAATTATAAGACGGACTTATTTATTATTAAAACAAAATAAATAGTTTTGATGAATATTTAAATTCATATATTTAAAATTTTTAAAATTTATCTACTTAAAGAAAAAGAATATTGTAATTAAAATTTATTTATTTATGGAAAGCAACAAAATTTTTGAAAAGGCCAGCTAAGAGGAATGTCCCAATAAGAGATGAAAATGGCTCTTGGTGTAAATCATACAAAAGTAAAAGTTGTGCTTTCTCAAAACATTTAGAAAAAACATTCCAATCATTCCCAACTACAAATTCAGATGACGAAAGAAAAATTTTTAACTTCTTAGATTCTCCATGTCAAATGGATCTTCCGATTAAATCATACTCACCGTCAGAAGTAAAAAACGAAATTCTTAAAATAAACAACTGCAAATCGCCAGGTTATGATAAAATTGACTCGTTGGTAGCTAAGCATTTGTCTAGGAAATCTATATTGTATTTGACTCTTATTTTTAATTCCGTAATGAGATTATCTTATTTTCCCTTACAATGGAAGTGTGCGGAAATTATTATGGTTCACAAGCCCAATAAGCTAGAAAATCAGATAACTTCATACAGGCCAATAAGTTTGCTGCCAACGTTTTCAAAAGTATTTGAAAGATTATTGTCTTATCGTTTGCTACCACTTTTAGGTAAGGAAAACATAATTCCGGACCACCAATTTGGATTTCGCCATAAACACGGAACTCCAGAACAATGCCATAGAGTTGTTGATATAACTGCGAATGCTCTTGAAAGAAAAATGTACAGCTGCGCTGCATTTTTAGATGTTAAACAGGCATTTGATAGGGTTTGGCATGAAGGTCTCTTGTTTAAGCTCAAATCATTTCTATCAACGCCAGTATACTTAATACTTAAGTCTTATTTACAGGAAAGAACATTTTATGTCAAGGTGGATGATGAAATGTCTGAAATTTGTCAAATGAACTCAGGAGTACCTCAAGGCAGTGTTATTATATACGTTATATACATCAGATATGCCTGTAACGGCTGATGTAACCATAGCGACGTACGCTGACGATACAGCTATTATATCGTCGGATGTGTCTCCTATAATTGCATCAACTAAAGTGCAGAGTCAATTTATCGTGTTAGAAAATTGGCTTAAGAAATGGAAAATTTGTATTAATGCGGACAAATCAGTACATATAACTTTCACGTTAAGGAAAGATGATAGTCCTTCGATTTATATTAATGGATGTCAAATAGTGTGAAATACTTAGGAATGTATTTTGATAGAAGACTCACGTGGAAAGATCACATTAAAAAGATAACTGAGCATTTAAATATAAAGACAAGAAAACTACATTGGCTGTTAGGACCAAAGTCTGAACTAGGTCTTGAGAATAAGATCATACTTTATAAAACTGTACTAAAACCAGTTTGGATATATGGTATACAGTTATGGGGAACTGCAAGTAATTCGAACATAGAGATCCTGCAACGGTACCAGTCGAAAGCTTTGAGACAAATTGTTAAAGCGCCTTGGTATGTAACAAACAAACAAATTCACAACGATGTAGATATTCCATATGTGGCTGATGAAATTAACAGGTTTAGTTCTCGCTATCTAGGAAGGCTTAGTAGCCATCCAAATCCTTTGGCCATTTCGTTGTTGGATGAAACAGAGGAGATTAAAAGACTGAAAAGATTATATATTCTAGATTTACCTTACAGAAAATGAAATAATTATTGTAGTAGTTTTGTGAATAATGTATATAGTGTATATATATAGGTTATTGGGTTTACTGAAATTTAATAACATAGGTTAAGTACTCACTTTGTTATAATATTTACTTAATATTGTAAAAATAGATTGTAAATAAAGATAAAGTAAAAAAAAATATTTATTTATTTTAGTCTAAAAACTTAATATCCTTTTGAAATTCATTATTCAAAAAGAAATCAAAATTTTTCGTTACAGTATTTATGTTCTAATAATTATTAATAAATCTATAATATTTATTAAATTCATACAAAATTTTGAGTAACGGATCTTTAAACTAGTATAGATAGCGGAATAAAATAATGTGTAGGGCGTGACGGATAATTAAAATAGATATTAGTTTACATTTCTGAACAGCTGCAACAGTATTAATATGAACATGAGTCCCTTATTCTAGAATAGGTCTAACTACAGATGTTTGCAATTGCTTCGTTATATGTATAAGAGTCAGTAAACTCAGAGCGGACTTTATTTAGTGTAAATAAAATGTAAAATAACTAGATCAGAAACTGCTTCAACCTTGTTCAATATTTCGTTTAAGACATAATCAACATTGAAATGTGTTCTCACATACTGCTGCATTTTTTACAATTGACCTGCATAAGATTAATTTACACCAGGAACTAATCGCATCTAAATCATGTTGGAAGAAGATAATAATTATAAGTTAAAAATATTTTGACATCATCGGCATACATCAGGACATTTGAAAACTTTATTGATGTTGGTAAATCATTGAAGAACAAAGAAAGCAGCAACGGTCTGAGATGGCGTCCCTGATTCAAGATCCATCAGCTTAGATGCCAGTTTATTTAAGTAAACTTTCTACATTCTGTTCACTAAGTAAGAGAAAATCCATCTTAAAGAGTCAAGTGTGAATCACATGCAATTAAGCTTGTGATTTAAAATCTTATGATTGCTTGTCAAAGGCTTTAGTAAAGTCAGTGTATATAACCTCTATCTGTTTTTTGTTAAAGAAATTTACGATTAATAACAGTAGTCAAATATAACAGATTTATAATTGTTGGGCAACTTTTTCAAACAGCATGGTGAGCTGTAGATACATTTGATACAACTTGATGACAAAGTTGATCCGCAATAATCTTTTCAAAAAGTTTAGGCAGAATACAAAACTTAGCAATGCCCCTATAGTTTGCAATATTATTTTTGCAGCCAGATTTGAACAATGGAATGATAAAGGAATATTTTTGGGAAAATAACCATATTTAATTGATATATTAAAAATACATATTACAGAAAAAGTTATACAAAAGTTTCATCATATTGTTCATCAGAATATGTTCTTGAACAAAAGTCAATAGTTAAATTTTCAAACGAATCAAGTTTCATTAATGGATGTAGAAAAAAATTGTAAAATAATTTAAATATTTTTTTTCAAGCACAATATTAAGTAAATTTTATATTTTTTTTTTTCACTCCCCATTCTTGTGCTTTGGTATCTAAATCTAAATTATTGCTGCGTCCGCTACCACCATCTACTACAACAGACAAAACTTAAGCACGTGTCTGTCAGCATGTGAATGCATTTAGAAATCTTTTAAGAAAAATAGCTATACGAGCTGAAGACAAAAAAGATAATTTCGAAAAGATGATATATCTATTTTCTGTGCAACAGTTGTTATTACTTAATACAAACATATAAAATTAAAACATAAAAGGTGATATAAAAGGTGATAGTGTAGCTCCTTTAAAATTAAGTTGAAATTATACAAGATTTATATCATATAGCATTAATATCTTTTTCGTTTGGATTTTGAAAATACTTTTTGATGCTATCTTTGTTAAACTTAAATATTCAAATACTTAAAATTATTTTTAAAAATATTTAAATAAAACTTTTTTACATTTAAGATTTTTGGTTGCGGTAAAATTTTTTCCAACAGATATCAATTATTTGTTTTATTAAGTTAATCTAATTTAAAATTTTGCTGCCTAGATAAATTTGGTTTATATTCTTTATCAACATTTTACATTCAAGTGTAATATTTATTGTGAATAAATATTTTTTATTATACAATTTAAATAATAAATTAATAAATAACATAAAAAATACTATATTTAAGCTTATATTCCCGCACGCACTGTGGCACATTTTTCTGAAACCGGTGGCATAAATACAAATGTTTATGACTAAATTTTTTAAAATGAATGAGCACATCGTATAAAGAACCTCTTAGTAATCCCAATTCAAAATCGTTAATCTAAATTAGATACAAATTACAGCTGGTGGAGCTGATTAAATTCAACAATTTTTTAGAAACAAAAATAAATGTGATCTCGAAAAAAAAACTTTAGAGTTAAAGTGTCAGAAACATTGCCGTCATTAAATTTTTGGTATGGTTTAAAGGATGCTCATATTTTTTAACAAAAAAAGAAACAGAATCTTCACCAGATGTCCTAATTTTTCGGCAGTTATCGTTTTTCAGACACCCTAAATTTACTTAATTTTTGCAGACAAAATGGGGTATCTCAACATGCCCAAAAACGGTCCCGACCCTTAAATACATTAACTAATTTGAATAATTAAAGCCAAAAAAAATTACAGATTTTCTTGAAATATAAAGAAAGCTTTTATAATGTAATAGCGAAAACGAGAACAACTTTTTTCTATTAGCCAGGATACCACGCAAAGGATGTCAAATCAAAATTATCTTCGTTTAGTTAGAAGTTAATAAAAACCTACGTTTCTCAAATCGTATGATAAAAACCTTTATGGAAAAGAACTCAGGCTGGCTAAAAGGATTAAAACCATTTAAAAACATTAAAAAAACCTCATACTTCTTCTGTTAGCAGAAGAGGAAGACCTGCAAAAACTATAAACGAAAGTTCGGAGTATACAAAAAGAAAACAAACTTTCAAATGCTACAAAAGATATATATAATTCGCATCTTCTAGAAGCTTTTTGTCTTTAATATGAAAAAGGTCTGACATTACAAAATCTGCAGCATTTAAACGCCAAGATCGGCTACAGAGAATTAAAGTGAATTCCAACTCTTCTAAATGCTTTACCAACAAAATAAAAAGATTATATTTTACAAAGCTCTATAAAGGATTATAATGCGAATTTTCTTCCTGGATACAAAAAGTTACATCTGCCAAAAAAGGAGCAGTACCATCTAATGTAAAGGCTACTGAAGCATATGAATGGTTTCCAATGGCAACCCTTATGTAGAAATGATTGAAAATAAACAATGTTTTTTGTTGTTTTGAAATGTTTTGTTGATTTTGTATAGAAGTGTTTTTGAGTCTTGCTGTCTATGTTATGTTGATTTTATGAAAAAATTCTCATGGAATCAGTTTGGCTTTGGATATAAGACTTTTAGGTTTTTCTATACAATATTGGGGTAAAATTCACTGATGAGCTACGTGAGCAATAGTGAAATTGCAATATGTATATGCTCTCCCCCGCAGTAATGCATTTCAAATATTTTGTATTTTTGTTGGAATAAATGTTTTATGAGAATATCATAAAATGTTTATTTTTTAATAAAAATTTTTGTAATAATTTATTTAAAGGAATCAAGCACGAATAATAAAATTGCTTAGATTAAAAATGATTCCGATGAATAAATTACTTATTTTGTTTTATTTTATAATTATAATAAAATAATAATTAACATATAGTGTAGTGTAGCTTATATCACATTATTTAACATAACTTTTAATATACTGTGTAGTTCTCCTTAATGGTGTGAGATTGTAATTCCTTACCATCAAGCTGCTTTCCTCGTTTATAAGGGTTTTCCAACAACAAGTTCATTTTATTAAACAAAATAAAACAACAAATTTAAATTAAGATGATTCAAATTTTTATTGTATTACGAAAAAAGAGAGAGAGAGAGAGAGAGAGAGAGATAGAGACAGGCAATTATGAATGAAAAATTATATCTGGAAAATGTCCACCACAAATACGCTGGTAGATGTCGATTCTTTCATCAAAGGTTTTGAACGCTTTTTGGCAAAATGGATTTTAAGTTTAAAGGCTGAAATCGATTCGATTGGCTTCATATAGACTCTCTTTTTAACACAGCCCGGCAAAAAATAATCCATTGCTGATTGTCGTGAAATTATGAGATTGAGAAATTTGGTTTGCAATAAATTGATCGTTTTATTTGCAGTGTTAACCACATGTCAGTAATATCCACGTCGTCAATAATGAGCCAAAACTGAGTTGTTAGTATCTAGCGATAGACGCATCCATTGACTGTTACCGCATTTTCAGCCTCATATTCGAAAAAAACGCCCAATCACGCCTCCAGATTACATAGCGCACCTAACAGTGACACATTGAGTACGCAAAGGCTTCTCAATAATCGGTCTAGGATTTTTAGAAGCCCAAATGTGGCAATTTGACTTGTTGACATACTCCCGCTATCTTCTATTAAGAATAAATTTCTTTATTTGGATATGATTTTACGTCAACCCGCGTCAAATTTGGTTGTGAACAAACCGGTTTCGGCTATTTGCCATCTTGAGTGTTCTCTCTATAGAAAAATAAAGTAAACGCCATCCGAGAATATGCGCACATATTAATTAATTTACTTTGTATCGCTACAATAATAATTGTAGCCAACTAAATAAAATTTTCTTTTATCGGTGAAAAAACACTACGCTAATAACTAACATGAACTCTTAACTAAATATCCCGTCAATTTCTCTAAATAAAACTTTGCTTGCAATCGCTCCTTTAACAATTAAATTACTTGCCTGGCTTCCAGCTTGAAACCTAGTATCCTTGTTTCGGTTGAAGTTAAGGGGTTGCAATGCGTCGTTTGTAATTTGTTATATTGATGTCAATATCTTTTAAGTATCCTAGGAAAGATTTCCAATTTCGAAGAAGAGAAATAATCTACCTAGTCATAACCAGTAATTTTTTCGCTATACTTTAAATACTTTGTTTCCATTCTTTTACAAATTTTTGGTGTACAATTTTGTTTTATCTTTTATAAAATTATAAGTAAAAGCAGTAGATCGATGTACAAGCTTTTTTTAATCATAAACTAACAATAATACTGTCATGTCAAATTTAATTTAAAAACAAATTTTACAAAATTTGTTTGTTTCGTTTAAATACTCGTACCACTAACCTCATGTGACAAGAATTTAACATTTTTGCACACACACAGCCAATAACAGGAAACAAATATACAAAATATTTATATGTAATCGTAAATAAAGAATTGTAATTTATACAATAGTTATATTCAGTAAATTACAATGCATAAATATGCTTAATATAAAATTAAATATGGCAACATTAAATATGCTTGTAATAGCAACTTAATTATAAATGGCTCGGAGCCTTGCAAATTATTTGCATCAATGCTGTTCATGTTATTATGCAAATGTGTATAAAATTGCATTCATATCATTTCGTACAATGCAATGAAGAAATGGCGATTTACATAGAATTCCCCTAATAATAGTAGTAATTGTTATATAAAAGTTGCAGTTAGACAAAAATCAATAATCATTATGAAAGCCAACAAACAATACTGTATGTATTCAATTATTTTTATAGCTAAAATGAAAAATGTATTTTTCTATTAAGTTATTTACGTAATAAAGAAATTTTACAAAAAAATGTCATTTGTATGATTTGATAGATTTTTAATATTTATTTCAATTTTTGAATTATTTAAACATTTTAGCCTGCATCTATAAATTTAATTTTGCACTTGTGAACAAATTTTAAATTAAGTCACTTTTACATGAAAATTTATTTTTTTGTTATTTAGCATTTTGTTAAAAAATTATTAAATCAAGTTAATTTTTATTTAAATCTATATAGCATTTATTAAAATTTAAAAACTATACTTTTGGAAAAATTTTTCTTAATAAATTTATTAACTTGATTAAAGAAATAGCAAGGAATTAAAATCAATTTTGTCCACTTAGGAAAAGCTTAGTTAGAACACAGCAAGAAACACAACACATTTAACTAGGGAAAATTACAATTTAAAAGGAAGTTAAAGTGAAAAATTTATTCATTTGTTGGATTAAATTTTCTTCTTTATGTTATTTTGCCTTAAGCATGTAGATTTGAAGAAATTTTGTAGATATAAACTTTTAAGTTAACAAAATCTCTTTAAGTTAGTGAAATTTCATTAGCTTAAATTAAAAATATATTTTACTATTGTATTATAATTCATTTGCTCACAGAACAGTTAACGCCCAATTTGGGATTTTTCTTAATGAATAAATAATTTTACTGTCTTTACAGAGCTTATGAAAGGCATCCGTATTACTATTCAAAATAGTTATAGCTGCTATCTTTACCTTAGGTGTCATAGTAGCGGAGGCACTAGTACTATCATCTGTTATCTTATTATCAGCCGATGTTTGAAGTGTATGATAATAATTATCGTAATCAGTACGTTTAATGAAGCTGGTACTACTTTCATCATTTCTTTTTCCAACTCAAGTTTGAATGGGTGAGTTTTCGAATAAACTCTCAATATTTGAAGTAATAAAAATTTACTGTCAAGTGATTAAATGTCAATAGCTGAGCTGTAAGCCTTTGCCATTTATTTTAAACATTGCTATTTATTTGAGCAAAAAACTTCAATTGTGAAAATATACAATTATATAAAAATGGCAAAAGTTTCAGAGTATCACTTCGTAAAATTCGAGCTGTTTTTTAACGTAATCAAGATTCTTCTGCTCATTTCGAGCATCACGGTATTGTTGCTGTTATTTCTAGACTAAAACTATACCGTGGTGGTCGTGTAAACATATCCGCTAAACAGCAAAGTGTTTAGAATAAACGTGAAACATCAACTCATCGGCGATAACACGCAAAAAGGCATCACTAGAGTTACTTTTCGCAACATTGTGCATAAAGATTTCATTTTCACGCTTTTAAGTTTCGACGCATTCAAGAATTAAAACCAATCAATCAATGTTTGCGTCAAATTGAAAAACAATGATCGAAACAATGCATTTTTCAACAAAATTATCTAAAGTGATGAGACTTATTTTCAATTAGGTGATAATGTAAGCAAATACAATTTTCAAAAATGGAGTCATCCATAAACAATCCTAAAAAAATCATTAAATCCAAAGAAAGTGACCATATGGTACGCTTAGTGGCCAGACAGCATTATCGGCATGAATTATCATAAATATCCTCGTCGTGAACCAAATAATTATAATCAATTTTGTGGGCACAATTCGTTAATATTGACATCAGTGACCTTTGGTTATCCATAAGAAATTTTCCGGTTGCGTAATTTCTAGATATGGCGATTTCTTGTAATTTAGAACTGTTGCATTATTTTCTCTGGCGCCACTTGAAAGATTGGGTTTACATGAACAACCCACTAATAACTAATGCTCTGAAAGATTAAATTCGGTGCTGCATTGAGGAGATAAGCGAATCTTTGTTGCAAAATGTGCTTAAAAACTTTATAAAAAGAGCGGGTGTCTGCCATTGTCTTAGAGGTGGACATTTGCCCGACGTCATATTTCGTTAATAAATCCCTTATTTCTATTCTACACAAGTAGCAATAAAACTAAAGTTGCAAAAAAAAAACAGCAGTCAACAGAAAATTAAATTTTAGTTGTTATTTTATAGTTTTTTAAACGATCTTTTTTATCTTTAATAAATATCTTTTTTCTTTTTTAAGATCTTTTTTTATATATTTTTTCTTTTTCAAGAAAAGCTTTCCAAAGGAAAGCGAAATATTGAAAAAGAAAAAATATATAAAAAGAGATCTTAAAAAAGAAAAAAGATATTTATTGTTGTTATTTTATTAAATTTAAATAATATAGAAGAAGTTTTTTTAATGTTAATTGTTTTCAGAACTCATTATACTTAACGATAAATGCAATTTTACAACTTACTTTACCCTATTTAGGTAAATTTTTGTTTTAGTGCATGAAATGTGGTTTGATTGTTCAAAAATAATAAAATTTGTGCAGTTTTTTAGCTAATAAAGGACTATAGATATATCATCCTTTTAAACAATTTTTCACTAAAGAATTTGATGATATGAAAATAATACAACATACAAGAGTTACATGTCATACACTATGTGAAATAATTAAATTACTGCATGAAAAATTTATATACGAGAGGATCTAAGCAAAACTCCTAAAATAAATTGAATAAACATTATTGTTTTTTAGCGTCGAATTATTTTTTAACAGGTTTACGTAATTCAGTTAAAAATTTAAACATTATAGTGGGTATTTATTGCCAAATTTATGGTAAACATTTTACTCCATGTTCTTTTCATATATATTCCGTAACAACCGTTATTCACAAATTAGTTCAAATCGCGAAGTGGTCAAATTTATAGAATAAAAATATGTGCTAAAAAGATCAATAGCACAGACTATTATTTATTTTCATAAAATAATTTTTTGAGAATTTAGAAAATCGGGAATATAAAATAATAAAGAGAGTTTTATATATAAAACTGTTTCCAACTTTTCATACAAGAAAAATATAATATTAATTGTGCAGGATTTTTTCAAAAAGTGGTATTCAAGTACCCTTGAAGTTTTAAACAGCTATTTTACTAAAAATATATTAAAATGATTCCCTTATCTTAATATTTAAAATATTGCTGTTTCTTTATTTCCATTTCTTTTAACGTAGTCAATAACATGAGTTTTAGATTTCATTCAATTATATAATTCTAGGAATAATTAAGAAATTCTCATAAATATGAAATGACAGTTTTGAAATTTTTAGTACATAATTTTCTTATATAGTTTTACAGCGATTCTTGAATATTTATTTATTTCCTTCAAAAAATGTTACATACAGAGTAGCAGTACATTTTCGCTTTTTACTTACAAGTTTTTTAAGTCAATAAATCATTTTTTTTGTCTGGCTAAAAACAAGGTTTCTCGTCATTCAGTATCCAAATTATCTATTGCTCTATCTTCTCAGACAAATAACGTCTGCTTGTCATATTTTTAAAAATAAAAAAATTTTTAGTTTCATTGAATTTTTAAATTTTTGTTTTGGCATCTTGCCTTGTCATTCAACCCCCTTCCTTTTGATTTAAATATCACGACTAAATAAGTGTCAAATTTTGTAACTTGTCCTAGTTCTTATTTTCAAAAATGAATAAATTCTTTCTTTTTTCTTTATTAATAACTAGAAATTACTCAATATTTTATACATACAAACATTTTATTATGTTTTCCCTTTATTTTTTAGGGGTTGCAATAGAAGATGTGTCTGTGTTCTATTGCCTTGTATTCTTCAGATATTAACTACTTTGTTTTTCTTGATCGGTCGTTAATATTTTTATTCGTGCTGCTATATATTTAAAGACCTTTTTACGCGTAACTTCAATATATACAGGGGTTTTCAACAAGAAGTTGGGTTTTAAAACAAAATAAAACAAACAAATTTAGATTAAGTTGATTCAAATTTGTATTACATTACGAAGAGGAAAGTTCGCCAATTATGAATGAAAAATTATATCTGGCGGTTCTATTTCGTTAATGACATTACGGATTTGAGTTTTAAGGCTGAAATGGATTCAATTGACGCCATATAGACTCTGCCCTTAATATAGCCATGCAAAAAATAAATTTGGTTTGCAATAAGTTGATGATTTCGCTGGCTGTGTGACATGTGGCATTGTCCTGTTGTAACCACATGTCAGTGATATCTATCACATTATCTCGGAATAACGTGATCCATTGACCGTTTTCGGATTTCCAGCCTCATCTTTAAAAAGAAATGGCCCAATTATGCCTCCAGATCACAGTGATACGTTGAGCATGCAAAGGCTTCTCAATAATCGCTCTAGGACTTTCAGAAGCCAGCCGGTTTTTCCTGAATGAATGGAGCGAAGCTACGGCAATATGAATGGTTGATCAACTTCAATACCGGCATCAGTTGAACCTTGTAAGGCTTCAAATTCAAAGTTAAACTCTTACACGAAATTCGCAAAGTGATGGTTTTGGATAATCCCAATATTGTTGAGAACGTCGAGGAATTGACAAATTTGGATGTGCTTCAAGAATGTGGCTTACGACTGCAATGTTTTCAGCTGATCGACCTGGTCTAGCTTGTCGACTCAAATTAAACGATCAAATTCTAAATAGCGATCTCAGAAGGACAACTATGTTGTCCGAAAATATCATGAATTTTACGAAATGTTACTTTAACAGAACCACCAATTTCAGAGTGGATTTTAATTATTTTAATGCGATTTTCTTACGAAATTGAATTCATTGTAACACTTGCCAAAGCATCTGCTATGAATACGTAAAAAACTAAATGCCAAAAATGTCACATTTTTGGTGTTGCTACAGTTTAAATACAAACTTCTTGTTGAAAAACCCTATACAATAAAATTCGGCTTCATTTGCCAACATCAATGTGAAGCATTCAACATTTTACTGTCCTCTCATAAGAGAAAAATATCTATTCATCATCTTTGGATACTTTTATGTCTTGGCTTTTTTATAAAATAATTTGGATTTTTTTACATTATTTAGTTGGTTGAAAGCTTTCGCGTGATATCCATGTATGATGTGAGAATTTTCTGTGTAAAAATAAAGAAATATATTTTAGCATTTGTAAAAGCTAAATTAGTTTTAGGTAAAAAAAATCGGGATTATTTAAATTAAGCAACCGTTGTTTACGTAGCACAGATTTATTTGTCTGAAAAAACTAAAAACAAGAAATTTCAAAAGTACCATGGTTACGTAAACTGTATACATAATTGTCGTTATAAGAAGTTATACTAAACAAAATTGCTTGTGTTACAATATTGAAACATGAAAATATTCAGGGTGTACAGGTCGTTGTTTAGAGTTTATTACTAAAAAATAGAAAGCATACCATCTGCGAATGAAAGCAGCTGCACAAGTATTCTTAAATGAGATGGCAATCACCTAAATTAGTACGAATGTATTCAATTCAATGCAGAAGAAAAATATAAATTAGCAAGAACACTTTAACTTCCAAATGAGTGTACCTGCAATTTTGCAGCACCAGTGGTGATTCATTCATTCTTAATACGATTGCCTTGTTAATTTATCTCCTAATTTGCCTTAAAACAAGAGAAATTTTAAGGTGAAGCTACATAAAAATTTCAGTATTTTGGGACTAATACTTATGGGCTGACCCCTATTTATGTATTGTATTTTGCCAGAACTAGAAAATTATGTTACAGGGAGTTTATTCCACATACGACACGTGAATCGCACATGTTGCTTAGTGCGATTCACTTGTCAATCCATTACAAACAGATGGACTCTCAACGAAAAGCTTCTTAAATGCAAAAATGTGAGAGTAACGGGAACAAGTTCCCTAATTTCATTACAGCATTTACCATTGTAGTTACGATAAAACAGTGAAATACCAAATAAATTGCTTTGATGCTTATGAGAATCAACAGTGTTAGATAGCTTACTATACGCAATAAGCCTATTGACCCTCTCTTGTACGCTGTCGAATAACTCTTAAATATTCTTTGAGGCGCAAATCCATACACGATAGTTGTATTCAATTTTTAGACAGATATAGATGGTATAAATAGTACGAAGATCGGATGGATTTTAATATTCGCAACAGTGAGTCTTGCCAACAATAAAACTAAAATCCACAGAAAATAATTTATTTTATGCAAACTATTTATTTAGCTATACGAAAATAGCACAATATTTTGCAATTTCAGTATTTTATTACAGTTCTCGTTTTGCTGCAAATACGAATATTTGCTCAATGAATTTGTTGTTTGGATGCAATCATTTATTTGGAGCAGGTTATTTAGGTGCTTTGAAACAATAAGATTTAAGTGAATCTTTTTAACAGTTCATGCAATGAACTTAGTGAGCATATAAATTATATATTCTTCACTTTTAATTACAGACCTGAAAGAATAACATCATTATCGAAGTATTAATCTTAATCTATTGAATCCAAAGGCAAGTACCATGATTAATAATTTTTTGCTTCAGTTTTCTTCGGAGGAATTATCAGTTATACTCTTTATGTCAAAGTAAAGTTTGATAAGTTACCTTGGCGAAAGATTTCGGTTCAAGGTAACCATGTTGCAATAATGTAAAAAAAAATTACCGAAGAATTTCCAAAGCACTTGAATTTTCCCCAGAGAAATTTGCAATACCAAACATAACATCTGATACCCATTTTGTTAAAAATAATAATAAACTTTGCTAAAAGTTAACATACTTTAAAATTCAAAAAACTTTAATAATTAATAAGAAAACTCTTATGAAATATATTTTAAAATGAAATCCACACTTTGGAAATCGACTAAAATTAAAAATTATTTCAAAGTTTTGAAATATTCATCGAAAAAGTTAATAATTTTTAGAATTTTTATGTCGTTGTTCAGGTTTGAACTTTTATTATTTTATTTTTATTTGTTAAGAGCCAATGAAGTGTTGAGCACTCCACCACTAAATACGGCATAAGTTTTCGGATAGCCAATGTAAAAACTCAAAAATTAATTTATTATATAATTTAGTCAGATATATTATTTATTTTGTTTTAACCTGATAAGCTAACTTATATCGAAAAGCAGAAAATTTTTTTTGTCACGTTGCCGAAAATTTAGAGCAGGATTCAAAGCTTGTTTATATATAAATGCAGGACCCCGCGTTAAAAAGATCAGGCATTTCAATTTATTGCTAATCTTGTTGTGGACAGAAAGGTATAATCTTCCAACAATACTTAAAGCTGGGAAAAAACAAACCATGTAAGGGAAAAAGTATAAGCTAAAATAAAATGACAATTGGCTGTTAGTTAAGCGCTAATGATTTTGCTTATTGTCTTTCGTCCAATTCTCAGTTGATCAGAAAAATGTTTATAAATAATTAGCTTTAGCTTATCTAAAATCTGATTAAAGGTTTCCTGACAAGTTGACTTAATCAATTAACAAAATGGCCATAGGAATAAATTTACCGTTAATTATCGATTTTAGTAGTTTATTTAAAAATACAGCTAATAATGCCGAAAAGAGAAGTGATAACACATACAAAGCTTTATAAATTTTGCGTTCGTATACTTATTAGAATTAAACATATTAAGTCGTACTTGGATATACATTAGTAATACATTTCCATATTCAGTAGAATTCTACAAACAGCACCGTAAGGCAAAGCACTTCATATATCGCAGGTACTTAAAAAATGCATAACTCACATAATTCATAGCTTTCAAGCAGAACTTGAAAAGTTCGTTTTAACACGTTTACTTCCAGAGAAATTATTGTTTCATTGGTAGTGCTGCAGAATAGCCTTCTCGGTACTTTATTATTTACCTTGTTCATTAACGATCTATTATATATAGACTACGTGAAGATAATTAGAATATATCAACGTCAAGCTTTTAATATTCTTCTGTAAAAGAACTTAAGACGCATTTTGTTCCTGGTATAATATTCACGTTATAGAGATGACCCTAAAAAGTGCAAATATATGTGTTTCGTTCGCAGATATACAAACATGATATATATTTTAAAGGGCTACGAACTAGAGAAACTGAATATGTGTTAGGTTTTCCAACACTTCATCGTAGTAGCGCTCATTTAATCCAGGAACAACCGACTGGTTTTAAGGAAAAAATCATTTTTCCATATGAAGCAAATTCTCACTTGTCAGGGTATGTCAACAAAGCAAATGGCAGTATTTGGGCTTCTAAGAATCCTTTGCATGCTCAACGTGTTACTGTATGTGCGCTATGTATCTGGAGGCGTGATTGGGCGGTCTTTTTCGAAGATAAGGTTGGAAATGCGGTACCGGTCAGTGAATTGGATATCACTGGCATGTAGTTTCAAGAGAACGATGCCACTTGTCACACGACGATCAATTTATTACAAAACAAACTTCCCGGTAGCATAATTTCACAACAATCAGCTGTTAAGTGGCCAGCTAGTTTATGTTATTTAATAGTACTGGGTTATTTTTTGGGGAGCTGTGTTAGAGACAGAGTCTAAACGGTGCCAATCGAATCGATTTCAGCCTTAAGACTCAAAATCTGAGATGTGACTAAATTGAAAATTGATTAAGACTTTGACGGAAAAATCAATACGTGTCAGCGTGGTCGTGGTGAACATTTGACAGATATCCTTTTTCATTTCTTCCCGAACTTTTCTCTTCGTAATACAACAAAAGTTTTAATTATCTTAATTTCAATTTTTTATTTTACTTTGTTTTAGAAAACACAAAAAAAACAAATCCTTTACTTCTCTTGCCAGACCTATTCTGGAGTATGGCTCCATTAGTTGGCACCCAATTTATAAAGTCCATAGTATAGAATGGTGAAAAGCAATTCTTGTTATTTTGTCTTCAAGACTTACATTGGAATACCTTAATTCTACCAACGCTAAAAAGCCGAAGAATAATGTTAAACGTCACCTTTGTTTTAAATTTAATAAAAGAGTTTTTGATTAGCAGTATTTAATATAACGTTCTATTTCGCCGTACACGCTATTTTAATGAACTGGTAATTAAAGTATTCAGATCCAGTTATGCAAACTTTGGCCCATTTTTAAGATTTTGTATTAATTTTAATAATTATATGCCTACTTATTATGCTAAATATGTTAATGCTGTTAACTGTCATTTAATTTTATATTTGGATAACAAAATTTAAGTTGTATGTACAATTATTATTAACTGTTATAATGTCTGAATCCATAGACTAAATATAAAATAAATAAATAAATGAATAAAACTAAACACATATAAATTAAATACTTTATTTTTTAGATTCAAACGAATTAGAGGCTCATGGTGCAAGAACAGAACCTGGCATTCTGACTCATTGCTTTTCACAGTAATAAAGAAAATAGACATGTAGAATATTATGACGCTACTTACAGCTTATTTTTAAATAAAAGTTGTAAAAAGTTTGTAATAAAATAATTGATTTCCAGTAAAGCAAAACAAATCAAAGGCTAAGCTAGCATTTAAAAATATTTTGTTTATTGCACCGTCATAAACATTAATTTAATAATAAAACGATCATAAATGATCAATTACCGATCGCCTAATTCTGTTTAACTACTGAAATGTAAAATCAACTGCAATAAATAAAAAGTGTTGAGTAAAAACAAAATACAGGCTGGCAAAAAAATGGTTGTCTTTTACGTTTCTTTATGAAGCAATTTTGTGGCAAAAATATTAAGTTTAATGTCTTCAAAAGTTTTCAGTTTGATAATAAGGAAAAGAAAACAGATAAATTTTAGTGTGTAAAATACAAAAGCGAATATCGGTTTTGTTTTTGTTTCTTATGTTATTTTTTGACAGACTATTTAAACATTAATTTAGTGATATTTTAGAGATCGTTTATGAGAGCTATATATTACAATGAAACACATCAGAGGGAACAATAGCAATATTTCATATGACTAGTTGGCATGGCAAGTTTATACTGCTGCTATTCAGTCAGCAATTGATCCATCCATACAGTGTTTAAGGCCACATTTTTAATGCTTGTTATAATTTTTCTTTTCGGTTTTGTTTTGCTCTTGTTTTCTTCTGATTAATAATACTTTGTTGTTTTTGCCATTGAGTACGAAGTTTGAGAATTTTTATTAATTGGTTGCCAAAAAAAAAGTATAATTTCATGTTTTTTCCTTGTGCTGGGGTTTTGTTTCATCTTATAATTTAAAGGCAACTTTATTTATTAACGACAGCTGTCATAAGTTTTGTCATACTATAATTATATGTTTTCTTTGTTTTTTGTTTTAACTTTAACAACACAAGCAATGAGATGAATCTGCGATCATATCAAGAGCCAAGCTGTGGGAGATATTAAAAGAAATCCGCTTCATAATGTTATAAAAAATTATAATTGAAAATGCTTCTTTGTGGTATTTAACTTCCGTAACAGTAATGTTAAAGAAGGAATTCTTAAATTTACGAGATCAAAAAAGTTTTGATTTAGCTTTTTCTTTTTTAAATATTTTTCAGTTTTTTAAAATGCACTTCTATACTTAATCTCTTATATCTTGATACTAATTAACATTAGACACAATTTTTCTTAAGATAAATATTTATATTTAAACTAGTTCTTTGTGTGTAGGGCGATTCTCTAATTTTTAAAATATTTTTAAATACATAATATTAGAATTTATCACAACATGTTGAATGCCATTAATGTGTGAAGTACAGCATTCAAAGCAGATATGCGTACGAAACAATTTTACAAAAATATTAGGTAGGTGCATTAAGAATAATTAAAAACAGAAATATTAATATTTTTAGTTTTATCATCTTTAACCGAAAATTTTGATTTTTAAGAACAGATTTTTTTAATATGTAATATTTCATGAAAAAGCTATAATATATTATATGAACATAATTGAAGTGACTTAAAAAAAATATCTTGTTACCGAAATAATAGCTGAAGCCTTGAAATGTCTTTTTTCGTTTTAATTGTGGCAAAACCAACAACATGATAGTTTTGACACATTCTTTTTTTGACCTATTCGTAGTAGATGCATTGGCATTTGCTACAATGAATTCAATTTCGCACGAAAATAAATAAAAATAATTAACATCCACTATGAAAACGCTATTAAGAATTTGAGCATTAAATATGAATCCATAGGTTCGATACAAAATATGAGAACATCGACCGGTCCATCAACTGTAAATTTTCGCAGCCATGAGCCACAGTATTGAAGCAAGTCCAAATTTGTGAATTCCTTGAAATTCCAAGCAATTGGGGTTATCGAACACCGCCAAATAGCGAATTTTGCGTAAAGATTTAACTGTGAAGCCTTGCATGGTCCACCTGGTGCAGGAGCTGAAGCCGACCGATCATTCACATTGCCGTAGATTTGCTAAATTTAAATTGTCATGGTATGTCAAAAAGCCAAAATGTCGCATTTGGGCTTCTGAAAATCCTACAGCGATTATTGAGAAGTCTTTGCATGTCCTCAACGTGATACTGTATGTTATCTGGAGGTGTGATTGGGTGGGTTTTTTCGAAGATGAGCCTGGAAATGCGCTAACGGTCAATGGATGACGTCATCGCGAGCTGCTAACAATTTAGTTTTGGCCTACTATTGATGACGTGGATATCACTGGCATGTGGTTTCAACTGCCCATGCGGGCAGCTGGTTCTGTTAGTATCAGTGCATGTCTATTAAGTTCACTGGTCGGACTTCTAGGGTCCTGTTTCTCTTCTGGTTTAGGGCTACTTTTTAGCCTAGGCGACTGGTGTTACCTTTAACCCTCAAGAGCACATGTCATGAGGCAGAGATTCATTAAAACTTCATGTCCCGGAGGGATTTTAGTGAGTGAATTTTTTGAGGAGCTTAATAAACAAAGCAGATCGCGTATTTGTATCTCATCGACACCACATAGAATTGTGGCCCGAATGGTTGTGGTGTGTTAAATGTTCATGTTTTTTTGACACAACATCGTGACTAAGTAAGCAACATAAGACCTGCAATGAAAGGAGGAATATTAAAATTGTTGCAAATATTTACCAACATAAGAACTGCGTTTGACAAAAGGGAATAACATGAATTTGTCCTTACAAACTTAATAACTATAGATAATGAGTACTTCTGAAATTTTAATTTCTTAAGTTGGTTGGTAAGGTAAAGACGTCTACAATTTACACAACCTAAGTTAGGAAGGTACAACGGTTTAGGAATTGCTGGATTAAATTTTATAATTGTTTCTGTTTGTCTTAAAAATTTGAAATAAAAATTTACAAACATTTTTTTGTTTCAATAAATTAATGGGACAAAATATTAAAGAATTTAATCTGAATTAAAATTATTCATTTGATTATAATACTAAGATATTTTCACATATAATTTCAAAAATAACTATATAAAATTATTAGTCATTAAAAAGAAACGTAAAAAGGATTACTATAGGTAAACCATAACCATGGGGATATTTCAATATATCTTGTACATCTAAAAACCTAACTGATTAATTGAGAATTATTATAAATGAAGGGTTTGAAAATAAACATAAATCTTAATATTAATTATTAATTTATTTATTAAGTTTTAGCCTTTGAAATTTAAAATAACCCCCTAATGTATTTTGAATGAAGAAATTTCATGCAAAGATGATTCTTACCCTCAACTTTCTGTTGTCGTTTTTAATGCAACTTGAGAGGCATTTTTTCTTTATTGGTGTCTTGTTCGGAATTTATTTACATCCTTGAACAATAACACTTCAACATAATGCAAATTACCCCCACACAAATAGAAAGAGGACGTATTAATACGCACTGTGAACTAGCAAAGAGGTCCTTATGGATATATGTAGAACACGCGTTATTCATAATTTTATAAGGCACCTTAAATATTTTTTTCATCTTTTCCATTTCTGCCATTTGAAAACAATATTATCAAAAGGAAAACAAATGAGAATTTGTTTAACATTTTCATCGAGCTGTCTGTTCATTTCTTTCAGTATTTTTTCTCTTTCCTTTTGCAGATAGATGCCCTTTTACTATGTGTTACTGCTGATGCAATATGAACACGCAATTTCATTGGCGTTACTTGAAACACCTGGTTTCATATGTTTAAGATGAAAAAGTGACATTTTTCTTTTTGCTTTGCCTTGACGAAATGCTCGGTGGCGATGTGATATCAACCACATCTCACGACCAACAACAGTGGTAACAAAGTGGCAAGTTTGCAGTTGTTGGATATGAAGGACTCTTTTTGTTTTTTATGGCAAGTTCATTGTCTTCAAAGGAAAATGCTTTTGCAACACAAACTCATATTCGTTGTAGGAAAAAAGTTGTCAAGCAACAATTGTGATTATTTTTCTTGACAAATCCAGCGAAAGCAAATGAGAAGAAGTGAATAAGAAAAACAAAATACCCTAAGGGGCTGTTCGTGCAATTTCACACTTGCAGTAGATGGTGTAATTGAGTGTTTTTATTTTTCTTTTTATCTGCATGTGATTAAATATTTTTCTAGAACTTTTTTTTTCTTTAAATTCCATTTCTTCAACTGGGTTCATTTCATGTTGCTCTTGCTGCTATTTGAATGCATTGCATTATTTTACATGTAAAAATAATGTTATCGAATATTGCATCGGTAGTTTTAAAGCCTTAATAGTATGCATACAAAACGAAAAATTGCACTGTATTGCAATCAAAAGCAACATTGCAGACCACCAAATTCAACCAGACTACCAAGAAATAACAATAAATGGCCAACTCATCTATTACAGTTAAAGACATTTAAAGATATTAATATTGATGATGATGATGAGGTTGATGATGATGTTATTGCCTTGAGTAAAGATGTTGCTTCTAGTACTAACTACTTAGATAAGATACGAAATCAGCCATTAAAAGCAACGCAATAATAATCGTTAGCATGAATTTTTATTTCTGCGATTTTATAATTTCATTTCTTATAGGGCCCATACACGACACAATCATAATGTCGCAATCAGCTGATTGATCAATCACGTTTTAACCAAACACCACACCAGCAAGATTGCTCAATATTCATTGGATTTCAAGTATTGTGTGGATAAGGTCATTATAAATAAATGAATGATTGAACAAATTTCACGAAACACGACACAAGCACGCTGTCACAATCATGAAAATATCAAACTCATTTTGATTTTACACAATCAGCTTGATCAATCATCAATCAACCCCACACACGGTCAATCGGCTTGTACAATCAGCTGATTGCGACATTATGATTGTGTCGTGTATGGGCCCTATTAGAAAAGGAAATATAGTCTAGAACATAAAGCAACAATAATACTTAACATCTAAAAATCGCCATAAATAAAATTTTGTACATTTCACCAGAAAACATATTATTTTTCTACTTTTTATCATAAAATTTAGTGATAAAGTAATAAGTGTTTATATTGCCATCAGTGCTACAATTGCGTTAATTTTTATATTTTTTTCTAAAAACTAATTTATTCGATGTGTTAAAGTTTTTTGTTTTCATTAATATGATGAATTAAATACATCAAATACGAAAAACATTTATTTTAAATTTAATGCAGTTAGTGTTAAGAAGTACGTGTAGTTTCAGCACATTAATTTTAACTTTTTAATCAGTACCAAGTGTAAGTAAATCATGTTTTATTGCAAAAAGCCATTATAAAGTTTCTCGTCACAGTGCTCGAGCAATATTTCTACATTAAATCTTTTCGGAAAAGTAAAAAAAAGTCTTTTCACAATAACTTAAAAGTTAATCTACACGAAAAGCTGTAGCAAGAATTTTTTAATAGAAATATGGGCTGTGTAATGCATAATACGGTTGGTTTAGGAGAAACAGCATCGAGAATAATGATGGTAGCCTGCATCATCTAAAATTGATAAATTTTGCAAGTTCATTCAAATTATATATATAATACAGCTCATAAAAACTAACAGCCTCTAAGGTCTTGAAAATAAGATTATGAGCAATCTTCCGTAAAAATATTTTCTAAGTGATTGAATCGAGGCTTGCAAAAAGAGGTGTATTGTATCAACAAAGCATATTCCTGAAATATATGATATTCAGGGAAGACGTAAAAAGCGATTGGAATTATCATATAGAATTTTGCTTACCGAAAATTATTTCTGAATCAGTGTTGAAAAATAACAACACTTAAGTGAGTTAAGAGTTAGTGTTCTGTACTGTAGTTATTGAGATCAGTTCCCTAGCACATTTTTGCCGAAGAAAGACAAATCCACAAAAATTATTTTTTAGAGTTTGTAAACCCAAACGATTAAACAAAGTTCACTAAAAAGGATCAGTAGGTTATTTCAATATTTGTGTTCATCAGCCAAGAATCCCTGTGTATGGTATTTTGTTTGCGTACACATAGGCAAACGCTAAAAAGAAGTTAAACGTTTATATTCTCTACTAACCATACTAAAACCGCAAAACTTAATGCTGCCAAATTACGAATAAAATATTTAATTCAAAAACCTCAAAACAGCATATTTTTTAAAACTAATAACTCCAAGCTTCTTGTAGGTGGCCCTGCCTACCTCACAAACCACTGACTCACTAAGTAAACGATAGCGAAAAAATAGATATGATTTCGCTTCAGTAAGTGGTTTGTTTTTGATGAAAATATACGCCTGGTAGAAAATATACATTTAAAACTATTTGTCGTATTAATCGTAAATAATTAATACGACAAATGATTTTAAAGTTCAAAAAAGGTGAAATACGAAACGTTTCTTTTTCATTAAAATATCATTTTTTGCAAATAGCAAAAAGTAATTTATATTGGAGAATTACGATATTCATCAAAGACCATTTTTTGTATCAATACAGTTTTAATGATAATTTTTGCTCTTTGCAGAACGTTAAATGAATCAGTCATTTCTTAATTAACTTTCGAATCATTCATGGACTAATTTAGCCAATTCCGAATTAATTATGTTAAAAAAATTTTTTGTTAAATGAAATTTGAGTCATTTCAAATTAATTTAAGAAAACTGAATTACATTTCATTTCGAATTGACATTTAATTCATTTCATTTCCAATTTAAAAAAATTGTCGAATGAATGGCAATTGATTTGATTGAAATCAATGCACGTTAAAGTGAGTTGCAATTCATGTCCAAATTATTTGATTTGAAATGATTTCGAATTAATTCAAATAAATTAGAAAAACTAAATAGCAATTTGTTACCAACTCATCCTCCAAAGACTAATGAGGCGCGGATTCTGGACAAGGCTTTTTGCATGTTTTACTGATTTTTTTTATACGACAATTTTTTTCCCCAAGATATGCTCTGGATTTTATTGATTTTAATTCATTTTTATTTTATTCATTTGAATTGCAATTAACTTAATTTAATTAATTAATTACTAATTAATTAATTTAATTAATTAGTAATTAAAAGTAAATTTAATTCAAATGAATTGGAAATGAATTTAAATTTACTTTGAAAACCCTATTTAAATTAGAAACGAATTAAAATTTATTTAATTCAATTCTTGTTTGTCGTGAAAACAATTAATTAAAAATTTAGCTAATTCGTAATAAATTAAAATAAAAAAAGTGATTTATTTATAGATCTGATTCCTTGTAATTATAATTAAAAAAAATTCCCTTAAATGTTTTTTAGCTAAGTTTTTCAAAAATCTAAACCACGAGTTTTTGCAAATACGCTTATTGAGTAAAACTTACAAAAGCAAATTTAATTCATTACACTGGTTGCATTCAATCATGGTCATGTTCATAAGAACAACTAAAGTTGAAATATATTGTTACGAAACCATTTCTTAAATTTTAAAAGAAAATAATTATCAGTAAAAAGCAAACGAAATGACTTACTACGTAATTAACAAAGTACGTTGTTTTTGTGTTTTTTTTGAGAAATCTTTTACATGCAAAATATAATAATATAAATGACATTAAACAAAAACAACTCACACAGAACAAAACACATAGCCAAGCCGGGGCCTAAGCTAAACGGCAATATCAACAAAAATTTTGGGGTGATGGTAAAGTAGAATACTCTTATACGTGCGAGAACAGCTTAAAACAAAGATGTAAGCACCATTTGCTTTGAATGAACTTAAGTTGAGTCATCAGTGAGTAAAGACAATAAAGTTACCATCGTGCTTATTTGTTGTGTATTGAAAGTAAGTAAATCGTTTAATTAAATTTAAAACTTTACAGTACTGTGTTAATATTTTGCGATAAAAGAACTCAAAATAACAAAACGTTTAGTAAAAGGAATAAACGTAACAATATAACTTTTTCATACCAAATTATTTTTGCAGTAAATGATAGATGCAGTAATGTGATAGACTCTGCGCTATATTATTAAGGTACTGAAGGATTTAATTTAAAATTTTTGGAATAATTATGTGTCTTATTTTAATAACGATGTTATCAATACAGGCAAAAATGATTAAATCTTTATTAACCAAAATTTAGTTAGCTTGGAATAAACTATCTTTTGTATAAAAATGGACTTACATCGCTTTCATAGCAGCTCACATTTTATCTCTATTTGGATAATAGAGAATGGCAGTTATAACGAAAATTTTTCCAAAAAATTTTCAAATACACAAATAGATTAAGCAGCACATTTCAATGCCCCAAAACCTCAAATTAGTATTAGTTATAAAATATTTTTAGAGCAATAATGATAATATTAAATATAAATCATTTACATTATGTTTTGCGGTTTATGTTACAACCTTTTTTTCATTAGTCTCGCTGATTTGTATATTTTTAAATTTATTGCACTTTAAATTTTTTTATGTTCTACACACATTTTTAGTTGTTATTATTTAAAATTATATGTCAAATATTGTGGCATATAATATGCTATAACTTGTCGTTTCGATGTGTGACATTCCAATAGCCAGCTTTACCTAAAAATCATGGCCTGCAATTATGTTTTTTCCTTTAGCTTAATTTTATGCGTTTCACTTTAACGCCAAGCTTTTTTGTTTTTGTTGTAGTTTTTCGTTTAATTATGTTTGTGTTTAAATTATTTTGCAAACACTAAAATAAAAACCATACGAGAAATTATACGCACATAAAAAGTGTGAATATTAAAGCTGTTTTTGAAACGTGGTTTTAAGTAACGAGTATTAAATTAAACAGAAAACCACAATTTTCCAATTTTGAGCAAAGTTGGTAAATAGGATTTACACTTGATTTTATATTGGAAAATATAATAATAAAAATAATAATAATAAATAAATGAAAATATTAAATTAGTATAAGAAATAAATTTACGTGCAAAACAAATGAAGTATCAAGGCGTCACTGTTCTATCCCTCTAAAGCGAGTCCTGTTAATTATTCAGTAAGTGATACAATGTGCATTGGCGCTAAAAGACTACTCAAGGATTGGACTTCGGTAGAAATTTACTTATATAGTTTCTTAGTAGTTAAATTAAATTAATTAAAAATTTTTCGATTATTTTGAATTTGTTAATAAAAAAAAAAAAATTTCAATTTGTTTGTTCATTATTTTTGTTTTCCTGATAAAATAATAAAAAAAATAATAAAAAATAAAAGTTTTTAAAAATTTTTAATTAACTACTGAAAATATTAAAAAGGTCATAAAACTATAACTATTATATCTTATGAAGTTTCTTTAAATGGAGTTGCTTTAAATTAAAAATTCTGCATTAACTAGCTTAAAATCTTGGTTTCAAAATTGAAGTTCTAGACAATGTTCTTATAAAACAAGAAGTTCTTTTTCAATAACTGGTTTAATTAAATCAAGTTTCCCTAACGTCTTGTTCGCGAAGAATTTGCAAGTCCTCTCTTATTCCACCGTATGATAATACTGCTCCTAGTGCATAATTTGATGCATATGTGGCCAGTATAAATATTTGTTTAAAATCTGAATATCTCAGAATGAGTGGGTGTACTAATTTTTCCTTATATAACCCAAAAGCCTGTTGACATTCTTCCATTCACTGGTTTGCCCTTTTTTGTCTGATCATTAAGGCATTTTGTAATTTCTGCAAAATTTCTTATAAAATATCTGTAATCTCAATTTGTTTTTGGGTTGGATATTGTTCTATTGCTTTGAGTTTAAAAGCAACTACTCGTATACTTTCTTTTGTTATTTGATGTACCAAATATGTTAACTCAGATTTCAAAAATACATATTTTGATGCATTTATCTTCAGATTGTAATTTGCTTAACGTTCAAATAACTCATTGTGATTTTTTAAAATACAGCCAATTATAATTACATCATCAACATATAAAAATGCATTAGAATTTACTAAGTGCTATTGTCAGTCTTTTAAATTAATAGTGACCATTGGCCGCCGAAAATGCACTTAAATATATTGATGCTCTATCCAAGGGTATTTTATGGAAATACCTGGTCGTATCCAATGTTTAAAAATACTACGATCTAATACGTTTTCTAGCCTTTTTAATGAAAATTTGTCGTTAACCCACTTCTTTTTCAATTCTCTTCACTATTAGTCTCCATTTTTCTTTTTCACTCTCACTTTTTTTTGGTGGTACTAATAAGGGCGAGTTTTACGCACTATTTGAGAGTTCATTGATATCGACACACAGTAATTGTTGTACTTGGGGTAATCTATAATTTTTAGTATTTTAAGTTTTGTTAGAAACCTTTAATCTGTGTGTGTAAAAATTTAATTATTTTTTCTATACTTAGTCTATGGATTCGAGATGCTTAGAGACGTTAAAACAGTAAATAATAAATATTTATGTATTATTATTATTTACTATTTTAAAATTAGTTATTCAAATATAAAGTTAATAACACTAACATTTCAAGAAAATCAATATAGTTATAATATTAATTAAACTCAGTACAAAGTCTCAAAAGTGAGTCAAAGTTAGCATAATTTGATTTAAATACTTTAATTACCAATGGATTAAAATAGCGCGTAGGATCAAATGGAAAATTAAATGAAATATTGCTAATCAAAAAATCTGAACATACATCTGCTGTGAAATACAAGGTGTTCGCCGGGAAGGTATACTTTGTTTTGCCGCCATTTTGGTAAACATTAGTTACCTTTGCAGCCATTAAAATTGTCAGTTTGGTGTGCAATTTGGTCAGGAGGAGTCATTGAATTACTTTTTTGAAAATGAAAACGGTGTAACGGTAACTGTGCATGGGGAGCGATATCGTGATTTGATTGAAAAGTTTTTAACACCACATTTGCAGGCTTTGCGCTTAATTAATATATGGCATCAACAAGACGGTGCCACTTTGCCTACAGCCGGGTTTATAGTAGAATTATTGCGAGTTACACAACAAGTTATTTCAAGAAACGGAGATATTGGCTTCTTTTTCTGGGGATACCTGAAAAACAAGGTTTATACAAACAAATCAGAAAAACAAAATATTCGTGATGGATTAATTGAAATACCATGTGAAATGTAATGAAAAATGTGCTCGAAAGGACTCTCACTTGAGAGCTTAATAGAGGCGGACATTTAACTAATATTGTATTTGTAATAAATTCTTAACAAAATGTCTCTCTTTACTGCTGGTTACTTAGAGAGTAAAGAATATAATATATTATAATATATTATAATATAATAAAATATAATATAATATAATATAATATAATATAATATAATATAATATAATATAATATAATATAATATAATATAATATAATATAATATAATATAATATAATATAATATAATATAATATAATATAATATAATAATATAATATAATATAATATAATATAATATAATATAATATAAGGATATCAATATTACATGAGTAATGTAAAACCACTATTTTTTATAACGGTTCGATAATATGACATTATAAGCTAAGCTTAAAGTATTGTTAACAAGTAATTATGTAGATTGTATGTCGATTATAAAGAAGAAACAGTTTTGTAATAATCAGATTTAAAGGAGTGTAATCTTACTACGATTTCATATACTACAGTATTAGCGACATTAAATAAAACATTTATTAATATAAATGTTTTATCAAAAATTATTTAATCAAAAATTATAAACAAAGTAGTATTATTTTAGACATAAAAAACCCCATCCCTGGAACATTATAATCAACGTTATAAAGTTATAATCAACGGAAAGTTATACTCAAAGTTTTTTTTTAATTTTTTACTATTCATTTTACTTGCTCACTATAACCTTAATGTCAGTTGTTTTAAATTTATTCAGTCTTCTTTTAAAGTTTTAATAAAAAAATAAGTTTTTCTATTAATATTTTTTTTCTTAAATGTGTAACCTAAATTCTGCAGTAATAATTCATTTTATATGTTTAAACACACACACGAACCTGAGTAATTGTGTAGAGAAAATAACAAGGACGGAGTAAAAAAAATTACATAAACTAAATAAGAAGAAGAACACATAATTTATAGTTTTGTTTTTACTAAAAAAAAATTTAACTGATTTATCACCAGTTCTTTGTGAAGCGTACGTTGACTTTTTGTGTGTACGGTGTGTATACGTGTGCATATATGGCACTTTCACTTAAGAAAAAAAAAATTATATATTAGTGCCACATATTGTAAGTACAAGTAACTAGACAATCAACAAAAATTTGTAATAAAAAACATAAAGGATTTTTATTTGTTGTTTTTATTAATATTCCTTACTTTAACATATAGTTTGTTTAAAGTTGAAAAAATGTGTATTATTCTTCGGTATTTTTCTAATATCTGATATATGAAAACAGATAAATCTTTTTACAGTTTTTCTGCTGCTTGCTACTTTATTTTTTCTTATGTGGATGTCCTAAATACATAATTGAAAAATTTAAAGATCCTTGCTAAAAGCATTACATATCAGGTTATAAATTTAATTGAATAGAGAAATATTTTCGCTGTAACATTTAATGTAAAAGAGAAGTGTCAAACCAAAGAAATTATATTCTTGAATATAATAATATGAAAGAAGGTAATCAATATTCTTAAAAATGTTATGCAGCCAATGATATTTTAACAGCTTCATTAGGGAAACTTTAGAAATAATATAAAATTTTTAATTTTCTTGTTTTGTAAATTTTTCCTACAATCCAAGTAGGGCCACGAAAATGTGCGTAGTGCTATGGTACGTTGCCATAATCAATACTTCATTAACTTAACATAGGTGGGTTTTCAGATTGGATTGCTAATTTTGAACACATCTTTCAACTTTTTTAACTTTTTGTGTGCCTCAGATTAAGCGAAAAAATTTACTATTAATTTTCCATACGCCCTTTAATTGGTGTATGCCACCAAAGGGAACTATTTTTCTCCTACTTTGCTGGTGCAGATACCACCATATATATTTAAAGCTAGCGTTTACCGGAAGAAGATTTGTTTAATTCTTGCCATGCCTGCATAACTAATAGTATACTATGATTTGTCGATACCAAGCCTAACTCCTTCGCATAAAGATATGCAACGTAAATCTCCATATTCTTTCAACACATAAAGTGGAATAAACTTTGAAGTTTACTTTTAACAAATATAATTTTTAAATAAAATTTTTAAATTTTTTCCATGCAATGAAGTGAATACGAGGGCCATGCAACCACAAAGAACTACATTTCTTAAAAAATACTTATCAGACCTTAACGTTACTTCACAATCAGTTTACTCATTATGGCATGCAGCAAGAAATCTTAAAAGACTAACAGGTCACGAAGGTTAAATCGTTAAATCTTAGTGATGAAACTGTTTTATCATCGACAGGTGGTGATCCAGTTATATCAGCAGAGTTGTGCAGGGTAAATACATTTTTTAAATGGGTAACAAATAGGGTTTATTTTGTTTTGTCCAGTACTGTTATACTTAAGCCTCCTTTGCATACTTTAAGTGGTAGTGAGATTTTATTAATTACAGCAGTGGCACCTTGGTATATAAAATACTTTAACAGTCATAAAGATTTTATTATTATTATTTTTTAAACAAATAGCAAATATCGTATCTGAAAAATTTGGAAACCTACCCAAATCCCCTGGCTCACAACATACTTAACGTTAATGGTTACATTCGGCTAAAAAGGAGAAATCTTGATTCTATTACTCGTAGCCGGGCATCAGAAGAATAGCTCTCATATAATATCAGCAAGCGTATAACACACAACTTTATTGTCTGGCACTGGCTGTTGACTTTTTTATTTTTAATTTAGATTTAAAATATGAACACTTGTTGTTCAGAGTTTTGAAGATACAATGTAAATAGAATAAATTAAAAAAAAGAAAAAATGATTTTGTTCTATATTTTTAGATCGAGAATTGTCGTATTATAGGGAAATTTTTCCTAAACTTCTTTTGAAATGCATTTTTTAAAAAAATAAATGCGAAGCACAAATAATTTTCAAATATAATTCATATCAGTCGCTCTACATACAAGAAAAAATCGCTATTATTCTTTTAAGCGAAAGTAGAACATATTCTTTCTCTGCTTACAGAGCTTTCGTTTTTAATAATAGATTCCAATAGCACCAAAAACAAATATTTTTTATGTTAGGTTACGCTCAGTTATCTATAATATAGAAACGATGCCCACCACCCAACAAGAAACATAAAAATTAAAGTGTTATTTTGACTTTGTTTCTTCTTTTTATGTGTCACTAAAGGAGAAGATGAAAATTTAGCAAAATCGTTTAGTATTTAATACACGGCTTCCATTAAGCTATAGTTTTTTGTTTTTCTTCTTACTAACACTTTAATCTACTGCTGGCCTTGTTCATTTTGTTTTTACTGATAATTACATATTTTTTCCCACGCTGATTTCTATTTTATTTTCGTAACATTGTTGTTAGTGTAGTTGTACTTTATTGTTTGTAGGTTACAAGAATGTTGCTTTCTTTAATTTATTGTTGCAAAATTAAAAAAGAAAAAAAGTTATCACATTCACTCTTATTAAAACGGAAGCAAGACAAAAAACTAAATTAAAATGCACACATTTACAAATTAGTATTTTTTTATATAAATATATAAGTTTTTCGTGTGTACGGGAAACTTTAGACTTGTAACATCCTTAGCATCCGCATATATAAAAAACAATTACAAACAAGGCAGTAGCAAAATTATAACAGCACTTGGTTGCTGTTCTACTAACGGAAAGGACAATATATTTGTTGCTGTAATAGTATTACCTTTTAAAAACTAGTTATTCTTATTGCTTTAATGTTACTTTTCTTAATAACCCAGATTACAAAAGAGCCACTTTAAAATCTGTAAGGATTATAAAATAAATGGATATGTATGATTCTAGACTTAGGTAATATTTTCAATTGCTCTTTCAGAAATACGTTTATTAATGTAATTTATCTAATCTTTGGACTCTCTAGGTTTATATTTAAAAATGACAATTTCCGTCTCAATACTCTTTACACATTATCTAGTTCAAGCTGCTTGTATTTCTAGGATGTTTTAGTTTTAATTAACGATCTTTTTTTATAATATGCTTCTTAAAAGCTACAGCTTACTACGATAAAACAGTGAAATACAACCCAAATTGCGTCAATGCTTACAAAATCAATATAGTTTGATACCCTACTGATCCCAGTTAGCCTCTTGTCCCTCTATTGTATGCGATCATGCAACTGCAAGATTGACTTTTGAATGCCGACCCATACATGAGAGTTGTATTCCACTTTTGGACGGATATAGGTTGTATAATTCACACAATCCCATTTGAAGATTGTTGCGAGATTGTGATTGAGCATATCATTCATATTTTGCCTTTTGGAGCCCACCTCAAACTCCAAAGTCATTTAGAAAAATAAGAAATGGGGTAGCAGAGAGAGAGAGAGAGAGAGAGAGAGAAAGTGGAGCCCTGCATTACCTCTGAATCAATCTTGATGAAATCCCATCTGTAAAAACTCGTTTTGCGGGATTCCTGAATAAACTCGATATAAATCTATAGAAATTATCACCGACACAAAAAGCAACAAGTTTTGAATGCCACACTCTATCAAATGCCTTAGGAATATCTACAGCCAATATTTTACTTTCTCTGAAATCATGTATAGAGTTTCACAGTTGTTCTGACAGGAAACCCAGCAAGACATCCGTAGAGCGCCCCTAAAAAAACCATACGGTCGATAAGTAAGCTGTAGGACACCAAGTACCTCACAAGATGAAAAATAATCATACTTTCCCTCAGATTAAAAAGTGCAGAACAAATTGCAATTGGCGGTTAGGGTTTATTGTGGATTGGAGTTACTTTAGCAACCTTCATGCACTTTGGAAATTCACCGCCATAATACAACGTGCTGAGATGGGGGACTGGTTGATATTGAGATCAGCTAAAAGTTTTGCTACCGCTCGAGATTTCTGGTAAATAAGAATTGGCTGCAAATATACTAGCCTAAACATTAGCTGTATCAACCTGGTCAGTAAATAGCTTTCCAAGCAACATAACAATAAAATCGAATTTAGATAATCTCCAGGTTATTGTTGAACAGTTTTTAAGTCTTATATAAACAACTAGCTGATCCGGCAAACGTTGTTTTGCAATAGTAATAACGAAAAAATTGGATTTACTTAATTTTAATTAATCTTTCGTGTAGAGAATAAATACCTTAAAAGTGCTATGTTATGTTATAGTTCGACTTCTAATAGAAGTTAAATGCTCCTAGATAAAAATAGTGTTAAGTATAACAATATAACTAGTAGTTTTTTTATTATTAAGCACTAGGTTTTTATTTTATAAAAAATTTTTAAACTTTATTTTTTTATTTATTTCAATATTTCGCCTAACCATTGGTTGTTGGCGTCTTCAGGATAAACAAAAAAAAAATGTATAAATAATTAATCAAAATTGAAAAAAGTGCTTAATAATAAAAAACTAAAAATTATATATTAAAAAGTTCAAATAACTGTAATTATTATATATAGTAAAAAAACATTATTTTTCACAGCTTTCGCTAATTTATCGATGTCAAGATAATTTAGAGGTTTACTTGTGTTTTCTTAGCACTTCATTGCTTTATGTTAAGCAGCAAGGACATATAACTGAAGGAAGATAAATTGTCCAATATTACTAGAAAGCGTCATAGACGACAAAATTAAAAAAATTTAAATAAAATTAAAATAATTTAAAAGAGACAGTGGGAGGGTCATAAAGCATGTTAATGTTCAAGTGATAAAGCCATATATACTAAACTGCTTCACCTGTAGGCATACCCTTTAATTTCTCAGTTTAAATATTTGTCCTTGTTTTTATATCCGTTATACAATATAAATAAACATTCGTTTTCTTTTGTTTGACTATAACTGTTCAGTGGATAGGGTCATATCAGTCATATTACGTCACCTATGAACTTTATTTATTATGATTTTTTTACTAGTCATTTCATTTAAATTCGCATTGTTGTTTTATAGGGCATTATGTTCAAGTTTTAGTTATGTTTTCTATAATGGGTTAACATTTATGGTCATATACATCTTATTTGATGTTTCCACTTTGATAACTGTTGTAGAAGTAAACAAAAATACACAGGTATTTGACTGCAAAAATATTATATCTTTTATAATGACAATTAAAAAGTCTTGTGTTTTGTATTTAGGGCATCCTTACTTTTTAAATGCATTTTATAAATGGGAAGAATTATTTAACACCGCCTTTCATTAAAAAAAACTCGTTTAAAATATGTTGAGTAATGCCTGAGTTCGTTCAGAACAAACATAAAAAATATAGAAAGAAAAGAATGTTTCTTTTTTACTTTTATTTGGGTACGGTTTTCCGTCGACCCTGTTTCTTTTCTTTCTTCTTATTTTGAAGTCTGAGCTACATCTGAGCTACAATTCAACCTTCAATTTAAAAAAAAAAAGAGTTTTCACTAATACGGTAGCGTATAATAAATGTAATTAATTATTAATATTTTTCATACGACACACACGACATGGAGTACAGCAATTCTAAACAGTTAAAGCTTTGCTCTTAATTGCTACAGTTCTCTAAAACATACGCATAAATATTATAAATAATATTATTATATATTAAATATTATATAATATTTAATTTGTAAAATAAAAGTCTAATATTAAAATTGATCCAACAATTTAATTTTATACATTGTGCTTGACAATATTTTGCACAAAGTTGCAGCCAAAAAAATGAAGTAACCTAATTCCGTTTTAAGCTATCAAAACGAACAAGTTTGTACAGAAACTCATAAAATAAAAAAGAGAAAGAATTAAGTTTTTGCTTTTATTTTGGTTATGGTGTTTTTTTTTTCTTTTTGGCTGGTACACACATTTAAGAAACATTGTTAAGTTTGCGCATAAATAAACTCGTCAAAAATCCTTATGTTTTCAAGTACTTCCTTTTATTTAATTTTGCTTAAAATTTGTAAAGTTTTTTCTTAAGATTTAACTCTGAAGTTTTCGTTTTGTAAAATTGAATAATAGTATTTGCGATTTCTGTGTTTGTGTAGTTTGGATATTCTTCAAAAATATTGTTGTGTTAGCTGTTTCCTGAAAAAACATTTTCGCTAAGATATTTGTTTTAGTTTTTAAAGTTTTTTGTCTTCTTCAAGTTGTAAGCTGAGGTTGCAAAATATTTTTAATGTTGATATTTTTATAACTAAATACAGTACAGTTTGTTAGTAAGACATTGTTAAGTGCAGTTGTTGGTTTTAAAAATTGATTTTTTTTTTCTTTGTTTGTTTAGAATATAAAATAAAAGTTTTTAAATTGCATCTAGTAAAATGAAATGTAGTTTAAATTATTAAAACAAATCTTTAAAGTAACCGCGTATGGCTTGTGTTTATTAAATAATGTAATAAGCTGAAAGTTGGGTACGAGCAGAATTAAATGCAAATTCTCGATTGCTACAATCTTTATGAGCTTTCTCGTATACATCTCCGAAGTATTTATCAATTCTGGTTTTATAAAAGGTTGATTGTTTAGGGGAAATTGGATATTAAGCATTTGTTTTGTATTTGATTAGGCATTTTTGCTTTTAGTAATTACTTTCTATAACTTACGTTAGCTAACTTGAGATTAGGCATTAAAGCAATTTTCATTTATAGAATTCTATTTTACATAAAAAAATTATTTGCTTCCATTTATTTACGCAAATTGTGAATTTTATAAATTTACAATCAATTTTCAATAAACGAAAACTGAAACAAATACTGTACCAGGTTGGGAAAGTACCTTCTTTTACTGGCCGATGTTGATACATGTTTCTATAACCATCTTTTGCAAGATATTTGTATAAATATCTGTAATCGGGTTAATATTAGCTTTGTCAAGAATATAATAGCACTACATAAAATTTAATTTATTAGGTCTAGTATCAAACGAGGTGCAATTAAAATTCTGCTCCATAGAGCGCATTTTCTTCTTACGTTTTTAGGTGTTGTTGTGTCTTTAAGTATGTTATTGTGATAGTGAAAATTTAAATTTCGAATAAAAGCATTAGATAACTAAGTACTTGGAATTGCACTTAACGATCGAGATTAAAACAAAAGATAACATTTCCATTAATTTTTTTTGTAGTAAAAATTTGAAATTTTATATACTCATAAAAACTAAATGTTAAAAAATTTTATTAATTAAACAAAAAAATTATTTTCATCCAAACTTCACAAAAAAAGTTTTGAATTTTTCCAAAAAATGTTAAACAATAATAAAATATAAAATCTATTAAAAGTGCACAAAATATAAATTAATAATAATACATTGATTATTCGAAGTTTCCTCAAAAAAAATCTGTAATTTCGCAAAACTAATAATTAATCAACAGAAAAGTAAAATCCGGCTAATGTATTTTTAATTTGCTTTTTTATACACTCGATTGGATCAAATGGTACCAGTATAGACTCTGTGGTATATGGGCCTCTTTGTACATTTTCTGTTGGTTTGAAATGTGTGAAAGAACATAAGTGAAATATACTCATATATAATTTAATTTCAAAAATAAAATTATTTATCTGCGTAGCAAAAGATAAAAAACTCATACTCATCCTCTCAAAAAACCAGAGTTTTGATGAAGAGTATATAAAATTCTTTACAGCCAAATACCCAAATGAATTTTTATTCACAAAATGCTTTTTAATGCGATAATACTTAACTGATTTATTTAGGCCCATTAAATTTTTTACTTTGTACTGATGAAGGTATTAACTAATTCGGTTTTAACTAACTTTGTTTACTCTAGGTTTAAAAATCTTAATTTTTTATGATTGTGGTGTAATCGTAGACTCGGTAGAAATAGCGCTAGAAGCATTACAAATATCAACTAACTGCTTTCTAGGATCTAAGATTATATAATCACCATAACGTGTCATTCTTGATGAAAAATTGAAGAAATATTTCTTTCATTTTTTTCTTTTTATTTTCTTCTAAATTTGGAGATTTAACTTCTTAAAAATAAGCTTATTTATTCAATATAAGTTTATTGAGCTGCAAACACCCCAGTATAACTATTTAATTATTATGAGAAAAACAATACAGTTGCTGCTGAGCCATAAAAAGTGCTATTCGATTAAAAACTTAGAAGACTTGAAGAAATAAAGACGTAAAAATTACTACGAATATATAAGTTAAGAATGGTGTGCGTTATAATCGTTTATACGATTTTTGAGAACAACAAACACTCTTTTTGATGTCGAAAATGTGACTAAATTTTATTAATAATTTTTTCTAACAACATTAATTTATGTCTTAGTGACCAAAAAACAACTTGAATACAAAGTTTTACAATATAACATAACAAATAACTGGTTGTAATTTATATTATAAATATATTATTTTAATTATTTTAACAATAACTATATTTTAATTTCGTGTTAAATGTTAGCTTATAATTTTTATTTGTCATTGTTATTTTATTTATTAATGTAAAAAGAATCATTCGCAGGTTGACATACCTTTATAGTCCACTTAGAAATTGTTCCAAAGGCTGATGATAGACAAATACTGTTTTAGGTAAAACTAAATGTTAGCTAAAATTAAAAAAAAAATTAGGACCCTGATATAAAATATTCGATATTAAATAGTAGAATAACACAATAATATTAACAGCATAATGACTATCACTAACATATGCACAATAACTATTAAAATTTTGTGTAAATAAATTGGGAGTGATAAATTTAAATCTGGGTGCATTAACACTTAAATGTGGTTTAGTCACCGATGTGCTAATTAAATTAAATATTTACAAGTAGGTTATTATTAAAACAATAATTTTGTTGAAAATACTTCCAAAGTGTTACTGTATCTTTCACTAATAGTGTAAAAATACTTGAATAAATTAAGAATTATGGTTTAGACAAGTCATATGAAAGACGATAGAAGCTTATGCTTTATTTTGTTTTAAACAAAAATATCGACTCTAATTCTGATACTTTCTTTAGTACCACAAATATCAGGAGATTATTATTTTATTATAGGGTGACTTGATTCTCTTAATTGGTGTTCCATATAGCTATAATTAGATTTAATTCGACATTGTGAAATAATGAAAGTTGTAACGTTAAAATTCCAGGCAATCGTTTTGCCTGGACGTCGTTGAGGATATCCTAGCT
This sequence comes from Trichopoda pennipes, assembly GCA_030448955.1. Lineage (NCBI taxonomy): Eukaryota > Metazoa > Arthropoda > Insecta > Diptera > Tachinidae > Trichopoda > Trichopoda pennipes. The sequence goes on along the minus strand of JASKUP010000010.1, from coordinate 1,251,152 downwards.
GCCAGAGAAACCGTGACGTTACAAAGTAAATTCACCGATATAGATTATTTATTGAGTTGCTTGGCTGTTCAGGCAATGTCTCACAAATAATTAACCAACATTTATAAAAATAAGTCAGGAATCTTATCATTGTGTTTTTCCACTAAAATATTATTGGGTTGTAGTGTTAATACATTTTAGAATGTTTTAGTTTTCATATTGTGTTGTCTCATATTTAAATCTATAGCTCGAGACCTTCCTTTATAATATATGTGAGTCAGCTGGCGATACGGCTGCAACAATATATAACCAAAATGAGAAGACAAATCACAAACTGACTATTTGCGAATAATAAAATCTTAAACTTAAGACAAAAATCAAACTATATACAAAGCGACTAGAAGCAACGAATGATAGTTTGAACCTTTTGCATGCAGCTAACTTTTATTCGGCCCTTTGTGCAGCTGAAAGATAATGAAAAATAAAACTCAATAAAAATCGGGGAGGGGAACGTTACAAACTCATAACTAAAGTTGATAATAAATTATTTTTATTTGGGTACGGTTTTACGTCGAACTTCGTCAAATTTGGTTTGTGAACAAACCGGTTTCGGCTATTTGCCATCTTCAGTGTTCTCTTTTTAAAGAAAATAAAAAAAAATAAATTAAACTCCGTCGGAAAATATACGCATATATTTGATAATAAATATTGGTAAGTTAAAAATTTGCAAATTTAGTTAACATGATTTTGTTATTCCTGTGGCTTAACTTTAATTATTTCTTTTCATAGGCCTCACCGAAAAACTGATTTATTGATTGATTATTCAGAATTTATTTTTCTATTTTTTCTGATTTTTTGGTTATCCTTTTTTTAAGGGATCATTTAACCGATACTTAATTTCCTAAAGCAAACCGATCCACAAGAAACTTTAAGATTTTTCTTTGCTGAAACATTTTTTTTGTCTCATTAATAATTTCTGTTAAACATAGAGAACTACATCAAGTGAATCAAAATGTTAAATATGCAAATATTTAAAATATGCAAATTACAATAAATTTATTAAACTGTAAAAAGTACAAAATTCTATTGTTTATTAAACTTTAACTCGAGGTGTTGAGTTGTTAAAAACAGCAACTTACAGACAGTATAAATAACAACAGCAATAAAATAAGCCAAAAAATTAAGAAGAAATTTCATTAACACTATTATTCATACAAGTAACGATAACAACAGCACACAAAGCAGTAAAACATTCATATTTAAATAATTTATTATAACTAAACTTTTAATTTTTTTTTTTATTAAATTCTTAAGCTATTGCACTTCAATACTCAATTAAGAAAATTTATTATGCAGCAAGCACATGCATTAACAGGTTTAAAATTATATAACACACTATTAAAATAAAAGCTAAATAAATAAATATAAAATATACACAACTGGCTTTTAAGACTAAAAAAAAATTGTTTACGAATGAATTTATTATGGTAAAGTATCTAAAATGTTACCTAAGAGATTTTTAAAAAAAACATTTTGGTTGCGAAAATAATACTCGTTTGAACTTTTGTATGCCGTACTTAACTGGTAAAAGATTAAATTTCTGAAGCAAGTAAATAAAATAAAATAAAGAAGCTAAATTAAACATGAACTGAATATTTTATATTTCAAACTTATTTAAAATCCTCTTCATCTCAATTCATTATTATTCGTTGCCATTATAAGAGTAGAAATGCAATAGCACAAATAAATTTAAATATTGTATTTTCATGGCACAGTGTTTGGTAGTTTTGATGTAAACAGCATAAATATGTAAATGTATTTATTTATTTATTGAAAAGTACTTTATAAATAAATAAATTTATAAATAAATTTACAAAATATAGGTTTAAATGGTGGGGGCTACTGGGCCATTACACAATTGTGTAAATGTATATTTACTACAAATAAAAATTATACGAGTAATGAAAACAACCTTTATTTTGATTGTTTTAAAAATGTTTTGTTTTGTTATAAAATGTTTGCACGAACTTATCTCAAAAAATTATTTTGAGCACTTTAATAACACAGAACTTGCATTTAATAAAGCTCTCGATATGAAGTATACATGTGTTTTCTAATGTTTAATAATAATAATAATAATAATAATAAAAATAATATAATATAATTGTTATAATTCGTAATCCGAAATATTAAAAATCGTTCTTAAAATCATACAGTTCAATAAATCACATTGCATTAAAAAAATTTAATACTTTTGAGAGACCACACCAATTAATATGTTTGTCCTAATATAAACTTAAATGTAAACTTTTGTTGACTAACTTCTTGAGTAGAAAATAATAAAACTTTTCCTACCTTTTATAAATTTCAGTCGTTAGAAAACTTTCATCTGAATTTTAGAACCTACAATAGTGAAATAAAGGAATTTTGGCGAAAATAAGGTACTCCAGAAGGCGCAATGATAAAAAGTATTTATCTATTTAACAAACATATTTCTAGGAATGCTAATTTTACTGTATAAAACTCTCCAGGAATTTCAATATCTTTCCGAAATTTGTACAAATTAGGTATCTACTTATGGAAATTTACACCTTAGCAACTTATATTGACACAGAAATAGCGGAAACTTCAAGTGATTTTTCCTCCAAACATTGTGCTTAATTTTGGAACATGAAGCGACCACAAGTATGCGAAATAGACAAAATATCACCAATTCATAATTCATTGGATATACAAAAAACCGAGGTTGTAAAGAAAATTTGTATAGAAAATTTGCCTGAAAACAGTCAACCACCCCCTAAACTCGACACATTATCCGTTACTATACCGAAAATATTCTTTTGAGCTGGAGCGGTTAAAAAGCAGGTCTCAACATCCACAAGATGGATGGGATTACAGCACTTGTCTTGAAACAGTATTCTTCGACGCTAGCGCTTCTGCTAGCAGTCCTTTTCAGCACCTTGTATCATGCCGGTGAATTATCAAAGTGTTGGCAGTTTGATACTTTTACGTCGATCACCAAAAAGGATGAGGCTAGCAACCATGAAAATTACCGCCTATTTGCAATTTTTTTCGCACTTTCTAAAGTGATGGAAATTATGATTAATGGCTTGCTGGCTTTCCTGTCAGAGAAATGGTGTAACTTCATACATCATTTCGAAGAAAGTAAGGTGCTGGCTCTAGACATTTCTAAAGCATTTGATAAAGTATGGCTAATCTACTTCCGGAAAATGTGTTGCTTCTCGTGTCGGTGAGAATTTCTCCAGATTAATATCGAGTTTTCTCAGGAATCGGACTATATGATGATGTTATAGATGGAATTTCATCAGACGAATGCAAGATTATTTTAGGGCTATAGCAAGGCACCATTCTTTCTCCTGCCCTATTTCTGATTTTTCTAAATGACCTTCCTGGTAAAACTTTTAACCCTATATATTCTTTCACAGGAGACAGAACCATTTGTCATACGTATTTATTTAGTAACAGAACGAACCAGTTGGAGCTTGGCTCGAAAATGCATCAACAATATACTCAATCACGATCTCGCAACAATCTCCGATAGGGGTCGTGTTGATAGAGTCCATTTAGATGCCCGTAAGACTTGAGATCTGTGTTCCTAAATGGTGCTGCATTTTTTAATATGGGTAACATAAGTATTAAGGAATCGGAAGATCTTGACGTTCTTGACATGCAAAGTCAGGGTGATGTTTGGTGGACTAAGCACTTTTTTCAGGCTGTCAAGTGCCTCGATTTGCTAAAACGGTTTAATAAATACTGCACTCCATCCGATCTACTATTTGTACCACCTATACCAGCCCAAAAATAGAATACAACTCTCATGTATGACCCGGCGCTCCAAAGAGAGGGCAAAAAGGCTCATTGGGAACAGTAGGGTCTCAAGCTCTATTGATTCTCTAGAGCATTGGTCCAATGTTGGCTGTATTTCAGCATTTTATCGTTACTAAATGGTAGGTACTCTAGAGAAATTAGGGAACCGGTTTTTGTTACTCGCACGCTTTTACGTTTAACTCTATTTTCATTGGGAGCGCATCCATAGCAGGGAGAATTCATTTTTTTAGCAAAACAGCTCGTATGTGGAACCAACTCCCTCCGGAGGTCTTTCCTGTCACTTTCAATGTAGGAAAATTCATATTGAATTTTCACAAAGGCTGTTCCCTATTTTTTTCCACAACTTGGTTTACTAGTTCTAGTACGATGCATTATATGAGTAGGTATCATGCTTGATAATTGGTCCGGGAAAAAACTTGTACAAATAATCAGATGATTAATAAGAAAAAACAGGGTAGAATTTCATTCAAATGATAACAGTCAAACCATAATGCAATTGAGATGACAGAAGGTTAAGAAACGAGCAACATTTTCCGACAAAGGGTAATATTTCAAAGTATTATCACAAATCATATGATAAAGAGTCCATTACTGTGGCACCGTTTATCTGTCAACAGTGCAAGCTAGTTTGGGCATATGAACGATATATATATATTGTTTATATACTTTTTGTTTATCTTGAAGATGCCAACCAATGAGTTAGTTTTTTTTTAGTTAGTTAATTAATTGAGGCTTAATTTTTTTTTTTGTTTTTTTAGAATACAATATTAGCAACATTAATCTAATGGTAACTTAACACTATAAATATTTAATAATATAAATTATTTTTGAAAATACTTTTTGCTAATTATATTTAAAAGTACTTACATATATTTACATATATATATTTTTATTATGACATTAGTGATTTGGCGAAATATTGGAAAATACTAAAAAATAAAGTTTAAAAATTTTTATAAAATAAAAATCTAGAGCTTAATAATAAACTACTAATAATATATTAAAAAGGTGAAATAACTATAATTATTATATATAAAATAAAAATACAGTTTGTTATAAAATTAAATGTAAAACAATTTTATAATCAATAATATACAAAATATTTTATATTGACAACCCTGTCCTTTTTTAAATGTTATGAGTACCATAAGCATTCAATTATTACAACAAAATTCCAAACCGAAAAATTCGATTGACAGCAAGTTCTTTCTGTCTTTCTTAAAAAAATTATTTTAAGTGCAATCGACTAAGAAGAAGGGCAATAGATTCCTAATAAAATTATTATCCAGTATACAAACTAATTAATTATTTGAAATATGTATTTGGAAAGATAACAGTTATTAAAAATTTTTTGTTTCTAATACTATGGCCTTACACTGTAAGCTTAAGAGCATATTAAAGAATATTTTAATGCATAAGAGTTTAATGTAAAATTTAAATAAGAGTCATATAGGCAAAAGAAATGTACATTTGTTTATGTCCATGCATGATTTTCTTTTATAATTTTGTATTTATAAATTTAATTTAAATTTAAAATATTTTAATGGCTGTTTGTTTGCCTTTGTTCATAATGTTTATCTGTTCATGTATTTGTAGTGTGACTACTTATTTGTGTGAATATTTAAGTATATGTAAATAAATGTGTCTGTCTAATTGTTGTTATTGTCGTGTGCTATGTAAATGATGTTTGCTACTTTTGTTGTATTTGTATGTGTTTATGCTTATTGCGTGTATATGTGTGTTTGTCTTTTTTTAATTTAATATTTACCTGCAAAATTCATATAATTAAATTTAATTAAAATTTAATTGAAAAGCTCTTACTCCACTTAAACCAAACCACTGTGAGAATGTGTAAGTACATATTTGTGTTGTGTAAAATTATTTTGCTTTTATATCATACATATTATTTCTTCATTTATTTACACGCTGATTTATTCAACAAATTTATTGTACTTAAAATCCCTTGTTTATTGTTAGTCAACTTTTAGCGGATAAGAACACCATAGATACAACAAACAATAATTTCAATATCAGACACATGTATAAATAAATAACATACATATTTAATTTTATCTTCCTGCAATTGATTTTTAAATGTTCAAGCGACTAACGAACAGACAGAAATTCCGGGATACCACAGAACACAGATTCAACTTAAACTGGATTGAAATGAGGCGGTGGCTGTTGATGTAAGTAAAAATAATTAAGCACCCAGTATTGTTAGCAAATAATATTAATCAGCAAGTTTTAAAGTCAATTGCAGACAAAAATCTACCTATCTGTTTATCCATCTGTAATTAAAAAGATTATAATCGCTTTTTAAAAATAAAATTTAAGAAAGAAATTGTTAAACCATTTTTGCAATATAAAAATGTTTAAAAGGGATACAAAAATAATGGAATTTATTTTGTTTGGTAGAGAAAAATTTTTACATTCCATTGCACTTGATTTTTTGCTATTTTTTGTTCTCTTTCTTTTTATTTTTAATTTATTTAAAATTTATTGCAAAAATAATATGGCCTGAATTTAACAACACAAACAATTCAGAGCAGTTTTCTTTCTCTATTGCTATGGCATAAATATTGCGTTTCGAAAGTATTTTCATTCTAATGGAAATATAGATTAATCTGGCAAGCAAGAAATTAAATTCTCAAAAACTTAATTCCTAAACTTCTTATAGAGCCATTACTCGGTGGATAAAACTTACTTACGTAATGCATTACACCTTAAATAGGGAGCTAGATTCTAGAGAGGCAATTCATTTTGAACGTTTAGACAATGAAACTGTCAATTGGATCTTACTATCATATTTTGTGTGATGACCTCAATTATTCACTGGCTGGGTTTATTATTATTAAATGAGTGTGAATGATAGTCATTTAAAAATAAGTTACCGTCTGTGTAAAGTAACGGAATGCTCAGGGATTATTTGCATTGCTTCATCGAGCAAACGATTAATCGATACCGAAGGAAAATCAGCTTACAATCACTTAATAATAGTAAAACTATTTATTTTTTAATAAAACTTTTTACATACAATTATAACAACTAACTATTAAAGTTATCCATACTGATGCTCTAAGATTGTGATGTTATTTTTGCGACAGTTTTGCATAGTTATTAATATCAGTTAGGTAAAAAATTAAAAATATATTAAATTTTACATTCCTGATATTGTTTAAATATGATGAAAATATCATTTCCAAACAACTCTTAAAATTAATTTATCTAACAATAAATGTTGAAACTTTTAATTAATTTAAAATTATGACATTCGGCATGCCTTTTTAATACTTTCATTTGATCAGCGGAAACCTGCTGATGATATTCAGCAGAAAGTATGCTTATATAAAAAACAAGCTATTTCTTGATTAAGCCATTAGAAATAACATTTCAAATTAAAATTTAATATTTTCTTAACTTCAATTAGTGCAACGGTATTATCATTAATATTTTACAGCGCATCATTTAAAATTTAAGATCTGTATTCGGTGCCGTATAGCTTAAGCCTTTTAGGGCATGCAGGAAGCTGTTTACCATTTACGTAATTTAATTTTCATTAAAACTTCGCACATACTATAGAACATTTTATGAGTTTGTTAATTGAGTTTATTTTAAAGTATGCTTTGATGTGCTGAATTAAAAAATTAATTTACAAAAATTTTTTAAATTCCCTTATTAAAAAATAAAAAATTTATGTTTCATATGGATGCGAATAATTTGGGTGATGTAAAAAATGTTGGAGTTTGTTGACGAGATTTGAAAAAAAAATTACATATTTTTAAATTATGACGGCAGTCACCTAGCGGTTTTTGGCAGTTCATAGAAACTCTACCTGCAGCTGTTCTTTCACGCAGAGGGATTAGTCTTGAGTTATAATCCAGCAATTAAATAACACTTCTCTACCGAACTCTAGAAATTACAGTATTTAGCTATTGTACATACACCATGTGTATGAAACCAGCTAGAACTGTAACGAAATAAAGCAGGCTTTTAAAGCGTTAAGTTCAATCAAAATATACAATGGGTGGTTCAATCATAATGCACGATATTAATTTTAAATCACACCTTAACCTAAAGTATTTTGGCTAACTTAATTTTGTATATCTTTCTTAAATGTAATATGTGTATTCAAATCAAAATGCCCTTCGGGATTTTTTCGGTCACAATAATCAACCAAATATGTCCACAATCTGAAGAATTGTGCTCAAAATTTATGCAAACCGTATCTGTAGGAAAAACAAAAACAAATATGTGTGCTCATCCAGTTCCTTATGTGAAAAATATTGCTGTTGATTGCAATAATGTGGCAGAAGACAGGTCATTCTTGACTCGTCGACGTGCCCAACAATTGAACATCTCACGAATATCAGTGGTGCGAATTTTCAAATTTACACACTAACAATGTTCAATTCACTCAAGATCCGAAGACTACTAATTATTACATGCGTCGTCAATAGGTCAAATGTTTCATAGAATAGGGAGAAATAAATGTTGGTATACTTGCAGCTCAGCGAATTTGTTAACAAGTATAAGTGCAACATTTGGGCAAATACAAATCCAAGAGTAATTGGTTAAAGGTCAATGCGTCTACAAAGAGTAACTATTTCCTGCGGTCTATGGGCCGGTAGCAGTACATCTTCGAAAATGAGGTCTTGCGGGATGATTATGGACGAACTGGGTAACATGTGGTTTCAACAGGATGATGCCACTTGCCTCGCAGCCAACGAAATAACGGCTCTCTAGTTAGTGGTTGTATTGTCTCACATCATGCTGAAGTTAGTTGGCCTTACCTATGATGTGATTTAACACCGTTGGACATCTTTCTTTAGCGATGTTTAAAAGAAAAAGTATACTCCAGTAAGCCAAGAACACTCCGAGTCATAGAGAAGACTATGGAATATATGTATGCCTCCGAAATTGTACCGATGATTTTGACGATATTTTTTTAACATATATTTGTATGTATATCCTTCTATCATAAAAAAATATGTAGAGTTTTTTAAAAACTTTTTGTTTTATTAACTACTAATATCGTCAATTTTGGTTAGATCGCCCTTTATATGAAATAATATATCAGTTTGTAGGTGCCAACACTTAGAAAATTTCAAACCATCGAGTGACCAAAAAAAAATTTTACAGCAACCACTCTTCTAATCCAGCCAGTTTTTTTAACCGGCAACATACAGTTATTGATATAAAACTTTACCTGTAATACTTTCCAAGTTACATTATAATTAAAATTACATTATATGGGAAGTTGAATCTAAATCTAGCAAGTGATACTCATTCAGAATTTTAACGTTCTATCTAATGCAATTCTCTAGTTACATGAAAATAACTTGTTATTTTGTATTACGACCACTATTCGAATCCGCAGTCTTTTTTGCCAGGCTGCACAAATCAAGCGTAAAAATAAGAAGATTCTTTCAATCATATATCAATAGAAATGCAGATTTTCTTCTATTGCATATATGCCCTATAATAAGGATTTTGCTTATGTAGAATTACGAAATGATATCAATTATTTTTTTTAAGTACCAAGATGATAAATATTTATCTGGTTGTTTATACGATCGGCGATTGCTTACGACGCGACGACATCATTATCCAGCCGCGCTTAAAAAGCGCTCGTCGATTGTACCAAATAAACAGCCTGTAACGATGGAGATCACCGAAAGGAATGGGAATAGTATTTCATTTACTGGTGGAATAAATCAAAACAACTTATTACCAAAATTACAGTTGATGGACTGATTCAATTTCATTTTCTTCCATTATTTCTGTCACGATTTTTTTACTCAAATTGTGTTGCTTCAAAACGCAAATTTACAAGAGAACATGTATTTGATAATTGTTTTCTTTCTAAAAGAAATTTCAATATAAAATAAAGTACTACCTTAAGAGCCTAGTTTTACTCGTTTTCTTTTTCAACTTCAAGTCAGTTAATTTCAGTCGGTTTCCTTGGTACGAAAAGTACTATTGAAGTTTAAAAAATATTTATATTTTCATAAAGTAGGTTGTAAAATGTTAAACACTTTGAACAAATAAATAAATCTTTTAGCATTTTTGAGTAAGCTCGTAATATTTACGTCTTGCATAAAATATTTTCCCTATTGAATATGTGTTTTGTATATTTTATTATTGTATAAAATCTGTGAAGTGTTAAATTCTTGTGTTTAATGTTCTAACGGTTATTCTTATTGTACATCTGAAATACACAATTTCCGATAGAAATATTTAACAAAGAAAATGTAAACAGATAAAAAAACAATAAAACATAACAAGAAAATGTTTTACAAGTTTTACTGTATTAAGGAAATTTATTTTTGCGCTTCACAGTGGTTCAAAGTTACGCCAGCCTACAGACTTCAAATTGTTTTCGTGTGCAAAATGTTTTGTTTGTTTACATTTTTTTTGTTTTAGCTAAGTAATTAACAAAATAATAAAATATTTTTTCTAAATTCGGAAATTGGTAATTAGTTCAGAAAAATAGTTAAAAGTACTAATTTTTAGTATCGATGTATATAGAGTATGTGATATAGCAATTTTTTAATTTAAAGCGTTATTAAATTAATTTGCAGCACTGTTTGTAGTCATCAATAAATGTTTAAATATTTCCTATGTGCATATTAACATCTATAAAACGGTCAATTGTTTTCTATTACTTCATAGATGAGCCAACCAGCCATCTAACTTACTATCCAAGCCAACCGAACCAGAACAAAAAAGCGTTAAAGCTTACAACTGTTCAAAATATTTAAACTCGAAAGTATGCACCTGAATATATACCTAAGAACAGACAAAGAAGCCACGCTTAAGGCAATGCACACCCATACATTTACACATATTCATATATACAATCAAGAAGAATAGTAGTGAATAGCAACATTTTATTATAGAGATGATGACGACGCTTATATATGTATGTATATAGTGTCTAAGACAATAGAATCATAGAAAGCCAAAGAAAAACTGCACGGAATACAAACAAAAAGAAAAAATAAAAGCCAAATGAAAAAAGTGCACAAAGTTCTTACAAAAGTTTTAGCAATAAAATCGTGCAATTAATACATGATCTTGAATTGATTGCATTCGCACGATTTTCAGAGAGCAACACGTGTTTACTTTCCACCACTTTACCAAATACAAATACACATATACATTCATATATACATCTAACCATTCGTTGATTGCCTGTCTATAGTATGTAAGGCTTACTTCTCTTGTTGCTATACTATAAAACAAAAGGTTTACATGCCTAATAAAAATAAGCCAGCACCATAGATTCCTGGACTAAACAAATAACATCAACAACATCTTTACAACTAAAACAACAACAATATTAGCAAACATTTTAAGCAGTTAAAAAGTGTTTCCTTCAATTGTTTAAGCGGCAAAAAAAATGCAGGTTAATAACACACCAACAAAAATTTAGTATATGCAGAAGGGAACTAAATGAATGAATTCTTGCTCTAGGTTTCATTTGAAATATAATATATTTTATAAATTTATAAAAAATATTTTATAAAAGGAAAACATTTTATGTAACATAAAAAGTCATTGTATATACTTAACCAAATTTTTTGTTAAATATTGTTACATTTATACCTATTTTTGTGAGTTCTTTCTTGCAAAACAAATAACACCTGTTTTTAGAATTTTTAAATTTGTTACAATTTTATTTACTTTAACTACACAAAATTGACACTTTAGAACAATTTACTTAAAATGCACGTCTTTACTTGTTGAGCTTTAATTTTACACTGATTGACTCTCCACTCAGACGCTGCCCTATTTATATTTGTCCATTTAAAGTCTAGAAGATTTAAGAATCTTCTACTTCCTTTGTATCACATTTTGTTGTTGTATGTTGTTTATTCAATGTATAGCCGCCTGTATGTCTGCGTGTATTTTTGTTTTTGTTTTTATGCTGATAAGGTTTCTGCTTGAGATTTATTTCAAAATATTTGTTGTTGTCTTTTGTAGAAAAGGCTATCTTAGTAAACTACGCAGATGGTAAACAACATGCATGTTTGTTGTTGTCAAACTTGTGTTTATAAATAAAATAAATAAATAAATATAGTTCGCTTTATTGCTTAATTATGCGACAGGTGGTGAAGATAGAAGGATAGTTACGGAAATTAACTGTCGTATAAGACAGCTCAGTGACCAGTCAGTTTTTATGTGTAGTGAAAAAAACCGAGGTCTTTATTGGGAATCGAACCCACAACCCCCAGTGACGTAAGCTAGCGCACAACCTACTAGCCTACTGGGCACCTATTCGAAAAAAGGAATCGAAATAAAAAATTAAATCGGTGACCCCAAAAAAAATTTCTTGTAAAGAGTTATGGTTGCCAGTTCGTGAAGTGTCCCACAGTCCATCGTCAAAATTATTTTGTAGCTGGCTAGAAAGCAGCTGACGGTATTTGTAGTTATGTGATATAGCGAGCTAGGTAAATTTGTAGTCTAGTGTAGCTCGAAAATTTTTGGAACTGTTATCTTGACACGATAACGAGCTGTCATATTTTTTCTAACTTTAAGCTCAATATAAATTTTTTTTCTTCCAATTTCTTTTGGAGTCAACATAAATTTATTATAGGAGAAAGAAAGAAAAAGTTAATATACATAATTGGGATTTTTCTCCTTAATTAGGCCGTTTATTATACAATCTTTGCGGCAGGTATCTAAGCGAAAGTAAATTAGACGGAAATATTGAATTTGGGTATGATTTTACGTCAACCCGCGACAAATTTGGTTTGAGAATGAGAATCGTTTTTAACTGCTAGACCAGCCGGTTTTTCTTGAACAAATTGAGTTAAGCTACGGCGATGTCAATGTTTGGTCGGCTTCAATTCCTGCACCAGTTCAACAATGTGAGGCTTCAAAGTTCAATCCTAACCAAAAATTCGCCATGTGGTTGTCTTGGATAACCCCAATTTTTCAGAACATCGAGAAATTACCCATTTTGGATCAGCTATGGCTCGCGGCTGTGAAATTTTTAATTGAACGACCCGATCAAATTTTGTATCGAGCTGTCAACTTAAGTTTAACCATCGAATTCTTAATAACGGTCTCAAAAAGGCGATTATAATGTCTGAAAATATCACGAGTTTTACGTAATGTAACTTTAACAGAAGCATCATTTTCACTATAAAGATTTTAATTATTTTAGCGCGATTTTTGTGCGAAAATGCTTTTCTTGGAATTTATATCATTTTAGAAATCTGAGTGTTCATAGAAATTAATGCCTCAATTTTCAATAATTAGTTTCGATTTCATTTCATATTTTAGTGCCAACATATTGTTTTGATTTTTAATTTTAAAACCAACTTCTTCGTTGAAGGCAGTTTTCAAAAGTCCATACATAAAGATTGGATAAGACTGATTTTAATGGCTTATGTCTTTAGCAGAAAAGAATTATTTTCGGATTTATTTTGTTATAAAATAAAATTATAGTTTCAAAGATCTTTCCATACGTATAAAGAACATTTCTACAAGCGATATAAACAATTACACGAACGTGTGTGTATTTTATCATTCTTATTTTCATGCCTGCCTTGTTAACACATGTTTAAACCACTATACGATGGTATAATAGGCATTCTGCCGTCGCTGTTCTTGTTATTTTAATGCAGCTGATGTTTTTTTTTTTTCTTGTTGTTTTAGTTATTGGTCTTCATTGGCTGAATTGTTTATCTTATTGTTGGACCAGAGCACAATATCCCGGCAGCCAACATTGTAGAAAATATTGTTGACTATTTTGCTTTTTTTATCTGCTGCTTAATATGCTCCATTTGGGTGAGATCTTATTATTGTTTTTATATTGTATTTGACCACATTATATTAAAGTAATTGTTGTAAGTTATCAAAAATGTATTTTCATTTTATTATAGTTTTATTTATTTTTTTTTAATTCATAACACTGTAGAACTAAATACCATGAGTTTGAGGAGGGAAATAAAGTTTCGTTGAATTTTTATTAAAAAACGTGATCCAAGCTCTTCATGGACAGTTTATTGCCGCTAAAAACAGAGAGTCTGATTTTTGTGCTGAATTAATTGTATTCGGGTTTTATTGTCAAGAATCGAAAGTTTATTCTTAACATGGTATGGTAAAACTTCTTTTTTCAAAGAAAATTTTCAATTATTGGCATTAATCATTATTAAATTCTAAGACTATTAAATCTCTCTAAAATTTATATTCGTAAAGTTTGAATGTCAGGGGAAATATGTTGCTTGAGCATTACTCTAGGTCACTAATAGATAAAAAAGACAATTTTAGTTTGGGTTTCAAAAATATTAAAAGGTTTATTATATTTTAATTATTTCCCGTATAGTGCGATAGTGCGTAAACTTTTTTAAAGCTTCTAAGCAAATCATTTAAACTAATTTTCTAAATTTTTTACGTTTATCAAACAAACAGTTAATTTTTAGAAGATTTTACAAAATTCGTTAATCATTTGTAATCTTCAATTTAATAGGTTTGTTAACTAACTAACTAACAACTATTGTGCTAAATTTATATACGAAAGTTTTCAAAAGTGACTGAATTTATTTTATTTATTATTTTATTCTATAGATCTAATCCTTAGATACTATAACATACAGACTATAACTAGCATCTTTTACAACATCAAATGATAAAGAGTAATCAATAAATTTATAAAGACTATTACAGCTTAATACTCACGAACAGGTACTAAGAGAAATAGATGAGTGTATGACATTACTACATCCTAGCAAAAATGGATGAAGACTAGACATTGTTGAACATATGGAAATCTACAAAACAAAAACTTTTAGCACCGATATTATGACAGACACATTACTAAAACTACTCATACACTCTACAAACGAAAAACACCCACAGACAGACACACTTACCTGGATAATAATAAAAGAAGAAAATATTACATCTACCTCCTTGAGTAGTTACGAACCTAATGAATGAAATACATAAACTTGTACACAGACTCATCAGTACAGTACAGAACGCGACTTGATAATGGTGTCATCACATCGAAAACGCTCGCCGGTCATACCGAACAGCCAGCAATGACGGTTTACACCGAAGGAAATGACAACAGTATTTTATTTATTGTCGGAACAAATAAATATCATGTATTATTTAACCCGTCATCGATAGGTTTTTCCCCATCTATGATAGAAAAATTCATTTTTCTAACATAGATGTAGCAAAAGAATGGTTTTACTCATTAGTTTTTGAAGTGTGTCTAAATGAGATGGAATCTTATATTTTAAACTTTTTTAAAAAAAAGTACTTCCTTTTTTATAGAGTTTTTCAGAACTATGGTATTCCTGTTTGTCACACTATTGAACGGTTTACCGACAAAGTCTAAAATTAATTCTATAAATGTAATTTTTTTAATTGGGTATTCTTTATCCCGCATAAAATATGATTTGTATACAGACCAGTTTCGGATATGTGCCATCTTCGCGGCCCGTTTTTCTCTCCGTCGGCGTAACATATCAACAAATTTTATTTCGTTAACTTTGGCTCACTTTAATTACTTACACAAATAACACGCCATCAGTTAGTAAGCAGTTAGTAAGAGGCATAATCAAAACACACCTGACGAGTTCTAGAGCATAATTTCCAAGTGCAATAAAATCTATAGATAATGTAGTCTGTAAATTATCCTTACAGACTACAACATGTATTTTTTATTTAGAACTGCAACTAGTCGTTCAAATAAACCATTATATTACGCTTTACAACATCTAATAATAAAGAATAATCAATTAATTTATAAAGACTATTATCTTTAAAAATTAAATTGGTATCCGCATATGAATAATTATTTTAGAAGAACTGTAAGAACAGGTGCTGATATCATCGAGTTTAATAAAGCGGAACACTGAAACAGATATTAAAAATCAGGAGTACTGCTGTATATAAATGGCAACAAATTTAGTAAAACTAACCTTATATCATTTCTTAATATATTTAAAATAGTATGCTTTGATTTTTATATTTCGTTTTGTTGAAAAAATATATTTCTTTAATTGTGTTATATTCTTTATACTGTGAATGAGAAATTATTAATTTTACCTATTGTTAAAGCAGAAAAACTTGGAGGTTTTTCATTTCAATATGCTGCAATTTTTCCATTAATTAAACTCATTGCAACTCATTTCTTGTTAGTAGTGGCAACATGAGTAATCTTAGCCTGCGACTATAAGATGGAAAATGAACTCCAGACTGCCATTTTAAACCTAGTAAGCAAAAAATTAGAAATTGTTTCTGAACCGATGCAATATGGTTACTCCATATTACTGAACCATATTCCAAAATTGGTCTCGCAAATGATGTGTATTTATAACTGTTTTGTTTAATAATTAAATTTAAATATTATTTGCTTTAACTGTCTTTTGCTTTATGTTAACTTATCATTTCAAGCAATTTGTTGGTATTTTGTGAAGAAAGGAGATTTTAATGCACACAAAATTAGACCGATTTTCTTTTTTTTTTCAAAATCATAACGTCAAATCCATTCAATCTGAAGGAACTTTCGATAAAACAAACTTAATTTCTTCAGATATTTTTGCACGATTCAACATTTATAGGTTTTATCTAACATTTCGGTGCCCCTGTAGGCTAGTAGGTAGTGTACTAGCTTGTAAATATGGGGGTTGTGGGTTCGATTCCCAACGAAGATCTTGGTTTTTTTCACTACAAAAGATAAAAATTGACTGTCGGTGGAGCTGCTCAGCGATGAAGGCATAGTCACTGGTCGCTGTTGCTGTCTTTATACGGCAGTTAATTTCTGACTATCCTTCTGCTTTCACCACCTGTTTCATCTCTTCTCTATCCCTTTCCTAAAGAAGGTAGCACGGTACTTGACTAAATAGGCATTGTTGCCTGAAGTGCTACTTCTCTTTAAAAAAAAAAAAAATAACTTGGGTGGAGTGATTCAAAATTTTCCAAAAAAAATCTGCAATCTTTAATTAAATGTCATAATAAAAAAATCCACATTTGTTAAGCTAATCTAAGTCTCGCGTAAAACTTTAGATTTAGGTGTCAGTGTCAAAATAAGCTTGGCCATAAAATTTAGGCGAATTATCAACCCTGAAAATATGCTATGTCGTAAAGATTATTTTATGTGACTGTCATTAGCCCCCAACTAAATATTTTTTGTAGACCTTTTGCCCTTTTTTCTAAACATCTAATCACGAAAAAATTCGCTTAGAAAAAAGCTGGATCGTAAAAATTCCTTTATTCGTGACTGTAAACTTTTAAGAAATTTGTTTACCTTACCTTGCCATTTGTTTCCTTTATTATAAATGAGGAACTAACACATCACGTAGATATTTATTTCTTTTAACTAGAATGATAGCATAAGTTGTATATTTTTTTAAAATTCAAGTTTCTTTGTTAATTTGGTATTAAAAAAGCAGATTATTAATATGTCTTAATTAAATATGTCTTGCAAGGCCAAACGAAGAATTCGATTTTATTCCACTCTTAATTAAATATTCGTTTAGTTCTAAAATTACTGTTTTTAGCAGGGTTCAGAATTTTTCATTTATGAACATTCAAAAATCAACATTCATGATATTTTTCATAAATGAGAAATCTAAAATTTTATATTTATTTTTCACGCGCATAAACGAACAAGAAAAAATGTTCTGCTTATGTTCATACATGAATGCGCACAACAAGAATTATTAGTCTTATTCATATGTGATAAATGATAAATCAGCTACTTCTCATTAATGTTCTTTTTCATAAATGTACATGTTCATTTATGAACGTTGAAATTATATAAAATTTCTCATAAATGAATGTGAAAAAATTTTCTACCTACGATCGCAGTTTACCGTAAAATGTAGTAAAAACACATGGGTACATATTAACACAAAATACAATATTGCAATATATTCTAAAAGAAATAAAAAAACAACATTTTTCTTCCTACATACGCCGACAATTGCGCATTATCAAATATGTGCGTTTATGTACGCGAATGCTTAACGCACATATTTTTACGATCTTTTCATTTATGAAAAATTATCAAAATTGTACATATTCAAAAATGAACACTTGTGTGTTTCTCATTTTTTCACTTATGAATAGAGAGAAAAAAATAAATCGTCGCATTCATAAATGAGAAAACGCAAAATATTTTTCAGTCTCTCACACATGTATGAAAAGGCTAAAAAATGAAATGTACATATTCATACATGTATGAACAGTGAGTGAACACTTCGCTACTCTGGTTTTTAGTTTTATACTTATTCTTGTTGTATACCTTCAAATAATATAATAGATTACTTTATATTTTTTAATTGCTGTTTGATTCGAGAAAAACCAACATATCATACATAGGAGCATAAGATTAATTATCAGTTCATTTTTGAAAGATAACCGATAATTGCACATTTTATAATCGACAACAAATTTTTTTTTTAAATCTTCAAAAGAAACTAAACTAACAATAAGTATACAAAGCTTAATTATAAAAGAAATTACTTTTGTCCAGCCAAAGCAAAACAAAACTTATGTCTCTGCGAGTACCATATGCACATGTCGGATTTAATTATTTAGCTTCTTTTCAATCAAGTATGACCACAAAAGCGAAGAATGTTGCGTGCAAGCGGGTTACAGCGGATATCAAGTTTGTTGATATATTTTACCGCGTACTGTGAGAATTCAGTTTTTATGAAAGATCGTATGAGGGGTACAAATTCTTCATGAATTCGTGTGTTTTCGACATTCCAGTAATTTGTTTTGCCGTCTTTGAATTTACGCAATATTTGTGACTGAGGCAGCGCCACATAATTGAATCCCATAGCACCATATTTGCTTCAGAATCGATGTACAGCAAAAGTTTACAATCTTATTTTAACTTGGAATTTCTTCCGATGAGTAATTTATTTGTGCAGCTTTCAATTTCGTCTGCGTCGATTTCGCATCAATATGAGATTTCCATGTTAGCCGACGGTCTAGGTGAGTGCCGAGCTACTTGACTTTGCTATATTGGGGAATTATTTGATTTCCTTGCGCAGCGGAAACGTAACATGAGTATATTTTTCTATATTCATCTTGATGTTCCACATTTTTAGCGATTTCTCTAAAGTGTGAATGTATTCCTGCAAATTTTGTAAGGCTTCCTAATGGCTTTTGTGGACGCTGAGGAATGCTGTATCATCTGCAAAATTTGAGATATGTAATTTGGTATTAATTGTCATGTCAGAAGCATAAATAAAAAAAAGGTAGGAACAAGTATGATGCCCTGAGCTGTGCTTATCAATTATTCTTTTCAATAGCTTATAAGTTTCTGCAGGCAAATTCACCTTTATTTTATACAAGCCGTCATGCCATAATTTGTAAAAACCTTGAGATGCGTTAATAAAAAGAACCAAGCAATATTTTTTTTCTTCAAACGAATTTCTTACTATTCTGTGTGTTTGCTCTATAGTATTATGTTTGTCCTAAAACCAAATTTGATGGTTAGGGATGCATTCCACCTTATTGACTAATAAAGTCAACTTCGCCATTAAATTTTCAAAAAGTTTAGAAATTGTAGGCAGTAGATTTATAGGCCTATAAGAGTCCACTTTCACTTTCCACTTTGTGGCATTAAAGATAAACAGAATGACTCTCCTAGCAACAGTAGGTAGTTGGCCAAGTATTCTATTGCTGATTTTATCAATACCTGGAGTTTTTTTTTGGTTTGGGAAACAATAACAATTTAAACGTCTCTAATATTAAACCTAAGAGGCACAGGTGGCCTAAATGCAAAATGCGGTAGCTCAGACGACTCATTACCAGCATCATTCACTGTAAAAACATTTCTCAAGTGGTTGACAAATAAGATCCCTTTTTAGGGCAAGGATGGCTGGCCTTTTCAAGCCTTTAACTGCTCGCCATAAGAAATAAATCCACTGAGGAGTACCGATAAACTTTCTAAATATGAATGAAGCGAAGCCGTTGTTTGAGCTTTAACAACAAATAAAATATAATTCTAAGTAACAATGTAGTTTATATGCCAAAATATAAGCTGAATTTTCAGTTACAATAAAATAAGTAAAAAAAGTTATAAAACGCAAAAAAACTTGGTAGTTTTAAAGTATTAAGACGATAAAATTGTTAAGTTGGCTACTTCATTAGGAAACATTTTAAACCAATTTTAAATTATAACACTTTTTATCATCTTTTGACAATGTTATAAAATCATACGTAAACAAAGAAATTTCTTCTAATTGATTTTATTCAAATAGAATCACCCGAAAATCAAATGTTTTAAAAGCAAATAAATTAAGCATAAGGAAAAATATTTTAAAAATTAACTAACCAAATAAACATGCCACACCATAATACAATGAAACTGACCGCAAAAGTTTGTAAGTAACAAGCAAACAAGAGAAACTGAGAACTACCGAAAAATAATTGGTGATAAAAATTAAAAAAATGTTTTTAGAAGAACAATTTTAAAAGGACAATACAAAAATAAAATTTACCCTCAAGCGAACTATAACTAACTATATTTGGAGAAATATGTAGAAAATAACACATGCATGCCCAAGGAGAAATATTAAATTCATGAATAGAATAACAGGCAAATACCTGAACACAAATAAATAGAATTTTACAAGAAAGTATAAATTACTAAGGAAACTTTAAGAAAAGCTACTTGGCCTAAACATTTATGAATTAAAATATGGTAGAAAAATCGGTCAAATTTTTAATTAAATATAAAACTAACAAGCAAACATTATAGATTTACAACTAAAGAAAATAATCTCTTCTTATGAACAACAATTATTATTTAGAAAAGATATATTTTATAGGTGTTTTATACCTTCCTCTCATGAACAAATTTCCCAAGACGCAAAAAATTCCCCTTAAAACGAAATTATTTTTGCTTTCTTCTCTGAACACTATTTAATTAAGTAATAGTAAAATTTAATTAGAATATTATAATTATTTATTTATTATTCAGTATTAGTCAGTTAAGTAAAGCGTCTCGTTGTGGTTAACAAAGTGAGAAGAAGTGGGAAGAACTCTGCAAATTTTGTGACTTGTGAAGATTAAAAATTACATGAAAAAAGTGATACTTTTAATTACTCAAAAGATCTAAAATATAATAATTTGGGTCAATAACAATAGATTTTTATCTCCATTTGAAATCCTAAAATCTAGTCATTTATTTTTATATCCTCGAAATTAAAACTTTACATTCAAAATGCCTTGAAAACTCCCTTTAATCACGAATACTGTTTCCGACCCGTAATAGTAGCAAGATGACAGATATGTATGCAAAGAAACTGTAATTTTTATATTTTGTAAATGCTTGTATTTAGACTTTGCTAACAACTGCTAAGTAAGAACATGCAGCTGAAAAATTAAGTAAATTGTTTGAACAGTAACACTAGGCTGAAAAGAAACTTACGCATTTTTGCCGTTCTTATTTTTATCAAGATTTTGTATCATACTTGTATATTAATAAATAGTTAAAGACTTCAGTTTGCTATAGCTTTCTATACGACACTGTTGTCATTCCTTTCCATCTTTGCTAACTGTTTGTTCGGCATAAACTGTCATGTTCTAACTGCCCAGGTGAGTCAGTGTTCGGGTTTAGGTAGTCCTTTTATTAAGTTCATATCTACTCATTTGGGTAGAATGCCCGCCAACTGGCATTTTATAAAGGACTAATTTTTCATATTTCCATCTTTTATTATTAGACAGTTACGTGTGTCTGTCTGGGGGCATTTTTCGTTTGTTTGGGGACATGAATAGTTTTAGTGAGGTGAAAGTTTGGCATGAGGTCATGTTTAACTATTCGCTTATAATGTCAATGTTAAAGAATTTTCTTTGTAGATTTCCTTCTTCCTCTTTTGCCACGATGTATTTCTCTTGGTGTGTGTCCGTGGTGTCAAGCTGGAGTCTCCTCTTTTTCGTTTATATAAGTGTATGTCTTATGTAGATCTTCTTTTTAGTCTTCGTCCAGTTTATCCTATATAAGTATGTATAAGTATATATACACCACTGGAACTAAATTTGTAAGTTGTTGCTGTCAATGCCCTGAGATTATGTCTCAGAGTGATGCTGGTTTTTAATGCTATGAGTAAACCTTCTTTGTGTAAAAGATTAGTTAATCTATTTCTGGTCCTGTGTAAGTAGACCGTCCTGTAATAGTAGACCGTCGCGTTGTGTCGGTTGTCTCTTTGTCTTCTTTACTACTGCTTTTAGTGTTGAATTCTCTAAGCAGTTGGTCGATAGTATTGGATTTGTACACGTTGCTTTTAGCTATGGGATAAATTGCGAGTTCTTTGTTGTACTTATCTGGAGTAAGTAGGATTACCTTAAGTCTATATATCAATTGTCGAAATGCTGCTAGTTTATGCTAGGTAGGGTGATTCGAGGTGATGTGGATGGTAGTGTCCGTCTAAGTTGGTTTTCAATAAATGTTAAACAGTCTGCTCCTCATGTGATATCCAGATAACGCAAATTTCTGTCTTCTTCTTTTTCAATTATGTATATAGTGTTATTATGGATTGTGTTAAAGCCTGTTAGAATTTGTTCGATGTTGTCTTGCTTGAGGATACGTTTGATGTTACAATAGTAATTATTTATTGTATCTTTATTAGTGCCTTTATGTATAGTAATTCGAGATGTTTCTAAAAGTGGTTATTAAATAAAAAGTAGTTCTGCTTTATTATCGTCCTTACAAAATCTATAATGACGGTGATGTATTGGTTATCATATAAATTGCAGAGTAGCGAAGTGTTCACCCACTGTTCATACATGTGTGAATATGTACATTTAATTTTTCAGCCGCTTCTTCTCATACATGTGTGAGAGACTACAAAATATTTTGTGTTTTCTCATTTGTGAATGCGACGATTTATTTTTTCTTTCTATTCATAAGTGAAAAAATGAGAAACACACAATTGTTCATTTTTGAATATTTACAATTTTGATAATTTTTCAAAAATGAAAAGATCGTAAAAATATGTGCGTTAAGCATTAGCGTATATAAACATATTTGGTAATGTGCAATTGTCGGCGTATGTAGAAAAAAAAATGTTTTTTTTATTTCTTTTAGAATATATTGCAAAATTGCATTTTGAGTTAAAATATACCCATGTGTTTTTACGGTAAACTGCGATCGTAGGTAGATAATTTTTTCACGTTCATTTATGAGAAATTTTATAAAATTTTAACGTTCATATATGAACATATACATTTATGAAAAAGAACATTAATGAGAAGAAGCGAATTTGTCACTCATCACATATATATAAGATATATATAAGGCTAATAATTCTTGTTGTTCGCATTCATGTATGAACATAAGCAGAACATTTTTTGTTGTTCGTTTATGAGCGTGAAAAATAAATATAAAATTTTAGATTTCTCATTTATGAAAAATATCATGAATGTTGATTTTTGAATGTTCATAAATGAAAAATTCTGAACCCTGATAAATTGTATCGTATAAGTGTGTTGCGTAGGATAACTAAGCTTTCTAGTGATGATATTAAGTTATATAGACCTTGTGTATTACGTACCGTATATGTATTTTTTAAATTTATGTTTTTTTTAAGTAAGCCTGGATCATTTTATCCTTAGAGTAGATAGCAAACTTTAGAAGTTCGTTGATGAAGATGACGATGAACTTTAAGGACATTTTTCATAATTTTCTATTAAATTTATGTTAGTTAAGTAAACTTTAAGAAAAAACCTTTTTTTTTAATTTCACAATCCCCCCGAATTAATAAAATTTAACATAGTGGCAAATTAGAAGAATTTAAATATATCGTCAAAACCTTGAGGAAATTTAAAAAGGCTGTTCACTTTATCAGCCGCTTTATATTGACAAACATCTTTCAGTTTATCTATTTAAAAATTCCTTGTTTAGTGCTAATATATTGCTGTACATTACTAGGTCCCCCCGGCTACACATGATAGCCATTTTGGAACCTACTATTCCATTCAGACTGGTGTCTTGCGGGGTAAAAGGGAGCCCAGGCCCCTCAAAGGCCAGTAGGAGGCACCTGGACAATCCACATATTTCCACGGGATTCAGTACGCTCGCAGAGTTCACTATTTGTCTCCTGAGACAATTAGCTGTTCTCTGACTGGCCCCTATATGAGAGTATCGTGGTGGTTGTGGCTTCGAAACCCTCGTGAGAGTTTGTGATCGGATCATTCAAAATGAACACAATGAATGGTTCAGGTCCAGTGAGTATGAATGCCGTCGTGTTTTTAATTATATTAGGCTTCATGCGTTCTGGACCAGGAGTTGGAAAGTCTCCAACTCTTTAGCAAGGAGTGAAGGCTGCGGCCTACTTCGGGCTTTTGAAATTGCTACTAGGAGTGACCGGAGGATATACGTATTCGATGGCCTCCTAAGGCGTAAATGACGTTTGCAAATCATTCAAGTGGTTTGACCACCATCTGATTATGACTATCTAGTCGGTGCAGATGTCGTCCAAACCATCCTAAATTGGCCATACAATTTTAAAACTAAAACAAATAATTTTTGATTAAACCTATACTTGCCAATAACATACGTCAGTAAGGAACATTAGAATGTTAATGTGCTTTAAATATGATAAATTCTTCGAATACGTCTCTTTTAAGGAACTACTAATCAGAGCTTGCTTGCCCCTGAACTTGATATCAATTGGTATTCTAAATTAAATTTTACATTAAATACATAAGTCAAGTGCAGTTCTACAAAAGACAGATCTTTTTTAAGATCAAATAATCAGCACCAAAGAAAAATGTTTCGAATTCCTGGAACGTGTTTTGATATCAAATAAAAATCTCCCATGGATTATTTCCGTCTTTACGAGTCATCGCAAGAATGTAGTCCAAGACGATCGTCAAAAGAATTAAAAAGTAATATTCTGGTTGCCACATAGTCGTCATGTTGCCTTCAGGTAAAAATATGCATGCAGTAATGCAATGATGACAAAAAAATAATCCAGAAATGCATTTACAAATACTCTCATGATTTAATATTTAAAAGTCTACTGGAAATTTATTTGCAAATGTCGTTAATGAACTAATATGTGAAGCTACTTTTTAATGTTATTCTACCTTCTTATGGATGATGGACTGTTGGGATATTGGTAAAATTTAAAAGTCGCTAGCATTTTTGTTTCAGAACAAAATTTATTAATTCATAATTTATTTTAAAAAGAGTAAAAACTTGCAGTCGACTTTCAGCCGTAATTGAGTAAAATGGAACAATACAGAAGTAAGTTTTTGCAGAGGAACTCTGTTATTTCCTTTTTTATATTCTATTGGCTTCAAAAATAGTTAGGAGTATATTTAAATTATAAAACACCAACTTAATTTCTACCATTTTCATATTATGTGATTTATTTTATGCTAAAGATTACTTTTTAAGATATTTAATAGTCAGATGTAATAATAATAGATGTTAAAATTTGTTTATGGAGAAATAGAAAAGAATGAAAAAAGGAAAAATTTGTTTGCATAATATTGATATCTATTAGAGTCGAAACAAGTATAAGCTCTATGTACGTATTTAAATTATTCAAAAATAGTAAATAGAATCAATAAAATATATTTCTGCTAAAAATAAAAAAAAAATTATTTAGCCCTGTTTCATGCATAAGCAACGATGTCAAAACTGATTAACAGTTTAGCTTTGTTCTTTTAAAAGTGACACGAAACGATTTGCAATTTTTCGCCTTTTCTGCTTCAGCTAAGTTTTACTAATTGCCATATTTAAGACATTAAGATAAAGTCAAAAAAGAATCTCTTTGTTACCGTATCAGTTGTTTTGTATTTTATATTAAAAAAAAAAAAATATATATATATATATATATATATATATATATATATATGTAAAATACCGATAAAGAATTAAACGCATGTTATATGAGACTGCAGGCAAACATACCAAACCGCCTAAATGACGAATTGCAAATTACACCCAAAAGCGGTGTTAAACAAAGTGAAGGCAATAAATCTTAAAGCACAAAATGTAGTTTAAAACTTTGCAACAGCCCAGACTAACGTACATTTGCTTTCGAAATTTTTAATATTTTTTTTTTAACTTTTTGACAACGAAGTGTTTTACAAATAAAATAATAAAATAGTGACCAAACTGTAGACTTTAAAATACAAGTGGCTAAAGGTTTTACAAATATTGTGACTCAAACACCTGAATGAAAGAAGACCTTTCTTTACACATGAATTGAATTAAAACTGTAGCCTGTGCTAAGAGTTTATTGTACATTTAAAGATGTTTGTTGTAGTTTTTCAAAAGATTAATTTATTTTTTGTGAAAAACTGTTTTGTGTGCAATCAAAGATGGAAAAGTTTCGATTACAAAAGTTAATTTTTTATATAGATTTTCTGTTTTGGTTTGTTTTTACATTCAACTTCAAAAAACCCTTTTTCTGCGGCTTTTAAAGCTGGTTGTCTTTGTCTTTTAACGTCATATAAATATTTAACAGCTGCAAGGATGCAACAAACACAACTTAGCCAGTAAAAGATGCAAGTTAAGACACATATTTCCACTAATGTTTGCCAATAATGCCAAATTTGGTCATAAAAACGATCTTGAGCAAGACAACCAACATAAAAAATTTATAAATAAATATTAAAAAAGAAAAATTCCAAAAAAGTGAGAAATTACGCACACATTAATTTTCCTTCTGTTTACTTATGATTCCGGTATCTAAAATATAAAATACAAATAAACAAGTGTCCGTCTCTACATCTGTTTGTTTCTTCATTTATATTATTTTATGGGTGTTGTTTGATACTGTTATAACTTTAAACGTTAAGTTTCATTATAAATTTTTCATACTTCTTTGTAATGCAGCACAAAATACAAAAACAGATATTTGTCTCACAAAATCTGGTAACTGCAGCAAACCATCATACTACCAAATAAATAAATAAATGCATATAACTAACGAATACCATAAACCAACCAACTATACTGTCTGTTACTTAAACACAGTATAACAGACGGATGTTTAAGAAAGATGTTCTCAATTAATAATGAACATTTTTGTCATAATTTGATACGCCAGATTCTTTACAAAATAAAAATACTGGCTGAACATTTTTTGGAAGTTTTAGTTTGGTCAAGTTGATAACTAAAGCTATGTGGCAGGCATTAAAATATTATATATTGTATTATATTCGGTAATAATTCTTTTCAAATATCCTACGAATATCCTGCTATTTTCAGTTTCTACTAATAAGTAAATTTGACAACTCAGCAGCCTGTTTAAACATAACATTCTTAATTAGATAAGAATGTGCAAATAAACAGGGCAAAAGGACTGAATTCAAAACAGAGATATAGAGATTCAATATTAAACGAATATTTGTTTTTAAAAGAGAAGTAGCACTTCAGGCAAAATGCCTATTTAGTCAAAATCCGTGCTACATTCTTCAGGAAAGGGATAGAGAAGAGATGAAACAAGGGGTGAAAGTAGAAGGATAGTTCGAAAATTAACTGCCGTATAAGACAGCACAGCGACCAGTGACCATGCCTTCATCACTGAGCAGCCCCACTGACAGTCAATTTTTATTTTTGTAGTGAAAAAAAAACCAAGATCTTTGTTGGGAATCGAACCCACAACACCCAGACTGACACGCTAGTACACTACCTACTAACCTACAGGGGTACCTAATGAATAGTAAAGATAAGTCCATATACATCAAACTGAATCACTGACACCCTTTAATTTATAATTTTAAATATTTACACTTTTTATTACAGACGTAAAATTCTTGGTAATTTTTTAGTGTTTGACTGTAACCGTTCAGGAGCTAAGGCAATCTTAATAAAAGTTTATTTATTTATCAATTACTCTTATTGCAAGCTATAGTGTTAACAAACGTTGTTAAAATTTTATATGAGTATCCAGTACGTTCAACAGACATGTAACAATGAAGTGCGTTTAATTTCAAATCCTTAAATTTTATTTATAAAAACTTTTTTAAACTGGATGCATTTTTCTTCATTTCATTAATTCAATCACTAATTTTCAATCAGTAATATATCGAATCAGTTGGAGGTAGATTACAAAAGGTAATATATAAATGATACGCAAAATCACGATCTAGCAACAATCCCCAAATGAGATCGCGTGAATAGAGTCGATTTTAATGCATGCTTAGATATACACGTGTGTTCGAAAATGATGCTGCATCCACTATTATGGTTGATATAACTATTTAGGAATCGGAAGATGTTGATAATCTTTATATAAATGTTCGATGGATTAAGTACATTTTCCAGGTTTCTAAAGCGGGTTTCAAGAGCCTCGACTTTCAAAAACGGCTTAAAAGATGCACTCCATCCGATCATTGTACTATTAGACCTCTTGATACTCTTAACATAAATGTTGGATGGATTAAGTATGTTTTTCTTGTTTCTAAACAGTGTTTCAAGTGCTTTGACTTTCTAAAACGGCGTGCAAGATACTTTACTCCATCGGATCATTGTACTATACCAGACCACCTATATCCGTTAAAAAATGGAATATATCTCTCATGTATCGGTCTGCGCCCCAAAGACTATTTTGGAGTTGCTTATCCGCGTACATTCTACCCTACTTATTGGGGACAGTAGGGTATCCAGCTCCTATTGATTCTTTAGAGCATCACCGTGTTGTATCTCACTACTTTATCGTTACTATAATGGTAAGTGGTCTAATGAAATTAGGGAACTTGTTCCCGTTCCCCTCCAGAGATATTTCCAGTCACTTTCAATGTAGGAAAATTGCAATTCATAAATCCCACTCCCTCTTTCCTTCTTCCCATGACCTAATTTCATAGTTCTGGCAGAATGTATGCTAGTGTAGGAGTCATCCTCTGAATACTGGTTGGTCCGAAAAAGGAAAAAGAAAAATTTTAACAATTGTTAGGAAATGGTTGAGTCTGCGGGAAATTACAGCGGTGTTAATAACTTTACATTTTTGGAGCCAGTTAAAAATTAATTACATCTT
Organism: Trichopoda pennipes; assembly: GCA_030448955.1. Taxonomy (NCBI): domain Eukaryota; kingdom Metazoa; phylum Arthropoda; class Insecta; order Diptera; family Tachinidae; genus Trichopoda; species Trichopoda pennipes. The sequence goes on along the minus strand of JASKUP010000010.1, from coordinate 1,222,341 downwards.
TCCAAAACGGCTGTTTAAATATAATTATTTACAACATAGTTTTATATTTACAACGAAGTTTTTATAGAAAAATTATGCACTTACTGAAAGACTATAACAACGTGTTTTTTCGATTGAAAATATGTATAAATATTTAATTTAACAAGTTTAGGAGACTTTTGGCAATCGCTGATTTTCTTTAGAAAATCAATAAAAAAGTAATGTTGCCTATATATTTTTTAAAGAAATCAATATAATTGATACATTTTGAGTAGAAAATTCATGTTATTTATATATTTTTTGTTTAAACGAATCCTTATTCAGCTTGTATAGAAAAAAATTATCGACAAAAATCTTACTTCATTCAAATAATTTTTTAAGTATTGCATTGTCGTCAGATATACGAAAAGGATTTAATACTTTTGAGCTTTCCCTAAAACTTTGATTGCTGCTGTAGTTTCAAGCATCGGTGCTTTTCTTCAGTACTGTTTTGACTCTAGATATTGTGTTGCTGCATTGAGCAATTGGAATTTTACGAGGTAATGTGTTTGTTGTTTAAAATATGATATTACACGAACTTCAAGCTATAATGAGAACCCACATATTTTCCTTCCGTTCGAATTATAACTCATCGACCCAAAAATATGTAGCAGCCCCGAATGGCTGAAGAGACTTGTGTAGCAGCTTCATTTATACGGCTGCTACATCATCAACCTCTGTTTAAATAATAGGTAAATATATAAAAATATTGATTGCCAAGTTACAGAATATGAGCTAAATGGAACAAAAGGGATAGCCAGTCTTAAGTGCCGTTAACATTTAGTAGAGCATTATAAACGTAGCAGAAATAAAAGTGTGCGAATTAAGTTTCCGTTTTGAAGAATGTAAATAAAACAGCTTCTTCGTTTTTTTTTTTTTATTTTGTTTAATTTCGTTTTAAATTAAAGATTTTTGATTCCGTTAAATGTTAAAATATAATTTTTTATTTATTTTTTAATTTGGTTTCATTGGGCAGAGCGTAGATTATGGTTCGACAAACACGCCTTAAATTATATACGGAAACGTTGAAAAAATCTCTTATGGGAAATATGATGTGGCTGAATTTGTGAAAGTGATCATATTGTGAAAATATTTAACACATAAATTATTAAATAAATTTAATGAAATGCAAAAGTAGTGCATTTTTACTAAAGTTTAATTAAGATGCTGTGATTAGTAGAGAATGTATGTTATTAGAGAAAGGCGAAATGGAAAATTTGCCTTAATATTTTTCTTTTTGTTTGTAAAACATAACATACTTTAAGTTCAGGCGAAATGTTTATGTAAAATCACAATAACAATTTCTTCTCAACATTGTATTCCTAAAGCTATTGTGCTAAAAACTTAATCTTAAGTTATAAAACACTAGTTCTTGTGCTTTTTTGTAGTTTTTATATAAATACAACATAAATATTAACATTCTTTCAATCACATAATGATGTATTATAAAAATATTATCATATACTATACTAAGTGGTAACTGTATCATCAAAGTTTCTTAAAAACTAACATGCAGAAAATCTCAATCAAAATCCCATAACAATGTTACAATTCATATCAAAATTTGCTGAACGAATATTTTTAACGTCTTTTGTCATTGTTGCCTTAAAAAGCTATTCATGCATAATCATTGTACATGCATGCATGATACAAAAGCAGAATGCACGTACAAAATAAAAGAAGGAAAAAAAACAACAGCCAGAGTATGGAGATAGTGTAGAGATGAAGAATGATCAAACGAATGAATGAATGGGTGCAAGAAAAATTTTGAGTATTTGAATCGCACGTGAGTTCAATGGTAACAATAGTCCATTATTCAAACTTATGTCCAAAAAAGAGTGACAAAATTACAACTGACACAAATTTGAATACAATGGTACAACGACAGCAAAAGGTAACAACAGCAACCAACATCATACTTGCAATTCACAACAATATATATACATGCCAACAGTCAATCTCCATTTTTATTTCATGACAATAGATGCCACAATAACATCATTGTCATCAAACAATTGTAATAATGCTTTAATGGCCTAAATGTTCTTATTGTTTTTGTACTTTTTTGGCAAAATTTTCGGAAATAAATTACATAAATTTAGCATAAAACATGTCACTTTGTGTAAGAATAACAAAATATCTCATGTTATATTTTATATATTTTATGCATTAAACAAGAGTTTTACTTAATGATCTGATTTTTGGAGATTTTGAGGAAGACAAATCCATCAACAACATTCATTGTTACTCATCTGACTAGTTCAATATGTTTTAAAATAATTGGAGGAAAACACATATTGATTTTAAACTCATTTGAATAAAAATAACGAATTTTAGGGGGGATATATTTTAAGAAAAATTATTTTCACATTATTGTCTGAACTTAACGCTATTCCATTTGTTTGTTTTTCATATGCATCACTCCATTCTATGTGTTGAAGTATAGAAAATTTTAAAAAAGTCAATGCTTAAGGTGATATCGGTAGGAATTTTAAACTATAGAGATCCGTTCATATATATATATACTATAGTATTTTATGTGCATAATGAACTGTTCAGCATGTGTTAAAAATTGTTGCTTGAAAACAATAATAGCTCAAAAAGAGTGAAAATTGGAATGTATGAAACATCATAACATGAATAAAATTAAACTGAAAATATTTACGCAGCTTTATTACTGCATTTTTTTATAGAACCTTCAGGTAAAACACTGAAGATATCTCAGAACCATCATATACCCCTCTTGCGCACCTTATGCTATGATATACTTTGAAGTGATGCTGCTAATGAGAATTTTGTTTCTTAATATAAAAATGACTTTACTAACATTACCTCTTAGTATTGTTGCTATTGTTGGCTCATATTTAATTTTTGGTGTTAAGAAGTAATAATATGCCATCAATGTTATTTTACGCCTTGAAAAAGATTACCCAAAACTAGAAAATTATATCCGTATAAGCTATAGCTGTTGCAGAAAAATTGTTTATATAAAAATTATATACCGTACCATTAATTCGGTATTATAATAATAAATTGCAGGGCATTTTCGGAAAAAAATATCGCTCTGGATCATTCATAATTGTTATCAAGGAGTTTACAGGTTATGAAGACATATTATTTAACTTAAGGAACAATTTTTTACAAATCCCTCTGACACGAATAATCAGTGAAATCGTATATAAGAGAATTCAAAATCGTCGTCACACCTAGACTTTTGTTGACTAAAAAAGTGGGATTGGTAATCACGACAATTCTTGAGTGCTTAGTGGGCAGAAGGAGTTGCAAGAATTTTGAGTAAATGTAATTAATACAGTTGTATATTCAGGTAAAATTTTAATTGCCGTATAGAAAACCCGAGTCTCTTATCTCAACAAAAGTTAAGCAACACAGCAAAATTCAAAAACTAAAAAAATTGTTTATTAGTGGTTATTGTATTTATGTATAAGATTTTTTTGAGTTTTGCTGTGTTGCGTGAAAAAAAATTCCTTTTTAGTCAATTTGTATATTGATATAAAACTCTTACGTTTTCTATACAAAATCTACTGATGATTTATATGAACAGTAGGGAAATGGCCAAATGGATAAACTTTCCCAACAGTAATACATTTAAACTTTTGTAAAATAAATATTTTTGAAAAATTTACGCGATAGGGTATATAATCAGAATGAATCAGGTCTGTTCTGAAAATCACAGTTTATGAAAGTGATTTGAAAGCACAAGAAATCTGTTCTGTGCACAAAATTTTGTGCTTTTAAAACGTTCAGGTATGCCACTTGCAATTTGAAACCACTGGGGTAATTTTGCTACTATTACAATAAAAACTGTAAAATAAATTGCCTTAATAATTTAACCAATATGCGTTCTTATTAATTTTGTTGTAGAACTACTTTTTATTGAAAAGAAACACCTAAAAATTAGGTAAATTGTAAGGGCACCTTTTTACTGTAAATTATTTGCTTTTGTGTTTTCTATTGTGATTTCAATTATGTTGCCAAGTAAATCAGCTATTCTCTTGCGCTTTCAAGAAAGTAATATCACACCGAAAAAAAAACAGTGTGATTTACAGAACAGCATAAAAACACAAGTGTGATTTTAAAACTGCATGTGATTTGAAACTAAGTGATTTCAAGAACATGCCTGAATATTTACGAAACTAGATAAATGGGTCGACAATCATAGCAAGCTAGAATTCTACTCACGCGTCATAAACTCGAAAGATATACGATTCAATGACAACGAGACAAAACTAATAGAGAAAGGACTGAAACATAATCTACCTTTTGACAAGATACAAAGAACAATTGATATAAAATTGTAGACGCCGAAGCAACAATTGCTCACTTACGTACAAGAACACATAAGACATAAAGTAGGCGACGTACTCGAAAACACGATAAAAGAACACAATAAAACACAGACAAATCCCAACGAACAAAAAACTGCTAAACGAATAAGGGCAAAACTATTAATTAAAAACACCGACTGTAGTAATGTACAAAAAAGATTATATAGATAAAACACAACAATTTATACAACATACTAAGTACACTAAATTTAAAAATAATCCAGCTTAAGCTTACCAAAAGGTAACAGGCAGCCTTAAAAAACGTTGCAAAACGTTTACTGACCAAAAAGTATAAAAATACATGAACCCATGACCACCAACACTCAATGCACAACCGAAAATATACAAAGTAAACATGCCAATAATACCCATAGCATATTACCTGGCTTGTCACCTTATCGGCCTATTGAAAGAAAAGATAAATTTATAGAATACATATATGATACGTAATACACAAAACCTTATCGAAAAACTTAAAGATATCCAGATAACCGAAAACACGTGACTCGTTTTCTTCGACATCACAGGTTTATATACCTCAATACAAATCCAAAAAGCCTTATGCGACACACTAGCCAATTCATACGACAACCAATACATCACCAACACTATAGATATTGCAAAGACGATAATAAAACAGAACTACAGTCTTAAGATAATCCCACTTACTTCGGATACGTACAACAAGGAACTCGACGTAATTTACACCGTATCTAAACTAACGGCTACAAATCCGACAAACTCTTATACAACGCTAAAAACAAGAGTAAAGAAAATAAAGAGATAATTGATACAGCAGAACTAGCCTTTTTCACATAGAAGGTCTACTCATAGCATTTAAAACCTACAACACTCTGAGACATAATATCCAGACATCTGCAGCAGCAACTAACAAATTTAATACCAGCGGAGTATACAGACTTACTTGTACCTGCAAATATACTTATGTAGGATAAACTGAACGATTTACAGAAACAAGAACAGGATTTACAGAATACTGACGCTCATACAAACGCGTTATACAGTGACACGCACGGACACAAAACAAGGAAAATAGATGATTGTAGACATTTTTAAAACATCGAAATCTACAAAACAAAAACTTTTAGCAGTGACATTATAAACGAACAAATAAGTACGACCTCAGACACAATTTTCACTACTCATACACTCAAACAAACGAAAAACATCATCAGACGGACTGAGGAGGGTGGATAATAATAAAACACGAAAATATTAAAAATGATCCCCGCAAAAAATGCCAAGTGGCGGGCATTCTTCCTACGTGAGTGGATACGACCTTAATTAACGAACTACCTAGCCAAAAAACTGAATCACCAGTACAATTTAGAAAACAATTTAAGAATGATGTCATCACATCACAGTTTGTACGGAACCAACGGCTAGCAAAGACGGAAGAAAATGACAACAGCATTTTATAAGAAAATCATAAAATATTTATGTTTAAAGGAATCTAGTACAACTAACGTAGATTTACTTAAAAATGATTTCAAATAACACAATTTTTATTTCAAACTATAACATATTGTTCTTTAAAATAATAATAGTATTGTTAAATGTGATTTTAGCTTATTTATAATATATTTTCTTCTGTACAAGAAACTTCTATTTTATATTTTAACACCTTTCAAATAAATCATTGAACTGTAAGAAAATATTTTTCGTTATTTTCCGTCATATGTTAATGAAACAATATTATAAGTTTGGTAATAAAAATATTATGGTCCTTAGTACCATATTATTTCTGAGTTGTAGCACAAATTGTGATGTGGTTAGAGTTTTAAGAAAAGTTTCATATTTTGTTCGTAAGAACGAAAGCTTGTTTATTGTAGTCATTTAACTAACAAAAATTTATAGACTTCAATCATATTTTGGTTGTCATGGTTTTTGTGATCATAACCTTGGTTGTCATAGCTTATTTGGAAATCTTGTATTTTCTTTTTGATTAAATAATTGATATAATTAATTAAAACATAAATTAAATTTCAATCCGAACTCCAATGAAAGATTTAATAACTGCAGCCAAATGAATAATATTACAAATTCCGATTTCTTTTTTTGCTATTGCTAAAATAAGAAGATATTCCCTATCTTGTTTTAACTAATTAAAACAAGTAATTATCCCTGATAGGTTTCTTTTCATAGTCTTAGTTTTGTTAAGTTAAGATTTGTCAAGCTAATGGAATATTGTATGGTTCTTCCAATATTAGTTAAAGAAGTGTAGTATATTTTATTTTATCTTTAGAATGTAGATAACATGATATGTAGGCAACTTTTAAACTCCAATTTGCAAAGTATAAAATTTCTCTGTATAATTCTTTATATTGTAACCCCTAATTAATGTTTTGCTTACGTCGAGTGTAATCAAATGAATAAATTTTTTACGATTTATATACAACAATAGCATCATTTTTATCAGCAATATTTTGACACATTTTTATATTAAAATATTTATTTTCTTTAGTGCTGTCTATCAGATTTTCCAGTTAAGATGAAATGTTTCGTAAAATATGAAAATAATATATAAAATAAAAACACAATAAAAAGTTAAAGTTATGAATGACAAAATATGCAAAATCATGACTATTGAAGATGTCATCAATCACTTCGGAAAAATATTAGTATAAAAAAAATATAAATGAAAGATAAAAGGAATAATGTTAACTTACTTATGATGTTACAATGAACTAAAACTAACAAATAAATATTGTTTAAGATTTTTGTAAAAATAAAGACTGTAATATTTTATTTTATGATGCCATAAATTACTGATGCATGTTGAATTAGTTAAGTCATTAGTGGGGCACCTCTTTCTGAATATATTTTTACTGTAGCATCGTGAAAAATCATTGTTTTTTTAATATGTAGATACCTAGGATATTGTAATTATATAAGTATTTTTTGAATTTTTTGTCGATTATGTAACTGTTGTTTCATTTTGATATTCAATTAATATTTTGCCTTATTTGTCGGCTTTTCAGAATTGCCTAACACAAAGTAATGTATACGGCAGTGTCTATTATGACAGTTGCATGTGTAAAATTGACTAATGAATGCTTTCAGCCATTAGACAGTTGTTTTTTCAAAGAATATATTAATTTGTGAGTGAAGTCCAACAATTTAAAATTGGAAGGAAATAACTGAGATATTAGTTTTGGTTAAAACATGGAAAATTCTCAACAATAAATTATTTTGGTAATTAGGAGAGTTATTACAAATAATATATTTTGATATTCAAATTTTAACCAAACGTCGTCACCGCCCCGTAGGTTTTATTGATAAAAGTCCTTGTTACATACGACTTTGCACGTATTCGTATTTTAATATTCTCTAAAAAAATAGTTATGTTACCCTTTTATTATTTGGTAGATTTTTCAGAAAACTAAGTTAAACTTAAAACACTGAGTAGAGTATAACACTTAACATTTAGTTGTTATTTTTTATATAATAAAAATGAAAATATAATCATGGACATAGACAAAAGCCAAAAATAATCAGTTTATATAAATATAAACAATTATGATTTGACTAGACTGCTAAAAAAATTGCCCCAAAAAGTATTAAAACACACACTTTTTACAGATCCCTTTTTTATACAAAAACCTTAATTATAAAGGTTTTTTCAACAAGAAGCTTGTTTTGTAAAATAAAACAAAAAATTTAGATTAAAATGATTCAAATTTTTATTGTATTACGAAGAGAAAATTTCGGCAATTATAAATGAAAAATTATATCTGGAAAATGTCCACCACGACCACGCTAATAGATGTCGATTCTTTCATCAAAGTCTGTGATCACTTGTTGGCAAAATGGTGGTCCTCTTTTGTTAATTACACTATATTTTAAAGCTGAAATCGATTCAATTGGCTCCCTGCAGACTTTGTCTTTAACATAGCCCCACAAAAAATAAACCATTGGTGTTAAAGCAGACGATCTGGCTGCCCATTACACTATTGATTACCATGAAATTATACGATGAGGAAATTTTGATTGCAATAAATTGATCGCTTCATTGGCCATATGATATGTGGCACTGTCTTGCTAAAACCACATGTGAGTAATATCCACGTCGTCGATAACAGATCAAAACTGAGCACCCACTGATTCATTGACTGTTACCCCATTCCCAGCCTTATCTTTGAATAAAAACGGCCCAATCACACCTCCAGACTACATAGCTCATCATACAGTGACGCGTTGAGCATACAGAGGCTTCTGAATAATCGCTCTAGGATTTTCAAAATCTCAAATGCTGAAATTTTGCTTGTCGTTTTGGTTAGGTTATGTCACCTGACAAGTGAAAATGGAAAGAAATGATTTTTCATGAACTGAGTGTATCTACGGCGATGTCAATGGTCGGCTTCAATTCCTGCACCAATTGAACCTTGCAAGGCTTTTAAGTAAAATCCTTACGCAAAATTCGCCATGTGGTGATTTGGGATAATCCCAATAGAGTGCTGCATCTGTTATTGTGGGTGATAAGTATAACGGAATCGGCAGCAATAATAATTAATACATAATCTTTAATACTAAATGCAATGAACAGAAGTGTTAATTAGCTTAACAATAATGAAAGAAACAAATCCTACTATTATACTATTATATGTTACTATTATTTATCTGTTTAAGTATAGTTTTGTATTTGCTTGTTTCAGATGTTATACCATTTCTGGTCTTGTAATGTTCGATAGACTAAACATATTTTTCAGGAAGCGTTTAAGTGCCTCGGTTTTCTAAAACGGTGTAAGAAATACTTCACTTCCAAAATGGAATACAACTCTCATGTACGGACCGGCGACCCAAAATCTATTTTGCAGTGAGTCGACCGCGTATGGGAGAGAAATCATCACCCGAGTGCTGGGCCAAAAAAAGTGTAGTTTATATATATGACCTCGTTTTTACCCAAACTAAGCTGGACTATAAATTTACGCAGAATAAGTATTGCGTGTTCACTATTAAAACAAACATCAAAAATAAAATAAGTTCCATCCCAATAGCAACCATATTTTAAATATATCAAAAAAATGTACTGCTATATCCGATGTAACAATTTTCAAAATAAAATAAAAAACAAAGATGTGATTCACACCTGGTAGGGTAGTGTTTTCTGTGAGTCCACCATGCACTTTTCGGATTTTTTTTTAATATCATCAATATAAAAAAAAATTATTAATACAAAACTGTTGTTCACGCCTGAAACATTATATGAAAGTTTGTGTACAAAATTGTGTGAGCAGCTATAAAAGTAAAGTATTTCCGGTGTAAATTTGAACTAAAAATAAACATTTTAAAACTAAATGGATAACTGTTGAAAATGATTGATCCTATTTAAACTCTTGCCTGTACACAATTTCTGTTTTAACATTTTTGTTCTGTTTTTCTGTTTAAACAGAAAACATTTAAACATTTAAAAGTTTTTAATTTTTTTTTTGCTTTCATTTGCTATTTCTATTTAATAAATATATGCAATACAACTAAAAATTTACTTTGTCTAGACTTTCAAGAAGAATACACAAATTGAACAAAAAACAAAAACTTGTATGTATTTGAAATGCATTTTGAATTCGTAAAAAGTTGTGTCTATCAGATTTCTATAAAGATAGACACTAAAACACATACGAGTACAAGGATCTTCAATGGTTTATCCTGTTTGTTGTTGGTTCTTTTTCAAGCTTTTTTGGTGCTGATTTTGTTTTTTCTTATTTAGTTCTACCACAAAATACCTTTAGAATGATAGACGTGCCATAAGTGGTTCTATTATCCAGGATGCTCTTTTAACGAAGTTGTATTGTAAGAAAACTTTCTAGACGGTCCAAGCTTCGTGTTTCTTTTCTATATATTGTATGTATTTAAGAAGCATGTATGCGTGCATGAACTTGTTTATGCGCCTCGCAACTATAGTTGTGTTTGTATTATTTTTATCTTACTAATATAAAAATCCGAAAAAATTGTTACACAAAACACAACTTCTTTGTTGTTAAGATGAAAACAAAAATTGGATGAAAAGGAAGCGAAAACGTCTAAATATTTGTTTGACGGTTTGGTAGCTGGAGTCCCAGCAGTTCAAAAAAATATAAACTCAAAGACTAAACTATATACCGTTTACTGTCCTTAAGTGATATTTAGCATGAGAAATAGGCTGAAAATCTTAACGATTAAATTTTCGCTCAGTATTCTCCTAAAATATGCCCAGTATTTTTCTGTCTGGATATATGCAAGATACTCTGTAACTATCAGGCTTAATGCTAGTAGCAGTTTCTATCCTTGTGTCTCTTATATTTCAATCAATGTTATCCTGCGTATAGAAGAATTGCTGCATTGTTATTAGTACGCCAGGATAGGTAGCCACGCAACGAGTGACGTAGCGAAGTGAAAATGAAAAATATATTTTTTTTTGTTGATTATTTACCAATACGCAGAAATCCATAACGCGATTTTTCTTTCTTTAGCCAATATGGTTTTAAATTCTTACTAGAACGTTGAAAGTAAACTATCTAAAAACGTTTGTAGCTAGTTTTGCTGGATTTTTAGAATAAATATGAAACTTTGGGTAATAAGGCGGTTGCCATACAAGCTAGCCACTAAAAATTTTTGCCACTTTGCTGCTAGACCATGCACCTATTCAAAGTAGTTTATTTAGAAACGTTTTCATTGCACCTTAATCAAGTAATGTCTTTCAAATACTCTGTTTATAAAGTCATATTTAAATTATACAATGATATCGTACATGTCCAGGATGAAAATTTTTAATTTTTGTAGCATCAAAAAAAGTAAAAATTTTGTCTGTGAAAAGAACACATTTTTTTAGGATTCTCAATCACACTAGAAGAGGGTGTATGACAAGTTAAAGTATATGGCTGTATGTTATAAAATGTCAATAGTTGCTATTTTTGAGACTGCTGGGACATTAACATTATGATTAGAAATGTGTAAAACGTTCTCACAAAATATTCTGTACATGACTATGAAGCAGGGCATTATTTGGTCTTCAAAGAGATGCGTTAAGGATATGATACTTAATTTCCATCAAAATCCAAGAGGTTTTGTTATTATCCTTGGGATTATTAAAACTAAATCTTTAAATTTGTAAAATATAAAAAGTTTTAAGGCTAAGAATTGAGTTGTGTTATTGAAGTTAAAATTTATATTCTAGTTTTAAGTACAGGCAGTTGCAAAAATGTTGTAAATTGAATTGATATGAAAAAAAATAAAAGACAGTAGTTCAGGCAATTAAAATCGTTTAACTGCATTAACTAAAGTTCTTGTTATTGATTAAAATGTATTTGTTTGCTATATACACTGCACATAACAAAATTTAACCAAAGTCATTTGATGTCTTTCACATATTTTACGGCAGGTAGCAAAGACAGACATGAAATCCAATTTGTGCAATAGCCTTTTGTGGTGGGACTGTATAGGTAGGTGAAAAATTAAAACCAAGTGTATTATTCAGCTTTATTAAAACAGCTGAAATCGTATCTATCTTAAAAAGTAACTTTTCTTCCAATCTTAAAAATTCTTCACTAGCGTTAATATTTTTTTCTCAAATAGGTAGTGTTTCAAATGTATGTGGTTAGGTTGCTCTCAGCGCCTGGCCATTTGGTCTTAATCTGACGGTGCTCTTACTATTTAGTGAAGGAAAAACGACCACCGGCACTCTAACACGTATACGCGCCTTAGTCGCAATTTTCTAATGCATGGTAGTAGGGTTTGCTGAAGAGTTGAAGAGTATCCAACTCTTTGTCCTGTTGCATATGCAAGCTAGGATATTGTATGTTAAACCTGCGTTAACATCTTTTTGCATACTTTCTGCAAAGTATCGATTAACTAACAGTCACCACCGATAACCAGAATGGTACCATGGCTCTGCAGGCAACTGGTACCAGTGAGTTTGTGCAAAGTCTCTGATTGGACTCCAAGAGTTCTATGTTTCTCCACTTTGGGGCTCCTGCTAGTCTAGTCGGCTGGTGCCACTTTTTACCTCCGAAAGCATATGTCAAGATGGGAAAGTGATCTACCAACACTGCATAACCCCGATGCGGATTGTATATGCGTGATAAGATTTACATCAGTACCTAGCTGTGTAAGCCATAACCTGATGGTGGATCAAACCGCTTGGGTGATATGTAGAGTCATAGGAAGCCATCGGATATCTCTATCCTCTAGTCACCCTAGATGCAATTTCGGCAGCTCGGAGCAGGGTCGCCACCCCCACTCCTTGCTGAAGAGTTGGAGACTATCCAACTCCTGGTCCAGAACACATGACCAGCGTGCTCACTGAAGCCAGATCATTCACTCTGTATTCTTGGTCAAAAGTGAATGATCCTAGTCGCTTAATCATTTCATGAGGGCCAGCGAAAGCACAACCGCCAAGATGCTTCCGAAAGACCAATCAGAGAACAGCCAAGAGCTGAACTCTGGGGCTTACTGATTCCTGTCGAAATAACGTGGAATTACCCAGTTGGCTCCTGCTGGCCTTTAGGGGACTGAACGCTCTTTCACTTCTTCCGATGACATGTGTAATGATAGTGAGATTCTATCAAGACATATCAATGTGCCTCCGGGGGAGCGGATTTTATATATTTAATAAGTGTGAATTAGCAAGTTGCAGTTGTTGTTAAAGAGAATATACTTAATTATAATTGTTTAAAACAGTTAATTTATTCGCGGCTGCAGGATGTATAACCAGTTCTTTAGATGTATAACCAGTTCACTAAAACAATTATAATTCGATACCTGATTTTTCGGAATTCTTACAATTCTTCTTCTTATTTGTTGCCACCACAATTGGTGGCGAGCACTTATTTAATTTGCATCTTTTATTATCTCGGACATAAATAGAAATTAATTTACTTGCACAGCAACGAAAAAATCAGCATGGACAACAATCAACCACCTAATTGCCTTGCTGTCGACAGAATAATTATTCACACATTTAAATACCAAATTTATTAAAAAAAGCACTGAAAAGTGTTCGAAAAATAGTAAAAAGCGCAGGAAAATTACGAAAGAAGTGGGTTTACAACAAAACAGTCTTATTTTAAAAAATTTAAAGGTGTTTTTATTTGTAGCGACATATTTAATATCATTTAACAGCTCTCTCTCTCTCTCTTGTATTCGAAACATTAGAATTTTTTGTGGAGTCGTATCGTCGTTATTGGGGTAGTTCGAAAACCATTTGTGAGTTTCGTTTAAAAGAAATGCTAAATTGTGTGGAATTTTTTTTTAATTCCAGCACATACAGCATCGAATTAAAATTACGTTTTGAAGATAGAGCAATAATGTTTGATATTATGCTGGAACACTTTCTTCTTTGAAATTGCAAATGTGCAGCTTTGCGGTCGAAAAAGGCATTGGTACAAATTTCAGACAAATGGTTGAAAGTTGAGAAAAAATTGTATACTGCTTTACACAAGCTAAAAGAAACTTGCTTTTTGGCTTTCTTCAGGTTTTCAGTTATAAAGCAAAACTGACAAAAAAAAAACAAAGTGCCTATGATAGGTCTTTTGAAGGTCTTAAGCATTTTTTCAAAGCAGGATTTCCCTCACAAGTTTTTTTTATATTTTTGCTCTTCAATCTAAAGAAAATTAAGTGGATATGTATTTGAGCATTAACTTTCTGAAGTAATTGTTGTTTTTTTACTTTCAATAAATTTATGTGCTTAAATATAATATGTTGGTCTTTTTAGAACCACTTTTCATTTACTTATTATTGTAAGAAAAAATCTACTAATTTTACCAAAATTTAAAATAATTTGAAATAATTTAAACAGTGCAAAAGCACTAAATGCACTGTCAGAAATCGCCAAAAAACATTGCAAATACCTGTTTTTTGAAAACAGATATTTATCAAAATTTCGCGTTTGTGCAGAAGCAAAAAGCGCCCTAAAGATACTCGAAATGCACCAATCACTAATAAATATATACATGCATTCTATTTTTGACAGATCGCATTCGATAGCCTGCGGTGTTTATTGAGTAAAAACATCGAATGAAATTAATTAAGCAGGACAAAATATAGTGAGTTCCTAAAAGAGTGTTGTGAATGTCACAAAACGAAATTTTCAGAATAATGACAAGAGATTTTATTAAAAAACTACACATCATCAGCTGGAATGAAAAGTGACTTAAAATTTGATGTATTCATTCCTGAGTATTTATTGCGTGTATATAATAGAATCAAAAATTGCGGTTTGCACGATAATTTCTCCTACCCTCTTTCTGAAACTTTCAACCCTATACAATCTTTCGCAAATGACAGCCCCATTTTTCATCCGTAATTATTCAGTAATAGACCGAACCAGTTGGATTATTAAGTATTCTTGGCATGAAAATCCAGTTTGATGTTTCTAAACAAGCTTTCAAGTACCTCGATTTTGTAAAATGGTGTAAAAGATAACTCTCATCATCCTATCTACAAACTGTTTATACCACATACATCCGTTCAAAAATGGAATACAACTCCCATGTATAGTTTGGCACCCCGAAGACTATTTTGGAGTTGCTCGACCATATATAAGACAGGGGGGCCACGAGACTTATTGAGGCAGTAGGGTATCCAACTCTATTTATTATTTAAAGCATCGAAGCAATGTGGGTTGTATTTCACTATTTTATCGTTACTACAATGGTAAATGGTCTAATGAAATTGAAAAATTTATTTCCGTTATCTTAACACGCTTTTCGTTGATATTACATCCATTTCTGGTTGATTGTTAGGAGATTCATACTACTACGCATTACAGGAAAAATTCTTATTTTAGCAGAACAGTTCTTATGTGAAATAAACACCCTCCAGAGGTCTTTCCTATCACTTTTAATGTAGAAAATTTCAAATCGAATGCCCAAAAACTCTACTCCTTCTTTGCTTTTCCCCATAAACTAATTTCCTAGTTCTGGCACCATGCAGTAAATGAATAGTGTTCATCCCCTGAGTACGAAAAAAAAGCAATTTAGATAAAATTATAGTTTGACAAGCAAAAAAGGAAAAACTAAAATTCATATAAAATTAAAGGTAGAAGACAATAAATTCGTCAGCCTAAAAACACCAAGATGAATGGCATATAAAATTGGGAATACAACATGTTTTGTGTTTTAAAATGAAAAACATTTTTATGGTATCTACAAAAACATTCAATAAAGAAGTTCTTGCTGTTTAAAATATATCAAAACGTTAGAATAGAAATAAGAATCAATTTTATGTTGGTTTCTACTTGTAATAAAGAATTTTTCCTGGAATTTAATAATGCAAACATAAACTTACTGCGCCAATTAACAAAACAACATGTGAAGCAATCAAGTAGGCAGACAACAAGGAAATTAACTTGTGTTAAAGGCAAAATCCTTTCGAAACGGAGACAACGAAAGGCCATCACAAACAGTCTGCAATTTTATTCGAATTCTAAATGTTTAATCCGGCAATAGTAGTGATGGCTTCCAAATTCCTTTTTTTTGCCTTTTTGTTTAAGTCTATACGTTTTGATGGACCTAATTAAATTAAGCTAGTAAGCGGCATTGTGTAAATATAATTTTATTATATGAAATTGTGTTTTTTTTTAATGATACACTCTCATACCCTTGTGAATAAAATTAGTTTAACACATATAAATTTTAAAATTTAACCACATCGCAACAAAAATAAAATTGCAACACCATAAAACGCCAAAGGAACGAGAACCGTTGTTGTTTTCAGTGCAGGTGTATTATAAAAGAAGACACAAACTTAATTACAAATTAAAACTTATATCGTTTTTGCAGTCGCGTCTGTTAATTTTTGTCTTTCCCTTTTTGTTTCTGCCAGTGTTAATTTTTTTTTTTTGTGATGAGAATGATATTCTCGCTGTTTTTAGTGTGAAGCCACTATCCACAACTTTAGTATTTTTATGATGACAGCTCATTACTATCGTCATTGGTGACGGTTATCTTACATGTATGCATTTTAATAGGCTCTAATGAGTTAAGTTCATAAATATAACAATTTCTTACGCAAAAACATATTCTATAAAATAACATTTATTTGAGGGGATAATAATTTGGTAAATTTGTTGTTACTGTCTGCATTTAAAAGCGGATGTCTTTTTTTAGTTTATTACACCTAATTGCTACTAATAAAAGTTTTGTGTTCAAGAAATAAAATAATTTGCAAAATTAACTTTTGGTTTTCATTGTGGGCTGATTAAAAACAAATTTATTTTACAATATATTCAACTGGTTTTTGGTCTTATTGTGTACACTTGGTGGTTTAAATTAAATTGGTACTTAATTTGGCAACTGGGTAATTTTAAAAACACAAGATAAAACTAATTTCTTTAAAAACTATCCTCGAGTAGCGGCTAACGAAACAACATTATTTTGGTGGAACTAGGTCCATTATGAGACGGTTTTATTAAATTTTGTAATCTAATTTTTTATAGCTCTTAAGTTAATATCTAAAGAAATACTTTTGGTTTGAGTTTTCCAGCAAGAGTGCCAACCTTTGGAACAATACAAACAAAAGGACTTTATGCATATAAACACAGAACACGCCGATGTTCTAAAGACAAACATACCAAGTCTGTTTTTCAGTAGTATATGCATCGGGGAGTGAAGTTTGTGTATAAGCATTAAATATTGACTTTTTAAAGGAACAACATTGAATATGTCGAACATCCTTAAGTATGAATCCAAAAAAATCCTAAAACACAAAATTTCATTTTGACTTAATTTTACTTCATATTCCTATCTTGCCCAGTAGTAATCACATTTTTAATGCTCTTAATGAGCTAATTCATACTAGTGCTGCTACGACTCCTATTCGACTTGCGTAATCGCTATAAAATATGATTGTGGCTTTAATAGAGTAAAACTGAAAAGCTTTTAAAGCAATGGAATTCATTCAGATTTTCTATCTATCTAAAAAATATATCACCATTTATATATGTAACTTTTGGTCGTACCATCAATGCTATATTAAACTCTGTTATGTATTGTCGTTTTAAATTTCTTCTATAGCTAACACTTTCCCATAATGGTAGCCAGTACTGGAATTAGGGGATTTGTCTCCATATATGGACATTTTACTCCAAATGTGTTTACATTTTACATTAGTTTTTTATTATTGTTAATATTATTGAAAATATATTTTTATTTTATTAGTAATTTATTAATTAAGAACTAGGGCTTTTTAAATACGTTAATCTTAAATTTTTCTATTATTTCTCGATATTTCGCCAAACCGAAAGTGCATAAACAATTTATCAAATTAATCAAGAAATGAAGAAATTGTTAGCAAACAAATTCAAAAAAATCAAAAATTTTTTAAAAACACAACAAATAATAGAAACAATAGAAACTACAATTTGAAACATTATTATAACTATTTATACATGCATGCAATTTTCAATATTACAAATTAAAAAAAAATCAATTTTGAAAATAATAAATTTCGAAAACAATATTATTTTACACATTTATTCCAACATAAATTTAATGAACAAATATTAAAAAAAAATTAAAGTATTAATTATTAATGTTATATATGTTTAGTAATTTTATGCATCAAATGTCTATAATTTTGTGTAACATTCAAAATATCTGCTTTAAAGTTTATTCTTTTTGTTAATTATACTTTAATTACTTGTACATCGACATTTATTTTCTAAATTTAAAATGAAACATTTTCAAACTTGCGATAGTGATTAACTTTAGAACAATGTGACGATAATGCTGTTTTTTGTAAACTAATATTATTCCTGTATTCTTGGTCCGAACTATGTCCTGGGATTCTAGTTTTCAATTTATTTTTTGTTGTGCCTACATAAACCTTATTACAATCCTCCTTATCATTACCGTTACAAAGAATTTTGTACACTACATTGGTCATATTTAATTTTTGAATTTTATCCTTAGTTTTACTAAACAGCCTATTTAATGTGTTTGTATTCTTATATGCCATTTTGTATTTATTTGTATCAAAAATTTTTGAATTCTCTATTCTTTCAGACACGACAGGTATATAAGTTATAGACTTATATATTTTGGGTTCTGTTACACTTCTCACAACACTTTTCCTTCTATTTTAAATACGTCAATCAACCTATTAGTTAATAGTATTGGAAAACTGTTCCCAGTTAATAATGTCTTCATTTTTTCTATGGATTTTTTGTCACTTATTATTAAAATCCTGTCTATTTTAATTAAAGTATTATTGGCTGTGTTAGTAATAACTGTTTTATTTTGTTTAGTTAATAATAATTATTAATCCTACCTGAAGCAGTTCGTTTTTGGAACCAATCTATAACTAATTCTCAATTTCTTCTTATTATCAAGTTGGAAGTCTAGCGTCGCATTCCTTTTCAATTGTAAATTTTATTGAAGTTTTAAAATCATTTAATGTTTCTAACATGTTGTTAATTGTAGATTCAGATATAACACAAAACAACTCATCGGCATATTTTGTTATAATTTTTGGTTTAACATTTAACTTTTCAATAACATTATCTAACAATTTCTCCAATTTCTTCTGGTACGATTGGAGAAGCTACAGAGCCTATCGGAAGTCCTTTTTGATGGATATATATCTATTCATTATATATAAAATATCTATTATTTTTTATACAAAACTTGAGAATATGGAAAATAAACCCTTCTCTATATTTGTAAAATTTTCTAAAACATTCGATTTATTATTATTATTATTAATTTTTTATTATTGTAGTCTTTCAGTACGACAACAAATATTTCTTTAGATATATTTTATGGCATCTCGATATCATATAAATATTTTGTTGTCACAATTTTTGTTTTGACAGAAAATAAAATTGGTTGAAGTAATATAATTTAATTTCATATTCATCATCGCAGTGGCGTTAAATTTTTGTTTACCGCTCAATAATTTGGTAAATGGATATGGTAATTTGGTAATTGAAATCCAAAAAACCCGTAAGTAATTGATATATGAACATTCCTATCAAAACTTTGTTTAACCGTGAAAACCTCTTGCAAACTAGTTATATATTTCATTGATAGGATTTAGCTTATAAGATACTGATACAAAAGAAGTTAACTGAATGACAAAATCATTTAAATAAAATAATATTATTTTTTCAGTTCAACATATACGCTTTTTCCTTTCCTATCACATTTATTGCTGTCAAGCCAATGAAAATTGTTGATATTTATGTTTCATTTATTTAACTCATCACTAATAATTTTAGTCATTCCTGCAACCCTAGAATCTTCAAATTTAGTCCGCCTGAGAAAACTAGAGAAATCATTTTTTTCGTCGCACTATAGCGCATCATAACAATGCCTAGGCATAATTGATTGCTGACATATAAAAATACAATACAGTGAACTCGCAGAAACGTGAACACCCAGTAACATGAACATCCAAAAACATAAACATTTTTTTTTCTTACATTGATTACTCTAAAACGTGAACTTTTTATCGAACGTTAAATTCAATTTTGTAAGCTTATTTAAACATTTTGGGATTCCCCGCAGAAGAATCTCGTAGTTTGTTTGTTGTAAACAACTTCTGTTGCAGGATAAGTAGTTTTGGTATTACAGCGGCAGTTCTACTGGAAGCACCTCTCTGTGCTGACCATGCATATAAAGAATATAAACAAGTGATCTGTACTAATTTAGAAATTAGTACATATATTAAAATATGGCAGGAACTTACAAAAAGCAGAATCAAAACATGTCTAATAGGTGAAAAATAACGTACTTTATTTTAAATTAAATAAAAGATAAAAAGAGACTAAAATATGTTATAGAAAAAATGCAATCTAAAACGTGAACAAAATCGAAAACGTGAACACCCTCGGTAAAAATTAGTTCAGAGATCGCTGTATATACTAAATATATCATTTGTGTTATGTGGAACGATGCTAACTTGAACCATTTGAAAAATTAAGTTTCTCAGAAATACAACTCGTACAAATGATGTAATGCTATAGCAATAAAAATAATGTTCATAAAGGGAATTCAGCTTTACTCATTTTTATAAATACAGTTACTGTTAGAATTTTATCCTATTGTATGAAATTACAATTATGATATTTGGGCCCTTCCCCAACGGACCATTGTCTTTGTCCCGTATACTTTTAAACAATTATAATGAGTAACCAAATCGGTCCTGGTGCGAATAATTTCTTTCGTAATTTCGTAGTCGTTCAACAAAATAGGCATGTAAAGATTTTTTACATCGGCTGAATAACCCCTAAATTGGGTGAAGATGTTATTTTAAGAATGATCGCCTATGCTGATTATATGTAAAACACACCTACCACAGCCTTTCAGTGTATATGCAAACATGTAAAATTTCCATTTTCTCACCATCAGGTGCCAGTATGCATTGAAAATGCATTTTTGTATTTCTTTCTTTTCATTAATCCATTTATGTATTCCTCTAAACGCTGTATTCCTTTACACGTGGGCGTCATTGTTTTATTAAACCTAAAAAAGAAAACTCTAAAGCTATGGAAATGCATCATTTGATTTTGTTACAAGAACTCCTTTACACCAACGTCATCCACAGTCTCATCAGCATCATCCACAATATCGTCATCAAGTTTGAGTAGGTGTGTTGGTTGAGCAGCTCACTTCTTACTTTGGAACAATCATTCTAAATTCATTTAATTTTTTATTTTGTTTAATTTTTTGTTATTGTTTTGGCTTGGTGTGTCACAAGTACATAATCCATTGTTTTTGCCACAAAACTAAAAAAAGCAGCAAACCAACAGCAATATCGTAATGTAAAGTAAAAGACAATAACAATGAATTGTTGGTGTTTATGATGGTGTATCGAATTTCACGGTTATGAACCTGGCAAAATAAAAGAAATAAGAATAAGTAAACCATTCATCCAAGTAACCAACTAACTAAAATATACAATTTAAATTTTTTTATATATAGTGCTTGTTGTTGTTGTTGTTGTTGTTCTTGTTGCTAAGTTTTGTTATAAATTGTCTGTTTATATATTCATGATCCCCAAAATGTTATCATCCTTAATATTGTGAGTGTTCTTTTTTTCATTTATGTAGTTTCTGGCTTAAGTTAAATTTTAAGAGAGATGCTCGCGTGCGTAAATAACTTAAGGCTCGAGATTTGTATTCATTACAAGTCTAAGTAGCATTGCTCCAGTATACCTTAAAACTTATGACCGTTGTCTTTTTTGTGTCCAGTTTTTTATAAATATATAATTTTTTATAGTTGTACCACACTCCCTGTAGCTAAGATTTAAAGCAGCTGCATATTAAGTTCGATAATACATAGGTAACAGAAAATCGCATATATTTATTTATGACTCTTGACATTTTTTAAACATATAACTAAGCATATTAATAAAAATAAAATCATTAATAGTCACAGTTACGTAAAAAATTTCTATTCCATGCGTTAAGCTTTTAATAACTTTAGGTTTTAAGCCATACAATTATGTTTCTAAGAAAAGAAGCAGAGGATCTTTGTTTCATTCATTAAACATTTTAAAATATACCCAACATATGAACTTGTGTTTGCCAATACGTATTTATGGATATGTATATTACTTAGATATTATACAATCTAATTTGATAATAAAGTGAATTTCAAGCCCTTAACTGCATTCACTTTTTATTTTCGTGGCGTGGTTACGTAATTTTTCTAACTCAATAAAAAATCAGTCTCTTGTGCAGAGCCCCTCATTAAAAAAGTATTAATTTAAAATGAGTACAAACTAAACCGTGGCTTGAAAATGATGCATTCGAATCGAAAGCGCTCGCCATCGAGTACTAACCAGCCAGTTACGACGGGAAATGGCAATATTATTTTTTTTTTCAAGTTCAAGGTCTTTACAAA
This sequence comes from Trichopoda pennipes, assembly GCA_030448955.1. Taxonomy (NCBI): domain Eukaryota; kingdom Metazoa; phylum Arthropoda; class Insecta; order Diptera; family Tachinidae; genus Trichopoda; species Trichopoda pennipes. Next base: position 1,200,134 of record JASKUP010000010.1, on the reverse strand, counting down.
AATATTAAATAATTATTTATTTTATTTTTAATATTCCGCCACATCATTGGTTGGTATCTTCAGGAAAAGAAAAGTGTAAATGTGTGGCGAAATTTTGATATTGTTACGAAGATGATTTTTTAAGTTTTAAACGAAAATATTTATCAGTAAAAATGTAAACGAAAAGACCGACAGTGCATTTTACAAATTGCGTAGCTTTTTAAGAAGTCTTTGTAAGAATTACTACGAAATAAGAAAAACAATAGAAAACAAAAATAACTAACACAAAACATAAACAAAATGCACACCCCAGCAGACGCTTCAACTGAATGATAATAACATTATGGAGTAATGTTAAAGTAGAATATTCTTCTATATGCAAGAATCACTTAAAACAACTATACATCATCAGTGAGTAAAGACCACAAAGTTACCATCGTGTTTATTTTGTGTGCACTGAAAGTAAATAAATCGTTTAGTTTAGTTTATAACTCTAAAGTACTAAACGTAACAATATACTAAAATAAAATTAGAGAAAAAATACATATATAAGACAACATAAAAATTGAATTTTACAAATTATTACACTTTAAAGAAACAAACATTTAATTGTTTGGTTTATCGTCTGGCATATAAGAGACATATCAGTTTGATCTTCTCCAAGCAGTTGAGCAATGATTTGAGGTTAATATCTTAAGAAATTGGCTTTACTTAAATATCATTTAATTTTGCCTACATAATTAAAAAACGATAAATATAAAGAATAAATACTAAACAACTGCAGAGCTATATTCGTGAAGTAATTTTTCACCTCAACAGTTATATATCACAGAATTTATTTGCTCTAGTCCGTTCGCAGTAAGTACTCTCCAAGTTGGTAGCTGTATTTGCAGTCAATTACAAAATAAAGAGTGTGGCTTGGGAAAAATTTTCCTCACTAATATAGTTGTGTGAAAATTGTTTTTAATTATTAAAATGAGACTTTAAATAAAATGAAAATATTATCGCAAAGCTCTGTTGGCTCGACACTTATTGCGTTTCTCCATGATCCAAAGTAAGTAAAAATATGTCTAATAAATAAATGATTAAAGTCATCCAGCTCGATTAAAATTAAACTCTGCTTTTAAGACTTGGAACTGAGTATGATGAGATAACCGAAAATATAGAATAGAATAGAATAGAATAATATAGAATAAAAGTAACTAAAAGGTGTTTTTTAAGCTAGATAGAAATTTATATTGTAAAAAGTAACACAAAAAATGAAATTTTGATGAAACAATTTTTTTATTTGTTTCAATATACTCTGACAAATCATCATGAATAGACTCTCGCTTGAACAACGCTACGAAATTATCCAAATTTACTTTGAAAATACGTCGTCGATTCGCGCAACTTATAGACGACTTCGTCATTTTTATGGCGTACATAATCGTGCATCTGAACAAGCCATTCGTCGAACTGTCGACTGATTTCGTACCACATACTCTCTAGAGGATGCAATAACACCAACACGTCGAAGGAATGTGCGTACTGAAGAGAATATCGCCGCTGTAAACGAAAGTGTGGAAGAAGATCCAAATGTATCAATTCGTCGTCGGTCGCAGGAATTGGGGCTCTGTCCGTGGAAAATTTTGCGCAAAGATCTCGGCCTACACCCGTATAAGATCCAGCTGGTGCAGGAATTGAAGCCATGAGACCATTATATGCGTCGTTCTTTCGCCGATTTGGCTCTAGAGCAGTTGGCAACTGACCTGTTGTTTTATCGCAAAATTGTGTTCAGCGATGAGGCGCATTTTTGGCTTAACGGGCTTGTTAATAAGCAAAATTGCCGCATATGGAGTGAGACCAATCCACAACAGACCCTACGGACTCCATTACATCCAGAAAAATGCACCGTTAGGTGCGGTTTTCACGCTGGTGGCATCATCGGACCTTATTTCTTCCAAAATGAGGCCGGAGCTCACGTTACGGTCAATGGAGATCGTTACCGCACCATGATCAATGATTTTTTGTTTGAAAATATGGATGACATTGATCCGGACGAGATGTGGTTTCAACAGGATGGCGCTACGTTCCATACAGCGAACGCAACCATCGACTTATTGAAATCAAAATTTGGCGATAACTTGATTTCGAGAAATGGTCCTGTCAATTGGCTTCCAAGGTCGTGCGATTTGACACCACTCGACTATTTCCTGTGGGGCTACGTGAAGTTACTGGTTTATGCTGATAAACCAGCAACAATTGACGCCTTGGAGGACAGCATTGTTCGTGTTATTCGTGACATACGCCCAGCAGTGCTCGCAAAAGTGGCCCAAAATTGGCGCTTCGTCAAGAACAGCCGCGGTGCCCATATGCCCGAAATCATTTTCAAATGTTAATGTCACGTATTGATCCTTCGAATAAAAAAGAAATTTTGATTAGAATTTAATTTTTTGTGTTATTTTTTACAATTTCAAGTTCTATCGGGTTAAAAAAACACCCGATAGTATTAAATGTGGATAAAACAAAATAGAATAGAGCAGAAATGGTCTATGCTTCTCAGGAATTTCAGCATTGCCACAGATCTAATAATGGTAGACCCTTATTCCTCTATAGTAGAATAATTTAGCACTAATCACCTAAAATATTATTTGGTTTGCTCTTATATAGTTTTACATACACCTTCTTTCCCAGATTTTAATTTTAGTAAAAATAATCGTTTCAGAAAATAGTTTTCTTAAAAATATTAACGTTGAAGTGAAATAACCTCAGTTTTTTTACTTACATTATGAAAAAAAATCGGATATCATTAGCATGTGGTTTTAACAGGAACCAAATTTCCCGATGGCATAATTTCACGACAATTAGCAGTTAAGTGGCCAGCCAGATCGTGTGATTTAACACCAGTAGATTATTTTTTGCAAGGCTATGTAAAGGACGCTTCGGTTTCAGCCTTTAAGATCAAAATTCGTGATATGATTAACGAAATAAGTTCGCCATTTTACCAAAAAGACCTTTGTCAGCATGGTCTTAGTGAACATTTGACAGATGAAATTTTTCATTCATAATTGCCTAACTCTTCTCTTCGAAATATAATAAAAATTTGAATCATCTTAACCATTTTTGTTTTATTTTATTTTAGAAAACAAACTTCTTGTTATACTAAACGACAAATAAATTTGTAACCAAAAGCGTTTTTTCAAAGAAAAATTTAAAAATAAAAAATATAATTTTTAAGTTGTTAGATTATGAAAATGAAGTGTATTTTAACTTTGACTTATAACTAAAAAATATCTTAATTTCTGTTTGTTGTTTCATATGCCTTCTTTTATTATGATTATGCACTCATGGTAAATCCATTCTGAAATTTAAAAACATTACGTGTGTGGGTGTGATTAAATTAAGCAGCATACAGTGAACGACAATAAATCGTTTGTTATTCCATCTTTTCTATCTACAAACAATTGCTTCTTTTAGTTTCATCCGCATGGTTATCTTTTGCAGCCGACAGTGTGTGTGTATGTGTGTGTGTTTGTCTGCTTTTAAAATTGTTTTTTTTTATCATTATAAAATGTTTTCCTTTTGCTCTAAATGTATTTTTAGTTTTGGTTAAAGTAATGTGTTGTAACGTTTTGTTTAATTTGGTTTAAATTCTAGAAGGAAAAAATTCGTTGCACATGAATGACCACAACAGATGCTGCCATCATCATACTCCGTATATCCACTACAACACTAAATGCAACAACTTCAGCAATGTCCACTATGCATGACTACTGCCATTTTTTCTCGTTCTTACAACTACAACTACCACTTCAACTTGCATTACTTCAGCTTGTGATAATTTTAGCAAAGGGACATTTAAGATCTGCACTATTCATTTTTGTTTTATTTTATTTTATTTTCAATTAATCTTCTTTTTTGAAAATAAGTTTTCTGCATTTAATTTGGTAGTATCATTTATACGTACACTTTATTGATATGGTGGTCAACAAGCGTATACAAAGTTTTTTGTGATTTCATTTTTTTAAGTTTCTTTAAATATTTTTGTTTCAATTTAAGGTTTTAAAGTAGTCTTCTCTTAAAAAGAATCTTAGTTTAAAAATTAAATACTTTACAAAAAATGCATAACCTGCTACTTTGGGACTCCAATCCTAAAGTATTTTTTCCGTTATGTTGACGAAAACTCAAGCCTTCGCTATATACTTTAGATAGGTGTTAAGTTGTATGGGATTTTTTAGGGTATTTTTTCACTACCGAAAAAAGTTTCGTGTGACAGTTTTTTGGAAAGAGATTTAATATTGCTGACTCTAATATTTATTTAACAATTTTTACTTAAAAAAAGGCTTAGACTTCCTCACAAAGAATTCCGTACCTTGTATGAAACACCCTTTAATTCTTAATTTTGTTTATTTACTGTTTAATATTGAAAAGTGTACGTATCTGGATTTTACGATTTAAACTTAAATTTTCTTTATTACATTTGTAAATCAATATACAAAAAAATCATATTTTTATGAAGTATCCTTTTTCCAACCTTTTCACTACACAAACATACATATTTGTATTCCGTATAAATTTCAAATGTCTGCCTATAACGTTTTAAACGTCTACGCCATCTAGGTGGAAGCTGCGTCTCCATACGAACTCTATTTAATTTTTAACATAATTTTATAATTACTTGTTGTAACGGGTTATTATACACTGGTTCGAAATTGTAATAATCTAGTTTTACGATTCCTGATATCGAAGCCTGTTAGAGGTAATCATATAAAATACATCACCGTCTTGGGGATAATATTGTTGTCTACATTAATGTCATAACATGTAACCGGAAATAACTTTACTATAATTTTGAGTTATGGACCACCATTACCAGTCATCAGCATTAAACAAGCATATAGTTATATTGTGTTGATAAAGCTAAGACACTCTCGTAATATTTGTTAAGCTTTAAACCTTAAATTTTTTCTTTTTATATGAAATACTAATTATAGTGTTAAAAAATGCTTTGCTTAAGTTTTAAAAGAAAGTAGTTTGCAGTAAAAAATGTAGACGAAATGACCTATTGTGTATTTTTACAAAATGCATACTTTCTAAGAAATGTAATGCACACAAGATTACAATAAGATGCATATGAAAAATTTATGATATAAAATAAATGATAGAAAATATAAACAACTAACATGGCAAAAAGAACAGTGTTAATAACAACAACAATATGCGATGATGCTAAATGTGAAATATCTTGCGACAACCCCTTAAAACAGATGTATAAGCACCATCTGCTAAGCAATAAAGTGAGTACAAGTACAAAGATTGTCGAGTAACGACATAAAGATAATACAGCAGCTTTTAGGTGATAAAGTTACTATCCTGTATATTTGTGTGTATTAAATTAAATAATAATAATTTAATTTAAAATCTCAGAAACGTTGTTGTTGTTATTATTTTTCAATTAAAGAACCAATATAGCAAAACGTTTATTAAAGGAATAAACGAAACAATATATACAAAATTTTCCTCTCAGTAAAAAGTTATATATGCAACTCCTTAGCTCCTAAACTAAAAGTAGGCGCCAAACGTTTTCATATTATAGAAGCTTTATTTTTTACAAACACAAAGCCAACACTATGCTATGCATATGGTTACATCTCTGTCAGTAAAGGCGTTGTTAATTCAATGACAATACAGCTGTATACGGATATTTACTTTAACTTTATTCTCCATTTCTTTTTTCCATTAGACCTTAATAGCTAAATACAGTAAAACTCTTGTAATATTCTTATTTATTTACTACTGTATATTATCCGTGATTTCGTAAATCAATGTTCTTATTTTTACTTTTCTTTTGCCATAACTGTCTTTCTATCAAATAACACAATGACGTAATTGATTATTGTTTACAAATTTATTGATTTTTTTTGTGATAGCATAAGTATTGATTATGTAAAATTTTCCATTCTAAAAAGTAGTTAGCTCTATGTCGGTCCAAAAACGTTATATGTTTGTATAACAATGTATTTTTTCTGAATTTGTCTGCAATGTTGTGGGATTTTTGAAAGTTTTAATTAATTACTATTCTAAAATTACTGATATATTTCTTCACTACAATTTTTTTCCATTTTTACTTATTAATTTCTTTTGTCTATATTGTAAAAAATGTTTTCATATAGGCAACTACCGTTTCGTTCTACCCATTCTTTCTCCAGCCTTATGTCTCTGAATGGCCTTTGTCAAACTTTCAACCATTTGTCATTCGTATTAAAGCAGTAATAAACCGAACCAGTAGGAGATGGGTGCCAAAAGGCAAAATATAAACGATACGCTCAATCAATAAGATTTTGATTTTAGTGCCCATACGATTCAATGTTGCATGCTTATGCGTAGATATGTGTTCGGAAATAATGTTGCATCTGTCATTATGGGTGACATAAGTATTAGGGAATCGGAAGTTCTTGGTGTTCTTGGCTAAGCACACGTTCAATGGGCTAAGCACATTATTTAGGTTTTTAAAGAAGCTGTCAATTGCCTCTGTTTTCTGAAACGGTGTAAAATATACCTCACTTCATCTGATCTTCATACTATTTATACCACCTGTGTCCATATAAAAATGGAATACAACTCTCTTCTATGGGGCGGCGCCCCAAAGTTTATTTTGTAGTTGCTCGAAGCTCAGTGAGGACAACTTTATTGATACACTAGAACAGCGACGCAATGTGGGTTGTATTTTACCGTTACTACAATGGTAAGTGCTTTATTGATATTAAGGCACTTGTTCTCGTTACTCGCACGTCTTTACTTTTATTACGTTGAGAGCCCATCGATTTTTGGTTGATTGGTCGGCGAATCGCACTACGCATTACAGGGAAAAATGTTTTTTTTTTTTGCAAATCAGTTCGTATGTGGGATAAACTCCGTTCAGAGGTTGTTCTTCTCACTTTTAATGTAGGAAAATTCAAATCGAATGTCTGCAATGTTCGAATGTTCCTTCTCTCTATGACCTAATTTCCTAATTCTGGCACAATGCATTTCATGAGTTGAGATTATCCCCTGAGTGACTGTCGGTGGAGCTGGTCAGCGATGAAGGCATAGTCACTGGTCACTGTGCTGGCTATCTTCATACGGCTGTTAATTTCCGACCATCCTTCTACTTTCACCGCCTATTTCATCTCTTCTCTATCCCTTTCCTAAAGAATGTAGCACGGTACTTGACTAAATATACATTGTTGCCTGAAGTGCTGCTTCACTTTAAAAAAAAATATCCGATTAAGAAAAATTTCAAATTTCGAACCGCCATAACATCTGAAAGATACATTCTTTGTGGATACTTTACCTGTTTATTCCACATCTACAACAACACCATTAATATATAGGCAAACTTTCTATAACACTGCTGATGGTGATCTAGATCAAATAACATCACTTTACTTTATACAGAAAGATGGTATGATCATTGGAAACGTTTTACTTTGCAAGTACTGCTTCAACTTCATGGCCAAAGCATTAGCTATATACACAGCAGCCAAATTTGTAACCCATACAAATTTTTTATAGCCACCGATAGTTTTTCGTCTACTTTGGCGATAAAGAATACGATTCACCTCTGATCTCTAAAGTTAGATTTGCACAAGATGTTCTACCAAAATCAAAAATTTGTGGGTTCCATCGCACCGTTAGAATACCAGATAATGAACAGTTCGACGCCGCGGCAGTGCAAGCAAAACATAAGCTCTTACATTATGTCCAGACTTTTGAAATTCTTGATATTTTTGATTTAATTACAAACTCCCATACAAGCCGGGACGACGTGCATGCCTACAAAAATTTATATTCAATTGGAAAATAACCAAACTACCCTAAAGAAGAAGGAAGATTTCCAACCTTATAGTTAGAATGAGAATTGGCAATAGCACATTAAAACATAAATATTTACCAGATAGGTTCCATCGCCTTATTGGCTCTACCTGTAATACGGCAACTTACAATTTTCCATATATTGGACGAGTTCATATATTGGAGGAGTTCATATATTGGACGAGTTCATATATTGGACGAGTTTATATATTGGACGAGTTTATATATTGGACGAGTTCATACTATTCGATGAGTTCATATATTGGAGGAGTTCATATATTGGACGAGTTCATATATTGGAGGAGTTCATATATTGGACGAGTTCATATATTGGACGAGTTCATATATTGGACGAGTTAATATATTGGACGAGTTCATACATTGGCCGAGTTAATATATTGGACGAGTTCATAATAAACTGTAATTTTCTTCACAAATTGAAAAATAATTTTATCTAACTTTACAAGATGAAGTCTTTGTAACTAGTTCTCTTTTTCTTTGCTTATTACTATAACTGTATTATTGTAATTAATTATTAATAAGTAAAGAAAATAAATAACTAATAATTTTCATTGAAGAAGGAAAAACTTATCACTTAAAAAAAATAACTTGTAGCAATAGACAGACGTTTAACAGGTATAAAAATTTGTTCCAAAATGCTTTGAGCTTTTTTCCATTAAGGCAACGTTCTAAACTATGATATATATAAAATTTGTATATTCTCTGAAATGGAAATCTTAACAGGAGATAATTAATTTCTGTCTAGTGATAAAGTTTGTCATAAACAGTTACAGCAGTTACAGAAATGGCTTCAGGGCGTTTTACAACACAGAGCTGTGAAGGCTGTAACTGATGAATTTCAAAATTTAATAACGTTATCGTTTTAAATTTGTTGTAAGTTAACCCTCTTGTTGCTACTCATGATAAAATTATATTAAACCGGACATAGTGATCGCAGTCTCACAAATACCAAAAAGAGGATAATTGATTGTGTTTAAAAAAAAACGATCCGATTGCTATTTGAAAAGAGAGACAGACATGAAAAATCTAAAAAACGAAACAAACTACTTTTACAAAACAGCTAAGAATTATTACTACAGCTCTTTAATTTATTACTTGTTCACATTCTATGCGTGTTTTTTCACATTTGCTCTTTGAGCAAATTAAATCTCAGGGGATAATGATTCCTTGGCTTTTTGTGTTGCAGTTTATTTTCTTTTCGATATTCGTGATATTGAGGATGTTAAATAAATTGTAAAAATGATACAAAATTCTTGATAGTGTGTGAATACATATGTTTTATAATTTTGCCTTTTAAATTACTAGAATACAAATGTGACCAATTGTCAGTAGTTAAGTGACTACTGTAATATTTGTTTCCCTATTCGTCCTAACATTTTTCTTTTGGTGCCTTTGATATAATGTTTGCTCTCGTGTATGGATAGTGATAGATGCACATGTTAACAAATCTTTAACTATACAATCATGTGGCATCTTTATTTATTTGTGGTTCGATTACAACTTTAATAATTTTATTTTGTGTTTTTCTTCCTTTACTTTTTATATTTCGACATTTGTTTTTTTTTAGTCGATTGTTGAATTAATATCGGAATAAGCAGTAGTAGTAAATGAGTTGCTAAATTTATCATGTCCTTGGTTGGATATGCGTTGTAAATATCCTGAAGTACAAAGGAATTTTCCACAATATTATTGTCCTTTTTGTTAAATTCTTACATTGAGCCAGCCAACGTTGTAGAATGTGTGTATTTTGAAAGACAGAAATGAATAAATGAGAAGATCAATAAACTCTATTTAACAATAACAATATGAAGACAATTTGTGATATGGTCTTGTAATCAACTAGTATTACAGACATGTTGTTATAAATATTCTTAAATAACCTAAATCAATGTATGTGAAAATGAATTTTCTTCATATTTTTTTTTTTTTTTGGGAAATTTTCCAAAATTTTCTTATGTATTCTTCTTATTTGGCCGGAGACCTGTCCGAATTGGTGCTAATCACCGAAATCGGTCCAGGCATTCTCGAGTTATAAGCGTAGTAACTAACATCACTTTCTTTTATATATATAGATTTTATTTATTTACTAAATATAACTTGCAATGTGTTAAGGCGAATAAAGTCCTTACAAACTTATAACATATTTTTGGCATAAACGTAAAGAGGAATAATATCTGGTTAGTGTTATTTAGAAGTATTTTCTCATTTGCTAAGATATTTTCTAATTTTACTTAAATGCAATTACGCATTTACGCTGATAGGTATTCCGACTACTACTGACTGTTGTTGGGATTTTTGTAAATTAATTTGCAATTTTTATAAGTAAATAACTTGATTTATCAAATACCAATAACAAAATACTAATCTACCGTCCGTCATGTTAGTAGTTGTGGTATTTTCAGTAACACAAACAACCAAAAGGACAATTTTACAAGTAAAATACAACAATTCCTATTTAATGTTATATGACAAAAATACCATAATATAATTATCAGATTTAAGTTTGTGCCGTGTAGACTAATGACACTAAATTAATAAAGAATGGAAACAAAGTTTCTTTGATAATGAAGTATTTTCATCTAAAAATTTTAGTTTCTTTGCGTAAATTCCGGGAAACCAATTAATGCTTTAGATTATATTAGATCTAGTGGTGTGAATACAACAAAACCTTATAGTTACAAAATAATTAATTCCTAAATATTTTTTTTTGTTTGCAATAATTTAAGCCGACAAATAAAAATTTTTTTAGCTAGCTGCACTTCGAATCATTCCGTGTTCCTCGCATTCGTATTTATCAAAATAACTAGATAACTTAATTATGTTAGTAATGTACAACCTAAGGTTGGTAAGTGTAAACGTTGCTAATGACAGATGTAGCGATATTGAAAATGCTACATTACATTCTGCTGCTTTCTTGTATCTACTGTGGTCGTTAAAAGGTAACATATTGTTCTTCCTTAACAAATTCAGAAATTAAAATAAAAGCGTTTGCTTGAGCTAAAGTAAACTAACCAATTGTTTACTTCGATATTAAATCGCGGTTCCATAGCTGGCTTTTGATCCCTCCGAATACTAATACTGTGAAAGTGAAAGGCCCTAAGAATAACTGTTAATTTCAAAGATGACCAGCATACAGAAAGAACATTTCTCTACTACTCCATTGTTCAATCATAATGATGATGGGCTTTTTAAACATTGTCCTAAAGCCACTCGATATATTTTTTATAAAATTTGATACTTCCTGGATTTTGCAAACATAAATAAAATGTGCCTGATTTTGATGACGTTGATTCAATTGAATTCTGTTTCAATAAAATTTAATCAACTTAATTTCTCAACTGACACAGAAGTTTTATTTGCAAATATTTGTGTTTATTGTGTTATTACGTTTATTCCTTTAAAAGTCGTTTATTGAGTTCTTTTATTGCACAATAGTTGCACACATCTTTTAGAATTTTTAATTAAATTAAACGATTTATGATGACGTTTTTTTACTATTTGCGTTTGTAATCAAAAATACACGATGCCAACTTTATCACTTAAGCTGCGATTTCATCTGTTGCGTCTTCACTTGATCACATTGGCTATGAGACTGCTTTTTCCAAAGCTTTTCCAAAATTTACTAGAAAACTTTATTTCATTGTTATTTCTACAAATGCCATAGTTATTATTATTCAATGCAGGTGTTTTTGACGATGTGTCCTATTTTTTTCTGATTGTTTATCTTAGTTCATTAACTTTGTAGCATATTGTTATAGCTTTGTGTTCATAAGATTTCTTAGAAACATCTTAACTTATTAACAGACACATTCATTTCATTTCACTTTTAAGTGATAATTATCTTTTTGTAACTGAAACTAAGCATCTTCGTAACAGCATTATATTCATTGTATTCATTATTGAGGGAAAGAAAATGTAATGTAGTATTTTCAGGATCGATCGCGTCATTCATCTTTAGCAATCCTACTATTTATTTACCTTAGATTTTTAACCTTACTAACAGCATCTGTGTAAATAACAAATTTAAAAAATAAGTATAACCCAAAACAAAGACTATACGCAACCCAACACTTTTTGTTATTCTATTTATAAATTGTTTGGATTTGTAACTAACCTCATCTGAATAATAATAAAATATGGAAATATTAGATTATCCCCGAATAAAGTTGCAGGTGGCAGACTATCTACCTACTTGAGTATATACGAGCCTAGGAATGAAATACCTAACCTGAATACTGACTCACAGTACAGTCTGGAACACGGCATGATAATGATGTTATCATATCGGACGCACTCGTAAATCGTACCGAAAGAAACGACAACACTCGTTGTAAATTATCACATATATTTATTTTTGCTAGTCATCGGTTGCTGAAGTAGCATATTATTATGAATTACAATTGACTGCGCGGTGTCTTGCCTGTAATTTAATTTTTGATAACATTAGTTGTACTCTTTTAATATTATAATCAAATGAATAATTTTGATTCTAACTAATTTTAGTTCTTAAAAATCACACGCATATTTTAAATTAAATTATAAAAAATTGTTGTTATGAATTTGACTATAAAATCGCAGGAATCGTTATTCATATCGAGCCGCTATACGTTCGGGTCAGTTAGACAACTTTAAGCTAATGAAAGAATTGCCTGTTAACAATACAGCAACATATAATATAATATTCTTCGATTATTTTTATTCGATCTTTTTTTCTTCTTAAAAAATTAAGTGTTTATCATTATAACGGTCGTTTTAATTAAATTAACAAAATTAATTTTTTTTTTGGAAATTGTTAATAATTTTTGTTTTATAAAAATTATCCAAAGCACTCACAATACCGAAACTTATTTAAAAAATACAAACATCACTCAAATTTATTCCTTGTATTGGCAAATTGGTATTTAGCCAGTCTTTCGCTTCCAAAGATTTCCTTATTTGAGCTCCTACAATTTCTGATAATTTTTTAACTACATCTTTGTTTTCGCTTAACTCCATCCAAAAATTACAAAAATCTCGAATTTTCATTCGAGTCGATACTAAAAAAAAAACGACTATTTAAATTGGTGCAGTTAAGCGCAGCTTAATTTTTATTTTTATAATTTAACATACTTTTTGTTATAAACTGAAAGAAAAAATATCCCGGTAATGCTTGAAAATTTTTTTTCTTTACTATTATATATTTGCTTATCCCAACAACTTTTGTTTTGTTTTATTAATATTATTCTTATACTGATGCATACACTGTTATCGACATATGTTATTTTAAAAATATCGTTTATATACTTAAAACATAATACAACAACTAATCTAGTACAAATTTTGTTTATTTGCCAGCTAAATTCAATTATTTAACCGTATGAAGTACATGCTCATTTTTATTTTATACAAAATTGCAGTTATTTCAAACCACACTTTTGAAGAGCCATACCTTTAGAAAAAATTATTATTTGAATCTAATTCTTTTTTACGCTTGTTAGTAAAAGTATCTTTTATTAAATACTATTAGCCATTTTTTAATTTGCATAATTGGATTTTTCTATATATGGCCAGGCTCACAACACTGTTTGACGTATATTTAAAAAGTTATTATTTTATTATGTATATTAAAATAATTATTTTAATTACGTAAAATCATAAACAACAACAGCTGAATTGTTCTCTATATTATTAGTGTTGTTATTCTTCATCAGAATTGATGAGGAAAACATATTTATTAAAATGATTTGTCATTACAAAAATCGAAAAAGCTTCGTAAGAATGTGTTTAGATTTCTTTATACAACAAAAATTTTTACTCATACAATAACAATATTATAAAAGAAAATTCCAATAACTCCATTCCTCTCCAACATGTGTCATTAATTTGCAAACAATTTTGTTCAAAAGTTAACTTTCCGGTTAATTGTTAATTTGTCAAGGGTTAACAATGATTTGAAAATGACTTAAGAAAGATTCTCTTAATTATAAATGTTAAATATACCTAATACTGCCTATAAAATTAACAATAATAAACAACATAAATAATTAATACTCAATACTGTGTAAGACAATAATGTTGTAGGACAACATTCTTGTAAATTTAATTAATAAACAAAAGTATTATATAACTTTGTGTGTATATTGTAAAGCCGACAAGTCGTTTGTTGCAACAAAAGAAAATAAAGAATGTTTTTCTACTAGAAAAGGGTTTTCTATGCAATAAAAATTTTAGTAAAAGAATTGACCGAAGTTATGGAAGAAAAACAATTTAAATATAGAAAGGTTTTCGAAATAGCAAAGTTATTATGCTTTAACATTAACCGGATTTACGTAAAATATTGATTTTAGTTAAAGAATAGCTTTCAGAATATTTTGCTATATATTTGCTTTCTTGGCAAACTTTAAAAATTTTTTTCGATAATTTGTGAATCTTTTTGTTCTATAAAGAAAATTGTTTCTTTAGTAAATTTTTTTTTCATTGATTTGTTGTTTTTTTAAAATATAAATATTTAGTATAATTTATTTTCCTAATACAGCTTTCGATTTTTTAAATATAACTATGACTTTATCTACTGCTAATTTTTGTTGGATTATTTGGAGAATTTTAAATTAAGTTTTTAATCTAATATTTATGGCTTAATATTTATGGCTTTTTCTTGAAGTGTGGATTTTGTAGTGAAAAATAAATTATAAAATAATAGTAAAAAATAATTTTTTTGGAATATTTGGAAAATTTTCAGTTAGTTTATTTATCTGTAATATATTGAAGTGTAGATTTGCTAATGGAAATAGTTTTTTTGAACGATCATTTAATTTTTGTTTTAAAAATTTTTTTTATAAAATGTTTAAATAAATCTTTTATTAAAAATAAACTTTTTAATTAATTTCCTCAATATAAAAAATTCTTTTAATTCTTTATGGCACAATATTTGAGGCTTTTTTCGCTTTGACAAATTAATACTTCAAGTAAATAAAAATGACTATATCGCTAAACCGTTATCTTATCGTAGGATAATTCAAACTTTATTTCAGTTTTTGGCTTTAAAATGTTACCCAAAAATCACTCAATGTATTTTTCATTAAACTGACGTGTGGTGCAATTTTAACAAATGCAGACCATGAACTCCAAATGTTTCAGTTAAAATATTTTCACCCTGCTTTTTTCCTTTAATTTGAGCTGAATGCATGAAACATGTTGTCATTCAACTCTCTGCTAAATTGCAAAAAAAGACAACCATGTTTTCATTAAATCAACTGTATGTTTTAACCCGCAATAAAGCAACAACCGTAGTAACACAAGGAAAGCAAATAAAAATGAACATTTAGTAAAGGATGCTGCTTTTTTTTTTTCTTTTTGTTTTGTCTTGCCTTTATAATTTTGGGTTATTTAGAATGAACGTCACAAAGTTCTGGGAACTATTCAAAATGAAATGTATGCAGCGAGGATTGTGTGCTTTTTTATTTAAGCTACGTTTTGCAATACAAAATGCAACAGAAAAACGTAACAAATGTAATTTACCATTTTGTTGCGCTTATAAATTAACGCCAACAAACTTTGATGCTAAAAAGTTGTTTGTTCTTTTTACTCGTTGTTTCTGTTTTTGTTCTTTTCGAAGTATCAAAAGAAAAGCAATAAAAAATTTTGCTAAGTCCATATGCGTACAATAACAACAACTTCAGCACAGGCTACAAAATCATCAAAAACTTTTTACTCTGGCAGAACTAGCAGTTACAGCAACAAAAATAACAACAATGAATTTTTTACGCACACATGGATTCCCTAGTGCTGCCCTACACTTTTCACAACAAACATAAAAACAGCAAAAATAAGGAACGACAAAGTGTCAAGCAAAAGATGAATTTATTACCGACAAAACTTGAATGAGAAACCCATAAGACAGGCTTGCAATACACTAATATTCATACAAAAGGCTAAAATAAAGTGCACATATACACACACACACAAACACACTTCCATACAAGTTACAGAATTTGGTAGCAAGGACAACGTCAACTGCTACATTATGCACATCTATTAACAACTTGCAGTATACCCAACGACATATTCTATCCAATCACACATATACATACGTACAGTGTTGCAATTTAAAACTGCATACATTTTTTCAACTGCATAAAAGTTTATAGAAAAATTATTCCTGAAATAGATTGTTCGATTTATTATTTATCACAGGTTAAACTATAGTAACAACAAATACAAAAAGTTAAAAATATTTTATGTGAAAAAAGTAAATACTCCAATCTTCGCATTATTTTAAAAAATTTTATAATTAAAATTTAAATATTTAAAATAAATATTTTTCAAATTAAATCAAAGAGAAATTTTTAAAGAGTTGTCAATCAAATTATGATGCAAATCCATAAATTCGGTTTAAATAAACTTCTTTTATCGATAACAAAGCACAGAAATTGTCTTTCTTAAAATTATTTAACATTCAGTAGTTTGAAAATCTTAATAACCTTAAAAATGAAATTATAATTATCAGTAAACTGTTTTAGGTGCATAACCAAATGATAAATTTTAGTGTCGAAATTTTTCCTACTTTCAGCGCCATTGCTTTTTGGACAAACGAATACACCAAGATAAGGGCAAAGAGGCTAAACCGACTATCTTGAATATTGTACAGTATCCCTCTGTATATCTGTGAGGTCCCCCCGGGGGCACATTATAGTCTTTTTGGAACCTACTATTCCATTTAGATTTGTGTCTTGCGGGGTAAAAGGGAGCCCAGGCCCCTCAAAGGCTAGTAGGAGTCACCTGGACAATCCACATATTTCCACGGGAAATCAGTTGCCCCAGAGTACAATATTTGCTCTCTTTAGACAAAAAATGTACTCTGACTGGTTATTGAGGTTGGCCCCTATATGGGAGTATCGTGGTGGTTGTGGTTTCGGACCCTCGTGAGAGTTTGTGGGTCGGACCATTCAAATTAACACAATGAATGGTTCAGGTCCAGTGAGTATGAATGCTGGCGTGTTCTTGATAAATAAGAGCTTCATGCGTTCTGGACCAGGAGTTGGAAAGTCTCCAACTCCTCAGCAAGGAGTGAGGGCACGGCCTACTCCGGACTTTCTAAATTGCTACTAGAAGTGACTGGAGGATATACGTATCTGAAGGCCTTCTAGGGCGTAGTTGGTGTCCAATCAACTAAGTGGTTTAACTACCATCTGATTATGACCTCGCGGTCGGTGCAGATGTAAAACAAATCACACATTGTATATCTGTGAGGACGTGTAGGCTGTATAAACTTTACTTTATCCTTAAGTCACAACACAGGACTCTCTAAATTTCGTCAAAATAGTTTTATAGCCAATACAAACTATCAGTCAAAAAGTGGGGGGACTCAGATAACTGGGCATGGTACCTTCCATATAAAATAAATATTTGGAGCATGGTAAAAGTGGAAGTTTTTACACTTGTTCGGAATAATGCAATAAAAATCATGTCAGCTGTAATTTTGTGAATTTATTACAAACAATTACATCTTCAATCAAAAACTAGACGACGTTGTTATTTGTGTGTATCTAGGGAACCGTAATAGATCTCTTCCACATGTCTTTTTTATTAAAGTATGTAAACTTATGGAAAATAGGCTATTATGGAACAATGTTACCACACCTACAAAGTTATCAATGAATGTGGTGTAGTAGAAATATATAAACGAGAGAGTGTAAAGTTCTCAAGTCGAACAAGAAACTGGCCAGATAGAAGCGGTTTTTCAAAATAATTATTAATTACCATGAGATTTGTTTAGCAAAATTGGTGAAGCCTTCATAAAACTGGGTATTAATGTGATTAGCTTTGAAAAAAATGCCCAAATTGAAACTGTGGCAGCGGTACCTTCCTACGTCTAACTAAAAAAATATTATAGGTGAAATTCGAACATTCTATCCCAGCTACTCTGTAATTATGCGGAGAGAAAAGAAACCTTTAAAATCTATATACTGTGAATGCAAAGCTTTGCTCACAACCCGAAACTAAAATAATTTTACTTATAGAATGACTTTTCGAATATTTTTCGAGAATTTAGGGCTATTGCATTATTCGCATAGATGTGCATAAGATCACAACATGGCATGGTCATAAGACAGTTCCGACAAATATCACGTTGAGACAAATATTCTTATATTTTTTGATGTCTTATATGGTATGTGTGCGTTTTTGATTTATAACTCTTGCCTATGACAATAATGGTTAAACCTGTCTCACTTTACAGAATTTGGTAAACTGTGCTTTCTGAAATGCCTATTCAGCTTGTACCTCATAGATCTCTTAATATTTTTAGCCCAAATTCTTAATGTATACTTCTGCATAAAATGCATCAGACCTAAGCAGCGGATACATGTAACGCCCGTTAACATTTTTGCATAGAACGAAGATCTTTGAAATAAAATTTCGACATTTTGCAAACGTTACAAGATGCTGATATTTAGCTTAAACCCGTTCGGTTAACGCAACTGTTTTTAGTTCTTGCAAATTTTTTAGTTTTCTTTCAAACGCACATTTTCACGTTTATGCTAAAGAAAAATCAAGGAAATCTACATTTTGGCTGAATGATGAATTCCGCAAAGCAAGACGATTTCGTTATCAAAAAATTGTTCTGAAAATTTTCCAACAGAAATTCAGAACTAATAAAATAATTTCTAAATCCATGTTGTTTGCATTTATTTCTTTTGATTAACGTTTTCTTACATTGAGTTCTTTATACAAAATAATAAACACAGTACGTTAGAGTTTGAAATTAAATTATAAGATTTATTTATTTTCAATACACACAAAGTAAACATGATGGTAACTTTGTTGTCTTTGCTCACTGAAATAATTCATTTACCCAACAAGTCTTGCTTATATAGTTGTTTTAGCAGTTTTCGCACATACAAGAATGTTAACCCCCACGTTGTTGTTCTTATTATCATTCAGTTATGGCACCAGCTTGGCTGAGTGTTTTGTTTTGCTCTGTGTTAGTTATTTTTGTTTTCTGTTTTTTTAACTTTTTTGGCAGAATTTCTTATAAGCAAGAATATTTGATGTCTTGTGCGTATAAGATTTTTTTTAGAAAACTACGCAAATTGTAAAATGCAGAATGGTTCGTTTCATCTACTTTTTTTATTGATAATTATTTTCTTTTACACCTTAATAAATCGTCTTTGTAAACGTATATTAGAAGAGCTATTTCAATACAATATATTTAGAAAATAAATTAAAATATGTAGAAATTGTATTATTTTATTTATTAGTTTCTTTTATTTAGGTTTTTATACACATCAATGCATTGATACATTATTCACAATATTGTCTGTGGCTAGCCACTACTTTTTCATATTTTTCTAGTAGCACATGGTTTCTACGACAAAAGAATTGCTCTAATTTCACTGCAGCATTATGGGAGATTATGGCCTCGCGTCTGGTCGAATAGTCTGGTCCCTTTTCTTTCTATCTTTAAACGAATCAGTTGTCTTCGATATAATTCCCCTGTGATCGTCTGACTCGATTTCACAGCTAATAATACACCCACCCAATACAGAGCATTACCTTGCCAACATGGATATTGGCCTCGGCGTTGATTTAGATAGATCGCCTGCCATTACATATGATTTATTGCTCTTGGGACTATCGTAATGTATCTATTTTTCATCACCACTAATAATACAATGCTTTGCCCTTTAATGTCTCTCGATTACAATTCATATGATACCTAATTTACTTACATTTGAATGAATTCCAATGCTTATAAACATAGGGAAATGGTTGATTGTGTAATTTCCAAATATAATGCAATCTCTTCTTGCGTTTGACAACAATCTTCATCGAGTAATGTTCCAATACCTCATCTTCGGCATTATTAACTTGTATAGCCAATAATAAATTAAACAATTTTTTAAAATTTTTAGGAAAAAGTTTGAAGTTGATACATAAGATTAAAACATCATAATCCGGCTTTCTTTAATTCAATTATATTATTGTAAAAAATAATAAATTAATTTTTTAAACTTAATTTAAATCTGTTAAATAAACCTGCCTAAACTGCTTTACAAAATATCTAATCAAAATTTTTCTTAATCATGTCTATCAGTTAAATCATAAAAACGTCATAAGCAAAACACGGTCTTTTATCAGAAAAATAAGAAACGTTAAAAATTATTGGCAACAAAATAAGAAAAGAGACCATCAAATAGCGCAATGCACTCGATACAACTTACTCGTACTTATTGACTGAAAAATAGAGTGATGTGAAAATAAAAATGTACTTAAGCATTCCTCAATATATAAAGTGACTGCTGCATCTACTATGAGTGTCTTGTATCCGTAGAGTTAGTAATTTCAGTCTCTAAACAAACAGATAATAAACTAATACAATTTGGCAATAGAGAAATTTCACACAAAGTATAAAATTAAGTTCTACACATATAAAGCAAAAATAGATGTATGGATTTACTTCATAGTTGCAATGAAGTAATCATTGAAATGAACATGAAAAAAGAGTTGATGATAAGATTTTCGATTAAAATTGTTTAACACAACGACACTATAGCAAAACCATTAAAATCTCTTGGATCTATTTAACAATCCTCCACTTCAGTTTGTAACTTTTGTTGCTGATTATTTTGCTGAAAGTCCTTGTATGTTAGTAGTTAGTAGTGTAGTTAATGTTGCATCAAGTGAGAGTTTGTTAAACTTGAATATTATTGATGCATTTTTGATAGATCTCCTTGTAGTATTTCTTTACAGATAAGTTTCCAGTTGTTTACTTCGTATATAGAGATTTTAATTACTGATATATTAGTATTTTAGAAGTATCTTGTTTTAATGTGTAGTTATTTCTTCATTCAAGATTTTCAAAAGTCACTATTTGTTAAATTTTTTTGACATAGACAGCAGGTTTTGTTTTTGAAGTTTTATTTTTGTTAGGAGTACAGTGGTTATTAGAAATTATGTATTTGAAGAGGGAGGTATACAAGATAAATGGTTGTTTTCTGTACTGCAGTTATTTTATAAAGCCTCATGCATTTTATTTCTCCCTTTTAATACCTCTGGAATGTTAAATGCTTAACTGTTGATAGCATTATTATATTGACACGTTCTTTTTAAGTTAAAACAGGAATACAAATTTTAGTAAAATCTAGTTCATCATCAGGATTTTCAACATGGAGTTTGTTTTTCAATTGTGGCAACACCAATAATATGATGGCTTTGCTATTTAGGTTTTTGACGTATTGGTAATAGATGCATTGGCAATTGCGATAATGAATTCAATTTCGCTCGTAGACCGTATAAAAATAATACAAATCCACCTCAATGTTCTCAACAATTGGGGTTATCAAAAACCACCGCATGGCGAATTTTGCGTAAGAATTTGACTTTGAAGCCCGACAAGGTTCAACTGGTGCAGGAATACAAGCCGAACGACCATTTACATCGCCGTAGATTCGCTCAATTCATTTAGAAACAACCGGCTGGTTTTTCTGAAGAAATAATTTTTTTAGCCGAAGCCGATTTTCTTTTGTCATGGTATCTCAACAAGCAAAATTTCGTATTTGGGCTTCTGAAAAACCTAGAGCAATTATTGAAAAGCCTATGCATGCTTGAGGTGTCACTATCTTTTTTTTTTTTGAAGATATGGCTGGTAATGCAGTAATGCTCAATGGATCAACTATCACGAGATGCTAAAAACTTAACAGGACGGTGCCACATGTCACACAGCTAATGAAACTATCAATTTATTGCAAACCAAATTTTCCTGTCAGATAAATTTATGACAATTAGCAGTTAAGTGGCCAGCCAATTCGTGTGATTCAACAACAATGGATTATTCATTGTGGGGATATGTTAAGCACGGAGCCTATACGGAGTCAATTGAATTGATTTCAGCCTTTCAACTCAAAATCCGTGATGTGATTTGCCAAAAAGTGATTAAAAACTTTGATGAAAAAATCGTGTTGGACGTTTGCCAAATATAATTTTTTATTCTTAACTTTCGATCTTTTCTCTTCGTAATTTTAAAAAGAAAACTTGAATCATCTTAACCTAAATTTTTTGTTTTATATTGTTTTACGAAACTACGTTCTGGTTGAAAAATCGTTTATTATATTAGAAAATACAAAAATGTTTAAGCCACAATGAAAGGAACTATAATTTCAACAAGAAACATTGCTATACATGAGATAACCTTAAGTGAACATACTTATGTTGCTTTCAATATTCCTTAGTGTGAGTGTCTAATATGGGTTTTAACTTTAATTTTAGTATTTTAATGCCCATATCGTTACTAGGATCTTAACCATAAATAGCCTCTGTACATATTTTATTTATATAAATTAATTAAAGAATTGCAGATTAAATTTAAAGTTGCCAGTTGGCTATAGCCACCATATAGTGAAACTGTGCAAATTTCTTTCTTTCTGTTATTTACATTAACAAGTCTTTTGTAATTTGTATTAACAAGTCTAGCAAAGTAAGCTTTTTTATCTCCAACACTTTCAAAAGTAGTTTACAATTAGAGTCAGTTATGGGATCTGTTTTTTTTGTAACAAATTTTAGATCAACTCCTTTCCCGTAATAAATGTGATTTTTACGACATTCATATGCTGATTCTCAGCTTTGACGAAAGATCGATAACACGAAAAAGAAAGAAGAAAAAAGAGCGGTTTAAGCACTAGGAATGAAACTTTGCAAAATCAGCTAGCAAACTTTGATAAATGTTAAGATATGCTAATAGAACGTATCGTGTTTTGTACTGACAATTCATCAACTATCATCTAGCTATTTTGTAGAATAGCTACCTGCGTCAAATTCTTTTTCTGCATGTATTTAGGAATACCCGTTCTACAAAAAAAAAATAATAAATAGATAAAATTTGCCACATTAGCAGCAATCCTTAAGCATTTGACTTTGAAAAACACTACCACTATACACAACTCGAACAGCTGAAAAATGTGAAGCGTTTGCTGTTACTCAAGTTGTTGCTGTAATTGTTGTTATATCTTTGATCGGTTTAGTATATTAATTTTTTTATCTGTAATATAAATTTGTATTTTTTTCCTTTTTTTTGCATCTGCAATTTATACATCAACTTAAGTGTATAAAACAAATTGTATATACAAGTATTCTATGGTACTTGCACTGTCAATCAACTGTTAGTTTAGTTTCGAGCACTACTTACAATATTTTTACAGAGAGTGTGCAGTTGTTTTCTGAATAAAAAGAATCGCAAACAATTATGGTCCATTTATTTAAATTTAATGCTTTCCATCATCATGGCTCAATTATCGAGTCAATAGCTTGATAAACTGGTCAAGTGTTTTGTATTTTTACAATTGTATAAATTTTTACAAGAAAACCAGTTGCTGATTGTTTAAGTTATTTTTGCATAATTTTCTATAAAGAAAGAAGCTTTAATTGAAATCATAATTGAATGACAAAACCAATTATACTGGCAATGGTATTGCATATAATTCAAGTGTATTTTTTTGAAAAAAGTTAACACACAAATTTAAAAAAACATACATACACAAACTAAACGAAACGTCTTTTATGATCTCAAAAATAGCATAAGGCACAAACATAACACAAAAAGCATTATTTGCTTTAAGAAAAATAAAAACATTTTTCATACATGCGTGGCCTGCTACAATAATTTGAGCAACGGTAGCATTTTCCAATAATCATTCGAATCATATTTTGCACAGTGGTATGTGGTACTAAGAGGTAGTTGGCAAACCGCTTCCAATTAAATGTTATATTTATTTAAGAACAGTGTTGCATCTACTTTGATGATAAGTATGTGCTGCATTAATTTTTCGGTTTACCCTGCGAGAGTTATTGCGTGGGCTGAAACTGGAAGTTAAGAAGCTTCAAAATTCAACAAGATGCACACTCATTGCGTAAGCCGGTACCCCGCAAGCCCTACGATCTCTGTAGCGATTATTGGCAAGGTACTCATTACAGAAACGTGCTGCCCATATTTTAAGCCAAATCTTAAAAAGGTAGGATATTTTGTTGATAAGTTTTCCTCGCTCTGCCTTTACACAATTCTTATGAGCTCGAATTTCCTTGGTACTGAATGATCCCAATGCTTTCAAACATAGAAAATGACTTATTGTGTGGCTCCCAATGATAATGCAAGTTCTTCTTGCGTTTAATAACAATCTTCGTTGAGTAACACTTCCAAACTTTTTCGGCTGACCAGGCTTTTCTTTGTCTATAGTGTTGAGATCACCTATTTTGAGTTAAGCAAACCATCGTTTACAAATTTCTTGAGTTGGTGCATGTTGACCATAAACTTCTACCAACAATTGATAACTTTTAATAGCCGCATTCTTCTCTGAAAAAAGTAAACAGATTTTCCCGAAAAAAGTCTTTTTTAGGCACAAAATCCGACATTATTATAGCGATTAAAAAAAGGTGTGTTTACATTTTGGGTTATAATGACAGATCTTTACCCCCCAAAATACCATATTTGTTATTATTCACACAAACCATATGCGATTCTTATGCCATATGTTGTCCAAACCGCCATTATTAACTTGTATACCTAATATATTAAAATTGATCTTATGTTGTTTGGCTTTTCTATTTACCATAATTTCATAAAAGAAATCAGCTGAGACTTCTCTCGTCTTTAGCAACCTATCATTTACGGATATAACTTTTATTCAAACTTTACAAATAATTTACGATATCATCACCACTACGAGCAATTCATATTTTTTAGACAAGTTTATATGACATCTTGATGATGGCCAGTTAAAAGTCGGCTGAGTTTTTATAATTATTTGAGTTACTGAGCTCTCTTTCTCCGTGTCTCTTTGTATTCGTTGCTTCCTTCTTTTGCGTTTGTAATTACTCAGTTTATCACGCTTCATCTGTTATGACTGTCACGTTGAGAAATGCAACACTCGGTTGATCGACATTTAATTCAATACCATGTTCGAATGGCAAAATGAACCACTTGCTTCTCTATCTAAATCATAATAGCAAACAATAGTGTTTATACAACTTATTTCTTATCTCGTTTTGACGTATAGTTACATGCTTGTACATAAATATTTCCCGCGAACTTTGTTTCATGTTAATGTTATGCTGACTACTAATTGATGTGACTGCCGACAATGACGTTTGTAATAGGCATCAATAATATTTGATTTATAGAAATTTTAAAATTCCGCTTAACTGAAATAATGTGTTAAAACAAAATAACTGAAATATGCAGCCCGTGTGAACATGGTATAATGATTACCTTAGGTTTCAGTTATATTGAAACTCTTTATTTTTATAATATATGTTCTATATCTATGTTTTTTGGCATAAAATTTTCTTTTACTGACATTATGACACTTGAGAAAAATGCTGCATAATTGTCATAACTTTACCTTATCCAAAGTCGTCGTGCCGCAGTGTTTCGTTGTTGTTTTTTTTTTTACAATAATTTTGGAATACAGTTGTGTGTTTCCTGCAGCTATTTGCACAGGTTCAATTTTCCCAGATTAAATGGAATATATTAAAATATTATTGTTCAATTCTGCTCAAAATCCCTGGTTATTAAAGAAAACATGATCTATTTCTTGATGTTGGCGAGGTTAGCTGGCGTAAAAAATTCATTCATTCAGAATTGGGTTTTATTTGCGTTTTTTCACGATACCTCTGCCATGATTTTGTTTCAGTATTTTGATAAGCAATCATTCATTTTACCATTTTATATATGTATATTTTTAGTGCGACAAAAAATCCTTTCATATTGTATACGAAATTTTTCTAAAAGGTTCCAAAATCTGCTTAATCTAGAAGGCTGCGGGTATTGAAGAATAACGCTCGACACTCGTACTTAAGTAAGCAATAATATGTTCCCAAGTCTTACAACGAACTTAATAAGTTTTAAGAAAAACTTTTATTTGAAAATCCCTGGTTATCGGTCGTCTTAATAATTTAATTTTCGCGTGTATTATGATATAATTCTTATTTAATAATAATGATTATTCATTAGTTTGTTCTAATCCAATTCAATTATTCCCATTGTGCGCAAACATGCAAAATGCCAAACAATTATGAAAAAACAGATTTTGTTGTTTGGCTTGTTAGATGCCATCGTTAAGAAAATGTGGCGCCTAAATTGCTAACAATATTTAACAGCTTTTTTAAAGTTTACTTAAAGCTGCGGGTGCTTATGGTAACCAAATCCAACACATTTTATTTAACCGTCTTCATGTTCAAAACATGATAATTTTTTTTATTATTTTATTGAAACTTTTACGAATCATTTATAATAATATTGAGTATCAAGAAAAGCAACAAATAAAAACATATACATGAATATTAACCCTAAAAGTTCAATAGATTTACTTACCATTTGACTCGGGTAAATTTGTGTTCTAATGTAAACTATGTTTACAGGTTTCCTTGACTAATCTATGCGTTGCACTTTGATACATTTTGCATTTAAAATTTAGAGAAATAAGTTATCAAGTATGAGCACAAATGACTCAGTATTAAAAGTAAGTATCTGTTGAGCTTTATTAAAGGCCATTTTTAGTATTTTAGAAACTTCTTCTTACCATAATATTGCTAATTTAGTTAATATTAAACTTTTAGTCAGACTTCAGTTCATTAAAGTACTATCAACAAGAAAAAATTTAAGTCCTAACTAGTCAAAGATTGGTTTTAATAATTATGCTGCGTGTAAATTTTAAGTTTTTATGTGTTTAAAAAAGCATAAATTTTTATATGAATATAGTCCGGGTGGTATTCGGCGTTACATACTTAACAATGTACTATGGCACTGGAAAAACCTTTTACAACAATCTTTAACATATCATTGAAATTTGGTTATTTTCCTAAAGTATGGAAGGATTCTTTTACTTATTATTCCATTATTTACATCTGGTTGTATGAATAATGTTGCCCACTACAGAGGTATTGCTAAACTTAGAGCTATACCTAAACTTTTTGAGAAAATTGTTACTGATAACCTATCCCATCGAGTATCATATATATAGGATCCTTCTTAGCATAGTTTTAGAAGGGGTTGTTCAACTGTTTCTAATATTCTGGAATTAATAACGTCAGTCAATCGGGGATTTGTTCAACGAAAACAATGTAATGTTATTTACAAATACTTTGCAAAGTTCATTAATAGACTTCTAATAATGAATCTGTTATCTGTCAAACAGAACTCATAAAGTTTGTTTTAACATGCTTACTCCAAAGAAATTTTTGTTTCATCTGGAGTGTGTGTATTGCAGGGTAGCCATCTGGCTCCTACAATATTTACCTCGTTTATTAATGATCTACCCAATGCTATTAATTAATCTAGAATCTCTTATACTCAGATAATGTGAAAATATTTCGAATATATAATCGTCGCCCTGATCATATAACTCCTGAAAAAAAACTTAGATGCTTTTTATTTCTAGCGTTATAATAATCTTATGGAGTTGAACTTTAAAATACGTGTGTTTCTTCCAAAGATATCGTACAAACGTGCAATATAAATTAAAATCATTTAAAATACGTGTGTTTCTTCCGAAGATATCTTACAAATGAGCAATATAAATTAAACGGCTTTAAATTTAAGTTTCATGTACAATTATTATTTGCTGTTTTTATGTCCGTAGGGATCTTGAATCCACGGACTAAATAAAAAATAAATAAATAATTTATAAAAAAATCGTTAACCGGTGGCTGGTTATAAAACTGTTTCCATATTCTATTTAAAATTGGTTGATTAAAAAAGTTATGTTTACAAAGTTCGCTGGATATATGCGGTATTTGATAATGCAGTGCATTACATTCAACTACAGTTTTAATTCTTCATTTTTAAATAATTTTTGTTTCTTGAGAAAATAAAAAACAAAATATTTATTGAATTAAACCTCGCTAAATATTTGTTTATTTAAGGAAAATACTAATTAATTTTCTCCACTCGTGCAATTTCCATTTAGTTTATTTGATTGTTACACTGTAACCTTTTCTCCACTCAAGGAGTCGGTTGCAGATTGCAAATTAAAGTGTGACATATACAATGCAAATACATATTTTAATAAAATTTTAAAAAATGTGTATCAAGTGTTTATGGCGGTGAGTCTTTATAAGAAATGATAATAAGTTGCACAGTGCGTGTACATAACTTTAAACATGAACATTTTACAGTCTGTGCTTCACGACGTGTGCTGCTTAAAGATTTAACAGTAAAATTTAAACTTACAAAGTCTTCCTTTTGTGCTTATAAAATTAGCACTAAAAGACAGAAAATTGACATTTCTCCAATCTATATATAACTATGTAAATTTTTGCTTACATATTGATGCCATAAAGACTTTAATGTAGATTTAATATTCGCCTACACATCTACCTGTTGTGAAGTTATTTTTATAAATGTCTGCATTGAACAAATTTGGTAATCAATTTACTTTATTATACTTATATTACAAATTTGGTATTATTTATTTATTAGAAAACAGCCATAATTGATTGATTCAGGGCTGAAAAATATTTTAAAGTATTCTGTGATATATAAGAGTGTATGAGTGTAAGTGCGAGTTGCCATCTAGATTGATTAAGTGAATAATTTGAACATAAATGGGTTAAGCAAATATATTACAAAAATTTTGAATTTTATTACCGCATAAATGTTAAAGGTTTTCGAACAAGAATACATACAATATCTTTCTTTTATAATCTCACGTTTTATTATTTTTTACCTCAGTGCACACTTATTTTCTTTTATTTATTTTTTTGATTTATTCGTTTTTATTGTTTCTCTCTTTATAATAACCAAACATATCTTGAGATATTGCACGTAAAGTCATGTGGTACAGTGCAAATTATAAGCATATTTTTTATATAGCTACTGATATTACAGCACTGCCTATAACCCACAAAAGCTAACGTTATTTTGTATTTTTCTTGCTGTTTGGCAGACCTTTACATTAAGTTTAATGTTTCTTGAACTTGAAGAGAAATTCTGCATGATCCTAGTACTCTAAGGTAAAACAGGTGTAGCAATATTTTATTATGTAGTTCATAGTAATTAAAATTTATATTGCACAATAACATTGCACGTTTTATTTATTTTTATTTACTCATATATTTATTTGTTACAAAAATAAAAAGATACACAAAATTTAATTTTGTATAACAGAATAGAAATGATCAGAAAATTGAAGCCATAACAAAATTCTCTTTAATTATTTAAGAAATTTTAATATATAAAATACTAATTATTTATTATTTTTAATATTATTAATTTTAATAACAAAAAACGTTAAAAATAAATTTAAAAAAGCTTACATTTTTATTATGCTATTATAGATTATAGTACTTAAAATATATGTACAGCGCATAAAACTTAAAAAACTTATTTTCGGAATTGACTTACTTTACTAATGATCTCAGAGGCTGATAGCATGAATAAAGAGATGCCATTTAAAAATCAGCGCTCAATGACCAATTGATGACCCGTTCGCGTATTTAAAATGTTAATAGTATGAGTATACATAAATTTGTATATAAAAAATAAATATTCTATAAAGCAAAGATTAAAATAAAAGTTTAAAGGCATTTTTTTAGCAATCAACCTCAGTGTTGCTGCAATTAATAGCATACGCTCTATAATAGTCAAATTGGTTCTGAAGATCATTTATGTATAATGAAAAAAAAGCAGAAAATCTAAGATTGGAGAAGAATATATTTCACTTCTGGCAGTTGATATAAATTGAAACATATTGTTACGAAGATGATTAGTTGAAGTTATAAAAAAATAATTATCACTAAAAAAGTTAAGTGAAATGAATGACCTATTGCGTTTCTTTAGAAATTAGGATGCTATATTAAAAATCCATGAGCAAAGATTAACAATCAGAAAATAATACGGAAAAAGAAGACACGTAACCATAACCGTCATATATATTTAATAGGATGAATTACAGTTTTTCCGAGTTTTCTCTAACTGCTGACAACGGGTTATAAAGATCCCCCTCTCGGGCAATAGAGTCAGTTTAATTGGGAACCTAATCGATTGAAGAAATAAAAATTTATACAGCAGCTTTTAGATATTATAGTGGTAAAGTTAATATCCTGTATTTTTGAATGTAAAAGTAAATAATAGCTCATCTTAATATATCATGTAATTTAATTTAAAACTCTGAAAGTTGTGTGTAATTATTTTGCAATAAAAGAAACTAATGAACGTTTATTAGAAGAAGAAACGTAACAACACGAATCAATCTTAAGAAAACGATATGCTCATTTATTATAAACAGCCAAAAATTATCCAATAGCACTAAAAATGTGATATTACTGTAATCAATCTACAGGCACCTACTTTCTTTACGTAAATCATTACATACTTGTGATTTTTACAAAAAGCAATTGCCTAGCAAAATGATTTCAACATACTGTGGAATTTTGTTGTAAATAAATTTTTCAAAGTCCGTGGATAGAAATATTAAGATTTCCTTCGTCCTGAGTTACAATTAGATTTGATTATAGTCATAATTTTACCAAGTTCCAAGTTAAGAAATTGCAGCTGGCTGTAAAAATATTAAAAACAAAAAAAAACGGTCAGAACGAAAATTTTAATAAATCTTGGATCTATACCATCCACACCGGTTGCATTGTTTTTACTTACAACAGTTTTGAAAATATGTCGCGCACACTGACGTTTGCAAATTAAAACAATTGGTGTGAAATGTGATTGGCAGTAATTAGAACTTTTTTGAACATTTGAGGTATTTAAAAATTTTGCTTTTAAGGCATTTGCATCAGCTGTAGTGGTTTTGAAAACCAGGTTTGAAAATATAAAACTCAAATAACGTTTGCCACTTTCTTTTTGCGCCTTTGGCAATGGAGAACTTTAGAGCATAATAGTTTTTTAATTAACCGTTTGATTATGTAAATAATGATTATGTAATAATGCTAATTTTCAAGGAATTTATATGCCGTAGTTTTAAAACGTATTCACCACCAACATAAAAAATCTCTAGAACTAACCGTTGGCTATAAGGCGGTTAGGAAATTTCATTTTGTATCCTGCAAAAATTTAGCCATGAAAAATAAATTTAAAGCACTAAATATTTATTCTGTTAGGCTCTCAATTATATTCACACATATTTAAAAAATTGTTACCATTGCACCCACTTTGAATAAGGTCTAAAACAATAATTTAAATTTATAAAAAAGAAATAAATATAAAAAATGAATATTTATTCTTCTCGAAAGAAATGCTAATATTTATCACATTTTAACATATCACTTAGCATGCAAAAAATGTTTTTAATGTAACATCTAAAGGGTTTTTAAGCCAAATAAGAAAGTAGAATTTAATATTTGAAATTTTGAATCTAGATCAATTTAATTACGTTCTAGTTATTTAAATTTATCTTTGGGCGAACCTTTAAGACCAGCTTTTTCTTAAATTGGCATAACCAAGACTGATAAATAGACTTACATTCTATTTGGTTTGACTTAAATGATAAATTGTTTTTTAAAACTATTTATGTTTAAATTTATGTCATGTTTTTTTGCGACAAATTGCTTAAAGGTAAAATAAATATCAGAATATCTTCTGATACAGAATATAGTTGCTAATAAAGCACCATTTTTACGTTACCTTTAAAAATGCAATAAAAGTAGAAAATTTTTTATTGTTTTTCAATTAAATCTATTTAATTGTGTCAATTAAAAGTTTTATTAAGTTTTATTCTGAAAATCTATGAAATGTTTAATAGAACAAAATCACTTCTTTATGTTGATGTTAATCGGCTATTGTATGTATTACTGTTTGAATTTTGAAAATGAAATAAAAATTTTTAAAAATATTGACATATAAAAAACTGAAATTTTGTGTTACCAAAATAGTATTACGGATCAACGCTCTTATCAAGTGCCATCAGTTATATCCCCTGTTCCACATAGTTTTCGGTTGCTTAACATTTACAAATCTCTTACATTTTACAACTGCTATTGATCGCGAAATTGTTCAACAAAAACAGACAGATATTATATACACTGTCTTAGTAAAGCTTTTGAAAAGGGCAATCATAAGCTTTTATTACACAATCCTAATTGCATGAGATTCATACTTGACTCCTTAAGATGGATTTTCTCTTATTTGTTGAACAGAAGACATAATGTTTACTTTAATCAACAGACATCTTAGCCGATATATGTTAAATCTGTTGTACCACAAGGAAGTCACCTCGGACCGTGATTGTTTTCTTTGTTAGTCAATGATTTATTAACAGTAATAAAGTTTTCAAATATCCTTATTTATGGCGATGATGTCAGCATTTTTTTTTAACTTGCAATTATTATCTGGATCATATACCCTTGCAACATACGATTAGTTCCTGATATAAAATTAATCTTATGCAGCTCAATTGTAAAAAGTGTAGCAGTATATGTTTCTTTCGTAGAATACATTTCATTGTTGATTATGTATTGAACAATTAAATATGGAACACTTTCTGATCTGGGTGTTTTACTTTGATTCTTTACTTGATTCTAAACTGAATTTTATCCAACACATTTCATTTACAGTAAATAAAGCCCCATTCTGAGATTTATAAAGCGCGGGGCTGAAGAGTTTACTAACCCTTATATAACCAACCAATGCTATACATCTTTATTTAGATCTATTCTGAAATATGGCTCCACAGTTTGGGACCCAACCTACAATGCCCATACAAATTAATACTGCCGAATTTGGTCAGTGACAATTTTTGCTCTTTTGTCTTCATGACTTGCATTTGAATATGCAATTTTCGATGCTCAAAAGTCGTAGAACAATGTTGAATGTTAGTTTCGTCCTTAGCTTTGAAATGAAATGTGACCAGTCAATTTGTAATAACTAATATGCGTTTTAATGTTCCATCACGTCCTACACGTAATTTTATCCCACTATGCATTTGAGTTCACAGAACTAACTATGCTAACTGGGATGTGTTATTAATAATAAATATTACAGATTTGTTGGTTATTATCAGAACATAAATACGGTTAAGAAAAGTATTGTTTCCTTTTTGAATAATTAATGTTGTAAATATGTAATAGATATTGTTATAGTGTAAAGGGATATTAAATCTATAGACATGATAAATAAATAAAATAAAAAAAAAACAAATTAACTTTCCTCATCCGTCATTCAGTTAACACATAAAAATATTGTAAGTGTTTTAGAAATAATTTTAAGGAAACTGCTCTCTATTCAGTGCAAAAAGATAATATGAAAGGGCAAAATTGTGTATTTACGTTTTTTGGAAAAAGGTTTATTAATGTTGTCATTACGAGTATATATGTATGTAATCTTAAGAAAATTTCTTTCCCGATCGTAGTGTAACTTTTGTTTTCCACAAATACTTAAAGAAAATAGGGCCTGCTCAAAACAAATATTTTGATAGTCCCTGGCTTCTGTTCTAGAACCAAAGAATTGCTTGAAATTTGCACAAATAGGGAACAGCATAATAAATTGCTATAGGAAAACCATGTTCATTAAGACGTTAACAAAATAAATCAAATACATTTTGAAAAAGCATGCTGTAGGATATATTTTTTTGTTTTCAATTCTCGATCTGATATAAGGTCGTCAAAATGTTATAAAATTCAATATAGTCGTTTGTGGCGAGATGCTAAAAACCTTAAAACACCTGTTGAATTTAAACCACCTCTGCATACTTCAACTTGAGACTGGGCAAGAAGTGATTCTAAAAAGGGTGATATATATGTTGAGCATCTGAAATCCGTTTTCACCCCGAACGCGTTTACTGGAGAGGCTGAATTACCAGATATAGTGGCTTTACCCCCTCTATCCATAAAATTCAAGTTGCGTGACGTGCAAGGACTAATTGACAGACTCAATCCGAAGAAAGCCCCAGGCATAAATGGTATCAGCAACAGAATGTTAATGGAGTTGCCCCGTATTTGTATTCGAATTTTGCTATTTATATTTATTTAATGCCATTTTAAGATTAGAGTATTATCCAAGCGTATGGAAAATAGCCAAAATTAGAATGATTCCGATGCCGGGCAAGGATCTTACCAGGGCCGAATCATATAGGCCCATAAGCTTATTATCAACCTCATCAAAGCTTTTCGAGAAGTTGTTTATGACCAAGCTGTCAATAATTTTAAGTGTTAGAGGGTGCATTCCAGACCATCAATCAGCATGGCACCATTGAGCAGACTCATAGATTGGTTCAAGTAGTGAGAAAGGCATTTGAGGAAAGAAAATATTGTTCTGCCCTCTTTCTAGATGTTTCGCAAGCATTTGACAAAGTATGGCATAAGGGACTATTACATAAGTTGATGACATATCTCCCAATCAATATGGTGAAGTTTCTGAAAGGTTACATTGTGGATAGAAGGTTTACAGTAGCCGAGGGAGACTTTATCAGTGAACCTGCAACGCTAGTTTCCAGTGTGCCGCAGGCGAGTATATTGGGTCCAGTTTTATATCTGCTTTATACTTGTGATATGCCTGTGAGCAGTAGCATCCATACTTCAGCATTTGCCGATGATACGGCCTGCCTTAGTTCTCACGAAGACCCCCGTATGGCATCTCAGGTTCTTCAGGAACATATTACGCATGTGAAATTGTGGTTGAATTTATGGAGAATAAAAGTAAACGAGCAAAAGTGTGTCCACTTAACTTTTACTTTAAAAAGGGAAACTTGCTCCCCTGTTCGTATGAACGGGCAGATTATTCCTCACCACTTGCACGATAAATATCTTCTTTGCATAATCCTTGATCGTAGACTTAGATGGAAACACCACATCGACACAAAGCTAATCCAAATGAAAATCAAGTTATCTCAAATATACTGGCTAATTGGCAGGAACTCAACTCTTAGTCTGGATGTAAACTTCTATTATATAAGTCGATACTGAAACCAATATGGTGCTATGGAATTCAACTATAGGGCACTGCTTCAGCTTCAATTGTGGAAAAAATTTAACGCCGACAGAACAAAATTCTACGATTAAATACATTAGTTCCATGGTACATGCGAAATTTAATTATACATCGTGATTTGGATATTTCACTCGTGACTGCTGAAATTGCTCAATACGCAGGCAAATATTAAACTAAGCTCGAGTGCCACCCGAATCCCCTTGCGCGAAATATTTTGAATTTTAGAGGTCATATCCGATTAAAAAGGAGAGACACAGGGGCATTGGTCAATACCCCTCCAAATGGAAATGGAATCTCTTGAAAATAGTTTTTATTTTTTTTATATTTATTTTTGATTGTGAGAATTTGTTAAGATATTATTTTATTGCTGTCACTAGTCGGGCCTAATGATTATACATTTAGATTTAAGATTTGAAAAATTGTTGATAATTCATATTATATATGAAGATACAATAAATAATTTATATATGGAAAAAAAAAAATATTGTCGTTTAGTGTTAATTTAAATTGTTATAAAAGATTTAATTGTATGCAAGAAATAAATTAGAATGTCGATCAAGTGCCAAAACAATATTTCAAGAAAGTTGAATACCCATTTCACTTTTCTTTTTTCTCCGGGCTCTAGGTCAATAATATTTATTCAAATAAAACTCTTTTCCGTTTCATTAAATATTGTTTTTATTTTCATTCGATATTTCGGACACCTTCGTTGTCCTTCTTCAGGAATTTGAGTAACGTTGTCAATCCCCTTGAGGGTATCTTATGTTTACTGGATAAATATTATTGACCTAGAGCCCGGAGAAAAAAGAAAGTAAAGCAGACATTCCTAAAAGGTCGAGCAAAGTAAATAAATAAAAAAAGAAAGTTGAATACTTTAAATACTTAAACGAAATTAAGCTATATGTTACTTCATCGATAACAAACTAGCAACTCTTGACTTTATTCACATTTTTGTTTGTTTAAAAGGGTTTATTGCTCCCATAACCTGTATTTCTAAATATTAATAGTAGTTATAAATATTTTATTATACTTTAAATATTACCCAGTATAAAGACATTACTTTTGCTGCACTTTGCATCAACTACCAAGAGATATTTGTAAATTTAATTATTTTTGAGATACTAATTAAATTAGTTACATGCCAATAACACAACCTAATTTGACAAGAATTTGTAAAGAAATAATGATCGCTCATAACTAATAATCATGAAAATGTTATTTTATTACAACACAAACATAAACTTTTATTCTAATATGTAAAACATTATTAAATAAAAAGTTTACAATTTCTTCTAGCTTTAATTTTTGAGAAAGTCGTCGGATTTAATAGCTTATGCTTTCCAAAATAACCTAGAATGTATTGAACAGACATGAATTTAAAATTGGCATTTTTGCTGAACTCCGATTTATTTTAATCTAAATTTGTTAAGCTATTTTACATCTACATAGAACAGAAAGTATGTTTCAACGAATTATGCATTCTATTTTATCATTCTGTTAGCAAATTGAAATTATTCAGTGTTCATGTGCTTCGAAAGATCATAGATTATTTTGCAACTGCTATTAGATATACATTTGAAACCTTTTATTTTCGCAAAGAAATGTAAAAACTAAACCAATAGCTTGAAAAAACAAAGTAAGTCAAAAAACTAATTTTTAAAAAGTTAATAATTTACAAATAAGTAAATAAAAATATCCCCAAATATAAGCGCACTTCTATTCCGTGCTTGATTCCTTTAAATAAATATTTCATGATATTCTCATAAAATATTTATTACAAACATTTTTATTAAAAATAAACATTTTATGATATTCTCATAAAACATTTATCCAAATAAAAATAAAAAATAAATTTGAAATGTATTGTAATGGGGGAGAGCATATCCATATTGCAATTTCACTATTGCTCACATAGCTCATCAGTGAATTTTACCCCAATATTGTATTGAAAAAACCTAAGAAGAATAGAATTGCGCTTATATTGGAAAAGATTCCGAATAATTATAGATTACTTAATATCCCCAAATTTTATTGTAATGGATAGATAAAGATCACATATCAAATGATAAAAAAAACTTTAGTCTACATGCAATTTTTGTTTAACACCTCAACATTTCAAGGTTCTTGCAAAATTTCTGGGAAAGGAACATTTAAAACAAAATAATAATCCAGAGCTTAATTTAAAAGCACAAATAAAAAGAAACCTTTAATTGTTAAATGATTAAATTATTGCGAAATTTTAAATATTTAAATTAAAAAAAAAAAAAAAACAAAAAGAAAAATTAAAGTGGTATTGCTCCGCCAGTGAATGAAATATTATTGTCATTTCTTTCGGTGTAAACCGTCATTGTGGGTTGTTTGCTCGGTATGATTGGCAAGAGGTTAGATGTGATGACGTCATTATCAAGCCATGTTGTACTAGTGAATCAGTGTTCGAGTTTAGGTAGTTCTTTCATTAGGGCCGTATCTACTGATTTACATAAATTGCCTGCCACCTGGCATTTTATGTGGGATTAATCTAATATTGCCGTCTTTTATTATCCAGGCTGGTGTATCGGTGTGAGGGTTGTTTTTCATTGTGTATGGATAGTTTTAGTGGTGTGAAAATGTTGTCTGAGGTTATGTTTACCTGTTCGTTTCTTTTCTGTAGATATCCATGATTTGAAGAATGTCTAGTCTTTGTAGCTTTTTAAAAGGGATGCAGTCATATCATTCCTTTACATATTTTGCTTGCTGCGTGTCCACCAGTGTCAATGTACAATGTACAAACTTTTAGTCCTCTCGTTTTCCTTTGTATAAGCGTATATATTCTGTAAATCTTGTTTTGGATGTTCGTATAGTTTGTTGTATATAAGTAGGTTTACAGGTAAAAGTAAGTCTGTATACTCCGCTGTAACTAAATTTGTCAGTTGTTTCTGCCGATGTCCTGAGTTTATTTCCCAGAGTGTTGCTGGTTTTTAATGCTGTGAGTAAACCTTCTTTGTGAAAAAGGTTAGTTAATATATATATATTTCTGGTCCTGTGTAAGTAAAAGTGTGCCGCCTCGTTGTGTCTGTTGTCTCTTTATTGCTGTTTTTAGTGTTGAAGTAGTGGGCTTGCGGCCTTTATTTTTATCTATGGTGTAAATTGTGCGTTTATCTGAAGTAAGTGAGATTATTTTAAGTCTATCTATTATATGTCTAACTACTAGTTTATGTTAGGCAGGGCGGTTCGTAATGATGTGGGTAGTAGTGTCTGCAATGGTTGAATTTCTTTAAATGTTAAACAGCCTGCTCCTCGTGTTATTGTGATAATATCAAGATAATGCAAGTTTCTGTATTGTTCTTTTTCCATTGTGTATGTAATGTTATTATGGATTGTGTTTAAGTCTCTTAGAATTTGTTCGGCGGTGTCTTGTTCGGGAATGCCTATGATGCCATCTACGTATCTATATTAATGATTTATTCTGTGTATTTTCATTAGTTTCTTTATGTGCGTAAATCGAGATATTGCATGAAAATTTCCATGAAGATTTCTGAGGTTGAGTTTGTAAAAGTGGTTATTAAATTTTAAGTAGTTCTATTTTATTACCGTCTTTTGAATATACATAATATTGGTGATGTATTGGCTATCGTATAAATTGTCTAATGTGTCGCGTGGAATAACATGGTTATCTTGATGTTTTTAAGTTTTTCGACAAAGTTTTTTTTTTAACTAAATGCCGTATTTCGTAAATTTATCTTTTCTTTAAGTAAGAGAGTTCATTATATGCTGCAGATCTGTAGTTTACAATGGTTCTCATTGGTATATGATCTTTTTGTATTTTCGGATGTGCTTTGAGTGTTGGTGGGCCTGGGTTCATATTTATGTTTTTGTATACCTTTCCGTTAGTAATCGTTTTGCAGCATTTTAATAGGCTGCCTATTTCTTTTTGGAAAGAGTCAGTTAGCTAATTTTTACATTTAGTGCATTTGGTCTGTTGTATAAATTGTTGTATTTTGTCTGCATAATATTTTTGTTATATTACTGCAGTCATGCTTCGTTCGTGCGCTTTTGTAATTAGTAGGTCCATAACTTTGCCCTTATGTTTTTTGTTCGTTGGGATTTGTCTTTGTTTTATTGTGTTCTTTTATCATTTTTCCGAGCACGTCGGCTAATTTGTATCTCATGTACTTTTGTCGGTCAGTTGATAACTACCTGCTTCGGCGTCCACCATTTGTGTTTCAATTGTTTTTTGTATCTTTTCAAAAGGTAGATTATGTTTTAATCCTTTTTCCATTGGTTTTGTCACATCGTATTGAATCGTATGTCTGTTAGGTTTTTGAGCGTAGTGAGATGTCAGTCTGTTTGATTAGTTTTGAAAATTTTCGCTCCAATCGTTTGCATTTATCACTCATCTGATTTTGTATCCTATCGCGCAAATTGTGTAAAAATGTGTAAAAAATATTGATGGTTTACACCGAAAGACGACATAAATTAATTTACATTACTTGCACTCGACTTCCTCACAGGTATACATTATATAACACTTTAATATTTATTATATAAAATACCAATATAAAATTTGGTTACAGGTTTTGTTGTCGTTTTACTGTGGTGGTTTAATTAAAATTCTCATTTAAACAATTTGGATTGAGAAATAAACTCTCGAAGTTTCTATACAAAATTTGGGGTTAAATCCAATGAGTTATTTGAGCAGTTTTAAAATGGCCGCAGTTATGCATTTCAAATATATTTTTTAATAATAATTATTTTATGAGGCTATCATAAAATATTTATTAATGTAATCTAGCAAAAATTACCGTAGATTAAATTAACAAATGATTGTAAAAAATATAATTATTTTTTGAAATATAATTCTAATACAATAATACAAAATTTTATGAAAACCTTTGGAAATATATAACCTCAAAAGCTCACTAAACATATTATTATTTACCAAAATACAATAATTGTTAAATATCGCAAACATTAACCCAAGAGAAATAAAAGCAAAAAATCCTCAAAAATGTCATTTAAGGTAAAAAAAATATAACTATAACAAAATGCAATGCCAGTCAACAAAAAAAAAAAATGAATAAAAAGAATAATCATATTTAATGTAAATAAAAATAAATATACATTAAACCATACTCAAATATAAAAATTAATTTCTACGAAGAAAAAGAAAAAGAAAAACACTACACAAATAAAAAAATTAAAGAAAAAAAAATAAATAAATAAAATAAAAAAGGAAACTTATCAGACATAAAAATTGAGCCGCAGCCCACTAATATGTCAGAAACATAAAAATTTAAATGTTCAGCAGCACTAAAAAATAAATATATAAATTAAAAATTAAAATTTTGGTAAACGAAGTTAATATCTTAGTTATTTATAAAAAAATAAATTGAAGCCATTGCCAAAAATTTATTTAAAACAAAAAAGGGCTAGAATATGTTTATTCATCAGGTTATTCTGATACATAACATGCTTAGTAACAAATCTTTCCTTATTTCTAATAAAAATCGAAACAGTAACAAAAAATTCAATATAGTAAATGGCCTACAACAAGGAACAGTAAACTCCCCAATTCTTTTTAATTTATATATCTTAGATCTTTTAAAACAAATTAACAACATTGTTGCATTTGCCGATGACATTATAATATATCAATCAGATGACAAAATAACAAAAATTAATGAAAAGTTACAAAATTTATTTAATACTGTAGAAAAATATGCCAATGATTGGAAGATGAAAATCAATATTAACAAATGTGAGACTATTCTTTTCCGTCCACCAGTGGGAAAGTGCAACTATAATATTAGAAAAAATTGGAAAGATTTTAAAGTGAAATCTAGCTCTAATAATAATATTGCAAGCAAGCAGGTAGTAAAATATTTAGGCATTCACCTTGATAAATTTTTATCTTATAGCAAACATATAGATTTACAAATTACAAAGGCTAGAAAGGCTTTTTTGTCGTACAGAAATTTATTTTATTCCAAATATATAAATCCCTCAGTTAAGATAATGCTTTACCAATCTTTAATAAGGCCAATACTAACTTATGGCTGCCAAATCTGGTATAATATTTCTCCATCATATACGGAAAAAAATGAGGGGTTTCGAAAGGAAATGTCTTAGAGCATGTACTTCTCTCTACAGATCCCCTACTAGTAATTTTAAGAAATGCATTTCTAACAAGAGGCTATATAACGCTATAAAAATAAGTAGAATTGATAATTTCATTATACATTTGATTAGAAACCATATAGTAAACACAACCATATAGTAAAGCAAATAACCTTATTATGGCTCCATACTATGTTAGCGAAGGTTACATTGAAAAAATTCGTGAAAATGGGTATGTACCACCCGAGGCATTTATACACCTAGATAGTCAAGGGTATATCCAAGATAAAAGCCGCACTCCGGTTTTGTACCACATATATAGACGAGCTAATGAAAAAGCAATAGACCGCAAGCAACTGACAGTACAAAATAAGCGATATGATACAAGCCTATACGGGAAGGATAAAAATATGTTGCCAAATGTAAACTGTAAGAAGTATTGGTGGCTAGACAGATAGGAAAACGCTGTTTGTGTTTTTTTTTTTTTGTTTTATTTTACCTCTTGACTACGTTCAGGTTTTATTATTATAAAATATTTAAGTAGAGTTTTTCTTTCAACTTTTTCTCCTGCAATAAAAAAACAAAATAAGAATGTACATGTATTATTATTATTATAGTACTTATTATCAGTTTATAATTATTCTCAAAACGAGAACGAGTTTATATTTTCCAAATGTAAAAGTACTGGAGTTCTCGAATACGGGACAGAGTATATTAAGTCATATAAACTATTATTTGTTTATTTATAGTTTAATTATAAATATAAAATTGTTTGCTAAATAAACGTTAAAAAAAAAAAAATATGTTTATTTGAGGTAGAAGTTTTTCTGTTGCCATACCTTCCGGTGAAAACCGTTGTTACTGGCTGTTTGTTTGTTGCTTGATAGTCCTATCTAGGATGCGTCTTGATAATAATGTCGCCGCATTGAAGGCACACTAAAATTCTACTAAACGGCTTTAACGATTTCAAGAAATTTTTTTGCATGCGTTTGGGTGGTGGCCTAGATGTTTATATTCACACATAAGCCCGGAAGATGGCGCTGCTGTTGGTATATTCTCCTTTAACATTAGCACATATTATTGTGGTTATTATCGTTCAGTTTCGGCGCATGTTCTGTGTCAGGTGTTTTGTTTTCTATTGTTTAAGTTATTTCGTGGAATATATTACAAGCATATTATTGCTGTCTTGTGTATATAAGTTTTCTTAGAAAACTACGCAGTTTTTAAAATACACAATAGGCCATTTCGTTTACTTTTTTTACTGATAATTATTTTTTTTTTAATTTAAATTAACCATCTTCTTAACAATATTAAATAATTTTAGTGAAGAAAATAGTGTGTTCACAATTGCCCTAGTTGTAACAGGAACAACCTACAACTAACAACTGCTTGTGATTTGAATAATTCCATTTAATCTATTTTCAATATTTCCTTTATAATTTTGTATTTTGGTTTTCTACAAACTTGTTAAAGTTTTAAGTGCATGAAATACTTTTCTGAAGTATAGTGCATGAATCTGTGTTTGGCTTTGAAAATAATTTTCATTTAATATTGTTCTTTGTTTTTGTTTATGTTCCAAAAATAAACAAAAAAAATCTGCAATTAGTAAAATATTTCCAATTTCTTTTCGTTTTTTTTTGTTTTTTAGGAGAAAAAAATTATTACAGTAGTTGATTTTTGTTACTTAAACAGAAACAAAAGATTTTAACTAAGAGAAGAAATGAAAAGAAAAATAATAAAGATTAATTTGCATACTAATAACAACAAGATAATGAAAATGAGAATAAATGTTTTGTTGTGCTGCTGCCAAATGCAACTTTCTGTTGATGATGCTGGAAATCATGTTGATGAATGTTAGAGATGATGAAAATGTTTCATTTAAAATTTTTTGCTATTGTTTTCTTGAAATTCGTAAAGAAAATTATTATTATTGTTGTTTCCTGCATCTGGTTCAGTGTTCTTGTTGGAAATTTTCTGTTGATTTTTTTCCATTTTATTATTTTTATGATTTGTACTTTCGAAAGGTTTGCAAACTGCTTGAAGCCTTATTTGTACAGCTCTTTCTCCAGCAGCGACTTTGTAATAAAAAAAACATCATTTGGTTGAGAAATTAAAGGTTCTTCTGAATGCTATGAATTCCTCAACTTGTTAGCATTTAGTAAAAAAAATGTTTTGCTATTTGTGATCTATTATTATTTTGTTCAATGTTTGGCTGTTGGCAGTGTTGCTCTTCTACCTTTGCAAATTTTATGCTTTCGAAGTATGATTAAAACCAACTAGAAAAGACAAACTGGTTGGAATATTTATAATCTACATAAAACTACCTGTAAAGTTGTATCTCTTTTTTTTTATTAGTTTCTTTTTCTCCAATTTTAAATTTAGTTAACACAAAAACTAATCTTAAATGCAGGTAAAATGAGCAAATTATTCAACAAAATATACAATGTTCATTTGTGAAAAATGAATTGCAAAACAATGGTCTTTGAGTATTCAGTAATAAAATGATTGTTATGATAAAGTAAAGCAATAAAAAATTTATTTATTCAACAGAATTTACAACAATTAGTAAAGTAACATAGACAGAAAACATAAAGTTGCTTAGAATTGTTACTAGTAAATTTATAAAGCAAATAAATACTGCTTTCGGCAAACTAATTTTAGCTTTGGATTAATTTAAAATGTGCTAAGTAGATAAAAATATCTTTTAAAGGTTATTAAACGTTTGAGTTAGTAACTTAAAATTATTATTTGCATTCATATTTCTCTAAAAACAAAAGACCTTTTAAAACGAAATATGAAGTTAACGAAAACCTTTTATCTTTTTAAATTTATTTAAGCAAATTTTCCTTAAATAGAATTTAATAAAGAAAGTGTTGAGAAGAACCCTTCGTTAGCTTTCGATTGGCTCAAAATCTGCGCATGCGACCGCAGAGCGAACCAAATAGCTGCATTATAGAAACCTAAAGAAAATAAAATAAACAGGATTACAAAGAATGATAATCAC
Source organism: Trichopoda pennipes (assembly GCA_030448955.1). Classification (NCBI taxonomy): domain Eukaryota; kingdom Metazoa; phylum Arthropoda; class Insecta; order Diptera; family Tachinidae; genus Trichopoda; species Trichopoda pennipes. The sequence continues at coordinate 1,156,296 of JASKUP010000010.1, read as the reverse complement.
AAAGCTCTTTACCATGAAGGCCAATAACGCATATTGTCGCAATAGAGACTTATCGTTACTCCCGCCTTTTACCCGCGCTTACTTGAAATTCTACATTTTGTCATTCAGAGTATTGAGCAGAAATCACATTCTACAGCCGTTAGGGCCATCACCATGCTTTGTTTTAATTGGAGAGTCTGAGTCGCCAATTCCGTCTTAGTTCTAAATTGATTGTTAATTGACAGACATTATTAAAAGTAACATTCGCGATGATTCCCTAAAAGTGTTAGCAAGAAAGTAACACAACTGGTTACGTAAGTACTATCCATAGAAAAAATATACGATAATATCTCTATTTACCCAGAACGAGTACAATAACCATGTTATTGCTTCTCAATCAAGGCCGACTATCTCCATCTTTAGAGCCAATTAGAGCCTGCAGTTACGGATCTATTTTGCGTATTTCCCTTACTTACATTATTCCATCGACTAGGGACTCTTCACCTTGTTTGAGAAGTTTGTGTGACCCCGTTATAAATTTTGAATGTCCGAGGAGAAAATATTGACACAATAATACATGTCATGCTCCTACCATATCTCTCTTCGTAATACTTCCATAGTACTACGATGATAAAACATAAAATAAAGTTTTACCATATGGTCGTTTCTATTGCCAGAATGAACACAAGTCCCATATTTAATAACAAACGGATACTCAACAGGATTTGGAATTGGAACTGTATTTCCTGTCATTCAAAATTATTCAAGAGGTCAACTGTTATGCAAAAAAATTATTTTTACTTTTATTATTACTTGAAAAAGTTCGGCCTTTGCCTTGAACTTAGGATCGAGTAACTCATGGTCAACCACTGTTCACACCAAACCATTTTACACTTCATTCCATTCTTATTCGATTAGTTTCTGCTACCGCCAAGATCTGTACCAATGGCAGCTCCACGTAGTTTTACGCCAAACACTTCTCTGCACACTATTGTACCCTCCTACTCACACAAGTTGATTAGTTTATTAATTCAGTCTATATTGAACCTAATCCATCTACTTTAGCGGTACAGGTATATAACTTAAGCGCCATCCTTTTTAAGGGCTAGTTGCTTCGGCAGTAGGGTTGTTACACACTCAGCGGATTACGGCTTCCGTTACTACTCTCTTGCTATTTTAAATAACTGATGCCTTTTGTGGTGCGTTTTTATTTATTTAAAGTTTGAAATTAGGAGGTGTTTTCGATCCTAAATCCTCTAATCATTCGCTTTACTAGATAAGATCACTTTACACAATTTTTAAATACACCAACTATCCTGATAGAGCATGGCAATATAATTGATGAAAAATCACATGGATATGGATGGATATGGATATGGAAAAAAACATGGATATTTAACACGGTAACCAATAAATGAAAATAATAAGTTGACAATGGAATAAGAACTTGATAATTCGTTAACTAGCAAAATTTTTAAAATAAAAAATATTTGCCTAAAAGGAGAAAATATCAAATTTAGTTGTTTGTTTTTAATGGACAAAATATTGTTGTTAATACAAAAATATCCATAACACAACTTTATTCTAAGACGACTTTAGGGCTGTTGTTTCGTGTGGGAACAATAGTATTAATCAAATGTCAATTATTTCACTTTAATGCCTGTGGTGTGGGCTTTTTGAATAAAAAAAGGAAGATATTTTAAATAGAATTTTTGATCATCACTGAAATGCGAAGTATTTCGTTCCACCGCGTTTTGTGTAATTGATCCATATCAACTATAAGTTTTAAAGGCTCCACTATACCAACAAACCGTTGCCAAATCTAAATAAATAATTAATGGATTACAGAAAAATGAATCAAAGATCATACTAGGTTTATAGTAGCCTCGTTTTGTGAGGACAGAACAATTTTAAGAACCTTAATATATATATATAACAAAAATGTTTATGACCTAAATTCTGTATTAAGAACCGCGTTGTTAAGTTTTTATAACATCAAAAATCTCATTCAACTTTAAAGTTATTTAGTATTTTTTAATTATTTATAAATTATACTAAATAATCTTAATTAGCTAGACTTTCCTAACAAAAATTTTGCTTAAAACAACTAGTGAGCTTCGCAATCTACGCCATAATGGCTGTATGGATATGCGCTGTTCACAGTAGTAGTTATAACAGATTAAAAAAAAAACAATAACATTATAGAGCTTTAAGAATATTACGCTATAAAAAATAATTCGAGGTTTCAAATAATAAATTATGAAGTGTAGTATTTTTTTCTGAAATTATTTGTGGTGCTTTTACATTTTATAAAATTTCTCTTATTCTAGAAAGTCACACATGTACATCCTAAATTGATTTTTATTGTAAATAAAAAAAGAAATAAAATGCAAACCGGTTTTTTTTTTATAAATTCCAGATCTATCAAAAACTTAATCATGCATCACTTACTTTGCATCAAATGGATTTGTCCACTAGAGAAAGGTTAACAAACTTATTGTCATATCAACTATAAATACTTAAAATTTTAGCATTATTTTATTTACTTTAGCATTCAAATACATTAAATAAAAGCATCATGACATTTACTCGCATGCAAATTTTATACATCTGAGTGTATAAATGCATTCAAACGGGCACTTTCGTATGCAATTTATGATTTATTTATTTTAATTTATTTTACCACTACAAATGCATTGAGATAAAAAGAATATTAATATACAAACACTTTTATATTTTTTATTTATGCAGCTTATTTGCAACACTTTAAAAATCATCAGTTAGGAAAAACTATGGGGGTCAATTCTTTGATATAATTTCGAGCTGGTTATAATGCAAACATGACATGAAATCATCGCCTACATCATGAAAAATACGGGGAATATGCGCGTTTATATTTGTGCGGAAATTAATTAAATAATATAAATAATTTAATATTTTTTAATGGCTTTTGTATTTAGATAGATAATCGAATCAACAAGTTGAAAAAGTAATGTCAGTTTAACTGAAAAACAGAAAGTTTGAAACTGTTCATTAAAATTTTCGAGAGATTGCAAGAACCTTTTAAATAACAATTTTGGTTTGAATTGACAACACCTAATGGCATGCCAATTTATCAGCTGGTATTTCTTTCTGTTTCATTGTAGCCTAAGCTGTTTAACATATTAAAAACACCCTTTAGTAGAGCATACTATATATACTCAAATACTACACAATCCCAATTAGCTTTCTCATTGTGGTTTATACTGGCTATGCGTTATTATGGCTAGAGTTATCAAAATATAAGATTAGCTTGGTTAGTTCTTCGTAACACATCGCCAACTATACACTCTTATGTTATATAGGCTTTTATGTTATATATTTATCTTTTGTTTACACAGCTTGAAGGAAGCTTCTGTTAACTCCTGCCGTCACTAAAAAAAAATATAAAAAACTATAAAATTGTTAAATGAGAATTAATTTCAAAATTAGCAAAATTTTTTGCAAATATATTTAAAGCCCGTATCTTGCTGTCTTCTTGCACAGGGATTGCTCTAATATTTAACACGAGCCGGTCAATAAGTCGGAACTTTTTAATATCCCATCACTTATCTAAAATGGTAACACTGCTCCTATTGACAGGCAAGTTCAATTCACTGCGGTCTAGATTTAAACGCATTTTGTCAGCGATTATGAAACAGCGCAAAAACTCGTCTATATTACTTGGATCCAACACAAACCAGCAAAGGCCAAACAGCACAAAAATTATTTTTTTCGACTATATTTTTGAATCGCGTCGTAGCCTGCTATCAATGGCTACTAAATATAAACTAAATGATGCAGCTAGTTCAAATTTTGATGTGAGTCAACTGACAGTTACCTGTCGATAGGTGCAGTTTTGCAATTTCAATTAAGAGGCGAAAAATTCTGAATGTGATGGGTTAATTAACCCACCCTCGACTAAAGAAGCTAGTTTTGGGTGTACTAATTTTAGAACTTTTAATGAACCCTTCAGTTTCCTTTATATTTCGGAATAAGTTTTTATATTTGCCAGCATTCACGGCAGATTCCGGAACTAGTCTATCACGAATTTGTGCTGGATGTAATTGTCTACTGGTCTGACGGAATTTTTTACTTCACTTATTGCAAGAAACAAATTACGCACATTAACTATTAACTTTTGTAAACTTGTAAATAACATTAGCTTCTAAACATTATACTTCTTAAAACGAATATGTTGGTGCTTACAATACTATTATCATGCAAAATATGAATTACTTGGAGCTGAGCAAAAGAAAAAAGTAACTTAGGATTGTGATCGAAAAGATAACACCATACACTTCTCGCCACTTCAATAGGACAACCACTAATAATTTGTCCTAAAAAGTTGTTTCTAAGTTTCTTTTGTTACTTGTCCTCTCTGAGAGCCTTTTTTATATATTTTTTTTGAAGTACTGTTGCTTTTTTAGGTTTTCTTTTATAGACGATCGAAATTCTTGCCACTTTTCGCGGCACTTGAGTAGAACAGTCTCCATTGATACGAGGTTTTTAGGAGTTCACTTTTTGTGGCTACAAAATTGATGTTTCTTTATAAAATTTAAGACTTTTTAAGAAGAAAAAAAAATAAAAATGGTTAAAGGAAAGTGTATGACCGAAGAGGGGAAAAAATACAAATTTGTAATGATTTCGGGAAATCTGTTAATCAAATCGCCGATGAAATTGGTAGTAGTCGCCTTGTCCTGTGTAATTTTATTAAAAATAATAAAAACTACGAAAATATGAAAAGCCGTACAAAAAAACGTACTTTCACCTGCTGATAAGCAAGCAATTCTTAGATTAACCTCTAATTCCCACGATACTGTATCCAAAATAAGAACTAAATCGACCGTTTCAGCTAGTATGAGACCTGTACAACGTGTTATTTCCAAAGCTAGACATTTAAAGCGACTTAAATTAAAAAAAAACACCACTAGCAGGGAATCGCAAGGAAATATCATACTGTCGCAGTCATATGACATGGAGTAATGAGCGGTACCGAGTCATCGTTTTTGAAAAAAAAAGTTTAACGTGGTGGGTCCACATGGATTTATTTATTAATCTCAGGACTTGCGAAAAGATAAACATAATTTGAATCGCCTATGGTTTGACGGTTTGGAGCAGTATCTCTTATTATGGTACCTGTGAATTGCAATTTTGGACCACTAAAATTAATGCGAATTGCTGCAAGGATGTTCTCCAGCGGGCTTTTCCATTCTTCAGCGTGCTTTTTGGAAACCTGCAATGATGTTTCAACATGACAACGCTATTATTCACACCACCAGAGGATTAAAGTCATGGATTTGTAACCAGAATGTAAGAACGCTTGACTGGCCACCATACTCCTTAGGCTTAAATATTACTGAAAATGTTTGGGGTTAGCTCTTTCGAAAGGTTTACGCCTCTGGTAAGCAGTACAATAACAAGAAGGAACATGTTATCGATTATTTGAAATCTTGATACGGCTCCACTCCAAATCGTATTTACGAAGTAGTCCTTAAAAGAGATGGCTCAACACACTGTTAGTATAGCTTTAGAACGTTTAAAATTTAATAAAAATATTTGAATTTGTTCAAAATTGTGGAAAAATCTTTTTTTCTACAGGGTGTTTTATTACAGTGGCACATATCCAATAAGAAAACTAATTTTTGGCTCGGTACGAGGCAAAAAAAATTATGATTGATAAATTTACAGGGTATAGTTAAAAAATAAGGTTCCATCTTTTGTAGTTTAAAAGTTATTAACGCATTAATTAATAGAAAAAGAGATGTAATATTCATGTGGAGAGGAGTGTATAGAGTAATCATATCTACTTTCAGCGAAGATATTGTTAGCATTTTTCCTTTGAATAAACGTTTTGTTATATTGATTTTTTTTTATTGCAAAATAGTAACACAGCACGTTAGAGTTTCATATTAAACGATTTATTTACTTTTAACACACACGAAAAAAAACACGATGGTAACTTCACCGCTGTAACGCCTTAAAAGATACTTTACTATTTGGTTGTCTTGTCTCAACCATTCTCAAGTTTAATTAATTCATTTGCCTCGCCAGTGGCATTAACTACAGCAGTTTTATATTCTACTTTAACATAACACCATATTGTTGTTATTATTATTCCGTGCAGGCACCTGCTTGGCTGTGTTCTTTGTCCTATGTCAGGAGTTTTTGTTTTCTGTTCTTATAGTTATTTCCTAGAATTTGTAACAAACATGCTGTTGTTGTTTTTTTGCGTGAAAATAGGCAGTTTTTAAAAGACATAATAGCTCATTTCGTTTACTTTATTTAAAACTTAACTTATTTTTAAAACCTAAACAAATCATCTTTGTTATAATATATAAGACAAAGAGTGAAAATAAACAAGCCGTGTAGCTAAATAAAATTTTTGAAAGGTATACTTACTTTACAGGAACCATTACTTGAATAAAAATTTCAGTTTATTATTATTATTATTATTATTATTATTGGTATATTTTTTAGAATACAATAACAATTTTCTAATCTATTGTTATAAAAGGCCTCTTTAATCAATACTACCAATCAAATTTATTAATATTTTTCATTCCATTGCTAATATAAAAATCGATGATTCATCGAATATTTATATTCAATTGTGCCAACGTTTATTTAACAATAATATTGTTTTATTTCAAATAGTTTGCTTTTTATTTAATAAATATTTTTTAGCTATCTACTATATTTTTTTAATAAGCTGCTAGGTATTCGTAGATACAGAAAAAATTAAAAAACTTTAACAGATATTATATTTTATATCACTCTTATTTATTATTTATAAATATTGGAAAAAATGCCATCACAGAATTTTTAAAATGACAATGGCAATGACGATTATGATGAATAATAAATGAATGATTGCATTAAACCATTCCACAAGATTTTGTAATTATTGACGAAAAATATGTGCATTAAATATACATAACATATATTGGGATAATTTGATAGCCCTCTGCATGCAATCGCTTAAACAGTGTGCCAGTGTACATACGAGTACATGTGTATGTTGCTTTTAAAGCGGAAATGAACATAAAATTATACACAATACGAGTATTTCCATATTAAAGCACTTCCGCTGCAATAAGAACTCCAATATTATAAAAAGTGTTATGATTTAAAAAAAGAGAGAACAGTAAAATTAAATAAATTCATATTAATGGATACTTAATCCTCCCACTCATATGAAATGTTTGCCATTCGTTTATATTTGTAATTTCCTCCTCTTGTTTCTAGTTTGCTTTAGTGCAAAAACGTCTATTTTTTAAGTTAATGAAAAGCATTGTTAAATTTATAATTTAGTTTATTAAGAACACAATTGATTTTAGATTTTGGCATATTTTTTATACTATGAGTTTTTACAATATTTTTAAAGCTAGTCTAGTGACTGTTAAGTTTATCGTATGTACATTTTTGTATATAAGTATGCATAAAAACATGTATTAGTTTATTACTTAAATAAAAACAAAACGAAAAAATTGAACATTTAAAATCATTTGTTTAGCTATTTACATTGCAATGTGAAAAATGGTCACGTTTCCACTCTGAAAATAAAAATTAAATAATGGAACAAATTAACATAAAAAAATAATTAAAATTATTACAAAAGCAAAAAAAAAATATTAAAATAAATAATATTATGTGATATCAATAAAGGCTACAGTGGTGGCAATAACAAATAAATAGCTCCCCATGTGTTACACCAACATTTTTATACAAATCTCAAATCCATATAAATTTCAGAATAAGTCCGTAGTTCAAATAAACTTGGTTCTGGTTGGAAAAAATACTTCAACTAAACAGTGCTTTAGCACATAGATCGTGAAGTAGCCAAGGAAGGAAAGTAATCCATGACTTCTTGATAAATTGATATTTTATGGATATAAGGAAAGTTTTACAAGATAAGCTACACCTTTTATCAGGTAAATTTCAAACTATAATTCATTACGCACATTTACCTACAGCCATACATTCACAAAATTGTAAATAATTTCAAAATCGAAATTTAAAAAAATTAAATATAATGAACTATAAAGATTTTTAAAAATAGTTGAAATATAAATTGTCTAAACAAGAATAGGATATCTGTATATCCTATTCTGTATATCCTATTCTTTCGTTCAACTTTTAAAAAAATATTTCTTTGTTAAACGTATTTTATCGATAGCTTGTGATTTTGGGGGCACACTGTAAAATTCCAAAAAACCGTAAGTAAATAATATACCCAAGAAGTACTGCCCGATATACGAAATATGGGGTTTTTCACAAGAAGTTTATTTTTGATTTTTGACAACACTAGCAACAAGATTGTTTTGAATTTTATTTTTTGACGTATTCGTAGTAAATATATTGGCATTTGTTACAATGAATTCAATTTCGCACGAAAATCGCATTAAAATATTTAAAATTCAGTATGGTTCTGTTAAAGTTACATTTTTTTAATATTCGTAATATTTTCGGACTACATAATTGTCCTTCTGACACCGTTATTAGAAATTTGGTTGTTAATTTGAACACACTGGCTCCCTATAACGCGGGTTCGATCGGGTCGTTCAATTGAAAGCATCGCAGCAGTGAGCCGCAGGATTGAAGCAGATCCACATTTGTCAATTCCTCAACGATCTCAATAATTGGGTTAACCAAAACCACCACAGCGAATTTTGCATTTTCACTTGCCAGAGTATTAAAAAAGCAAAATTGCCGCATTTGAGCTTATGAAAATCCTAGATCGGTTATTACAAAGGCTTTGCATGCTCAACGTATCAGTGTATGGTGCGCTATGTGGCCTGCAGGCGTGATTGGGCGTATTTTTGATAACATGGATATCACTGAGATGTGGTTTCAACAGGATGGTGTCACTTTTCAAACAGTCTATGGAACGGTCAATTTATTGCTAACCAAATTTCCCGATCGCGTAACTCTAAGAAAATCGGCATTTAACTGGCAGACAGATTGTGTAATTTACGTCCACTAGATTATTTTTTGTGGAGCTAAATTAAGGACAGAGTCTAAATGGGACCAATCGAATCGATTTCAGCCTTAAAACTCAAAATCCGTGAGACATTAATGAAGTAATACTGCCATTTTGTTAAAAAGTAAATAAAAACTTTGATGAAAGCATCGACGTCTGTCAGCGTGGTCGTAATGTAAAGTTCATTTTTCATTCATAATTACCAAACTTTTCTTTTCGTAATACAGTAAAAATTTGAACAGTTTTAATGTAAATTTTTTGTTTTATTTTCTTTCTTAGAAAATAAAGAAGTTTGTTAAAAAACCCTTAGTTTCTAAAAGAATTTCACTAAGCTCATATAAAATGGCTTTAAATTCCGTTATTTAAAATTTTTAAGAACTTCGAACTCCTAAGTAACGAGAATTATTGGGTTTATGAATGAATTTTTGTAAAAAAAGTTTCTCCAAGTTTTAAATAATTTATCCATAATACAGAAAATAGCATAAAATACTGACAACACTTGCTTTAAATTCATGCTGGCATATTAGTGTAGAAACAATTGAAACTTTTAAAAATTATATACGTTATCGCAATTATAAAACAATAAATAATAAAGGTCAATGTTAAATTATTTGCTTTATGAAAATGAAATGGACTAAAACATTTTAAAGAAACCAGCAGAGGAGATAAATATATTTTTATACATATGATTCATTTTTTACCATCCATTTTGTTAAGAAGAAGATATTTTGCTATTCTCTTTGTAGTTTGGTCTCAGCTGATATTTTATTTTTATTATTATTATTATTATTTTTGTATTTATTCATATATTGTATTTTATACACAGGTGGATACTTTGTTGTTAACTTTTTTAAACAGCTGGTATTTTTTTTTACGCGTAAGTCATTTTAAACTGCATATGTATTTAAAGTAAATTAACACTTTAATTTAACACTTTCATCATTAAAAACTAAAAAGCTTAAAAAAATTAACACATTTTTCATTTCGTTTTATATTTTCTTTGCACTGGAAGTAAATTGCTTTTAAGCGCCTAATATTTCACTTTAAAGATGATTAAATCTTACAAAAGTAAAGCAAAACAAAACAAAACAAAACTTGAAAAAATCACTATTCATTTAATATTACAAACACTTACTTTTTCCGGTCATGCAATTTTCTCGTACCATATCACATTGGCTGTAGAAGAATTGATGTTCATATTTATTTGAAGCACAGATGGGCTTAAATGAATCACAATTTCTAAGAGCTACACATGAACTCCCATTGACTACAATAACCACAACTACCAACAGCAAAAGAATCGACACAGATACTGCCAGTAGTATGGAAATTTTTTTCGACATGCTTTGAATAGCAAACATGAGTTGAAACTAGAGCAACGTCATGAAATAAAACATTCGGTGCTCGAAAAAGCGCAATTCTTTGTGTTTAAAACGTTCGTCTTTTAAAAAAAAAAGAAAAACAATAAAACCCAACTAATTATTTATTTTATTTCTTTATTCGCTTTTATAAATTAACACTTGTTCTCGTATATTGTTTAATAAATTGACACATTTTTATCAACTGTCTAAATTCATATTGCTTTCAGCCGGCCACAAAATAAAACAAAAATATTTATTTAACCACTGTTTCACATAGTTTTAAGTTAATATATGAACTAAACGCTTTAATGTTTTCTTTAGAAATGTATTCCCGGCTTTTCTAAATTCTTGTTAACGTTACAAAAATCGTAAAAATCATCATCAAATATTATAAAAAAAATTATATTTCACAGCGTATACTCAGACTCAACCGCCAACAAATCTGACCATTAAACACTTGTTTGTTGAAAATTAAAGTATTATTTGAAATAAAATTTTCAATCTGTTGAGCAGTCAGTCAGTCGTATGCAGATGCCATAGCAACACAACCATTTTCATTTCACTCATTTCACTCTCTCAGTGGCTAGCTGTTCTGTTTGTTAGTTCTGATTTGGAAAAGCAACCAACCTAGACTGCATTTGCAGCGACCGATGTTATATTTATTGGCAAAATATTTTAGAACATTTTTGATGAAAAAGCAAAATATCAAACTGCGTAATGAATGCCAAACACATTGTATTTTATTTTTTCAAATTTAAATGAATCTATTCATTTATCTATAACATTCTAAATAGTTTAAATTTTAATTTAGTACCGCTATTGCTGCTGTTATTCATGTTATTGTTGTGCTTTACAACGTTGTTCACTAACATGGAACATTGCACTCAAGATTCTCTGTCAGTTTGTTAAGCATGGAATATGGACAAACTGAACCAGGGGGTTATTTGCGTGCCTAACTGTGCTTAAACATCAATGAGCAGGTTTACTTCCGCGTAAAAACATTTTTATATCTTTTTCAACGACAGTAATTTACTCTTCTATTAATAATATTATTAAGTTATGTTGATAATTATAAACTTACGTTGAGATTGTGCTAATCATATGATTTATCAACGTCAAAATAAATATACATATACAGTAAAATCTCGGAAAAGTTAAGTCTCGAAAAAGTTAATCTCGCGGAAAAGTTAATCGAGCGGCTGTCTTCACGTGCCTAAAAAAAACGAAAAATTCTGAGTAAAGAGAAATATTTTCAGTTACGGTACTTCACGAATACATACATACGTATTCCACATTTGTTTTATGTAAAAATGCAATTCTTGTCTCACAATATTTTTAGCCTTTGTTGTGAAAAGCACAAAAATTATTTAAAGTGCGTAGTAAAGTGTGTGAATAAAATGTCAACAAAAAATAAAAAGCAGCAAAGACTGACTGTTCTACAAAAATCAGAAATTTTGAAAAAGATTGTCCAAGGTGTTAGTGGTAAAAGATTGGCATTAGATTATGGAGTAACTGAAGCAGCTATCTCAAAAATTAAAAAAAAGAAAAATGAAATATTGGAAGCTTTGAGTAACTCATATGAACAGGTACCAAGGAAAACTCTACATAAAGCAGAATATGTTGAGTTGGATAAAAGTGTTTATGAATGGTTTTTAAAACAAAGAGACCGTAATTGTGCAGTAACTGGACCATTGATAAAAGCAAGAGCTAGAGTCGATTTCCAAAAGCTTTATCCAAATAAACAATTTAATGCGAGTGATGGGTGGCTAGCAAATTTTAAGAAAAGGCACGGTATTCGCTTTCTTAAAGTGTGTGGTGAAATTCTATCTAGCGATACCGCAGGAATAACACCTTTTATTGATAATTTACGGGCAAAATGTGCCCAAATGAAGATCACTGAATCACAAATATACAACGCTGACGAGTCTGGACTTTTCTACCGTTTATTACCCGATAAAACTTTCGTCGCAGCTACGGAAAAAACCGCACCAGGGAGGAAAATAGCCAAGGAGAGAATAACATTTTTGTTGTGCGCAAATGCGGATGGTTCGCACAAATTGACTCCGTTGGTGATAGGAAAAGCAGCTAATCCACGTTGTTTTAAGGGATTTGAAAACCCATTGGAGTACGTTGGTTCACAAAAGGCATGGATAAATGCAAAACTTTTTTATAACTGGTTTCATAACTCATTTGTCAAACAGGTAAATTCAGCAATTCTATAAGAGCTAATAACTTTAAAATTTTACAGGTCCGCAAATTTTCTCATGAAAATAATTTGCCACCAAAGGCTTTGTTGCTCATAGACAACTGCACGGCACACAAGCCTATTGATTTACTGAAAACTGAGGACGGCAATATTATAGCAATGCTTTTTCCGCCCAACGTCACACCTGTTTTACAGCCAATGGATCAAAATCCAATAAGATTGGTCAAATTGGGTTATCGAAATAAACTTTTATGCAACATGCTTGCAGAGGAAAACATTTCAATTGACCGTATGTTGAAGTTACATACAATTCGACAAGCCATATTGATGCTTAAGGCAGCTTGGGATGAATTGTTGCCAAGTGTTCTCAGCAACTCATGGAATAAAATAAACAAGTGGGATGATGATGAATATCAAGACGAAGACAACATTCCACTGTCTGCGCTTATTGCACTGAACAGCGAATACAACAATTCAATTAACGAAGTTCAAGTTTTACTTTCGAAGGTGGCCGATAATGTGGAGATCAACATAGATGACGTAGAAGGCTGGAATGAAGATCAAGCAACAGAGGATGTAGAATGCGAATTGTCTTCTGATAGCTCTGACTCAGATATCGAGCAAAGTAGCCCACAAAAGGAAGTTAGTTATAATTTAGCACTCCAAAGCATAAATAATTTAATAAAATACTTCAAAAATGATGTAAAAGAGGTAGAAGACTTGGTTCTCAAACGCACTAAATTAGTAGCAGCCTACCACAACAAAAGCAAGAAACAAACAACTTTAAAAAGTTATTTCACAACACCTAATACATAACTGAAATTTTTTAATTAATCATAAGTATGTACATACATATGTATAATATTAAAAATAAATGAAATAAAAATATTATTTACAGAAATATATGCTTTAAGCTTTATTTCGATAAATTTAAAAAACCTTCGGAAAAGTTAATAATTCGAAAAAGTTAATTACCCTTGGGACATTTTGATTAACTTTTCCGAGATTTTACTGTATATTCATTTACTTTCTTCAATTGAAAATGAGATAAAAAAGATAAAAATATAAATAAACTAATTAATTTTTGTGGAATCATTTTTAATTCAATCTACATTAATTTGTGCTAAATTCCTTTAAAAATTATTATTTGAAAAATATATTTCATGTGTATTACTGTGAGGGAAAGCATATGGCCATTTCACTACTGCTTATATAGCTCATCAGTGGATTTTACTCCAAATTTTGTATAGAAAATGCAAGTCTTATATATCAAGCCAAAATGAGAATTTTCATTGAACCAACACAGTAAAAAGACAAAACTCAAAAATAAAGCGTTAAATAAAGGGTTAAAATAAACAAAAAAAAATAAAATAAAACATTTAGTTTAAGATAATTAAAATTTTTAAGAGAAAACTTCGGCAATTAGGAATGGAATATGATATCTGCCATATGTCCACCATGACCACGTTGACAGATGTTGATTCTTTTTAGTCACTTTTTGTCAAAATGGTCAATCACATCCTGAATTTTGAGCCGGTTGTTCCGGACTGAATTAAGCGAATCTGCGGCGTTGTGAATTGTCGGTTGCTTTCAATTCCTGTACTAGTTGAACCTTGTAAGGCTTCAAAGTCCAATTCTTACGCAAAATTCCTCAAGTGGTGGATAACTCCAACTGTTGAAAACGTCGATAAATTGACAAGTTTGAATCTGCTCCAACACTGTGGCTCACGGCTGTAATGTTTTCAGTTGAAGGACTCGGTCGAACATGTCGAACGTGGTGTTCACATAAATTGTATCGAGCCTGTGGACCAAAATCAACGACAACATTTTTAATAGCAGTCGTAGAAGGATGACTATGTTGTCTGGAAAAATCAAGAAATTTAAGAAATGTAACTTAATGCATCCACTACGTCAAAAAACGAAATGTGAAAACTTTCATGTTGTTGGTGTTGCCACAATTGAAAAAAAAATCTTCTTGTGGAAAAATCCGATACTTCTATACAAAAACATGTTTTTTTCTTTAATATGGAATCTGTCTGTAATACATTTACAATAAATATTAAAATCTTAATCTACGTATGATTTCGGTTGGTACTGCCACTGTAGTATTCAATGCATATTTATTTCAGTAAAAAAGTTATCTTGCCAAATCAAGAGCTTGCACGCTTTTTAGGCGCCTGTGGCCCTAATAACAAGTTCCTCGCAAGCGGATTGGGATGATTGCTGATTTTTTCACCGTAGTTTGTGCATGACTTTCTAATCTCCTCTCGGATGGTAGGAATATTGAAGTCCTTATGGATGTTATTATTCCGCATGTACCAGGGAGCACACGTAATCATTCTCAAGATCTTTGATTGTCTTCGTTTTAGTTTTTCAACATTTGAAGCGGAGGCGGACCCCCGTAGCTGGATTCCATAGAAACATATAGGTTTTAAAACCGCTTTGTGTAGGAGAACTTTAAGGTCCAAGACAAGTGAAGACTGTGGCCCAATTAGCCAAAGAAGTTGGTTTTAATTTTGAGCTGTGTGATTTTAACTATAATGTGATGTACCCAAGTGAGATGCCGATCGAGGTGTATTCCCAGGTACCTTACATGGGTATGCTCTGGGATGCTAGCTTCATTTATTATTATAGCTGGACAATTATTCTTTCTTAACGTGAAAGTTAAGTGAACGCATTTTGTGGCATTAACATTTATTTTCCACTTTTGTAACCATTTCTCCAACTCATTTATGTCAGTTTGAAGTTATTGCGATGCCCGTTCTTGTTGTTTATGAATACTTAGAAATGCTGTATCATCTGCGAATGTCGATGTGTGTTTGAACATGTGGGCAAATCTGCGGTGTATAAAAGGTACAGGAATGGCTCGAGTATGCTTCCTTGCGGGACTCCAGCTAAAATTTTTTTATTCGATGAATAGGTATTTTTCGACTTTATTACAAAAGATCTAGTTGTTAAATAGCTCGCGAGAATTTTAAGTACGTTTGACGGGAGAAATGTTGAAATTTTATATAGAAGCCCTTCGTGCCAGACCTTGTCGAATGCTTGTGATAAGTCTATAAATAGTGCAGAACAGTAATACTTCTCGAATCAAATTTGTGATTCTGTGTACTTGTTCGATAGTGCTATGCTTTTTGCTTATCTCAAATTGATGGTCTGGGTTTATATTTCTTGAAATAAAATGCGCCGCTAATGATTTCAATATCAACCTTTCGAATATTGTAGAGAGAACAGGTAATAAGCTGATTGGACGGTATGATATTTGCGTAACGTCTTTGCCAGGCGTGGGGATCATAACTATTTCAGATTGTTTCCAAGATGATGGGAAGTAACCAGTTCTTAGCATTGAATTAAAAATAAACATAAGAATTCTTAGCGCTGAATGAATGATTTTATCACTACCAGGAGCTTTTTTCGGATTCAGTTCATTGATAACTGCTTTCAGCGCAGGTAAGCAAAATTTTTTTGGATTTAACACAGATTCTTGTATAGCAACTGGCGTTATCGAACTCTTCCACTTTATCGTTGGAACTTTTGGCCCACTTTCCATTTTGCAGACGAATAAAAGCTTCATAAGTAATAGGGCATTTCAATTATCGCACGGTTTTCCCCAAGCTGTAGTCAGTCTTCTCGGTGGCATCTAAGTTTTGTAAAAAAATTTTAAGATTCAGCTCTACAAAAACTTAGGAGACATTTTAAAAACAAAAACATAAGGTTTCCTTTAGAACCCAAAACCCACTGAGCTATATGAGCAGTAATGAAATGGCCATATTGATATGCATTTCCCCCAAAGTAAGACGTTGAAAATATTTATTTTAAAGCAATCCAGCACAAACTAACGTAGATTAAATATATTAATATTTGTAAATATAAACAACTTTGCATATTTAATATTTTTTTAATAGAGAATATGCAGAAAAAAAATTGACTCGTTTTTTTTATGTTCCGTAAAAGATATCAACCAGTTGGAAATTTGAACAAAAGTAATGGCGGTAGTTTTTTTCTCTTTTTGTCACTCTTTTTGCCACAGCGGTTGTTATGAACATTGATATATTTTATATGAATATAAATTAACATGTAAACAAAACACTTTTCTAAGTTGTAACAAAAATAGTTAAAAGGGAAAATATTTTATAAGTATTTGAAGATGTCTTGCAATGTTTAAGTTACAGAAATATTTAAAAAACACAGTGCAGTTCACAGCAAGTGGCAACTTTAGGGCAAAAAATTTATGAAATGTTGTTACTTTTTAGTATCTAATAAAAATCAGATTTGTTTTAATCTTCTTAAATTAAAAAGTGGAAGAAAGCCTTTATAAACAAAACAAAAATGAAGTTTAAAAGAAACAAAAATTTTTCTTTTTTGCTTTTACCCAAGAAACAAGCAGCAATAAAGGCTTAAAAATGTCTCAAAAAGGGTTGCAGAAATCTCTGCGATAAGTTGTGCATTAGAAAGTTGTTAAAAATATTATCGGGGCATATTAAGGATTTTTATTGGTTGAACTTTGTCTATGATATCTCCGTTTCTATGAAGGCCCAAGTTTTTAAGTGGATTTCTTTTTTAAATTAAGTTAGTTCTTTAAAATGTTGTTAATATTTTTCATTTAGTCAATGAAGTTTCTTAAGAGAAATTGTCATATAAACTTAGAAAAATGTGTACATAATTTCCAACTCTTAAAAAATAAGGGTGCAAAAAAAATGTAAAAAACAAAGAGAACTTTAACATAATGTTGCTTTGCCAACACTGTGAAATTTCTTATTCTTCTCTCTCCTACCCAATTTATTATTTTTCTCACTGATCTTCTTTGTTAAGCTTTCATTCAGTAATAGATCAAACCAGTTTTTGCTAAGTTAAGTTAATTCTTTAAATTGATATTAATACTTCTCATTTAGACAATGAAGTTTCTTAAGCGAAATTATCACGTAAACTTAGAAAAATGTTGACATAATCTCTGCCAGAAAAAAATACAAAGAGAACATTAAAATAATATTATTTTGCCTCTCATTCTTCTTTTTCCTACCATATTTCTGATGTTTCTCTCCTGCCACTTTCAATATAGGAAAATTCAAAACGAATGTCTACAAACACTACTGCCTCTTTCCTTCTCCCTATAACCCCATAACCATAGATGCCCCTGTAGGCTAGTAGGTAGTATACTAGCTTGTCAGTATGGGGGTTGTGGGTTCGATTCCCAACGAAGACCTTGGTTTTTTTTCACTACAAAAATTTACTGTCGGTGGGGCTGCTCAGCAATGAAGGCATTGTCACTGGTCGCTGTACTGTCTTATATACGGCAGTTATTTTCCGACTATCCTTCTACTTTCACCACCTGTTTCATCTATTCTCTATCCCTTTCCTAAAGTATGTTGCACGGTGCTTGACCGGCGTTGTTGTCTGAAGTGCTACTTCTCTTTAAAAAAATAACTAATTTCATAGTTCTGGTGCCATGCATTGCACGAGCAGGGATCATCGCCTGACTGCTGGTCCAAAAAAAGGAAGCTCAATAAAATACCTCTATATAAATACTAAATTAAGTTTGTAATGATATTTATAGGTTTTTAGAGTGCGAGTAATTCATATTATCTTTTTTTCAGCAATAAAAACTACTTATACTAAAAAGGACCACATTCACTTAAGAGTCCAAAAAAAATCTCAGAAATGTACAACTTTTGTTGAATGTCCCTAATAAAATATGCGAAAAAATTCAAAACAAATAAATTACAGCGAAATAATAACATTGAATATGATGCTTTACTGTAAATCTCATTGTTATTACTGTTGATTATTATCTACTTACTCATTTATTCATTCATCCATCCATCCATCTGTCAATTTTTTGTGTTTAAATAACTTATGAATGTCACTATCTCATTTGTTTATATGTTTATTAATAACGGCCCTTCATCAGCTTCTTTTGCAAATTTCAATTTATCAAATTGTTTAAATGAAGATATCAAATATACATTCAAACATATTTGAGTGCAGCTCGAGCTCTAATAAATATTGTTATTATAACCCACAGACAAGTGGCTACATTGTAGTTTTAGCTTTAAAAAAACAAACAGACAATTACGACACTTTGTAAAAAATAATATTTGTACATCATACATACACATGTATATGCATATTTAATTATCTTTAAGCTTAGTTTGTGTGTAAAGTAAATTTAAGAATTTTAGACATGCTATCTATCTTTTTATAATCAGCTGGCAAGTTCAAGTGTGACTACAATTAAAAAGAAATTAAGTAACCTTGAAGCACAGTTTTGTTTAGATTTTGTTTAAAAAATCATATAATTAAAATGATAACAGCTCTTTCAATGTTTCTTGTTTTAAGTTATTTTTGTTTTTTCTTTTTTTTTTAACAAAACATATTAAATATTGCCAATTATTCTCCCATGTGATTAACTTTATTTTTTGTTTTATTCACTTTAGAAATAGTATAGCCTATGTTGATTACAAATGCCAGTATGGATATTTTAATTCTACTTTACTGAGGCACTTTTGAAATTTTCTATTTCCTTTATTTGTTACTCTGCGGCTCTGGGTATATATAATCCTACGCATTCTTGCTTGCAAAACATTCGTTATTTTAAGCCATACAAGCACGCTCCTATATAACCCTACTCACTTCTGTGGCACACGAACTAATTGATGGCCTATTTAGTAAATATACTGCCTCTAAAAACCCCCGCATCCGCCCATACCAATTTACTCTGTGTCTCCGGCAGAAACTCCAAGACAAAATTTCCTGATATTTTTCACCAAGCAAGGCCAGCCTTTTTTTGAATTTAAGCACAAGCGATATATACAGTTGTTATGATTGCACTTTACTATGCCAGTAAATTACCAACATTTTTGTCATGGCTTCACAGTTACTATTTGAATTATATTTCGTGAGAATTTTACCACTATTATCCAACTCCAACTCATCAAATAAAAATTATATATATTTTTGATATGTTCGTATATTTTCCGACGGGGTTTAATTTATTTTTATTTGGGTACGGTTTCTTTATATAAAAAGAACACTGCAGATGGCAAATAGCCGAAACCGGTTTGTTCACAAACCAAATTTGACGAGGGTCGACGTAAAACCGTACCTAAATAAAAATAATTATTTTACATTATTTGCTGATTGTCATTTTATTATATACACCAACACCACATTTTGTCGGTGGTTGAAGTAATTATTTCACCTCAGTAGTTGCTGCAGTAAATCGAATTCAGCTCATTAGATACAAATTAATTATCTAGGTACACATTATCTATCAACAAATTTATTTTGATCTCTAACATAAACGCATTGACTCGATTTTTACTATTTGGACAAAGGATTCCCTTTGATCGTTAATTTTTAGAATTTTTTTTTTGTTATTTTTCTTGTCTGGTGTTTGTATTAATTTACTTTAGCAAACTTGTGTGTCCATTCACACTACCACCTGCAAGAAATGAACTACTCGCCGGCTTGTAAAGCCGACGCGCTCTAGCTAGATTAGTTTTCACGATCTCTTTTTTCCTTAAGCGCCTCTTCAGCACCTTAATTGTTGTTTCTTGACTTGGTGTACTGTTAAGCTGCCCTGCACCAGAAAAGTATGGCTGAACATCGCATATCACCCAGCCCCTTTAAATCAACTCACCCAGGGCTGTTAAATACTAATTTTTAAGACTCAGTCAAAGTAAATGACGATTTATTTAAAGTTTATAAAGACGTCGCACTATCATCTCTTTTTCTAATTTACTGCAGCCACTCAAGAATGGTTTTCGTGATGAAAACTCCGAGAGGCTGGAACTGCTATTTTCAATTGATTTTACCTTTCTAACAACTCATACCACAGGACTAATTTATATTTTATAATTTAACACATGACCTTGTATTTAATAAACAAGCAGATGCATTCCTTTGAAAATGTAGCAGCCTAAGTTAATTTTTCGAATTAGCGAAGAGTTCCAACATTTTTAATATCACTATTAGTGTTTAGCTTTGCTGTTGCTAAGGTTAAAATCTGACATCCCTAACTGTATGCGTACACATAATGCATCTGCTTTCTAACCTTTTTTGAGTTCTATTAAAAGTTTAATCAATTTTAACAAACCATTTTATATCTTGGAATAATTTTTTAAATTTATTTTGTGCTAGATGCTTTTGATAAATATTTTATAAGTAATTTATAATTATTCGGAATCATTTTCAATATAAGCAATTTTATTTTTTGTGCTTGATTCCTTTAAATAAATATTTCATGATATTCTCACGAAATATTTATTACAAAAATTTTTATTAAAAAATAAACATTTTATGATATTCTCATAAAACATTTATTCCAATAAAAATAAAAAATATTTGAAATGTATTACTGCGGGGGAGAGCACATCCATATTGCAATTTCACTATTGCTCAAGTAGCTCATCAGTGAATTTTACCCCAATATTGTATAGAAAAACCTAAAAGTCTTATATCCAAAGCCAAACAGATTCTATGAGAATTTTTCATAAAATCAACATGGCATAGACAGCAAGACTCAAAAACACTTCTACACAAACACAACAAAATGAAGATGATTCCGAATAATTATAAATTACTTATTTCCATTGCATGTGCCCGTTGCTTTTTTGTAAAATTTTTGTAAAACTATTTACAAATATTTTTTATTTTCTGGAATTTTCAAATTACATATGAATGGTTTCCAACGGAAACCCTTATGTAGAAATGATTGAAAATAAACAATGTTTTTTGTTGTTTGAAATGTTTTGCTGTGTTTGTGTAGAAGTGTTTTTGAGTCTTGCTGTCTATGCTATGTTGATTTTATGAACAATTCTCATAGAATCAGTTTGGCTTTGGATATAAGACTTTTAGGTTTTTCTATACAATATTGGGGTAAAATTCACTGATGAGCTACTTGAGCAATAGTGAAATTGCAATATGGTTGTGCTCTCCCCCGCAGTAATACATTTCAAATATTTTTTATTTTTATTGGAATAAATGTTTTATGAGAATATCATAAAATGTTTATTTTTTAATAAAAATTTTTGTAATAAATATGTCGTGAGAATATCATGAAATATTTATTTAAAGGAATCAAGCACGAAAAATAAAATTGCTTATATAAATATTTTATAATATTCTTATTAAATACATATTATTAAAAAAAATATATTTGAATATATTACTGCGGGGAAATATCAATACGACCATTTCACTACTATTCATGTAGCCCACCAATGGATTTTACACAAAATTTTGTATAGAAAATTCTAGAATATTATATCTCTAGCCAAATTGGGTAAATGAGAGTTTTAATGATTAAATGAGAGTTTTAATAATTAAATGAGACTTTTAATGAAAACTCTTATTTAATCAAAGAGTTTTCATTTAAACTCTCATTTAATCAAAGAGTTTTCATTAAAACTCTCATTTAATCAATTTTATCATTTAATGAAAAATGTTTCCCCTGTTACAGTAAAGTAAAGTAATTTTTTGTATAAAACTTTTATAAAAATTAAATAAAGTACTAAATTTAAAGCTTAATCATTTATAGTCTATTATAAGTTAAGGGATGTCCGATTTAGTGTCTTATGTACCTAACATTTCATTATTTTAATTTTCTCTATTTTATAATATAATGCAGATAACATATAATCAAACCTTAAATATAGAATTATAAATCGTATAAAATGATTTCATTTGATTGCACTTTACTGATTGTGGATATGTTAATTTATTTCTTATTTATTTTTTTTTATAATCAAGATATCTATATGTATTTATTTTGACATTCATAAGTGGCAAAGTGTCAGTCAAAAGTCTTAAAAGCCATTAAAAAGGAATTTTGTGTAAATAAGTTCCAACAGACACTGGCACAATGCAAATAAAATGCAAATTGATAACCGAAAGTAAAATAAACGATGTCTTTTTTTCTCAACTGCTTAACTTGGCCAATAAATTGGAGCTTAGTTTCAGCGTAAAAATTACGAAATATTTAGAGCTGTCACATACATTTATGTATTTGGTGAAACGAGTAATTTCTTAATACACGTATTTGCATTACGTAGTTTTTTTTTATTAAGAGCGTTGAGACAAGTCCTTTTTAAAAATTAAATTCATTGTGTATGATTTAACACTTTAACAAGATTGCCGCCTTTATAGCCCATATCAATGGCCTTTAATCTTCAATAAGCCATTTTTATGCTGTCGTTTTTTTATTATAGTTAGAGGTGCACACACATATATGTTTGTTTGTATATTTTTGAAGCTTAAGCCCAACAAGTAAGTAGAGTTAACTTTTCTCTACATACAAACGTTGATAATCAAGGGTATCAATATACGGCAATCATTAATACAATAATATTATCTCATATTGCATATGAAACGTCCTCCAACAACATCAACAGGGCAAAAGCAGTTTGGCGCTTTAAAAGAATCAGTGGCCAAACAGTTTAATCGTCCGTTAGTCGGTCATTTCGTAAATGTAGGGACCAAACACACTCTTGTTATGAGTTTATTATTGCAATTCAAGTTATTAAAAAAAATTCAAAATATACGCATAAATATGCGAGGTACATTTCTTCAGTCGATCTCATAAATTTATTATTGAAAACTCTTGTTTTATTCAAACATTAGATATGCAATGGACTATCAAACTTTTAAATATAATAATATATATCAAACAAATGTTTCCCAGCTGCTATTTTATAACTTTAAAAGATTAATTTTTTTTAAACTTCTTTTATGTATTTTCTAATTTATAATAAACTGCGGATAAAAAAAAATTAATCTAATTTTTGTCATTAAATTAGTGTTTATTAATTTATTGATTTAAAATTCTTGTTGGCTCCTGTTATAACACCAGCAAAAGTATTAATTATTAGTAGGGGATTTTGCTTCCAATCGTTCGCTTTCAGCTCATCTTGGAGATCCTACCACAATGTCTGCAGTGAATGACGGTAAGCAAATGTTCGAATAATCAATAATTATTTTATCAAATGTAAATTATTAAAAAAAAAAATCGCTTAATAGAGGGTATTACAAATATGTGTATTACTAATATGAAGCCCTACAAGTTTCAACTGGTGCAGGAATTGAAGCCGACCGAAAATTCACATCGCCATAGATTCGTTTAATTCATTCAGGATAAAACGGTTGGTTTTTCTGAAAAAATCATTTTTTCATTCGAAGCCTTTTTTTACTTGTCAGGGTATGCCAACAAGCAAAATTGCCGCATTTGGACTTCTAAAACTCCTAGAACGATTACCATAAACATGTTCATGCTTAATGCATCACGCTATGCGGTCTGATGCCCTAATTGTCCCGTTTTGGATCACGATAGCACGAAATGCTAGCAACTCAATTTTGGCCTATTATGGACGACATAGATGTCACTGACATGTGGTGTCAACTGTTAATGGATCACACTAGCACGAAATGCTAACAACTCAATTTTGTCCTATTATGGACGACACAGATGTCACTGGTGCCAATAGGATCATGCCACATGTCACACAGCAAATGAAACGATCAATTTATTGCAAACTAAATTTTCCGATTGCACAATTTCATAACAATCAGCAATTAAGTGACCAGCCAGATCATGTGATTTAAGATTCACTGGCTATATTAAAGACAGAATCTATATGGAGCTAATTGAATCGATTTAAAACTCAAAATCCGTGATTAACGAAATAGGAACTCCATTTGGACAAAAAGTGATTTGATAAAAGAATCGACATATATCAGTGTGGCCATGGTAGACATTTGCCAGATATCAGCTTTTATCATTATTGCCGAATACAATAATAATTTGAGGTATCTTAATCTAAATTTTTTGTTTTATTTTGTTTTAGAAAACAAAATTCTTGTTGAAAAACGCTTAGTAAACTTCTTGACATTGTAGGTAGATAATTAGTTTAAATAGGCGTACTCGGAATTTTAGTACCAGATGTCTTGGATCTGGTTTCATACGTATCAATAAGTTGTATTTATCTAGTCTTTATTTAATCAAATAACTTTTTTGCAAATTTTAAATTAGTCTATTGACACGAAATCTGATCGCTTGCAATTAATAGAGGAATACCACTTCTGGGACCACTTCTTTTCTGTCTTTAAATAAATGACTTACCTGATGTTGCTATCAGCAGTAAGATGCATATATATGCTAATATACAGGTTTATAATTTTAGTAGCGTAAATGTTTTCATCTGTATGCGAAGAATCCACAACGATTATGATCAACTAATGGTTTGTACATCAACGCTACAAAGCCGAAATGTATTTTCCTCTCGAAATCTAGGTACCCAGTAAGCACAAATTTTTTGTGAATTCCAATGTTGGAATTCCAGTGTGAATTCAAGCTTGAATTACATTTGAAATCCATTATCTTTCCAGTCTATTTGAAGTTTGTTGAAAAATAGTCAGAGTCAGCTAAATGTCAATTATAAAATGTTATAATAGTAATGAATAAATATATATTAATTAATGGTGAACAAATTTACAACGCGAAAGTCGCAAAGTTATTAAAGTGAAAATAAAGAAATAAAAGTGAAAGTAAACAAAACGAAAATAAAGAATAAGAATCGATAATAAAACAATATAAAGAACTTTGGAATAAATAAATATAAAGGTTATATATAAATATAAAGATGCTCGTAAAATTTTTGCGCTGCTTTCCCAGAATCAGCATATTCTGGGAAATAAACAACCAATGGGAATGGCTTCCAGCGATGTGCACGTCGCATTGAACGACGAACCGTCTGTCTGTGAGGGCACAATTAGAAACAAAGATGGTATATCTGATACCATTAATTCTGTGCAAGACAGGGTCTTAAAAATACAGCTGGCTGTATGGGCGATCCAACATAACATTGCGAATGCTGCAATGCAAATCCTTAACCAGCATCATAAGGATTTGCCATCGGATGCTCGAACTTTAAAGAGCACCCCGAAATGCCCAGATATTGAAGCTATGAGTTCGGGTGAGTTAATGTACTATGGCCTTATAACACTATTTAAATACTGTTGGAACATTTGTTGAATAACACTGAAATTCCATGCTTGAATTCAACGCTAAAAAAAGGTTCGGTTCGACTTGAATTCGTGCTTGAATTCAAGTATAAAAACAGGTTCCGTTCGACTTCAATCACATTGTTATTCAAGGCCGGAATTGCACTGTTAAGGTACTGTTTTGTTCGACTGCAATTCAATGGTTTATTTTGCTGGATTCGCTATTGAATTCAACTGTGTTTCAACTGTAATTCAACGCTGGAAATTGGAAATTGTGACTGGATATCAAATGTAATTTCACTTGAATTCCAGCAAAAATGCTTATTGGGTAATACTTATATACAAATTGACGGCAATATGATTGATTTCCCGAACTTTTCTTCTATTGTTAATGGTAAAGACAGCAATACTGTTGTTGGGATACTTTACAGAAAACTATATTATAAAGGATTCTACTCCATTTACTGTAAGCATGCTATTAGCAAAATTCTACCTGATCCTTCGCTCTGTTACGGTGTGAAAATTATACTAATTGTGGTAGTGTGGATCGGCGTATACAACCGTATTGCTCGCTAAATATTTCAGAAGGACCACCGCGATTGTATCTCATCTTTCTCTAAACTAATATTTGGAATGACATTCGAAAATCTCCTGAAATGCAGGTGCAATTTTCTTGCACAGGATCATAGTTTCTCAACAACCATCATATTTATATAATAGAAAAGTTTTTGCAAAATCTCAATATGACAAAAGTTTAATCCAAAGGAAATACAACAGCCTCCAATCTCAACGACCATTTTTCGTTTATTAAATAATTTACTGATTTTATTTTTTATTTAATTTTTATTATTATGCCTTTTCTGACTATGAAATGTATAAGCAAGGTATTATTACTTGTATAATGTGAACATGGTAATAAAAATTTGTTCGTTAGTGATCGGATAATTTTTGACCTATCATAAATAAATTTTTCCGAATAAAAGTAAATAAAAGCAGATAAAGCTTGTTTGCTATATGGGCGGCCTTGAAAAATTGTGAAAAAAATCGGTGACAAAATCTTCCTTTTTTAATAATCTTTTTTTCAAACCAGCACTCAAGGAATGAACCCCATGCAATGCCTTGTGCCAGAACAAGGAAATTAGTTAATGGAAAAGTAGAAAGAGGGAGTAGTGTTTGTTGTCATTCGACTTGAATTTTCCTGCATTGAAAGTGACTTGAATTAAAAGCGACTTGAATTTTCCTACATTGAAAGCTTGGCGAATTGTTTTGCTAATCAAATGAATTTTTCCTGTAATGCGTAGCGCGATTCACCGACCAATAAACCACAAATGGATTAGCTCTCAACAAAAGCAAGTTCCCAAATTTCATTTGAGCACTTACAATCATAGTAACGATAAAACAGTGAAACACAACCTACATTGCGTCCATGCTCTAGAAAATCAATAGAGTTGTATACCCTACTGTTCCCAATAAGCTTCTTGGCCCTCTCTTGTGCGCGGTCGAAGTATGAATAGTACGAAGACGGAGGAGGTGAAGTGTTGGCATTTTCATGCCAAGATCATCAAGAGCTTTCGATTCTTTAATGCTTATATTACCTAGAATAACTAATGCGACATCATTTTTGAACACACACTATGCGAAAACATGCAACATTGAGTCTTGCGGGCACTACAATCGACTCTATTCATACGGTCCCGTTGGGAGATTACTGCGAGAACGTGATTGAGCGTATCGTTCATGTTTTAATATTTGGCACCTAATTCCATCTGGTTCGGTCTATTACTGAATGAATTCGGATGACAAAAGGTACTGGTATCTGCGAAGATACCACTTGCAATTTTGACAAAGAAGGTCATTTATAAAAATAAGAAATAGGGTAGAAAAAAGAACAGAGTCTTTCGGTACCACATTTTGTTTGATTGGAGTTTAATGGTTACCACTCAATTTAATCGATCTGTCTTCGTTGTAAACTTTTGGTAATATTGCAATATCTATTTTGTTAAATATTTTTTTCTTAATATTTTACATATTATGTCATTATTTACACAAATTGTTTTTAATATAACATAATATATTTTAATATTGTTGCGTTTCTAGCTTTTATAAACGTTTTGTTGTGGATTCTTTATTGCAAAATAAATAACACCGGATTTTAGAGTTTTTAAAGTAATTACAAGTTTATTTACTTTAACTACACAAAGTTGACACTACAGAACA
The DNA here is from genome assembly GCA_030448955.1 of Trichopoda pennipes. Lineage (NCBI taxonomy): Eukaryota > Metazoa > Arthropoda > Insecta > Diptera > Tachinidae > Trichopoda > Trichopoda pennipes. Next base: position 1,128,536 of record JASKUP010000010.1, on the reverse strand, counting down.
TTTTACTTAAGATGCACGCCTTTACTTCACGAGGTTTTCTTTTTCACTAACTTACTATCCACTTTCATATTAGTCAATTATAAATTTAGAAAAATTAAAAATCTTCTACTCCCTTTGTATCACATTTTGTTGTTGTGTGCTGTCCATTTAATGTATAGGCGCCTGTATACCGTGTGCATTTTTGTTTCTATGCTGATAAAATTTTTTACTGTTATTTATTTAAAGATATTTGTTGTTGTCTTGCGTACCTAAGATTTCCTAGAAACCCACGTAGTTAGTAAATAGCATATCTAATTGTAGTTGTTTTGCATGTATAAAATTTCAACGCAGTTAAGGTGCCTTTACATGACGTGTTTTTTAAATATGACTTGTCATATTTCCCATTGCAAAATACATATGTATTGTGTAAACGGTTTTAAAGTTTTCTTATGTTTAATACATGTGTAAAGTCATATGACAAATTTTCATTTAGAGCGTGTTCTATTTTTATATGGCAAAGCATGTGTCTTTAAGTGGTGCAACTTATTATTTCTTTACTTTTCGCGTTATTAAATCTGCAAAAAATGTGGAAAGCTCTAAAATGGAGGTAAAAATAAAACAAAGTTGTCGTCTTTGTTAGCTTCAACTGTGATAAGTTGAATAAATAAAAAAGTATTTGTTTTGCTTTCTTTTTTTTTCATTGCGGCTATTATTGACACAATGCTGCATAATAGAGTTGTAACACTTTTTCTTTCCATTCTGTTTTGATTTTTAATTCTTTTTTTACAAACTTATCATATGTAATTTACATGTACGTTTAAACGCAAAAATTATAATCCATATGTAAAATTGGCAACTTTGACATACATATGAAATTACATATGGATTTTCAAAGTGACAAGTCATTTGTAAAGAAATACGTCATGTAAAGGCACCTTTAGTTAACTACAAATTTGTTGTTGTCTTACGTACATAAGTTTTCTAAGCTAGCTACGCAGTTAGTAAACAATATAACCAGTTGTTTACTTTATTGCTTAATTATTTTTCTTTAAAACTTAAGCAAGACACATTCGTAACAATATAATATAATATAATATAATATAATATAATATAATATAATATAATATAATATAATATAATATAATATAATATAATATAATATAATATAATATAATATAATATAATACAATATATTATAATATAATATAATATAATATAATATAATATAATATAATATAATATAATATAATATAATATAATATAATATAATATAATATAATATAATATAATACAATATATTATAATATAATATAATATAATATAATATAATATAATATAATATAATATAATATAATAACTTTACAATATCGCTAGTACTGTAATTTATACCATAAGTTTATATTATTTTGGTAGCTGACATATAAACAAACAAAAAAGAAAACAAAGACACCATAAGAAGGAAAGCACATTATAACTACTGAAAATTATAATTAAGCTGTTAAGAATAAATTTTAAAACTTAAATATATATAATAACTAAGAATTGAATTGATTAAATAATTTTAAATACAACTTCGTATTTTTATGTACTATTTTCGAGGTGTATATGCATTTAAGTGTACCTGATGTTTGCTTTAAATTTAGTAAGCGGCACATACTTAATCACGAAATGTGTCTACATATGTGGCTGCTGCGTTATGGCATCAATAGGCGGTAAATGATATCGCAACTGCAACCGTGAATTGATAAGAAAACTTGTTTTAGTTTAACATTCCACGTTGCCTGAAATTGATTCAAAAGTTTGAATATTTGCATTGCTTTGGTATAAAGAACCAAACAAAGTTGAAAAAATACATGAATGTACACATATATATATAATATATATATATATATATATATATATATATATATATATATATATATATTTATATGTTGATATACATATACTCTGTATTTTGTTTTTGAAATAAAAACATCACAGTATAGTTATTTATTTGGCGAGAAAATGATGTCATGATCTTTAAAAACTTAAAAAACACGTTGTCTGCAGCTGCAAAATTAATGCAGATACGAGCAAATAATCTTATCTTAAGCGACATTCAAATAACGATTACTGTCCATGTAACTATTGTGTCTGTAGATATAAAAATTTTTTAAGAGGGGGGCAACAATTTACTGAATTAAAATAAAAAATAAATTTAGACAAATTAATTAGTTTGAAATCAAGAACCAAGAAGATTTTGTTTGTGTTTCGTGTTTTTATTTTATTTTTATAAGTATTAAATTAAAATCTTTGATTGTATAAATATGTACTGAAATATGAAACCGTTTCAAAAGATTATTGTTTTATTTATTAAAAAAGAAACAATCCCACCAACATTGTAGCCACAATTGAAATCTTATTTTATGAATCGAAGTACGAAGCGAATATTGTTTTAAAAAGATGCAAAAACAAAAAAAAAAGCTTCACAACGTGATCATTTATTTGGTAGAAATGTTGTTGGCTAAGTGTTGTTCCATAAATTCTCAGAATGGTTGTTTAATAACCTAAAAATCTTGTGGCATAAACATAAATCGCATTGTATACACATGCACAAACACATGATGAGGTATAAATACCAAATATATTTATTGTCTGCCTCCCATTGAGTAAAAGAAAAAAATAAGTATTCGAAATCATAGGAATAAGAAAAACAAATCTAAAAATCTCAGTAAAAACAACATGTGCCTCGTCTTTTTGGCCAGTCAACAAACCAAGAAAAATCTCAAGTCAACTTAACTCTAAATGCAACCAACGCAACAACGCAATTCTGTTAGTCAAACAACATCGTCGTCGTCGTCGTCGTTTTCATTTAAGATTCGAATGGGGCCCATATTTAAGATCACAGCAGGTAATATTGACAGGTGATCGCGAAAATTTCATTTCATTAAATCTTTACAAATGTTAATCGTTTCTTGCACATCGAAATAAAAAAGCAACAAAATAACCATCCAACCAGCCAGCCAGTCAGCCAGTCAACCATCCTGCCAGCAATGGGTTGGTTGATCATTGTAGTCATCATCAACATCATATCTTTTTTCTTTCATTTATTTATATTTTATTGCTTTATATTTACCTCTTCCTAAGCATGCAGCAGAAAGAGATTCCAACAGCTGGACAGGCAAAGGAAAAGAAGTTGAAATATTCATACACTTTTTTCATGCCACGCATGTTGCTACAAAAACAAAAAAGTAGGCGTTGAGACTGCCTGTAACATTTGTGTTCAGAATTTCAATTTGCAAAACGGTTCTCTTTATCTTCTTCTTGCTTTTGTAATTGTACCCTTGAAATTTTCAGATGCATCACACTCGTGTGATCTCTTACGTTAGTGTCTTCCAAATATTTTTTTTTACTTTATTTTATTAAATCTTAATGTTTTCCGTTTGTAAATATTGCTGATATTTTCGGTTGCCAGCAGAAAAAAATTTAAATTATTGCAATTTGCAAATTATTACCATTTAATGAATTCTTGATTTTGTACATTTTCATGTGGTTGTTTTTTGTCGTTATGTTTTTTTTGTTTTTTAATTCTCTTCCCTGTCATTATTTTTACAATGAAGGAGTGTTGTTGGTTTTTGTCTTTAAACATTCAGAAACTATTATAAAAGTTTAAGGAATCTTCGACCTGATTTCTAAGACAAAAATACAAATGAATTAATTCTGGTTGCTTCTCTCTGTTTTTTAAGTGTTCTTGGCAGCAGATTTATATTAAATCCGAACCTGTTTTCTTACATCGTCAAAGATTAAAGCAATTTTAGACGCTACATGCGATAAAGTAAACAATTTTAACGTTGTCCTGACTTGATATTAAGCGAATAAAAAATTTTATCTTCTGAATTTGAATAGTCGAAATTTCAAATGAGTTAAAAAAATTTGTATTTTGAAAATTTCGAAGTAACTCTTATAAATATTTGATCCACTTTTCCAATATAAGATATGTAAGATATAAGCTACACTTTTCATGTCGCAGAACTTTAAAATAGTAGCACGACCATTTTAAAATTTTACCCCTTTTTGTAAACTTATTTAATTTTAATTTGTAGACCTGATGCCTTTACGCAAAGTTTTATTTTGCAAAATAATCGACTTCGATATATTACTTCATAAAAAATTATTACGGAGGGTGATTTTTGGGTTAGGGAAAATATCAAAATAAAGATAAATATTGATAGTTTGTGTTATACAACGGCAGTTTTACTACTGGGTAAAAACCAAGCCTCCCCTTTCGCACTTACTGTGCTTTCAAACTTCTTATACATAGATAATTCTTTAAAATAGCATTGTATCCTACATGTCTCAATGGTAGCGAAAGTTTTGGGCTTTCGCATGCTCACTCAACTGTGGTCTAGAAATGCTTAGTATGAAAGACGTGAATAACTCCTATGAACTGCAATTTGAATTCATTAGGCTTTGTTTTGAAAATATTTCAAACTGCATGACACCCACAAAAAACAAGCTGATGTAAGTACAAGTCTCACAGTACGTCGTTCCCATAGAGCGAAAGAACAACAATAAAAGAAAAATCAACGTTGTCGTAGATAAATGAAATCTATGTCTGCGAAATTTCGGTCAAATATGAAAACTACCACGCCAAACGCCTTTTTGTTTTCAAATAAGAAAAACAAGGCAGACCATAAATTTATGTTTTCTTATGTCCTTTATAGTGGACAACAAGTTGTAAAATTAAAAAAAGCAACAAAAATCTAAAAGATGATGCTATATATTGCTTTAGTTTTTTAGGTGCCCCTGTAGGCTAGTAGATATTGTATTAGCTTACAAGACTGGGGGTTGTGGGTTCGATTCCCAACAAAGACCTTGATTTTTTCACCACAAATAAAAATTGACTGTTGGTGGGGCTGCTCAGTGATGAAAGCATGGTCACTGGTCACTGTGCTGTCTCATACGATAGTTAATTTCCGTAACTATTCTTCTACTTTCACCGCTTGTCTCATCTCTACTCTAGACCTTTCCTCAAGAATGTATCACGGTACTTGACTAAATAGGCATTGTTGCCTGTGCTACTTCTCTTTATAAAAAAAAAAAAACAAAAAAAAAACTGCTGTTCGGTATTTTACATTTTACACAGATCATGTAGTAGTTTTTACGCGGTTGCAATTTTGATAAATATAGCCTAATCATTTAAAACATTATAAGCTGTTGATGCTATAAGGACAGGTTCAATATAAATAAAATTAAGTGAAACATGTCTCGACAGTAACGTAAGTTTCACATATACATATGGCCATATTTTTTGAACCATAAAACGATGAGGCTTTAAACATAGGAAACGTAAAAATACTTTCAGGCGCCCATATTTAAAATTTTCCTAAACAATGAGAGTACATGTTCGATATCAGAAGTTGGAAAATAAAATTAAAAATTCAAAGGAAGTCATATATAGCACGAAACTCTTCCCAATTCAAAGAAACTGAGTTGTGTTAATAAATGATATAAATGAAATTCCAATTAACAGACACTAATTTATGCCTGTAATTTTTTGGGTTTCGAAAGAAAATATGATTTAGGTTTGTGGCAATCTGGAGAAAATGTTTATTGCTTTCTTTACATTTGTTATATATGTATAAAATAAATTAAATTAAAAAATATTAATACATTTTATAATGAACTAGTAGTAAATTTAATTCTGATAGTATGTTTAAATAAAAATTTACAAGTCCCTAAATTGGGAAAATGTATTTCTTAGGATTTTTTTCTGTTTTTGCTTTTTTTTGCTTAGATCATCAAAACGTCTGTACTGTTTATAGACTACTTGAAATGGTAATGATACAGTCTCCAGCCTTTTACAAATAGCCAATATTTATGAGTTACACCAAAATTCCTCGATTGAAAAAAGTAAACAGATTATTAAAAGGATTTGACAGCCCCGCATTTAACAAAGCCAGGTGGACCAGTTTTATAAAAAAAAATTTTTTTTGAACATTTTCCCCGTTTAAGGAATTCATGTGTTAAAATAAATTAAATTAAAATTTAAATTTACCATTTCATTAAAGAACCTTATATGTTATGCTTCAAAATTTTGTAATATCTTGATCCGTTTAGATTTCGTTGCAATTCACATTCTATATTTTAGTTCGCAAACAACCACTTTAATTTATACTAATCTAGAAGTATGCATAAACAGTGTATACTTAAGTTGTAGGAGCTTCGCAAACCTCTCCTTTTAATGAGGATTTTTTTTAAACAGAAGTAGCTCTTCAGGCAATAATGTCTGTTTAGTCAAGTACCGTGCTACATTCTTTAGGAAAGGGATAGAGAAGAGATGAAACAGGTGGTGAAAGTAGAAGGATGGTCGGAAATTAACTACCGTATAAGACAGCACAGCGACCAGTGACTGTGCCTTCATCGCTGACCAGATGCACCGACAGTCAATTTTTATTTTTGTAGTGAAAAAAACCAAGGTCTCCGTTGGGAATCGAACCCACAACCACCATACTGATAAGTTAGTACACTACCTATTAGCCTACAGGGGCACCTTAATGAGGATTTTCTCTTTTTATATGTTAAGTATCAGAGGAAAAGTTATGACTATGACCAAAAAGAAAAAAAAAATTTTTACTAAAATTTTTACTTCTAAACTAAAACAGGTAACCTGGACATGTATGTACATTTATTTTTAGTGTCTATTTAAGTTGAACATTTGAGTAATAAACAAATTTTTTATGACATTTCCAAAAAATTTTATGCTGAAGGTATCCAAATCTGGCGACGTTTCCAAAAGCCCCCCTTTATCCCTGCAGAACAATACTTTGTAACTTCACTCAGAGATACGTCTGCTTGACCTTTCTCATTTGAATATCTTAAGCGGTTCATGGGCCACCGAATTATTTCCCTAATAAAGGCTTTTTATACCACGGTGCATCGCCAGATTCATACAAAGTTTAAATATTTTATAATTGGGTTTAATGTTTGAACAAAAATTGAATAACAATACAAAAAAACTGAAATGATGATGTTTGACATCATCTTAACTGACGATGGGAATATCACACTCGTTTTATTTTGTCGATTGTATACTACAGTGACTTACATAAAGTTTTAAATTTTTTGAAACCTAAACAAATTCCCTAGAAAAAGGAGTATACCCGTGTACACACATGCCTCCAATAGTTTAATAAAGATATTATGCTATCTAAGACTTAATCCCGACCCATCCCACCTACTCTGTGTTGATATTACACAGGCAATAAGGATGTCATGTTCTGCCAGAATAGCCTACAAACGTAAAGATGTGGCAATCATTCCTAAAATTATATAGTGGACTTACATACCAATGCAAAGTCTGACTAGCGATTTTAAACCATACAGCACAATAGAAATGTATACATTAGGGTAAACGTTATATGGCTTAATTTTTTTTCAGATTTTTTTTACTCGCAACCCCCAGTGTGGTAAATTTGGGTATAAAAAGTTATCCTGAAAAAATTTTATGTAAACCCGTTGGGTTACGACAAGCTGTAAGCCTGCCCAAATTTGCGTAAAAACAAAATAAATAACTTTTTTTACCTTATAATGTATATAATAAACATAAAATTTAAAAATGCATGCTCTCCTTATTTGCAGATGCCACTTCTTGAATACAGAAAATTATAAAAAGCAAAAAGAATAAACTTTATTGCATTTAGAAATCCTGTTCGTAAAATCCTTCATAGCCTTTAAAATGTATTGCTTTTGTTCCTCATAATTTGTAATTATCGTATTATATGCCTCCGTCAGCTTGACACCTCGTTCTGCTGTGTGCATTAACCACACTTAGTAGTGCAATAACAGCGAAAGTAGATATTTTATTTTAACTTGCAGGATTTTCTTCCAGAAATCCCTGGCTTAACCACAACTACTACGATATAGGGGCCAACCTTAATAATCAGCCAGAGAATAGTTAAATGTCTAAAGGGACAAATAACGGAACTCTGGGGCTTACTGATTACCGTGGAAATAACGTGGAGCTTCCAGTTGTCCCCCTGCTGACTTCAGGGGACTGGGCTCCCTTGTCCCCCAGTTGCACAGGTCTAAATAGTTACTCTCCACAAAGACCAATGTGCCCCCGGGGGTAGAAATCAAGGTTCTATATAAATATAGTTATTTTTTTCTTACTTTGTCAATTTATTCTCATTTCGAAATAAAAATATTTTATATCTATAAACGTCTTTCGCCATACAGCTCACATGGTGAAGATTGATAGTTTTATAAAACAGATCATAGAATTGTGTTTCTCAGGCAGTTATACTAAAAATATCGAAGTAACTGCTAGTAATTATTTGTAATCATCTCTGGGAATTTTTTCTTTGCGCATAGATTGAGCAAAACTTATAACATGAATGAATGAGTCTTTAACATAATAATTGTTATTTGGTTTGAAAAACACTCCTCAAAATAACCTAGTGAATATGATGTCCACATGGTAACAGCTTACATCCCAATGCAAGAACATTTTGTTTAAAGAACTAATTTTGCTTAAGCTTTAATACGTGACAGTCGTATTTTTTTAGGCCCACTCGAATATAGTTTTTATTTATTACATAACTCTTAGAGTGAAATTGCTATGCCTCAACAACCGCTATAATACATGAACCGCATTTCTATTGTTTATCATAAAAGCATTCAAAGCAGCTGCTAGTTTTGTAGTAATCATATCTTTCATGCCTCTGCTTTTTTTCAGTATTATTTCTTTTATCAAAATTCACCAATTAGAGGGAAGTTTTCCTAAAAAAAAGCTTGTTTTCTAAAACAAAATCAAACAAAGGATTTGATTAAGATGATTGAAATTTTTAATGCATTACGAAGAGAAAAGTTCCGCAATTATGAATGATAAATGATATCTGGCAAATATCCCCCACACTGACAGATGTCGATTCTTTCATCAAAGTTATTAATCATGTTTTGGTAAATTAGCGGCCCTATTTCGTTAATCACATCGCAGATTTTGAATTTTTAGTCTGAAATCGATTCGGTTGGCCCTGTATAGGCTCTGTCTTTAATATAGCCAAAAAAAAAAATTATCCAGTGGTGTTGAACCATACGATCTGGCTGAAAACTTAACTCCTGATTGTCGTGAAAATATGTGGTCGGAAAATTAGGTTTGCAATAAACTGATCGTTTCATTGGCTGTATGATATGTGGCATCGTCGTGTTGAAACCTCATGTCAATGATATACACGTCGTTAATAATTGACCAAAATTGAGTGCTTTTACTTTTTTGCAAAAATGCTTTCCGCCAAATAACATTTTTTTGTTTTAAATTCTATAAACAAAACTACACAGCTTCGGCTGTGTGGCACGTAGCGCCGTCCCGTTGAAGCAAAATGTTGCCAATATCCTCCTCTTCAATTTTTGTGAACAAAAATTCGTTCAACATGGCCCGATAACCGAAAGTAACGGCCACTCTTGGAAAATGGCCTAATTATGGCTCTGGACCAAAATCCGCACCAAACGGTGACTCGTTTTGGCTGCGACGGCTTTTCAATATATGCGTGCTGGTTTTCTATGCCCCAAATGCGACAATTTTGCTTCTTTACATACCCGCCAAGATTAAAATGAGCTTCATCTGGAAAGATGATTTTTTTTACAAAATTGGCATCTTCTATAAGTCGATTGTAAGCCGACTTAGGGAAGTGAAAACACATTGGATGGTCACTTGGCTTCAGCTCCTAAACCAATTGGACTTTGTATGGCCTCAGACCAAGGTCTTTATGCAAAATTCGTCTCATTGATGTCTCTGAAATGTTCAATTGTTGAGAACGACGGTGAATTGATGTTGATGGCGCTTTACGCACACTTTCTGTCACAGCAGCAATAATTTCGGGCGTACGCAATTTTTTTGGCTTTTCACGCTTTGGTTTATCGATGAGGATACCACTTTCTTTCATTTTTTTCACAAGATAACGAACATACGGAGCTGACGGTGCTTCTCTTCTTCCAAAATCCGTACGCAATTTCCGCACATAATCTGCAACATTACCATGGTTGTCAAAGTAATGTGGCAATATTTCCCAGCGTTTTTCAAGCGTATACACAATCATATTCGTTCAGCGGAAGGATAAAACTAATTATCTGTCAAATCAAAGATTAGCTAAGTGTTACCATTCACGAAATAAGCACTAGTTGCAAAAAAACGTTAGATTGCGGATCCTTTATATTGTATTTCTCGTGAATGAATTAATACATGTCCTTTATATATATATTTCGAATTTAATTTTTCAATATTATCGAGCAGAGCCTATAATAGTTGTTAATTTTAGTTCTAATAAATAAAATATCAGGTGCCTTAATTTTATTTATTTAATTTTACATCTTGTTTCTTATCATTCCATTATGTTTTAGCAGCACAATTGTCAATAGTAGTAGTCTGTTTCAACAGAACCATCATCATCAGGTTATTGCTGTTACCCGGCAAAGCTTTTTTAACTACTTTTACTTTTGTTATCCTGTTGCTATTAATACAGTTGGTATTTTTTTTTATGAGACTCAGTTGAATTTCAGTTTTATTTTTTTTTATTTTTCTTTGTTTTTCTTTATTTTCAAAATTAATACAAACGAATTTAAATTGTGAAATAAAATTAAAACAACTTAAGGCGAATCCAATCGAATTGAAAAATAATATGACAAACAAAAGCAAAGAATGCTTACAAACAACGAATAAAGCAAAGCTATGAGGTTAAAATACCATTAATGGTGTAAAAAACATAGTTAACGAATCGATTTCGTCCTGTGGCTCTTTTGGATAGTAAACGGTATTGGCAAGAGTGAGTATATTTTTTTTTTATTTTCTTTTTACTAATTTCATTTTAGATTTTATTTTATTGTTCCCTATTTTTCTTTTTCGATTATTTCTCCAACTCTTCCATTTTTATGCTTTGGCAACAAATAACAAACAAAACAACAAGAACGATAGCAATAAAAAAAAACTACAACAAAATTTCATTTTAATATTGAAATTGAATTTTGTGTTCAATAAAATTGCCTGTATCCGCACATTCTCCTCTCTGTTGTCATCAACTACTTCATGATGTTATTCGTGTAGGTTGTTGGAGCTGCCACATGGGGTATGTAATTGTGTATGCTGTGTGGAGAGTTTGTGTATTACTTTATTGTTTGATGCTCTTCCTCAGTTTTGTGTTTGTTTTAAAAATTGTGTAATTATGGCCAAATGTTATAAAGTATATAGTTTATGGTTGCAACATAATCATAAATAATATCTCAAGTTCTTATTTTTTTTTACTCCTTTTGTTTGCTTTTTGTATCAGTTGGTATTTTGTAATTTTATAATTTAGTACTGAACTCAAACAAGTCAACGGGGCAATCACGACAGGAACTTTAGAAGATCGAAGTTATAATTAGAAGTTATAAAATGGCCACAAAGAAGCGTCAATAGCTCACTAACAATAGTTTTCAGCCTGCTAAAAATATTATTTGCTTAATAAAAAATTATTCTACCGTCCATGAATTTTATTTTTTATACATATTGGAAATAGTTTTATTAATTATTATTCATATGGCTTCTTTTTTGTTTACAAAATGTTTGATTGATGGCCGTTTTCAAAACCCCGATGGTATTATTCAAAAAAGCTAGATTTGTTAAATAACTGCTCTGCCCTTTATAACATAGTAATTTTGCTAGCGATTGACATGCAGATTTAATGTTTTGTGGAGCCACCACCATACTCTCTTCAAAATGATGTAAGGAGTTGCACAATTGTTCTGACAGGTAAGCTAGCAAGTCACCCGTAGAGAGCCCTCTAGGGAAACCATACTGCCGGTCGTTAAGTAAGCTGTTGGACTCCAGATACCTCACAAGATGAAAATTAATCATACTTTCCTTCGCTTTAGAAAGTGCAAAACAAACTGCAATTGGGTGGTTATTTTCAGGGTTGTTAGCCTCACCTTTTTTGGCGATCGGGGTTACATTAGCAACTTTCCAAAACTTTGAAAATTTGACAGCACGATACGACGTGCTGAAAAGGGCTGCTACCACGAGCTGTAGAACACGAAGATCTTTCCCTTTTGCGTAGCGAATCAGTATCTGCATTTTTGTTTCTACACCAGATACTGAATGTTTCCACTTTTGATCTGACTGCATTTGTGCACGTAGGATTAAGATAAGAACACAAGATAATGCCCTGTGGAACCCCTGCAGCAAGTGGCTCAGTATAACTAAGAAAATCATCTTCACTTATAAAGAATTTTTGGCCGGTAATATAGTTTTCCAGTAGCCTGTGATATTTTTTTTTTTTTTTTTTTTTTTTTTTTTTTTTTTTTTTTTTAACTCTCAAAATTATTTATTGTATCTTCTATAAAAAGAACTAACAATAAGTTTTAAAATCTTAAATTCTAAAAAAAGTTACATTAGTCCCGACCATGTCAGAACTAACCTTTCGGGTAAAAAAAGAAAAAAATTGACATTAAAAAAAAAACAAAACAAATGTTTCTAAGATGTGTCATCTGTAGCATTGAGGATTAAAGCTGCGGTATCCCTCTTTTTTAATCGGCTATGTCCACTATAATCCAAGATATTGCGAGCAAGGGGATTAGGATGGTCTTCGAGCTTCGTCAAGTATTTGCCTGCGTATTTGATGATTTCTGTAGTCACCAGCGGTATGTCTAAGTCACAATGTATGTTTGAATTTCTGATGTACCATGGGGCGGAAGTTATCAACCGTAAAATTTTATTTTGCATACGTTGGATTCTATCCACGTTTGAAGCTGAGGCAGTGCCCCAAAGTTGGATTCCATAAGACCATATTGGTTTCAGAATACTCTTGTAAATTAGAAGTTTGCAATCTAGGCCAAGTCTCGAGTTCCTGCCAATGAGCCAGTGTAATTGTGTTAGCTTAAGTTTCATTTGTGTTAGCTTTGAGTCAATATGATGTTTCCATGTAAGGCGACGATCAAGATATATACCAAGATATCTCACATAATTATGGTGAGGAACAATGTGATTATTGATTCGAACGGGTGAACAATTATCTCTTCGCAGGGTGAAAGTCACATGAATGCACTTTTGAACGTTCACTTTAATTCTCCATAATTTTAACCACAACTCCAACTGAGTTATATGTTGCTGAAGATTTATTGAGGCTTGATAGGAGTTTTCGTGCGAACTTAGACACGCTGTATCATCAGCAAACGTAGAAGTGTGGACAGTTTCACTTACAGGCATATCGCAGGTATATATCAAATATAAAACTGGTCCAAGAATGCTACCTTGTGGTACACCTGAGGAAATTGGTTTGGATACACTTACGAAGTCTCCTTCAACGACAGCAAATTTTCGTCCAATTATGTAGCTTGTCAGTAGGTTGCTCATATTACAAGGCAAGTGAGCGGTAAGTTTTAGAAATAGACCTTCATGCCAAACTTTGTCAAAAGCCTGTGAAACATCAATAAAAATAGCTGAACAATACTTCTTCTCTTCAAAAGTCCTTCTTATCACCTGAACCAATCTATGGGTTTGCTCAATTGTGCTATGTCTACTTCTAAAACCAAATTGATGGTTTGGGATACACCCACTATCCCTTAGCATTGGAGACAATTTATCCATAAGCAACTTTTCGAAAACCTTTGAAATAGTTGGTAATAGACTTATGGGCCTATATGACTCGGTTTTGGTTAGGTCTTTACCCGGTTTTGGAATCATTTTAACTTTAGAAATCTTCCAGTGGTCAGGATAGTATTCAAGCCGTAAAATGGCATTAAAAATGAATAGCATGATTCTGACTGCAATATTGGGGAGCTCCTTCAACATTTTGTTACTTATGCCGTCCATACCAGGAGCTTTTTTCAGATTTACTTCAGAAATTAGCTTTTGTACCTCACGCAACTTAAACTTTAAGGGTCGAGGGGGTAATCCAACTACGCTTGGCAAACTAACATCATCAGTACATATGTGTGGGGTGAATACATCTTTCAAGTAATCGGCAAATAAGTCACCTTTTTCAGCGTCCCTTCTTGCCCAATCTCCACTGATATTACGTAGGGGTGGCTTGTACTCAACGGGCCTTTTAAGGTTTTTTGTAGCACGGCATAAAGAATAGTTGGAGTTTGGTGTAGCATCGAGGCCCTCCAGATATTTCTCGAAAGATGCAGTTTTTTCATATGCTAGTAAGTCTCTAAGCCGCTTTGTGCATTCTCTAAGTCTCTGTCTCTGCAGGGGCGATCTGTGTTGTTGCCAATCTCTTCTAGCTCTTCGTTTTTCTGCTACGAGACGTTCAATGTCTGCAGAATAGATGTGACCTAAAGTAGTCTGCGGATGTTTAGTTGTTGCAAGCTGTGCTGCTTGTTTAATATTTTCACTAAAAGTTGCAAGGCTACACTCCACATCCTCCTTTGTTTCTAGCAAAATATTCTCCGAACAATGGGTGCTGAGATATTTTTTAAAACTCAACCAGTTGATGCGACTGATCATATTTGTATCAGGAAAAAACAAATGTCTTCTAAGCGGGCTGCAAATAGTTACAATGGTTGGAGAATGATCCGATGATAAATCCATGGAAGATTCTACAGTGACTAAATTTCTTGAAATATTTTTTGTGACAGCAAAATCTATTACATCCGGAATTTTTTGTCTGTCGGTAGGCCAGTATGTAGGCTGACCACTCGAAGCAACATCTAAATCATTACTGCTAATAGCGTTGTACAATGCTCGGCCCCTAGGTGTAATTAAGCGCGAACCCCAGTAATTGTGTTTCGCATTATAATCGCCAGCTGCCAGAAAACATGGTCCAAGACCTTTAAAAAATTTTTTATACTGCTCTTCGGTTATTAAAAACCTGGGAGGAGAGTAGACTGATGATATTACTATATCATTTAAAAGATTTTCAACACAAATAGTTGTGGCTTGCAAATAGTCTTCTTGCTTGCTGTCTAAAAAATGGTGTTTCAGTCTAGACTTTATTAAAATTGCTGAGCCGCCGCATGCTCTACCTCTCGGATCCTTTGTATCATAAAATGTGAATCCATTAATTTTAAAAATACCCCTTGTGGTCAAATGCGTTTCAGAGACCAGCATGATGTCAATGTTATTTTCCGTGAGGAAGTATTCGAGTTCGTTTTTATGTTGGCGAATGCCATTTGCATTCCAGAAACATATTTTCAACGAATTCATTTTCTATTTACGATTGCCTGAAGCAAAGTAGTCTGCATTTGCAGCATTTGTTGCATCATGCTAGTCATACTAGTTGTGAAATTGTTTATTGTCTGCACAAGGTTGTCAATAGTAGCTGCAAGACGAGTAAAATTGAAGCTTGAGTTAGCGTCTGCATTGGTATTTGCTGATGGAACATTTTTTAGTGGAACAGTGTTGATTTTTACGGCGTCGGCATACGATACATGAGTATTGATTGGTCGGACCATTTGGGGATACGAAGTAGATAAAATATGCTGTTTTTGGGCCGATGTAACTTTAGGTGCCGGTGTTGCACCCTGTCTTATGAAAGAATAAACGGGGCAACCTCTGTAGTTTGCAGTGTGATTACCGCCACAATTACTGCATTTTTTAAGGTTTGTTTCCCCTTTAGGTTTATTGCAACTAGCAGTAGCATGCAATTCTCCGCATATAACGCAAACAGATGGAAGTTTGCAGTATGTTTTTGTGTGCCCAAACTCTTGACAGTTGTGACACTGTACGGGCCCTGAACGTTTGCGGGGTTCTTCTACCGTGATTTTCCTATGCAGAAGATATTGCAAATTGTAAATTGGGTGATATGTATTAAACTTTCGTGCCGGACTTTGTGAAATACTTACGAAACATCTGTAAGTAGCCCTAAACAATATTTCTTTTCTTCAAGAGTTTTCTTTATATCATGTACTAGTTTATGTACTTATTCAAGGGTACTATGTTTTCTTCTGAATCCGAATTGGTGCTTAGGGATACATCTGCTTTTATTCAGAAGAGATTGAATTTCGTTGTCAGTTGTCTTTCGCAATGTATAAATGTAGATAATGTTTGTAGCAGACTTATTAACTTATAAGATTCTACTTTGGGATGGTGCTTCCTGGCCTAAGTACCATTTCAATAAGCGAAACCTTCCAGTTTGTGGGATGGTACTCAAGTCATAAAATGGCATTGAAAATGAAAAGAGTAATCCTTGTTGGTATTATTGGTATTTCTACGATCATTCTTTTGCTAATTTTTTCTATACCAGGCGCTTTCTTGGGATCAAGATCGGTAATAGTCTCATCAACCTCTTGAAAATTAAATCTAAAAGCAGCTTAAGTACCTTTATTGGTGGATAAATATGTTTTTGAGGAATAATTTTTCGTCCAACTTTTAATTTGACCACCCGCGGTGTAAGCGCCGGTAAAAGAGTGTCTGTTTATTAAGCAAAAGATCAAGAGCTAAAATGAACAAATTTTCAAGAAAAAAAAATTATGTTCTTGCCTTCATCGCTGAGCAGCCCCACCGATTGAAAATTATTATTTTTGTAGTGAAAAAAAATCAAGGTCTTCGTTGGGAATCGAACCCACAACTCCTATACTGACAAGCTAGTACACTACCTACTAGCCTTCAGGGGCACCATGTCTCGGCATAGTAGTTGAGTTGGTGACATCGGCTCAATTACCATAAAGTTATCTTTATAACAAAACACCTTTGAAGCGTTCGTTTGCGTAGAATTAATAAAGAGTATGTTGGAGTAACACAACATTGTACGTTTTGAGTATTGCTGTAGTTAGAGTTAAATAAAAATAAGTCATGAGCCTCCTTACAATCTAATGTTTTTGTATAGACTGCAGGAAGCGCTATATAAGTCAAAGTATAATACTTTCAGATTTCAATAGAATACTAGAATGGTAACAATATTAATTGGATCAGATTTTTGTTCAATCCTGTTACGGTTTGCTTATTTAAGGAAAATTCTGAATCTCTCCTGAATTCCTTTATTTACAAACTTTTAGTCGTACAACTCTTGTCTTGATATTTTTAAATTTAATTTACAAAAAATAATTGCAAATAATATTTTATTTACGATTAGCAGTCCTGAATGGAATATTAAAATTATTAACTCTTTTTTATCGCCTTTTTTATACTCTTTTTTGAGCACTCCACTTTGTACAGTAGAGCGAGATTTTAAAGGACGCTTGTCATGTGTCAACAAATGTCATTTTAATTGTTTGCATCAAACGCATACTTATTGACAGCCTTAAGAATTTGCCGCTTATAATATTGAACACCAAAAGAAGTTACCAAGTTTAGTTTTTATTATTTTTTTATTTGTATTTCAACAACTTTTTTTTCATCTTATTTCATATTCTTATTATTATTTGGTTGTCCCACTCCGCAACACATTTTTATTTATAAAACTCCACACCAGTAAATGCATAAATTTCTTAAAGATATTTATGGTTTGGAGACAAAAAAAAAAAAACCCCAAGAAATTGTTTAAAACTAAAAGCAGACACAGAGCCACAAGCAGCCTAAGAAAAAAATTACAGCCATCTTTTGTTTATTGTCTTTTAGTTCATTTTGTCGGATTTTAAGTAAAATCTGGTTTATTTTTATATAGTGATATGTTGTTCTAACTGTCAAACCTGTCAGCTTGCAAGAACAGTGACTCCAGTGTATAGAAATGCTGTAATAGGCTTTTGCCGGCTTTGGAATGAAAACAAAAAGGAAAAGTATGTTTGTTTGTTTGTTAACTGTTTTGTCGCTGAATAGTGGACTTTTCCTATTAGTTTTCTCTGCGTAATTCACTTTGTTTACAATACTCTGGGACCAAATTCATTTTGGCTAAAGATCTTTATATTTTTAGCAGACACTGATCTTTACTACCTTTTTTCACCGCTGCTGTTGACCAGGTTGTTGAAACAAAACCTTTTTTTTTTCAATACCCTACACATAAATAGTTAAATTTCTATGCAACATTGGTAGTATGGAACCAGGGCTACCTAAAAGTGTCCACGGGGAATTTAATGGTTTTATTTAAAGTTTGTGCGTTTGCTTGTCTTTAAACACGTGTGATGAAGAACTTTTAAGAGAAAAAAAATTTTTGCAAACATTAGTTTATCAATAATAAAGTTAACTTATTGCAAGACTCGGTATTTAACCAATTAACTCAAGCGTGTTTGTGGCCTAATTAAAAAAAAATATTTTTGAAGAGGCTCAAAGGGTTTTATTTATCTATAATTATCAGTTACACTTTGAAAATCTCTAAAATAATTGTGTCCACTCTTAAAAAAAAACTTCTGAAGAAGAATATCAAATATGAACTAAAGCACAACTGAAAGGATATTGATTTAGTTTTTACTATAAGTAGGCCTGGCAAGACAAGGTATCGTAATTTTCAGTAACAGTACTGCTTGGTAGTTTTGTATTGTGGGATAAAATTTTATTAGATATAATAAAACCATTTACCAATCGTAACAGATCCAAGTCATGCGGAAGAAAGTGAAAATAATGAACAAATATTCATGACTTAAAAAGGTAAAAACAGTTACATAGCCATTGTCAAATTGATTTAACGATTTTTTAACATCATTCATTGAAAAGCTATTAAAAGCTTTTTTAGTAATAAATTTTATTAAGGATTCACAAAGCAGTAAGAAATTTACATCGAAAAATAAATAAGAAAGTGAAATTTATCGATTGTACCCTTGAAGTATTTATAAGTTTTTTTAACAAGATGTTTGTTTTGTAAAACAAAATGAAACAAACATTTGGATTAAGATGATTCAAATTTTTATTGTATTATGAAGAGAAAAGTTCGGCAATTATGAATGAAAAATGATATCTGGCAAATGTCCACCATGACCACGCTGACAAATGTCGATTCTTTAATTAAAGTTTTTAATCACTTTTTGGCAAAAAGGCGTTCCTATATCGTTAATCATATCACGGATTTTGACTTTAAAGGCTAAAATCGAAGTGATTGGCTCCATACGGACTCTGTCCTTCACATAGTCGCACAAAAAATAAAACAGTGGTGTTAAATCGCACGACTGGCTGGCCACTTAACTGCTGATTGTCGTGAATTTATGAGACCGGGAAATTTGGTTTGCAATAAGTTGATCGTTTCATTGGCTGTGTGACATGTGGCAATGTCCTATTGCAACCAAATAGCAGTGATAGCCACGAGATGCTAACCACGAGTTGTTAGCATATCGCCATAGCGTGACCGTTGCCGTATTTCCAGCCTTATCTTCGAAAAAAACAAAAACGGCCAATCACGCCTGCAGACCACATTGCGCAACGATACAGTGACACGTTGAGCAAGCGAAGGATTCTCAGTAGTAGCACTAGAATTTTCAGAAGCCCAACTGTGGCCATAACCTGACAAGTAAAAACGGGCTTCGTCTGACAAAATGAGTTTTTCAGAAAAATCAGCCAGTTGTGCCTGAATGAATTAAGCGAATCTACGGCGATGTGAATGATCGGTCGGCTTAAGTTCCTGCACCAGTTGAACCTTGTAAGGCTTTAATGTGAAATGCTTACGCAAAATTCGCCATGTAGTGACATGTGGAATATAAGGAATGGGCAAATATGGCTCTGCTTCAACACCATGGCGCACGGCTGCGATGTTTTCATTTCAATGATCCGCTCGAAAATACGTTGATGTTCGCACATTTTGTATTTAGCCTGTCGACTCGAATTTCTCGAACAATTTCTTAATATGTAAAATGTAACTTTAACAGATACACGATTTTCATAGTGGATTTTAATTACTTTAATGCAATTTTCGTACGAAATTGAATTCTATGTAAGAATTGCCAATGCATATACGAGTACTACGAATACGTCGAAAAAGTAAATGTCAAAACTATCATGTTGTGGGTGTTGCCACAATTGAAAAACAAACTTCTTGCTTAAGAACCCGATACATATATTAAACATTAAAATAAAGGCTACAAATAATAAGTTCGTTATTTTCAAATTAAATTCTGGACGAACCAAATTTTTGGACGCAGGAATATGCCATATATAAAAATATAAATTATTAATGTCTATTTATTCGAGCTTTTAATCGCCTTTTTATTAAGAGCTTCTATGTTTGAAAAAATACATTTATCCCATAAATAACCTGATGATGTTAGTATTTTCAATGGCCTTGAGGAAATAGCGAGGCTGCAATTCTGGGGTTAGTGTTCACTCACGGACACACATCAAGGAAAATAGATGAATGTATGACATTACTAAATCCTAACAAAAAAGGAGGAAGGCATGGACATGGAAATCTACAGAACAAGAACATTTAATAATGACATTATAAACGAACAGGTAAACACGACCTCAAACACAACTTTTACACCAATGAAACGACTCATGTACTCTAACAAACGAAGAACAGCCGCAATCCGACACACCTACCCAGCAAATAATAAAGGACGAAGACGTTATATTAGCATCGCATAAAATACCAACTCGCAGCACAATCAACTTGAATGAATGAATGCATATAACCCTAACAAAAAAAAAACGACTTAACCCAACACAGGTGTCAGTTAGTCCTTTCGGTGTAAACTGTCACTGCTGGCTGTTTGTTTGGTATGATCGCAGTATGAACCCAACACAATTTATACTAACAGATATCATGTTAACTCTCCAGTACTATGTAGAAACGCTGCTTGAAAATTATGCTTGAAAATTATGTCATCGTATTGAAAGCGCTCGCCTATCGTAGCTAACACTCAGCCAGTAACGACGGTTTTTAGCGAGGGGAATAACAACAACAATAATGACTGTAAAATATTTTTTATGCTTACTTACAAGTGCTTCAACGATCTAGTTCGAAAGATAAATTGTATCAATAAGAAAATTCTTGAAAATTAAAAAGAGCTCTTCAGAATTTTTAGAATAATTAAATTTTTTTTTTTATTAAAACACTATGTAGCATGTGTAAGGTGTTTTAATTAGAATCTTAATATCTCAATGTAATTTTATACTTATATCTTATTAAAGTAATATATGGAAAATAGGGCACCAAACGGTCTTACTTTGACGCACAAATAAAAATCTACTCTCATTTATATATATATATATATACATATAAATATTAAAGACGTGCATGCATACATGTGAAGAGAACTAAAGACGACGACACATCTTTTTAAAAATCAATTGATATTCAATAAATGCAGTAGTTTTTTAAGTTGCGAACAACAACATGCCGTTTAAATCCCTCTAGGGACAGCTAATCTAAAAAGATTGGATTGGACTATGACTGCTTTTTTTTATCAATTCGGTCGGTACTTTTTGCTTATATTCGCAATAATAAATATGATTGGTCTGCACCTTTTTTTCACCTATTTAAATTGAATTGTGATGTTTTATAAAGTCCAGATGATTTTGTGATTTATATAATTTCAAATTGAGTAAATCTATTAAATTTTGTACACATTGTAGTAACATGATATAGTCAATATTATTTTTCTCTACTAAACAGCGGCCTTAATTACGATTTAAAAAACAATCAAAATTGTTATACTGCATTCCTCATAAGAATTAAATTTTATGCTCTTTTAAACAAGTGCAAAAACGTATAATATATTTTGCAGCCAACTCTTTTGATTTCCATATAAATAAATTTTCACCTGCTTAATCTTTTAGTAAAATAAAACCACAATCATTTCATTATTTTTACGATTATTTTTGTGGTTTGTAAACAAATAAACAAAACGAGAACTGTTTCAACATAAAAAAGAAAAATGACGTTAAACTGAAAACACAACATTTGCATTCAACTTAAATTAATACCAGTTTTTTTTTCATTATGTTAAATACCAAAAATTTACCAAAAATTAAAAACAAAAAACAAAAAATTTAATAATTCACATGATTCAGTCACACACAAGTGAAGTGTAACAACACAAATTCAATGCTAAAAAAAGTATATTGCCGTTGTCATTAACGATGCTGCAGCTAAAATAGCTGCCTTTCGTTATGTGTTTTATATTGAAATGTAATTTAATATTAACATTATTGCATTGTTATATGATATTTGCTGACAATCTACCACAAATTGACGGCATTTGACTGAATTATATGTCTCACAGATAGTGTTACAGACAATTTTTGTTTCTGCTTCCTTTTGCTGTGAACATAACAATAAAATAGTGAAATAAAAATCATCAAATACTTGAATTTCAAGACAAAACAAATTATTTTTGCTTTTGCACAAAACACGCATATATATACAATGTGTATATACATATGTACACATACAGACATATGTATATTTATCCTTTATCTTTTCCTTTAACACTTATTTGTTTAAGATTTGAAATTGAATCAAAAATATATTTTTATTTTATTTATCCGCTTTTTTCCTATTATGGTTCTTAAAAATATTTTTATGTAAATTGAGTCTGATTCAGATGCCGCACAATAATGTTGCTTCTATTTTATACTTACTCCGTTTGTTGAGTGGCGATTGAAATATTTCACATTTTCTTTTTATACTTTCAATAAACCATATTAAATACAAAATGCAAAAGTGCACTGGAGTGATAAAAGTTACATGGATTTGCTACAAGTCTACGTTCCGTCTATTTGCGATCAAAACTTTGTTTCAAGTTATCATATAATGCTAATTATGTTAATGATTGTAATACACTTTTATTTTGTCGCGTATTTAAGGCTTTATTTAGAGTCCTGCTGGCTACAAATTCATCATCTCCTCGTTCTGTTAAAGATTGTAAATTCAAGGCCGAAAGTCAATAAATTTGTGTTGGGTTTTTTTAATTGTTTTGCACGGAAATTTTATCGCGTTTTTCAACACGAAGTTTGTTCTTCAATTGTGGCAACACCACCAACATGATAATATTGGCTTGATAATATTTAGTTTTTTTTGGCAATTGATACAATGAATCATATTTCGCACGACAATCGCATTAATATAAAAGAAATCCACTATGAAAACGGTGGTTCTGGTAAAGTTTCGTTTTGTAGAATTTCTTATAACTTTTAAAAACATACTAATCCTTCTGAGACTGCTATTAAGAATTTGGTCGTTAAATTTTAGTCGACAGGCTCGATACAAAATGTGCGAAGATCAAGGCGTGTTTGACCGGGTCGTTCGACTGAGACCATCGCAGCCGTGAGACACAGTGTTAAAGCAGATTCAAATACGTCAATCCTCTACAATTAGGGTTATTCAAACCCAACACATAGCGAATTTTGCGTTATGATTTTACTTTGAAGGCTTACAAGGTTCAACTGGTGCAGGAACTGAAGCCAACCGATTATTTACATTTCCGTAGAATCGCTTAATTCTTTCTGGAACAATCAGCTGATATTTCTGATACAGTAATTTTCTCTTAAGAGGGTATGTCAATAAACAAACTTGCCACATTTAGCCTTTAAAAAATTCGAGAGCGAGTATTGAGAAGCCTGTGCATGCTCAACGTGTTACTGTATGGTGCGCTTTGTAGTCTAGAGGCGTGATTGGGCGGTTTTTTTTCGAAGATAAGGCTGGAAATGCGGTAACGGTCAATCGATCACGCTATCGCGAGATGGTAACAACTCAATTTAGGCCTATTATTGACGGCTTGGATATCACTGACATGTGGTTTCAACAAGACAGTGTCACATGTCACACAGCCAATGAAACGATCAATTTATTGCAAACCAAATTTCCCGATCGCATAACATCACGACAATCAGCAATTAAGTGGTCAACCAGATCGTGTGATATAACACCACTGGATTAGTTCTTGTGGGGCTATGTTAAGAACAGAGTCTATACGGAGTCAACCGAATCGATTTCAGTCATAAAACTCAGAACCCCTGATGTGATTAACGAAATATGACCGTTTTTTTTTGCAAAAAGTGAATAAAAACTTTGGTGAAAAAACGACATTTGTCAGAATAGTGAAGGTGGATATTTTCATTCGTTATACAATAAAAATTTGAATCATTTTAATCTAAGTTTTTTGTTTTATAAAAAAAAAAATTCTTGTTGAAAAACCCTTTACTGTCTGAAAATATGTTTATCATTTGAGGGGTCGTGATTAATAAGAAGCAGCCATATTTTCATTGTAACTCGAGAACTATTTACTGGTTTTAGACACCTGAAACATCGAAAAATGCCTAATAAAATTAATGCAACACAATTTTTATCCGCTTAACAGTTGCTTAATTTAAAATATGCTCATTATATGCCTCATTACTTCTGTAAGATTATAAAACTGCCTGCACTGCACAGTGGTTTAAAAAATTTTTATTTTGGAAATAATATCCTAATGAAATACCATAGAAGCAAAGCAAAGCTATTTCTGTGTGCAGATGCCGACGATCGGTCTTCTAGGGTAAAGGAGGTCTCTGGATGTGCCCCTAAATTTCGATACCTTCGGCATACATTTTTTTTGTAAATGTCATAAAAAGTTCATTTATTACTAAACTTAAGAAGACCTTGAAAATTGCTACATTTGACTTAATACATCTACATTATAATAGTAAAAAATCATTTTGTGTTTTCTTTTATTTCTTTGCTTCCACAATTAATAATCCGAGAACTTCTGTGAGTTATTTTTTTTCATACGGTATAAAATTGTTCTTCCATTTTTTTTAATAATTAAATGGGATCAGAAGATAGGATAAGGCAATCATTAGACTCTGGCTTTAAGATTTTCTCCAATATTTTCTTGTGTGCAAAGTAAAAAATAAACTTTTTATGACATTTGCAAAAATTGTATGCCCGAGGTATCCAAAATTGCGGACATAGCCAGAAGTCCCCCTTTACCCTAGGAGATTAATCTTCTACAACTGCACTAAGAAATAGCTCTGCTTGGTCCAGGATAACTGCTTCTCCCTCCTTATTGGCTTAATTGGTTAATGAGCTACCAAATTATTTGCAAAATATAATATATTCAAACCACTGTGCTCTATAATATGATTCTTTCTTGCTTGCCTATACAATAAGAATATATAAGTTTAATTTTCAGTAATACGAAACCAACTGGTCAAACTTGTTCAATAGTTAAATGATCGAATAAACAAATGCATAGCTAGATATCATATAATTATGATGGCCTAAATAATATAAAAGTGTTAGGTAGGACAGTAGAAGAGTGGACGTGACATTAAGTGTGTGTTTAAGACATCCAACGATTAATTTTTGTACGACGTCATGGTGAAGTCCAAAGACTACTTGCAGAAAGGAAGTTATAGAGCATAACACCAGCGATAAAGTTTGGGTGTTTGTCGAGGGGGAACAGCCTTGCTCTAGGCACCAATTTTTAATTTTTTTTTTCATTTCTGTCCAAACTTTTGTTTAATTTTATTTAGCTGGCATGATTTTGGTTTACAGCTGCTGGAATATTAAAGAAGCTGACAAGAACCATTCTAATACGGCGAGCACAACTAAGCTAAGCGCCAGCACAGCAAGCAATCTGGTAACACAAATTATTTCTCTCCTGTGTTTTGTAGTATTACATATCAGCTGCTACAAATCAATGTTTAATCCTTCTGTTTTTATGCAAAATAAATGCTAATGAATTTCAGGCTACCAGAACAGCGGGTATGGTGTTTAGTTTATGGTCGAACCAGTTCCAACTCTAATTAAACTATTGGGTGGGAGGTGAGTACTGTAGAACGATATGCTTTTGGTATATACAATAACTTTTGTAAAAATGAGCGAATTAGGTACTGTCAAAATAAGATAATCGAGAACAAGAATTAACAGTAAGACCACTAGAAAATCACAATTAATAGTATCATGGAAGGAGGAATATCTGGAGCAGACTGGATAAGTTTAATAAGAAAAACGAATTCAGTACGATAAGACATAAACTACGACATGATTTTCCAAAAAGAATGTGTTAGTAAAAATTTAAGAGCTTAACTTTAACAGGTCCTCCAAATGCGGTAGAAATCACTTAACAAATTTCCGTAAACAGTAATCAAGTTTATAAATTTTATTACTATTTTGCTCGCGGTAAAGCTAGTTGCAATTAACTATTCCAAGAACACAATCTCTCTCAATTTTATTAATCACTTAACATTATGAATAACAGAAATATTTCGGTTTCTTTCTTTCTTATAAATAAATATAAGAACTTTAAGTAATTCCTTAATAAAAAATTTCCAACATAACAAATTAAAAATTTTTCTGTTTCAATAATTGCAAAAATCTTTTGAACCTTTTAAATTGGCAACATGAAAATAGAAAGGAGGCTGTTAATTCGTTAGTATATTTTTTTTAACATTTTTAAGTCGATTTTGAATTTCTAATTATGAAAAAGGCTTTATTTGTGCAGCCTGCTTACACTTGGAAAGCATTGTTTTATATTTTGAAAAAAGGTTGAAAGTGCGTATTGTGTTTACCTCCCATTAAATAAACTTTATAAAAAAAATGTAACTCAAAAATTTAAGGGCGCTAAAATAAGTGCAGTTACTAAAAGTCTATTAACTTTTCTGTTACACTGAATTACACAGAAATTTAATGAAGATAAATCTGCATACATATATAGAAAATAATAAATAATTAGAAATTAAAGGGTGGCTCCATAAAAATCTTTGAAACGTTATATTAAAAAAAAACCTTAAAATTTGCATAGAGCAAAGCCATTTATGGTAGCAGGAATAAAAACTAAATTTAATATCGACGGTTGCTACATAGGTATCGTCATAGTTAAAGATGCTTACTATATATTTCAATACTTCATTTCATATTCAATAACCCCCTTCCCTATGCTTGTAATTCTTAAAAGATTTTTTAACAAGAGAAAAAAAGAAAGTAATAACACACAAATTACATACTTGCGCATCCCTCAACGTATTGAAGGTGTGATTTTTTATACTTTCCTCTACACGCAAATCAATGTATTTCCGTTGTTAATACAAAACACTTCACCTATACAATTGAAACAACGAAAAATCGACAATTCTAATCTTTAAACAATCCAAATTTGTTGGTTCTTCTTGATTAGAAATATGCAATGCTTGAACAGAAGAATGCAACAAAACACAAGGATTGCTGTGGTCAATAGAAATACTATGGCAAATATCTGACATTTATGGGCAAATATAAGTTCGTTTTAGATATTAGTTTAAGTGAGTGTGTATTTGAGAGTTCCTTTTTAACCTTTTATATGCTTTTTATTTTAAACTTTTGCTTTTTTTAAACAGTTTTTTACTTAGAAAACCACTAAAGGAAGCAAAACCTTGAAAGCACAATAGCACTATGATTTTTGAAAACTTTGAAATTTATGCAATGTTATACTTGCCACATCGATTGTTGTTACTGTAACGAGTAGTTGGTTGCAGTAGGTATGTGTTTAAATAAGTGAAAAAATGTTTGTAAACAGCCGGATGCAATATGAATGTAGGAGCAATTGTTGCTGTTGTAGTAGTTACTAAACTCTAAAATTTTCCAAATGACGCTTAAATGCTTGTGTATGTAACAATTTATGTGTTTTTTTCCTTTTTTTTGTTAAGTTTTGCAATTTTAGATGAGTTTGTTGCAATTTTGTTCAGTTTAGTTTTTTTTTCCAGCTGGAGTAAACCATGTTGTTAAGTTACTTAAGCTACAGCCTCATATTTCCTGTAAAGTTTTATCTTATTTTATTTTTTATCTTCTTTGTGGATATTTTTTGCTGTTGCTGCACTTTTATAATGCAAATGGTAATAAGTTTTGAAAACTATAAGATTTTTAGAGTCGTATATATAATCAAAATTTAGCTTGAAGTTGGCATAAGTGACGAAACTGAGCAGAATGCCAGTTTGCCCATTCACACAGTTTAACATTACATATTGGATCAGAATCTCTTTAAACACCGTTCTTCATACAGTCACTCATCGCAACATATCACTAAGTTTTTGTTATGCATATGACCATTAGTAACCATCTGAGCTATGACTTAATAAGATTCTTCATGGCTATTTACGCAATTCGTCGTTTATGCGATCACTTTAAAACACAGCATTTAAACCCCAGTGAATTATAATATTTGTACAAAGTATCTTTTTGATGAGCATCTTCACTCGCTGCTTTCTGTTTTAAGATACATGAGTACTCTAAAACTGAAAGTTGTATAGTTATAAAGTAGATTTTGTCAAGAAATCGGAAGCAGTTTTTTAATTTCTTTTTATTAAAAATTGTTTTCATGGATGCAGTATAAATGCAATACAATGAATATGATAGTTGGCAAAACTGCCGTATTAAAACTAATAGCAGCCTGTCGAATGCACTAATTTATTTTGATCCTGTACTGCCAAAGGTGGCTCAGAGAATTGTATTTATGTTTATAGCTTAGATATTTATGGCACTGGTTTATAATTTTCTCTAATTAAAAGAGCTTAACCTTACCTTCAGCTTGTTAATTGAAGCAACTATTTATATATGATGTGAAATTCAAACAATTTCGACCCACGTATATTTTCTTTAATGCAAAGTAATTCAAAATTAATTTTTAACCGATTTGTTTTACAATACTCTGCCAAATCTTGTTGCTTGCATGTACTGTCGTCCGAAAAATATAGTTTCTGTCTCAATCGCAAGCAGACTTAAAAAAAAACCACCTGGAAGGAAGAAAATATTTATAAATTGCTTGATTAAGGTAATGTCACAAATTATTTATTACCTTAGTGCATATCGCATAGAAATATATTTCATCAAAAGTATGATCGACTATCATTTACAATCAAACTTCAACATATGTGAAAATATTTTCTCTAATCACGTTTTCGTTTGCTTACAACATTGCCACATTTTTTCTTAGACTCATACATAACAAGGCTTCTAGCGCATTATAAGTAAGAATATATAATAAAAACGGTCAAAGAGTACCGAAAGCTTAAGGTGTCAACAAATATATATTTGCGATATTTCACTATTCTAATATAATTAAAAACAAGTCAACAAAATAAGTGATGTTTTATTACGAAGTGCACAATGTTATCAGCATAATAATATTATTTGCAACACTTTCATGTAGCATTCTATTTAAATTAGTAGACACTAAACAATAAGTGCCTGAAATCACGAAGTTTTGGAATATTTTTACATAAAAACCAGTAAGCTGATCCAACAAATGTCAAAAAAATGATAGAGCACATAGAGGAGAGTGATGTCAAGTCAACAATAATAAGAAAAATATAAATAAAAAATGTCATAAAAATTGGACATCATTTTAGAGGAGGGAGGTTACCAACGATACTATCAAAACGGACTTTTTTATACACACAGATTAAAAGCTAGTCATACCATTTTTTAATAATTCAATTATATGAAGAATAAAATCACAAAATATGGTTTATTAAAAAAGGATTCGACATGCTAAAAAAAGAATTATTAAAACTTTTCGAGAAACAGCACAAAATGAGCAAAACAACACAAAAACTGTCTAAATTATTAAATTTCAGTCGGGCAATTTTTCTAGGAAGTTCCTAGACTTTTTATTTTGTATACTTGAAGCTATTTTGCATTAAATAAATATAAACTAAAAGAGAAAAATAATTTTTTCAAATATCAAAGAAACAACTTTATTTTATGCCGTTTTAATGGATTGCAGGCCCGATAATAATATAATATATTAAATTGATTGGCTTGCAGAATAACAAGCCATGAGCCAAAAATATTATACTCTAGAGCTTTCGATATTTCGAGATCCAGGAAAATACCGCAAGTTTGATAAATAATACTGTCAGTTTATCATAAGTTAAAGGTAACATAAATAACTTCTTATTTTATTCCTTAAATTATAAAATATTCAAAAAAAGTGTTCATATATACGGCATCGATCAAACTAAGCAAACGTCCAGCCATGACGGTATACATCGGAAGTAATGGCAACAGT
This sequence comes from Trichopoda pennipes, assembly GCA_030448955.1. Classification (NCBI taxonomy): domain Eukaryota; kingdom Metazoa; phylum Arthropoda; class Insecta; order Diptera; family Tachinidae; genus Trichopoda; species Trichopoda pennipes. The sequence goes on along the minus strand of JASKUP010000010.1, from coordinate 1,098,776 downwards.
AGTTCATACATCGTTCAGATGAATTTTTTTGAAATGAACAACTACAATAACAACAAAATACCGATCGATGATAAAAAAGACTGGTTAAGACTTTTAGGGAGAACCTACTACTTCTTTTCCGAACTAAATGTTTGCTTAAACTATTTTCTTCAAGTTTTTCTTGAAATTTTACGGTGGTAAAGTAAATGATGTAGGGATCGGTTTTGATAGTGATTTGTAATTAAGTTATTGCTAGAGCTGCAAGATATATGCCGTCAAATGGTTTAAGCTATTCCGCTGCCATTACAGTATTATCTTAATAAAACAGAAAGACTTTGTTAGTTTAAATTACGTGATTTCCGTTCCGTTAGCAATAAAATCAATGCTAGCCTGATTTTCAAGGACCGAAATGGCTCAAATATGGAATCTCTTTTTAAGCAAGGTAAATTAGATCCCCAAAGTGAAAATTATTCGCGTATTTGTTTGACTCCAGATGTAGTTTTATCACTTATATTGTTGAAGAAGCCATATCGATGTTCCTTAAAAAAAATTCAAACTCACTTTCATTCCAGTGGTTTAGTATTGAACATACAGTTTTCTTACCCTTCTCAATTGAGCTAGCTGTCAAACGAAGACCATATTTATTAGCAGACAACACCCTTCAGCATCAGTTTTGTGTTATTTATAAGACTCGTTTTTTAAGCAAGGTAAATGAGAAAAAAGCTGGTTTTTTCTACTTTTTGTTATTGTTGAGTTACAGGATATAAAAAAAGATGTTATTGATATATTAATAATTTTAAACAGAGCTATTTCCATATCTATACATAAAAAAATAATTTGTTTTTGCTTCTAGATATTTAATATACGATATTTTCTAAATTTAATTAAAGCCACAAAAGTCTGAAAATTTTATCATGCTTTCCTTTCAAACTCAAACGCAAAAAATTCATCTCATCTCAAACATTCTCCAAGATTTTTTAATTTAAGCCATACTTTTTTTTCTGTGGGCATGTTGCATGCAGGCAGCACCAGTAGTTTGAACTTATAAATTTTCTTCCGAAAAACTTTTCAAATTTATTTTTATGTCTACCAAGTGAAAATTTACCACTCTTAAGACTGGTGGTGGGTGGCAACTAACACAGAAAAATGGTAAACTTAAGTGAAACTTCATGTGTGGCAGACTAACGCTAACTTTAACAAATTGGCAGAGCGCAAGTAACTAACAGAAAAAAGTCCAACAACAATATTCATGGAAAAAAATGAAAATTAATATTAGAAAAGTTTATAGAGCAACAACTAACAACTATTAGAGATGCACCATGCTTTTGCTCTGGTTGTATCTGTTCTTATTTTGTTACATCTTAAAGTAACATACAGAAGCTAAAGGAATTTTCAAAGACTGACATCAACAGTAACAGGAGGAACTTCGATGGCATCTGTGCAGTTTGTTGTACTACCACTGACAGGAAGAGCATAAACGCAACAATAAGTAGATAACGCCTTCTGCCGAAAAATGCCAAGTTAGTAGATGAAAAATGAAGAAAGTCTATTTAAGGATGCATTTTCCTGACATTTACTTGCTACTATAAATTTACAATGTTTTAGCACACACACACACATGTATATGAGTTCATCATTAAGTTTATGACTAAAAATACTTGTACGTTGTGCACTTAAAAATATTTTTGGTGTTGAAAGCTACCTTAGCAATCTGTGTAATGCTTTCAAACATTAATTTTGTTATGGTATATTAGTTCGTTTATTCGTCAGTACAAACGCCAACATACCAATCTTAATATTCTGCCAAGAGCAAACATAAAGACCGTCGTCTCATAGGACTTTTAGTGAAAATTTTTGTCGTTTAGTGCTGTAAAATTTTTGGGAATAAATTGGAGTTTTGATTTTAAAGCTAATTTTCTTTTCCAGCAAATTTTGGGGAACGAGTACAGATTATTTAAAAAAGAACAAAGACTGTCTAAAAAAAATATTTTTGATATTTTTGATATTTAAAGAGAGTTTTGGGAAAAAAAAATTAAAGATAAACCCTATGGGTTTAATTTTTAAAGTGTGTGACCAAGGGTGTACTAACTTAAAAAAAATCACAGAATTCGATTGGGTACATACGGATAATAAGCATACACATACACATCCAAATTAGATTGAATTTGGTAGAGGCGTATAATCTGACCCATTTTCGATCTTTTCTCTCTTAGAGGTTAGCGTTTGGTAAACGCACTCAGTGCTTAACGGCCAGTATATATCTTTAAAATTGAATTAAAATCGGTTGGTGTACTCAATCAATTTTTACCTTTATCTTCCCGCCAAGTCCTAGTGTGATAAAATCTTTTCACATTTTCCTTAACCAAAACTCGACCAACATATAAACATCGAACCACGCAATACTAATTGCACTATAGATAGCCTGTGAAAGTCGCCAACTACCTCATATCCTTAGAGTAAACTGTCTTGCTTAGGTAGGGAGTATCGTCGATGGTTCGATAGCTTTCAAATTTCTCAAAGACGATGACACCTAAGTATTTAAGCCTGTCCGAAATTCCAATCAGTTCTCTTCTGATAGTCAAGCAAGCTCTGTACGATCTATAGTTTGGGTATATTACTTTTGCTTCTCCTTAAGCATTACGCCTAAGGTCTTCGTAATGCTCAAGCTTAGTTTTACCTTCGGTAAAATAGTTTGTCAATATCATCAAATAGCGATTCAGTCTGGCGTTAGTGGTTATTGCTATAGCACCTGAAGAGATATTAACAATATTAACGGAATAAATAAATAAAAGAACCTCTCGTGGCGGTTGGGGTATGTCAGAGATAAAGACATTGTAAGGCATAGGACCCCGTAACGAGCCCTGTGGCGCATCAGCAAAAGCAATACCCTCGTTCCTTGGTTCCTTAAGAATTTAATATTTTTGAAGCGGTCATTTCTCTAGTAAGGAATCTATAGTGTAAATTTTATTAAAACTAGTACAGCGGTTAATCCGTGCTTAACTCATAAATGACTAAAATTGAAAATCAAATTATTAGAATTATATGATTAATTTGCTATTTCGCTACTAAACGACATCTTTGAAATTTTTCAAGGCGAATAGAATTATAAATCTTGAACATCTACTTCCTCTTAAGAACTTTATTTCATGACACCCTAATAAACTTTGATATTTTTCCAGTCGCTGCCACCACATGTTGTTTTTACACAAAGTGTTGGAATCATCCGTGAGATATTTTCTTGCTACCTTCTTCCCTACACAGTGGTTACAAAAAGGTTTTATTCATGCGGTTCATACGTGTGTTTGTAAATTTTTCGCAGAAAGTGGTAAAAATTTTGAATCATAAAATATATTTTTATATACGTGAGTATTTCTCAAATAATACTTGTATTTAAAACATAAGTTTGTACATGTTTAGCTTTTATACAGTATTTGAAAATTTTAATATTGAAATTCCCAAAAAAGATATAAATTGATGTATTTTTCAAAGAAATATCAAATTGAGGGGTTAAACACTTTTAACGTCTTGATTGCTTTTATTAATGTTTTTGTAGACTTTTCTATTTCATTATATTTTAAATAAATCAATAATTTTTTCAATAAAGTTCTAACTATACGTTTAATAATTTTCAAAATGAGAATAGTAGATTTTAAAGTAGAATAATTCATATATCAAAATTAAAAAAATAAATATATAAATAACAGAATATTCATAGTCTCGATCGCGCTTGATTCCTTAAAAGCATTCATTTTCTAACACCAAATACGTTGATAATATTCTCATAAATTATACTGTATCCCAGGTGAGTTATTTTTTTAAGAACATGTCAAAAGTAATTATCAAAAAATTCCGGCAATAACACAAATGATTTAACATGATTCCAGATAAATTTTGTATTGAGTTGTTTCTAACTGGCATTTATAATTATTTTTAATGTACAAGTATTAAGTTAAATTAGTAAAAATAAATAAATATGTATTAATCTTCTTAACGGTATTTTTAGTTAAATTTAACAATATACTTTTTTTAATTAAAGATTAATACATATTTATTTAAGCAATAAAAAGGTCGAATAGAAATAATAATCAAATTAGTAATAATATGAATTTAAAGCTCTTTATTGAAAAAATATGTTTTATAACAAAATTTCAATCACTTTTACTTATTTTTAAAATTATACTTCCAGATAAAAACTTCCTACTCGCAATATGAAAATTTTTATTCCACTTGCATTTCATTATTATTAAAGGGATTTTTTACAAGAACTTTGGTTTTTTAAAGAAGATAAAACAATAAATTTCGATTATGATTCAAATTTTTATTGTACTATAAACAGGAAATTTATAAGAGAAACTTAGATCTAGCAAATTTTCACCACGACCACTGACAGATGTCGATTCTTTCATGAAAGGTGATAAACACTTTTTGACAAACATCACATCACGGGTTTTGAATTTAAAAGCTGAAATCGAAACGATTGACTCCGCATAGACTTTTTCAGTGGTGTTAAATCACACAATCTGGATGGCCACTTAACTGCTGGTTGTTGTGAAATTATGCGATCGGGAAATTTGGTTTGCAATAAATTGATCGTTTTATTGGCTATGCGTGATAAGATTTGCGTCAGTACCAAGTGTGTATATGCCATAACCACTTGGGCGATATGATGGATAGGTCGCGCCCTAGGAAGCCGAAGACTAGCAACATGTTATTCATAGTTGTAATTTCGGAGGTTTTGAAGCAGGGCCGCCAACCCCCTCTCCTTGCTGAAGAGCCGGAGACTATCCAACTGTTGGTCCAGAACACAAGGCAAGCATGCTAAGTGGATCCGGATCATTCATCTATTGTTCTCAGTTAAGGTGCGATGATCCTGGCCCCTTAATCAAATTCATGAGGCCGCGAAATCAATAATCAGACAGAGGACAGCTTAAAAGCTAACGAACCAAATAGCTGAACTCTGGGATTTACTGATTTCCTTGGAAATAACTTGGAGCTTCCAGTTGACTCCCTGCTAGACTTCAGGGGACTGGGTTCCTGTTTCTCCCCCGGTGACACATGTAATGATGATGGATTTCCATCAAAACATATCAATATGCTCCCGGACACAAATCTTTAAATACGATTTAGTCAAGAAATTTTGACTTGGTGTAAAATTAAAAATAGGTATTTTCGAATTTAAAATAAATATTGTCTAAAGTTTTATATGATAATTATAACGAAATGTAAAAAATTTAACGTTGATCTCTTTTTATACTTGCTTGACATTTGTGTGAATAATACCAGGTTTCTAAAGTCTAAAATCTTTATTTTCAAAATTCTTTATTTTAAAGATTATACTGAAATATTCAGGTTAAGTGAAAAAGTTCAGTTTAAATTATCAAATCCTCAAAAGTTTAAAGTTCTAGCAATTTTGCAATTTTTTTTTATACATTTGAGAACCATGGAATTTTTGTCTAAAAAATAAAAAGACTTTGCTGAGAGGAACTACCTAGTTATATAATTTTATTACTAAAAATGCACAATTTTGATTGAATATATATTTATATTACAATATGTTTTTCTCTTCTGTAATGATCAAACGGTACCAATTTACACCATAAACATTTTTTTTTAACTAGCCAGACATGTACATATGTGTGACAATTTTCTTTAAAACTTAATTCTTTACCATGAAATACCGATTTTATTTCTAAACTTTTGAGCTGATAAATCTGCCAAAAAATATTGAATAAGGCTAAGTTATCCTTTTTAATTTTAAAACAGAAAATATAATCTTATATTCGGCAAAATTGCTTAAAAATTAAAATTTTTTCAAGTGATAAAATTTCTAAAGTTTTACCAAGGAAAAAAGTTTGTCCCCTTCGAACCTGTAAATGTAGTGATGCATGTTTTGTTTCCTCCAGGTAAATAATAAAGGTTCTTGAAGCTACCACTGTACTTTTATATGAACAAACATTCATATTCATGAGTGTCTTACTACGCTTAGTATTTAAACACAGGCAGCCAGACATACATAAAATAAATGATGAATGTATAAAGTTCAGATCCAATGACACGCTCAATTGATAATTTTCTTAGCGAAACAAGCAATTTTTTTTTAGATTTAAAGCAAAGATGCAATAAATGGAATTTCAAATCATAAACATACACACACACATATACTGTACATGTATATTAATACATTTACCTTGAAACTTAGTAACTACAAAGAAAAGATCCAAAGCAAAACAAACATCATTATCTCTACACAGGTGGTATAAATGACAATACTATTTATGTTGGGAAATATCTGTCAAAACTAACCCCACCACCCTTTTTAAGTTTCGTGTTTTCTTAGTATGTATTTTGATTCTGCTCTTATAGCCACTTCTCACTAATGCTGTTAAATAACATTGTCATTTGTTTAACACAAAATATCATCATCAGCTTCATCTATTGGAAAAATAGAAAAATTGATACATTAGTTAAAAAGACACCCTCAAGGTATCACCTGCCTGATTTTTAAACCAATTGTTTGCTACACTTCACATGTTAAGAAAAAGTGAGTGTTCGTTTAATTTACAGGCGTGTTTTTAACAATTGTCTAAAACTGCCAGTGACAGTTTTTAGCACAATCTTATTGTCAAAAATATTTCTAACATTTCTTCATCTTTGTCACTTCTGAACCGCCATCGCTTCATCAGTCGCTTAATTTTAATGAACCCCATGACAAATTCTTTAGTTTGAAAAATTATTTTTCTTCCTTTAATGCCAAACTTTTCTTAAGGTCTATTCTGAGTTAAACATTTATGTAGATGTTGATTGAGTTTGTCTGTCTCTCTGAATGTCGTTGACAAATGTTTTAAATGGATCTTAGTGTTGCTATTGTTGTATGTATTGTTTTTTTTTTTTTTTTTGTAATCTAACAGACATTCAGCCAGCCTGTATGTCAGCATTGTCTTCATCTTCAGTGTCACATTGTGTAATTGTTGGTTAGGTGGTTTAAAAGGGAAAGTGTAAATGTGGCTGATTGTGGTAAATCAATCAGCTCCATCACCTTGTACGAACAAAAAACAAAAAAAAGAAAGAAAATATCAGAGTTTTCATGCAACAAGAAAAATATCTTCTGCCTTCAGTTTGGAACAGCTTTATGTTGAAGGCCATTGTAGGTTATGTTTTGTTAGAGTGCTTATTAAGTTAATTGGGGTTTCTTTGGTTTTGTACACTTTTTATCTTTAGCTTTATTCTTTGTGCTTGTCTAGGCTTTATTGTGCTACATTCCTAATTGCCTCTTGGCCTGTGATTAATTGCAAAGTATTTGACGAAGGTTAATATTCTTAGAGGTTTCACCTTTTTCCATTATTTTGCTTCTCATGAAATTTCTTTGAGTTGTATGGTATTTAGTAACAGTAACATTATATTATGATATTTTTGCTGTTTTAATTTTTTAGAGCAAAAAGTTATGTTTTTAGGGTTTCTTAAGCTAAAAAGTAAACAATAATTAAATTGCGGCTAAGGTAACATGGGTCACAAAGATTTATTAAAAAAATAAAGAATCAAGAAGAAACAAATAACTAAATAAAAGTTCATTTATATCCTTGTTAAATTTTAAATAACAAAAATTTGAAAAATGTATTAGCCTTTACGGACAAATACTTTTGGCCTTAAAAAAAATTTAATAAATAAATAGTGATATTTTGCAACAAAAAATTGTTGATTTACTAAAAACCGGCTGCCGCCATTTTGGTAAACATTAGTCTTGACAGTTCATATTTGGCAGTCGTGAAGTAGACTTGTAGCAAATTTATTTTGGAAAAATATTCGATAAACCAACGTCTTTTAATCGTTAAAACATCTTATCAAAATCAATCATCGATTACTGTGACGATGAGAAAGTTACGCGAAACTTTTGGGAAAAGAAATGTGCCAACAAAACACACTCTTTATCGTGTATTGAATGATTTCGAAGATAGAGGGTCACGTGATAGGTCTAAGCATGGATCACAACATACTGCAAGATCGGCTGAAAACATACCTGCTACTCAAGAGCTTGGTCTTCAAAGAACAACTTTGACAACAATTTTGCACAAGGATTTGTATTTGTTTCCATATATAAAATTCATTTGACACAAGACCTTCTTCTACAAGACCATTTACACCGCCGTATATATGCCAATAGTTCGCCCATGGCAACCCCGATTTTTATGAAAAAATCGTAATGAGTGTAGAGGCGCATTTTCACTTGAATGGATTTGTAAAAAAACAGAATAGTCGGTTCTGGGGATAGGAAACTTTCAAATTATTCAACAGTCACCTTTGCATCCATTAAAAGTGACAGTCTGGTGTAAAAATTGGTCAAGGAGGAATCATTGAACCTTACTTTTTTGAAAATAAAAACAGAGGCGGAAATTTATCTGATATTGTATTCCATACAATTGCCGACATTAAATAAAACATTTGTCAATATAAGATCTATTCTCTTCCATTTAATCAAAAATTATAAACGAACAAAGTAGTATATCTTCCTAGCGGACACCCTGTGTATAAACTTGTATGGCATTTGATAATTACCTGTTCATTTGCCTACAATAAATATAAAGCAAATATAATGACAAATGATTTCAGTATAAGAAAAAAAGGTCAATAAAAAGGGATATACAAACTGTTAGTGTTTACTAAGTGAAATAAGATGAAGACATATTTTTTTTCTTTTTTTTTTATCAAAAGGAAAACTGTTATAAACTGTTAAATTAAATTTGAGTTTTACGCTATCAAAACAAACAAAGCTCATCATCATCATTTCTAAGGCGATTTTATTAGAAAAGACTTTGGTTAAACACATAAGTTTTAGTTCCACATCTTCTTAGGTCTGCTGATTTTTTCTAAATACTAAGCAAAAGTCAGTTTTATATGAATAAAACTTAAACTTAAAACAAATATATAGCTAAGCACTCTCAGAAGACCATGTACTTTTATACGCCTTTTAAAATTCTTATGATCCGGTTCAATAGAAAATTTAGTTTTTGTAGATAATCGGCTGTATTTAAAAAGCATTAATGCGTTACTATCTAAACGCGGCTTGATAATAGTGTCATCCAATCGAAATCGAATCCAGTAATGATGGTTTTCACCGAAAGAAATGACAACAGCGTTTAATTTACTGATGGAACAAATCAAAACATCTAAATAGATGACAGACTTATTTGGTAACATCGTAGTCATCACTCTGCTGGCATTCGGAGAAGCTTCAGTGTAAAAATAATGCATATATATGTAGCTAATCTAATATATAATTGTCCATGAAGAAACGTAATAATAGATTTTTTGCACTGTAGGACATAATTTCTTTCGTTGTAACAGAGCATTTCCTTTTTTGACTCCTCAGCTTCTTTCGTCGTCATTATAGGTATCAAGTTTTCAACCACTTTCTCTTTTTTTTTTAACAGTATATTTTCTTTTAAACTTATAGAACAACTATTTTTTCTGCTACCTACCGCACATGTTTCCACAGGTTTCCGCAACAATATAGTAATAATAATAACTTTTTCGAAATAAGACAACGGAACATAAATAGTAATCACGAATAAACCAATTCGACCAAAACTTTTCAATTCCTCTGCTGTCATCTTAATTTGCTCGCGAAACAAAAACATTTTCCATCAATAACTACATTTTGAATAAATCGTACCTGTAATTTTATACTATGTAAGGCATATTGAGTAAAATCTGTTACATGCACCTCAATAAAATGATGTGTTAACTGAATTAACTCTTTATATTTTACAAGCTCGTAATGACACTGTAACGCCTCCAGGCAAACATTCTTTTCACCTGCTTTAATATTAAATTCCATAGATGTTCTTTGTTCAAAGTCCCTTTCATAAAGTTCGTAGTTGCAAAGTTTTTCCCATACTTAGCAAATGGACTAAAGGCAAGAACTTTTGATCTGAATGTTCTTTCGCAATTCAGTTCACTATTATGGTGGGGACATTAAAGAAAAAGTGTTTTTTCTGATAGTTTGGTTACATTGTAAATATATATTTCGTACACTAAATCTCGCAAAAATTCGAAAGTATTATTTTAAAATTCAGGCTTGCCATGCCTGACATGTTATGGTACATGTGACTTCAGTATAATTGTTTCAACAAATCTCAGAAAAATCTCAGAAAATCGAAAAAACAACTGACAAAATTAGTTCCAGCGGAGTATACAGATTTACTTGCACCTTAAAACATACTTATATAGAATAAACTGGACGTACACAAAAAATAACTTTCACAGACATACGCACATTTAGGCGAAAAAGAGAAGACACCAACGTTGAAATACACCTTGGTGTATGACATTATTGCATCCTAGCAAAAAAGGACAAAGACTACACATTCTTGAAAACATGGAAATCTACAGAACAAAAACTTTTAACAACGAAATAATAAACGAACATGCTTACCTGTATAATAATAAAAGGTGGAAATGCCAGGCGGTGGGCAATCTATCCATCTATATAAGTAGACACAATCCCAATAAAGCAACTTCTTAAACACAAACGAACACTGACTCTCCATTGCAGTTTATAATACAGCTTGCGAATGATATCATATTGAAGGCGCTCACCGCACTGTTCACAGTGCCTATCAAAATGCGGGAGGACTTATTTTGAAACTAAAGAATTTAAAGTTTAAGTAATTTTTTACCATTAGAAATATCTTGGTAACTTCAAAAATTATGATTTTTGCAACGAAAAAAAAGCACTGTGAATACTGTCTGTATAGGGTTACGGTCGAGTAGGTTACTTAGTTTTAAGCGGAAGAGATTATTTTTCAAATGGTCTAACATTTTTAAAATATCTTTAGCACTTTAAAAGTTGTGATGTTTGTAACGAAAACAGTGAAAAGTTGATATTGTGCAGTGCCGCGGCTAACTTATGATCGTGCAAATTATGTATATTGAAGCTTTATGAGCCTCCTTTTAACTCGTTTTAACATTTTTTTTTAATCTTTATTACTATTGTTTTTTTAACCGATCTTTTTTATTTATCTTTAATAAATGTCTTTTTTCTTTTTTAAGATCTTTTTTATATATATATTTTTTTTCTTCACGATATTTCGCTTTCCTTTGGAAAGCTTCTTCAGAAAAAAATTTTATATTTTTGAAAACAAAAAATTATTAACAAATTGAAAAAAATTTTTCAAAACATTTGACAAAAACATATAAAATATTCTTTCATACATACATACAAAAATTTTAAAATTTTTAAATATTCAAACATACAAAAACAAGGAAACGGAAATAGTAGTAGTAGATGTAGTATACAGGATACCATGTGGAGGAAATGACCAGGTGAACTGTGACAAAGTTTATATTGGGATAACAAAAAATAAACTTAAAACAAGATAAGCTGGTCACAGGTGTGACTAAAAATATAGGAATATTTTAACACAGAAGACATCCTTATCTTCACATTGTAAGAAATATAATCATTATCCAAAGTTTGATGAAACTTCAGTATTAGATATAGAAAAAAACTACAAGAGACGTTATATGTTGGAAATGTTAGAAATTGTTAATGTTGGAAATGTAAGGAGAATAAATTTCAAGCCAGACACAGACAATTTAGCTCAGAATTATAGGCACTTAATTAAAAAGACACATAATTTGTTATAATCATTTCATAAGAGAGAATTTGTTATTTGTTATTTATTTGTTATTTCCGTTTCCTTGTTTTTGTATGTTTGAATATTTAAAAATTTTAAAATTTTTGTATGTATGTATTAAAAAATATTTTATATGTTTTTGTCAAATGTTTTGAAAATTTTTTTTCAATTTGTTAATAATTTTTTGTTTTCAAAAATATAAAATTTTTTCCTGAAGGAGCTTTCCAAAGGGAAGCGAAATATCGTGAGGAAAAAAATATATAAAAATATCTTAAAAAAGAAAAAAGATATTTATTAAATCTTTATTACTTTAAAACTCCCCCCGGGGGCACATTTATTGGTCTTTATGGTCTACTTGACCATCTATACCTGTGCTGCTGGGTGTATAAGGGAGCCCAGTCCCCTGAAGGCAGTAGGCGTTAACTACACGTTATTTCCACGGGAATCAGTAAGTTCCGATAATTGTCTCTTTAGACTATTAGCTGTTTCTCTGACTGATTATTAAGGTTGGCCCTTTGGGAGTATCGTGGTGATTGTGGTTTTGCGGCCCTCGCATGAATTTGATTATGAGAGCTAGGATCATATCGCCTTTAATAACACCAACGGGTGAATAATACGGATCCGGTGAGCATGCTAGTCATGTGTTCTGGACCCGGAGTTAGATAGTCTCCAGCTCTTCAGCAAGGAGTAATGGTTTGCAACCCTGCTTTGGAACCGCTGATATTGCAACTAGGAAACACCTGTTGCTAGAATTAGCCCCGGCTTCTTAGTGCGTGAATGACGTTGCTTTTCATTCCCAGTGGTTTGACCACCACTGATTAAGGCCTACGGCCAGGTGAGGATGTAGATCTTATCAAGAAATTACTTTAAAACTTCCGCCCCGGGGGCACATTGATATGTTTTGACGGAAATCCACCGTCATTACATGTGCCTTCGAGGGTAAAAGAGAACCCAGTCTTCTAATAGGCTAGCAGGAGCCAACTGGACAATTCCACTATATTTCCACGGGAATAGTTCAGCTATTTGTCTTTTTAGCCTTTCAGCTGTTTTCTGACTGATTATGGAGGTTGGCCCTTCGGGAGTATCGTGGTGGTTGTGGTTTCGAGGCACTCGTTTGAGTTGTGTAGGTCGGATCATTCCCAATAAACACAATGAATGGCCCAGGTCCAGTAAGCATGAATGCCGTCATGTTCTTAAATTATATTAAGCTTCATGCGTTCTGGACCAGGAGTTGGATAGTCACCACCTCTTCAGCAAGGAGTAGGGGCACTGGCCTGCTCCGAGCTCTTGAAGTTGCAACTAGAAGTGACCAGAAAATATACGTATCTGAAGGCCTTCGAGGATGACGTTACATTTTATCCACGGTGCTATGATCCACCATCTGGGTATGGCTTACACAGCTAGCTACAGATGTAAATCTTATCACGCATTACTTTAAAACTTATGGTTTTTGCAACGAACAAAGTACTGTGCGCCGTTCATATCGAATAAACAGCCAGCAAAGATGGTATGAAATGACAACAGTAATAAATTTTTTATTTAGAAATTCATTCAATTAGACTTTAAAATTTTTAGAAAAAAGCTACCCTTATATTGCAGAAATTAAAGAAATAATTTTTTTTAATTGAACCAAAAATAACATGAGTTTTAATACATAGATGAAAGCAGCAGTTTATTTTAATATTTTTTCAATTTAAACGCGCGTAATAATTTAATTTCTTATTAAATTTTCCACTATTTAAAATAAACCACAGACATATTTTATTTTTAATTGTGTTCAAATTTTTATTATTTTTTTTCTTATTGTTTTTTTTTTTTTTTTTTTTTGTTATAATTAATTAATTTTATATATTTTGTTAAATTGTTTGTTTTGTTGTAATTTTAATAAATTAGAATAGTTTATCTTAAATGTAGTATTTATTTTACAATTAAATATTTTTTGTTTGTTTTGTGTGTTTTTTTCTGTATTTAGTGACTGCAACATTATTTTTTCAATTTTATATCATCTTTTTAGTTAAATAATGTTTATCCTTTTCATTATTATTTTTCATAGCAATTTTAATTTGCATAATTTGATTTCTTTGCCTATTTGTTTTATGGTTTTTTCTTTAATATCAATTCATTTAAGTTTTGTATTTGTTTTAATTTATTTAGTTTCAATATAGTTTTTTTAAATTTAAATTATTTTTTTATAATTTTAATTAAACAAACATCATTATAGATAATTTAATGCATGACTTATTACAAATATGTTTAGCGAATAATTTTTATTTTTAATCGAATAATTTACAAAATATTTCTACAGTAATTTTTTATGATGATGCTTTTCACTTATCGGTTTTTTATTTCTTTCTTAACATTTAGTTTAGTTAAAATAGGGTAATTTTTCTGTGTAAAAGTTTGACAGTTTGTTTGTGGCATGTAGTAGGACAAATTCGAACTTGAATTTCTCAGAACGTAGAATTTTTTGTTTTTCATATTGAATTCACGATCAATATATTGAGAATTTAAAAAAATTTTGGCCAAAAATTTAGCAATGTTATAATCTGTTCAATAAATACGGGATGAGGGCGGTGTCTTTTCTAGGATTCTGATTTTGTTATATGGGACAAAAGATATAACAAATAAGTCGAAAAAATGAAACCAGGCTGACTGGTTTGCATATGCAAATAATCTAAATTGTCATTAAAAATATTTTACTTAAAAACCAGAAACAATAAAGTCTTGCTAATTCAGCTAGCAAAATATTTCTTATATTTTTTTGTAAAAAGACTTTGTTAACTACAATCATAAGGGAATACTAATGGACACCCACTACTTTTGTGATAAATATAAATTTTGCTTCGAGCTTATCATTATATCTCGTCTTATTCATTCCAGAAAAAAATTATTATTTACTGTTTTTTAATATACTGATCCCAAGTATCGCTTTCGTCTTGCTGGCTAGTTTAAGAAAAATGGTTTAAATATTACCAACATTATATGTAATATTGTCATTTTGTTAGTTTCAGTTTAATTGTTTACCCAAAAATAAGAACAGAATTATGTCACTATTGTCAGCTTTAGCTTTAATCAATTTTAGGCTAAGAAATCTCTTGCATTATAGTCAAACACCACCAAACTTAATTTAAAATGTGATTTGCAAGTATTACTTTTATAGAAACCAAACACTTAAAAATTACCCTATATTTTTTTACAAAATTCATTAAGAATAACTTCTATCCTATTGTGATATAAAAGAATTATTTCTTTACTTTGAGTTTTAAGTTAAAAAATATTGTATATTTAGGGAAGTAAATTTAACAAGCAGTTTGAAAAAATTAGCAATTACAAATTTTTACTCGTATAACTTTATTACGCGTTATTTGATATTGTTAAGCAGTTGATTTAATTATAAAATGATTGTATGGTTAAATGGTTAGGGATAAAAATGCATTTTAAGATAGTTTTATTTCTTTATTTATAAAACATGTTTACAGTATATGATTTCATTTAATTTTCATTAAATATTACAAAAAAAATATATTTACAAAATGTATGAATTTTATAAATGGATTTTTACTTAATTCTTATTGTAATTAATTTTTATAGCATTTATTTATTTATGACATTAGTTTTTGTTTTTTTTAATTTTTTAGATAGTTTTGCACTTACAATCTGCTTAAATTTTACATAGTTTAACTATAACTAAGCTTAGGTATCATATCGTAGTTTAACACAACTTTATTTGTTCAATTATATTTTTATTTATTTGATGAGATGCATTGCTTTTCTATTACAAGTTGATTGAAAGTATTAACTATTTAATGTTTTTTTTTTTGTTTGAGAAAATGAGTTACTTTGTAATGATGTTTTATTGAAAACTTTAATAAAAGTGCCTTAGGAAAACTAAACGTAGCATAAAATTCGATTTTATTTGTTTAACAGAAGTGACAAAAAATCACATTGCAGCCTCGGCCACAAGGCTTAATAACTAATATTTATCTGCTTTTTGTTCTCTAGTTAAATTTCTGAAGCCAACACCCCTATCCGTTTTACATTAAATATTGCAAAAACTATTCCAAATTAGTGCTTTTAAAGTGGTGCTTTAAATTAAATAAAGTGTTACGCGCCCTTAGTCGTATACACGTCTTAGTCGCAATTTTCGAGTGCACGGTGCAGGGCCGTGCCACCACTGCTTGCTGAATAGTTGGAGACTATCGAACTTCTTGTCCTGTTGCATGCGTAAACTAGGACATTGGATGTTAAATCTGCATTAACACCTCTTCGGTACTTTCTTCAAAGCCCGATTAAACCTACAACCAGAACCAGTCGAAGTTGGAGAGTCCTATAGTTTTTCCAGTTTGGGGCTTCTACTAGCCCAAGTGAGTGATGCCGCATTTTGGCCCCGAAAGCACATGTCAAGATGGGGAAGAAATCCATCAAGACTCTTTGCCGCCGGAAATGTAGCGGCAATATATGAATAATTACTAGAAGAATAACGAGTACTATCTAGAACGCGAAAACGCTGCAAAACTGCATGTTACATTTGCGGTATGCTGCTGCGTTCATGTTATGCGGCTTGATTGTGATAGATCCTATTAAAAAAAAATTAATTTCCGCCTATTCGATTCATTTTAGAATAAAACAAAGCAATATTATTTGTAGAAAAGTATTTAATTTGTTCTCTTAAAAATATTTTTGTTTTATTAATAAAGTTCAAAACAAATAAGTTGCAAAAATATGAGTTTTTATAACAGTTATATAAATGTTTCCAGCTCATTATGGCGTGAAAACTTATTTTTGTGATGATGTTTTGTAGATTTTGTTAAATGGTTTGGATTAGTTGCCCCATCAAACGTCATTCATTTTGGTGAAAATGGCTGTTTGTTTGGTACAATCAGCAAGCGCTTTCGTTGCAATGACACCATTCCAGTACTATCTAAAAATGCGGTTTCACAATGATGCCTTTGCATCAAAAGCGCTCGCCGATCGTACCAAGCAAACAGCCAGTAAATACAGTTTTCACCGAAAAGAAGTGGCAACAATAAAGTAAGCTCTTCAAATTCTCAGCGATCTTAACTAAGAACAAATTACTTCCAAACTGTAGATCTTTTTGCTACGCAATATAATTTTGTATTTTCTATTCTTCAGGGAGAGATATTTATATCATTTGGAAATCACTTTTGCAGAACTCATTTTTCCATATTCACATATACGGATGTTTATATATTTCTGTGTCGACTTATGCAGGGAAATATTTTGCTGGAAAAATATAGTTCTTCAGTGTCATAAATAGACATTCAATTCACTCCTCTGTTCGTATTTTCACAAAGAGCAAAAGGTTTTTTTAAAAAAGAAAGAACACACTATTATTTGCTGCAGATCTCCAGCAAAAATTATTCGCGTTATTCGAAAGCCATACCGCTAACGAATCCTACGCTCTTCAATAAATCACGATCATGGTAATAAAACTGTGATGTAAACTCGATAACTAGAGATATCAGAAAAACACAGGGTGGTTCCCGTTTTAACTGATTACTTCTCTAAATTTATGCTTGTGGTTCTTATTTAGCTTGATTAAATAAGTAGTAGATTAAACAAAGGTTATCAAAACGTTAGATTTTTAAACAAAACTTGATTGGCTTTTGTGTAACTATGAGTTAAGTCTTTAAAATTTTGCTTATGAAATTTGTACTGAATTCATAGAAGTATTGAATCTCGCAATAACGATGATACCGAAACCACTGGATTAATTTAAAATTTTTAATGGAAGTCACTTAAATGCTTGAAAACTAAATAATGATTTAAAGATTTCTAGGTTGCTCAAAATTTTCGTATAAATTTGATACGCATTACGCAAATGCATATCTTTAAAATTTTAAATAACATTTTAAGAAAAAAACTTTAACAGAAGAGAACTGCATGATTACCGTTTATCGAATCGATTTGTGAGATAGTGTAATGAAAAATATGAATTAACTTTCTGTTAATTTATTTTTTCTCCATATTAAAACTTTACCTTCCTAAGGAACTCTCATTATTTTTATTTCCATAAATTAATTAATTATTTCCATTAATATTATGCCAGATATGAATCTAAATATTTCGCTTTTACTTAAATGGCTTATTTTTTTTTATTTTGTATTTTTAAATTAATTTAGTTTTTTTGTACAGTTTAAGCTTTTAAAATTTATACATTGAACTATTTAATTTGGTATTTTGGAATTTTTTGTAATTGAGTTTAGCCAAATATTTAATAAAATTATATAAATAAAACATTATTAGATATAATGATTTTTTAATTTTTTTCTTTTTGTTTTAGGCAAGAGAAAATAAAATTTTGCTTAAGAATTTAAAAAAATGAAATCAAATAGTTTTTGTTACTTCCTTGTTTTGTGTTAAGTGTTTTTGAAAAAAAGATAAAAAATAATCAATTGCCGTTTTATATATTTCAAAGCAATTGAATTGTATAAAAATTGTTTATTTAAGGAATATCGACGTGCTCATATAATATTTTTGTTGTTGTTGTTTCAGATATTTAATAAATTAATTGTTTCTTTCGTCATAATTTAATTTATTTGTAGCCTCAAATAACAGATACATACACTTATTTGCTTTACAAACATATTTTGTTTTTATTTTTATCTTTTAATTTATCATTTACTATATAAAAATTTTGAATTTTGATTAATTTATATTAAAATTTTATAAATAGTTTATATAATAAATTTTCTTTTTAATTTTTAAGTCTAAATATTTAATGCCAAAAATGTTTGTGTAAATCAATTTTCATTCTTAATTTTTATATAAATAAATTTACGCCAATATAAAGATTTTTGAAAATAATATTGTGTAAGAAATTTATCTAAAATTTGTATAATAATTTTGATTATGTTTGCTTTCATAACGCTTTAATCATTAACTCCTTAACTGTTTGTGAATGGATCTGTTTTTTTGGTTTTTTTTTCTGTAAAAGAGCATTTGGATTTTCGAAAATTGTTTGTTTTGAAAATCTAAAAGAGTTTTATTTCCTAAATAGTTAGGTTAGGAAATGTATGGACAGTGTAAAATAAAATTTATTCTTACTGTATTTTAGTTTTCTGTAAGTTACAAAAAATTAATAAAATTTTCTCAATAATCTTCTGTGAAGGTTTTATCTTATCAAAGAAAGAAGTATTGTGTTATGCAGTCGCTCTGTAAAAATTGTAAATTTTAAAAATTGAGACTTATTATGCAGAAAGCTTTAGATTAGAAGTGTTTGACTTTACTGAAATTTTTTATATTAATTCAATGAGTTTATACTAATGCACCGGCTATAAAATTAACTTATTTATTTTAATATGCGAAATTGCTTACTTTTTCGGGGTATGCAAATAGATTTAATCCACACAATTTAATTTGCAGGTGCTTGCAATTGTAAAATTTAGTGATTGCCGCCATTGCTCTGCATTTTATGGTATTTTAAATGTGACATATAGGGGAAAGGAGAAAGTAATGCATTTTTCATTTATTATTCACTGCTTGTACTGGCATGTAAATTCTGGAGCGATTTGAAATTAGATTTGTTAAGAGCGTGTACACTTAAATACTAATTATAAAAAAACCTCAAGATTATTCTTAACCAAATATTTTAACTAGATACTGCCTTGAAAAATATAGTACCAGTTTCTAAAGGGACTTTCTAAATATTTAAACATTAAAAGCAGAAATTGTTTAAAAAATTTTCATGAGGTTACACAGTTTCAATGATTAACTTTATGCATTTTGAAAGTAGGAATCCTATAGCTTATATAGCACTAACAAAAATGTATGCCACATTTCCTTTGATATATAAGAGTTCTTAACTCTTCAGCACTCCTTGGGTTAATTTGACCCAACTTTGCTTTTGAGAAGCAAAATTTTTGCTTTTATTATAAGATATGAACGTTAAACTTGAGCTTATCCC
Source organism: Trichopoda pennipes (assembly GCA_030448955.1). Taxonomy (NCBI): domain Eukaryota; kingdom Metazoa; phylum Arthropoda; class Insecta; order Diptera; family Tachinidae; genus Trichopoda; species Trichopoda pennipes. The sequence continues at coordinate 1,079,237 of JASKUP010000010.1, read as the reverse complement.
TTATAGGGTTCCTCCCTTTGCTTTTAACAAAAATTAATAAAAGTTAATTTTTTCTTTTCCCCTCCACATTTCAAAATACGATTTACAAACATTTGATATCTTTAGGGTCAGTATGATACACCAAACAGTATTGCAGGTATAATTTCTCTTTATCATGCTTTTCCTATTGAAAGGGTTTAATTGTAAACAAATTAGTTCATTCAAATTGCAATTTGGTGATTTCCCGGTTTGTATGTGAAAAAAAACCTATGACGATGCTAGAACTTTTGTCTCTGATTAATTTTTCTGATTAATTTTTGGTAGACAGCGTGTATCCATATGACACAAAGAAGAAAAGTAAGTATTAAAATATTTAATTTACGATTGTTCCATAATGGAATTGCTTTATATTCTTACTGATCTTCAGTTGTTGACCTACCAAAAGACCAAATAATGAATGACGAAGAGGATGACTTCTTTGATGAAAGTGATGGAGACGAAATTTTTTCACCCGACAGCGATGCTGGAGTCGAATCATATTCATCGTCAAATAATAGAATTAAAAGCGTGGATGTGTAAGATGTTGTACAAATAGATCACATCATTTCAATTACATACATATATATGTATATATTTATCCAGAGACAACTGTAGTTTGGAAATAGGAGTTAGCACTTCCAGCAGGCAGTTTGACATAAAATAAAATTTTATTGCATAAACCTTGACCTACCAAAAGACCATTATCTTTGCTTACAGATATAAAGTCTTCGTTCGATTTGTTTATATTACCAAATATAAGAAATGACAAATCAAAAAGGTGTCGAGTTACATATATGGCAAAACATTTATGTGATATAGCTTGATGCATACCTTAGAGTACACGGAAGGCCTATTTTTTAAACAACACTGAGTTTCAAGCGGTTTGCGAGCATATCAAATTGCCTACGGTTTGACAGCTCTGAAGATAGAGAAGACAAAACACTTCGTGACAAACTGGCACCGATTAGCAACGTCTGGGCTCAGCTCAAAGTTTTTTTACAATCCACATGCAAATGTCATTGTAGATGAGCAATTAATTTCATTTCGAGGTAAGTGCAGTTTCAGTTTCAATCAAAGCTCGCCAGATATAGCATAAACGTTTAGCCATTTTAGGATTCCACAACTAAATATGCCTCAAATATAGGGCCATATTACATTTGCTATATTTCCATACTTTCAATTAAGGTGAAAGAGTGTTGCTAACATTGTCAGACCCTCTGCCAAAGGGATTTTCGTGATCAGATTTACATCTGCACCTGGCTGTAAGCCTTAATCAGATGGTGGTGTAACCACTGGGAATGAAAAGCCACGTCATTCACGATCTAGGAAGCCGAAGACTAATTCTAGCAACAGGTCTTTCCCAATTGCATTTTCAGCGGTTCCAAAGCAGGGTTGCAAACCACTACTCCTTGCGGATCCGGATCATTCACCCGTTGGTGTTATTAAAGGCGAGATGGTCCTGACCCTCATTATCAAATTCATGCGAGGGCCGCAAAACCACAACCACCATGATACTCCCGAATGGCCAACCTCAATAATCAGTCAGAGAAACTGCTAAAAGTCTAAAGAGACAATTAGCGGAACTTACTGATTCCCATGGAAATAACGTGGAGTTGACCCCTACTGCCTGGAACTCTGGGGCTTACTAATTCCCGTGGAAATAACGTGGAGTTTCGAGTTGACTCCCCGCTTGCCTTCAAGGACTGGGCTCCCTTATAGCCCCAGCACTACAGGCTTAGACGGTATTCCATAAAGACCAATAAATATGCCCCGGGAGGGCTGCCAGAGGGATGCACAATTACATCCGATCATCTTGGCATTCAACCACTTCGTCGGAATGTTACATTAGTTGGCATTGTCTGTAAAAAAATCTAGCTATGAAAAAAGCCCGTATTCCAGTGTGATTGTTTTGTTTTTCCAATGATATAACAATAGTATACTATGTTCCAAAAAACAGAAATAAATATGTTCTTCTCTTAAGCTATTTTCATTATTCAGGTGATGTAAAATATAGTGAAAAAAAAACCTGAAATAACATACCATTAGAATAAAACGGAAGCTAGTGGCTAATTACACATGTAAACGCATGACTAAGCGATGACCTGTTGTCTTCTTTTCAAATATGATAGATATATCATCAGCATGCAACTCCTACATCGTATGGACTGATATGAATCCTGTTTAGAATTCCAATAAAAATTTCAGACGCAGGGTTTATCTGGTAGAATTTGCAGATAATATAAAAAAGGATCATATTTTGCGAGGAAAGGTTTCGTCCACATGGACCATCAACAAAAAATCTTGATAAAAATATTAAAGAACAAAATGATCACCCAGGTTCTTCGCAAAATAGTAAAAAATCACCATTGTCCAGTAATTTACCAAGTAGACGATAGCGGCAACACGGAAGGAACTCAAATAAGTATTCCACTAAATGTAATTCTTGTAAAAAATTTATTTGCAAAGAGCACATGAGCACATTTCGTTTAAATTGTCACTCAAAGGAAGGACTTATTTATTTTCGTTTTCGTCTGTGTTATTACAATAAAAAAACAAAACAGCTAAATTTCTAATAAATATTAAATGCTGTTGTTGAATCATATTGACCCATAATAAAAATGCAGAAGGGTTAAAATAGATCACCTAATCAGTGAAAACAAAATTCCTTGTTAAGTTTTTAATAGATAAGGACTAAAAACTTACGTATCAATAACCTGTACATTAAAGTACAAAAGTAACACGATATTAAAAAAGAAGCTTCAGCATATTCAAAGTGTCTTAAAAAAATTACAGCAATATAAACGTCTTGATGAGAAATTAAAGTAAGAAAATGCTACCATAAGCAGTCTAAGGTTTGCAGCAAACCAACTCTGCCACCTGCAACGACTGTAATCTGATTATGTTGGCATTACCGCTACCGAACTTAACTATCGGTTTGTAGTATTATACCAAACAACAAGTTTTCCTTAGATAAGAAATTCCTAATTCCGCAAAAAATATATTTATTTATTTATTTAGTATTTATGTTTTTTATTGAAGGAACCAAGGTTTTACAAAACAAAAGGCATTCATTCTTCTTTCGGCAAAGCGTTAAGTTATTAAAACTATTTTATCATCATATTTTCTAGATAATATTGATAATACCTAAAGCCATATAATTATAACTTCTAAGCTACTGTTTCTGCCTGCGCCACTATATTACAGGAATTCCTTTATTCCCAAAATCCTTTTTAAAAACAAAATTTGCTTAAAGAATTTGTTCTTGTTTTAAATGGAGTTGCAGGAACAAAAGAATTTTTGTGTCATTGTGGGGCAGGCTTTCAATATTTCTGTACTGTAAAAAAGGGTATTTCATATTGTAAACAAATAAAAGCTATTTTTATTTCTTTAAGACAATACGATTTTCCCAGTAATAAGAGACAAAAGCTTTTTGGAATTACTGTAGCAGGTTACTACAGCAATATGTCCGATATTTTCCAAGCTAATAAACAAATGCACTTGTTTCGAAGCAAAAGAAGAGCTAATTTGTAATATATTAAATGAAGGTATGAGTGTTCGTATACATACATTAGTATATATATATATATATTTTAATTTTATCTATATATATAAAAATGGTTAAAATTGTAATTATTGTAAATAAGATTTTTACTTTTTTTAAGAAGGTATAAAATTTGTAATCTGCGTGTCATGTTAATTTCTCTGCTTTCAAAAATATTATATATTCTATCATTTACAGTTATTAATTTTGTAATCTTTTCGAAAATATACATATGTTTTCATTAATTATTTAGGAGACTCGAAGAAAATAATATTAAATGTAATTAAATAATTTTTTGTTTTTGTTATAAACTGAAATAAATTTACAAATTTTTTTTAATGTGTATTAACTCCATAAAATGCTTGCATAATGCAAACCATTTAACAGAAAACAAATATTAAAACAAATAATTAAAAAACAATTAGAAATAATAGTAAATTATAATACAAGCAACTTTGTCTTCTCACTTCATGTATTTAAAAATAAGTTATTTTACGTTGCACACACAATAAACCCTCTCTTACACGCCAGATAATTTAATTAGAATATAATTACTTTTTTCATTATAATATAGTTAATGTAATAATAATGAGAAATTACAAAAAATAAACATAAAATAATTAAACAGTGTAATACAAAATAGGCAGAGTAAAAGGATCTTTCATGTACAATTAATAAAATTCCTTAGGCAAATATTTATTATTTGTATTTATGCACTTATGTATGAATGTATGCATGTTAATGCATGTTTGTGCATGTTTATGCATGTTTATTTTGTTAGTTTTTTATTAATTATTTTTTTTTTATTTTATTTTATCGGTACTCTAAAAACTCGGTTAGTTTATTGTTTGTATTATTTATGAATTTGCTTGCTTGATTTAATTAATGAATTTAGTTTATCTGTATTGTATTGAATGCATGAATTATTGTTATTATTATTTTATTTTCTTAAATTTTAATTTAAAAATAATGTCTTTTTCCTTAAACTGCAATTATTTAGTTAAATTGTAGTTGTTGTTATTTTTAAGTTTTAGTTAGTTTATTTCTGGTGTTTTTTCTATTTCAAATGACTTTTGCACTTTAGCTTTGCATTGTTAATAAAAAGCTCTACTCTCTTTTATTTTAACTTTTTATAATCGGGTACTCTTAACTGTATTTTTACTTAATGCATAGTTAACTTACACTCGCAATGCATCTCTTGAGCACGTAGCAGACGATTTACATTCCTGATCGATTTTTTCATTTCTTGTTGTTACACCTATTGATCTTGACGCCGTTAAGGCCGGTGGCAACGTCAGACCATGAGCATTTAAATCTTCAGCAATTAGCATGGCTTTATCGCTAGATAATTTGGGTTTTCTCTGGGGACATGCAAAGAATATAAGCAATAGCATTAACAAGGTAATGCCAGCTGTCATACCAAATAAAAGGGGTTTGTGTAAATTGGCCAGCACTACTAAAATGTCTTGTTCGGTTTTGTGCAATGGCTCAATGGCACTTATATCACTGTTCTTCTTCATATGCCAATTGAAGATAAAGTTTGTATGTTTATTTAAGGTCTCAGCAGATTGTTGATCATCGTAAGGAACTACATTTGTATCAATTTCATCATCTTCAGCTTTATTATCTAGGGGGAATAATCCCGACGCTGAATTAACTGCAGACGATTGAGTTGGAAAAGCAGTTGTTTGCTTCGGAGGTGGGATAGTTGTAGTAGTGACCGGTGTGTTTGTTATATAGGAAGCTATAGCTTGCTTACGTATGGTAGGTCGTATTTGTGGTACTGTAGCATCAATAGCTTTAACAGCTTCTGAAGTATCAATGGTTAGGGGCAATGAACGTGACATAAAGCCAGTGAGCTGGAAAAAAGAAGTTAAATATCATTAACAAATATCATTTTATTTATATTTTAAATAATTTCACATGATTTTTAAAGCCGTGTCAATATTCAATGCAAGTAAATTTATACAAGAATGAGTGCCTTTGATTAAAAAAATCAGCCCTATTTCTATAGCATCAGATTTTTTTAAATTATTTTACACTTAAGGATAAATGCCATTTTTAAATATTGACTTTTTAAATTTTTATAAAAACATTCCTTTTTAAAAATTATTAAGATAAATCTCCTGATAAAAAAATTTTGACCGAAAATTATATAAATATATGGTCATGAAGCCAGGAGCGAAAATAAATAAAGAAAACACACCAATTAGACCCATTTTAAATTACAGACTTGCACCAGCATATCACCTGGCTAAATTTATCTCTTCTTTAAGAAGGCCGATGCTTAAAGAAGAGATAAGTTTAAAAAGGACGTCAAAATAACCGAGAACACGCGACCCGTTTCCTTTCTCAAGAAAGATCTATACTTATCAATACCGACAGATCCTATGCGACACACTAGACAATTTGTACGACCACCAATATATTACCAACATTATATATATTGCAAAGACGATAATAAAACAGAACTACTTTAGATTTAATAACCGCATTTAGAAATTACCTGATGGACTTGGCATAGGAAACCCAACTCCAGCTATTTTAATGCAAATTTTCATGCACTACTACATAGAAAGGCACTAACGAAAAAACACAGAATATCTCATTACAATTAGCAGATACTTTGATGACATCATATGCATTCAAGACAACGCCGAACAAATTCTAACAGACTTAAAAATTCCTAACAACATTACATACACAATGGACACTTTTACATTATCTTGCCATCAAAATAACACAATCAAGTGATTGCTTAACATTTGACATCTATAGAAAATCAATTGCGACGGACACTACCATACACATCATCTCGAACCACCCTACACAACATAAACTAGCAACGTTTAGACATATAAGATAATCGCACTTACTTCAGTTAAATTTAACAATATATACCATAGCTAAAAATAACGGCTACAAAATCACTACTATCGACAAATTTCTTAGGCAATAAAACACCAAAAACAGGAATAAATATAGAAAACAAAAACAAAACCGAAACAACACGACGGCATAATTTTATTTACATAGGACCAAAAGATATATAGATTAACTAACCTTTTTCACAAAGATGATTTCTCACAGCATTAAAAACCAGCAATACTCTAAGACATAATTATAGGACAGAAATAACTAACAAATTAAGTTCCATCAGTATATATAGACTTAATTGTGCCTGCGAACATGCATGCATAGGACAAACTAGACGAACCCTAAAAACAAGATTTATAGAATACATATGCTCATATAAAAGAAAAAGAGAAGACTCCAACTTAGCATTACACCTTGAGATATACACCAAGAGAAAGAGATGAGTGTATAATATTACTACATCCTAGCAAAAAAAAAAAAAGGACGAAGACAAGAGATTCTTGAAATGATGGAAATCTTCAAAACAAAAACTTTTAACAGTGACGAACAGGTAACATGAACGTAGGCACAATTTTCAGATCACTATAATTACTCGTACACTCGGACAAATGAAAAACAGTCTCAGACACGTATCTCGATAATAATAAAAGATGGCAATATTAAAAATTAGCATCGCATAAAATGCCAGGTGGCGGACTTTCTACTTGCATGGATAGATACAATCTTAATGAGTGATAAAATTTACGTCGGTACGTAGTCGTGTAAACCATAATCCAACGTTGGATCAAATAACTTGGGTGATAAGTAGCGTCCACCCACGCCATAGGAAGCCTTCAGCTATCTCTATTCTCCAGCCACTCCTAGTCGCAACTTCGAAAGCTCGGAGCAGGCTGACGTCCCCACTCCTTGCTGAAGACTATCCAACTCCTGGTCCAGAATACGTGAAAGCTTAATAAAATTTCAGAACTCAACCGCAAGCATGCTTACTGGACCTAGATCATTTAACGTGTTCATAGTGAATGATTCGGCAAGCAACAACTCAAACTAGGGCCGCGAACCCACAACCACCGCGATGCATAGAACAGCTAAAAAGCTGAACTCTGGGGCTTACTGATTCCCGTGGAAATAACGTGGAGTTGTCCAGTTGGCTCCTCTTTTAGGACCTCCGGTGACACATTTAATGACAGTTAGGTTCCGTCCAGATGTATAAATGTGGTCACGGGGGGGTTGTGTAATATGTAGCACCCATGCCTTAAGAAGCTGAAAACATAATTATAGTTGCAATTTTAGAAGTTTCGGAGCATGGCCACCAACGCACACTCCTTGCTATATCCAACTCCTGATATAAAACACATGACAAGCATGCTCACTGGATCCGACTCACTCACCTGTTACTTAAAATATATGAGGGCCTGCGAAACTACAAAATCACCACGATGCTACCAAAGGAACACACTCAATAACCAGCGAGAGAACAGCTAAAAGGCTAAAAAGCCAAAAAGCTGAACTGGCTCCTTGCTAGCTTTTAGGGGACTACGCTCCCTTTTACCCCCGGTGACACATGTAATAAGGGTGAGATTCCGTCAAGACATATCATTGTGCCCCTGGGGGATACGACCTTAATGACAGAACTACCTAAACCCGAACACTGACTCACCATTACAGTTCAGAACACGGTTTGCGAATGATGTCATCACATGGAAAGCTCTCGACGTTCATACCGAACAAATAGCCAGCAAAGACGGAAAAGAATGACAACAGTACTTTTTATAATTATTTCTTTTTGTATAATACGCATACGAAATCAACGAATTTCTTTTGGTCGGCATGAATTATTTGCGCAGAATTATTTTATTTTTTTTTTTTTTTTCAATAAAATTATTATTCTGGAAAGAAGCTCTTCCCTTTACTTACCTTATTTTTACAAGTCACCTGCACACGGTATTTTGTATCTGGCCATAATGACAGCTGTACATTAAAGGATTCTGTCAACAAGTTACCCATTAAACCGCCACCTGAGACTTCCCAGGTGACTAGACACTGATAGGGTATGCTGAATTGCTCCCAGGCAACATCCACCAGGACCAATGAATCTTGCTGTACCATCGAAACAGTATGCAATGACCACGTTTCACGTATCGTTTTACTAATTTTGCTCGGTGGCGCCTTGGTACATTCTTCCCAACACTAAAATGAAAACAAAATAAAAGAAACGTTAAAATGTTCCTTCTCTCATTTCACATAAAAGTAAATTGTTGTTTTGTGTCCGAGTTCTTTTATATTTTTTTCCTATATTAATTTGCTTTGAACTTAATTTTTAGAAAACATAAATCATTAAGCAAATACTTGGTGGCTGCACAGACAGACACTTATTTTGTTGTTTATTTTTTTAATTTGTTTGTAGGAATCTCTCTAACGAAGTGGAGAAACTTATTTGTATTGAAAATAAAACTTAGATTTTGTGGCGCAGCATGAGCCAATCATTTATATTGATTTGTTCTTTTAAAAATAAGGAATTTCACTTTTTTTTTCTTTTTTAAGGTTTTATTGCTTTTGAAATTGTACTTCAAAATTGGTTTACGGTAATTAATCACGTTCTGACAATAATACGTTGAAATGAATTGCATTTTCATTTTCTATTCGTTACTATATTTTTCATTTATTTCAAGCTTTCGCTATATCCGTTGAAAATGAATGAAACAGAATTGTTGTATTTTATACCTAAACTGAAATTATTTTGTCTTCATTATACTTGACCATTTGTATTTTTAGGAATACAATTAAACTGTTGAGTCACAATTAAATAAATCATTGTGTTCTATCCAAACAACTTAATAGTGTTCAAGAAATTAAAAATAACAGCTCCAATTTCATTGAAGAATCTATATTAGTTTCTATGAATAAAAAATTATTTTTATATATAATTAGATAAAAATAAGTTTGGAACAATAGTTTATCGGTTAAATGCAATAAAATTTTGATATTTAAAATACTTTTTTTTATATGTAGTGTGGCATCTTTAATCATTGACGTAAAAGCAACTTTTGATGAGCAAACAATTTTGATTAAGATGATTTAAATAGTATTATGAAAAGAAAAGTTCGGCAATTATGAATGGAAAATGATATCTGGTGAATATCCACCATGACCACACTGGCAGACCTCGATTCTTTCATTAATGCTTTTAATCACTTTTTGGCAAAATGACGGTGTTATTTCGTTGATCAGCCAATCGGATTACTTACTTAGCACAAGCCATTAGAAAAAGTACCACGTACTAAGACAAAGCGCTTCTGAAATATTAGACTTACATCATTATCTCTCTTTTAATAAGGATATGCAAAGTACAAAGCGGGTGACATGGCTTTATTTTCAGTTGTGGACGAAATAATCAATGGAATAGAACTTGCAATCGTTACAAGAGTTACAGACATCCTTTGATGCGTTAAAGGAAAATTCAACACTCAGCTTAACTTAGTGTAACAGCATTTCTCGTTTAAGACATGGATAACATTGCTCGATCTCGCTCAACAATATGCTTGCACAAATAAACTAGCTTGAACGTCAAAATTTTTTGGTTTTGGCTGGACGGTAACAAAACCCGATTAGTATCTTCTTTGACAGAATATACACAATTGGAACTCATGTTCACATTTAGTGAAAAAAACCTTCACTCACTAAACTAGTGTAAAATTTTTACTAGTGTAAAATTTTTACTTGTGTAAAATTTTTACACTAGTTTAGTTACAAAAAAGTTTACTGAGGCTATTTACTGTTTAAAAAAAAGAAACCGAATATAGACGGACAAACAATAAATATGTAATACTCAATTATCGAATATAAATGAGCAAAACAAACTGTTAAGAATTTAAACATTTTTGAAGGAAGTTTGCTTAACATTATATTACGATTAGGTGTTGGTAAAAGAGAACATCCGGTCGAGGTGTCCTCTACGACTTTACCATTTCCAATGTCTAACAACTGCTTTGAAAACACATTTGCACAAATTTTCTGATTTTAGGCGTATGCGTTTAGTTTATCAGCAACATTTGAGCGGGATATAAGTGTGGAAGGGTGTGACAGCAATCACATGGTAACAGAATGATATCTCCACCAAAAATTTCTTGTCATGAAAATCCTTCAAAGTTCGGTCCAGCGCGTTTTACAATCACCTCTAATGGGCCATTGGGTATTCATCCCAAACAATAAATTTGTATACCTGTAGGATTTTGACCATTGCGCTATTTTTGACAATTTTTCCAATATTTGTTTCGTTAATTTACAGGTTAAATGGTAGTTTCAAAGCAGAATATGCAGTTCACCTGCCTTCTAGCAGAATGGCAGCTATTCCAGATGAAGGCAACACTGGAGCTGCATCACTTTGCAAAGCAATGAAATTAAGAACGCTTTTCCGGTCCCTCCGGTAGCATTAAGGAATTAATTTGCACCAGATCTACTGTTCACACCTTCAATTATAGTGTCGTACGCAATTCATTGTTGTTGATTTAATTGTGAAACATTTGTACGAACTAATTCAATTTGAATGCATCGTAAATATGAAGACTGGGTGCTATCGTTTCCAAAACCAATAATACTTTATATGCCATCAATAAAAACATACGTTCTATAATGGTCAATTCGCGTTGTAATATTCCCAATTTTAGGTAGAGTAGGAATCAAAGTTTGAAGGCGCTCGTCCGTGTGAGACAAGAATTAAGAATTTGAGTCAATAGGCTCAATAAAAAATTTTAGAACACCAACGCGTGTTTGACAGGATCCCTTAACTGAAAAAGTCGTAGCCGTAAGCCACAGTGTTGAAGCAGATATAAATTTGTCATTTCCTCGACGTTCTCAACAATTGGGGTTATCCAAAACCAACAAATAGCCAATTTTGCATAAGGATTCGACTTTTACGCTTTACATGGTTCAACTGGTGCAGTACATTCAGATCGCCGTAGATTCGCTTAATTCATTCAGGAAAAAATAATTTTTTAATTTTTAATTTTTTTTTTAATTTTAGAACGATTAGTGAGAAGGCTCTGCATGCTCAGTGTATCGCTCTAAGGTGCGCTATGTGGTCTTAAGGCGTGATTGGGCTATTTTTTTTTCGAAAATGAGTAAATGCGGTAACGGTCAATGGATCACGCTATCACGAGATGCTATCAAATCCATTCTTGCTTTTTATTGACGGCGTGAATATCACTGACATATAGTTTCAACAAGATGGTACCACATCCAATGAAACGATTGAGTTATTTCAAACCAAATTACCCGGTCGCATAATTTCATGACAATCAGCATTGTTAAGGACAGAGTCTATACAGAGCCAATCGATTCAGTTTCATCAGATATCACTTTTTAATCATAATTGCCGAACTTTTTTCTTCATAATACAATAAAAATTTGAATCATCATAAATAAAATGTTTAAAAAACAGTGTCCTGCTTGAAAAACCCTTTATTTCTCACCGTTTAAAGTTTCCCCGAACTGTCGGTAATAATTCAAAACAAAAATTTGGCAAATTTGTCTAGCCGTTCTCGAGTTTTAGCGAGACTAACAAACAGGAAATCGTTTAAATATGTATAGATTGCTAAAATTCTTTGAAACAAACAACCAAATCCCAAAAACACCCTATACAAGATTAAAATTTCAAGATTATAACTTCTTAAGATAAAAAATTAAGATTATTTATTTGTTTTGCTAGCAACTGATACGTCTTTATAAAACTTTTCTATGGTGAATTTCCTGTCTCCCACCATTTCTGTTCAATTTGCAATTGTTTAAACAGAAACAAATAAATTTATTTCAAATAATTTGTCATAAATTTTAAAAATTTTTCTATTATCTTCGACGTACGAATGCTTAAGCCGCTTTAGGCTCTTGGTTGTAGATAAATATACATATGTATATACATATTTGTATATCGTAAAGGATTAAAGTACAACGAATGACTGTTTGTACAAGTTGTACAAGTAAAATGGATTTTAGAGGCAGAAGAGCTAATATTAAATTTGGCTGTTTTGTTGTTATTTTTTGTTAATGACTTATTGCTTAAAGCATATAAAGCAATCAGGCTCAAAAATTTCTTGTTGTGTTTTATTTTAACTGCTGCTTTCTGTTATGCACCTACAACAGATATAAACAATACTCAGACATCTAAAATAATTTGCCTTATAAGTTGATTCGTTTTGCTTTAACTTAAAAATTTTAAATTCAGTGCTTTAAATTATTAAAGTTTATGAATTTAAATCTTGCAAAATTATTTATATTTTCCAGTTGTTTCTAGAGAAGCAAATGCAATTTCTTGCTAAGATTAATATATCTTTTCCTGTTTCTATTTTACAGCTAACGCAGTATTCGTATAGTATTAATATTTAGAATTTAAAGCACATATATCAGAATGTGTAAAACAACAATAAATTTATTTATTTGTTTTTATCCCGCATATTTTATTTGAGTTAGCTGTCAACTTCACACATGCATACTCTAATTTATTTATGCTATTTACTTTTTCGAAAGCGTAGAAAGTCCTGAAGGCAGGCTGTTATAAGAGTGAATTCATTTGTTGATATTGAAAAAAATCGCTTGTACTTAGTTTCTGTTCAACATTTTTTTTAATAAAATTTCGACTTATATAAATAAAAATATTAAAAAATGTTTCGTAACACACAGCTCATGCATAATTACTTCACAATAATTAATGTGATAATGAAACCGCATTTTCTGTACTGCGAAAAAAAGTAAGAGATGAAATAACTAAAAAAAGGCCGGCGTTTAGCAAAACACAAGAACAAATACATGTGACAATTAGGAGAGAGTGCAACGGATAAAGCTTGAGATTGTGTGTGCATGTAGTTCTTCGAAGCAAATTAATATTGTTTAATTAGGAATATTCCTTGTATTCTTATTTTCAAAATTAGGTGGCTACATATTAAAAATGCTAATGACGACTGAAGTTATGAAAGAATAGTGCATTGCGCATTGCTAGAGTCTAATTATTTTTTTGTTTCCTTAAAATTTAAGGCATGAAATTTAAAAAATAATAATCTTAAAAATTAATATATAGTGTTGTCATTGCTGGCTCTTTGTCCGACGTGATAGACGAGCACTTTCGATGTGATGACATGTGTCAAGCCGTGGACTTTATTATTCAAAAGCTGCTTAGGTCAATCATTAGAATAAATAGAAAAAAGGAGTGGTCTAATGATTGATCCTTGAGATAAATGTAAAAACAAATATTGAAAATTGTTTGGCAACGTAAACAGCGAACGACTACAGAGGTATAAAGATAGCAGTCATGTAGCCTTATATGATGTGACGAACTGAGACACCGTAGCTTAGTGTAAGTCTGACCCACAATTATGTTAACATGGTTTGTCCACATGAGACTGGTATTGATTATTATACCGAGGTTATTGGCAGCATTTATTAAAATGTCAACATCAGTAACATGATTAATAATTTTCTTACGAATTATATTTAGAACACTTTTACTTGTGAGGGTTTAAACAAAATCCATTAGCAGCTGCTCAGCAAAAATTTTTTTAATTTCTCAATCAGTCTTGAAATATTTTCAGCAATGGAGACCACTGGACTGCTCAAATACAATTGCACGTCATCCACTTTCATATGGATCTTGCAGTCCAAAAGCTGGTTAGTTAAATTATTACCACAAATATAGGGTCCGCCAATTTTTTTTAATGCTATAAACTCCAATTGGACTTTGTATGGCGTCGCACCAAGGTCTTTGTGCACAGTTCGGCTCAATGATGTCTCTGAAATGTTCAATTGTTGAGAACGACGGTGAATTGATGTTGATGGCGCTTTACGCACACTTTCTGCAACAGCAGCAATATTCTCAGGTGTACGAACTGTTTTTGGCTTTTCACGCTTTGGTTTATCGATGAAGATGCCAGTTTCTTTCACTTTTTTCACAGGATAATGAACATACGGAGCTGACCGTGCTTCTCTTCTTCCAAAGAAAGTCTGAGAATAAGACAAAAAGGTAACAAAACAATGAACACTAAGGAGGACATGGACAAAATTAGCAACAATTACAATTTAATTCTATAGTGCTAAGGTTTGTGTATTATTTTTATTACATATTTAATTAAATATTAATTATCAATTGTACTCGAATAATGTTTTTAGAATAAATATAAGTTTAAACACTCCCTGAAGAAGCCGGGAAATACCGGCGAAACGTAGGAGAAAAAATATATGAAAATGTTTTCAATCTCACTTCACTAATCGTCCAGTATAGCCAAGTCAGAAGGACAACACAATAAAGACTTCACAGCGTTGTTCAAGCGTATACACAACCATATTCGTTCAGCGGAAAGATAAAATTAATTATCTGTCAAATCAAACATAAGCTAAGTGTTACCATTCACGAAATAAGCACTAATTAAAACAAAACGTTAGATTGCGGATCCTTTAGAAAAGACAACACAAACTGCGAACGATTACAGAGATATGCAGATAACAGCCATGTGTCCTTAGAGGGATCAAGGAGAAATAAAAAATTTAGTTTTCCTTCATCCACTTTACATCGAATGTTCTCAGTTACATCCAATAGAACAGAAATACAGCCTTCGACGAAGTCCAGACTGACTATCAAAGAACAAAGCATTATTTTCCATATAACAAGACATTTAGTTGTAAACAATTTTTTTTAAAAGCCTTAGGTAAAAAGCACAAAATGGCAATTGCCTTGAATTCCGAGATATTTTTAGAAATTACCACAATTTTGGCACACTTCTTGATTCAATGTTTTATAAAGATTCCCATTTGAAAGACTTTCTTAAGAGTTTACTGATTCTCCAATTTCTAAGAGTTTTACATTTATTAACTATTATATTTTACCTTTTGGAAACTCATCTGACAACTGGCAGCGATGTAGAGTATTTCTTATTGCAAATAATTTAATATAACATTAAGCACATTTCTGCACTAGAGAAGGAGTAAAATTTAAATGTACGAATGTTGGTTTATAGATTTATGCAGCTGTTATTACTATTCCTATGCCTTATGATTGTGTTCGTAAATCTTCTTTATTACGACTATGTTTATTTGCTTACTGCAATAATTTATAAGATTTGTGGTTTTCTTATGATGTTTTTAATATGTAGTTGTTGTTACTGTAATGTATAATTTGCATATTGTTTGTTTTTAAACCTTAAACTAAGAGAATGTAAATTTAATTACCCTCTTTCCTGAACTTATAAACCGTCCATGTTCTCCTCATTAGTAAAATGAAATACATTTAATTTGCTTTAGTGCCTATTTGGTATTGCTTTAAAAATCATTTAAGCATGAACTTCTCGCTTAAAATTGCCTGTCTGGTTGCAAGTATATTTGTGTTTTAGATTTTCTTACTTTTTTTTTAATTTCGATATTTTGTCAATAGCCACCATTTAAGCTCATTGTTTACTTTGAAGAAATCTCCTTTCGCTGGCATTAAATATTTGAGCAAATAACTTTTTCCATAAAATTTAACTTTCGTGTTATTATTCTATGCATTTGTTACGTCCTAAATTTTCTGGTAAATTATTTATTTATTTTCTTTTTGTAAGTACTTTGTGCAAATTTTTAAATTCGCTGTTTAGATACTTTGATTAACTAGTATCTTTATAACTTTAAATTTTATTTTTGAATTTCAGATATTATTACTTATCAGTTTTTTACTACCTTCTATTAAGCTATTTAATGCCTATTTTGTCATATGTAGCATACATTTGTGTCTATAATAAACGTAGATGTTATTCACTCTTCCATATTGTTACGAATGTGTCTTGCATAAGATTTAAAATAAAATATTTAAGCAATAAAGCAAACTACTGGTTACAAACTGCGTAGAAGTTTATACATACACAACTACAATTTGATATGCTTTTTAGTAACTGCCTGGCATGAAAAAAAAAATACAAGTATGCTGTTTATCATCTAAACGCGCAAGACAAAAACTAGTAGTTTTTCAAGAAACCCGTTTTTAGAAATGTATTGAAATAAATCCCAAGCAGAAACCTTATCAGCATAAAAACAAAAACAACTATACACACAGATATAGAGACGCCTATACAACGAATAAACAACATACAACAACAAAATGCGATACAAAGGGAGTAGAAGATTCTTATAAGTAGAAGATTCTTATAAGTATATAAGTATAAATAGGGGAAGCGTCTGAGTGGATAACGAATCAGTGTAAAATTAAACCTCATCATGTCAACTTTGTTTAGTTGAAATAAATAAAATTGTTATTATTTAAAAACTTTAAAAAAACTGGTGTTAATCATTTTGCAAGAAAGAACTCACAACAAAACGCTTATAAAAGGTATAAACGTAACAATATTATTTTCTTTTATTATAATATATTATAGGTATTTATATATTGCACATAAGAATACTCATTTATTTTTAGATATGTTGAGGCACTTGTAAGCCTCATTCATTTTTTCTTTAGCCATCTAATGGCTATTTATTCATAGGTGTTTCATTTTATCATTTTTATGACAAGCATTTAATTATAATACTAGAAATTATTAATATTATAATTCTTTTTAATAGTAAGAAGCACATTAACCTTGTTACGTCTTTTGCTTCCATTAAATAATCAAGTTCGCTCATTTTTTACGAAACTTTCGTAGGCCCGAAGACTTCACCAGTTAATTCAACAGGTAATAGTAACAAAGGCCATTGACTTAATCAATGCAAGGTAATTATTCATGCCTAGTAGATATTCTAACTTAATGTGAACACTTTTAGTTCACAATTCCAAGCATGAAAGTGATTCAGCGATTCACCCGGACCTCTCAGTCTTGATTATACACGTTGATAATTTCATTAAAGCCCGCGTGCAGCCGTCCAATGGCTAATCTAACGTCATCACAGATCTATTATTGCTCAATCTTATTTTTGCTAGACGCAAATTATCCATTTAAGAAGCTAGTGTCCTTATATTGAGGCAAACCAACAACAACGTTTAGCCGTTGTTGTAGAAATTCTCAAACACTTACATATTTTACTATGCTCATGAAAGAAGGTTAAGAAAAAGCTTCAAATACCATAATCTCGAAAGCAATAAAATAATATATATTTTAGTCTCGTTCGTTATCGGAATTAACCAGACACATCATACTACGTACTAAGAACGATCACACAACACCAGAAACAGCTATGAAACTGTTTTGCACAGTTATATGGGCATGATAAGTTTTCACCTGTTGAAGAAAATTAAGCCGAAGGCTCCAATTCTGGTGGTGCCCTTCTGTCAATTGCTTTAAGTTTCAGCCTTGCAACCATACTTCCCCGGAGCATAATATCTTTGGTTTCACGTGAAGCGACTGAGAGAGCCATGATAGTATGTATATCAAAATGCTAGCTGGTATCGTTTATGGTTAGAATTAGGGCGGTACCTAATCATCTTGAAACCTCTAGCTTTCATTCTTGATTAATGAAAAGTTAGTCTTACGGAACCAAGAATTTCATATTCCGCGTTCTAATACTAATGCCTCCAAACTTCTTCTATTTAACATTACCTCTTGAGCTAAAACTAAAAGTACCGTAAGGCAGCCATCTTGGTCCAATCCTCCTTACTTTATATAAAATGATCTGCCGAATGTTATAAATTATTGCAACATACTTATGTTTGCTGATGATGTAACAATGCAAGCACATGATTTTTATCAAGGGCATTTTTATCAGTGTCAAATATTTCTGTTGAGCAGACAACATTTGGAATAAGTAAGATGGCTGCTTGATTTGGGTATATTGTTTCACGTAAAACTAAGTTTTATTCCGCACATTAATCTGAAGGCTAATAAGGCTAGAGGTGTTCCTACTTTTTTTCAAAGATGGGTAAAGGAATTTAATGATCCATATGTAATTAAGCTTTGATATACATCCTTAGTTAGACCTATGCTTGAAAACGGTTCAGTTGCTTGGGATCCGTTATAAAATATTCATAGCGATCATATTGATTCTATGAAAAAGCGGTTTCTTTTGTTCTGTCTGAGAAGCTTAAGATGGATTCCAACATTAAATTTACCTTCTAATCATTAGCGGTTATTAAATTGCCTTAAATGTTCTAAAAAGCCGAAGAACTATGCTGAACGTTGCGTTTTTGTTAAATATTATTTATGGTGATATAAACTCTGAATTCATTCGATGCATTATATCATTTAATGTGCCACGCCGATTGACACGTTACTTTCATCCTCAGTCAACTAAAAGTTTCCCAAAAATATGCAGAATATGTACCAATTTTAAAGAGATATACCAACTTATTATAATATTTAAATATATATTATAAAACAAAATATTGTAATTTTTCTAAATTGTAAAAGTTTGTTACATATAATTGTTTAGTTGAATTACTTAAATCTGTATTATTATTATATAGACTTTTATATATAAATATTAATCTTAATAATGGTCTTTTTAAATAAATTTATCACATATATTTTCAATATTTCGCTTTCCCTTGGAAAGCTTCTTCAGGAAATTAATTTTTTAAAAACAAAAATTATTAAAGAATTAAGAAATTAATTGCCTGAAGAAGCTTTCCAAGGAAAAGTGAAATATTGAAAATATATGTGATAAGTTTATTTAAAAAGACTATAAAATAATAATAACAATCAAATAATATATAGACTTTTATATATAAAATTTTAAAAATAATATTTTGGGGATTAAATGATTCAAGAGAGATTTATCTAATTGGATGACAATTATCTCGGTGTCATTTTTATATATGTGCTTGGATTTTCCGACGGGGTTAAAATTACTTTTATTTGGGTACGGTTTTCCGTCGACCCTTGTCAAATTTGGTTTGTGAACAAACCGGTTTCGGCTATTTGAAACACTGAAGATGGCAAACAAAAGTCATTTTTATATCTTTTTAGCATGATTTTATTTATTATATCATAATTTTATTATTATTTACGGTTTTAATTTAGAAAATTAAGTTATTTTTTATTTTTGTCTTCAATATTTCAACACAGCAATGGGTGGCATCTCCAGAAAAATTGCATGAACAAATCAGTCAATAAATGAAAAAGGATGTTGTGCTTGAACAATTAATTACTTATAAAGTATTAAAAATCTCAAATAACTATAATCTATATTTATTATTTTTATTTTTTGTAAAGTCTTATTTTATATTAACTTTTATTAAATTAATAATTAAAAACGGCTAAAACCCCAAGCCGAGTTTTTGTTTTCCTTTTTTATGTCCATAATTCTTATGTTTTATATTTTTTATATATAAAGTCTTAAGCTTAGCTCTTTATTTTTATGCCAATTTCATTAATTTTTCAATTTAAAATTGTTTTAATTTCTAAAGGAAATCATATTTTATGATGTAATCATTTCTTTTCTAAAACAAATTTTATTTATTTATTATTTTTTTTTGCTAATGTCATTTCAACTCTTTTAAAAATTTTTTCCTCACCAAATACAAAAAAAAACTAGTTTCGTTTAGTTTATATTATTGAAGTGGAAAAAATGTTAACAAATGTTTTGGGTCTAGTTGAAAACACTACGGGATACCCAACATCCTACTGGGAACTTTTTAATTGTAAAACTTGAAACATATTTGCAGCTGTGTTGTACTTTTAGTTTTTATAAGTACTAACATAAGAAAGTACATGCAACTAAAAAGAAATTGTTACTCATATACAAAAAACAACATGAAAATTCAAACAATTGTACAATACAAAATAACTCAAACTCTCACGATAACAACACACAGAACTTTCCCTTTGTAGATACACAAAAAATACAAAGTTGAAATAAAATAGTCACAATGTTGTGGGTTGTAAAATAATGTTCAAAATTATCTGTATTTTCACAAAATATTGAAGTTCATATGTCATCGTTTTGAAATAATTTTCTGAAAATCTTTGTGAAAAAAGTAACTAATAACCTGATAAACTACATTTGCAACTTCAGTTAGAACAATAAAAAATCTTATTTATTTATTTATTAATATTCAAAACTTGCACAACAACAAATAATCTAACATTTAGAATACAGGAAGGCGCTGTTGATACATTAAGTTAAGACTGCAAATATACAGCCTAAAAAAGTAAATTTTGCAATGATACTAGTATTTATAGTTGGTATTATGTTGTTTGATTTTTTTCCGTCATTAAATGAAATACTGTTGTTTCTGGCTGTTTGTGCGGTATAAACAACGATTGCTTTCGAAGTGAAGACATCTATTCAAGCCCTGTTATAATTTGTACTACCTAAACGGTAGTTCTATTGTTCAGGTCGTGTCCACTCATGTAGGTAGAATTAGAAAATGATGTCAGCACATCCAAAGCGCCCGCCCTTTATATCGAACAAACAGCCACAAACGACAGAAAAAAATGACAACAGTATTTATAGATCATTATTGAGAATAAAAAGTGCTTTTTGCACTGCTAATTAGTTGTTCTGCTTAAGGAAGAACATACCGGAGATACGATGCATGTATTATAAACTGCCATTCAGATACAAAAGAGCGGTGTAAAGAAATTATAATCTTTTTTCCCCCAACTTATCTGGCAAACCTGATTTTATCAATAAGATATTATGGCAATTCTAACAATTATAATTTTATCAAAAAATTAAAGCACACGGATATTAAGAAAGCTGTTGAATGAAACTTCATATAACTTCGAAAAATTCAATCCGTAAACATAACTTATCTTATTTTTGTATTAGACATTTGCTTTCTTTTACTAGTAGAGTCACATTCTGCAAAAAGTTCACAACCGTAGATTAGCCCAGGAACAAGATAATATTTTGCAAGAATTTATCTTATATTAAAAGTTGTATAATGATGGGATGACCAAAGACTGTATAAGTTCGACCCACAAATAAGTTAACATGGTTTGTCCAAGTAAGACTGTTATTAAATATTATTATTCCGAGGTTCTTGGCAGGATTTGCAACAGTTATTTTTTCGCCATTTATTAAAACATCAACATCAGTAACATGATTAATAGTTGTCATGCAATTTATAATACAATTTAACTTATGAGTGTTTAAACGAAGTCCAAAAGTAGCTGTCCACCATTAAATTTTATTCAATTCCTCTATCAGTCTTGAAATATTTTCAGCAATGAAGATGACTGGACTGCTCAAATACCTACCTATGAATTTTGCATTGCAAAAGCTGCCTAGGTAAATCATTAGCAGAAATAGAAAAAGCGAGTAATCCAAGTATTGATTCTTGACCACTCCCCTAGATAAATGTAACACCGAAGATTGAAGATTGTTTGACAACATAAACTGCGAACGACTACAGAGTTATGACGATAGCAGTCCTGTGGAAGTAAAAGAGAAGTTAAAGAAGTGCCGAACTTTCATGCAGAGAGAGCCATTATTAACCGTGTCAAAGGTCGTAAAATGATCAAGAAGTGCCAGGAAATTTATTTTTTCTTCATTAAGTTTACATCGAATATTATCAGTTACATTCAATAGAATAGAAACACAGCCGCGAATTTAACGAAATCCTGACTGCCTGTTAAAGAACAAAAAAAAGATTTGATTGTAAAGAATTTTTTTAAAGCCTTAGATAAAAACAACATATAAAAAGTGGCCTGAATTCCCAGTAATTTTTGGAAATTTTGTATTTTGTCACACTTCCACTTCGACGGAAAAGTGCTAGTTATTATAATACTGTTAAATAAATATCAACAAATTTAGGGTGTAAGTTATCAAAGCCCACTACATTCGACTTGATAAAATTTATGCTTTATACAATGCATTTCAATTCGCCAATATGAAGTCTATATATCGGCGAAATACATGGTATACATCGTAGTTAGAATTAATATTGCGAAATTTAATAAAAGTACGTTCTATTGGTTTTGTAGGTATACGAATATTTGTGAAGTTCTATTAGGATCTTCAACATCGACTTGACAACTGCTTGAGCTCTCTTTTCTATCAACCTCAATCACGCGAATGTATCCCCAAGTTAGTCGGAAGCCTATTGCAGAGTCAAAGTATCTAGAATCTTGCTTAATTTTTGCGTTTCTTCTTGCGGTCTTGAGTTCAGTCTTTAAGCCTGCATTTCCAAATCGCTTTCACATTGTGTAAGCACAATCCCCTATAGTAATTAGACGCTTTATATTGGTAGAAAACCAAGGTTTTTTTACCTGATATTCTTTTGGACTTTATTGGAAACCATTTTGTTAAATAGACTTTTAAATTTGCTTTCAGGAAACACTACCTGCTGATCAAGTGTTGGCATATAGAATATTTTTGACCAATCAATACAAGAGACCCTCCCACGGAGCACAGTGTAGTTCAAGATTTTGAAATTACGACAGCAATTGTTTCCATCGCACAGAAATAAAGTTCAAAAAGACATTCTTTTATATGGCCTATAAACGCAACTTGCCAGCTAGATAAGAGACTAATGCAATAAAAGTAATTCAATATATTTACCATTTACTGTTAAATTATCTGAAAACTTTAAACAAAGTTTACAGGAAATATTATTCCTCACAAAAATTGCTGCAATTACACTTTCTATAATTTTTTCAAATGTTACTACGAAATAGTTTAACACAAGTGTGCTACGAATGAGTCAATTTAAAAATCTAGTTACTAAAATCGAAACAGGTTATGTATTCAACTAATCAGAATATTATTAAAGAATATTTAATTAATAATAATTTTTGTTTTTATTTTCAATTATTAACATAAAGAACTATTTTATGTAAAGCAATGTCTTGCTCGTGGATTTCTTTTAAGCAAGCTAACTGTTGCTTAGGTTTCATTTTCTTTAATTTTTACTTGTGCCTTTCATTAGTTTTATGTGTTCATAGCAAATTGTTGTTCGTATCTTGCCTTTTGGTTTTCATTTCAATTGTTCCTTGCAAAAAATACATGTTTTTATTCTTCATCTCTCTTCTAACAGATTTTGATTTGGGACAGGTAGATTTGCTGAGGTGTTATGTGGGTGTATCTTTTATAAATTTGCCTGTTTTCTTGCTTTGTTGGCACGTTTTTGTTATGGCCATAAATAACACGTGTAAATTACAAAAGTTTATTGCATAAATAGGTGTTACTCAGTTCTGTTCCCTTCACTTCCACTTCATTATTTACCTTTGCAGCAAATATATTACCATTTTTTTGCAACTTCTGTGGAAAACCAACATACACCCTACATATACTCTTGCAAACATGGGCATGATTTTAAAATAATCACCTAAAGGAAATTAGAGCCGTCGAACAACTAGCCCTCGCTATTGATTGTTTTAACAAGCAATTATAGGTGCTATTATATGTCTCGTGTTAGTTGTTACTTAATAATAATAACGTTAAAAGCGTTTATTAAAAATTACTATTTAATTAAATAAATGCTTGTAGCAATAAACTTTTACACTTTTAATTATCGAACTTAAGAATGTTAAATAATTTTTGGCGTGTTTTTTCAAATTACCTATTTATTGTTATTTTAAGTGGTATTTCATGATATTGTTTTCTATAATAACTTTATTTGTATTATGGAAAAGTTGTGTTTAATCGAATCATTTGTTAGTGTAAGTTAAGTAAATAAAATGGAAATGTAATTTATATAGCTTTTGCGAAAGCTAAATTATTATGGAAGAAAGCAAATTATTTAATGGGTTTACCAGAGTAAGAACAAGACTTATATTAAAATAAAATTCTGTAACTTTAATTTTTATCCCCTAGATAGTTCGTCTTTCTTTTGATTATTGTTTGACTTATTGCTGTTTGATTTTTGCACAATTAATGGCTTAAATTAATTTTTAATTTCTGGATATACTTTTATTAAAAGGCTGAAGGCATTAAAAAATTTGATGTTCAATATACATTAATAAGCCACAAACATATTAATAAATAGATGCTGATTATTCATTTCAAGTCATTCTAAGGTTTTCGCCATTCTGGCAATTTAAAATGTCAAAATATGCAATAGTCCGCCTGTATCTGAAAATACTGAAGAAAAAGTTTAGCAGCTTTAAAAAGACTCTCGCCAAAACGATATATATCTTACAGCAACCATAAGTCGTAAAGAACTATGACTTGTTTATAGGGTGCAATAATAAAAAATCAATAGAAGTTCCCTCAAATAAGTACTTCATACGTCACTGATAACGAGCCTACACTTTTTGATTTGGATAGTACTGTTGCTCACTTATCAATAATTTTATGGGGTTATTTTTATGTACGGTTATTGGTTGTTTAAATCGGAACTTAAGCACTGTTGAAACAAATGACATAACGATTTTCCCCAAACCAAAATCCTGAATTAATTTTTTTATTCGTGGATGCTTTAATTGTTCTACAAGCTCACATGAATCCTCGAAATGCCAGATTCGAATACTTTAGTTATCTGAACGATATCATGCACATTTTGTGGTTAATTATCTTTTTGATATGACAAATAATACGAAACTTTATCACTTTAGGATAAAAGTATGTTGCAAAACTTCTAGTTTTGCTCCTTTCATCAAAGGTGTTCAAGATTAATTCAGGAGTACCGCAAGGCTCCGTTCTCTCTTCTACCCTATTTCTTATTTCACTAAATGACCTTCCTTATCAACCTTTCAACCCGAGATCATCTTTTGCAGATAGCAGCACCGTTTATTATTCGTATTTATTAAGTAGACCAGTTGGAGGTAAGTTCTAAAAGGCAAAATATGAATGATACGCTTTATCGTGATCTCACAATAATTTTGTAATAGGATAGTGTGAATAGAGTCAATTTTATAACGCAAATAATATGGCATTTGTTATTTTGAGTGCTAAAAGTGTTAGCGAAGCGGAAGCTCTTGATGTGTTTGGCATTAAAATCCCGTGTAATGTTCGATGAACTAAACATATTTTTCAGGTTTCTAAAGAAACTTTCAGTACCTCGGTTTTCTAAAGTGGTGTAAAAGATACTTCAATCCCTCCCAATTTCCTATTATTTATATCACCTATATCTGCCCAAAAATGGAATATGGGCCGGCGATCCAAAGTTTATTTCGAATTTGCTTGACCGTGTATAGGAAAGGGCCAAGAGGCTTACTGGGGACTGTTTGATATCCAACTCTATTGATTCTCTAGAACATTGACGCAACGTGGGTTGTATTTTACTGTTTTATCGTTGCTATAATGATAAGTTCTCCAGTTAATCTTGTTCCCGTAGCTCCTACGTTTTTATATTTAACACGCTTTTCGTTGAGAACCTCTCCATTTGTGGTTGATTGGCCGGTGAATCACACTACGCATTACAGGGAAAACTTGTTTTTTAACAGAACAGTCCGTATGTGGAATAAACTCCCTCCAGAGGGTTTTCCTATCACTTTCAATGTAGGAAAGCTCATATCAATTGTCCTCTTCCTCCTCCTCCTCATAGCCAAATTTCTTAGTTCTGGTACAATGTGTTGCATGAGTATGGCTCATGTCCTAAGTGTTGGTCCGTAAAAAAGATATAAAAGCATGGTGAAACAAGCAATATAAGAATATTGTTTCGTGTAACAATATCAAGTTTATAACAATACAATAAGAAGAAGCAGAATCAGCCTAAGTAACTAAAGTTTTAACAAAGAGAAGTTCTTGACCGTAAATGTATTATTTATTTAGATCATTAACATGAACACATACATAAATTCCAAAAAGTGAATTATTGAAAATACGGCTGGAAGAACTGTTAAATTCCCCTTCATATTCATCAGAGGGATTTAAGGAAATTCTAAGATATGTGCGTATATTCTCCGGCGGGTTTTAATTTATATATAGAGTATAGATAGACCACTGAAGATGGCAAATAGTCGCGGGTTGACGTAAAATCATACCCAATGAAATTCTAAAATTTAAAAAAAAATTATATGAAGATAACAAGCAATCTAAGGCAAAGGATGATTTAAAGGATGCAATCATAAATGCTTAGAAAAGTAAGAAAAATCTTGGCCATTCGAACTTTTGAACAATGTAGAACACCGGCTTTGTCTTAATTATTAACAATTTTATAGGGTTATTTCGTAAGTTTTTCAGTTATCTTTAATAAATATAGGAATATTTCAACACAGAAGACATCCTTATCTTCACATTGTAAGAAATATAATCATTATCCAAAATTTGATGAAACATCAGTATTAGATATAGAAAAAACCTACAAGAGACGTTATATGTTGGAAATTTTAGAAATTGTTAATGTACCAAATGTAAGGAGAATAAATTTCAAGACAGACACAGACAATTTAGCTCAGAATTATTGGTACTTAATTAAAAAGACACATAATTTGTTATAATCATTTCATAAGAGAGAATTTGTTATTTGTTGTTTGTTATTTATTTGTTGTTTCCGTTTCCTTGTTTTTGTATGTTTGAATATTTGAAAATTTAAAATTTTTGTATGTATGTATGAAAAAATATTTTATATGTTTTTGTCAAATGTTTTGAAACATTTTTTTCAATTTGTTAATTTTTTTTTGTTTTCAAAAATATAAAATTTTTTCCTGAAGT
This sequence comes from Trichopoda pennipes, assembly GCA_030448955.1. Classification (NCBI taxonomy): domain Eukaryota; kingdom Metazoa; phylum Arthropoda; class Insecta; order Diptera; family Tachinidae; genus Trichopoda; species Trichopoda pennipes. The sequence goes on along the minus strand of JASKUP010000010.1, from coordinate 1,052,320 downwards.
AAGTTTTTCATTTTAAAAACTCTTCAATTTATTATTGTATTTTGTTCAATACAGAATTACTACAAATATCAATTTAAAATCACATTTAGTCTTTGCGGTTTTTCCGCGCCACAATATTTATTTAACATTTATATTGATAACGTTATGCAAACCAATTCTCCCAAGGTTTCAAATAACAACTCATAACGTATACTGCTAAATTATTACATATATTGGCAATTAACTCATTCTGAATGCATTCATACATACATACATAAATACATATAAGATAATAGCAGTCAAACGTCATCTATTTGGAAAGAGTTGGTTTTTCTATTGATTACAAATTGTTTTACAATTATAAACAGTTTTATTTAATTATTAGTAAAAAATTATGTGAATGTTGCAGTCTGCCTAACGACCAAATAAAAAAAAAGGCATTATTACAATAACGATTATAATACAACCACCATTGCAATTAAAAGTAAAACATTATTTATTTAAGCAGAAAAGAATTGTGAAAAAAGCAAATCCAGCTAATAATCAATCAATTTAAAATAAATATTGAAAACTGTGGAAAAAAACAATCATGCAGATCAATAAAAAAAGCGTCTGCCATTAAAATTAATTGCAATCAATTGAGTATTTAATGATACAATATCATTTGATCACACGACGGAAAATGACCAACAAATTAAATAGTAAAGGTTAAACTTAAATTAAGCTTTACAGCAAAAAAAAAAATTGCCACTAGGCAGGCAGACGCATTTTAATAGTGTTAGAAATCATTTTAATGAATAGAGATTTCTGCTCTTATTTTTATTTATTTATTTTATCTATATTTATGTGTATGGATTCAAGATCCATACATTAAAACAGAAAATAATAATAGTCTATAACACTTAATTTTAGTTATACAAATATAAAAGTAGATGATATTTAACAGCATTAACATTTAAAGAAAAATCAATATGCTTATTAAATTTATTAAATTCAGTACAAATTCTTAAAAACGGGTCAGAGTTAATATAATTTGTTACGAATACTTTAATTACCTGTGGATTGAAATAGCGCGTAGGATGAAATGGAACGTTATTGCTAAATAAACAAATTTGTACAGATATTTAATTTTACTAAATCTTAAACCAAAGGTGACATTTGACATTATTTTTTTCGTCCTCTTAGAGTTGGCAGCTTTATTAGAGCAAGTTTACTAGTAGAATTAAGGTAGAATTAAGGGATTCAATTACAAGCCTCGAAGACAAATAATAAGAACTGCTTTTGCACCGATTCAATGCTATTACTATGGACTTTAGAAATTGGATCCAAAATTATTGAGCCAAACTCCAGAATAGGTCTGACAATGTTTTATGAAATATGGATCACTACTTCCAATAGTCCTTCGCGGTTTATAAATCCAAGAACTACACGAGCTTTGTTAGTGTCTAACGAAATATGCTGTATAAAATTTAATTTGCATTCAGTAAAATATCAAGATCTAAAAGTACATTGAGTTTAGCCATTTAAAATATGTTGCATCTTCAGAAGAAACACATGTATTTGCCCTTTTTAACATAACATCAGGAAATAAATGCATCTAAGTCCTTTTGCAGGAGATTATAATCAGAGTGACGATTATATGTTCGAAATATCTTTACGTTGTCTCCATATTATAGAACGTTTGAGTATTTAATGCCATTGGGTAAATCATTAAGAAATCATTAATAAACAAGGCAGAGCAGATGAAACCAACATTTCTTTAGAGGTAAGCATGCTAAAATGAACTATATGATTTATGTTTGACAGTTATGAATTAATCCATATAAGTAAATTGTTTGCGAATCCCATAAAGACAAATTTGCATATCAGAAGTTTGTGGTTGAGCCTTTCAAAATCTTTGTAAACAACATCTGTCGATTTTCGTTGAACAAATCCACGATTGACTAGAGTTGTAAATTCCAAAAGATTAGTAACAGTTGATTAACCTTTTCTAAAACCATGTTAAGCAGAATCCAAAATAGATGATACTCGATCATAAAGGTTATCAATAACAACATTCTCAAAAAGTTTAGGTAGAGCGCTCATTTTAGCAACACCTCTGTAGTTGGCAACATTATTCTTACAATGAGATCTTAACAATGAAATAATAAAAGAACCCTTCCACATTTTAAGAATATAACTATATTTCTATGATATGTTTAAAATTATTGTAAGAGGTTTTGCCAGTGCCATAGCATTTGTTAAGAATTTTTTAAACTATTTTTCACTTTATATTGAACAATTCATGAGTAATTCCAGCCTGTTGTATGTAACGCAGTAGGACTTAAATATTTTCAGAGGTAAATTTCTCACTTTAATTAAGGAATAAATGACGGTACTACTTTTCTTTCTTCCAAATGCAGTTAATAACAGGTTAATTCAAATTCTAGACAGTGCACGTCCCAACTTTCCCTAGCCATAAAATTAAGGTTTCGTTTTTATATCCGGTTTTTCAACAAGAACTTTGTTTTTCAACTGGAGCAACACCAACATTGGCAATTGCTACAATGAATTCAATTTCGCACGAAAATCGCAATAAAATAATTAAAATGCACTATGAAAATTGTGGCTCTGTTAAAATTTATGATACTTTCAAACCGCTATTAAAAATTTGGTCGTTAAATTTGAGTCGATAGTTCGACACAAAATGTTCGAATACTAACGCGACTTCGACCGTGTCGTTCAATAGAATACATCGCAACCGTGCGCCACAATGATGAAGCAGATTCAAATTTATCGATTCCTTGAAGTTCTCAACAATTGGGGTTTTGCAAAACCACCGCATGGCGAATTTTGCGTAAGATTTGACTTTGAAGCCTTACAAGCTTTTACTACGATCAATTTATTGCGAACCAATCAGCAGTTCAGCCAAACAGTTGTGTGGTTATATTAAGGACAGAGTCTATACAGGGCTGTGATATGATTAACGAAATATAATGTATACCTTGCCAAAAAGTGTTTAAAAGCTTTGATTTACCAGACATTATTTATCATTTATAATTGCCGAATTTTTCTCTTTGTAATTCATTAAAAATTTGAATTATTTTAATCCAAATTAAACACCGTCTTTGTTAAAAAAACCTTATGCATAATGGTGCTGCCCAAAGTTATTTCGTACTCGTAATAACTGAAGATGGCAAACAGCCGAAACCGGTTTGTTCACAAACCAAATTTGACGAGGGTCGATGGAAAACCGTACCCAAATAAAAGTAATTTTAACCCCGTCGAAAAATCTATGCACATATCAACAAAAAAAATTATTTTCTTGAACTGTTAAAATTCAAACACCAAATATGACTGAAGTTAAATGAAATTTAAATATATTTTCTAAAACCATACAAGATTCTTTAAAAACTAACTCTTGGGTTCTCAGTTGTGTTTTTCCCTTCGCTATTAAAGTTAAAATGGATTAATAAAAAGTGAAAGTGAAAGAAAAATCGCTTTAAACCTTCTATCATCACTTAGCATAATAGAGTATAATAAAGTGACATAAATAAGAATAACAAAAATGCTATGTTTTATTGCCTTTTAGGTAAAATAGTTCTGTTTTTCATTTATTTGTTCGGTAAATAGCAGATTAATTCTTATGCATTTCTCAAAGATAAATTATAAAAACAAAACAAAACTATGAATAATTATACAAACAGTATAAAAAAATAAAATATATTATACAATTGGTTTCAGTCACTTGTATGTAATTGACGAACAAAAACGTATCGTATAATATATTCCAATTTTTATTTATACCTGTATTTAATTGGTATTTTTGTTTTGGAAACCGAAATGTTCAAGTCGTAATCTAATGCCTGCAGCTTAATTTGTAGGATTCTAAATGCAATATTTGTAGAAATAATGTTCTTATTTGTTTCAACATATCACAATTTTTTAGGAAAATCCTTAAATAATTTTTTGGACTGCAACTTTTATTTAAAGTTTCTATTAATTCCAAAAAAAATTGGTTTATTTCTCTTTTACAGCATACAAGTAAAACAAAACAAACTTATCATAACTTACAAGTATTATCAAGTTGTATTTTATTTTATTTAAATATAATTGTAACTGTGATTGCATATGCAAATAATAATAGTAGTAGCGCATATAAACCTTACGTGTATTTTGTTGTTATAGCCCACAGCTGCTAGGCTTTGATTATGGTTGTAGTTGTTGTGTGATATTTTACTATGTTTTTTATCACGTTGTTAACTTAAGACGTCAGTTATAATGATTAATAGCCATTTTTCTTTTCTGCTCCAGTCACAAAATTTTAATTTCATTTATTTAAATTTATTTCATTACTTTTTATGGGTATATGGTAAAATTTAAATTACATTTTCAATGTGCCACATTTAAACAGAACGGAACAGCTTATATGTTATTTTATTGATAACTCAAAATATTAAATTTTTCTTATATAGAAAAGTCTTAAAATTTATTATTTTTTCACGAAGTTTTTATATATCGCATAGTTTCAGAATTCACACGAAAACAATTATGTTTAATTAAATAATTATTATTAATTGGTCGTTAAATTTGAGTCGATAGGCTCCATACAAAATATGCGAAGACTAACGCGTGTCGTATGTGATTAACAAAACAGGACCGCCATTTTATCAAAAAGTGATTAAAAACTTTGATGATAGAATCGATATCTGTCAGCGTGATGAACATTTGCCAGATATTATTTTTCATTCATAATTGCCGAACATTTCTCTTCGTAAGACAATAACAACTTTAGTCGTCTTAATCTAAATTTTTTGTTTTAGAAAACAAACTTCTTCTGGAAAACCCCCTTGTTCCTCAGACTTTTATAACATTATACAATCCTTTATATTAGCCTGGTAGTTTTTAATATTAATGTATGCAGTTATAAGAATATTGAATAAATTATGAAGAAGTCACTCAAATTTTTAAAATATGCAACTTATCATTGTTAACATATAAGCCATAGAAATGAATGAATAAAAACATTTAATAAAAAAAGTTCTTAAGAACTTCAATCGCGGAGCTCTAAAAAAAAATTAAATTTATTTTAATTAAAGTTAAATCAATGTATTACCCTAGAAACATTTTTTTAGTAAATGCCCAACAACGACTCGTACCAAAGTAGTCACATTTTTTGACATAAAAATGACTAAATTAAATAAATTAGGAAGATTATAGATTTATAATTCTGCGTTTTAGGTTTCTTGCTGTTATAAGATAAACGATTCCAAAAATAGAAACTTCCGTAACGCATTGAAATATTTCATCTGAGGAAAAAATATTTGAAATTATTTATTAACTCTAGTTCTGAACTTTAAAAAATAATTAGTGCATAATAAAAAAATTTTGCTAATGTTGTTGTCTGTTAAATGACTTCATCCTTATACATATAAAAAGATGTATAGCAATAATTTCTAAGCCTCTGAAACAATGCTGCATCCCTTCTTTTTGTTTGTTTGTGGTCAAGCTTAAAGGGAATGACCCTCACTTGTGCCAGAACTAGGAAAATTAGTAACATCAACTTTTCGACTAAGAAGTGGCTTTTCTTTGTAATGCGTTGTACAAACTTTTTTAGAGTGTATGCTATTTTGCTTTATTTTTATGCACATTCCTAATCGAATGAGTTTATGCACCAACAAGTTTTTAACAAAAAAGAGGTTCTCAAAGTCAGGTTAGTAGAGGAGCTAGTTGCTTATTGCCCTTTAATTATAAATATCAGTGAAGGACAATAGTTTTTTAATATTGTAAAAAATACCTTAAAATAATTACTGCACTTTTAGATATATTTTGCTGACTTCATTTTTAACATTAAATAATTTTAATAAACTAAATAAGTAGTTTTTATTTTAATTACGACAAATATATTTTAAGTGAAACTGTATTATAAAGGGTCCGCCAAATAACTTTTTTTTATATGCTATAAACTCCTGAACCAATTGGACTTTGTATGGCGTCATACCAAAGATCTTTATGCAAAATTCGTCTCAATGATGTCTCTGAAATGTTCAATTGTTAGGAATGACGGTGAATTAATGTTGATGACGCTTCACGCACACTTTCTGCCACAGCAGCAATATTCTCGGGTGTATGCATTGTTGTTGGCTTTTCACGCTTTGGTTTATCGATGAGGATGCTGACGGTGCTTCTCTTCTTCTAAAATCCATACGCAATTTTCGCATACATTCTGCAACATTACCATGATTTTCAAAGTAATGTCGCAATATTTCCCAGCGTTGTATAAGCGTATACACAACCATATTCGTTCAGCGGAAGGATAAAACTAATTATCTGTCAAATCATACATGGGATAAGTGTTACCATTACCGAAATAAGCACTATAGTACTTAACTAATTGTCCACTACAGTTACCCTGAAAAACTGTGGAATTGTAGAAAATAAAATGAAAATCCATAAACATAATTTGTTCTTATTAATTGATTTGTTCACAGAACACTGATCATATTTACGGTAACAATCACAGAATAAATCTTTAAGGAATTTTAAACTCGTTACGAGTTTAAGTAAACTTAATAGTCGAATTGGTTTTTAAAAACTGTTATGTAACCGGGATAGATAAAATGGTAAAGACATCGTTTGAGAAAATTGAGGCACCTGTATAATAAAGTAAGAAGAAAGTCTTCCAATTTTTTTACGAAGCATTTATTATTGATAAAAGTAACATAATAACAACATTATTAAATGGTTAAAACGGGTTAGATTGGAGGATGAGATGGTGAACCGGTTTTCCTCGTAGCCACTACGTAATATGGTGTTGATAGCTGCAAGTTTTAAAAGCAAATTAATTCAGTGTTTCAGCATCGTAGGAGCATAATCTTGTAAAAGATAATGCTTAGTATACAAGACACGGTATAAACATCAATAGCTACATCCAAAAAGTAAGAAATAGAGAAAATTAAGAATTTTGAAAATTCGAACTAAAAAAGTGCAACCTTCCACAAACTTTTGCAGAAAATATAGTATTATTACCAATATGATTCGCTTAAGTTTTCAAAGAAAATAATTATCCGGGAAAAAATAAACAAAATTACCGACTGTGTATTATACAAACTGTGTATTATACACACAAGGCAACAACAACATACTTTTAAAAAATTGACTGACTTCCTAAACGCATGTTGCTTTGTTGTAATATATTGGATTATGTTCGTAAATGCAACCGTATAAATTATGACAATGTATTTTGTTCCTATTTGCAACACTATTGTATTTAATACGCAAGAAAAAGCAAGAAAAGCATCCAAAAAAATTTAGATGCAAAATATTGTATATTCACTTATTTACCTATTTACAGCAAAAAATGGACAAATAGTTTAAAAAACTTACTTATAAATTCACGGTTGGAAATGGAAAAGGAGTTTCGTGAAAAAAAAGAAACGCGCTTTACTATGGAAACGTGTTTTGCATAATATTAAGTCCATGGATGACACGTTCCCTTTTTCACGAGACGAAATTTACAGAAAATTTCTAAATTTTATGGTGACGTATAAACGCATTAAGAAACGCAACAAAATTTTGGGCGAAGCACCAACTACGTGGGAATATTATGACAGACTGGACGAAGTATACTGTTCCCCCAGTGATATATATGTGCCAGAATGCAATATGGAATTGAGTTTGGACACATTATATGCAGATTTTACCGACGATAGCAACGAGCCATGCACGTCTCAAGCAGCTTCGACGCAAGATGAAAGCTCACCTCCAAAACGAAAACGCAGTCGGATTGATATTGTGGAGTTTTTAACAAAAGAGAGTTAAGCTGATAGGAAACTCATAAGCTGTGAAAAAGAAAAATTAAAAATTGAAAAAGAAAAAATTGAAGAAGTAAGAAAATAAGGAGAATAGAGAATAAGCTAAGTGCAATTATTTTGTAATTGAATTGATCTTATTTATGAATTTATTTTTTATGTTTTAATTTATGTATGTATTTGTTTTTTTTTGTGTTTTATTATGTATTTAATTATGTTTTAAGTTGAAGACAACCTAGTTGAATTAAAAGAGTTTTTAATTTTTGATTTTATTCAGAAAATTAATTTATTTTTGCAAATTATTTAAAATAGACATAAAAACCCCAAAAAAATTATTGTTTTATCTAAGCTGAGAGAAAAGTAGTTATAATAGTAATCTCTGATAGTAATACAATGCATATAAATGTTCCTAAACGTTTTCAGGGTTGCAAAGTATTAGTATACAACGTGTTAAAAAAGTAAGTATAAAATGTATCAACTTGGTTTTAATACTCTATTGATACATTGTAAATATACATTTAGGAAGTCAGCCATTCCACGAAATAAGCTAAACAATAAAAAACAAATAACACACAACAAAAATAAAACATGTAGTCAAACCGGGGCCTACCCTGAATTATGACAACAACAACAATATTGTATGATGTTAAAGTATAATATTCTGGTATGTACAAAAACTACATAAAACAGATATATAAGCATAAATGCTGAGCAAATGATTTAATTCAAGGAAAATCATCGCTGAGTAAAAACAAAAACGTTGCCATCGTGTTTATATTGTGTGTATGGAAAGTAAATAAATCGTTTAATGTAATTTGCAAACCCAAAGTGCTTTGTTATTATTTTGCAATAAAAGAACTTAGTATAACTAAACCTTTATTAAAAGGTATAAACGTTACAGTATATACTTAAATTCAAAAGGTGTTCCGAAAGTATGATATCCATAGAAATCTTGTAACTTTTTGAACCGTAAAATTTGCCAAGTTGAACAAATATTGCGGTTATAAATTCAAATATGAATACATAAACAGGGCCTGATATATACTTTTAGGTGTTTATCTCTCGAACCGTAAAAGGCAAGCGCTTAAAATTGTCAACAGCATAAAAGCTAAAGGTGTAAAATGACCCCTACATAGTAAGGTAAACGTTTTGTGCGAGTCCAATTCGCATTTAACTAATTTATTTTAAACAACCACTCCAATTATTATTATTTTTCTTATTATAAAGAAAGCTTATCTAGATTTTGAAAGTAAAAAACGCTTGGCGGCCAAAAATGCCTTTCTTCTGTGTAACTACACTTCATTTGTTAGTAGTAGAATTATAAAGCTTTTAATATGTGTTTTTTCTTAGACACACTGCAACATTTTTAGCGTACATTAGCTTAGTGTAAAGGATGGCTAAATCTTACAGCTATTCTTTCATATTAAAGATGTTTTTCATGAATAGTAACAATACATGAGGTTCACAGCCTATTGCAGGATTTTTATTTTATTCATTCAATTTACATATTCATAATTCCTGCAAAAATGTAATGAAATACATTGTATTGTAATGAGTTTTTTTCGTCATTTAAATTTACAATGGAAAAAGTTAACGACAATGGCTTAATCTAGTAATCTAGTAGCATTCCCTACAATATTACAAATCAAAATTCTAAGATACAAAAAATGTTTTAATGTATTTGTTGTATTAAAACTAAAAGAATTTTATTTTTAGTTAAAAAATCCACACGCTTTTAAAGCAACAACAACTGCTGAAAATAAAATAATGAAAATGTATTAAAAAATATAAACATAAACAACCCTCCCTTACGTTTAAGGCGGGTAAAATAAGGAAATAGTGAAATAAAAACAGTCTCAAAACAACAACATGCAATACTTAAGTGCATTCTGATGTCATTGTACTTCTATTCGACTTCATGGAATATTTTATATAAAAAAACTCTTATAATTTCTAAAAAACTTTAGGATGGGGCACGGAATTATACGGAAAAATATGGAGCACATGAAAGTAATATAAAACAAAAAATACTAAAAGCAAATATAATAACAGTCAACTAACTAACGAACTAGCTAGTAACCACTACAGCGAGCATGAAAGCCATCTGCTTTTTAAGATTTGTTTTTTTTTGCGCTATTTTAATAACAAAAAGTTGTACCCCCACAACAAATACGCTCAAAAAATGTTGTTAGCGATAATCAAATTTGTGCAGGTGCATTACTAATGAGTGTTCAGTTAATATTTAGTGATATCTTTTCTTATTGAAATTTTAAGTATTCTTAAGCACTATGGGAAGTTAAAGATATTTTAGGCATTCAGTTGTGTTAATGGTCTCATCTTAAACTGCACTATTGTCTTCAGTTTCCTGAAAACCATTGTTTTAATTTTCTATTACAAAGAAAGATTCTCAATAATAAAAAAGTGTAAGAACATTAAAAATTAATAATGGAGATAATTTCATCTCAAAATAAAAAATTTGCCTTCATGTCTCTTGATCAATAATTTGGCAATTTTCTTTGTGAATAAAAAAAAGGAATCTTTGATGTATGATGACATCCAGCGATCACTATTTTTGTTATTATAAAAAATATAAAAGTATTCTAATAGTATTGTGCTGGACAATTCCCCCCAGAACCAGGCAGTGAAGATGAAACTTCTCTCCATCTTGACATGAGCCTTCGGCGGTAAAAGGCCTGGGCTGGCAGGAGCTCGAAATAGGAAGAGCAATAAAAATGGCCTCCTGAGGTCCTAACAGTTAACTTGAATACACTGGTACCACGCGAACAAGTTGCTGCGAGACTACAGTCCCGTTTTGGCTATTGATGAACCCTCTAGGAGAGAAATGTGGTGAATGTATGGTCAAATCGGTTGCTTTTTAAAACCACCGACGAGGCGCTACACATAGTAACATCCAATGTTTCGTGTGTAGTAGGAGAAAAAGTAGAATAATCTGAGTGGGAGCACGGCCGTTTTTGCTGTGTCTAAAAAATTGCAACAAAGGTGTGAGGTCGGACCACCGTCAGATTAGAGCCAAACGGCCTGATGTTGATATTAATATATATCATATCTGTGCTGGATGATTGTTTTCTAGCAACCCATTTTACGCTTAGCAAGAAGTAAATATTTATATCACTTTGTGTGTAGCCACACGATTTTTAAGTTTAGTAATTATTTGAATTCCAAAGAAGTCCATCGTTTGGACGGTCAAACTGGGACATTTCGTGATAAGATTTACATCAGCACCTTGCCGTAAGCCTTAATCAGATGGTGGTCAAACCACTGGGAATGAAAAGCAACGTCATTCACGCCCTGGGAAGCCAAAGACTAATTCCAGCAACAGGTCTTTCTTAGTTGCATTTTCAGCGGTTCTAAAGCAGGGTTGCAAGCCACTACTCCTTGCTGAAGAGCAAGAGACTATCCATCTCCCGGTCAAGAACACATAACTAAAATGCTCACTGAATCCGGGTCATTCACCCGTTGGCGAGATGATCCTGGCCCACTAAATCAGTTCATACGAGGGCCGCAAAACCACAACCACTAAGATACTCCTGAAGGGCCAGCCTCAATAATCAGTCAGAGAAACAGCTAAAAGTCTAAAGAGACAATAAGCGGAACTCTGCGGCTTACTAATTCCCGTATAAATAATGTAAAGCTTCCAGTTGACCCCTGATGCCTTCAGGGGACTGGGCTCCCTTATACCCTCAGCAGCACTGGTCTAGATGGTCAAGTCCATAAAGATCGATAAATATGCTCCCGGGGGGACTTCAGACTGGGTCAATTACTCGCTTATTATCTATTTGGAAAAAAAAACTCAATGTTTAATAAAACAGTTCAAAGCATTTAAAAAAAATATTAACATCGGCCGTATATCACTTGTTCATATAGAACCTCTGCTTCGTTTCAGTAACTGAAGTGAAAAGTTTCTCTATATAAAAAAAATTATAGTAAACTTGTCTTACAGTGTTTGCTAGAGTTAATTATGAAATATATTAATTTAAACGACGACTATTTTAAAATTCACAAACTGTAGAAAAAAATATTTTTATGTGAGAAATTTGACCACCAAATTTGGGAATCAAATAAATAACACTTAGATTTTAATTAATCAAGACCTGAGGATTTTATGAACAATTTTATTTTTTCGAACTATTTTAATTTTAATTTCCTGAGCAATATTTTTCACGTACTTTAGAAAGCGTATCACTGTTACTATAAACTTCTTTGAGTGTATTTGAACTCCAGCTATAAAAATCCAACTACTGCCATAGATAATAACAAAAATGTAGGGGCTTTTGTGAAAGTGTTGGTGGTGTAAGTGGGTTTATATGTTTACCAGCACACATACAAATATTAATGTCTACATTCGTATGTGCAACCGTAAATGTAAATGTATATAAATATGTATTTGTTTACTTGTTAAATGACATAGAAAGCCATTTGGTACAAAAAATATTAGCAATAAAAAAACGAGAAAAGGGAAAACAAAACTAAATCAAAATAAAAAGTTACATAATAAATATAATCTTTAAAAAGAAAAAACCTAATACAACATAGTAAATATACATTAAACTCATGCTTTCATGCTAGTCCCTTCGCATACATGAATATACTTTATAATAATTAAAAACAAATTTTAAATACATTCACAAACAATCATGTTAATAAGTTTTACAGTTATACTTTATTAGTTTTTCAGCTCTGATATGGTTTGTGTTTGTTTCGATATAAAATTTAAGATTAAATAATGCAACACTTTTTATATCCTGTAGCACTGGTGAAATTTATGGCAACTATTAGCAGCATTTGTGAGAGATTTTAACTTTTGTTTTACCTAAAGAGGCAAAATAATTTAAAGAATTGAGAATATTTTTAATGAAAGGCCGAGGAAAGATATTCATTGCAGGTGGGAACGATTCATATGAAAAGCAATTAGATTTTCTATATTTTAAAATTAATTGTAGTCTTTCGTTCGAACGCAATTTATTGAAAGACAAATAATAGCTTTTTGTCTCGAATTGTTTCTGGGTATAATTACTTAATTTTGAATGATATTTCAAAAAGGAAAAAATCTACACCGTGTCGTATTATTCGTATTCAATAATTTCAATATCTTAACCCAATAATTATACTCATTATGTGATGTTTCTTTTGTAAACTAACTAGAATTAAAGGGAACCATCCGGTGCCTTTGCTTGGTCAACGGTATCATATTTCCTTGAGCCCAACAAATACGTGATAAGATTAGCGTCAGCACGATAACCAGGACAGTGCCGTAGTCCTGCGGGCAACTGTTTTACGTGGCACCAGTGTGTGCTATTAAAGTTCACTGGTCGTACTTCGAGAGTCCTATATCTCTTCCAGCTTTGGGGTCCTGCTAGTCCAGGCAACTGTTGCTGCGTTTTACCCCCTAAGGTACATTTCAACATGGGGAAGAGATGCATCTAGACTAGTCATGGGGTAAAACTTGAGCCGCACAATGTTAAAAAAATAAGACTTGAGGAAGCTATTGGTATGCTTAAGATGTACAATTTTCTCTAAAAGGGACAAAGTCTACCGTACTTGCGATACTTATGACCTATTTCTTCCTCAATCAACTATATGTCCAATAGGAGGATGTAAAATTGTAGAGGCTTTACACTTTTCTTAGAACTCCTCGAAATATTGATCAAATGTAGATCACCATACAATTCATAAAAACTTTGAGAAATGATTCAATGTAGCACCTGGTAATGGAGGACACATTGAAATACAAACATTTCTTACAAGAAAGACCAACTTTAAATATAAATTGTACCTGCTCCCAAGTATACCACAACAATAGTATTTTTATTTTAAACATTTAACTTAAATAATTAGCATTGATGGTATGAATATGAAACTGTCAAGAAACTTAATAAATTTTTGTGTCCTTTTTTTCGAAATTCACTTTTTCGTAATTATTGTTTTTTAATTGTAAATAATTATGGTTAAATGATCTTTTTATTATTTTATATATAATGTTCTTTTCAAGCACATGGTCTCTAGGCACACTGTCTCTATACACTTTGCTTTTCCTGAAGATGTCACCAAAAGGTGTGGCGTAATATCAACAACAAAAATAAAAATTTACTTAATTTCTATATAAAGATTATGCTTAAAGAAAAAATATTTATAAAATTCTTTTTTAATTATTTTTAATAAAGTTTTTTCTTATAGAAAGAAAACAATTAAAATAGTATCAGCAGAATGAAATGCATTTTGAAAATTGCTTTTGTAGTATTCTTTGAAACAGTCTAAGTAGTAGCGTTAAACCGAAAATGTACTCGTTTGCTAGATAGATACAGCAAACGAGTTTTAAAGCAAATGAAACCAAAATTTATTAATTAAAATTTTTTAAGTTTAGCATATATAATAATAACATAATAAAAATTGGCAAACATTTTTTCCATCCCATGCCCTGTTGTTTATAAGTACCCCAAACTCCTTAAAAAAATATTTTGCATTTAGATTTCCGCAAAATTCAATTAAAATGTAGATATTTATTCAGGCATTTGTTGAAATTTATATTTCGTTTAAATAAAAATCAATTTAACACACAATTGCACACATACACGCCCACATTATTTTATATCAAATACATTTTCATGTTTTTCAAAATGGAGAATAAAAAATACAGAAAAAAACCAATTTGATTAACTGCATAAAATCATGATGTACGATTTTAGAACGTGATGTATTTAAAAATGCACACAATTGTAGCATTAAAAGCTAAAATAAAAATAAAAAAAATATTTATAGTTAAACTTGTCACATTTTACCCCAAAGTTATTATATGTTACTAATTAATGCAACGGTTTGAACATGCAAGAACTTGTCATTTTTTTTAAGTAAAAATCTATAAAAGTTAAGTAAGTGTAGATATTTAAGTATACATTAAATATTATGAATGATAGGAATTTATGCGATATATGCATTTTAGCAAATTTCTAATACATTTGAAAATTAGCAATTGTATACCTTGAACTTTCTTTAATAAAAAATGTCTTAATAAATTCCAATGACACCACTCATATAGAAGAGTTAAATAAAAATAAAATATTTGTTTCGTTTTTAATTTAAGATTGTTTAGTTTTATTTCCCATTATTGATTTATTACAATTCTCATTTAGTTAAACTTGTAAGATCGAGAAGAGATGAAACAGGCGGTGAAAGTAGAAAGATAGTCAGAAATTAAATGTCGTATAAGATAGCACAGCGACCAGTGACCATGCCTTCATCGCTAAGCAGCCCCACCGACAGTCAATTTTTATTTATTTTTAGTGAAAAAACAGCCAAGGTCTTTCTTGGGAATCGAAGCCACAGCCCCCAGACTGACAAGCTAGTACGCTACCTACTAGCCTATAGAGGCATCTAAGACTTAGTTATCTGTAGTTTCTAAGCAAGTCTAAAATATTGATGAATTTTTTAGCTGGCAGCGAATATGCTTTTTGCCACTGTCATTATGCAGTCTATTTATATTTTCTTATTTAACTAGATTTAAGCAAATATTATGTAATTATTTGTTGTAAGACATGCAATATTTTCAAGAAAAAAGTCTAATATAATAATCGAACTGCTGTTTTAAATATTCTTGACTTCTTTTCAGCTTTACCTAGTATAGTAGAACTTTACATACAACATGAGTGAAGAAATTTTTTGTTTCGAATCATAGACAAGTAATTTTTCCAAAGTTCTCAGGTTAGCTGTGTTCCAACTAGGTCTGAAGCTATTTATTTTATTTTTTTTTCTGGGACCAGTACTTAGGGGATGCCCCTTACTCTTGCATTGTACCAGTACTAGGAAATTAAGTTATTGCGAGAAAAAAAAATGGAGGTGTTGTTTCTGGGATTTCTATTTGAAAAGACCTCTGGAGGGAGTTTATTTTACATATGAACCATTCTGTTAAAAACCGAATTTTCTGTGTAATGCGGAGTGCAATTCACTGGCTAATCAACAACAAATGGAAGCGCTCTCATCGAAAATCGAGTTAAACGCAAAAACATACGATTAACGGAAACAAGTTCCCTAATTTCTCTAGAGCACTTACCATTGTAGTGACCATAAAATAGCGAAATACAACACACATTGCGTCAATCAATAGAGTTGGATCCCCTAATGTTCCCAATTAGCCTCTAGGAGCTCTGCTGTAGGCGGTAGAGCAATTTCAAAATATACTTTGGAGCGCCGGCCCATATATGAGAGTTGTATTCCAATTTTGGATGAATATAGATGTTAGGATAGTACGAAGATAGAGTGAAGTATATCTTACATCGTTTTAGAAAACCGAAGAGCTTTAAATCTTCTTTGGAAACCTGAAATCTACTCCTTAACACTTATATCACCCATAGTAACTGTAAACAAATGATTTTCTTTTTTAATGCCTATTCTAGTTATTTCATCATTTGAAATATTGGCAATCTCGAATTATAGAATAATATTAAATTTACTAGCACTTTGTATAGGAGTAGGGTGCTGCTTTACGTATTTTGCTTGCTTTGCAAATCTTTAAAACACACAGTCAATAAATAATAGAATAACAAAACTAACATTGTAAAAGCACTGCGTCAAATGTATTTCAGATGAATTAATATTGTGTGAGATTGCGTCTGAAAACTTTAACGTTGATACATGAATAACATTATAACAAAACTAACTCTTCATTGCAAACCATGCAGATATGCTAAGTCTAGCAAAACGGTGAGACCAGGCAAGTTTTAAGATAGAAGAAACATTAAAGGTAGTATTCGGTAATTGTATCAAAGGAAACACAAAAATCTTGATGCCTAGAGAATCTAATATTGACGCTGTCACTTACAGCGACTCAAATCGAAAGCTGGGCAACTAATTGCAGCAGCTTTACAGTCAAGGTTTTAAAATATTCCAGCCTGTAAACTTTATTAAATTTTATTTTGTTTAATTATGAAATTAACTTATATTTAGTTTCAGTTTGAGTGAAGGTATCCCATTGAAGTTAGTTAAAAATTCAACAAATAGGCAAAAAAAGCTGCTAGTAAGTTAACCAAAATAAGTTCATATTATAAACTATTCTAATAAAAATTTGCAAATTTAATTTATTACTGAGATAACCTAAGCTTTTGTAGTTTTTATAGTTTTTACGTTTTAAGCTCTATTTCGCATAAAAGCTATAAAACGACGTTTTTCCAAAAAAAATCACATTAAATAAAAAAAAACTGAAACCTAACGTAACCTAAAATTAAATATAAATAAATACTTAAAGGGAAGGACATAGTTTAATACATGCAATATTATTTATGTTTTAAGTACCTTTAAACAGAGGTTCAAACCAAAAAATTGATGACTAAGTGGCGAGATAGTTTCTATTATATTGTTACGAAGATGATTTATTACGTTTTAAAAGAAACTAAACTGTAAAAATGGTAATAGACCCACTGTACATTTTACAAACTGCATAGTTTTGTAAGAAATCTTATATAAACAAGACAAAAACAACATGCTTATAAGAAATTCCACCAAATAAGTAAACCACAGAAATACAAGACACCTAACATAGAACAAAAACGACACACAATCCAGCAGATGCCTAAACTGAATGCTAATAACAACAACACTATAGGGTGATGTTAAAGTTGAATTTTACGAGAACTGCTTGAAAGAACTATATAAGCACCACTTGCTGGGCAAATGAATGAATTCAAGTGGACTCTTCAGTGAGTAAAAACAACAAAGTTACCGTCGTGTTTATTTTGTGTGTATGAAAATAAATAAATCGATTAACTTTATTTGAATGACTAAAGTACTGTAAAATTATTTTGCAATAAAAGAGCTCAAAATACCAAAACGTTTACTTAAAGGTATAAACGTAACAATATCAACCAAAGAAGCACTTTCACGCTATCGGTGAAAAAAATGTTAAATTTAAGCTTTAAGTTATTGACGCAATAACGCTTCACTAACTTTTCAGCGTCCTTTTACTTTTTTCCATAAATAGGAATTTGGATTTGAGTTGCCTTCGTCTTACCTAGCAAAATAATTAAAAACTTTAGAAATTCTTATATAAAATAAGCCCATTTAAAAGCAAGCAATGTTAAAAATAAAATAAAAGAGGGCCACATAAATTACTTTACTTTATTTTTGTAGGGAAATTAGCTGCCCCTATTTTGTTATTAAAACATTTTTTAACAAGAAGTTTGTGTTCTAAAGCATAATAAAACAAAAAATTTGGATTAAGATAATTAAAATATTTACTGTATTACGAAGAGGAACTTTGGCAATTATGAATGAGAAATGTTATCTGGCAAATGTCCACCTCGACCACATTGACAGATGCAGATTCTTTTATCACAGTTGTTAATCATTTTTCTGAAAATGGCGGTCTTATTTCGTTAATCACATCATGAATGTTGACTCTGTCCTTAACAAAGTTTCACAAAAAATAGTCCAAGGTTGTTACATCAAACGATCTGGCTGCCCACTTAACTGTTGATTGTCGTGAAATTATGCGATGGGGATATTTAGTTTGCAATATGTTGATCGTTTCATTGGCTGTGTCACATGTGGCACAGTCCTGTTGAGACCACACGTCAAAGACATCCAATAATAGGGCAAAATTGTATTGTTAGAATCTCTCGATAGTGTGATCTAGCCTCATCTTCAAAGAAATGGCCCAATCAGGCCTTCAGACCTCATAGGGCAACATACAACGACACGTTGAGCTTGCAAAGACTTCTAAATTATCGCTCTAGGATTTTCAGAAGCCCGAATGTGGCAATTTTGCCTGTTGGCATACCTTGAAAAGTAAAAATAGGCTTCGTCTGAATAAATAATTTTTTTAAAAAAATCATCCGGTCATTCCTGAATGCACTGAGCGAATCTACAGCATTGCAAATGGTCGGTTGGCTTGAATTGTTGAACCTTCTAAGGCTTCAAAGTCGAAACCTTACACAAAAATCGCCATGTAGTAGTTTTGGATAACCCCAATTGTTAAGAACGTTGAGAATTGCAAAATTTGGATGTGTTTCAACAATGTAGCTCACGGCTGCCAAGTTTTCAGTTGAACAACCCGGTCGAACATTTGACCCAATTCTTAATAGCGGTCTCAAAAGAATAATTATGTTGTCTGCAAATATCACAATTTTAAGAAGTGTAACTTTAACAGAACCACCATTTTTATAGTGGATTTTACTATGTTTAATGCGATTTTCGTACGATATTGAATTCATTGTAAGAATTGCAAATGCATCTACTACGAATACGTCAAAAAACTAAATATCAAAACCATCATGTTGTAATGGTCGACTTCTTGTCGATACATTCTGATACTTCTGAAATAAATAATAAATCAACTTCAACAGAGTTTCTTTTAAAGATAAAATCAGTTCGCATTTGCTCTCAGAATTCATTTTAACTATTTGCGTAAATAATATGCTATTATTTATTTTATTAATTATATATTTTGTCTTTTTTGCGATTTCTGATAAAACGTACTTAAGCAAGCTTATACAACATATGTGCATGTATACATATACGTATATATTTAAGTTTAGAAAAAAACATCATGCTTAGAATATGGATAATTTTTGGCAACAATATATGAACATAAATACTTAAGCATTTATACTCATAATATGGATGATTGCATTTTAGCATTATACTTTACGCTTCGTTTATACTTTGTTGCAGACATACAACCACTCTTAGTAGTAGTAGTAATAGAAATAATAGTAAAGTAAATAAATAGTAGTACTCTATAGTTGTATAAGAGTATAAAACTTTAAGTGGTAGTAGATAGTATTTGTAGATTGCAGTGCAATAAGTCTGCGGTTATTCTTGGCACGTTCCAAAGTCATCGACATTGTCTTCTTATTATCTTTGTACCCATACATCCATAGCTATGAATGTCTATAAGTAAATATATACTTTTACAAATATACAAGAGTATATCAAGAATTTTTGTTTCTTAGTTATACTATTTTCTATTAGGATTAATAGTATAATTTTTATTCAAGCTATAGCGACATCTTCCTTAAATTTCGTCATCACATCACTTCAATATTGCCAAATAAACACGTTCTTTTCCTAGCACTCATTCCTCTTCTATTTCAAACTGTGCCAGCTAACTTGATTTTTTTACTTATCTCTTAAGCTTTGGCTGGTGTAAGCACTTTGCTGCCAGCCACCCACTAAAAGCGACCACACCTTGTTTTTCTTCTTTAATTCGAATTCATTTCAAATACATATTTAACTTGCTGCTTGCTTCTTTTCTTAAGAATATTTTCCATCTCTTCGTTTTTCTTAACATTTATTTTTTTTTCCTTTTTGCGTTTATATTTTTATTTAATATTTTTTTACACAATTTGCATTTCAGTGCACAAATTATGGTAATTTTCAGCGTCAATCAATACTGAATTGAAAACTTGATAATAAGATATTTTCTTTTTTTCTTTTATATTATTTTTGGATATTTTGTTGTTGTTGTACATAACTTATGAGCTGTGTTTTCTATGGCAGTTGAAAATTGTATTTGCTTAAAATAAAATTGGTTTTAGCCATTTTTGTCAAAATGATGAAAATAATCCTATTCATAGATAAAAATCATTATTTCATATGGTTTGCAATTAGAAGAATTGCTTTTCGAATAGCATAATTTATGCAAGAAAAAGATTTCAGTTGTTTTAGCATTGGCATGATTGTCACTGCAATTCAATTCAGTAATTTATAACGACTTTTGCATGAATTTTGAAAGAAGTTACGTAATGAAACTGTTGCGTATGCAGAAAATTATCTTACACAGCTCTTCAATATTATTTATTGATAGCGAGTTTGTTTGCAAAACTGTAACTTTAGCAACTAGAAAGCCATATGGAGTTTTGTGTATGGACAGTGAGATATTAATGAAAATCTATTAAAGAAGAAAATTTAAAATTTATAAGTGATATTTTAAAGAAAACATTTGAGAAATAGTTAACATTAAAATTTAAAAAATAAATTAACGGATATCTATTTATTAGAAACAACGTACAGTGACTCAAAGTTATATTGGGACAAATATTGTAGTTGGTAAATTTTGATATATTATATTAAAGATATTTGTGACTGGTTAAAAATAAGTTTATTGAATGTGGCGCCTCGTGGTTCTCAGACATCTCCAGAAATCAGGAAACTAATAATGGAGCATTTCAAAACAGGAAAAACTGTTCGAAATATATCAGAGATAGTAAATAAACCTAAATCTACGGTATTTAATATTATTAAGCGTTACGCAGATGCAGAAAATTACGAAAATGTTTCAAAACCTAGTAAACGAAAGATTTTTTCAGACTTGGATGACCGATGACTAGTACGTCAAATCAAAACAAAACCTCATTTAAGCGTCCCCAAACTTGCTACAGAGGCCGAATTACACTTAGGGAAAAAGGCTAATCCAGAAACTATAAGTAATGTGTTAAGAAAGCATAGTTTTAATGGCCGAGTAGCGAGAAAAAAGCCCTTCATAAATAAGGTAAATAAACAAAAACGGATAAGCTTCGCACGAGAGTACAGAGATAAAGATATCACATTCTGGAAAAAGGTTATATTTACTGACGAGAGTAAATATAATATATTCCGATCAGATGGACGTTCATAGGTATGGAGAAAACCCAATACTGAGCTCTCAGGACAAAATTTAAGACCGACAGTGAAACATGGTTTAGGATCAGTTATGGTATGGGGTGCAATTTCAGCTGCTGGGCCAGGTAATCTTCACATTATCGAAGGGATTATGGATCATAGGTATTACGTAAACATATTACGCGCAAATCTTTCTGAAACAGCAAAAAAACTGGGTCTAGCAAATGATTTTTATTTTTGCCAAGACAACGACCCTAAGCACAAAGCTTATAACGTCCGGAGCTGGTTGCTTTACAATTGCCCACACGTGCTTGAAACGTGTGGAGTCATTTGGAGCAAAAATTAAAAAGTAGACAAATATACAACAAAAATGAACTGATTGTGGCTCTAAAGGAGGAATGGGCAAGCATATCACCCGATTATTGCCAAAAACTTGTTGGATCAATGCCAAATAGACTAAAGGCGGTACTACAACAAAAGGGGCTACCAACTAAATATTAAATATAATATGTAAAACTGTATTAACTTTACTTGTTACTGTATCTCATATTGTCCCATTATTACTTTGATGTGAATTTTATATGATATTTAAGTTTGTTTGCTATTATTTTGTTTAAAAAATAATTCTTGAATTTTTTGTTCCTGTTTTAAATAAACTATTACAGTAGTAAAAAAATTGTAGCAAAACTTTTGTTTTAAGGCTTATGGATTTAACGAAATATTCGACAAACTATTGACTATAGTAATTGTCCCATTATAACTTTGAGCCACTGTATGGTTCAAGTATAATTTTTATATATTGCAAAACAGGAAGATATTTGAAAAATGAAAGTCTGTGAATAATAAACTAAATCTTAAAAATCACTAGTGAAATATTTTATGATTATAAAGTTTCAGTTTTTTCCATTTTCTCAATAAAATACTACCAACCTAAAAATATTGTTAATAATAATTAATAAAACTGTAAAGTGATTTCTTAATAGTTACTTTTTATTTTTTTATTTTATCTATTAAAACAGTGGATAATAATATTACATAAAACTTAAATTTATTTATGCAAATGGAAAGGTAGATAACATTTAACAGCATTAGTCTTTAAAGAAAAATAATTAGGCTTATAAAATTTATTAAGCAATCAACAGTATAACTAAAAATAACTGCTACAAACCCACTGCTATCGAGAAAATTCTTAGACACTACATACTAATAGTACTAAAAACACATTCTGCAACATTCTGCAACATAATCTCAGAACATCGACAGAAACAACTGACAAATTTAGTTCTAGCGGACAGACTTACTTGTACCAGCAAGCAAACTTATATAGGACAAACTGAAAGAACACTAAAAACAAGATTTGCATACAAACGAAAAAGAGAAGACTTCAACTTTGCATTACAAAAATGAATGTATGATAATACTACATCCTAGCAAAAAAGAACGAAGACTAGACATTCGTGAAAACATGAAACAAGAACTTTTAACAGTGACATTATAAACGAACAGGTAAACACGACCTCGAACACAACTTTTACACCATTAAAACTATTTATACAATCCACTAAACGAAAAACTCTCTCAGACGGACACTGTTGCCTATAATATGCCAGGTGGGGAAAAATGTATAGAAATGAGTACTGAACACTGACTTAAACAGTACAATTTGGATCTCGGCTTAAGAGTGATGTCCTCACACCGAAAGCGCTCACCATTCAAACAGAACAAATAGCCAGCAAAGGAAAGGAATGACAACAGTCAGTACAAATTCTTAAAAATTCGTCAGAGTTAGCATAATTGGATCTGAATACTTTAATTACCAGTGCATTAAAATAGTTAAAAGAAATATTGCAAAAAAACAAATTTTGAACAGACATTTCATTTTGTAAAAGTTAAAACAAAGGTGACATTTAATATTATTTTTCGGGTTTTTAGAATTGGAAGCTTTAATAGGACGGCAGAACTAAGGCATTCCATTGTAAGCCTGGAATACAAAATAACAAGAACTGCTTTTGCACCGATTCCATGCTATTACTATGGACTTTATAAATCGGGTCCCAAATTATTTCGCCGTATTCCAGAATAGGTGTGACAAAAGAAGTATAAAGATGTTTTGTGGTACAGAGGTCACTAAACTCCTTCGTTCAGTGTTTTATAAATCCAAGAACTGTTAATGCTTTGTCGGTGTCTACAGAAACATACTGTATAAAATTTATTAAAGCATCCAGTAAAATAATAAGATCTGCAGCTACATTCATTTTCTCAAGTTCGTAGCCGTTTAAAATGTATTGCACCTTTGTATGAGATATTCGAAAGAAACACATGTATTTGAACTTTTTAAGGTTTAACTTCATAAAGTTAATATTACGACAGGAGCTAAATGCATCTAGGTTTTCGCAGGAAAATATGATCAGCGTTGTGATTTTATTTTCGAAATATCATCACGTCGTCTGCATATAATAGAACATTTGAATATTTAATAGCTTTGGGTAGATCATTAATAAACAAGGCAAATAATAAAAGACCCAAATAGCTATCCTTCGGCACACTAGATAAAAAAAAATTTCTTTGAAGTAAGTGTGTTAAAACGAACTTTATGTGTTGTGTTTGATAGATATGAATTAATCCACATAAGTAAATTGATCGTGAAACCCACAAAGTCAAGTTTCCTTATCTGAAGTTTGTGGTTAACCTCATCAAATACTTACTGAATTCGATATAACATCAGTTTTTTTTCGTTGATCAAATCCCCGATTGACTAGCATTGTTAATTACAAAAGATTAGTAACAGCTGAATAGCCCCTTCTAAAACCATGCTAGGTAGGAACCAATATAGACAATACTTGATGGAAAAGGCGAGAAGTAACAATTTTTCAAGTTGAGCTGTAGCGATAAAGGCTTAGTAATACCTTTTTTTTAGTTGGATGGAATGGAACAATAAAAGAATCCTTCTATATATTAACCAGTGCCATAGCAAATTTGTTATGAATTCAACTCGAAACACCATCCGGACTATATTTTTATGAAAATGTAATGTTCTTAAACAGCTGAAAACTGTTGATTCATTAAGAAATTGAACTGATATAGCCCGATATGGTATATCAAGGTTGATAAGAGCTGGATTCATTATAATTTTTATCAAAATAAATGGTAGGAAAGAAAACTTCAAAACTTTAATACTTCATATCAAAGAAAAATGCAATTGATCTTGTTTGGGAGTTGACAAACTTATAGGAAGGTCTTCCATTCAATTAAAATTGTGTCGCATTTTATTTAGATAAGCAGAGTAACACCATTGATTAATTTAATTGTATTGAGCATGACTAACAGAATTTTAACAATTTTTAATAAACAAAACAGACTTTTTTAAATTTCTATAATTTTTTTTTCATATTTTTAGCTTTAATCAGATATTTAGTGTTCCATGGTGGACCGGTAGGTTTAAATTCGAAGCTTTTAGGAATAGATTGATTCACATACAAACATAACTTGTTAAAACCTTAAATTAGATTATCAATATCCTTAGTGGTGGTAATCTTAGTAGAATTTAAGAGTAGATTCTACCAGTTTGTATTATTTAAAAGCACGTTTAACATTTCGTATTTTTTTTTAAACAAAACAAAATCTCCTTTGAACAAATGTTTGATGAAACAGCAAGACCCAGTGACATAGATATATTAATTGGATAAGATTGATTAATGATAATATCAACACACTCATTAACAAAATCTGCGTCGAGCAGATTTTCAATTTTCATTTTATTCTCCATTTAGTTGGTGAAGATTTATTATATAAAAGCTTTTGGAACTTTTATTGTCTATTTTCTTTGTTGATTAATAAAATTGTTTTTTAATCGATTTGTCTTGAGATATGAGGCTTTGGAGTTTTCTATACAAAATTTAGGTAAAATCCACTGATGGGCTATATTAGCAGTAGTGAAACGGCCATATTGACATGCTTTCGTCCTAGTAAAGCATTTAAATTTTTCAATAATAAGTATTTTATTAGAATAAATAAACATAATTACGTAGATAAAGTTAAAAAAATTATTCTTAAGTTACAAGCATTGCCAAGAAATTTCGACTATAAGTGTTACTCTGACTTTTTTAATGGCTGATAAAAATTAAGCTAAGCTTATGCTGGATTAACGCAGTCGAAAATCATTTTAGAGAGCAAACAATAAATGTTCTAATATCATCCTACTTATGGCTTCACAATATAAGAATAACATATCATTCGAAAGGTTTTAAAACTTTTGTCTGTTTATAGACCACTAATTTAGACTATTCACATTAATGTAATCACATAACTCATATATTTTCAAATAAGATTTCAACGAAATAGTTTTATTTAAATAAATTAAAATACTAGCGACTACTATGTTTTTAATTCATGAATTCTATACGTCCTGCGAAGGAAGAACACATATTAAAGAAGAGAGACTTTGATTCAATACGACAAAACCAAGTCCCTCGAGGAGATACTTAGACGTGGGTGTATGGTATAAAAGCCATTTAATGTTGATCTGGGTCGCTTCCCGAAGTAATATCGGCAGTTGTCGTGGGAAGATAATTTCCTCAGGAAAGAAGGAAACACCTATCGAAATAGTTGACGATGGCAACTGTAACAGTGCGGGCATTTTAAACCCTACCTTATCCGCTCAAAACAAAATACGTGCCCCTGTAGGCCAGTAGGTAGTGTACTAGCTTGTCAGTCCGGGGGTTGTGGGTTCTATTTCCAATAAAGACCTTGGCATGATTTTTACTACAAAATAAAATTTGACTGTCGGTGGGGCTGTTCAGTGATGATGGCATGGTCACTGTTCACTGTGCTGTCTTATACGACATTTAATTTCCGTAACTATTCTTCTGCTTTCACCACCTGTCTCATCTCTTCCCTATCCCTTTCCTAAAGAATGTAGCACGGTACTTAATTAAATAGGCATTGTTGCCTGAAGTGCTACTTCTCTTTAAAAAGAAAATTACTTAAAATTATAAAAATGCACAATGCGATTTTTCTTCTATGATTTTTAAAGTAAAAAATTCTTTTTCCAAACTTTTAATCCTTTTTTCTTTAAACATAACAAAATACGTATCACTAATTAGAGTTTTTAACATTTTCAAATTATGTTTTTTAAATTTAGTTTATAATCTATCAATCTCTAATTAAATCTTTTACAGCAAATACTGTTTAAAGCAAAACTTTGTCAGATATTCAAGTACAGGAACTGTCCGATCAAATACATATTCTATTAAAAATGCTTAAGTCGGTGGGACCAAAATGTTTGTGGGAGGAGTATATGAGTTTATGGTAAAATGTTCAAGGTAGTGCTTGCGAAATATATAATAAATTCTTGCGAAATATAAATTCTTCCTGTCATTTAATTATTCTTTAAAACAAAATGGGCGTAAGTCTTCATAGTTAACACTTGCCTTTATTACAGGGTTAAGTTAATACAAAAGCTACCGCCTAATGGCCAAAGATGACGAAGAAAGTTTGTTGTAAAGAATGTTGAATGCTGATTTATGAAATAAAGTCTTATGTTTACCTTAATGACTGTATTAATCATGTATATTTATTTTGGTGCAGATTTGCATTCCCAAGCATCAAGTATAAGGTAATCTGATTTTGGATATTTGTCTACCGAGATTGTATATTAGTTCCACATAACAGAAAGTTCGAAAAAGAAACATTTCTTTGGTGCTGAGATCTATACTTATAAATATCTATTTTAAATATCGCGGAAAGTATTCCCATAAATTTATTACAAAGGCAAAAGATACATGCACAAAAGGAGCACTAGTATTTAATATATTTAAAATTTAATTTCGGCTTAAAATTTTTCAAATCGTATTTCTGAAAACTATTTTAAGAATTCGTATTTGTTCTTGAAATATAATGTTTTACATTAAAAAAACAAATATATTCATTGAAAACTATTTGTTTTTGCTTTTAAAATGTCTTTTCAGTTTTACTTTAAGTATTAGTGTCATTAAACTATTACTAATGTAGTGAATCCTTCAGTAAGGCGGTACTGTCTGTAAGTTTAAATGCATGTGATTATACTCGTCAATAATTTATATATCAATAAATAATTTATTTTCTACATCTCTCTTTCTATTCCTATTCATTTGTTTAATTGCGGCAAGTGTTTTTGATGTTTTAATCAATATTTACGTTGGTACTCTTGTGGTCTTTACGTATTGCCGATACGAGTGTAGAATTATTTTGTTGTATTTGTTGATAAAATTTTCTTTTTCAGCTGCAACTTTTTTCCATATATTTTTGTTAACTTTAATGTAAACTAAAATCTTGTTTTAAAAAGCACACAAATCATCACGTTTTTATCTTAAACTTGATGCTGATCATATTCCTGTTTATAATGTTTTACTAAACATTTATTTACATTCAAATGGAGATGCCGAAATGAAGTAAATAAAATAAAAACGATCATCGTGCAGGAAAATTTTTACATATGTACATATTTTTATTTACAGCTTCTGTCTTCAGAAGTGTCTGTAGTATATCTTTTTTCACTGGTTTCCTCTTATCAACAAAGTAAATGTTTAATTTGTGTTGACAAACTTCTATTTTTGTATATTTCTTGTAGTTTTTCTGTTTTTATTTTTCATCGTTTTACTGCTTGTGTTCATTCACTGGGTGTTACGGGAAGCCAACATGTTTAGCGACTATATTAAGATTTTTTCTTATAACACAAATATGTATAGATGTAAAGGTATACATTTTTGGTGTAAAAAAGTTTGTTGTTATAAGCCGAATAACACACATCGACTCGCATCAATTTTTGAAAAGAATTTAATCTGCAGTAGCATTTTATACTTTTCACATTTAAATTAAACAAATAAAGAAAACATTTATTTTAAACGAAATCTTTTGACAAATGAATATGTTTTCGTAACTTTAAAGAGTATTTGCGTTTTTATGAAAATACATTATGGCAGGCTTTAAATTGTTTTATCTGGCTTTAAAGAAATTTATAATAAAATATAAGAAAAAAAACCAAAATTTTTAAAAGATATAAAAGTTTCGATACCAAAAATATCTTTGAATTTAAAAATAACATGATTTGTAGACAAAATTATGTAAAGTTTTTATGTTCGCACTTCTATTATAGACAATGTAGAAACTTCAACAAATACAAAAAATTATTTAAAGAAGCGTGAAATTCACCCAAAGCCTTCAACTATATTGTTGGCCAAACATCATACAGATAAACTCAAATTTCGCAACCTTGAAAATTGTACTCTTGTCTAGCACTGGTCGAAGTAAACTATGTATGATTAATAGCATTAGATAAAAATACTTATTGTCTGCTAAGTCATGCAGAGAAGAATGTTTTTGAAAATATTAAAAGTTTAATTTAATTTTTATTTAAATTTTAATTGATTAGAGCTTTTATCTATCAACTCTAAATAGTTCAACTTGCTTTTAGTAATTATAAATTTCTAACTTTATGTGAAACGACAAATAATTTACAAATATTTGTGTTAATTTTAAGAGAAAATAAGAAATTTAACATCAGCATTTGTGGCATCTATCGCAAGACATGGAAGTTGTGTATATTTGTGTTTACAGTGTATTATGTATTTTGCTACATTAATTACCGGTTTTTAAGCACGATCATTAAGCAGGTAATTGTTCATTTGAAGAAAAAATATTTTATATAACCTTCTTTTTAAAGCGTCATCCAAAGTAAAAAACTAGTTGGATTAAAAAAAATTGTTCATCTCGTTTGAAAGGATTTTTAGTTAAATTAAATTTTCAAAGATTTTTAAAAATTTTCACAAATTTGTTGTTAATCTAAAAACTATTATTATGACAAATACTAAAATTAATTATTAATCTATGCATTTATATTAATGCTGCATTCGTTTAAACAAATTCTTTTGATATTCTCATAAAATGTGTACTATTTATTTTATCATCTATATAATTAAAATTACAACAATTCTTAATTACAGTTTAAATGTTAAAGGATTTAATATAGAATGAAAATTTTACAATTTATTTTGAAAAGAGATGCGTTTGAGTTTTAAGAAATTATAAATTTTATTTTTATTTTCTATGGAAGAATATTTTACTAACTTTATAATACTGTTTTAATTACTTATATTTAAAACAATGTGTTGCAGGGATGGACAATCATCCAAAAGGTGATTAACTGTTAACGATTATGCATATTGGTTGCGCGTCTCTGGAAATTAAATATTGATGCGTTATTGTTCTATGTGTTAAACGGAGTCTAGTAAAATACTAATTTTAAGGCAGTTTATGGTGGTCGGAAGATTTAATGGCTTTTAATCAGGGTTAATTATTTTGCACAGATGATTGTATCGAAACCAATTTCAAATAGGAGCAACGGTTAGATTAGAATTGAGGTCTTTGAATATGAAACTTTTGTTGTTAGGCGTAAATAAAAAATAGCTGTTTTTGCTATTTTGCCAGCACCTTCGTTTTCAATAATACCAATGAGACTTGGTATACGTAAAATTTTTACTTCTTCTTTTACCCCTATAAAAGTTACTGAATTGAAGCAATCGTTTCGTTCTTATTTCTGGGATTTAGCGCAATATGGAATACGAATCGACTGTCAGTATAATTATATATTTCATTGATTGGTTAATGTCTTCGAACCATGCGTATAAATGAATTTCCAACTTTCGTTTTTATATTTGCTGACTAACTCACTGAAGAAGACTTTATAAATACCTGATGTCGTAGAGTTTATATTAAACAGCTGAAGGTCTTTTAAAAAAAAAGAATATGTGGAACTGCAGGAATATCAAATCCTTTGTTAAATTTCTTTATAATTCTGGTCATATGCGCTAGGGCGGAAAAATATATCTGTTCCGTTTTTCTCGTATGTATTAAATTGACATGTTTACCTAAAAAGATGATTTAGTACAAAGAATTTTATAGCTTAAACGAAATTGAAGGTTATTTGCATGGTTGTGAAGTGGCTCAAATCTCAATCTCCCATCGGCTAAGAGATAGGAGGCAGCAATAGGAGGTTTCAATATTTTCTAGTGCTGATTTACCTCCTTTGCTGTAGATCACTAGACCGTAATCTATTTTTGTCAATATTATAGATTTGACCAGTTTAATATACTATTATAATTGATGACATTTGATCTGCTGGTGAGGTCTTTCTTAATGTTATTACAATAAATTTTAAAACTATAATTCCCATTAATGTTTAATCCTAAGATAGTACAATACTCCTTCACTCTTAATGTTTACATTATTAATAATGGTAATGCGTCATTCAAGGCCAAAAACCTCATCATCGCGAAACAAACGGCCCAACACACCTACAGACCAAATAGCTTAGCATTCAGTGACACTTTATGCATGCAAAGGCTTCTTAACAATCGCTCTACATTTTCATAAGCCCAAATGTGGCAATTTTGCTTGTTGACATACCCTGAGGAGTTAAAATGGGCTTCGTCCAAAAATATGATTTTCTTATTCAGGTTTTTCCTGAATGAATTGGGCTTATCTAGGATGATCTGAATGGTAGGTCGGCTTCAATTCTTGCACCGGTTAAACCTTATTAGGCTTCAAAGTTAAATTCCTACGCAAAATTCGCCATGTGTTGTTTTGGATAACCCCAATTGTTAAGAATGTCGAGGAATTGATAAATTTCTATCTGCTTCAATACTGTGGCCTACGGCTGCGATGTTTTCAATTGAACGACCCGGTCAAATACGCGTTGAGGATCACGCATTTTGTATCAAGCTTCTCGTCAAATTTGACGGCAAATTATTAATAGCGATATCACATGGACGATTATGTTGTTGTCCTTAATATTTCACGAATTTTAAAAAATTTAACTTTAATAAAATCACCATTTTCATAGTGAATTTTCATTGTAACAGTTGACAATGCATCTACTACGAATACGTCAAAAGACTAAATGTCAAAACTACCAGGTTGTTAGTGTTGCCACAATTGAAAACAAATTTCTTGTTGAAAAACCCAATACTTTATTTACTTTAAAAAATCCTTTTATTAGTCAGCTAAAGCTCAACCGATTCAGTGTTATTATTATTTAGTTTATTTTTGTTTCTTTTTATTACTGCTATCGATATATTTTTAATATTTTTTTGACGTCTGACCTTGTTTTCTTTGTTTTGATGCTTATGTTTACCCTATAAGCCGATTATAAAGCAACACGT
This sequence comes from Trichopoda pennipes, assembly GCA_030448955.1. NCBI lineage: Eukaryota > Metazoa > Arthropoda > Insecta > Diptera > Tachinidae > Trichopoda > Trichopoda pennipes. The sequence goes on along the minus strand of JASKUP010000010.1, from coordinate 1,020,747 downwards.
TTATTTGTATAGTTTATTTCAACTATTGTTGTTGGTCATAAATGATTGTTCCATTGTTTGAGAAATTTTATGATTTCCATGGATTTTTGTCGTATTGTTTACTGTGACACTTACAACATTACCAACCTTTTGTTAAGCGAATTAATATTGATTAAATGCATTTATATAGCGTTTTTCGAAATATTCTTAAAGTGATCGACTAAGTGTTTACTGATTAATTCAGCTGATATCTTAATTAATATTTGCAAATACCTAATACGTGGTTCGTAGTGCATAGTTTTGATATTTTTAAATTCACATGGTTAATAACACTGTTTTTCTTTTCTATGTTGCTGTTGTTATACATCTATATACAATTTAAATTAAAATAGTTTTCTTGTAATATGCGCTAATTTGTATAATTGCAGATATTTATTTTGTCTTGTATTTTTAAATGCTGGCATTTATTTTGCTGTATAATTAAATAAATTTAATCCCTGAAAATACACCACTTATAAAATGTCATTATTATTTGTGTTTCAATTTAAAATAATTTTAATAAATAAACAATTCAATTGTTTCTTTAAACTAAATTTTAATTCGCATGTTTATTTACTTTTGTTCGATGCTATTGTTAAAAATTTTAGAAAATTTCCATTATTGTGTTATCACAATTACGCGTCACTTAAAGGATAATTAAAGAAATACAAAAATGTATTACTCAAAATCGATAATTTTGTTATTAATTAAAATAACTTGGGCTCTCAAAGAATATATTGAAATATGTCATCTAGTTTGTAAAATTTTGCGAAAAAAAGGAATTAAAATTAAATACTTTACAATGTTTATCGATTAAAAATATTGGCCAGGTGATAGACAGACTAGTTAAAAATAACGTACGTTACTTTTCCCTGTTTATTTCAAAAAGAGCAATGCTTTTCGTCGAATAAAAAGCTGCTACAAAACCGATATATTTAATTTACAGATATAAATACATTATAATTATTCACTATGGACTACGTCTATATTTATTATTATAGTTATCTTATATTTTATTTATTTTGATGAAAAATTTATATTTACTTCTTCCGTAATAATTTTAAATGTAGAAAATTTTAACACGTAATAACTTTACCTTCGCGAAAGTGATATGTAGGATATTACCAACAACAAACAAAGTTTCAGAAGTATACTGATTTTATTTATTTTATTAATGTTCAAAACCTCCACAATAACTAGAAACAATGTTATATTTAGAGTACGGTAGGTGCTATATTGGTATTTATAGTTCATTATTGAGATAAAAATTAAATAAAAACGGTTTAAAGCTTTTTGCATTACTAAAAAGTTGTTATGCTTGAGTTAAGACATTCCAGAGACGCGATGCATGCATGAAAAACTGACATTCAGATACAAGAGAACGGTAGAAAGGAAACAAACCTGATTTTTTCAATAAGAAGATATTGTGGCATTTCTGAAAAAAAAATTATTTTGTGAAGAAATAAAACACAAGAATATTAATAAGGTTGTTGAATGAAACTCCATAAAGCTTTGAAGAAAATTGGGCAACATGATCATATCTTCTCCATCAGTAAGCATTTCTATAGTACTGTTGTATAAGATATTTAGCTTTCTTTTACTAGTAGAGTCACAAAAAATTCATAACCGTAGATTACCCCAAGAAAAAGATTGGAAATTGCCAGAGGTTGCCTTATATTAAAAAGTCTATAGTGACGTGACGAAAAAAGATACATCAGCTTAATGTAAGTCCGACCCACAAGTAAGTTAACATGGTTTGTCCAAGTAAGACTGTTATTGATTAGTATTATTATTACGAGGTTCTTGGTAAGATTTACAATAGTTATTTTTTCGCCATTTATTAAAACATCACCATCAGTAATATGAATATTAGTTTTTTTACGAATTATAATATAATTAAACTTATAGGGTTTTAACAAAATCCATAAGCAGTTGTCCAGCAATAAATGTTATTCAGTCTTAAAATATTTTCAGCAATTTATTTTTCTTCATCAAATTTACATCGAATGTTCGCAGTTACAGTCAATAGAGCAGAAAAGGAGCCGTGATTTCGGCAAAATTCTGACTGCCTGTCAAAAACGAAAGCATTATTTTCAATATTAATGGCATTCAATTGTGAAGAATTTTTTCTAAAGCCTTAGACAAAAGCACAAGATGGCAATTGGTCTGAATTTCGATTAGATTTTATGAATTTGCACAATGTGGGCGGGAAAGTGCTAGTCTTTATAATAGTGTTAAATAAATGTGTTATATATAGTCAGATGCAGACAACAATATCTTTACAAATTTAGGGTGTAAGGTATCAGACCCAACCGCTTTCGACTTGATCAAATTTAAGCTTAATTAGATTTCATATTGGCTTACACAAGCAAATTGAAATGCATTGTATACGTTTTCGTTTGCATTAACACTTGAAAAGTTTTAAAATATATGAATCTATTCGTTGTTGAAGTATATTTGTGAAAGTGCTATTAAGCTCTTCAACATCGACTTGGCAGCTGCTTGAATTTGGAACCAACATTTCTTAAGCATTTAGACGTATGTATTAACAATTGTTGTTTATATAGTTATCTTATCGGAAGAACAGAGTTGGCTTATGTTTTATACAAATTCAATATACTATAATGGAAAGTTAAGGACAATTTTTAAAGATTTATTCTATGGTGCTTGAAGAGTTTAAAGACCTGAACAAGTAGTGTATTCATAAATTATTGATAAGTACGTTAGATGTGAATGAACTTAGGACTGATAAAGTAATAGTTTAGTATTAGCAATTAACTTGTTTGTAAATTTCCTCAAAATATCAATTCTACGTGACAATTTAGCCTTTATATATGCATCCTGATAATCCCAAAAAGATTATGATTAAAATTAACTCCAAGGTACTTTACACTTTCCGATTAATTTATTATTTTTCCATCAGTATGAACGCACATTATGTTATCGCTCTTTGAAATATATGGTTTAAATTTAATGAATTTAGTTTTGTAAGCACTTAAAACCAGCTAAGTAAATCTGAAAAACTCGGATAAAACGGCTGCATTATACTCAATTTGTCTTCTTAATACATTTTCATCTTCATCTATAATTATAGAAAAGACATCCGTGAAAATATGTAATTTTCTGAATAAAAATCTACATTTTTTAATCATTTATAAAAATTTTAAACAGTAATGGTCCAAGTACCCTTCTCCTTTATTTCAAAGCCAATGCCAATTTGGTTGTGTTTGGGAGCAAATAAGTTAATCAATACCCGAACTAACGATTACTGCCATCTGCTCTCTGAAAACCATTTCCTATTTCTTTAAGAATTTATGACTTTATATAAGTAGAAAGTAAAGTCCCTTTTTTACTTGCACTTATTTTGTTTGTATTTATAATTATATCAAATTCTCATAATTAAGTTCATTACTGTAGAATATAAGAGCAGTAATGGCACTGCAAAAAGATATCATTGTTTTTCATAACTGTTGCCCATAAAATGTTTTAAGTTTATAAATCTGCTATGTTTTTCATTACCAAGACTGACTAATTTTGCCAGTAATATCCAATAATTCGAATTACAAAGTGTTCACCCATCCTGTGCACTACAATAATCTCCTGGTTAGGCTACGGCTATTGATTTCTTTTGTTACTTTTGTGGCTAAGCTTCTAACGATAGTGGTTAATAGATTACTCATTTATGTGTAATACATTTGGCAAAAACGAATTGCATAAACACTTTAACGTACACAAGGCAGCCATAAACGAAGCCTGTAAGTAGGCAACAGCAGTAATATTCTCGATTACTCTTTATCCTATGAAATTACATTTGTTAAAAGCATATAATAAACTATTGGCAGTGCAACCTGCTCCATAGAAAGTGACAATTTTGGATGAATAATTCAACATTTCAAGATGTATATTCCATCAGCATTTGACCATAATTATAATGAGTTGAAGTTAGAAAAACATTTTAAGGTAAAACTCTGATGATTAAATAAAATGACTTGCAACATTCGTGTACATACAATGTAAAATGACAATTGGTGTTATTCACTTGCAAAAACATAAACATTATAACGAGTAGTTAATTCATATATAGAGTGCTTGTGTTTATGTTTTACAAGTATTTAGCAAAAGACCCATGCAAAAGCTAACAAAAACATATTAAATAACAACCTGGTCTTATATCGTGAAATTTCCTGGAAAAGACTTATGGACAAAACGAAAACAAAAAGGTTTATGTTTTACACTTTTTCCATTTTATGATATTTAACAACTACTTTAAGATATCTTTTGGAACTTGTTACTTTAATTACTTTTTTGTCATGGCCTTTAAGAACCTTCACTCTAAAACGGATATTTTATTGTTAGAATTTGTTGTGTTAAACAACAATGAAATTGCTTTAAAAATTGTAATTAAAAACCACTGAAAATTGCTCATTTATCTTCTATTTAATTTGTTGCTATCATGCTCGCTATTTAGTTTGAATGACTCTTATTAACAGTGTTTTAGATATTTTCAAATTACAATTCAACAAAACTTAAACTTCCGACTTTAGTTTACATTATATTTTCCTTGTTATTTCCGTTTACATTGTATTTAATAATTTTATTTTTTTATTTCTACAATTTTATTTTCTTTTTTTTATTATATTCATCTTTATTTGGTGAAGTATTTTTTTTTTGTGAACAAGAATTTAAACAAAACATAATAGAGAAAACATTGTATTAACGAATTGTTGTCTTCTTTGTTTAATTTAGCCAAGACACCCAACCACCCTGAGTCATTCTTTTTCATGACTTCTTGCATGGATATTTTTCTATTATTTTGGTAATTTTTCCTTCCTCTTGTCTGCCGCCCGACATCGTTTATATATTTTCCTCACAAAATTTAGAATGCTTTGTATCATTGTCTGTGTAAATGTAAAGGAAGGAAAAGTTGAAATAAAAATCAGCTAAAAAGAACTCTGTTAGAAATCTACAGAAATAAAATAAAATAAAAATTTTTATCTTTACATGCATCTGTGACACGCACACTTGTTAAAGTAAATTTGAGGCAAAATAATATTTTTTCTCTCAGTCATTTGTTGACTATAAAAAGGAAAGAAAATTATGTAAAGAATGAAAGCAACTTATAATTTAGCTTAGGGAATTGTTATAATTTAATTTTGCTTTTTTCCTCTTCATCTTTTTCTATTTTTTGCACCAGATTTCTCTTTTCAAATCATTTGGGAATTTCTACTCGTTTCGAAATGCTGAACTGAATGTTGAGATATAAGATTGGGTGTGTAGATACATTTGACTTACAATATCCATGGAAAAGGTAGCTAAAGAGGGTGAGAGAGAGGGTAATCAAACTTAATACAGTGAGTGAAAAAAATAATAAAAAAACAAAATTTTTAAAATTGAAGAATGAAAGTTTGTAATAGGATTTTTAATTTTCCAACATGTCAGTTAATTGTTTACTTTTTTAGGAGATCTCTTAAAAAAATAGAGACTTAATAACATTATTTTTTATTAGTTTCGTATTTATACAAACTAAAGATATCTAGTTTGTTTCGCTTTAAATTCGAACGCATTAAACTTTTATCATTTTAAATAATTTTCAGTTATTTTTTCTTTGAATTCTATTAACTAACAATAGCCAATATCGAAAAATTGAGCTAAAAAGATAGTAGGTAAGGTCAAATTCATATGCACAAAACAGTGCATATGAATTTGACTGTAAACTTAGAACGCTGTCAATAATTTTGGTTAAAGTCATTTTCTACTCAATTTTAAAGAAAATTATAATTTTGCAAATACGAAGCTAGGAAACACTTTCTACTTTAACATTATTTAGATACGAAATTATCTGATGCTTGACGGTTTTAATAATTTTTTTTTAATATTATTTTAATTTGGAAATATGTTCAATTAATAACAGTTTAATGATATCATTGTTTTAATAAAATATTTCCATTAGATTAGCAACAAAATTATTAAAGTAACTAAAATCTGCTTTATTTAAGTGATAAAATTTATAACTTGTACACTTTAAAAATTCATTAAGAAAGTCATAATCGTTACATTGAATGAATATCAAAATTCATTGAGCCTTGATAAGAACTATATTTTAATAACAGGCACACAGGCTTATAGCCAAAAAAAACAAGCCGAAGTCGAGTCGTAAGCTTGAATTTTTTAATTGATTGAAGACAAACAATCCATATTAAAAGAACTTTATTATTTAAGAAAGCAATATCTTGCTTTCTTGTCAAGAAATTAAAATTAATAAAAACTAGAGACTTTTCTTATTTTTAACCGAATTCAAAAACGGGGAAGTTTATTAATTTGTGTGTTTAGCTTTATATTTGAGGATGCAGAAATCAGTACTTTTTAAAATTTTATTTTAGTTGAAAGATGTTGCTTTTAGATTGTCCCAATTATAATAAATGTTCAAAATACTAAAACTTAAAGGATGATTATTACATGTGTATTCAACTATAGCATAGTACCCAATAATAGAAACTATTAAATAAAATGATATTATTTTTATATCCCTGGCTTAAAAATGCTATATATGCGTAGTCGGAAAACTATAACTAATCCGTTTTTCTATAAACGTCATGTTACTTTAAAATACAGGCGATATGCCACAAATATGCAAAACATTTTTCGTTTGTATTTTTGGATCAGGTTATTACTTACTTGATACTTGTTAGTTGCGATAAATATTTTTTCTGAATGGTACTACTTACCTAAAAATAAAAGATATAAAACGAAATTAATATTTATTAAATAAGTACAGGTACAATTTAACTTAAGATATAATTTTTCAAAACATTGAATTTCTTAATTTTGAAAGTGTTACAAAAACTATTAAGCATAAAAACTAATTCAGCTGTTGCTTTTCATAATTCAGTTTTTTCATTTAAGGAAAAAAGTTTTTTAATTTAAGGAAAAAGTTAAATATTTCACGTCATTTCTGCAGAAATCAATGACTTTTAGCATCATTTACCGCTTATGATTAATTCTGCAAAATCAATTTTATTTGCCTGGAAATACGTTAAAATCTACACAACATTCCTGCTGAGGATATTTTTATGACAGATGTACCTTCCATGAAAAATACTCTTCATAGAAAAAATGTTTTTCTTGCTCCAAGCTAGAACCAAATAGCGCAAACGGTAAGTTAATAGCGTTCGCTTAAAGCTAGGATTAAAAGTGATTGCTGTATACGTGGAAACTCCTTTTAAACTAATGTTCGCCCTTATCTCTTTCGTAATAGTAAGGTGGCAAAGGATTATATTATACTTCTGCAAGATACGATAATCGTATATCCATTAACAAATTAAAGGCAGATAGACAGACTAATGGTAAACGAATCTAAAATAAAAATTAAAATTTTGAGGTTTCTAGCTATTTCATGTCTGTCTTTTATTTTTATTTTATTTTTTATTTTTCAAACTAAAAGCTTTAAAATGTAAAAAAAACATCTTTTGAATACTATTTTCCTTCTTAAGGCTTTCAATACAAGGTTGTTCTATGTAATGTCTATTGGATTGTTAATGCGCTCTATTTACAAAGCCTTATTTAAATTAATGCAAATAATGTATTGCTATGTCCGTTGCAACAAGTTTAACAAATAAAATTTTAAACAAAAGGTGATTTATACATGGTAAGGGTCTTTCATATATGATAGGCCCTTATTTAACAGATTATTAATGTTTGTTGTAACTGACATATAAGTTTCAATTTCAGTTTTGTCTACATTTGGCGGTTTAAACGTTAAGCCAATTAAATTTCTTTTGTATCGGAGGTTTTTTATAGTTCAAAAGAATATGGCCGTTCCTTTGAGCTGTTTTAGCTTAACAGAAGAGAACGCCCTTCAATTTTATACATACTCTGTAAGTTTTGTGTATAGTATGAGGACACTTAGTTTCAAATTGGAACAATAAGTAAGAACAGTTGTCCATTTAAAATTTTTGAATATATTAATTTGTTTCGATTTGTTCTGCCAGTAAATGAAATACTGTTGTCATTCCTTTCCGTGAAACTGCTCATACACCCTAACAAATGAAAATTACCCTCAGACGAACACGCTTACCCAGCAAATAATAAAAAGTAGAAATATTAAATTAGTCCCGCATAAAATGCAAGATGGCGGAACAATTTACCTGAATGAATAGATAGGACCCTAATAAAAGAACGAACTAAACCCAACACTATTAATATTACCAGACCTTATACTAACTCTCCTGTATTCTTTTAAAATGCGACTTGAAAATGATGCATTAAAAGCGCTCGCCGATAGTTCCAAACAAACAGGCATTAACAACGGTATTCATCGAAAGGAATGACAACAGTAGATTGAAAAACAAGAGAGAGACAGAGAGCTCTGAAGTAAAAACATTAAATAAATAAACACACTGAAATTAATAACCTTCGATAGTCCATATACATAATATTAAGTAACTAGCTGTAATTATAGAGTACTTCAGGTTTAAATGCATAACGAATTGTTTAACAACATTAATTTAAAAAAATTAAATTATTTCCTTTGAAAATGAAAATAAATTAGGGCAATGTGTATTTTCTGAAGACTGTAGCTATATTTTTTCAATAAAGTCTCCCAGTTTTGTAAGATAGTTTCTTTTTTAATAAATGCAATATCTAAGTACATATGTATAGTGCATATATATAATGTAAATTATTTTTTAACTAGATCAACACTATAAATACATTTTCTATATTAGCAAAAACGTAGAAACATTCAAATAACAACTAATGCAATTATAAAATGCTACTTCCTTTAGATTCGTGTTGCATATTGCATCTTTTATTCCCTTCATATTTCCTTTTCTTTCCCTTCGTATTTTTTGCTTTGAAAAACAACAACTACACAATAAGCCCTTATTATGTTTGAATATATGGGAGTATCATCTGTTGTTAGTTTGCATAAAAAACTTATTTTAATTAGAACTATTTTTTGTTTTATAATTTTATTTTTTTTTTATGTTCTATTTTATGTTCATTTTATTTGCTAACTTTTTTCAGTTTTTGTGTACATATTTCCATTTTCCTGAAATTGTGTATTAGAGCTGGCTTCTGTTCTGTACTATAATTTTTCACTTAAGGCCCTAAAGGAGCAAACTAAGTAAATAAAATGGAAAAAATAATAAAATTTAAAATTAAAGTTTTTCTGCATAATTAAATAACTATAATTTGGTAAAGGGTTTTTTAAAAAGAAGTTTGTTTTCTAAAACAAAATAAAATACAAAATTTATATTAAGATTATTCAAATTCTTTATTGTATTACAAAGAGAAAATTTCGACATTTATGAATGAGTTATGATATCTGGTAAATGGCGGTCCCATATTGGTAATCATACCAAGAAAGTTTTAAGGTTGAAATCGATTCGGTTGGGGCCGTACAGACTCTATCCTAAACATCCTATCCAGTGGTGTTAAATCACGAGATCACCTGGCCACTTAACTGCGGATTGTCGTGAAATTATGCGATCGAAAAATTTGATTTGCTGTAAATTGCTCGTTTCATTAGCTGTGAGACATGCGGCACCGTCCTGTCAAAAACACTTGTCAGTAATATCCGCGTCATGAGAAATAGACCAAAATTGAGTTGTTAGCATCCCGTGATAGCGTGGTCCGTTGACCGTCACCACATTTCCAGCCTCCTCGAAAAAAAAAACGGTTCAATCACGCCTACAGAGCACATAGCGCACAATACAGTGAAACTTTGCGTATCTCAATAATCGCTGTAGAATTTTTAAAAAAGTGCAAATGCGGCAAGTGAAAATGGGCTTCGTTGGAAGAAATGATTTTTTCAGAAAAACACCCCGGTTGAATGAATTGAGCTAATCTACGGCGATGTGAATGATCGGTCTCCTTCAATTCACGGTCAAAACCTTACATAAAATTCGCCATGTGGTGGTTTTCGATACCACCAAGTGTTAAGAACGTCGAGGAATTGACAAATTTATATCTGCTTCAACAATGTGGCTCCCGGCTACGATGTTTTTAGTTGAACGACCCGGTCCGCGTTGCTGTTCGCACATTTTGTATCGAGCCTGTTGACTCAAATTTAATGACCTAATTCTTAATAGAGGTAACAGAAGGACGATTATTTTGTCCGCAAAAATATCAGGAATTTTACAAAATGTAACTTTAACAGAACCACAATTCTTATAGTGGTTTTTAATTATTTTAATGCGATTTTTGTGCGAAATTGAATTCATTGCAACAATTGCCAATGGATCTACTACGAACACGTCAAAAAACTAAATGTCAAAACTATCATGTTTTCGGTGTGGCCATAATTGAACGACAAACTTCTTGTTGAAAAATAAATATTTATTTAAAATAAGTAATTAATAATTAATCGAAATCATTTTCAATTTAAGCAATTTTAATCTGTGCTTGATTCCTTCAAATAAATATTTCAGGAATATTTTTTTAATAAATATTTTGTGAGAATATCATGAAATAATTATTTAAAAGAATCAAACACAGATTAAAAATGCTTAAATATTTATTTAAATAATATTTGTATATTAAAATAGTTAAATTCGGATTGATTTTGTTTGATTGTTGCACAATAAGAATTTATGTAGGTGCTTTGTATTATATACGTAAAAACAAATACGTTCCGCTTTTTCAGGGAAATAAGATTTAAGTTTAGAATAATTTATTCAAACTGCTAATAATATTTTAAATACTCGGATGGATTTTATTCAGTACAAAGTTCGCGTTTTAATATTTTATTATTTCTAAGAGAAAAAATTGTTAATTGTTCCGTATATGTGTGTATATAACCATCTTAGAACAAGGGAACATTGATAGTATCTAATCCACAACATTGATTTAAATTTAAGATACAATATTCATCAGAATAAATTTTATTTGCCAGACATGCCACAGCCATTTAGTATTTACTTTTATAATGATTATGGTTTTTGTAAGTAGGAGAGACATAAGGTTGGTATTTTGTGTCTGTTAGACATAATTATTAATTAAGTTGACAAATATTTACTTACATTAATAATAAAACAGGGTACACATGCATATACCAGGGCAAGAATAAGGCAATTTCTAGAAACGAATACACACCATTGAATTCTAACATTAAAACTAAAATAGCAGACCGTCAGAAAATTAGTCCAAACCGAACCTTATCTTATTAAAAAGAAAATTTTAATAAAATTGAGTGAAAGCAAATTATCAAGTATGAAAATGTGAAAGGAACAAAATAAAATAATCAATGTACACGAAGGAAAGGGCAAACACTCATCATGACATATTTGCTTACTTAACAAATACATTTGTTACTCTGCATTTGTAAGTTAATTATACAAACAGTTTCTAATAACAATTAAAAAATGTGATGTAATAATGCTTGTAAAATTAATAACGTTAAGCAAACAAATCAGTAAATAGATTGTTAATGTCAACATGCGTAGGTAATCCGATAAATAATTTATTTTTAATAAATCACACAATCTGTGTGAAACGTGAGTGGGATATTCTATAAAATTTTCTTAAACTTAAGAAATATTCTGATCTTTCAGACATTAAAAATGTAATTGCTATTTAAATTTTCAGAAAACCTTTAATACTGATAAAATCAGTCATAAATTGCCAGCAAAAGTTAAAAAAACTATTTAGGCCCAGCATCCCTTCTCATAACTATTTTAGAACGTAGACGTGAATTTGATTCTGAACCAGCAAGCATGCATTCCCAACCACTAATTTGGCTAGGCAATACCAATAAGAAATACATATTAATAATTGGATCATAATAAGCAATATTGCTGTCCTACAACTTTCACATTACACAGTGCTATTCTAAATACCTTAGAATATAGTAATAATGATCTGCTGTTATTTTCAACTAAGATAAAATCCACTCGTCAAAAATTTCAATAATGACCGCAAAAGCTCCCTGTTTGTCTAACAACTTTAACGCTGACAAAGATCCCCACATGCCATTGCACTTAGATAAGTACAAGAAGACAACACCTATTTTTGTTGTCTTATTTATTTATTACTGGTTTATTTATTTATTAAAGTTCAAAATCTGCACAGCAACAATTAAACTTATATTTAGGGTACAGGAAAGTTCCAATGATAAATTAAGTTAAAACTGCAAGTCCACAGCCTACACATATTTAGTCAAAATTAGCTGTAAAATAATTGCATAATTTATTATTCAGAATAAAAATTAAAAAAAAAAAACAGTTTAAAGCCTTTTGCATTGCTATTAAGTTGTTGTTCTTGAGAAAGGATATTCCAGAGACATGATGCATGTATTGAAAACTGCCATTCAGATAAAAGAGTACAGGGTAACGGAATTGTAATCTTTCCGTTAAATGATCCTGTAAACCTGATTTTACCAATATGATGTTGTGGCGTCCATCACGACCACGCTGATAGATGTCAATTTTTTCATCAAAGTTTCTAATCACTTTTTGGCAAAGTGGCGATCCTATTTCGTTAATCATATCACGGATTTTGAGTTGTAAGTCTGAAATCGATTCCATTGGCTCCGTATAGACTCTATCATTAGCGTAGCCTCATAAAAAATAATCCAGTGGTGTTAAATCGCACGATCTGTCTGCTGATTGTTGTGAAATTATGCGATCGAGAAATTTGGTTTGTAAGAAAGTGATCGTTTCATTGGCTGTGTGACATGTGGAACCATTCTGCTGAAACTACATGTAATGTTAATAGTAATCAAAATTGAGTTGTTGGCCATCTCGCGATAGCAAGATCCATTGACCGTTGCTGCACTTCCAGTCCAATAAAGCCTCCAAACCACATAGAGCACCATATAGCGATACGTTAAGCATGCAAAGCTTCTCAATAACCACTCTAGGATTTTTAGAAACCCAAATGCGACAATTTTGCTTGTTGGCATACACTGACAAGTGAAAGTAGGTTTTGTCTGAAGAAAATTATGTTTTCAGAAAAACCAGCCGGTTGCTCCTAAATGAATTGAGCGAATCTACGGCGATGTGGTCGGCTTAATTTCCTGCACCAGTTAAACCTTGTAAGGTTTCAAAGTCAAATGCTTACGCAAAATTCGCGATGTTGGATAACTCCAATCTTTGAAACGTCCAGTAATTGACAAATTTGCAACAGCTTCAACACTGTAACTCACGGCTGCGATGCTTTCAGTTGAACGACCCAGTCAAATATGCATTGGTGTTTGCATGTTTTTATCGAGCTTGGCGACTCAAATTTATCGACTAACTTCTTAATAGTGATCTCAGAAGGAGGATTATGTTATCCGAAAATATCACAAATTTTACGAAATGTTCAAGAATCACCTTTTTCATAGTGGATTTTAATTATTTTAAAACGATTTTCTTGCGAAATTAAATTCATTGTAACAATTGCCATACATCTACTACGAGTACTTCAAAAAACTAAATGTCAAAACCTTTATGTTGATGATGTTGCCACACTGCACTTTATTGAGCCAGTTTTAAACAGAAATATATAGAAGTTCTTTAATAACTTCGCTAATACAATCTGCTTAAAGCGACAAAACCAAAAGCAACTCTTTTTGTCTTTAATAAACGTCAAACAATAAAAATAAAAACAAATCGGAGAAAAAAAGGAAAACGAAGACTAGGCCTGTCTTCGCTTTCCATATCAGTATCTATACCTACATTCATGTTACTGTATTTTTAGTTCTCTATTTGTTCGGTTTGGTGCCCCCCTATCAAACATAAATAACTCTTCAATACGTATATTGCAAACAGCCAAAAACAATAGAAAACGCAAAAGAATAAAAAGGATGTAAATAAAAAGATGAATAAAATGTATATTATTTGTCTTTTTTATATGTTGTAGATCCAATGTGTTTGTGCACTTGCGTTTGTTAAAGCAGGCCCTTATCGATACACACACGTTAATTCTGTGGAATAAGAAACATTTTGGCTGTATTCCTAGCATGTCAAGGTAAAATACGTTTGCTTACAAATCCTTGCACACACCCATACATACAATGGATGTTACCTCTCCTGCCCAGCTTAATATTCATGTAGAACGTATACAGTTACAACCAAGAAAACGAATTAAAACAAGAAAATCATACAACTCTGCATTCACACAGTAACAAAAACACATTTACACAGGCACATAAGAAAAAAGTTACACACAACCACCAGTATAAATTTTTAGAAGGATTTAAATTAGAATAAAAGCTTTTGATTTCGCGTTTATATAAAATACAAGAATATAAACATAACAACAAGAACACTAACATCAGAAATATTCAAAGCATTAAAGGAATTAAATTTTACTTTCTAATTTTTAAAAATCTGTAACAAAGTCCCTGTATCCTTCTTCATCATGCCTCGGTATGCTTGTAAGCACCTTATTCAATTGCGTAAATTTTATAAATTCGGTATATTATTACCCAACTTTTGCTTGTTTGTACTTTTTATAGCTGTACCCACAGCATAGCCTTTCTAAACCGATTTTGAAAATTTGCCTTTAACTTAAAGATCCTAAGGATTTGTTTCATTTTAAAAAATTTCATAATGTTTAAGGTAAATGGTGGTTCCATATAAGACAACTAATTTTTGTATGAGTATTGAAATGTCACGGATGCCCATAACATTTTTTAATAATCGCCATAGGTGACATAGACTGATATGAAACACTTGTTAAAATTTAAGTTAAATAGCGGTCCCATATATAAGTACTGAAATGTCATGGATGCCAGCAACATTTGTTTTATTTATCTGTGGAACCTTTGGATCCCTAAAGCTTACAGTTGCACAAAGCAGTAAAACATATAAACTTAAATATTAAAGGATTACTAAGGTGACATAGACATATATGAAATATGTACTTACATTTACTTTTTTCAAAATAAACAGTAGAAGAAAACTAAACGACCCACTGTGCATTTCAATACGTAGTTTCTAGACAACTTTATAGGCAAATCTACCAAAGAAGCAAAGAACAAAAAACAAAAACAACTAACACAAAACAACTAACCCAAAGCTAAGCAGGCGCCTAAACTGAATGATAACAACAAAAACAACAATATGGGGTGATTTTACATTAGAATATTATTGTATGTGGGAGAACCGCTTAAACAACTGTATAAGCATCGCTTGCTGGGCATATGAATGAATTCAAGTTGTCATCAGTGTGTAAAGACAACAACGCTACCATCATGATTTTTTTGTGTGGATTGAAAGTATTTAAATCCTTTAACTTTATTTAAAACTCTAAAGTACCGTGTTATTATTTTGCAATCAAAGAACTCAAAATAAAAAAGCGCTTATCAAACGCTACAAATTTATTTATTTATCATATTTGTTGCGGTTTTCGTCGATGCAATCTACGTAACAAATGAAGTCCTTCTAACTATGGTAAAGGGAATTAGCAAAATGCTGAGCTAATCGCAGCGGGTTTTTGTTTTTTTTGTTTGCTATGACGAATTTGAAAATATTTATGAAAATTAATTGATCAGTTTTGGTAGCAATGGCCACTGTAGCAATGAGTAACCCCCCGGGGGCACATTTATCGGTTCTTATAGAGTACTCAACTATCTGGACCTGTGCAACTGGGGGAAAAAGGGAGCCCAGTCCCCTGAAGGCAGACAGGGAGTCAACTGGAAACTCCACTTTATTTCCACGGGGATCAGTGACCCGCAGAGTTCATTATTTGTCTCTTTAGACATTTAATAGTTCTCTGGCTGATCATTGAGGTTGGCCCCTATATGGGAGCATCGTGGTGGTTGTGGTTTTGCGGCCCCATATCCAATGGTTTTCTATGGTGGCCAGGATCATCTCACTGATAATGACACGCAAAGTGAATGACATGTGTTCTGGACAGGAGTTGGAAAGTCTCCAACTCTTTAGCAAGGTGTGATGATTTGCAGACCTGTACTGAAATCATTAAAGTTGCAACTAGGTGGTTCTGTTGCATAGAATTATGGCTTCGGCTATCTAGGACGCATGTATGACGTTCCAAATTATACAATAGTGGTTTGTCCACCATCTGATTAAGACTAATGGTCAGGCGCGGATGTAAAACAAATCACACTCTGTAGCAATGAGCAATAAAAAATGAAACTTAAGATTTTTAAGTTGTAAATTTTCGACTTTAACAGTAACACCAGAATCTTCAAATTTACACAGAGTGTGTGCTCTTCTATATAGCATATAGCTAGCTAGAAGAGCTAGCATATATAGCCTTAATTTTGACGCATACAGGCTCAACTTTCGAACGATGCTAGCATTTTCGCTACAATAGTATTAAAAAATTAAGTTTAATGCATGCTGTTCTTATATCGGGTTTTTCAACAAGAAATTTGTTTTTGGATTGTGGCAACACCAACAATATGATTGTTTTGACATTTAGTTTGTTGACGTTTTCGTAGTAAAGGCTTAGCAACTGTTACAATAATATCAATTTCGCACGAAAATTGCATTAAAATAATTAAAATCCATTAATAAAATAGTGGCTCTGTTAAAGTTACATTTTATAAAATTCATGATATTTTCGGACAACATAATCGTCTTTCTGAGACCGCAATTAAGAATTAAATCGTTAAATTTTCGATAGGGTCGATACAAAATGTGCGAACACTGTGAGTCACAATATTGAAGTAGAACCAAATTTATAAGTTCCTCCACTTTCTCAACAATTGGGGCTATCCAAAACCACCACAAGGCGAATTTCGCGTAAGGATTTGACTACAAGGTAAAACTGGTGCAGGAATTGAAATCGACCGATCATTAATATCGCCGTGGATGCACTCAATTCATTCAGGAACAACCGGTTGGTTTTTCAAAAAAAATCATTTTATCAGACAAAGCAGCCTGATATGTCAACATGAAAAATCCTAGATCGATTATGGTGCGCTATGTGGTGTGGAGGTGTGATTTATTTAGTTTGAACCGTAAGAAGTAAATTTTTGAATTTTGCACAAATTTGTATAAATTTTACATAAAGTGCGTATTACCTGTTTTTGATATACAATGCTTACAGGTGTAGTCAATTTTAATTTTATTATTCGATTCGTAGAATTATTCTCTACCCATTTTTACTTGTATACCTAGGAAATCTTATCAACTGAATTTATTCATTAAAAATCTTCTACAATTTAATAACTTACAAACCAAAACAATAAATAATAAAAACACAATCAACATTGACAACCCCAGAGCAGTATTTGGCTCTGTACTTTTTCTTTAGTGGCATCAAAAATAGAAATTACGATTCTAACAAAAATGTTACACAATTTTACTTTAAAATTTACCTGCTTATATATTTGTTGGTTTTCTTACATAAACAATATAGTATACTAAAGCTAAATTAACTTTTGTGTAGTCTCCAGGGTATACTGACGACAACAATACTTTTTGTCGTTTTTAAAAGGCGAAAAAGTTTTTGAAAATGAAATAGAAAGAAACATGTTTTATGATGTTAATGGAGTGAGAGGTAAAAAATATTAACATAAAATGTTTTTTTTTATATATTTTTATATATTTATATATAAACAATTTGCATTTGAAAAAAGCATTAATGAAAATCTCATGCAATTTTTATTTAGAAACTGTATAATTGAATGAATATAATTTATTCTTTCGATTTGCTAAAGACGTTTGCTATCGAGCAGTTATATATTTTGGATTTACGTTTTCTGTTATTATTAGCTAAATGTAACGCTGTTTTCTGAAAGACCTAACACTTAAAAATATATTTCCTGTCTTAAGTTTTCACACTTTTTGATTTAATTACGGTGCTTTTAATCAGTGCATCATGGTTTAATAATGCCTAAACCAGTTGTAAGCAAACTGCAATTAAGAAGCAGAGTAATTAATCAAACAGCCAAATTTTCGTTAACATCAAAAGCAAATATTTCAGATTTTTTTTATTTTTACATCTTTAGTTAACAACACTTTTTCCTGATAACTGGTGCCAAATTTTACAACCCGCTTTTCGGCTGTATAAATAATTAATAATTTTTAATGGAATTTAGCTATGATTAATAAGCATGTTAAGAAGCGCTTGCTAAACATGAGGGACATATGTTTTAGTGAGTATATTATATCGTTATGATTGTTTGAATATTAGTATACCACAGTAAGTTTCTCTGTTATCAGCTGGCAAACTGTTTACAATTCAAGTGTTTTAAATTATAATTTATTAACTATTTCAGATCTCATTTGCATAAAAATTAATTAATTAATATCATTTTCGAAGTAATAGAAAATTTTTAATTATTTTAAATCAATGTATTCTAACAAACTGCCTTATAAGCCCCGATGGGCACCTTAAATTTTCAACACAATTTTTTATACAATTTTTTTCTAACGAACTTCGCTATGCCTTCATTTCGAACAAGTCAAAATATGTTATTAAATGATGTAATAAAATAAGTATTGGGCATAACGAAGATTTAAAACCAAACATCTTTCAAAACCTAATGTGTGCTGAGATTCTGTTGATAACATTCCCTTTTCGTTTAAACGAACAAACATTTTTTTTTGGAACAAATATTTAAAATGTTTAACTTGATTAAGTAGAAAGTTAGTTCACGTTTCGTGAGTAAGTTTGCAATGGCATTTAAGGCTATACATACGTATATACATGTATATACAATTTAAAAAGTGAATTTTAAATGGCGCCCACAAAAATGGGATACAAAGAGAACTTTTGATAAGAACAAAGATGATTGTGGTTAAGTTGTTTAGAGCTTTTGCTTCGCCAGCTCAAAGCTGTCATAAAAAATAATATTGAATGTGTTACAAAGAATTCAAGAGTGATACAAGCTCTTATAAGGTTGTGATTAAGGTTATTTTTTCTGACAAGCCTAAAGTAAACGAAAAATATCTAATTATTATTCAGTGAACTAAGCGAACAAATGGACAAAATACACCCTTTATATTAGCTGTATAACGATCGTCGGAAATAATTATGCAATTTCGATATAAAGTTATACGATCTTAGTTTTGAGTGATTGTTTTCAAAGTCTTAACACACAGAGGGCGTGTTAAATTCAAACAATCGAAGTGCATGGAATTTACGGAATACTTCTTGGAAAATAGTATTTAACCCTAGAAAGATAACGTTGTTTTTTAGTGCGGTAAAGATAACGTTACGTCCGAAAGACGTGGGGTTTCTAACATCCTTTTAAGGATTAAAAAAAATAAAAATTGGCATAGGAGCTGTTGAGATCATTTATTTATTGAATTTTCTCTTTGATAACCATTAGCAAGCTACTAAGATCAACTGAGCATAGAAACCACAGAGATGGAGTACAAAATTAAAACGGCACACATCTGATAGACGTAACTTATCTACGCAGGGTTAAATATCAACAATTTTTCCACTATTCAGGCCAACTTTTAATTTTGTTTTGTAAAATTATTACACGAGATATTAGTCTTTGGAAATATTTAAAATAGGTATCAGTCAAAAAATATCGTAACTATTTTAACACTTTTTTTTAATTTTTCTACAAACTTTTATGGCCATTACAGCAATACATAGTGTGCGTAAATTTATAGTCTCAAGCCATTACGGTTTAAAAAATTAAACCTTTTATGTGAAAATAATTAACTTCTAATTATAGCATATTTTTGAAAATCAATTCCTCTATGCAACGCCTTCTAAATTTTAAATTTATGTTCCCACTTATTTTAATAGAAGAAATATTTCTGCCTACTCTGTTTTAATTCGAAATACCTGCCGCTAAAATAATATTAGTATAAATCAGTTTACCTATTTGATACAAAATACGCAAACTTCTGTTTCTGTATCCGATAATATGGAGAGTGGCTACACATAACAATGGTTCCCTTGTGGTTATGCAACCACCAGGCATGCAAATACATTGTTCCATTTATCCACTGCCTATTATTCTGCAACTGGTGTTAGCCCCATGGGAGTAGTGCTAATGGTGCAACGCTGCCTGCACTTACTTCAATAAATGGTGTTGATTTCACAATTCATTGATGAGTTCTCTCATCAGGGAACAACTTCTACATCATTTAATCAAACGACATTTGCTTCGCCACATGCTCTTATTGGTACTCAGGCTTGTATATCTTAAAATCAGTTTACTACTAGGACACCCTTTAAATTAAAGTTTTATCTTCTCTCCTTGTTATTATAGCTCACAGGCTTTTACTGACACTGCAAATTTGACAGTTCAAAACTTAACAATATTTTTTGAATATAATGTAATTTTTGGGACACCCCTTAGTTTTTTGTGTTTGGTATTATAGCGGGTATAACTATACCTTTTGTGATAATTCCGAAGCTTTAACCTAGTTATTTTATTAGTAAATTACCACTCGACCACCCGGAAGCTAAATGAATCAAAAAATCGCATAAATTTTTTGTTAACTATGTGAAATTTTAAATAAGAAAAAATAATACATTAAGTTGTATAACCATTTTATCATCTAAATTAAGCCAGGAATTATTTTTCTTCTTTTTAGCAAGTTAGCTATAACAAAGAGAGAAATGTCAGGTTTTTGCTACACATGAATAATTAATTGTTTAAATTTTTCTCTAAGTAGTTTAGTATACGCAAAAAATTACCATGGTGAACCCTTGCAAACTTAATGACACCCTCTAATATTATTATTAAAAATTGTTAATGTCTACAATGCTTAGCTGATAGAGGTAGGTAATAAGAGTTGAAGTTAAAAATGCTTAAAGTTAAAAACAAACAAAAAATGTTGTTAGAGGTGTTTAAAATATATTTCAATTCAATACTTTGAGTTGCCTCTGTAGAATGCTTCAGGAGAGTTACTATCGTCTTTGGTAATCGTTTTTGATATCACCTTAGAAAACTTTAATATAAATAAAGTGAAGGTTGCCAAATTATGAAATTTTTTGTTTTCTTGTTAAAAATGTTAAACTATTAAAAAATGTATTTTAAATACATTTACCTTAACTTCTTATATTTTACAAATGTATGCTATAGGGTGTTTATCTACCTCAAACACAATTGTAATTTGTCCTAGTCTGCTTACGTAAAAGTAAAACATTGCTTCATTTTTGCAAGTGCGTTTCGAAGTCTAATATAAATGACAAATGATTAAATTATATTTATGTTAAAAATTGGAAAGCAACTCCTAGGCTGATTAATTATTGTGCAGTATTACCGTGCCAAACGCGACACGTTTTAAAAATATGTGAGATTTACAAAATGTGACAATGTGTTGCCAATTTTCTCTACTAAATCTATTGAATTTAACAAAGCGTAAATTGGTTGCTTTTGTTTTTTAGGGCACCCAGTCGTTTAGCTTCTTGGATGTACTTTCTTTAAAAAAAGGAATTTTAAAATAAAGTAAATCGTTTAGCTAAACATCAGATATCATTTTTTTTCATATCGCATAAATAGCTTGTTGTTTCTGTTACTTATGGGAGAAATTTCTCACATTTAAATTCAAAATAATAATAACGTTCACAATTTACACTTTATCAACAAGATGAGCACAATATTTTTATGTGAAATATTTCTTATATAGATTGAAAAATGAGGGTATATATAGCTAATATATAAAAAAACCTTGATTCTCTTCATAGCACTGGAAACTCAGTTATACACCTGCCCACTCCTTTATACATTTAAATTGTTCTGTGTAGTAGAACAGAGTCGCATTATTTTAATAAAAAGTACGCTGTTTTATAAGAACATCTTAATTTTTTTTATTAACTTAGTCCGAAGATGTATTCCTTACAAACTACAACATGAATCTTTTATTTAAAACTACAACTAGTCGTTCAAATAAACAATTAATTATATAACGCTTTAAAACGATACTATTAACATTGTTTTACGACTTTTCAACGATTAATCTTAGTCTGGAACTATAAAATGGACGATTAATTCCAGACAGCCATGTTAAATTTCGTAAGTAGAAAATTAGGAATTGCTTCTGAACCGATTCAATATGTTTACTATGCACATTATATTGTAAGTGTCATATTACCGGGCCATATTCTAAAATTGGTCTCACAGTTGATGTGTATAACTGTGTTGTTATTTAGGGGTCAGTGAAACTTTTAACGTACCTTTTAATGAAAGCAAGTTTACCTCTAGCTTTATTAGCGGTTATGTAAATATGAGATATAAAACTTGATTTGATGTCCATCAAAATTCCCAAATCCAAAATGTTATCCGCCAATTGCAACTGATGTTTCCCTAAAAAGTACTGAGTATCATGCAGTTGTTCAATACGTTTTATTTCATTAAGTTTATATCGCACTAACTTTAAAAGCTATTCAAATCAGATTGAAGCAATGACTGATCCGATCTATTAACATACTTAAAGAAAATTTTGACATCATCTGCGTACATCAGAATGTTAGATAATTAGATAACGTTTGAAAATCATTAGTAAAAAGGGAAAATAAATTAGCTCAAGATGGACTGCTTTGAGGTATTTCAAACAAAACTGAGATATCTCTCGACGTATTGTTTTCAAATAGGACACGTTGTTTCGGATTAAAAAAATATCATGAAATCCAATTAAGGGCATTCGCAGTGAAGTCCAGCAAACTCAGTTTATGCAAAAGAAGTTTATGATTAACTTTATCGAATGCTTTACTTATATCGATGTAAGCAGCTTAATAACCAACAGATTAAAGAAGAAGTGTAGTAGGCTCTATATTAAATGCAGTTCGATTTTATCTTAATAAGGAATACATGTTTTACAGATTTTTCAAAATTATGACGATATGTCATCCTAAAATAAATTCTGTGAACATTATACAAATTTTTAAAGCACAAACGATTACCTCACAATAAAGCAAGAAAAAAATTAAAAATTCACAATTTTAAGGGGTTTTAGAGGATCGATCTGTAAAATGGTTTATAACAAAATTTTTTTGGACAATTTTGAGCTGTAGCAGTTTGTAATTTATTGCGCGATATTATGACTTTGGACGTTGTAAAATTAATATATTTTTAAATTTGTATTGCAATTTAAGAAAAGAACATATTTTTTGTAATGATAGTTTTTTTTAGCCTTTTAGTATTTAATGTTGTGCAGAAGCTCCAAACCAAAAATCATACAAGATTTTGCCTCTAAAATATGATTGTTGTGCTCGTATTACGTTATAAATAACATTTACTTGTGTAATTAACTTTGTCAAAGGAATTTAATGAACAAAAAAAAATATACTTTAAAGTTCCATTTATTTGTCACCAAGATTACGCATTCTAATGCTTTTATAAAAGGTGTTTTTTTAAGCTAGATAGAACTTTAAATTGTAAAAAGTAACACAAAAAATGAAATTTTGATGAAACATTTTTTTTATTTGTTTCAGTATACTCTGACAAATCTCGCCTGAACAACGCTACGAAATTATCCGAATTTACTTTGAAAATCAGTCGTCGATTTGCGCAACTTATAGACGACTTCGTCATTTTTATGGCGTACATAATCGTGCACCTGAACAAGCCATTCATCGAACTGTCGATAGATTTCGTACCACATACTCTCTAGAGGATGCAATAACACCAACACGTCGAAGGAATGTGCGTACTGAAGAGAATATCGCCGCTGTAAACGAAAGTGTGGAAGAAGATCCAAATTTATCAATTCGTCGTCGGTCGCAGGAATTGGGGCTCTGTCCGTCCACTACGTGGAAAATTTTGGGCAAAGATCTCGGCCTACACCCGTATTAGATCCAGCTGGTGCAGGAATTGAAGCCACGGACCATTATATGCGTTGTTCTTTCGCCGATTGGGCTCTAGAGCAGTTGGCAACTGACCCGTTGTTTTATCGCAAAATTGTGTTCAGCGATGAGGCGCATTTTTGGCTTAACGGGTTCGTTAATAAGCAAAATTGCCGCATATGGAGTGAGACCAATCCACAACAGACCCTACAGACTCCATTACATCCAGAAAAATGCACCGTTTGGTGCGGTTTTCACGTTGGTGGCATCATCGGACCTTATTTCTTCAAAAATGAGGCCAGTGCTCGCGTTACGGTCAATGGAGATCGTTACCGCACCCTGATCAATGATTTTTTGTTTCAAAATATGGATGACATTGATCCGGACGAGATGTGGTTTCAACAGGATGGCGCTACGTGCCATACAGCGAACGCAACCATCGATTTATTGAAATCAAAATTTGGCGATAAGTTGATTTCAAGAAATGGACCTGTCAATTGGCGTCCAAGGTCGTGCGATTTGACACCATTCGACTATTTCCTGTGGGACTACGTGAAGTCACTGCTTTATGCTGATAAACCAGCAACAATTGGCGCCTTAGAGGACAGCATTGTTCGTGTTATTCGTGACATGCGCCCAGCAGTGCTCGACAAAGTGGCCCAAAATTGGACGTCCAGAATGCGCTTCGTCAAGAACAGCCGCGGTGCCCATATGCCCGAAATCATTTTCAAATGTTAATGTCACGTATTGATCCTTCGAATAAAAAAGAAATTTTAATTACAATTTAATTTTTTGTGTTATTTTTTACAATTTTAAGTTCTATCGGGCTTAAAAAAACACCCTTTATATCTCTTATATCCTCCGTGAGGGGACAAGTCAATTGGGTACACCGGTAAATCAGGCCTGACTGAATACTTTGAATGCAATATTAGTTGAGAAGCTATTGAAAAAAGCTGTTATATGATATCAATACCAAACAAACTTTTCAACTGAACAAGTGCGTTTTCAGCTGCACAAGCCCGTTAACTTTGTACCTGAAATCACAGGCCAATTGGTAATTGGTATATCCTGTGGCAGAACCATGTCTAGGGGACAAATAACATTCATATAAAATGTTGGAAGTTAAAACAACTCTAATTAATTAGAAACCACTAGGCAAAGTCACAGTAAAGTTAAACAATTCTCAAATTAGAACATGTTATGACCTATATTAAATGTTAAATTAGATTTCCCGGTTTTACTGCAAAAGTACATAAGATCAATAAAGTAAAAGTCGCGAAAAAGTAAGAATAAACTTCAATAGAACTGTCGAATAAAGTTGTAATAGGAAGCATAATATTAAATAAATAAAATATATATTATTCTGTAATTAAATTAAACAAATAAATAATTTGTTTGAAAATATTCTTCATAATTCAAAAACCCATGGTCCCTTTAAACGAGTTTAAAAAGTAATTCATTCGGCTTTATCAGCTTAAAAAATATTTGATAATTTTTGCTCTACATGTAGCAGGCAATTATGTTAGCATTAATTCGAAAAATGATACCATTCAAAAATCCATGTTTTAACTCTTTATATTTTCTTGCTTAGACAGCAAACGAACATACATTCATCAAAATAATAATAATGTGCATGACATAAATAGTTGCCACATGCAATCATACATAAATACAAGTATTAAAACCTATAAGTTAAAGTGCTACATAACACGCGGCACGCGTGCCATGTCTTCCATCTTCTATGACATGCCATGTAACATGCAAACATAATATTTTACGTTTATTTAGGGAATAAGGGTTTTTTCAACTATTTTTTCTAATACAATTTTGCTTTTAGTTAAGTTTGTTCTTGCTCCTGCCGTAATAGTTAAGTAATCGATTTGTGTAAAATACAGCACTTGGAAACAATAATTTAATATTTACAAAAAAAAAAAAAACAAATATTTATATATTATATATAAACTCTGAAATTATATCTGATAATAAATTTAAAATCTTGGGTACTGTGTTGGATGATAAGCTTAATTACTAGGATAATATAAATATAGTTTGTTCCAAAGTAAATTATAGTCTCCATTCTGGACTTCCTCAATATATATTGCTTTCTTCATGTTAGGCGTAATGTAGCTAATGTATTGCAAAATTCGCGGACTTTATACTGCCTAAATGTGTACCATGCAAGTAAACAGAATGCAACTCTTAGTTAATAAAATAATAAGATTTGTATTTCAACAAAGATTATGTTTCAATAGTTACAACGGTTTCTTAAGTGTTACTTCTATAATTTTCTAATTATTAAGCATCTGTTGAGTTTTACACTACTGTTAAAACCTCAAAGTCCCTCTTGTCTCAATGTTTTATTCCTAGAATAAACAATTCACTTGTTGAAAGAGCCTTCTAAATACTGCTCATTATAGGAACAGAGTTAAACTGATTTGACTGATTTGGGGTTATCCAAAACCACCAAATGGCGACTTTTGCGTAAGGACTTGACCTTGAAGCATAACAAAGTTCAACTGGTGCGGAAATTAATCCATTCACATCGCTCGATTTATTCAGGAACAGCCGGCTGATTTTTCTGAAAAAGCCCATTTTCACTTGTCAGAGTATGTCAGCAAGCTAAATTCCCGCATTTAAGCTTCAAAAAATCCTAGAGCGATTATTGAGAAGCCTTTGCAACGTGCGACTATATGGTGCATGATTGCGCCGTTTTTTATAGAAGATGCAGATTTTGCAAAAAAAATCATCTTTTCAGATGAAGCTCATTTTGACCTTGGTGGGTATGTAAACAAGCAAAATTGTAGCATTTGGGGCACAGAAAACCCACACGCATACATTGAAAAGCCGACACACCCAAAACGAGTCACTGTTTGGTGCAGATTTTGGTCTAGAGGCATAATAGGGCAAAGTTGAACGAATTTTTGTTTATAAAAATTGAAGAGGAGGATATTGGCAAAATTTTGTTTCAACAGGACGCTACGTGCCACACAGCCGAAGCTGTGTAGTTTTGTTTATAGGATTTAAAAAAAAAAAAAGTTATTTGGTGGACCCTGTACATAAAAGCACGCATTTTTGCAAGAAAGCAAAAGCACTCTGTTTTGGCCTATTATTAACGACGTGAATATCATTGGCATGTGGTTTCAACAGAACGGTGCCACATGTCACACAGTCAATGAAATGATCAATTTATTGCAATCCTAATTTCCCGATCGCATAATTTCACGACAAGAGCAGTTAAGTGGCCAGCCAGATCGCGTGATTTAATACCATTGTTTTTTTTTTTTGGGACTATGTTATGGTCATTTTGACCAAAAGGTTAGTAAAAACTTTGATGAAAAAATCGACATCTGTCGGCGTAGTCGGGGTGGACTTTGCAAGCTATCATTTTTCATTCTTTGTTGCGGAACTTCTCTCTTCCTAATACAATAAAAATTGGAGTCAGTTTAATCAAAATTTGCTTTATTTTGTTTCAGACAGCAAACTTCTTGTTGTAAAACCTTTTATAATAAAGTCTTAATAAATAAATAAAGAAGGGATAAAACTATAAATTGCTCTTAGTTATTATCACATATAAATAAAGATCGAAACTATACTTATACCACTTACCCTGGTATAAACAAAATCAATTCGGCTTGCTTACACCACTAAACCTGGAATTTTATTTTCGATTGATTCGCATGAATCCGAAAACAACGAAATAGACTTTCAATTAAACAAAATCAATTCAGCTTGGAAAGTTTATATATTAAAAATGTTTTGCAAATAATGCAAAATTAAGTTACAATATTCAAAAATAATATTTAAATTCTTATAGTTTTTGTGACTCTGGCTTACACTTTAAAAATCTGTACTGATAAGAAAAGTCATATATTGGATCGCCTGATTTTAAGATATCCAATATGTTATTTGTTGTTCTTAATACAGAAACATGGGCGCCTTTCTGACTTGAGATTTCGTAGAATTTTGTATCTTAAGGCGGAATTACTCACAAATTGTTTTTTTTTTTTTTTAACTGTAAAAGCTTTTTAAATAATCAAATCAATAGGTCGTCAATGGTTTTTTGATTTAATAAAGGGAAAAAAGTACTGTTAACATTTCCTTCTGTGTAAAATTCGTTAAGCCTATGATTTATTTATATTGAAACGTTGCGAAACGAATTTTTAAGAAGCGATGTCTATAAAATTGTATCATAACTTATTTTTATTGACCAGTAATTTCGTTCATATCTATCCCAAGTGAAAAATTATTTTCTTTTTTGTTGTAATTTTTCCTTGGTGCTTTATATTTTTTAGAATAAAAGCAATAACTAAACCGATTAAAATTTTTTTATGTTCGCTATCAATTAATATTTTCAGATAATGTAACACTTTGAAATATCGGTACTAGTTAGCGAAATCGTATTTGGCCGAAATTTATTTAATATCGGCTAATTGCTGTACTAAAATAATGCTATTAGTGTCATGACTTTAAAATGTCAACAATTAGAAAAAGAAATATGTTTTTAATTGTTTGCTTTATTAAGTTATAGTTTTCGCTCATAAGATTTCATAGAAATCATGTTATTCTTAAAATTATAAAAATATGCTTATTTTTGGCTAAGTTTATTTGTGCTACATTTTGTTACTAACGATTACCCTGTAAAACTGATAGTTGTATATTTTATGTATAGATGCAAACAATAGTTAAATTTTATATTTGTTCTTTTTGTTATTTTTAAAAGCACTGCTTAAAGGCACAACATTACATATGATCATTATAATATCACTTAAATTTTTGGCGCAAACGTTGTATTTTAGCTGAAGCGAATGTATTTATGATACGAACACGAAGAAAATATATTTAAAAATTATATCTTAAACTCTTGAAAATAAAAACAATATAGCACGTGTATATATAAAGACAATACCAATTAATTTAATGTGTAATTAAATTATTTACAAGTGCGAGTTACGTTTAAAACTAATCCAAGCAAATGCTTGCTTGAAAAATATAATTTTGCTAATTTTTGATGTGTGTATTTTTTATTAGCTTATGTACGTTGGCATCATATTTGCATTCGTTTATTTTTCCAATTTTTCAACATAAATTAAACGAGTCATGCAGTTAACCAAGCTTTGTGTCAGATTTAAATTAGCTTTACAACGCATAGGCTTTTATTAAGGTTCTTATTTTGTCATTGATTTGGTAAGAACATTAAACTTTGCTGGTATATGATCATGCTGTCTAAACGTGCCTTTTTCCTTTCTTTAAAGATTTTAAAGTTGCCTTTTGCAATTACTGCTTGAATAATAAATAATTTATTCCAAAACTTGCTGCATTCCTTTTTTAAAACTAATTCTTGAAATAATGTAATCCGAGTTGGAGCAAAAATTCCAATGATAAGTTATTAGACACCCTTTACAAAACATTTTAAGCAAATTTTTTAATATTTATTTTTCAAAAAATTGCTTTTAATATTTCTTATATAATTAACGGCAGAATTGCAGGACTGATCCAGACATGTTATTGTGCGTAGCTAACTACGTGGTGCATCTTTTAAAATCAAGGAATTTTGTAAAAGTTTCTTGCGTTTTAACTCCTTTTTGTCACTAATATTAAGGAGTGTTTAAACCTGTACTTTTAGGCTAAAGCCGGAGTTACAATTTATATTTAAGAATAGATTTCGGTGTGTCATCACTGCAATAACACTATATATAACTATTTTTGACATTTAAATTAATTAAATGCACAGTTTTAAATAAATATTAAAATGAAGCACACGGTGGTACATATGTTTTTCCTCACTGCTTATTTAAAGCATTCAACTGGTTTTATATAAAAACTTTTATTTTTAGAGCTTTTCAAAATAATGTGAAACCTAAAAATTAGTCTAGGTTAATTGCTCTAGATTCCTTTCAAGATTCTCATAAAATACTTGTTATTTAAAAATTGAAATTTATTACTGTATGGATAACGTTTACATATGGCCATTTTAATACTGCTCATACAACTCATCAGTGGGTTTTAACCCAATTTTTGCAGAGAAAACTGAAGAGTAGTATGTTTCAAGCCAAATTAACTAAATAAGAATTATATTCACGCAATACAGCAAAATGAAAACACAGTAACCATTAAAAAAATATTTTTTTCATTTTTAGAATTTTTTTAGTCCCTACACCCCATTTCAGTAAGCATTTTTCGATTCTACTTAAAAGAATTTGCAAAGGCGAACACGAGGTTTTTCTTAGAAAATGTAACATATTAGTCGTCGTTTAGTTGAAGACTACCTCTGCCACTCTTCAGCCACAATATAGTTAATGAGCGGCTATTTCTATATACAATTAAATAATTATCTTTCTTAAAACGAAAAAGAATATAAATTCAAAGTGTATTAACAAATAAATTCAATTACTGTTAACAAAAGTTTAGGTGAAATTTTTATTTAATAATTAAATAGTGTTAAAGCAATTTTTGTATATTTTTCTTCTATTTTTCTTGCTATTGAATGAAATTAACAAAAACAAAAAAAAAACGCATTAAAAGTATAAAAAATTACCTTAACTAAAGACAACCGAACTAAAAACCTTCGGTATGAAAACTTTTTTAAATTTTTTTTTTGTTTTCTCCTTTACCAGCAATTTCGTTAAGAATGAAAGCTATTGTATGTACTCGCATAAATATTTTCACTTCCTTACTTTACTTATTTTACTATCGGATATTAGCATACTACTTTGCATAAAGACCAAATAAAAAATGCTTTATGTATAAAAATGAAATGAAGGTAATAAAGAAAATTACAATAGAAAAGCTTCTGCCGCTTTGTTGTTTTTGTTGCAGCTAGTATTTGCTAGCTAGACAGACATAAAACAAAACACATAAAAAATAATGACAATAACTTACTATTTACAGCCATAATCAGTAGAGTAGAATAGTAGAGTCACTTTGTTAAGTGAAAGTTGTAGGACACAAAATATATTTATAGAAATAATGAATTGAAAAAAAGAAAAGGACACAATTGAAAAAAGAAAAAGGAAAGTTAAATTAAGTTTTGCTAACGTGGCATTAGTGGGTGTTTTAATTTACCACCATTAAAGCAGAAAAGCGATTGCTGTAAGGCCACCGGGGGTAACAACTACTTTTTTTATAATAGCAATTAGCATACCATTAACACCTTTGTTTTCGTTTTGCATTATGATCACGATTATTTCGGCAGAAAAAAACATAGAAATTTTGCAAAATATTTTTTAATTTCGAGCTTTGTAGATTAATAATAGCAAATCTTTATTTACTCGATTTAAATATATAAAGTTTCTAGAATATATTATTGTAAAAGACACATAACTTTTTCTCACAGCAATCATATTGTTACGTTTATACCTTTTATGAACGTTTTGATGTGAGTTCTTTATTGCAAAATAAATAACACCGTTTTAGAGTTTTTAAATTAATTACAAATTCATTTACTTTAACTACAAACAAAGTTGACACTTAACTTAAGATGCTCATCTTTACTTTACGAGGTTTATTTTACATTAATTAACTATCCACTCAGACGCTGCTCTTCTATATTTGTCCACTAGAAGTCTAGAAAAATTAAGAATCTTCTACTCCCTTTGTATCACATTTTTTTGTTGTATGTTGTCCAATTAATGTATAGGCACCTGTGTGTATTTTTGTTTTTGTTTTTATTTTTATGCTGATAAAGTTTCTTCTTGGGATTTATTTTTAAATATTTGTTGTTGTCTTGTGTAGATGAGTTTTCTCAGAAAACCACGCAGTTAGTAAACAGTTTGATATTTATGATGTTTGCATGTATAAAATTACTACGCGGTTTGTAACTAGAAATTTGTTGTTGTCTTGCATGCCACGCAGTTAGTAATCAGCATATAAAATTGTTGTTATTTGCGTGTATAAAAATCCTATGCAGTTAGTAACTATAGATTTTGTTGTTTTGCATAAGTTTTCTTAGCAAGCCACGCAGTTAGTAAACAAAATACTGTATTACTTTTATTTTGCTTTAAAACTTACGCAAGACACATCCGTAACAAATATTTTATTATTTAGTATCTGACGATGCGACTTCACGGCAGATAATTACGAAATTGTTGGTTGATAAAAAATGGTTACAAAATTTTTAAGGAATCTGGAACGATTTGTTATAAACAAAATTAAAAGAAAGTATATTTTTATATTTTAATTAAATATCATCCTATTTAAATCCTTTAAATATTAAATACTAAAGAAAACAGCAACACTTTAATTTATTAATGTTAGATATTCGGTGTATATTAAAGTCAGAGCTGTAAAAGAATTAATCATTTTTGAATTAATTCGCACTAAATTAACAAATTTTGAATTAACTCTTTTCACAGAAAAATATGAATTGGATGAAATTGCAGAAAATTCAAACTAATTTGGGAAAAATGAATTACAAATTATTTCGAAATCAAACGAATTTTTAGCAATTCAATACACCCTCATTTGAATTGATTTTAATTTCTTCTTGAAGAAACAAACTTCGAACACCATGTTTTATTAGATTAGGCGCCGATCCAGCATAAGGCTTTCAGTTTTTGTACTGAATATTTTCATTTTGTCTAGATCTGCTCTTGAGTTTGATTGATTGCAACTCATTTTTATTTTATTGACTTGATTTGATTCATTCGAATGCATTCAAAATCAATTTAAGTCAAAGGAATTGTAAATGAATTGCAATTCATTTTATTAAATTCATTTGTCGTGAAAATGAATTGAAATTCATTTTTGTTTAATTCGTTTCAATTTATGCAAATTTCATTTGATTCTATTTTGTTGTGAAAAGAATAATTTCAAGAAAGAAATTAAAATCAAAAAAGCATAATTGATTTACAGTTCTGATTAAAGGACAACTGAGTGCTTTGATACACACGCCTAAAAGCAATTTCTTTCATAGAAAAAGTTTTTGAAGTTGCTTCTAATACATGTGCATTTTAATGATTATGTGCTGGTGTGAGTGTATTTGTCTTAAAACAAGAGCCTAATCAAAATTTATTACTCTAACCATTGAAAATATACAAGAAGGTTATAAATCTTACATTAATGTGTTCAAAATACGAGGGTAGTTGGCTTTAGAGCATTAGAAAAAGTATATTTATATAAAAAGTATCCACTATCTTAAAGCTTAAATGATTATAAACAAGATTTTTAATTTAAGTTAAAAGAATTTGCTTTTCTATTCTTTGGCATAACCTTAGTGCTACACGAGAGTAAGCAGGTTAACATAACTATATTAAGTATAATAAATAGTATTAGGAATAAAAAATAAAGCTTCGTCGACTAAAGGTGAACCTTTAAATTTAAGAATAAAATCCATAAAATATTGTATGTTTTAGCAATGGATTCTTTTTTGTTTGTTTTAAGAAACGAAGACAAAAATAAATATTGATGTTCCAACAATCGGCAAATAAAAATAAATATAGCAAGTTGTCTGTATTCAAAATGTTCAATTGAAGAAGTTACTACAGAAAATATGTAGTACACAGTTGTAAAATTTGGCCAAATGACTTCAGTTTAAGCTGCTCATACCTGCCTTAAATGCAATTCGTAAAATTCGGTTATTTCAAACTTTAAAAACAGTAAATTAGAATTTTTAGCTCTGTTTTAAGCAAAAAAGTGCTAAAATATCTAACGTTATTATTTACATACCTTCATAAAGAACATTCAACAAATTTGCTGATGACTTTCATCACCACAAATTCAAGCATTAATTACTATTTCCTTCGTTCAATCGACAAAAGTTAGATAAGTTATATTTTGAACGAAGAATGCTTTTAGTTTTTCGGATTATCACTCACAAAATAACCCCTACTCATGCAATGCATTGTATCAGAAATAGAAAATTAGGTTATGGTGAGGAGGAAAGAGGGAATAGTGTTTGTGGATATTCGTTTTGAATTTACCTTCATGGAAATTGACAGGAACGACATCTGGAGGGAGTTTGTTTCATATACGAACCGTTCTGTGAAAAATCGATTTTTTTCTGTAATGCGTAGAGGAATTCACTGGGCAATCAACCACAAATGGTTGAGCTCTTAACGGTAATCGAGTTAAACGCCTAAATGTGCGAGTAACGAGAATACGTTCACTAATTTCTCTAGAACACTTACCATTGTGCTAGCGATAAAAAAATTAAATACAACCTACATTTCGGCGATACTCTCAATAGAGTTGGAGTTCAATAGAGTTGGATATCCTACTGTCCCCAATGAGCCTCTTGAACGTCTCTTGTATGCGATCCAGAAACTTCAAAATTAACCTGGGGCGCCGTCCCATACATGAGAGTTGTATTCCATTTTTGTTCAAATAGATAAAGGTGATACAAATCGTACGAAGATAGTTTGAAGTGAAGAATCTCTTACACTATTTTAAAACACCGAGGCTCTTGATAACATTTTTAGAATTCTAAAAAAATATGCTTAGTCCAGCAAACATTACACTAAATTTTCATGCCAAGAACACGAAGAGGTTCCGAATTCTTAATACTTATATTACTCATAGTAACAGATGTAGCACCTTTTACGAATACAGATCCATGTGTAAGAACGCACCATTGAGTCTTACGGGCATTAAAATCGATCGTGATTGAACATATTATTCATGTTTTGCCTTTGAAACCCACTTCCAACTGGTTCGGTCTATGACTGAAAGAATAGGAATAACAAATTGTGCTATCATGTGCGAAAGAGTATATAGGGTTGAAACTTTGCCAAACAAGGTCATTTAGGGTAGGAGAAAGAACAGACCCTTGCGGTACCCCTGAATTAATCTTGAACCCGTCTGATGAAATCTCATATATAACAACTCTTATAGTGCAATTCTTGAGAAAGCTCAATGGCAGTATAAAACCGTTTTTTTTGTTTTTTGTAATGTAATTTTGTGTTTGAGGTCGTGTTTACCTGGCGGTCTATAACGTCACTGTTAAAAGTTCTTTTATTGTAGATTTCCTTGTTTTCAAGAATGTCTAGTCTTCCTCCTTTATTTGCTAGGATTTAGTAAAGTCATATATTCATCTATTTACTTTGGTGTAGGTCCATGAGTGTCACGGTGCAATGCAAAGTTAGAGTCTTCTTTTTTCTATTTGTACGAGAATATGTGTTCTGTCAACCTTGTTTTTGGTGTTCGTCCAGTTTGTCACAGGTACAAGTAAGCCTGCATACTCTGCTGCAATTAAATTTGTCAGTTGTTTCTGTTGATGTCATGAAATTTTGTCTTAGAGTGTTGCTGGTTTTTAATACTATAAGCCTTCTGGTCCCGTGTAAATTAAAATATAGCCTTGTGGCTATATCTTCTTTATTCCTGTAGGTTGTATTGTCTGAGTAGTTTGTCTATAGCACTGGATTCGTAGCCGTTGTCCCTGGTCATAGCATAGATTGGTTCGAGTCCCCTGTCGTTATTATCCGGGGTAAGTGGGATTATCTTAAAGTCCGCCATCAAATTGAAAGCACTCGCAAATTATAACAAAGAAACAGCCGGTGGCGACGGTTTTCACCGAAAGGTATGACAACAGTATTATATTTATTGGCGGAATAAATCCAAAAGTATTAAATACAAAGACATATTTGATATAGTAGTAAGAAGTCAAAATTCATAAAGGAAATAAAATTCTTTCTTTTTTTGAATCTTTTGCTTTTTATTTTTTGTTTTTGCTAACATCTGCCATTCTATTTTAATACATAAGGATTTGTTTTTGTCGCAAGATTTTCTTACATTTTACTGATTTTTATACTTCTCATTTAACCATCAGCTAAAATCTTAAAATTTCATTAATTTTATGCAATGCGATACATAACAGTGTTTTTCCTTACATTTTCTTTTTTTCCTCACAAAAAATTAGATTTTGTTTTTGTCGCTCTTTTTGTTTATTACCACTTAATCTGGTGCCACTGATGGTGGGGCCTGTTGTTGTTCAAATTTAATACTAAATCTCCTACTTAGTTTCACTAGATGTCTGTTTATTGTTTTTGTATTAAAAGCACTTTGCACTGACAACCAGATCTAATAACAAAATGTTACAGTTTTGTTTTAATTTGCGTTACAATGAATCGCAAATCTTGTCATTCAATGTGTTCTTTAGAATTTCGTAATTAGAGTGTTTGTTATTATGACAAAAGTTTGTCTGCCAGCTTAACATTTTTTATAACTATTAACGGTTTTCAAATTATACCCTGACGCTTCTGTGCTCTCTTTTATTTTGGGTGGCATATTATTAAAATTTAGATCCCTCTTAGAAAGCCAATTATATGAGTGAAAAGAAAAGTAGGCGAGAGTGAGATTGTTTAAGTCATGACTTTGAAGTCCTTAGAAAAACATAATCAATACGTTTATATACTTGTGTTCCAGCAATAATTAAAATTTGTGGAGTGAACTGTATGCAATGAATTTTAGAGCTATTTTTAATTAAACGTTAGGTGTTTGTAATAGAGTATCTCTCATGGATAAAGTTAAAGAATGTTAAAAATTGAGACATTAACACACAAAATATATATTAAGAGTAGCTATATTGTATCTAAGAAAATTAATAGTAATTAAGGTATTAACATTTTAAACACAAAATTCATAAATAATAAAGTCCATAAAATGCCTCTCAGATGTAATTTCTAAACGCTAATCGTTTTTAAAAGAAAATTTAAAAAATTCTCAAAAATCTTGTTAAACTTATCAAAATTTTGTTTTATATTGTGATTTAAGTTTTTCCATGATTATTATTAATATTATAACTATTTATTATTATTATTATTATTTTCCCACTTCATATAATTGCATTAAAGATTGCACTTGATCAAAACTATACTATGAATACTTATTAGATGAATGTTGGTTATCTAAAAGATTTATTTACGAGTCAGCGTACACAAGGATTGTAAATGTATAAATTGATTTAAGCGAATTTAGACCGTTTTTACACATTTTGATACTGAGATCCTGTATTATTGTTTTTCTTTAACATATTTCGAATTCATAGCATTTTCATGTTTATCTTTAAAAATTATTCTGTAACGAGATGTGTTTCTTTGGGCAATTATTTTTATTTTAATGCTGCACGAGGCTGGAATAGGGAAGAAAATTTTGATTAAAATATAATAATAATAATTCTACCATTGTCAATTTATTTTCAAAATTAGTTTTAAAAATGTCTGATTTGATAATGATTTCCAATACATCCCTCAAATTCAAAAATGATAAAATGTGGCAACAGTTAACATTTTATTATCAAACTTCTTAAGTGTTTTCAACACGAAGCATGTTTTCTAAACTAAAATAGAGTAACAAATTTAGATTAAGATTATTCTAAATTTTATTGTATTACGAAGGGAAAAGCACGGCAATAATGAATGAAAAATTAATCTGACAAATGTCCACCACGACCACGCTAATGTATACCGATTCTGTCATCAAAGTTTTTAATCACTTTTCGATTCAAGTGGTTCCTTGCAAGCTCTGTTCATAACATAGTCCCACAAAAAATAATCCAGAGGTATTAAATGACACTTAACTGCTGATTGTCGTGAAATTATACGATCGGGAAATTTGGTTTGCAATAATTTGATGGTTTCATTAGCTGTGTGACATATGGTTCCAGCCTGTTAAAACCACATGTCAGTAATATCTACGTCGTAAATAATAGGTCAAAATTAAGTTGTTACCACATTTCCAGTCTTATCGAAAAAAAACGGCCCAAGCACACCCGCAAACCACATAGCGCAGAATAAAGTGACACATTGCAAAGGCTTCTCAATAATAGCTTAAGGATTTTTAGAAATGCCCAAATGCGGCAATATTCCTTGTTGCCTCCTGACAGAATAACTTTTTCAGAACAACCAGGCGACTGTTCCTAAATAAATTGAGCGAACCTTCGGCAATGTCAATGGTCCGTCGGCTTCAAATTCTGCACCAGTTGAACCTTGTAAAGCTTTAAAGCTTTAACACAATGGCTCATGGCTGCGATGTTTTCAGTTAAACGTGAACGACCAAATTTTTAATAGCGGTCTCAGAAAGACGATTATGTTGTTTGAAAATATCACGAACTTTATGAAATTTAACTTTAACAAAACCACCATTTTCATAGTGGATTGAAATTATTTTAATGCGATTTTCGTGCAAAATTGATCTAAATGTAACAATTGCCGATGCATCTACTTTGAATGCGTCAAAAATCTATATGTCAAAACCTATCATGGTGGTGGTGTTGCCACAATTGAAAAACAAACTTCTTGTGGTAAATCCCGATATATTACAAATTTTCTAAAAATATATTGTAAAATAAATTTAAAAATTAATAAAATTGAAGATATAAAGAAATTTCTAAATATTCAAAAATTTCCAACTCCAAACATTTTACAAATTTTTCTAAGCAAATATTTTAAAATAAATTTAAACAGTCAGGTTGAAAATTTTAAAATTCATTGAATTCAACAATACATTAGAAGTTTGCAGTGATAACTACTTGTCGTTTGCTAAAGTAGCACGATCAACTTAAGCATTAAATAGCTATCAGACCATAGCTATCAGATAGAGCAATACAATGTAGACACGCCATTTAAAATGCATAATTTGTAAGGAAAAAAGGACGCTTGATGTCCTGCTTAACACTACTGCAGTTATTTCTGGATACAATTTTATTTAGGTTTCATGCTTACTTCATCCAAAACAACAAAGGCATGTTTGATTCCTCTATATACGCACGTATCTAATATATAAAATGTTTAAGCCGCTCAGTAAGTTGAACAAAAACAAAGCCAAAATTCTGAAACCCTATAATCCTGCAAACATTGATCTAGTGATATATTTGTTTACAAAATATTTAACTTTAAACACAGATCAAAGTTGTGATTATTACTAGGCATAAAAGTAGCACTTTAATAGCTCTCACTTTAATTTTTTTTTACTCTATTCAAATTTTTGCCAGTATATACGTCCAATGTCTTGATTTTGTTCATCATGGTTTTTGTGTTTTTGTTTTTCAAGCATTTTCTGCTTTCAGTTAAGGACCCTCGCTTGCTTTCAACTACTGTTTTGATATTTGTGACTGTTGGAAATGTTGAAATTTTTGACAGACAATGTCATTTTTTATGCTACATGTGAATAGTGAATAGCAGGATGAAGAGGAAGGTGATGACGACAATAATGGTCAGCAAAAGGGGGGTTTTTTCTTTTTGTTTTCACATTTAAAATTTAACAACAAACACATTAAACAAAATTCATAAGATCTCTATATAAGGAGCAGCCAGTAGCACAGTTAGTGAAGAATATAGCTTTGATGACAGTTTTTCGTAGGTTATAAATCTTTGTTGCTGGTAAAAAAAATTTTTTTTGTGCGTTAAAATGATACTTACTGTTGGTAGGTTTTTGTGTGAGTTCTGACGATGAATAAAAGAAAGAAAAGCAAAAATTTTGTGATGACAAACAATTATGATCTGTTTAAGTTACATAGTTGCTATTGTATTCGATTATTTATTTATTTTTTGTTTTCTTTTTTAGTTTTAACAATAAAAACTTGTTATAGATGTTGTTTTACGCTGCGTGTTATTTTTTTACGAAACTGCTTCTAAACATTTCTTAAATTTTTATGTTGCATGTTAAGCATAAATGATAATAACCCGACATTGATAGTTGTTGAGTTTTGATACAAAAGTCCAAAAAAAGGTTTTATTTAGGTTTTTTGCTCTTTTCGTTAAGTTTTTAATAATTTCAAATGAGCAATGAAATATTTAAGATTTTCAAGTTTCTTTCAATTTTTTGTGTTCTTTATTCTGCTTGCGCTTTATTGACCACAAAATGCCTCAATATACTGCTTTTGTTCTCATTATGCTTAACTTCTTCTTATGTGTTATTACTGCTACCAGTGTATATTTTTTTTATTAAACAAAATTTTTTGCTCATTAGCTTTTAGAAAAAAGGCAAAACTTGTCGGCAGTTGACAAACATTAAACCTTTTTTGTACGTTTGTGTATGCGTGTATCAACCCATATTGTTTTCTGTATATTTTTATAATCAAAAGCATTCGCTTGTTGATGTTTTTATTATGAAATTATGAAAAGATGCTTCTCTTTTGCAAATGAATGAATTTTTGCGTAAATATTTACGCATACATGTCAGTATCTGTATCACTAGCAGTCTGAATACTGTTGCTCTTAGTTGTATGCTTCTTTCTTATAGTATTTCTTTTGAACAGCAATATAATAAGAGTGTCAGTAGAATCCTTTAAGCAGTTCAGTGTTTAAAAAGACATTATAGTTATTATAAGTTGTAAAATAAGACAAAAGAAAGAAAAAATTTAATATTAAGCGAAAAAAATCTATGGTTCACAAAGTATGAGAGGAATAATATTTTTTAATTACTTTATTAACTAAAGTGACTTTTGTATTGTATACGTAATTACACAAAGAGCCCATTTCTCAGAGACAAAATAAAAAAAAATCAAACAAAATAGTGAGGCATTTGTATTGCATAGTCCTTAGTAAGTATGCACTCTACAATTTTGGTTCTTAAAATAATATACAACCTTCTATGCCAACAAAAATTATACATAAGATTATTAATTATTCATTAATTAAATAAGAAGATTCTATATACATCCTTAAGTAAATAAATGGTCACAATACTTATGACGGATGTAACGATCGCTAAAGTGTTGTATTGCATTCTGCTAATACTAATATCATTCCCGTTTCCTTTAAACAAAACATAAAAATTTTATACAATGTTTACAGTTTCTTAATAAATTTTAAAATTGAAATATAAGTGAACTTAAGCCTAATTAAAATTTTTTATTTGATTAGGACTTTAAAACTTTTTTAAAAAACAAAATTTGAAAATTTTCTGATGGAATGGCCTTGACTAAAAGAAAATTTTGTACTATTGTTTAAATTATACATTTAAATGTTATTGTCCACTATTCTATAAATTATTTAGTGAAGCTAACTTCTTTGTAAATTTGCGGCTAGAATCATCATTTTCCTGATGACATCGGAAAAAAGTTGAAGAAAATGATGAAATAACTAGTTTTATTTGCATCAAATTAATATAAAATCTGACTATAAATAGCCTGAAAACATTAATAACTATAACAATTATAATTGGTCATAAATAAATTAGTAATTTTTCAAAACAAAAAAGTAAAGACTTCTATTAAGGTTGATATATTTTCGCCAAAGATTTTATATTTATTTAGTTCCCTTATGCCAAGAAGAATTCAAAAGGTTCCTAAAACATCTTTTTAAACTCGAATTTCTTGCAGTTACTATATTCCTCTTTAATTGATTACAGACCTCTACAAACAATATTCTATAAAACTCAAGAAAATCTTTTTCTCAGCGAAGCTACCAGTGTAAATTTGCACTATAAGTGAGTGAATTTATTTAACCTTAATTGTTCTATAATTTAAAGAATGTGTGGCAAGTGTTTAGTGTTTAGCAACATGGTGGCTGTTTGTTTAATCGGTCTTTGAAAAAAATTCCAAAGAAATGTTAAAGCAAATTTAACAGTCAATGTCCTAGTATACACATACAGCAGCACTCGAAAGTTGCAACTAAGGCATGTATACGTCTTAGCGCGGGTGAACGCTATTTTCAACATCCAGTGGTAAGACCACCGTCTAATTAACGCCAAACGGCCAGGTGATGAAGTAAAACTTTATACCTTCATACCTCAACACTCCACCCAGGAAGTACGCAGTCCAGATGGATCTCTTCCCCATTTCGATATGTGGTTCTGGAGGTAAAAGATGGCACCAGTCGCCTAGGCTAGCCGGAGTCTGAACCTGGAAGATATAAACATGGCCTCTCGTGGTCCAACCAGTTCATTTAAACACAATGGTACCACGTAAACCAATTGCAAGCAGGACTATGGCCCTGTTCTGGTTATTTCTGAGGCATCTCGAGGAGAAACGTGGTGGCTTTGGTTAAAAATTGGATACTTTTTAAAGCCTCTGAAGGGATTTTACTGATGTTAACTTCCAATGTCTGATGTTACGCATGTAGCACGACAAGGATTTCGACAGTCTATGGCTCTCGAGGAAGGAGAGGGGATACGGCCTTGCGTGCTACGCTCTCAAAAATTGATAATCTGGTGCTTTTGCATCTAGGAGTGTGTGCCGCTTAGGATGCGGTTACACGCATTACACCCAGTGGTAAGACTACCATATGTAATTAGTTATAACTTTTAAATAAGCCAAGGTAAAAGCCTGAACCTTAAAAATTCTTGGTTGCCTAGTTTTGCCTTTTCAGTCAGTTCATCTCTTCAGTTCCATTCAAGCTTTAATCTAGTGAAAACCATCCCTGTGATTGTACTTTCACTGGCTATCTAGTGTTCATTACCACTTAAGTTTCTATTAGAATTCAAATCATATTTTCTCCTTTATGAGAATTATTATTAATATTAAAATTACAAATTAATATATTAAAATTATAGTTATTAAACCTTTTAAATATTTTATTAGTAGTTTGTCTTTGTATAAAAAAAGTTTAAACTTTATTTTTTAACTTTTTTTAATTAAAATAAAGTTAACAAATTTTTTATAAGAAAATACCTAGTTTTTAATAATAATTTAATTTAATATTAATTAAAAATTAATACTAAATTAAAATATAAATTACAAAAATATTTAACAGAACACCGTCTTGCAAAAAAAAATCATATGTGCAAAGCATTTAAAACTATCATAGCAAAAACAAAAAAGATAAAAATTTGAATTTACAAATATATATATATATATATATATATATATATATATATATATATGTACTCTACAATTTTGCTCTTAGTTGTTTATATATATATATATATATATCCGTTTCAAATGACCCTAATTTTTTTTTTGCCTTTATCTTTTACCTTTCAAGCGTAAGCATTGTGCGTACGTATGGCGTAATATGCACTTGTACCTCGAAGAATAATTTATGCTTTAAGAGTTTTTGGTTTCATTAAGAAAATGCAACCAAAGCGAACTTTTCTCTTAACATTTAAATGTAAAAAATTAATATTTTTTCAACATTTTGTTATTTGTGCAAATTGCAAAGTAACTATTTAAATGTTTTAAGTAGAAATATGTACTTGATTTTTTTCTAGAGCCAGCACACATACCAACAGCAGCTGCAACATTGTAACACCAAAAGCCAAACACAGGGAAAAAACGACTAAGTCTTTGCCATCAGGTGTACAATATTCTCTCATAGATATTAATGTGGCCATTTCAATTTTTATGGGGACACTGTTAAATGTTTATTTTTGATTTCGTTGTGCTCAGTTCAGAGCCTTAAATTTTATTTAAACGTTTTACAAAATACCTCTAGGAGGTTTTTATATTTTTGGTTTTAGTTAAATTCATTCAAGTGCCAAAATTTCCACATAAGCCGCTAGAGTTATAAGAAGTTAAGTTTATCAAAAATAAAAGTAATCCAAAAATAAGGGATATTAACAGGCCATTCTGTTTTGAATCAATCTGTACCCTAGTAAATAAAAATTCTTAAAAATATTGTTTCGTTTATTCCTTTAATAAACGTTTATTGTATTGAGATCTCTTTTATATCAAAATAATTATATACAACAATTTAGAGTTTTAAGTTAAATTACACGATTTATTTACATTTATTCGCGTTTATACACACAAAAATACGCTATGATACGATGTTAACTTTACCACTCTAAAGCTGAAAGTCCATACGCGTACACGCTTTATACGCGTCTGTCAAAAAAGTTGTATTAGTGTAATTGTATGTGACATTATGCACATCACATAGAATGCTTATGACCCATACAACGCATGAAGTAGGTTTACTTTCTACTTTTCTACGCGTCGCAAGCGGCATGAAAAAATTTCAGCTGTTTTTAACG
Organism: Trichopoda pennipes; assembly: GCA_030448955.1. Classification (NCBI taxonomy): domain Eukaryota; kingdom Metazoa; phylum Arthropoda; class Insecta; order Diptera; family Tachinidae; genus Trichopoda; species Trichopoda pennipes. Next base: position 977,226 of record JASKUP010000010.1, on the reverse strand, counting down.
TTGTATTATTTCTGTTATTTTGATTTTTCAAACATTGGTGCAAAAAACAACTCACTTCTCTTTCTAAACAAGGGACGCACCCAAAAGCGTCTTCTTTTCTCTTGAAGTTTTCCATAGGTCTTCATTACACAAAATATCATATGCACAAATTCAATAAATTCTTGAAAAATTTCAATTTCAGTTTTCATTTTTGAAACAATTTTTTAATTAGATAAAATTATTTACACCACAGCTGATCATAACAAAAAACTTGGCGCATAAAAAGCGTTGCATGTAACTTGAAGTTTGAAAAGCGTAGAACGCGTGGTATGGATTTTCAGCTTAACGTCTAAAAGCTATTTTAATATCCTTGTGTTTTAATTCGATTATATTTTCACTTCTACTAACTTTATTTCCCAGCAGAAGGTGCTTATCTACGCTGTTTTTAGTGATTCTGGCATAGGCACCTCTTTGGTTGTGTATTTTCCTTGTACTATGTTAGTTGTTTTTGTTTTCTGATCGTTGAAATTTTTAATAAACATGTTGTTGTTGTCTTGTGTTCATAAGATTTTAAAGATTATTATATAATTTGTAAAAAGACACAATATGCCATTTCGTTTACTTACTTAGTGATAATTATATGCTAACAATATATTTCATGCACAAAATATTTTTTTTTCCAAAAATTTTATCGACTAAATAAGAATTTGAAAAACTAGACACAACACCTTTGATTTTACATCAATAAACCATTTTCCTTTAATCGATTAGGTATTAAGATATTTTAACATCTGGTCACACTGTCTAAATAATGTTGTACGGTTTACTGCTCTTAAAAGAAGTAAAAGCCTTAAATAAAATATGAAGAAATAACAAAAAAATACAAAAAGTGTTACAAGGTAAAGTGATGGCAAAGTTCTTGAAAATTGTATTTATATAAAAGGAAAAAAGTACACAGAAAAGGGGGGAGAAGAAGTACACATTAGAAGTAGCAAAATGCTTTTTAAACAATGTGTAAGTACATGACATTAACATACATCCGATGCTTGCTCAGTTGCATCTTGCGCATAATTTCTTTAACTTATTTAATATTTGAAATAAAATATTTAAAATTTTTTCTTGCATTTCTTTATTTCACAGAATTATTTAGATATAAAAGCTGAGCCAGTATAGGCAAGGAAATAATATTAATTTGTATTCGTAAAAGTTTAATGCGTTTATTTGCAAGCAATATAAAATAAGTAGCAAAATGTTATTGTCTAATATAATGCACTCGCTGCTGTCATGTTTTCAGTTCGTTTTGTTCTCTTGATACTCCTTATTTAACCAAAAGAATATTTTTAATTCAATAGTTGAAGATCTTACGGCGCTGCTACATTTCGAATACCAAATTACTGTCTAGATATTGGTTGACATTTCAAGCTTGCCACACAAAATAATTAGGCATTAGTTGACTTTTAAACGAAAATGTTTCCCTTGTAAGCCATAAGTTTAACAACATACCTGGCGTGTGCTTTTTTGCAATCAAGGCGCTAAACTTTTAGTAAACATCTTATGTACATCACGACGTAGATGTTTTATGGTTTGAAATTGTAAAATATTCAAGACCTGTATTAATTATTAAAGAGAGAAAGGTATATTACACGCTTCAAAGTCGAGGGCCTTGATACACGCCTTGATTGCAAGTTATTCAAGGAGTGTATGAAAGACGAGTAGGAGAGACTTGAAAAAATTATCGAGACAAGGACTTTGTTTGCGATTGCACGTCTCTATAAAACCAGAGATATAGGAATGCGAGCGAATTTTTTAACTGGTTTAGTTTTAGAGTGGTTAATGCGGCCTGGAACTGAGCTTATACTGTTTATTAGAAGTAAATTGTTTGGGCTTAAAATAGATTAAAAATTCATTCAATTAGGGTTCGAATAATTTAAACTCACAATCACACATTCATCACTCTGCGTCTCTAACTTCACTATTCTTCTAATCGCTGTAACTACTACTTCGCTACTAATTGATTACCCCGCAGGCCTGTTGTTAAAACTAGAATTACGTAGACTTTTAGATTATATTTTAATCTAAGCAATACCCATGAGTTTAAGTTCGAATGCCAAATTCTTTGAGTTGTTCCTCAATTTGAGTTTAACGTATACACAATAACGAACTGATTGTCACATAAAATCTGAAATTTTTTTGGAATTAATTTTAAGCACTAGGTCATTATTTAAAATTTTTAAAAAACTTTATTTTTTATTATTTTTTTGATATTTCGTCACACTGTTGGTTGGCATCATCAGGAAAACAAAAATAATGAACAAACAAATTGAAAAAAAATTTTTTTTTCGAAAATATCGAAAATATAATAAAAAATAAAGTTTTTAAAAAATTTTTTATTAAATAATGACCTAGTGCTTAAAATTAATTACTAAAAAATATTAAAAAAGGTCAAAAAATTATAACTATTATATACTATATAAAATCTGAAATTTAGCCATTTTAACTAGTCTGTTAATTTTACATTTTTACGAAATTCTCAAGGTAAAAGCTTTTTGCTGAGGAGCTTTTAAATTTGTAATTTCCGCATGAAGCTTTAATGGATACCGTAAGTTTAAATCAGTAATCTCTATAAATACAGATCTGGTGACTGTTCGCCGGCCACTTTGAAACATTAATTTTGTTGCCCAAGTATTACTCCGTTACTCATTTAAGTGTGTGCTGAGGATGTTTATCGGTCCTTTACTTAACAGGCAAGTGGAAGTATGGTATTCTAAAGGACGTCTTAATAAAGATAACGGTGCATTAATCCATTTATTCTATGAATCGGTTCTATACTCTAGCTTGAAAAATTTTCTTTGGTCAAAACACTGCATCCTCCATGTTTCATAGTAACATTTGTATATCGTGGATTAACGCGTTATCCTTTGGATCTTCTAATCAATAGTATCGTTTTCATTGTGTAGTGTTCCTATTAATCTGTTCCTTTAGGAAATCAATCCTGGCGAGTCTATTTTTATATGAAATAGAGGGCTTGTTTCCTCTTTTAAAGGGTGGACAAAATTTAATAGAAAGTAAAATGTCTGTTAAATGATTAAATGTCAAGAAGCGAGCTATTATGCTTTGACATTTAGTTACTAAAAAGTTGAAAAATTTTAAGCGTAAAACATTACACATTACACTCTTGAACAAAATTTTTCAATTTTGAAAATTTACTATCAAAATGGTGAAAATTTCAATAAATTCGATCAGCTTTTCTTCGTATTCAGGTTCCTTCTGAAGCTGCTGGGCGTAATTTATTCGGTAAATTCTATTGTTTGCCATGTTAATGCTGGCAATAGACCAAAACAGTATACTGGTTTTGGCCATGGTAATGCAAATGTAGCTGCAAAGTCTTTTAAATGACCCTGCAACATCAACTCGTCGACGTTAACAATAATTGGGCATTACTATAAAATTTTTGCACAATATTCACGCTTATAAATTCAACTCGATCAAGAGTTAAAACCCACCAATCATTGTTTAGCGTCGAGAGTTTGTGTATTGGCAGTTTGAAAAACAAAACGAAAACAACGTTTTTGTCAACCAAATTATCTTTAGTAATGAAGATCATTTTCAATTATATGGTTATGTAAACAAACAAAATTGTCGCATATGCGCTAAGAAAGTGAGTGTGGTCAAGCGTCAATTCTCTGCACTAACAAACAACGATTATCAATTTTTGTGGGCACAATTGGCTAATGATTGATATCAGTAACCTTGGGGTTGGCCTGACGGCATCACAAGCTACTCAGCGCTACAAGTCACACAGCGATTCAAAAATTCAGTTATCGCATGAATCTGTGAGAGTATATTTTATTTAAAAAATTAAAGAAATTAAATTAAAGAAAAAAAAACAGAAAAAAGCCTCAACATTTCAATAAACTAACAATAAATTATTCCAGCCAACATGTTATTTAAAATCATTTACTTCCGAAAAAATAAACTTGAACAAGTAACGAAAAAAACCAATAATCAATATATTATCAATAATGACGGCTATGAAAATATTAAACTTAAATTGACTGTGCAATGTACTTGGATTTTTTGTTTGTGTTATGTTTTTGTTAGGGTTAATTTTTTCAACATTATTTAATTTATGACTATACGGCATACACACAGTTTCACACATACACTTACACACACACAGGCACACACACACAATTACTCGTGCAACTTCAATTCTTTTTTGCTGAATTATTTTCTGTGCCTACACTCAATAAATGGCAATTTCATTTGGCCTTAAGCCGTGTGTAGTGTGTGTATATCCAATATCACCATTGCCAACGACATAGTATACGTACAACGTCATCATCAGCATGCCCAAAAGGGTATGACTGAATTAAAAAAATAAAACACGCAAAAAAAACAGAATTTAATTCAACCATGTTACCAATGTACTTCAATTGGTTAAGAGGAAGAAAATCCATCCATCCATCCATTCATATACAACAGGACAAGAAAACAATCAGCAAAAAAATGAAAAATTTCCTTTATAACATTTTACATTGTTAGACTACAATATTCATACAATGCAGCATTGGGAGAGAGAGAAAAATCTGTGATTTTACTCCTCATTGTACTTATATACTTGTGCTACAAATCAATTAAACACTCCAAGTGGCAGAAGTGTAAAAGGCACATGTGAAAACTGAAAGAGGTTGGTTCATTTTTCTATTTTTTTTTGTTGTTATTTTTGCAATTTTAGAATTTAACGTAGTGTGGAAAGTTTCCAGAACTGTTAAACATAGGTTAGAATCCGTAGAAAACGTTACAAAAAAAATTGAAATTTGTATGCACTTAACTACAAGAGGAAATGGTCTTTTAAAATTTGTCAAGCAATTTTTTTATGGTTTTCAATATGACTTCACCATGGATTGCAAAGAAAATTCTTATGTACCAATAATGTGGCACCAAATCAACAATTTGCACATTTTGTGACTTGATCAGCCCTTCGTACTATAACATTTTATGGCTGCATTAAAGCCATCATATCTTTTTTGCCTAACAGTAACCTATATTTTACAACACGATCACCGAAAACCTTTATGCTCTCTCTGTTCAAATGCCCTGTCAACTATGTTAGGCTGCTTACCTTATTGGCGCCTTGTTAGCATCTACCGGTGCTGTTTATTACCACTTTAGTTCATCTTCAATGGCTCTCCTAATTTGGCTAATCAACAAAAACTTTTTCTCCTCTCTACTCCTATTCTTTTAATCAAGATTCTCTTTGTTGGGGGCCATGATGGGGCCATGTTTGAAGTTAAAGCATAAATCCTTGTAATACCATTTTCGCTGATAGGCTCGTGGAAACTGATTTACCGTGAAATCCAAAAGAAATAATAACTACAGGTCCCCTAATAAACAAATAAAATCCCGGGCCTTACAAGTTCTTGGTGAATTCAGCAAGAAAATTGATGGCATATTTTGATCTAATAAAAAAATATGCCATTTGTGGCATCGCATCGCATGACATGATAATGATCACATCACATCAAAATCGCTCGACGATCGTATCAAATAAATAGCCAGTAATGACGATTTTCACTGAAAGGAATAATAACAACTTTCATTTACTTAATTTACAGCAACTTAATACCATATAAAAAAATGTGTTAAGTCCTACAAGTATTAACATAGAAATTACCTACAGTATTTGTATATGTCTTCTAGAATTTGAAGAATTTGAACACATACATAGGTTCTAGGTGTAACATATGTTTTGTAAAAAAATATGTTTTTACTCTTTTCCTAGGACTAAGTTCAGTTATTTTTTATTGAAAATTTTATTACTTTTATTTTTATTCGACCTTTTTTTTAAATTTTATTAAATATGAAATAATCTTTTAACGGTCTTATTAAATAATTTAACGATTTTATTTTTTTTTTTATTTTTTTCAATATTTCGCTTTCCTTTGGAAAGCTTCTTCAGGAAAAAATTTTTTATATTTTTGAAAACAAAACAAAATTATTATCAAATTGAAAAAATGTTTCAAAACATTTGACAAAAACATATAAAATATTTTTTCATACATACATACAAAAAATTTTTAAATTTTCAAATATTCAAACATACAATAACAATGAAACGGAAATAACAAATAACAAATTCTCTCTTATGAAATGATTATAACAAATTATGTGTCTTTTGAATTAAGTACCTATAATTCTGAGCTAAATTGTCTGTGTCTGTCTTGAAATTTATTCTCCTTACATTTGGTACATTAACAATTTCTAACATTTCCAACATATAACGTCTCTTGTAGTTTTTTTCTATATCTAATACTGATGTTTCATCAAACTTTGGATAATGATTATATTTCTTACAATGTGAAGATAAGGATGTCTTCTGTGTTGAAATATTCCTATATTTTTGGTCACACCTGTGACCAGCTAATCTCGTTTTAAGTTTATTTTTTGTTGTCCCAATATAAACTTTGTCACAGTTCACCTGGTCATTTCCTCCACATGGTATCCTGTATACTACATCAGATATTTCCATTTTTCCTATTTTATCCTTCATACTGCTAAATAATTTATTTAATGTGTTATGTGTTTTGTGTGCAATTATATATTTATCTGTGTCATATATTTTACACTTTCTTAATCTTTCTGATATTCCAGGAACATAAGTTAATGATTTATAATCTCTTGGCTCTGCTGTAGAAATTCCTAAATTATGCCTATAACTACCATATTGTCTAATTAATCTGTTAGTTAATTCTACTGGAAAATCATTGGCATTAAGTATATCTCTTATTGTATCCCTATTCTTCAAATGAAATTCTCTATCACTTATAGTCAATATTCTGTCTATCATATTTTTCGCTGTGTTTATTATCATATTTCTTGGATGTTTTGAATAAAAATTAATGATTCTTCCAGAAGATGTTGGTTTCTTATACCAATCAAATACTAACTTATTTTTCTTCCTTATTATCAATATATCTAAATATGGAAGTCTAGACTCTAATTCTCTTTCAATCGTAAATTTAATATCCGGATGGAAACTATTCAATTCTGACAAAATATTATCCACTGCATCTTCTGAAGTTATACAAAATAAATCATCCACATATTTTGTAATTATCTTAGGTTTAATATGCATTTTACTAATACATGAATTTAGTAATTCCTCCATCACAATATCAGCTATAATTGGAGATGCTGGAGAGCCCATAGGGAGGCCCTCCTTCTGTTGATATATCCTATTATCAAATTGAAAATACCTATTGTCTTCTATGCAAAACTTAAGAATACGTAAAAACAATTCCTTCTCAATATTCGTATTTTGTTCTATAATCTGCCATTTTTCCTCTATAATACTTAAAGCTAAACCTACAGGAATACTTGGAAAAAGTGAAACTACATCAAATGAAAACAATCTATCATTATCTTGTATATTTATTCTCTTGGTCTTATCCTTAAATTCCAACGAATTTCTAATATTATATACTGATTGTCCTGTTATCACCTTAAGAATATTGGTTATATACTTGCACAGTCCATGAAAAAAAAAAAAAAAAAAAAAAAAAAAAAAAAAAAATTTTCCTATGATGAAGGTAATTTCAGAAGGAGATGAATTGATTCAGACTATAAAAGAAAAAGAGGACCAGGAAGTAGCGCGGACAAAACTAACAATGATGATTGATAGGCACATTAGCAATATTAGACCTACAGCAAGGGATATTTTTATATTAGATAAAGTAAAAACCGCTAAAAAATTTTTGAATACGAATAGGAACATATTAATTGTTAATGCTGATAAGGGTAATGTTACTGTTGCTATGAGCAGAGATGATTATAATTCGAGAATAAATGACATTCTCAACGATTCTGCTAAATACTCAATATTAAATAAGGATCCGACTACTAAACTGCAAAAAACAAACAATTTTTTAGTTGATGAACTTTTTAAAAAAGAAATCATTTCAGTAATGGAGAGAAATAGACTTAAGACTAATGTATCAAATTCTCCAAAGCTGTATGGAGTACCTAAGATCCATAAACAGAATTTTCCTTTAAGGCCTATTTGCTCTTGCATTAATTCCCCGGCCTATGGACTGTGCAAGTATATAACCAATATTCTTAAGGTGATAACAGGACAATCAGTATATAATATTAGAAATTCGTTGGAATTTAAGGATAAGACCAAGAGAATAAATATACAAGATAATGATAGATTGTTTTCATTTGATGTAGTTTCACTTTTTCCAAGTATTCCTGTAGGTTTAGCTTTAAGTATTATAGAGGAAAAATGGCAGATTATAGAACAAAATACGAATATTGAGAAGGAATTGTTTTTACGTATTCTTAAGTTTTGCATAGAAGACAATAGGTATTTTCAATTTGATAATAGGATATATCAACAGAAGGAGGGCCTCCCTATGGGCTCTCCAGCATCTCCAATTATAGCTGATATTGTGATGGAGGAATTACTAAATTCATGTATTAGTAAAATGCATATTAAACCTAAGATAATTACAAAATATGTGGATGATTTATTTTGTATAACTTCAGAAGATGCAGTGGATAATATTTTGTCAGAATTGAATAGTTTCCATCCGGATATTAAATTTACGATTGAAAGAGAATTAGAGTCTAGACTTCCATATTTAGATATATTGATAATAAGGAAGAAAAATAAGTTAGTATTTGATTGGTATAAGAAACCAACATCTTCTGGAAGAATCATTAATTTTTATTCAAAACATCCAAGAAATATGATAATAAACACAGCGAAAAATATGATAGACAGAATATTGACTATAAGTGATAGAGAATTTCATTTGAAGAATAGGGATACAATAAGAGATATACTTAATGCCAATGATTTTCCAGTAGAATTAACTAACAGATTAATTAGACAATATGGTAGTTATAGGCATAATTTAGGAATTTCTACAGCAGAGCCAAGAGATTATAAATCATTAACTTATGTTCCTGGAATATCAGAAAGATTAAGAAAGTGTAAAATATATGACACAGATAAATATATAATTGCACACAAAACACATAACACATTAAATAAATTATTTATTTAATATGAAGGATAAAATAGGAAAAATGGAAATATCTGATGTAGTATACAGGATACCATGTGGAGGAAATGACCAGGTGAACTGTGACAAAGTTTATATTGGGACAACAAAAAATAAACTTAAAACGAGATTAGCTGGTCACAGGTGTGACCAAAAATATAGGAATATTTCAACACAGAAGACATCCTTATCTTCACATTGTAAGAAATATAATCATTATCCAAAGTTTGATGAAACATCAGTATTAGATATAGAAAAAAACTACAAGAGACGTTATATGTTGGAAATGTTAGAAATTGTTAATGTACCAAATGTAAGGAGAATAAATTTCAAGACAGACACAGACAATTTAGCTCAGAATTATAGGTACTTAATTCAAAAGACACATAATTTGTTATAATCATTTCATAAGAGAGAATTTGTTATTTGTTATTTCCGTTTCATTGTTATTGTATGTTTGAATATTTGAAAATTTAAAAATTTTTTGTATGTATGTATGAAAAAATATTTTATATGTTTTTGTCAAATGTTTTGAAACATTTTTTCAATTTGATAATAATTTTGTTTTGTTTTCAAAAATATAAAAAATTTTTTCCTGAAGAAGCTTTCCAAAGGAAAGCGAAATATTGAAAAAAATAAAAAAAAAAAAAAAAAAAAAAAAAAAAAAAAAAAAAAAAAAATAAAATCGTTAAATTATTTAATAAGACCGTTAAAAGATTATTTCATATTTAATAAAATTGAAAATTTTATTAAAATGGAAAATTACTTTTAAATAGCGTATTTAAACAGGAAAAGCTAAACTTATGGACAGAAAGATATTTTAACCAATATTCGCTGAAGCTATTTACCGAAAGGAATTTATTGCAGACATCATGTATTTAGTCAAATAATTTGAACAAGGTGATTCAAGAAATTTGGTTGAAGATCCTTTTAAACTATGGTGACATGATCAATCAATAAAATAACAATAAAAGCTACTAACAATTAATCTTTCGCTTATTTTTTTATTTCCAAAAAAAATATTTAATGGGAAAAACGTTTTTTTCGTCACTCAAATTTGTTTGATTTCTCTTTTTTTTCCAATTAAAAATAAAATTAAAAAGTATTAATAAAAGCTCGCAGCCCTCTCAATTTGAAAATGATCATATTACTGGGATTAATTAAATCGAGACTTCATGTTCACGTGCATAATCAAAATACTAAAATCGCAAATTTCTTTCCGGGTCAGGAATACATTATAATTCACCTTGCAATTCATAAGTATTTAACACTAAAAACTACAAAAAATATTTCTAATAAATAAATAATTGTTATATATTTTTAATTTGCTTGTTATTGGTATTTGTCTTTAATTAAACCAACACCATCGTTACGTCCAGCAAGTAAAATTCTTAAATTTCTCGTTTTAATTTCCTTGTATTTTGATTTTTTATTTAAATTTTTGTTCCACTCCGTATTTTCAAGAAAAACTCTGGCTAAATAATAAAATAGACACAGGAGTTGAATGAAATGGCCAACAATGTGTAGTACTTGGTAAGCCATTTTTCCATACGCAAATATGTTTGCAATTTGTGGTTTCTGTCAGGCTGTAAAAATGTGTTTCCTAACTAAAAATAAAAAAAAAAAATTGTGTAAAAGAAGACATAAATTTACGTTGTATGCAATAGAATTTTTTTTTTCGTGTTATCAGAATGACTTTGATATCCATAAACTTCATTTTTTGATACACGTGCACATAGTATTCAATTTTAAAGCATAAAAAGACCAAACGATTGGCCAAATAATAAAAAAAAACTGGCAAAAAACAATTTTTATTACTTGATACATTTTCAATGTTTCACTAGTTTAAGGTTTTACCTGGGTTATGACTAAACGACACTACATTAGAATTTTCGCTTTGAAGGTATGATAGCTGTTGACTTAAAAATAGACTTAGTTAAATGAAATGTATTCATCAATACGTGCAGGGGCTTAAAAGAATAGTTTAGCTTAAAATTAAAAATAAATAAATATTTTGACTTATCTTGAATAGAACAGCAAATGCAGACATATAAAGTTATTCATTTTTATATCAGCAAAACCTATTGCAAAATCGGATACTTATGTTAAGTAGTAATGATCTGGTTGACTTTAAATTCTTCCTCAATATAACATATGTGAGTTTCCTGACAGTCTTCAAATGCCAAGCAGTGTGTTCAAAAAATAAAACTACTTGGGTTCTGAGTGTAGCAATGTTTTAAAACGTTAATTATGAGTTCAAACTTTTTGAAAGCCGAAAGATCTTAACTTACTAATATTTGATACCAATATTATATTTCGATAAGAAAATGAAAACTACTGAAATAATTGCTTAAAGTAGGACTATTCTGTAATAAGCTGTTACCAAAAAAAGTAATTCGAGTCACAATGATATTGTAATCCACGTTAGTAGACTAACACCTCTGAAAACCATAAGATTCTTTTGGTGATAAACAGAAAATTGACATTGCGTTATTGCTATGAAGATTAAAAAATTTCAACATTAATTTTTTATTACGAATGAAATTGGTAAAATCGGTTTTTTTTTGTTTAGTTAAGCAACATATTACGACCTTATTATTTTGAGGTGTTTCAATTTGCATATTTTTAATTTTATTATTTATTTTTTTCGGAACCACACTCAGGAAGTGAACCCTACACATGGGAGGAGGAAAGAGGGAGTAGTAAGTAATTTCTCTTTTTGAATAAAATTTGCTATAAAAAATAATTGAACTAAAGCCTAAACTATAAATAGCAAAAGAGTAAAAATATTTTTTTTTTCAAACCGTTTGTTAAGCCTGGAACCTATGTCTGTGTTCAAATTCTTTTTTTAATTCTAGAAAACATATACAAATACTGTTGGTAATTTCTATGTTAATGGGTGCAATACCTAACTCGTTTTTTTATATGGTATTAAGTTGTTTTGATTTGTTCCGCCAGTAAATGAAATACTGTTGTCATTCCTTTCGGCGAAAGCTGTCGTTACTGTCCGTTTATTTGGTACGATCGGCGAGCATTTTCGATGCGATACCATTATTAAACCGCGTTTTAGATAGTACTAGCGAGTTCGTATTAGGTCTGCTACTATCGACAAACTGCCTAGACAATACAACACTAAAAACAAGAATAAAGAAGACATAGACACAATTTATAGAACCCGGCGACACACGTTTACTTACACAGGACCAGAAATATATAGACTAACTAACATTTTTCACAAAGTAGGTTTACTCACAGCATTAAAAAGCAGCAATACTCTAAGATATAATCTTTAGACATCCAGTGGAGTATACCTACTAAAACATACTTATATAGAACAAACTAGACGAACACTAAAAACAAGATTTACAGAAAACATATGCTCGTACAAATGAAAAAGAGAAGACTCCAACTTTGCATTACATCGTGCCACTCACGAACACGCACCAAGGGAAATAGATGAATATATAACATTACTACATCCTAGCAGAAAAGGACGAAGACTAGACATTCTTGAAGGCATGGTAATCTACAAAACAAAAACTTTCAACAATGACATTATAAACGAACAGGTAAACACATCCTCAGGCACAATTTTCATACCACTGAATCTATTCATACACTCTAATAAACAAAAAGCCCCCTCAGACTGACACGCTTAACTAGAAGATATTAAGACGGAAATATTAAATTAGCATTAATTTAATATTAGCCAGGTGGCGGCATAATTTACTTGCATACGTGACACGAACGTAACGAAAACACAACCTAAAGCTAACTATATTTATACTAACCAACCAACTACTAACTCTATAGTGCTATGTTAAATGTAATGTTGTCATCGCATCGATAGCACTCGCCGATCGTGGCAAATAAACAGCCATGAAATCACCGAAAGGAATGGCAACAGATGTTTTTAAATGTTTATTAAATGTCGTTATACAGAAATAAAGTTACTTATTTGCGGAAAATAATATTTCCATCTTTTTAAAAAACTTAGACAATTAGATATTGTTATTTAGTTAAATTAGAATTTTGTTTTAAAATATTCCGTGTTCCAACAAGTTTACAAAAAAAAATTCAAACAGCGTGTTCTTAGCTACTCCAGTTGTATGACTGAAATGACCGGGTTAATATTAAACTCATTGAAAGATCTGTTTTGCAAGTACAAACAAATTGCCATGCAATTCTTTTAAAACACTTACATTTACACATATGCACAGTTATGTTTATATGAATGAACATCTGCAAAAAAAAAGTGAGCAGTCGAAATTAATGAAAAATATATAAAATATCGTGTATAAAACATCACTCACTACCTTCTAGGATTTGTATTGTAAACACCCAAACAACTTTAACGTTTCCCAAATATTTTTTTGTACTCCATTAGTTAACAACATATATATTTTTAATATTTCAACTCACGTTTGGTGAAATTAAAATTTCGTTATGATTAAAAATGCTATTTGAGACAATAACAAAATAAATGGATATAATGAAAAACCATAAATTTTGCGTTGATCAATTTTATCACTCAGCTTGGAAACAATTCAATTTAAATGAAACGTAGCCGCTAATGGAGTTAGAGTTATTGTAGTATCATTTTTTGTTCTTATAACCATTTTATGCTTATATTGTCCTTTTTTTCTATTTACAATTTTTTTATATTTTTATGCTTCGTTTTTTCCATTGTATTATATTGTATTCAATTTGCTGTGATTGCTTCAAATTAAAGCCTTCATTGTATTTAAAAATAAAACTGTTATTTAGGTAGTTAGTAAAATTTAATTTAATTTTATTATTGCATAGATTTCAACAGCATGAAAAGTTTCTCTAGAATAGCCTTGAGTGTGAGTATCCCAAAAAATATAAAGATATTTCTTAAAACTTTAACTTCCTTCACAATCATCAGTATTATGCTGGGACTGTATCGACTGTATTGTAAAGAATAAATATGAACATATATATATAAAATTACATATGTTTCTAAACTGATGGTTAAGTGGGAGCGATTACCATATATATATATATATATATATATGTGCACAACATATCATCACATTTAGGGTAATAAATTCAAAACGACATGAAAACTACTTGGCCATTTATATCAAACCAAAAACACCCTATCCATGTGCAATTACGGAATACAAAAAATATATCGACAATTTATTAATGCCAGTTTCAATGAAAGCTAAAAGTATGCTACTGCAAATATAAAAGCACAAAAGATAAGTTATTTGATACGATATCCTCCCACAGATATATCCAATGATCAGTTCGAGTTAAGCATTCTCATTAAACTAGAAATTTTGTAGTAACAACCAATAGAAGGTAGTATGTTGGTGAATGATGCAAAATAAACTGTCTATCCAATTAAATGTGCGACCTTTTGTAGAGTATTATATTATAATAGTATCAAATTTTACAAATTTATATCTCTTTTTTATACCCAAATAAAAAAAAATATTGTAAAACAGACATCCCTGTGATTATTTATTTTAGCACCTACGATTACTACTTTTTCGAAAAATCCTTACATTGCACAGTGGTTTGAAATGTCCTAATAAAATTTCACACAGGCCAAGCTGAGGTATTTTTAAGTGAAGATGCGGACAATCGATTCCCTGGGGTAAAGAACGGTTTCTGGGTGTGCCCCTAATTTTGGGTAACTCGGCTGTAAGATTTTTTAGAATTGTCATATAAAGTTAATTTATTACTCAAATATTAAAACTTTTTGAACCTAAGTATACCTTGAATATGTCTAGGTTATTTCTTTTACAAATAAAAAAATTGGGTAAGCAAATACGAAAAAACGAAACAATAAATCAAAAATCGTAACATTCACCCTCAAGCCCTGGCCAATTTTGAAACAAAAATTTTTTTTCTTAAAGAGAAGTAGCACTTCAGGCAACAATGCCGATTTAGTTAAGTATCGTGCTACATTCTTTAGGAAAGGCTAGAGAATAGATGAAAACAGGTGGTGAAAGTAGAAGGATAGTCGGAAATTAACTGCCGTATATAAGACAGCACAGCGACCAGTGACTATGCCTTCATCGCTGAGCAGTCCCACCGACAGTCAATTTTTGTTTTTGTAGTGAAAAAAACCAAAGTCTTCGTTGGGAATCGAACCCACCACCCCCATATTTACAAGCTAGTACACTACCTACTAGCCTACAGGGGCACCTAAATTTATGGACTACATCCCAATTTTTTGGAATGTTAAGCAGTGATTGTAAAAAAAGTTAACATATTATTAAAGCCCCATCTCTTGTATACATACTCCAGAAAGGATATGACAGACCCGTAGTTAACAAAGCCAGGGTGGCCAATCTTGTAAAAAAAATATTTTTTGGAACATTTTTCCCCGTTTAAGGAATTGTGTGTTAAAATGAAATAAATTAAAATTTTATTTTACCATTTGATTAAAGGCTCTTTTATGTATATATTTCGTACAAATTTTGTAAAAATATTTGAATCCTATTTGGTGGCAATTCAAATTCTATATTGTATTTTTCAAACAACCACTTTAACGTGAAATTTACAGCTTTAAAGATAAAGTACATCTAACAAAATGCAACGCAAAAAATGTTAATAAATTTTTAATCTAGAAGTCGTAAGCTTTCCTCTGATAGCACCTACTTATATAAGGAGCATATATTTAAGTTGTAGGAGCTTCGCAAACCTTGCCTGCTAATGAAGTTTTTCTCTTTTTCACCGTTTCTATTTTTGTGCGTCGAGTTCGTGGAAATAAATTTTTCTCACGAAACTTTTTTGTAGTTTTGTTTTTTCAATCTATTTAGGAATTAAAATAGATGTAAACTTTAGCAGTATTAATAGTTATTCAATTGGACAAATTTTAAATTCAGTTTTTTTGGTGAACAGTCGAGAAAATGAATAAAAATTTATGTTGTTTTATACACGAGTACAAGGGTTAGGATCAGACTTTGTTATACATTTTTGCACTCGCCCAAAGGTGGAACTTTTAAAGCTTGATGGCATCTATATGAAAGCGCAATTTATAAAGTTCAATAATAACATACGGATTTTGTAACTAAATTGTTCAAAAAAATTAAATAAAAAATCTAATAATGTTAACCAAAATGTTTGGTATCAACTTGAATGTGAAAATTAAGTTGACTACGCAAATTAGTCAAATAAGTTCATCTATTTTTAAGAGTGTGTAGGCATATTCAAGACAGTTACTTTCTTCCCCGGAACATAAAATATAAAAATGATTTCAGCAGAATGGTGCTCACTCTCAGCTGCTGATACCTTAATGGCGATTTTGTGTCACATACTGAAAAGTTTTGACAAAAGTTTTTCTTAAAGTCTATTATATATTTAATCAGTATAACATAGTACACTTTTTTCATTAATTATTAAGTCTATATATTTTATATTATTTTTTTTTTTTGTATATTATTGAATAATTTTCTAAAAAATCTAAGTCTTGTCAATCTAGTCTTGAAATTTTAATATTATTAATTTTCAAGTATATAAAATTATTCATTTTTATTTGGGACCGAAGTCAATCCTCTCTATTAAAATAAAACTCTCTCATTTTTTATTATTTAGTATTATTTTATTATATCAACAAAGGTAAGTAATCATTGCACATTTGTTGAAAGCAGACAGCCTTACACATTTTTTTCTAATGACATCAAAGGAGTTCGAAATATCGAGATGATAAACTAATAGTTAATAAAACAAAAAGAGAGTTTTATTTGAATAGAAAGGAATTGACCTCAGGCCAAAATAAAAACAAATAATTTTAAAAATTTTAACATATACCGGCAGCTGATTTATATGTATCTTAAAGTTCTTATAAAACTCACCGTTAAACATTCAGAATTTTGCTGACATAGCGCATCTTTTGTTGTAAACTATAATTATATAGAAAAGAAACATCAAATTAAAATTTATATAAATATTTTTTTTTTTTAAGTAACTAAAACGAATGTTTGCTTTTTTAAGCTTAACAAACGAACTTTTGTACATAATATTTCATCTTTATTTTAAACTAATTGGAAACGCTAAAAACTTTTTAATGTATTTCCAAAAATAGATAATATTATTTTTTAAAAACAAAATTTATTGCAAGTGTGTGGTACATTTGCTTTCGTTCTGCAACTAAATGGGGTCAATATATTTAACGACAATCCCCCCCAAAAGAAAATATTTTTAAAAATTTTTCTTACTTAACAAAAGTCATTAAAACATTCACTAAACACATGTTAATAATTCTTGACAGTTTTGGTGACATGCTGTGTGTTCAAAAGATTTCGGCAAAAAAAATAAGGGACATTGAAAACTCATTATTTATCTTGTGAAAAAAAAATTATTTTTTTGGTGTCATCTTAATTTTTAAATATTAATAATGAAATAATTTATATTAGAAATAAATAATGAATAATATTAAGTAAAACAAATTTATATTTATTTATTTATCTATTTAGTCTATAGATTCAATATCCTTGCAGACTATAACAATATTTTATAAATTTTTACAACATTAATTATTAAAAAAGAAAATAATATTTTTTTATGTTTATTAAACTCAGAAATTCTTTAATAGTGAATCCTAGTTGGTATAGTTAGCTCTGTAAATTCGTATGGTTAGCGCGAAAAAATTAGGTGAAGGACGTGATGGAACATTAAAACAGATATTACTAAAAATTCAACATTGTTCTACGACTTTTAAACGCCGGAAGCATAATTAAATTAAGTCTATTATATAAAACGGTAAGTAAAGATGTAAACAATTGCTTCATTGTATAAGAGTGAATAAACTCTTTAGCCCAGCGTTTTTTAAATCCCAAGACAAATCGGGCTTTATTAACTATAAATGAAATGTGTTGTATTAAGTTCAATTTAGGATAAGATAACACATCCAAATCAAAAATTGTTTCAACCTTGTTCAATATTTCATCGTTTAAAACATAATCGCTATTGAAATGTGTTCTCTGAAAGAAACACATACTACTGTACTTACTGCAATTAGGTGTTTATTTTAAAAAACGTCATCAGGATGATGCCAACCAACGGTGTGGCGAAATATCGAAAATATAATAAAAAATAAAGTTTTTTAAAAAAATTTTTTATTAAATAAGACCTAGTGCTTAAAATTAATTACTAAAAAATATTAAAAAAGGTCAAAAAATTATAACTATTATATAAAAAATTTTTAAACTTTATTTTTTATTATTTTTCAATATTTCGGCAAACCATTGGTTGGCATCTTCAGGAAAAACCTAAAGTTTAAAATTTAAAATTTTTTTTATAAAATAAAGACCGAGTGCTAAATAATAAACTACTAATAAAATATTAAAAAGGTGAAATAACTATACTTATTATATTATATACTGTTAGTAAATTATTGATGAACAAAGAAAACAACAACGGTCCGAGATAGTTTCTTTGTAATACGCCAGATTTAACATAAATCGGCTTACATGCCACATTCTTTTTGTATTCTGTTCAACAAATAAGAGGAAATCTATCTTAAACAGTCAAGGTTGAATTCGATGTAATTAATCTTGTATAATCTTGTATAAAAAAATTGATGAAAAGGATAAACAAAAGTTTCATCACATTGTTTATTAGAATATGTCGTTGAGAAAAAGTCAGGGAAAATATTGTTTATTGTAAAACCATCATCAGATTCAAAAGAATAAAATTTCGTTACTACATGAAATGATACTGAGGGATGCTTAGTAGTAACATGGGAAAAGTTTAAGCAAAAAATACATTTCTGTTACCGTTTTCTAAGTAAGTTTAAAAAAAAGGTATTAAAATATTATTCGGTTGTTCTCATTGAGCCAACCAAATTTTATGAAACCTTGAGTAATTTTCTTTTGTGACTTCTTTATACGAGAAAAATAAACTTAAAAAATAAACCTGTATCGACACCAGACATATATAAAATGTCTGATTTTGTAAATTGGTTAGAAAAAGAATACTTTCGATATTATTCATTACGCTTTAAGAAAATATTTCTTACAGTGTTTTTTTTTTTGTTACTACATTGATACGAAATATATCTGTTTTCTTTTTTTTCGATCTTGTTTAAATCGTTTCTAAATGCTTATCTTTTAAATAACAGACTTCTTTCAATTCTAAAAACCAGTAAAAAGAATAAAAAATCATTTTGCATAAATATAGTATTTTCAAATCATGATATTTTTTCCCCTAAGCCATTGTTCTTTTTCGACTGCAAAATATACTTGTATTTCTCTCTCAATATGTTTCGGATGAGCACAACAATAAGTTATTCAAAAGGCAAAAGTAAACGGCAGTAACGTAAGAAATAAAAAAAAAAGGAAAAAACTATTCAAATTGGACACTAAATGTGTCAGAGGAACTCTCTTAATTGTAAGATTGATTGATTTATGAAGAACAGGTCCTTGTTTTGATATGCGTATAAATTGTGCTCACTGACAATTTAGTCCAACCAGCAGGCATATATGCAAACGGAGCGGTAAGAGTGAGTAGAGAGTTTAAAATGGTTAAATAGAAGAAATGGTTAAGTTGATGTGACTTTTTATATTTGTTGTTGTTTATGTTTTTATTACTGCTGCTGATGCTTCGCTGTGCCAGTTAGTATCTGCTGTTTTAAAAATTGTTTTTCGAAAACTTAATCATCATCATCATCCATTGTTAAATTGTAAAAGCGTTTTTTGCTATTCTTTTAATATTTCATAGCCATTGCTTTTTTTCGTTAAAATGAATGGAGTTTGAAAATATATTTTAAAAAGAGAATGAAAAATGAACTGAACAAAGCTGCCTGAATTGCCTACTGTATGCTAGTGTAGTTTATAATTTCTTTTCTTTATAGTATATTTTTATTTGACTGACCATTTGACAATTGTTGCAGAAAAAAAATTTCAAAGAAAATAATTGATTTTGGGTTCATTGAATTAGAAACTTTTGTTATATACTATAATCATTGGAAATTGCTAAATTGTGTTTCCTTTCTCCTTAGAATCATTTTTAATAAAACTTGGTTTTTAGTTTTCATAAAGTTTTTTTTTGCGCTGCTGATAAGATTTTCCTGATTTTATTTTTGCTTTGATAATAAATTGGTTAAATTAATACATAATTTGATTTTTATTTTTTCTATTTGGATGTAAAAATGCAATAACCAGATTTAAATTTCGGGTACTGAACAGTAAAGAATTGTTGGAATTAAAAGTGGATTTATTAGCCATAATTTTATCAAAACTTGCACATTATTAAAAATAATAAATAAATAAATGAAAGTAAGCTAAACATAATTGAGTATAAAAAGTCTGTTTAAAGATTTTTCAAATCAATAACTAAAGTTTATCCTGTTATTGTACTCAGATTAATTATTTATTTTCGTTTATAATTGAGTTTCCAATTTTATTATTTGGATAATTTTTACGTTGACCTACGTTAATTTTTGCCAGATTCCTTGAAAAATAAATATTTAATGATTTTCTATTAAAACACTTATTATTCAAAAAATATTTAAATGTATTACTGTGGGCGAAAACATAGCCATATGGCTATTCACTACTGCTCATATAGCTCATCAGTAAATTTTACCCCAAATTTTGTGTAAAATTCAAAAGTCTTATATCTCAAAATAAACTGATTAAATGAGAATTTTATTGAACCAAGACAGCAAAAGTACCCTTTCTCTTTATTTATGTATTAGTGTTAGAATTAAAATTATAACCTAGTCCTTAGCTCAATATTAACTTATGTATGATTTGTGTATAATACTCATTTTTTACTTAGTATCAGCTATATTTCTTAATGCTAAGATAATAATAAATATAGTTCTGCTTTCTTAAGAAATTTGATTAAAAATGATATGCTTGATTGTGTGGGACTTTATAAAAGTTCTATTAGCAGAAACCAAAAGCATAGTAGCCTTAAGACTTTGGCAATAATATGGTTTGATTGGAAGGACAGGTTACAGTTAAAAATAGGTGTAAAATTTGGATTATATATAGGAGGAAATTGAGTTTTGTGTGACTTAAACGGAGCATCACTAGTTTTATTTGATCTAATCTACTTGTCATGAAGATAGTGTGTACTAATATTCCCAGCCAAGTTATAACACGAATTTATGCGTTTATACTAAGATGAAGTCCCGTCAAAAATATGCTTTCTAATTTTATTGTTATAAAAATTGACTATGTACTTATTTATAGCTCTGCGATTATAGTTTTACATTAAGTGAGGAAGGGATTTTAAAGCATCGATCTGCGATACATTTAAAAATTTTTTTAATAAAGATAAATTTAATAAAAAATATTTTATTAGAATATCATTAAATATGTACTAATCTTTTAAACGGTCTTTTTAATTAAATTTTAACGATTTATTTTTTCAATATTTCGCTTTCCTATAGAAAGCTTCTTTAGGAAAATTAATTTTAATAACAAAAATTATTAACAAATTGAAAAAAATTTTTGGAAACATTTGACAAAAAACATATAAAATAATTTTCTACCTCGAGCTGCAGTTTATTATTAATGACTTAAACCCAGACATCCTTTCCCTTCAAAAAACGCACATTCCATTTAATGCAATGAATATTGTTTATCCAAAGCCCTATTCGGCTTTTTTTCATAACGTTTCCGGAAATATAACCAAACAAGGCGTAGGAATATTAATAAAAAAAACCATACCCCACAAGTTTGTTTATGCTGACCCAAATTCTAATTCCATCGCATTACAATTAGACATCGACAAGGAGATATCTCTGTTCAATATATATTTACCTCCTCAAGAAGGTTTTTCAGAACTGAGCCTAAGAAACCTAATAAGCAATTGCAACCCGCCGCTCATAATAACTGGTGACTTCAATTCGTGGAGTCCACTGTGGGGTTCCACACTAACCAACACTCGCGGTAAAATCATTGAGAATTTAATAATCAATGAAGACCAGGGTTCAGAATTTTTCATTTATGAACATTCAAAAATCAACATTCATGATATTTTTCATAAATGAGAAATCTAAAATTTTATATTTATTTTTCACGCGCATAAACGAACAAGAAAAAATGTTCTGCTTATGTTCATACATGAATGCGCACAACAAGAATTATTAGTCTTATTCATATGTGATAAATGATAAATTAGCTACTTCTCATTAATGTTATTTATCATATATGTACATGTTCATTTATGAACGTTGAAATTTTATAAAATTTCTCATAAATGAACGTGAAAAAATTTTCTACCTACGATCGCAGTTTACCGTAAAATGTAGTAAAAACACATGGGTACATATTAACACAAAATACAATATTGCAATATATTCTAAAAAAAATAAAAAAAAACATTTTTTTTCCTACATACGCCGACAATTGCGCATTATCAAATATGTGCGTTTATGTACGCGAATGCTTAACGCACATATTTTTACGATCTTTTCATTTATGAAAAATTATCAAAATTGTACATATTCAAAAATGAACACTTGTGTGTTTCTCATTTTTTCACTTATGAATAGAAAGAAAAAAATAAATTCAGTCTCTCACACATGTATGAGAAGAAGCGGCTAAAAAATGAAATGTACATATTCATACATGTATGAACAGTGAGTGAACACTTCGCTACTCTGATGAAGATTTAATGGTTTTAAATACTGGGTCTTCCACCCATTTTAGCACGCATAACACTTTCACCAGCGTAGATATCTCTTTATGTTCAACTTCTATTTTTCCGATTTGCTCTTGGAAAGTTCTTCCCCATCTCCACGGTAGCGATCAATCCCTCAGTCTACTCTCGGGAAACACAAACTCCGTGTTGTATGGTGGAACTCAAATTTGGATAATTTAAGAAAAGAAAAACAAAACTTATGGCACATTTTTAAATGTAATAGAACAGACTTTAACCTAATGCGATATATCCAATCAAATGCAACATTCAGGAGAGCTGTTAAGAAAAGCAAAACTATATGTATCGAGAAATTTACCTCAAATATTAATCCTTACTCCCCGCCGCATCGTTTTTGGAGTGATATTAAACGGATTACTGGTGGTAAAACAGCAGAGTCTATTAAATATATTAAAAGCGGCTTCGAATTGGTTACTTCTTCGAACGACATAGCTAAGTGTTTCGCTAAGCATTGGTCCGATTTATCTGCTGATAGACATTTCTCAACAATTTTTTTATATAATAAATCAAAGGCTTTAGCCTGTCATTACACCGTGACCTCACCAAACCTTCGTTCACATAAAATTCAAACACCAATAGGTTTAACGGAACTTGAAGATGCTCTTCAATCATGTAAAGGCAAAACTCCCGGTAACGACAGAATTTCATACTCAATCGTAAAAAACCTTACTTTTTCATCGAAACTGGCTTACTACAACTATACAACTCAATTTACTCCACTGGCATATTTTCTCAAGCTTGGAAAACGGCAGTAGTAATACCTATACCAAAACCCCAAAAAGACATTTATGAGGTTGATGAGTACAGGCCAATTTCTTTCCTTCCGTGTATAAGTAAAATACTTGAAAAAATTATTGCTAGGCGGCTAATGTGGTTTCTTAAAACTAACAATTTTATTTCCTCCAATCAGGTAGATTTTATGAGGAAACAAGGAACAATCGACGTTCACTTACTCCTACAAAACTATATTTGCCAAGCACAATCTACCAAAAACCATGTGAGCATACTATCAACCGACTTTGAAAGAGATTTTGATCGAATCGGTATCCACATTATCTTGCAGCAACTACAAACTTGGGGTATTTGCAAAGAAATGTACAATCTAGTTAAGGGGTTTTTGTGTAACCGTAAGCTTAAAGTAAGAGTTAACAATCACTACTCCTCGACGCTACCACTGCAGAATGGTATTCCTCAGGGTTCACCTCTATCAGTTGTGTTGTTCATAATTGCCTTCAATCAACTCAGCACTTTTATTTCAGGACAAAAATATATTGAGCATTCCATATACGCTGATGACGCTATTCTGTTCTGCAAACATAATAACAATGCTGTAGTAAAAGAGACTTTTGTTAAGACCTTAAAAGAGATTGATGATTGGTGTGTTACATCAGGGGCTAAACTCTCGATTTCCAAATGTAAAATTCTTCACATTTGCAGAAAACGCAATTGTCAGATTTCAAATCTGCAATATAAAGACCTTACAATCGAACTTGTGGATCATTTAAAAATTCTTGGTGTCGTATTCGATAAAGCTTTTACCTTCAAACAACACTGCCTACTGTTAAGGAAAACTCTCTGCAATAGATTGAATATAATAAAATTTTTAACTTTACGACACTTTCAGATACATATCTCAACAATGATTAATATAACTCGAGCAAGTATTCTTTCTAAAATTGACTACGCACTTCCTATATATGGATTTTTTGCCCAATCAAATATAAAAAGTATTCAGGCTCCATACCACGCCGCAATTAGACGCAGCATAGGTGCTTTCCGAACAAGCCCAATTCAAAATATTTTGGCTGAAGCGGGCTTGCCATCAGTAGAAGATCGATGCCTTTTATTAACATTAAAGTTAATCCCAAAGATTTTTGTGTCATAATAAAAATATCTTTAAAGCAGCTACCAAAATTAAAAGTCGCAATAGACCGCTCAAGATTAAATCCGTTATAGCAAGGTGCGTCGAATACTCCAATAAGATCAATTTTAAAAGTTTTCCACACTACCTTAAATGTGCTTCCGAACCACCTTGGCATCTTAATAAAACATCCTTCTTGGATACATTATCTTCCTATCCGAAACCTACAACAACACCATTAATATATAGGCAAATTTTCTATAACACTGCAGATAATCTATCAAATCTTGGATGGAAAATTTTATTCACCGATGGGTCAAGATCAAACAACATGACTTCCTTTGCTGTTGTACAAGAAATTGGTATGCTCGTCGGACACGGTCTACTTCACAACTACTGCTCCAACTTCACGGCCGAAGCGTTAGCTATATATACAGCGGCCAAATTTGTATCCCAAAACCAAATTTGTTATAGCCACTGATAGTCTTTCGTGCATTTTGGCGATAAAGAATACTTTGTACGATTCTCCTCTGATCTCTAAAATTAGAAACATTTGCATAAAAAATCCTTACAAGATCAATATTATGTGGGTACCATCGCACGTTGGAATACTAGGTAATGAACAGGCCGACGCTGCGGCGGCGCAGGCAAAGTATAGTCCTTTACACTGTGTCCAGACTTTTGAGTATCATGATATTTTAAATCTAATTTCAAACTTCTACACAAGCCTCAAGGACATGCAATGGTCCAACTACCAGTCGAACACGACCAAGTTACCCTAAGAACTGTCCTAGGAAGATTTCCGACCTTATAGTTAGAATGAGAATTGGCCACAGCAGATTAACTCACAAATATTTAATAGATAGGTCCCAACGTCCTATTTGCTCCACCTGCAATACGCAACTTACTATTTCCCATATTTTGGACGAATGTCAAACTTTTCACAATATTAGGACAAAATTGTTCCAATTTATTCAACCATCAATCTGTTTAAAACATTGAAATTTTCCATAAATTCATATTAAATTGTAATCTTCTTCAAAAGTTATAAATAAGTTTATTTAAGACGAAAGCCTTAGTAGCTAGTTCCCTTTTGCTTTGTTAGTTACTATTATTGTATTAATGTAATTAATTATTAATAAATAAATAAAATAAATAAATAATTTTCTTCATACATACATACATACAAAATTAAAAATTTCAAATATTTAATCATACAAAAACAAGGAAACGGAGATTAAATAACAAATTCTCTCTTATGAAATGATTATAAAAAATTATGTGTCTTTTGAATTAAGTACCTTTAATTCTGCGCTAAATTGTCTGTGTCTCTTTTGAAATTTATTCTCCCTTTATTTGGTACATTAACAATTTCTAACATTTCTAACATATAACGTCTCTTATAGTTTTTTTCTATATCTAATATTGATGCTTCCTCAAACTTCGGATAATGATTATATTTCTTACAATGCGAAGATAAGGATGTCTTCTGCGTAGAAATATTCCTATCTTTTTGGTCACATCTATGACCAGCTAATCTTGTTTTAAGGTAATTTTTTGTTGTCCCAATATAAACTTTGTCACAGTTTACCTCGTCATTTCCTCCACATGGTATCCTGTATACTACATCAGGTATTTCCATTTTTCCTATTTTACCTCTCATACTGCTAAATAATTTATTTAATGTATTATATGTTTTGTGTGCAATTATATTTCTATCAGTGTCATGTATTTTAGACTTTCTTAATCTTTTTGATATTCCAGGAACATAAGTTAATGATTTAT
This sequence comes from Trichopoda pennipes, assembly GCA_030448955.1. Classification (NCBI taxonomy): domain Eukaryota; kingdom Metazoa; phylum Arthropoda; class Insecta; order Diptera; family Tachinidae; genus Trichopoda; species Trichopoda pennipes. The sequence continues at coordinate 950,874 of JASKUP010000010.1, read as the reverse complement.
AAATTCTTGGTTCTGCCATAGTATTTCCGAAATTATGATAGACAGAATATTGACTATAAGTGATAGAGAATTTCATTTGAGGATTAGCGACACAATAAGAGATATACTTAATGACAATGATTTTCCAGTAGAATTAACTAACCGATTAATTAGACAATATGGTAATCATAGGCATAATTTCGGAAATCTATTGCAGAACCAAGAATCATAATGCATAAAATTTAAAAATTTTCTATAATCTTATCTACCCGACCTCAGTTAATCTCTTTAACCAAATAGGAAAAGGAATTATCCACTCAAATTAGAATATCCTGGTGATGGAACCGAAAACCTAACTGGCGTGAATTATAGAATATTAAAGTACCATAGCACATAAGAACGACTCTAAGGCCACTAGTCAAACATGGAAGAAGAAAATTTTTATCACTTTCTGGCAAAAGTGAAGTAAGGCTGAAATCGTTTCGATTGGCTCCGTATAGTACAGTAATCCAGTGGTGGTCAATCACATGATGAAGCTGGTGACTTAACAGCTGATTGTCGTGAAATTTGGTTTGATTGTTTCATTGGCAATATGACATGTTGCACCATCCAGTTGAAACCACATGTAAGTGATATCTAAGTTGTCAAGGCCAAAATTGAATTGTTAGCATCTCGCGATAGCGTGTTCCATTGACCGTTACCGCATTTCTAGCCTCATCGAAAAAACAACGGCCCAATCACGTCTCCAGGCCACATAGCACACCACATAGTGACACGTTGAGTATGCAAAGGCTTCTCAATAATCGCTCTAGGATTTTTAGAACCCCAAATGCGGGAATTTTGCTTGTTGACATACTCTGATAAGTGGATATGGGCTTTGAATGAAAAAATGACTTTTTATTAAAACCAGCCGGTTGTTCCTGAATAAATCGAGCGAATCTACGGTGACGTAAATGGTCGGTGGGCTTTAATTGCTGCGCCTGTTGAACCTTGTAAGACCACAAAGTCAAATCTTTACGTAAAAGAAGCCATGTGGTGATTTTTGATAAATCCAATTGTTGGGAACGTCGAGGAATTAAAAAGTTTGGATCTGCTTCAACACTGTAACTCACGACTGCGATGTTTCCAGTTGAACGGCCTTGTCGCAGACGGGTTGGGGTTCGCACCATGGAGCCTATCGACTTAAATTTAGCGACCAAATTCTAAATAGCGGACTCTGAAGGACTATTATGTTATCCCAAAATTTTACGAAATGTAACTTTAACAGAACAATTATTTTCATGGTGTATTTTAAATATTTTATTGTGATTTTCGTGCGAAATTGCATTCATTGTAACAATTGCCCATGCAGCTACTACGAATACGTCCAAAAACTAAATGTCAAAACTATTATGTTGTTAGTGTTGCCACCATTGAAAAACAAACTTTTTGTTGACAAACCTGAACTAAGACGAAATCTTTATCCTTTAAATATTAAATAAACAGTGTAAAAGACACAGTAATTAAAGTATGTCCTTATGTTTTTTGTATTATCATAACTTCAGGTTAAAAATTCGTTTATCTTATTGAGTTTAATATGTTTGACTTATTTTGAGTTTCGAAAAATCTAACCTGAAAATCTGAATGAAACTATTCTGTTAGCGAATTGAATTTGAAGGCTCAGTTTCTCTTTCAATATCTGTGCGATAGTTTAGCTAAAAAGACAATATTCGAAGTCTAATACTACTTAAATCGATCGGCTCACTTATTTTATTCAAATTTTGTCGTTTACTTTATTTATTTATTTTTTTAAACTTATAACATCTTTAAAAGGCATACAAGGTCTCATTATAAATAAGTAAATTTTTAATATCTATGATGTAATCAAAAAATGTTTTCATTATTATTCGCACATACATTGAATTTTGTTACTGTGAATTTTCTATCGAAACAACTGAAAACAATATTAAAAATATTTATGTAATTAGATGTCATGACAAATTTATTAGAAATTTGTAAAGACTGTTTTGCATTTATGTATTTAATCAATCGTTCTATACAAATTTTCAAAATCATGTATACATTACAAACTTTTTCGCAAACACGCAACAAAACCAACATTAAATAATTTTCCAATTACAAATTAAGTTGGATTTGTAAAATGTATTTTGAACTGCCAGCTTGTCAGTAAAACTAAGCAATTTTATGTTATTTCTGTATAACATTTAAATCTCCTACAATAATTGATAGATAGATGTTGAGATAAATGCTTTCATACTTGCAGCTTAGTAATCAACAAAAAACAACAAAATTCACCTCTATTATATTACAGCATCCAACAAGAACAACTCACTTAAACATTATTTGTTAGCCTCTTCTTGGCCAATTAGTTAATTTTATTGAAATTATTATTATTCTTATTACTGTTGAGTATATCGTAGTCCGTATTTTGTAAACTTTACCAACGGGCATGTTTATTCTATGGCTAGCAAACGAAACACACTTAATAGCCTTAAGCCAGAATGTGAAGGAGAAAATTAGACAAAGATAAATAACTAAAAAATATTAAACGTCATTACAATGTTTGTTATGGACAAACAGAAATGTAAACATATTAGTATTCGATTAAAAAACTAACATTATTTAGTAAATAAATATTATTGTTAGTGCTAATAAATGTATATGGCTGTAAATTCAATTTTACAAGTTCCCATAGGTATTTTTTAGAAAAATTGGGACGTGCAGCAAACTTATTAGATAATTAATTACTTTTTGCCTGAGACATTGAAAACATATGAACAAAGATAACTTTTCCTTTAGGAAATATTAACAGATTGCTCCTAAAGAAAATAAAATAAATAGCAAAGTATAATTTCACAAATATATTTAACACGTTCGCGGACGCTAAAATTTTCAAAGAGCTGCATAAATATACAGGCAATTATTTTTGAAACTAGTTGTAATATCCGAAATCTGAATTAGACATGTATTATAAGAGTAATCAGAACATCGTATTTTAACCTTTATATACAATGAATGCTATAGCATCCACGACGATTACACTTCTAGTTTATTCAATGTGTCGGCTTAAGAAAATTTGTAAACACATGGAGAAAGGATAGAATACTATGAAATTAACTAATAAACAAGTTGGTCATTATTTTGAAATGTATATTAATTACAAAAACTTAAGCTTGTACAAAATTAAATGAATGCTAAAGCATTCACGTCATTTTACATCACTATGAAAAGGAATGCTATACCATTTGCGTCCGCGAACGTGTTAAGCGCCTCTTATACTAGGTAAGCATTTCATAAGAAGAAAAGCTTTCTCTGGGGAACTAAATTACATAAGCAGGTAAAAGAGAAGACTGAAACTTTGCATTACACTTACTCAATGAATGACATTATATTATCCTATCACGAAAGAACGAAGACAAGACTAGATTCTTGAGAACATGGAAATCTACAAAAGAAAAACTTTTAACTGCGACATTATAAACGAACAGGTAAACACGACCTCAGACACAATTTTCACACCACTGAAACTACTCATGCACTTTACCAAAAGAAAAACATTCTCAGACGGATACACTTGCCTACATAATAAACCAGGTTGCGGGCAATCTACCAAAATGAGTAGATACGACTTACTAGTACAGTTTAGAACACGGCTTGATAATGAAAGCGCTCGGTAGTCCTACCGAATAAACAGAAATGACGGTTTATACAGAAACTTAATATCAGGTATAACTTGACATCTCATACACAGGTTTTTTCTGCATCTATGATCAAAAAATTAAAATGAATTTTTCTAAAACAATAGCAGCGGGATAAATAAGGTGAAATCATCTATTTTATTTATTTTAATTTATTTCCCCTTTTTTTAGAGTTTTTCAGAACGATACTATTTGTGCTTGTCCCACTGTTCAACAGTTTACCGATAAAACTTAAAATTAATTCAATTAATTTTCTATCTAAAAAAATGAGTTTTTATAGTAAACTTTAGTTAACCCCGTGTTCACTTTAATTTCCTACACAAATAACACACGATTAGTTTTAGTTAGTAATCATAAGAGGCAGAATCGAAATACAATCTAAAAAGCACCTAATTTGCAAGTGTTTTTTTTGTATATTACAGGCAATAAAAATGTGCTTTAAGGCTAAAATCTCTTATTAACGGTTATGTGAATATAAAATACAGAAGTAAATTTGATGTCCATTAAAATTCTCAAATCCAAAATGTTACCCCCCAATTGCAACAGATATTTCCCTAAAAATTAGTGAATATCATACAGTTTTTTATTCGAAAAACAAATACGGGCCCCTGTAGGTGCCCCTGTAGGCTAGTAGGTAGTATACTAGCTTGTCAGAAAGGGGGTTGTGGGTTTGATTCCCAACGAAGTCTTTGGTTTTTTTCACTACAAAAATAAAAATTGACTGTCGGTGGGGCTTCTCAGCGTCGAAGGCATAGTCACTGGTCGCTGTGCTGTCTTATACGGCAGATAATTTCCGACTATTCTTATATTTTCACCACCTGCTTCATCTCTTCTCCATATCTTTCCTTAAGAATGTAGCACGGTACTTTACTAAATAGGCATTGTTGCCTGCAGTGCTAGTTTTCTTTAGGGAACAAAATACACTTGCACTTCAGTAGGTTAAATTTCATTAAATTTATATCGAACCAAGTTTAAAGTTACTCAAGTCAATGATTGAGCCGATAGATTAACATAACTAAAGAAAATGTTGACATCATCTGCGTCCTACGTATTCACGTTAAATTATGTTAACTCTGATTTGTTTTTGAGAATTTGTACTCAGTATTATAAATTTTATGAGCATACTATTTATTTTTAAATGTTATCTAATTTTATATTTAAACAACACACTTTAAGTTTTTTGTACTGTTATATATCAACTTTTTTAGTGTCTGTAGGAATCCTGAATCCATATACAAAATATAGGTAAAATAAAAAAAATTATAGGCATCAATAGCCATCTGTTTTAGGCCTATTTTGCACAATTTGAAAGCGTCAGCCTATTCATGTCCAAATGCCATACCGAGCTAACAAAATAATCGCCAGCTAAAAAAGTGTTGCCAATTTAAAACACTTTATTATCTCTTTTCCTTTTTGTCACAGTAGAGGTAACATGCTAAGATTCACTAAAACGATGACTAGAAAGTTTAAAGGTAAATAAACCATAACACTTTACATTAGTATATATAAAATACTAAATATATAAAATTTGTATATATATATATATATATATATATATATATATATATATATATATATATATATATATATATATATATATATATAATTTGTATGGTTTTAATTTTGCAAAGTAGTTAACAATAACTAGTATTACCCGCAGTCTTTATTGTCGGTTTAGTTTCGGTTTTAATGAAAAGAAAGTTAGTTTTCACAGCAACCAACTATTGCAATTGCAATTTAAAACATGAGACATATAAAATGAAGAAAACCATAAGACGTACAAAACACTACAATTTTCAATCTTAAATGAAGTTTTATGTTAATGTTAGATAAAGCTAAGGTTATACCAACACTCAAGTCTGGTTACGATGCTAAATTATCTCTTAATTAGTATGTTAAATTGGCTCGATAAGATATTTTAAAAATTATAACTAAATAATTATTTGCAGTTGTATCTACATTTGTAACAAAAAATGTTGCTATTTTAACTTGTGCCACTATTTCGATATCGCTAGTTAAATGTTGTGAACCTTGTAGGAGATTTGGTCCGACGTTTTCCTTCTGTTTTTGTTATTTTTTCTTTTGTAAGTTTGTGGCTACTTTGTTTCCCTAAAACACTGTCTGTCATATAATATGGTTGTTTGATTTTGTTCATGTTTTAGTTGGTTAGGAAAACGATTTTTGATATTCCTTTTGGTTTTTCTTTCATTTAGAAATTGCAATACCAAATAAATATAATTACTTAATTATCTACAGACAATTTATTTAAATTTGCATAAAAAATTATAAAAAACTGCAAAATGTTTATGAATGCATTTTTAAAAAGAGGATCCTATAAACCTAAAGTATTTTTTTAAAACAGCATTAGTTTAAATAATTATATTAAGAAGTCTTATTTTTGTTTCTTCAAATGAATCATGACCAAAAGTTGCTCTAAAAAAGTACTTATGTGTTTTAGTATCTCATATGAAACTTATTTTGTCCTTAAATCATGCTTTTCGAAAATTATTCCTTAAGAGAAAACCTGCTGCGGCATACACCCTCCGCAAGTTTCAGTTGCCAGAGTTCGGTTTCCAGTGTTCTAAGGCAAAGTGTATTTCAGCAAAATTGTGTTTCTTTCCGTTAGGCAAAATTTACCTTCGCCAAGAGTATCGGCTTAATTACCCCTTAAATAAATACATTTTTTAAAATTTTCTTCAAGATTTATAACTTACAAATTACTTTTACTTCTAATTTTTGCTTAATAGTAGAATAATTGATCAATCTTTGTTGGCCTTAATACAGACATTTTGCCAACGAAATAAAAACTTAAATACAATACACAGCCACTGCTATAGTTCAAACTGTTTAAAGAATTCAAATTGCCACAAAATTACTTTAAAGAACATATTAAAAAACAAGTTTTGCAAAAGAAATTATGCAGTAAGTATTAATTTATTTGTTTTTTTTGGTTGATTGCAACAACAAGTTCAGAAATATACATGATCATAACATAGAAAATCTGAATACAAGATCATTATTACAATTCTTATATTCGTTATTATATACAGATATTATTATGACTCCTAACATAAAGTAACAATAATTTGCTACACAGACATCAATGTGCAACAACATTGTAGTTGGAATGTAAAATACTTGCTCTTGCAAACATAAACAAAAACAGAAAAAATGCATAACAAAAATAATGTTGTCTTGGCATTAAATTGCAAGATGTCATGAAACAAGGCATCAGCAACATAACAATCACTGGCAAGGTTTTTTCTTACTTTTTTTTTTATTGTTTACATTCAAATGCAACTGAATAATTATAGGAAAGACCTTAGCAGACAAGAGCAATAATAACTGGATACAACAGCCACCTCCCCCCAAATAGCAACACGTTAACATCATTAGTATCATAACTGCAATAAAATGTACAAAATGCCACACATACACGGCAGTCAGATGCGAAAGTGCATAAAAGAACGCATCATATTACATGGATATTCGACATGTTTTGGGTGATAAAAGTGTACACTATCTCCCTTTCGATTGTTGCCAGTGGACAACATTTACTAACACCATTAATGATTTAAACAAAAAATCTTTGGCTGGCAATATTAGCCAGTCAATAAGAGAGATTGTGATGAAGTTATAATAGTGTTCGTTTCCATATAAAAGCAGTCAACTCAAAACACTATTTTTTTTCGAAATTCTATGAGGCATGCAATGAAAATCTGAAGATTATTAAAATTTTATATGCGTTTATAGAATAAAAAGAGAGCCAGCACAAAATTAGCCTCCTGACTGACCATTTATACTCACACTTTATTTGATTAGGAACTTTAAAATGATCGCGACAATGTGAGCATAAATTACAGAAATCTATTAATAAAATAATTACACATGATTATGATAATATTGTAACGATAATGAGATTTGTAAAAGATAGCTTAAACATAACAACAGAAGTTATCATATATTGGTAAACGGTTAATGAAATAGTGAACAGCAATTAAGTTTCACCAGGATCTAAAGTAGAAAACGAAAATGTGTGACTAATGAGTAAAGAGGCTGTGACGAGTTTGAAACTCTCTTGTACTACAGATTATTGACTTCTGGATGTGTATTAATATTTGGTGAGAGTTTATTTAATAAGAAATCTATGTGCAAGTCCCATTAGAGCCATAGAGTATTTTTGTTTTAAAAGGCCGCGTAAGATTGTAAGCAAATAATCGTTAAATATTGATACCTAGCCACAGCTAAATGTGTTTGTATTTGCAGTTCAAATAAAAGTTTAAAGGCTTAACTATATAGTACTTTAATTAATTATTTGAATTTGAATTATTTGAATTTTTTATTTAATCATATTAAACATTTTTTCAATTTATATTATAGCTTCCAATTTTCCAGATTATTGAAATAGTATTTTCAAATTAAATGCCAAAATGATCTAAAAATGATATTAATATTGCCGTTGGCGCCAACGCCAACACTACTCACCAGTACAAACTAAACCGTGGCTTGAAAATGATGCATACGCATCGAAAGCGCTCGCCATCGAATACAAACCGGCCAGTTACGACGGGAAATGGCAATATTATTTCATCTACTGGCGGAGGACAACCAAACAACATGATCTAAAAATGGTTTACAAGAAAGTATTGTTTTTAGATAAGTCTTCAGTCTGACTTCCTCAGTCATTGCAAATTACTAATGTTAAGATGATATTTTTAATTTTATTAGTAAAACTGCGTTTTCATATGAATGTTGGCATTTGTGCGATTGTGAGATGGTTTTTGCTTTCTTTGAGTGCCTTTCATGAAGTGCAGTTAAAAATATCGAGAACTATAATTACTGCACAAAGACATCAAGTGTTTTTATAGGATTTGAAACCAAACAAATTTAAGCAATAACATCAGCACAAGTATACATTTTGATTTCTACTTTTGCCATCGTCATCATTACTGCTGCAATCAGTAACTGCCAGCCGTCAAGGCTAAAACAATTCAAAAGTTATAAGAGAAAGGTACATAAAAAACAAATTTCATTGAGTTGTTCATGTATTTACTTACTGTTTGGGGTTATTTGTTGTTTGAGGTCATTAAACATCATAATAAACTCCTTAATTTTAAATTTCCATTTTAACTTACTTTTATCAGACAACCCTCTAAGCAAGCAGGCACAAAAGAATATTTAATTAAAGAAATTCCAGGCAAAGTCAAGCTTGAAGGCTGATTTTGTTATTTTTATTGCTGCATGTGTATGCAAAAATTATTTTTTTCTCCGACATACAATTTTTTGAAGATAATTTAATTGTTTGAAGTTTCGAAATGGACAGTTACATTTTCAAGTATATAATTTATATTTGCCTGAATGACTTGATTATTAAACTTTAGTAATTTTCTTTAAGTCATGAAATGAATCAGCGGGACGGTTTAAAAATTTTGCTAACAAATTGTAATTTTTACTTATGTAAATATTTTAAATCCAGAGTATAACAGAACATAAAAAAAAGAAAATGACCCACTGTGTGTTTTATTAACTACGTGGTTTTTTAAAATCTTATGAAAACAATATGCTTATAAGAAATTTGACCAAATAAGTAAACAACAGAAAACAAAAACATAACATAGAACAAAACAATCCACACAGCCAAGTAGGCGCCGTAACTAAATGATAATAGCAACAATTTGGGGTGATGTTAAAGTAGAATATTTTTTTTTAAGAGAAGTAGGCAACAATGCCTATTTAGTCAAGTACCGTGCTATTTTCTTTAGGAAAGGGATAGAGAAGAGATGAAACAGGTGGTGAAAGTAGAAGGATATTCGGAAATTAACTACCGTATAAGACAGCACAGCGTCCAGTGACTATGCCTTCATCGCTGAACAGTCCCACCGACAGTCAACTTTTATTTTTGTAGTGAAAAAGAACCAAGGTCTTCGTTGGGAATCGTACTCACAAACGCCATACTGACAAGCTAGTACACTACCTACTAGCCTACAGAATATTCTTGTATATGCGAGAATACCTTAAAATTTACTGGGCAAACGAACTTAATTCAAGTGGAGTTCTTAATTCAGTTTTACAGAAAAAATTAAAAATACATATCTCGAAGTATAGACTCTTGATTAGGGATCTTTTATGTTGCAGGGTTTTTTTATTAAAAAAAATATAGCGAATTATACAGTTATTACATTAACTGAAGTGCAACAACCGAATTTTTTACAAAAGTTTTACAAAATTGTTGAGGGCTTTCTATATAGTGAATTTAAATCAGTTTACCTGCCCACTTAATATTATTATTACTATTAAAAAAAAGAAAATTAAAAAAAAACATAGATTTAGTTTGCAGATACAAATGTGGAAAATATTATTTGATGTTATTGATGATGTTAATTGACATAATAACTGCGGTTTTTTTAATTAATAAAAAGGTTAGAGATACTTGGTAACCAAAATAAAAAACAAAAATAAAATAAAAACTGGAAGAGTGTATCATATCATATAATGCGTTTGCAAAATACTTTGAAGGAGGTTAAGTAAATTTTCAATTTTACAGTGTAAGAAACAGAGAAAGGTTTCGAAGTATTTATCTTAATTCAATTCAACCACATGTATTTAAAATTTACTACAAACAAAGTTATGTTTACATTAAAGCTTTAGTACGATATAACTTTAATGATTATATTTATTTAATTTAATAATGTACAATGATCATAATTTCTAATGTTTTTAATAATTCTTTCACGAAGAGCATAAAACATTTGTGGATTTTATTATCAATTACAAACAAAGCCTCAATAAATAAAACTGACCTGCTATTACACACGTCTTTGTTAGATGCCTTTTGGCAAAATCTAATGTAAATCGAATCAGCAATACCATCATCTCACAGAAATGTATTTGATCTAATGAGCGAATAATATTTAACCTTTAAAAATAATCAACGCGATTTAATAATGCGGCAGTGGTTGTTTATATGAAAATCTTTTATGCAATAGCGTCCGTCTTATCTTAAGCCAATTGCAAACAACTTAGTAACCACAATTGAAACATGTACTCATATTAACATACATGTATAAAATAAATTAAGCTAATATTAAAAAATATATACACAATAATAATCAAACCGCAGTAAAATAAAATATGAATAAAACTTTATAATAAAAAAATTCAATAACTAAAGCAAAATATAAAAAAACAACGGCCTTATGCAATTAAATTTTTAAGACGTAAAAAGTATACTGAAAAAAATTATTTTTTCTTACATCGGGAAAAATATTTTTCCTCAAATTATTTTGGCTAAATGTAAGTTTTTTTGTCGAAGTTATACATTTAAGGCATCAATGTGTAGCAACAAAATTGCTAACAAGGAAAAATATATAGCTAATGAACGACCTTAGTACTTGATTTCAATATTGGCATTAGATGGAAAAAATTTTAGGCCCTCTTAAAGTTTTACCAGCTTAAGCTCTAAGATTGTAAAGAGCCTATTCAAATCATCACAGGAGATCCAAATGAATTCAGTCTTATGAGTTTGTAAGTTAAAAATAAATATTCGGAATAAAACACGAAGTTATAAGTAAAATTACAGCATGAGATGTGTGATAACATTTACTTCAGTACCTAGCTGTGTAAGCCACTGTGGGTGATATGTAGCGTCACTCTCGCCCTAGGAAGTCGTTGGATATGTATATCCTCTAGTCACTCCTAGTCGCAACTTCGAGAGATTGGAGCAGGCCCCAACCCCCACCCTGTCTAGAACACACGACAAACATACTCACTGGACCTGGATCATTCACCCTGCGAAACCACGATGATCCCGAAGTGCCAGCCTCAATAATCGGTCAGAGAATAGCCAAAAAGCTGAACTCTGAGGCTACCTGATTCCCGTGGAAATAACTTTTCGGAGGTTTCGAAGCAGGGCCACCAACCCCTACTCCTTGCTGAAGGGCTGGAGACTATCCAACTCATGGTCCAGAACACTTGACAAGCATGCCCACTGGATCTGGACCATTCACCTAATGTTCACAGTAAACGTGAGATGATCGTAGCTCCTGAATCAAATTTATGAGCGCCTCGATACGACAACCACCACGATACTCCCGAAAGACCAAACTCAATTATCAGACAGAGAATAGCTAAAAAGCTTAAGAAATAGCTAAACTTTGGGGCTTACTCATTCCCGTGGAAATAACGTGGAGCTTCCAGTTGACTCCCTGCTAGCCTTCAGGGGACTGTGCTCCTCCTGTCTTTCCCCATTGACACATGTAATGATGGTGGGTTTCCATTAAAACATGTCAATGTGCCGCGGAGGAGACTATTGAGATGCGTGATAAGATTTACGTCTGTACCTAGCTGTGTAAGCCATCACCAGACTGAGGATCATTCCCCTGTAGATGAAATGTAGCATTATCCTCGTGCTAGAAGGCTTTCAGATACGTATATCCTGCAGTCAACCCTAGTTACAACTTTAAAAGCCCGGAGTAGGCCGCAATCTTCACTCTTTGCTGCATAGTTGGAGACTATCCAACTTTTAGTCCAGAATGCATGAAGTTTAATAAAATTTAATAACACAACCACAATCATGCTCACTGGAGCTAAACTAGTCACTGTGTTCATTGTAAATGATCCGACCCACATAACTCAAACGAGGGCCTCGAAACCACAACCACCACGATGCAACCTCCATAATCATTTAAAAAACAGCTAAAAGGCTAAAAAGACAAATAGATAAACTCTGGGGCTTTGTTGATTCACGTGGAAATATAGTGGAATTTTTCATTTGGCTTCTGCTAGCCTTGAAGGGGACTGGACTTCCTTTTACTCCCGTTGGCACATGTAATGCCAGTGAGATTCCGTCAATACATATCCATGTGCCCTCAGGGGGACCGATAACAAGCTGGTATAGGGACCCTAAATAATTCGTAGCCATGGTGACAGATGACGTAAAACATGATAAACATTTGAGCTACTTAGGAAAACAAATTGCAAATAAGTGATTTCGAGAAATGGTCCAGCCAATTGACCCTATGGAGCAATATGGGGAGAACGAGGGCTATGCTCACATGAAACTAGAATATATTGGCGTTTTTTGTGAGGTGATTGTTGTACTTTTTGCATTTTCAAAGGACATTTATATATTTGCTTTTTAAATTTATTTTCGACTTAAACTTGTGAAATCTGTAACATTTAAATTTTTACCTAATTTTGTAGTATTGTACCAGATTTATTATTTAAACAGCAACTTTTTGACCAAAGCAATCGAGTTCTCTATAGATATATTTTTTGTAGTTTTTAATAAGGCAAATACTAGGAAGATAGAGAACTAAGCTATAACTAATCTTATTAAAAATAATTTTTGGAAAAACCCTTCCTGTAGTGGGTGTGAGCGTGGTAAGCTCAACATGACTATATAACTGTTAAAAACGTCAAGGCCCTAAAAAACACGTAGAAGTGATAGAGTCAAGTGAACGGTTTTATCGCTTCACAATAATATAAAATTTGTTTAAAATATCGAATTATATGAAATACAAAATGGCCAAAATATTTCTTTAAGTGTTTAAAAAAAAACTAATCATTACTTATTATACACGTTTGTGTGATGCAGCTTCGAACGAATGGGCCCATATGTATAATGATTCTGAATGTCTAGTACGAGTACAGACATCTGCATAAGGAAGATGCGTGATCTTTTTGAAGATGACGATGAAACGTGATGAGTTTTGTATTAACACAGTACCGTACTGGGGTATAGAGATACAGATAGATGAATGTGGAAATAATCTTTGGATTAAATTCAGTTTAAGTTTTTTATTATTATTATTTTCTTTGTTTACTTTTTAACTTGTGAGATGCATACTAACTTTTTATTATCCAACAGAGGAGAGGTATAATAAAAGCTAAAACCTTCTACTTTAATCATTTTTCTTTCAAATGATTTAATAATGATCGCCTTGATGTTGCTGTTGCAGCAGTGTTCAACATCTTAGAAGTCATGTCATCATCATTATTAAATTTTTTTTCTTCAGTTGTTTATTTTTCTGTTTACTGCAAAATACTGATTGGATTTATACACTTAAGTTACTTCAGCTTTTACTTGATTTGATTTCATAGCACAAGGAATGCGTGTTACACCCGTCATTATCAGGCTGTGCTTCAAAGTTTTTCAAAGATTTTTTGTTTTTAGCCAATATTGAATGTAAAAAGGAAGGCATGTTCATGTGGCTAATAGCTAGATTGACTGAATCAAGAGGCAGCGTAATAACTACGAAAAATATAAACAGACCAACAGCCAAACATATGTTGTAAAATAAGAAGACAATATCATAAAAAATATTATATTATTGTTGCCTGAGTAGCCTGTGTATTATTCGTAGTTTAGCTCGTTTTTTTATAATTTTGAAACGTCTTACTAAAAACAAACCTGAAAGCACTGCAATGGAGAGGGAGAAAGAACACAAATGAAAACACCAGCTAGGAAACAGTTTTTTGCTTAAGTGCAACAGTGTTTCTTTATTGGTTTTTGATTTGGATTTATTGCTGCAATGAAAGTAACCGTGGAAAATTGTTATGATTATTTTTGATATTGTGGTTTTATGTAGACGAAGCTGTTGTTACTCATAATGACGATTACGGTCAGCCAATCTATTTAGGACAGCCAAAGTTTTAGAAATTAAAAGACTTTTGAACATGAGTTTAAGCCTTTAAAATTTAGATATTAATTCTTTCTATTGCTTTGTTTTCTTATTTTTTTAAGCCTCTTTTCTTTAGATTTTGAGTCAAATATATTAGTTGCTGTCGTTCTTAAAATATTTATTAAGTAAGTGTATTTTTTTTTTTGTTTTTCGAGAATATAAAATTTAATTACTTTGACGATTAGAATATACAAAAATTATAACTCTTTTTGCCTTTTGGGTTTAAAAGGTTTTTCCATATGAGTGCTTTTAACTACTTTGTATTGGGAGTATTTCTTATCATTGTAGTAGACCTTTCGTAGCTAATATGCGTTGGAACTTCCCTTGCCACTTTGTCCGCTTTCTAGGAACTTTAAGCCAAAAGCAAAAGTTAATCTAAGACCAGCTTTTTCCAATTTTGTGCTGTTTCACACCATCAAGCTTGTGGTAGAATTTTTTTCTTTCGGACCATCACTCGAGGGATGACCACTACTTGTGTCAAAAATACTAATTTAGGTTATGGAGATGAGGAAAGAGGGATCAGTCTTTGTGGACATTCGATTTGAACTTTTCTACATTGAAAGTGACAAAAAAACCTCTGGAGGGTGTTTACTCCACATACGAACTGCTCTGCTAAAAACCGAATTTACCCAATAATGCGTAGTGCGATTCACCGGCCAATTTACCACAAATGAATGGACCTCCAATGAAAGCATATTAAACGCAAAAATTTGCGGATAACGGGAACATGTTCCCTAATTTCATTATAGCACTTACCATTGTAGTAACGATAAAACAGTGAAATATATACATGAAATACACATACTGTATCAATGAATACAAATGAGCCTCTTGGCCCTTTCTTGTTGGCGGTTAAATAACTCCAAAGTAGATTTTGGGGCGCCCGCCGATACATTACAACGTTTTAGAATAGTGCGAAGATCGGATGATATTTTTTACAACATTTCAGAAAACCGAGCCACTTGAAAGATGTGCTTAATCTATCCAACATCATATTAGATTTTCTTGCCAAGAACATCAAGATCCTCCGATTCCGTAATAGCTATATCACCCTTAATAAGAACTGCAGCATCATTTCCGAGCACGCACTTTTGTGTAAGCATGTAACATTGAGTCTTACGGGCATTAAAATCAACTCTATTCAATCGACCCTATTTGGAGATTGTGCAATATCGTGATTCAGTGTATCATTTATATTTTGTCTTTTGTAACCCACCTTCAACTGGTTCAATCTATAACGGAATGAATACGAATGATAAATGTTGCTGTCATCTGCAAAAGGTTTGAAAGTTTGACTAAAAAAGGTCATTTAGAAAGATAAGAAATAGGGTGAAAAAAAGGACCGAACCTTGTGGTACCCCTGAATTAATCTTCTCGATTCCTGAGAAAACTCGTTATAAATCTGGAGAAATTATTACTGACAGCAAAATCAACAAATTTTGACAGAACTGCGTCATGCCACACTCTATCAAATATCGAGAGCTGCCACCTTACTTTCTTTGAATTGATGTATAGAGTTGCACCATTGTTCCGACAAGAAAACCAGAAAGCCTCCCGGTTGCTAAGTAAGCTGTTGGACTCTAGGTACGTCACAAGATGAAAATGAATCACACTTTCCATAACTTTAGAAAGTGCAGAACAAATTGCAATTGGGCGGTAATTTTCAGGGTTGTTAGACTGACTCTTTTTGAAGATCGCTTCATTAGCTACCTGCCAGCACTTTAGGAATTGACCAGCATGATACAACGTCTGAAAAGGGCTGCTACCGGCCGTGCTAGCATCTAGAAGCACTGATTTAAGATCAGTGGTGAAATTTCATGCCGCCCAGTAGGCTTGTTGATGTTGAGATCTGCTAAAACCTTTTTACTCGAAATTGCATTAAATTTTGAGAGAATTCTGAGAGATATTTATTTAAAATCTGTATATTATAAGCAGGACATTTTCACCCCGCCCAGAAAAAATATTTATAAATTTTAAAACCGTCGTTGTTATTGTTTTGTATAATAAAAAGATAAATACTTATTTATTATTTTATTTATTATTATTTTTTAAGGCAAAAATTCAATTCTTTTCATCATTGCTTCTGGAACGAAGCTTTTACTCAGACTGACTTCTGATCGTTTGGCCACCAAGAAACATTCTTTTCGGAAGACTCTAACAATTTTGATTTCAGTGTCGTGCTTTGTGATTGGGGCTGTTAAACTACCTTTCCTAGTTTCATATTTTAATTTCTGCTGAAATAAATTTGACAAAGATACAACTCTTACATAATTTTAAGATTTTATTTTAAAATATGAAGTACAAAAAACAACTACAAAGCGAACACATGAGTTTAATGCTGACTTTAAGTAATAGTCATAATAAGTACTTTTTTTAAATTTTAATGATCAGTTTAACTACAGAAAATTAATTAATTTATATTTATTCTTTATTCTTTGTTCGTTTGCATCTAGTCATAGTAAAGTAACACCTGCATTGTCACATAAAATTTTAAACTCCACTTGCAGCAACAATTGCCAGACATAATAACAATTGCTATAGTAGAAGCTATAGCAATAAAAGCAAAATTATATCTGTCAAGGCGAACTTGTGCTGTTAACATTGGTTTCAAATGAGCAACAAGCTAATTTTTTTAATTAAAAATTTATTTTTAGTTAAAGGCACAAATAAATAGTAACAGTCGAACGGGTACATAACATTTTATTATCAAGAAAATAAGTAATTGCCAAAGATGGCTGGCTGGCTTGCTGGCTGGTATTTTAAATGTATTGTTTTTTTGTGCTTGCTGGAGAATAACAGCAAAAAACACAATAGCCACAATAGTAATAAAACCAATAAAAATCATAATAATATAGTTGCTTCGCTGTAACTTTAAACTGATGCCAAGATGAATCGTCTGTCTGTTATCATTTTTTACTACAGGTTGCACCAAATTTTATTCAATTTCAGCAAGTCCGTTCAGCTGCGGCATTTGCTTATGTTTAGTACGTTTTAAGACTAGTATTATTAAGCTCTTCGCCATATTCGCTGAGGAGTGATATTATTGTAATGCATTTGAAATTATTAGTATTATTTAAGAACTAAATTACAGAAACAACATTGAGGTGGATGATTATTGCTTGAAATACTGATCATGTGAATGATTTGGTGGCCTGAGTTCGTAACCCATACGTTTTAAGGCATACTATTTTATACTATTCTATTCTATACTATTCATATTACTTCACAATCCCCCCCGGGGGCACATTTATCGGTCTTCATGGATTACTTAACCATCTAGACCTATGCTTCTGGGGGTATAAGGGAGTCCAGTCCTGTGAAGGCAAACAGGATGTCAACTGGAAACTCCACGTTATTTCCATGAGATTCAGTAAGCCCCCGAGTTCTGCTAATTGTCTCTTTAACCTTTTAGCTGTTCTCTGACTGATTATTAAAGTTGGCCCTTTGGGAGTGTCGTGGTGGTTGTGGTTTTGCGGCCTCGGCATGAACTGATTTAGTGGGCCAGGATCATCTCGCCCTTAATAAAACCAACGGGTGAATGACCCGGATCCAGTAAGCATGCTAGTCATGTGTTCTGGACCAGGAGTTGGATAGTCGCCAGCTCTTCAGCTAGGAGTAGTGGTTTGCAACCCTGCTTTGAAACCGCTGAAATTGCAACTAGGAAAGACCTGTTGCTAGAATTAGGGCTTCCTAGGGCGTGAATGACGTTGCGTTTCATCCCCTGTGGTTTGACCACCATCTGATTAAGCCTTACAGCCAGCTGCAGATGTGTAAATATTATCACGAAATTACTTTACAATCAAAATTTGCTCCAGCCTTTATTCGATAATTTTTAATAGCGACAACAAAAAATACACATCAGAGGTAGATAATTTACCTTAGACATTCAGATGTGCTTTATTTTCCACTGTAGCACAAATAAGTTGCAGCTTTATGTTTCTGAATCATTATTTTTAACACGATAACTATGAATGAAAATTACTCCCATTAAAATAAAAACGATATTGTGGGAAATAGGTGGCAGCAATATATTGTGTGGCTAAAGTATGTCAAAATTTGAGTATGATTTTATACTCAGTATAGAGAGAACACTGAGGATGCCATATAGCCGAAACCGGTTTGTTTACAAACTAAATTTGACGCGGGTTGACGTAAAATCATACCCAAATAAATCAAACCCCTCGGACAATATACGCATATATGTCAAAATTAATAAAATTTAATAACAACTAAATTGAAATTTTATCTCGAACTTTTGCTGCTATTAAATAAAGTTAGTCTAGTTTTTCTCAAATATAACGGACTGTGGTTTTGCCTTTAAATAGTACGTTATAATATTTATACAAGGCCGTAAGCCATCTATTTTTTCTTTTTGCTCAAATGGATTTTTTTACCCCACAAACTACAGTTATGATTAATTAAAACGATTTTAGCAGCTGGTTCAATGCCTCCTTTATATTGCCTTCATTATTCCCAAATTAATTCAAAGTTTTTGATGAATATATAAAATAATGGTAAATAATAATATGCCAAAGCTTTTTGTGTTATAGTTTAGAGAAACAATAATTCAAAGTGCATTTCAAAAGAACTTTTGCCAGTAGACAATTTTTATGTAAAGATCTTAACAAAAAGCTTCAAAAATGTTTGTTGTAGAAAAAAACCATGGAAAACATTAAGACAATTTGTTTGTTTTTTTTTAGCAACTACAAAAAATAATTTTGTTTTTGCATAGACATCCAGGAAATTTTGTTTGCGTTTTATTCTAGCCCTGAAGGTGTTGTTTTACTATTGCTGAACAAAGTTATACAAAGATATGGAGACTTCTCGCTTTTTGTTAGAATAACACTCTCTCTTAGCAATTCGTGTAAGCTTGGCAGCTTACAAAGACAGTATTTCCAAAGACTAGCCTTTAAAAATAAATATCAATTTAACGTGGCCAACTCATTGCACACGAAATGGCGAAATGATATTTTGTAATTGAGTAAATAATAATATAACTAAAACCACGAAAATATGTTTTCTTTTTTAAAACTATAACAGTAGCTTCATATATATTAAACTGGCTCTTAAGAACCACTATTAGTTTGTTTAACTTTTGCTCAATTTTTTTCTTGAACGGCAGATTTGACATCTGCTATAATTTAAAAATGGGAAAAAGTTGATAGATAACGCAGAAGGAAATTAAAGCCCAACTGTGTTACATATATTTGGCATGTGGTGATTTTGAATAATCCGAATTGTTGACAACTCGAGGAATTGACTAATTTCGATTTGTTTCAACACTATGGCTTACGACTGCAATGTTTTCAGTTGAACGTCCCGCTAGAATACGTATTGGTGTTTGCACAAATTAAACTACCAAATTCTTAATAGCGGTCTTAGAAGGCCGATTATGTTGTCCGAAAATATCACAAACTTTACGAAATATAACTTAAAAAGAACCATCATTTTCATAGTGGATTTAACTATTCTGATGCGATTTTCGTGCGAAATTAATTCATTATAACAATTGCTAAATGAATACGTTAAAAAAACTAAATGTCAAAATTACCATGTTCTTGGTGTTACCACAATTGAAAAACAATGAAAAAACCCGATACAAGAATACGCCACTTTATCATCACCGTATATTGTTATTATTATTCAGTATAGGCGCCTGCTTGGCCGTGTATTTTTTTTTTTGTTCTGTGTTAGTTGTTTTTGTTTTCTGTTGATTAGCTTATTTTGTGGAATTTCTTAAAAGCATGTTGTTGTTGTCTTTTGTTAATAAGTTTTCTCTGTAAAATAAGTCATTTCGTTTACTCTTTTTATTAATAATTATTTCATTTGAAAAACTTAAAGAAATCATCTTCATAACAATATTGATTTAAAACTTTACAAGAGAATCACAATTCAATTTGAAATCAACACGATGAAAACATAGGCAGGAAAATTTAGTTTGAATGTCAGTTGAGATTGATCTTAGTTAAAAAAATTGTAGCATTTTCATTTTAGCGATTGTTTATAAATTGTAAAAAATTGACTCAATGGGAATATATAATAATAATTTTTATTAGAAAACAATCTGAAACTTTGTATTTTGCAGTGCCTAATTTAATTCGGTGTTGTAAGAAAATTAATTTATTTTCTTTTATGTTCGTTTGAGCAGACAATAAAAATTAATATTTTTCAAGTGAATAAAACTAACACAAATAAAACATTTTCAGAAAATAAGTAAATGTGAAGCATTAAGTTATTTGAGATATCATTTGCTACTGGTTAAGGCATAGTTATGATCATAGAAAAAATACTATCAAACATTTCATGTGATTCAACAACAAGGAATTAGTTCATTTTTTAGCAAAAATTGTTAACTATTAAATTTCATTATGTTAATATTTGTATAATTAATGCTAAGCGATTTAGGGAAATAATTTATATAATGAAGCAAAAAAAGCGTGATTTGATTTACATCTGCACCGACTATATAGTCATAATCAGATGGTGGTCAAACCACTTGGTTGATTGGACATCAAGCACGCCCTAGAAGGCCATCGAATACGTATATCCTCCGGTCACTTCTAGTAGCAATTTCGAAAGCCCGAAGTAGGCCGCAGCCTTCACTCCTTGCTAAAGAGTTGGAGACTTTCCAACTCCTGGTCCAGAACGCATGAAGCTCTTTTTTATCAAGAACACGACAGCATTCATACTCACTGGACCTGAACCATTCATTGTGTTAATTTGAATGATCCGACCCACAAACTCTCACGAGGGTCCGAAACCACAACCACCACGATACTCCCATATAGGGGCCAACCTCAATAACCAGTCAGAGCACATCATTGTCTAAAGAGAACAAATAGTGTACTCTGGGGCAACTGATTCCCGTGGAAATATGTGGATTGTCCAGGTGACTCCTACTAGCCTTTGAGGGGCCTGGGCTCCCTTTTACCCCGCAAGACACCAGTCTAAATGGAATAGTAGGTTCCAGAAAGACTATCATGTGCCCCCGGGGGGAATAATGAAGCAAAAGCTTGATTTAAATTAAGGAGGAATAAAGGAATAAGGAATACTACAGTTGGACATCATTCAGTGGTCTCTCTTTTTCCGCCGACTCAAAATGATTAAATTTATGAGAAAGTATATATGTTTTTATATTTTTTAAATAAGAAATTTTTCGCACAATGGTTTAATTACAAGGATACATAAAGATAGTTGGTTACATTACAAAACTTTTGTAGGCATAATTAATCGTCTTCCTGTACAAAATGCTTAAAATATTTAAACGGGAAAAAAATAATAATAAGAAACACAATCTTGAAAGGAACATAATACTGCGACACAACCAAACGTGCCAAAAACATGACTACAGAAAAACTGCCTGACTGTTTATTGTTTTCGTTGGCCTTTACTCAGTGGCTTAGTTGCTGTCTGTATGTTAGTTGGCTTGTTTGGTTAGTTCGGTGGATGGCTGGGTTGGTTAAGTTTGGGTTTTCCATGTTCAAAGTGTTTATGTTTGTTGTTTGATCGCAGGTTTCCTCCTCCTTTAGGCAATTAGGAATTTATTGCTTAACTTTAAAATTCACTTGATTAGTAGAATTAAAGTCACAATGATATACATAACATATTTTGTAATGGTCCAAAAAGACATCAGTAGTAGAAGATGCCACACCAAACCGACAGAAAAAGGAGTAAAAACTTAAGAAAACAAATCTTAAAACCTGTTGCCAACCAGTCGTATAATAAGTTCATCATGTCATTTTAACTACAGGGGATTTTTTATATATATATATATATTTTTTTTTACAGAAAAAAAGAAAAACACAACTCAAATTATGATGCTACAAAAAATATACCATAAAAGATAAAAAAAGATAACTGTCTTTTCATTGATGATAACCTTAAGATATTAAGAAACTTGGTGATGCTATAGTTTGTGGTAAGATGACGAGCCAAGATGACGTTGATATAAGTCAGCGCGTCCAAAAGTATTTTTTGTTTTGTTAATTTTTTTAGATTTAATGTTTTCAATTTCTTCGTTACTTTTTACTTCCTTTTACATCTAACGTGCATAGTGATGTGAAAGAAATCTTTGTTTTTTTTTTAGTTTATTATTATCGCTGGAAAAAATCAAAGTCTGTAATAATAGAGCATGTACCAGCATGCCAGGCTGCAAACAATTTAAGTGAAATCTCTAAAAACAAAGTTATGCATCTGTATCTTCATATTATTTTTTATTTTGTTTTTGGTAAGTTTCATTATAAGTTTGCAAATATAAAATTTTCTCTGACAAACATCAAGATTTCAAAAAGAAACAACTTAAAATCCTACACGCTGTAATCTGCAATTATTTCTAGCTGTTTTTATATTTTTCAAGTAGTTCTTGCTTCGTGTTGCAATCTGTCTTTGTGCAGCAGAAATACGAAAAAAAAGAAACAGTAGTTCTCATATACAGACAGAGATGAAAATCTTCAAGGTTCCAACCATGATCTTTGAATATGCGTTTGGTGTACTTTTATCGCGTTTTTTTCTTTTTGTAAATCGTAAAAAAGTGGCATTTCAATGTTAACATTTTCAAATAGACAGATGAATAGATGAAATGTTGCTTTAGCAAACGAACAAAAAAAACAAAAAAAATAATAAAAATACGTGCGTACATGTTGCTGCTACGAGCAAAGTTGTAATTCTGTTGTTATTTGTATAATGATTAAACCATACAGCACCAAGTGTTCTTACCTATTGTACAACAACGTTTAGGTTCTTTTATTCCTTTTCTTGAAAGCAAAAAAAAAAAAACTTTAGCCATTTTACTAATTATAAACCGTAAGGAAACGTTTTACTTTACAATTGTGTCATACATAACGCATTCAGCTTCCTTTTGTTTGCAACAAAACCTCTAGAAGACAGAGGACGTTGGTTATGTATGGAAGGTATGTGGTAACTGCAAGAGCATTGCAGTTAAAAGCCACCTGAAGTTGCACCAACACGTACGCGTTCTTTAATGTGAAATTGTTGAAAAGTTTTTAAATAAATGGGCTGCTCATCGGTTAGGCACGGCTACTTTTGGCTACTTGTTTAGCAAAACTCCTTAGTTACTTTTATTGTTTGAATTCTCTTTTTATTGCTTAGCCAGTCAACCAATCAGCCAGCCAACTCGTCCATTCATCTGATTACAATAAAGCTTTTGAAATAATATTCTATAGTAGCAAAAACAAAAAAAAAAAAAACAAGAGTACACCGATTGACAGTCTGCTGTCAGTATGTTTAAATAAAATACTTAGTTTAGATTTCCATGAAGAGCTTACATTTTCATGATCGACTTTCTATCTCCAGCATTTAAAAGTTATATAAAAGGAAGTAAAGCTAAACGTTGTTATATACATATATCGATAATAACATTGACTACAGCTGTAATCAATTAATTATACACTGAACAAAACCATGTAGGAGTTTTTTACTTAAAATGCAGTAGTTCATGAATGCAAGTTGTTACTAAAATGATTCAAAATTTTAGACTTAAATTCCTGCATATTTCTTCTGGCACATGTATCTGTAAAGATTATTTTTCTTACCCTAAGAATATTTAAAAAATATTTGCTACTCCTTACTTGTTTTCGTTTTCTATTTACAAAAGTAAAAAAATCTTTTTAATGGAATAAAATACCAAGCAAGTTTTACTTTCATAACACAAAAAATAACACACCTGTATGGTGCTCGGCTTTAGCTTCTAATTTATATAGTTTAGAAAGTGTGTTATTACAAATTATTACTTGAGTTTATTTTCATTAATATAGTATGTTAATTTTCAGAGTCAATAAACGGTTTAGTGTGTTTCGCTGAAACTTTTCTATTCATTTTTAAATCCATAATTATTCGGAGCTGTGCAAATTAGTTTCCTATCGCGAAGAGTATGAGGAAAAAGTATAAAGAACGATTTTGATAACTTTGCACACGTCTTGTATCGTGAGTTTAAAGTTGCCATAACTTAGAATGTGTGATTGACTGATGTTCAAAAGCTCTAATTTGGTTTTAAGCTTGGCCCTTTAAAATAATACTGCGTCTTTAAAATGTTACTGTGCCAATGAAAAATTTTTTCGTGCACAACCAGCTAGTTAGTTAGTAAAATACTCATCGTCATTTAAAATAGACTTTAGTAACACAGCAACTTAATATACATCAACAAAATGTTAATAAAAAAATCTTTTAATAAAGGGGGTTGCCGTTGTCTTTAGACTTCTGTCGTAATTAAAATATAAGACTTTATAACTTCTACGCCATCATGTTACGTGAAATAAAATATAAAAAAAATATAAAAAAATGAATCTCTTTGACAAAAATCTTATAGCAATTAAAGGATTTCTTTGATACTGCAATTAATTTGTTAATGCATACATATATGGAAGCACTGCGGTATAAGTTAATACATTAAAAGTTTCAGTTGTCAAAACATGTCTACTATAGTGTATTTTTATAACCAATAAATGTTAACCGATTTCAGAAATTGAAGATAGTACTAACTCCTGCAATATTTGCAATAATATGAAAACGTAATCATTATAAAAAATAATGCGTATTATAAATGATATATTTTTTACTAACCAATTATCCAAATCATATTTTGCAATAATTTATTAATAACTAGCTGTACGACCCGGCTTTGCTCGAAAACTATTTGCTAATGATTAATATTTCATATGGAGTTGGAAAAAAATTTTCAGTACATAGAAGAAACAACACGAATTTTTTTCAATTTATTGTTTTAATAGTAAGCATATAGTTTATTTCAAAGCTTAATAGTAAACAATATTTTTTGTTTTTCTGTTGGGAGAGAAAATAAACAAAAAATGCAACATACAATGCTCGTGGGAAAAGCATTGGGATTCTAGGTTTAGCCCACACACTTTTAGCGATTGTCTTTGGGATTTAGTAATCGTCATTGCGAATGCAAGGCGAACGGGATATTGGAGATGTTTAAACTTAAATGGTAAATTACTTGGTATGATAGATATCCTTGGAGTAAGCAGCTCTTCAGCTACGAACTTTCCTATAATTATTATTGCTATGTTTTTGCCATCAGCGTTTTAATAACCAATCTAGTAGCATCGCATAGTATTGGCTAATTCAGGTTACCTAACATGACTATTACCGCTCCAACGTTAAGCTGGAAGTTATGTGGTGCCATTCTCGGTGTTTAATGAATTCAGGAACTCTGCGGGGTAGTTAACAATATTTTCGGGATCGGTAATGGAACCAGTCGATTTATACGAATACTGATCGCCATTAATTTGTTTTTTGCAGCTAAAATGGCTCTTTCACTTAACCAAAGTTAATCGCTATAATTTTGAGCAATGTATGTGAACAGTTTTGCAATTAGTTCGTCTTTAGACGTTGTGAATTAGCAAGAGCCCATTGGAAAAGAAATCTGGCCTGTTGTAGATTCAGTCGGTTTTTTCCATAGAGAATAGATAGATAAACCTAGACGTAGATAATCAAATTTTAAGAAATATTGACTGCTAACAAAATCGTTGGAAGTTTAGCTTTTATTTTTTACTTTAGCAATAAAATTTTAGAAAAAAAGAATTATGATATTGGAAGTTTCAGCATATAAGCGATATACATATGTATGTATCGTTAAAATTGCATCTAGTAGAAAATATTTTTTAACTTCAAAGTGAAGTGTAATTGTCGGTGATTTAATATATTTTAGGCCTCACTATCCAATATATCAAGATTTTTCTTCTCTTATAAAAACTAATTATTTTAAAATTATGTGAATCAAATCGCACGAAAAATTTTAAAGCACGAATAATGTGCATACATATATATGTCCATATGTATGTAGAATATATATTCAAATTTTCACTTTCAGTATTACCCAACACGTCTAAATTAAATCACTGAACACTGTTTAGGAATTTTATAAAATTTAGACGTAGGCTAAGTAAAAAAATTGAGATTTATTTATGTTTTCACTAACATTATTTAATACATAGTGTATTAAAAAGTGAAAATAAAAACATGTATAAAAAAAAATTGTGAAATAGCTCTTCGAGTTGCTCTTTAAATTTTCTCATGCGAAAAAAATTTCTTCGAAATAAAGTCTAGTTATTGAAAACGTATCATGTTCGTTGGGCTCTCCTGACCAATTCTGTAACATAAGCAAAGCTTGCTAATGTTTATTAAAACGTATGTATGTATATGTACATGTGTACGTCCATTTTTAATATACAGTGATCTCGCAGAAACGTTAACTAATTTTTACCGAGGGTGTTCACGTTTTCGATTTTGTTCACGTTTTAGATTGCATTTTTTCTATAACATATTTTAGTCTCTTTTATCTTTTATTTAATTTAAAATAAAGTACGTTATTTTCCACCTATGAAACATGTTTTGATTCTACTTTTTGTAAGTTCCTGCCATATATTAATATATGTACTATGCTACTATGGGATCCAAAAGGGTTTCTAAGATACTAATTTCTAAATTACTACAGAGATCTTTCCATCTTTGGAAGCTCCGAAGAATGCACCGTTTTCCAGAACAAGAAAATGTGTTAATACCGCATTTCAAAATTGCATCTTTTTTGTTTCTTATTGAACATATCGTCGATTTGGCAACATTATACTTTTTCGACAAACCAGTTACAGGTGAACCTTTGCCTAAAAGCTCTAAAATATCTGACTTTTCTTGAAGAGTTAACACTTAATACCAAAACTTCTTATCATGCAACAAAAGTTGTTTACAACAAACAAACTACGAGATTTTTCTGCGGGGAATCCCAAAACTGAATTTTAACGTTCGATAAACAGTGCACGTTTTAGACTCTTCAGCTTTTGGTTACGTTTTAGAGTAGTCAATGTAAAAAAAAATGTTCATGTTTTTGGATGTTCATGTTACTGGGTGTTCACGTTTCTGCGAGTTCACTGTATGTAATTACATTTTTTTTTAAAGAAAAAATAATACAAATAAAAAAAATTTTAAAAATGAAACTTAAAACGCATATTTTACTAAATTGAAAACAAATTCACCAAAGGATTTGAACTTTTTATTTTTTCCATACAATATACATATTTCAAAGTGTTGAAAAACATGCAGTCTATTTACATACTTATGTACATGTGATTTAATTGTGAATTTTAAATAAAGTAAGGTTTTTTTCCCATAAATTGTGACGGTATTGTCTCTAGAAGATCTGGCAGCTATGAAATAGTAATGAATTAAAAAAATTTGAAACATAAAAATACATTTTTGACTGTTGACATGTTAGAACAATGTTTGGTTTGTCCGAAGTTGAAGATGTTGCCTCTCTTTATTTGGTCTTTTATTTTGTTTTCTCTTTGTTTTGTGTTTTTTTTTAATTTGATCTACGGGTTTTTTTAGCGTATGCTAAGAATGCATACGAGTGTTTGCCATAGAAACAACAATAAGCTTCATTAAACCATTTCGAAAGAACATGTCAAGTCGTGAATAACTTATTTGTGTTTACAACAATAACAGAGGAAAATTAATAAATGCATTTTCTAAGTTTCCCGGAAAATTTGATAATTTTTTTTGATACAAACCATCTCCTGAAAGATTCGAATAAAAAAAAAAATCAGCCAAATCGCTCCAGCCGTTCTCACGCCAACTCATTACATACGTGGACCATTTTATTTTTATATATATATAGAAGATAAAAATTGTTATTTAATTTACTTTTTACTAATAAAAAAATATTTTTACTGCAATTTTACTGGGAAAAAAATGCCTATATACATATGATAGTACAATTGTTAAATATAGTAGAATCCATATAATTAATAATTCATTGTAATAATATTATTTATACTTTTTCGTCTTGTATTTAAGATAAGATTTCAATAAAGAAGCGAACACTTCTTCATTTTTTTTGAAGTATTGTCAATTGTCGGTCTTCTATCAAGCAAAGCTTTTTTAGCATGCGAAAAATAATAATCTTAAATAAGTTATTGTTAATATTATTAGTATTAAATTTAATCTACGCTAATTTGTGCTAGATTCCTTTAAAAATAAACATTTTATGACATACTCATAATATATTTATTATTAAAAAAGAACTGCGTGGGAAGTTATATCTATTTTAATTTAATTTAAATGTCTTATAACAGTCACATTGATTAAAATTGAGTTGTGGGTTCGATTCCCAACGAAGACCTTGGTTTTTTCACTACAAAAATAAAATTTGACTGTCGGTGGGACTGCTCAGCTTTGAAGGCATAGACACTAGTCACTGTGTTGTCTTATATGGCAGTTAATTTCCGACTATCCTTCTACTTTCACCATTTTTTTTCTCGCTTCTCTCTCTCTCTACATTCCTAAAGAATGTAGCACGGTACTTGACTAAATAGGCATTACTCTTTTAAAACAAAAAAAAATTGATTAAATGAGAATTTTTAAAAAAACACAACAAAACTCAAAACCACTTCTATACAAAAATACAGCAAAATTTTGAAAACAAAAGGACTTTTTATTTTATAAGTATTATTGTTATTAACACTAATATTTTTATTCTGTTGTTGAAATTATACTCTTAGTATTCAAATATTTCGTAATTTAAATTTAAACAATATTTTTTAAAATCAAACTATTGAGGGGCACCTTTTTTGCATTATAATAATAATAATATTATGCTCGATTTTCCGCGATATCATCTTTAATGTGTTGTTTTTATGACGTGCAGGTTTCGCCTTTAATTGCTGTAAGCATAAGATTAAAGTAAAGACCCCAAGACTGCAGTTTGAAGAGGCGACAACAAACCATAAATTTTTCATTTATGACTGCCCTGTTGCTTATTCCAATCTTATCTAAAACATAATTCTTTAAAAATTTTAACACATTCTTCCCACCTTCCTCTCCTTTCTCACGGACTGGCACTCAGGAAATTAATTTTCCTACATTGAAAGTCACAGCAAAGAACTATGAAGGGAGTTTATTTCACATATGAACTGTTCTGCTGAAAAACGTATTTTCTCTTTAATGCGTAGTGCAATTCACCGTCCAACCAACCACAAATGGATGAGCTCTCAATGAAAAGCAAGCCAATAAGCTAACAGTTTTCCATCGTTAGTTACCTAATCTGCCTTTTGTGCTGCGTTCCCATTAGGCTCATATTTTAATTGACCATTTGCATATTTCCATAATCCACTATGGATTAAAACAATTCTCTTATGTACTTGCCAGGAGCCGTAATTTCTTTCATCTAGCTTTTTAATCTGCAGAAATGTAGACGTCATATTTTCTGATGAACTTCTTTAGTCAATTTTTGAACACAAAATTTGTAACGATTTAAAGAAATTGAAATAGTAGTAACGATAAAACAATGAAATACAACCCACATTGCCTCCTATCTCCAATGACCCACTTGGTCCTCTCTTGTACGCGGTCGAGCAACTCCAATATGGACTTTGAAACGACGGCCCATATATGAGAGTTGCATCCCATTTTTGCATGGATGTAGGTGGTACAAATAGTACAAAGATCAGATGGAGTGAAGTATCGTATGGCAAATATTAGCAATACGACAAACTTAAATTGATTTTTATTATTAAAATAAATTTTTAGCTTTAATCATACTCTTTTTTTACCCACTTTTGTTCTTTAAAAATTTTTATTTACGCCTTAAAAGAGCATTTATTTGCCTAACATCATTTCTACGTAAAATATACTTTTCTTATTTTAAAAAAAATTGTAAAATTCAGTAATTCAGTTTTATACTTTATTCAATGACATGGACCAACTAACAGGCAACGAATTAGTACGACTTTTTACATTCTTTTAAATATTATTTCTACATATTTTTGGGCCATTATATCTTTTACACTTTTGCAATATGAAGGGAATTTCATATTTTTGCCATCATTTTTAATACTAAGATAACAAAATAGAACAGTAATATACAAAAAATTCAAGGGGCCACTTTATTAAGGAAATTATTTGAAATATTTTTATTCAGAGGCTTGGTACAATTTATTTGCTGTTCAAATTTATAGAAATTCTTTTAAACAAAAGATTGTTTTATTTTATTAAAATAGTATACCTGAAATAGATGGCATTTGTCGGATATTCTTAGAGTAAACATAAAGTTGTAAGTATGTTTCAAAGTAGTAGAAAGTCTGCATACATATATTTCTACAAAATATTATTTTAGCAAAAATTGTGGGGGTTGTTTATTGCTGTTAATATGAAAAGCCATACATACACACATTCATATATATGAATGTATAGATATACATATATAGATATATACGTATTTTTTGAGGGTGGCTGAGTTCAAGTGTGATTTGAAAAATAATTTTTTAATGCGTTGATTTATTGAAGAGCAATTTTTATTTTAAAGATAAAAATTTAATTTTAGAAAAATTAACACTACTACTATTTTAACTGCTTTTTAAATTCAACATTTATTTTAGTTATAAATTTTAAGTGGATTTTCAATAGAACTAACAAAAAACTTTTTAAATAAGCTTAAGCCTTTGATGAAGTTTTTTTGCCTATTGATTTTTTAATTTATTTTTTTTGGTGTTGAGTTTAAACTGCTGCACAAATGAAACTTTTTTTGCAAATATTAATTGTTGCAACTTTCAAATTTTGTTGACTAAAGTTTTTGGTTGAAAGCAAGTTAATGTTAATGCAGTAACAAAAAAGAGTAAATTCGTTTTACGCTTTAACAACATGAAGCGTTACTTGCATTTTTTTTACATGTTATTTTATTTAACGATCAAAAGTTGGTAAATGTTTATATAAAAATTTATTTTATATTTACACATTTTCTATAGACGGAAAACAAAAGTTTGTATATCGTAATCGTATATCATTAATTTAAAAAGCCATTTTAAGAAATGCGAATGACATCATGTAGAGGCTCGCATCTTACAGCAGGCTAAAATAAGTAAAAGTTGTCGTTTTAGGAGCATTGGAATTAGACTGGAAATTGGAATAACTTTCTAATTGTAATTCTAGGGCAACTAAGCTGAGTGTGGGTCGTATTGTATAATATATGATCTAAGTGACTGGCTATAGTAATCTAAGCCAGTTTACGGGCAGTTTACAGCAGGCTAAGATATGTAAAAGGAGCAGGCTAAGATAAGTAAAAGCATTAAAATTCGATTGGACTAACTTTACAAATGTAATTCCAGAGCAACTGAACTCAGCGTGGATCGTATTATATGATCTATGATCTAATAACTAACAACAATATCGTTGGAAACAGCTGCCCAAGCAGACTGTCTTTTATGTTGAAAAAAGTAAGCAACTGGTTATAGTTATATAGCAATAAAATGGATATAATTGGGCTATACTTAATATCCAGTTCTACACTTGTAAAAAATTTTATCAAGCCTTGTCTCACAGTATCGCTAACTCAGAATCAGTATAACTTTGTAGGTTTTAAGCCATTAAATTTTAAACTATAAAAATCATCTGATTACTCTAGGGCAATAGAATAAAAGTCTAAGGATTGTGGGTATTTTAATAGAAAAAATTTGTAGTCTCTGACAATGACGATTTGCTCAACAGCCAGCGAAAAAACGGCTATAAATGGTATCCCCATTTATATATTTTTAAATAACTTACTCAGTGACTAGATACCCGCATGTTCGTTTCTCAGTCGGTTGTTTTTTGCAACAATTTCGTTTTTGTTTTATTCGAGTTGAAAGTTGTGAGCCTCCAAATGAATACTATTACTTTTCGTTTTGTAAAGTCTCTTTTTGATAGCAGTCTTAAAATAGTCATTAAACGCTTAAAAGTCATTAAACGCTCTAAAAGAATGAGTTCTTATAAATTGCTTTAACAAGTTTTTTTTACATCTTTTGCATTCCGTTATATTTCCATTATTTTCTTAACGTAAGTTTAACCCGTTACCAAATCACAGAAATACATCATTCATTACGGAAAATCATTTAGATTTAATGTGTTTTTCCTTTATTTTACTTGATGAAATTTAAAGAATAATACAATATTCCAGGCTCCGTTCAGTAAATTGGAATTTTATTTGCCGTTTACAAAAACGGGTAATGTCATTGAAATATGTTTGAATGAAACCCGCATTTTGCTTAAATAAGTTTTTTTCTCTGCTCATAACTTTTGTAAACTTTGTCAGCACATTTTGCCATTCAACATTAAACTATTTATATTTTTGCTCTTAATGGCTTCCTTTTTGTCACAAGGATTGTGTTGTGGCCCCCATTAGTTTACTATTCATATGAAAATGCAGCAACAGCAGCACCAAACAATAGAAGCACCAATAGCAGAAAAGAAAACTTGTTATACTGTAGTTTTTATAACTTTTGGAGAAAAATTAAAGATGCAAATTGACAGCTGTTTTCTTCGTGTTTAACATTGTCACTGTTGTAATTATTGCTTATCCTTATATATTGCTATGTAAAATGTTTTCAGGGTGTTCAGTTTTTTTATACAACCATGTAAAACATGTAATTTAGAAATAATTAAACTTGAATTTATGTCATCCTGCTCTGAAATTATCTACGTTCATCCTTTAATTTCAAAACTAAAAGCACACATACATATTTAATGTGTTGTTAAGGAAGTTTTCCTTTTTTTTGCAGCAATAGTCGCTTTTCTTTTATATTTTATATTTAAACCTTCATTTGTTTTCGGGCTTATGGCTGTATGTGCTTCCATTTGAATGCTTAGCTCATTCAATATGAAAATTAAGTCAGTTTGTTTTTATTCAAAATAACAGTTTTTCCTCTAATTCGTATAACAGAGTCATGTGATGATTTAGAAAACCTTTTGCATTCATTACTTAAGTACTGTTTGAAAATTGTCATGAAGCTAGTTGTGCACAGTTTTCAAAATCATTTATTTAACATAATTAAATATACAACTATGAATTTTGATTCCTTATTTCAACATTTTTGACATTCCAAAATTAATTTCATAGCAAAAATGACATTATTTCATAAAAGTTCTATTTTCCATTTTTTATTTAGTTAGTTAAGTATTTTTTAATTTAGAGTTAAAGTATAATTAGGAAATTATTTAACTGCTTTTCATTTCAACAAAAATTTAGAATAGCATTTACAAAGATATAAAGTGCAGTTTAAGATTGCTTTCAACATACATTCGGCAGTGATTTTCTGATTTTCTCTACAGTATAACATGTCTAAGTACGTTTTTCGTTTTACTGGGTGCATGCTACAGAAAAGTTGCTAATAATGCCTTTATGATGTTTCATACTTAAGTAGGTTACAATTAGGAATGCAAAACGGAAAATGCAACATCTAAGAATCCTGGATACGAGATTTTCTTTTAATATTTATTAAAAATTAAAATTTATTTCATGTGTTTTACTGTTTGAATAACATAAATACTAAAATAACAAAATGTTGTATAGTACAAAGTGATTCATTGAAACATGGTCCCGGCCCTTAAGTAACATTTGACCCAAGTCTTCTATTAAGGATAGGTTTTTTTTTAATTTTTTAATTTTGCTTTTTAAAAATTTCTTTGCTTGTTCTAAAAGTTTTATTATTTTTTAAATAAAATAATAAGTAATTTTATTATTCGTGCTTGATTCCTTTAAATAAATATTTCATGATATTCTCACGAAATATTTATTACAAAAATTTTTATTAAAAAATAAATATTTTATGATATTCTCATAAAACATTTATTTCAATAAAAATAAAAAATATTTGAAATGTATTACTGCGGGGGAGAGCATATCCATATTGCAATTTCACTTTCGCTCACAAAGCTTATCAGTGAATTTTACCCCAATATTGTATAGAAAAACCTAAAAGTCGTATATCTAAAGCCAAACTGATTCCATGAGAATTTTCCATAAAATCAACATAGCATAGACAGCAAGACTCAAAAACACTTCTATACAAACACAGCAAAACATTTCAAAACAACAAAAAAAAACAAAAAACATTGTTTATTTTCAATAAAGAGCGTTAGTAGAAATTTTTAAATATTTTAATATCTGGTTTCCCAACAAGTTGTTTATTTTTTAATTGTGGCAACACTAACAACATGATAATTTTGACTTTTACAATTTGTGACGTAATCGTAGTTGGCAGTTGTTAGAGTGAATCCATTTTCGTACGTAAATCGCATTAAAATAATTAAAATTCACTATGAAAATGGTGGTTGTGTTTAAGTTACATTTCATAAAATTCGTAATATTTTCGGACAAAATAATCGTCCTTCTGAATGCGCTGTTAAGAATTTTGTCGTTAAATTTGAGTCTCCAGGCTCAATACAACACGTGCGAATACCAATGCGTATTCGGCCGGGACGTTCAACTAAAAATATCGCAGCCGTGGGCCACAGTGTTGAAGCAGATAAATTTTCATCAATTTCTCGACGTTGTCAACAATTGGGGTTATATTAGAGGACAGCATAATCGTCGTTCTGAGACCGCAATTAAGAATTAGATTGTTAAATTTGAGTTCACAGGCTCGATACAAAATGTGTGAACACCAACGTGTGTTTAACTCAAAACATCGCAGCCATGAGTCACAGTGTTAAAGCAGATTCAAGTTTGTCAATTCCTCGAAGTTCTCAACAATTAGGATTATGTAAAATCACCACATGGTAAATTTTGCATAAGGACTTGACTTTGAAGCCATACAAGGTTCAACTGATGCAGGAATTGGACCCGAACAAGCGGCTGGTTTTTTTGAAAAAAATCATTTTCACTTGCCAGGATATATCAGCAAGCAAAACTGCCGCATAAGGGCTTCTGAAAATCCTAAAGTGATTATTTAGAAGTCGTGGAGGCGTGATTGAGCCGTTTTTTTTCGAAGATAAGGCTGGAAATGCGCTAACGGTCAATGGATCACGCTATCGAGAGATAATAACAATCCAATTTTGGCCTATTATTGACGACGTGTGCTAAAATAAACTAAAATACACTAAAATAAACTAAAACACACTAAAATATACTAAAATACACTAAAATATACTAAAATATACTTAAATACACTAAAATATTCTAAAATATACTAATATATGCTAAGATACACCAAAACACACGTAAATATACTGAAATACACTAAAATATACTAAAATATACTTAAATACACTAAAATATACTTAAATACACTAAAATATACTAAAATATACTAATATATGCTAAGATATACTAAAACACACTTAAATATACTAAAATACACTAAAATATACTACAATAGATTAAAATATAATAAAATATACTAAAATACATTATAAATATAATTAAATATACTTAAACACACTAAGAGATACTAAAATACACTAAAATATACTATAATATATATAAGTACGCTAAAATATACTAAAATACACTAAATTAAACTAAAATACACTAAAATAAACTAAAACACACTAACATATACTACAATACACTAAAATATACTTAAATACACTAAAATATACTAAAGTATACTAATATATGCTAAGATATACTAAGTGATTATTTAGAAGTCGTGGAGGCGTGATTGAGCCGTTTTTTTTTCGAAGATAAGGCTGGAAATGCGCTAACGGTCAATGGATCACGCTATCGAGAGATAATAACAATCCAATTTTGGCCTATTATTGACGACGTGTGCTAAAATAAACTAAAATACACTAAAATAAACTAAAATACACTAAAACATACTAAAATATACTTAAATACACTAAAATATACTAAAATATACTAATATATGCTAAGATATACTAAAACTCACGTAAATATACTGAAATACACTAAAATTAACTAAAATATACTTAAATACACTAAAATATACTAAAATATACTTAAATACACTAAAATATACTAAAATATACTAATATATGCTAAGATATACTAAAACACACTTAAATATACTAAAATACACTAAAATATACTACAATAGATTAAAATATAATAAAATATACCAAAATACATTATAAATATAATTAAATATACTTAAACACACTAAGAGATACTAAAATACACTAAAAAACACTATAATATATATAAGTACGCTAAAATATACTAAAATACACTAAATTAAAACAAAATATATTAAAATATACTAAAATATACTAAAATGACATGTGGTTTTAACAGAATGGTGTCACATGCCACACCAAACCAAATTTCCTAATCGATTCCGATTATGAATAAATAAACGAGATCAAAACAGGGGCAAGTGAGCGTTGAAAAGTCCTGTATGTAATATCAAAGTGGTTAAAACATTCCGACAGAGAGCTGGAATTGCTGGAATACATTTGTATCTGATGTTTAATATATGCATGTCATTAGATACATATGAATAATTTGGCAAGTGCTTGCAAAGCAGTTTTAAAGGAAACAATATATATATTGAGTGTTAAACAAAATAAGACCACTACGTGGAAAAAACGAAATATCGCTAAATGTGGAATCCGAAACAATCAGATGCACGACTGGAAGTGGCACCTACTACATACATTTGAAAAAAAAGTCCCATCGTTATTTATTTCTTAAAATTATTAATTCATTTACAAAAAATTTATAGGGATACCGTATATCGCGGGGTAGGTTAAGCATAAAGGATTTCAATGCAAAGCATTTTGCATTAAATGAGATTTACACATTAATTGAGACGTTTCTAAATGATTTCTTGTTTTTTTTTTAAGTCTTGATAAAAGAAATAAAAGAAAAAGAGTTATTATATTATTTTAGTTTTATATAGAGTTGCAGTTTTATATTCTTCATCTTATGTAATATTCACCGTGAATCGAAATATAATTTATATCTTTTTATTTGTTTAACTTTTTAAAAACAACGATACGCCTAGTCAGGTTAACATTAAATATTTACTGCTTCTCTTAGTTGTTACCCATTAGCAAAAACACCTTAAATTTTATTGCTTATTTTACTGAAGCAGCAGTTAATAATATTTTAAGCATATTATATTTAATTTTAATGGCCCCATGAAATATCGAAAGCCACTTGCTGCTCATTGGCTACTTTTGTTTGAGCCAAATAACCAATTTTACATAAGTACATGCGTACAAGTTTCGCTAACGTATAGTTGCAGTTGTAACAAGAACATACACTATATCAACGCTTTCACATTAAATGCACACAGGGTAAATTTGAATACATGATTTTATACGAATTAAATTAATTTTAAATATCTCTAAGGCACATTCTTCATAACATTATATATCGATTTATTTTTCAATCTAAATACCTTAAATTGCATTTCCCTTACGCCCAAATTTAATTTAAAATAAATAAAATATATAAAGTATTTAAGATTTGCTTTTACTTATATTCGTCTGTGGTATGTGTGTATTTTTTTTCTTTCCTGAATTTAAATCCAACCATAAAACTGTTAAATTTTCTAATAA
Organism: Trichopoda pennipes; assembly: GCA_030448955.1. Classification (NCBI taxonomy): domain Eukaryota; kingdom Metazoa; phylum Arthropoda; class Insecta; order Diptera; family Tachinidae; genus Trichopoda; species Trichopoda pennipes. The sequence goes on along the minus strand of JASKUP010000010.1, from coordinate 913,205 downwards.
CATTGAAGAGCATAAAAGGATTAAATGTGAACCCTTACTTACCATCTTAGTGTAATTTTTATATTTATTTTTGTTGTGTTTTTACAGCTTAAACACAAACACGTTTAAAAATGTAAAAAGATAAGAAAAGAAAAAACTTAAGTCTTTAGCATATTCACCAATACTTGTGTAGATATTTATTTCTATACACTTGCATTCAAAACTTTACAAACCTTTAAGTGTAGAAAGAAATTAAACCCACCCCTGCTAGCTAACATTAAATACATATTAGATTCCTTTAAAAATAACATTCTTCCAGGGGTTTGTATTATATTTTTCCTCATGCATGTAAAAGTTCTTTTATTTTTTTATATTTTTGTAATAATAAAATCACACTTCTAAATAAGTAAAGAATTGTATGTATATATTTTGCAGGATACATATGTTGGCAAATAAAACATATGTTCCATTATTTATGCGTGTGTGTGTTTGTTAATCATTTTTTTAATTTATATGTGTTCGTGCTTATACTGTTACTTGTCTTATTTATCATTAATACTGTTGCTGTTTCTTGTGTATTTAGAAAATTAATCTATTTCTTTTTTATATACGACATCCTCTTCGTCTTTATTTAGCCCTCTTGGTCATCATTTATGAGGTTTTATTCCTTCATTCATTTATTCACTTATTCATTTGTGCTTGCATACATACATAGTGTACTTAATCACATCCAATATTTTCGTGTTGTTTTCTTGGTGTTGTATTTGTTAACATCATCCCAGCTACATATATGCAGTTGTAAGTAGGATAAATATTCTAGAAGCAATTTATGTTTTATGCTGTGATAATAACACTACAAAAAATCGAATTTTGCTTTAATGCAATTAAAATTTGCTTTAAATTCATATCGCATTATTTTACACAGTTTTTTTAACGTTTCTTTATGTTGTAAATGTATATCTAATGAGATTAAAAAACACTTAATGTTACATATATGTTTCTTTTAGTTTAAATACCTGTTAGAACATTAACAATAATTACTGAATAAGATGTTGTAAATGAGAAATGATATAAAAACCTATTTCGTTACTGTTACAAATTTTTATTTGTTTTTATTTATTTATTTTGTTCGACCTTTTAGGAATGTCTATTTCACTTTTCCTTTTTTTTTTCCGGGCTCTAGGTCAATAATATCTATTTAAATAAAACTCTTCTCCGTTTCATTAAATATTGTTTTTATTTTCTTTTCTTTCGATATTTCGGACAACTTCGTTGTCCTTCATCAGGAATTTGAGTGACGATGTCAATCCCCTTGAGGGGATTGACATAAGACACCCTCAAGGGGATTGACATCGTCACTCAAATTCCTGATGAAGGACAACGAAGTTGTCCGAAATATCGAAAGAAAAGAAAATAAAAACAATATTTAATGAAACGGAGAAGAGTTTTATTTAAATAGATATTTTTATTTGTTTTTAATAATTTTTTTAAACCTTTTTGGACATAGATCACAATGGCACTATTAGAAAATTTGTGCAGTTAAGGTCCTAATTGAAATCATATAAGAAATAATTTATAAACTGAGCAACGAGTTGTTAATGGCATCAAAAATTAAATCAACATTTTTTGGAAATAATTCGGTCGATTATGCACCACTTAAGATATCCTAATGATGGGAGGCCAAGCCAAATTACTTCTGAGTGAAGTTATGAACGATCGGCTATATAGAATGAAAGGTGGCTTCTGGATATGTACCTCGGGTAAAAAATTTTTGAAATGTCAAACAAATTTTATTTATTACTCAAATGCTAAAACTTTTTGAAATTAACTAGACCTTCATGATATCTACAAAAAGTGTGCCTGCATATCTAGCATACCGCTTTGGGACTTTTTTAATTTTGGGCCGACCTTAACTTAATATTTTTTACATGGTGTTTTTATTTATTTTCGCATTATAATATAAGATATTGGCTATGTTCTCTATAAAATTTATAATAAAACAGTAGTAAGTTTTCTTTTTTAAGAGAAGTAGCACTTCAGGCAACAATGCTTATTTAGTAAAGCACTGTGCTATATTCTTTAGGAAAGGGATAGAGAAGAGATGCGACAGGTGGTAAAAGTAGAAGGATAGTTACGGAAATTAACTCTCGTATGAGACAGCTCAGTGACCAGTGACCATGCCTTCATCACTGAGCAGCCCCACCGACAGTCAATTTTTATTTGTAGTGAAAAAAAACCAAGGTCTTTGTTGGGTTCGATTCCCAAGTCATGTAAGCTAGCACACTACCTACTAGCCTACAGGGGCACCTATTCTGATTCATTCATGTTTTGTTAAAAAGTTACAAGCCTGTAAATTGGAAAAATGTAAAAACTTTCGTTTTTTTAGGGTTTTTTACTTCCATAAAGAAAAATTAAACATCAAAAACTGTAAAAGTTAACATACTAGTTCTATTGAAATATAGCTAATTTTGAAACAAAATTTATGATTGAAAAAAGGTAAACAGATTATTAAAACTCTATCTCTTTGTTATATACTTCAAAAAGGATTTGAAAGCTCCGTAGTTAACAAAGCTAGGGTAAATAGTTTTATTAAAAAAAATAATTTTTGGAAATATATTTTTCCGTTTAAGGAATTTATGTGCTAAATTACAAAAATTTTAATTTTATTTTACCATTTTCTTTGGGGCTCTTTTATAAATATTGTTTTGAAATTTTGTAGGAATATCGCGAAGACATACCCAGAAGCCCCTAGGGGATCGGTCGTGCGTATTTTTACTTAGAAATACCTCTGCTTAACCTTTTTGAAATTATATTGTAAAATAGGCCACGAGCTATCGATTTATATATTAAAAAAAAACGTTTACATCGGAAATCGTTGTGAAGTCCGATCAGTAACAGAATATTTTGTACAAGGCCAAAATGAAATTTCATAGTTTAAAAAACAAGTATTAAAACTTGATCGCGGTAACTATAACAGTTCTAAATTTATACTGTAGCCAAACGAAACTCCCTCCATAGAAACTTACCTTCAATTCTCTCAAATTAATAAATTAAAATTGTCCAATTGAAATTATGTGTAAAATTTTTTAAATTAATCATTTAAAATTTTTAGAATTAGAGATTTCATTTTTAATTTTTCAAAAATTGACTTGAACGGATTTTAATAAAAATTTCAACTAAGAAAATATGCGACTTTTTTTGTCTCTCACATTTTTATACTTCAAACCATCGTTCCCAGTTTTTAGAGTTTGTGAACATTTTCCAATAGCAATTTATGACAATTTTTAGTTTTTAAGCAGTAATATTTTGTATGAACACAAAAATTAATTACTCCATTTAAAAAAAAATTCCTTTTATTATATAGCATTAATATATATAGCACTAATTTAAATTTCATTGCTTTTCTATTTTTTTGCTGTTCTATTTCCTAAAACTTACAATTTACCATAGGGTTGTGAAATGAAAAAATAATTTTGTAAATGATCTGCCATTTCTGCCATTCCTCAATAAATAATTCAATTTTATTATTATTATTATTTTATTATTATTATTATTAGAATTAGTTATTATATCTTATTTCATTAGTGTATTATATATTAGTATATTCTATCTTGTTTCATTCTATTTTGAACTTCAATTTCAATGACGACACTAATCAATCATACTTTTGGAAGTCGTAACTTTTGATTCTCTGCGCAAAAGACAAAATCTTATAGCGTTAATAAAAATTCGTTTAGCTCACGCTGAAGTGTTGATGTTATATAACTAGAAAATTATTTGCTATATGCACTAGTAGCCATTAGCGTAGAACAGTCTAATTCGGAAAGATTATGCTGCATCCAATGTAATTATAGCCCACCCTAGAAATTTCTTCTTATAATGGACTTTGTTTTATATAATACAATACTAATGTTCATTGAAGAGCTATAACTACTCTAGAAAAATTTTGGTATTTAAATAAGAGTATAATTCCTTTCCTCGAAAACTTATGTTGTGTGTCTTTTTCAAGTTATCATCGCATAATTATGAAAGATAGCAAAATAAATATTTGTTTTAGTTGTTGAATTAAAGGATTAGTTTTGCCATAAAATTATTAGTTGCAATTAACCGCAAATAATTAATCCCTTAAATCGACTAAACTTTTCTTAATGTATTTTTGAAACATAATTTAACATTTTTCTAGCCGCTTCTTTTGTTAACTTTACATTTTTTAGCCACTTAATTCGCTATTCCAACAAATTTTCACTAATGATATAAAAACGTTAATCAAGCCAAACTCTTCCATTGGCAAATGATTATTTTGTATAAAATAAGTAAATACATCATAAATTCACATTATACTCAATAATAGGGAAATACATATACACGCTTGCCAAACGATTGCTAGTAGCGTAATTCTTCTTTATTAGTTTACCCACAGCTTTCATCCTGCATTGAACATCGCGTTACTTCGCAAGAAACACCAATAGAACTCTACTCTCCACCGAAATGTCGCAGGAAAAAGGTGTATTTACGTGAAACACACTAAATGCAAAACTGATCGTACCGGAACTAATATCGTATGATTTTTTTAGAGCTTAACAGATATAAAAAAATCTTTCTCACACATTTTAATTTAATACACACTATGCAACTTTTTAGGCACGTAAAAATTTTATCTATTTTCCGCTTTAGCTTTCAAATATTATATATCTTTATTGTTTGATAATTGATTCTTAGCATCTATTATTTTCTTCGAAGTTATAACCTGAGACATAAAAAGAGTTTTTCAAGCCCGATATTACTTCCGATTGGGTAACTGTCAAACGAAATGTAATACTGCGGTGCATTTTTGTCATTTTTGATCTGACATATCATAATATCATAAACAAGGCTACAAAATTATTCATAGGAATTTTGAAAAGCAGCCATTAATTTTCTTCATCAATAAGGCTTATTTTGGCTTAAGGAGTGTATCAATAAACAGAACTGTTAAATGAAACGTTTTCACAACACACTACATATTTTATTACATTCACATAAAATCTGGTGGGCATCATTGGACATTATTTTATCAACAATTTAACAGAAGCTCGAATAACGATAGATGGATATCATAACCGCACCATGATAAATGTTTATCCGTTTTAAAATAATTATGGCAGTGATCTTACTAAACTAAAAAACAGAGATTACTAACCGACAAAGTCATTTAATAGCTCAGGATTATTTTTTCTGGCTTCACTTGAAGTGACTCGCTTTTGTTAGTAAGCCAGCAATAAAAATAATTCACAACACACTACAGATTTCATTACATTCAGAAAAACACTGGGGACATCATTGGAAGTTATTTCGTCAAAAATTTAACAGACTCTCGATATTATTACCGCGACATGATAAATGATTTTCCGTTTTAAAGTAAGGATGGCAGTGATCTTATTGAACTTAAAATATAGAGATTACTTAATTTCAAAAAAGATCCTGTTAGTTAACCTTTAAAGTCGTTCGATTCGACAGTTTTGTAGTATTTGCTCCGGCTTCACTTGAAGTCATTGGCTTATGTTGATAAACCAGCAATAATTGACGTTTTAGATGCCAATATTAAGAATGTTATTTGTGGCATGACGATAGAAACATATGAAAAAATGTTTCAAATTTTAACGACAAGAATGCAATTTTCAAAGTGGCCATAAACCCGAAATCAAACAGGAATAAAAAAAGTCGCAGGAGTAAAAGTTTTATGGAAACAGCATCTGGACCATGATAGCGATTCTATTACTAAGCGAAAAATTATAAACAAAATATGAATAGTTTATTAGAGAAGAAAGTAAAATAGTTTAATGGTCAATTATAAATCATATGTATTTAGCAAATATTTTTGCATAAATTATTGCAGTATATTAGAATATTAAATGAAAAATTGTCTCATTAGAATAGCTATTGCTTTCTAATGCAATAAAAAAGTTTATTTTTATGCTGCAAAAATAAAAGCACATTTGTCCGCTATTTAAATTTCTTTGGAGAAATAGTTTATCAATATTTATTATTTATATTTGCAAATCAAAAGCAAAATCCATTACCGATTCACATTTGCTTTAATTTTATTTTTTTACAAATCTCTTCATACTGATTACCATATGGTTGGTAACTATTTTCAGTACGAGTTCGCTAAATATCAGCTAACTTAACTTGAGTATATAAAAGGGGTGTGGCAACAAAAAATCCCTTAGCTATATAGTATAAAAGTACATAAGGAATCAATTCCTTAATTTCTCTGCATACATGCTTATTTATTTATGTTCATGTATATAAATTCACTAAAACTCATGCTAACATACGCAGATATTAGTGTTACAAAGGAAAGAAGAAATGCATTTGAATTTCAATTTATTTAAATACCTTTTCTAAGCATCCCTCGCGGCATTGCTGGACACGTATCGTTGTGGCTTGCTGCTGCTTTTTTTGTTGTTGTTGTTGCTGTTGTTGTCCTTGTTGATGCTGCTGTGTGGTACTACTTGATATAGATGTTGCACATAAGGCAATGACCATTAGAAGAAGGGTTAAAATTTGTTGATTTGTTAAAAACATTTTAAAACTTAATGTAATGCTTCTTGTTTCTGTTAACCAATTCATAGCTCTTAATATTTTATTAAAAAGGGTATTTTAAAATTTACAAAATGAAACTTTGGAACCTTCTTCCGCAAATTGAAAATAATTATTTTTTTTAAATTTAATTTTCAAATAAATGTTTTAGGTTTTATTTGGCAATAACATTTTATTTTACACACATTTATTTAATTTAAATAATTAATAAAAATCCAAATTTGGGTTGTTATGATTTATACATATATATCTACTTATGTATATATATATATATATATATATATGTTTAAGCTAATAAAATATTTCTTTTAGCAAAAAATTTAATACTTCCAGTGCTGATGATTTTTTGTTGTTTTAAAACTTATTTTCTATTTTTATTTATAAAATATTAAATTTAACAAATTTTATTTCTTCATACTTGTATGAGTGTTATACCGACGGAGTTTTACAAATCGTATACACACGTACAATTTAAAAGCAACCGAAACCTCAGGGAGTCTACACTAAACTGTGTTTTGCAGAAATTTTCTACATAAACCCATAAAAAGAGACCAATTTCATTAGAGCATTATTGAACAAACAACATACAAAGCATACACACTTAAAAACATTTGCCCATCCATTCATTCATTTAGTCAGTTGGGCTGCTAGCCAGCCACACTGACAGCAAGTCGGAAAGCCAGTTATCCATATTGTCAGCCAGCAATTCACACAATATAACCAACAAAAGATACTTTTTTATTCCGGGCATGCGACATAACAATACGACGAAAGTCTTTTTTCCCCCCCAACAAATACAACAAAAACAGAAAGAAAACATAAGAAAATACTCTCGGTCAGGTGTATAAGCCCAGCTAACCTTATTGGATTATGCTGGGAGAGACCAAAGTAGACATAGATATCCAAAAGCCACTAGCAGCACTAGTGGAGATTTGCAGGAATTAGTTCTGAGAGCAACCACCATAAGAAAACAAATAAAACAGGAAGCAGAGATTCAAAATAACCTTCGTTGAGGTTAAGTGATGTTTGTTGTGTTCGTTGTAGCCCTTAAGGAAAAATAGACTTGTCTGTTCTAAATACAGTTTTGTGAGATACTTCTCTGCAAACAGATAGAGATGTTTATCCCTCACTCTGCAAAGCATTAAAGCGCACACTCTAAGCGAACACACACAAGTTGCAGGGGCTAAGCGAACTCAAACCAAATGGTATGTTGCAGCAAGACTTATCAAACTGGTCTGACTTAATTACCCCTGCCAATTACACAAAGTGGTGTTTGTCCAACTCAAACCAACTATGGCACTAATTCGAATGCAACTTGCTATGCAGCTATACAACATGTTCTTGTTGGAAATTATCAAGTTGGTTTTTTAGTTCCATCAAACGACGCTGTGCAATAGGCGCCACTATACACAATAGTAATAGGCAAAATTCATCATCATCTTGCTTGTATTTATAAAGAGATACTTGTATTTGCCGGGCTTGTTTTTTGCATGTTGTAAACGTGGTATTTCCTTAACGTTCTTGAGGCTTTATATGAATTGTTTAGCAAAGTAAATGTTTTGCCCACTCGTGACTAGAGGGCATTAAGCAAAACTACATAAAATAATAATTTTCATATTATTTTGCATTTGTCGTCATTGCTAGTTTAAGCACAATAAGATAAAAATAATTTAGCCAACCTTTTATTCTTTTTCACATTTTCGCTTAAAGAAACCATAAACTCCTTTTGCTGTATGTACTACGTGTACGTGTATGTGTTAGACGTTTTGTTAGCAATAATATTTGTACAAAATATTGTCGATCTGTTTTGTTTATAGTCGTCGCTGTTAAACAGTTTGTTGTATTTTACCTCATTATCTACCACTTGACTTTCTTTATCTTTAGTTGAGCAAAAAATTAAAAAGAAAAATAGAAATAAATTTATGACCTGTGCTTTGTCTTCAACTGGTTAAGATGTAAATTTTGTGTGTTTGGCGTTTTGTTGTTTTGTTCCTTCTAATTCTTTATTTTACAACTGGATTTACACATGTGCAGGAATTTTAATGTTTACAATCGTAAAAATTTACATTTAATCTAAACTTTGCTAGCTGTATTATTAGAGAATACGAAACATTAAAATAAAATGAAAAAAAAGGAAACAAATATCATATTTTCTAAATATGATATTTGATATTTAGATATCATATTGATATCATATTTTCTAAATATGATATTTGATACTGTAGGTACAGTAATATAAAACAGAAGCATTCTAGTTGTGGTCTATGTTATTACATTGTAGCAACTGTAATATATCAGGTCATGCAAAACAAAACAAAATATTTTTATTACAACAAAACAAGTATCAAATTGTAGGTCATGTGATTAATAAAATAGTAAACAAAATCTGAATAAAAATTAGGCTTTCCAAATATATCAATTATAAATTTAATTTCCGATAAAAATAACTTACCTTTATTTATGTCTCCTTTCAGTATTGTGTCTTGCACTATATTACATTTATCTCACATGTCAAAAATATTGAAAGCAAAGGGGAATTTAGGAAAGACGCCGAATTTAAATTCTAGGCACTGTTTTCAGTATATTACTTCTGCAAGAAACATCTAGCTTTCAAGAGGACCTTGATGTTTTCATCTTCTTTTCTAGAAAGCAACAGAGCTACAGAATTTTATGGGAGAATTTTTGAGATAAGAAACTATTACCTGCCGCAATTCTCAACATCACTTTTAATTGCAAGTTTTCGGGGCCATTAATGCAAAAGTGAAACAAAACGTTCGATGTCCACGAAAAGTTTGAAGTACTTTTACCAAGTAAAGTAAATTACGATTTTTATGAACTAAGAAATAGTATATATAATTATCGCTGATTTTTACACAGAAACGTAGACGGCATAATCACGTAGGTCATTAGTTTATATTTTATTTTGATCGAATTAAACGTATTAAAGATTTTACGATTCCATTGTTCGAAGAATTTAGAATAGAAATTTTACTTCAATATTATATGGAATTGAAATAAATTTACATGTATAAATAAAATAATATATTGCAATTAAATGGAATGGAGCTGAGTAGATGTCATTAATAATTATAGCACTAAGGGTGAAATAAATTGTTATTCTCATAAAACCTTTTTTTTTTATACTAGCGTGCCCGTGACTGCTTTGCAAGTCATTTCTTCGACATTTTTTGATCGATTTTGGTTCGCGGTATTGAAAAACAAAGCACGTGAACGTGATACATATAACTGACCGTGCAAAAAACAGGGATCATTGAAAAGCAACAGGTATAGGGAACGGAAGCCATTTAAAATCAAACGGCAAATCTGGAGGAATCATAGGAATGCGTGGTTTCAACACATCGGCCTTATATTTTTCTTTTAAAATATTTGCTTCAATCACATTTTTTATGACTTTTTTGACTACTAAACGTGTCCCATTGCAAAGTCGTGGCTGGCAGATATTTCTAAGCAAAATAATTGGTACACCAACTTTCATTTGTAGGCGGTGGGGCGGCAGTACATATAACTCAAGCGAATTCAACATTTTGGAAGTTTTAAAATTTTGATATTTTATTATATATTAGTGAGTTTTTTTTTTGTAAATATCTTCGGAACTACATAACCGGTTTAAGAGATTGATATCTCGTTTTGAAAAGCATAACAATGGCTTTAAAAAATAAAATAAAAAAGAAAAAAAAATAATAAATATGTATATGTATATGTCATTGGTGGGTTTTGCCACGCCCCTCCGCCCACAGACCGAAAATCAAAAATCGGACTTCACAGTGTCACCCGCCTGAATATTCTGAAGATTCTCTGAAAATTTCATCAAAATCGGCCCAGCCGTTTTCGAGTCCATTTCTTACATACATACACACATCCTCTTTTATATATATAGATAGAAGAATAAGATATACACTCAATTTTAATATCTGTGTATAGTATGTAATATGAATATTTGGGAGTAGAAAATTTTTTGTTTTCTAGAAACAAGTATGATTAAAATTTTACTTAAATTTTCATGCTCAAGCAAGTAGTGCAAAATAACACATTAATTTTTAAAATTGCAAATGACGCATAAAAAATATAATTGCAAATACTAGAAGCCTTTGAAATAATAACAATAAACTAAGTAATAAAAATCCAATTATACTTTTAAACCTTTAACGTGGCTTTCATAGCGGTGATATCACAGGATCATCAAATATTAGCAGTAAGTCTGGTCACGTAGTCATAGTTAACCTATGCGATATCGTCATATAATAAAAAGTTTATCTTGCTTTATATATAATACAGCTAGATGAAGCTTTTGTATCAGTCAAAACCTGGGTAGTTTTCCCTCTATCATTGAAAGTATTAATCGGTAATTCAATTTAATAATCTGTTCATCTATCTCTAACTCTAATGGTTTTAGTGTTGAAATTTGAGCTCTAATGTCACTTATTTCATTCTTAATGGTATCATGAGTTTTCTTTTTAAACTAAAATTGTATTGGTTTGCAGTATTTCGTAGACGATGGAGTATTGTTTTTTCAAATACAATTTGTTTGCATTGTGCTTGACGGAGGATCCGAGTTTTCTAAATTCTTTATTAATCGCAATGGCACAAATGACATCATGAACATATCTATGTCAGAAATAATTTCACATAAAAATTGTTTATATTGTTTTTGGCCAAAAGATTCATCGCATCCCCATTTACAAAAAGAATTAAATTTCAGTTTCCATGTTTTTTCAACTCACTTCCTTTAAGTGATTGTAGCCACTTTTCGGCTGCATGATAAAGTAAAGCTTGCAATTGTAACTGTGCTGAAATTGGTGTGATTTTGATATATTTCTTTGGAAGATAAGACTGCTCTTTAGCTGCAGTTATGTGATGCTATGATGGGTATAAGTTTTATTTTATATACATATCTGTACTTTACTGAAAACAATTTTAAGCATTTTTTTCCTATAATTTTTAGCAGGTAATTGAAACATTTGTGCAAAAAAGCATGAAAAATGTTAGGAAGTTTTTTAAAAGGATGTCAACCATTTGAAGAAATATTTATACCACCAATAACTTTCCTCTCTTTCTCCCTACGTTTTGCAATCTGCAATTTGTATTTATGGCAGTGAATGGTTTCTAAAGTATATTTACTAGCAATTTTGATAGAATTTTGTTTGTAAAAATTTTGAGTATTTTCATTAAAATAAAAAAAAGTGTTCAAGGGGCGGGTCCGGGCGGGTGTAAAAGTATATATAAGCTTAAAGAACACACTTTTACCTTTATTATGATGGTTTCACTTTTTTGTCCTTTAAAAGTCACACACTATTAAACTTGAAATTTTACAATTTTAATTTTATGGTGGTTTCAAATTTATTACATAACATCCTAACTACAAATTATACAGGGTACCCAAATACTATTTGTGAAAAACAACAGTTCACCCAACATTGCAAAAAAAAAGCACAGCCCATTATCAATACTAGTTTTCAAGAAATCGTAATTAATATGAGATGAAATATTACAATTTTTTTATTTTTAAATTAACTTAAATTCTTTGCTGTTAGCAGCATGTCACGCCTACTACTGTGAATATTTTGACAAAATTTTTCGGCTACTTAAGTTTTGATCTGTTTTCTTTCTGATGGCATAAAAATTTTAATATAGGTTCTGCCAATGAAAATTGATTTTGAGCCACCGTGCGACGCATAGTTATATTTCCACTAATTTTAGAAGGTTCCTTAAAGTAAATTTTTCCATGTTTTTTTTTTGCTTAATTAATACTAATTAAATTTGTTAAAACTAATTAGAACAATGGACACTTGTGTGAAATTACATATTGTTTTTGGCCATTTTATGTGCGAAAACAAGCAGAAAATTTAAGAATGATATTCTAATATTTGAAATATATCTCTATTTAAAAAATAATATTTCAAAAATAATTATTTTTTTTTTATCAATTTTAAGTAAGTAGATTGGCGCCAAGTAATAAGGTAAAAAGCCCTAAGGATTCGATTTTGAATAGGAAAATTACCCAAATTAAATCGGATAATATGGCCAGTTGTTCGTGTGTAAAAGTTTATTATTATCAATCCAAGGAATTAGAATATATCAATCGCGAAAAGTCTTGGGATTTAGCTACTTTCTTATGACAAAAAATATTTAAAAATGTATGCTTTCCATTAGTAAAATTTATTTTGAATTATTTAAATAAATAAAACTTGGCTTAAAATCAAAGTTATTTGTACAATAAAGTCATGCCTTTAGCTATTGATTAATTATGAAAATAGCTGTAAATATCTGCTGAAGAATATTTTGTTCCTCAAGGTCAGGCAACACTACAGAATAATATGTGCTTCTTTTTAGTTTTTGTGAACATTAAATTTCTACTGGTCGCTCTTATCCTCTTAAAATACAATATTTGTTTCAAGACATTTTAATTTTTTATCAGTTTTGAAGATTTATGATCAATTGTTTTGCATATTTAATATTGTTTCTTTTATTCTTTATAACACAAGATTGAGGTTTGTTTTTATGGTTAAAATATACAAATCTATAGCAACGATTTTACATTCAAAAAAAATTTCAATTAAAAGATGTTAGATTTTCAATACAAGAGTTAAGGCCAAAACAAACGCCAACCGGTATGCAAATTCTATAAATTTTATTTTAACAATGGATTTATTTCCGTAAGGTATTTAATTTTCAAATTTATTTTTCATTTAAACTAATATTTTGTTTTGTTTAGTTATTTTTTAACTTCTTTTTTTAGTGATTAATTGCTATAAATTAATTTTCAAATTATGCCGGTCTATAAAATTTATGAGTTTTTTTTTTTAATGGATATCATTTTTTAAAGGCTTTAATAAGTTTGTCTAATGTGTGTTTTTGTTGATAGAAAAAAACTAGCAGTTTCTAAATAATGTTGTGTTTTTTTCTTTTTCTAAAACTTGTTTTAAAATTTTGTATGATTTAAGCTATAAATTAATCAAACTGATATCAGCAGAAAAATGTACCTATTCCTTAGATCTCATAATGATTGGTATTTGCATTTAACTAACCAGTTTCATGTTATACTACTGTTTTAATTTACAATTTGTTACAATTACCTGAATTAGAAACGCACACTGATACTTAACGAAACTACAACACCAAAAAGTTTATAGGGTCATTTTTTCCTAGCGTAACATTTAACATGTTAAACAAAATGGAAATATATAATATATTTGAATTAAAATTAGTGGAAGTAAAACCAAATTATCTATTCACATGGATTTTTTACTTAGGTCTTTCTTAGTTTGGATCGTTGATCAAGCATCGAATATTCTGATCTGCGTTTTGCCATTGGCTGATATATTTTACATCAAAGAACATTTTGCATATAAAAAATCGCGAAAATTCAGTTTTTTCTCGGTTGATGTTGTAAACATCATCACCATCATTCTCGTTTTCCACGTAAAGTTTTATTATTTATTTTTAAACGAAAGGAAACAACATATGACACAAAAATTATAATTAAGCCTAGTTCTGAGTTCAGGTTTTCGCGAATAGAATGCTTACTTGTATACTCATATTTAAACAGTCGACAACAATTTCTGTGAGTCAAAAATATCTTATTCAGTATTATTGACTCACAATCTTTTTTTTGTGTTTTTTAAGAGAAGTAGCAATTCAGAACAATGTCTATTTAGTCACAACCGTGCTACATTCGTTAGGAAAGGGATAGTTGCATAGTCTTCAAGCTCTTATTTTTTGTAGCGAAAACAAGCACCCCTAGATTAATAGGCCAAGTACACTATCTACTAGCCTACCGGGGCAGCTTTCATTTCTAAAAGGTCCATGTTTTTGGACGGTACCTTCATCACTGAGCAGCCCGACCGACACTTAATTTATATTTTTTGTAGTGAAAACAGCCTTGGTCTTTGTTGGGAATCGAACCCGCTAGTACACTACCTACTAGCCTACAGGGGCACCTGTATAGTTTATGCGCCTGCATATAATATAAAATATTTATTTCAACAATATGAATCACTACTAAGCTACATGATGTCGAAACTTGGATGGTATTGAACAAATTTTTAATAAATTTGGTGCCCTATCGTATAAGGAGATACAGCTCTCAGTATGTAATTCTGAAGTTAAATCTGCTAATAAACTGAAAATCTTGAATGTTGTACCGTCTCATTTTTCACCCTCCTGTTCATGTTAGTTGTAAAGTAGCTCATATCGTGGATCATATATTGTCTGAATGTATCTTTTTTTTTTGCTATAAGAAGGCTTTTGTTATTATAAAATTTAAATAAATAAAATAAAACCGAAATCGTAGGATTTAGGCGAATTTTCAATTAGTTGCATTTTTGTCTTCAACTTTATCAATAGTAACATCGCAAATCAATCCATAAAATGCTTTCATTAAGACCACGTTCGCTTTAACCATTCACAAGAATACGACAGCTACTTGCAAAATTGTAATCAATTAAAAAAATATTAAAAGATAAACTTTTACTCCTCCACTTTGAAGGCAATCAATGGAGTTGTGAAGAAGAAAATTCACTGTGAACCTGGTATCGCTATATTGATATCGTTTTGTGTTGAAATTAGAACATTAAGATAAGAAAACTAAGGTGAGTTAAGAAATTGATGGCACCTAAAACCATTAAAAATTGTTGTTATGACTCATAAC
The DNA here is from genome assembly GCA_030448955.1 of Trichopoda pennipes. Classification (NCBI taxonomy): domain Eukaryota; kingdom Metazoa; phylum Arthropoda; class Insecta; order Diptera; family Tachinidae; genus Trichopoda; species Trichopoda pennipes. The sequence continues at coordinate 897,976 of JASKUP010000010.1, read as the reverse complement.
AACATTCCGTGACTATTTTTAGTGCCAAATTGTGTGGAAAGGCAAACTCGTTCCAAGTTTTTTCTTATGCACATCTTTAATAGTTTTTTAACAGTTCCACCCAGCAACTTGTTTTTAGCAATCATAAAATAAAACACCCTACAAAATCTACATAGATTTTTAGTCACACAAACCAAAACTTTTAGATTTTGATCTTAATTAGTAAAAAAATAAAATTTCCATTTCAGTCTCTGTTACCGTTTCATTTTATCATTTTTCTCTTATTTATATCTTGGTTAGTTATTTCTGACATTGGCTATGTTTTTGTTTTGTTATTTTATTACTAAAACCTGTTGGGATTTTCGGTGCTTTTTATGTTCACAATTTTGTTATAGAAATTTAATATATGTCGTCTGTTCTTAGAAAAGGCTGTTAATTAGTTGCAAATGAATATTTTATGTTAAAGAATTAATTTGTGTGTCTTTAAGTCTAAATAAAATTAAAATTAAGACATTTTTATTTCTAATGAAATACATCGAAAATCTAGTTCTAATTAAAACCTTCTAAAGAATTAAACCGACCAGATTGGTAATATTTAAATAAAGAATAATATTCTCATATAAAAGTTATTTTAAAATAAATTTTATAAAAATTAACATATTCTAATTTTTTTTTTAAATTTTATATGTAAATATTTAAATCTGAAATACGTTGTTTTCCTTTTAAACAAATGTTTAAAATAACAACTATTTACAGAAGCATATCATAACACTTGACACATACATTCATGCATACATAATTTATTTGCATTTTCTTCGTTTTTTCCTTTGTTGTTTAAAGAAAATAACACCAAAGTTCAAGTATGCTTTTGCAAATATAAAAATAACTACAATTTTTGCATTGACATCGAGTGACAATAAAAAAATGAAATTCAATACAATATCCAGTTGACATCAGCACGAGCTCATTCCCTTACCCAGTATGTGTTATGCCTACCTCCCACCCCCCTACTTAAAACGACTTCTAGCTGATTGCTAAAGCTTGCGTTTCTGTGTCTTTTTCCTGAGTTTTATTTTAAAACTGATTTTAAACAGGTGGGAATTTTATCAATACAGGTGACATACGACTCTATAACTAAGTAAGGACAGAATTTCTAACAAATGATGAGGGTGAATGAGAAAAAACATTCAGAGTTTCTATATAAACAAGACTGATAAACAAAAAAATTAAATAAAAGATACATAATATACAGAGAACTAAACTAAAAATGTATGTTTACAAGTTGTGGTGAATCATAAAAAGGGAGCCTTCAAGGATTTTACAGTTGTTATTGATGTTGTGTTTGATTCTACATCAAAAAATGTACTAAAGGATCTTTGGGTTAAACGTGGTGAGGCTTGGGTTAAACTTCTTTTATTGTTACAAATCCTTTCGATATCGTCTTCTATTTTAATGTAATATTTCCAAACAACTACGAGGGTATTTAGATAATTTTGTTATTTTTTTTAATTTTTTTAATAAGGTTTGATTTTCAAGTCTAAAACTGTCAAGTGACTCAAGTTGATTTATCCTCACCAACAAAGAGTTTGGTCTACCCTATTATTTTTGGTATATAATTATTTCCGGTAAAATTTAAATATGTTTGTTAAAAATAGGAATCATAGGAATGACCTTTAATTTTCATTTATTTTGCTAAGTTCGTTATTACCAAGAGTACAGATTCAGCGTAAGTTTGCAACACATTTTAACTATTATATTCCCTGTAAAGTTGACCATAATACTCTAGACCGTGCAAAAAGTTCAGAGACATTAAAACAAAGCCGCTGTAGGCTAGTAAGTAGTGTACTAGCTTACAAGACTGGGGGTTGTGGGTTCGATTCCCAAAAAAGACCTTGGTTATTTTCACTACAAATAACAATTGACTTTCGGTGTGTCTGCTCAGTGATGAAGGCATAGTCATTGGTCACTGTGCTATCTTATACCGACAGTTAATTTCCGTAACTATCCTTCTACTTTCACCACCTGGCTCATCTCTTCTCTATCGCTTTCCAAAAGAATGTAGCACGGTACTTGACTAAATAGGCATTGTTGCCTGAAGTGCTACTTCTCTTAAAACGAAAAAAAAAACATCTTGGTGAATGAGGAAACCATGTATCAATTAATTTTTAAGAATATATTAAAACCAGACAAAATAGATGCCAAAACCGAATTTATTACGGCTATATGATCCTTACTCTTAGATTTATTATACATCTCAACATGTCTTGTTTTCTCTATTTTTATCAGATGTTTTTTATAGTTCTATAAATTTAAGCTTGAAAAACTTGTTTAACTGACGACCTTTTTTTCACCTGCCAACTTATTTACGTTTATTCTGGTTTGACATTTCAACATGAAAACACCGTTGATTAACGTTTTTATCTTGTGCAAATTGTGCCCAAATTAATATTGCCATTGGTGCCGATTTTCATAAGCGAATTTTGTTCAACTATGAAGCCCAATTTATTCGAGTGGATACATCAATTAACAAAAGTGATTATAATCCTCAAGTACATTTTGAGGCATCATTGTATACAGAAAAACTGACAGTTTGGTTTGCTTTATGGGCTGGTGGAATCATTTTTCCGTAATTCTTTAAAAAGAATGCTGGTTATGTTACGGCCAATGGTGACCGCTATAGAGCCATGATTACTAACTTTTTCATATATTAATTGAACAATCAAGATGTGCAGTGCTGTATTTTCAACAATACGGCACAACATATTGCACACCTCGTGTAACAATTGATTTATTGAAGAAAAAGTTTGGTAACCCCATAGTTTAACGTTTTAGGTCGGTGAATTGGTCTTCTAGGACGTAGGATTTAATGCCGGTAGATTATTTTCTGTTGGTATATCCAAAGTTGCTAGTCTACGCCAATAAACCTAAAACAATTAACCACTTGGAGGACAACAAATGGAAAAAGCCATCGAAAATTAGACCCCCAGATAAACTACGTCCGAGTCAACCATGGTAAGTCATATGCCAGAAGTAAAAATTATATCCATCTCAAAGTTTGAAACCTCTATGAAAAATATTGTTTATATTAAGAGTTGTTGGAAATAGGGGCACCCTTAGTTATTTCTTTTACTATATACAAAAGAATATAAATCCGAAATCGATAATACTACTATCTATTAATGGTAATTTTTAAAGCAATACCTTCTGATGAAAACTGTTGTTGCTGGTTGATTGTTTGGTAATAATGGTAAGCATTTTCGTTACGGTGACATCATTATCAAGGCGCGTTCTAGATCGCGTCGAAAGTGCTCGCCAAAATCGTACCAAATAAACAGCCAGTAGCAATAGTTTTCAGCGGAAGCTATGACAACAGTATTTAATTTACTGGCTGAACACATCGAAACAACTTAATACCATTAGCATTATTGGCTTGAACTTTGTTTTTACAATAATATTTCGATCGTTAATATGTTTTATGTTTAGAAATTATTGGTTGATGCAAACAGCAAATCATTTAATGATATTTTGGACAAAAAATTTTACATATCAAGATGCCGCTGAATGAAAATCATTTAATAACTATGAGCAATGCTTATTAGATTGTTTCGCAAGGGAATTATTTTTATTTTATAAATCAATATATAAATAGTAAAAAATAATTAAAATTTACTCATACAAATATATAAATATATATATATAAAAAAATAAATAAATTTATATTTATGTTGATGTTTAAATAAATTTAAGATAAAATAAAATTATTTTCATGGTAATATTATGATATGAAATAAACTGATATCTAAGTACTTTGGTTATTTCTCTCCGTCCTTTCTGAGTGCCCAACCTAATTTTTGGACACATAATTTTCAATAGAGTTACTAATTACATTTCCTTTACTTATTTACATTTACGTTGGAATTGTTAACGATGAAGATGAGTATACGAATCTTTATTATTATTTTGAATTAACTTTGCCTTAGTACTTTCTTACGTAAAGTAGAGAGTTTTCCACATGTTTTGAATGATAAAAAGAAAGATTTACGTTTTTAAACTAAAGTTCGTATCATCGCTCGAATCACACACGAGTTTTTCTACTAATCAAGAAGTTAATCTGAAAATTGGTTGTATAATTTTATGAAATATTTTATATCATTAAATTGTTTATATAAACACAGCGCACAAGTTCCACTTTACATAATCAAACAATAGCCCTAAATTGTTCACTGAGTGTTGTTCGTTTAGTGTAAATGGCGAGCGCTTACGATATGAAGAGTTCATTATCAAGCCGTGATTCAATTCGTACTGTTGAGTCAGTCTTTGCGTTTAGGTAGTTCTGTTGTTAAGGTCGTCTTTACCCATGTAGGTAGAATTCCAACCACCTGGTACTTTGTGCAAGTCTGAATCTCCCAATATGCCCGTGATATCTGGGTGTTTGACAAATTCTGGAAATCTTGAATTTGCTATATTTTCTCTATTCAGAATTCTGCTTCTCATTATCAATATGGCCATATGAATGTGTCTTTCAAACAGTTATCATTTTAAAGTTTGTTTTTGCAAATGCAACATCGACGTATATTTTCTTAGTATACAACCAAGTTATTTAATATAATATTAAAATGTTGAAGGAATACAAATATTATTAAATTATTTCAATTAGAGTTTAAATTTTTTAAATAACTTTTCATAAATATATATTTTTGTGCTTCGACTTATTAGGGCTTCGATATTTTTTTTTATTTATTTTATTTATTTATCATTAATTGTCTACGGAAATTAACATCCTTGCAGACATTTTAGTTAAAATACAATATAAATTATTTTAAATTAACACACATACAATTATAAATACCAGCTTTACATAACAAAAATTTGCTTAAATTTAACATACATACAATAAAAAATTTTTTGATAAAAAATATACATAAATGCAAACACCTAGTTGTTCAGGTGAACTAATAAGTTGTTTCTTATTGCGCTTACTGACAAATTAAAATCAACGAAATTATAATAAAAGGTGTTTTTTTAAGCTAGATAGAACTTTAAATTGTAAAAAGTACCACAAAAAATGAAATTTTGATGAAACATTTTTTTTATTTGTTTCAGTATACTCTGACAAATCATCATGAATAGACTCTCGCTTGAACAACGCTACGAAATTATCCAAATTTACTTTGAAAATCAGTCGTCGATTCGCGCAACTTATAGACGACTTCGTCATTTTTATGGCGTACATAATTGTGCATCTGAACAAGCCATTCGTCGAACTGTCGATAGATTTCGTACCACATACCCTCTAGAGGATGCAATAACACCAACACGTCGAAGGAATGTGCGTACTGAAGAGAATATCGCCGCTGTAAACGAAAGTGTGGAAGAAGATCCAAATTTATCAATTCGTCGTCGGTCGCAGGAACTGGGGCTCTGTCCGTCCACTACGTGGAAAATTTTGCGCAAAGATCTCGGCCTACATCCGTATAAGATCCAGCTGGTGCAGGAATTGAAGCCACGAGACCATTATATGTGTCGTTCTTTCACCGATTGGGCTCTAGAGCAGTTGGCAACTGACCCGTTGTTTTATCGCAAAATTGTGTTCAGCGATGAGGCGCTTTTGTGGCTTAACGGGCTTGTTAATAAGCAAAATTGCCGCATATGGAGTGAGACCAATCCACAACAGACCCTACAGACTCCATTACATCCAAAAAAATGCACCGTTTGGTGCGGTTTTCACGCTGGTGGGATCATCGGGCTTATTTTTTCAAAAATGAGGCCGGAGCTCGCGTTACGGTCAATGGAGATCGTTACCGCACCATGATCAATGATTTTTTGTTTGAAAATATGGATGACATTGATCCGGATGAGATGTGGTTTCAACAGGATGGCGCTACGTGCCATACAGCGAACGCAACCATCGACTTATTGAAATCAAAATTTGGCGATAAGTTGATTTCGAGAAATGGACCTGTCAATTGGCCTCCAAGGTCGTGCGATTTGACACCACTCGACTATTTCCTGTGGGGCTACGTGAAGTCACTGGTTTATGCTGATAAACCAGCAACAATTGACGCCTTGGAGGACAGCATTGTTCGTGTTATTCGTGACATACGCTCAGCAGTGTTCGAAAAAGTGGCCCAAAATTGGACGTCCAGAATGCGCTTCGTCAAGAACAGCCGCGGTGCCCATATGCCCGAAATCATTTTCAAATGTTAATGTCACGTATTGATCCTTCGAATAAAAAAGAAATTTTAATTACAATTTAATTTTTTGTGTTATTTTTTACAATTTCAAGTTCTATCGGGCTTAAAAAAACACCCTTTATTTTTTCAAATCTGCAAAAATTCTGCTAAAAGGGTCCGCTTTAACATAATTGGCTCGACAGGATTCCACTGCTAAAGGTATAAAATGTCGTGAAGGGTGTTGCGGTACATTTAGAGTAATCATGTTAATAAAAAAGTGAGTATAAACGTCGCCAATTATCACATCAAAAATGAACGAAATATTAAGTGCTGTTCTGCGACTCCTTAGAGTTTGTAGCTTAATAAGAGAAAGTCTAGCTGAGTAGGCAGGTAAGTCCAATGGGTTAACACATAATTTTAAACCACGGTTAAAGTTTAAACCACGGAGGAAAAACAGCAAAAACTGTTTTGGAACAGATTCGAGAACATCTGAGTATTTTCTATATATAGGGTCCCAAATGACGGATCCATACTCTAGAATAGGCCTGACAAGGGACATATAAACGTTTTACAAATCCAAGTACACCTCTAGCTTTGTTTGCTGTCAGATTGATATGTGCAATAAAATTGAGTTTGGATGATCATCGATATAGTAGCATGCAGTTACCGGTTTCTTTCTAGCAAACCACATATATTAACACTTCTTGAGATTTAGCTCCATACGATTTATTTTAATCCAGTTGTGAAGCGAGTTAAGGTCATCTTGGAGACGTTGCTGGTCAGTTAGTTGACAATAACTAAGAAAAACTTTTACATCGTCAGCATACATTAAAATATTGGATAATTAAATGACATGAGGCAAGTCATTAATAAATAACAACAAAAAAAAAGAAGCGGCCCAAGGTGGCTTCCCTGTGGTAATGATAATTTTTTCAAATAATTTGGGTATAGTACCAATACCACGGTAATTTCTAATATCAGACCTGTTACCTGATCAAAAATAAGGAAAAATATGGGATTCCTTCCAGATTGCTGGAAAAGTACCATATTTTATTGACGTGTTAAATAAAATTGCCAAAGGGATGGAAATACTTTCAGCGCAATTTATCAAAATATTACTGGGGATGTTGTCAGGTCCACAGTTATATAAGAATTTAATCCTTTTCAATTCCTTGGAGATTGCCAAAATAGTAACTATTGCTAAGGAATACTGGATAAGGAATTGTATGCTTATTTGTGATTTGTGCTGCTTAGGTAAAAAAGAAAATATTATTTTTGATAAACAGTATTTTATAAATTTAAATAAATAATTTGATAAAAGAGAACCCGTTTAAACAGAACGCGAGTTTTAGATAATAAAACCCTTATCAGCATTGGCTCAAACAAAGAAACAAAAAAAAAACAGAACAGAAATAAATACTTGTAATAGTAAGTGAGCAGCCAACGTAAAATTTTAGTAAAATTTCTACGCGGTTAATGTGTTTGACCACATTTCCCAAACCATCTTTTGATTGCGGCTTCTTGGGCTATGGTTTCCACCTTAATCAGTAAAGGAACAATTGCTTAACAAGATCATTGATTAATATAGATGAAGGCAGGTAAATATTTTAGAAACATATTTTTAAAGTGGTACAAGCTTCTTGGAAGGTAGTACCACTTTAGATACTGATGATTATCTGAATCGTGTCTGTCATTTAAAAATCTACTATTTTTATGTTTAATACAAGCTAAACTTAATTTTAAAATATCAGGGCTAGAATAAAAATTGCTTATGTATACCTGCAATCAAAGTTATACTTTGCACTTAAAGAATAATAAAAAATGCTTTTCATAACAAAATGTTTTTGAAATTAAAATATGTGCTACTACGAGGTTACCCTCGTAACCTTCAGTTTATTTATATGTATGTAAGGATACATGCGTGTATATTTATATGTGTGTAGCTAGCTGCCTTTCAAGAATCTTCATATTACACAAAAATTAACAAGCATATACAAACATATTTGAAAGGAAAAATATCCTTCAGAAGAAGAAATATATAAAAGGGAATATAACATGAAATAACAGAAAAAAGCCAAAAATATATTTTGGAAAGGAATTTTTTACCCATATTATTTCGTGTACTGCCTTCTGTTTATTACAATAGAATGCTGTAATTTGGCAAATAACAACTACATATACCAAAAGTCAAACAGCACACACAATACTACAAACAAACTTGCATGTTATATACGGCATGTAAGATTGAAGCCAGTTATTGAAAAAGACACTCAATAATTTTGATTTTATTTGTTTTGTTTTTCTGAAAATGTAATTTTGCAAACATTATTTGTATGTGTTACAGGAATTATCACAAAAAATAAATACATATTAAATGAAAGCGACATTTGCAAAAAATGTTTAATTTAGCTATTGGTAATAGAAGGAAAATAATGGAATAAAGGACACTTTATAAGAAAGTACTAAATTAGTTTTTCACTAACACAAGCAATCTTTTTTTAATAGCAGCGCCATCTCGTGTATTCTTATGGAATTTTTTAAAGGCGAAATAAATATATAAATTGGTTTTTATCAGATATCAATCTAGAAAATTGAGAAAAAGAAACCCTATCAGATAGAACTTGCGGTATTTATAATTCTTTATGGATCACACAACCATTTAGACTTGTGTCTTGTGGCGGTAAAAGGGAGCCCAGCCCTCTGGAGCCAACTGGTAAATTCACTATATTTCCACGGGAATCAGGAAGCCCCAGAGTTCCGCTAAATGTCTCTTTAGACTTTTAGTTGTTCTCTGACTGATTATTGAGGTAGGCCCTTCGGGAGTATCATGGTGGCTGTGTGTTTCGAGGCCCTCGATTGAGTTTGTGGGTCGGATCATTGAAAAATGAACACAATGAATGGTCCAGGTCCAGTTAGTGTGAATGCCGTCGTGTTCTTAATTATATTAAGCTTCATGCGTTCTGGACCAGGAGTTGGATAGTCTCCAGCTCTTTAGAGTTTGCAACCCTGCTTTGAAACCGCAACTAGGGAAATTGGAAATTGCAACTAGGGATTAACTGTTGCAGAATTAGTCCTCGGCTTCCTAGGGTGTGAATGACGTTGTTTTTCATTCCCAGTGGTTTGACCACCATCTGATTACGGCTTACGGCCAGGCGCAGATGTAAATCTTATCACGTTCTATCTTAGAATATTTTAATAGAGAAATCATTTTAATAGAGAAATCGTTTTTCAAGAAGAAGTTTGTTTTCTAAAAGAAAATGAAACAAAAAATTTAGATTAAGATGATTCAAATTTTTATTGTATTGTGAAGAGAAAAAATTTGTAATTATAATTAAGATTTCATTCTAAGTCGGAGAGAATTAGGAAAAGAATGACTGGTAAAACTTATGTTGTGTGGAAAAATTATTTTAATGTTACTACTAATTTTTTTTATCAAAACAACACTTTAAAGGAATAAGTTAGAAAATATCGAATCACCCACAGGTTGAATATTGATTCAATTATTATATTTAGTCCTTTAATGTCATTCCGTATGTATTTATAACAAAATATTTTTTCTCACACAAAATCTTTATTTCTTTAACGGCATTTGCTTGGGGTTACAAATTATTTCTTTTTCATCTGCGTACAGTTATTTAACTCACTTTTAACCATCAACAATTTAGAAAATTACTTCGTAAAAATTTTATTATCTATTTTTTAGATTTGTTTGTACATTTCTAATTTTTAAGGCAAAACAAATTAAAATGATTGAAGTATGTCAGGGAGGATTCATTTCAATATTGTAATTGGTCTTTGACGTTACAAGAAAATTGAAATTTTCACTTATGTACATACATATGCCATAAAATATATTAATATATATGTTTATATGTATATAGATATATGTATGTTTGTATGTTTATCTATATTAACTAAGAAAAAATTGTAAGCCAGGATGTTGTTTCTCTGTGATATGATATGATTTGACTTGGCGCTGTTCCCATTAAAGTAAAAATTTCTTTTTCTTATTCGCATTCTAGTTTCGTGCTTGGATGCGTTCGTAGTTCGTTTGCATTTTTTCTTTCCTATTACATTTTATGTTTCTTCTTGTTATATTTGTTTTGTATTTTTGTTTATTTTTTTTTATCTTATTGACAGTATCGTCAGTAATCAACTACATATTTCTTTTTGCAGTAAGGAAAACAAAAACACTTTCTTGTAATCAACAACACAGTTGCATCTACAACAATATCATAATCATCACCATAAGAAATATTCACATTTTGTCTTTGCTCTAATATTGTAATAAAACATGAATTATTTAAACTGAAAATGCGGAAAAGAACTGACGCTTTCTATCTTATAATGATTCTGATACCAAGTTATTTAAATCAAACCAGATTTCTGCATTTTGTTTAACTAAAAAAATATTGCTGATTGATATTAAGTTTAGACAAATTTTTTGCAAAAAATCTCTAAAATTATCCATGATGGTGTCGAGTAATAACCTAAATATCCACTAGGTGAAAAAAACGTGTCTAAAATATATTAAATTCGCGGCACATCAGCGTCGCGTATTCTGATTTAAGGACGCGATTGAATTTTTAACCTAAGAAATGAGAATTAATAGTTTAATGAAAGCAAATAGGCCTTCAGGTAGAGGGAATAAAAAAAATTTTTAAAATGCATATGACGATGTTTAAAACATTTTAACAACAAGTTTGTTTTTCAATTGTGACAACACCAACAACATCATAGTTTTGACATTTAGTTTTTTGATGTGTTCGTAGTAGATATTATTATAATGAATTCAATTTCTAATGTAAATCGCATTAAAATCATTAAAATCCACTATGAAAATGGTGATTCTGTTAAAGTTACATTTCATGAAATTCGTGATATTTTCGGATAAAATAATGGTACTTCTGAGACCGCTATTAAGAATTTTTGTCGTTAAATTTGAATCAACATTCTCGACACAAAATGTGCGGACACCAGCTCGTGTTTGACCGGGTCGTTCAATTGAAAACATCGCAGCCGTTAGTGGTCTCGACGTTCTCAACAAGTGGGGTTATCCAAAACCACCGCATGGCGAATTTTGCGTAAGGATTGATTTTGAAGCCTTGCAAGGTTCAACTGGTGCAGGAATTGAAGCCGACCGATCATTCACATCGCTCTATATTGGGTCAAATCATTCAGGATCATTTTGTTAGACGAAGCTCATTTTCACTTATCAGAGTATGTCAGCAGGCATTTGGATTTCCAAAAATTCTAGAAAGATTATTGAGAATACATGCTTTTGCATGTTCAACGTGCTATTGTATGGTGCGCGACGTGGTCCGGAGACGTCTTGGGCCGTTTTTTTTTTAATATGAGACTGAAAATGTGGTAACGGTCAATGGTTTACGCTATCGCGAGATGCTAACATATCACTGACATGTGGTTTCAACAGAACGGTGCTACATGAAACACCGCAAGGAAACGATAAATTTATTGCAAACCAAATCCCCCGATCGCACAATTTCACGACTATCAGCAGTTAAGTGGCTAAACAGATTATGTGATTTAACACCACTGAATTATCTTTTAGGGGACTATGTTAAGGCAGGAGTCTACATGAAGCCCATGGAATCGATTTCAGGCCTAACACTCGAAATCCATAATGCGATTAATGAAATAGAACCGCAATTTTGCCAAAAAGTTATGTGTATTAACCATGTGAAGGCGCTAAAAAACCATAGACTAATTCTAATATTCTTGCATAAATTTTTATTAAGCCAAAACATAAAGGAATGGACTGCTAAACAAATGCCTCTTCGAAATTTAAGTTTCTGCTTCTATTCTTATATTAAGTAGAACAATTGTGTGCCCGCTCGTTACGTCATCTACTCAAGTAATTTTAGGTGCCCCTGTAGGCTAGTAGCTAGTGTAGTAGCTTACAAGACTGGGGTTTGTGGGTTCGATTCCCGGCAAAGAGCTTGGTATTTTTCACTAAAAATAAAAATTTACTATCGGTGGGGCTGCTCAGTCTTATAAGCACATAAATTCCTTAAACGGGGAAAAAATGTACCAAAAAATCGTTTTAGTTTAAAAAACTGGTTACTTTGACTTTATTAGCTGCGGCGCTGACAAATATTTTTTGGAGTGTGTAGCCAAAGGACGGAGCTTTAATATTCTGATATGTGCGTATACTTTCCGACGGGGTTTAATTTATTTTTATTTGGGTATGGTTTTACGTCGACTCTCGATTTGGTTTGTGAAGAAACCAATGTTTTCTAAAGATGGCAAATAGCCGAAACCGGTTTGTTCATAAACCAATTTTGACGAGTGTCGACGTAAAATCATAAAAAAACCTTAATATTCGGTTTAAAATTTTTGAATTGGTACTTTTTACTCCGAGGTATTTTAGGGTAAATTATAAATTTTGTTTTAAAATTTTCTACAATCATTTAAGAAAAAATCCATATCTCCAATACGGAAAAATCAAATAAAAACGGATTATATTAATAATAATAAAATAAGTAAACACCGTCACTAATACTAAGACTAGGTCAGTCAAAAATTAAAACAAAAATTCTAGCCCGATCTTCAGAAGCCCCCTTTAGTCCGTAAGTTCACTCAAATATACTTCTGCTTGGCCTCGGTAAAAATTTCATTAAGATAGCTTAGGTGTTTCATGAGCTACCGAATTATTTCCAAAAACAAAGAAAAAACCTTTTTAAACCACTGTGGGTAGTGAGACGAAATATTACCACTTCGTTTGTTAGATTTTACTTTGTTGCATATTGAGATAAAATAAAATGTTTCTTCATGTTTCTTGTTTTTCATATAGCATATAACAAAAGTAAGTAAATTGCAACAAAACTCCCGCAACAATTTTGAAATAAAAATTGTAAATGTATTTTTTTGCACTTTTTAAAATTGTTTTCAAATTTGGCTGTAAAATATTCTGGCAAGACTAAAGTAGATATCTGTAGCATGGAAACACGTGTGAGTATTCTGATGTACAAACGGTTGTAAACAAATACAGTGCGCGCAAGTAAAAACACAATGAATAACAAAAATAAAGCATATAAAGTGGATTTTGAATTATCTAAAATTGTTATTTCTAAAATAAAGTTTTGGCAAACAGTTGGCATTTCGATCTAAATTTTCCTCGGCCTCATTTATACCTGAACCTTCCGCATTTATTGAATATATCACGCATGTGGTTTCAACAAGACAGCGCAACATTCGCAGAAAATATCACAATTTTGTTATGAAATCAAACATATTACACATAATCACAATACTTGTTATTGTGATCAGAATAAGCTCTCCATACCATGTATCTTGATTTCTTTTTATGCGATTATTTAAAGCATACTTACATGCGCTTGTGATTTGAAAGAAATTAAATTTCAATTCATTTATAAAAAAATGTCTATAAAATGTCTGGGGGTCTGTTACACTCCTCTATATGTAAAAAATACCAAATATCTTTTAAAACTGACGTGATATTCGTAAAAGTATAATAAGTTTTTTAATCGTGATAGGAGACATGCTAAATTTGCACAGGGTACGCAAAACTAAGTTTTTTTATTTCAACAGTTACAGTAAATAAAAGTTTAAACTAAATTATGTCCCAAAAGTGACATTATTTTCACTTACGTTGTCTTGTTTCTGACGCTTAATAGGCAGACAATTTTTGCTTAAGTAGTTTAAAGTTTACTTTAAAACGTCAACTTTAGAGTATATGGGTATACATTTACAATCGTCTGCCTAGTGATTTTTGGAATTTACACAGAGTTTGTACAAATATGTCCGCTTTTAGCCATAAATTTAATAATTTAAAAGTGTATCAATAGAAACAGTGATTCTGACAATTATGACTATTTTGTTAGGTAAATAATTTGTTAAAAAAAAATAACTAGCAGCAAAAAAGTAAACGAAATGAGCTATGGTGTGTTTTACAAAGTGGGTAGTTTTCTAAGAACCTTATACACACAAGACACTTAATACTAGGAAAATAACTTAAACAATAGAAAACAAAAAGAAATAACCGAACAAAAATGAACACAGCCAATCAGGCGTCTACACTGAATGATAATAATAACAGCAACAATATTGGGTAATGTTAAAGTAGAATATTTTTATATTTGCGTGAACCGCTTAAAACATTATTTGCCGAGCAAATTATTTTTTCAGGTTGAGACATCGTTGCGAGAAGACAACAAAATAATAAAGCATCTTTTAAGGCGCTACAGTGGTGAAGTTACCATTGTGTTTATTTTGTCTGTATTGAGAGTAAATAAATCGTTTAATTTAATTTAACACTTGAAAGTGCTGTGTTATTATTTTACAAGAAAAGAACCCAATATAATATAATGTCTATTAAAAGCAATAAACGTAACAATATTTTCTAACCCGTTTAAAAACAAAATATAAAAGCACATAAAAAATATATATAAAAATAATAACGAAATAGTGGTCCGTATATACTACGGAATCCTTTGTGTTATATCTAATTCATAGTTTGCGGATATTTTATTTTATATTTATAGCAAGTTCCCTTTACGCTGCAGATTAAAATACTATCAGTACGTTCTAGCAAATTTTGTTTTAATTCATTTAATGTTATCAAATATTATTCGCATGTGAATATCTTGGAAATCATAAACTGATGTTGGAAGTTATTTTCAATATTTAACGTTGTCATAAATTCCTAACAAGCTGTAATACTTTTCAGTTAAAACTGGTACACTTAGTTTGCAAACCTTTCAAAAACCATTCTGAAATAATTTTTCCCGTCTGTAAGTCTAAGAAATGCGAGCACTTTTGGACACATTTTTCACACATTTAATGCACTATTTCACTAATTTCATTACGAATATTTTGTATGAGTTGCTCAAGCGTTTCTGGTTTGTTTGCATAAACCACGCTTTTCAGATATCCCCAGAAAAAGAAGTCCGGAGCAGTCTGTGGAGTAGAAAGAGGTCTCGCAGTAATGCCATTGTAATCCTAGTTATATGCGATATGGTACCGTCTTGTTGATACCACATATTTATCAATCCCAAGGCATGCAGTTGTGGCATTAAAAAGTTTTCAATCATATCACGATATCGCTCCCCATTCACTGTTATCATTATTTCATTTTTATTTTCAAAAAAATAAGCTCTAATGATTTCTCCTGATAAAATTGCACATCAATGGAAACTGTTGAATAATTTGTGGGTTTCCCATTCCTAGAAACAACTATTCAGTTTATTCACATATCCACTGAAATGAAAATGTGCCTCGTCACTCAGAATCTTATATGGAAACAAATGCAAATCCTTGAACACAATTGTGGCCAAAGTTGTTCCTTGAAGACCAAGCTGCTGGGCACGGCTAGAAATGAGGTTGATGGATTGTTTCTTGCAACAGTAATGTTTTCAGTCGATCTTACAGTACGCTGTGGTCCATGCTTGGGTGTATCACCTACAGACCCACCCTCTTTCTTTGAAATCATTTACAACATGATAAATAGTGCGTTTTGTTTGCACGTTGTTTTTCCTAAAAATTTAACTTTCTCATCGTCACAGTAATCGATGATGGAATTTGGTAAAATGTTTTAACGATTAAAACACGTTGGTTTGTCGAATATTTTTCCATGGTAAATTTGCCACGTGTCTACTTCACGACTGTCAAATGTTAACTGTCATAAATAATGTTTACCAAAATGGCCGCAAAATAAAGTATTTCGTTATTTATTATAATTAAAATTCTCTGACGGCAATTGCTCTCTCCAACAAATATAATATTATATTGATGAAAACAAGAAAATTAAAAGTTTTTCCCGATACAACTTAGAGGGAAATTAATTTTTTAACTCATATTACTATGCACTGCGTTGTTTAGTTTTTGTTTTTTTTTTGTAGTAACTGAAATTGATATAAACAATATTTTCAAATTGTATCTTGTTTTGCTGCTGTAGTCGTCGTTGTTGTGTAATTTTGTGTTTTTATATGGCCTTTGAATATTGTTTGAACTTAAAACAAAGTTAAGCCTCAAGATATTTTAGCTACAATGTTTTTGATTTCTCTTTTAGTTTTATTGTTGTTATTGTTTATATATCTTCATGAAATAATAACAATTTTACAATAATTAAAAAATCTTTGGCTTGCAAGTACAGGATGATGAAAACCTTACATCACAAGAAAGAGCATATTAAAAAATTAGAAATCTTTTGCCTTGAAACTGAAATAAACCGATGCCACAAATTGTTTCTAATAATAATAAAACTTCTTAAACCATATTTAAATTGACTAAAGCTTATTTTGTTAGTTTTCATTACATATATTTTCAATTTTTTATTTTAATCTTATTTATGAAAAATCCTTAAAGAAACCCAACTTTATGGAAGTCATTAAAATGGTTCTTTTGTATTTTTTAATAATCAAATTTACGTTTCTACTTTACTTTTATTGTTTTCCGTAATAAGACATTTTAACTTTAATCACCGTGTCTTATTTAAATACAAGTGCGGTTATTTTCTGCACACTAGTGTGTTCAGGATCATAAATTTTTTTAGATATCAGTCCATAATCCATCCATCCATCCATCTTTTCTCTTTTCATTTTCCAAATATTGTTTTGCTTATGGTCTGCTTTTCAACTGTGTTTTTAATCGTTAAAATGTTTTGATGGAACAAAACGGATTAGCATAAAAAATATATATGTTTTTCTTAAACAAAACTATATATTTTTTTATGTACAGGGTTTCCTTTAAAGACGAATAGTTGTCATCCATAGCAAACAATTAAAATTTAAGCGAAATAAAACTACTAAAATTCTTGATTATTTTTGTTAGATCAGTTTACACGATGCGCTTTTTTTCAATACCCTCTAAATGTTTCATTAATTTCGTCATAGTTGCAATTATTTAGTCGTAGGCATTTTCCAGTGAAATTGAAAATTTACGCAAATCTCGGGTCCTACCGCCAAACTTATAAAAACGAAATACTTTTATTCATGAGTTGGAGGAAGCAAATCGAAAATGCTCACTTTTAAGAGTCGGAGGGTTATTGCTCAATGCAGCAATCTCGTACGATGCGAAGTTTCCGATCTTAATGCCTAAAAATTGTCATTTTGTGGTTATTTACTTGCGTTACTTACACTTTAAAACTGCCACGCAGGAGCAAAAGCTTTAGTTGGTCTTCTTGGGGATAAAATTTGTCTTAAAAACGCCAAAGAAGAATACAGTCGAATGGTGCGCATATGTATTCATTGTTCCATGTATAAACCGAAACTTGTAAACTAAATAAAGGGAAACTTGCCCGCTGATAGGGTGAGAGCTTTACAGGCGCAGATTTTTGCGCTCCGATTAAAGTAACTTTTAAAATTCGCGGGCGTCCACCCTTCAAAATGTATATAGCATTTAGAACTCGCTACTGATTTCACTTCCGATTGCATTCTTTTATATCTTAGAGGAGCGGGATGGCGACGAAAATATACTGCGACAATGTCACAAACTTCGTCAGGGCCAGGCGAGAAATACGTGAGGCCAATGGGTCCCCCATTACAGCAAGCCGAGTCACTCGCTACCAAAAGAGGTATGGAGTTCATTTTCATACCACCCACGGCATCGCACATCGGCGCGCTGTGGGAGGCTGATGGTGAAAACCGCTAGCAGCTCGCTCTTGACGGCAGCCGTGCTTAACTCACGTTAGTTATTTTGAAGTCAATGTTTATCTCTAGCTGTATTATCTATTTCTATTCAGACTGATGAAGACACAAGGTTGAGGGTTTTATTCAGGCATGACAATTCTGCATTAAAGTTAGACGCTTGACAACGTTGCGTTTGTCGTCCTGACATAAATTTGTCTAAAAGTTCGCATATACAAAAAACATAAATTTGGCCACCAGTTGCCGACCTAATAGGAAACCCTATATAAATCGTAAAGAGTAGTTAACACATTTTATTCGCTTTTTGTATAGAAAAATATCAAACTTTTAATGTTCCACTCTTTTGTTCCATCTTGTTTTAAAATAAGAAAATAAAATTGCGTACACTGACGTATGTTGGTCATAAAATTAATTTTGATAGATTATGTATGTAAACAAAACTTTTTTAAATACTGTTAAGAAAACGGTTATAAGCCCAACTTAAAAAGTTAAGGGATAATAAAAAACTCATGCACTTTAACTGTCAGATTTCCATGAAATTGAAGAATAATTCAAAAACTCTTAAACTTGTTTTTAGCACGTACGTACTTATATACCTAAAAGAGCAAAAGTGAAATATTTTTACGATGTCATAATATTATTTATATTTGCAGTTTTTAAACTGATATCAGACTTGGATGGCTTAAGTATATATAAATAAACAAGCAAACCTTTTCCTATTATGATGGAAGAATATATTTACACCTATTGAGAGAGATGCAGTACAATTACGTTTAATAGTTATTTTTTATAATAAACAGAGAGAAAAATGTGTTATCATAAATAAAATAATAATAAAATAGCAATATGACAGTAAACCACATTAATAAAATTTGGCGACTCCGTAACACGAAGCAAATAAAAACAAGGCAGTTTCTTACTTCCATTATTGTAAGAGTGCTCCATATTAACTGTGCGGCAGTTAACCTTAACTGCGAATAGCTAGAAAGCTAAACGACGATACTATAGTTTGGGTTCATATACGGTAACCTCTAAATGTTATGTTTACTATACAACTCAACAATGTTTCAGTGTGAAAAGGCATTGTTAAAACGCAACTCTCAAAGACAGGCTTGATAAGTGCATGGTAAAATCAAATCATCAGCTAATTACCTTGCATATAGAAACCCTATAAAAATTGTTGTAAAAAAATAACTATTGTATAACACTGATACAGTAGTAGCCTGTGGGAAGTTTACGATAGTTACTTTAAACTCAAGCCCGGTAAACAGTGGCGATATAATCTAACTGGTTTGAGAAAAATATAGAAAATGCTCACTCCATGGTTTTGACCATCAATTGTTTCACTTCTGTGGGCAGTTATAACAGTGATGAAACTGTTGCTCTAGAATTTATGATACGCATGCAATTCAAGTATTTAATAAAGGCAAGGAGATAGAAGAGCAAGAGTTATTATAATTACTTCACTATTATTTGTATATTTTATTATTAATTATTAAAATACACTTTATTGTTAACAAACTAAAGTCACTTTAATAACTGTCTTTCTGTCCTGTCTC
This sequence comes from Trichopoda pennipes, assembly GCA_030448955.1. Lineage (NCBI taxonomy): Eukaryota > Metazoa > Arthropoda > Insecta > Diptera > Tachinidae > Trichopoda > Trichopoda pennipes. Next base: position 878,638 of record JASKUP010000010.1, on the reverse strand, counting down.
TAACAGTGAGGCCCAGTGTTACCACTGCGTTAGCGTAAAGTAACATGTTGCCATACTGTAGGCAACTCAGCGGTGGCACTATACTATTTGAAGACAAGATGCAAGAGCCGTTTGAAAAACGAGAAATAAGAAGATATAAATAATTTGTATGCTAACGATAGCATTAGAAAATTAGTTCAAAGGTGTAATATGAATTACCTCGGTGAGTTAAAAATTTATAAAGAAAAATGTAACAGATTTCTTAGCTAATGACCAAAAAACCTGGAAACAGGTGTGCTGCCGAGTTAATATAAGTAGGAATTAATATATGTGGGATTATAGTCATATGTTAAGAGTCGACTACAAAGAAAACATTTTTAAACTTCATGTATCGTCTAAAATAGTAAGAAATATCTATTGCATAATAAAAATAAACTTTCGTATATTTTTTCCTGGACGGAATCATCGATTTATAAAAATTTTTAGGGCTAAGGCACCGATGAGAGCAAATTCTTTAAGATTATCATATGGGGAAAGTTTTTGTTTGGAAAATATTTTGAGGTGAAAAAAATGTATGGTGATATTTTAATGGTGATATTTTAACTGTTTGAGGACGGGTACGGAATAGTTTTTAGGCTTTTTGTGGATTTTTTGATCTAATATATATCTCTGCCATTTTTGCACAAAGCATTTCATTGCTAACTCTACAATTAATGGCATCCTAGCATTTCGAAATTAAAATCGTTCACTTTTTTGTTCATTAATCAAGAAGATCTGTAAAATTATGTTCGGGAGATTTAGGATAACGATAAAAATTAAAACTTAAAGGAGCAGTTATATGAAACATTTAACAAAACGATGCTAAAAGAGTACGGAAAAGCTTTTTAATAATTTTATAATTATATATATTTGTTTTTTTCGTGAAATCCATCAAAAAGGTGAAAGAGCTTGAAAAGTTATTTTGTGCTTTCTTTCAGTTAATACGACAAGTAATTTAATTATTTGAAAACGAACTAAACCCAACACTATTTATATTTACAGACCTTATACTAACTCTCCAGTACTATCTAAAAAGCGACTTGAAAATGATGTCATCGCATGGAAAGTGTATGTACCAAACAAACAGCCAGTAACTACGGTTTTCTACGAAAGAAATGACAGCAGTATTTGAAAATATTTAATATATAATGATCTTTTATATCGTTCTATTGAGAGAAAATAATCTGTTTCATTTAAAAAAAAATAATGATTAAACGGGTTTTTTAATTTTAAAAATATTTTGATTCACTCTTTATACAAAGAATCACAGGGATTTAACGATTTATCGAACAGTATTCACTGTACGCCCATTAATATATTCGGGACAAAGCAATTAAATGATGAAACTCTGGAACAAAATCTCTATAATTAAACTAAACTTTTTCTGTTTGATCGAATAATAAAATTACTTTTTTGATTTAATTTTGTCTGTCGGAGGATTTTTTTTTGAAATAAAAATAAAAGGAAATAAGCTATATTTCTCCATCAATCGATTGCTGTTCGTCAGTGACCACATGTTGTTTAATATTTATGACTGACTCAAAGTCTGTATTAAACAGAAGAATATAAAAAAAAATGTTTCAGCAGTTATAAATTGCCAAAACAACGAACATTGAATTATTTTTCGTGCTGCTTCAGAAAACACAAAATGTAATAAAGATCATCCTAAACATGTATCAAAACTGGCCGTTCAAGAAACCAAAAGTTAAAAAAATAACGCACATTTTTTTGCTACGATTTTGGTATTTTGGCAGATTTCTTTGCTGTTATTTAAAAGGTCGTTTCGTATAAAATTTATGTTTTGAAAAAGTTATATTTATGATAATGTTTAATATGTCAGAAACGTTTATGATAACCGAAAATTAAAAAGAATATAAATACTTATACATATCTATTTTATGTTTAGCGTTAAAATTTTTGGTCCTAGGAATGTTTGTTTTTTTCGTGAAATCCATCAAAAAGCAAACTGTTTGTTCGTTAGCTGTTTGCAGCGATAGTTAATATTTGATTGGTGTTATTAGTAAAACGGACACAAAAACAGTGTGCTAAAAGTTGTATAAATGCTATCATAACATATTTGAACTATGACAGCATACAAACAAACAGTACAAATGCAGAGAATATTTAAAAACAACAATTGCAGGAATTGTTGAAACAAGGTATGAGTATTGTTTGTAAAGCACGGCTGGGAGGAGATAATACAATTGGTTGTGCAGAAATAAAGTGAATAAGGTTATGATCTTAGCTCCTTCAGAGAGAATTATATGATTTCCTAGTTACCTAAATGCTTAAGGAAGTAGAAGTAGGCAAGCAAATAAAGACGCCGGATGGCTTAGACCCTTTCTCCAAGCTCTTTCAAAGTTTAGGAATTTGTTTCCAAACACAGCATTTTTTTGCCACATGGATAATTATGTACAACTGCAGGCCTTCAAAAAGCCTCTGCTAGTGCAAGAAATCCTTTAAAGTAAGAATAATCCTAATTTTAGGTTTGATTTGGTATAGATATGAACTTTTGCATTCATAGCATAATCAAGAATAAAACTCAGGACTAGCGATGTCTTATTTTCTGATCTAAGCATGCCACTCAACGCACTCAACAAATAAGGTTGCTCAACAGGTTTTAAATAACTTTATTCCGTTTATACACTTTTAAAAATTCCTATCTAAGGCATAATCCAAATACCTAAACTTTTGTTGTTAAATATCTGTAAAAGGTTGCCAAATTTAATTTTTCTTAAATCTTTTTTCCGGCTCTTCCACAAGAAGTTTGTTTTTCAATTGTGGCAACAACATCAACAACATGATAGTTTTGATATTTAGTTTTTTGACATATTTATAGTAGATGCATTGGCAATTGTTACAATGAATTATATTTCGTTGCAGTAAAATAATTGAAATCCACTATAAAAATAGTGGTTCTGTTAAAGTTACATTTCCTAAAATTCGCGATATTTTCGCACAAAATAATCGTCCTTCTGAAATCGCTATTTGTTCGTTAAATTTATTAGACAGGCTCGACACAAAATGTGTGAAAACCAACCGCATGTGAGCCACAGTGTTGAAGCAGATCCAAATATTTTTTTTAAAGACAAGTAGCATTTCAGGCAAGTACCGTGCTACATTCTTTAGGAAAGCGATAGAGAAGAGATCAATTAGAGAAAGAGATGAAAGTAGAAGGATAGTCGGAAATTAACTGCCGTATAAGACAGCACATCGACCAGTGATTATGCCTTCATCGGCGAGCAGCCCCACCGACAGTCAATTTTTATTTTTGTAGTGAATCGAACACACAACCCCATACTAACAAGGTAGTACACTACCTACTAGCCTACAGGGGCACCTATGTCAATTCCTTGACGTTCTCAACAATTGGGGTTATTCAAAACCACCACACCAGCCTACAAGTTCAACTGCTGCAGAAATTAAAGCCGACTGATCATTAACATCGTCGTAGATTCGCTCAATCTATTCAAAAACCATGGGCTGGTTTTTTTAAAAAATCATTTTTTCAGATGAAACCCATTTTTACTGTCAACAAGCACATTCCTTGAACGATTATTCCTCAACGTGTCACTGTATGGTACGCTTTTTGGTTTGAAGGCGTTTTTTTCAAGAATGAAAACACAGTAATGGACAATAGATCACGCTATCGCAAGATGTTAACAACTTAATTTTAGCCTATTGTTGACGACGGGAATGTCACTGACATGAGGTTTCAACAGGGCGGCGTCAAATGAAATGGTCAATTTACTACAATCATAATTTCCCGATCGCATAATTTCACAACAATCAGTAGATCGTGAGATTTAACACCACTAGATTATTTTTTGTAGGGCTATATTAAGGGCAAAGCCTATGCGGAGCCAATCGAATCATTTTCAACCTTAAAACTCAAAATCCGCAATGTAATGAACGAAATAGTACAGCCATTTTACCAAAAACTGATTAAAAACTTTGATGCAAGAATCGACAACTGTCAGCGTGGTCGTGATGGGCATTTTCCAGATTTTAGACTTACCGAACTCTTCTCTTTAATAATACAATAAAAATTTGAATTATCTTAATCTAAATTTTTTGTTTTATTTTGTTTTAGAAAGCAAACTTCTTGTTCAAATCCCTTTTTATGTACAAGGATGCCAATCGTTTCAATTTTCTGAGCGTACAATAATTAAGTATGAGATTTTCTGCTTAAGGTTGTCGTGAGAAATTTACGAAAATGCAAAACATCCTTCATTTTTTTCTTCTCAAGTGTTTACAATACCATAAGGGTATGTCAATAAAAGCCCTGCATTACGTGTTCCTTCAAAAAGTCATTTTCATTTTTAAGCACTTTTCCTCTTCACTTAGGGTAACTGAACCAGTCACATTAAATGCCAAAATCTGTCTATTCAAAAAGTTTTGCATTTTACAGAAATGTAGTTGGTTTTTCATATCCTTTACCAACTTTAACTATGAGCTTTATTTAGCAGATCCAGTCTTTGTCTGGCCCACTGTTCCTTGGCTCACAGGAAATCTAAAAAAATACATCACTGTGTGTAGGTGCCTTTTTATAATTTAATAAAAGATTGTTATCTTTATTCTTTTTTAACCGAATTTCTTAAATTGCTTTAATTGCTGTGTTAAAATAAAAAACATGCACATGTTTTTGGAAGACTGAAAACCAATCAAATAATAATTATTATAATTGGCATAAAAATAAAATAACATATTTCAATATTATTATTGTTTAAAATTTTCTAAAAACACTTAACCAATTACAATTATAACCATTAAAGCAGAGAACAAAATGAAAGAGAAGAAGCAAATTAAAAAGTGAATACAAGCGACTGGTGGGTACATGTATCTCTCCATATGAATAAGTATTAGATACAAATTAATGATTCTGCAGTTTAGTAATGAAAACACATTAAGTCCGTCGAGGTCCACACATAATTATTATTAAATAAGGAAAAACCTTGAAATATATTTGCTTGAAATAATGTGAATAAAATTACAATTCATGACTACCAGCATAATATTAATAAAAATTATCGTATTTAGTATTTTAATTTAATATACAAAAAAGAACAAAATATTTATTGTCGGCAAAAATTAATAAATACAAGATAAAACACAATCAACTAACAACTATCATATCAACAGATTCTTTATCTTCACTTATACACCTGAGGATTTTTCGTTTGTAAGTTATTGATGACATTGACGTTGTCTCTGCGGATGTGGATGTTTTCAAGCGATGGTGACGATGACAATAATTCCAAGGAGAAAACACCATTAAACTTATGTCAACTAACACCTCAAAGAGTGTTATTTTCATTTTTACAAATTCGCTTGACACCTTTTTTTTATAAATGCCACAATCCTTAAAAGACTGTCTAGCTCTACGTTGTTTGTGCCAATAATCATATATTGCTAAAAAATGTATATAAATTAAAAATACCATCAAACCAGGGAAAACATAACAATTTTATTTTTATTTTTTATGGTGTGAAACCTTAAGGTTTTATAATAAAAACAAAGGAGAAGAAAAAATCATGTCATTCCATAGCAAATGATAAATTTAACAATATCATAAAAATTAAATTCCTTATAATGATGGTAATGATGATGGTTATTTATAAGAAAAAAGCCTGAAGCACAAAAATAACCTTTAAAATACCACAAATTATGTTTTGCTTTTATGTCCTTTAAAACGAATTGGAAATACCCTAACAACAGGCAACACATTTTTATACTATTCGCAGTTAAAGTCACTTGGGCCATGATTTCTTTTCGTGAGTTTTTAAATTTGTTTACATTAAGTCGAAGAGACTACGTTGATGCACTGTGTGAAAACAGTTATGCAAACATTGCATTTACGAGCATAAACTTTTTACAATTTTTTAGTCGTTTTGTACACATTCGCATTAAAAAGAAATACTTGGTAAATGATTACACTTTACTTCAAGAGCGCACATTGAACGGGATATAACAATGCTTTTGAAATATGGGCCCCTATATACATAGTTTGGTAATCAATGTAGGCAAGAAAAAACCCATACGTTTTAGACCGAATTATCTGCGTTCAAATTTAGTTAAGTATCTTGCAATTACTCTAAAAGGTAATATTTCGTGGGATTTTTAGGGATTGATGTGTAATATAAGTTCAAAAATAAATTCAGCATAAAAACTAGAGTGGCGATCTATCAGTTTTTGATATATTCGCATTATAATTACATAACAGCCCTTTGTTATTATACGCATATATATAATAATATAATATATTTGTAAAGTCCTTGCAAAACAAGGACTTTACAAATAATCGTTACCATGTCAATATAAAAAATTCGGATAATTTAAGATTTCCGTAGAATAGAAAAAACTAAACAACGTGCAGATTTTATTGCAAGTATGAAATTGAGTCACTAACCTGCTAAGCTAAAATTAATTAAGGGGAAAAATTTACAAATACATGAGCATGAACCCAGGACCGCCAACACTCAAAGTACAGCCGAAAATACAGAAGATGAACATACCATTGCAAGCTACAGACCCGCAACACCATATCACCTGACTAAACACCTCACTGCCTTACCTAAAGAAAAGATAATTTTACGGTATACAATACCATCGAACTAGTCGAAAAACTTGAAGACATCAAGATAACCGAAAACACGCGACTCGTTTTCTTTAGCTTCAAATATTTATATACCCCAATACCAACACAAGAAACCTTAGTTATCCTACGCAGCACACTAGACAATTTATACGATAACCAATATATTACCGAAATTATAGTTATTGCAAAGACACAGACTCGGCATGGGAAACCCAACTTCACAATCTTCTTGGGAATTTTCGAACAACGTCTCAAATTACTTGACTTAAAGACACTAATGGAAAAACGCAGAATAACTCATTACTAAAGATATGTATATGCGGGCTCGAGTAACACAATGCCATACAAATTCTAACAGACTTAAACAGAATCGATAATAACACTATATAAATAATGGAAAAAGAACAAGAAAAGAAACTTGCATTATTTTGACAGTACAATAACACGAGGAAATGACTGTTTAATATTTGACATTTATAAAAACTAACTACGACGGACACTACCATCTACATCACCTCGAATCACACTACCCAACATAAACTAGCAGCATTTAGACATATGATAAATAGATTTAATATAATCCCACTTACTCCAGATAGGTACAACAAAAAAGTGTCAAATTCATACACTATAGCGTAAAAACAACGGCTACAAATCCACTACTATCGAGAAACTTCTTAGAGAATACAACACTAAAAACAGGAATAAAGAAGACAAAGAGACAACCGATACAACACAATGACACACTTTTACTTACACAGAATAGAAATATATAGATTACCAATCTTTTTCACAAAGGAGGTTTACTGACAGCATTAAAAACCAGCAACACTCTGAGACATAATCTCAGGACAGCGATAGAAACAACTGACAAACTTAATTCCACTGAAGTATAAAGACTAGCTTGTTTGCTGTAAACATACTTATATAGGACAAACTGGATGAGCACTAAAAATAAGATTTTCAGAACAAATACTCTCGTACAAACGAATAAGAGAAGATTCCAACTTTGCATTGACACTCACGGACACGTACCAAGGAAAATAGATGAGTACATGAGATTAGTACATCCTAGCAAAAAAAGGGCGAAAACTAGATATGAAAATCTGCAAAACAAAAACTTTTAACAGTGGCATTATTAACGAAGAGATAACAAGAGCTCATACACAATTTTCACACTACGACAACTGCTCCCATACTCTAACAAACGAGGACACTCGGGTATTAGGGTACACTAATGAAAGAACTACCTAAACCCGAACGAACACTGACTCAAAAGTATAGTTCAGAACACGGCTTAACAATGATTTCATCACATGGAAACCACTCGCGGGTCACATCGAACAAACAGCCAGTAATAGCGGCTTACACTGAAGAAAATGACAACAGTAATACATATTATAAATGATTATTAATCAAATAGAAATATAAATAAATTAAATTTTGTATAAATGCTAATAATTCCTTCAGGGAGCTGTGGCGATTACAAGAATGTATATTGTACTTGGATTTAATAACCAATAAAAAAGAAAGCACATATAAAACTGGCAGCTTTTCGCAATTTAATTTCTTTTATTGCATTGCCTAATTCGTTAAGAAATAAGCGCAATTCCACTTTCTACTATAACGAACAGCTTAAAAAATCAAAGGTTTTGGAAAAGTTTTTTTTCGCAATATTTTTCAATTTTATTCTCATCGTTTTCCCTTGTGGCTGGAAACGTTTAATATTTACAGTTTAGGGTCATGAGCAAAAACAATACACTGCACAAGGCGTGAGATAAAAGCTTAACCAGGACGCTGTGTATTTTTTTAGTATTCTTTTCTACAGTTACGATGAGTGAATATGTATAAGAAAGATGTGTAGAACTCTTTTTAATATTCGCAGTTTATTGAAATCAAGATTTTCGTAAAAAAAAACAATATATAAGACGCATTGTGTATTACATACACTTTCAAGCACAGTCATCCTAGATTTACATAGGGGCGCTTTTTTTTTAAATTAAGGATATTCAGATTGTAACTAAATGAAATTTTTCATTTCAATCTTTAACTGACCCAATCCACTTTTATGCGTATTGGGGTTTTTCGTTGTAGTTTAAATAAAGTTAGATTAATCAGAAACATCTACTGCCATCACATTTACCCAACAGCTTGTTTTATTGAGCTAGACTCTTTACTCTAAACCACAGTTAGGAAGGTTAGGAAGTCTAGCTATGGCAATAGCTAACCGATATACATATTCTTTGAGGCTCCACTCGGGGGCACATTCTAAGTCTTTATGGATCACACAACCATCTAGACTTGTGTCTTGTGGGGGTAAAAGGGAGCCCAGTCCCCTTCAAGGCTAGCAGGGGCCAACTGGACAATCCACTATATTTCCACGGGAATCAGTAAAGCTCCAGAGTTCCGCTATTTGTCTCCTTAGGCATTTAGCTGTTCTCTGACTGATTATTGAGGTAGGTCCTTCGGGAGTATCGTGGTTGCTGTGTGTTTCGAGGCCTTCGTTTGAGTTTGTGGGTCGGATTATTCGCAATGAACACAATGAATGTATGGTTCAGGACCAGTGAGTATGAATGCCGTCATCTTCTTAATTATATAAGGTTTGATGCGTTCTGGACCAGGAGTTGGATAGTCTCCAACTCTTCAGCAAGGAGTGAAGGCTGCGGCCTGCTTCGGGCTTTTGAAGTTGCAACTAGTAGTGACTGGAGGATATACGTATCCGCGGACCTTCTAGGGCGAGGATGACGCTACATTTCATCCACAGTGGTAATGATCCACCATATGATTAAGGCCCACGGCCAGGTGCAGATGTAAATCTTATCTCACGGTAAGCTCTTTCACAATTGAAAAAGACAATTCTTTAAATATTTAACTATTTTTCGGCCAAGGTAATTTATTTAAGGATCACTGCTAGGAATTTGATTTTCGATAAAAACACGCAATGGTTTAGGTAATGCTTTCAACAAAAAGTCAAACGGAATATACACTGAGTGTAGTGTGCAAATTATTAGTTATTCATTTTCGTTATTAATGGCAGCCAATTTGCTTTTTGCATTTTAATATTTTAATTGTTGACAATTTTGACAGTTTCTACACAAACAAAAATACTAAGTTTTAATAATATACACTTATTTCCCAAAAAATGTTCCCAATTCGATAAAGAACTTAGTACACCATCAATCATGTTGTTTTTTTTTTTGTGTATTCATAATGAAAATGACAAAAAATTAAATATTTATATCAAGACTTGTTTAATGCTATTAAAAAGGTGGTATTTTGTCAAGTTCATTTGTTAGTATCGGTAAAGAAACTACAATGAATTATGATTATTTTTATATCTTTCTCTTATTGTTGGCTTTTTTGCTGCTTTAATTTAACAGATGACTGGACTGGCAGGTAGGCTATTGTTGACAAGTGCCAGGACCTGTTGAATTTACCATCTAACAAATGCTCATTATCACTGCTTACTTAAATGATGTCTAAAATGTTGCTGACACATTGACAGTAAGGGCCACCATCAACGATTCTCATGGTATATTTGTGTATTTTGAAATGTAGTAAATCAAATAAATAAATAAATAAATAAGAGTAACGACATTAAATTTATATTTTCTTTCATCTTTACGTATCTATATGGTTTTCATTGCCTACATTATAAACTAACTATGGAGAAATGCTCGTAAATCTCAAATATAGTTTTGTAGTCTTCGAAAAATAAAACTATTTTTTAGTACTACAGCTAACTGGTCTACCTCTTTGACTTCTACCTTTCTTTAGTAACTTGGTTATTGCTTCTAACTATATTGCAACTTTTTGCAAAATTATTTGTTTTACAATCATTGTTTAAACATTTGGTATGCGTTGCATGTTCTTAAACAGAAGTGTCGTACATTACTTGTTTTATTAATTATCAATTTATTAACAAAAACTTTTAACAAGAAGAATGAAGTTAAAGGCGATTATATATGTTTGAGAGTTTTTTATTGTGAGTGTTTTTTTTTTCGTTTTGGCCTGCCAGTCCTTGCATCCATTTAGCTCTTTAGAGTTTTTCTTAAAATATGGTAAAAGAGTTGCAAGTGGACTTAATGTAAAGCACAACCATAACCATTTTTAGTATTTTGTATACAAAAAAACAATATTACCAACAGCATAAAGTCGCTGCCGTTTTCGTTATTGTCGTTTGTCAAACCATCGAATCATCCGTCCAAAAACCATCATTCATCCATCTTGTTTTCTACCTCATGTGATGTATATTTGATGTAAAACAACGATTTAAAAAAAAGTGTTGATGTTGTTTACCATCTTTAACTGGTACCATACCTTACACATACTCATTAATTTCAGAATATAAAGGAGTGAAAAATTTCTAAATAGTCAATGCGAATTAAATTCGATATTTAAGTGAAGGGTTTTTCAACAAGAAGTTTGTTTTCTAAAGCAAAATAAAACAAAAAATTTTGATTAATTGTATTACGAAGAAAAAAGTTCGGCAATTATAAGTGAAAAATGATATCTGGAAAATATCCACCACGGCCACCGACCATGCTAACAGATGTTGATTCTTTCATCAAAGTTTTCAAACACTTTTTGGCAAATTGGTGGCCATATTTCGTTAATCACATTACGGGTTTTGGGTTTAAAGGCTGAAATCGATTCCATTGGCTACTTATAGACTCTGTCCTTAATATAGCCCCAGCAAAAATGATCCAGTTGTGTTAAATCATCCAAGCTGGCTGGCTACTTAACTGCTGATTGTCGTAAAATTGTGCGATTGGGAAATTTGGTTTGCAATAAACTAATCATTTCATAGCTGTATGACATGTGACACATGTCATTGATAACTACGTCGTGATTAATAGCTCACAATTGAGTTGTTAGCATCTAGCGATAGCATGATCCATTCACCGTTACCGCATCTTCAGCCCCATCTTCGACCACATAGCATGCGACACTTTGAGCATGCGAAGGCTTCTTAATAATCGCTCCAGGATTTTCAGTAGCCCAAATGCAGCAGTTTTGATTGCTGACATGCCCTGACAAATAAAAATGGGCTTCGTTTTAAAAAAATGTTTTTTTTCAGAAAAACCAGCCAGTTGTTCGCAAACAAATTGAGAGAATCTATGGCAATTTGAATGCTCGCTCGGCTTCAAAGTCGAATCCTTAAGCAATATTCGCCATGTGGTGGTTTCGGATAACTCCAATTGTTGAGAACGTTCAGGAATTAATTAACAAAATTCGATCTGCTTTCACACTATCGCTATTGAAGGTTTTAACAACAATTTATATTTGTATATTACTAAAAATTTCGAGTTTAAACCTACCGGTCTACAATGGAACACTAAGTATGTGATTAAAGCTAAAAATAATAAACAAAAGTTGTAAGGAAGGTATAAAAAGTCTGGTTCGTTTATTTACTATGCCAAGTATTCTTTTATTTAAGCTCAATATCATCCAGTTAAACAATCGTGTTAAATAAAATTCGAAACAATTTTAAATAGAATTCCAGAGCTTTTAAATTTGTTAACCCCAAAAAGAGATGGCAAAACTCCGTGCTATGAAGTATCAACTTTTTGAAGCTGATACTGAGCTGATAATAAGTAATTTGTTTGCAGTTTTTTTTTTACTACCTATTCTGAATCTACCTACGATGAATCCAATTGTTATCAACTCTCAGAAGTACCATATCGGGCTATATCAAGTCCATTTCTGGTGAACTAACAGTTTTGAGTTGTTTAAAAAAGCTTAAATTTTCACATAGATATGTTCCGGATAATATTCAACATATCATTGAAGTGTGGCTATTTTCCTAAAATATTATTATCCATTATGTAAATCTAGCTGTAGGAAGAAGCGATACACCAAAACTTTTTGAGAAAATTGTTACTGATCACCTCTCCTATCAAGTGTCATCTATATTGGTTCATGCTTAGCGTGGTTTTAGAAGCGGTTGTTCAACTATTAATAATCTTTGGGAATTAGCAGCGCTAACCAATCGGTGATTTGTTCAACGAAAACAAACTGATGTTATTTACAAAGAATTTGATAAGATCAACCACGAATATCTGATAAGGAAACATGACCTTACGGGATTCACGAACAATTGCGTTATGTGGATTAAATCGTATCTGTCAAACAGAACTTAAAGCGATCGTTTTAATACGCTTACTTACGAAGTAATTTTTCTTGTGGTCCTTTATTATTTTCCTTGTTTATTAATGATTTATTCAAAGCCATTAACTACTCAAACGTTTTGTTGTATGCAGACGACGTGAAAATATCTCAAACATACAATCGCCTTGCTGATTATTGTCTGTCCTGTAAAAGGCCGGCATGGAATTGAACCTTAAAAAGTGCAAATGCATGTGATTCTTCCGAAGATGTCACACAAATGTACAATATATTTCAAATGGCTAAGACCTTGAAAAATTGAATATAGTTTTCGATCTTGGTACTTTGCTGGATGCTAAATTAAATTTTATACAGCATAATATTTCGTTATCAAAGTACATGTAGTTCTTGGATTTATAAAACGCTGGGAGAAGAAGTTCAGTGAGCCGTATATCACGAAACATCTTTACACTTCGCTTGTGAGAACTATTCTAGAATATGGCTCAATAATTTGCTATCCAATCTATAATTGATGTCTTCGAGGCTTAAAATGGAATCCCTTAATTCTACCATCCTACACTAGTAGACTTGTTCTAAAAAAGCTGCTAACTCTAAAAAGCCGAAGAATAATGTTATATGTCACCTTTGTTATAAATTTATTAAAAAGTTTCAGATTTTTGATAGCACTATTTCATTTTAGGTTGCATTTCGTCCTAGTAATTAAAATATTCAGATCAATTTATATTAACTCTGACCTGTTTTTTAGAATTTTTACTAAATTTAGTAAATTTTATAAGCGTATTGATTTTTCTTTAAGTGTTAGTGCTGCTAAATGTCATTTAATTTTAGATTTATATAAGTAAAGTTAATTTGTACGTACTATTATTAACTGTTTTAATATCTATAAAGATTTTGTATCCGTGGACACGATATATATATATATAAAATAGTCCTTACGTGAAAACCTATAAAGGGTTTTACAGCGAATTGGCCAATTTATTCTCAAAATATTTTTTAATCTGCCTCCTGTATAGTATTATAATTTAATCAAATATTTTAACTAGAAATATATATGCTTCATTAATTCCAGTCTTTGAAATGCCTGGTTCAGACATGTGCTTTTTATCAAGTATTAAAAAGTTAATTGAAAAATTTTATTCTAAAATTGTCACATTTTTTTCTTTTTGTTACGATTTTATTTATTTAAGTTGCTCTTAGCGCTATTTGTTGTGCCTTGCATCATTGGCGTCATCCTCATCATCGCGCTTAGACATTTAATGACGGACGCTGTTCGTCGTTTTAGATGGCGTTATGTTAAAATGTTAACAAAATTTTAATAAAGGTTTAATGTCAACCAACATAACAGTTAACACAAACAATAGAAACATAAGAAAAGCAAATCACTCTCCGTCTGCTACAGAACAAAAGTTTTGACAAATAAAATTAGTGGTTGTTTGATTTTAGATTTTTTTTTGTTTCACTAAATAGCTCTCTAAATAAGAATATCTCAAATAAAAATGGTTTATTTTTGCCATATCATTATAAAAATGAGATTTGAGATGCATTATAAAAATCGTATGTATATTTTAAATTTTAATTTTGTACATTTCAGTAAACATTTTGACATCCATATGTTTTGTATAATTTTTTATACTAAAACTGAGTATAGTACATATATACTCACAGTAAGATTTCCTTATCAATAATCTTTCCACAATTTGCGTTTTGTGTACTGCTTGTGTCTGTAACGGTTTAAAACATTTTAATCTGATTTTAATTAAGGCATTTTTAAAATTTTATTTATCTTTCCATTTAAATGTAGAATAAACAGATTTTAAACGAATGAAACCTTTTATATTCTACAGCACGTCACCTATAAAAGGGTTTAGCAAAACTACAAATCCAAAAGTGCCTTTTTTTCCAAAGTTATCGTATTTAGAAAGTTATCCTTAATTTTATTTGTGGTATACAGTTTAATATTAAGTAATAAAATTTCTTTGTAATAGAATAATTTATGTGTATGTAAACTTTTGTGGGAATGTGAGGACTTCATAGTAGTATTTAATTTTTTATTAAAACAATCACTACATAATTTGGAAATCTGGTAGTTGGAATGCAAGTATCTAATATACGATATCCGCGTTCGGCTATATACCAAAGTTAGAAGTCGTAATAGACCGCTAAAAATAAAATCCGCTTTGCAGGAACGAATATTTGTAAAGAATAAATTTCAAAAATTCAATTCCGAAATATCCTTTGTAGATACATTATCTGTTTATATCAAATCTAATATGTAGGCAAAGTTTCTAGACCACTACCGATGTTCTATAAAATCCCGAATGGAAAACTTTATTCAGCCATGGGAAAAAATCAAATAACTGTACACGAAAATGGTAAGATCATTAAGCATGGTTTACATCACAGTATATTAACTTCACTACCGAAGATTTTGCTACTTATACAGCAGCCAGTGATAGTCTTTCGTCTATTTTGGCGACAAAGAAGTGCGATGACCCCCAATATTAGAAACATTTCCATAAAAAATCTTCACAAAATCAAGATTATGTGTGTTCTATCGCACGGTGGAATAATAGGAAATTAACAGGCTGACTTCTGAAAATAATAATATTTTTAATTTAATTTTAAACTCTCATACAAGTGGAAAGATATGCAGTAGTCCAACTACCAGCATGCATACAAAAATTTAGATACAAGTGGAAAGCGACCAAACTATCCAAAAACATGCCGTAGCAAGATTTTCAATGTTATAATTAAAACTGAGAATTTTTCTCATAAATATTTACTAGAGAGATCCCAATTTCCTATTTGCTCTACCTGTAACACGCAATTTACCATTTCTAATATATTGGACGAGTGTCAAACCTTTCACAATTTTAGAACAAAACTCTTCTAGTTTATTCTACTATCGAATGCTTAAAAAATATTTATGATCACAATATTGAAATTCTCCATAAATTCATATTAAAATGTATTTAATCTTCTTTAAAAATTTTAAAATGATCTTATCTAATTTCACGAGACTAACAGCCGTATTCATAAAAACTTAAAACAGGTTAATAAACCTAAAATAGGCAAATGTTGATAAAACTACATTCATAAACGATTAATAGTTTAAAAAACATTTAATAAATCGTTTTTATAATCAAAAATTTTATTGTTGGATTTACCCTTCTATAAACCAAAAATAAAATGACATTTTGCCGTTTAAATATTTTTATATTCATTTGTTTACATTATTTAAAGAACATTTTTCTGCAAGTAACAAATAAATTAATTTAATTATTATAAAAAGCCATTCCAAAACTTAAAATTCAACTATGGATGCCATAAACACAATCCGCAGAATACGTAAGTCCAAAATAAACAAATGGAAACAGTTAATTCAAAAATTTTATATTTTCAGACGATTTAGCACAAATGTCGAATTCTCCCCAACCAAAAGTGTACAAAGAGAGGATAAACCCTTTCTCTATTCCAGACGATCAATTCAAGCTTAAATATAGATTTAAAAAATCAACGGTAAAAATGTTAGCTAATTTAGTTAAAGAGAAAGTCACGTTGGACAGCAGAGGATGTGGAACATCTGTTGAACTACAGGTATTGGTTGCCTTGCGTTGTTGGGGTCGTGGAGAAGTAAGCAAACCTTCTAGGAGAATAGTGTTCATATATATAATCAAATATAATCAACTTTTTTAGTTTCAAGATGATGCTGGCGACCTACATGGTCTAACGCAACCAACAGTATCGAGAATCTGTGGAAGAGTTGCTCGTGCTTTGGCTTGCCATGGCAGAGATAAAATTAAAATGCCAACAACTTTGGAAGAGCAGGCGTTGGTAATAAGAAATTTCAAAAGAATTCGTAACTTTCCGGGGGTGATTGGGGCCATCGATGGAACCCATATAAGAATAAAAAAGACGGGAGGTGATCTCGCCCAATATTATATAAACAGGAAAGGATATTATTCGTTAAATGTTCAGGTAACATTTTCAATATAAAGCACCTGCATAAGTTTACTTATTTTTTTTTTGCTTTTGTTTTGCTACAGGTAGTCTGTGATGCAAACCTAAAAATTCGGGACATAGTGGCAAGATGGAGAGGTAGTACCCACGACTGTCGTATTTTCAACGAGTCCGGCATCAAAAAACGCTTTGAAAATGGCGAATTTAAAGGTAGATTACTTGGCGACTCAGGGTATAAATTAACACCATATTTGTTTACTCCCTTGCATCAACCTCAGAATGAAAAAGAAGGAAGATACAATGTTGCTCACATCGCAACTAGAAATCCAGTTGAGCGATGTTTTGGGGTATGGAAGCAACGATTTCGGTGTCTACTACAGGGTATGACTACTAGTCTTTCAAATGTCAAAACAACAATTATTGCTCTCGCCGTACTTCACAATATAGCTATAGAGGAAAATGACGCAGTCCCAGGTAATTAATTTGTAGATAGTTAAGTAGTAATAGTTAATATATTTGTCTTGTTTAGATGATATTGATAATGTGCAAAGGGAAATGGCAGTAAGGGAATATCCAACAAACTCAACAACCCCTGAAGGAAGAGCAAAAGTGATTCTAAAAACTTTTATACAACAAAATTTTTAACAACTTTATTTTATCATTTTGGCGCTAACATATTTAATCTAAATCTGTCAGCTTCAAGAAAACAGAAATTAAAACATTATTAATAAAAATTTAATTAATTTATTTTGTACTTTATTTTTTAAGCAAAGCTTTATCACAATTCATATTACATTTAGTTAAAGGAGAAATTTTTGGTTTTAGTAAATATTATTATATAAAAAATTTAGGAATAAACATATTCATGAAAATGATACACAAAGGAGTAGCGAAAAATTTAATAAAAAAACTTAAATTAATTATATATGTATGTATATATAACAAATAGTAAAAAGAAGGTAAAATAAACTATGCTATATTTAGGAAATAATTAAAAAAATATAAAAAATTGGTTCTATCTTGATTCGTATAGACATAGAGCTAGATTTCAATGTTGTCTGTAAGAAAAAATAAATATTTACGTACATGTTAATTATGAAAACTCAGAAGATTATAGATAAATACGTACCAAATGTCTTCTTCTTGTAGAAATTTGATTTAGCTTGGAGCACCTCAAACTCCAAATCCAAATTTCTAAGTTTCTTCTTCTCCACATCTACTCGAAGAAGGTGTAGTTCCTTTCGGCATTCTACATCCGAACAAGCAATTTTTAAAATGCTGTCGTTAAGAACATTGTTTTTTTCTGATGTAAGTTTCTAAAAAGTATATACAATTTTTATTTAGTATAAATTTAAAAACGAATATTTATACAAACCTTTTTTTTGCATGGGACAAATTCAGCTTCCTTTTCTTTTACACTGGTAGCCACTTTTTCTGTTTCGAGGGGAATTTCATCAATTGTGTGACAGGTTGCAGAATTTTGCTCTTGGTTCTTGAAATAAGTAAAGTACATCTTTAATTTTATTTTGTCAAATATCAGATTTATGTACATACCTTCATAAAAATAAAATCTGAATCGTAATCATTGGAATCTATTACAAATTCATTCGGGAGCCACACACTTATATCACTTCCAGATAAATGTGCTTCTTCAGCTGGTTGTCCACCTCCCGTTTGTGCAGCGTTTAGGCGAAAATCTGCCATTTCTTTTTTCGCTTGCATCTTGATTGTTGTCCATTGCGACTTCAACTGGCACACTGTTCTTTTTTCACAGGAGCACAAACTGTTGAAACTACAAAGTGAAAACAATTACTCAAAATTATTTTTTAAGGAAAAACAAATATGTATGTATATAACTCACTTTTTTTCAATATCTAACCAAGCTTTCTTCTTGGTTTGATTAGTGTTTGTGTCCGTATTTTTATTTTTCACATCTTTTACTCTCTTTTTAATCAATTCCTTGAGTAGCTCCTGTAAAAAAGTAAATTTTAGCAAATATATTTAAACAAATTTTCGTTATACGTAAAGATTTTTATTCAAGTGAAACACGATGGGATACCTTATCAACCTCATTCCAATTTTCGGATCTCTGCCTCTTTAAAGTGATTCTTCCAACCTACAATATATAAAAATTGTATTAAAAAACGCATTAATATGTACTTCAAAGGACAGATTTCTAAAATCGTGTCTTGAATACACTATGTACATACATATATATGTATATATTTTTTTACATACCTTTTGTTTTAAACCCAAATCTCCTGTGTCCATTGTTTTTCAATTTATTTTTCCGATTTCATTTATCACAAAACTCATAAAAATAAATTAAAACTAGGAAATTTTGATAGTGATGAAATAAAACGTAAACAAAACCGGTATTCGAATCTTTTTTGTATTATCTGTTGCTAAAACAGATTAATACATAAGTTTTCATTAAGTGTTGCGGCTTAGTTTTTGTCAGTGAGTAAAAATATATATATTTTATTAAAATTAATTTTTTATTTTTCGCAAAATTTGTATTTAAAATATTTATAATACGACTACCAAATATATTGCACAATGATTTCAAACATCACTAATATAAAATGTTGCCGTACTTAAAAATAAATTCCATTAAAACGTTTAATAACTATTAAACTGTTATTGTGCGATTTTGAATACAAATTTAAAGCTTTAGTAGCCATTTCTCTTTTCTATAATTGCTTTAATTGTATTATATAAATTAATTATTAATAAATAAATAAATAAACAAATAATTCATCAAAAAGGGGAATAAAAATATTTTTGAAAAAAAAAACAGAAACTAGAAGAGTAATAAATGCCCAGCCTTTGATTTTGTAAAGTCTACTATCTTAGTTTGGTGGTCGTATGCAGTAATTTATGAAAGCAAGCCAAAGCTTTCAATGAATTAAGGAAAAATTCCT
Organism: Trichopoda pennipes; assembly: GCA_030448955.1. Taxonomy (NCBI): domain Eukaryota; kingdom Metazoa; phylum Arthropoda; class Insecta; order Diptera; family Tachinidae; genus Trichopoda; species Trichopoda pennipes. The sequence goes on along the minus strand of JASKUP010000010.1, from coordinate 859,009 downwards.
TCATTCTTTTACAGAATGACTGCTTAAAAAATATTATGTTAAATACTTTTAAAAGGGATGCATTTATGTTTAGTGCCAAGTCTTATAATAATCTTAAAATAAGGGAGAAAATATATACAATATAAACTAAATAACTTATTTAAGATACGGCCTATTGAGCGGTGTTATAAACTTGTTATGCATATTTAAAAAGTTAATTCTTCTATAATAAAATAGGAGGTTTACTTTCCCGTAAAGAAGTGTAGGAAACTGAAACAAATGTTTTTCGTTTGGCCTGTAGCCCGGCAAAGTGATCGAAGCGAGTAGAAATCTGCCTTTTGGTAATGAAAATATTCTTCCTTATAAAAGGTGTTTTTTTAAGCTAGATAGAACTTTAAATTGTAAAAAGTAACACAAAAAATGAAATTTTGATGAAACATTTTTTTTTTTCATTTGTTTCAGTATACTCTGACAAATCATCATGAATAGACTCTCGCTTGAACAACGCTACGAAATTATCCAAATTTACTTTGAAAATCAGTCGTCGATTCGCGCAACTTATAGACGACTTCGTCATTTTTATGGCGTACATAATCGTGCATCTGAACAAGCCATTCGTCGAACTGTCGATAGATTTCGTACCACATACTCTCTAGAGGATGCAATAACACCAACACGTCGAAGGAATGTGCGTACTGAAGAGAATATCGCCGCTGTAAACGAAAGTGTGGAAGAAGATCCAAATTTATCAATTCGTCGTCGGTCGCAGGAATTGGGGCTCTGTCCGTCCACTACGTGGAAAATTTTGCGCAAAGATCTCGGCCTACACCCGTATAAGATCCAGCTAGTGCAGGAATTGAAGCCACGAGACCATTATATGCTTCGTTCTTTCGCCGATTGGGCTCTAGAGCAGTTGGCAACTGACCCGTTGTTTTATCGCAAAATTGTGTTCAGCGATGAGGCGCATTTTTGGCTTAACGGGTTTGTTAATAAGCAAAATTGCCGCATATGGAGTGAGACCAATTCACAACAGACCCTACAGACTCCATTACATCCAGAAAAATGCACCGTTTGGTGCGGTTTTCACGCTGGTGGCATCATCGGACCTTATTTCTTCAAAAATGAGGCCGGAGCTCGCGTTACGGTCAATGGAGATCGTTACCGCACCATGATCAATGATTTTTTGTTTGAAAATATGGATGACATTGATCCGGACGAGATGTGGTTTCAACAGGATGGCGCTACGTGCCATACAGCGAACGCAACCATCGACTTATTGAAATCAAAATTTGGCGATAAGTTGATTTCGAGAAATGGTCCTGTCAATTGGCCTCCAAGGTCGTGCGATTTGACACCACTTGACTATTTCCTGTGGGGCTACGTGAAGTCACTGGTTTATGCTGATAAACCAGCAACAATTGACGCCTTGGAGGACAGCATTGTTCGTGTTATTCGTGACATACGCCCAGCAGTGCTCGAAAAAGTGGCCCAAAATTGGACGTCCAGAATGCGCTTCGTCAAGAACAGCCGCGGTGCCCATATGCCCGAAATCATTGTCAAATGTTAATGTCACGTATTGATCCTTCGAATAAAAAAGAAATTTTGATTACAATTTAATTTTTTGTGTTATTTTTTACAATTTCAAGTTCTATCGGGCTTAAAAAAACACCCTTTATATTAATTTTCACTTCGAAAAAAATTGGTTTCCAAAAGGCTTAAAATTATTGTTTGCAAATATTCTTTTTAAAAAGGGTACATGTACTTGACCTGTCCTTCAGAAAATAGTTTAATATATAATGTAAATATGTAAATAATACAAGCATTGTTTTTTTTACTGAGCTATTAAGCTCGACACTTTAAGTTATATCAGTTATGTTTTCTTTTCATAAACATTATATAATTTGCTTATTATTTTAAATAGATTGCAAATAAAGAATGGAAACTGTTAAAAAAAAATTCTTATGCTAAATGTGGGAAAATAATTTAAAAATATATTGGTAAATTATTTTCCCACACGCAATATGAAGTGTGGCAAACATAGCGAATATTTATACGATTGGGTGCCCTTACACTTGAAGTGCAATACATCTGTAAGCTTGTTTGTGTATTATTTTAGGTGTCATATGATCCGTCTAAAAAATTTAATTAATAATTGCATTGGCAATTACAATAATCAACTCACACTACACTGCACTGGTACAAGTGACGTATGCACACCCCAGGAGGCTCCGTTTAAGGTACGTAGGTACACTAGAGAAACGTATCTTTACACCCGAATGGTATCTATACTCTCCGCCCTTTCTCTTTACAATGTAACACTCTGCAAGTGAATGAGCAATAACCTGTGAAATAATATTTTTATAAAATTTGTAAACTGGAGTGTTCATGCATAATAAAATATATTATTTTAACTAAATACTAATTCTTATTTTTCATCTTTATAAAAAAAGTGTTTCAAAAATCGTAAAATATGTTTCGTAGAACTAACTCACACATTTTGAATATTTCTCATAAATTATTAAAAGCGATTTAATAGAATACTTTTAAATTTACTCCAAATATTGTTGCATATGGAGCATTTATTTTTGGGGTGTAAGTAGTACAATTGATCAATTAAAAAAATATCGAGTTAATCGCACATTATATAAATTTTCCAGTCCGCTGAATAATTTAAGGTTTTATTTATATATTTGTTACTCTAAATTGTTGATAATTATTTTTAAATTGAGTATTAAAACTAAATCATCTAATGAAATTTTCTTTATAATAAAATTTGCTTAAAGTTTTAAGCTTACCATTGACATACTTTAGAAAATATGTACATTTATGTGCTTTGTATAAGTCAAAAAACTGAGCAGTTTTCATATAAATCTTTCAGACAAGTTGATCGCTTCTAATACATATGAGGTTTCTATTCACAGATGTTAAGAAAGTTGAAAGAAATGTTCTGGGATTTTAAATTATTGTATATGCTCTCCATTTATATTTTAGTTTCAAACCGCACTTTATAGAGTTTCGTTGAACTGACAAATTTCATGGTGCACAATATTATAATTTTTATTATTCTTTCAAACTTATTCATTACTACAATAAGTTTAGTTATTAAAAATGTCAAATCAGAAGATCATTAACATTTAAAGAAAAATCAATATGCTTATAAAGTTTATTAATATTCAGTACAAATTCTTAAAAACGGGTCAGAGTTAATATAATATGATCTGAATATTTTAATTACGATAACTTTATTTTTTAAATATTTTTGGTAATTAAAATCTGATTTTCTTTTATTAAATTTAAAAGAAAGCTGAGATCTGATATTATTTTTCAACAGCTTTATTAGAGCAAGTCTACTAGTGTAGGATAGTAAGATTACGGGATTTCAATATAAACTTGAAGGCAAACAAAAACTGCGCGGGTTCAATGCTATTATTATGGACTTCATAAATTGCATCCGAAATTATTGAGCCATATTCTAGGTTTGACAAGATAAGTGTAAAAATGTTTTGTGATATACAGATCAGTAAATTCTTTCGCCCAGCGTTTTATAAATCCAAGAACGAAATATGTGGTATAAGATTTAATTTAGCATCCAGTAAAATAGGCAGATCTAAAACTACATTTAGTTTGTCAGGCTTTGAAAAGATCATTAAGGCACAAGGAAAATAATAAAGGACCAAGATGACTTCCCTGCAGCACACCAGATGAAAGAAAAAATACTCGGAAGTAGGCGTATTAAAATGAATCCACATAAGGCGCTAAGTTTAGCAATATCTCTGTTATCATTATTCCGAAAACCAGATTTAAATATTAGAGTATTAAAAGAATCCTTGAATATTTGAGGAAAATAGCCAAACTTCAATGATACATTGAAAATTACTGTAAGAGGTTTTACCAGCACCATAGCACATTCGTTAAGAATGCAACTTGGAACACCATCCGAACCATAGTTAGCTAACAGTTTGAAAATTGTAAGGTTTTTCAATGAACATTTTAAAATGAAAAAAAATCTGTAAAGTAAAAACTGAAAAAACCAATATATAAATCTTAAATAAAATTAAAATTCATTTCGTTCGTTTTTTGTTTTGTATTTTCTTTCTTGTCACATAAAAGTCTGTTGCAACTCACTTAGCAGTGCGTTGATATTGTTGCAACAAACAAAATGCATCATGTTGCGTGACATTGGTCCATTAGTTTTGTTCATGACTTTTGGGGAGAATCACTAAAATAAATTCATTTGTATACCAGCAGCAACAAAAACAACGATAGAATGGGAAGCACCATCCAGCAGATTGGAGAACAACTACTAGTAGATTTGTAGGATAGGTAGACAAAAATGCAGACAAAGTAAATGAACAGACAACAAAAGTCTACAACATGATTTGACCTGATCCTGGTTAGGTTTTACTTTAAGTTTTTTTATTTTATTTTATACAAATAAAACCTTAACATGGTTAAAACAAAATTAATTTTAAACATTGGAATAAATTAAAAAACAAAACCTTAAATGTATGCGACTTTACAAAATACTCGTACTAATAATATATAGTATCAGCAGCAAAAACTTCTGTGGCTTTTATAAACTACAAATGAAAATATTTACAATAAAAAAGAAGAAATTGTTCCTCCTTGTGGCAAAAAGATTTGTATCAGGTGTGCAATTCCTTAAGGTGGCGATTCGTTAATGTTCTTTAAAGAACATGTTAAATCGAAAGCCGAATGCACTGGCTACAAGGAAAGATTTTGCTGTATTACTAACCGCAGAAAAGAACAATTTTTAATTTTGTATCGAGATTTTGTGTCTGTGTGCGAAATTTTAAATGTAAAGCACAAACTTGTGGGCAAATCCTGACCGTCTTATAGTCACATTACCATTTTTAATTAATATTTGTTGTTCTTAGTGTAATAATTTTATTTAACAGAAAATTTTGTAGCGTTTTGCTGTTATCTACGATATTTTAAGTTTATTTCGGCATCAGTATTACCGAACAAATACAAACAAGATGCGAGAATAGCAAAACCATTAACAATTGTAAATTCGATACAAAATAAGAAAATATCAGTATTTAATAATTATACAGCGATAGAAGCTCAGGATCTTTTGTTTATTAAGCACATTTCCACTTATGCCCGACTACCATACAGTGTTGTATTTATCTTTTATCTTAAACCTCGAGTGGTATTTAAAAAAACGCACTTGCCCTAAGTCCACTCATAACTAATTATCCATCTTGGCTTCTCAACATCTCGCTTGCAGCTCAAACCTCAGTAAAATCCAAATTAATGTTAGCTACTACGAGCTCCTAAAAATTTTAGTCACCTTTTTCTGAAAGGAACAGTTTTAAAAGTTTTATTTTTTACAAACCAAGCAAGCATCTCTTACGGCTGGCCGAGAAGAGTTTTCACCTTTTAGTGTCGGACAACAAAAATTCAAATTCGGTTCAAAATCAATTGTATCGGGTTTTCCAACAAGAAGTTTCTTGTTCAATTGTGGCAACACCAACAACATGATAATAAATAATGACATTTAATTTTCTAACGTGTTTCTTGTATGCATTGATAATTGGTACAATAAATTCAATTTCGCACGAAAATCGCATTAAAGTAATTAAAATCCACTATAAAAATGGCGGTTCTGTTAAAGTTACATTTCAGAAAATTCATGATATTTTGGGACAACATAATCGTCCTTCTGAAACCGCTATTAAATTTGAGGCAACAGGCTCGATGCAAAATGTGCGAACACCCACGCATGTTCGACCGGGTAATCCAACCAAAAAAATTCACAGCATTCCGCCATAGTGTTGAAGCAGATCCAAATATGTCAATTCATCGACATTCTCAACAGTTAGGGTTATCCAAAACCATCACATGCGTAAGTAATTAATTTTGAAACCTTACAAGGTTGTATTACTGCAGACATATAGGCCGAACAGACCTTTTAAATCGCCGTAGATTTGCGCAATTCTTTCAGGAATAACCGGATGGTTTTTGTGAAAAAGTCATTTTTTCAGACGAAACATTTTCACTTGTCACTTTATGTCAACCAGCAAAATTGCCGCATTTAGGCCTCTGAAAATCCTTTCATGCTCAACGTGCCACTTTATGGTGCGTGATTGGGGCGTTTTTTTCGAAGAGAGATGCTAACAACTAAAGTTTGGATTATTATTGACGACGTGGACATGTGACTTCAACAGGACGGCGCCGCATATCATACAGCCAATGAAACGGTCAATTTATTGCAAAGCAATTTTCCCAATCGCATAATTTCACAGCAGTTAAGTGGCCAGCCACCACTACACGGAGCCAAACGCAACTTCAAAACTCAAAATCCGTAATGTGATTAAATAAATAGGGCCGCTATTTTGCCAAAAAGTGATTAAAAACTGTGATGAAAGAATCGACATTTGTCAGGTTGGTCGTGGTGGACACTTGCCAGATATAATTTTTCATTCATAATTGCCGTTCTCTTTTCTTTGTAATACAATAAAAATTTAAATTATCTTAAGCAAAATGTTTTGTTTTTGTTTTAGAAAACAATCTTCTTGTTGAAAATCCTTTTACAACACAATAATTTTACTTATAGAATTTTTTAGTTTTGAAAATTTGTATAAAATTAAGATTACAAACCGACATTTTGGGATATTAGATAAAATTTTAAATCTAGAAATGCTGGTTGTAGTAACTTTTAATTGTCATTAAATCTTCGACAAAATAAAAAAAATAGCAAAAATTGTAAATATTTCATTTAAACTCTTTTCTGGCCTAATGATATTGAAAACTAGCCCGTTACTTTTAAAAATATAATTCATGTATCGATGAACACCCATCCGTAAATCTTTTTTAGTTCAGAAAATAGCAAGTGATCACAAGGTTTTTCATTTTAAATAAAACACTATTCTTTTTTACATGTAGAAATCAAATTTGTTTGTTCTGTTCAAAATAATTTTTGATTAAGTTTTTGGTGGTTCGGTCTATTGTGCTATATTATTTGCTTTATATTTTATTAATAAATAATTTGCTACCTATTTCAAATAATATATTAATAAATTTAATAATTTAATCTTAAACTTTTTGTTTATTTTTATTTATTTATATTTTTCATTTTAGATAAAAAGTATTTTAACATTTTTTGGAGTGTTTTTAGCCGTTTATTCTACGTTGTTGGAATATTTACAGGTTTTCCAATTTTGTTTAGAAATCAGTTTTAGAGTTTAAGACTAACAAATTAATTTTTTTTAAAATAGTTGTTAAAATTGCAAAAACTATAAATATAAATATAGCAACGCTTGCGAAAGGTTTGTTTTGGGTCTTGCACAGGAATACTGTGGATATAATGATAGAGATATGTTAGAAAAAGCATATATAAATTGTGATTATATGCTCGATTAATAACTAAAAAGTTATGAAATATCAAAAAATGTTAAAGCTATAATTAAAACTAAAATTAAATTGTAAAAAATAAAAATATATTTTCTTATGAAAATATCACAAAACATTTATTTTTAAAGGAATCTAGCACATTTAACATTGATTAACTTGAAAATTATTCCAAATAATAAATTTTTATTTAAATGAATTAAATTTTTTAATTAAGTTTTTAAGAAAAATACTTTAAAATGTGTTTATTAAGTTGTTTTGAAAAACTCTGTTTTTTGTATAAAATACTACACAGCAAGTATATATCCAAAATGCGTTGCATAGGTCTACTAGAACCAGGGTGTATCTATATCTACATAAGTATTTGTTTTTACTAAGCTTTCAGTATAAGGTACTTTAGCCAAATGTTATATGTATACTTAATTAATTCCTGTCAGTATGAAATAAAAAAATATATATAATAATTCTAGTTATTTGACCTTTTTAATATTTTTTAATAATAAACTACTAAAAAATAAGAAGATATAAATATTCGAATATTACAATAATTTTTAAATATATTTTTTTATTAGGACCGCCACTCTTACTGTTGCAGGTCGTTTTATCTGAACTACAAAATTAAGTTGTGGGAAGCAGAGAAATTAAGTAGTGTTTGTAGACATTATATATCAATTCTTGGATGTTGTAAGCAACTCTGTCGCCGATAAGCCAATATAGTCTTAGAAACATCAGCCGGTACATTAGAGTTGCATTGGATTTTCGGTTTGATAAAGGTGGCATAGATACAAAGGAGGTTAGACGGAGTGGAGTATGTTTGGAAAATTGCTTTTGCGTGCCAAAAAATGTACACAAATGAAAAATGTGCACCACTGAACAATGCATTCAATTCTTCTGCCATGAACATCACCATGTATTTGATTCGGATATATTTCAAAATTGCATATGTTTCAAGTAAATGTATCGTTGTTACAATAAGTACAAATTGTAAATAATTGTTAATGATCTTTTATCGTTCATAAAGATCTTAATTTTATTAATTTGCCCAGTAAATTTTTGTATGTTATACCACCGAAATATTTAAAAATTCCTTTTTTCTTTATTATTTAAGCTTTTTTAGGTGTTAGGGAATTTATACTAATCAGCCTGAAGCGCTGTTTTTATTATTCCATTAAGAGCATTAGAAAAAGCATATTAATAAGTACATAAAGTTTTATTTTTAAAACAGACATCGTGTTATTTCTATTATATTTTTTAAAATATATATTCTTCTTCATAATCGGAAAAACATGATGGGCGATTTTATTTGCTAAACGCATAATTTTAGCTGAACTAGTTCGAAAAAATGACATCTGTCCAATAGAATCCTGCCTTCAGTTATTGGTATTCAATGAAAATGGTCCTAAATATTCTTAAAAAATGAGTGGTATCAGTTTCGGTTTTAAATATACAGGGTGTCCGCCGGGAAGTTACACTACTTTGTTTTGCCGCCATTTTGGTAATCATTAGCCTTGGCAGTTCATATTTGGCAGTCGTGAAGTAGACACATGGCAAATTTATTATGGAAAAATATTCGATAAACCAAATTGTTTTAATCGTTAAAATATTTTATTATTATTTGTTTAATATTTTTAAAATCAATCATCGATTAACTGTGACGATGAGAAAGTTATGTGAAATTTTTGGGAGAAACAACGTTCCAACAAAACGCACTATTTATCGTGCAGTGAATGATTTCGAAAAAGAAAAAAAAGCATAGACCAGAACGTACTCGGCTCAAAATATTACTGCTGCCCAATAAGGTGTTCAAAACAATCCATCAACCTCAATTCGATGTCGTGTTGAGCTTAGCCTTTATATAACAACTTTGCACAATGATTTGCAGTTGTTTCCATTTGCTTCTTCTACAAGATCATTTACGCTGCCATACATATACCAATAGCATATTACAGCTCGCCCATGACAATCCCGATTTTCATGAACAATTATTACGAGTGACGGGGCACATTTTTTCATATGAATGGATATGGAATGGGAAACCCTCAAATTATTTAACTGTCACCCTTGCATCCATTAAAAGTGACAGTCTGGTGTGCAATTTGGTTAGAAGGAATCATTGGAGCTTACTTCTTTAATATGAAAACAGTAACTGTGAATGCGGAGCACTATCGTAATACGATTGAAAACTTTTTAACTCCACAACTGCAGGCTTTGGGCTTCATTAACATGTGGTACCAGCAAAACGGTGCCACATCGCATTTAGCCGGGATTACAATGGAGTTACTGCGATACCTCTTTCCACAACAAGTTATTTCAAGAAGTGGTGATGTTGATTGGCATCCACGATTGTCTGATTTCACTGCAAGGTTTATGGAAAACAAACCAGAAACGCTTGAGCAACCCAGACAAAATATTTGTGATGAAATTAATGAAATACCGCGTGAAGTGTATGAGAATGCAATGAAAAATGTGCTCAAAAGGGATCGCATTTTTTTAAAGAGAAGTTGCACTTTAGGCAACACTGCCTATTTAGTCCAGTACCGTGCTACATTCTTTTTAGGAAAGCGATAGAGAAGAGATGAGACAGATGGTGAAAGTAGAAGGATAGTTACAGAAATTAACTGTCGTATGAGACAGCACAGTGACCATGCCTTCATCACTGACCAGGCACACCGACAGTCAATTTTTATTTGTAGTGAAAAAAACCAAGGTCTTTGTTGGGAATCGAACCCACAACCCCCGTGTTGTAAGCTAGTACACTACCTACTAGTCTACAGGGGCACCTGTTTGACTAATAGAGGCGGACATTTATCTGATATTGTATTCCATACATAATTGCCGACATTAAATAAAATATTTATCAATATAAGATCCATTCTCTTTCACTTAATCACTAATTTACTTTATGAAGCTTATAGTGTTATGTCTAATACATCTCCAACAATAAGAAATAGTATGGGGATTACCAAACATACACATATATCTTTAATTTTTCAGATCGGCACTAATAATTTGATTAACCTTATTTTTGTTTCCCGCATTTCTGATTTTAAAATGATTTAAGACGCGTTGCAAGCATGACCTCGTTTTAATACATTTAATCATGGGGCACACTAACAAAAAGACGAAAAGACAAAAATCTAACCAAGAGTCTGTTTTTAGTGTTTCTTTTAATACAAACGTATTTTTTTTAACAAGTTTTATATTTATTTCATTTGCCTTTGAGTTGATTTGGCCGATGATGGCTGATGATGTGTTAAATTAAAATTCGTAGGCAAATAAGTGTTGCTCAGTTTCTATGTAAGGACAGTTAGTCTGTCCCCCAATCTCTCTATAAACAACTGGCTATTCTTTGGTATTTCTAAAGTTGTATGTGTGTGTGTGTGTGTGTATGAAAAAAGTGTTCTTAGTTTTGGATTTTTAATTTACTTCCACTTGCAGCATACAGGCTACAAACGTGAATGCAACAATAGCAACAAATTTTTTTCCATGGCCTTGTTACTATGGAACTTAATGTATTTGTTGAGGCTACTTTTGTTGTTTGTGTTATGGAAGTACATACATTTTGTTGTTGCTATTGGTGAAGCAATCTTTTTAAATTCGTCGTAGTAAATCTTTATGTTGTGAAACACTTAATAGTTTGTTTCTGTTTTGTTGTTAATTTTGTTGTTGCTGCTGCTGATGTTATTACGGCTGTTGTCGTCGTTGTTTTTAATACATACTGAAGCAGCCATTATTGAAGTGATAAACAATTGATTGCAAAACAAGTCATATATAGTGTACTGAAGTTTATTTAATTTTCCTTTAAATTTGCTTGCTTTACTGTTAGTTTCTTTCGCAATTAACTTGTCTGTTTATTGAAACCGTTTTATTATTGTTTTTTTTTGTGTATTTAAGACACTCTTGTGTGACTCATATCAATCGTAATTAAGGAGTGAGTTGCTTTGGAAGTTAAACCGTAACAACTTTAAAAAATGTTTTATGTTAAAATATAAAAATTATAAAAGAATTATAAAATCAGTGGGTCGAGTAGTTTGCTAATTCTTTACATATCTGAAAGAATGAATCTATAAATTTTCTTAACTTATTTTAACATTTTAAAGACTTTTGTAATCACCTTCGTATTATGTTTCCATATACTCGATATATCGAAAGATTCACGAAGTAAAATATTAATGTCCTGTCTGCGTGAACGCAAGAATTTTGTAGACTTGCCACTGTTGTCACATTTAGCCAAATATTTATGTACCTTTTTGTGTGGCATGCACTGTGTGTATTAGGTTCGTTTTCATACTGTTGGGAGAGTGAGATTTTCTTAATTAAAACAAGTGAAACGTTGTTTGTTTAAATTTAAGTAAAGTTTGACTGCACTTTTTTTGCCATTAAATTTGTATTTAGTAGCACCCATCGTTCTTGATTTGTGAAAACATTTGTTCAAGTTTATATTATTGCGTGTATGTACATATATACATATGTGTGTATGTGTGTGGTTTTGTGTAGCACGTTTTGCAAAAAAACCAAATACTTTTAAGCGTGTAGTGTGTGGGTCCAAAAATAATGTTGATTTTAATGTGAATTTTTGCAAATTTAATTGCCGCTTATTTTGTTGTTTTTTTTTTGTTCTCTTGGCTGATCGTTTGAAACTGTTTAATTCTTTAGAAGTTTTTGATATTCTTGGAAGTTCGCATTTTTGGAATCAACGAAAAATTTTTTTTGTCATGTATAATTTGTTAATCCTCAAGTTGGTGTTTCTTGTTTTAATTAAAATATAAAGACACATTTAAGTACACGATCACTCTTAATGGTGAAGTATTACCCAGCAGTAGTTCTTAGCATAACAAGATTAAGTTGAGGTATTACTAAATACTGTTATAAAAGTTACCAAATATTATAAGCTCTTAGCTAGACTTTGACTTACCGATGCTGTTCGGAGTTGTGTTCTTAACAAATGTGTTATGGCACTGGCAAAACCTTTTCAATAATTTGGTTATGTTCCTTAAATATGAAAGGATTATTTTATTATTCCATTATTTAAGTTTGGTTGTAGAAATAATGTTGCCAAATACAGAGTTATATTATTAAATACAGACGATCTTAAGATTTCCTCTAATAAAGCTGCCAACCCTAAAAAGTGGAAGAATAATGTTAAATATTCCCTTTGTATTAAATTTTGTAAAGGAAGATATCGGTTTAGCTTTTTTAATTAGCAATATTTCTTTTAATATAATATATCGTCCTACGCGCTATTTTCATTTATTGGTAGTTAAAGTATTTAGAGCAAATTATGCTATCTTCGACCCATTTTAAAGAAGTTATAATGAATTTAATAAATTTTAAAAGCATGTTAATGCTGTTAAATGTAATAACCAAATTTAAGTTTTAAGGCATATCAAACAGATTACAAACAGGCCACAACTATAAGCATACCTGCCAGAGGGCTCACCATTTCGGCAGTATATTGCCCTCCAGGGCACAGCATTAAAAAAGAGCAATTTCATAATTACTTTGCGACGCTAGGTAAAATATTCTTAGCAGCTGGAGACTTTAACGCTAAGCACACGCTTTGGGGCTCCCGTCTTATTACTCCAAGAGGTAGGCAGCTATTTGATACAGCCTTGTGCAACAACTTGGATGCAATATCAACAGGACATCCTTCCTACTGTCCTACGGACTTAAAAAAAATTCCTGATGTGATTGATTTTGCTGTAACTAAAAAAGTGAAACGCGAACAAATCTCTATGGCTCCTTCTTTTGATCTCTTATCAGATCATTCGCCTACGTTGGTAACGTTATGCAATAATGACGTGTGCTTGGACCAAAATTGTATTTTTTTTCCAAGTAAAAAAACAAATTGGCATAAGTACAAAATGTACGTAAGTGCACACCTGCCGCAAAATATTTCGTTAAAAACGAAGGATGAAATTCAGTTGGCTGTAAGCCAATTTACAAATATTCTGACTGACGCTGCTAGAGTAACAACGCCTAAGCCCTGCCCCGTACAAAAAGTTCTATCAACGTCTCCAGCAATATTCAATCTCTAATACGGGAAAAGAGACAATTAAGGCGCCAATGGCAGGAGTTTCGTTCCCCATTTTTGAAGACACAACTGAACCAATGCCAAAAGAGACTGCGTAAAGCACTTAAGACAGAAAAAGAGTTGAATCTTAAAATCTTTTTACAAAACTTAGATGCCACCGAGAAGGCTGACTACAGCTTGTGGAAGACCGTGCGAAAAATGAAATGCCCTATTACTTACGAAGCTCCTATTCGCCTTCACAATGGAAAGTGGGCCAAAAATTCCAAAGATAAAGTGGAAGAGTTTGCCAACCACCTGGAGAAGGTTTTTATTCCAAATGAAACAGAATCTACGATAACACCAGTTGCTATTCAAGAATCTGTGTTAAATCCGGAAAAATTTTGCTTACCTGCGCTGAAAGCAGTTATAAATGAACTGAATCCGAAAAAAGCTCCTGGTAGTGACAAAATCACCAACACTATGGTCATGAATCTGCCTAATTCGGCGCTAAGAACTGTTATGTTTATTTTTAATTTAATGTTAAGAACGGGTTACTTCCCATCATCTTGGAAACAATCTGAAATAGTTACGATCCCCAAGCCCGGCAAAGACATTACGCAGGTATCATCATACCGTCCGATAAGCTTATTACCTGTTCTTTCTAAAATATTCGAAAGGTTGATTGATTAAAATCATTAGCGGCGCATGTTATTTCAAGAAATATAATCCCAGACCATCAATTCGGATTTAGGAAAAAGCACAGCACTATCGAACAAGTACATAGAATCACAAATTTAATTCGAGAAACTTTTAAAAGGAAGCATTACTGCTCTGCACTATTTATAGACATATCACAAGCATTCGACAAGGTCTGGCACAAAGGGCTTCTATATAAAATTTCAATATTTCTCCCGTCAAACGTACTTAAAATGCTCGCGAGCTACTTAACAAATAGATCTTTTGTAATAAGGTCGAAAAATACTTATTCATCGAGAAAACAAATTTTAGCTGGAGTCCCGCAGGGAAGTATACTCGGGCCATTCCTGTATCTTTTGTACACCGCAGATTTGCCCACATGTTCAAACACACACACATCAACATTCGCAGATGATACAGCATTTCTAAGTGTTCATAAACAACTAGAATTGGCATCGCAACAACTTCAAACCCATTTAAATGAGTTGGAGAAATGGTTACATAAGTGGAAAATAAATGTTAATGCCACAAAATGCGTTCATATAACTTTCACGTTAAGAAAAGATAATTGTCCAGCTATAATAATAAATGCAGCTAGCATCCCAGAGCAGACTTGGGAATACACCTCGATCAGCGTCTCACTTGGGTACACCACATTGCAGCTAAAATCACACAGCTTAAAATTAAAACCACCCAACTTCTTTGGCTAATTGGGCCACAATCTTCACTTGTCTTGGACCTCAAAGTGCTCCTTTACAAAGCACTTTTAAAACCTATATGGTCCTATGGAATGCAGCTATGGGGGTCCGCCTCCGCATCAAATGTTGAAAAACTACAAAGACGACAATCAAAGATCTTGAGAATGATTACGCGTGCTCCCTGGTATATACGGAATCATAACATCCATAAAGACCTCAATATTCCTACCATTCGAGAGGAAATTAGAAGGTCATGCACAAACTACGTTGCAAAAATCACCAATCATCCCAATCCGCTTGCGAGGAACTTGTTATTATTTGAGGGCCACAGGCGTCTCAAAAGGGTGCAAACTCTTGATTTGGCAAGACAACACTCCAATTGAAAGACGCGTTGAGTACTACAATGGCAGTACCAACCTAAATCATACATAGATTAAGATTTTAATACATATTGTAAATGTCATACAGACAGATTCAATATTAAAGGAAAAAAAAGAAAAAAAAAGTTTTATATACTCGTATTATTTACTATTTTTATGTCTGTGAGGAACTTGAAACCATAGACTCAAAATAAAAAAAATAAATTATCAGAAAATCGGCATAGCACTCATTGTGCCAAAACTATTAAATTAGGTTATTGGAGGGAGGAAAAGGCGAGTAGTGTTTGTGGACATTCGATTGGAATTTTCGTAAGTTAAAAGTGACAGGATAGACCTGTGAAGGTAATTTATATATTTACGAACTGTTCTTCTAAAAAACGAACTTTTCCTGAATGGGTAGTGCGATTCACTGAGCATCAACCTAATACTACAGTGGTAAGTATTCTAATGAATACTCGAAAAAAGCGTGAAATACAGCCTATATTGTGACGATGATGTCGTAAATCAATAGCTTCAATAGTCTCCTTCTTGGCCCACTCTTGTAGTTTGGGCCGGCGACCCACACTTTTGGACAGATATAGATGATATGAATAGTACGAAGATCAGATGGAGTGAAGTATCTTTTACACCGTTTCAAAAAACCGAGGCACTTGAAAGCTTTCTTAGAAACCAGAAAAATGTTTTTTGTCCATCGAACTTCACACTGTATTTTCATGCCAAGTATATCAAGAGCTTCCGAATCTCTATTACGTATATCACCTATAATAAAAGATGCAACACATCTATGCGTAAGCATGCAGCATTTAGTTTTACAGGCGTTCAAATCGACTCTATTCCTGAATACGAATGGCAAATGTTGCTTTCATCGGCGAAATAATATATAGGGCTGAAAGTTTGTCAAAGAAGGTCATTTAGAAAACTAAATAATAGTGTTTTTACGATTCATAAATTTATGGTTTTATAGTTTTATAGTTTTGTAAGAGACTTCCACAATTATGGGATGTGAACAACCAGGTCACAAGAGGGACAGGACCGCCCCTGTAGGCTAATAGGTAGTGTACTCGCTTATCAGTCTGGGGGTTGTGGGTTCGATTCTCAACAAAGACCTTGGCTGTTTTTTCACTACAAAAATAAAAATTGATTGTCAGTGGGGCTGCTCAGTGATGAAGGCGTGGCCACTGGTAGCAGTGCTGTCCTATACAACAGTTAATTTCTGTTACTATCCTTATACTTTCACCACCTGTCTCATCTCTTCACTAGCCCTTTCCTAAAGAATGTAGCACGGTACTTGATTAAATAGGCATTGTGCCACTTCTCTTTTTTGCGGTGCCCCTGAATTAATCTTGAACTCCTTTGATGAAATCTGACCTATAGCAGCTCAGAGAATTCGATATAAATTTGGAGAATTATCATCGACACCAAAAGCAACAAGTTTTGAGAGAAGTCCATCAAGGCACACTCTATCAAACGCTAGGGAAATATCTAGAGCCACCACGTTACTTTCTCTGAATTGATATATAGAGCACCCCCTAGGGAAACCATACTGCCGATCGTTAAGTAAGCTGTTGAACTTAAGGTACCTCATAAGGTGAAAATTAATCATACTCTCTATCACTTAAGAAAGTGCAGAACAAATTGCAATTGGTCGGCAATTTTCAGGGTTGCAAGCCTCACCCTTTTTGGTGATCGGCGATACATTAGCAAACTTTCAACACTTTGAAATACAACGTGCTGAAAAAGGGTGCTTATGGACGCGTTGGCATCGAAGAGCATTGTTTTAAGACCAGTGCTAGAATATCATCCGTCCCAGGAGACTTGCTAAAATCTTTTCAACTGTTATATCGAGTTCGATTAGTTCAAGTAAGAATTGCAAATTTTTTTTAGTAATTCTTTATATTGTGAACTTAAGTGAACTTAAATGAACGTACAATTAGAAATTAAATGCAAATAGTTCAGAGAAGACCAAATTCTGCCGTTACAAATATCAAACAAGTAGAGAGCAATTAATAACTTTCGTTTATTGCAATTGATGGATCAAATAAAAGACGCTTTTAATATAGCATTATAAAATGACCAGTCAATACTGGTAGAAATTATAAAAATTATAAAAATAATAAAAATTATTTCTACAAGGAACTGCCAGACAGGAGGCCAGAGAAGAGGTGTAGTAACTGTTTGGCTGATCTTAAATTTTGCAAGTCAATCACTATATTTTTTCTACGATTATAAACATACGGATCATTAAGTTTTAGCTGTGGTCTACTGCTTTAAAAAATTAAAAATTTCTGAGTAAAATCAATAAATTATATTGCAAATTATGGACAGCTGATTCAAAATACATTTATCCATTTTATAAATGTAGACAGCTGAATTTTTTACTCTATATAAATTATTATTTATGTCTTTGTTAAAATACTTCAACTAAAACTCATCTATCTATCTCTAAATGTTAAAATGAGACTAAAATTAAAACAACAATGAGATAAAAACATTCAAATGACAACACTGTTTTATGCAGTATCATTTTGATTCCCTTCAGTACATGAGAGAACATTTCAAATAGGTCAAAGAATCATTGCAATTCTTGCGATTTTCATTTCAGTAAAAGAAAATTAGCACTTAAAATTCCATCCCTTCAAAATGTGATCAATCGGATTTTCGAACTTTAGGTATCACTTTAAGACATAAAATTTATAAATGTTTTCGTTGTGAGTTTTTTGTTAAGTTTAATCGTTCCAAAAAAAATCGCCTTCCTTTAAGATAGTGTAGTGTAGGCCTGGGATGGGTTATTTGTCTACACTTATTTATTTGTTTAAAAAAACTAATTTTATAGAAATTTTATTTTATTTTCTTATTTGTTTTTGTTCATTCTTTTATTTATTTTTTTATACATACATACAATGAATTGAAGCATTTTTTGAAGAGACGATGCGTATCAGAGACAAAAATAAATAATCATTTTGCAACTGAATGAGTTTGATTTAAACAACGCAAAATAAAATGAAAGACAAACAAATACGTTGCTTAAGTGAACGAACGAAAGGAAAACATTTTGCGACATCAGTTTTTTGTGATCCATTTAGTTTGTTTTGATTTATATTTATATTTATTTTTATTTATTTATTTTTTTTTTATGAAAAATTGAGTTGTATCGGATGCTTAGATCATTTCGACAATATACTTAAAAAGTTCGGCATCTCATTATGTACCGCACATTTTTGACGCTGACTTAAAATACCGTTTCGAAATTGCTCAAATGCTTAACTTATGAAACAAATGTCAAATTTTAGTAACAAACTTGTATAATCTAAATGCAAGAAATTTATATTTTTTGCAAAACAAAACTAATTAAGCTTTAAGGCGATTTACTAGAACGAGTATAGCATAAAGCTGCTCTGCTAAACCATTTTCTTAATAAAAGTTATTTTTTAATTTTCTTTTATTTATTTTTTTTTCTCGAACCTGCACTCAGGGGATGAGCTCTACTCATGTTGTGCCGAAACTAGAAAATTAGATTATGGGGGGAGGAAAAAGGGAGTAGTATTTGTGAACATTCGATTTGAATGTTCTTATATTAAAGGTGACGAACAGGAAAAAACTCTGGAGGCAGTTCTATTGTATGTACAAACTGTTCTGCTAAAAAACGAATTTTCTCTGTTATGTGTAGCGCTATTCACTGGCCAATCAACCACAAATGGATCGAATCTCAACGAAAACATGTTAAACACGAAGACGTGCGAGTAACGGGAACAAGCTGTCTAATTTCGTTAGACCACATACCATTGTAGTAACGATAAAACAAAGAAATGCAACCCACATTACCTCGGTGCTCTAGAGAATCAATAGAGTTCGATACGCTACTTTTGCCAATGAGCCTCTTGGCTCTCTCTTGTATGCGGTCGGGCAACTCTAAAGTAGACTTTGGTCCGCCGGCTCATATATAAGAGTTGTATTTAATGTTTGAACGGATATAGGTGATATAAATAATACAAATGTTAGTTCATCGAACATCACACTGGATTTTCATGGCAGGAATAGCAAGAGCTTCTAAGTCCTTAATACTTTTATCACCCATAGTAACAGATTCAGCACCATTTCCAAAAACATTATTTTGACTCTATTCTCACGATCGCATTCGGAGATTGTTCCGAAATCGTGATTGAGCGTATTATTCATTTTTTGGCACCCACCAATAATTGGTTCGCTCTACTATTGAATGAACACGAATGATAAATAGTGCTGTCATCTGTAAAGGAAAGTTTGACAAAGAAGGACATTTAGAAAAATAAGTAATAAGTTAGTTGTGCTACCCGTAAAGTAATCTTAAACTCGTTTGGTGAAATCTCATCTATAAGAAATCGTATAGTGGGATTTCAGGAAAAACTTGTAATAAATCCGGAGAAATTATCACCGACATCAAAAGCAACTAGTTTTTGCATAAGTGCATAATGACACATTCTATCAAACCTAGAGTTGCACTGTTTTTTCGAAAGGTTATCTGGCAAGTCACCTATAGAGCGCCCCTTACGGACTCCGAATACCTCACAAAATGAAAATTAATCATACTTTACATAACTTTAGAAAGTGCAAAACAAATCGCAAGTGGGCGGTAAATTTTACCCTTTTTGGGAATCAACGTTACATTAGCAACCTTCCAACACCTTGGAACTTCATCGGCATGATACTACATACTGAAAAGTGCTGCTAACGGACGCGCTGTCTTAAGACCAAATGTTCCTCCCATTCGGCCAAGGAGACTTGTTGATGTTAACATCTGCTAAAACCATTTTTAATGGATATGATATGATTCACTCCTAGTAAATATAAATGCAGAATATACACAATGATTTAAGCTGATGATTGATTACAAAAAGAGAAAAAAATGTTCCCAGTTTCTTATTTAAAGAAGCCTAGATCACGTCTCTATCAACACGATTTCCGGACAGATATCTGTGCGTTGAGTGTTGATTGGGATTTTTATTCTTGTTTTACCTTTTGGAACCCGCCTTCAACTGGTTCATTCTATTACTGAATGAATACGAATGACAAATGGTACTGTCATCTGCGAAAGAGTATAAAAGAGGGTTCAAGTTTGACAAGGAGGTCATTTAGAAAAATAAGAAATAGGGTAGGAGCAGAGAGCGTTATTAATAGCTTTTGTTTCATTTGAGTTACGTTTGTTAAGTAAAATAGCATTCGGCACAAAATTCCGTTTCATGTTAAACTTTTAAATCATACTAGAACTTACTAGAACTTAGTCCTTGAAACTAAAAGTAGTTCCATTTTAATTATGCTACATTGTAGTGGAACGAAAAACACTTTTTGTTAATCCAATATTTGTTTTTGCTGTTGTTATTGTTCATACCGTTTAAAAGGCATAAACAAGAAATTTTCTGATTTCTTTCGTGAGATTAAGACATTTTAAATTTTAATGAATGAAATAATTTTTGTTTATTATAAATTGTTTTTGTTTTAATTTCATTGCTCCCATTTTTTCATTTAAAATTGCAAAAATATTTATAATGTGATGCTACTGTTAGCTGTACGAAATGAAAGGGAAAGAATGAGAAGGAATTTGAAGGCATCGTCATCCAACCATAGCTGAACAAATATACGAGAGAAGTACGAATACATAAAGTATTAAAAAGGGGTTTGATACTTCTATAGGCTTCTTATTTTTGGAGGATTTTTATTTTTTCTACTCTTCTTGGTCTTATTGTGTAATTTTAATTTTGCAACAGACTCATTATGTCTGATTTTAATTTTTAGTGTCTTTGTTGTTGTGCTGTTCTGCGTCGAGTACCGTACACTATTGAAATGTGCCTTTTTCTTATTGCTTAATATTAATGTTGTTGTTGTTGTTGTTATTTCTGTTACTTTTGAATTCTTTATGGATGATAATGCTGAATTTTATTTTGGATGCAGTAGCAACAGCCATTCCTTTTATTTCATTTTAATTTGCGTTGCTTCTTTTGTCGCGTTTAACACGGAGTGTAACCGTGTTGAATATTTGTTCGTTTTTGCTGTGAATGCTTATGTTTTCTGGCAATTGAAACTAATTTGTACGAAATGGAATGTGATTATTGTGCATTATTTAAGACTGTTGAGTAATGGGAGCACATGTGTGCAACACAAAATATTATTTCATTTTTTTCCCTTTTATTTTTGTGTTGTTTATTCACTGTTCTTTTGTTAGCAGCCATACAGGGTATTGCAAGACGACGGATTTAGCAATTTTAAATGCAATAAAAAATAAAGCCATTAAATAATCATCATACTTAAAGAAGCTTAATTATTATTTTCTATCTGCTGCCAGTCTATTCATCCACGTTTGAAAATTATTTTTTATTTTTTGTTTCGTATGGTTGCTGTGATCAACATACATACATATTCGAACTTCTACTAATGAAGCACAGATTTTGGTTAGTCTCTTTCATGGCACCCAGTTAAATGCTAAAATGTTATTGTCCTTATATTTGTTCATTCATTTATTATATTTGGTTGTTACATTTGAATTTGCTGATGTGGCACAGTGTTTCAAAAAGTTTTGCAAAATTCAATTGCTCATTTTATTACATACGGCCAAAAATTATGCAGATATTCAACTATCAAAGTTAATTATCTATTAGTAAAAATGTGTAACTAGTATTCACTATATATTTGTGATTAGGTATTTCTAAAAATTTATTGTAATTTCATTTGCTCTTATCTTTTAACAAAATACATAAAGCGCACGTTATTTGTAGGACAGCATACTGCTCAGCTGAGGAATGCAATAC
This sequence comes from Trichopoda pennipes, assembly GCA_030448955.1. NCBI lineage: Eukaryota > Metazoa > Arthropoda > Insecta > Diptera > Tachinidae > Trichopoda > Trichopoda pennipes. Next base: position 837,087 of record JASKUP010000010.1, on the reverse strand, counting down.
GTAGAAAACTGGATTGTCGAAAGAGATTTTAAAAATATAATGACTACAGTTACTTCTGCGAAAGGGGTGAGTTATACATATATATTAGGCAATTGGGAATGGGATGTACTAAGCCGTAGAACTGGAGAGACTGAAACAGGAGATGCTCTTTATTAATAATTACAAGATGATGTCCCCAAGAGGATGTGCGAGCCTGATGTTTGATAATTTCTTGCCAATTAACGACCAATGACATGGAAAGTCAGACATATGCTGATGATATCATTATTATGGTGAGCTGAAGCCAGGATCAGGCTAGATATCACGAAATAATATCTGCAGAAATAGCAGAGGTTAACACTTCCTCTGGCGCCGATGAATTCCTTCCTAAATTTACATCTCAGACAATCAAGAGTATTAAAAATACCTCTATATATGCAATCCAATGATGTGATGGATAGGAGGTTTACTTAGAGAAAAAGCACACTTCTTCAAAATGTTCTTGGTAGTAAAAGTGAGTGAAGAATGGCTTAGCACAATTTACCATTTGATGGCATTGCTAAATAGTACATGGATAAATTTGAAATAGTAAAAGATCATTCAGGGAGGTATTAGCACCAAACTACTCGTGTCTATGAAACAAATCACACCCACTTCCAAGCAGAGATTTCTCCTACTGAAGTTGTGCCTGATTCACTATTGGCAGGGTTGCTCCGTCCTCCTTGGGACGTAGTCTTGGATCTCTTCCTGATCTGAACGTGTGCTTCCGGGAGAACAAGGCGGCACCAGTAACTTCGGCTAGCAGGAGCCCAAAATTAGAAGAGACATAGGACTCTCGAAGTCGGACTAGAGACTTTATAGACACACTGGTGTCGCAAAAACCAGTTACCCGCAGGGCTACGATCCTATTCTGGTTATTGAAGAGGCACCTTGGATAGGAACGTGGTGGCTGTGTTTTAATCGGGCTTTGAAAAAACTTCCATAGAAATGTTAACGTATAAAAAGTTAACATCCAATGTCCTAGCTTGCGCATGCAACTAGACTAGGGCAGTCTCCAACTCTTTAACCTTACTACGGCGCAGGAATACACCCAGTGGTAAAACCACCATCCGATTAAGGCCTCGTGGCCAGGTGCTGATGCTAAATCTATAGGTATCATTGCCAGGTGCTACAAAAAAAAAGTTGATATTCCCTCTAACAGCTGGAAATAAAACTGTAAGTTAAAAATCTTATCAAATTCACAAAAGAGAATAGATTCATGCACTTTAAACCTCATTTTTTAGTCAAGTGTAACATTGTGCAGTGCTTGTTGAATGTTAGTCTTTTAAATGAGCCAAAATTTAATTGAATAAATTATGCACATTTAAAACTTGTAATGTTTCTATTTCTATCTGTTTGTTTGTTGTTTTTTGTTAAACGTATATTTCATCTTCAACTCACTCACACCTTTTTTTATTTCCCTCTCAAATTAAAATTAAAATTATTCTGAAGAAGAAACTTGAAATAAAATTTATAAATTTATGATAATTTTGTATTTTGTTTTCAGAAATTATTTTTCTCCTTTTATTTTGGTACAAAATTTAACAAAACAATAATTAGACATTTGTTTATTTTTAAGGTTTGTTTACTTACACTGGCACGAATAACAAATAGTGATTTTGAAGCAGGAAGTATAAGGTGGGGGGTACAACAATTATAATTATATTTTCAAATTAAACACTCCTAAGACGTTTCATTTACTTTTATACAAAAACTACTGTTTGTTTATACCACCACCCATTTTCGAAAAAAAAACTCATTTGTGTCACTTAAAATTGTTAATTGAAGGTTCGAGTTGTTGTTCATTTTTTCATTGCTTTAAAGCATTTGAAAATTTATTCATTTAAATTTTATTAATAACAAATGATGTAAATTTATTATTAATTAATAAAGACTTTTCCTTAATACTAATAAACAACTACAACATATAATAACAAAAGGCAACAACACGAGTTCAAAAAATAAAACAACAGCATTTAAGTCAACAAAATATATCTATGTGTGTGTGTGTGTGTGTATTTTGTTTTTCTTTTGCCATTTTAATGTCAAAACAATGTTGATAAATAAAACATTGCCAACAAGGCAAATACTTTTGAAATGCAAGTGGAAAATTGTAATTTAAAAGGGTTTTATTTTTATGTTTTTTGCTTGAATTTTTAGTATGACATATATTTATTCATTAAAACGTTAAAGTTGTATTTACAATTTTTTATCGCATAGAGTTTTAAAAAATAGACTTAACAGGGAATCGTTGCTAGCATCCAGCAACTATAACTTAAATTACGCCTTTCTATAGAATTGATAAATATTTGGTTTGAAACCAAATGAATGTTATGGTTAGTAAAAGTTAAGCTCAAAAATAAAGTTGGAATAATTTTAACCAAGGAATACAAAAGTAATTATTAAATGCGTACTGTCTCCATTAAACCTATAAGACAAAATAATTATGTGTTAGAGAAATTTCAACCATAGGAGGGAGAATATCAATATTTGAGTCCATTTTCTTGGAAGCGTAATTTTGCATCTCATGTGTTCATTTAACTTTTTGCCAAAGAACTATCGCAAATCAATGCAAGTGCAAAAACTAAAGACCCTGGAAATTTCGAAGTAAATTATAATATTTATTTAGCGAATTTTATACCATAGAAGGGAAGCATATCACAATTTGAGTGCATTTACTTAGGACTCCAATTTTGTATCTCCTGTGTTCATCTAAATTTTTAGCAAAAACTGTCGCAAGTGACAAATCAATGCAATTGTGAAAACTAAAAGCCCTTCTGCTTTAAGTCAATTGGCTCTGGAAATTTCTAAGTAAAGTAGCCAATTTTTTACCATAAAAGAGAAGCATATCAAAATTTAAGTAAATTTTCTTAGGAGCGTAATTATAGTTATGCTCAGGTGTTGATTTAATTTTTTGCTAAAAAACTATCACAATCAATGCCAGTACAAAAACTAAAGGCCATTTTGTGTTAAGTCAATTGGTTCTCGAAATTTCGAATTAGAGAATTTTCTACCATGGAAATGAAGCATATGAAAATTTTAATACATTTTCTTAGGAAATTTTCCTAAAGAGCGGTCACAAATCAATGCAAGTATAAAAAATTAAGGCCCTTCTGCTTTAGGTTAATTGCCTCTGGAAATATTAAAGTAAAGTATGTTATTATTACTTACCGTAAAATAAAAAAGAATAAAATTAATGTTAATTACAAAAGCAACATCATAAATCTGTAAATAAGAAGAAACTTAACTCCGAGAAGACAAAAAGAAACAAGTGTTTTAATTTTATGCAAAGTTGACAAAAACTTAATTTCATTTTGTTTTTTATCTTGTATTTAGCATTAATTTTAAGAAGCTTATGACATTTTCGTTTCTTTGTCACAGCATAATGTTATATAAAAATACTTCTAATTACATATACACCCGCACATTTGCTATGATTTACTTAGATTCTCCCAGTATCGTTACAATAATAAAAATAATCAACGATGCCTTTACACTGCCCTTATCGTCATCACAATAAACAACAAATTTTGGTGAGAAATTCCAAGCCTAAAATACACCTGCCTTTAAGTTGGCCTGGATACTTCATAAGTTTGTCTGCGCTGGTGTTCTTAGTTTTAAAGGGTCTGCCAAGGCTTTTTCAGGTTTTAATACTGCAAAGTGTATTGTTCTAGATAACAAAGTATTGGTTTGTATTTTGTCTTTCATAAGCAAATATTTGATTATTTTAATAAACCCCAGCAATCTTTTTCAAACTACTTTTCGCATATTTATAAGGTTTATTTTTTCAGGCTGGGTAAGGAAGGAGAAAATTTAGTTAGTTAAAGTTCTTTGCCATACATTTTTGTTTGAAGTGGCTACATAATTTAAGTTTAAAATATTAAAATTGAACGGTTGTAGTAACTGCTGTTGCTTCTTCAGTCTGTAGCATAGTTCTGGCATGCAACATCAACATTTGGCCACACTTTTATTTAAATTAATACACAAATTTTAGTAAAAGATAAAGTTTGCTTTTAATTTGTATGTGTGTGTGGGTTTTGCTGTTCCAAATTGTAAACAGTGACCTAAAGTAATTAAATGTTGTATAGAAACAAATTTAAGCTGAAATAATTATCAACTTTGGTTTCTCAAATAGAGCCACAGGAAATAACTGAAACATGATGATTTAGTATGAAATTACTTTTCCAAGTTGAAAGCAGAAGATTAAATATTGATGAAATTTTCATCTGTTTTATTTTCTATTTTCTTGCAAAAAACAAATTCTTTTAAAGTTCTGTCTTTTGTAAATTGTAACAATTCTTTGAATTCTTTATGTTATTGTTGTTATTACCATTGTCCTCGCTGTCTGCTATTGTTGTAGAATTTTTTTCCATATTTTAGTGATTGCGGTTGTTCCTGTGCTGCTGTGCCAACAAAGCGTTAAATTATCTTCTCCTCTTACTAGTTTTTGTCATATCTCCACCACAGACAAAATCAAGGTTTCAATGAACAAAGTAAATTAAATCTTAAGCTCAAAAAAATTTTGCGTAACATAAGTGTTGGAAACGAGGACAGGACAGGTGTTACTTAAATGTTTTTCATGAAAGAAAAAACTTTCCAAACGAAATTTTATTTAATGCAAATGCAAATTTTTAAATAAAAAACTTTCAAATTAAAGACAATTGAATCTTGATATCAGAGCCATACACTAGTGAGGTTTGCGTGAAAGGAATAGGACTTTTTAATTTAATTTGTTAATTTTAATGTTAATTTGTTTTATTTTATATGAAAAGATAACACTCAAGTGATAGCGCACGCTTATATCACACTAAATATTTTTAGATAACTCTTTAGTTTCTTGATGCATGTATCTCAGTTCAAAAAATGTCTGTTAGGGTTCTTTAAATTTAGTATAGACTGGCGAAGCTGTTACTAAAAACTATTTGTTAGCTCTTAAATAATTTGTTTAAGAATAATAACTCCATCCACTAGCATTGATAAATGGAATTAAAATAAAATGCATTCATTAAAAAAATTATTTGCAATTTAAATGTATTGTAAGTGATAAGTGCAGATAACCACTATGTACTCTAAATCTTTCATTAAAGCAGTTTAGTTAAAATCCGTAGTAAGATTGAGTTTATTAATGGATAATTGGCAGTCACATCTGGATGTCCTATTGATGTAGATTTTCTAAATTTTCATCGAATTAAAATGTATATGATATGTATGCATTCCTTCCTAACTTTCAGGAAAAGATTACAGTTTTGCTCTCAACCTTTTCAAACGAATAGGAGTTTTTAACATCTCCTGAGTGACACTTTATTTATTCTCTATTTCTTTTATATTTGATGAAATTTTTTTTCTGTGTCTTGTTTGCTGAACTTGAGTTCTTAACTAATCACTTTGCTTCTGTAACACCGTGCTGTTCCCGCGCCATATTGGCATATCGTAAAATATACATTTTATTTGGAAGTTTTAAGGATGCTAAATGTTTCAAGTTTTTATCCAAATAAAAACTTAAATTTACATAAATGTCTGCCATCAAATAAAAATTATAAAATAACTAGAGAATTAACGTGTTTTCGAAGAATTCTCAAGTTTAAATTTGTATTTAACAGCATTTTCGTTAATGTTATGCAGGATCTATGACACTAACCCGTCATCGGGGGATAGGTCAAATTACCCACAAATTTTCGAATTGATTGTGGTTTTAAAAATGTTCTTCTCTTCTCTACGCTCTTCTCAGTAGCTGAACCTCTGTGAAAGTTAATATTTTTTGCGCAATAAAGTAAAGTTGCTTCCTTTTTCTGTAGCTACAGTGTATTTTGTCAATTCTGTAAGAATCTAACTCGGATGTAGCATTGTCTGAATCGCAGAGAGTGATAACATCAGTAAGCTTGATATGACGAGTGACACTGAGCAGTATATATCTGATAGTGAAGACAGTAAGCCGATGTCTGATGTAAGATTCCACGTATCAACATTTCGGTCGCCTCCACTGCAGGGGAATGCTTTATCACAAATTGAAAAATTCTTGGATTTGTGAAGTACAATTTCCGCAGTATGTAAGTAAGACTGTAGAGCTTGCTTAAAAAAACCGTTTTGTATAACACTTCATAATTGGACAGTTGACAACTGTTATACCAGAAGCTAGCGCTGGTAAGTCTGAAATCAAATGTTGGAGCTTATTTTTTATTAATTATATACAAACGCAAGGATTAGACGAAAAATTATTTATCTAAGTACACTCAAAAAAAGAAGGCTGAATACAGATGATTTATAGGCTGCTAATGGCACAGGAGTAGAAATATTTAGGCTTCTAATGTCTCAACATCGAGACACTGTATTCAAAGCAGCTTGTCCTTTGATGACTGCAGTATGCGAGACCAGAGGAAGTTAACGGATAATCTAGCACCAATAAGGGAACTATTTCAAGTTTTCGTAAAACACTGCAAAGCTTGCTATATTGACGAAATGGTAATAGGTTTTGGAGGCCGATGTAAATTTCGGCACTACATACCGTCTAAGCCCGTGAAATATGGCATGATGACACTCGCTCTAGGATATGCACGAAATTACATAAAGAATCTCGAAATATATTCCACAAAACATAAAAATGTACCAACAACAAGCAACAAGCCCTGCGATGTTGTAAATCGCATTGTGCAGTCTATACCAAAAACAAACTGCAACGTTACATTTGATAACTGGACTACAAGCTATGAGCTCGTTTACACCAATTGGTACAGTGCGTAAGAATAAAAGACAGGTGCCAACCGAATTCACTAAAACTCATATTACTCTAGTTTAATCATTGTTTTGATGATATCAAGCCTTAATCATGGTGACAATATTGATGAATCAGTGGAAGAAAAAAAAACAGAAATCAACACATAAAAGGTGTTTTTTTAAGCTAGATAGAACTCTAAATTGTAAAAAGTAACACAAAAAATGAAATTTTTATGAAACATTTTTTTTATTTGTTTCAGTATACTCTGACAAATCATCATGAATAGACTCTCGCTTGAACAACGCTACAAAATTATCCAAATTTACTTTGAAAATCAGTCGTCGATTCGCGCAACTTATAGACGACTTCGTCATTTTTATGGCGTATATAATCGTGCATCTGAACAAGCCATTCGTTGAACTGTCGATAGATTTCGTACCACATACTCTCTAGAAGTACAATAACACCAACACGTCGAAGGAATGTGCGTACTGAAGAGAATATCGCCGCTGTAAACGAAAGTGTGGAAAAAGATCCAAATTTATCAATTCGTCGTCGGTCGCAGGAATTGGGGCTCTGTCCGTCCACTACGTGGAAAATTTTGCGCAAAGATCTCGGCCTACACCCGTAAAAGATCCAGCTGGTGCAGGAATTGAAGCCACGAGGCCATTATATGCGTCGTTCTTTCGCCGATTGGGCTCTAGAGCAGTTGGCAACTGACCCGTTGTTTTATCGCAAAATTGTCTTCAGCGATGAGGCGCATTTTTGGCTTAACGGGTTTGTTAATAAGCAAAATTGCCGCATATGGAGTGAGACCAATCCACAACAGACCCTACAGACATTACATCCAGAAAAATGCAAAAATGCTACGTGCCATACAGCGAACGCAACCATCGACTTATTGAAATCAAAATTTGGCGATAAGTTGATTTCGAGAAATGGACCTGTCAATTGGCCTCCAAAGTCGTGCGATTTGACATCACTCGACTATTTCCTGTGGGGCTACGTGAAGTCACTGGCTTATGCTGATAAACCAGCAACAATTGACGCCTTGGAGGACAGCATTGTTCGTGTTATTCGTGACATACGCCCAGCAGTGCTCGAAAAAGTGGCCCAAAATTGGACGTCCAGAATGCGCTTCGTCAAGAACAGCCGCGGTGCCCATATGCCCGAAATCATTTTCAAATGTTAATGTTACGTATTAATCCTTCGAATGAAAAATAAATTTTGATTACAATTTAATTTTTTGTGGCTTTTTTAAACAATTTCAAGTTTTATCGGGCTTAAAAAAACACCCTTTATTACAATTTGACAAAATGTGGGGTAAACGTGGCCGATGAACTTTACACTTCACACAACGTATGCCGTAACTCAAAGAAGTGGCCATTCAGAATATTTTGCTCTATTTTAAATATGTCTACCTTTAACGGAGGTAGACATATGGAAAATGGCTTTATCTGAAGAATTTAGGCCTGGCTTTTCTCAGCGATCATCATCGATCGAAAAAAAGCAGAATAGTTGCTGTGCGAGCAGTAATCGAAAGAGCCGCCGATAAAGAGGCCCAAAGTTCGTGAAAGACGTCAGTTGTGTCCTGCCAATAAAAACCGAAAAACCAATAATTATACGTATCAAAGTTGCAATAATTACATTTGTCTTTGCGCCGATTCTTCCTACTGATTTTTTCTTATTATTTTATATATATTAATTACTAATTAACTGTCAATTTAATTTGAAGACTAACAAAAAAATATGTGCTTATTATATTTAAGTTAGAAAAGGCCTCGTTTGTTAACGTTTCTAAATATGAATTTTTTTTGTTTAAAACTAAAAATAAATATATTATTTCTTAACATAGTCCTGTTCTATTTCCTTAATAAGAAAATAATAAGTAATAATAAATTGTATATATTTTTCTTTAATTATAGAAAAAAACCTCGAGTTTAATAAGTGGGTCATAACAATAACCCAATTCCCTATGTCCGTGTAGCTAAAATCCACCCCCGGCGGCGAAAATGCAATCAGTACATTATAAGCTGCAGATTTTGTAACTGCAAAATTTTTGTCAATAACTGCCAATAAAATATTTCGTGTACTTTACGCAACTCCTTTCAAATCAAGTTCTCGTATTCTCCAACCAGTTAAATTCTTTTTTTTTTAATTTTAATTCTATTTTTATAAAATATTTGTTTGTTTCAATAAAAATTTATAATTTAAAACATCATCGTAATGAAGTTGACTATTTTGTAAAAAAAATTTTCGTCAGAGAACAAAATGCTCCGACTTTCCTCTGTTGTTTTAGTACTATCTATTGCATTTATACAAAAATAATTTATATAATTTTTCTTACTAGGGACTGCGGGAGGTTTAAACTGTCAATTTCAATTTGTACGAGTTTAAATAACTGATTCATTGTGGCTACTCAAGATAAATACGTTTTCTATAAATTAACTGCGCTGATAGGGTTTGAACAACATGAGTTATCATCTCCTGGTTTAATTTTATTTTTATTCTGTTTCAAAACACTTCACTTCTTTACTTTATTGGAAATATCAACTTTTCATTTCAGCTCAATTCTTTTCATAGCCTACACAAAATCATACAACATAATAGTCTGTTATTGCTAAAAAATTAACAAATATTGCTATTATAACTTACTATTAATTATTTTAAAAATAAACTCTAGGGTTATATGTAGATTGTAGTTCTCTAATTTTACTCTACCTAGTTCGGGTCATGTAAAATTCTGACATGATATTATTATAATAAAAATTAAATGAATTAGGCAACTAGCGGGCGTAAACAACTTACGTCATTAATTCGGCACACTTCTTGTTAAGAGAGCTAGGTACGCCATACTAAATAAGAATTTTATCACTTTCTTCTTAAGTCATTTTCAATTATTGAATTATATCATGTATTGCTAAATTGCGTCTCTTTAGCATTTCGTTCTCCAAATTGTAAATTTTTTATAAGGTGCATGTAGACGGTGTTTAATGTTGAAATTTAAACTATTTTAATTTTTAATGATATAAATTAAGAAAAAAATTGTGCACTTTCGTTGTTTCAAATAAAATTTATATTTTCTAATTATAATAGCAAAAATGAAACTGTGTTAACCCATTAACACCCAAAAGGAAACTGCATGTTTTTATTGTTATTTATTGATTCAATGTGAACTAAATAAAAAGAGTAATAAAAAAACTTAAACATTTTTATTCACTTTTTAGAAAATTGGGTTTCCTCGCTTTGGGGCATTGGGCATACTAAGTACGAAATTGCCCAAAGCGTTTTTGTACATAATACACAGTTCCAGCGACATTTACTAAGACAAACCTCAATTAATTTACAATCTGTTCCGTATTATGACCGTTGTTTTTGCGATCAGGACGAACTATTCTGGATGATGCTTGAAGCCGCTCTAACGCTGTGGGCTGCAAATACTCTGTCTGAATGATAGTTGGTCCATCAGAGTGGTATTTTCTTACTGTTAAGTCTAAAATATATGTAAATATGGGCCATCAAAATATGTTTCCTCTTACATAGACTTACCGATTGGTCTACACCTCCCATATCGTTATTATAATTGACAAACAGTCTTGATATGCCAAAGTAAAACTATTGATTCCGAATCTTACACCGTTTCAGTTTTCCCAATCGTTCTATAAAATTGAAATTTGTTGCCATGGTAACGACATTGTTATCATTCCATCGAACTATTTTAATTTCATTATTTCTGTCAAAACGATAATTATATTGAGCTCTAGGTTATTTTTTAAATTCTTTGGCGGGTACAAGTGAACATTTTTTCGTTCTATTATCTCGAATTGTACCAGTTCCTCTATATCCTAATTGTTTTAAGTCACACAACCATTTGTAACTTGTAAAAAAGTAATCAAAGTAAACCGCATGATATTATGGTATTATTGAAATTTTTGCGAGTAAAGATTTCACAACTCGTGAGCCAAGAGGGGCGGTAGAAGCATTCGTAGCCTTACCGCAATAAATATCGAACACATAATAGTATCCAACTGAACTTGTGGCTGCCCAATTCCTTTAGCCAAATCTCATTGGCTTGCCATTATGGGCAAATTGTTTCGCTGAATGTCGACCAAAATATTTTATCACAGATTCATCTATTGATAAGTTCTAGTGATGTATTCCCCATCGCATGAATCACTTTCAATTAAATTACAGAAAGGTCTTAAGTTAAACATTTTATCAGTTGAAATACTGTCAAACCTGTTGTCGGCAAAATGCAAGTTTTCTTTTAAATATCTCTAGGAATCTATTTCTACTCTACTTCATATAAACTCCAATATGTACGTCCCGAAGGTAATTGTAAGTATCCACTCAGTAGCAAAATTCCAAAAAAACGTTTTAAATCTTATCTGTCGAGACTGAAACTACGTCTACTCTTTTGATTAGCATATAACATGCTGTTTTCGACTATCAAATCAATAACACTCGAATCGAATATCTTTTCAAACAAAACACGAGGGCCTTGACCGCTCATATTTTTAACGAAATTATCAACTCTACTGCTAATTGCGTCATTCCGTTATATGCTGTGCTATAGGTTGGTTTTTCACGTCTCCATTTAGAATTTTGTAGGTTACTTTGATTCCTCTTGCTTAGAAAACTAACGTGATGCTCATCATCACTATCACTCCAATCTGAAGTAGAATTGTCATTTTGTTGTTTCAAACCAACTTCTATTTTTCCTGGTACATCATTTGGCATATTTTTACAAAGTAAATCTTCTTCATCACCTTCATCGACATCACTTACAGCGGCAGCATCTGGTAGCATGACTAAAATATCATATGCATAATCATCATCATTTTCCACTATGTAATTAAAAGCTTCTTAAAGTCGTAAAAAGCTACTCCAACCTTTAAAAAGATTCCTGTGCGTCATATTGAAGAAGATCAAAAAATGCTGTGGAATTGTAGAATTTATTAATAGTTTCGCCCTAGTCGAATAAAATCATACCTTCTATTATAACTTTATTTATAATATCTGGCATCTCTGTATCTATTATAACTTTATTAAAAAATCTGGCATCTCTGTATATAACCATAATTTTTGGTTTCCTTTTTGTTAATAAGCTCTCTCTATTTTCAACCACGGACTGGCATGGTATTCTTTAAATAATCCGGTTAACAAAGGGAAAATCAGTACAATACATGTAATAATTACAATACCTTCAAAATAATTTTTTTACTTTTTTGTCAAACAAATGGAATTAGGAGATATAAAAAAAAATTTTGATCGATAAAAACGAATTTTTAAATCAATAGTATTGAAAAAAAAAACTGGAAGATGTTCAACAAAGCTCGCCCGAACTAAATACTGCAACTGCTTCTTACTTTAAACACGTGTCTCTAATTGTAAGCTCAACTAAGCCAATAACTAAAATAAAGGTTTAAGTTGCCAGCCTTTGAACATGTGTACTAATATGGGGACAGTGGAAGATAATGGGTTAACACTGAATTAAAATATATTTGTGTAGAAACACAAATATATATGTATATAGTACAGAAATTAAGACAACAATTTTCTTAACTCACAAATTTAATTCATTTACTAGAGTTTTCGTCTTGCCTTCAGTCTTAATCTTTATTTAATATTGAAATTGTTATACATGCATCCATCCATGCTCTTCCTTAGAGGGTTTTAAGCTAAATGTAAATTTCATTTCATTTTAGTTAGTAAATATTTACATGGCATTCGTGGGAGTTACTTAACTTTACACTTAGAACTAGTTGCAATGTACACACGCACAATCATTCATAATCCTGCACAAGCATACATACACTACATGAATTTTGTACGACATAAAATACTTGAAACTGTTAAGGCTTTTCTTTTTCTTCCACTTCTTCTTATTTCCTTAACATAAATTAATTTTCAGTTTTAGATGGGTAAATATAGTTTTTGGGCCTACAATTTAAAGGAGCAAACTAGAAATATAATATATCAAAGAGAAGGAGTGTTCAATATAAGAAAAGTATTTGTCATATTTGGGTCATATTTCACAATTTATTAACGCCGTGTAATTTTTGAGGTCGAAGTTTTATATTTTAAACAAAATGTTTGTTAAACATAATGCACTTATAGTAAGAAGCAACTGTTTGATACATAAAGATCTCCATTCTAACATCACTATCACTATCAGTTATCCATCGATTATAGCTCCAGCTTTTGTAAACTCATATATTTGAAGCGCTCGTAACTCATCGTCTTTTGGCAACTCAAAGTCACTATAACTGAGCATAGCCGTTTTTAGTTGTTCATCCATATCTGAGCTAACAAATATTCAATGTTTCCTAAGACAAATTTTTTATCCAGAGGTACGTTTATATGAAACTTAAAATAAGTTATGGCGCACATATGTGTACTTATGTATGTGAATTATAACATTGCGCTTAACCCCCTATTAAATGATTAAATTATAAACATATTGTAATATAATATGACCAAAATATTATAAAAAATATTGTTGAATAAATTAATTTTAGAGAAACTCTGCATAAAGAAATTTTCTTTATACTCATAATTCATAATGAATTTTTATATACGAAAAACACAACAGTTCAGTTATTCATAAAAAAATGTTTAAACGTTTGTGTCATTACTTACGAGATAATACTACGTAATAATTTTACATAAGATTTCCACAAATTAAAGAATTGAAACGGAAATTCATTTCTTAAAAACGTTCGACGAAACTTATATGCTGTGCTTACTTTTAAGTTATGTGTATTGGCTTAGTAATAAAACCTTATTGAAATTATTTCATTGAAGCATACCACGTTGCGGTTTTAGTACATTTAGGGCTATTCTGCGTTTCGATTGGAATCGAAATTTTCTACGTCTGGCAGCTTTGGTATTCTGCGTTTCGATTCCGCTCAATTTCTATCGATTGTATGTATCCTGCATTGCGATCGGAGCTCCGTTTTTCTCAGTTGCCTTTTTGTTAACGGAGGGATTTTCTTTATCTGTGCTTTTGTTTAAAAATTTTAAAATTGAAAAAAATGTAAGTAGAAAATGATATAAAATGTCCAGAAACGATAAAAAAACTTTTAAAATTATGTTTAATTAATTTATTTATTTAAATTAATTTTTTTTGTTTTAAATTGTTAATTTTTGAATCCGAATATGATGTGTTTTTTATGTGTTACATTTCAAAAACAACAACACCGCAGCAGTGTGAAAAATTGGCAAATTTAATGGCATCTAAAGCAGACATTGCATGTGGATACCACCAGCGATCAAAGGAAGAAGTGGCAGTGTTCTGGGAGGAAGTTGCAGGAGTCCTCAATGCACTAAGTTCTCCAACAAAAAATGCTTATTTTTACTTATGTATATATACAACTTTTTGTATTAAATTTTACATTTGTTTATGAAAATGGTGACAAACCTGCTTATTTTGCTATTTCATTTCCACATTCCACAGTGATGTTATTAATTTTGCAAATATTGTTGTCTTCTTATTTTTCTTTTGATTCCGTTTTTCTTCAGAATACCAATTTTTGATCGCAACGGAACTGAATGCGGAGACTTAATCGTAACGCAAAATAGGGATGATTATATCTTAATGTTCAAATTCGAATAATATTTTATCATTATTAGTGTTGTCATTTTCTTCGGTTTAAACCGTCATTGCTGGTTGTTTGTTCAGTATGACCCCCGATGTGACGACATTATTATCACACCGTGCTCTAGTCTGTACAGGTGAGTCAGTGTTCGGGTTTTAGTATTTCTTTATTTACGGTTTAGGTATTTCTTTAATTAGGATGGTGCCTACTTATATAGGTAGATTACCCATTACCCGGCATTTGTTGTGAGATCAATCCAATATTTCCGTCTTTTATTGATATTCAATATTATTAAATACTTGTAGCCATAACACAACAGTGCTGGGTTTTTGTTTACTTATAATATCTATTGGTGGTGTTGAATTTAACAAATTGTAATCTGAAATAAGTGTTTTTCAAAAACAAAACAAAGTAATTGTTAGCTTTGAATTGTCAGTTTGAAGATATTTTTATAATATTCTTGGCGTTATCTAAATAAGCGATCAATTTTAGAAAATTCAGTGCAATCTATTTTTTGATTTGACAGAAAATTTGTGTTTGACAACTCTAAATTTATGTTGTAAGTTGCGTCCGCATATTAAATTATACCCCCAATACTGAAAAATAAACTCCTTGACATATGTTTATTATCACATCATATATAATGATATCTGATGTAATGATAACTAAACTTTATAATTATGTAAAGAATAGATGTAAATAGAAGTTTTGTTATTTTAGTTTGATTATTTAAGTAAAATGCTTAAAAATCTCTAGACATTACTACATCATCAGTAGTAATGGCTTACAATTTTAAAATTGCTCTAGTATCGAGCAACTTTATGGTTTTGCATCGTTTTTGTAACAAATTAAAGTCTTTTCAATGTTCCGCCCATAGACAAGCACGCACAACACTTTATTTCTTACGTTATGGTTTTTCAAAAACCTATCAAAATTTTTCATTCATATAATTGCATTTCGTCATACACCTACAAACACATATTCCTAAATCAGCTCAACTTTATAGAAAACAAAAAAAAAGGAGAAATCAAATAAAGTACAACCAATAAAAACATGAAAAGTACGTGTTTAAAAGGATGTAACACAAGAAATCTACAAGAATATTTTGCGGTAAAAGATTTTCTTCTTGCACAATATAAATGTGGAATTCTCAAACAACTATGAGCTTCATGTGTATTTGTCTCTGAATGTTTTCTTTTTCTAGTCTTGAAAAATCAAAATTCTATAATAGTGTGATTATGTGTATATGGAAGTGGGTGGCAGAGAGCCTGCCTGAAGACAAAACATTCCTGTCGTATACACACTTCGTATGTGGCATTTAAAATAGCTGTATATGTGCGAATGCATGTTTAACATGTTTTATTTAATTTTTTCTTTTCATTTTTGGTTTGTCATTGCGGTATGTGAACAAGAGCACTGTAAACTTAATTAAGTTTTCTAATACCACCAAAGGGAAAAACTAAACAAGAACGAAAGCAACAACACAATATATAAAAATGAAAATTATTTGATGCAAACTACACTTAAAAACATTAAAATCATTATTCTACTCATATGTACTTAAAAAACTGTTGTCTGCAGTTTATGGCATTAGTTGTACAAATGCTTTTCAACAAGATAATGTTATCAAAAAGACTATTAATTGAATTTCTTTCAAAAGAATCACCTTTTATAAGAATTTTGATTATGACATGTATGCGTTTTGCAACACCCAGCTGTCAATTTACTTTAATTAAAAATATTGATTAAATTAAAATGTTTGCAGTTGAGCTTGTTTGTAATATCTGCTATATTTCGCAATATATTAGAGACAAATATCGAGTTTTTTCAATTGTGGCAACACCAACAACATGTTAAAATTAAAATCCACTAGGAAAATGGTGGTTCTATTAAAGTTACATTTATTCAATTTCGTGATAGTTCGTTGCAAAATGTGCGAACACCAATGCGATTTCGAACGGGTCGTTCACCAGAAAATATCATAGCCGTGAGCTACAGTACTGAAGCAGCTCCAAATTTGTCAAGTCGTCGACGTTCTTAACGATGGGGATTGTCCAAAACCAACTCAAAGCAAATTTTGCGCTACGATTTGACGTGAAAGCCTTACAAGGACCATTCACATTGCTGCAGATTCGCTCAATTTACTAAAAAAAATAATTAAAAGGTTTTTCTGTAAAAATAATTTTTTCAGACGAAGCCCATTTCCACTTGTTAAGGTATATTAACAATCAAAATTGCCACACTTGGGCTTCTGAAAATCCTAGAGCAATTATTGAGAAGCGTTGACATGCTCAACGTGTCACTGAAGGCGGGATTGAAAATGTGGTCAATGGATCACGCTATCCCGAGATGCTAACAACTTACTTTTGACCTATTATTGACGACACCAAGACGGCGCCACATGTCTGTCACACAGCCAATGAAATAATAAATTTTTTTACAATCCAAATTTTCCGATCGCATAATTTCAAGACGATCAGCAGTTAAGTGACCAGCCAGATCGTGTGATTTAACACCACTGGATTATATTTTGTGGAGCTATGTTAAGGACAGAGTCTATACGGAGCCAATCGAATCGAATCGATTTCACCCTTAAAACTCAAAATCAGTGATGTGATTAACAAAATAAGAACGCCATTTTGCCAAAAAGTAATTAAAAACTTTGATGAAAGAATCGACATCTGTTATCCTGGTCATGGTGGAATTTTGCCAGATATAATTTTTCATTCATAATTGTCGAGCTTTTCTCTTTGTACTGCAATAAAAATTTAAATCATCTTAATCTAAATTTTTTGTTCTATTTTCTTTTAAAAACAAACTTCTTGTTGAAAAGCCCGGTATAAAGACCTAGCGCGTAATTATTAAATTACTTATAAAATATTACAAAGGTATTTGACTGCAATTATTATATGTGATTAAAGTGGATATGATAAAAATAAAAAATAAAAAAGAGAAAATGAGTTTCAACAAATGCAAAAATTATAATATATTTAAATAGGTTTATTAAAAATAATATTAAAATTTCTATAGCGTTAACTTTTAAAATAAAAATTGCTTTAAAAAATAACCAATGTTAATAACTGATTCTCAAAAAAAAAAAAAACGAGGAAAGCCAGCGGTCGCTACAAGTGTTATGTGACAAAACGACAATCACTGTAGGCTTAAGCAAATTTTTTTGCAAGATAACTTGCGTAGCAGTGATATAACGAAAACAAAAGTTTATGTGTACAGATTTTTAAAATTAGAATTATTTTTAAAAAACGAATATTTTAGCGTGAACTAATATCAGGTTTTCCTCAGTGAAACGATTATATAATAAGTGTCAGTGGCGTGAAAGTTATCCACATCACCTCGAACCACCCTACCCAACATAAAAACGCATCATTTAGATATATGACACACAGACCTAAGACATACCCACCTATTCCAGATAAGTACAAAAAAGAACTCGACACAATTTATACCATAACTAAAAATAACGGCCACAAACACACTACTATCGGTAAACTTCTTCGACAACACAACACTAAAAACAAAAAAAAAACAAGACAAAGAGACAATCGATACAACACGACGGCACACTTTTACTTACACAGGATCAGAAATATATAGATTAACTAACCTTTTTCACAAGGAAGGTTTACTCGCAGCATTAAAACCCAGCACCACCCTGAGGCATAATCTCAGCACATCGAAAGAAACAACTGAAAAATTTAGCTCCAGGCTTAGCTATAGGCTTACTTGGACCTGCAAACATACTTAAATAAGACAAACTGGACGAACACTAAAAACAAGACTTACAGAACATCTACGCTCATACAAACGAACAAGAGAAGTCTCCAACTTTATATTACACCTTGAAAATTACCTTGAAAATTACAAAAACGTTTAACAGTGACATTAAAAACAAACAGGTAAACACGAGCTTAGGCACATTTTTCGCACCATTAAAACTAGTCACTCACTCCCACAAATGAAAAAATAAAATGAAAATTAGCCCCGCATAAAGTGTCAGGTGGCGGGCAATTCACTCACATGGGTATGTGCGACCCAAACAATAATATCTAAACACGGACACTGACTCACCAGTATAGATTAGAATGACAACAGTCAGTGTTAACAGTTTGTGGCACTTATAGTTTCCTTATTTCCTCTGTTTTTTACTCTGAAGCTCAAAGTAGAAAACCCTGTTGAGGTCAAAAAATAAAAAAAAAACCAACTCAAAAGATAATGTAATATTTCATATTGCACAGTGGTTTGAAAATGTTTTTTTTTTGTTTTGATTTTTTGGAAATACTGCGGTAGCTCGAAAAACACTTAAGCTATCGTAATAAAATTCGACACAGACAAAGCAGAGGTCAATTTCATTTCGATATCTTAAGTGGTTCTTAAGCTGCCGAATTATTTCCACAAAATAAAACAACAACGTTTTCAAACCACTGTGTATTGTTATTGATTGAGTTTACGTTTTTGCGTTTAGCATATTTTCGTGGGCATCCAAAGGGTAATTTTTGCAAACGAATAATTTGCTAGTTCTGTTTTTGCTTCATCAATTTGATTTAGAGATGGTCACTCTTATTTTTAAACAAAAATTGTACAAAGAAGAGGTGAATTGAAAGCTGCTGATATAAGACATCATTTAACCAATTGTGGTCTATTTTTTCAGACAATTGTATTATATTCACAATCAAACAAAAATACAAAAATGGATAACTATGCAGCAGATGAACTTAGCTGTCATCTAAAAGCGCATTAGAAAATCGACGGGTAATAGTATCCAGCTTTCATTGCGTTTTTCACTGAAGTAGCAAATACGCTTCTTCTTTCCAACTAAACTATTCCTTTTCCACTTTAATGTAACTTAAACAGAAATGAACAAAGTTTTCTGAAATCAAAAACACTAGAGTCTATTTCACTTGTCTAGACAAACGAGCCAATTTTAAAGTTTTCCTTTGCTCGCTGCGTTAATTCTTTTCTTTTATTTCGAAAATTCTAAAGAAAAAATTAAAATGGGAAAACACATCTTAAAAAAATGCTTATCATCGAAATTTGCTGGCCGAAAGGGAAATATAATATTATATAAAGTTGTTGTTTTTCTTATTATTTTTAACTTTTTAACGTTGTTATCATATTTCAGAATTTTTTCCTACAAATTTTTTCTCTGCAAAAACAAATTCAATCTTTGATTTCTTTGCCTCTTGGCTGCTGTTAAAACAGAAACAATAAAGGAAAACTTCAAAATAAAAAATTAAATAAAGTTACACACAAGTATCTACTACAAATGTCTACAAAAATAAACAAAAGATTTTTATGGATGTCCGCACAAAAAAAAAAGGTAATACCATCAAAATACGTTGAAATATTTGTACAAATGTACAGCTGTATAATATTAATAGACAGCATAAGTTATAACTGGAAACTAAGTTTAAATATAAAATAAATAAATAAATAAATTTTGTAGAAATAAAATCCTTACATTTCAAACATTAACGTAATACGGTAAAAACTTATCTTAATTGAAAATCGACTAAGCATGAATTCCGACAGATGTGGTTATTATTTCGTTGAGTTTTTCGTTTTTGTTTCATCAATTTACGGACATACATATACTTCGACTGCAACTGTTATTGCAGTAGTTCTCAAACAAGATATCTTGTTTAATTTTATTATATGTTTGATACAACAGTTGGAAGGGCTGTATAAAAAAATATTCTATAACTAACGCAAGCGTTAAATAATTTCTTGAGGTGTGTATCGGTTCATTGCCTTTTCTAAATTAAAATACCAATAGAACAATACTTATGCTCACGCAGTGCAGAACAAGAAAAAATGAAATAATTACGTGCGACATTTAATACTGAGTAAAAATCCCGTTTTTTTTAACAATTTTACGCATCATTTTAAAAAAATTTTTTTTGGATACACGATTGAGTAGAATAAAAAAGAATTACCTCGGTAACACTCGATGTGAAGAATGCATTTAATAGCCTGAGATGATACACTAAAATCTATTAGGAACAAATTATCCGTACTGGAGTACTATTGCAGATGATTAGGAGTTACTTTAAGGATAGGGTCCTGGTACACTATACTGACACGGGCTCGAGGAGATTCAATAATATCCTGGGAGTCGAAATGCCTGAAGACAGCTTCTTAATCGAGTATGCAGACGATATTTTTGCGGCCATAATGGCCAGAAATATGGAGTATGTCCAGAAAAACTTCAACAGGTGATGATACGGAATAAGGTTTAGCTGGATTCACACGGTCCTGAAGTGGCCATGTACAGGACATGGGCAGGTTAGCTATTGCTAACCAGATGACACATCCCCACTGAGCTTGAGATGCGGTTCATTAATATCCTACTCACGAAAAGAGCATGTGTAAAGTATCTTGGAATAAGGCTGAACTCCAAGTTAACTTACTCGCAGCAAATAAAGTATGCCGCAGAGATTTCCACGAACCTGCAATTAAGCAGGCTAATGTCGAACTTCGGGAGAACTCTGGCGGGTAGACGGAAACTGCTGATGGAGTCTTGCAACAGCATCATTTCATACGAATGGGAAATACTATCAAGGTCACGCATCATTCCATACGGATGCGAAACACTCTTAAGGCGGGCAAACGTGCTACTAACACTGTAAAGAAATGCAGCATTACGGGTGCCATCATCCTACCGGAGAGTATCGTAATGGTTTATCTGTGTAATTGGCGGGATGATACCTGTGAATTTACAGGCGGAAGAGCGGCTATCTCCCCAAAATGCACTAGTGTCCTTATTACTTGTACGAACAGGCAGAAAGATGACGCGGACCATACGTTTTTTGCGTGCGTCAATCATGGACACCTGAGGCTGCAAATTGGTTTAATAATGGCCAAGAATATAGTGGATAAGATGACTAGCAACACGATAACCTAGGATGCAGCGGCACGATTTAGCGAGTGCATCCTTTGCACGAAAAGCTTAGACCTTGATGAGGCTCAAAACTCCGCGACGAGGAAGCGGAAACCGGCCGTCACACCCGAGCAAAGGCAATGACGTGGACGAGGGTAGGGAGTGAGAGGGCGACCAAACTTCGAGTGGGTCAGGAACGGCCTCGGGCAGGTACCCTGAAGAAGGAGAGGATCGAAATCTGCCAGAAGCAGCGTAGAAAGGGGTCCTGAACGGAAGCATATGGGTGCTTAGGCACTAAGAGCGGGATCCAGTTCGAAGTAATGTAATGGTGGTGCCGAGGTGCACAACACATTCCGAATGAGTAAGGGGGTCCTTTAGTAAGTAATGCCAGCTGAGAGAGCGCGGCATATTATAGCTGATAATGACATTCTGTGAATGTATTAATTCTTCCTTCCGCCCAAAGAAAAAATACTGTTGAATATACTTACTTTTTATTATACTTACCAATATTTATACTTGCCCTAAAGATTTATCGTAATAATAAAGTTAAAGTTCACAACCACCATAACCGTTTGTTTGCTTCTTAGTTTAATAAAGTTTAATCGATCAAAAACATAAAAAAAGAATGATTTCACAAAACATAAAGCGTTTATATAAAAGGAATGATTGCACGGAACATAAGTTCTATTTAAAATAAAATAATTATTCATCCCTAATTTCTCTTTCATTTGTCTCTCAAATTTATAATTTCTCTGGACGAGTAATTATAATTTTAAATATTTTTAGAATTCCAGTACACTGTTTCCCAAATACATTAAATTAAAATTTACCATCAGGGTTAATTATTTAAACAATTTCCAATTGTTCATAAGCTACTAATAGGGAACTTCTTCGGGAATTGGCGGACAATATTTGATAAGATTAAATATGATAAAAATTGTGCCTACAGAGACAAACCCCTAGCTTAAAAGAAGGGACTACTTTTTTAGGAGCTTATCAACATTTTTCAGATTCCAGAGCAAAATGAAGAAAGTTGTATCAACAGAATACAGGTGGTCATAATCCATCGCACAGTGGTTTGAAAACAGAGTTTTTTTTTAATAATTCGGTAGCTACTAAGCCACTTTAGATATCCTAATGAGATAAGATATCCTAATATAACATAGACCAAACAGAGACACTCCTGAGTATAATTACGGACGATTAGTCCGCTACAAACAAGAGAGCTTCTGGGTATGCCCCCAAAGTTGGGTAATTCGGTTATAAAATATTTTTATAAAATGTCATAATATTTGTTACTCAAATAATAAGAGTTTTTGAATTTAAGTAGATCTTGGAAATACCTACAAAAAACGACGTTACATATCCTAGGTTACTTCTTTGGAAAAAAATCGTTTCATTAAAAAGTAAACAAGCCTCTGAATTTGGAAAATGTAAAAACTGTCGTTTTTTTAGGATTTTCCACAAAAAGGTGGTATGTTTTTTTGCTTATATAATTGAAACTTACTTCCATACTAGTAAACAAAAAAATAAAATAAAAATTGAGTCAAAAATTGTAACAGTTCATATTCCAGTCCTATCTAAACATAAACAAATTAGAATCAAAATTTATAAATTACCTCAAAATTCCTCGAAGTATAAAGTACCAATGGAAAAAAAAGGAAACAGATTATTAAAGCTCTACCTCTTGGCTACATACTCCAACAAAACAAAAATACTGCCAGCTCCGTAGTTAACACAGCCACGGTGGCCAGTTTTATAAGAAAAAACAGTTTTTTCTTTTTTAAAATAAAAAAAAAATTAAAGTAAAACAAAATAAACTTTTATTTTACCACTGGCTTAAAGCCTCTTTTATATATATTACTTAACAATTTTGTAAGAATATCCCGATCCGTTGAAGTTTTGTGGCCAATCAAATTCTATATTTTATTCTACTTTAACATGAAATTTATTTAAAGTAAATGATATCTAAAATTGCATTGCCTAAAAATTTTAATAAATTGTTAATCTAGCAGTTATATGCTTTCCTCTGATAAAATCTAATTGTAAAAAGAGTATATACTTAAGTTATAGGAGCTTTGCAAACCTCGCCTTCTAATGAACTTTTTCTATTTTTTATATGTAAAAATGAAAAATGAGTATAAAAATGTGTATAAACTCAATTTGTGTAAAACTGAAAAACGGAATATTGCACGAAAAATGTGTTTATACAGGTCTGTAATGAAACTTAAGCATGGATTTTATTATTATTTCTTTTGCAGAGAAAAAGTTTGGGAACCTCAGTCAGCTTAGATAAGATACATTATGTTAATATCCGGTAGTTATTTTGGTGCTTTGGATTCGCTTCATTTCGATTCGACTTTATTTTTTCATTTTTACTTTGAATTTTATTTTATTCTTGTTTTTCTTTCAAGTATAAATGCGAAAGTAACTTTTATGTTTTCTTTTAATAATTTATTTAACTTCATGTTATTTACTCTATATTTTATGTTTTGGTTTTATACGAGGGCGAGCAAGCTTGTAGCTAAATTGATAGAAACAAAACAACAACAAGAAAAAACAACACAAACAAAAAGTGCCCTGCAGTATAACAAAAAAATGTATTTAATGCTAAGTTTTGGGAGCCATCATCATCCACATCCAGTTGTCATTAAGGTAAGAGTAGCACAAGCTTTAAATAAAGGAAAAAACAAAATTTTTTAATGCAGCTTTCTTTTTCCTTATTGAACTCGTTTTTTTATTTAAAATATTTCGTATTTTAATTTTTTATAAATATTTTTTTTTTATTCAAATTTTGGCATTCCTTCTCATTTAAACTTAAGCTGGTGCAAAAGCATCAAACTTTTGAACCTTAACGGTGTAGACGTTATAGTCTTTTTCTTTATAAATTTCTAATGAAATGTTTTACCTTTATTTGTGTTCTGATGGTATGTTACGTATACGTATAAGAATTTTACGCACAGTGCGTTGAGCTCAAATGGAGAAAAGGTAAATTTGGAATAGTACTCGCAGACAGATAAAATTAAAATTTGATGACAAACTTCAAATAACGATTTAACAAATACATTACTTTTCTTTCAGTTAAGAAACCTGTCCTATTTGCTATAATTTCAAATATATTTTAACTTAAAGTTTAATAAACAAATAATATATAAAGCATATCTGCTAACCTTAGCTAGCAGAAAAATGTAAAATTCTGACTAGTTCTTGGTAGTGTGTGCAAAACATTAATTTTCCATCAAAAAATAAACTAAATAATAACATTGAAAAAAATTATTTTTAAATTTTAATATGAAAAAAATAATTTCTTGTACCATATTTCTTTAAAATAATTCTATAAAAATAAAAACTTTTAATATCGTCACTATCTAAATTTAACTATTCTTTTTATAATAAAGCTTAAATTTTAAGGCAATTAGTCCTAAATGAAAAACTAATAATTTATTTAGTAATGATTTTATTAAACTTAATTTAATAAAATAAATTTTACCTTATTTTACGAATTTTATATTTTTGCAGTAGTCAAGAAAAACAGTTGATACTATACTTTTAGCACTTCAATTAACAATACTTCAAGAATTTTACTGATTTTGGCGTTTAGACACATTTTAATTTTTTAATAGTTAAGATTGCGAGGGTATCAAGGAACCCAAATCTTGCTGTCGAAAATCCAATGCGTTCACGCACTGCAAGTTTTAAGAAAGAGACTATTTTAAAAATAAATATCCTTCATATATGATTTTACTGAGGCTCGATGTCGTGATACAGAGAACAGAGTAATTTCTTCAATTAATTGAATGCCCAGAATTGGCGATATAGACCGAATTCTGTATTTAATTTTGAATTTCAGCTATATAGTGCATCAACAAAAACTATCCCATCAAAGCAGGACACTTACGGCTGCAATGGTTTCAGTTAAACGACGCGGTCGAAAACTGGTTGTTGTTTTCACATGTTGTATCGAGCCTGTCGACTCAAATGTAATGACCAAATTCTTAATAGCGGTCTCAGAAGGACGATTATGTTGTCCGAAAACATCACGAATTTTACTAAATGTAACTTTAACAGAATCATCATTTTGATAGTCGATTTTAATTATTTCAATGCGATTTTCGTGTGAAATTGAATTGATTGTAATAACTGTCAATGCATCTGCTACGAATACGTCAAAAAACTAAATCTCAAAACTGTATTGTTGCTGCTGTTGCCACAGACTTCTTGTTGAAAACCCCATTACTAAGCGTATAAAATTTTTAATATTTTATTAAACTTATAGCGGCATTTCAATTTTATTTAGCAAGTATTGCTAACGAGATCATTTACATATTGATATTCTATCAGTTAATATTAAGTAAGCAAGTAAGTGAATTAATTATAATTAAATAAAATCTATACGTTGTTTAGTCTTTTTTTTTTTCTTCATTTCGGAATTCTTAAATTATCCTAATTTTTCGTATTGACATGAGACCGATTGTAATGGTTATGACTGGACAACCGATGTTAGAACTTAAATCAATGTGCGCTCTTAAAGATTTATTATCCATATATATAAAAATTAAGCCTAAAATAGGTGTCCGTTGGTTGCCTGTGATTTACGAGATGCGCCGTGGACCAAATTTTCACAGCTCCTTCGTAATATTTGTTCGCTGGTTTGTATCTTTGTTTCATGCGTTTACGCACAAGACTGCGTCCACAGTGCGTGTTTGAAAAAAAGACAAATTTTTCAAAAAAATCAATTTTTTTTATTGAACACTTCGACTCAATGTTTTGTATCAAATGTAATGTGTACTTTGGTTTGTACGTTGCTGTGTGTGTGTGTGTGCTTGCACAGAATGCGACGGCAATACAAATCGAAATATGCTCATGTTCATAGCAAGTAGATGTGTAAACAAATAGAGATGTTTTCCGTATTCTGTTGAATTTTGTGTGTAATGATCCATCAGCCGAACGTTTTTCAAAGCAATTGTTAGATATTGGAAATGGCGCTTCCAGATAATTTGAAATGATTAAATTTTTTCTATTGGCGCACACAAAAAACAACGCTGCAGTATAAAAACAAACCACAAATGACTTGCGAAGCAGTCACGCGCACGCTAGTTATATTATAAAGTTGAGCATATGCATAGAACAAGCACACAACATCGACAAACATAAAGACTGTTTTGCGCAAATTTTAGTTCATTCATGTCATTTATATACATAAAAAATAAAAGTGGACACAGCCCACTAGCTTGAGGTATTCCACATTTTACAGCATGAATAACAATACTCTCTCTATTAACTTGAACATATTGTTTCCTATTTGAAAAAAAAAATTTAAACAGCTGGAATTCATCATCTTTAACTTCGTAAATCGATAATTTTTCGACTAGTATTTAATTATCAACAAGATCAAACGTTTTTGAGAAATCTAAGAAAATCGCTGCAACCCCACTAAATCCGTCATTCTAACATTTACAAAAAAGTTAAATATAAAAATATTCAAATGTACTATATTCGCACAAGGTATGTGAAAGAAATCGTCCATTACTTGTTAGATTAATGCCTTTCTTAATTTTTCATATGGAACAATGCACTGTGCGAGGTGTTGCAATAGCACATTTTAGGAGGAACTCCTTGTGTTGCCTTATGTATTTAAGATTGTGCATATAGTAGTTGTAGTCAGTTAGCGGTTATTTATTTATTTATAAAGTTTTTTATGTTGGTTTCTTATGGCAAAAGGGAGTGTGCAACATTCAAATAGGTATGTTTTTAATTTGAAATTTGCAAGCGATTAATTATCCAGGAATTAGAAATTCTAGATAAACAGAAGCTCTGAAATTGTAAAAAATGAGAAGATTAACCTTCCTTCAAAGTTGTCACTTTCATCAAGAAATTAAAATGAAGTTATGAGTTAGAAATTTTTCGCATTGATGATGATATCATATGGGCCCATAAGCAGAACCGCTATTTACATTCCATAAACTATGGAAAAACAGAAGAGAAACACATGTTTCTTTCACTAAAACGAAATGCAAAATTAATACAGATAATTCGAAATATTTTCTTGAAGTAGTAATTAATTTATATTCCACTTTTATTTTCAAATTATTTTCTTCTGTTTTGAAAAGTTGAATTTAGAATAAGTCGTTAGGCTGAAGATTTCTCCGCAGGGCTAAATTTGCGAAAATTGTGTTAACATGGTACAATCTAACTACATTGGCCACCCCATGTTTCAAAAAAATTCTTCTTTTAATAATATGTTGAATATTTGATGAGCCTTGGCAAATGGATGCCAAAACATATTCGTATTTCGTTCTGCATTCTCTTCTAATTTTATTTTCTCTTTTTTCTGTATTAATTTTATGAGCCAAAGTTTGAAATAAAAAAGACTGGTATTTACCACACTTTACGTATAAAATTATTGGGTTTGTGTGAGAAATGAAAGCAAAATATATGTATGTATTGTTGTTGTTCTTTGTAGCCATTGCTGTTAGTTGTTTTTGCTTCCTCTAATTCTCAGCAAACATATGATGGTGGATTACAGTTAATATGCACCATTTTAATATAACGAATTTTCAAACACACATATAAAAACCAATCTTACTAAAACTATTGCCTCCTTCAGTCCTAAAATCTGAAATCTGGTAAAGAATATTGCAAATATGCTGATATAAGGGTATGTTAAGAATGTGTAAGGAAAAAGAATTTGTACACATGTTGTTGCTCTTTGTTGCCGAAAGGATAATTAATTTTTAGTTATTGAATTATTAATAAAGAATTATTATTCCTTTTGAATCCTTTGAGGTATTTATTTACGTATTCTTTTGAAGTGATAAAATCTCAAGAGGGATTGATGAGGGGTTTGAAAAACAACATCAAGGATACTTTTTACTATTGTCGTTTTATTTCTTATTGTTTTATTTTCTGCTTAAGACTTTTGTTGTTATTTTTATTTAAATGAACATTATTTTTATAGGCAATTAATTATTGGGAAGGATTATTTTTAGAAATATAAT
Organism: Trichopoda pennipes; assembly: GCA_030448955.1. NCBI lineage: Eukaryota > Metazoa > Arthropoda > Insecta > Diptera > Tachinidae > Trichopoda > Trichopoda pennipes. Next base: position 808,863 of record JASKUP010000010.1, on the reverse strand, counting down.
AAAAATAAAATTGCAATTGCTTAACTGTAATTATTTTACTACCTGTATTAACTGTAATTATTTTTACCTTAAAATGTGCAATAAATTTTGTGGTAACTATATTTTATTTTGAATGAAGCTATTTATGCTCAGCATTAGTTTTTAATCTATCGATGTTTTATATGAGTATAATTTTTGATTTGCCTTAAAAAATTAGTTTCGTAAATAATCTTTAAGCAAATAAAATGTAATACTTTTATCAAACTAAAAGTAAATAATTAAAAAACAGCATCAAGTTTGTTACCTGCATGTCAGAGTAAAAAAATCGTTTAACGAAAAACTATTTCTTCACAGTCCAGCGATTAAAATAAGGTGCCCTATATACCTTTTTTAAGATCTTTTATTAGGAATCACATTTAAATTTGCTTTCATTGATGCATTCAAAAGGAATTTGGCACTCCTATTTAAAGGAAGCAATACACATGCATGAATCTACCTTTTTTTTTAAAGGGACGAAGAAGTAATTTTTCTCTTTATTTCAATAGCCAGATTAGCTTTACTTTTGTAAAACCAAAATATATTCGTTATTTGTTTTTCTCGCATTTTTAATTTTTTGTTTATGCTTTTTAATGTTATTAGTCACAGTTTAAAATAAAAAAGACTTTAATAAATGAGGCCAAATACCAAAGAGAAATTAAAAGAGCAGGCATATTGCCGATGAGTCACATAAGAAACAACTATTAAATAAACATTGTTAACTTTAATTAATAATTTTAATATAAGTTATACTTGCTTCTACAAATCTTTTTCAGTTGACATTGCTCCATCCTTTCAATTAGAGTTACTAAGTCGAATAAGTCTAGAGGTGTAGGTGTAGGCTTTTAATGAAGCCAGCAGAAAGTATTCTTCTGCAATTATAAGGCGTCTAAAAAGTATATGATTCTAAGCTATTGGTATCCATCCCATTAATTCGTTATATTTAGGGGACCATATTTTCCAGATCCCTTAAAAATATCGGCATTAATATAAGCACCTTTTAAATTTTTATGCTGTATAAACTTTTACGGTAACCTTTAGTACTTAAATACTGTTAATATGTATGTAAAGTTATTTATTGAAATAAATTCTAAATTTTAAAAATTAAAATTTTTTTCCACACAATTAAAGTATTTTTGAGGCATTATTAGTCGTTTATAACCGATTGCAATAAGCCTGTTTCTTGTTATGGAAATAAGGGATATCTTTTTAATTTCGTTTTGGCAAATAATTTCCGCATCCTTTTAAATCATTAGTTTTCTTGTTTTTTAAGTTGTGCGTATAATTAGAGAATATATTGCAAACGTATGTTTATGCCTCTAGAGATTTTTATGCTTTTTACCTTTAAAAAGTTTTGTTTTGAAATAATACGCGCATTAATAAAGCACCACTAAAAATATACACACACAAACATATTCAATCATTTATTTACGGTTAAGTACTGAAAGGTGAGCAAAAGCGGAAATTATGATTTTAATTTTTAAAACATGTTTTCATATGTTTTCTGCATGGTTAAACTACCTTTTTAAAAATTTATAAATGAAAATTAAAAACATAATGGTTTTCATTTGGTATTATGCATTGTGAAAGAAAGCATAATATATTGTAATGTTTTAATGCGAAATTGATTATCAGTAAGGAAAACTGAATATTTTATATGAAGTGAACGAGTAATTAAGGAGCTCTCGTAACTGTATAAATTAACTATAAAAAAATATGATGTTATTAATTACATAGAACTCCTATTAATTTTTATGTTTTTGAAATTGTGCATGTAATTAGCACTTTCATAAGCATTTTATTATCTTCAAGCTTCATTACAAACAGAAATTATATTTTAACTTTTCCTTAACTTGTTATAGCAAACAGATAATTTTGGATCAAGCTTTTGCAGATGAGACTTTTACTTTGGTTAAAGAGTAGAGTAAACATTTATAATAAACACCCGGCGCGTTGCCATTATGAAAATATTATGATCTGTTACTCACAATTAGACTTTCTCTACCAGTTGAAGTTTTGCTTTCTTCTCTAAACGATCTGCCGAATCTAAAGTTTAAATACACAAAAAAGTTTTAAAATGGTCATACTTATACCAAATATACGTTTGGTAAATATTGGTAGAGATATTTATTTATACCAACATTCGAGAAAGTTTGCCTTTAAGAAGACATTTTACAAAACAGGAAAAAATATTTTTAATTGAGATGGATTTTAATTTATTTTCAATGCTGTAAAGTTTTTTATTATCAATCTTATGTAAGGAAATTGAAATTTCTATTGTATAGGAAATTATGCTGTAAATGGATTAGTTAAGAAAATTACATAATTTGCAATATTTTCCAATGACGTAATTTTTAGTATTTTTTAATGAAATTAAACTAAAAGACAAGCTAGGTAATATGCAGAGTAGCGAAGTGTTCACTCACTGTTCATACATGTATGAATATGTACAGTTCATTTTTTAGCCGCTTCTTCTCATACATGTGTGAGAGACTGAAAAATATTTTGCGTTTTCTCATTTATGAATGCGACGATTTATTTTTTTCTTTCTATTCATAAGTGAAAAAATGAGAAACACACAAGTGTTCATTTTTGAATATGTACAATTTTGATAATTTATCATAAATGAAAAGATCGTAAAAATATGTGCGTTAATCATTCGCGTACATAAACGCACATATTTGATAATGCGCAATTGTCGGCGTATGTAGGAAAAAAAATGTTTTTTTTATTTCTTTTCGAATATATTGCAATATTGTATTTTGTGTTAATATGTACCCATGTGTTTTTACTACATTTTACGGTAAACTGCGATCGTAGGTAGAACATTTTTTCACATTCATTTATGAGAAATTTTATAAAATTTCAACGTTCATAAATGAACATGTACATATATGAAAAAGAACATTAATGAGAAGTAGCCGATTTAGCATTTATCACATATGAATAAGACTAATAATTCTTGTTGTGCGCATTCATGTATGAACATAAGCAAAACATTTTTTCTTGTTCGTTTATGCGCGTGAAAAATAAATATAAAATTTTAGATTTCTCATTTATGAATAATATCATGAATGTTGATTTTTGAATGTTCATAAATGAATAATTCTGAACCCTGGTAATATGTGAAGTTTTCGGTAAGAAACGACATTTTGAGTCCCTTGGTGAATCTTGCAAAAGAAATGGATCTATTTCAAAAGGTTATAAGTTAAGAATCAATTAAAATTTTTATATCTTTCTCCTTTATTTTGTATAGAATCAGCTATACTATTGACTACGAATTTTCGAATATAGACAACGGAAAGAGATATTTAAAAAACATTTTTTAAGCGATTTTTTTTTAAATTTTATATTTTTATACTTGCTTTACAATAAAAAGAATGTGGTCAATAGAGGAAATTAAATCTATCAAAAATTGCCTTGGCCACAAGTAAAAAGGTAGAAAATATAATTTTAAAATCTTTAAATTTAAAAATTTTTGAACCGTTAATCTGCAGAATTTTTAAAATTCAAAGCAACATAAGAATTTAGTAACGCTGGCGAAGCAGAATAAAGTCATGTGGAGTTTCAACACCATTACACTCCCTCTCGGGGACGCGCAGTCTTGAGGGATCTCTTCCCCATCTCGACATGTGCTTCCGGTTGAAGAAGTACCATTAGCCTTGGCTAGCAGGTGCCACAAACTGGAAGAGACACAGGAATCTCGAAGTCGGACCAGTGAACTAAATAGACATATACTGGTACAGGGCTACGGCCTTGGTCGGGTTATTGGTTGAGACTGTTGGCGGCTGTTTTTTTTTTTTTTTTTTTTTTTTTTTAAAAAGAGAAGTAGCACTTCAGGCAACAATGCTTATTTAGTCAAGTACCGTGCTACCTTCTTTAGGAAAGGGATAGAGAAGAGATGAAATAGGAGGTGAAAGTAGAAGGATAGTCGGAAATTAACTGCCGTATAAAGACAGCAACAGCGACCAGTGACTATGCCTTCATCGCTGAGCAGCTCCACCGACAGTCAATTTTTATTTTTTGTAGTGAAAAAACCAAGGTCTTCGTTGGGAATCGAACCCACAACCCCCATATTTACAAGCTAGTACACTACCTACTAGCCTACAGGGGCTGTTGGTTTAATTCGGCTTTCATGAAAGTTCCGAAGATATGTTTACGCCAGTTTAACATCTAGTGTCCTAGCTTGCGCACGCAACACGGCTAGGAGGTGCATAGTCTCCAACTCTTCAACAAGATGAACGGTAGTAGGGCGGGTGGCGACTCAAGCGGATATACATCTTAGGGTACGGATAGATGCTTTGTTTATATCTAGTGGTAAGACTACCGTCAGATTAAAGCCTCGCGGCCAGGTGCTGACATTTAGCTTATCACATGCATACAATTGTGCTAGCCATTTACAACACCAACTACAGAATATTGTACATTTTTTACCATATTTTAAATATACCACAGATTCATTAAGGGAGTTTATGTAATTTTTTGCTAGATATAAATTTAGACTAGTAGTTTAAAAGTTGCTTTAAGCTATGTGGGAAAAATTAAGCTGCTCTAAGCAAGCATATGCGCTCCTCGCCTGATATAAAAAATAGTCTTCAAAGCAAGATAATAGAGCAGTTTAGAGTAATATTCAATTAAGAAAAGATATTACCCAATGTAAAGGCATATGCTGTTATTAAAACTGATGCCGCATAGGCTAAAGCAGCTAAAAAAATCCTTGAAAAAATAGGTTTTTTATACATATTGTAACGAAGATGATCTTTTAAGTCTTAAAAGGAAATAATTATTATTAAAAAAGTAAATGAAACGACCTACTGTGCATTTTACAAACTGAGTAGTTAGCTAATAAATTTTATACACGAAAGAAAACAACAACACGCTTATAAGAATTTCTATGAACTTATATAAACAACAGAAGACAAGGTAGCTACCAGAGAACAAAAATAAAATACGCAGCCAAGTAAACGCCTAATAAAGTTATATAAACACCACTTGCCGCGCAAAAAAATAATTCAAGTTGAGTCATTAGTGTGTTAGGACAACAAGGTTACCATCGTGTTTATTTTGTGTGTTTTGAAAGGAAATAAACCGTTAAAATTAATTTAAAACTCTAGCTTACTGTGTTAAACGTTAATTAAAAGGAATAACCGTAGTAAAATGAATTGAATAATGACTGAAAGTAGGAAAGTTTAAATTTTACAAATAACAATAATAATAATGCTTATTTTAATAACTTGTATTAAAGTTTACCTTTTAAATTTTTTCAACATTGTTTCGTTTTATTTCAATATAATTTAATCTTGGGGAAATTAAGGTCCCCAAATTTTATTAAAATCAATTTCCTTGCAAAGTCAATCACCAAATAAATGAATAATTTTATTTTATACTTGGCCATTTTATTTTATACTAGAATGTATATTACTCGTATGTACACTTCGACTGCAATGAAATGTAGTATACTGCTTGCTTAAAACCTTTCCACAGATATTATTACAACATTAGTTTTAGGTATATCGATTTTAAATGGAGGTTCAAATGAGAATAAATAATTATGCTGTTAAGCTTATCTTTTGTTTAATTTAATGGTTGAGGAAATAATGTACCATAGATTTTTTGAGAGTTATTTTTCGTAAGGACCACATACTTATAACTTAACTGTGTTATAAATCGCTAGATTAGCTGCAACAACTCGTCTAGTATTTTTAAAAAGTTTTTAATAATCTTTCCTGATTTTATAGAAAAATCTTGAATAATCCTTGTATTGAAAATATTGCAAATAGTTTTAAAATAAATTCTTAAAGTTAAATTCTCCTTAACCCATTTTGCAGTGACTATTCCCATGTATTCCAAATGAAATTTTTGAGCTTTTAATAACAATATTTTGTATAGCATGCTAACCCTTTACATTGATGAAATTTTATTTGTTTCTAATATATACTTCAATATTTTTCTTGAATCTATTTAATCGAATTACCATCAATTATTATTAGTTTGGTTTTTCACAAAAAGTTATTTATTCTAATGCAACGAGACAAATTTTAGTTCGGTTACTCATTGCTTTCTAGAAATTGACCTATATTATATGCTGTCATTTTGCATGATTTAAAGTGTCAATAAAAAAGCAACTTTGGTGGTCTTTTTATACTTGTTTATATCCATTTCCTGTAATTTTCTACGCTGCCACGAAATGGAAAATCATTCCTAAGAATAGTGGTAAAAATTCATACAGAACAAAACAAAAAATATGACACAAATACAACTAAAAATAAAACAAAAAAAAAGCAAATCAAAAATATTCTTTTAATGACTACAACCCAGCCTAAGGTATATAATTGTACATTATGCAGAGTTCAAATTTGAAACCATTACAGAAGAAAGTCATATCTCCTGCTCTTCGTAACCGCTTCACTGCCAGCTCCTGACCAAACAAACAAAAAGAGTAGAAGCTAAAAAAATATAGTTGATATTGTTGACGCACATTAGCTTTGACGTTGATTGCATTAAAGATAAAAAAGAATCGAAGTAGTAAAGAATTGTATAAAAATCTTTGACATTAGCAACTGGAAATAAGAAAATAAATAACAGCAGCTAAAAAATACGAAGAATAAAGAAACAGCCAACTAATGTCAGTCAATAACTACTAAGTTAAATTGAGAAAAGCTAGAGAAAAGCCAAAAAAAAAAACAACAAAAAAACAACGAAAAGCACACCAATATCCCCTTAGACATCAACTGATTTAATGTTTCACTATCACTGCACATTGCTATTGCAGCAGTTGCTGAATAATGTTGGCATGTTTAATATTCAAATTGTTATTGCTCAGTGGAAAATTGTTATAACGGCAACACATCAATATTTTCTTAAGTTTTCTTTATATTTTTTTTTTTGGTCTTTCTTTACAAGTGAGCCAAGCAAGTCAGCTAGTCAGCCAACCAACAAACCACTTTGTGTGCTGCACAGTTCACTAGCTGCAGAAGCACGTTGCAACCCAAATAGATTGAAGGCAAAGATTAAGTTTAATAATAGACAATTTAGCTTAAAACTAGGATTAAGCGCATGTGCGCCTCAACAGACATGAAAATAGACTATTACAACAACAACAAAAACCACAATAAATGATAAACAAAATTAATACGATAAACAAAAATGTGGCAAAAGTGATTACGTTTGTACCCTGTTCTATGTTTCGATTTTGGTAACCGATAATTTACGTATTGCTAATAATTACTTTAATAGTTTAAATTTGAAAAATTTTAGAATAAAAAAAAATAAGAAGAATAATTTAAAATTGATAAATATTTTAAATAAATTAACTACGCAAAATTAAAATTTTAGTTTTACACATTTAAAGTATAATGAACATTTATAACTTCTTTGTAAACTATTAATAATATAAAACAAACCAAAACAAAAATTGCTATGTGGAAAACAAAAGTTCTTCAGAACACTGTGGCCCAGTGAGATCATAGACAGTTAATGAATGAAATATTTACAAAAGTTGTTGGTTTAATATCGTTAATAACTTTCTGATGATCTTTGAAAATTATAAAAACAAGAAAATATTTATCTGGTCTAACAAATCACAAAACCAACTTAAAATACTTGTCTTTTACCATAATCAAAATGCTCTACTAACTCTATTTTATATACATACATAATAGAGATATACAATTTAAATATTTCGTTGCTTAGTTGGAAAACCATTGTAATCTCTGTCAATGAATTGTTATGTGTTTACTTTTAGACTTGATTTACTCCTGCTGTACATTGGCTAGACAAAAACGATGAAGAAAGCAAATAATAACCTTTCTTACCTAACTGGCAGACTCAGCAACTCAGAAAGATGCCATGTATGCAATATTATCAGTTCCGCCCAATTCATGGTTTTTCTTAATTAGTTTTTCTATTTTTGATCTTTACCAAGAGAAAACATGTTGCTTACTTGATGACGCTATATTAACCCTTTAACAGTTAATTTTCTTAAAATTTAAATCTTAAAAAATTATTTAATTAATTATTTCATAACAATAATTTTTAAATACAATTTATACCAATATAATATATAAAAATAAAACTGGGAACAAGAGAAGTACAAAAAAGGATTATCAATCTTATAATTAAGGGCAGAACTAAGTTAATTTTTAATGGAAGTTATGCTAAGGGCAAAAGTAGAATAATCATAATTAAAAAACTATTAAAATCTATTTTGCAAATATTGTTAGATTTATTTCTTTTAACAGACGTTTTGTTATATTAAATTCTTTTATGCCAAATAATAACACAGCACTTTAGAATTTTATTTTAAACGATTTATTTACTTTCAATAAGAAAAACTTAAATAGGACGGCAACTTTGTCTTTACTCAACCATGACTCAACTTGAATTAAATAATTTTCCCAGCAAGTGGGAAATTTCCATATTTTTGAAATTATTATCATTCCGTGTAGGCGCGTGCTTGGCTGTGTGTTTTGTTTTTGTTCCCTGTAAGTTGTTTTTGTTCTCTGCTCTTTATTTTATTTCTTAGAATTTCCTATAAGCATATTGTTGCCTTAGAAAACTGTACACTGGGTCGTTTCGTTTAGTTTTTTGCTTATAAATATTTTCCCTTAAAACTTAATCATCTACGTAACTATATGATATAAGTCTTTTTAACAGTCGAATTTTAAAGCAGAAAATAAAGAATATAACAGAGTCAAAGAAATCAATCATAAAATATTCCAAATAAAACTTAAAAAGGAAAAAGAAAATGTATTGTAAATGAAAATTTATATTTCTAATAAGATATTCTTAATTAATATTCTAATGACTTATACATTATCCTCTATTTATTTATTTAATGTTAATATCTAGGTTCAAATAAATGCATTTTAAATATATGGCAAGTACAAAATTAATTTACGTCAACCCGCGTCGGTGATAGCCATATCGTCAATAATAGGCTAAAATATAATTGTTAACATCTCGCGATAGCGTGAGCCATTGACTATTACCGCATCTCTGGCCTCATTTTCGAAAAAAATAACGGCCCAATAATGCCTCCAAACAACATAGCGCATCATACAGCATAGCGTATTATACAGAGCATACGAAGTTTACTCAATAATGGCTCTAGGGTTTTCAAAAGCCAAACTGTGGCAATTTTGCTTAGTCACAAGTGTAAATAGGCTCCGTCTGAAAAAATTATTTTTTCAAAAAAACCAGTCGGTTGTTTCTGAATGAATTGAGCGAATCTACGGCGATATGAATGGTCGGTCGGCTTTGACTCCTGCACCAGTAGAACCTTGTAAGGCTTTAAAGTCAAAGCCTTACGCAAACTTTGCCATGTGGTGGTATTGGATAAACTCAACCTCTAATTCACGGCTCAGATGTTTTCAGTTGAACGACCCGATTGAACGCGTTGGTGTTCGCATATTTCGCAGCGAGCCTGTCGACTCAAATTTAACGACCAAATTATAATTAGCGGTTTTAGAAGGACGGCTATGTTGTCCGAAAATATCAGGAATATTTCGAAATGTAACTTTAACAGAATCACCATTTTCATAGTGTTATTTAGTTATTTGAATGAAATTTTCGTTCGAAATAAAATTCATTGTAACAACTGCCAATGCATCTCCAACGAAAACGTCAAAAAACTAAAAATGTCCAAACTATAATGTTGAAAGATCCGATATATGCCCGCCTCAGTTTCGAAAAAAAGTATGTTCGAAAGATAAATAATAAATATATTTAAAAAGTGAAAATTACCACAGAGATATTATAGATTTTACCTGTTATAAAATTTTGCTAAAAGGTATCAACTTGGTTGCTCTAAAGGGTTAAAAGATTTTAGCGTTTATTTTCTTTAAACATTAAAAACGAAACAGATTTGAAATTAATATTCAAACATATTAATGCCTACTATAACGTCTGTCTATCGATCCAGCTATCTGTCTATATTGTTGTCTGTATTTTAGCTCCTCGATTTGTTTGGATTTACATGCAAAATATTGTTTCATACACAGTTTAGACTTCCTTATTATTTAATGGCTGAAAGAAAACTATAAAACTACAAAAAAACTACAACAATTATTTTTATCGCTTTTTTCTTGGCTTTTTTTATACAACTTAAATCATGAGAAAATGTTACTTGATCTTGTACACATATTTTATACGTTATATTCGTGTTATATTTGTGTAAAATAGTAATAGTATTCCAGTATGCTAAACTCATATTGCAAAAAGTGCCTTCTAAATGCACCATAATTATTGGAAAATTGATAACGGTTTGCCGATTGCAACGACAGTTTACTATCGATCAATGTTTTACAGGTATTTATGTGCATTTATTTTTGTGTGAGACTTTTTCTAGTTGGATATATAAAATATAAATTAATTTTGCTATCCACATTCATTAATTCTTTTAATATTGTTACTGCCTTTTGCTATATTGTTGTTGTATTTGTGACGCATGTTCAGTCACTTATCCTGTCACATAAACCAAGGCGAAACGTCAACTAAAATTTAAACAAAATAAATTGCTGACATTTTACTATAATCAACAACTGTGAAAAAGGACCAGAAAATAAGTTACAAAATTTTATTCGGACACACTTCCATATATTGAGTGGGTAGATTGATGATTAGTTTGTTTCGAATTTATTTTTATGTTTGTCGACTCTACAATTTAATAAAAAAATGTGTAATCAAAAATTTATTTTGTTTTTACATTTCTGGTAAGAGTCGTAGAGGATAGATTGGTAAAGTCCCAGCCGACTGCTTACAAGAATACATCAAGAATAAAGCCGGGTTGGATAACCAGCAGAATAAGTGGAGCTAAATTTGTAGTTTCCAGGCAGCTAGACTGACTGTATTGGAATTTCATGCGGTTATAGAAGATGTTTAAAATATAGAAGTTTAATTTCTTAATTAGACAACACTTTGATGCCTTCAAATAGCACGTAAGTGATTTAACAAAATTTATATTTAACAATAAATTCAAAATTTTTATTAGTTTTCCATTTTAAGCTTCACCAAATAGACTCTTTTTTAAATCAAAATTATTAGATTTTCTCTCATAAACTAAACGGAAGCAGAAACATACAACTGGATCTTTCGCCCCAAGTTTTATGGAAAATAATGCAAAAGCTAATAAATCTCAATTTTTATTCCCTTAAAAACTTTTCTAAAATTTTCCTAATTTGATTTTAATATTTTTTTTAAATTATCCATACCAGATGCAATCACTCTGGTTTCAATTTATTAAAAAAAAATTAACATATTATTTTCGGAAGCAAATCTAAATTCCTTTGGAAGTTTTAGTAAATCATTCAAGACCACCGAGGCTATTGAGTAAAGATAAGTCTAAGCCGATAAAAACTGCTTGATTCATATATTTTGTTGGGGTGCGTAAATCGCCAGGGAGATGATAACATTTGAAGCTGAACTTAGGTCATTAAAAGGCATTTGTAATTGTGAACAAAAATATGGGAAAATATATAAAACTCTTTGTTTCCTGTATATAATATTTTAAAAAAGTTAGATATATTTTAATATTATTATTTATTTTGAAAAACATGCGAAATGCATGTTTTAAAGAAAGTTGCAATTGCAACTAATTTTGTCGTTTAAATGAAAACCATAAAGGTTCTGTGATCTCTAGTACATGTTCTGCTGAATAGTGTATTTTCACCCTCGTAGGTAATAACAGATATAGCTGACTTACGTACATTTTTAACTACACTTTGATTATACTGAAAAAGAAACTGTCGCGTTAAAATCGAAGTAAGTAGTCATGATAAAATCATTAATTAGATAGATACTCTTAGAGCAGCCGCTGTCATTCTCTTGTTATTAAACTGAAAATATAAACCAAGTTTTATCTAAGAAAATTAAGTTTATAAAAGGAAAGTAAAAATATTAAAGTTTTTATACATAAAAATTATTCATCCCGAAATTTTCATATTAATTATTATTTTTCTTAATTATAAAACCGCCCTTAGTTTCTTTATGCTTATATATTCTTTCTCTATTGATATGACTATTCTTCTCAACACATTTTACTAAAATAGTTCGCGTAAATCTTCAGTAACATTTAATAAAACACTGAACCAGAAGATCAAGCGCAATGTAAAAACCAAGTAGAAGCCAATTGAACCGAGCAACCAACGGCAGCATAACATTCGCCATAAAGTTTTTTGCACATGCGCAAAAGCTATTTTTTTATATCGTATGTTTAAGTGGTTGTTTGCCAGTACAGTTTCGATTTATTTGACCTTTGGTTAAGACCTTTCAAAGAAACAAATAGCAATGTTGACTACGTTCATATAAAACGCGGCCGCATGACTGGATGACTGACTGACAACGACAGGGCTAATGAAAACTTATATATCACTCGGTTGAATAATGCACATTAAGGATAATAAAATACTTTTGTTTGCTTAAGCAACTTCGTGGCCTTCCATTGACAGCAAGCCAACAACAACAATGATGTTGAAGACGGCCACATTGTCAATTTTTTCATGCAGGCGGTATTGTGTGTTCATCTTATTCTTTATATTTTAGCATGATTATTTATTTACACACAAAAATTACTTAGAAAATTGGTTATATCGAATAAAAAGTACTCTATATATGTAACAATTATTAACATGTTATGAAATTTTCGAAAAATGCATCACTCTTTTGCTATTACCTTAGTTTATGGAAAAATTCTTTGTGTTTTAAACTACATCAATCGGAAACTACATTTAAAATAAAAGAATTAATTCCATTAAACAACTCAATCGATTATTGCAAATCTAATAAAGAACTAAATATTCTCGTCATTTATAGTGTGCAATAATTTGAATTGTGTGTGTGTTTTTTATTTCACAAACACACAAAACAGACAGACCGTATATTCAAAGCCAAGGTCGCAGAGCATCATCATCAAACAGTCTCAAATTTCATTGAGATCCATTGTTACTTTAGGCAACCGATAGCTTTATTGCAGTTGTTGCAAGACTGGCAATAAAGTTGTCCATACAGCTATAACAACAAAAGTAAAAACAAAACAAAAGATGGAAGGGCTGCAATATGGTTCTTATGCACGAGTGATCAATCACGTGAGTGCAATTACCACAATTTAGAAGAAAATCAAAAACAACAACAGCAAATAAAAACTTTTAAGATTGTTTGCAATCTGTAAGTGTGTGTGTCGGCGGCAATATGGACATAAGCATTTTTAGCAGAGGACGTGGGTGCCGCCTAGACGCAAGCAATCAACTTTCTTGGTCAAATATAAAATAAAAACAAACTTTTGCAGGATATAATAAAATTTGTTTCCACAAGACGTTTATACCTCGAAACAAAAATAAAGCAAAAATAAAAACATTCCTTCCAAAGATTGTTTTATAGTTTACTAGGATCATAAATGAAGATCCACACCCTAGGCATTTTTTTTTTATAATCTTCTTTAACTTTATTCTCATTTTGTGCATCATACCAAGTGACAGAGCATTGTTGAAAAGTCTGTGCAGCATTTTAATCACGCTAACAGTTGGAAGAGTCGACCAGTCGACGGAGTGGTCGACCAAACCTTAATGTATTTAAGTAAAATTACTCAATTTATGAACTTGCCTAGATAATGCTAATGGAGCTGCGAAGATCTACAACCATTCATCTCAAAAATACTTTAATACAATCAATTCATTAAACAAAACCGAGCTAATAAGATTTTAAACTTAAAATTCAAAAATTCTGAAACACAAATAACAGGGCTGGGAAACTTTGCAAAGCTGAATTTTTTCAGTACATTACTCACAGTTGAAACAGCTAATCAGTTTTATAATTGCCAACTATCCAGAAGAATCATGTTCGTTTACAAAAGTTGGCAAATAAAACTTAACGTAAGTTTTAAGGAAGTATTTAGAACTTCAATTGTGTTCTGCAATAAACTGACTGTTCCACATTTTGAAACCTTTTAGGAAGAATTAAAAGAAGGTAGATAATAGAACAACTTTGGAAACCAAATATGAAAGTTGAGGGTGATAAAGAAAAGGCTAAAAGCTGACATCAATACTTAGGAATTCAGCTATTGTTTACACATAGAAAAAAGGTTGCTAAAAATTGTTTGATGTGTTTAAAATTTAAATATTATTAGTAAAATAAAATCTTAACATATAAGTTTAATTTAAAACTAAAAAATGTTATTTATTACTGAACTTTAGTTGCAACAAATTTTAAGAAAACGAGTAATTTGTAGTTTTATTAAAATCTATTCTCTTAATTTGGAAATGCAGTCGACCTTACTCAGCATAAATTGGGGACAAAATAAGATCTTTGCTGGGGCTTAATTTTTCGTAAAAAAAAAATATGTATCGGGTTTTTCAACAAGAAGTTTATTTTTCAATTGTGGTAGCACCAACAAAATGATAGTTTTGACATTTAGTTTTTTGACGTATTCATAGTAGATACATTGGCAATTGTTACAATAAATTCGATTTCACACGAAAAACGCATTAAAAAAATTTAAATCTAATATTCTGTTAAAGTTACATTTCGTAAAATTCCTGAGATTTTCGGACAACATAATTGTCCTTCTGAGACCGCTATTAAGAATTTGGTCTTAAAATTTGACACGTCAGACTCGATATAAAATACCCAAATACCAGAGCGTGTTCGACTGGGTCGTTCGACTGAAAACCTTGCAGCCGTGAGCCACAGTGTTAAAGCAGATCCATATTTATCAATTCCTTGTCGTTCTCAACATATGGGATTATCCAAAAGCACTACATGTACGCCAGTGGACACCTGCAAAAAGTGCGATAAGTTCCATCACACGCGGCTTTACCAACGAAACGTGCCTACCAAGGCTTCTTACAATTTAAGACATCAACGAAAGAAAGCAGAAATACCATTACCACAATAACAAAAACCACAGAAGTCGTCAGTATCTCTCACCCCAGACACCAAAAAGCCTAGCAGAGGCAATCAAGTTCCTTGCAAATTTTCTGTGCGCTTTGGATGTTACCTAAAAGGAAGGCTGGCGCCATGTCCAAACTAACGTTTTAACCATTTGTTTCATCCTAAGGAATACAGAAAATTAATTAAATTCAAATTAACAACGAAGTTATTATTTAAACAATTCTCAATTTTTCCAAATTTATATCCAGTGTAAAATATTACAGGAAGCATTGATGAAATTTTGAAAGGTGGCGTTAAGAAAAGTAAAATAATAAACTAAGTCTGCACCAAAAACTCTTCAGTTGGTATCTTTTATATGCTTTTTGGTAACACTATACAAGACAAGTGCTAAGGAATTCGATTTTGGGTGTACTTTGAGGCTTTTGTTTAAATAATCTATACTTAGTGTTTAAACCAGAGTAGCGAAGTGTTCACTCACTGTTCATACATGTGTGAATATGTACATTTAATTTTTTAGACGCTTCTTATCATACATGTGGGAGAGACTACAAAATATTTTGTGTTTTCTCATTTGTGAATGCGACGATTTATTTTTTTCTTTCTATTTATAAGTGAAAAAATGAGAAACACACAAGTGTTCATTTTTGAATATTTACAATTTTGATAATTTTTCAGAAATGAAAAGATCGTAAAAATATGTGCGTTAAGCATTAGCGTACATAAACGCACATATTTGATAATGCGCAATTGGCGGCGTATGTAGAAAAAAAAATGTTTTTTTTATTTCTTTTAGAATATATTGCAAAATTGTATTTGGAGTTAATATGTACCCATGTGTTTTTACTACATTTTACGGTAAACTGAGGTCGTGGGAAGAACATTTTTTCACGTTCATTTATGAGAAATTTTATAAAATTTCAACAATCATATATGAACATATACATTTATGAAAAAGAACATTAATGATAAGAAGCTAATTTATCATTCATCACATATGAATAAGACTAATAATTCTTGTTGTTCGCATTCATGTATGAACATAAGCAGAACATTTTTTGTTGTTCGTTTATGAGCGTGAAAAATAAATATAAAATTTTAGATTTCTCATTTATGAAAAATATCATGAATGTTGATTTTTGAATGTTCATAAATGAAAAATTCTGAACCCTGGTTTAAACATACTTAAAATACAAATTTTGAAACAAACAAAGCATTCCTTTAGCTTTCTGTTGAAATTTTATTTTACATTTTGGGTAATAGAGTCACAATCGAAGACATTCAGCGAGCTTTTGGAAAGCAGAGGTTTTTGTTTATTTTTCTTAAATTCTCTTCGTTTTCTTATATGAAGCTTTGTTATTCTTTAACTTCTATATGCATGTTAAATAATTGAGAGTAATCGTGATATGTCCATTGGACATTTGTTGTTAGCATTGTGAATATTTTAGAAACTGTCGTCGTAAATCTATTTGCAAGTGCTTGAGAATTTACGTTATAAATCAGGGTAAGCTACACACGTGAGTATATAAATATTTGTTGAATATATGGTATGATAACAGTTAAGGCCTTAATATACAAGGGTATATTAAGAAACTATAAAGCTGACATAACATTACGCCACAATGCACTATAAAGTGCTGATTGAGTTTTCTCCTAAACGATGCCACAGCAAATAGGAGGCAAAATGGCTGTGATAAAAAATATGTTCTGTAATAGTTATTACACAGCTTTTGACAAGACTTTCCTATATATATTCCTGAGATAAAACTTAAGAAAACTACAGCCTTAGTCCCAAGGATGATTTAATGTCATCTGGTAGTTGCCACATTTGATAGGCCTATTTGATAGGCCCCTAAAAAAGGCCTTTGAATTATGGGTACACACCCTATAACTTTCTGTAAATGTTCTATCGCCTAGTATATATATGTATGTAAATATAACATGCTTTTACAATTATATATTCATACATTTTCTTAGAACAGACATATGGCAATTGCATCTATAATATTGTAAGTCATATTAAGGCAGACATATTGGCAGAGAAATTGTTTATTTTTTTTTTAATTCCAAAAATCGTTGTTCTTTTCTTTTTCATATGTATTATAGAAGATAGGAGAAACAATATTTTTTATGGATAAATGATATAAGTATCTGAATTCGAGATTATTTTTCTACGTTTAAGTTGAAACAAACATTTGTTGAAAGCAAAGACCACATAATGTTTTATTCCTTAATGTTGAATGACCAAGAAAACGTCTTTAGAAACAATATACATATTTAAAAATTTTCAAAATATATTATTTCAATACTAAAATGAAAAACGAAAACTTAAATAATTAAAACTAAATTACGAGAATTGTTACTTACGTCATTTTAAATACACCTATGCTGAATTCATTGACAATGGTTATTGAAAGTTAATTTGATTAATTTAAATTATTTAACCGGGGATATAATTCAAAGAAATAAAATAAAACAAAAATTAATAATAAAGATTTAATGAAATTTTGTAATTAAAGAAATCGTTTTTAACTTTTTTGTTTACGATATCACACCGGTATTAGTACGTTTATAGAAAGCTATATGCGAATAAAATTTTTAACTAATAAAACTCACTGTTTATGCAGCAAGTTGCAAACAAAAATGTTAAAAATTTTAAGTATCGAATTTATGAGCAATTGGTAACACTGTTATAGAAACCATATACAAATGTCTTTAAGTTAAGTTTAAGTGAGCCTTAAAGACCCAACTACAATATGCATAAGTAAATTTAAGCTATTGTCAAAATTGAACGCAAAGTCTGTGCAATGCTTGCAGAAAACTACATATACTTTTCAGTTACAATATTGATCTTATGTGAATTTACAAACTCTTTAGCCACAGTTGGAAACTTTTCAAAGAAAATAGTTATGAGAAAAAAAAATAAAATAATCAATTTTGTGTTTTACAAAGTGCACAGACTTTTAAGAAATCTTATGCACACAAGAAATTCAACGAAATAAGCTAAACAACAGAAAACAAAAATAACTAACACGGAAAACAAAACACACAGCATAACAGGTACTTACACTGAATGATGATAACAACAATATGGCATGAATATACTGCATAAAACAGTTATGTATATTAGCACCAAATGCTAGTCAAATGAAGTATGTCAAGTTGAGACATCGTTGAGAAAATATAACAAAATATATAATAAAGCATATTTTAAGGCATTACAATGGTGAAGTTACCATCATGTTTATTTTATACCTATTAAAATAATAAATCGCTTAATTTAATTTAAAAATCTAAAGTGCTGCAATAAAAGAACTCAATATAAAAAGATGTTTATTAAAAGGAATAAATGTAATAATTGGATGGAAGAAGTAAATAAAAAACTTATGCATGCAAGGCTTAACATCGAACTTTCTAGCTTGCGCATGCAACCGAACAAGGACATGTTTATAATTTCAGCAAGGAGTGGGGGCACGGCCCTGCTACCGTCCTACCATGCACTCACCTTAGGACGTGGTTGGGCATTCTGCCTACGCTCAGTGTTGACGTGGGCTAGCAATGTTTACTTTAAACCCATTGCCATAAATCTTTCCAGAGCCGATGGGTTTTAGTTTCCTCAGACCATATGTCACCTGTCGTATCAGTCACGTTTGCTATAGTTTTTTTTTTCTTTTTTGATACTCTGACGTGTCGGGGTAGACTAGACAATTTCGTTTTGGGTGAATGTCGAATTTCTTCGTTACACTTCGTATCCATTACTAGATTTAAATCTGCATTCATAACAGATATTTATTTTATATCTTAAATAAATATCTGTTATTCTTTTTAACGGTCTTATTTTAATTAATTTAACAATATATATTTTAATTTATTTTTAATTAATTTAACAATATATATTGTTAAATTAATTAAAATGAAACCGTTAAGAAGAATAACAGATATTTATTACGGTGTTTTTTAATTTAGATCTGATATATTACATTCCTTCTATGCCAAAAGAATTGTATAACAGACTTGCTTTTTTCCAAAGTGTCATATGTATTAAAATTTATAAATCTCAATCAATCTAAGACCAGTAGTGAATAATCACTTGTATTTTTAGCATTTTTAATTGTAACTGACAAGGGACTTAAAATTAAAATTGTCTTACCGCAACGAGTCTGCCCTAAACATATTAATTAAATTGATTTATTTCAGCAATTGTAGATTTATGGCACTCACAGCAGTACAGGGAGAAAGTGGGCGGTTAGAATTTTCAACTATTCTGCAAACATAAATATTTAATGACACTAATAAAATAATTATTACTTAAAAAATTAAATGTATTAGGGTGCGGAAACCATATGGTTACTGTGTTTTTGTATAAAGGTTTGTTGAGTTTTATTGTCTTTTTGTTGTGTTGCTTGAATATAATTCTCATTTAATCAATTTGGGTTGAGATATAAGACTCTTGAGTTTTCTGTATAAAATTGGGGTAAAGCTCACTAATGAGCTATATAAGCAGTGAAATAACCACATAGATATGCTTTCCCCACAGTAATATATTTCCATTATTATGTTATAAATATTTTATTAGAATATCATTAAATATTTATGTCTACATATAGATTATTTTTAACTGGCGGTTTAGTAATGTGATGATTTATTTGGAAAGGTCTGAGATATTACTAAATCAAAGTGCGGAAATATGAAGTAAAATCACAAATGAAATATTATAAAGCTAAAGAGCTACTTACTCAGGCTATGAATTAGCCCACAGTGATTGTGCTGTTATTGTTATGCTATTTGCAGTGTACACATGCATATTCTCTTTTAATTAATTGAATTAGCTTTCATAAAAACGAGTAATAATTTGCACATAATTTAATATTTTGCTTATTAAAAAAATCAATAATTAAATAAGAAAAAGGCATATCCTTATTGTTCGCTATATATGTTAACATGAGTCTGAAATATGATTGTCATTAAGGAAATAACTAGAAAACATAGTTAAAAATTATATAAAATAAAATAATCGCAATATAAATTCTTAACTGTCAAACTGTGATTGTTTTAGCATTTAAAACAATTTTATATATTTTCTCATTCCTTTTAAGATAAACAGTTTTAAATATGATTAATTTTTATATGCTCCACTGGAAATGAAAAATTAAATAAATAATTTCATAACAATAAAATCACTGAGCATTATTCATTTTTTTAGAAAGCCATATTTTAAAATTGTATAAAAACAGGTTTAGCTATTAGCGGCACGATGCTTTTCAAAAAATAAAAATCGGCTATTTAAAAATGACTTAATAGAGTTGAATCCTCTATTGTTATTAAAGCGCACTTTTCCCATGTTGCACAAATAATGTTTAATCAAAATATTTCCTTTCGACTTCGCAATTATGGATTAAGCAAATTTACTACCAAATCAACTGCACACGAAAATTATAAAATGTTATTCAGTAGCTGCCTGACTATCAACGTTGATGTTGCAACATCGTTAATTCAAAATCTACGCTATCATTTTACTTGTTGTTTTTGGTTTTTAATTTCCAGAGTAAATAACATTTTGCTATTGTATTGCATGTCCAGCATCACGATCTAATGCGTGAGTAAATGTTTTGTTTTCCTGCTTTTGAAAAGCTTGAAACTGTTTAAATATATAGATCAGTAGCTGGACAAGAGTAACCACAATTCAAAGTTTTTCAAAAGCCTTGCATCGCTGTTGATGATGAGATTAACATGTTACACACATTGAGGTTTTACTGGTATTCTATTTTTATTTCTTATTTTTATTTTTCATTTTATTGTTGCACCCACCAAAACATTAAGCAAGTAACTCAATAAAGGCAAGTTTCTTTCGTAATTCTGCACCTGTTGTTTGCTACAGAGGTGGAAAGAACTGCCAGCAGTGATGGCTTTAGTTAACTTGAAAATATAAAATATCTTTATAATTTATAAAAAGTTGTTAATCATTTTGAAAACTAAAATGTTCTACCAAAAGAATATTTTCTATAAACATATGCCTGTCTGTTTATTTTTAACTTAACTAAGATTCAACAAATGATGTTCATGATGTTGAAATTTTTGGTTTTGAATGTTTGCATGTAACAAAGTCATAAAATGTCTGGCACGCATTGTGCTACTGTTTGTATACGAGTTTACTGGAATTGGCCTTTTGGAGCTTTTTTTCAAAATTGATGATTTGCGCGCGCGCCTTAAACGTTGAAAAATAAAACACAATGTTGTTTTTTAATTTATTTTTAGCCACTCTTACACGCACCCATTGGTGGGTAGGTGTGGTCGCTTGTTACTATGAGTATGTCACTCTTTACTATAAGGACGTATTTTTCATCAGTATACTTTGTCGCTGGTACTTCAACTCTTTTAGCCATCTCATGTATCAATCATTGTAGACTACGTCGAGATAAAGTTAATAAATTTACATGAATGGGCGGATTTCCGAGGGAAGTCATTTGTCATGAATATTCAAAATTTTAATTAATTATTTATAACAAAGTTTTAAACATTTTGCCAACATTTTACAAAAAAAAACTTCCTACAATTTCTTTCATTTGTACCAAAAGACCACTACAATTATTATAAATGGCTTAAAATTAGCAACTTAAAAGTAGCAATTAAACTGTCAATATTTGCCTAGTAATTATTTATGGTAAGGAAATATTAAAAATTGCAATAAAGGACAAACATTAAGGGTATTCTTCATAAGATCACAGTTATTCCTTAAAGCATTTTGAAACAGCGAACTTTTTATCTATGGACCGTTATTTGCTTGTTTGCCCTTAACATTTTAGCCGAAGTATTAAAATAATAATAATTAAAATAATTGTGGTGTTTTTACTGCTTATATTTGCATGCTGATTATCATATTTTAAATGTAATTTATTTTTTCAAGTAATTTTTACTGCAAACTACTCTTCGATACAAACACATACGCATGCACACACAGAAAAAAGAAGTTGTTAAAACAAGTTTTCGTTATTTAATGTATTACGTTAAAATTATGACTTATCGTTGAGTTTATTATGTACGCAGTTCTATCAGCTACTAACCAACAAACGCTATAAAGGTATTAAGCCTAATATGTCACAGATATATCTGTACATACATACATAAATATAAAATAATATGCTATCCATGCTGTTGTTTTATTTTACTTCTCTTAATCCGGTCGTCTTAAGACTTATGACACATTCTTCATTATAGCACAAATTGCGTCATTTTCTTATTTACAAGTCAAGCATAATTGTACGTTTCATAAAGTTCATTTCACTTTATTCATACGTCTTTTTCGATGCTTTTTCTTCGTCATCATCTGTTTTTAACTTGGTTCATACATCTTAGCTCAGCGGTGGGTATGAAATATCCTGTAGCATCTTAAATCAAAGAAGGAATTGACTAAGTTCCCACTTATATGTAAGTTTTATGCTCATATGAGATTATTTAACTCATGTGTAGTGAATATTGTACAATGAAGGACTGGATTAAGTTAGTACGGTGGACACTTCTTGAGGCATATCTTTACTAGCGGTTCAATTATATTTAAAAGTCAGAGATAAAGTGATGGAAGGAACAATTTGTAGTGTGAAAATAAATATAGGGTGTTTTCAAAGAGCTATAGAACTTTGAAATGGAAAACTGATTTTTTAAATTTACATGAAATTTACTTTATTCGAAAGATAACTTCTGGCATTATAATTTAAGTATGACTTCTGGTATATGACACGCACGTCTGGCTAGAACATAGTCTAATTTGCAGGACCAATTTTGGACTGCATTTTTCTAAAATTTGTTACCGAATATTGGCAAGAACGCGGTGAATATTGCTCACCATGTGGTCAATCGTTTCGGGCTAATCGGAATAGACTAGCGTCTTCCCATATTCCCACTGAAAACAGGCTAGCAATATTCAATTGCATAACCTTGGAAGCCAATTCTGGTCCAACACTTGAAAATATGGTTTACAAAACGTTCCCTTTAATAAATTGAGGCACTAGCTGTGTGCATTGTTGCGTCAT
This sequence comes from Trichopoda pennipes, assembly GCA_030448955.1. Classification (NCBI taxonomy): domain Eukaryota; kingdom Metazoa; phylum Arthropoda; class Insecta; order Diptera; family Tachinidae; genus Trichopoda; species Trichopoda pennipes. Next base: position 785,941 of record JASKUP010000010.1, on the reverse strand, counting down.
CTTGTTGAAATCACAGCTCCTGTTCAATTGATGAACGAAGAAGTCAGTAACCATGGCTAAACCGCGATCATCATTAACTGTAACGTTCTCATCAGCATAGTTTTTCAGGATGTAGAGGTGTCTCAACATATACTTGAGGGGTTTCATTATCCCAAAAATTAAAAAAAAAAACGCTGTCAGCTTAATTTCTATACCTCTATTAAAACACCATATATTGCAGTAAAAAATTAAAAATTTTCAGATTTCTGTTAACAATTTTCAAACATGGTAAGCAACTGCAGTATTGCAAAATGGATTTTAACGCGATATAAGAACAGTATCGAAAATAATATTATCGCTTGAAATCTTGGCAGTATTTTCTTTCACAATAGTTATTCCTAGGAACTTTAAATGTATCACAAAATCTATTTGAATGCTAGAGATATCGTTTCAGGGATGTAAGAAAAATTTTCTATTATGGACTTGATTTAGTGTAGTCAAGTCAACTTTGAAGCTCTTTATGCTTTCTCTTTATGAATGTCTAATGGTGAGTAACTTGTGAGCCAAGAGAGGATCATATACGTGATATATTGTAGAACACCTCACAGTATAAGATGCTGGAATCCATTTCGATGCTAATGGAAATTGGCATATCGTCTCAGGATCGTGTGTCAATTATTACTGAGTGTAACACCTGAGTAGTAAGTTCTTTAAATGAGATTGTGGGCGCCTTAGTATTTAATATTTTTATATGTTTGCTTGTAAAATTCTTTGTTCAGCTGTTGCAAGAAATTTGAAAAAAAATATCAAAAGAAAAAATCCCTTACAATAATATTTTTCATTTTTTTCTTTTGACTTTAAGTTTAATTTATTAAATTTTCAATTATTGAATTTAAATTTAACTATAAATTTTAATTTTTCCAAATTGTTAAATATGTGGCAATAAAATTTAAAAACTATTCATTTTTCTATTCATTCTTTGGTTATTGCATTCTTTGTTTTCTCATTTAGTGAGAGGTACATGTTCGTGTTTTATGGATTAAATAAATTGAGAATAAATTGAAAGAAAAACGAACATCACTTGTTGTGGAGAATCTTGCCCTCCGATTTCAAATAATAATTGTATAATACCTCAAATCACAGAAGTCAAATCCCTGTGTATATATTGAAACCAGCACCTAACTAATAGCAGGACAAATGAACTGGCTCACTAAGAGAAGCTCCACATTAAGTTACCACACTTCTAAAAAATTTCTATACGGAGTTCATGGGTGCCAAAATAAAATTATTCTAACGATCACTGCTACATCGTGGAATTAAAGAAATTTAATCGTTCAGCAATTTTCCTTCACGCCCATGCATTGGGCTGAAATCTTGAAACATGTAACAGCGATGGTTATAACATTTGACTTAGAAAGATAGATTTATATTCTTTGTCGAATAATAGAGAAATGAAAATTATTTCCAATCAAGCATTTTACTTTTATGTTCAAATGTTACCACCTTCAAGACAAGGCAATGTATTTCTTTCTTACGCATATAGCCCCTAAACCAGTCCCCACATATTTTTCATTCTAAAAATACAACATTCCCGCAAATCCTACCTACTTTTACTCCAATCAGTTTTGATCTGCTATTTGACATACACTGTTATGTCTTTTTTTGATTTGAACGTCTACTCCAACATAATCCCGTTTATTTAATTTGCTGAAAGCTGTGCTACATCCGTTTTGTTTCTCTTAAATTTCGTAGTAAAATTTCAAATGTCATTTAACTGATGTGTTTGTTGCCTTTTGCTAAATTATACTTATTCCAAAGAATTATTCTTCTCCGGCCATATAAAATATTTGTCCTGTTCTAGTTTTTGGTTTGTTCTCAGTCCTTAAATTAAACATTCAAATATTTCTTATTTACTCCATAGTATGATTTTAACAGCTTTACATTATTCATTTACGCCTTGATGATGATGTTTTTTATGATGGAAATGACGATGATGACGACAACATTTAAGTTGTTTATTAAAAGAATGATGGTGGCGAATTGATGTTGGTAGACTGTCAATCGGTGTTGATGGTCGTAAAACCCTTTAGTTATACTAAAATTTTGAGGATTCGGTTATAATATTTATTCAGTGTGATTGTTTTTTATTTCTTAATATCCTTTAAGTTATTTCAGCAGTCATATAACAGTAGTTTGTTTTAACATCGTTGCTGTTGTTTTGATGTTAATATTTGTTAAATTTTCTTGTTTTTCTTGCCGATGTATCATAAAGTTCAACGTAATAACATTCAATGCTTTTTATGTATTTAAATTAAAATTTATTAAGATCGTTATTTTCTTTTTTCTTTCTCCAATATATTTCTGCATAAAAAATTGCAAAATATCTTATTTAATGCCATAAAAAATGGCTGATAATAATCCGAAAGATTGTATTATATTGTAGCTAAATTCCTAAATGCCTTCATCGTTGATAGTATTTATTACAAGAAAAATAAAAAATCCTCATCTTTCATTTCTTTATCACAATTTAGTTAATTTAATTTAGGCTAATTAGGTATTAACCAGTAAATACATAGTTGTTTTTTTTTCTATTTTTTGAATTATTAATTGTTTTGTAGTAATCTTCTCTGTACATAGGGTGTAAAAATTTAGTTTTAATAACATTTGAAAATTAGTACAAGTATACTGTTATCGCTGCTGGCCATATATCACATATAACGCAAACAATGATGACCTTGGCATCAATTATTGCTGCTATATTAGCATCAACTTATGTTTTCACGTGGCCTTAGAGAAAATGATCGAAATGTGTCATATCAAATAGTTAAGAAGAAGCCAATTAGTTCCATTTCATAAAATCTGCTTACCACCAAATTATCATTTCAGAATGTCAAGGGTTGCTGTTGCCTAATGATATGTAGCATCATCCTGTTGAAATCACATCGCAATGTCATCCGTATTACAACAGAAAACACCGAGTATGGTGCCACTGGTTTACTAATCGCATTAAACAGTAAAATTTTCTCGATGTAATTGAGTCTATTGACTGCATTATGCGTATATATAGGACAATTTTGTTTATTAAAATAGGATAAGCCTCATCACTGAACTTAATATTGCGTCTAGAATTGATGACTAGAAAATCATCATTTTCTAGTCTAGCTAGCGCAAAATCTACCACGATAATGTTTTTTCCAAGATAAAAAATGCTTCCATATAAACAAGGGAGAAAAACGTTTTCATAAATTATGTAGCCAGTAATTTAGGTGAGTTTTAATAAATAAATTATTTTTACAAATCTCCCTTAGAAGGAATAAAATCCATTGACAGTGAATATCTAGGTGCTTAATTTAGTGAAATAAATTTTATGGCAAAGATTGTAATCCTGCAATGGCCCAAGCGGCTAAAAAGTTTTTAGCAGATCTCAACATCAACAAATCTCCTGGGCCGGATGGGATTCTATCAATGATCTTGAAACAGTGCTCCTCGACGCTAGCGCATCCATCAGCAGCCTTTTTCAACATGACGTACCATGTTGGTGACGCTCTAAAGTGATGGAAGGTTGCTGATGTAAGTCTGAATCCCAAAAAGGGCATGGCTAACAACCCAGAAAATGAACACCCAATTGCAATTTGTTCTGCACTTTCTAATGTAATCAAAGGATGATTAATTTTTATCTTGCGAGGTACCTAGAGTTCAATAGCTTACTTAGCGATCGAAAGAATGGTTTCGGTAGGGAGCAATCTACAGGTGACTTGCAAACTTTCCCTACATCAATTCGGAGAAAGTCCCCCCCCCGGGGGGAACATTTATCGATCTTTATAGAATACTTGATTATCTAGACCTATGCCGCAGGGACTATAAGGGAGCCCAGTCCCCTGAAGGCAGCAGGGGTCAACAGGAAAGCTCCACGTTATTTCCACGGTAATCAGTAAGCCCCAGAGTTTCCGCTAATTGTTTCTTTAGATTTTTAGCTGTTTCTCTGACTGATTATTGAGGTTGACCCTTCGGGAGTATCGTGGTGGCCCCAAGCATAAACTAATTATAGTGGCCAGGATCATTTCGCCTTTAATCACACCAAAGGGTGAATGATCCGCATCCAGTGAACATGCTATTTATGTTTTCTGGACCAGGAGTTGGATAGTCTCTAGCTTTTCAGTAAGGAGTAGTGGTTTGCAACCCTGCTTTGTTACCGCTGAAATTGCAACTAGGAAAGATATGTTGCTAGAATAATTCTTCGAGTTCCCAGGGCGTGAATGGCTTTGCTTTTCATTCGCAGTGGCTTGACCACCATCTGATTGAGGCCCACTGCCAGGTGCAAATGTAAATCTTATCACGAATTCGGAGAAAGTAGGATGATGGTTCGTGATATTTCAAAAGCATTTGGTAGAGTGTTGTTGTTTCTTTTGGTGTCGGTAATAATTTCTGCAAAATTGTATCGAGTTTTCTCAGAAATCCCACTATATGAGTTGTTATAAATGGATGATAAATTAAAGGAGTTCAAAATTAATTCATGGCTACCGCAAAGTACCGTTCTTTCTCCTGCCCTATTACTTGTTTTTCTAAATGACATTCTTTGTCAAACTATATATTATTTCGCGGATGACAGCACCACTTGTCATTCATATTTATTCATTAATAGACCGAACCATTTGGAGGTATGTTCAAAAAAGCAAAACATAAATGATACGCTCAATCACGATCTCGTAACAATCTCCAAGTGGGTCCATGAGAATAGACTCGATTTTAATGCCCTTAAATCTTACTGTTGCATGCTTACGCATAGATATGTGTTCGCAAATGGTGCTGCATCTGTTACTAAGGGTGATAAAAGTATTAAGAGATGAGAAGCTTTGGATGTTCTTGGCATGAAAATTCAGTGTGATGTTCGATGGACTTTTTTCAGGCTTTTAAAGAAACTTTCAAGAAACTCGGTTTTCTAAAATACTGTAAGAGATACCTCACTCCATCCGATCTCCGTTTTTTAGCAGAAGAAATCGTATATGGATTAAGCTCTCTGCAGAATATCCATAAACAACTCTCCTTCTTTCTTCCTTCCCATGGAAATAGTTTCCTACTTTTGACACAATGCCTTGCATGAGTATGGGTTATCCCCAATGACTATCATGTACAAAGTAATTTTCGGCGGTTAGCAGAGGCTATTAAAATTTTTTCATAAACTATTTGTGAAAAAAAATTTTCAGTATTTTTAATAACTAGATTAATAAAAAAGTGGATAATTTTGATCTACTTTGTTGAGTGGAATATAATCTGTCCACCAACTAACAAGTTAAAGTATTAAACTTATCATTACAGATGCAGTGAATATCATAGTTATTGATAATTCCTGAGAATCAAGGCTTTTTATCAGCACATAATATTACCGTATGTTGCTTTTCACAATACAAGCTATCGGAAAATTCAGAAAACTTCTTTGAAAGCTGTCAAAATTATTATTTAAATGTGATTTACATGCAAAAAAATACACATAATTTTAATTTAGTTAACAAAATAATAGAAGTAGATAGCTCATATGCTATTTATGTTTACATAAGTTCATGTTAAAATTGTAACTTTGCAAATACAAACTTTAGTAAAGTTTACTCCTTTGAAAATTGCGCTCATGTAAAAAGTTATAAAAAAGATTTTTTTCAAAGAAAGTTAAAATTCTATATAGCTCCCAAGCCTTAATAATCTTTTTTGTGCAACAATATTTCCATATGTAATTGTCATCAATTTCCTTAAACGACATAACTTTAGACAAATATGAATTCGCATCCCCACACCATACAATACACATCCTGTGATGTAAGTTTTTAACCCGACCAAATGTTAGCAATAATTTTTTGTTCCGTGCTCTTATTGTTGTTATTGTTTATGTTCATCTAATGTACATATTAAATAAAATTACACATTTATAAAACAAAAAGACATAAAACAAAGAAAAAGAAAAGGATTTGTTTTATTTTTTCCTACGTGCGTTTCAAAAAGGGCGCCATTAAATTGCCATTGACATCCACTTTATGTAAAGTGACTAAAGTATACTTTTTCATACTTAACGACTTGACGCATACAAGTAAGTTTTTACACAATTCTACATACTTTTCGTATTAGTACGTTTCTATTTACATACATTCTCATACACATTTCGTAAAATACTCATTTGAGCACCAGTGTGTCAAGATAAATTTACATTAAACTGGTAGGAGTACTTCCGCTTTTTTTTTTATTTTATTTAGCTGACTTAAGCATAGGCCATAATCTCTCTAGAGTGGTAAAATGCGTAAAATGGGAAAATAAAAGCCTGAATGGTTAAAGTGTAAATAAAGAACATTATGAAAAGGTATGAAATCTTTATGAAACATAAAGTACTGCATTAATTAAACATGGATTTCTAGTTTGCGATTGTAAAAGATTTTGCTTTTGGGAAAGTTACTTCTAAGAAGAAAAAAATTTTAAAGTTAAATATTTGTATTACAAATAATTTGAGTAAGCAAATTAAAGTACTTTTAAGCAAAAGTACTATAATTGTAAGCTTTAAAATACTGTTATGTTTCGAATATTTTTTTTACACAATGCCATTTTAAGAAAATATACTTATAAGAGATATAAACTTTATTTCAGTAATTCTAAAATAAATTAACTTTAAAGAAAACTTTTTAAAAATATATATATAAAAATTAATTTATGAAACACAAACGTACAGATTCAGAAAATTTTAAGTAAACTCACCAGTCCCATGATTTTTAGGCTCGGTCGTAAGCTACATTACAATAAAGCCTTTAAAACTTGTTGTTTTTTTTTTAAATCAAAGACTTAAAAATACAGGGTTTTCCAACAAGAAGTTTGTTTTTCAATTGCAACGCTAAAACATGAAAATTTTGGCATTTAGTTTTTTGATGTATTCGTAGAAGATGAATTCAATTTTGCACGAAAATCGCATAAAAATTATTAAGCTCCACATTTCCTAAAAATCGTAATATTTTTGGACAACATATTCGTCCTTCTAAAACCACTATTAAGAATTTGGTCGTTAAATTTGAGCCGATAGGCTCTATATAAAATGTGCGAACACCAAGGCGTATTCGGTTGGATCGTTTAACTGAAGACTTCGCAGCCGTGAACCACAGTATTGAAATTTACCAATTCCTCAAAGTTCTAAATAATTCGGGTTATCCAAAACCACCACCTTATAAGGTTAAACTGATGCAAAAATTGAAGCCGACCAACCATTCAGGTCGTCGTAGCTCCATTCACTCAAGAGCAACCGGCTTGTTTTTATAAAAAATAATTTTTTACACGAAGCCCATTTTTACTTGTCAGGGTATTTATAACAAGCAAAATTGCCGCATTTAAGCTTCTGAAAATCGTAGGGCGATTATTGAGAAGTCTTTGCATGCTCAACGTGTCACTGTATGGTGCGCTATGTGATATGGAGGTGTGATTGGCCCTTTTTTTCGAATATAAGGTTGTAAATGCGGTAACAGTCAACTCAATTTTGGCTTATTATTAACGTATGAATATGTGATTTCAATAAGACAGTCAATGAAACGATCAATTTATTGCAAACCAAATTTCTCGATCGCATGATTTTACGACAATCAGTTAATTGAATTCCAATTTTTCCCTACACTTTGCTGGTTACTAAACCTAAATTTTTTAGTTATGTTTAGTTCTGGAGAACTCGTTTAGATCATTTATATTTTGGTTAGAAGTAAATAGAAGTTTTGTCCCAAAATTTATATAATGGGGTTGATATTTACCATTTGCTTTAGGAACAACAGAGTCTTGTAAGTTTTTTCAGTCAACTTTTACTTTAAAATTCAAAATCTATACATTTTAACAAAAATAACTCCTATTTAACTCGTATTATGAAAATAACACTGAGCTATACAAAACATACCACGCCAATGATTAGCATGACCTTTCGTGAATAACTCACGTTGTATGGTCTCTTCTAAACTGTTATCAACTTTCTTTGAGTTTATTATTAAACCGCAATTTTTTATTCAAGCATTTTCATCTACATATTCGCAGATAGCGATGCCCCTTTGAGCCCTGCAAATTCTTGTGTGGACATCAACTCGGAACCTGATTTTTAGTACCAAAGAGACTTTAACGTGCTTCTTATTATATTTCTTTTTTTTGGTTGAAATCCTTCCCAATTCTTTTCAAAGTTTTTGACATCGTATAGGCATCCGAATGAATTCTCTTAAAATTTCAGGCAATGGCCAAATAGAAATATCCTTGTGGAGGATAAGCATTAATTTTAGGGGTTCTCGCTATATTTAAAATATTTTTCTGTTCTATTTTTCACTATTGTTTATTAGAAAGTACTATTTTCCTTTGACTTAGTTTTGTGATTTTAGCAGCAAAGCTTTAGCTGTCTGCCTACAAAAATATAAAATTTAAGAGTAAAAAAAATTTTTTTTATTGTCTAAACAAATATTATTTTAAAGATTTATTCATTTTCTGGGTAATACATAAATATTATTTTCTCACTTAAGGAGAAAAATCCTTTGATTTAAAAATTGCGTGATTTATAAAAAAAAGCTTATATTTATAATCTTGCAAACTTTGATTAGTATCGCCATATCGGATCGGTTCGGAGGAATTTCCAGCTATTACCATTGCGCAAAGTCAAAACGTATGATGCGCTGAAACGACGAATCAATAGTTTATTTGCACGTGGTCATAGAATTAAATCCTTTAACCTTAAAAATCCAAAGTTAATTGTTAATGTGTAAAATAATAGAAAATTATGTATCAACTGCATAGGACCTGAAGGATTTATGACAATTGTCAAGCGTTTACCTTTAAATCAATGACAGCGATCATTTAAAGTTCCTTTTCCCTTTATCTTTCCTAATATTGTTGAGAAGAGAAGACCTTGCTATTTACTTATAACATGAGGGAGTGTATGGGTTCGGATGTGAACTTAAAAGCAAACATGGCCCTTAGGAAAATTTAACAGACTTTATAAAAAACAAAAACTTTTGTAACTTCAACTGACAGCAACATGTTTGGATAATGATTCTTTAAATTGTAATATTACTTTCATCTCTGCGTACACATGCTCTTAATGTCAAAATGTCTTTGTGCCTGTCTAAACGTTTGTCTGGCCGTTCATTTGTTGACTCATATATTTGTTGCTTCACAGTCTTTGGTCTATAATGCAACCTCTTGTAGCCTTTTATACATAAATCGCGTAATTAGATTAAATCTTTTATGCGTATTTAAAACACACGTGAGATCTTATACCCTGAATTCTTTTTTCATACACACTGACAATATTTGCAGAAGTTTAAGCAGAAGGAATAAGGTTGAATAAATGTTTTGCTCTAAGGGATTTTTCTGTTTTAACTACTTTTTTAAGAGTAAGAGTAAGAGTAAGCGTGTTCATACATGTTTATTTTAATAACGATAGACATGCTGATTATATTGGCTGATGAACAAACTTCTAAGTACTTGACATTCCCGTTAGAGTGCACCAATATAAAGGAAAAAAAGTAACTTAATATTGTTATTTTATAAGTAAACATGTGATTCAAGTACTTTGACAAAAAGGAAAAAATGATATCTACCCGAGCACACTTTAAACGTAAAGCATTTAAAGACACAAAAACACCCAATTATTTTATTTAAACTTAAACAAATTTACAGTTGTTAAACATTCAATATAATCATGGTTAAGTTAGTTCCTATGGCTATTTCACTGATTGCTCATTTTTAAGTTTTGGCTGAAGTTAATTTAGTACTTTTGACATGGTGTACTTATTTGTATTTAGATTATTATTCTAATATATTGGCGGAATTTCTGATAAAATTTATAATAAAATAATAGTAAGCTTGCGCTAAAAATTTGGAAGACTCTGAATTGGAAAAAATGTATAAACTACCTTTTTATTAGAACTTCGCTAATAGAACCATTAAAGACAACAGAAAAAAAGAAAAATTGTAATGGTTCAACTTCTAGCTCCATCTTAACGTTACCAATTCTGAAACCAAATTTATAAATTACATCAAAATTTCTCAGAGTTCAACGCATCGATTAAAAAAATAAATTGATTATTATAGCTCCATCTCTTGGCTACACACTCCAAAAAAAACTGACAGCTCAATGGTTAAAAAACCAGGATGAATACTTTTTTAAAAAAAAAACAATTTTTTCGATAATTGTTTTTTTTTTTTGGAAAAGCACTTAGTGGATGCCCCCTACTCATGAAATGCATTATGCCACAACTACGAAATTAGTTTAATTAGGTTGAGGAGAAGGAAAGAAGGAATAGTGTTTCTGAATCTTCGATTTAAATTTTCCTACATTGAAAGTGATAGGAAAGACTTCTGAAAGATCTCTGAATACGAACTGTTCTGCTAAAAGACGAATTTTCCCTGTAAAGCGCAGTGCGATTCATCGGCCAATCAACCACAGATGGATGGACTCTTAAGGAAAATCATGTTAAACGCAAAATCGTGCGAATAACGGGAACAAATTTCCTAATTAGAGCACTTGCCATTGTAGTAACGATAAAACAGTGAAATAAAACCCACATTGAATCGATGCCCTAGGGCATCAATAGCGTTGGATACTTCAGGGTTCCCAATAAGTCTCTTAATTCTTTCTTGTGTGCAAGCAAATCCAAAATAGACTTTGGGTCGCTGGCCCATACATGAAAATTGTATTCGATTTTTGTACGGACATAGGTGATATAAATAAATAATACGAGATCGTACGAGTACGAGTCCATCGAATATAACACTGTACGTTCATGCCAAGAACGTCAAGAGCTTTCGATTCCTAAATATTTATCAATCATAGTAACAGATGTAGCATCATTTTCGAACACATAGCCTTTTATTTGATCTCATTATTCTCCAGCAATCCTTTTAATTTAGCAATGAACACAATTGATGTAAATGGAAAATATTGGAAGGGCATAAAGAAATACCGACGTTACTCTTTATGGATATAGTTAAACTGTGTATTAGAGATTGCGAATATTTCCAGTATAATGGGATAATGGTTTATTCCTTTTTTTTTTTTTTTTTTTTTTTATTTAAAGAAAGAAGTAGCACTTCAGGCAACAATGCCTATTTAGTCAAGTACCGTGCTACCTTCTTTAGGAAAGGGATAGAGAAGAGATGAAACAGGTGGTGAAAGCAGAAGGATAGTCGGAAATTAACTGCCGTATAAAGACAGCAACAGCGACCAGTGACTATGCCTTCATCGCTGAGCAGCTCCACCGACGGTCAATTTTTATCTTTTGTAGTGAAAAAAACCAAGGTCTTCGTTGGGAATCGAACCCACAACCCCCATATTTACAAGCTAGTACACTACCTCCTAGCCTACAGGGGCACCTGATATTATTATCGAAGAATTGCTGCACCCAGTTTTGGGGAGAATGAGAACCACAGCGTAGATGATGACAAAATATGTAGGCGACTTGATTGGGATAATAAAAATTTATCAAGTTAATAAAACATTTAAAAGCATTTAACAGACAGATACAATTTACACTTGAGAAAGATACGAATCACACGCTACTCTACCTTGACGCATTAATAATCAAATAATACATCCTGGGAGGCTCATAAAATTTTATTCCAAACATTGCAGAAATATAATTATCAACACAGCAACAAATTTTATAAGGAGGGTACAAAATAGGAGTACTACAAAATTTCACCTGAGGAATAAAGAGAGAATATATTACTCAAAAATGATAACCTACAACAAATAATAAATAAATTAATTGACTTTATAACAGAAAAAATATTTCAGCTCAAAGTCGGGAAAAGAAAAAAACCAAAAAAATTTATAAGCCAATAGATTATATTCCAAAACTATTGATATATTCAAACGTTCGGACATTTATGACAAAGAAAAATATACCCTAGCGATTAAACCGATCAACATGACAAAAAGACAGAATAAAATCTCAATGGACAAATCTAATTTGGTCTATGGGATAAAATGTATCGGAGAACCGCTTAGCACATGTTGTTACAACTAAGCCAATACTAAAAACTAGACTGTCATCGTATAATGCGTGATTTGATTTACATCTGCACCGACCATATAGTCATAATCAGATGTTGGTCAAACCACTTAGTTGATTGGACACCAACTACGCCCTAGAAGGCCTTCGGATACGTATATCCTCCAGCCACTCCTAGTAGCAATTTAGAAAGTCCGGAGTAGGCCGTGCCCTCACTCCTTGCTGAGGAGTTGGAGACTTTCCAACTCCTGGTCCAGAACGCATGAAGCTCTTATTTATCAAGAACACGCCAGCATTCATACTCACTGGACCTGAACCATTCATTGTGTTAATTTGAATGGTCCGACCCACAAACTCTCACGAGGGTCCGAAACCACAACCACCACGATACTCCCATATAGGGGCCAACCTCAATAACCAGTCAGAGCACATCATTGTCTAAAGAGAACAAATAGTGTACTCTGGGGCAACTGATTTCCCGTGGAAATATGTGGATTGTCCAGGTGACTCCTACTAGCCTTTGAGGGGCCTGGGATCCCTTTTACCCCGCAAGACACAAATCTAAATGGAATAGTAGGTTCCAAAAAGACTATAATGTGCCCCCGGGGGGCTGTCATCGTATAAGTCCGATTTGAAAATTAGCCGTCCTAACTGGCTGGTTTGCAGTCGAAGGCAAGCACTTTCGATGCGAATGCATCATTCTCAAGCCGCGTTGTAGTTTGTACTAGTGAGTCAGTGTTGGCGTTCAGGCAGTTCTTGTGTTAGGTTCGTATTTATTCAGGTAAGCAGAATGCCAGACACCTGCCATTTGTATGCAAAGTGAGTTTATCGATACCTCCGTATTTTATTATTATTTAGGTACGTGTGTCCGTCTGAAGGTGTTTTTCGTTTGCCCGTTTGCATGAGTAGTTTTAATGTTGTGAAAATTGTGTCTGAGGTCGTATTTACCTGTTCGTTTATACTATCATTATTGAAAGTTTTTGTTTTACAGATTTCCATGTTTTTAAGAAAGTCTAGTCTTCGTCCTTTTTTGCAAGGATGTAGTAATGCTATACATACATCTATATCCCTTGGTGTGTGTCCATGAGTGTCAAGGTGTAATGCAAAGTTGGAATCTCCTTTTTTCCGTTTGTATGAGCGTATGTTTTCTGTAAACCTTGTTTTTAGTGTTCGTCCAGTTTGCCCTATATAAGTTTGTTTGCAGGTACAGGTAAGTCTGTATACCCCGCTGTAACTAAATTTGTCAGTTGTTTCTGTCGTTGTTATGTCTCAGGGTGTTTCCACTTTTTAATGCTTTAGTCTGTTATTTCTGGTCCTGTTTAAGTAAAGGTGTGCCGTCGTGTTGTATTGGCTGTCTCTTTTTCTTCTTTATTTCTGTTCTTAGTGTTGTATTGTCTAAGAAGTTTATCGATGGTGGTAGTCTTGTAGCCGTTATTTATAGCTACGGCGTAAATTGTGTCGAGCTCTTTGTTGTACTTACCTGGAATGAGTGGAATTATCTTAAGTCTGTGTATCATATGTTTAAACGCTGCTAGTTTATGTTGGGAAGGGTCGTTTGAGGTGTTGTGGATGGTAGTGTCCGTCGTACTTAGTTTTCTATAGATGTCAAATGTTAAATAGTCAGTTCCTCGTGTTGTAGTGACGTCAACATAATGCAAACTTCTGTCTTGTTCTTTTTCCATTGTGTATGTAATCTTATTATGAATTGTGTTTAAGTTTTCTAGCATTTGATTCGAGATGTTGCATGAAAATTTCCATGAAGATTGGTTTTCCATACCGAGTCCGTCAGGTAATTTGTAAAAGTGATTATCGAATGTAAAGTAGTTCTGTTTTATTATCGTTTTTACAATATCTACAATATTAGTGTATAGATATAGAAGTATATAGATTCTTGATATCAAAGGAAACGAGTCGGGTGTTTTCGGGTATTTTGATGTCCTTAAGTTTATCGATTACATCTTGTATATTACGTATATTATATTTGTTTTGTAAATTTATCGTTTTCTTAAGTACGATGGTGAAGTGTTTAGTTAGGTGTTATGCCGGTGCAGGTCTGCAGTTTATAATGGGTCTCATTGGTATGTTTTCCTTGTGTATTTTTGGTTGTGCTTAATTGTTGGTGGTCCTGGATATATGTTCATGTATTTGCATACTTTTCCGTCAGTAAACATTTTGCAGCGTTTTATTAGGTTTCGCAATTCTCCTTGGAAGAATTCAGTTGGGTCTTTTTAAATTTGTTTAAATTTAGTGCAGTTTGTCTGCTGTATAAATTGTTGTGTTTTGTCTATATAATCCTTTTTGTGCATTATTACAGTCGTATTTCCTATGTCAGCCTGTGTAATTATTATGTCATTGTCCCGTAATTTTGCCCTTATCTGTTTAGCAATTTTTTGGCCGTTCGGATTCGTCTTTGCTTTACTGTGTTTTTTTTTTTCATTTTCTCGAGTATGTCGGCCACTCTCTGTCTCATGTGTTCTTGTCGGTCGGTTGGTAACTGAGCCTCAGCGTCTACAATCTGTGTTTCAATCGTCTTTTGTATCCTGTCAAAAGGTAAACTATGTTTCGATATGTCCTTAGATTTTCCGACGGGGTTAAAAATAATTTTATTTGGGTACGGTTTTCCGTCGACCCTCGTCAAATTTGGTTTGTGAACAAACCGGTTTCGGATGTTTGCCATCTTCAGTGTTCTTTTCGTACTAGTTGCGTTCTATTGTCAGTTGTGTTTTTATAGTTTGTGTCTCCATTCGTGTTATTGCGTTCATCACTTTCTGTCTTTTTTGCCCGCATCGCTCCCTCCTTTTCGGGTTGTCTCTTTTTACCTAATTGTCGCTCCCTTTTTCATTCGACTTTTTCTCCAACTAAATCCTGGGCAGAATACTACGGAATGGGACAACCGAGGCGAATATACTGGACAGACGAGGAGTGTACAGATTAACTTGTACATGCCATTATAGCTACATCGGGCAAACAGGACGAAAGATTAAGACCAGATTTAGGGAACACATTGGGGACTATAACAGAGAAATTCGAGGACCAAAATCAACTCCAGAATCAAACTCTGCGAACCATATATTCAACAACAAATGTACACCAGGACATATAAAAACAACGGTTAAACTGCTTCATACACAGCACAAAGGAAGGAGACTAAATGTAATAGAAAACATGGAAATATACAGATGGGAAACATTTGACGGACGAATGATAAATGAACAAATAAACACTGCTTCGGATACAATATTTGAACCGTTGAAACATTTTTACAGGAAAACAAACATTACACCAACACAAAAACGTTACGCGGGTGCACAGGACCAAGGCAATGAGGAACATCATAAACATACAATTACGGATTTTTATGTCACATAAAAAAAAGAAAAAAAAACAATAGGTTCACACATAAACAAAAACGGACAACAGGCATGATCCTAAGGGGATTTAGTTGGAGAAAAAGACGAATGAAAAAGGGAGCGACAAATTAGGTAAAAAGAGACAAACGAAAAAGGAGGGAGAGATGCGGGCAAAAATGACAGAAAGTGGTGAACGCAATAACACGAAGGGAGACACGAACTACAAAAACACAACTGACAATAGAACGCAACTAGTACGAAAAGAACACTGAAGATGGCAAACAGCCGAAACCGGTTTGTTCAGAAACCAAATTTGACGAGGGTCGATGGAAAACCGTACCCAAATAAAAGTAAACTATGTTTCATTCCTTTTTCCATTAGTTTTGTCTCGTTTTCATTGAATCGTATGTCTGTGAGGTTATTGACGCGTGAATGAAACTCCATCTTAGTGTGATTGTCGGTTCATTTTGTTAGTTCACTCATTTTTATTTTTATCTATGATTTGGTGTGAGTAGTTATTAATTTTAAATTAGTAAAAAGCCCTTTTTACATTTTTTCACATCTTGCTTTATTTCTTCAAAAAGTTCTTCCACCGATAGCATCTCGAGAAGTTCTGAGTTCTTCTTTTTCGTAGGCTATAAAATTGTTATCCCATTTTTTTTAATAATGAAATAACGAAATCAGAAGGCAGGATAAGCTAATTCATAAGATACTTGTTTTGAGCTATCCTCAAACATTTTCTTATATTAAATAGTTAAACATGTCCACAAACTGAATTTATAGCTTCCTGCCCCTCTTCTGCAAGTTCGCTTATCGGGACAACTACAATTCTACGGAATTTTATTGCCCCTACATAGGACAGTGAAATATTAAGCTAATACACAAAATTTAAAATAATTTTAAATATAAATATAGCAACAAGTCATTGGATATTTCGTTGCCGATTTCCTTACCCCACAAACAAATGAACACGTCACCTATATTTTACTTGCTTCAAAATGTCACATTAAGAAAAATTTTAAAACAAATGACTTTCCACTGCAAAAGCTTCATTCGCTCCTTCACAGCCATATTAATCATTGTGTTGACAATTGTGTTAATAATTGTAGTCTGTGTCTCAGTTTTCATTTGTTTCGTTTTTGTTATTTTTTCCAATAACAAACATTAACCACAAAACAAAAAGTAAAATACTCTAGAAATCAAATTTCATTCATTTTTTTTGGCTTAAAAAATGTATTTCTCTTGTTTTGTCTCAAATTTGTTTTCGGTGTTTGTATGGAAGAACGTTCTACTAAATAATTGATATGAACAGATGCTCACACAGTTGGTCGACTTGTCGTTGCTGTTGTTAACTGTCAACAAATTTCTGACAGCTACAAACATGTTTATGTAATAATGTTATATGTGTATGCATGTTTAAGTCTGTTCACATACTGTTCGGTTTTCGTCTAGCCAGCCAATAAAACTCTACTTGATACTTGATTATTTGTAGCAGTAAACAATAATAATAAAAACCGAAAAAAATAATTTATTTAAGTTTCAAGTTACAATTTTAAATATTTACACAATGGAAATATTTATTTGAAGTGTTTATTGATTCCTGTAATGGTGTTTGCAAGATTCAAAGTTGCGTGTTATTATATTTTCCCAGAGAAGTCGTATAAATAGGTTTTTTAAGACGCAAGCTGTATTAAAAATTGACACCATTTGTATATTTCAGTGTTGGTGGCAGTAAAAGTTTTTTTTTTACCAATTTAAGAAGAAAAAACATGCATAATTATTCCAAGCGATGAAGCATATGTTTAACTTGTGGCTATTTTAATAACTAAAATTTAATGATAGCGTAAGCTGCTTTCAACGGAAAGCTTTTTATATCTGCCAAACTGCCCACAGTAAAATAAATACATTGGAAATATTGCTTTCGTAAAAGTCATATAACAAAATTTAAACTAGAACGCATTATATTTGGACCCACCAAGCTATCGGGCTTCAGCTACTATGTTTATTGTAAACACATATGCAAAACTACATACCTGTTTCAAATCTCTCCATTCAGTTATAAAAACCAGCTCGTGCGAATGCAGCCATGACATCCGAATTTGAATTAGAGAATGCTGCTGAAATTTTATCTAATCTCATTTGTGAGGCGATATTTGTATCTACACCAACAAATAAACAGCCTAATAAACATAATGTTTTCATTTCCAACGAAATCCAGAATTTGATTAAGAATAGAAGATATTTACGAAGGGTTTACTAAAAAAAGACTTTTACTGGATAAAAACGATTTAAATAGTTCATCCAATTACAGAAAACGGAAGTTAAAAGTGTATAAACATAAAGCCGCCAAAGAATTTTTACGAAACTTGTTCCCAACTCGAAATAATGAGTACAATCTCTTCAAAGCTGTAAGACATTGTAACAAAGACGATTTATTAAGTTTTAAAAGAATTTAATTAACAGTAAACAAACCTATACTACCCACTGTGGATTTTACCAACTTTGTAGTTTGCTGAGAAATCTTATACAAGATAACAACAACATGCTTTTATAAGCAATTTCACTAAATAAGATAAAAAACAGAAAACAAAAACAACTAACATAGAACAAAACACACACCCAAGCAGGCGGCAAAAGTGAATAACAACAAAATAAGGTGATGTTAAAAGAGAATATTCTTGTATATGGGAGAACACCCCCTTGGGGGGGGGGTCACATTTTGACGGAATCTCACCTTCATTACATGTGTAATCGGGGGTAAAAGGGAGCCCAGTCCCCTAAAAGGGCCCTAGCCGGAGCCAACTGGACAATTTTACTTTATTTCCACGGGAATCAGTAAAACCCCAGAGTTCAGCTTTTTGGTTTTTTGGGCGTTTAGTTGTTCTCTGACTGATTATTGAGGTTGGTTCTTCGGGAGTATTGTGGTGGTTGTGGTTTCGAGGCCTTCGTTTGAGTTGTGTGGGTCAGATCATTCACAATGAATGGTCTATGCTCAGTGCGCATAATTGTGGTAGTGTTCTTAAATTTTATTAAGCTTCATGCTCTCTGGTCCGGGAGTTCGATAGTCCAGGCCCACTGAGCATGATTGCGGTTGTGTTCTTAATTTTTATTAAGCTTCATGCTTTCTGATCTGGGAGGTGGATAGTCTCCTACTCTTCAGCTAGGAGTGAGGGCTGTGGAATGCTCCAAGCTCTTGAAGTTGCAACTAGGAATGACTGGAGGATGGACATATCCGAAGGCTTTCTAGTGCGAGGATGACGACACATTTCATCTACTGTGGTATGATCCACCGTCAGGTTATGGCTTACACGGCTAGGTACGAACGTAAATCTTATCACGCATATAAGCACCACTTGCTGGGCAAATGAATTAATTCAAGTTTAGTCATCAGTAAGTAAAGGCAACAAAGTTACCATAGTGTTTATTTTGTGTGTTCTGAAAGGAAATAAATCGTTTAATTTAATTTAAAACTGTAATGTACTGTATTACTATTAAGCGAAATATTGAGAAGAAAAAATATATAAAAAAGATCTTAAAAAAGAAAAAACATATTTATTAAACATAACAATATTATATGAAACTATGATAAAACCAGTTTATGAGGAATCATAGTTCATAGTTTATGGGGAATTAAAATATTCATTGCGATCTTAATATTATAACAGTTAAAAAGAAAATTGCCAAATCTTGTAATAGATATTTACAAAGGGTGAGCAATTATTGAAACCATTAATTTCTTGAATGACACCGATGAAACGAAGTACTGAAAAGATATTACGTACTTGATATCTCTTTTAGAAATTAAATATTACTAAATAGTTCAGTTTTGTTAACACTAACTAAGTAAATTCATGCAAATTATTTATTTTGTTTATTGTTACATTAGTGATCTAAATTCATTTTAAAATTGAAAAAGTTTGCTCAGTATTTCTATGGAAAATAGATCGTAAATAAAGAATATATAAAAAAGATATGAAAAACAGCTTGTATAAAACCAGCCTTAAGAAGTCCATCTCAGTTGCCTCAAAAGCAAATACATTGCATGTGAATTGACTCATCTCTGAGACCATAAAAGGTTTTCAAATTGTGTAGTAGCCATTTTTTATGAAGTTATTTTAAGGCAATGGTCTATGCCAAATAAACACATTTCGCCTAAGTGTCAGCCAAGCCGCAGTAAAACAAATCTTGTTAGAACTATGTTGAACGCTTACACATATAGCGTGGGAAAACAATCTAACTGTGGCATTAACTAATCGAAAATGGGCTACTTTAAAATTTACACCACAAGGAATAATTTTAAAACAACATCGAAAACGACGAGCATTTCAATATTGTTTTTTTAATTATTAAAAAATAAAAATATTCAGAAAAACTTTTTTATTGTGTATTAACAAAAGCGAAAATAAGGCGAATGCATCTAGTTCATAAGTATTTTGTAGTATTTTTAATATTTGTTGAACGACTATTTTCATCGCGGCTACTCGTCCAGATTAGTATAGATATTCGCGAATCTTTATTTAGTTATTTTGATGATTCAATAATATGCCTAAGGGCACAATATATACGATTTAGGACCAACATTAATTTATGTTGGATTTCGCCGACAATATTTATAGTTATTTAAAGCGTTTGTCCTGTTAAGCACTGTAACTGTGAATGTTAGGCTTTGTGATGCAGAAAAAGAGATCATTTGACTTTTGGATGACAATCAAAACGCAAGTGGGTCATATGTGCATTTGATTTATTATTATTTCATCAAATAAAAAATTTAGTTGGCCCAGTTTGTCTTATTCTTATGTTCAAAGTAAGGGACCAGATTGTGTTCTTTTTAACCTGGCCTGTTTTTTCAAAATCTGCGAATTGTATATAATTTGCATATTGAGATGCTACATTCACAATTGGAAGTAAAAGAAAACAAAATCTAGAAATATATTAAGACATAAACTACAACTCTATGTAATATACAAGCATTTCAAATGTAAATAGGAGAGGTGCCTTAAAACAACTGAATTCAGTGACAACTTTTGTGCAGATATCCACAAAAATAAATATTGCGAACAACTCTGTGAAAGTAACCACTGAATTTTGCTTGTTGTAAGTTGTAGCAAAAATAGTTTTAAATTTATTTACTAATTAAACCTTGACTTAACTATATTTTTGTTTTTAGCTCTTTATTGTATTTATTATAAAACATAAAACCAGACATTCTTTATGTACATTCATATATATATATATATATATATATATATATATATATATAATCTTGTTTAAATTCTTTAACAAATAAAGACGAGGAATAAAAAACTTTTTCTAATTGTAAATTATTATTTTGTACATTAAATATTAAGTTGCCTGATATTTTAAAACGCAGACAACGTTTATTCAACTTAACTTAACTTTGAATGCAAACAGCAAAGAAACATTTTAGCTTAAAGCGCTTTATTTAAAATTGTGAAAGACGTGGAACAGCAAAAAGTCGAAAACAAAGTTTTTGAAAGAAATTAAAAACAGCAAAATATTTTAATAAAATTTAGCTCAAGTTATACTTAATTTTGTGAAATGAAACAACAACAAAAAAAATATATATATAACAGAAACTTCATAGAAATAAAATATTTCAAAAAAAATTTATTTTATTATTTCGTTTATCTTTTCCTTAAAAAGCAACTTCCGCTGTCATATTGTAGATTTTTTTTTTAGTTTAAGAATTTATTCGTTAATCGACATTAAATAATGCTGGTCATGTCCACTATACAATTAAATGCATTTATCCAAAGAAACTATACATTTAAAAATTTAACTGAAACTTAAAATTTTAAGTACATATTATATGACAGTGATAGTCAGTCAGAGATTATGTTCGTCTCTATATGTTACGAGTTTTATATATTAAAAAATGTAAGATAAAAAATTATCGTGCTTTCTTCGATAAAGTTTCTAAAACTTGAAACAATCTTAAATTTGTTCATTGAAAATCCTCCTAAGTTCCCTATGCTGTGCGTTTTGGAATAAACACTTTTCTAGTTGCTATGAAACTGGGTAATCAAATACTTTGTATTCATTTTAAAATAGGCTATGATTCCAAATATAATTCGATATAGATGTGATCTAGGGTTCTTTAAATTAGAAAGTGGGCACATGTGTTTCTCTTTTTTTAATCAATCATCAGCTTAAATCTTTGTGTATATTCTACTTTTATATTTACTAGGTGTGATTTATATTATATATTAGCAGCTAATTAATTGCAGTTAAATCCATTAAAAAGGTTTTAGCAGATCTCAACATAAATAAGTCTCCCGGGCCGGATGGCATTCTAGTATTGACCTTGAAACAGTGCTCTACGACACTAGCTCATCCGTTAGCAGCTCTTTTCAGTACGTTGCATAATGCCAATGAATTTCCAAAGTGTCAGAAGGTTGCTAATGTAACGTTAATCCCCAAAAAAGTAAGGCTAACAACCATGAAAATTACTGCACAATTGCAATTTGTTTTGCACTTTCTAAAGTGATGGAAAGCATGATTAATTTTCATCTTGTAGGGTACCTGGAGTCCAACGACTTACTTCACGATCGACAGTATGGTTTACGCAGTCCCCCTACCTTAACAGGTGACTTATGGCGATAAGTACATTCATCAATTCGGATAAAGTGAGGTGGTGGCTTTATAAAGTGTGACATGATGCACTTCTGTTAAAACTTGTTACTTTTGTTGTTGGTAATAATTTTTCCAGATTTCTATCGAGTTTTATTAGGAATAGTACTACACAAGTTGCTATAAATAGGATTTCATTAAATGAGTTGAAGCTTAATTCAAGTGTACCGCAAGGCTCCATTCTTTTTCCTACACTATTTCTTATTTTTCTCTATGACTTGCTTTATCAAACTTTTAACCCTATGTACTTTCTCGCAAATGACGGATTTATTCATTAATAGACCGAACCAGTTGGAGGTGGGTTGCAAAAGGCAAAATATGAATAATATGCTCAATCTCCGAATGGGATCGTGCGTATAAAATCTTCTGCAATGCCCGTAAGATACAATGCTATAAGCTTACGCATAGATCTGCATCTGTTATTATGGGTGATATAAGTACTAAGCGCTTGATGTACTTAGCATGAAACTCCAGTGCGATGTTAAATGGACTTAGCACATTTTTCAGTTTTCTAATGAAAATTTCAAGTGCCTTGGTTTTTTACCACCTATTTCCGCCCACAGTGGAATACAACTCTCATGTATGGGCCGACACCCAAAAGTCTAATTTGGAGTAGCTGGACCGCGTACGAGGGAGGACGAAGAGGCTCATTGGGAACAGTAGTTTATCCTACTCTATCGATTCTCTAAAGAATCGACGCAATGTGGGTTGTATTTCACTGTTTAATCGTTACTACATTGGTAAGTGCTCTAATGAAATTAGGGAATTTATTTATGTTACTAACACGTTATTGCGTTTAAGTTAATTATTTTTAATTGTTAATAATAAAGTTAATTATTATTAGTGCGTTGAGAGTTCGTCTATTTGTGTTTGATTGGCCAGTGAATCGCACTATGCGTTCCGGGAAAATTCGCTTTTTAGCAAAAGAGCCTATATGTGGAATAAAATCCCTCCAGGGGCTTTCCTATTACTTTTAATCTAGAAAAAATGAAATTGCATGTTCACAAACACTGCTACATCCTCCCCATAAACTTATTTTATTATGAAATATTTTTGGTAGCATTTATTAATTATCAATTAAAATGTCGATAAATACATAAGACTTAAACGATAATTTCATGTTTAAGTCTTATGTATTTATTTATAGAGTCATTGATTAAATTTAGTACTGTTATACTCAATTTAGCAAAACATTGTTTGAAGATCTACTAAAGGACTAGAGTTCTCTTTTTAACTGGATTAATTGTTTAAACCTTTCAATAATTTAAATAAAAAATCAATCCAAAAAATAAGTCTTTTGGTATTAAAATTTATCAACATATTAATTTCTAAAATTTAGCTGATACCAAAAATTGGCTTGACCCGACATATAGTTGTATGTCTTTTGCATAAGTACTGTATGAAACTTTGGCAAAAAAACGCATATTTCATATTCACTAAAGAACCTGCAATTAGGAATACTTGAAAACTATAATGTACGCACTCTTTGTGGACTTTTGTTGGCAGCCTTTTTTTAATATTTTCTCTTGAATCTAAATAATACCACACACAAAGTTGTTACTATTAAATGCTCTGCTACTATCACGTACGTATGCCAAGTTTTTTCTTATAAATTTGCCAACATAATTCTCCGCTACCATCTGGTTTTGCTATCAGCTCAGTGTAGACGTTTAAGATAACGATGATGTTGTTGATGATGCACGTTTCTTACCAATCAACTGAGCCCACTCTACAGTTTATGGCCATTTTATAAAGGCTTTAAATTGTAAAGTAGGCGTGGCACTTGAGCTAGTATTCCTACTAGTCGTATTCATACATACAATCATATTCGTTATAGCTGAATAAGAAGCACAATATTTGGCCACGCAAAGTCATAAAACTGTCAGTGTGATTATGATGTGTACTTGTATCTGCCGTGGATATGCCATTTGCCTTTTGGCTTCATTTTTATTGTTGTTGCTTCATGTATGTTCCAGACAATTATCAAGAACAAGTTTAGAATATTTTCTTTGCCGTTTTATTGCTAGCGCAAATCTTTTTCAGGATATTTATTTGTTGTACAAGGATAACATCATAATTTAAAGATGTGTCTGTCTAGATAATTAGTTTTATTATTTATTAATTACACAAGACAGTAGTTTACTTTTTTCGTTTAATTAATTTTTATTATTTTTTATAATTGCTTACAAAATGTTAATCAAATAAGATCAGAATATTGATAGTGAATGACCAAGTTAATTAAAAAAAGAATATTATCTCTTTACTATTTATCACTAGATAGATATTAAAAAGTAGATAGATATTAAAAGATGTGGTGAAAGAGGATAATTAATCGATCGATTTATCATAATTTGGCTTATTCAGCACATTCTTATTCAAGCTTTGCTCATTTATTCGAAGATGTTTTTCCAACTTCACACACCCAACAGTATAAAGTTATCGTTTGTGAACCTCTCGGCAACTCTGATCACTGCGCCATCATATTCAGAGCCAGCTTTTCATATTCATAATCAACTACTAAATATTTAAAATATATATGTGAGAAGGCCCGTTGAGCCGAGCTGAACGAATTTAATTGGAAATTTAGTTTCTTGGAGAATAATGCCGATGCCATAGCAAGATCATTTTGTTTGGAATGAAAACTTTTATTCCATCTAAGGAAATTTCGATTGAAACCAGATGGAAGTTTTGGCTTAATCAGACGTGCAAAACTGCAATCAATTTAAAAGATTCGGAAGAAACAAAAACGCAGATACTGATTCGTAATGCAGGACGTTGAGATTTTCGAGTGCCATATAAAATAAAATAAATAATTTTGTATAAGGAGCACAAAGGCGCTGTTAACAGAGTAGTGTATAATTCTAGTTCTTCAATACACATTCTTTTAAAAAATGGCAAAATATTCGCTGACCCGGTTAATTAAGCTAGATTTTGGCTAGTGTAATTACAAGTAATTGTTATTTGCCAGAAAGCACTCAACCACCTCCTGAGCTAAACCAAGTAACCGTTGCTATGCCTAAGAAATTATTTCGAGCGATTAAGAGGTTTTAAGAAATCTTAACAGCAACAAGTCTCCATAAGCAACTCTTTTCAGGTTTGTATCATGCCGGTAAATATCCAACGTTATGAAAGTTTGCTAATGTAACACCGATACCTAAAATAGGTGAAGTTATCAACCCTAAAAATTACCGTTGAATTGCAATTTGTTCTGCTAATTCTATAGTAATGGAAACTATGATTAATTTTTAGCTTACTTAGCGACCCACAGTGCGTGATTTGATTTACATCTGCACCGACTATATAGTCATAATCAGATGGTGGTCAAACCACTTTGAATGATTGGACATCACCCACGCCCTAGAAGGCCATCAAATACGTATATCCTCCGGTCACTTCTAGTAGCAATTTCAAAAGCTCGAAGTAGATCGCAGCTTTTACTCCTTGCTAGAGAATTGGAGACTTTCCAACTCCTGGTCAAGAACGCATGAAGCTCTTTTTTATCAAGAACACGACAGCATTCATACTCACTGAATGTTGAACCATTCATTGTGTTAATTTGAATGATCCGACCCACAAACTCACACGAGGATCCGAAACCACAACCACCACGATACTCCCATATAGGGGCCAACCTCAAAAACCAGTCAGAGAACAGCTAATTGTCTAAAGAGACAAATAGTGAACTCTGGGGCAACTGATTTCCGTGGAAATATGTGGATTGTCCAGGTGATTCCTACTAGCATTTGAGGGGCCTGGGCTCCCTTTACCCCGCAAGACACCAGTCTAAATGGAATAGTAGGTTCCAAAAAGACTATCATGTGCCCCCGGGGGGAACTTAGCGACCCACAGTATGGTTTCCGTAGGGGTGCTCTACAGGTGCTTTGCTAGCTTTCCTTTCGGTACAATGGTGTAACTCCAGATAGCAATTCGGAGCCAACAAAACCTTTGATAGTTTGGAAAATTTCTCCGTATTTATATCGAGTTTTCTTAAGTATCGCAATACATGAGTTGTTATAAAGGGTCCGCCATTTAACGTTTTTTTTTACTAGTGCTTATTTCGTGAATGGCAATACTTAGCTAATGTTTGATTTGACAGATAATTTGTTTTATCCTTGTGTATATGCTTGAACAACGCTGGGAATATTGCGACATTACTTTGAAAATCATGGAAGAGAAGCACCGTCAGTTTCGTATGTTCGTTATTCGTGAAAAAAGTGAAAGAAATTGGCATCTTCATCGATAAACCAAAGCGTGAAAAGCTAAAAAAAGTGCGTACACCCGAGAATATTGCTGCTGTGCCAGAAAGAGTGCTTGAAGCGCCATCAACATCAATTCACCGTCGTTTTCAACAATTGAACATTTCAGAGACATCATTGAGACGAATTTTGCATAAAGATCTTGGTATGACGCCATACAAAGTCCAATTGGTTCAGGAGTTGAAGCCAAGTGACCATCCAATGCGTTTTCACTTCGCTAAGTGGGCCTGCGATCGACTTACAGAAGATGCCGATTTTGCACGCATGCATTGAAAAGCCGACGCACACAACACGAGTCAATGTTTGGTGAGGACTTTTGGCCAGAGGCATAATTGGGCCATTTTTCTTCGAAAATGAGCAAGGAGTGTTGAACTAATTTTTGTTCACAAAAATTTAAGAGGAGGATATTGGCAACATTTGGTTTCAACAGTAAGGCGCTACGTGCCACACAGACGAAGCTACACTCGATGTTTTGCGCCCTATTTTTGAAGAGCGCATTATCAGCAGCAGAGCTGATGTCGTTTGGCTACCTCAGAACTGCGATTTGACACCGTTGGACTATTATTTGTGGGGTGCCGTCAAAGATAAGTGTTACGCCGACAAGCCAGAGACAACTGACGCTTTAAAGGACAATATTCGTGAAGCCTTTGCTAAAATACAGCTGAACACAATCGAAAATGTACTTAAAAATTGGACCAATCATGTAGGCTACTGTATGGCCAGCCGAGGCAGCCATTTGAATGAAATTATTTTCCATTATTAACCGGAAGGCTTGTAGTATCAAACAAAAAATTTGAGAAAATATTCAGTAGTTTTTTTTATAGCAAACCTTTGGTGAACCCTTTAGATAGAATTCCATAAAAGGAGTTCAAGATTAATTCAGGGGCACCGCAAGACTATGTTCGTGCTGACTTTTCAGGGTTCTACTTTAAAAGTCCTCGGTTTGCTAAAATGGTGTGAAGGATGCTTTACTTTTTCCGATTTTCTTACTAATTATACCATCTATATCCGTCCACAAATGAAATACAACTCTCGTATATGATCCGATGCCTCAAAGTCTATTTTAGAGTTGCTCGACCGCGTTCGAGAGAGAGCCAAAAAGTTCATTGGGAACAGCAGGGTATCTAACTCTATTGATTCTCTAGAGCATCGATACATCGTTCATCGTTACGATAGTGGTAAGTGCTCTTATGAAATCAGGGAACTTGTTTACGTTTCGCTCACGTTTTTGTTGAAAGCAAATCAATTTGTGGTTATTAGCCAGTGAATCAGCCTACGCATTACAGGGAACAGTTAGTATGTGAAATAAATCAAAAACGAATTAATCTTTCTTTTTCTTATTCGTTGGGCGGAGATTTTTTCGACTCTTTATACAATTAAAAGATAGTGAAAAATAGAAGTAATGAAAATTTTCAAAATATCGTCACATTAGTAAACGCTCTCCTTATTCTTACTTACTTTCTTTAATTATGATTATTAATTAGCTAGAAATAGATAACAGAAACTAATATATACACAGTACAAGAACTAACACATTCGCTATTTTAGAGCTTTTGGTTCTACCACGATATGAATCGTTTTTTAGTAAACTAACAGCAAAAACTGTGAGCGCGTAATGCCAGGACTAGCAATAAACAGTTTTTATGCTCATAAAAAAATATACATAGCAAATTTGAAAAACTCCCCGATAAATAACTTTTAGCTTCAAAGCTAGGCCCAAGGTAACGTTACTTTTGCGCACTGATGTAGGTTGGTCTCTAAATCCAATTTTAGGCTTGTGATCACAGATAATTATTTTTGAACATGTAAAAATGTAACTTATGAAATATTTTGTAATTAAATCAACTCCATAAATCAAATAAGATTTGGTCATCATAGCGATAGCTGATTATTTCAATGCAGCATGATAATTTAAATGTTTTATTGAAAATTAAAAAACAAATAGAAAAATTTAAACATCTATTAAACAATTTTGTATACTTTAGGATTCAATGTGAAAAATCAATATAAAACCTTTCTCTTACATAAATATTTTCGGAACAGCCTTTAGAAATTTATTACAAATAAATTGTGCTTAACTAATTTTATAATAACTTAATGAAATAAGAAATAACAAACACTTTTTAAGTATATTTTTAGGTTGAAAAAAAAACCTGAGGAGGGTATATGCAACATCAAACCCTAAACAAATAGGCAGTTAAAGTTGATTTCATTCACCAGGTTTCGCTTTGGCAGCATAATTGCAATAAAAATTACCATTGATTTAAATGCGCTGAGTATACAAAAAGAATGCAGTTGTATTGTGCATTATTTCAAGAAGAAGGTTGGATGGCAGGCTCTATTAGGAATACGAATGAGTATGTTCATTTAACGATGAATATAATTGAGTTATTGTTTAGCATTTCTGCCTCTCTTCCCCTATCTCATGCAACAAAGCGATCATTATCAGTGTGCAGGGCATTATCATTATTATGTTGAAAGATTGCAATCTGGGTGGCTTCTGATGTTTGTTTATTTGCCTGCAATTTTGTTTTACTTTTTTTGGAGTTTAATTATTTCAAA
The DNA here is from genome assembly GCA_030448955.1 of Trichopoda pennipes. Classification (NCBI taxonomy): domain Eukaryota; kingdom Metazoa; phylum Arthropoda; class Insecta; order Diptera; family Tachinidae; genus Trichopoda; species Trichopoda pennipes. The sequence goes on along the minus strand of JASKUP010000010.1, from coordinate 757,144 downwards.
GAAAAAGGCAACATCTGTTGGTTTGCAAACAAAAGAAAGAAAAGACTACAGTAAAATATGCGTGAAATTATCGTGACTACAAAATATAAACATTTGCGCAAGAAATTATTTGAAGTGACTTGAAATGATACGAGTAAATTACTTTTAATAAATTATACTGGTCATTACATTAAAATACGTTTTAAAATAAATAAAAATCACTAAACAAAGAAATAAATCGTTGTTATCATTGTGAGAATGAAGAATTCACCCCTTTAAAAATCTCAGTAATGTTAATAGCTTATTTGAAATGGCTAGAGTGAGAAATCCCACAGCTTAAAGTTGCGCTTTAACCAAATTTAATTTTGACAGTAACAATTTGACACTAGTTGTTTTTGGAACAAGAATGAAAGTGTGATCTAAGCTTGTTGAAATATTTAACAATTTAAAATCAAAAACCATAAATTCTATCAACATAAATTTTTTATGAATTCAAGTTTTACTCACACCAACAATCAACAATAATAGACTTTGAATTTACAATGAAATCTTGTGAAATTTTTGCCATAACTGAGATCGTTGTTTATTACCTTTGCTGATCACTTAATTAGACTCAATCATGTAAAGTGACTTTATAAAATATTTAAATTGACTACACTTGACTGAATACTTACTATTCAGTCGTATAGAGAACTTTAATGTTGAGGATTGATTGCAAACATTGTTGATCAAAAGTTATCATATGAAGAGTTTGTATGATCGAAACATACATAAATACCACATGTGGAATGCCAGTCGCCATTCAGATATATTCAATAAGATTTACATAGAGATCAATTGTTCATTGTTACACGAAAAGATGACGACAAACAACGGAATAACAAAGCAAACAAAAAAACCAAAAAAAAAAAAACCACCAGGTTTTATAAAATGACCAGTGGTCTGGAAAGGCCCAGCCTTGAATTATTCATAGGCTTTAGTTGTTGGAGTGATCGTGACAAAGTGAAGTTGTGATTGACAGATTGACACGAATTCAACGCATACTTGTTGCATTTCTATCAAAGACAATTTTTTGTTTGTTAATTTTTGCATCGCATTCATTCAATTTGAATGGCCACATACCAGCATGAGTTACAAAAAAATTAAAAAAAAAAATTTAAATCCTCTAGAGAGCTTTTATATATCAGACGTTGTTTAGATTAAACCATTTTCCATTTTAGTCTCCGTGGCAAACAACATCTGTAGGTTTATACAGGTAACATGTGATGATACCTTTATTTTTTACTTACGTACCTTTTGTGGCTTTGTGTGTGTGTGTATTTGTATGTGGTTGCACAAAGATCATCTTCATGTGACATGCTTGATTTTGCATTGACAAATGATAAATAAACTTGACATTTTATTTAATGATTTCTTTCCATTGCGTCTTTTATTAAGTGCACATATTTATCCCCGAATACAAAAACACATCCTTCATTGTAATGTTTTTTTTTTGCATCCTTATAGTCACTGTGGTGGCAGCTTTACTATGATTTAGATTTTTTCTTTCTTGTTTTTGATCACCCGGGCAGATCAAGGACAACGAGAAAAAAGTATATTTATTATTTTTATTGCAAAGGCAAATTCTTTTCCTCTTAGTACAAGTGCAATCCAATTTTATCAAAAAAACAAACTGGAAATAGAACAAGATGAGTTGGTAGAGAGAACAGTATTTGTGTTGCTATTAAGTTAAGGGTAGTAAAAATATCGTTTCTAAAATTCTATTAACTGCGGTTGGAGAAAATATTACTTTGTTAGTTTTTTTAATGCCTGACATATTTGGCAGAATTTTAGAAACCTTCTCAAACTGATCACAACTTCTCACATTACTTACTGTCATCGGCACTTTAGCAATGCAGCCCTCAGTTACGCTTTTCGTTTATAGCATTTTCATAACCAAGCTCTTGACCAAGACAAAAAATTGGACGGAGGATAGGAGAAGGAAAAAGAGTAGAGTATTTGGGGACGTTTGATTTGAACTTTTCTACATTGAAAGCGAGAGGAAAGATTTCTGGAGGAAGTTTATTCCACAGTTGAACTGTTCTGCTAAAAAACAGATTTCCCCTGCCAATCACCCACCGATGGATGGGCCGTCTACGAAAACCATGTACGCGGTTGTGCAACTTTAAAGCGCCGGCCCATATATTAAATTGTATTCCATATATGATCGGCTATAGGTGATATAAGTAGTACGAAGATTGGATGGAATGAAATATCTCTTACACCGTTTTAGAAAATCGAGGCGCTTGAAAGCTGCTTTAGAAACCTGAAAGGTGTGCTTAGTCCATCGAACATTACACTGGATTTTCATACCAAGAACTTCAAGAGCTTCTGTTTCTCTAATACTTATATAAGCCATAATAACAGAGGCAGTATCATTTCCGAACACACAGCAACAGTGAGTCTTATGGGCATTAAAATCGACCCTATTCTCAAGACAACGTTTACAGATTCTTGTGAAATCATGATTGAACATATGATTCATATTCTGACTTTTGCAACCAGCTCCAACTGGTTCGGTTTTTTACTGAATGAATACGAATGACAAATAGTGCTGTTATCAGCATAAGAGTATATGGTGTTAAAAGAAGGCCTCTGAATTAATTTTGGACTCATTGAATGAGATCGCGTTTATAACATCTCGCATAGTGCGATTCCTGAGAAAACTGGATAGAAATCTGGATAACATATATCACGCCACACTTTATCAAACGTCTTGGAAGTATATACAACCACCATCCTACTTTCTCCGAATTGATGTAGAGCGCCGCTTACGAAACCATAGTGTTGCTCGCTAAGTAAGCTATTGGACTCTAGGTATTACACAAGATGAAAATTAATCATACGTTTCATCTTTTTAGAAGGTGCAGATCAAATTGTAATTGGGCGGTAATTTTCAGGGCTTTTAGTCACACCCATTTTTGGGATCGGCGTTACATTAGCAACCTTCCAACTCTTTGGAGGAGATAATTAAATTTACTAACAAACCAGTTAAGCAAGAATACAATTATAAAATAAATTTATTAATTTGGTAGCGTCATTCATTTTTTTTCTATATTTTAAAATACATTAAAAATTGGAATTATACTTTTTCCCTTAACCACTAATTACAATCGTCAGCATGCCTTGAAATTTTTTATAGACTTGTTGTCATACCCTGTTCAGGATGTATGAGACTAAAAAATATGGAAACACATGCATATTGAACTCACATCTGCATATATTGCTGCTGTGTCGTTTTGAAATTGTTTTCCGTCTTTGTAAGATTTGATTCATCTTCATCATCTTTTGCAGCTTAAGTTGTAGATTTTTGAATATCATTACTCAGATAAGACCAGGCTACACAAATTCTTTTATTTTTGTCTTCTTTGCTCTGTCCATGTCATTTTTATATTTTCTAAGCATTAATGTTAGTTGTTTCTTTTGTGATCGCTGTTGTTTTTTATCCTTGTCTACAATTAGTTTTATTAGTATTTGTTCGCGTAGTGTTAGTTGCGGTTTTAAACAGTTCATTGTCTTGATCGTTATTATGTACAACAGTATTGTCGTCATCGTCGTCATCGTTCTCAACCTCATAGTTGTCGTTTAGGTATATCTTATCGGTTTTTTTTTTGTTGGTACCACTTCATCTGTCGTCATGATATCGTTCATTCGTGTAAGATTATGATGGACTTTTGTCATAAAGAAATTTATCAAGGTAATCATGGTGATCTCTTGCAGCGTTAATGAATATCATTAAATTTTTAAACGCCAGTCAGACTTTTCTTAAGATTACTTTACTTGTGTTTTTTTTTCTTTCTTTAAATATATATTTTTTTAAATCTTCCTTTTCTTTAATTTGTTTGGTCTTTGTTTTTTATTTATTTTTTTAATTTTCCGTTCATTCAAGTTGGTTTGTGAGTTTTTTGTTGACATGATGTTTTGAAGTTTTGCGACATGATCTTTAACATGTTTATGTATAAGCTGGGGTTATTAAATTTAAATGATTTCCTTTGAGACACTTGATGTAGCTCGGTGATTAAAACGATTTTTTAAAGCCTCGAAAGCAAAAAAATACATTTTATTTTATTATTGCATTTGAGAAAACTATAAGAATAATTAATGTATAAACAATAAAATTAAAACAATTATTATGTTCATTTTAGCCAAAACTTGAATAAATGAATTTTACTTTTGTTTATTTATACGTGAAATTTTTTTTGAGAAGCGAAAAACGTTAAAAGAGATTTCTTTCTGCTTCTTCCTGAAGTAACTCTTGCAAGAGCTACTTTGTGGAAGATTAAATTTTTTCGTGGTAAAATATACAACTCAGATTTAGGAGATCTTTACTTTTAGATTTATCGCATTCTTCTCTTTCTCCTTCTTTCTGAGATAACTCTCGCAAGAGCTTTTTTGTGCTGAATTATTCAACTCAGACTTAGAATATCTTAGTTGCCGCGTTACATTTTGCACAAATCTACATATATGAATTAGTGGTATTTCTATAGGATAAAAGATGGTACAGATATAGTGCTACGAATGACAACCACTGGAAGAAATGTTCTCTGCCTTTATTCAAGAAAAATATAAGTGACAGGCCCAATTCAGATATTGTGGCAATTTTTTTTTCAATACTAGCTTTCAAAACTAGCAAAGTTTGCAAAATTATTACGAGATTTAAAATATCCCTAAACGAATACGCCGTGTCAACTCATCTTTGCAATAATGCTAATAACACTTTAGCGGCACTCGTTATAATAAAATATTTCTTATATGAAAGAATTTCTTATATTACAGCTATAACTTCTACTTAAAAATATTTGCAATTCTCTTACTGCAATGCCAGCGCTGTGTACCTGTTTAATTTTGTTCAGATCCATTTAGTTTTGGTTAAATTATTACATTATTCTGATGTGCTCTTTATGTTCTTTTTGTTTTTGTTATTTTCTTTTCATAGCAAATCAAGGTTTTGCAAAGTATTCTTCTTTTTATTATGAGGATGCTTTCGTTATCTCGCAATATGCAATTCGAAAAAAGACATTTCGTTACTGCTCATATAATTGATCCGCGGTGAATGTACTTATAAGCTATAGACAATAGCATAATTCCATTTCGATATAAACTCCCTGCAATAAATAATGAATTATATAAAATTAATTTATTTTTACATATTTTAAACAAATAATTCCACTAAAACTTTTTACTGCAGAACATTCTTCAAGTTTTGGATTGAAAGTAATGATTTTATTACAACGAAGATTAATCTATACAGTTAATAGCTTCATTCAAGGTTAAACAATTGATATTTTGTTACTGATCTACAGATCTCAGAAAGAAAACTTTTAAATTTTTGTAACCCTTTTAATTAAACGTGTTACATAAGATTGCCTGTTGGATGTAGTTAAGTGTTTTCAGATTGAATTTAAGTACATATTGCATATTTCCTCCCACAGATGGTTGTGTAATTTTTAAATAAATACACGAAGTGGAATTGTTTTATTTAGCAGTTGTAAAGGGGGTTTTCAACAAAAAGTTTGTTTTCTAAAAAAAAGTTTAGATTAAGATGATTCAAATTGTTCGGCAATTATGAATGAAAAATGATATGTGTCGATTTTTTTTATCAACATTTTTAATCACTTTTTAATCACTTTTCGGCAAAATGGTGGTCCTATTTTGTTAATCACATCACGAATTTTGAACTTAAAGGCTAAAATCGATTTGAATGGCTCCGTATAGGCTCTGTCTTTAACATAGCCCCGCAAAAAATAATCCAGTGTTGTTAAATAACACTATCTGGGTAGCCACTTAACTGCTGATTTTCGCGAAATTGTGCGATCGAGAAGTTTGGTTTGCAATAAATTGATCATTTCATTGGCTGTGTGATATTTCATGATAAGATTTACATCTGCAACTGGCCTTAATCAGATGGTGGTCAAACCACTGTGAATGAAAAGCAACGTCATTCACGTCCTAGGAAGCCGAAGACTAATTCTAGCGACAGTTCTTTTCTAGTTGCAATTTTAGCGGTTCCAGAGCAGGGCTGCAAACCACTACTCCTTGCTGAAGAGCTGCAGACTATCCAACTTCTATCCAGAATACATGGCTAGCATGCTCACTAGATCAGGATCATTCACCAGTAGGTGTGATTAAAAGCGAGATGGTCCTGGCCACAATAAATCAGTTCATGCTTGAGGCTGCAAAACCACAACCACCACGATACTCCCGAAGGGTCAACCTGAATAATCAGTCACAGAAACAGCTAAAAGTCTAAAGAGACAATTAGCGGAAACTCTGCGGCTTACTGATTCCCGTGGAGCTTCCAGTTGACTCCCTGCTTGCCTTCAGGGGACTGGGCTCCCTTGTACCCCCAGGGGCACAGGTTTAGATAGTAAAGTATTCTATAAAGACCGATAAATGTGTCCCCAGGGAATGGCTGTGTGATATGTGGCACTGTCCAGTTGAAACCACGCCATCAATAATAAGCCAAAATTGAGTTGTTAGCATCTCGGGATAGCGTTATCTATTGACCGCCTCGACTTAGAACAAAATAGCGGCTCAATCACGCCTCCAGACCCCATAGCGCACCATATAGCAACACGTTGAGCAGGCAAAGGGTTCTCAATAATCGCTCTAAGATTATCAGAAGAAGCACGGGCAAGTGAAAATGAGCTTGGTCTGAAAAAATGATATGTTCAGCCAAACTCGCCTATTGTTTCTGAATGAATAAAGCTAATCTACGGCTTCAATTACTGCACAAGTTGAACCAGTTAAGACTTTAAAGTCAAATTCTTTTGTAAAATTCGCCATGTAGTGGTTTTGGAGAACCGGTATTTTTAAAAACGTCGGGGAATTGATAAATTTGGATTTTCTTCAACACTGTGGCTCACGGCTGCTATGTATTCTATTTAACGACCCAGTCGAACTCGCGTTAGTATTCGAACATTTTGTGTCAAACTGTCGATTAAAATTTTTAATAGCCTTCTGAAAATATCATAAATTTTACGAAACGTAGCTTTAACGGAACCACCATATTCATAGTGGATTTAAATTATTTTAATACGATTTTCGTGCGAAATTAAATTCATTGTAACAATTGCTAATGCATCTACTACGAATCCGTGAAAAAACTAAATGTCAAAACTATTGAAAAACAAACTGCTTGTTGAAAAACTCATTATTATATCGCTTTTTATCGTCTTGAAACCATACTATTAACCATTAATCGAGATTGTAATGTGTTGCTTAAGCAATGTGACCCCAAAACACTTACCATTTCTAAAACAAGGTTTTTTGGTAATTGGTCCATTCTATTAATTATTTGAAATGTACATTTTGTATCATTTTCAAGCGTATGATTTTTACAAAGATTCTAGAAAAAAGATCAAAAGTATTGGAATAATGTAGTGTATAAATGAACAAAGTATTGAGAAATCCACGAAATATTTGAAGACTGTAATTAGGAATTTTTTGCAAATTTATTCACGCCAGTAATGCACAGACTTAATTCAATATTCTCTTTTTATTCCATGATAACCAAGATCAATGATTTTTTCTTGAATAGCTAACGACTGCAGTTGGCAAGCAGTTGCCATTTGTTGTGCGTATATGTCAGATTCCTTCTAAACTAGCATGTGACAAAAAAAAATCACAAGCAACAACATAAACAAATAAACTACATAGTGTGAGCTTGTCTAAAGCTAACAACTAATAAATGATAAGCTTTAAGCGAAAAACTAAAAGAAGGCAATCTTTCCAAAAAGCTAGGAAGAGTTAAGTAACTATTACTTTAGGAGTAAAATCTATGATGTAAGTACCAAATATGTATATCAAGTTAGAGTTGTAATACTGTAAATACCCGTACCATGAATAGATAAATGGTTTTAATGTTACTTTTTGCTGTTGTCTCTTTCTTTTCATGTATTTCTTATATCTTTTATATTGTTGTTGTTTGGGTTTAAATGATTTTTAAGTGATTCTTAGTTAGGCCCCTAAATGCCGCTATATAATGTTTTTGGTTTAGTTAAAACAACAGAAACAAAAAATACTTTTAATTTTGACCAGCTTTAAAACGCATTTCAAATGGAGTTGTTGTTTTTCTTTTTGTAATGCTTGTGCATTGGTATGGTATGATTTGGTTTGTATTGTTGTACTTTTGCAGACAATGAAACATGCACTATTACACAGCTGCACATAGTTATTTACTTTCGGCTTACGAACGGCAAAGCTTAACAAGCAGATATCCAAACATACAAATCCAAATGGTGCTAGATAACACCGCGACAATTGGTAACCAAGAAAGCGTGCACATACAACAACTCCTTGGTGTTAAAGTAAATTCCACCTTTTATAGCAACAATTGTAGTAGCCGACTAAACATTGCTGTTGTTTTTTGTCTCTAATACCCTACTGACGGTCTTGTAGCAATGTGTTAGTTTTGTAGAATTCTTTAAAAGTTATTAAAATAATAAAATGTAATTTGATGCTTTGCTATCATTATGTTGAAGTAAGGCTTAATACACAAATGTTGTTTATGGATCTCGAAAGTATAAATATGCTGCTTGTTATATTTAATAATGTAGGGAGAAGTAAGCTACTGGTAATAAATTAAGCAAGTTGGATGCCAAAGTTCTTAGTCCTTACACAAATTTAGATTCATTTGAATTTAAAATCTGTAGCGAAAATGATTTTAATATTAATAATTTAATATTAATAATTGAATATAAACCTTCAAAATCTTATTTTATTAAATATCACTAATATCTTATAATATATATATAACACACTGGATGCTTTTTATTATTGAAATGTTACTGTAGGATTTCCTTTCTATAAACCAAACTCTTTGATTTATTGCACTTAAGATTATATGGAAACATGAATCTACATTTAATATTATTATAGATTGAATTTGATAGCCTTTTGGAGTATCGGTACAGTCATAGGAATTTTAATTAATTGCACCGTTTGATCTTAACCTAATTAAGACTTTAGAATTATTTTAACCAAATGCTAGCTGTTGTTATAGGACAAAACAAAATAAAAACTCATACTTCTATTGTCACCTTGTAACTTACTTATAAAAAAATTGCGATGGTTAGTAACACCACTGTCAGACTCATTAATATTTATGCCAAGAAGAGTCTAAGTCTTAGGCACGCATTATGCTTTAATTTGAAACATTCACTGCTTTGGAGCAATAATCATAAGAAGAATGAATGAAGAATGAAGCCCACTTATGCAATGCATTGTACCAGTTTTTGCTTCCCATAATTTAGGAAAGCAGAAACGAGAAAGTAGTGTTTAAGGACATTCGATTTGAATTTTACTACATTGAAAGTAAGAGGAAAGACTTCTGGAAAGAGCTCATTCTACATACCAACCGTTCTGCTAAAAGGGGAACTTTCACTGCATTGCATAGTGCGATTCACTGGCCAGTCAACGACAAATAGAAATCAAGTTAAACGCAAAAACGTGCAAAAACTGTAGTAACGAAATATAACCCACATTGCATTTTATGCTCTAGAGAATCAATAGAGTTGGATACCGTACTATCTAAAATGAGCCTCTTGGCCCTCTGTTGTACGCGGGACGCCGGCCCATACATGGGAGTTGTATTCCATTTTTGGATGGATATAGGTTTTCGATATATATCTCGAAAACTTAGGTACTTGAAAATTTCTTTAGAAACCTGAAAATTGTGCTTAGTAAATCGAACAACAGACTAAACTTTCCTGCATACAACATCAAGAGCTTCCGATTTTTTAATACTGATATCACCCATAGTAATAGGTGCAGTACCATTTGCGAACACAAATCTATGCGTAAGCATACAACATTGAGTCTTACGGGCATTAAAATGAACTCTTTTCAGACGACCTCGTTTGGAGACTATTTCTAGATCGTAATTGATCGTACTAAAAAAAAATATGTGGATACTGTTGGGAACTCATCCCATACCCTTCACATTTCTTAAATGGCATTAGAAACGTAATATCTTGAAATAAATTTCTGTTATCATTTTTTAGATAGCGTAATGCACACTTATAACCAACATAGACAGATTCTATAATTTCTTTCTTTTATTGTTTTTTTGCTTGTATGTAGCTGAAAATACAAGCCAGAATAACAGACTTATTCGTAAACAGAAGAATTTAAACCTTTTCGATGTTATTCATCGAAAACTATTTTTAAACACTTTGTCTCCCTGTTTTCAATTCTTTTGTTAGTTCTGATTTTAACACAATAAAAAAATATTTCACATTTCATTACCTAATGTACGAACTTTCTTAACTTGGAATAGATACTTCAAGGAATCTCAAGAATAAACAGCAACAAAAATAAATTTGTTGCATCAAGTACAGAAAGGGGTTTAACGAAAAACTTATTTCTATAAACATAATCTTCAAGTCGTTGACACCGTAACAAATATGGAATTTAGATTTTTTTTATTATAAATTCTCTCTCTGTCAATTCTCAAAAGACGTGTTGACATTAAAAAAGCGGCAAAAATAATGTCATACCTGTTTGTTAAAAAATTTTCATTTAATTTATACAAAATATAATAAATATATAATAAATTCTTTTAATCTTGTTAAAAAAAAATAATCGTAACCAGCACGAGTAGGTTTAACAGCCAAATCGGTTTATGCTTTAAGGCTGAATAAATTGTAATTGGTCGTGTCGTTAAATAAAGGCTTCAACGGAAAGATTTAATATCTTTTGAGTGACATTTTTCTTCATAAGGTTCTCTTTAGTTGTAAAGTTCTATGTGCTTGTTTTTAGAAGTTAACAATAAACATTAATAAATATTATATTATTTTTTGGCAAAATAATTCTTACAAATAATATGCGTCAAATACATAAATAAGGCTACAAGGTAAAGTAACGCTAGAAAGCAAAGAAGAAAAATATTTGAAACGTAAATATGAAAAGATTCCATTTACTAGCAGCTTCATTTAGGAATAAAAATATTTATCAAAAAATTTTTTCCATATGCAAAAGCAAATGAATAATATTTATTTACAACACAAAACAGGTTTTTAAAACTTATGCACTCACGCTTTATGTCGAATTTTGAATATTATACTTGTTTATCGCACATATAGTGATAAGGCCAAACTAAATCAGCCATGGCCTTAAGCTTTCACTGTTAGTTTTTATACTTTCTGTTACATCGGACATGCAAGTACACATGTTTGAGTAAATTTCTAGGGTTTGTCTAGAATGATTAAAAATTAAACACCATCAAAAAACATCACCTCTGGGGATACCTTTTAATTTCCAACTATAGGTTCTGTATTACTTTAAAATATTTATTAGGTAGGGTTATATAACAAATTACGCTTCATGTGGAGACACCCTTTAATTTGTAGGTTTCATTTTTTTTTTGTTACTTTCTGATATTGGGAGTTACAGTTATATCAATTGTGCGTTACAGTGAAATAGACTTGAGGAAACTATTTAATTTTTTAAATTATCTCCTTTTTTGAAATAGGATCAATTATCATGTAATCATCATTTTTCATGAATGAACCATATTATCATTCGTTTGTTATTTGATATTTCGTTTAAAATTCCATTTTTTTTCTTGCCTTTGGAAATTGTTTTTAGGTTGTGAAAAACAAAAGTCTCCTAAAGAACTTTGTGAGATGAACCAAAAGAGCCATAAAGATGTGCTTTTAGCTACAAACAAACAATTTCGTGATCTTAAATAATTTCACCAGAAAGGAAAGGATAAAACCTTAGCTGGCTTTGATTTGTTTCCGACTCAAAGTCGAAGACTCTCGATATTTGCCCGAACAGCGAAATTGTTGTTGTAGGTGATTTTATCGTTCATCATTCAAGCAATAAAACTACAAAAAGCCAGCATGTTGAGTTATTAGCCGCGGACATCCACCTTGCGCAATTAATGAATGAACCAATACACACTCATTGTGTTCAAGGGTACCAGAGTAATACGCTGGACCTTTTCGTAACTTCACACCACCAAAAGTATACAGCTAAAATTTGTGCACCCCTCAGCAACTCCGATCACTGCACCATCATATTCAGAGCGTTTAGAAATCAGCAACCTAATATTAAAAATATATTTATAAGAAGGCTTGTTCGGCTGACTTCAACGAATTTTTTAACCAATTTAATTGAAATTATGTTTCTTGTACAATAATATCGATGCCGTAGCGGAAATTATTTTAAACATCATTATGTTTGGAATGAAAACTTTTATTTCATTCAAAGAAACTTCGATTAAAACTAGTTCGAAGTCTTGGTTTAATCAGACATCCAAAAAACTCAGATCAAGTCAGAAAGTATTCAGTATCTGGTGTAAAAACTAAAACGCAGATACTGAATCGCTATGCAAATTGCGAGATCTTCGTTTGTCAATGTAGTAAGGCGCGAAGGAAATCTGTACGAGGAGCGCCTTCATGCTGAAGGAGCGCCTTTCCGAAGAGTAGAAATGACTTTGATGAGGTACAGTTCCGACACTTTTAAAGAATGTCCAACTATTCAATGACCCGGTTGATAAAGCAAAACTTTTGGCTGCTATATTTGCAAGTAATTCTCATTTGCCGAAAATCAGTTACGCCGCCCGAGAGAGTATCCGTTACTATGCCGACGATATTCTTTTGAGCTCGAGTGGTGAAAAAGGTTTTATTAGAACTCTACATAAACAAGTCTCCAGGGCCAGCACTTTTCTTGAAACAGTGCTCTTCGACACAAGCGGTTTCGTTAGCAGTCATTTTCAGCACGAGGAATCATGCCGGTAAATTTTCAAAGTGTTGGAAAGCTGCTAATGTATTGCCGATCCCCGAAAACTTCGAGGCTATCAACCCCGAAAGTAATCGCGCAATTGCAATTTGTTCTGCAGTTTGTAAAGTGACAGAAATTATGATTAATTTTTATCTTGTGAGGTACCTGGATTCTACCAGCTTACTTAGCGACCGATAATTGGCATTCGTAGACTTGCTGGCTTTCCTGCCTAATGGTGGAACTCCATACACCAATTCGGAGAAAGTAAGGTGGTGGCTCTAGATATTTCCAAGCTTTTTGATAGAGTGTGGCATGATGCACTTATGTCAACACTTGTTGCTTTCGGTGTCGGTGATAATTTCTCCAGATTTGTATCTGGTTTTCTTAGGAATCGCATTGTACGAGTTTTTAATGATGGCATTTCATCAAACGAGTGCAAGATTAATTCACCGCAATGCTACGTTCTTTCTCCTGTCCTATTTCTAATTTTTTTTAATAATCATTTTTGTAAAACTATCAACCCTATATACTCTTGCGCAGATGACAGCAGCAAGAGAGTTAAGAGCCTCAGTGGGAACAAAAGGGTATTTACCTCTATTAATTCGCTAAAGCATCGACACAATGTGGGTTGTATTTCACTATTTTATGGTTACACAATGGTAAGTGGTCTAATCAAATTAAGAAGGTAGGAAGGAAACAAGAAAGGAAAGCAGTATTTGGGCGGCAAAATATTTGATGATATTTTAGGTCCGCTAATATCTGCAGTTAGTAACGATGTGTGGTAGTGGTCTAAAGATAATGGTATATTTGTAATATATACTTTAGCAGTGGGGACTAACAAGCTAGATCATTAAATAGCAAAAGAACTGTTGTGACTAAGACATATCTATAAGCCTTATCTTTCAATTGGAATCTATATTATATTTTATGGGCTAGCAAATATATTTATGTAAGTATATGTGCGCTGTTTTCCGGGCTTAAGTTTATTATATGATAGTTCATATATAGATAGAGAGCATTTGTCAAGTTCTTGAACTTGGTTGCTTAAAATTGTTAATCAATCATAAGGCCTTTTAATTACTATTGTTATTTTTATTTTTAGGTTTTTATTTTTATTTCACTTCATCCATTGAACCAGATATTGGTTCAGTGAACTAGACATTCAGAATCAATCGCTTGTTCCCTGGTGTTTGAAAGGCTACTAATATATATTACACGTCGGTTGGTACCTAAGCTGTCGAGCGGTAGATGGAAATTAAATTTTCACAACATTTTTTACTACTTTCACCAAATCTTTATAAAATCTATAACTTTGAATATGCATTCGATTAACAATTACTTTAGGTCCCAAAGCACTAAAATCGACTAGAAATTTAAAAAGCCATTGTTACAAATAATAGATACCACAAAGTTAAGTCAATTGGACCAGATGGTCTTATGCTTGCCTATATTTGCTTATCTAACCTGAGCTTGTTGCGCCCATACCTTTTACTTGTAGATGTTTAGTGTATATAAAATATATATACGATATATACACGATTTTTTAATTTTGTTTTAAAGTTAATAGCAACTGTTAATAATTTTTGTTTCTGAAATTTACTTTATATGAGAAAATGGATTAGCAAAAGTTAAGTTTTATCTTTTCAAATTGTATTTAACTTTCATTCCACTAATTTTTTGAACATACCTGATAAGTTAAACTCTTGCATTTTATATAAAACGATTAGTAAAATTATAAATAATGATAAATATTTTAAGTTTTTTACAAATAAAATTCTTATTGTGTTTGTAAAGAGCAGTAAGCCTTATCGCTCCACTTTTAAAGCAATTCTGAAATTGATGAATAAAGGAAAAAATGTTTGTATACATCCACATTTATTTTTCTAAGGAGGAACAAAACACTTGTCATTTGCAGATTAGTCTTAATTAAGAAAGTCCAGGAAAAAACAATATATAGTTTAATCGCTCATATATAAAAATAAGTTTGAAACAACAAGTTCTTATATTTTTATAAACTTTGCTCTCAACTAAACCGCACATCCTATGCTCAGTAGGTCCACAACATACTTTCCAAGTAAGTAAGCGCTTTCTTAAACTATCTGAAAGAGGATGAAAGATATTTTATTTCAAATTGCTTTTAAAAGAAGAGCTATTTGGACAAGAAATGCCAAATATTTTTTAATTTCTACTGAAAACAAACCTTCAAAATAGGTTTGATACCCAGTTGTTATAGATCAGAGAAAACCATTTTTCAAAATTATATGGTAGAGAAATTACTTTTCAATTCAAGTTAAATGGCTTCAATAATAATAAACGAATAATTTCTTATTCAAGATAAAACTGTTACTAATGCCAGCTATTCGGCCATTCTTTTCCATTAAGTGGCTACGAATTTATTATTACCTGTCGCAATATTTATTTATCTCTATATACAGAAGTAGGATGTTGCAACAAGTACTAAATGTTATTGTTTTCAGTACTTGATGAATTGTACGGATGGATTTTTTGTTCACTGTTGATGTGTAGTTTTCAAGATGAATAGCGTATGGCTGTTATCGATACTTTTAGCCTTTCAAAAACAAATAGCAACTAGAGCTTTTTGGGCCTGTTGACATCTAAAGAGTTGTGTTGTATTTCCTTTCATTTTCTGTTCGCTTAAACAAAAAAAAAATAAATAAATAAATAAAATCTAAATACAAAACAGAAAATAAGGGAATGAACAATGACTGAATAAAACCAAAATAAGTTGATGATATGACAGCAAATTACTATGGTTGTGTGTTTGCCGCAATAACTTGACAGTTCTTTTCATTTGTTTGCAAGACTGTCAAAACCTCAAGTCGACAACAATATGAGATCGCTACGCAATACGTTCTACTTTGTGATGTGATTGTTTTGAGTAGAGTGTCTGTTTTCAACTAAAAACAGAGCTTCATCTGCTTACTGGAACGTCTTCTATTTATTATTACTGGTATTTACTTTTAGATCTCTTGCTTTCATATACATATATCCAAGCTAGAGAATTCACTAGCAGCGTCGTGCATGCTTCTTTACCACATTTAGTATTGTCATTGTTGTCATTCACATCATCGTTGTCGTCATCGAAATCGTTGTTATATTCATCGTTTACAAATGTCCCTGATCCTGTCACAATGGTCATTGTCATTTTATATGAACAGTAAGACGACGATGTATTTGTCGGTAAGTCAATAAGACTTTTTATTTTTATTTTCATTTTCATCATCATTTTAGGGATCTCTTGTCTTAGTAAGAATTGTATGTAGAATTTTACTAGCCGCAAATGTCAACAAAACAAACATAAAGGTTTCTCCGTCTTATTCTTTAATCTTCAATTAAGTTTATATCAGAGTTCAAAATGGCTTAGATCATCTCGTTTAGTGGAAAATTGTGGATTTTTGGGGTTTTAGTATTTTTAGTTTCTAATAATAATATAAAATCTAATACGATCATTTTAAAGTGAACCGCAACAGAATTTCAAAAAGATGCTTGATAGGCACCATAACGAAGAATGAAATTAATTTTTTGTGCGCATTGAAATCTCTTTCAAATGGATTGCTAACCGGAAGGAGGATTGGCCGTTTGTCGCCGGTTTTTTTTACACATAAAAATATTTTCTAAAGCCAGAGATACAGAACTGCCTGAACGCCAACACACACTTACCAGTACAGACTACAACGCGGCTTGAGAATGATGCATTCGCATCGAAAGCGCTCGCCTTCGACTACTAACCAGCCAGTTATGACGGAAAATTGCAATATTACCAGAGATATAATGTTAAAAATCAGATTAGGAAATTCTATACAAAGCAGAACAAAATATTGTAGAGCACAGGGATAGTGCCACTAACCAGTATGTTTATTTATTTAAAGGAATATTTCATCTATTTACGTTGCCACAACACTACTAGCAGACATATTAGCAAAAGCTATCAAATCCATTAGTAACCAATTTTTGTAAATGTCGAGTGTTGTTTTAAAGTGGAATAAAATATTATCAATCAATATTTTCTTTTAACGGGCCAATACTATCTTTAATGTCAGCTAGCAAGTAATATGTGTTTAGTTTATTTAGATAATTTAATATAAATAGACTAACGCTTGAACAACGCTTCCATATTGTGCAAATTGCAAGATTGTCGTTAATCCCGATTTTCAGAAGCGAATTTTGTTGATGATGAAGCTCACTTTTATTTAAATGACTGCATCAATAAACAAACCTATCACATTAAATTACCAATAATCTTTAAGTATATGTCTAGACATTGTTACATCCAGAAAACCCGACTGTTTGGGATTCTTAATGGGCTGGTGGTCTCATTAGTCCGTATTTCTTTAAAAACGGTGCTGATAAGAACAGTCAATGGCATCCGTTCGAGAGTAATGATTACTGACCTTTTCGTTTATCAATTGAACAGCCATATTAAGCAGGAGTTGCAGTTTCAACAGAACAGCGCAACATGTCACGCAGTCCGTCCATAATTGGTTTATTATTTAAAACGCTTGGCAACCCCATAGTTTCACGTTTTAGACCCGTAAATAAGCCTTCAAGATCATGCAAAGGAAATCGTGCAATCGTTTAACTCTCTCTCTCTCTCTCTCTATCTATCTCTCTGTTATAGTGTTATTTTGTATCGGTTTATTCTTCCTTAAACACACTTTCAGTTTGATTAAAATAAAATTCAATCAAGTCATTTCACTACTTTACATGCTGTCTAGGCTTTTTTATTGCAAATCGTTTTTCTTTTCTTTACTCATTTTATTTTACCTCGCGTTTATGTATGTTGTGTTCAGTTCTGGCTGGATTGTCATGATAATATGTGCTGACAGATTTAATGGTTATTTGTATGCTCTCTAGTTTCTTAAAACGCATAGAAACATGTAGTTTCTCGTCGTCAACACTGTTGCGGATGATGATGACGATAATGATGCTGGTGATCACAATTGTAGTAGGTTGAATAATGGACTTGGAGTTCAAGTTGAGGTTGTTGTTAAATTTAGCAAACAGTAGATTTGTATTTTTAAGTAAAATAAATCTTGATTTCATTAAACAGTTGTTTATATATTTTGTTGTACGTTAATTTTAACAAGTTGCTATTTATGTACATATGTCTGTCGTTTCTTTAATAAATTTATTGCATAAGATAGTCGCTGCTAAGTACGCAACAAGGATTAAGAAATCACAGAGGACACCAATTAAAAGTTGACAGCATATTTTAATATATTGATTATTGATAATATCTACCCTAATTTAAAACAATTATAATTAATGGGTTTCTTGTTTAAATTAAGCATAAAGATTTATAAGAACTATTTTAAAAGAAATAAAAATCTCAATGGGCAATACAACCGACACAGAAGTCGTTTTTAATTAAATTGCAATTATTTTTAGTTTAACGATTCATAAATGAAAATATGTTAGACTTGTTATAAATCCAGTTTAACGTGAAATTCATACAAGTTTTTAGTTTTTATTTTCAATGCCATCAATATGATGTCAATATAATTTGGTACAATTGTGTTATGTTTAATGTCTATTTATTCATTTTTCGGATGTACGAATAAAACAGGTAACAGAAATAAAGCCCTTGAATGCAATTTGTATTTTCTAGTCTACAAATTTATGAGCTGTCTAATATTAGAACTTTTTTGTGCATGTTTGATAATCTGTGTGCTAATTCAATTGTAGTGTGTTTCCTCTTGACTCCGAATTGATGCTGGGCTTGACTAAATTGTAAAATTATTGTATGTTTCTAGTTTTATAGTTTATTCTTTCGAGTAGGAATTATAGTTTTCGGAGAAATTTTCCATTCAGAGAGAAAACTCAGCTAACGTTTGTTTCTGATTTTGTCAAAACCAGTTACTTTCTTGGAGTTTCAACGTATTAACAGACTACAACTGGACACTTAGCTGATTAATGTAAAAGTATTTTTTTTTTAAGAGAAGTAGCACTTCAGGCAACCACGCCTATTTAGTCAAGTACCATCTTTTAGGAAAGGTATAGAGAAGAGCTGAAACAGGTGGTGAAAGTAGAAGAATAGTCGGAAATTAACTGTCGTATATAAGACAGCACAGCGACCACTGACTATGCCTTCATCGCTGAGCAGCTCCACCGACAGTCAATTTTTATTTTTGTAGTGAAAAGAAACCAAGGTCTTCGTTGGGAATCGAACCCACAACCGCCATACAGACAAGCTAGTACACTACCTACTAGCCTTAGGTGCCCCTGTAGGCTAGTAGGTAGTGTACTAGCTTGTAAATATGGGGGTTGTGGGTTCGATTCCCAACGAAGACCTTGGTTTTTTTCACTACAAAAATAAAAATTGATTGTCGGTGCGGCTGCTCAGCGATGAAGGCATAGTCACTGGTTGTTTGACATGTCTTATATACGGCAGTTAATTTCCGACTATCCTTCTATTTTCACCACCTGTTTCATCTATTCTCTATCCCTTTCCTAAAGAATGTAGCACGGTACTTGACTAAATAGGCATTGTTGGCTGAAGTGTTACTTCTCTTTGAAAAAAAAAAGTAAAAGTATATTTTAAATATCCCACAAATAGATTCCGTTTCACGATAACATTCATCTTCCTGAAGAAAGACATAGAATAGCACAATTTTAAAAATAGCGAACGTTTCGATCGCTCTGGCTTCAAGATATGTTAAGAAGCATATATGAGTATACAGAGCTATAGCTTGTCGCTGTAATAATCTGACGAATATGACTGCAATATTTTACTTGACCACAATATATTGAAGTCTACATTGTATAGAGTGTTAGTGATTCAATTTGTATGTGACATTTTATATTGAGAAGAATTTTATACTTTTGACATGTTTAAATGTTTTTAATGCAACGTGCAATATAGTACTTTTTTCACAACGTTTTTACTGATTAAAATAAATATCGAAGAAAGTAAGAACGCAGCACAAAAAACTGAACATTCGTAGCTGGTGAATTGGGATTTGTGTAGGATTCGCTTTGCGTGTACATGTACAGCCAGTGTAAAACTGTCTTACTCAAATATTGTTAACATATTTTAAAATAAATTATTTGCAATGTATTATATTTGACAAAGTATGTTCAATCAATTCAAATAAAATTTGTAGAAATCAAATATATTTTGTGTAAAAAGTAGAAAAATGTAAGTCAAAAAACCTACACACTCTTAACATAGAGCATCATTTACTACGTTTGTATTTATACTTCTTTCTACAGCTCTAATACGGCTGTCGTCTTCGTCGTGTAACTTGAAACTGTTTGTGCTATAAATTTATGGCAAAACTAAAATAAAGTCTCGTTTTTATTAACAAAACAGAAACATAAGTCGTGCTTGGTTGAAAACTAAATAAGAAAAATGAAAACACAAAATTGCAAAATAAAGGCATTAAGAAAATCTAGTTTTTCCTAACATATTTAGAACAGAAAGGTATCTTATTTCTAATAGATTGCGACAAATTTTAAAGGCATAAAATATCATGTAGTTCTACTTCATGCACACATAATCTACTCACAATTTATTACCACTAACTTAAATATTCGTACATACGAGTATTTACTTGTTACCAATTGAATTCGATTGCATAATTTTTTATATTCCTGGTCTTTAAGTGGCATTGGAAACCAGAAACTGGTCTCTAGTTTCGTTATTACCAAAGATTATTAATTGCAAATGTAAGATTTGTAACATAACTGGCCAGCAAAAGTTAAGCATGCAATTGCCTCCAAACATTTACCAAAAAGCAAAAAGCAGATAAATAAATTCAGACAGGAAAAGAATCCCCTTTGCCAAGTGAAAGAAAAATGTGTAATTTAAACGACGATTGTAAAATATTTGTTGCAGTTTTTTTTTCTTCGTTTTCAATTTTCTTGCCTTAAGAACACACTCAAAAAAAAAACAAAAACATGTTTACAAGTATGCAGAATTTAACCATGAATTAAGGTATTTGCCTAGAGTTGTTAAAACCTCATTAAGAGCTAAACACTTTTAGAAATCTTGCACCAAAGTTTAAGAAAGTATTTGTTTTATTCCTACACTTTGCTTTACATATGGTAAATCCTACAAGGATGGGAGTTTGAAACGAATATTGTTTATGCTACATCCAGTGTATGTTCTACTAAATTTCATTTGATTTAAAATAACTAATTTTCTTTGATTAAAACGAATAAACATTTAGGTTATTATTATGCTAAAAAGAATATTCTCTTCAACAACTTTATCAATGAATTCAAACTAATTCTGTTTTCTTCTTATTCTCCATGGCAAGCATATACATCTTTTTTATTTATATATCGAGTTTTTCAACAAGAAGTATGTTTTTTAACGGTGGCAATACAAACGATAAGATAGTTTTGACATTTAGTTTTTTGACGTATTCGTAGTGGATGCGTTGACAAAATGAATTGAATTTCGCAAGAAAATTGCATTAAAATAATACAATCGGACAACATATTCGTTCTTCTGAGATTGCTATCAAGAATTTTGTTATCAATATGAACACCAACGCGTGTTCGACCGGTTCGTTTAACTGATAACATCGTTATCTCAAACTTGTCAATTCCTTGACCTTCTCAATTGAAGTTATCCAAAACCACCACATGGCGATTTTTGCGTGAGGATTTGACATTCTTAAAGCTGTAAAATATTCAGCTGTTCGCCGTAAATTAGCTCAACTCATTCAGCAACAATCGGTTAGCGTTTTTGATAAAATAGTTTTGTCAGAAGAAGCCCATTTTTACTTGTCTTTCAGTCAGGGTATGTCAACAAGAAAAATTGCCGCATTTGAGCATCTGAAATCCTAAAGAAATTATTGAGAATCCTTTGCATGCACTACGTGTCACGCTATGCAGTCTGGAGTCATGATTGAACCGTTTTTTTTTTTGTTTTCGAAGATGACCCTGGTAATGTGGTAATGGTCAATGGATTATAATATTGCGAGATGCTAACAACTCAATTTTAGCCTATTATTGACGATATCACTGATATGTGGCTTTGACAGAACGGTCCCTCATGTCAAACATCCAATGAAACGATCAATTTTCCGATCGCATAATTTCACGACAAAACAGCAGTTAAATGGCCAGACAGATCGTGTAATTTAACACCACTGGATAATTTTTTGTGGGGCTATGTTAAGAACAGAGTCTATACGGAACCAATCGAATCGATTTTAGCCGTAAAACTCAAAATCATTTTGCCAAAAAGTGATACAAATTTTGATGAAAGAATCGACATCTGGCAGCGTGGTCGTGAACATTTGTCATATATAATTTTTCGCTCATAATTGCCGAACTTTTCTCTTCGTTTTATCCCGAAGTATACGTGTGCAAATAAAGAAAACTGAATTCAGGTTTCACTTTTTTGTTTTTTTCTCTGCTTTCGTTTTGGAAATGGAAATTTTAACGGAAAACCGTTAGTCTAATTCTGCGAAAGTAATTAACATTTTTAAGAAACTACTTGTCGGATATAATAAGGTAAAAAAGAGGTGAAAAATCAAAATGAAAACGCACAGGAATCTTGTATTGATTATAGTTCTTATTTTGGAATAATATGTTTAATGCTATCGAAATTTTGTTTTATTTTAAAATATAATCTTCCAAAAAATTTGGAAAATATAAAAATTTGTTTTCAGAATACTACTTGTTTTTTAAATTAAAATTGGCTTTATTGGCTTCAATGTTTGTTGCCAAAATACAACTGCTTTTATCCAGCACCTTTTAAAAAGTGTCGACATAATCTCTTATGTGTATAAGGAGGTAATAGTTTTACCAATTATCAATAAGATATATTTTAATCAATTTTACTAATTATCTTTAGTATTAGTCTTCATTATATTGTTTTTTAAAAAAAATATAACTTAATAGAATTCATATGTTTTTAAATAATAAAACACTCTGTGAAATTATATTTCTTTAATATGAAAATAGTATCCTTTTTTTAATATTAAAATAGTATCCTTTTTAACAATTATATCTCAAACTTTCCTAATAATTTTACTTGAACGGGTTTCATTTCTATTATATATTTTCCAAGTTTTATTTATATCCAATTTTAATCGATTCTTGATAATATAGGGTAATACGGTAATCAATCAAGTGTATTCAAATTTTTGATAAGCGGAAAAAATTAAACGGAAAGATAAAATATTTCGTGATGGTAAAATTAATTATCCAAAATACATTCCTTTGTTAACGGAATAACTAATAATGCACGATGCAACACATGGTTTTACTAACAGCATATTATGGTTAAATTATATAGTTGTATTCCTTTTATAATATTTATTAAATAAATAAATATATGAAATACTGTTATTTATTAAACACTTTATATCTAAGATTACAATTTAATAAATAAATTCAAAAAATGTTAAAGAATAATGAGTTTGACGGCAAATTAATAAATGTATCATTTTATGTTTCTATAAAAGTGAAAAATGTTATGGTTTACAAAATCTTTGATGTGGTTTTGAATAGTGAATAGAAGTATTTTTGAGTTTTGTTGTGTATTTTTGCTATGTTGGTTGAATGAAAACTCTCATTTAATCAATTTGTCTTGAGATATAAGACTTTATTTTCTATACAAAATTTCTGGTATAATCCACTGATGAACTATATGTGCAGTAGTGGAATGACCATACGGACATGCTTTCACTAATAGTAATATATTTAAATTTTTTTTTTTAAATAATGAATATTTTAATAAAATATCATAAAATAGTTATTTTTTAAAGAAATCTAGCATAAATTAAGGTAGAAAACTGTAAAATGTTTAAAAAGTACTAAAACTTTGCTTGTTGTTGGATTTGCCAAAACAATTAACTAGTAACTAATTGCTAGGGCTAGGAAATGTTAAAATAGGCTTATTTCTTTGGAAAACTAATACATTACGGCAAGAAAAATAATGTTATTCCCATGAACAAAATGAAGCCATGTTTTTTTGTATAGTAGCAATTGTAACTTGGTCTTGAGGCTTTTAACATAACTATAAAGGCAAATCACAATTATTTACTACAATAAACTACTTTGAGGAGTTTTAGTATACTTCCGATAGTTAGGTGTGCTACACTCTTGCATGAAAAATATATGATTTTGGCAAACAAATTATGATTCCTTGAATAATACTTTAGAAACGATAAATAATTTGTTGTAAAATTTTGATTATTACGTTGTTTCCATTCACAAAATGTGCAACATTGTTAGTAAAATAACAACTCGCTAAAACTCTAAATACAACAAGAATTTTATATCTATCCGAAAATAACATAGTATTTACAGAGAAAATGTATAACTAATAATTTTCTTCTTAGGTCATCAAATCCTGACTATGATTATAAAAATTTGCTTGCTAATGCACGTCCATGTTACTGAAAACGGTTAGTGAAAATAAAAACAATAAAATAATAAAATTTGCAAATAAATAAAAAATACTAAAGCTTTTGCTTTTCATAATATGATCATAATAAATTAGTACATGTTTATATATCAAACAGTATTATGTTTATGAATAACAACATTATTGCTATGTGTGATAATAATGTGGCTTTACTACATCCATATTATTTAATGATAGCTGATTGCTATTATTTTTTTATTTTATAGCTTTCATGTTTAATTGCTTCCATTTAAGATATGCAGTTTTATATTTTGCTTCTCTTATAGCTACTTATCTAACTCTATAATTTACAGATTTTATTGCGTAATATTAAGATCAATCTTCTGCCATGGACTTGGTAATTTTAAAATTAATTTTGGGTACGCTTTTAAAATTTTGATCACACATTAAAGAAAAGTTTTGTGGATATCAGGCCATGCATTACCATCTATTCACATCAATTGCTGTAGGAAAATAACAATATGGTAATGTTTTCTCTTTTTAGAATATTAGCAAATGTTTGCTGATAGAAAATAATATTTTCTGATGCAATCAATCATGACTAGTTTTAAATATTTGCAAATATATTTATGACAGCTATTTAAAATATGTACATGTAGAGAATGTAACACTAAACATATTATGCCCATCACTTTAGGTCAAAAAAGGAACTCGCCTTAAATCAATAGAAAATACTTACAAAATAATTTATATATTTAGACAGAAATAAGTTTAAATGCACGAAAGCAATAAAGAAAAACCATTTAACTTTAAGATTAAACATTTGATTGGTAAAACTCTACTGTCAGGATGAGAACGCTCGTGAATAGGCATTTAGAAAAACTGAACTGCAACAATCAGTTGTGCCCATACTCATGTGTGTTTTTCTTGGCTTTTATGTGCCTCGAACTCATCTACGCAATAAAAAAAACCGAAAATGAGAAAAAAATTAACTGCATTATGGCATAGATAACTCTTGTATGTACTCACTCACATAAATGTGTACGTACGAGGGCTACCCAATATAATTTATGAATTGATTTTCAGTTAATTAAGTTGATTTATTGCAGCACTTTATTGCTTCGCTAAATTCTGTTGCGCATGTGTTTCTTAAATTTCTCTATTTTGCTTTTTTAATTTGTTTTGTATATTTGTCTATCTGTATTTTTTTATTATTGATTTGTATGTCTCGCTGTTTTGCGTTAGCAATTGTAACTAATAATATTGCTTTTTGCCTTTACTTGCCTTGAGGAGCTTAGACAAACGTATTGCAATTTTACCCGTTTAAAATTATATTCGAACTCAAATTGATTTTGTTTATTTGTTTTGGCACACATCCATACATATTTTTTGCTATTGCAATATTTTTACTTTGTTGCTGTAGTTTTGATAGTTTAGTTAATATTGGTGCGTCCTCTGTCGGTTGGGTTAAGGCACATCGGCTAGAGATTTGATTCGCTTAATTTTGTGGGGTTTTCTTATGAAGTTTCGCGTCTCTCCATTTGTTGTTTCATTTTGTAGACTTAATATATACTTAATAATCAATGGATTATAATGTTTTATAATAAATTTTTAGTTTATTGTATTATTCGTTTATTTCTTGTTGCAGTTACATGAACATGAATGATGTTTTACTATCACCATATTAATGGAATTCGTTTAATTTATGACTTGTATCTATACTACAGCAACTGCAAGTTACATTTTTTTAGGAAAATTATATCTTAATTAACTAATTTGAAAAAGAAAAGCGAAAAATTAATTTGTGTACTTAGTTCTTTCAAAAATTGCCGCTAAACCTAAAAAAATATTGTACAGTTGATTGCACCATGCGAAAATTTGAAATAATTCGATTTCATTCAAACTTCACATGGCATTATTCTAGAAAACTTTAGCTCATGGTGCTTCTCCGCTCATCGCTTTCAAAGATAGCTCCTCAGATAAATTGAAGCATATGCATGTTTCTTATTTGGGTTCCGAATTGTTACAGTACTTTCTTTTGTAACGAAACCAGAATTAACATTTGTTTTCGGTTATTTTGGATAGAAAACATTCCACAAAAGTTTCTGAAGATGCTAGAATGCGGCTCAAATTTTTGGTATGATTACATTCCAAAACTATGATGTGTTTTCATACAATAAAGGTATACTCGTAACTGTCTGGGTGACTGAAGACGGGAGAAGGTAGAAATGTTATTGTTCATCGCATGCGTACATAGAAGTATAGTTCCTGATCGATGATGCCGGTATTAGTTTTGGTATTAGTGTTGGAGATTGCCACTGATAGCATCGCTTAATTGTCACTGTAAAATCAATTATCACAGCCAACGGGGCTTAAAAAACTTACAATAAAAGACAGTGCTGATCCAAAAAGAGATTTAAAAATATAAAATGTCCCCTTTTTAATTTCTGTTATATTTTCTCTGATATTTGAGAAATTGTAAGAAAAATATAACGATTTATTTTAAAGGCTATTGGTATAAGAATATTAGTAAAATTAAACACATTCAAAACTTTTGTTACCACTAGAACCAAAATCATTAGAAAGATGAAACAAATAGTCCTTCAAAATATCTATGATTTTAAATAATTTTTTTAATGCCGTTAGTTATTTGCCAATCAAATAAAAATGATTAAGTTAAATTTAAATATATCCTAAACTAAAGAGGTAAATTTTTATAAATATGCATATTTTAAGTTTAGAAAGTATATTTTATTTATTACTTCGGAACAAATTTCCTCATACATTTTTTGATGGAACATTAAAATTTATCTGCTTGTTTATACCAGATCTTCACCAATTTTTTGATTTGCTTTACTACCCTCAGTACGTAACAGTACAGCACTTAATTTGTCTCAAATGTTTCTGATATAAATATGCAATAAGTCACTTATTTAAGGCTTGTATGCTTTTAACATAAATTTGTCGAGAATTTTCTTAAGAAACCGGTAGGAAAACGATTTTCTATAAAATAAAACCCCCGTTTCTATTTCCCTAATTCGAGGATATGGGTGGTAAGTTTTACATCAGTAGCTAGCTGTGTAAGCCACTACCTGATGGTGAATCAAACCTCTTGGGTGATATGTAACGCCACCCTCATCCTAGGAAGCCATCGGATGTGTCTATACTATTGTCATTCCTAGTTGCAACTTCGAGAGATTAGAGGAGGCCGCTACCCCCTCCTTGCTGAAGTAATGAAGGCTTTCCAACTTATGACATCAATGACCGGGATCATTCACCCTGTGTTCTTGGTCAAAAGTGAGTATTCCTGGTACCTTAATTATTCATGAGGGCCTGAAAAACCACAACCGCAACGATACTCCCGAAGGTGCAACCTCAATAATCAGTCAGAGAACAAAACTCTGAACTCTGTGGCTTACTGATTCCTATAGAATTGCCCATTTGGCTTCTGCTAGCCGTAAAGGAACTGGACTTCCTTTTATCCCCGGTGGTACATGTAATGATGGTGAGATTCCATGAAGACATATTAATGTCGAGGATGGAAACGAGGATATAAACTTATGGAGCCAAGAATATGCGGTTTATTTTTTCTTAATCAAAAGATAATTTTTAACCATATAGAAAAATTTAAAAGGCTCATCTATTGTTTTCCTTAATTTAGATCGATTTGTTTTTCTGTTTTTAACATTTAAAATTTTATCTAAATACAAAAAAGGGGGTAGAAGTTAATTTAGTATCTTAATTTGGGAACTGTTTTAAATCCAATAGCAAATTATTATCCCAGCATAAAAATAATCGAAAACAAAAAACGATTAATGGAAATATTCAGCATTAACGTCTTACTATCTTAATGTTAAATTTAAATGTTACCAACCTTCAGAGACTGAATCATGCATTCCAACCGGCACATGTAGCATATTTTGTGAATTGGCGGCTAAAGTTCTATAACTATAGAGAGGATTGGAATATTTTTAATGGATTTTTTTTTAAGCTTCAATATAAACTTGAAAATCGAGTCTTATTAAAGTAAAGTTATACATGTTTGGAAAATAATTAAAAAAATATATATTTGGAAATGGTTTTGCATTGAATTTTATAAAAAGTACAGTTAACTGTACTAAAAAAATACCTTCTAAATTAAGCCTTTAGCAAATTTTTTAATGACCCTTCTATAGCCCATATTCTATAATCGCATATATTGTATTCCATAAAATTCCTGTTAGGGAAATCGGTCTACATTTAGTCAATCTTTTGATTTGGATGATACCAAATTTTTAAAAATGTATTCATATAGATTGTATAATTATAAAAAACTTTCATATAAATATTAGCAGTAATAGCCTTTTTTCGTACCGTCCTATAAAACGCTAAGAACGAGAAACACCTTATTTTCATATATTCATATTATAGCATCAAAATGTCCAACGCTTTAATTGCTGTTATAGATTGATATGTATTACTGCTTTCTGAACGACTTGAAAATGTGTAAAATAATAAATTATGACTTAAATATTTTAATCTCTAGCGTCTTATTCTTAAGCTTATAGTTTTTTCTTTGGTTTTATATATCTAAACTCAAGTGCAAAAAGGCTTTTAACACCTTAATTCTGTTTATGTTTACGTTCTAAATAATAAAGTATTTCTATGCATTTGACATATTGACCATCATCATCATTATCGCCATTAACATCATAAACACTATCTATCTTTTGATGGATAATATGGATTTACAATGTAAATATTGCCTTATACTGAATAAATTTCAATCATATTTACTTAGTACTCTTGGAGTTGGTTATTTTTGTTTTTTCTTTGTGTTATCGATAAGAATGATTGAGACTGTATGTTTGTGTTGTGGGGTTGAAGTCGGTTTGAAGAAAATAATGATTATTCCTTTATCACAGCTTTTTGCTTTAAGTACCACTTGAGAGGTTTTCTTCATTCATATATTTGTTTATACTTCTTGTTATATTCGATTGTGATTATGTTTTGTTGTTTTTGGCATTTTGCTCTTATTTTTATAAAACCTTGATTGTCAGCAAAAGTCTAGAATGCCACAAAGATCAACATCATCACTTCTTTAAAATTGAAATTAACATCTTGAAACGACAACAAGAATAAACCAATGCAGACATATACCACGTTACATAAATAAAAATACAGGAAATTTATTTATTTCTTTTTAAATTCCATAACTAATTTCTAATCGAAAAAGCGGCGGAAATTACGAGTTAGAGAAGAACCTAAAAAATTGAGTGCAGCATTACAAAAACAAAAAAGGATCATCCGTGTGAGACCAAACATCAAGAACAACTGGGTGTTGCATGACGATAATGCTCCTTTTTACACAGCAATTTTAATAAACGAGTTTTTTGCCAGTAAAAACATTCCTGTGTCTCCTTAGTCCCCATATACGCCTGACCTAAGTCCATGTAATTTGTTCCTCTTCCCAAAGTTGAAAAATCATCTCAAGGAAACTCATTTTGGGACAATCGAAAACATTAAAAAAGGATGAAATCCATTCCAGCACTGCTATGTCTTTAGCGTTGTGTGGCTTCAGCTGTGAGTTATTTTGAGGGTGAAAATATAAAATTGTAATTTTATTTGAATAAAGGAAATTCAAATAATCAGTTTCATTACTTAATTTATAAACTTCGTATATCATTAAAGAAAATCTTGAAATTAATTTGGAATTTTATATTTTGATTTAACACTCAATTTTAATGTACCACCGGATATTATTTTAGCACGTTTTCAAAATGAGTTTTGTTTTTTTTTGAGCTTTTTTGCAGTTCCACGCCAATTAATTGTGTAGTTAAAAGTTCATATCCTTTCTTTCTATTCTATTAAATATACTGTCTATATATTTCGTAGATAAAATTGCCGCTTTTATACACTTCAACAGAGGTAAAGGGCTGTACAAAATTTTGGTATTCCATCTATCTGTATTTCAGAACGACACCAGCAGAGCTAGAGAAAATTTAAGGTAACCAATCTGTGTGACATGATTTTGAGAAATAAAAACCAGTCAAGTCTAGTTCCTGCCTCTATTTTTTATTTAATTTATGCCATACTGTTGTTGTAGTTTTTGTTCTTTTGCTTTATTGTATTGAAGAGCAAATATATAGAAAACTTTTATGCCACCAATAAATTGAAAGTTCACCTAACAATTAAAAATTGGTCAAAGTATCACATTTTCACTTAAATTTAACTTTAGAAGAAAATTACTTTTGCAGTTAGAAATTTAATATATAATAAAAAAAACACTTCAGAAAAAAAAGCGGAATTATACAAACGACAAACGATTTCACTAAATATGCACCGAAAAAATTAAATTTTTCCAAAAAACATTAAATTTATTTAATTTAACCAAAAAATCATACGAAACAACACTATTAAATGTTCTAGATGTAACAATTCTCGGTAGACATTTAAAAATGTGTCAATAAAATGATGTTAGGCACTTTGCAGAGTAAGGAACACCATAAAATTGCAATGTATTTATTGTAATGGTGCGCAGTGTAGTTTAAGCAAAAATCAATGTGCTAAATACATAGCAGACACCTTTGGAGGTAAAAATTTTTGTAAATAAAAAATCGTATTTATATATTTCATTTTTTTTTAATTATAAAACATATATTTGTTTTAAATTAACCCCTTAAATATGGTAGCATTTAGGAATTAAAAAGATTTTATTAGAAAATTTTGTATAAAGTCGATGAAGCAAATAGGATTTATATAAACAATAATATACGATTACGTTTATTCCTTTTAATAAACGTTTTGTTATATTGAGGTCTTTTTTGCAAAATAATAATATAACACTTTAAAGTTTTAATCTAAATTAAACGATTTATTTACTTTATATGCATACAAAATAAACATGATGGTAACTCCACCACTGTACCGTCTGAAAGATGCTTTACTATTTTGTTATCTTCTGTCAATGTTGTTTCAACTTGAATTCAATTTATTTGCCCAGCAAGTGGTGCTTATATATCTGTTTTAAGCTGTTCCGCGTATACAAGAATATTCTACTCTAACATCATCGCATATTGTTGTGGTATCATCATTCAATGCTGGCGCCTGTTTGGATGTGCGTGCTTTTTTATTGTTTTTGATTTCTGTTGTTTAAGTTATTTCGCAGAATTTATAATAAGCATGTTATTGTCTGGTGTGTATGAAATTTCTCAGAACACTATACAGTTTGTAAAATTCACAATAGGTAATTTCGTTTATTTTTTCACTGATAATTATTTAACTTTTAAAACAAAATACCGTCGTTTCGATATTATTCTTTCATCTAACTAGTTTTCGAATTATTTGGGATGTTAGTGTGACGATTTTATTTCGTTTAATTTAAAAGCACTCTTCTCTTTTTCTAGCTTACCTCTATTTTTTATACAAACATAATAGTATGTTTAAATATTTGTTTATTATAAGTAATAGTTTATAACACATGAGAAAGAGTGGAGCGTGGTAAAAGGCTTAATAAATTTGACGATTTAACTTACGAACAAATTGTTTTAAACTTAATTACTGCAGTAAACAATGTAATTAAGTATTAATTCTTGTAAGTCCTAGAGTACAAATTTGTGCTGGATTAAATTTGAACGTAATCGGCAGTACACGCTCTCTTGCCTTTTGTTTATGCATTAGCACATAGTAGTAAAAGAATTTATTTTTTCACATACTAAAAATACATCCAGCCTGTGCAAAAAAAAAGATTTTGGAACTATATTTTTATAATTTGGTTAACTTTTTATCTATGCCAGTTCCTAATGGGTTTACAAGATAAAAGAAATATAATATATATATATATATATATATATATATATATATATATATATATATATTTATAAAATTTATATATATATATATATATATATATATATATATATATATATATATATCTGTATGCATACATGCACCCTTTTATATTTAACAAATTAAATGTTTATTTTAATGCGATAACACTGTTCAAAAATCTTTGCATTCTTCGCTGTAGCACGTCTTCAGATGAAACATTAAGCACCAAAACTAATATATATATATATATATATATATATATATATATATATATATATATATATATATATATATATATATATATATATAAAGTCAAGTATTGTCCAATATGCTGCAAAATACTTCAGATTTTCACTTGTGTTTTGTGAACCTGACATCCACTTGTCTTCCTCCACCACCACTTTTTGGTGGCTTTAGCAATAGCTCTACCTTGTACATAAACCTTAATACTTTAGTGTCCATTTTTCATTCATATATATGTATAAGATGGTTTATTTGTTCACTTATGTTTCTAAAATATTAAAGATTTTTAGTACAAAATGTTGTTGTTTTCTGTTCCACAAAAATATCGGAAATACAAACAACAGCAATCACAAAATTGAAAACAAAATAAAATTTTTATGTCATTGACACAGTGGTCGTTGTGTGTATGTGAAATGTATATTTGTTTGATTTTGTTGCTGTAAACAAGTGTTTTTATTTTACAATGACAACAAATTTGTATTAAGGATTTGTATTGGAACAAGGCCCTTTCAAAACATATGATGATTTATATGTTTTTTTATTTTTTATCACTGCTGTATTTGGTTCAAAATTAAGTTAAGCTATTCTTTTTCTTATAAATCTTTGATTTGCTTTTTTGCTTTCTTGTTTTTTTATTATTTTTATGGAATTCGTAAGAATAACAACTTCTGTTGTTTTTGTGATTTAATTACCAGTTGGTTTTGTTTTACATTCTTATTTTGGAAAAGTAGTAAAAACAACTTATTTTGTAGCAAAATGGAAAGATTTGATAAAATGTTTATCAATATTGTTTTAAGCTTTACCCAGGCAAATGCTTGACAGAAAGTTGTGAGCTCACTGTTCCGAATTAAAATGTATTATCTTAACCTGGCAGACCACCTCTCATCAACGTTGTTCTGGCAACGTAGTTCATTCTCATAAAAACTGAGAAATCGTTTTTTGAGGACAAACTTTAATTAAGAAATAATCAGTTTTGTTATCAGTATATTTTTATTAGCTACAGAAAAAGAACTAATGGCTCCATCTATGGGTTCTCCGGCATCTCCAATTATTGCTGATATTGTGATGGAGGAATTACTAAATACATGTATTAGTAAAATGCATATTAAACCAAAGATAATCACAAAATATGTGGATGATTTATTTTGTATAACATCAGAAGATGCAGTGGATGATATTTTATCAGAATTGAATAGTTTTCATCCTGATATAAAATTTACGATTGAAAGAGAGTTAGAATCTAAACTTCCATATTTAGATATATTGATAATAAGAAAGGAAAATAAGTTAGTGTTTGATTGGTATAAGAAACCAACATCTTCTGGAAGACTTATTAATTTTTATTCCAAACATCCGAGAAAAATGATAATAAACACGGCGAAAAATATGATAGATAAAATATTAACTATAAGTGATAGAGAATTTCGGTTGAAGAATAGGGACACAATAAAAAATATACTTCATGACAATGATTTTCCAGTGGAATTAACTAACCGATTAATTAGACAATATGATAATCATAGGCATAATTTAGGAAATACTATGGCAGAACCAAGAATTTATAAATCATTAACTTATGTTCCTGGAATATCAGATAGATTAAGAAAGTCTAAAATATATGACACTGATAGATATAAAATTGCACACAAAACATATAACACATTAAATAGATTATTTAGTAATATGAAGGATACAATAGGAAAAATGGAAATATCGGATGTAGTATACAGGATACCATGTGGAGGAAATGACCAGGTGAACTGTGACAAAGTTTATATTGGGACAACAAAGAATAAACTTAAAACAAGATTAGCTGGTCATAGATGTGACCAAAAATATAGGAATATTTCAACACAGAAGACATCCTTATCTTCACATTGTAAGAAATATAATCATTATCCAAAGTTCGATGAAACATCAGTATTAGATATAGAAAAAAACTACAAGAGACGTTATATGTTAGAAATGTTAGAAATTGTTAATGTACCAAATGTAAGGAGAATAAATTTCAAAACAGACACAGACAATTTAGCGCAGAATTATAGGTACTTAATACAAAAGACACATAATTTGTTATAATTATTTCATAAGAAAGAATTTGTTATTTAGTTTCCGTTTCCTTGTTTTTGTATGTTTTAATATTTTAAATTTTAATTTTTGTATGTTTGTATGTATGAAGAAAATAATTTTATATGTTTTGTCAAATGTTTTTCAAAAATTTTTTCTTTTCAAATTGTTATAATTTTTTTTTGAAAATATAAAAAAATAATTTCCTGAAGAAGCTTTCCAAAGGAAAGCGAAATATTGAGAGAAAAAAAAAGAAAAATAAATCGTTATAATTTAAAGGAGCGAGTAAAAAGATTAAAATTTAATAGAAATTATAAAAAAAAGGTCGAATAAAACTGAAAATAATATCAAATAAGAATATTATATATATAAATTTATATATAAATTTATTTAATTAAATATATATATATATATATATATATATATATATGTGTGTGTGTGTGTGTGTGTGTGTGTATACATTATTGTCGCTGTACAATTTTGAATACAAAATGCCTCTTGTAATTAGATGCATTCCACATATTGACTTTAAAGCTACTGACATAGAGCATGTTGAATAGAAAAACCATTCCAGAAGGTTTCGAAAATACGAGTACAAACATAATGTAAAAATATAATTCGGCAAAGACAGAACTTCTTAAATTTAATTACCACTTTTACACATACCTGACGGAACCAGCGTGGGTTTCGTCAAAAAACAAACCCAGTAATTTTCCGGGAAAATTTTTATGCAACATGTCGAGTTGCTACACATTAATAACATTAGATTTTAATGAAAAAACATAGAATACCTCATTACTACAGATACGCAGATGACATCATATGGACCCTCGAAAGGGACAATGAACAAGACAACAAACAAATTCCAACAAACTTAAACACAATCCCTAATAATATTACATACACAATGGAAAAAAGAACAACACAGAAATTTTCATTATCTTGACAATATAATAACACGAGGTACTGACTCTTTAGCATTTGACATCTATAGAAAACCATCTACGACAGACACTACCACACACATCATGTCGAACCACTACACCCAACATAAACTAGCAGCATTTAGATATATGATACACAGACTTAAGATAATCCCATCTGCTCTAGATAAGTACAACAACGAAGTCGGCGCAATATACACCGTAGCTAAAAAGAAGAGCTGCAAACTTCATAGACAATACTATACTAAAAATAGGAATAAAGAAGACAAAGAGATAACCGATACAACACGACAGCATACTTTTACTTACGGGGGACCAGAATTAAGAACCAGCAACACTGTGAGAAATAATCTCAGGACATCGACAGAGGCAACTGAAAAAATCCCATATGCTCTAGATAAGTACAACAAAGAACTCGACGCAATATACACCGTAACTAAAAAGAAGAGTTACAAACCCGCTACTATCAACAAACTTCATAGACAATACAACACTAAAATTATGAATAAAGAAGACAAAGAGATAACTGATACAACGCGACGGCATACTATTACCTACGGTGGGCCAGAATTAAGAACCAGCAATACTCTAAGACATAATGTTAGGACATCGACAGAAGCAAATAAAAAAATTTAGTTCTAGCAGAGTTTACAGACTTACTTGCACCTATAAACGTACTTAGAAAAAACTGAACCAAAAAGATTTACAGAACACATACGCTTATACAAACGAAAAAGTTAAGACGTTAAGACTCCAACTTTTTATTATACCTTGACATTCGCGGACACCCACCAAGGGAAATAGATGAATGTATGACATTACTATATCCTAGCAAAAAGGGATGAAGAATAGACGTTCTTGAAATAATGAAAATCTAAAAAACAAAAACTTTTAACAGTGAGATGATAAACGAACAGGTAAACACGACCTTATTCACAATTTGCACAGTACTAAAACTACTCATACACTTGAACAAACGAAAAACATCCTTAGACGGACACACGTAAATGAACGATTATAAAATACGGAAATATTAGAAATTAGCCCAGCACAAGATGCCAGTTGGTGGGCATTCTACCTGCATGGGTAGAAACGAACTTAAAGAAAGAACTATCTAATTCCGAACTCGTACTTAATATTAGAGTTTGGAACATGGCTTGAGAATGGTGTCATCACATCGAAAGTGCTTGCTGTTCGTATCAACCAAACAGCAGCAAAGGCGAAAAAGAATGAGAACAGTATGAATGTTAGACCTGAAATAATACCTGTTGTTAAACTGAACTGCTACAAACTTTTTATTTACTTTATTTTGGTTATAGTATCACCCCAGAATTTACCGTTTTATATAAAAGTAGGATAATCTAAACTTTAAACACTTGCATTCCAACTTGACGAACTAAAGGGTGTTTTTTTAAGCCCGATAGAACTTGAAATTTTAAAAAATAACACAAAAAATTAAATTGTAATCAAAATTTCTTTTTTATTCGAAGGATCAATACGTGATATTAACATTTGAAAATGATTTCGGGCTTATGGGCACCGCGGCTGTTCTTGAAGAAGCGCATTCTGGACGTCCAATTTTGGGCTACTTTTTCGAGCACTGCTGGGCGTATGTCACGAATAACACGAACAATGCTGTCCTCCAAGGCGTCAATTGTTGCTGGTTTATCAGTATAAACCAGTGACTTCACGTAGCCCCACAGGAAATAGTCGAGTGGTGTCAAATCGCACGACCTTGGTGGCCAATTGACAGGTCCATTTCTCGAAATCAACTTGTCGCCAAATTTTGATTTCAATAAGTCGATGGTTGCGTTCGCTATATGGCACGTAGCGCCATCCTGTTGAAACCACATCTCGTTCGGATCAATGTCATCCATATTTTCAAACAAAAAATCATTGATCATTGTGCGGTAACGATCTCCATTGACCGTAACGCAAGCTCCGGCCTCATTTTTGAAGAAATAAGGTCCGATGATGCCACCAGCGTGAAAACCGCACCAAACGGTGCATTTTTCTGGATGTAATGGAGTCTGTAGGGTCTGCTGTGGATTGGTCTCACTCCATATGCGGCAATTTTGCTTATTAACAAACCCGTTAAGCCAAAAAAGCGCCTCATCGCTGAACACAATTTTGCGATAAAACTACGGGTCAGTTGCCAACTGCTCTAGAGCCCAATCGGCGAAAGAACGACGCATATAATGGTCTCGTGGCTTCAATTCCTGCACCAGCTGGATCTTATACGGGTGTAGGCCGAGATCTTTGCGCAAAATTTTCCACGTAGTGGTCGGACAGAGCCCCAATTCCTGCGACCGACGACGAATTGATAAATTTGGATCTTCTTCCACACTTTCGTTTACAGCGGCGATATTCTCTTCAGTACGCACATTCCTTCGACGTGTTGGTGTTATTGCGTCCTCTAGAGAGTATGTGGTACGAAATCTATAGGCAGTTCGACGAATGGCTTGTTCAGATGCACGATTATGTACGCCATAAAAATGACGAAGTCGTCTATAAGTTGCGCGAATCGACGACTGATTTTCAAAGTAAATTTGGATAATTTCGTAGCGTTGTTCAAGCGAGAGTCTATTCATGATGATTTGTCAGAGTATACTGAAACAAATAAAAAAATTGATTCATCAAAATTTCATTTTTTGTGTTACTTTTTACAATTTAAAGTTCTATCTAGCTTAAAAAAACACCTTTTATAAGAATATTTGTATTCTGGTTTTAAATAAAGGCCTTTTTGTTTTACTTCACAATAACCGTTCTTATTTCATAATTAAAACTAAAACATTATGACAAATATTATGTTGAAACTTCTAAATGAAAAATAATTAATAATTGTATTCAAGATTATAAATGCTTTATAATAATTGAATTGCTATAAATAAAATCTATAAAACCAATAACATGATAATATGGACTGCAAAGTTAATGGCAAATATTTCTGTCGTTAAACCATCAACACTACTATGATTTTTACACTTCGTTTTCTCCTTTTGCAACTAAATTTTATTGAATCATAAGTGCTCTGATGCTTCAATTATAATCAATGAGTGAAAAAATCATTACATTTAACAATGCATAAAATCAATTTAGAAAACTGTCAATATTTCAATTTCATTTGAACTAGATTTGTGTATGGCTCATTTAGTATTTATGGTAGTATTGGCTGCTCTTACTATGACATTACCATCATTATTATCATTCTCATCATTATTATCATCAGCAGCATCGTCACCATCATCTCATTAATGATTCTAGGAATACCAACGCAATTTATACAAGTGTTTTGATGTTTTTCTTTTATAATATACATATTTTCCCCTTGCGTTGTCTCAACTGGTAATGGTGATGGCAAAAAGCCAACTTTCAACGATTGAAGAAAAAAAATCACAAAAATGATTTTTAATGTCACTTGTCTTTCGTATCTCATCATAAACCAAGAAATTTAATCTTAAAATAATTGCAAATGTCTAAAATGACACGAAACAACAAATAGTTCAAAATTTACAATGTACAATATATGAATGTATGAGCGAGTGTGAACTTAAGCATATTTTTCATTTGATTTTAAATTTATAAATATTTTTATGTATTTATATGTTCTCTGCATGTGTCATATGGGTGGTCTTCAGTAACAACATTAGTAGATAGCTTGGATCTTAATGTTTCATACCTTTAGTTAAAGTGTCACTAAATTGCAAGACAAGATGACAGTCTAGAATTATTGCATTTTGACAAGTATATATGATTATATAAACATATATTGATTCTATATAAAAATTATTTCTTTTGCATTTTGAAATATGAAAAAAAAGAAAAATATACGAATGTCTGAACATTTCTAAAAAATGTAACAACCTTATCCTCAGCATTGGCAAGACAGAATTTCGCAGAGAGTTCCCACGTTTTTGTTGGTGGCTTTTATTGTCAGCCATTCATACTACAAAATCCAAAGCATTCAACGAGCCTGCCTACACTATGAAACTAAACCTAATAATTTCATCTATTATTGTGTGGAATATTGTTGCATCGCGCCCATATGCGTCTCTGTCATCATGTCGACCTAATGACTTTATGCTACAAAGATCCAATTATACAACATTATCGCGCTGGCATGTAAATTTGCAACAACGACTGCATTTATAATAAAATATTTCTTCATCTACACGTTTTAGTTTTAGCTGCAAACACATTAATTCACCAATCTCCCCCCAATTCCCCGTTTTAATATAGTCGGTGCCTGTTACCGCTGTAGCATAAGTTTGAAAAACTGTGCAATGAAATGTGTTTGTTCGAGCACAAAGACAACAAGTGCGTTATATCTGTTGCATTTTGTTTTTGGGCTCCAACCAACCTAGCAATGCTTATTGTCACATCGCATTTGTTATGCTTTATTTCAAAATATTTCTTTTCTATCGTTTTTTTCCTTAATCAACAATTTTCAAAACAAAAAATAAAAGTATTTTATTATATTCACAGTTTAGAAAACTTGAATTGTTCATGGAATATTTTATAAATTACTGATGGGAAAATTTTCTATCTCCCACAAACTGTTTAAAATTAAATGAAATGATCAAAGAAGAGAGTGTGCAGACATTCGTAAGATTAAATTATAAAATTATGTTCATTATTTTTGTAGGTTATCTTTCATTAAAATAAAATTTTAACTAAATAATTAACATCATATAAAAAATGTAAGTAAAATAAATATTTAGTCCAGTCATCCTCTTTTCTTAAAAAAAATTGTTGTTGTTTTACAAAGCATTTAGTTAAGATATTAACTACGATTTATATATAATCCAACAGATAAACAAGAATTTTAATTAATATTAACATAAATGAAAATTACTAAGAAACCATTTAATTTTTACTATTTTGCTCTTAAAATTACACAAACTGGATTATAGTAATATATTTTGTTGAAAATAATTTTTATATATTTATATAAAAATGATTTACGTTGATATTATTTTAATTTCAATTAAAATTAAATTAAGATTTCAGGATTAAATTTGGCCAACGTAGATAGAAAAGTAAAGCAGTGTCATACTAAGAGATCGGTAGACTTGGATATTTGAAAGAAGTATTTAAACCATATATGATCGAGAGTAGGCTAGTAGGTAGTGTACTAGCTTGTCAGTCTGGGGGTTGTGGGTTCGATTCCCAACGAAGACCTTGTTTTTTTCACTACAAAAATAAAAATTGACTGTCGGTGGGGCTGCTTAGCGACGAAGACATAGTCACTGGTCGCTGTGCTGCCTTAACGACAGTTAATTTACGACTATCCGTCTAATTTCACTATCTGTTTCATCCCTTTCCTAAAGAATGTAACACGGTACTTGACTAAAAAGGCATTGTTGCCTGAAGTGCTATTTCTCTTTAAAAAAATTATCATTTTCAAGCTTAATCGAAAATTTAAAACTTAAAATGCACTGCATTGCAATATTATAAATAAAGGGACCGCCATCTAACGTTTTCTTTTCAATTAGTGCTTATTTCGTGAATAGTAACACTTAGCTGATGATTGATTTATCCTTCCGCTGAACGAATATGGTTGTGTATAGGCTTAAACAAAGCTGGGAAATATTGTGACATTACTTTGAAAGTCATGGTAATGTTGCAGAATGTGTGCGAAAATTGCGTACGGATTTTGAAAGAAAAGAAGCACCGTCAGCATATAATGCATGTTCTTTAGTTAAAAAAAAGCGGAATGTCAGCTCTCTGATTTAAGATGCAAGATTTATATTTACAAATTCAAGTACTCCACCAAGAATAATGAACAACAAAGAATTCTTTACATAATTTTTATCTTAAGGACTGTAAAACAAGATACGTTTCAGCTTGTGCAAAAGTTGCTCATTCGCTGCCTGAAATTAAAAAAAAAAATTATCTACTTTCATGGTAAAAACCCGAATTGATGACAAAATAAAAGGTTCTAAAAAAGACGTGGGAAAAGAATAGTTTAATAAGCCCAAGTAGTATGAAAAAGACGTTTAATAAATGTGTAATAGGTAGACTCTTGAAGAGTCTTCAAACGTTATATCAATGTCAAATTTGCTAAAATGTTAACATCAATCCTTCGAGTTATGATGAAAAGCAAACGTTCAAATCGTGTTCGCTTTAGGGGGCCAGATAGTGATGGTTAAAAATTGCTAACAAAAGCCATATTTCATTAAATCATTATATTTGTTTATATGAAATACAATCGCATCCTCAGAACAAAAAAGTTACTCCTGAACTTTTGCTTTTTATACTGGAACTTTAAATCATGATATAATTTTTCTTTCCATTAAACGGCTATAAGCCCCTTCATTAAATTTCTTTTATTACGAAATTGGCATTATTAAGGATTAGAGATTACTCTAGCAAATAGTTTTTGGTATTAATTTTATTAGACACTTTCTAATACTCAAAAACTAAAAGCGCAAAATCACGTCTTTACTTTGAACTTTTTAAAAACTTTTTTTTCGTTTTTAATGATTCACTTAGTTGTAATAGTTATTAGTTCGGTTAAGGAAAATAACTAAAAATAAAATTCTCACATAGTTCACCAACAGGAAGCTTTTTAAACTGACAATAAAGTTTGCTTAGAGTTTTCATCCAAAAAAAAAAAGAATTCTTCGAAAAACGTTACAATGGTAACGATGGTAATTTTTTAACAAAATAATGTTTCTGATTATACAGGTTGATTATTGAATAGTTGTCTTCAAAGAATATTTCCTTTTGTGTAAATTGCTAAAATTCTCTCCTCCTGAGGTACTCACTATTAATATAAATCCTCCGAATTATAATGAAAGGCAAACATTTAAGATCGTTTTCGCTTTAAGGGACCAGAGAGTGATGAATGAAAATTAATAACAAAAGAAATTTAAAATTAATTCAAAACAATTACGGTTAACCTAAATAACTATATTTTAGTGTATGAAATCCCATACTGTAAAAGTATGTATCAGTATACATAGGTAGCTATGTATTGTGCATTGGTGTAATCAAAATTGCCCCCAAAATAAATTAGCACTCCTAAACTTTTGCTTTTTTACTGGAAATTTAAAGAAGCAAATTTCTTTTATTACGAATAATAACATTATAAGTATAAAAATAGAAGGGTTTTCAACAAGCAACATTTAGAATCATTTAATTTGAATACAGCCAAATGCAATTTCAACGGTATGTCATTTATGTAAAGAAAATATAACTTAAAATCGTAGACATTCCCTAGAAATTGTCTTTTAATATGGTTTAATATTATCTACTTTAATTATCGATAATTATTCTAACAATAAAAAAGTTATTGTGGTATTATAAAAAGTGTAAGAGAGTAGTTATATTTTTAATTGGAAAATTATTTTAGCATTAAATATATAAGTGAATTTATGAAAAATTTTGTGAACTATAAAAGGAAATCAACTAAAACATTTATGATACAGGCAAAATTCTGCCTAGCAAAAGAATAAATTAAGAGAAGATACCAATACTATCATTCGAAAATAATATGTTGCCAGAGAAAATTTTAATTTAAAATATTTGCTGGAACTTAACTTCAACTTGAATATTAGCAAGCAAGAATTATTAAAAGAGCAACAAAATTTGATATATTATAGGGATTAAATTTCCCTGTAAAAAATATGAAACCGGCTGTACTAAAATTGACTGCTTGATGGACTCGGTACTACGAAATACGAAATACCCCCCGGGGGTACACTTATCGGTCTTTATAGAACACTTGAATATCTAGACCTGTGCAACTGGGGGAAAAAAGGAGTCCAGTCAACTGGGAACTCCACTTTATTTCCACGGGAATCAGTAAGCCCCAGAGTTCCGTTATTTGTCTCTTTAGATATTTAACTGTTCTCTGGCTGAGGTTGGCCCCTATATGGGAGTATCGTGGTGGTTGTGGTTTCGCGGCCCCATATCAGGTTTGTTTTTTAATATGGTGGCCAGGATCATTTCACCGTTAATGACACCCTAGGTGAATGATCCAGTCCAG
This sequence comes from Trichopoda pennipes, assembly GCA_030448955.1. Taxonomy (NCBI): domain Eukaryota; kingdom Metazoa; phylum Arthropoda; class Insecta; order Diptera; family Tachinidae; genus Trichopoda; species Trichopoda pennipes. The sequence continues at coordinate 713,991 of JASKUP010000010.1, read as the reverse complement.
TAAGCATGCTATACATGTGTTCTGGACAGGAGTGGGATAGTCTCCAACTCTTCAGCAAGGAGTGATAATTTGCAGCCCTGCTCTGGAATCATTTAAGTTGCAAATAGGAGAGACCTGTTGCTAGAATTAGTCTTCGGCTTCCTAGGACAAGCATGATGTTCCTATTTATGCACAGTGGTTGACCACCATCTGATTAAGGCTACATAGCCAGGCGCAGATGTAAATCATATCACGCAATATGTACGCGAAATCTTTTGTACTAATCCAAAATATAAATAGAATTTTGATTTCATAAGAAAATGAGATTTTTACCCCTACGAAAAGAACACTGAAGATGGCAAACAGCCGAAACCGGTTTGTTCACAAACCAAATTTGACGAGGGTCGACGGAAAACCGTACCCAAACAAAAGAGATTTTTACCCCTTTATTTAGGTTTCGAAAACAGGTATTTGTATTTATAACAACACTATATTTGAGACGTAATCGATTACCCCCTTGAAAAGCATTAATTTCAAATACTATATACCTATTTCTCAATACATCTCCAGCACTAAGTAAAATTACATTCAAGGCAGTGTAGCATGGGAAGCCAATGCAAACAAATCTTTTGTGGAAATAATTAATGTTTATTTTCAAAAATAAAACTAAAATACTATTGAGACTAAAGTCAATTATTTTATCTCTTTTAACCCTGAAATTACATTTCAAATAAGAATTTATAACGTGACAGTGTTAAAATGCTTTAAGTAGCATCACATGCCCTCTTGCATGAATAATGAATCCTGTTGCACGTACGATTATGACGTTTTAAAACGTTATTCATTAACTAAAATTATCTAACAAAAAACAAAAAGCATTGTTAGTTGATAACTTAATAAAGAAACATAACAAATTACTCGAATGCCAAATGCACATGTTTCTTCTATTGACACGATCTCTCACAAAATATATTAGTTTTTAATTTTTTTTAAGGTTTGTCGTTTTTACCAGCAACAAAAATTGTATATTTCACCTTTCGGTGGCTTTGCATGTTTTGCAATTACTATTAATGTTGCCTTTATGAGCAGCTGGAGCTAGAGCTGCAGTTGTATCTGTATCTATTGGCTGCTATGAAGAGTCTTTACTGTCTTCCACATTAAATACATTATATTGCAATTGCACCCTAATGCCCTTTGAAAAATTAATTTCATGTTTTCAAGTATTTTTGTACTCTTTTACGGATGCATTTCACTTGTCAAGTAACATCAACACTTTATTTCGTGCCAAAACACCAAAAGTTTACTTTTTCCACTCAAAAATGTTACAGTGCTTTGTAACAGACAAGGTGTACACCCACTAAGGTGAAAATTGCCTTTAAATGATAACAGATCTTCAAGAGCAAGTTTAGAAACAGGAAAACCTCAAAAAGAACAAAGTTCTGCGACAAATACAGTATCCAGATTGGCCTTAACAACAACAACAAAAACACACATAAATATATATATTTTTATATACATTGCTTTTTATGGTTTTACTTAAGACCACGAATTCTATTCTAGCAGTGAAATGTTTAGTGTAGCGCTGTACTTAATAAACAGAACAGTTGTAGATTTTAAAGCTAAAACGAACACAAAATTAATGCAAAACATTCTCATTTAACAATTTGCACGAACAACTTTTGGCAAATCTGCTGGAGGAGTATCTAAACAAAAAATTTGTTTTCTCTTCAAACAACATTTAACATTTGTCTGCTCTGGTTTAGCTCAAAGTTTAATTAGTTAAGGACTGCTAAATACAGTGCAAGCTAAAGCATTTTTATATTTTACAGGTTGATGAGAACGTTTATTACTTCAATTTACAGCTGACCTGTTTGCAAAGTTTCTACTTTAACTAAAGCCATAAAGTCTAAAGTCAGGCTTTTTAAAGCCTGGTTCATGCACTTGTTGCAAAAAGTTCAGTGTTTTAGCTGCAACAAAAATTAAGTGTTAGAGCTTAAAAAAACAACGCCCATATCCATCCAAAAAATCTCATTAAATCCTATAAATATTTTTTGGGAAAAATTTATTTATTTTTTCTTTCTTGTTCTTTTGTGCAAGATTTCCAATCCGATGTTATGTGAGTTTCGTTTTTCGTAGTTGTTGTTGTTGATGGTTTTAGTTGCTACAGCCGTAAGCACTTCATTTCACGAATTGCACTTTACACATTATCAGGTGGTGGTGGTAACTTACAAGTGGCAAATTTTAAGTACTGTAACTATTTTAAGGCAGCAGCATTCAGTAGGTAATAGTTTTATTATTGGCCGAAAGCGTGAAATGTTTAAAAGTAATGATTATTGTTCACTTGGTATCGACGCAGATTCCTTTCCTTTTTCTTTTTGTAGATTTTAAGAATTCGATTCGTAACATAATGGCTCTTTTTCTTTTTTTAAGAAAGAGGGTGTTGGTTTAGTTTATGCACAAACAAAAAAAAACCAAATTAAAAATGGTTCTTAAGCGGTAAAAGCTCATTAAAAAAGTAACAGGCGCGTTCACTATATAATTTTTTGTTAAATTATGACATTATCAATATTTGCTTCAAACATTTTTATGTGTTAGGTGTACTGACACTATTTCGCATTTAGATGATTATTAAGAAAAAATAATAAAGTAAAAAATTATTTTTTGTCACTCGAATACATTCATAAGTTAAGTGTGCAAGAAAATTCGAATTAAAATTTATTTTTTGTCTCTTTCCCTTATTATATAAAGTATAAAAGGAAAATTATAACCATTTAACGGTTATTTTCATTTCAACTATATTTGCCTTTGCTTTTAACGTTGACTTATTCCGATTTAGTCAAATTGTAAAGACACAAAAAAAACTTTGGTTTGTATAAACATCTCTAAGAACCTAATCAGCGTAGTGACTATCAAGACATGTTTTTGCTTCTGATTTATTATCCTAACTGAAAAATTAACCACAAATTTAAAAACAATTGCTTTCCTTTATTGACAATTTTATTCGAACTTTTTAGTATATAAAATTTTTATTTATTTATTTATTTTATTTATTAACTATCATAGGTACATTATCTTTAACAATATTTACAGTTTTTGAGTTTCTATCATTAAGATATTTCAGCAAATTATCACATTTTCATTATTATTAAAAACTTATTAAATACATCAATTTAATAGGAAAAGATAGTAAAAACCTAAGATATAATATTAAAAAAAAAAAAAAAGGGAATGACTTGAGAAGCTTTAAGACAACACCTAATGGATACTTTACTTGAGAGCAAAGTTAAAATCAGATGTTATCAAATCAAACCTCTCAGATGGGCGTAGCTCGACCTTCTGCATTTTTCTCTAAATGACAGCGCCATGTCAGTTATGAAATTTACAATCGTCTTTACATTTGCTTTTGAATGCAATTCGACAGTTGGGAATCTTGAAGACAGATTGTAAATTATTTTTAAATTCTTATTCTGTATTACTTGTAGCTTTTTAAGGTGTGATTTAGCACATTCATACCAGATTTGGCAGCTATACGTAAGAATTGGTCTTATGCACATTTTAAAAAGTAGTAATTTATTTTTAAAATTCAATTTTGACTTCCTATTCAAAATGGGATACAAAGATCGTCCGCATCTGATTGCTCTAAGACGTGCACTCTCAATGTGCTCTTTGAAACTCAGTTTCTGGTCCAAAATAACTCCAAGATATTTTACGGATTTTGTGAACTCTATTTCATTACCTTGAATCCTGAGATTTTTAGTAGGAACTCTCCTAGGAGACTTGTTGTAGGGAAACAGAATGGCCTGAGATTTATCTTCATTAATCTTTATTTTCCATTTAGAAAAATATTTTGTAGTTGTTATCAAAGCGTTCTGAATCCTATTCACAATTGAATTCGAAACTTTACCGTGACAGATTATTGCGCTGTCATCAGCATAAAATGCCACGTCGTTGCCTCTGGAAATTTTGAAATCGGAAATGTACAGAGAATAAAGCAATGGTGATAGAACAGAACCTTGGGGAACACCAGCTGGTATGTTACGCAGGGTTGATTGATTTCCTTCAACATCAACCAAAAACTTTCTGTTCTTAAGGAAATTCTTTAGAAGTTTTGTTAGGTATAAGGGAATATTCATTTTGTTAAGCTTGTATAAGAGGCCTTTGTGCCAGATAGAATCAAAGGCCTTTTCCACATCTAGTAGTAGGATGCCAGTAGAGTACCTCCGGTTTTTGTTTGATTTAATAATATTAACCATTCTCTTAATCTGATGCACGGTAGAGTGTTCCGCTCTGAAACCGAACTGATAACGATGAATCAGGTTATTATCCTCTACAAATGATTGGAGTCGATGATGAATAATTTTTTCAAATAATTTCCCCAAGGAGTTTAATAGGCTTATTGGACGGTAATTGGATGGAAATCTTGCATCCTTGCCTTTCTTTAAGATTGGTATAACCTTAGCTGTTTTAAAGGTACTTGGAAAGTAAGAGTTTATGATGCAGAAATTGTAAATTTTCAGTAAGCAATTTATAGCAGTATTAGTCAGATTCTTTAACAATATATTGCTAATTTGATATATACCCGGAGCTTTAAAGCTTCTAAGGCAGGAAATAAAATACTTTAATTCGTTCAAAGAAGTCAGAGAGCGGACCTCAGAATTCGAAGAAGTGTCATTTTCCAACAGATTGTAAAAGGCATTAGCTTTGCTTTCCATCGAACTGTGGAAATTTGTAGTTGTGAGATGAGCGCTTTCAAATTGATCAGCAATAATATCAGCTTTTTCTTTACTAGAATAAATCTCTTTGCCATTTACTACTAAATTTTTCATAGGGGTATTATTTCCTTTAAATTTCTTAGTAATTTTCCAGAATTTTCTGCTTCCGATAGAAAATTGGGATAGAAATTTGGACCATTGTGCGTTTCTCTCATTATTGATGTTGAGAGAAATTAGTTTATTCAATTCTCTTAGTATTGCACTCAAGGTTGTTTTGAGATTAGGATCAATACAACGCTGAAATTTTCGTCTGTATTGGTTTCTAGTTGCAATTAAATATTTGGAGATAGTATTTAAACTGTAGGTATGGACTTTTTTGGGTTTAAGGGGAATTGAATCGAGACATGAAGCTCTTACGAATTTAGAGAATTCCTTTATAGATTCATCAATGTTTAAAGGAGAAATGTTATTGTTAAGGATTTCTGAGCTGGTTATTTTTGAGTTTAATGAGATTTTAAATCTGTTCCAATCAGCATTACGGAAGTCAAGGTAATATTCTTTCATACGAGTAATATTTTCATTGATAGAAAATACTATAGGGACATGATCAGAACATAAACTATGGGTGAAAGTCAATAAATCTGTGAATTGAAGAGTAGAGTTAGAAAGCAAAAGGTCAATTGTCGATGCCCGTCTGAAAGTAAGATTTTGAGGAATTCTAGTGGGATTAGGTGGATAGTATATATAATAATTATTGTTAATTTGATGGTTAAATAAGAGATTACCAGCGGTGTCGGATTTGGTGCAGTTCCAACTGAGGTGTTGTGCATTTAGGTCCCCAAGGATGAAGTATTCTCTAGTTGTAGATGTCATCATTTCGAGATCGGGGATGAAATCAGGAGTGTAATGGGGACAATAAGCCGATATGAATTTGACTGTAGTGTTAAGAAAGTCCACAGATACGCAAACATTTTCTATCACTTTCGTTGGAAATGATAAATCGACGTTATGTTTCAATGTTGATTTAATGACTATTGGCACTCCTCCTCCATGAGAAGTTCTATCCTTTCTATAGACTTTGTATCCGGGCATCTTAAAGCTGTGATTTGGTTTTAAAAATGTCTCGTTTAATAGAAGTATATCAACTGCCTCATCTTCTATAATTTTATGAAGTTCCACGGATTTTGAAAAAGTAGTAATGCCTTGACAGTTCCAATGCATTACTTTAATACTGTTTTGAGGGAGATTATATTGCATATTTTAGCATAGACATGATAACATTGAGCTGCTCCATTTTCGTTCTGCAATTGCGAAGGTCAGAGATAGCTCTTGTAAAAATTTGAAATAATTCATCGATGCTGTAAAGTTCTGCTGCTGATGAACATTTTTGAACAGGATTTCCAAGCACATTAGCATAGGAGTTATTCGGGGCAGAGAACTTTGGAGGTTTGTTAAGATGGGGAAAATCATCAGCGGATGCATCAAAGACAGCAGGTGGGGGACGATTTTTACTAAGCGACCTCTTCCTCAGGTGTTCTCGAATTGTTAAATATTCTATGCGGCTGGGGCAACGAGGATCATCAGCTCTATGAGCGTTACTTCTCAATTTGTTTCTAACACAGTTGAAACATTTGTAGACGGTAGGGCTGGATTGCGGAACTTTATCAACTTGGCAGTTGGCCACGTCATGATTGCCACCACAGGCGATGCAAGCATTTTTACGGAAGCAATTCTTTGCACCGTGTCCGTACATATGTAGCACACCTTGAACATTGTATCGGTCCCTTGTTTCCTTTTTGAGGTTTTCTCCAATAGACAACAATTTGGCACAAACGTTTAACTTTGAGCACTTGTGATTTCGAATTAATAGTGCGATCAAACTCAACCATGTAAATAGCGTCATTTGCTGAGGAACGAGCTGTTTTTATTTCGTTTATGCTAACGATAGGGATGTTGTAGGAATTTTTCAGTTCGTCCTTAATTTCATTGGTATCGATTTGTGGTAGACCAAAAAGGACTAACTTAAATAGTCCGGTATTTTTACATTCATGAGTGTAGAATGTAAAGCCTGAGTCGATAAGTATCTTCTTTGCTTGTTCAAAGAGCGTAATTGATGGTGAGATAATTTTGGTACCAATCGACATTCTCTTAAACTCATACGAAATACCAATCAACTTGTACACAGATTGAAAGTTATGTACAGAATCCACAACAATTGGGGGAACAACAATTTTATATTCACGAACCTCTTCCTCTGCTTCGCTGAAAGTGACGTCATCATTATCAAAAGCCTGTAATATTCCAAACCGGTTTTCACTCGCTGTGAATTTTTCTTTTGGTACTCTGCCAGACATTTTCCTTCTCTTTAAAGAATGCATATTAATATTATTTAAAACTTTCTATTTACTAATTTTTATTCTTCACAATTAAAAAAATTCAAATGTTTTTTAAAAAAAAGAACGAAAAAAAAAATTGTTTTTTTTTGCTTTTATAATTTTTGATAGATAAAACTTTTTATTTATTTTATTTTTCAGAACACTTCAAAGAACACGTCCAATCCAAGTATATAAAATGATTTGTTTCTATTCAAATAAAACTCTCTTTTCGTTTTGTTAAATATTATTTATATTTCATTCGAACATGTTGAAAAAAGTAAAACCAACAATTTACACAAAAAATAAATATCACTACAAAAATACAAAATTATAATATGATAAATATTTTATTTAATGTCGGCAATTATGTATGGAATACAATATAGGATAAATGTCCACCCGCTTCTATTGTCCGCACAAATGCGAGCCCTTTTGAGCACATTTTTCACTGTGTATTTCAATAATTTCATCACGAATATTTGCGCTGCCTAAGCGTTTCTGGTTTGTTTGCATAAACTTTGCTTTTCAGATATCCCCACAAAAAAAAATCCAGGGCAGTCAAATCATGCAACCGTAGGGCAATCAACATCACCATTTCTTGAAATAATTTGTTGTGGAAAGAGGTCTCGTAATAATTCCATTGTAATCCTGACTGTATGCGATGTGGCACCGTCTTGTTGATATTACATGTTAATTAAGCCTAAAGCATGTAGTTGTGTCGTTATAAAGTTTTCAATCACATCACGAAATCGCTCCCTATTCACAGTTACCATTGTACCGTTTTCGTTTTCAAAGAAGTTGGATCCAATGATTTCTTTTGACCAAATTGTGACTGTTGAATAATTTGAGATTTTCCTATTTCCGAGAACCGAATATTATGTTTATTCACATATCGATTCAAATAAAAATGTGGTCACTCATTCTGATTTTTTCATGAAAATCAAGGTTGTCATGGGTGAGCTGTAACATTCTATTGGCATGCCTAAGGCGACGCAAATGCTCTTGTGGAAGAAGCTCTTGGTAACTGAATCTTATATGGAAACAAATGTAAATCCGTGTGTAAAATTGTCGCCATAGTTCTTCGTTGAAGACCAAGCTCCTGAGCACGGTGTCGAATTGGGATTGATGAATTACTGTAAACACATCTCAAGCAGGAGTAATTTTTTAAACTGATTTTATAGTACGGTTGTGGTTCATGCTTAAACCTATCACCTACAAACCCTCTTTCTCCGAAATCATTAACAACACGATTTGGTTGACACGTTGTTTCTCCAAAAAATTACACGTAATTTTCTCACCGTCACAGAAATCGATGATTGATTTTGATAAAATGTTTTAACGATTAAAACAAGTTAGGTGCCCCTGCAGGCTAGTAGGTAGTGTGCTAGCCTACATGACTGGGGTTTGTGGGTTCGATTCCCAACAAAGACCTTGGTGTTTTTCACTACAAATAAAAATTGACTGTCGGTGGGTTTTCTCAGTGATAAAGGCGTAGTCACTGGCCCCTGAGTTGTCTTATACGACAGTTAATTTCCGTAACTATGCTTCTACTTTCACCACCTCTCCCATCTCTTCCCTATCGCTTTCCTAAAAGAATGTAGCACGGTACACGGACTAAATAGGCATTGTTGCCTGAAGTACTACTTGGTATATGGTATATTTTTCAATTATAAATTTGTCATATGTCTACTTTACGACTGCAAAATATCAACTGTCAACACTCATATTTACTAAAATGGTGGCAAATAAAATAGTATACCTTCCCTGCGGACACTATGTATTTTGAAACAATCTACACTAGATTAATTCGGTTGCTCATGAACCACGTAAGATTACATGGAAGTCAAGCAGAGGTGTTTCTGAGTGCAGTTGCGGACGATCGGGTCACCAGGGCATGCCGCCGAAGTTGGGTACTGCGGGCATAACATTTTTTTAAAATGCCATAAAAAGTTTATTTATTAATCAAATGTTAAATGTTTTTGGACTTGAGCAGACCTTGAATATAAATACAAAAAATGTGCGTACATGTCAAGGTTGCCTGTTTTAGTTTGAGACAAAATCGGGTTAGAAAAATTTTTGTTTTAACCTTTGACCGATTTTAGCTTAGTATTTTTCACGGCGTGTACTTATTTATCATCGGCTTATCATCCTAAGATATTGGCTACATTCATGATACAATTTATTATAAAACAGTAGTAAGCTTGGTTACTGGAAAAAGGTAAAAACTATCGTTTTTCTCAGGATTTTCCTCAAAAATGTGGTATGGGTTTTTTGCTTATATAATTAGAACTTACTTTACTTCTAATATATTTGTAGGACTATATTAAAGACAGCCTATAGCAAATACGTTTGAAAAAAACTTCCCTCAACATTGTAACGGTTCTCCTTCCATTCCCATTCCCATAGCGATGGTACTACGAGTAATACGTGCTTAAAGTTCAAAAAGCAAACTACGACCCATCCCCGCAGTCAACGTTGCTATTGTGTGCCATTTGTATTTTATGAATCTTGCATATCAAGTTCTATTTTTAATTGGATAACTTTACATTATTGTTCGATATAACGGTATATTAATATTTTTTGTGAAGAGTAGAAATATTTGGGCTTCTAATATTTCCAGATCGAGACACTGTATTCAAAGCAGCTTGGCGTTTGATGACTGCAGTACGCGAGACCAAAGGAAGCTAACAGATAATCTAGCACCAATAACTATTTGAAGCTTTCGTAGACTTGCTACGTCTTAGCCCGCGAAATATGGTATTAAGATATTTACTCTAGTAAATTCACGAAATTATTACATAGAGAATCTCGAAACATATTCCGGAAAATATCCAAATGGACAATACAGTATAAGCAACAAGCTCTACGATGTTGTAAATCACATATACATCAAAAACAAATCGCAAAGTCATATTTTATGACTGGTTTACGAGGTATGCAAAATTTGCTCAGTGTACACAAGTGGACATCAGTTAGTACAGTATGTAAGAATAAAAGGCAGGTCCCTTCCGAATTCACTAAAACTCGTGCAGTTGAAGTCTTTTCATCTCGTTTTAGGTTTCAGAAGGATATTATTCTATTTTCTCATGTACCCAAAAAAAAAAGGAAAATTATGTTGCTGATGTCAAGCCTCCTTCATAATGAAAATATTGATGAATCAACGAGAGAAAAGAAAAAAACCAGAAATTACCACATATTATAACTGGTGAACTGTGCGCTTCATATATCGTGTGGCGTAACTCAAAGAAGTGGCCATTGACAATATTTTACTCTATTTTATATATGTCCGCCATTAAGGGAATTATAATAGATGGAATTAAAAGTAACTCAAACTAAAAACGACGACATTATCCCTAGAATTTCGGGCTGGCTCTTGTCAGTGATGATCCGAAAACCAGTCAAAATGTTACACCCTTACCTAGATGTGGGCAAGAAAATCATAAAAGCCACACAAAGTTCATAAAAGATGTCGGATGTGTTCTGCCAATAAAGACCGAAAAACCAATTATACGTGTCAAAGTTGCAATAAGTATATTCTTACCTTATACCTCTTTTCGGCGATTACATTAGTAATGATTCTTCCAGCAGATTTTTTTATTGTTTCATAAATAATAATTAGTCATAAAGCCATAAAAATATAGAAAACAAAAATATAAAAAAGACCACACAAAGATCAGTTGTTTGAAATAAATCTTAAATCCTAACTAAATCTAATGTTGAGCGAATAAGGAGGTATACCGAACCAATTTTGATTCAGAAGATAAACGTAGTTAAAAAAACCTTTGAGGAGCAATTTCTAACAATGTGCTTTTGACAAAGTATGGCATGAAAGCTTAAGTTAAAGCTTTACTTTACCCAATAACTTCTAAAAGCTTTTAAAAAACTATTTAACTTTTAGTTTATTCTTAAAGAAGGAGATTTTTGAGCTCATGTGAAGCAGGAGTCTCCCAAGGTGGAATTTTGGGAATCGTTTCTTACTTGCTATACACATCGGATACGCCTACTAGCAACCATGTCCACACATCAATATTTGCAGAGGATACGGTCTATCTAAGTATTCATTAAAAACCCTAAATATCAGCCATGATACACAACATTTGAAGATGCGGCTGAAAATCGGGGAAGTTAAAATAAATAAACAAAACTGCATCCACATAACATTTACACTCCATAAAGACTCATGTTCTTCTGCTTGTATAAGTAACCAAATTATACCTTAGCATTCAGAGGTTAAATACCTTGGCATACATCTTGAAAGACGTTTAACCTGTAAAAATCACATCAAAACAAAACTGACACAGATGAAGCTAGAAGCAATGCAAATTAATTGGCTAATTGGCAGAAATTCAACCCTTAGCTTAGATCGTAATCTTTTATTGTATGAATCAATCCTTAAGCCTATATGGTATTATGGGATTCAGTTACAGAGCACTGCCTTAGCTTCAAAATTGGAAAAAATTCAAAGGCGCCATAATAAGATTTTAAGGATGAAACAGTGGCACTCTGGTAAAAAAGAAAGAACTCTAACATTCATAAAGATCAATAAATTTCTATTGAATCCCGAATCAATTAATTTCTGATGCCATAGCGAAACATGCAGCGTCGTATCTGAAAAAGTTAGAAACACACCCAAATCCACTGGATCGCAACTTCCTTAACAATAGTAGTTACATTTAGCAAAGAAAGAGAACTTTTTCTTCTATTAGATTAATAGCTCTCAATATTGGCAACCGTATAAGGTAGAATCTTATTGTCTGGCACGTTACAAGTTTATATTTAATTTAGATTTAAGATATGAGCACCGATTGTTATTTCAAAACTCTGAAGACACAATAAAGTATTATGAAACTAAAAACATATTCTAAACAATTTCCATAAAAAAGTATGCCGTAAAAAAATTTGTCATTGTCGACTTGGAAGTTTATCTACTTAACAATATTAACTTGCTGTGTTTCTAACGATAACAATTAAAAAATATCCCTAAAACTTTTATGCATTAAGGAAATTAAAAATAAATTAATAAAAGCATGTTCTTGCATTTAATGCGGAATGGTAAATTATTGTGAAAAATTTAATTTAAAATAAAAACTTTCCCTTTAAGCCTCACACGTTATATACACTAACATTAGCTGAATATACATAAAAAAGAAATTTAAAGTTTTGACAATAAAAACTGAAATGACATAGGAAAGATATTTATGTAAATTCAATTAAAAGTTGCATGATACTCGCAATACGACAAGAATATATGCAAAAACTAATTCAGCCGTGATGCATTCTTTAAGTCGCGACATTATACCAAGTTTTTTTTCTTCTCTAGTTTGTTAAGTCAAGTACAAACTAATACGAATGGCAGACAATTGAAATGTAAGCAAAAAAATAAACACTAAATATTAAGCTTAAGTTTCTCTGCATGTGTATGTCTGTAGAATAGTGTTTGTTCATATTTGGATATTTTTTATTATTAACCCTGCAACCATTTCCATTGGAAGAAGTCACTAAACTGTTACAACACGGTATTAAAATGTGCCGCAAATGATGTCGAACTTTGGTGTAATAGATAAAACCAGTCGGGAACGTGTGATTAGATTTACATCTGCGCCTGGCCATGAAGCCTTAATCAGATGGTGGATCAAACCACTGCATAATTTGGAACCTCATGCTCATCCTAGGAAGCCGAAGCCAAACCTCTATGCAACAGAACCTTCTACTTGCAACTTCGATGATTCCAGAGCAGGGCTGCAAATCATTACTCCTTGCTCAAGAGTTGGAGACTTTCCAACTCCTGTCCAGAACACATGTCTAGCATGCTCACTAGACTGGATCATTCACTTAGCGTATCATTAACAGTGAGTTGATCCTGGCCACCATAATAACCATTATACTGTTATGGGGCCGCAAAACCACAACCACCACGATACTCCCATATAGGGGCCAACCTTAATAATCAGCCAGAGAACTATTAAATGTCTAAAGAGACAAATAATAAACTCTGCGGGTCACTGATTCCCGTGGAAATAACGTGGAGTTTCCAGTTGTACCCCTGCTGACTACAGGAGACTGGGTTTCCTTTTTCCCCCAGTTGCACTGTGTCTAGATAGTCGAAGTTCTATAAAGACCATATATATGTACCCCCGGTGGGTATGTGCCCCAGTCGGGAAGAAATAAGCAACTGCAAAGATACAACTAATACAGTTTCGCAAGAGTGTATATTAAAAGTATAAGCAGAAAGAATTTATTAAGTCGCGAATATAAAACTTTGGGAAAGTCGTAATTTTAATAAAATGGCAAAGTGGAAGCAAGATAACTTTAATTTCAATTTCATCTTAAGAAATCACATACATTTAACTTAACGAAAAATCGCACATGATGAACTGAAGAACATTCATGTTTTTGTATTGTATTATATAATATAATACACTCATAGCAGAGTGCAAGTTATCACCAACTTTTACACTTTGTATTTTTTTCGGACCAGCACTCAAGGCATGAGCACTATCTTTGCAGTGCTAGAACTAGGAAATTAGGCTACGGAAAGGAGAAAAGAGGGAATAGTGTTTTTGGACATTCGATTTGAATTTTCCTACATTGAAAGTGGCGGAAAAGTCCTCTGGAGGGAGTTAACTCCACGAACGGGCTGCTCTTCTAAAAAACGAATTTTCCCTGTAATACGTAGTGCAATTCACTGCAATCAACTAGAACGAAAAGCGTGTTAAACCTAAAAACCTGCGATTGACGAAAACAAGTTCGCTAATTTCATTAGAGCACTTACCATTGTAGTAACGATAAAATAGTAAAACACAACCCACATTGCGACGACGCTCTAGAGAATCAAAAGAGTTAGATGCTCTACTGTCCCGAATAAGTCTCTTGGTCCTCTCTTATACGCGGTCGACCAACTCCAAAATAACCTTTGGGGCGCCGGCCCAATCATGAGAGTTGCAGTCCATTTTTGGATGGATTTAGTTATATATATATATACATAGGTATAAAGAGTACGAAGATCGGATGGAGTGAAGTATCTGTTACAGCGTTTTAGAAAACCGACGCACTTGAAAGTTTCATTAGAAAACTAAAAAGTGTGCTTAGCCAATCGAATATCATATTGCATTTTCAGATTAGATCATAAGGAGTTTCCGATTCCATAATACTTATATCACCCATAATAACAGATGCCACATCATTTCCAAACACACATCTATGCGTAAGAATCCAACAGTGATAATGACGGGCATTAAAATCGACTGTATTCACACGACCCCACTTGGAGATTGTTGTGAGATCGTAGTTGAGCGTATTATTCTTGTTTGGTCTATTACTGAATGAACACAAATGACAAATGGTGCTCTCATCCGCGAAATAGTACATAGGGTTGAGGGTTTAACAAAGAAGGTCATTAAGAAAAATAAGAAGTAGGATAGAAGAAAGAACAGAGCTTTGCGGAAATTCAGAATTAATCTTGAACTCGTTCAATGAAATCCCAGTTATAACAACTCGTATAGTGCGATTCCTGATAAAAATCGATATAAATCTGGAGAAATTATCACCGACACCAAAAGCTGCAAGTTTAAACAGAACTCTACAAAACAATTATAAATTTTTTGCAAATTTTCTAACAATCAATTTATCATCTGGCAGTTGAGAGAGCAGAACTTGAAATAACAAATTTTAAGAATAGTGTTTTTGTATTGATCGATAAAATAGGATTTGTAATAAGATTTTTATTGGACGATAATGTTTTTTAATTTTGTAAAATGAAGTTTTTAATGCAAAGAAGTAACGAAGAAGTGACTTCTATCTCTAATGATCTGCTTAATGTTGTCAAGGCTTTATTTAATAACTATATACCTTTTTGTTTGCGTTAAGCGTATGGCTGTGTGCTTTTGTGAATAATTTTACTGTTTATATACAGGATATATTTTAGCTATAACTTTTTTGTAACAAAAGCTTGAGGAAAACTACAAATATTTTAACGTTTTTGTTGTTTTTGCATTTTCAGTTCTTTGACTTATGTCAAGTATGTAGCCAGGGACAAAGTTAAGTGATTTAAGAGCCCTTGACATTACATTATATCTATAAAAAGTTGTTAAAATATAAACGAAAATAAAAACGGCAATAAAATCATACAATTTTTAGCAGTTACAAGCGAAATAATTTAATGGAATACCTGTGGGAATAATTTCATTTAGCGAGGTTCGTCTGTCGGTGTTCGTGTTTAAAAAATAACTCCCAAATCATCAGAAGTGCTGTAAAATATATAAGCCCTCTAATCTGTCAGGTATATTTTGGCCAAATTTTGCTATTAAAAAGTAATGCGGAAAAATCGGTTTATAACAACACTGGAAATATGTAGCAAAAATGGTAAACAGCTTTGGTACTTTTTAGTTTTATTATTTTTGCATTAAAAATCGAAAATCCAGAAAAAAACTCTACGTTCTTAATTTTGCCAAGTGATTTTATTTACAACAATAAAATAAAATATCATAACAACTAACAGCAATAGAAAATTTAAGATTTTAATAAAAATTATATTTTCAACCATAATTTAAGAAATGAAATAAATTGTAAAGAAAAATCTCTTTATTAAAACAAGAAATTGGCTCCTGATCCTGGTTCAAGCTGTGGCTTACGATTTACTTTTTTTTCGATGTTATTAATGTTTAACGTTTTGTTTCTTTCTGTAATTTAAAATTTATTAAGAATATCAGAATTATTTATCTAAATTTTTAATATTATAATTACACATACGAAATTGAAAACTATAAGACTAAAAACCGAAAATATATCACTTAAAATTGGGAGTCAATATCTAACTTCGCTATAATGAAGAATTTATTGACATGTGCTTGTATTCTCCGACGGAGTTTAATTTATTTGCGTATGATTTTACGTCAACCCGCATCAAATTTGGTTTGTGAACAAACCGGTTTCTATTGACTATTTGTAATCTTCAGTGTTCTTTCTATATTCTTTAGTTTCATACCAAAAAAAAGAATTTATTATTGTTTACGTGTTTTCTTCATTTTGATATCAACATAGCATTCAAGAAAGCGTTCCAATAAATACTTCACTTTTTCTAAAATATTTACTAGCTTAACTGTTTTAATAAAGTTACTTAAATATAATAAAAGTATATAGCAGTATTGTATTGTATTGTATTCTTTTGTATACTTACTAATATTCTTACTTTGAATTACCTCTTAAAAAGAAGTCATACAGATCTATCTGGCTTTGATTTTTGTGACAACTATTTACTTAATATACAAATGTATGATGTGCAACATTAAATACTTAATTAATTATTTTCTGCAATTATCGTGAAAATACGAAAACCAGTAAAAAATAAAATGAAATAAATAACATTGCTCTTATTTATTAAACTATTAAGAGTGCAATGTACATGAAGATAATTTATTAAGTTTTAAAAGAACATAAGAATCATTAAAAAAAGTAAACGACCCATTGTGAATTTTACTAACTGCATAGTTTTCTAAGAAATCTTATAGAGCCAAGACAACAACATCATGGTTATTAGAATTTCTACCAAATAAGCAAACAAGAGAATACAAAAGCAACTAACACAGAGTAAAATACACAGTCAAGCAGACGCCTAAAGTTAATGATAATAACACCAACAATATGAGGCAAAGTTAAAGTAGAATACCTGCAAGTGCGAGAACCGCTTAAAATAATTATATTAGCACCACCTGCTAGGCAAATGATAAATTCAAGTTGAGTCTTAAGTGAATAAAGAAAACAAAGTTACCATCTTGTTTATTTTTTGTGTAGTATTGAAGGTAAAAAAATCGGTTAACTTAATTAAGAACTCTAATTTGCAATTAAAAAACTCATAATAACATAAGCTTTTTAAAAAGGAATAATATATAGCATTAGGTGAACCCAAAACTATCTGTATTAACTTAAATTAATGTCAATTTTTCTAATCAAATTCACACCAAAATTATTTTATAAATAATTCGTACTTCTTCCTATAGTGTCTGAGTTTCATCAAAGAAAAATAAAGAATAAAATTTATAAAATTATCTCGGGTCCTTAATTAAAAATTCTTTTATTTGATCTCACATGACACTTCGTTTGTTAGTAGTAGAACCCACAACACCCAGGTGTGTTATGCTCCATCTTTAAGGAGATATGTATAAAGGGTAGCCAAATCTTTTAAAAAATTGCAGTTAAGCAATAAACTCACTATTGTGAAGGATAGCAAAAATGCTCAACAAAAGGTTAGCATTTGTTTTATCTTAACAATTTAATTGTTTGCATTATTTTCTGTGTTTAAAAAGTTTAAGTCTTTATTTCCATAAGTACGACTTAATTGCAGTTAGTATATTTTTCCACCCCTCTATGGGTTAGTTAATTTTCTAAATGTACGCAGTTAACCCAATAAAATGATGTTGCCACATCCTAAAATAATTTTATTCTTTTCGGCAATCAATTTCCGCAATATGCTTGCATATATTCTCTAAAGCAGTGTCACCATTTCAATATTGTGTTGCTATACACTTGAAATGGAAAATTTTCTGTTTGGCAATTTGTCGTATGAACAGTGAGTTGAATAATTAATTAATTATTAAAATATTGCTGCCAAATTTAATATAAACTATGTTGTTAATTGTATAATTAAATAATTTGACTGTAGATAGGAAAAGTGAAGCTATTGTATTGAAAATCATATTTCAGCGTTATCTGTTTGCCCTCGTTACGTTTCTCAAACGCATTACGTTCTACAGGACTTTTTATTGCTGTTTTTTTTTCTTAAAATCCAGACACAAAACAAATATCTTTTTGCTCATTTTTTGCTACTGTTGTTATTTAGATTATTTAACCCTTCGTTATCTGCCATTAAATAAAACATTTTTTATACTTTTATAACCAGAAAATTGCGTGTCATATATTCCATGTAGTTGAATGGCAACAAAAACAGTTTGCACTATTTCTGTTGTGAATGAGTATGTGCTCTATGAAATATGTTTTTAAATACTCAACATTCATAAGAAATATAGACACATATTAACTCATTTACTCCTTAACAGCACGTTTTGTTAGAAAAAAACGAAAAACTCTAATTGTTGGAAAGGGGTCACTATATTATAGAAACATTTTTTAGTTTTGTTTTTTGTTCAACACAAATTAAATATGCTTTTGTGAAGACATAAGTCGCTTAACAGTTTTAATGAAGTAAGTGTATAATAAAAACGTGTTCATTTGTTATATCTTCAACCACGTCTCTTCTTCTTTTCTCGCTTGATTTCTATTATTTATACTGCAGATTAAATAATTCTAATTTCTAGTTTCATTTTTATTTTATAGCTTTAGAGTTAAATTCTCTTATAATCTTGCATCTTTGCAAATTTTATCCTAGCTAATAAGTACAATAAAACATGAAATCGCTCTCCTGTTCACTATAACTTATAATAACAGTTATACTCGTATAAGTCTATTTGAAAAACGAAGCTTATTTTGGCCACAGTGCATTCATCGAAGTCATAATAATATTTTTATATACCCACTTACATTCTTTTTATTTTCCAGTTATTAAAGTTGTATATCCAAAATGAGGCCTTAATAAAGGGTACATTAAAACTCGAAATATATAGCAATAATAAAAAATCTTTTACATAAATGTATAAGAGAACAGCTCGTTTTTATTTGTTGAAACCTATTTCAAAAATAATGTATCCGTTTTCTAAACAAAAGCATTCCAAGCCGCAAGGAACATATTGAAATATTGAAAACTAGGCCCGCATAAAATCCCAGGTAGTGGAACTACCTAAATCCGAACACTGACTCACCAGTACAGTTTACAACACAGCTTGAGAATGATGTCTTTATATCAAAAGTGCTCGCCGTTCATACTGCACAATCAGCCAACAAAAGCGGGAATTAGACCTTCCAATATTAATATAGATCTTCCAATATTAAAATAAAGAATTACTTGAGCTAATATTATTTAAATCTTTTTCACAAACGACCGCGTTGAGATAAATACGAATAAGTTTTTAATCTTGACACCAAATTGCTTAAATATAATCTAAAGTTTGATTATTATTGTAATTGCCTTTACCAATGTTTTTTTTATTTATTATCTTTTTAATTTTGGCTTACAAAAAGTACACAAGATAATGTCGATTTTTTGCTTAAAAAATGATTTAATTATAATAACAAAATGAGTTTATGCATTATTTAAAATATTGTTCATCGTTAACCACTAGTTTCTCCCATCAAAAGAACTGCTCCGATTTTGAGATAAAGAATGGATAAAACCAATTTCTGATACCTTGTTCTGAAGTGAAGTGTGTTCCAGTAAGCGATACACCTCATGGATCGAAACAACTGGAAGTCAGATTGGGCAGAAGCGATCTGGAGTATAAGAGGGGTGACCTAAAACTTTCTATCCACTGTTTTTCAAATAGTTTTGACATGTCTTGTAACTTGGCCGAGCGTTTTCATGATGGAAAGCTATGGCCTCCTATCTGGGTGTATATTCTGGTCGTTTTTCACTGATTTCGCACTGTAAACGTATCGGTTGTTTTTAATATCACATCCTGTGATTACTTGACACAATATCAAGAGCTCATAATAAAAAATACCATTCTGATCCTACCAAATATGGAGCATTATTTATGAATTTTGTGTTGGGGTTTATCGAAATATATCGACATTAAAATTCACCTTTTAACGTTTTCCTGCGTTTTAAATGCATTTAATGCTTTTAAACGTAGTGTATGTTGTATGAATCGAAATGATAATGCAAGTTGCGTTTGTTAACAATCTTCGCCGAGTAATGCCTTCAATTCCTCATCTTCAAACTTTTTCTGATGACCAGGTTTCAGCAAAATGCTGAAAAACTTTTAACTAAAAGCCGACACGACTTTTGCCAAATATTACTGAAATTAGACAGAATATCGTAAAATTTTAATAAGTTAAATATGAACAAATTCGCTAAATATGGGAAAAAACTTAATTTTGAAGTAAAAAAGCTGTCACTGGCATTAAAAGTATGGTCAATTTGCATCCGTTATGGTCAGAAAAACCCCTAAGAAGTCTTTTGATGAGAAATCGTTAATTTGCTGGAAAACTGGTAATCACGGTGGCAGTAACTTAGATTTTTCTATCACAATTTTCACGACTTTAAAACGGATAACCAAACGGCCGTAAAATAATTTTGATTTAACAAATGTTTTTGGCGGAATAGAGGCAACAGACTATCAGTACACTGTGAGACTTCATATTAATAATGGATTTTTCAGCAAGAAGTTTGTTTTTCAATTGTGGCAATACCAAAAACATGCATGACATTAAGATTTTTGACGTATTCGTAATAGATGCATTTACAATTGTTACAATAAATTCAATTTTCACGAAAATCGCATTATAATAATTAAATTCCACTATGAAAATGATAGTACTATTAAGCTTACATTTCGCAAAATTCATTATATTTTCGGATACATAGTTGTCCTTCTGATACCGCTATTAAACATTTTAGGCTTAAAGTCGAGTCGACTGGGTCGATACAAAATGTTCAAACACCATCGCGTGTTTGACCGGGTCGTTCAACTGAAAACATCACAGCCGTGAGCTTCAACTACCCAAATTTGCCAATTTCTCAACGTTTCTCAATAATTATGGTTATCCAAAACCACCACATAACGAATTTTAGATTCGCGCAATTCATTTGCGAACAACCGACGAAGTCTATTTTCACTTGTCAAGGTATGTCAACAAGCAAAATCTCCGCATTTGGGCTTCGGAAAATCCTAGAGCGATTATTAAGAAGCCTTGGCATGCTCTTTGCGTCACTGTATGGCGCGCTATGTAGTCTGGAGGCGTGCTTTTTTTAAGATGAAACTGTAAATGCAGTAACGGTCAATGGATCACGCTATCGCGAGATACTAACAACTCAATTTTGGCCTATTATTGACGACATGGTTATGGCTATCATGTGATATCTACAGGAAGGTACCACATGTCACAGCGCCAATGATACGATCAAATTATTTCAAACTAAATTTCTTTAATAAATATCTTTTTTTCTTTTTAACGATCTTTTTTATATATTTTCAGGAAAAAAAAAATAAAAATTTTTTCCTGAAGAAGCTTTCCAAAGGAAATCGAAATATCGAAAAGCAAAAAAAATATATAAAAAAGATCGTTAAAAAGAAAAAAGATATTTATTTATTATCGTTTAAAAAAAACTATACAAACGAAATTTCCCGATCGCAACATTTCACGACAATCAGTCGTTAAGTAACCAGGCAAATCGTGCGATTTAACACCACTGGATTATTTTTTGTCCGGCTATGTTAAGGACAGAGTCTATACGGAGTCAATCGAATCAAATTCAAGTTTAAAACTTAAAATCCGTGATGTGATTAATGAAATTGAATCGGCGTTATGCCAAAAAGTGAGTAAAAACTTTAATGAAAAAATCAACATCTATCAGCGTGGACTTTTGCCAGATATCATTTTTAACCCATAATTGCCGAAATTTTTATCCTAGTAATACAATAATAATTTGAGCAATCTTAATCCAAATGTCTTGCTGTATTTTGTTTTACAAATCAAACTTCTTGTTAAAAAATTGTTTATTCAATTCTTTTATTATTTTTAGTTTTGCTTACTTATTTGTTTCTTTGCCAAAAAAAAAATTGTTTCTTCTAAAAAAGGAAACTTACGTATTCATTATGGATTACAAATTTTGTATAAGTATGTCGCCTGATAAGGATTTTTATTGTCCTTTTTCGTTAACCCATATATAAGAATTTGGAGATCTGACACTCCTAACAAATTTATTACTAGCATTTTTTTTATCCTTAACTTTTGCTTCCTTTTGTTGTATACATCAATGAAAAATACATTTTACTTTTAGTGTAAGGAAGTATCGATCCAGAAATAATATCTTTGATTTGTAAAATTGTGTTCTAAGGATGGCAATTCAATATTTACTTAATGTGCACTAAAAATTCGAAGTCCAAACCTAATTGAAATCTTGTTCATTTTGTTATAATAACTAATTCGCTTTTCTTATTTAAACAGAAATAGTATTTTGTAGTTACAACAAGTCTCTTTTGATACGGTAAATCACTTTTTCTGTATGAATCCTTATATGCAAGAATATATATGACTTCAAAATAATGTGCTTTAATTGAGGAAGTTAAGGTTAATAACGTTTTATCAGGACATTTTGGATGTTGATACTATCAGCTACCCTTAATGTTATTGCATTTTTGTCACGTCTTTTACTCTGTAGATTTCTATCACGCATGTACTATACTTTTAAACTTAATGTTGTACCCATACTACCTTTAATTGAACCCTTACAGCTAATGAGAAACAAACCATAAAAATCGGTATTTTTTCGACCATCATTTTAATTATCTTGAATTTTCATTTAATTCATGTGGAACATAACACGACAGTATGTCATTAATTTTTTATTACAGAATATCATATGACCGAAGATACAATATGCAAAAAAATAATAGGCAGTAAGTGTAAAATATCACTGATGCCATTTAATTTCTTCAACTTTTACTATAGGATATGGACGTTTAACGAAAACTTCATTCCCACAACGTAAACGCAGTAAGAATAGTAATTATTATAAGTTATGAATATATATTTTATGTATACGTCACATGTGTACAACCATCTGTGCATAAATTTCTGCATACGAAAACTATCATGCATGAAGAAAAATTTATTTATTTTACATTTAAGACATTTTTCGGCATCCAATTTCGTATACAAATTTCTCATCAAATTAACGCTTTTTTATAAAGCTTATTTCTTAAGTATGATAATATGAAGTTATTTAGTACAAGATTATCGCCCATTAGTACTTCTATAGCTGAAGTAACCAAACAAGATGACAGAAGTACGCGATTTCTTATAACTAATTTAACGAACATGCCTCCGAAGGCCAATAATATAGCGACTATTGCATACGTTCTAAACTTCTGCATTTGAGTAGTATTATAACATTTATTCCTTAAATAATCGTCTTGTTTTTAGATTTCTTTTATTGCAAAATGATTATACACAACACTTTAGACTTTAAAATCTAATTACACGATTTGTGTACGTATTCGCGTTTATAGACACACAAAAATACAGGAGGGTAACATTATCACCTAAACTTCTAAAAGCTGCTTTATTACCTCTATGTCTTTAATCGATGTTGTGTTCACTTCAACTTTTTATTACTTACGAGATGATTGACAATGAAGTTATTTATTTTTAGTTAAATGTTGCTTTTTATTTTGATTTTTTGAATATCGAAGAGAAGGATTTTCATTAAACAAAACAATGAACGTATTTTGATATCTCTTTACAATTATTTTCTTAAATGCTTTCTATTAAACAAATAAAAGAATTTGTAGTTCTTTTATATAATCACTTATTAAGTAATGAAGAAGAAGGTTTAGATGATGTTTTAGAGGTTGATGGTGACAAATAAGAAAATAATTAACAGACAAGTTGTATAAAAAATTTAAAAATAATGAACAAATTGCTGAAAGTTTTTAAAAGTTTTCCTTAAATTATTTAAAGATTTACAGTGAAAGTTGAATTTTTAAGAGATTATTTACAAAAATTTGAACACTATTTATTTTTCCGCATCATCATATATTTATAAACTTATGTATAAAATTATATAAGATCTCAGTTCTTCGATGTTTTGCTTTTATGTTGATTTTTATTAAAAATAATTTTGATTTAATAATTTTAAGTTTTTTAGGAAAAATCCTAACAAAACTACACAGCTTCGGCTGTGTGGCACGTAGCGCTGTCCTGTTGAAACCAAATGCTGTCAATATCCTTCACTTCAATTTTTGTGAACAAAAATTAGTTCAACATGGCCCGATAACGATCGCCATTGACTGTAACGGCCACTCCTGAAAAGTGCCACAATTATGCCTCTGGACCAAAATCTGCACCAAACTGAGATTCGTTTTGGGTGCGTCAGCTTTTCAATGTATGCGTGCGGGTTTTGTGTGCCCCAAATGCGAAAATTTTGTTTGCTTACATACCCGCCAAGATCAATGAGCTTCATCTAAAAAGATGATATTTGTGCAAAATGGGCATCTTCTGTAAGTCGATCGCAAGCGCACTTAGCGAGGCGTTGTTCAAGCGTGTACACAACCATATTCGTTAAGCGGAAGGATAAAACTAATTATCTGTTAAATTAAACATGAGATAAGTGTTACCATTCACTAGTTGAAAAAAAAACGTTATTAAAGAATTTCAAATATTTAGATAATTCGAATTGAATAACTTGAAATATATCAAATAATTGAGTAAAATATCAAATAATATGTACAGCAATAAATGCAATAAAATTATTATAACAAACGTGTGTATTTGAAAACTCACAAATAACATTAAAAATTGACGGGTAATGAAAAAATTTATTTTTAATTCTATTTTAGAGGTACTACATATTGGCCACCTACAACCAACTGGCACATAACAGTAAAATTAAATTTTCAAATTAATTTATTTAAAATACTTTCTGTATTTTATTGCCATACTTATTGAGTTTCTTTTATCGAAATTAATTTAACATTGTTAATAAGGAACTTATAATTTTATGCAAATTTTAATCGTTTGTGATTTGTCCCAGGTGTATTTATAGCAGAAAAATATAAAAATGTTTAAATTTATAGATGTATCAGTTCGCTACTTAAACAGCAATAATTATTGCAGCTTTTGAGGATGCCACATTCTCTTGATTATATTATTAATATGATAAAAGTTTGCTTTCAACTATATTACGCAAACTTTGAAGATTGCTAATTTAATTACGGACAATCTACCTAGGGGCTGGAGAAAACTATACGAAGAAACATATGCGAAAAAAATTCCTTCAATATTAAGTTGTAATAATTCTACATCACCAAAGACGAAAAGCTACCGATTTAACTTTTCAATCTCTTCATTTAGTTTCTTTTGAACATTTTTCTGATACCCAATTCTTGAAATAATCCGACATTAACTGTAATAAATAATTTATTCTTTAACTCAGAAATCGGCCTCAGAAATTGTTTACAATTTTTCCTTGTTGATAACAAAGAAAAAAAAAATACTTACAGATTAGTACGAACAAAACAAAAATCGTAGTAAAATCAAAGCGAAAACATGCGGATTCAAGTTTGCTTTAATATTATAAATTATTACATTTAATGGAACTCTATGTTTATAATCTAAAAAAAAAGTTTGAATAAATAAATATAGCGAAAAATATAATATAACAAAATAACATTATATTAACTTTGGTATATAAAAACTCTTTGAACTTCCTTCGGTTTCAAAATCTACTTTAATCTTTTTTTTACGTATAAAGAGAAGCAGCTCTTCAGACAACAATGCCTATTTAGTCAAGTACGGTGCTACATTCTTTACAAAAGGGACAGAGAATAGATGAAATAGGTGGTAAAAGTAGAAGGGTAGTCGGAAATAAACTGCCGTATATAAGACAGCATAGCGACCAGTGACTATGCCTTCATCGCCGAGCAGCCCCACCGACAGTCAATTTTTATGTTTGTAGTGAAAAAAAACCAAGGTGTTCGTTGGGAATCGAACCCACAACCCCCATATTTACAAGCTAGTACACTACCTACTAGCCTACACTAATAAAAAATTAAGAAATTAAGTTAATTAGCAAATCTACTATTTAACATTTTACACACATACGATATCTGTTTTTTGTTTATTAATATATTATTTTTTCGATATTGTTACGTTTATATCTTTTATAAACGTTTTGTTGTTGCTGAGTTCTATATTGCAAAATAAGTAACATCATAATTTACGGTTTTATAGATTTATAGTTTTGTAAGAAGTGCCCCTGTAGGCTAGTAGGTAGTGTACTAGCTTGTCAGTATGGGGGTTGTGGGTTCGATTCCCAACGAAGACCTTGGTTTTTTTCACTACAAAATTAAAAATTGGCTGTCGGTGGGACTGCTCAGCGATGAAGGCATAGTCACTGGTCGCTGTGTTGTCTTTATACGGCAGTTAATTTCCGACTATCCTTCTTTCACCACCTGTCTCTTCTCTATCCCTTTCCTAAAGAAGGTAGCACGGTACTGGACTAAATAGGCATTGTTGCCTGAAGTGCTACTTCTCTTTAAAAAAAAAAGTAACATCAGTTTTTAGTGTCTTTAAATTAATAACAATTTTATTTACATTAACTACACAAAGAACAATTTACTTTAGATGCACGTCTTTACTTCACGAGGTTTGTTTTTACACTAACTAACTATCCACTCAGACGCTACCCTTTTATATTTCTCCATAAAGAGACTAGAAAAATTAAGAATCTTCTACTCCCTTATTACACACTTTGTTGTATGATGTTCATTCAATGTATAGGCGTCTGTATGTCTGTGTGTATTTTTGTTTTTATGCTGATAAAGTTTCTTCTTGGGGTTTATATAATAAAATATTTTTTGTTGTCTTCTGTAGAAAACCATGCAGTTAGTAAACAGCATATCAAATTGTTGTTGTTTGCGTGTATAAAATTTCTTCGCAGTTTATAACTAGAAATTTATTGTTGTCTTGTATGCCACGCAGTTAGTAAACAACATATCAAACTGTTGTTGCTTGCGTGTATAACACTTCTACGCAGTTTGTAACTAGAAATTTTGTTGTTGCGCATAAGTTTTCTAAGTTTTCTTAGCAAGCCACGCAATTAGTAAACAAAATACTTAAAACTTATGCAAGACACATCCGTAACAATATAATAAAACTACTTATAATATCATTCTTGAGAACTTATTTATAACAGGAAAAACATTTTTAGGCTTGAAAATACTTGAAACGCTCAATTCTAAATCGACTTCAATTCTGAAACTGATAAACACTGTAAGGCTGCCAGTTTCTTAAATTAATAAGGTTTGTAGATCTATTTTGAGCTTTAAAACTTTGTCTAATTTTCTCATTATCGTTGAACATTTGTTTGTTGACCATATTTGGCAATCGTAGGTCTTTATTGATAGTATTCACATTCTATAGAGTAGAATCTTATTTTAACGGTTGATAGTCGATATAGCATTAAGCAGTGGAAATAATTCTGTACAACATTTTGTAGCTTAATCACATGTTTTTAGAATATGATGTCTAAATGTACATAATATACAAAAAAAAAAATTACGATATTTGATTAATAATTTCATGTCCATTAAGAACAAGTCGGCTAAATGGAATTTTTTTGGGTGATTTATTGTATGGAAAAATTATGGCTTGGGTTTTTGCTTGGTTTACTTTTGTTTTGTATTTGGTATAGAATTTAAGCACGTATAAATGGCCAAATTTCATTCTTTTAATTACTTCATTTGAAACATTTCCTCTTATAATTATTGGAGTAGTAATCGCTTATAATGCTATAGAATTGTCTCTAAGAATTCTTGTATCTGAAATATATATTGAACATTAAATTGGGGTACCCCAGCTGGTAAATTGGAGCTTGTAACGACACGTTTTCCTGGTAGCTGAGGTATGCTCAGCGGCGTCCAGGGTCGTGTTGTGTCGATTCCAAAAAGAAAGACAAAGCCTTACTCACAATGTTGCTCTTTATTCAGGAAAGGGGTTTCCCTATTCCTAGTTCGCAACTTGACTGCAGCTCGGGCTCAAATCTTGTGAACTGGTGTGTATGCAGGCGCAACCGTTCACTGCCTGGTCACTGTCGGTTGCGACTGCGGACACAAACTCGGCTGGGTATTACCACGGCTCTGTTGGTGGTCGCTATGTCGCAGTTCTGTCCTGTCTCAGGGTATAGCTTCGGCTGGGTATTACCACGGCCTTATCTATAGAGGAAGATATTTACCTTTGCTCCTGTTGCCGGTCGCACACCAATTGATTTATTCTGATTGATGTTTGCGCTTTTATACTCTTTTTCCTACCACACACCAATGCACAAACACACTTACATTACTTTGGTAGTAAGTACACCACAGCCGACGGCTGTTTTCACCACCGAGCTGCAGCCAGTTTTACAATACGAATATTACTCAATTATTAATTATTATGCCTTCGTGGCTAATTACAATAATACTAGAACTAAATCTTACGTCAACATAAATACTTATAACTACATGCGTATATAATGAAATACATGAATTCATATTTTTAGTAAATGATTCTATAACTAAATAATAGAAATATAGAGATTTAGACATAAATTCATTATTCTAGTAAATACATTTAAAATAAAAGATCGGGACTGTTGTCAGCCAGCTCTATGTGTGACCAAAAACGACTCCGGACTTTTGGTCGTTACAAGCTTGCAAAAACTTTTAATGGTTTTCTCCAGGCAGATAGGACAGCAGAACTCTTTGAACTTATAAACAACACCATCGTGCCACATCGAGTCAAAAGGCTTATAATTTTATGTTCAGACGTACGATTTCTATCATTTATATTACCTGATATGAAATTGACAATTGTTGTTACTCTCAGTAAACTCATTTGGCATCCACAGTATAATTTTTTTTAAATATCTTAGTGATATAATTTAGAATAATAATAGGAAGATAACTGCTACCTAGTGTAGAAATGGTTTAGGTTATTTAAATTAAGGGCAATTATTAATAACAATGTTCCAATAGATATTGGACTTTTGTTTCAGTTTTAATTTTATAAAGTAACCAATGCTAATGTTAATTGAAGTCAGTAATATAATATATTGTTACGTTTATCCCTTTTAATAAACGTTTTGTTATTTTTAGTACTTTTATTGCAAAATAATAACACAGCGCTTTAGAGTTTTAAAGATAAATTAAGCGATATATTTACTTACAATACATACAAAATAAACACGATGGTAACTTTGTTCTAATAATATACTCACTGATGACTTAAATTTATTCATTTGCTCAGCAAGTGATGCTTATATAGCCGTTTTATGCGATTCTCGCATATGCAAGCTTATTTTACTTTAACATCACCCCATATTGATGTTGTTATTATTATTCAGTTTAAAGGTGTGCTTTGTTTTCTGTTTTTTATATTATTTCGTAAAATTTCTTATAAGTACGTTGTTGTTGTTTTGGGTGTAAAGACTTCTTAGAAACTTACTTCTTGCTTACTTTTCTTACTGATAATTATTTTTTTTTAAATCATCGTAACAATTTGTACTTATAATTTTCAACATAAAAGGATGAAAATTTAAAATTTTTAAGTATCGATCCATTTGTAATAGGTTAGTATTGAGAGTTTTTTCTGGGTGTATGCTTAAGTAATTTATTATTTCATTGATATTCAACTCCATAAGCTAAAGGCGTAATGAACAATTTCATTTATGTTATTTTACAAAAAAGGCAAAATGAAAGAAACTGAACATATACAAAAATAATAGAAACATCGCTAAAAAAATAAAGGAATAAAAAGGATGCATACTTTTGTATGAAAAATTTGCATAAATATTTTTCGTTAAATCATTTCATCAGAATAAAGAAAAAATATTTCATTTTTATTAAGGTACCCAAAAATATAAAATAATGATGTAAAACATATTAAATTGGTCGCTTGTTATCGCTAAAGTCATGTACTAATTTGTGTACGTACTCCTACTTACATGTCCTTTTACATACCTACATTACATTCAATGGGAAGTGTCTTTTTTCATACTTTCAACAAGTATACATGAGTACCTAATGTGCTCTAGAATTGTATAATTTTGATTCTTTGCTTGCTTTCACAAAAATTTTGTAAGGACTTAAATATGTTTTAGATATTTTTGTTCTGTTTTTAAGTATCCTTTATGAATAAAGGAATAATAATATGCATTTTTTAATAGCCTAAGTACTTTCTATTGTTACCCAAGTGTGTTTGTACCATATTTTGCATTTTTTAGCAAATAGTTTTACTTGGTACTTTAGTATCTTAATAAGAAATGTAAACGTTTCAATTATTAGTTCTGTAGTACGCAGTTGTTCTTATGCCAAATATTTAAAGCGCTTTGCTATACAAGCTAGTTAAAAAATCAGTTCCCAAATGGCGATTTAAAATGTACTAAATATTTTAGTGGAAATATTTCTAAATAATGTGGTGAGTTTTAACAAATGAAATAAAATTTAAAAACTGCCATAAGATAAACGAACACATAAAGAGGAAAGCAGATTTTACAATTTTATTTCAATAATTTACCATCTACTCAGGTCGTTAAAACAAGCAAGAAAACTCATTGATTGAGGTGAAAAGCGAGTTTTACATAATAAATAACAAATTAGTTAATTAATAAATAAAACCGAACTCTGTAAAAAATAAATTATATTGATAATTTATTGTGGTGCTTGAAAAATTATTGTATGATCATTTTAATAACAAGTTAACACGCTTGCGATCATTATTTCGAAGATATAGAAATTTTAAATTGAATTCAAATTTCATTTAACAAAATGCTCTGTAAATGCTCTATGTAAAGACACTGAAGTAATGTGGTAAATTTAAGATTTAGGCGTGCCAGAATCACAGCGGATATACAACAAAACTCACACAGGTCATTATATATATCAAAATATGTGCACGTGGTCTAAAACTAACTGCGCATAAAACGGAACTTCTAATTCTCACCAGAAATTACATAACCGTAGATATAAGAATGCAAATTGATGGTGAGATAATACGCACTAAGGCAGCAGTTAGCTGTTTGATAATTATATGAGTCATAATTGACATTCCCTAGCTAATTTTAGTATGCTACAACGAAAGCTGGCAATGGCGAACATAGGTGGTTCACTACCAAGAAAATGAAAGCTGCTAATGGAAGTGCCCAACAGCATCCTTCTCTATGGTTGAGAAATCTGTAGGGATAAGGTTAAAATGAAGGCGCGGGCAAATGCTATGCTAGCAGTACAGAGAACAGCTGCACTAGGAATAACATCGGCATATAGCACGGTGTAAGCAGCAGCGATATTCATAATAGCAGGGATTATTCCGATAGACCTCTGCACTTTTGATCGTAGGCAAATAGGGATGGCGAAACGAGCAACTGATGATGAACCTATAGACAGGAGACTACCAACAGCTGGCAAACGACATGGAATACCGATACAAATAAAAGATGGACGGCTGAGTTTATTCCAGAAATTGACACATGGATATCCAGAGGACTTGGCGATGTGAACTTTTACCTGACTCAATTGCTATCGGATTATGGCTACTATTGAAAGTACCTGTATAGAGCCAGGAAATGCAACACACCATATTGCCTGCACTAATCTGAGAAAACATTAGATGATGCCAAGCACCCATCCTTTAAATATTCTCGCTGCGCTGAAAACCATCTGGAGCTGGAGAATGTAGCTGGGCCAATAACCATTGAAAATCTAATGAGGGTTATGATGTTAAGCGAAGCCAATTGACTCGCGTTATCTAAATACTGCGATTATATACTAAAAGCGAAGAATAGGAATAAGCATATAAAAATTGTATGAAAAGCGAGAGCCTAGACGCAGACAGCAACGAAGATAGTGCCAGACGCGAGCCCATGCGAACCCCCCAAAGTAATGCAACGGTGTACACTCAGAATTTTTGTATGAAGTTGAGGAAAAAATATACTTGTCACAAAAGTATAGTGATTTCGTCACAAATTTAGTTTTATTTATACAGTAATACACAAAAGTAAAGAAAGTTAGAGAAATGCCGATCGTTACTTGCAATGCAAAAAGACATAACTTACAACAAAATTTAAATGATTTTTTTTTTAATTTTTAATTTAAATCTATTTAAATCTATTTTTCATTTATTATTCTAAAAGAGCCTTAACTTCGTCGCTTATAATACTATGCTTTTTCTGGCTAAATGCGGGCGTCAAATGTGAGATCATGGGATCTGATGTTACCATCATTCGCTGCATAATATCTTCATTCGTGGCAATGCGACTGCATTTTCTGGAATGTCTAGGGAGATACTATTTATAGTATTTGTTACGACTTTCCTGATCCTCTTCGGATAGTAAGCTTACAGGAAAAATACACTTTTCAATTATATCTTTTGCATGAATCAGAAATTTGTGTAGTGTAGGTGGCATATTGTACAGCTCGTATAGTGCAACAAACTCTTTTGACGTCTCCAAACAAAAAAACACCAAAGTTTTTGGGATCTACTACCTCGCTTCGAGCGTCGAGGATTATTAAAAACCTCTTGATTATATTTTCATCTAGACCCGCGATTTCGGGAATCAAAGCAGAATTAGCAAATAATCTTTGTGACATATTTCCTGAGTTTGTCGTTCCAGTGTCTTGCTTAACAGTATTAATCTGTGTTCATATTTTTTCTTTAAGTTCATGCTTTATCTAACAATTTCGGGCTTCTTTTATCGGACGACTCTTCCACGTTTAAAAACAATCTTATAAGCTACATGCAAAAGAAACTCACTCCATCAGCTTAATACGCGCATTAAATGGTGACATACCAAATTGCAGTGGAATTACGGGCATAGCTTGAACTTCTTCGATTTTATTCATCTTGGATGTAGTGGGTCCATAAATTATATATAATAATACTAGATGTTTGTGTATCTTTGATAAAAATTAAAAAAAATTTGACTTAATACACTGTTGTGGTACACGCGGACTTATACACACAAACAATTTTAAGCATGTAACATTTTTTAAACAAATTTTTTAGAAACAAATGAACTTGCAATTAAAATAATAAAATTAAAAATGAAACTAAAACAAAATGTGTCACTGACAAATGTGAAAATTATTTTCTGACAGATGACATTTATTTTTAATGAAAATATTTTAGAATATTAACATACACACATTCTAATTAAATTATACACATTATTTTAACTCTTAAAACAAAAAGCAGTTGACTAAAGAATAATTTAATAAGGGAAAATAGAAAAAATATCTCAACATATGCAGATAAACACCCTATTTCCAACACATGCATATTAAGCATTTCCTTACTTATGTGCATATATGAATGTATCTAATACCAACGAAAATGAGAAAACATCCCCTTAAGCTTAAACTCTTTGTACTAATCACGAAATAATTTCAAACATTTACGATCATTTTGTGGTAATACCCTGGAGTAATTGAACACATCAAAGTAATTTGAAGAAAAATACCGCTAAAGGGCATTTCGCTTTAAAAACATACACTGACAGAAATATAAAAAATTGAATAATTTTAAGCTAAAAATCAAATAACCTGTAGGGCTCTAATATTAAAAAGGGCAGGGGAATATTGCAATTAAATTAAATACTTACTTACAAGAGGAGTGGTATTTTATTATTTAATTTTTGCTTTATATTTACGCAATCTAATATTGTGTACTTTTTAATAATGCTATTTGAAAAATGTGGTACATTTTTTGTAGAAGATATTTGTGGTCCAAAATATTATGCCCTAAGGATTAGAAATGCAGCTGGAATTTGTAAAATTTCTTTTGAGTTTTACGAGGGGTGAGTTTTGAGACACTGTCGAGCTATAAATTGGATAACAAATGTTTTAAAAATGTAATTGGAAATTCATTTAGATATACGATTTTAAAATTATAAAATTTTGTATATAATACGCCAACAACTGTCAACGTGATAGTAAGTGTTTTATATTTTTTGTCTTAAACAGGGGAACAAATATAAAAAACCCCCATGTCACTCATTTTTCATTTTTCTACAACTTTTTTGATTGTGTACTTTAAAATGTTTGTGTGTATAAGATGAAAAAGTTTGCAACATGCTGTTACTGCATATTTCTAATTAAATTTGTATTAAAAAATCACAAATGTCTCTGTCACTAGCCAAAGGCAAACAAAAAAAAAAGAAATGTATAGAATATATGTATATAGAAACTGACACCCACATTCAATAAACTGAAACATTCAGTAGTACAAAGTACGAGTTACTCATGTAGCAACATATTTACTATTTCATACAACAGCTTTTCTCTCTCTGAATTGCAATATATTTAATAAATTCATTTCATTTTCATGATAACAGGACATGAACCAAAAACAAAACAAAACAACAATATTTCTTTTGCAATTTTCAATGTGCACAATTTAAAAGTTGTCTTCTTGTTTTTTTGTTTCAATATTATTATTTTCATTTTCTACACAAATACAGCAAGTGTCGTTCAAATGTCAAACATTGACATTTACCTGTCAACTGTATTTTTACATAATACTGTCACTATGCTACTCCTCATACCACAGTCACAATACAGTTCGCGGGGCGTGTATTACATGTTACAGCGAATGACTTGAAAAAACAAAATTAATACGCTGCTTCTTTTTTCTTATTGCAATTTGCACTTTTTGTTTAAATTTTTCTTTTTTTGTTTATGCAGACATTGTAAAATTTGTTTAACTGTCATTCACAACGGATGTTTATTGCATTTTTGATATTTTCTATTTGATTTGACTTTTTCTAAAAGTACTTTTATATATGTAAGAGTATATACATACAAATGCTTTTTGTAACATCTTTGATCGTAAGGTGGAATCGTGTTGAGTTCAAATTATTTTGTATCGAGTAGATTACACGAGTAGATACTACACGACATCTAAAATATTATTTTTTTCCCCTTTCATAACACATTTTGTTAAGCTAGAGCTTTCAATTGTTCAAAAATCTTTGTCGCCAGGAATTTTGAAACGTTAATCAAACAGGAAAACATGCTACAAAGGAAGATCATTTTTTCCTGTTTTATGGTTTATAAAATATTATAGCGAGGGATATACTCCCTACTTTGGTATGATTGAAAGGCTGCTCGTGCAGCTGAAGGTGAAAAAATATAGATATTATTTGTAACCTACACATTAGTTTCTAGTACGATCAGTCTTTTGCAGGTTTGTTTCCTACTTGCTTTTGCTACAGAAGCTGACTATGAAATAATTTAGTTTGAAAATTGTAAGTTTGGCAAAATGTTTAACAGATTGCTTTTGGTGTTGGTCATAATTTTTCCAGATTTATATCGAGTTTTCTTAGAAATCGCACTGTACGAGTTGTTTTAGATGGGATTTCATCAGACGAGTTTAAGATTAATTCAGAGATACCGCAAAGTTTCGTTCTTTCTCCTACCCTATTTCTTATTTTTCTAAATGACTTCTTTGTCAAACTTTCAACGCTATATACCCTTTCATAGATAACAGCACCATTTGTCATTCGTATTCACTTAGTAATACAACCCACCAGTTGAAGGTGTTTCCCGAAAGGCAGAACGTGAATAATACACTCAATCACAATCTCAGAATTGGGTCGTGCGAATTGAGTCGACTTGAACGCCCGTAAGATGTAATTTTGCATGCATGGTGCTGCATCTGTTTGATAGGTGATACAAGTACAACGGAATTGGAAGCTCTTGATGTTCTAGACATGAAAATTCAGTGTGATGTTCGACGGGCTAAGCATATATTTCAGATTTCTAAAGAAGCTCTCAAGTGCCTGGGTTTTCTAAAATGGTTTAAATGATATTTCACCCCATCTTTGTCCTATTTATACACGCTATATTCGTCAAAAAATAGAATATAACACTCATGCCGGCACCCTAAATTATATTTTGTAGTTGCTCCACCGCGTACAGGAGAGGGCCAAGAGACTCATTATAGATAACTCTATTGATTCTCTAGAGCATCGACGCCATGTGGGTTGTATTTCACTATTTTATCATTACTACAATTACAATTAGGAAACCCTTTTCCGTTATCCGAATATTTTTGCATTTAACTCGATTTTCCTTGAGAATGCATCAATTTGAGGTTAATTGGCTAATGAATCGCATTATTCATTACCAGAAAAATTCGTTTTGTGAAATAAACTCCCTACAGAGGACTTTTCTGTCACTTTCAATTAAGCAAAATTCAAGTCAAATATCCACAAACACTATTCCCTCTTTCCTCCACGTAACAACCTAATTCCATAGCTCATGTGTAGGGGTAATTTTCTGAGTGCTTGGATTAGAAGACGACGACCGTTATCGAATGCTTTCATGGTAGCTGTTAAAAATGTAAGTATGTGCATCTATGTTCTTCCGTACGAATTATTTATTGATTGTACGTTTTGTTTCTACTAGAAAAATTATTAACGTTTAAATATCCTTTTTATTTTTATTGTAATAATTAAAAATGTTACCTATCCGGTCAGCTGAGCTTCCAAAGCTTATTAAAATCTACAATTAGTTTCTACATATAAAGTGTTTTTCAACAAGAAGTTTGTTTTTTAATTGTGGCAGCACCAAAAGCATGATAGTTGTGAGATTTAATTTTTAGACGTATTCATAGTAGATACATTAGCAATTTTTACAATGAATACAATTTCGCACGAAAATCTCATTAAAATAATTAAAATTTACTCTGAAAATGATGGTTCTGTTAAAGTTACATTTCGTAAAGTTCGTGATATTTTCGAATCGTCCTTCTGAGACCGCTATTAAGAATTTCATTGTTAAACTTGAATTGACAGGCTCGATTCAAAATGAGCGGGCCCCCACGTGGTCGACCGAGTTCTTCAATTGAAAGCATCGCAGCTGTGAGCAACAGTTTTGAAGCAGATTCAAGTTTCTCAATTCCTCGACGTTCTCACAATTGGGGTTATATAAAACCACCACATGGCGAATTTGACGCAAAAATTTAAATTTGAAGCCTTACAAGGTTCAGCTGGTGCAGGAATTGAAGCCGACCGACCAATCACATCGTCAAAGATTCGCGCAATTCATTCAGGGAAAACCGGCTGGTATTTTTTTTAAATATTTTTTTCAGACGAGGCCAATTGCCGCATTTGGGCTTCTGAAAATCCTAGATCGATTATTAAGAATGCTCAGTGTGTCACTGTATGGTGCACTATGTAGTCTGGAGGCGTGATGGGCCGTGATGCGGTAACGGTCAAAAGATCATACTATCGCGATCTATTTGCCCATTATTGACGACGTGGATATCGCTGATATATATTGTCAACAGGACCGTGCCACATGCAGAGAGTCAGTGAAACCATCAATTTATTGCAAACTAAATTTTTCGATCGCCAGACTTAACATCACTGGATTTTGTGTTTTTTTGTTGTTCTACATTAAGGACGTCTCTACGGAGCCAACCAAAGCGATTTGAGCTTTAAAAGTCATTATCCGTGATATGATTAATGTAATAGGAAAAAAAAACTTTGATAAAATTTCGATATCTGTGAGCGTGGTCGTAGTGGACGTTTGCTAGATATTATTTTTCATTTATAATTGCCGAGCTTTTCTCTTCGTAATACAATAAAAATTTGGATCATCTTAATCTAAATTTTTTGTTTTATTTGGTTTCAAGTAACAAACTTCTTGTTGAAAAACACTTTATGTGCCGTCGAATTTTTCTTATATTTCATTTTGCGTTATGTAATATGACTCGTTAAAGTTTGAAGTCGATGTTATCGATTCCATGCAAATTCTAAAATGCAACGATATTCACTTTTCCTGTGGCTTGTACATATTTGCTTTGTTAAGGTTGAGCTAATAGAAGCTTTAAGCCAGCTGCCATCATGATCGCGATCTTGTTTACAGCTCTTTTATCCATCCGCGTTTGCCACGCAAATTGAAACGACTTCATTTTATAGCTAATGCCATTCAAGGAAAAATAATGAAATTTCCAAAATACTTTACAAAAAGTAAGCTGCTCGGGATATAATTTCCCATTATAAAGCTGCATCACAAAATTTATTAAAAAATGCAAAATTGTTATATAGCTGTATAAAAATACTAAATATTTTTAAGTATAAAAATTCTTCTGTTAAGCTGCTTACTAAAGAGTAAAAGCTTTTTTACCAAGCTCGTACCTTAGTGTTTTTAATTTAATATCATGTAGTTGACATTAAAAGTGCTTGCCGTATATTCTGCTG
Source organism: Trichopoda pennipes (assembly GCA_030448955.1). Lineage (NCBI taxonomy): Eukaryota > Metazoa > Arthropoda > Insecta > Diptera > Tachinidae > Trichopoda > Trichopoda pennipes. Next base: position 676,075 of record JASKUP010000010.1, on the reverse strand, counting down.
TATTATGGAAAAGTGTAAGTTAATCTTTATCCTAACCTTATCATAAAGAAAATATACTAAGTTCAAAATATAGCCACCATATTTTTTGTTTTATTAAATTTACTTAAAGCATTATTCACACTTCGTTTAGGTTACACTCCAATATATAGCTTCTAATCCGTCATTTGATGGACTTTAAATGAATCTTCTTTTATTTAAAAACCATCAAGTGCGCTGTCCTGATATTCATTTTTATAAATATAATAATAAGACTTTTATTGTTGTTGTTAGTTTTAAGATAACTATACAATATAAATTCCATTATACAAACTATTTTGACGAAGTACATTAAACAGATATTTCTTGCTACTCATCATGACTAACATAATTTTAAGTCTTAAGAAAACATAGAACAACACAAAAATGTAGAACTGAACAACAAACAGAAATTTTATTAATAAGCATAAATTGACCAACACCTTTTTTAAGAGAAGAATATTAAAGACTGCAGCAGAAAAAGTGTTTTACGTTTTTGTTTTATTAAAGAGAATTTAAAAATTTTTCTTAAAATATTTTAATAAAAATTATTAAAATAAAATTAAGTTAATTGTGCTAAATTCAACTAAACATAAATATTTTTGATATTATTCTCATAAAATATTTATCATTCATTAATTGAAACATTGAACTGTGAGGAAGGCATAGCTATATGGCCACTTAAATACTGATCATAGAGAACATCAGTGGCTATTGCCCTAAATTTTGTATAGAAAACTCAAGAGTCTCAAATCTCCAGTCAAATTGATTAAGCAGAAATTATTTTCACCCAACACAGCAAAAATGTGGAAATGTTTGCCTGTATTAGAATAGTATAAAATATTTATGTTTAAAGGAATCTAGGATTAACTTGAAAATTATTTCAAATAACAAATTTTTTATTTCCAAAATTAATATAAAATAAACGAATGAGCCTGGTTAAAATTTTATCTTTCAGTTATATATTTTTACCTATGGCTTTTGAATTTTATTAATAATTTCTTTAAGATCTTAACGAAAGAATATATTAAAAATTGTATTTACGGCAGTTTTATTTAAACTTTGATTTTAATATTGTATTTCAGTCAATCATTCTGGTGTCAAAAAATTTCTATCGAAATATATCATAACAATTTTATATAAATGTCATATTTATATAAAAATTCGCTGAAGAAAACATCACAATACGCTTTTCATTAATATTTTGTGGGTTCTATAGGCTTAACAATGCCATACATGATTTTAGAAGATTGATGCGAATATTAGAACCCTACTTATGCTGCATAAAATAGGAAGTATAATTTCAGTATCATTTTTAGGATTGCATACATACAAAGCGGATTATTTAACATTAAAGAATATCCCAACAGTGAAATTATTTTCACGTATGTAATCTATTTTTTGACCGCAGTATGCTGGTCCTTTAAATTTTAGTAAATTCGTATAGTGACGTATTATAAGTATTTGGATTAAGTTCTTTAACAGTAGAAGTCTAAAAATTCGATTTACACAGAGTATTGCCGCTATAAAAAGGTTTAGAACAATTAATTTTAAATTTAAAGGGTGTTTCATAAGGTAATAAGAAGATGCTTAAGTTTTATATAAAGTTTGTGCTACATCTGCTATAAGGTGGAGTGAAAAAATTAAAATAAAACGAAATCACGATAGAAATACAATTTTTACATTCATAGCATTATTATTTTTACCGCAATCGGATGAGGCAGAATGTACCTTGTTAGTTCGGTATAAAAGCACAAAGAATGTGTTACTCTACACTGTTACTTATATAGTACGAAATCCTTCCTGTGTGAGTACAATTCGTATTTGGTAGTTCTATTTATCTGGTCTGTTATTAAGTTTATTGTAATATAATTTTTAACAACGTAAAATAATTATTAAATTCTTTACCTTGTAAAGCCTTTAGAATTCATAAAATAAACATTTGCCTTTTACTGTGATAGATTGTTTAATACATTTTTTTATTAATTTTCAAGCAACAAAAGACAAACAGTTCATTAACCATTTCAAATAACAAATACCATGTACATAAAATGAAAAGTAAATAATCTTTCGGCCTCTACTTTCCTTTTTAGATTTGTTTTGTAAAAAAGTAGACAAATAATATTTTTAATAAATTGAAAAAAAAAATAATTATAAATGTTAAATTCAATAATTGACACGGTTCAAATATAAAATAAATGGCATCATTAATCCTTTTTTTCCTAATAAAAATAATGTATGCAGAGAAGTGTAGTTGCAAGGAAGAATTATTAGATACCAACGAAATTTCGTGAATTTTGTGCTTTGTGAACCATATAATTTTTTACTTTCAGGTGCTCAATGAATTGATAGTTTTTGTAAATTTCCGCTTTAAATGTTTCTCGTTTGAATTTTCCTGTAACCCTTTTCCTAAAAATTGGATTGCCTTTTTAACAAATTATAACTTCCGCTAAAATTATGATGCCTATCACTAATAGTGTTGTTTAGGGTTAACAAACTTTTTGGTGGGAATATTTATTTGGGCACACAAAATTAATTTTAAAATTTTAAAACCTTTTCATGGTTCGTATTGTTAAATTTATTTTCTTTTTTAATTAGCAGTTTCCGAATTGAGAGAAAACATAAGAAAATAAAAAAATCCAGTTTAATTGTCACAAAAATTAGTATATGCCTATCTTTATATATGCTTTACTTTTTTTTTAATTATTTGTTTGTAATATTAAATTATATTATTGTTAAATTATTACCGTTATTGTAATATTTTTATTTGTATTTTTTTTTAAACTTTTTTTTGTATTTTAAAAATTTTCATTTGTAGCATAATAAATGCAAGTAGAGAGATTAGCAATATGTTTATTTTTGGTTCGATATAGTGGTGTGTTATTTAAATACTAGCTGTCAATGAGGAACTATGCCTTAGCCATATTAGGACTATCACGAGAAATTCTAAGAAAGAACATAACCTAAAATGGCCAATCATAATTCCACTTACGCGTCAAAAACCGATATACGCCACAAAAATAATGGAGAATGGTCTGAAACATGATCTACATTTTAATAAGATACAAAGAACAATTGAAGCATAAATTGTAGACAACGAAGCAACTATTACTCAGCTACTAGCAGACCGACAAGGTCCCATGAGACGCGAAATAGCCGATTTACTCGCAAAAACGATAAAAGAACATAATAAAACAAATACAAATCCCATTGAACAAAAAAACTGCTAAACAAATAAGCTAAATAAAGCTACGAGACAAGTTATGTACAAAAAATATTGTATAGACAAACACAGCAATTTATACGACAGGCCAATTGCATTGAATTTAAAAATGACCCAACCACCTATTAACACGCTTACTGACGGAAAAATATACAAATACATGGAAATGAACCGAGGAGCCCAATCGAAAATACACAAAGAAAACAAACAAATGACACCCATTGTAAACTATAGACCTGCACCAGCATATCACCTGGCTAAGTAACTAACCGTCCTGGTAATACACAAGACTTTCTCGAAAGACTTAAGGACATCAAGATAACCGAAAACACGACTCGTTTCCTTCGACATCAAAGATTTATACGCCGCAATACCAACACAAGAAACCTAAATTATCTTACACTAGATCTAATACACTGGACAATTTATATGACAACCAATGTATTACCGAAATTATAGATATTTTAAAGACGATAATAAAACATAACTGCTTTAAATTTAATAACTACATTTACAAATTACCTGACGGACTCTCAACCAACTTTAGCAATCTTCATGGAAATTTTCATACTTTTCGATTTACTACACATAAAGACACTAATCGAAAAACACAGAATAACCCATAACTATAGACACGTAGATGACATCATATGCATCCTCGAGCAACACGATGCCGAACAAGTTCTAACAGATTGGAACACAATCCACAATAACATTACATACACAATGGAAAAAGAACAAGATAGAAATTTGCATTATCACGATTATGAGGAACTGACTGTTTAATATTGCACATCTAAGGAAACCAGCTACGATAGATACTACGACCCCACATAAACTAGCAGCATGTAGACATGATACATAGACTAAAGATAGAACTCAATACAATACACGTCATTACTAAAAACAACGGCTACAAGCCCACTACTATCGACAAACTTCTTAGACAATACAACAAAAAAAAGAGGAATAAAGAATACAAAGAGACAACCGATACCACACGACGACACATTTTTACTTTCTCAGCACCAGAAATATATAGATTAACTAACCTTTTTTACAAAAAGAAGGTTTACTCACAGCATAAAAAATCAGAAACATTCTCAGACACAATATCAGGATATCGGCAGTTCCAGTACTTGTGCCTGTAAACATACTTATATAGGATAAAATGGACGTACACTTAAAAAAAATATTTACGGTGTACACATGCTCATACAACAAAAAGAGAAGACTCCAACTTTGCATTATAGCTTGACACTCGCGGACACGCAATAGGTTATGACATATTAGCAAAAAAGAGCAATGACTACACAATCTAGAAAAGATGGAAACTTACAAAAGAAAAATTTTTAACAACGATATTATAAAGGAAGTAAACACGACCTCAGACACAATTTACACACCACTAAAACTAGTGTATGCGTCGAAAAACACCCTCAGACGGACACACTTACCTGTATAATAATAAAAGGCGGAAATGCCAGGCGGTGGGAAATCTAGCCACATGAGTAGATGCGACCATAATGAAAGAACTACCTCAACACGAATACTGACTCCCCAGTACAGTCTGGAACACGGCTTAATAATGATGTCATCATACAGGTAATACAGAACAAACAGCGAGCAATGACGGTTTACACCGAAAGAATTAACAGCCTTTTAATACACTTATCTCTTTATTATCTCACAAGTTTCGTTTACACGTTATACTTAAACAGATGAAGCTATCTTTTATTTTGTGTCGTCTCTGTATTCTTCGTTATAAATGAGTGAACTAGTTTTAAACAACTCCTACACCTTCTTAAAAATATAAAAAATTATTCTTCAATAATATTCAGTAATTAATTTTACGTTTAATTTTGCATTAAAAACCATTATCAGATTCCAAAATCTGCCGCCTTTTTCGTAATTTTTTTAAGCCATTTTAATTCACTTCTACTGATAAAATTAGGTTATTAAATCTTTGTTCATAATAAATGTTTTACTGGACACTCAATTTAGTTTGCCGAAAACAAATAGACAACCACGGCAATAACAATTTAAACAAATAAAAATAAAAAAACATGCAAACCGAAAACTTAATGTAATCATTATAAATTCAATTTGCATTAATTTCTAATTAGAGATTTCTCTTTCTAAACGGACAAACAGCACGCACATTTAAAGCCTCACTATTGGCTTAATTGCTACGCTTTCAGATTCAAATTATACACACACATACACATGCACGCATAGCAATACACCATGTACTCAATAACATTACGCCATTAAATGCTAAATATAAATATTGGTTTGGAAACCTATAAACGCGTAATTTTGATAATGAACTAATTATCATAACACGAAAGTTGTGTTCTGCTTTTTTTTCATTATATTTTATGTAGCTACGTCCTCTGATAGCTATTATCTGGAGCCACTGCTAAATACTAAATAAGTTTATGGGACAAGCGAAAATCCCTATAAAGAAAAAATCCTTAATGTTCTTAAAAGTATGTTTACACTATAATACATGTGAAAAGATCTTTATAAGAGCAAAACGACAAGGATATGGCTTGTTCTGTAGCAAGTGAAAACAAAAATATTTAAAATTATTTTTGATTATTTTTAGGGCTAAGCAAATGCTAAACGTACGATTTTAATGGCTATAGAATTGTTGATTATTATTTATTTATTATTATTTGAATACAATAATCTTCTTATACACTAGCTACTCTTTATATTTAAAATAAATTATCATAAAAATATATTTGAAATTCAATTATTTTATCAATATTTCTAAAATATTCTGAAACTCCATTTGTTAGCAGTAGCGTAAAACTATTATTATTATTAGGTATTTCATTTAATGCATAATCTGTTTTATGGCAATTATTAAAAAAGAATATTTCTATATACATATATCTATCTAGAAATGAATAAATAATTGCAATCAATAAAACCACAGAATACAAGGCATAATTGGTGGCTTGAGAGTTATTAAAATTCAAAAATGGAAAACATAAATTCTACTTCAATTTGTTCAATGTGCCAATGAGCCACAATGAGCATTCAAAATACTGCAAAAATATATGTCATTAACACACGATAAATCGACACCATATAAAACATAGTGTATAGTAACGGCATCTACCCCCGGGGGCACATTTATAAGTCTTTGTGGATCGCACAAACATCTCGACTTGTGTCTCGCGGAGGTAAAAGGGAGCCCATTTAGGCTAGCAAGGAGCCAACTGGAAAATCCACTATATTTCCACAGGAATCAGTAAGCCTCAGAGTTTCGCTAATTGTCTCTTTAGACTTTTAGTTGTTCTCTGGCTGAGTATTGAGGTAGGCACTTCAGGAGTATCGTGGCAGCCGTGTGTTTCGAGGCCCTCATTTAACTTTGTGGGTCGGATCATTTACAATGAACACAACAAATGGTCCAGGTCCAGTAAGTATAAATGACGTCATGATCTTAATTATTTTGAGCTTCATGCGTTCTGGACCAGGAGTTGGATAGTCTCCAGCAAGGAGTAATAGTTTGCAACCCTGCTTTGGAATCGCTGAAATTGCAACTAGGGATTTCCTTCTGCTGGAATTATCCTTTGGCTTCCTAGGGTGCGAATGACGTTGCTTTTCATTCCCAGTAGTTTGACCACCATGTGATTACGACTTACGGCCAGGCGCAGATGCAAATCTTATCACGTAATAATAACGTCATCTGTAATATATTACAATGTAACATTTTCGAATATTAAAAAGTAAAGTATTAATTTCAGATGATGTAGTTATTGTATTCCAGTCCTCATACATCCCCAGGTATCAGGATCGATTTAAACATAAAAGAAAGTGTCAGTTTTTACCACAAACCTGAATGGCATTAACCAATTAATTAAAATGCGTTGACCCAAGAATTGATTCCTGAAATATAGCAGAAATATAGTAAAAATTTATATACTATCTATAAAATAACACACACAATTTATCTACCAATTATTTAGTAATGAGCGCAACTTAACATTTTTGATTGAAAATCAAAAGTAATATCAGTGATCAAGCAAACCTCATAATCATATTTATATGAATCATAGCTTCTCATAGCTTATACATTGAAATTATGAACATGGAAGATCTTGTAAAATTTTTGGAGGATAATGATGAAACCGATGGCTTGGAGGACTTTTCTGCTTCAAGTAGTGATAACTATTAACGAAGTGGTGATGAAACTTCGTCAGATGATGATGATATTGTCGAAGAGGTTGTTGAAAATATGTCTTCCGGTAATCCAACAATAAGTATTCATTTTGATTGGCATATTCCTGACCAAGCTCTTATTCCGAAGAGATCTTTATCCATGCCTCATAGCTGCAAAATATCTGAACATATACCGCTGACATCAAGTATTATTAAAATATTTCATAAACTTCTGCCGAAAGCAATATACATTTATATAGCTTAGCACACAAATGGGCGTATTCAAATACAACAAAATCCACAATCTATAAAGAAAAAAGTGAAGATTACTCCAACTAATATTGGTGAAATAGAATTCATTATAGGATGCATGCTTATTATGTCGTATCCTCGTCTTCCCTGTATAAAACATTATTGGTCACTTCACAAATCTCTCGGTAATCAATCAATTTATGAAGCAATTGCACGGGATCCTTTCCTTTTTATTTCATCTAAGATGTATTTCGCAAGTCCTGAAAAACCACCAAATTGTAGTAAAACTTACTATATAGATAGATGACCTGGTTGAGTGTTTAAAAAAAAATTGACTTAAGTGTAGACAAGATAGCTTATACCTAAGCATTGATGAGTCTATAACGAAATTCAAAGGCCGTAGTACTTTCAAGTAATACATAACTTCAAAGCCTATCAAAGAGGTGTAAAAATGTGGCTACGATGTGATTCTATTACCGGGTACACCTATGATTTCAACATATATGGCGGAAAGGACTAGAGCTCTCTTTGGGCATACTTGGCGAAAGGGTGGTTATGAAACTCACATATTCATTTGTGGAACTTGATGCGACATTAGATTTTGACCGCTTTTATTCATCTGTACGTTTGTTGGACACCGTTCCTTTTCCAGCAGTTAGCACAATCATGGACAATAGAAAAAATATGCCGAAATTTACTAAAAGAAAAATTAAGAGAGACGCGAAGTTGAAGGGGTAAAACTTCAGGCCTATTGTGTATTAGGGGGCAAGACACAAAGGCGATCAAAAAATACAAATCACATCTCCTGCGGCAATAACATTTTAGCGAAAGATAATAGAAGGCGTTGATCAGGCAGATCAAATGAGTAGACTGCATGATTACGATAGAAAATCATACAAATGGTGGAAAAAGACTTTCTATCGCTTGATAGTGATGAGCGCTGTCAACACATGGGCCATTTACAATGATCTGAATCGAAAAAAATACCTTTCAAGCAGTTATTGCAGAGCTTAGTTGAAGCACTTATCAAAGAAAGTTTAGCAACCATTGCCATTAGGAGGTCAGAGTGTGACTTGTTTTACATCCGCGCCTGACTATGTGGTCTTAATCAGATGGTGGACAAACCACTTTGTATAATTTGGAACGTTATACATACGTCCTAGATAGCCGAAGACATAATTGTAAGCAGCAGAACCACCTAGTTACAACTTGAATAATTCCAGGGCAGGTCTGCAAACTATCACACCTTGCTAAAGAGTTGGAGTCTTTCTAACTCCTGTCCAGAACACATGTCAAGCATGCTCACTGGACTGGATCATTCACTTTGCGTGTCATTATCAGTGAAATGATCCTGGCCACCATAATTTTCATTCTTCCCTTATGGGGCCGCAAAACCACAACCACCACGATGCTCCCATATAGGGGCCAACCTCAATGATCAGCCACAGAACTATTATAAGTCTAAAGAGACAAATAATGAACTCTGCGAGCTCACTGATCCCCGTGGAAATAAAGTGGAGTTTCCAGTTGACCACCTGCCTGTCTTCAGGGGACTGGGCTCCCTTTATACCCCAGTTGCACTGAGTCTAGATGTTGGAATATTTTATAAGGACCATATTTATATGCCCCTTGGGGGGCATTAGGAGGTCACAAAGACCTGGTCCCCTGCGTAAAAGCGTATCGTCAGTACATCTTTCTATTCAAGGTTCAACAAGACGTCGTTGCGCTGCAGCCAACACAAAATACAAACCCGAACATATACCATATGTACGCAATGCAATATTTCACTATGCAAAAACTGTTTTGCAATTTTCCATTCTTAGATTTATATAGGGCTAAAATTTAACTTTATTTTACTTTATTATCTCAGCTTTATTTTGAATCGTTTTCAATGCAAAATTTCAAAACAAAAATTAATAAATGAATGGCTTTGTTTTGTTTTTAGTAGAATTGTTTTTGTTTCACATACATCCATTTTATATGTTCAGGATGGTTTGTACGTATAAGTCCAATGTAAAAAGACGAATGGTGCAACGGTGTACCGGCCCTTCCACAGTCTCTCCATTACAAAACAGGTCCTCAATACAATGAAATCAAAATTTTCATTACAACATCGCTATTCGAAAGCCGTCCCAAAAGGGTTAAGTAAATACAATTACTTACACAAGTATCGCCTTAACAAGCTGCAAAGATATTGAGAAAACCAATTAAAGTTTGTGATAAAATATTATTGTATACCATGTCTGCTAAACTAGGAGAACACTTTCTTTAAAATTTAATTTATCTTAAGCGAGTTAATAAATGAATGAAATAAAAATTAAAGAAATTTTAATGAATATATTCAGTACAAAAATGGAATACCTTCGTTACACTATTAGGATAAGCAACGTTATCGTGTATCAGTTATCTACTCATTCTAAATAAAAAACTCATTTGTTCTTATTTATTTATTATTACCTTATTTATCTACTATTTTTCATAAAACTGAAAGTTTTCAATACAAAAAGTAAAAAAAATTTTCCAAATGTAGTAAGAATTTTGAGTAAACAAATACAGCTTTGGCAACAAAAAAAACGGGTCCGCAATTTACGCTTTTTTTCAACTAGTACTTATTTCGTGAATGATAATACTTAGCTCATGGATGATTTAACAGATAGTTAGTATTATCCTTTCGCTGAACGAATATGGTTGTGAATACGCTTGAACAACGCTTCGCTGATTGGGCCTGCGATCGACTTACAGAAGATGCCGATTTTGCATAAAAATCATCTTTTCAGATGAAGCTCACTAACCTTGGCGAGTATGTAAACAAGCAAAATTGTCCCATTTGGGGCACAGACATTTTGACGCACCCAAAACGAGTCACTGTTTGGTGCGGCTTTTGGTCCAGAGGCATAATTGGGAAATTTTTCAGGAGTGGCCGTTTTACGGACAATGGCGATCGTTATCGGGCCATGTTGAACGAATTTTTATTCACAAAAATTTGAAGAGGAGGAAATTGGCAATATTTGGTTTCAACAGGACATCGCTAGGTACCACACAGCCGAAGCTGTGTAGTTTTGTGTATAGCATTCAAAACAAGAAAAAAGTTATTTGGGGGACCCTATATTATGTTGAGATTCAAAGTTACTAGAATCTGTGAAACTCTGTTGAAAAATTAAAAAACATTGGAATTTTCCACAATATACAAATATAAGATTGTATAAAAAAAAAATAATATTTCCACACTATTAAGAATATAATAGACTATACAAGAATTTGTTTACTTTGGACTATACTAGGTGATATACAGGTGGTAATAAATTGCTAATTATTTTTTCTAATTCATTTTAAATAATTCGCAATCAATAAAATTAAAATTAATTGGAAATGAATTGCAACTCACTTCAACAAATTCATTTAAATACGAAATTAATTGCAATTCATTTTTATCGAATTCTTTTGAATTGCCTCAAATTTCATTTAAATCTGGGATAATTTATGATTTTGTGGTTTTTCCTAAATCGTTCTAAAATTGGATAAAATTTTATAAAAATAAATAGAAACAATATTAGAAACGCATGAGCCAATTAAAATTACAGAAACAAGAGTTAAGCATTGTAAATGTACAACTAAAATAATTATAATAAATACAATTTTTGTTAAGCTTTTATGTATAAATCTTAACTTTTATTTCTTAACCAAAATATTGACAATGACATACATATGTGTATGTATGCAAGGCCATTAAATGGCTGAGACTAGTGGCTAAATACACCACACATCAATGTTGACGTTAGCATAAATTTCAAGTAATAATCATAATAATAAAGTATAATAAAACTGAATTTGTACAAATATTTCAATTGTTATAAAATACTCTGTCCCTTATTTTATTAGTTCTCACTGTGTTTAAGGATTATAAGAAGATTGTGAAAACATTATAATTCAATTGACTGTTAAAAGAAAGTGCGTTTTGGCAATATACGTGCAGGTGAACCAAATAAAAAAGAAGTGACTTTTCTCGTGTTATTTTTGCAATCTTCCCATAAAAGTGTTTTTCCCATTCCAAATTCAGTAAAATTTGTGTCAGTATAACTTAAATTTATGTTATCATCTTCAAATAAGAAATAAATCTTTATTCTCGTTAATTAAAATACACAAAACTCACTTTTGAGAGTTCTAGTTACTAATGGCTAACTAAGATGAAAGATAACCAACACCAATAAATGTGGGCCGAACTGCAAGACCAATTCTGGATTGTAGTGTAGGTCCCAGAGACGAAAACTGTAAAACATTGATGAAGAATTTTCTTAAGAAATAATTAAAAATACGTTTTTCCATCAATTAGAACCAATAACCAACGAAAGCGAGCCCCAAGCATGTAAAATTGATTTTAACGAGCATTCCAACACTAAGAGATGATAAAAAATTTACACCTGAAGAAGCATATTCAATGAGTCTGGACGAAAGCGAGAAAGTGATTGTTTACCACTACAAAAGTCTACAAACGTTACTGAAAGCTCATAAATGGTGATATTAAAAATATATTAAATCATACAGCGGAAAGATTGTTAAATGTATTGGACGCAGATAATATTAAAGAAATTTGTGACTGTAGCCTAACTTTAATTTGTAAATGGAGATGCGATGGATCTTCTGGATAAAAACAATATAAACAGCATAATGCAGATTCTGATTATTTATGATATCTTTGGTCCATGAAGACTAAAAATAAATTTGGAGCCATCTATTAGCAAAGGAACAAAAAATGGCGTATTGAAAAACAAAATATCGTCTTTAACAAATACTGCAAACCAATTAAATTATTTTTAAAGGAGAAAATGTAATATTAATGTAATATTAAAATAAGTATCTAAACTTAAACCACAAATAGATAAACTTCTAACGACAACTATGTTATTTAACAACTATCAAGAATTTCAAATAAATTATAAAGTGATACTTGCAATGATCGATGGAAAAATTAAGTTAAACAGAATTTTCTTCAAGTCTTGTTATTAGCACAAAAAAACTGCAAAATAATTAGGTCACCTTCCAACAGAAGACACTACCTTTAAAGAAGCCTATGAGTTTGGCATATCCCCGCACCATGCAAAAATTCATTTTATGAATCTAATATTAAGGATAAGCTACGCTTTGATAACAATATATTTTCAAGGAATAGTATGAAATAGTGACGAAAATAAAAGCCAAATAAAGTCAAAAGAGAGGCAAAACAGAACAATATTTATAATTAAGTTTACTGATCGATCAGCTCAAGCAAGGAGAAGGATATGCAAAAAATGCCAATACAGCAATAAACTTCTTTTTGATCCTGAAACTGATGCACTAGTACAGCAATAGAATTTGAATAAGGCTATAAAATCGTATCGCAAGTAATATCATGCAATACGAAAGTAAACGCAGAAAATTGGGTCAGTGTGCTAATGAAGCAGCAAAAATACACAATGAAAAATATGATTGGAGGAATAAGCCACTGACGGTATATTAAATACTATATCATGGGGAAAACAATAGTCAACACCTCTTTACTACTATACTGTGGAATTCTAGAATTTTACCGCAATTAATTGATGAAGACATCAAACATCTCCTTCAAGATGAACAGAAAGCATATTTTAATGAAATTTTCACTGAGATTATTAAATTAAAAATTTTTTTCCGTACAAATTAGCATAAGAATTTATTTGGAATGAAAAGGTTTTCTAAATATAAATAATAGAAGCTGTTTTTCCGGTAGGAATCTCCTGCATATCTTTATGGATTCGTGTTCAAAAAATATAAAACTCTTTATACAATAATAATGAGTTTTACAATTTTAGTGATTTTTATTATCAGAACTTCGATTTGTTAGGGAGTTGTAATCAGTAGGTCGATTTTCGGAAATTGGGCTTACAAGACGCATGAGTAAACGGAGACCGACTGTTCTAAAATTTTACGGGGTTAAATTAAAATTTATTTATTTATGTTCTAAAATTTTACAGGGTTAAATTAAAATTTATTTTCCAAATATATTAATTATATCTAGAAAATGTATGAGTTTCAAATCCGTATTGTAGGAGGTCGATTGAAAAGATGTGTTTAAAGTCGAAATAAAATAGCGCCGAGTAGACGGCTTATTTTAGTGGGCAATTTTTAAGTTCAGCTAACGTTACTATTTATAAAATGCAATACAAAATAACTACATTTTCAAATTTATTATTTTTAATGCCGTTGATACCTATATTTTAAAAAATCATTTTTCAAACATATATAGCTTTACTTTAATAAGGCTCGATTTTAAAGTTAATATATTAAATTGAAGCTTATGATGTCCATTCAAAAGTTGTAGAATTTTAAACAATAAAGCGATTGACATTATTATCTTTTGTATTAATGGATTTTTTAAGTATCAAAACGACCGTGATGTGATGCAACATGGAAAAGGCGTTTTTTTTTAAGATTTGCTTAAATATTTTAAGACGTTTGTTAATTCTTTAGCATTCTCTTTCCAAAATCACTGTAAGTTCTTAATAAATTTAAAATAAGTATGCCTTGAGGCATCAACAATACATTTTCTATCACGTTTGTTATCCTTGCCAAATCTAAGCCGACAACAATTTTATCACGTCTTATTAAATTTGAAATAAATCTGCATAAATTATCCCATACCTGACACAAATCAATTTGTACTATTTTTGAAATGTCATTTATTTGTCTGGGTGTGTTGCTGTCAGTATTTAATGAAACGCGCTTTTCAAACGTTTGTATGTTTGTATTTGATTGCATCTGAAAATTGTTTCTGCATACATCACGTAACGCGGTCATTAAATTGCTGACAGCAACATTATTGTGGTTATTGTTATCCTCATCGCCATCATCATTATGGTCATTATAATTTCATTGACTTTTGTCTTGCTGCATGCATTTTTAGTTTCTTGATGTATTTGCTTCTTCGCCTTTCAGTTTGTGTATTAGATTTTGAGCACATTATATCGTCTTGGCAATAGAATGCATAGACTTGGCATAGACTCATTGCAAAGGGCAGGCACTAAAAATACAATCCTAAATGTTGCAAAACCTAATGTTTAATTTCTATGAGTTTAATTTCTAAACCTTAAGTGTTGTTGCAGGTATTGTGCGACATTAGGGTAAGACTTTGCGAGGCATAAACTTGCAGGGTGAAAGAAATTAATTGTTTAATAAAAATATTGAATGGAATGAATAGTGCATTTGTTTTAAAAATAATTTTTATTAAGCAAAAATTTAACTTTGAATCAAAATGATTTGGTGTATGGAATAACACCAATTTATCATAAGTTTTATCGTGAACAGCTCCCAAAAGTAAATCCATATTTCTAGATTGGGAATAACAGGCAAAGAACTTTAATATGAATTATGGCATATTATAACAAATGCTGCACCCTGTAATCGTAGTTGTGCTAAATGAGTCAGAATGAGTTTGTTTATTATATTGTGCTTGCTTAGCTAAACCGAGTTACAAATGACGGAAATCCAGCTACAGACACAAAATTGCAAATTAGTTTAGTTTAAAAGCAAGAAATTATTTTGAAATGACAGCTACAACAAAAGGGTTATGGTTTTCATTCTCGCAAAGGCACACGCACATATACACGCAACCAATCTTTTCATCCTGTTTTACACATGTCATCACATTTACTGCAGCTACAACTACAAGCACATAGCTAGGTATAGGGTTGGGCTAAGAATCCAAAAATACAAATACAACTTTTGCAAAGCAATTTGAGAAACTATCATTTTAACCGCAACAAAACTGGCAATAACATGACACAAGGTGCAACACGTAGTCAAAATTTAAGTTGTAGTAATTATCTTTAATAATGTTCATTAAAATGACAAAAACACACAAAATTATAACATTAAACCAAAACATGTGATGATGTCTGCGCTGATGACACCAACAATGATGATGTCACTGGGAGGAATACTGTTATAATGACTTTAATTTAGAACGCAGACAATGATAATTATTATTCAAATGGCAGATTTTATTCCAGACAACTAGATAATTCCCAAATTATTCTAATGAGATTATGGGCAGTGGATTCTGTGAAAAAAAAATTAATTAATATTCTCTTTCCTATAAAGCATTTGTTTTACCTCAGGTAAGTACTCAAGTAATAACTATAAGTTAAAAACATATTTATTTATCAATTGATCCTAAGGACTTTACTTCCAGAATCTAATCCTGTATAACAGAACTAAAATCAGCCTTATTCATTCTGTAATAACATTTCGATTTAGATTTTTTGGAATTTTTTCGCCATTAATATTTTCAAATTATATGCAATGTTGACATACAAGTATAATGTTGACATACAAGTATAGTATAACTATATATAGAAATTTACTTAAAGTTATTAAATAGAACTATTTTTATACCATTTAAGATTAATGTTTAGTCAAATATTATTAGGCAAATTGCAATCAAGAATCATTTATTTTCATAAAGCGAAAAATATTATAGAAAGCATATACGAGCGTGTATGAATAAGAGTGCATAAAAATGTAAAAAGGAACCAATTGCAAGTATTTTCGTCAATGTTTTTGTAAGTAAGATACATTCAATTAAAAAAATAATTATGTTTACATTTACTTCTTTCATAAGAGACGACGCATTTTGTAAGTTGGCGATTAAAATGAAATATTGATTTTAAAATTTTGAATGAAATTTCGTTGGATAAAAGAAATTCTAATCTTCAATTTGCTGTATTAGTTTTAAAATTGAGCCTTATTAAAGAAAAGTTATGTGTGTTTGAAAAATGATTTTTAAAAATATAGGTATTATTTGTGTTAAATAAAATTAAATTTTGAAATGTAGTGTTTTGTATTGAATTTTATAAATAGTAACGTTAACTAAACTAGAAAATTACCAACTAAATTAAGTTGCCTACCAACGTTTGCTTAAAATAATATAGATATTTTACAAAATAAATTTTAATTTAACCCTTAACGTTCCTGTAAATTTTTAGTTCAATCCGTTTACATTTAGTCACAGGTCTTTGTAAGCTCAAATTCTGAAAATAGCCCTGATGATCGAAATTCACTAACAAATGTAAGTTCTGATAACATATACGACGCATTAAATATCATTGTTTAAATATCATTGTTATTATATGAGCAATTTTATATTTTTTGAATATGAATCTATAATAGATATTTAGGAGGTTCCTACCAGAAAACAAGCTTACTTTTAGAAAACCGTTCTGTAACAAATAAAATGACATTTTTTTTTCCAAATTGTTAATATTTTTTTTGCTATTTTATTCATACTTTTATGTTAATTTTTACAGAAAAAATTTTTCATTTAATTATTTCAGTGAAAATTTCAGCTCAATTTGCTCCTGTTCACTTTCAAGAAGCTGTTTGGCGTCTTTTTCCCATTTCATATATTTTCAGATATATGAATCAGAAGTCCAAACAAAATAGTAAAGAGATTTTCATTTGTACTATATCTCTTGTTGTGCTCGTGAAAATATCTATAATCTCTGTTTCGGTTTTCTTGTGCTGTTTCAGATATCGATAACATATACTGTTGAATATTGCTTTCACCATGATGTAGTATTTTATAGACTGTTGATGGCATATTAATCGAATCATATTTTTCATTCTATAGTTTTGCTGCGTCATTAGCGTACTGACCAAATTATTTGCATTTGCCTTCTTATTATATGATATTGTTTGCAATATGATTTTATAGAGTTTTATTAATATAAAATCTAATCCTGCAATAGATGCAATAGTTTCAGAATCAGAAAAACATTTTTCTTGCTGTGTTGCCATCATTTGTTTTTCCATCTTTTTGCTTACGCTGTTCGATCAGTAAACACAATTTTAAATAATGTCCTTGTACGCGATTTTATTTACTCTCTTTTGGCTTCATTTTCGTCACTATTTCGTGCTCTTTCCTTAAATTCCAAATAATTGGCTATTAGTATAATATGTGTTCCATAGATCAAATTTTAGAGTTGATGGATTGGATTGATGATTTATTTGAATCTTTTGATCGGTTTTAAAAACAAAGTTATTTGAAGTGTATCTATGTGTTGTTTAAGTTTAGATACTTCTTTTAATATTAAATACTTCGTTCTCTTCTTAAATTATTTCGTCCGCAGTGAGGGAATGAGAATTATTGATGGGCAATGATGTCACGTATAAAACTGATATGGTTATATGGTATATGCAAAAAGTAATTCTTAACTCTTTTAAAGAAGGCCTTATATAACTTATTCTTTTTTCTTTGGTGATGCTGAAGTTCAGTCTGAAATATAAAATAATAGTTAAATAATACTTGCAAAATAAATCCGACTAAGAAGTCGAGAAATAGATGTACAGAAGCTCCGGGAAACAATGAAATTACATTTAAATAGAACTAATCCATAATCATGACCAGTGATGGGCGAACTTTTTGGGTGGAGGGCCAATAAATTTAAAAAAAAATCTTGCGGCGGGCCATTAAATTAAAACAAACATAGAGGGTCATTCATTAAAAAATTATGGGGTTGCTGTTCAATTAAAATTTCGGTTTAAGCTATATATTTATTAGTTATATTACGTAATATTTTAAAACAACATAAAAATTTTATAAGATACGGTTTATTAAGATTTTAAGATTTTCCAGATGTATGGGAAGCATGGATCTGTTCTGACTTGACATAATTTCCTCAAAATCTGCTTCCAGCTGGGAGGATGCGACTTTTAATAAATTAAATAGACTCTCATCTGACAATCGGTTTCTTATTGAATTTTTTCTGCATTTTATTACTGAAAAGGCCTGTTCACATAAATATGAGGAAGCAAACATTGCCATAATTTTCTGCGCATGATTAATTAGCTTTGGAAATTCATCTTTTGGTTAAGATTTATAGAAATTAAGCTTATATGTATTTAAAAATAGCTGTTTAACATTATTATTACATTGCAATTCTTTAATTTCCAATTGTAGATCAGATGGAACATTCTCAGGATTAACATTAAAAGGCATTGAAAAAATATCTAAACATGGTTGAATTTTTTTAACGTCAGCAAATCTGGCCTCAAATTCTGAATACAGTTTTAATAAAGATTGTGAAAAGACTTTTAACTCCTCTTTACTCACAGGCCTCAAAGAATTAAGACTTGAAAAATGAGGCAAATCATTTTTTCCCAAACATTTAGAAAATATAAGCAATTGAGTTTTAAAAGACCTGCCCCTAGTTTCATCTATAAATTGATTTCTTCCCTGTAACTTCTTGTTCAGTTTATTATGGTGCTCGAGTAAATCCGTGAAAAAAGCAAACTCGATGCACCAACTCTTATCCTCAAATATTTCCCACTCATCCCAAATTTCAGGTTTAATTTTTAGAAAACCTTTAATTTCTTCGAGAAGACTCCCAACTCTCGAAAAGCATGCCCACAACTCAGCCACCTGAGCTTTGTGTGTGTTTTATCCGCATCAACTTCCGATAAATACTCTTGAAATGGTCGATGTAACAAACCACGGTCTCGAATGGTATTAATTAATTTTAAAATAATATTAAGTACGTGGTTAATATTTAACGCAGCCTTGCAAAGAACATCTTGGTAGATTATATAATGTAAAAAAATTGTTTCGCTTTCAGGATTCTGACTTTTATAAACTCCTGCAAATCCCAAATTTTTACCCACCATGTTAGGTGCTCAATTTGGAAATTGGGGCATTAAGAGTTTTTATCCCCTCTCTAAATTCATCATAAATTATTTTTCCTGTCGTCCTTCCTTTCAAAGATCTCAAACAAGCAAGTTCTTCGGTTATTACAAAGTTTTCATCGACTCCTCTGATAAAAATTTGGAGTTGGGCTGTATCACTCCTGTCAACACTCTCGTCCATAGTGACTGAAAAATACTTCAACTTTTTAAGACGTCCATCCAGTTGATTGGTTAAATTAGAAGAAATCGCTTCAATTCTTTTTGTGACCGTTCTACGTGACAGCCCTATAGATTCGAAATCTTTTACCTTTTCTGGGCATAATACTTTTCCAATGCTAATTAACACATCATTAATAAATTCTCCTTCAGAAAGGTTTGTTGCTTTTTGTTATTGTATAGGCAACAATGTGACCAGCTAACGTGGAGGATCGCTGGACACTTCTTTGATTTTTAAAAAACATTTGCTGACTAGATATTTTTCTTTTCAATTCCTCTGAATGAACTTTCTTGTCTTCATCAGTAATTTTATAGTACTTCGACCCAAGATGTTTTGAATTAAAGTGCCTAGCGAGATTATAATCTTTTAGTACAGCTACCGGTTCTTGGCAGATAAGACAAATAGGTTTTTGGTTATATTCTATAAAGAAGTACTTCCATGTCTACTCTTCTTGAAGTACTTGACGTTCCGAATCAATTTTTCTCTTTTTATTTTCGATTGACATTTATGGGGGTAAAAAACTTAGACTATTTTACTATTGCACTTATATTTACAATACAGTTTATTATTTTAATTACACAAATAAAACTGTACGTTGGCAACTTTATAATTTTACTTCACAATTTATTCTTTACGTCACGAGATTTACACTTTTACTGATTGCTGATTAATCAATCGCTAGCCCTTTTATATTTGTTGCGCATGTTGTCTCGAATATTCAAGAATCTTCTAGATCTCACATGTAATAGTTGTTGTTATGTTATACGTTCAGCTTTCTATATTAGTTGTTAGTGTTTTATGATGTTTATGTTTCTTCTTGGAATATTGCATCAGAAAATTGGTGTTCTCTTGTGTGTACAATATTTCCTAGAAAACTTCGCAGTTTGTACACAATATAATAATAGGTGATAATTTTTTTTTTGAAAAACGCTCGGCGGGCCGAATTGAAACCTCTCGCGTTCAGGATGTGGCCCGCGGGCCGTAGTTCGCCCATCACTGATCATGACTGTAAAAAGATAAAATAAAAATAGTGTAGAACATTTTAAAATTTTATCTAAAAATTTTCAAAATCAAAGCCAAGAATAACAAATATAGTAACGCATGTTATATTGAAATTTCAAGTGTTGTATTTTAAAAGACACCATCTATAAGAAAATTTTCAGTTTTTGAGCATAATTTTATTGACGTTTTGTTATTCGAAGCGTTAAAAATCTTGAACGCATTTTGTTTTAAAAATCTTCAAAAAAAAGAAAGTACAGACACATTTATTTTTTGTATAATTTTTTTTAAGTCATTAAAAAATGATTTTTAATATTCAGCTCAATTTAGTTGCCGAAACGCATGTGAAAAGAAGCTTTCAATTGCCTCGGTTTGCTAAAACCGTGTAAAAGATACTTCACTCCATCCGATCTGCGTACTAGTTATACCACTTATATCCGTCCAAAAATTTAATACAACTTTCATGTATGTACCGGCGCCCCAAAGTGTTGCTCTACCGCGTAAAAGAGAGGGCCAAAGTGCTCATTGGGGATAGTAGGGTTTCAAACTCTACTGATTCTTCTGAGCAATGTGGGTTGTGTTTCACTGTTTTATGGTTACTACAATGGTAAGTGTTCTAATAAAATTACGGAAATTGTTCCGGTTACTCGCAGTTTTTTGCGTTTAACACACTTTTCGTTGATAGCCTACCAATTTGTGGTTGATTGACTAGTGAATCGCGCTACGCATTACAGGGAAAGTTCGTTTTTTTTTTTAGCAGAACTGTTCGTGTGTATAATAAAGGTCTTTTGCATAGGTCTTTTGTATCTTTTTGAATCTCGGAAAATTCAAATGGAACGTCCACAAATATTAATTCCCCTTTCCCTTTGCCCATTACCTAATTTCTTGGTTTTGGCACATGGCATTGCATGAGTAGGAGCCATTCCCTGATGGTTGGTCTGAAGAAAGAAAAAAATGTGTGATTCGTTATTTTATTTTTATAATTGAACAAACCTAAATTCTGACGAAAATAAAATAGGATCTAGTGCAATAAACTGTATGCGGATAATCCTGAAAAAGTATGGTATTGTATTTTGATAAGCACCACTTAAATTCTCTATTATACTAAGCTGTTTGAATTTACATAATTGTACCTTTAAGAAAGCTATAAATAAGGAAAATTTAAAGAAATAAAGTAAAACAACATATATTTATTAAACAAATTTAACAAAAATTTTATTCCATTTCTATCAGATTTTTCAAAAGACGTAAAATATAATTCCAATTTCTGTGACAAATTTAGTTTTAAGTAGAAAATACTTATATATGCCAATGTCAAATTTTTAATTTTAATGTTTCATGAATATTGTTGTTATGATAATTTATATTATGTCCCAGTAGGTATTCTTATAAGTTGCCGCTCTGTGGATGAATTTGAGGTTCTGGAAAGTTTTTCTGTTGTCAGATCTAACACAATTTGTAATAAGAGACCAAACACGCTGCTGTTTTATTTCCAACAAAATATATGTCTTGTTTTGTTCATTAAGAGTAAGCATAGTTGCGATAATAGTACATTAAGAACAATGAAATTTTTAGCAATAATATTTTAATATGTTACACCCTAGATTTTTAAAGCTATTGATCTCGTAGCTCTTACGGATCCTAACTTACTTGTTCAACTATATCCTCACGAAACTACTATTTTTTCAAGGATCATTCCTATACCCAAGACTAATGGTAAATTCCGAGTAATAGCGGTTTTATCAAAGATATTTGAAAATATCCTCAGCGGACAATTAAAAAAGTATATATCATGGAATGAATTTTTAAGTCATGCTCAATCATGCTTTATACGGGGCAGAAGCTATACTGCAGCTTTAGTGGACTTAATTGAGAGCTTCAGACCCGAACTCGACGGCAACATGGTGGCTGTCTTAATTCCTCTGGATAACAGTAACGCGTTCGATGCGGTGTATGATTCGATATTGTAGAAAAATTACGATAATCCTGAAAAAGTATGGTATTGTATTTTGATAAGCACCACTTAAATTCTCTATTATACTAAGCTGTTTGAATTTACATGGTTGTACCTTTAAGAAAGCTATAAATAAGGAAAATTTAAAGAAATAAAGTAAAACAACATATATTTATTAAACAAATTTAACAAAAATTTTATTCCATTTCTATCAGATTTTTCAAAAGACGTAAAATATAATTCCAATTTCTGTAACAAATTTAGTTTTAAGTAGAAAATACTTATATATGCCAATGTCAAATTTTTAATTTTAATGTTTCATGAATATTGCAAAATTTTAAAACAATTTTAGATATACATAGTTATCTGTATTTTAAGTGTTTATTTTCACTTAACTCACTTTTCTTAAGCTTAACATTTAGCCATGAATTTTCTGCATTTTATGTTTGTTTTTTAATTTGTTTAAAATTAAAATTTACACTTGTTACCGGTGTTTTCTCACCTCTAATGAGGACAAGTTTCTTACGCTCTGCATACAATTCGAAAATGCTTGCCTTAACGAACTTAACAGGGTTCCATCTTTGCAAATATTTATACTGGCATATGTATGGCAAATGCAATGAGTATAATGCAACTCTTGTGAACTTGTCTTACTTTCTGTTGTACCAGTATCGCTACTGTATGCTGACTGCCAATGACATGCATGTTCTTCAAATAAAGGTGTATAGTAGTTTGCTTTAGTTATGTACATTCTACTTTTTCTATTTCATTGTAATTTATTTTTTATTCGAAGAAAAGATGGAAAATCGAGAGCATTTAATTAGCACTTTTGAGTTCAAAACATGCACTTTCGTACATTTGCACTTAAGTGTATTGTATGTGTTGCTAGTGCATGCTTACCCTAAACTAGCAGCTAAGAATTTAAGCTACAACAATATAAAGTTTTTGTTTGCTGCTTAGTTACCCATTGGTAATGACATTTCCTTAAAGCTTTTGTAATGCGTACTTAAACTTAAAACCTGCATTTATTCGTATGTTCATTCCTATTTCTAAGGGGGTTTTGTTACTTTTTATATAACCTCTAGTCACTAACAAAGTTAAGGATAGAACACATGTATATACCGTGTGTTCTCATTGTGTTAACATAACATCGTCACTAGCTGCTTAGAGAATTAATTGCATGTCGCCCAACCACCAATGAGATTTAGTTAACAGAATCTATCCATGCACTTCTACAATCTCCAGCAAAAAACAGTGGGCTATTTGGTGCAAAGATGGTGTATTTCTGGAAATGTATATGTGATAACAATAGCTGGCAATCAGTCGAATCTATTGTAATAAATTATTTATAGAAGTATGACAGAATTAAAATATTCATGTTATATTCATATATGTATGTAGAAATATAAACAAATCTAATTAAGACGAAAACGATAAAAACCAGATAATCAAATAAAGAAAATCAATTTATTTAGGGAAAAGACTCTTCTTCTTGATAATAATACCCCTTGTAGGGTCGATACCTGGATAAATTCAAATTGTCTTTAGGTTAATTTATCAAAAACTAAAGTTATGGGGCTCAATATGCTAGGCTTATATGGTTTTCCTGTTCAAATTCACGGCGAACGCTTAGGGTGGGTGAACAGAATGCAAGTTTTAAATGTATAATTTGACAACAATCTAAATTATTCCTATCATATCATACATTTAATAAACGTTTTGTTGTGAGTTTTTTATTGCAAAATAAATAACACCAGTTTTTTTGAGTTTTCAAATTAATTACAAGTTTATTTACTTTAATGAAACACAAAGTTGACACTACCGAACAATTTACTTAAAATGCACGTCGTTACTTCACGAGGTTTATTTTTCAATTAACTAACTATCCACTTAGACGCTGCGTTTTATATTTGTCAACTAGAGGTCTAGAAAAATTAAGAATCTTCTACTTCCTTTGTATCACATTATGATGAAAGTTGTTGTTGTCTTGAGGGCATACGTTTTCTTAGCAAGTTATGTTAGTAAACAACATACCCAGCTGTTTACTTTATTACTTATTTATTTTTTAAAAACTTAAGCAGACGCTTCCGTAACAATATAATTAAAAGTATCTTCAAAAGTTACTTTTACTATCCGTAGTTTATACTGTCTAAATTTACATTTGCCCTCTCATGTCAGATACAAAGTAGCGTATGCATTACTGACGTCTTGAACATCATATTGTTTGGAAATTTGTTCTCGCACATTAATTGGTACTGTGAGATAAATAGAGATTTTAAATAATAAAATTGTACGTTTCGTATTTTAACTTAGATTTAAAAACCATGTTTCGGAATATGTTGTTTGGTTTTAAAATGGAGCTTTCCAATTTCCATATTTTGCCAATTAAACTTATAATGAGTTTGAATTTTTAATTGATCGCTTCACATTCATTCACTCCTTTAAAAAATACGCAAACTTATGTACCCATGATATAAACTTCTGTTTGTGAAAAGTCTTATATTATTAAAATAGCACGATTATGGAATCGTTTGCTGCCTACATTAAGAAATTTTAATTTTTCTATCAAAGTTTTTCAACAGGGAAATTAACAGAGTTCTTTAATAATCTTTAACCAAAGACAGAGAGACAGGGTTTTTGTTAGTTGACATCGTTAATTGTGTTACCTATGGTAGGTACTCGTTGGTTTTTTTTTGTGTTTTTTTTTTTAGAGAGAAGTAGCACTTTAGGCAATAATGCCTATTTAGTCAAGCACCGTGCTACATTCTTTAGAGAAGAGATGAGACAGGTGGTGAAAATAGAAGTATAGTTACGGACATTAACTGTCGTATAAGACAGCACAGTGGCCAATGACGATGCCTTCATCACTGAATATGCCCCACCGACAGTCAATTTTTATTTTTGTAGTGAAAAAAACCCAAGTCTTTGTTGGGAATCCAACCCACAACCCCCAGTATTATAAGCTAGTACACTATTTACTAGCCTACATGGGTACTCGTTGGTTGGTTGCTCATATGATATTAAAAAGTTAAAAGTTGATGCCGTTTACACTTTATTATTTATAAATTTCCAAAATAATTATTACTTTCTTTTTAACGGTTTAGTGTTATTTACCAGGATGCAAATTGAGCTTCTATTGTAATGTCATTGTGTTGCCAGAAGAAGACTTTTATTGTTACAAATTTTGTATAAATAAATAAATAAAATCCCCGGCAAATAGTTGTTATGATAATTTATATTATGTCCCAGTAGGTATTCTTATAAGTTGCCGCTCTGTGGATGAATTTGAGGTTCTGGAAAGTTTTTCTGTTGTCAGATCTAACACAATTTGTAATAAGAGACCAAACACGCTGCTGTTTTATTTCCAACAAATTATATGTCTTGTTTTGTTCATTAAGAGTAAGCATAGTTGCAATAATAGTACATTAAGAACAATGAAATTTTTAGCAATAATATTTTAATATGTTACACCCTAGATTTTTAAAGCTATTGATCTCGTAGCTCTTACGGATCCTAACTTACTTGTTCAACTATATCCTCACGAAACTACTATTTTTTCAAGGATCATTCCTATACCCAAGACTAATGGTAAATTCCGAGTAATAGCGGTTTTATCTAAGATATTTGAAAATATCCTCAGCAGACAATTAAAAAAGTATATATCACGGAATGAATTTTTAACTCATGCTCAATCATGCTTTATACGGGGCAGAAGCTGTACAGCAGCTTTAGTGGACGTAATTGAGAGCTTCAGACCCGAACTCGACGGCAACATGGTGGCTGTCTTAATTCCTCTGGATCACAGTAACGCGTTCGCTGCGGTGGATGATTCGATATTGTAGAAAAATTACGAGAATAATTTCATTTTTCAAGTTCGGCCTGCAATCTTATACTTTGCTGACCGATTTCAGGTAGTGTGTGTTGATATAAGGAGATCTGCTCTGCTTAGGGTTAACAAAGAAATAACTCGAGTTTGGAACCTCGTCTGTTCTGTTTTTACATAAATGATTTACCTAATGTTGCTATCAGCAGAAAATGCTTATGTATGCTGATGATGTACAAGCTTATAATTATATTTAGTAGCATGAATGATGTTTTTATCAATAAACGACGATTTGAACATAATCAACTACTGGCCAACGAATAATGGGTTGTATATCAACGCTTCAAAGTCGAAATGTATTCTCCTCTCCCAATCTAGGAGAACTCTTAATAATATTAAAGTGCAATTTGGCGCCTATATTTTTGATATTGATTGGTTAGGCGTAATTTTTGCTGGTAGACTAACCTGGTCTGATTACGTCAACACATTCTATAGCAACAGCTTGCCTATCTCTTTACTCCTTTATGGCTGTGAAATTTATACTAATTGTGAAAGTACGGACCGGCGCTAATTGATGGTGGTATACTACAATATTGCTCGCTATATATTTTAGATGGAAATATATTTTGTTAGAATTCATGTCGTGAACATTCTATGTGATTAAATTTAGGTGGAAAGAATTCTTTCGTGTAGCTTCCTTCTTCTTTTGTGCCGCCTTCGTCCAACTATTGCATTCTTTTGTATATAGATAACCGTGTCAGCTAAAAATTTGTCACTTTTCTTTCTTCTGTCCACATTAGTGCCAAAAACTAAAAAAAAGTAAAAAAATATTACAAAATTCTGATCACCCTATGTTACTTCTTTACTGTACGAAAACTTAAATATTTTATATATTGACTTGAGTATCTTAACTATTTAATACAAATTCATAGAAAATAATATAGAAATACCTCCTTAAAAATTCTTTATAGACCATTAGCTTAACTTAAGTTTAAACAACATTTATTTTTCTCATTAATTAGCGAGAGTATAATTATCGGTGTGAATTTTCAGTATTATCTAAAAATATTTAAATACAAATTAATCATTATAAATCAACTTGACGTTTCTAATCGGTGTTGCTTTTTAAATTTTGTGTAACTTTTGAATATATAAATGTTACAGAACTAATGCTTGACATTAACTTGACTTTGAACTATCGATAATTCAATTCAGTATGACTTTGTCGCTGTTAAGAAACCTTTGTTTTGTTTGCTGTTGTATTTTGTTAAAATCTATATGTGGTATCGATGGTTTTGAAGTGGAGCCTAGAATAATTGGCGGTGGACCACATGAGAAGCGTTATCCCTTTGTAGTTTCTATTATTGAAGATTCCATATACCATCGTCAACATATATGTGGTGGATCTATCATTAATCGACAAACAATACTAACATCAGCGTATTGTTTATTGCGGCAAACACCTACTAGTTTAAAAATTCATGTAGGTGACACATCTCTGGAAGTTAAAGACGGAAAAGTGTACGATGTTGAGGATATATATTCCCATGAAAAATTTAATGAGACTTCATTGGACTATGATGTGGGCTTGATACGAATTAAAGGTTCACTTAAGTTTAGTGCTACCGTTTTACCAATTAAGTTGGCAACCCGTAAAGACAAAATAAAGGATGGCAGCTATGCTCTAGTCATGGGTTGGGGCATTACAGACAATTATAATCAAATGTTGAGTGACGAGTTAATGGTGGCTAATGTACCTATTGTAAATCAAGCAATTTGCAATCATCAAATGGATGGTTCAATCACAAAGCGAATGATATGCGCTGGTTATAATAATGGTGGTGTAGATTCTTGTAGGTATGATGCTGGTGGTCCCTTGGTTGCCAATGAAAAACAAATTGGAATTGTTTCAAAGTGGAATTGGGGATATGAATGTGCTCTACCGAATAGACCTGGTGTTTATAGTCGAATATCAGTAATATTGCCGTGGATTGAGAACATTTTACTTAAGAAATATTATGAACGTCTGTTTTAAGTGAGCGAGTTGGAATTGAAATAAATATATAACAGCATTAACATGTATTAAGCATATATTTTAAGCATTTGGAGAGCTAGTTCGGTACATTGAGTAGAAAAGTTGGTATGTAAATGATAAACAGTAAAAACAAACATTCGATTAGCGAGATGTTATTGAGTTCCTTATTCAATTTTTAAAGATACTTAATTCAGAAAAACGCATTTGCGGCACAATCATTTTAATTTTTTACTCTTTTAGTTTTTAAGATTTTCGCCCACTGTTCTTTTAGAATATGCATGTTACTCATTAAAAACTTTTTTTTTTGCTTTTCTATTTGAAGTTTGAAATGTTTTTCTTTTGTGTGCTGAACTTATAATTATTGTGGATAAATTTGTTGTTAACGCTAAAATCACACTTTTTTGTTTTGTATTCATTTTCTTTCTACCTGTTAGCATTGCATGCATATGGCAAAGAAAAGGACTTAAATGATTTTAATGATTTGTAAACAAAAATCTCTTTGAAATGAGAATTAAAGAAAGAAGAAAAAAACACCAGAGCTTTTCTATAGTCTTTTTAAATCCTGGATAGATGAACAAGTGCACATGACTGTGGCTGTTACTTAAACATACAGACGATGTGTAATAATCGTAAATAAGTTATATTCATTGCAAACTATTTCATTTCATTTTAGTTTATTTTATTTGTTAACATTGTTTGGCAAAAGTCATAGTCGTTTTTTATTGCCAACTAACAACCCAAAGCGTCCATAAATTTAAATAACTTTTTTTCACAAATGCATTTTATACTGATTTGTGCATTTACGAAGTTTCACGGGTGTTAAATGTAAGTATATTCCTTCGTCTGCATGCAGACCATTATATTTTATTGTTAAGTTAAAATTTAATTATGCCCATTATTACTTTAGTTTCCTCTGCTTAACCTGCAATTAAAGCTGGCAGTTTTTTAAACTCAAAGTTTGCCAATAATATAACGAGAAATGGGAAGCAAAATGAAGTAGTAATTTTGTAAATTATTCATTAAAATTACAATTTATATTTTAAAGAAATTTTTTTAAAAGCAACAAAAAGAAAAAAAACAAAATTTGAAGAGGGTCTGTTCATTTTTTTGGTTAATGCCTGCACATTGATATTGCAAACTAAAAGAAAGATGCACCGTAGATCTGGCAAAGATCCAGAAATGATTTTCTGATTTCATTAACACCTAACACGAATGAAGAAGATGTCTAGTCGAACGAAGAATTTAAAATTGTAGCTTACACCCGTTAGTCCAACTGAAAGACTTCAAAACGTATTTGAAAAACTTAACGTAAATATTTTTAAACCGAGGTATTTTTAGTTACACTATTCAGAAAACATTGCCGCAAAAATGCGTTAAATCTCGGGATATCAGCATTTCATCTATTTTTATTGATGTAGACTTTGAATTGTTTTTTAAATTAAGGAAAGGTTGTAGATTTTAAGGAGGAAGTTGTTAATAAAAAATTTAAAGATTAAAAATTGTGTATAAATTAAATAAAAATTTGAATACGCACTATTTTTACATGACATATTTTTTTGGAGATCATTCATTGAATTTGCAGAAATTTGTGCTACTTAACCAACGAATTCGCCCCACGTAATGTTACTGACATGATACAATTTCTGGTAGCTAATTTGAATATTTTTTCGTTTCGTAAATGGTCACGAAATACTTCATTTCACAAACTGCGAATTTGTATGTCATATTATATTCCTTTTATTTTCTTTTCATTTTTGCATAAATTTCTAAACATTTAGTTAACTCTAGCTAAATGTTTAGAAAGACCATTTTGCATTATGCCAGAACTAGGAAATTAGGTTGTGAGGGGGAGGGAAGAGGGAGTGATATTTGTGGTCATTTGCTAGGAACTTTCGTGCATTGCAAGCGACAGGACCGATCTCCGGAGGAAGTTTTTTCCACATAAGGACTGTTCCGCTGTAATGCGCAGTGCGATTCATTTGTCAATCAACCACAAATAGATGCGCTCTCAACGAAAATCGAGTTAAACACAAAAACGTGCAAGTAACGGGCGCAACTTCCCTAATTTCTCTACATCACTGTCGATGCTCTAGAGAATCAATTGAGTTAGATACCTGTCTCTCAGTGGCTTTTTCATTATTTTTCTAAGATCTGTCAGAAATGGTTAACAAACAAAAAGGAATTTACAAATTCTCGATTCTATCTGAACTTGATGATCAAAACTACATTATCTGAAATGGTTTTGAATTAGTTTTGTGGAAATTGTGATATTTTCGAAATATTTATTGCAAAGTTGTTGTCGTATATTATTTGGCAACAATTGATTCACACCAAATATTATTCTAAAATCTTTAGCCCAAAAAATAACAAAAATTAAATAAACAATATTTTTATATAGGCAATAAGAATGCTCAAAATTCTTATTTCATTGACAACGCAATTTTTTAAAAAGCAGAAATGTAGATTGGATATTATAATTTAGAGAGAAGTAGTTCTACTATGACCACTGTAATGGATAATTTTTGAACTCTCATACATTTTTTTAAATACACTCTTTTTTTTAATGTATTTGTTTCTGTTGTATTTTTTAGTTTTAAAATATCAAGGCAGACAATTACTCACCTGAACATGTAACAATTTTTTGCTCAGTCCTGTCTATATTGTTCTTCTTTTCGTAGTTATTGCCGAATTCTTTTTAATTTTTTTAGTTCTTAAATATAAAAGAACTTGCAATCTATTTTTCTGTTTACAATCCAATATTTATTCTTAATAAAATGCAGCAATTGCTGGATACTCAATATGAGTAGTCACTCAAATTTTTTCTTTTTTTCTTGTTACCAATTTTGCGTATTTTGGCCAATGAGTGGGCTCGTATTATTTATATACCATAGTTGTCTGTGATTATACATAGAATTTAATTTTTAAGCTCTTAGATTTTTTCCCATGCTTGACATAGTGCTTCGTATCTAAATTCCAATAACTAGATCAGTTTTAGAATAGCACTATATAGTAAAAATTTATAAACTAGGCTTAGTGAAGAGTGTAAGTCAAAGGGCCCTTTCAAGATGCATATCGAGGTATTTAGCTTCCCAAAGTTGAACTATAGTTAAATTATTCAGTGAAAGTGTAGGTTATATGCATACATTTTTGCTTATTTATCGTTATTCTCCGTTTTTAGAAACACTTTTTTAAATGATTTCTATCGTGCTGAACAATTTGGCTTAAACGATTGCTCCGAACATTAGAATAATTTTAACTCTGGCTTCAATGGCTTGGATCAAGCATAAAAACTTGCAATCCTCAATTATGAACATTTAAGCGATTGGATGTAACCATTTTCATTGTTGCTGTATAGAAAATACTGCTGAGAGTGCCTGCTTAAGCGACTGATAATTTACAAATTTTTATAGATGCCAAATAAGAATATAAATTATGATGATGACGCTATAGAAATTAAAATAGGTGCCCCTATAGGCTAGTAGATAGTGTACTAGCTTATCAGTCCGAAGGTTGTGGGTTCGATTCCCAACGAAAAACTTGATTTTTTCACTGCAAAAATAAAAATTGACTGTCGGTGGGGCTGCTCAGTGATGAAGCATAGTCTCTAATCGCTGTGCTGCCTTATACGGCAGTTAACTTCCGACTATCCTTCTACTTTCACTACCTGTTTCACCTCCTCTCTATCCCTTTCCTAAAGAATGTAGCACGGTACTTGCCTGAAGTGCTACTTCTCTTTAAAAAACAAAACAAAAAAAAAAAATATTATCCAGATTCGGATTAGGCTAAGAAGATCTCAACTAGAAATAAAAAATTGTGATACCCCTAATTACAATATAAATATTAGTGGAGTGCTATTTATATAGCTATTATACTTTACTTTATTCCATTTTATAATAAATTGCAGCCATAACGGTTTTGCTATTCATTACCTAACACTTACTTCGCGTACTCAATTACTACCACTGTAATACATGCATTGCAATAATTTTATTTAAAATGACATTTTTTTTTACTTTTTACTCCATGCGTTACAAATACCTATTATTATCAAATAATTCAAACAACTTTTATGCAGTAAAAGCAAAAACTTAAGCATTAATTAAGACCATAAATAGTTATAGTTTTTTCTCTTTCTTTTTCCTTTTGGTAATCGTACCCTTTCTCATTGTGTCCTCTTATTATCCTTTTATTCCACTTACCACAAATTAAATGTACGAACATCTACTATAGATGTAAGTAACGTTATATACGCATGCAAGCTTAGTTCAATTTAGTTTAGCTCTTAATCATGTCATTTGAAAATTATTGGCAAAATATTCTTTATATATGAGCCGGAAAAAAATAATTTTATGTTTTGAATTATTGAATGGATTTTGGGGATAAACCATTAGTATGAGTGAGTATAAGTATATATTTTTAAAATGTAATATTTCACTTTCTTTTAAAATCGTTTTGTTTTTTTTTTCTTAATTAACATAAGGTTTACATCCAAACCTTAATTAATTGTTAATTTTTTGAAGTAAACAAAAATCCTTTAGAAAATTATAATGAATTTCTTCTATTTTTTTAGAGAGGATGTCAGTACTCGAGGGGATAAAAGTACGTGTACTCTGATTAATACGGAAGGGTTTGGCCGAAGTAGTAGCTTTTAGAAATTTCTTAGGACAGCAAACTACCTTCAACTGTTAAGACTGGCAAAAATTTTTATTTAATATACGAAACTTGAAAAGCTTAAACCAACCTAAAAGGATTTGGCATTTTGACAACACGTTGTTTAAACGAAACAAATTAATAGAAGGAAAACAAGTTTTCTTTGATCTCGATAGAAAGCAAATATATGTATATAAATATCTGTAAAATAGCTTTTATTCAGCAAAATTGCTCAAAGTATTTGTACATATACTTTTACTTTCTAGTGTTGAATAGTTATTTTAATACGGAAACATATTTTATTTATTGATTTGGTCTACAAATGTAAGTCCTTACAGACTATAACATGCATGTTTCACTTAAAACTACTACAGTAGATCAAATAAACGATTATATTACGCTTTACAACACCTAATGATAAATAATAATCAATAAATCTGTATATACTATTAAAATCTTTACAAATTCTTCGTATTAGATCCGCATTTGAATAATTATTTCGGAAGAACTGTAGGAGGAGTGGCTGATAAATTCGAGTTGAACCAAGCGATACATTCAGAAACAGATATTAGAAATCAGGAATTCGGTTGCAATTTTTCCATTAAATAAGTTGATTGCAAAAGATACATTCAGCATTGTTCTGCAGCTTTTCAACGTGAGCAATCAGATTTATTTAATCTGCAACGATATGATCGAATATGAAATCCAGACTGCCATATTAAACCGATTCAATATGATTACTATGCACATTATATTGTTGGTCCCATAATACTGAACCAAAATTGGTGTAACAAGTGATGTGTAGAACTGTTTTCTGTTGCACGGATCAGTGAACTTTTTAGCCCACTTTTTAATGAACGCAAGTACAAATCTAACATTATTATCGGTCATATAAATTTGAGATATAAGAGTTAATTTGGTGTCCATCAAAATTCCCAAATCCAAAATTTTATCCACCAATTGCAACTAATTTTTTCCTAAAAAGTAATGAGTATCATATATTTTTTTCTCGGTAAGCAAATACGCTTACATTTCAGTCGATTTAATTTCATTAGATCAGAAAGTTGAAGAATTGGATAACGTTTGGAAGATCATTAATAAAAAGAGCAAATAAAATTGGTCCAAGAAGACTCATACATTTAAAATATCTTTCGAGACATTTGTTTCTTTTAATAGGACACAGTGTTTCCAATCAAGTAGACACAATGTAATCTATTTAAGGGCATTCGTAATAAAAGCCGAATTTATGCAAGAAAATTGATGATTACCTTTGCCGAAAGCTTTATTAAAGCTCATGTAAATAACATCAGTTTGCTCACCTTTAACGAAACCCTGATAAATTATTGTAATAATATGCAATAAGTTTGTCATAGTTAAACAGTTTTTATGGAAGTCATGTTGATAAGGCAACAAACTGAGAATGTGTGATGGCAGAAATAATCCAATACAAGTTTTTCGAAGAGCTTTGGCATTATGGTCGCTTAGCTTTGCAATTCCTCTGTAATTTGAAATGTTGAACTTGAGCTACTAGATTTAAATGGTGGATTAATATATAGTTCTCTCCAAAATTTAGGAAAATATAAAATTTAGGGAAATATTGTACAAAGCTGCTAATGGAATTGATAAGCTTTTAACACAATTAATAATGAAAATACCATGACGTCCATGGATTATGGAAGATTTTCGACTTTTTAAAATACGTAAAATCTCATTAGAAATTGATTGATTGATTTATTAATATGATTATGGATATTCGCGGGTGTTGCGGTTCTTACATGCTTCAGAATATGTTGAGGAAAAAAAATCGTCAAATAAGTTACTAATGGCAGCATTACCTCCGATTTAAAATAAGCTAATTTCATAACTGAAAAAAATTTTCCCGATCTTCGTTTACATTTTACAAATTGATAAAACGCTGTGGTTTACGTTTAAAAATGTATAAATAATGATGGTACAATAAAAAGTTTATTATATTCAGCGCGACCAATAATCAGTAAGTGACGAAGATATTTTGTATATCTTAAAGAACTTGTTCTTTTTTATCTTGAGTTTAGTTAACTATTTTATCTTCCACGCTGGTCCAGGTTTTTCTTTTTGTATATATTTAGAAGTAGAATTATCTCTTGCAATTTTTATGGCGTAGTAAAATTTATCGACCTTTGTATCAATATTCAACTGAATTTGGTAAGGAAAATGACCAGTTCATATTCAGTAAGATACTATTTTATATGTTATAACTGACACTTTTATAGCAATATATGATTTTATTTAATTAATTAATTCATGTATTGGATGGTAAAAATTTCCATGGCTACTAATAGGACTTTATCTGCTTACGGAACATTCAAATGGATCATGGATATTGATTGTATTGATATTTAATGTATTCAGTGTTGTAACCTTCTAAATAAAAATTGCTGTTAAAGTGCAAGTAACGGGAACATATTCTCTAATTTCGTTAGAGCACTTGCCATCATAGTAACGGTAAAGCAGTGAAATACAATCTACACTGCGTCGATGCTCTAGAGAATTAGTAGAGTTAGATACCCTACCAACCACAATAAGCCTTTTGGTCGAGCAACTCGAAAAGAGACTTTGGGGCGCCGGCCCATACGTGAGAGTTGTATTTCATCTTTGGACGAATATAGATGACATAAATACTACGAAGATCGAAGCCCATCAAAGAGCTTCGAATTCCCGTAGTTACAGGTGCTGCACCATTTCCGAACATAGATCTGTGCGTAAGTATGTATGTGTCTGACCAAATTCGGTAATTGTTGCGAAATCGTGATTGAGCTATCATTCATGTTCTGCCTTTCCATCTGCCACTCACCTCCAACTGGTTCGGTCTATTACCAAATGAACACGAATGACAATTTGTGTTGTCATCTACGAAAGATTATATAGGGTTAAATGTTTGACAAAGATGGTTATTTAGAAAAATAAGAAATAGGATAGGAAAAAGAACGCAACCTTGCGGCACCACTGAATTAATCTGAACTCGTTAGATGAAATCCCATCTATAACAACTCGTACGACGTGATAAGGTTTACATCTGCACCTGGCCGTGGATTGTCCAGTTGATTCCTACTAGCCTTGAAGGGGACTGGGCTCTCTTTTACCTCGCAAGGCACAAGTCTAGATAGGTGTTGTAGGATCCATAAAGCCTATCATATGCCCCCGGAGGGAAACAACTCGTCTGGTGGGATACCTGACAAAACCCGATATAAATCCGGAGAAATTATCACCGAAACCAAACACAACCAGTTTTGACAAAACTGCATCATGCCACACTCTAATCCAAATTGGTGTTGGAATTCCACCATTGGTCAGGAAAGCCAGCAAATCAGCCGCAGAGCGCCTCCTACGGAAACCATACTGTCGGTCGCTAAGTAAGCCGTTGGTACCTAACAAGATGAAAATTAATCATCATCACTTTAGAAAGTGCAGAACAAATTGCAATTGTGCAGTAATTTTCAAGGTTGGGATTGTCGTTACAGTAGCAATTTTCCAACACTTTGAAAATTCACCGACATGATACAATATGCTGAAAAGAGTTTCTAGCGAACACGCTAGCATCGAAGAGCACGGTTTCAAGGCTAGTGCTGGTATACCAGCTAGCCAAAGCTAACATTACGATCGATGTAATGGCTGTACTTCATCGTGGCCTGTAATTTTTTTTATTATTATCTCAATAGAATAGTACTAGTTGCAATGCGGCGCTTGTAATTTTTGATATTAAATGTTTTTTGTTAATTAGCCTTCAAGGGTATTAGATTTATCGGCCTGGCGTAACACCCATTGGAAGAGAAATTGCTAATATAAAACCCAGGCAATATTTTCCAGCATACAAAACAAACTCTGTAAGATTACTGAAGTATACGCCTTAAGAATTTTATCACTTAAAATATATAACCAGTAACGGAATGTCAAAAACATTCCTTTACTTACCAAACTGTTAAGTATGTTTTACATTACTCACTCCCAGCTGTAAATTCAAGCCTCTGGTACCGATACTTACAGTACTCTCAAATACACATTGTTAATGTTTGTAACTGTTTGTTGCCCTTAATGCTTATTTTGGGCGTTTGCAATGATCTTTTCGTATAAAAAAGAAGATTTACGTTAGCACTTTAAGTGAATTTTCTGCTAAATATGTGCTGTTTGTGTGCCTGTTTGTGTATTGGTATGAACCAAAATAATAGGTTGGTTCTAAACGCAAAAAAGTGTGAATATTTATGGATTTGTTTGCATTTTATTAAAAAAACAATTGTAAGTGTTTGTCTGCAGTGACGTTACAAAAAATATATGACAAAACATTTTATATAAAACAAGTCTCCAGAAAAGTAAAAATAACTTTAAAAGAAGTTGAGTTGCTTTTATGTGGTAATGAATTTATCAAAATATATGGCTGTTTTAGAAAGTTAGTTTTTAATTTAGAAATAATACTATCAAGCTTCTGATTTTGCTATTTCCTTTTTCTAACGCATTTAATACGAAATACAATATAGCAACATTTGACTATTACTACTACCCTATTCATCATAATTTGGAAACATGAAAAAACTAGTAAATTTTAAAAAATATTTGTAAAGTTTCAGGATTTATTCTGCACCTTTGCATCAATTAGTTTTCGCTTTTGCGTATTTTAACACACAAATTTTGCCCAATATTATATTAATTCATAAAAATCATAAATAAAAACACTATAACTAAACTTCAAGACGAACGTGTAGCCATTTTGGCATTTAAAAAATGGACATTATTAAAAAATTTTTTTAAAAATTGTTACTTCCTACAGTTACGCGCATTAGCAAAACAAAACTAAACTTACTTAATGGTTTTCTTTTAAACGTAAATAAAATTATTGCATATAGTGCGAATACAATAGACTCTAATACAATAGACTCTATTAAAAAATCCATAAACTGCTGCGGTTTATAAGCTGCAGGTCACGTTACGATCGATGGAGATCGTAACAGCGCCATGATTGATTTTAAGGCTGAGATGTGGTTTCAAAAGAGACTGCAACTCCTGCAGCAATGGTTCAATTTTTTCAATTACTTTTCGAAAAATAAACCTTGTTTTTTAAACACGAACGTACAATTTGATTATTTCCTGTGCATTTAAAGGAATTACAAATTCACTTCTGATTTGAATACCTCGGTAACTCGATTGAAATGTAATTGATGTTTTATGGAACTGCCAAGAATAAGTAATAAAATAAGAGAGCAGTCAAGCGAATAATTACAATTTTTGTTCTAGAGACGGCTGAAGATAAATTTAAAATGAATCTAAATAGTACTATATTACAACTTTTGATTTAAGTTTAAAAATATTCAGCTATAAATTTGAAATTTTTATGTTATAAGAATATCAATAACCAATTTTAAAGATTTTATTTTAACGTAATATTTGAATTATCTGCACCCTGAAAAGGGAACTAATAATAAGTTTTTAATATGCATTAGTTTAATTTGTGTAGCTAAAAGAATAGAAAAACATTTACTAGAAATATGATTTTTTTCTTTAATTAGTAACTAGCCGTCAAATCAATAAAACAATTTTAAGACTATATAACACTTGTAATCCTTTTTTTTCAAAAAACCCATATTTATTTAGGCTTAGAAATATTTCTGTAAATTAAGGATTTGCTAACAAAATTTATATTAAAATAATTGGTGCCTAAAATTTCTCCTCCATTAAATTTCTTTTAAACATTTTCTTTTTTAAAACGCCTTTAATTTATATGAAACACCAAAAATTTTGCCATAAGTTCTATTAATTTCAAACAATATTTACCGTTTAAACACCAACCTACAAACTTATAAATTCCAAAACAAATAAACAGCATCATCTTTAGTAGAAGCACTATCGCCTTACATTTACTTACAGTACAATTCAAAAAAGCTTAAACAAACATACACACACACACACACACACTCATATGCATTGCAAACAAATACAACGGCATTAGGATAATGTAGGTGAAGGCATTTCCATTATAACAAATATGCTTTTAGAAAACATTAAATTAAGATTAAAAACCAGGATAAGCTCAAGCACCTTAAACATTTCAATTCCATTCCATTTATTCGAAGGGTGAGATTGCCGAGGCAGAAGGTGAAATCAACTTCGCATAAACATTTATTGTTTTGAAAACGAAAATATGAATAAGAAAAAAGAGTGAGTGATGCGACCTCCATTTAAAAAAAGGATCCCTTTTACATGACTTCTAAGAAAACCTTGTTGTTATATATGTATGTATGTATGTATGACGCTATATATATATATATGAAGGCAAAAAGGAAAATTTAAAAATGAAAATATATTATAGTTAAACATCGAAAAGGAATCTGTAGGTTAGTAATTCATTTTCCTGCTGCATTTCCTTACTTATACTTTTAAGGGTTTTTTTTCTTAAGAATAAGGCCAAAATATTTTTTATACATTTCTTGTCCTGAAGAAGAAGCAAAAAAGAAATTTAATTTTTATGGGGTTACCGTTAAGCCAAACAAGATACTTCCTTATCGATAAGCAATTCATTTCATTTCACTTTTCTTCTATCTATAAGACTCTCCTAAATGCCTTTCTTGTCTTTTTGTTGAAATAGAAGCAAACATCTTTCTCTTTTTTCTTGTGTGAGTTAGGAATAATGGAATTGTGTTTTCAAATGCTAACCAAAACACTTTAAATTAAAAATTAAGGCTATAAGGAACAAATGTAGAACAGCGCACTCAAGTTGAGTTTAAGAAGACATTTGAAATAGTTTAAACAATAAATAAAGTTTTCAACAAAGTGAGATTGTTGCAAATACCCTACAACATGATAACTCTGTAATAATGCGGCATATTTCAAATAGTCGGACATTAACGCAAAAAAAGTATTTTTAAAGTATTATCATAATTGTCTGTTGGTCTTGGGGTTACTACGTCCACTAGAATGGTTTATTAGAAACTGACTGATGTGTACAATTAATTAGATAAATTTCAATCCTATTACATTATAATTAACTTTCACTGCGTGTAAAGGTAACGCTTAGAATGAAAAAACTGAAAATATTTAGTTTCTAAATAACAGAAATAATACTTGATCAACAGATAGTATTTTTCGACATCAAGTTCCACCGTCTATTTGATGAACCGGTTGTACTAAAGTCCAAAATTTTATCAGCTAGCGTCTAGTTGCTATAAGAAACTGTGCTTATTCAAGGTGGAACAAACGTTAATTTAACATCAGAAACGCACAAATTGAATTTTAGTCTAAACGCTTTGACTTTGCAATAAACTTGTGGCAATTCCTAATTCCTTGTAATTTTTATCGAAGGCTTTTGAATCAAATGTCGTAACTAAATGTCATGTTCTAACACTATGTTGTTTGACAGGCAGTCAGGCTTTTGCCAAAATCATGGCTGTGCTTCTGCTTTATTGTATGTAAGTCCTCAGTGACGTTTGATGATGATAAATTTTCCGATGTAGCTTCGAAAGTCGTTGGCAGCTTGCGTTGACAAACAATCCTGTTTTCGGTATTACATTTATCTAGATCAGTAATCCTTGGACCTCTTTTATTTTCCATTTATGCTAATGACTTACCTAAAGGGCTATTATTGCTATTTCCTGTCCTTACTGGCTGGTTTGTAGTCGAAGGCGAGTGCTTTCGATGCGAATGCATCATTCTCAAGCCGCGTTGTGGTTTGTACTGGTGGGTCAGTGCTAGCGTTCCAGAAATCTTAAATAGCTTTTGAACTACAAAATCTATATGTACGCAGAGGATGTCCAACTCTTATTAAACAGTCCAGTTATACCCGTTCCTGAAAATATTTCAAGACTGAATAAGCAACTGAATAAAATTTATTGCTGCGCAACTATAAATGAATTTTTTAAACCTTTACAAATTTAAGTATATTATAATTCGAAAAAAAACTATTTGTTTTAGTAAATGGAGAAAAAGTCACTATTGTAAAAAATCTGGGAAAAATAATCAATAATAGTCTTAATTGGACAAACCATGTTACCTCACTTGTGAGTCGAACTTTCAAATATAGCTGA
The DNA here is from genome assembly GCA_030448955.1 of Trichopoda pennipes. Taxonomy (NCBI): domain Eukaryota; kingdom Metazoa; phylum Arthropoda; class Insecta; order Diptera; family Tachinidae; genus Trichopoda; species Trichopoda pennipes. Next base: position 634,992 of record JASKUP010000010.1, on the reverse strand, counting down.
GGTAACTTTAGTCGTATGACTATACACTTTTTAATATAAGACAACTTCTTGCAAAATTATATCTTGTCCCTGGCTTAATATACTGTTGTGAAATTTTTGCTGGGTATGACTCTACTATCAAAAGAAACCTAAACGTCTTATTCAATAATAGATATGCTCAATGATTTATAATATATGATCGTGATTCCCAATTTTCTTCGCAACTATAAAGAGTTTCATTTTACAACCTCCTTAATGTTCGTGTGCTTTTATTTCTTCACAAAATCATTTTTTCAGAAATGCCACACTATCCTATTGATCAAATTAGGTATGCCAGATCAGCTAGGGAGCAAAAATTTCAATTCCTTTACACCGTTCTATTGTATCTAAATGGCAGTTGTTCATACAAGCGTAACGACTCCGAAATGTTCTTCCTCAAGTACACCAACTTAATAGCAATGCAAAAACGTTGAAGCAGTTTTTGTTAATTTTTATTCCCAATAATAATTCATAAATCGTCCTTTTGTTACATAATTATTTTAAAGTCATACCAGTCTTAATTATAGTTTTGCCGTCTTAATTTAATTTATCAATAACAATACACTACAAATATCGGAACACCAATGCGTGTTCGGCCGGGTCGTTCAATTCCAAACATCGCAGCCGTGAGACACAGTGTTGAAGCAGATCCAAATTTGTCAATGCCTCAATCTTAATAAAAATTGCGGTTATCCAAAACAACCACATGGCGAATTTTACGTAAAGATTTAAATTTGAAGCCTTAGCTAATTGACCATTCATATTGCCATAGATTCGCTCAATTCATTCAGGAACAGCCGGCTGGTTTTTCTAAAAAATCATTTATTCATACGAAGCACATTTTCACTTTTAAGGGTATGTCAACAAGAAAAAATGCCGCATATAGTGGTCTATGCCAATGATGAGGCTGAAATTGCAGTAACGGTTAATGGATCACGCTGCCGCAGATACTAAAAACTCAATTTTGGATTACTATTGACGATGTACACATGTGGTTTCGGTGCCACATGTCCCATAGCCAATGAAATTATCAATTTATTGCAAACCACGTTCCCGATCGCATAATTTTATGACAGTCTGCAGTTGAGTGGCCAGCCAGGTTGTGTTATTTAATACTACTGAATTATTTTTTGTGGGCCTATGTTAAAGACAGAGTCTATATTCAACTTTAAAACTCAAAATCCGTGATGTGATGAACAAAATAGGACCGCCATTTTGCCAAAAAGTGATTAAAAACTTGGATGAAGATATTGACATTTGGAAGAGATAATTTTTCCTTCATAATTGCCAAACTTTTCTCTACGTGATACAATAAGAATTTGAATCATCTTGATCTAAATTTTTTGTTTTATTTTGTTTTGGAAATCAAACTTCTTTTTGAAATCGGCTATTTCTTGTTGTGCAGGTTTTGAACATAAATAAATAATAAATTGGTTCTAACCGCCACACCATAATTCCTTCAAAAAAAGTACTTCGATGACAATTGTACTTCGATATTAACAAACTCATATATATATTGTTTTTAAACCACTTTAAAACCTGTATAGGCTTCACTCTTATACATGAATATAAAATCTACTGCTTGATTATTTTAGGCTTGAAAAAAGAGATTTTTTCATTTTTCATGTATACTTTTTAAACTTGAAAAAAGTGGATATGGACTTTGTATTTGCTGTGGGATTTTAAGTTATACTGAAAAAAAATTGTGCAACACCTGTATACTTAACGACAATTTCATAAAAACAAAATATTTTCGAAGAAGTTTAAAAGCACAAATAATATAATAATTTAAAAATAGTTAAATAAACCAAATAAAAGAAATTTGGGATAAGGTTTTAAAATATTGCTAATAGCCAATAAATATAAATAATTATTAGTGAATTTTTAAATTTGGCAATTTCTTAGTTCCCCATGATCCGCTTATACAAACAACTTTCGCTAAGTCCTAATGTATAATTTGATATATAAAAATTTTAACTGCTAAAGTTTAAAAATTTGCTTTATGGCCTCATAAACCAATAGAAATTTCTTTTACACCTTTGATCTTATATGTATGTTGCTGTACAAAACTTGTCTTTGTAGCGCATCATCCAGTCACTTTGTTTTGTAAAATCAACTAATTGAAAATAAAGTTTTTCTTCTTTTCTCCATCGTTTTGTGTCACAAATCTAACGCACTCACCCAAACGAACAATATAAGTTCGTATGTCATCTGAATATTTTTAAACAATTTCATTTCTTTCACTTTTATTTATCTCTAATTGCACACCATAGTAAAGAAAATGGGTGATGTGTTCTTAAAGAAGGCTTGTCTTATTTTCCATGGATGTGCGTGTATACATAAGTAGACTTCATATGAATATAATGTATAAAAAACTTTCTCAAGTGTGCATTTGACAAAAAAAATGACAGTATAGACTCGAGTAATTGGAATTAAGTCATGGGAATTTAATTGAATTTTTAAGAAAACAGCATTAAAGTTTACATTATGCGTTACTAAATAGATCTGACAAAAATATCTTTAATTTTGTTGTTTATTTCATTAGTGATTTTATATAAACTTCAGCACAGGCTTTTAAGGTTTTTCTCATAATATCCGCCTTGATTTGTTAAGGGTTTTTCAACAAGAATTACGTTTTCTAAAACAAAATAAAGCAACAAATTTAGATTAATATGATTCAAATTTGTATAACGAAGAGAACATTTCGGCAATTATAAATGAAAAATGATACCTGGCAAAAGTCCATCACGAATACCCTGAAAGATGTTGATTCTTGAATCTAAGTTTTTAGCAGAATGGCGGTCCTATAGACTCTGTCCGTAACATAGCCATAGAAAAAATAATACAGTGAAGTTAAATCGCACGACTGTGTTGGCCACTTAACTGCAGACTGTCATGAAATTACGTGATCGAGAAACTTGGTTTGCAACAAATTAATAGTTTCATTGTCTATGTGCATGTGGCACCATTCTCTTGAAACCACATGTCAGTTATGGACCAAATATTAGTTAGTATCTCGCGATAGGGGTCACGCTATTGAACGTTACCGCAATTTCCGCTTCCTCTTTGATAATAAAAACGACCCAATCACGCCTCCAGACCACGTATCGCACCATACAGTGAAACATTGAACATTCAAAGGCTTCTCAATAATAGCTCTAAGAGTTGTCGAAGCCCAAATGCGGCAAAAATGCTTGTTGTCGTACCCTGGCAAGTGAAAATGGTCTTCGTCTTAAAAATTTATTTTTTTGTAAGGCTACAAAGTCAAAGTTTTACACAAAATTCGCCATGGATAGCCCCAACTGTTAAGAACGTCAAGGAATTTAGGTGCCCCTGTAGGCTAATAGGTAGTGTACTAGCTTGTCAGTATGGGGGCTGTGGGTTCGATTCCCAACGAAGACCTTGGTTTTTTTTCACTACATAATTAAAAATTGATTGTCGGTGGGGCTGATCAGTGATGAAGGCATAGTCACTGGTCGCTGTGCTGTCTTATATACGGCAGTTAATTTCCGACTATCCTTCTATTTTCACCACCTGTTTCATCTTTTCTCTATCCCTTTCCTAAAGGATGTAGCACGGTACTTGACTAAATAGTCATTGTTGCCTGAAGTGCTACTTCTCTTTTTGAAAAAAAAAAAAAAAAAAAAAATTGGATTTGCTTTAACACTATGGCTCGCGGCTGCGATGTTTTCGGTTGAATGATCTGGATGCACACGCGTTACTATTCGCACATTTTGTATCGAGCCTGTCGACTCAAATTTAATCAGCAAATTCTGAATAGCGATCTCAGAAGGACGATTATGCTGTCCGAATATATCATGACTTTTACGAAATGTAACTTTAGCAGAGCCACCATTTTCATAGTGGATTTTAATTATTTTGAAGCGATTTTCGTGCGATATTGAATACATTGTAGCAAATGCGAATGCATCTACTTACCAGAATTAAAAAACCAACGTCTTGTGGAAAATCTCGTTACAATCATTTAAAACTTTTTTTTATAATTCAATAAAGCTTTTTGGATTTAAGTTTCTAATTTTTTCTGAATTATAAAAATTTAGATTTGCCCTGATTTTTTTTATTATCGATTTTTATTTTTCCTAAATTTTATTTATTGTTGTAATTGTGTTTTTGTTTTCTTTTTAGTATATTGCAATTTCTTCAGTAAAGAGTTACTTTTGTGAACTTTCAATTATTTGAAAATATGTTTTTGAAGCTAGTAAATTAAATAATGATTATAAACGGTGTCATAAAATATTGTTTTTACTGTCTGAACGCCGTTATATAAAAAGTGAAATAACAAATTGCAGCAGGTAGGTATCAGAACCAGATAAATAGTAGTTGTAGGCAACATCAGTGGCAGTAGTACAGCAAGATTGTATTCTCCATGTGAATTTCTTCTTCTTTTGTACAAAATTTTCATAGACAATATGTGCAAAAAGATCTCATTATAGATAACAAGATATTCATTTTGTATAAAATAGCAAACAGGCAGCATCTTGTCAACATTAAGGTTGTAAAACTTTTAATTTTGTTTTGTATGCAAAAAGTTTCTTTTTGTTGAAGAATCCAACAAAGATTACAACTGACTAAACTTAAAAGTACACAAAACCAAAATGATATTTCATCACCTTTGCAATAAATTTCACTTAGTAGAACTACATGTGAGTACGCTACATCTAGGTTTATCATTCAATTTTACAAACATGTTGACAAGATGTGTTCGAGCCTCGGGAATTCCTTTTTAAATAGCCGTAGGGAGCCATTTTAAATGATCAATTAATTATCAATTTTTTGTTGACCATTTTGTTAATATTTACTTCTTTTAAAACAATTGGCGTTGAATACAAAAAAAGCACTGAATTTCAGCAGAATTATAAAACTTTATCTTAAAGCAAATATGAAAAAACCAGTGAATTGCAAAATCTTGGGAGAAAATCAAAAATTCTAGTGAATCTTAACTGCACAAGAAAATCAGAACTTAATTTTGAATCCGAGCGCTTAAAAATGGATTCCAGGGCCAGAAGGGATTCCAGCACTGGTATTGGAATAGTACTCTTCGACGTTAGCGCGTTCGTTAGCGGCCCTTTTCAGCAAATTGACGGTGAATTTCCAAAGTGTTAATATAACGTCGATCGTCAAAAAGGGTGAAGTTAACAACGCTAAAAATTTCTGCCCAATTGCTCTGCACTTTCTAAAGTGATGAAAAGTACGGTTGTTTTTCATCTTTTGAGTTTGCTAGAGTTTAAGAGCTTTTTTAGCGATCGACAGTATTGTTTCCGTAGAGGGCGCTTTAGTGACGCTGGCTTTTCTGTCAGAATAATTATGCAACTGTGCACCTCACTTCAGTGGCTCTAGATATTTCGCAGGAGTTTGGAATGATGCACTTATGACAAAACTTGTTGCTTTTGGAATCGGTGATAATTTCTCCAGATTTATATCGAGCTTTCTCAGGAATCGCACTGCATGAGTTGTTATATTAATATTAATATTTAATATTAACTATGGGCACCCGCAAGTCACCGTTCTTTCTCCCACCTACTATTTCTTATTTTTCTGTATGACCTTCTTTATCAGACTTTCGTACTGTAGATTAGTAGGTAGTGTACTAGCTTACTAGTCTGGGGGTTGTGAGTTCGATTTCCAACAAAGACCTTGACTGTTTTCACTACAAAAAAATTAACTGTCGGTGGGGCTGCTCAGTGATAAAGGCATGATCGCTGGTCGCTGTGCTTTCTTATACGAAAGTTAATTTCCGATGAAATGGGCTTTCTAGACATGAAATCTGCCCGGGTATGCTAGTAGGTAGTATACTTAGCCTATACTTTCCTAAGCTATGTAACTATCCTTCTACTTTCACCACCTGTCTTATCTCTTCTCTATATGTTTCCTAAAGAATGTAGCACGGTTGTGACTAAATAGACATTGTTGCCTAAAGTGCTACTTCTCTTTAAAAACCAAAAAAAAAGATGCTAGCATCACTTATCATTCATTCAGCAATAGACCGAACCAATTGGAGGGGAGCTCCAAAATTCAAAGTGTGAATGAGATGCTCAATCACGATCTCCCAATTTCCGAATGGGTTCGTATCAATATAGTCGATTTCAATGCCCGTAAGACTCAAGTTTACATGCTTACGCATACGTGCGTATTCGGAAACGATGCTACATCTGTTACTATGAGTGATATAGGTATTAAGAAATTTGGAAGCTCTTGATGTTCTTATCATGAAAATACAGTGTAATGTTCGATGAACTAAGCACATATTAAAGGTTTCTAAAGAAATTTTCAACGGTGTAGAAGCTACTTTACTCCATCCGGTCTTCTTACTATTTCTATTACGTATATCCCTTCAAAAATAAAGTACAACTCTGATGTATGGGCCGACGCCCCCAGATCTATTTTGAAGTTGCTCAACCTCGTACATGAGAGGGCCACGAGGCTCATTGGGGACAGTAGGGTATCCAACTCTATTCCTTTCCTAGAGCATCGACGTTACAATGGTGAGTATTCTAACGAAATTAGAGAATTTGTTACCGTTGCTCGCACTTTTTTGCATTAAACAAGTTTTCGTTGAAATTTATCCATTTGTGCTTGCTTGGCCCCAGCGAATCGCACTACGCATTACAGGGAAATCTCCCTCCAGAAGTCTTTTCTGTCATTTTCAATGTCCACAAACACTACTCCCTCTTTCGTCCTCCCTATACGCTTATTTCCCAGTTCAGGCACAATGCATTGCACGAGTAGCGGTCATCTCTGGTCCGAAAAAAAAATAATTTACAACTTATTTAAGAATAGTTTTGAAAATTTGTAATAAAAAATTTTTTATAAATTTTTTATTTAAAAGCAAACTAAAAAAATATCCTAAATTTAAAATCAAAACATTTTAATTTAAAATATTTCGACTATGACCTACACATTTGTATAAAACACTTTGAACATTACGAGTTATAAAAATAAAGTTTCTGCTTTCTGTCTTTAAATTTGACCTCAATTTTTATGGTCCTTTAATGGTAGAATAAATATTATATTGTTACTTATAATTATTTTCTATTTAACCGTTATAATATCGTTGCTTCAAGTTTATCTCTCAATCATTGGAAAAAATAAAAACATTAATTTTCCGCTTATTGCACTGATAAGTAAAAATTTTTGTAAGGGAAATAAATGTGTCTCTACGGCCAGCTTTGTGCAGGCGTATTGAATGCACAGTGTGTAAAAAATTTAATAAATTTTTTATTACATTAAACATAAATTTCGTATACGTGTTGATGAATTTAAAATATGAAATAAATAAATTTAAATTACTTAAATCCATATCCATTTCCTTTATGTTTTTAACTTGAGGACATTTTTCTTAAAAATTTTTGATTGGTTTATATCGATTAATTGATGTTAATATATTCAAAATAGGAACAGATACTAAAATAAAGACAATGGAACACTGTTTGAGTTACATATATTTTTAAACTATTTTAAACTATTTAAAGCTTATTAATCTAGGAACAGATAAATTTAATTTTATATAATTTCTTTCAGTTGTTTGGATTTGTCCCGCCAGTAACTGAAATGCTGTTGTCATTTCCTTCGATGTGATGACATCCTTATCAAGCCGTGTTCTAGCTTATACTGGTGAGTTAGTTTTCGTTCGGGTTTAGGTAGTTTCTTTTATTAAAGTCTTGCCCACTCAAGTAGGATTAACGTCAGCACCTGGCCGCGAGACCAGGTGACAGCTGTCTTACCACTGAGTATTAAAGCAGGTGTCCAGCCCCGCTCTAAGATGCATATACACTATGTGCATTTACCCCTTAGTAGTAATTCTCAAGTGCACGGTAGCAGTTTGAGACTATTTAACTCCTGGTCCTATACGCAGCTAGATCTCTGGATATTAACTTTTTTGTAACATCTCTTCGAAACATTCTTCACAGCCAAATTAAACTACATCCACCACGTTGCTCTTCAAGGGGCACTACCAATAACCAGAAAGGAATAACCTTGTTTTGTTTATCCAGAGCTGTTTGAAGCTCACTGATGAGTTCGGCAGTAGCAAAACCCTCTACCGTAGCCAGATTTTTTGTCTACGGTCGGAATGTAATATGAAAAAGAGGGCGCGAAGAAAAAATTTGTATCTAAATTGTTTACTTTTGTTCTTGCCTGAAAGGTATTGGCTTAACAGCTAACTAGTTTAAAATAATTTCCATTCTCTAAAAATTAAACTGGAAATACGAGTTTAAGCCTTGTATGCTATTTATAAAATATTATATATATTTAAATAGTTATATAACCACAACGTCAAAAATACTCGATATGCGTTGAAGTCTTTTTTGAATTTCACATCAAACCATTGTAAAAAAGCATTGACGTTTTTCATAAAGTACTTAAAATGTATTTAAATAACAACAACTATTTTCAAGCAACACTAATATTTATATAAAATTAACATTTTCCTATAATTTTGCTTAACGACATATTAAAATGGGTGGAAAAAAAGTCCCGCAACGTTATACTGTGCCGTGATAGTCAATGCCATAAAAATTCTGTTGAAAACTATTCGCGCGTAAGCAATTAAAATCGTTGAATTGTGCAATAATGTGAAATTTTACTGTGAGTTTGTAGTTTGTTCAAAGGACGAGAAAACTGTTAAACTTTTGCCACTGCTCTTAGTATTGACCAACGAAATCAAAACTTAAATGTCACACAAAGGAATATTCATTCAATATGAAACAAATAGTGCAGAAACAGACAGCCAGTGAATAAAAAGGAAGCAAAAAAGAAAAAACGACAGAACAGTTCTAAATGGTTGGAATTTTCATCCATTTAAATTAACGGCAGAAACGCATTGAAAACAAAACAACAGAAAACTTTCAACTGGAAAAAAGAGCATCTGAGTTGTAAAGGATTGCGGAAATAATTTTCTCTTCTTACAAATTTGCCTTTTTTCTTTTTTGTCTTGTTTTTTTTTTCATTCCAATCCATAGCAAATTGTTAGTTTGACCAACCACAATCACAATCCATAAACTATTCATTTTAAAAGGAATAAAAAGAACAATAAACATTTTTGTTGTTAAAAAATGCATAAAAGTTTTAATAAAACTCATACAAACTTGTACTTTTATGCCAGCAGCTTAATAATGAGTCTGCATTTTAATTCTTATTTTTTAGTAAAACTGTTTGTGTTACTAAACAAAATGTGCGTTAAGTGTCTTAAGACTCTTTAAAACGCAAATTACTGCAATATATTTGTTTAAGTTTATCTCTTCAACAATCACATCACATAATCATTTATATATTATAAGATAATATTTCCTCCTCAATTAAAGTGGTTTCGAGTGTAACTGAAATAATTTTAAATATTATATTTTCATAACTTTTAACATGTGTCGGAAAGCGTTTTTTAATTCTGCTTTCTACCTCAATTGTGCTTTAACAACACTTCTTAAAAGGCTTGTTAACTGATCTAAAATTTATTGCTTTTTTTAAACAGTTAGTTATTGTACACACTGTAAGATATTCAAATAAGAGCATATTTCAAAATGCTTAAATCAACCCATAAATTAAAGGCATAATCTTTCACAAGTAGATTAGGCTTCTTATTCAGTTAACTCTTTCTATAATATTTGCTCGTTTTACACAAAATCCAAAACTTCAATTTCAAAATATATATATGCATTTACTGTGTTGAAATATCTCCGTTTGTAGACGGAATATTATCAAGGAATAATTAATTTCTTGAATTATTTAAAGGTTATTTACATACAGTGTAGTCAAATTTTTTTTTCCATTAAAAATCTCTTAGCTCCAGGCAAAATAATACTCAAACCAAAGCCCTAGGTTTAACAAAGTAGTACAAACCTTTAAAGCCTTGGATCTTGTTCAATTCACAACTTAAAAAATATATTGTAAATTGTATGCTATAAAAATTATAACCTAAAACGTTGAGATGCAGCTGAAATTTAAATCAACAATTCTTAAATTAAAATTGAAAATAACCAAAAAGATGGGAATATTGCTTTAACCAAATAACACATTTTTCTCCTACGATATTCCGTGAATACATGAACAAATATTTTACTGTACGTACAACTAATTTTGATTACATAATTATTCCTTACATACTATTCTGTTTTTCAAGGACTTGTCGTATTTTCCTTATATATTTACAGAATAACTGCTTACAATATTATGTTAAAAAAAGTTAAAAAGGGTGACACTTGCACATAATGCTAAGTTTTAGAGTAATCTTAAAATAATTGAAGAAATTAAATACACACCGAATTATCCATATTTAAAGAGTTAATTCTCCTATGAAAATACAGCAGTTTTGTATTCCAGAGAAGAAGCACAGCTCCGTTTATTTTAAGTAGGTCCACTGGAGACGCGTACTTTCATACCCTAAATGTATCTATACTATCAGTCCTTTCAAAGTAATATCCGACGATTCTGCTTTCAAGGAAACAAACTCTCTCGCAAAATTTCATACACGATCCCATCATGTCAGCATCGATTTAATCAAAGCATATTGCCTAAGTGCTCCAGGAGGCTAGTAGGTAGTATACTAGCTTGTCAGTCGGGGGGTTGTGGGTTCGATTCCCAACAAAGACCTTAGCTTTTTCACTACGAAAGAAAAAATTTACTGTCGTTGAGGCTGCTCAGTGATGCTGGTCATTTGTCGCTGTCCTTCTACTTTCACTACCGGTTTATATCTTTCTTAAAAAATGTAGCACAGTACTTCACTAAATAGGCATTCAGGCAACAATATTACTTCTCTTTAAAAAAAAAAAAAAAAACAAATATATATATGTCGAACCCTAAGAGGGCCTGCGATAGCTCCGTCAGCTTCCTGTCCGAAGCCAAGGCAAGCGATCAAAATTCTCCTCTTCCAAATCCTTAACGTCTCCATGTGGAAAGAAGAGATCCCAGACCAGACTGGGAAGGCTTAGGGTATATTAGGTAGACAAGAAATCAAGTCCCCTATACCGCAGAATACTGCAAGAGGAGGAATATGCGCTCTTAACGCCCTTCAAGATTTAGTCAATATATCTATAGAACTCAAAACTCCTATCCGAAACCTTCATGATCTATACTCATGAATGTTATAAAGCTCCTGCTGTAGCGATAAAAGTTCTTTCTTCTGACTTTGATCATAATAGTCTCAGTTTTTTCCATATCCAGACGAAGCCATTTATTAAAATAGTGCTTCAGTTAAGCCAAATAGCAACTAACTCTTCTGTTCACATTCTGAGAAAGAGGCCCAGACGATATAATGGGAATATCATCTGCATATATTAACAGAAGATCACCATTATAAAGTTAAGTATATCAGCCATGAATAGATTATAGAATACTGGACCAAGTAGCAATTCTTATGGTACACCAGCACTCACACATCTTTCGCCAGATCGAGTGTTATCCACACTTACTTCAAATGTTCTATCAGATAGAAAATTGAAAATGATTTTGCAAAGACTAGCCTCAAAGCCATTGCTCATTATTTTATCAATAATGACATGCTTTGATACATAATCTGAAAAGATCATGAATAAGTATGAGATTGAGTATCCTCCTTTAAAGCCGAATTGGCAGTCCGGAAGAAGACTATAGTCAGTTATTCTGTCCCTGATCTTTGAAAGTATGTATAAAGAATTCGAAAAATTATCATATGTGCAGTCAGTATTTATATAAAAAATACTAACACTTGTACAACTTAGCACACTTACAAAAAAATGTGAATTGGACATTTGTGTCTTAAATTGGATTTGATTTGAAAAACTTATTTTAAATTTTCCAGTAGAATCATAAACGTATTATAGTGAAATCTAACATATTACATATTTTATTAAAATTATTTATTTTATTAAAATTACACTCAGGAAATTGCTCCGTATTATATAAGACATCTTAAGACTGATAAAACTTAAAAGCATATTATTACACAGAGTAACTCATGTACAGGACAAAATAGTAACATACAACTTGCATTAACTTGGGCGAAAATAGAAAACGATATTGAAATTCTCGATTACAAATTATATACCCCCAATATACCATAGTTATTTAAAAAATTTGAAGCAAAACACGATTGCCAAAGACCTCAACACTCCTATTGATGGCAAAAGTTAAATTGAACCGCTGAATTACCTATAAATTGTTTATAATTACATACGTTTCAAAATGAACTCATTATTTTTGTATTTCATGAATATTAAAATGAAAAATACTTAAATCAAAACTTCATATTAAATAAGTTTTGTTATTATATATGAAATTTGTGCCATATTTTTAGTAAGCTATTGCCCTTTCAAAATATCACTTAATTAAAATACGTCGGACAAAATTAAGATATCTCAGTAATTTCCCTAAACTATTTATAAACATTAAAAAATCACCACTTTTCCCCCGGGGGCACATTTACATGTTTTGACGGAATCTCACCGTCATTACATGTGTCGACGGTGGTAAAAGAGAGCCTAGTTCCCTAAAGGCTAGCAGGGAGCCAACTGGATAACTCCACGTTATTTCCACGGGAATTAGTAAGCCCCAGAGTTCAGCTTTTTAGCCTTTTAGCTGTTCTCTGACTGAGTATTGAAGTTGGCAGTTCGGCAGCATCGTGATGGATGTGGTTTCGCGCCCCTTATGAAATTATTAAGGCGCCAGGATCATCTCACCTCTACTGAGAACAAATGATGAATGATCCGGATCCAGTGAGCATGCTTGTTATATGTACCTGGAGTTGGATGGTCTTCAACTCTTTAGCAAGAAGTGACCCCTGCTCCGGAACTTCCGAAATTGCTACTAGGAGTGACCCGTTGCTTAGAATTATATCTTTGGCTTCCTTGGGCGTGGATGCACGCTACATATTACCCAAGTGGTTTGATAAAGCGTCGAGTTATGGCTTACACAGCTAGGTACCGACGTAAATCTTATCACGGATTACACTTTCTCATCATAGCTGATTGTCAGCGCAAGTGAAACGAGTAGGGGATACAGTTAACTTGAAAAAAGTAAAGGTTTTTGAGATATAAAACAATATCTTATTTATGTATTATAAGTTAAAAATGCCTTAGAGAAGGTACTTTTTTACAAATGGTCCAAAATGCGGAACTATAACTATAGTAACTATAAAGTGTCGAAATACATACTTGTAATTCACCGATTATTATTTACCCAATTCTCAGGTAGCATATCATTGACAAGTTATGCCACTGCGTTTAGAATTTATAGAAGCTTGGATCTAAATGAAATGCCACATTTTGATCTCTAGTAAAAAGCTAATAAAAAATACAAATTTGTTTTAAAATCTTTAAACGTAAAAATTACCTCTGTTTTGCACATTAAATTTGTAAATCATGTTTATTTTGTTAAGTAAGCATAGGCAAATATTTTTATAGTTAAATTTTAGGGAAACTGTTATCATTTTTCAATTAACGCGGAGTATTAAAATGTTATTTATGCCCTCATTTCAATCATCTCTTCCTAGGATTTTTTGTATATAAATTCAATCGTTTAACTTACAATTTATAGTTTTCTTTTTGGGTGCAGAAGTGTTATCTTTTAATGGCACTTGACTGTACACAATAATTATAAAAAGTAACACTATTTTCAAGAGCCACTTGATGGTTCTTTTCATCATAAATTGTTGTCTGTTAGGAATGTCAAAATATTTTAAATACTTGCCACTAAAAACATATTTGAGAAGAGATTTTTAAATATTTACATGTAAGATAAATTTCAAATCAAAATTTAAAAGAAGAAAAGAATTGATAAAATATAAATTTAAGCAATTTTAAATTTTAAACATCAATTGCAAACAATATTAAAATTTATTTTCTCGCTGTCTCCTCTGCTGTAAAATTTGTGACCTGAAAATTTTACTTAATCCTGTTAAAATTTTGATTGCGAAGCATTTAAATAATTTAACTGAAACATGATCGATCAATTAAAACAAACATTTTTATATATATGCATACACACACAAACACACACAATATATGCACAATATTTACCAAAAGAATAACAGCGCAGCTTAAACGATTAATAATAAATTCAAATAAATTTAATTAGCTGTAAAATGTAATTTAATAAAAACATTTACACAATTGTGTACAAAAATAAATTGTATTAAAATGGAGATTAAACAAAAAGACAAACAAAAAAGAACTAAATGAAAAAATACTTTTAAACAACAAACAAACCCCAAACCATAAAACATATTCACTTGCACAGAAAAAATAAAGACTTAAAATGATATTAATAAAACGCCAGTAACATTATGAAAAATTAACAATTTAAAATTGTTTTTATGTTTTTAAGCCTGTAACTATTTAACAACAATTCAAGGAATCTACAAAAAAAGCACTCGCATACACGTTCGTATAAACGAAAAAGGATATTAAAGAAAAAACCAAAAAAAAAAAAAATAACACACATAAAAACAACAAAAGCAGAGTAGCTAATACGAATTTAAATATCAGTATTTTATATAAAAATAGAGATAATTATCTCAAATAGAGCTTATTTGCATTTTTATTAATCGATTAATTAATCGACTTAAAAGCCACGTTAACTTTTATTCGGTGTTATTGGACTACTTTTTTCAGATTTATTTCTTAATTCTCGTAAAACTAAGACGAGAACACATAAAATTTGTTAAACAAAGGGACCATTGTAGAATGAAAAAAAAATAAATGAATAAAATAAAATAAACCATATTTTCACTCAGGGGATGACCCCTACACATGCAATGAATTGTGCCAGAATTAGAAAATTAGGTTATGGCCAAGAGAAAAGTGGGAGTAGTGTTTGTGGATATTCGATTTGAGCTTACCCAGATTGCAAGTGACAGAAAAGTCCACTGGATGGGCTTTATTCCACATATGGACTGTTCTGCTAAAAACAAACGAATTTTTACCGTAATGTGCGGTACGGTTCATTAGCCAATCAACCACAAATGGAGGCACTGTCAACGAAAATCGAGGTAAATGCAAAAACGTAACAGTAACGGGAACAAGTTCCCTTTTTTCTACAGAGTACTTACTATTGCAGTAATAATAAAGCCATGAAATACATCCCACATTACGTCGAGGAGAGTTGGATTCCCTACTGTTCCCAATTATACTCTTGGCCTTCGGTAGAGCAACTCGGGGGTGCCCGACCATACATGAGGGTTGTATTCCATTTTTGGAAGGATATAGGTGGCATAAATATTACGAAGATCGGATGGAGTGAAGTACTTTTCACACCGTTTTAGAAAAACCGAGGCACTTCAAAGCTTCATTAGAAGCCTGCAAAATGTGCTTAGTCCATCGAACGTCGCACTGAATTTTCATGCCAAGAACATCAAGACCTTCCGACTCCGTAATACTTAGCAACAGGTGAAGCATCAGTTCCGAAGATAGATCTATGCATTAGCATCGACCATTTTGTCTTCCGGGTATTAAAAGCAAGATCGTGATTGAGCATATTATGCATGTACCGTTTTTTGGAATTCACCTCCAACTGGTTCGGCCTGTTATTAAATAAATACGAAGATATAAGTTTCTTTCTTCTGCGAAAGAGTATATTTTATTAAAAGTTTGATAAAGTGGTCAATTAGAAAAATACTACATAAGGTAGGAGAAAAAACGGAGTTCCTGTGTTAGTCTTGAACTCGTCTGATGAAATTTCATTTACAGAAACTCGTATAATGAAATTCCTGAAAAAACTCGATATAAATCTGGAGAAACTATCACCGACACCAACAGCAACAAGTTTTGACAGAAGTGCATCATGCCACACCCTATCAAACGCTTTAGAATTATCTGTAGCCACCACCTTACTTTCTCCAAAATGATGTATGGAGTTGCACTATTGCTCAGACAGGAAAGCCAGAAAGTCACCCGTAGAGCGCCTTCTATGAAAACCTACTGTCGGTCGCTAAGTAAACTGTTGCACTCCAGATAAGTCCAGAAAAAATTAAGTTCCCCTTGAGAAGTAAAATCAACAAAATTGTCTGCTGATCCATACAATGAGTCAAAGGATAGTCACGAGAACTGGATTAGACTCTGTCTCAATAATTACTATTCCTTCTTGATTTGCTATCGCAATTCAATTTATTCTTATCACGTCTATTTTACAGGCAAATGAGATGCACAAAAAATTTATTAGTTAAGAGTAGCTAGTACACATAGGAACAAATTTTCATAGAGAACTTCTTTACTTCATTGGACATAACGCAGTATTTACAGCGTTAAAGTATACTGTCTTAAAATATGTTTTTGTAACGTTAGCCGCTTACACCAGCGTAAAAAAATGAATTCGAATGCCTCCTATTAAATCTAGATAATGCTAATTGCTGCGAACGCCTTTTTAATTAAATGGTTTTATTTTATAATAAATAAGGAACTGTGGTAATAAAATCGCGAATCGAGCATTATTTATTCAATGATTTTTGTGGATTATTATCCAGCCACAAATTTCTACTTTTAACAACTTCACCGAAGCTTGGTCATTTCTTCCATTTAAGCTCTTGCACTATTTTGTATATCTAAAGTAAAATACTGTGACATTCTTCATTTGCATCTATTGATTACCGTTTCCTTTTAGGCATCACTTCCAAAAAAAGTGTTAAAAGTGATATCGAGTGTTCAAGCAACTTATTAGCCAACTTGTAGAAAACAAAATATTTAATGCTCTTGTTTTTAGAGCTTCCGTTTAATATTATCTGCCGATCATTTACCAATTATCTTAACTCTATGGAATCCACAAATAAACATGGCACCAAGAGAAGGCGTTTACACAAACTGGTTCAAATATTATCTATATCGTGGAGAACGATAGACCTTTCCCTTATTATTCTTTATCAAAATAAAAAACTAGCTACCAAACACACAGCTAGCTGGCAAACAGCAGCATAAATTAAATTTGTAAACGAATTCGCGGCATTTTTTAATTGTGTTTATGCTCCCTTTGAAAAATTAAGAATGACGTAGGGTATAAAAAGCAAATTCTTTTTGTATGTTTTATTTTTTGTAATGAAAAAGTTTACAAAGGCATACATACCACTGGTAGTGATGATGTTCGTTCGGAATGATGGTATTTGTTAAGAATCTGTTTATTTATGGTGTTAAGGCTTAAAGCCTTGTTTGTTTGCTTCATACTTTGCTGCTTTTGTAGCTTTTGCAACATTGTGTCAAACATACAAAATTAAAATTCCTGAAATACTTGAAGTGCGTAAATTTTGCAAACCCATTTAAATATGGCTGACTTATGCTACTGTCGATATTGTTAAAGTTTTATTGCATTTAAAAGTTGAAGCTTCCTATGATGCTAAAAAATAGTTATTGTAACGTAAAAGTATAAATAGCCGATAAATCAAAACTATGTACAAATTTTAATGCATCATCTTTTCGAACAGCTGTTTTTTACAAACTTTAAATAAAATTCATTTATATTGAAGTGAAATGTATCTTACATTCTATTTAGGAAATAAGCTATGTTATTATAAAAGGAAAAAGATTTTAAATTATGGAGAAAATATTTAAATAATCGCAGGTATATATAAACTAAGAACCATTTCTTCCTAGATCGAAAACCGTGCACCATATACACCTAAATCCATATTGATACTCGTATACAAGGGATCAATAATGTTTATTAGGTGAGAGGTAGATAAATATACCTTCAAATTCCTTTTTTAAATTCTTAACTAGAGTTTAGGCAAATTACCCGAAAATAACACCATTTACATAGTGTAAAAAAATTAAAAAAATTTTAAATTTTTTGAGTAAAAATCATAAATTTTTAAAATGTGTTTTAAACATTTAGCCGTTGTCTATTTAATATTAAAAATTTTAATTTTTAATAATAGTTATAATTATTTTTATTTTTTAATCTAGTTATTAATACTTTCGATCTTTTATATTAATTAGAATTTTAACGAATTAATTTTTGACTGTGCTATATAAAGGATAAGTACAAAATTAAACATATTTATTATTCAAAAACTGTTTTAATAATTAAATCGTTTTTATAACTAAATATAATATATTTATTTAACGATAAGTTGGGTGTTTTAAACTCAGCAGTATCAAACTTCGGTAAAGCAAATACTTAAAAATGTAATATAATAAATGGAACTTTTAGGTAAAATATATTTTGAAAAATGCTTAATGATAATTTAAAAATATTTATTTGAAAGAAAAATTGAACTATTTTAAGTTCACTATTACAAAATGGGCTGATTTAAAGTACCTTTTAAACTCAAATTTTATTGAACAGTACCTAAAATCAATCGCTACGATTACTCTTATATTTAGTATCGCTTGAATATGCTCAATAATAATTACTCCCTTACCCTTACACAAAATTTCAAGAATCTATATACTGTAGTTCTATAGGTGCACCAAAATAGCTTTGGTAACACGGCCACTACTCTACTGCAATCAGTTGCTAGTTAGATTGTGCTTTTCGATAAAGGAGTTTCATGTGTTAATTGTTAACATTCCAACTATTGTAGTTCCCTAAGTTATACCAAACCTTTTCACTTTATATTAGAGTTATTATTTCCATACATCCGACCCATGCAATTACTTGCCAAACACTATGAATTGATAGGGAAATTACGTGTTAAAATTTGAAGGTTATAACTACTATAGTTGGTTAGTTACATTATGTAAAATACATATATTATATAGAAAGTCTATCTGAAATATTAAAACTTGAACTTTGTTAACCACCAGATTACTAGTTGCAAATATTTCAAGGAAATCTGCCCATTGCTGCTTCATAATTTAACATATTATATTTATTATATTATATTATATTAAATTAAATTATATTATATTATATTATATTATATTATATTATATTATATTATATTATATTATATTATATTATATTATATTATATTATATTATATTATATAATATAATAAAATATAATATAATGTAATATAAGCTCATCCTTTATGTTTTCTAAAACGACCTGCTTAAGATATATTAGTAACACTGTTTTCAAACACTTCTATTCAAATTTAGTTTTATGGCATTTTTAGAAATGTAGCTCTTCCAAAAATTACTCGTTTAATGAAGATCTACCAATAATTTTTTATGTATGTATAAGTTAAAAAAAGTGTTTTTTAAACGTATGCTCTTACATAAATAACTTCCCTTAATATCGCTTTTTTAACAAACCTTTTCCTTTAATTTTAGTATTTAAATATATCCGTTCAATTCGGGATTTTATCAAAAATGTAGATGGAGTCAGCTCTTTTACAAAGTTTTCACTTCATTTTAACCAGACTAGTTTATTTAGGACTTCTGAATAAAAAATTCATTTGGTTTTATGTATATATATACACTTGAAATTGTGACAGTATTCGTATGTGTATTATACTCGCATGCATGTGGGCGGACATAATAAAATTACCATTAAATTTACGATAAATGCACCAGCAATGCCCCATATTCATTCCACAGCCCATCTGCGTTGCTCTTCCGATCTAAGTGTCCTATTATTTAAACTCATATCACTTGTAGTTTAACAGCCGGTACGTGGGTTAAAATAAACACACTCACAGCTGAGCCTTTTCATATTCGTATTCATTCATTCAGTCAGTCAGGCAGCAGGCAGTCATTTGGTTTTGTGCGTGAGCAAATATTTAATTAAAAAACACCACAAATTTTATTTTAACGTGCGAATTAAAACAAACGAAAATTCAGTTTTATTTCTTCTTTATTTTGTTTTCAAACGTTTGTCACCGACAAGAATTTTACATACGTGTAGTAAAATATACACTTATTTATATTGCAAATTAAATTAAAAGTATTTGTAAAAAATAATAAAAGTGAGGGCGATGCATAAAATACATTCATATGCGTTCGAAAGCAAAAATAATAAAATGAAATTTCATTGACTTGACATTATGGCAACAGCGGCAATAACAACAAATGCAACTCTTCATCACTAACGCGTGACATTGCAAAACTAAAAATATACGAAATTTACGTTTACATTATACTTTTTCCTCTGTTCATTTTATTATTGCAACATATCGCATTGTAGAATTGTATATTATTTTACAATTTTTATTGCTGTTTGGTAGATGCAACCAAGTGTGCAACAATATTTAAACGTATTTGTTGGCTACCGGCAGGAAACACAACGCTTGAGTCATATATGGATTTGTATGTGACTGCAATTTTTTTTGCGATTATATGAGCAACTCACGCAATCATACACCCTGTGTTTATCGCACCTGCAGGGGTCTAGTTGTCAGTGGTGTTACTACTGAATATACTAATAGTAACGCTGCCTGTCAAGGGTAACACTATAATGACAAACCCAGAAAACAAGAAACAGCGTAGATATAAAAATAAGGCAGTTTTTGTTACCATCAGTTGGATTAAATATTTTTTACCTTCATATTTTAGTAGACATTTTTTAATGAAACTTAATGTTGAAATTCAACAAATCGGTCTGCTTCAAACTTTATTTTTATATTATTTAATATCTTATTCATCTACATCGGATGAGTTTTATAGAGGTATAGAACTTTAAACTAGCAAATGTTTTTCAGCTTGGGGCCATTTGGTCACCTATCAAGTGTTTCTACCATAAATAGATGATGCCTAAATAATGCTTCCAAATTACAAATTAAGTCAAAAACAGTATTGCCCTTAATCCCAATCTTCATAAGCGTAGTTCGTTTGGCGATGAAGTTTACTTTTGCTTGATTGGACACATCAATAAACCAAATTTCATTATTTGGAGTTATGACAATGCTCAAATGTACGTTGAGACACCAAAAAACTAACGTTATTGGTGTGCCCGATTGGCTGTTGAATTCATTGTTTCATACTTCTTTAAAAACAATGCTCATTTGAACGTTGCCATTATCTTGCTGACCGCTAAAAAGCCGTAATTACTCACCTCTTCGTTTATCAATTGCACAGCCATGATTTGCAAGAGCTGTGGTTTCAGTAAGTCGCTAGCGTAACAAGTCATCGAAAGTTGGATCTCCAGATAAGACCAATGCCCGAGGCAGCCTTCATAGTCGTATGACAGAAATTATATTTAAATTATACCACAAGAAGATTTTTTCCAAAGTTATTTTTCAAAGTAAATATCATTCCAATTTAAATTTTTATAGCTCTATGAAAATACCTTTTACTTAACTTGTTTAGAACTTGTTTCTAGATATTTCTAAGTTCGCGAAACTGCTTTCTTAGACAATTAATTTGCTCACGACAGAGACATGCTACCAAATTGTTGAACTTTTCTATCAAAGCAATAGCTCTGTACACCAAGCGCGTCGTGCATTAC
Source organism: Trichopoda pennipes (assembly GCA_030448955.1). NCBI lineage: Eukaryota > Metazoa > Arthropoda > Insecta > Diptera > Tachinidae > Trichopoda > Trichopoda pennipes. The sequence continues at coordinate 613,674 of JASKUP010000010.1, read as the reverse complement.
GGCTATTTTACGGTCGTCATAATCGTCCATCAGATCTATAAATTCGAAAAACTATTAACAGTTTTCACTTTATGTAGACCTCAAATAATAGTGTGTGTGTGATAAGACTAATGTCAGCACCTGGGTGCGAGGCATTAATCTGACGGTGGTATTACTACTGGGTATAGGAAAAATCGTCCAACCGTTTCCGAAGACGTATACACGCCAATAGTAAGCCCGATTAAACCACAGCTACCATGGTGCTCCTCAGCCAATAACCCTGCGGGCAACTGGTTCCCGAGGTAATAGTATATATCTATTAAGTTTACTGGTCGGACTTCGATTATCCTGTATCTAATCCAGTTTGGAGCTCCTGCTAGCCCAGTCCACTGGTGCCGCATTTCTCCATCGGAAGCACATGTCAAGATGGGGAAGAGATCCGTTGGACGTGTTGAACGTATTTTTCTTACAATAGGTACTTTAAAAAACAAAACTGTCACATTTGGACTGAATGATTTTAATTCACATAATATTACCACAAAGCTATGACATCAAGTATAGTCATTGCTAAGACATTCTTTTTCTACGCTGACAGGCAGAATAATATAGTCAAATGTACACTTTTCAGTTTAATAGGACAACGAATGTCGTGCGAGCCACTAATATTGTGACTATTTCATCCTCTTGCAGCGAAAATTGTGTTAATGTTCTATGCGCTGTTAAGGCGGCTACATGGCAGAAATTATATTCAAACACTAATAGTCTGAAGCTATATTTTCAATAAAGCCAACTTTATTAAATTTTTAAATATGTTTTTTTGTTTTATTTAATATTTTTAAATTTAAAAAACACATCGTTTAAAATTTAGGTACGAACATATTGTTGCTCTTTTTAGCTAATGAGCCTTTACCTCTATATTCATGTGTAGAAAATAGCAGCCGTATTTTAATGCAAAACTTACATTTATAATTTTAAAGTAGTATTCAGAGTAAAAAATTAATTTAATTAATAATCCCCGTCAAATGTTGAAATAAATTATAACATTAAATACCTTCCAACAAAAGTTTATTTCACCAAATTTAAAATAAACTTCATAGTTACAAAATGTTTAAACATTTAAAAAAATTATAATTGAGGTCCTCTAAAGAGTTTTGTGAATGAAACATGGTCGGAATATGATACACATAAACGTCAGTATATAGTTATAACCTATAACACGATGGCAGTGCCGGTTGTATAAAATGCATCTGCCATCGAAATGGGTAGCAATGCCCAAGTAACGACTAGCGGTCTCAGAAGAAGAACTATATTGTCTAAATATACCACGATTTTTGCGAAATATAACTTTAACAGTACCACCATTTTCATAGTGGATTTTAAATATTTTATTGCGATTTTCGTGCGAAATATAATTCATTGTAACAATTGCCAATGCATTTCGTAAAAAACTAAATGAAAAAAATTATCTTGTGTAGCCACAAATGAAAAACCCGATACTCTAATGGAAATTCAACTCCACATTAACGAAATCCAGACGGATTCAAGCAAAATATGTTCATATCCTATTATACCACTTTAAAAAGATGTTTATCTGATTTTATATAAGCAGTGTACTTGCTTTGTAACTCGCCACCTACAATCTATTATTTGCTCTACTTAAAACGATATAATAATAAAGGTTTCAAATTAATTTTCAAATAAATTTTTTATGCAAATTTTGCTTTAAAATACATTTAAAATACAAATTACTGTTTATAAAAAATATATGTCCATATGTATATTAGCTAAAGTTTAATGGCTTAAATTATTTCCATTAATTAAAATCTTAAAGATCATAAACATTTATTTGCTTAAAAATACTTGGATATTGAAATGGTCACTATACATTTTTCTACAGCAAAGTTTCTTTCTTCATCGTTTCAATATATTTGCTGACCTAATTGAAATCCTCAATTACATATAAACGTTCGAAGTTAAACAAATGAATTGAGCAATGTTACCCCAGCAACCTGCAGCTATTTTATCATTTTAAGATGAATATTTTTTTATCTTGTTTCTTTATCTGCTGAAAATTTAAAGAGTCCCTTTCATTTCTTCCCCCTTTTAATATTATCAAATGAAATTCAGTACATAAAGGGGAAGCCATGCGGTTTTTCACTTAAACTTTTGGGAAATATTTTATTCAAATATTTAATTTAATGTTAAAAGATGCATCCCAAAACAGAAATTTCATATAGGACGATAACAAAAGTAGTAAAGAAAAAAGGAGTAGCCCAAAAATAAAAGCAACAACATAAGTTGGTAGTTGACTGTGCAAGCCTTTGCTCGTATCATTAAAAATCTTTTAAAATTTTTGTGCACTCAACTTTGTGCCCCCACTATAATGTGGTGACATGATGCTGAAAACGAAATTAATTATAAAACAAATGATGGCCTCGTAAAGCTCCTGCGGTCACATGGCCCGCTTATTATTGGCAAAATCACGCATTCATTGCGTGTGAGAATTGTAAACGGAAAAAAGTAACGATTTTACAAACAACAATAACGGTAGACCGACTGATCTGTATGTGGATGAATGTTGTCGGCTAAAGGATGTATTGAAGAAACAGAAAAAATTAAAAAATTTTATTGTAGTTTATGCAAGCCGAAGCTGTTTACTTTTTATATGAAAATTAAACTCAAAACAAGCTTGTGAACTGAAATTAAAATTAAAATACAGCTAAGGGATAAAGGATAAAAATAAAGAATGCAATAATAGGGAGGCTTCTCTTGTGCTATTTTAAGTTTAATGTGTTTAAAATTTTTTCAAAGTCCTTGAAATCTCACCTGAGTCATTTCAGAAAAAGCTTGCTATATTAATTGATAAAGTCAGTAAAACTCGAACTATCATAAATACATTTAAAATTGAATATTTTATTTCGGAGGAATCCAGTTTAATTGGTTTTTTCGGTTTCGGTCCGCCATCATGGTTTTCCATGACTTTAACCTAATCACGTTCATTTTGGTTTATAAAATCCACTGTATAGAAATAAAAAAGCGCTGAACCTGCTAGGTGGGTAGAAAAATGACCATGTAAATTATTAATACAATAACCAACGAACTTAAAAACTCAATAATAAAACAAGTAACCTTCAATAGATGAGCAACGGCGAATGCCATGGAAAGGAATATAACAAAATTACGCAGACTTATTGCTATTATCCGGCACTTAATTCTACCTATTAGAAACGTTTTTAATTTACGGAAGAGGCAGTTGGAGCAAAGCAAAAACTTAAAATTTAGGTCGCAGATCTCAAAAAAGCAGAAATAATTTAATTGAAAAAGAAACACACAGAAAAAAAATAAAAATTTTTTAAGAATAAACATCGAAGATGGAATTTACATGGTATTACGTCGTTAGCAAGATAGTATTTCTTTCTTTCCCTAGTTATAAATGGTTTTTCAGTTCCTTTATATTTGCAAAGAAAAATAGTGCTAAATTATTAACCTAAACAAATTAATGAAAAAAGTTACGCAAAACGTAATATTGCATAGAAATACAATTTAATTTATCTTTTATTTTCAACTTTTAAAAAAGAAAAATTCTTTTCGAGGGATAAGATAGAGGGGAATACGGACTACGTGATAAGATTTACATCTGCGCCTGGCTATGGAGCCTTAATCAGATGGTGGTCGAACCACTATGAATAAATAGGAACGTCATGCTCGTCCTAGGGAGCCGAACACTAATTCTAGCAACAGGTTTTTCCTAGTTGCAACTAGAGCAGGGCTGCAAATCATCACTCCTTGCTGAAGAGTTGGAGGCTATCCAACTCCTGTCCAGAACACATGTCTAGCATGCTCACTGGATCTGGGAACATTTCAACAGGTAGGTGTTATTAAAGGTGAAATGAACCCGGCCACCATATAAAAACTGACCTCTTTGTTATGGGATCGCGAAACCACAACCACCACGATACTCCCATATAGGGGCCAACCTCAATAATCAGCCAGAGAACAGTTAAATGTCTAAAGAGACAAATAACGGAACTCTGGTGCTTACTGATTCCCGTGGATATAACGTTTAGCTTCCAGTTGTACCCTTGCTGACTTCAGGGGACTGGGCTACCTTTTTCCCCCAGTTACACAGCGTAGAGGGCGTAGAGGGGAATACGGACTTCTGGATGGGGAGACAGAAAGCAAAGCAACTCAGCTAATACTCGGCTAATATCAGCCACCAATTATAATTAAACGCAAAGAGTCGCTGATTTCTAGAAAAAATATTTTAAGTGGGTGATGAACCTACTTTTTTTACTTTCTTCAACATGATTTGTTATTAAAATATTAGCAGTTCTATTAGAAATCATATTTTTCGTTTCCAGTTTTATACAATTAAAAATTTCTTGTGGCAATAGCCGAAATTTACACAAAATGATTTTATTCTTTACCTTATTCGACAGTTTGCCGCATGTATTTGTTTACGTACTGCCATCGAAAATATTTCAGTTGTAGTAGATTTTTAATCGCTGGTGAGTATGTTTTGTTTTGCTTTATCATGTCCCCATTATTCATCGGCTTCGTCTTATGGTGGGTAAGTAGCAAATGCAACATGAAAGCAAGTGTCTTAGATGAAGCAATCAAGACCATATATAGACGCATTTCGTAGAAATTCAACCGTGATTGGCGTAAAATAATGCAATCAAAAACAAGATTTCGGTTCATCTCTTTCAACATTTTAAAAATTTGTAAATAAATTTGAATTTTTCTGTTACCCGTTTTCAAACTTATTCAGGGCTTGATAAAACTAAACTTAATTAAATGTTATAACGGAACATAAATATATAATTATTGCATTATTTGGATTGTTATAATTATTGTTTAGTTCTTGTAAATGTCTATTTAATTTTTATTGTTGCTCAAATATTCAAACCTTTGATTTGCAGCAAAACGATAAAAACTTCAATATTTATAGAAAACTAGTTGACCCATTTAGAACGAATTTGCGAGATCGCAAAGAAGAAACGACGGCAGTAATCGAGTCCATGTTACTTTGGCCCTTTCACCGTCATCCGGCAAGGCACATTGGATGCAGTTGGCGGCTGGCGACGAATTTATGGCGTGTGTGTATTTTTGAAGTAATTAGCGCTCAATATTTATATATATGCGACCATATAACATCAAAACAAGCGCAGAAAAAAATTAAATGCATTGAATGAATGAATACACAAAAATTTATTTAAGTCAATCCAGTCGTGTAGTTGCAGTGTAGTTGAATAACCTGGATACCGACTGCAGCGCCATCTACCGGGCTAGTTTGTGAATGTAAACCATCAAAGGTGGCACCCAAACAAATGCGAAAAAAATTTATTTAGTGACATACACACGTACAGTAGAATTATATACATAAAGAATATTTGTATGGGAGGTACCACGCCCCTTTGTACAATCCCGTCCATATTTGCTACAGCATTTGAAAACTGCACACCAAACCGACGTACCAAATTTTGTACAAATACCGTTATCAGGAGCAGAAATAATAGATTTTTGATTTGTGGTTTGTATGGGAGGTACCGCGCCCCCCTTTGTCCAACTGGACCAAATTTTAAATCTAAACTAGCCGGGGCGCCACTCAAATGCATAGAAAAAAATTTATGCAAATCGGTCCAGTCGTTTAGGAGGAGTTCAGTCACAACACACGTACAGTAGAATTATATATATAAAGATTAGATTTTTATTAAATATCGTAGAAAAGTTGTTTGGTTCTATATAAACCCCCATTTATATATTCCACAAAACTAAGTTTTAAAAGCGTTTCAGTAAGAATTTAAACTTTGTTATTTTCATCTTGTCAGTAAATCGATAATTTACGGAATACATTTTATAGTTTATAAATGACAAATATATTTTGTACGCACTTACTCAAATCTTACATACTTGCAGCAACTCGCCACATTTAAGCGAGATTTTTCATGTAATTTCACTTTGGCTGGAGGCAGATATGTGTAAAAGGGACCAAACAATAGCTAGGAAAAATGGATGAATTTTTATAAAAAAAAATATTCAGAAGAAGGGCAAAAGAAAAGTTCGTTATTTTTCCGTTATAATGATTCCCGCAGTGCAATTAAGCAACGAGTAATACAGCGAATATAATAATACAAGCAACATCATGGCAATAAAGGACATCATGTCCTTTTCCTATCCCGTTGCTGTTACAAACAAATATTGTAGTATTTTTTTCTGCAGCTTATTTGAATATCCCTTGAATGTGAATGCGTTTATGTGTATATGTGTATGGGTATATGTGTCTACAAGGATCTACAAGTTGTATATGTTTGTATATTTGTGTCGTAATAAATGTCATTTAAAATTAATAACTTTTATATTAAAAATAAAATAAAAAATAAAAATACAAAAAAAAAAAGAATTATAATAATTAAACACACACTCTTATAATGCAGCGTAAAGTGGTGCTCTGCCCACTTGTTTTGCAAACACTTTGGGCTGCACATCGCAGGCCATACAATCATTTGAGCTTTTATGCAAATTGGAACCTTGGCCTCAAAAATACGAATATGTGAATATAAAAAAACGAATTTAAAAATGCACCAAACGAATATGAACAACTTTACATAAAAAGAACATTTCTGACATAAAGTGGACCGTGGACAAACAGAACCTATACTTTGTTGCATGCTTGCGCATAAACATTAAAGAAATAAAAAATGCATTCATTATTTGAGCATAGATAAGAGTGCCAGATTCCTTTGAACAACAACATCTTCTGATATTCTCATAAAATATTTATGAATAAAAAATTAAAATGTATAACTGTGGGAAAAGCGTTTCCATATGATCGCCTGTTTATTTTATACGAATTTGATTTCTATATGAAAACGTAAAAAAAAAATTAAATAGCTATATCTCCGTAATAATAAAAATTTTGAGAAATAAGCTTATTGTGTGATCATTTAAAAAAAAATCGATTTTTATATGAAAGTTTAATAAAAATTGTAAAATGGCTATGTCTCCGTAAATACTAGAAAATATCCTTATATTGTGATCACCTATGTATTTTATAAAAAAATCGATTTTTATATGAAGACTTAATAAAAATTTTAAAATTGCTGTATCTCCCTAAATATTGCAAATTTCGAGAAAACAAGCTTATTTTGTGATCACTTATGTATTGTATAAGAAATCGATTTTTATGCAAAAATTTAATGAAAATTTTACCCAAATTTTGCATGGAAATATCAAAAGTCTTATATCTCAAACCAAACTGGTTCAATTTTTTTTTTCATTTAATTTATTTATTGAATCTCCAAGAGAAGCTGAACCAACAACAACTTTGTTTAATTTAAAAACAAAAATTTAGTCCACACGCTGCTAAACAAACGTTGGGTTTTTGCGTGTACTGCATACACATGTAGGCTTTAATCCCTGCTTTGCAACAAAGTCTGACCACGAATATAAAGGATGTTATGTGCAAGCGAGTTCATTTGAACAGCTTTCAATTTCTTCTGCATTAATTTCGCATCAATATGAGATTTCTATGTTAGCCGACCGTCTATGTAAATACTAAGATACGTGACTTCGCTATATTGGGGAATTAATTAATTATCAGCCTAATAATCGAACAAGATTTTTCTAAAGTGTGACTGTATTCCAGTAAATTTTGTGAGGCTTCCTGATGGCTTTTATTGACGCTGAGAAATGCTGTATATAATTTGATATTAATTGGCATGTCCGAAGCATAAATCAGAAATAAAGTAAGCAGAACGCTGCCCTGGGGAAACTCTGTTTCAGTTGGTTTAGCTGACTTTATGAAGTTACCTTCTTTGATTATAGATTTACGACCAATTAAGTATCTGTTTAAAAGCTTGTGACTATTTGCACGGAAAATTTAGTATTGTTTTCGTTCATTAAGCCGGCATGCCATCCATACCCTGTCAAATGCTTGAAATATGCCATAAAAAAGAGTTAAGCAATATTTTTATTCTTCAAACGAACTGATAATGGCATTTATTAAGCTGTGTCTTTATTCTATAGTATTATATTTGGCCCTAAAATGAAATTGATGGTTAGGGACGCATTACATCTTATTCAGTGTTAGAGTCAATTTCGCCATTAGCAATTTTTCGAACAGTTTAGAAATTGTAGGCAGTAGACTTATTTGGCTATAGAAGTCCACTTTGGTATAATTCTTACCTGGTTTCAGTATCATTGTCACTATATCCACTTTACACTATACAGGAAAATACTTTAGACACAATATTGCATTAAAAATATGAATGATTCTTCTAGTAATACTTGGTAGCTGAGCGAGCATTTTACTGCTGATTTTGTCAATACCTGGGGCTTTTTTTGTGTTTGGGTTATTAATACCAGTTTCAATGTCTCTAACACTAAACCTTAGATGTACAGGTGGCCTAACTGTAAAAGGTGGTAATTCAAACGAATCATCCATTGCAAAAACATTTGACAAATAAGATCCCTTTTTTGGCATCCTTTCTAGCCCATTCACCAGTCAGATTTTGCAAGGGTGGCTTAACTCTAACTGGTCTTTTTAAGCTTTTAGTTGCTCGTTACAAAGAATAATGTGACTGAGGGTAACCGACCTTCTAAATATGTAGTAACTGAAGCTGTTCAAAGAACTTCAAGCAGTTTTCTCGTAGTCTAACGAAACTATTTGTTGATTTTCAGTATATTTACTATGTAAGGGTTTTCACTGGATTTTATTCACCTATTGTTTGGAATTATTTTTAAGTTAACCTATGTTTAGTATGCTTATTATTAAAACTTTGAATAAAATTCAAAAACTGAAATGTATTACTATGCGACCATACGACCATTTCTATTCAAAATTTCGGTAGAATCCACTGATCAGCTATATGAGCAGTACTAAAAAGGTCATACACATAAGTTTTACTTTAACTGTTACTATAAATTAATTTTTTATAAGCCTTGGTAAGTAATAATAGATCTGCTAATAAAAATGTAACACCCAAAAACTAATATTAATTTTCAATTTAAAAATTTAGGACATTTACTTTTATTGTTTAAACAAAAATGCTTTAAAATTTTTCGAGATATTTAATAAAATTCTATTTGTTTTTGTTGAGAGAAAAACCAATAACAATAAAAAAATGATTTTTTGAAAAAAACCATACGATTTTCTAATTTAATAACATGGAAAAACAAATTAAACTATAATTTTTCCTATCATGAATTAAGTTTTTATTTTAACTTTTGCAATTAAAAGAATATTTTAAGTATTATTGTTATCTTTTTACTTACCTATATTCAAAGTAAATTAGTGGGTCATCATATAGCCAAACTTGTCTGAGTTATATTTCCTTCAATAACTTATATAAAAAGACATTGTGTTTATTTATATATAAAAACGAAGAAAAATTAGTGTTAAATCTTTTTAATTTTAATTTCAATTTACATAGGCAAGACTCGATTTACGTATTATCAATGCTGTCATATGCAAAACTACGATACAAGTGCATCAAGAACATTATTATCGCAAACCTGTATTAGAAATCGAAAAACTGAAGAACAGTCTTTATAACTTTCAGCTGCAGGACGCCAAGGTTCTTCCGGCGTAGCTGAACTAACACTCACCAATATTGGTGGTAAATTTAGTTTAGATTTAGTTTTCAAAAGGTTGAGAAGACTAATATCTATCCCACGAAAGTACCTGGCATAGATAAAATCAGCAACAAAATGATCTTAGAATAACCATTAATAGAAACAAAATAATGGAAGGCTTGGCTCATTAAAATGATATTCAAGCCAGGGAAGGACCACACTAATATGGAATTTTATAGGCCAATTAGTTTATACTAACAGCATTGTCTAAGCTTTTTGAAAGGTTGTTGATGACTAAGTTGAGTTAGTTTTCTGAAGGCATGTAAATGTATCCCTAACCAGCAATTTGGATTTAGAAGAAAACTAGTTCCATCGAACAAACCACTAGACTAGTACAAGCTGTAAGGAAAATTTTTGAAGAATAGAAATATTGTTCAGCCCTATTCATAGACGTTTCACAAGCATTCGACAAAATCTGGCAAGAAGGTTAAATATATAAACTGAAACAACACCCGCCATTTACCGCTCATAGGCTATTGGAAAGCCATATTACCGGCAAAAAATTATTACAAGCGAAGGTGATTTTTAAAGATTTCTTGAGCTATTTTCTGCAGTGGTTCCACAGGGCAGAACCGTAGGTGCATTTTTATATATATACATTAACATATGCAGATGATATGTTTTTTCTAAGCATCACAATAGTTTTCAGCAAGCTACCCGACAGTTATAAGACCAAGACTAGAAAGGTGGTTTAAGAAATGAAAACTTTAGGTGAATGAAAGAAAACGCGTTTCGTATGATTCAAATTAATAGCAAAGTGGTTCCTCGACAGACCGTAGTAAAATACCTGATTGGCGCTTATATGGAAGCCCAATATAGATGCCCAATGGACTCAACTGAAGTTAAAAGTGACTCACATATTGGGCAAGAAGATAATCTATTTGTAAGTCACCTCAAAACAGTATTTAGCCTGGCCTTGTGTTCTAATGTAGTTAAAGTACAAGCCATCAACTGGTGCTATAGTTCCTTTCAGATTTAATTTAATTGGTATAATAAAATCAGCAACAAAGTGATTTTGGAATTACTTATAATAGCAACAGGAACAATTCCTTTCCTCTTCAATGCCATTTTACGTCCACAAACTAGAAGCTATCGCTCATTAACAAACACTAGATCCTAGTATAACCCAGAAAAGAAATATTGCTCAGGCCTATTCACAGACATTTCGCAACCATTCCATAAAGTGTAGCACGAAAGTTTAAACATAAACTGGAGCAGCACCTGCCATCTTGGGTCTATTTTTTATATCTGATACATACTTTCACATATCAGCTGATAACAATATTCACACGTCAACATTTGCATATGATACAGTTATTCTAGGTATCCACAATATATTCCTGGAAGCTACCCGTCAGTTACAGGACCATATAAGGTGGCTTAAGCAATTAAGATAAATAAATGAATATGCATCCATATTACTTTCGAATTTCGCAAACAAAGCAATGATTTAAATTAATAAACATATAGTTCTTCGACAGAACGTAGTAAAATACCTTAGTGTACATTTCGATCGGTGTCTTACATGGAAGCCCCATATAGGCGCCCAGTTGACTCAATTGAAATTAAAACTGACAGATAAACTGGCTAATTGGTAGGAAATCTAACCTCTACTAATATATAATTCCATCTTAAAATCAATACGGGGTTATCGTATTTAGTTGCCATTACTTCAACCTCAAACTTCGATAAAATGCAGAGCCTAAGTAAAATTCTTTGCATGACTACACCTGCTGTCTGATATGTCAAAAATTCGGACATTTATCCAAAACCTCTAGCCTGTTACATCCTAATTGATCGTGGACACACTTGTCTGAAAAGGATATAGCTCTCAGCTATATCCAAGAAGTGAGATGAGCATCAACTGAATCAGCTATAGTGGAAAATAAACTTTTGCCTAGCATTAAAATTAATAATAAAATTTTAGATTTGAATACTTATTATTAGTTCATGTTTTAATAACGATCCCATAAATAAACTAGCGTAAAAATATTAAATTTTATTTTGTGGTAAGAAGAAGAATTCTTACAATAACTCAAAACTCTCACTTTTCATGGAAAACTCTTTATTTTACTTTTTTTATTTTTACTATCCACTTATTCACTGCATTAAACGTCACACTATGTCTAATGACTGAAGTGGGAAACAAAGATTTAAACTCTTAAGTGTGTGGTGCAAACAGATAAAAATAAATAATTTTTTTCAAGCATTTTACGAACAACGCAAACAGCTCATCCATCTAAAATACACAAAATCTTGACTAATCTGTTATAAGGTAAGTGCACTTACAGTGTCGTTGTAACTGCAGTTGCTATTACAAGCGTGTAGAGTACAACAAATATAAAATTGCACTTGACGTCGCCAACAAATGTCATATTTGACAGTTTTGTAGAAATTTATACTTTTTAAACATTTGTTTTGTTGTTTAATGCCAAGACTGTAAAATTCTTCTGAAGTGCCTCTCATTAAAATGTGTTTAATGTGCTCTTTTAAGAAAGTGCCGGTACACCAAATTTTTTATTCTCCTTTTGGGTCGAGTTTGTTTTTTTTTATCATTAAGCTTATGTAAGACTTCACAATTTCGTGTTTTGTTTATTCGATAATTTTTAATTTTTTATGTCTAACTTTGTGCCAAAAAATCAAATATTTTCGTTGCAACGCCTTCAAGAATTTGGAATTTCTATTTCTTATTTTAAAATAAAATTATTTGAATACAAGCAGTCATCACTTAAAGGTCTAGTAGTAGTTGCCATTTATGTTGCACTTTTTATAAGAGCTGTAAGAAGTAAAATCTTTTCAAACAATTTTATGTGCCTGCAGCTACTATTTTTCGTAAAACTGAAATATAAACAAATTTAAAGATTTAAGTCTCATCTTTTTATATTTTTCAATTCATTAAATGAATTAGTTTTTATACGTATGAATTTTAGTTTATTCGCATTTAGACTTAGACTTACTTCTTAGAATAATGTGTCCTAGACTAAGACTCACTTGAAGCTACACTTCACTGCTATTGTCAACGAAATTTAAAAAATTTCTTCTATTATTCTTTTACTGCATGTTTTAACTTTTAACCGAAAATAAATACGCCGAAAAAATATTTTTATTTTTCTTCTAGCTCAAATATATATTTAATAAAAATAAATAACAAAAATTCTAATTAACCAAATAATTGTTATCAATTAAAACTTTATCATTATTTTAATCTGAAAAGAATTAGAAGCTGCAAAGCTGCTAAAAATTTTTTTTTGTGTAAAATGAATCATTTGAACTTTGCTAAAAAAAATCTAAATGAACAGAAAATCAAAACTATTTTGGTCTATAATTCTTTAATAAAATGTAAATGGGTTTGATGGTTCGAAATTGTGTTTGTGTCAGTCTTAGTCATCTATTTCTTTTTGGCCTTATTCTCTTGAGTAAATGTGTGTGATTTGTTTTACATCTGCACCGACCGCTAGGTCATAATCAGATGGTGGTCAAACCACTTAGTTGATTGGACACCAACTACGCCCTAGAAGGCCTTCAGATACGTATATCCTCCAGTCACTTCTAGTAGCAGCTTAGAAAGTCCGGAGTAGGCCGTGCCCTCACTCCTTGCTGAGGAGTTGGAGACTTTCCAACTCCTGGTCCAGAACGCATGAAGCTCTTATTTCTCAAGAACACGACAGCATTCATACTCACTGAACCTGAACCATTCATTGTGTTAATTTGAATGATCCGACCCACAAACTCTCACGAGGGTCCGAAACCACAACCACCACAATACTCCCATATAGGGGCCAACCTCAATAACCAGTCAGAGCACATTTTTTGTCTAAAGAGAGCAAATATTGTACTCTGGGGCAACTGATTTCCCGTGGAAATATGTGGATTGTCCAGGTGACTCCTACTAGCCTTTGAGGGGCCTGGGCTCCCTTTTACCCCGCAAGAAACAAATCTAAATGGAATAGTAGGTTCCAAAAAGACTATAATGTGCCCCCGGGGGGATCTCTTGAGTAAAAATAATATAATATGTTATGTAGGTTTGATTCCGGCTATATAAATCTTTTTTGTAGATCTACTCATTAGAAAGGCGTTTTTCACAAGCCGTTTGATAAAGAGTGTTTTTTTAAGCCCGATAGAACTTGAAATTGTAAAAAATAACACAAAAAATTAAATTGTAATCAAAATTTCTTTTTTATTCGAAGGATCAATACGTGACATTAACATTTGAAAATGATTTCGGGCATATGGGCACCGCGGCTGTTCTTGACGAAGCGCATTCTGGAAGTCCAATTTTGGGCCACTTTTTCGAGTACTGCTGGGCGTATGTCACGAATAACACGAACAATGCTGTCCTCCAAGGCGTCAATTGTTGCTGGTTTATCAGCATAAACCAGTGACTTCACGTAGCCCCACAGGAAATAGTCGAGTGGTGTCAAATCGCACGACCTTGGAGGCCAATTGACAGGTCCATTTCTCGAAATCAACTTATCGCCAAATTTTGATTACAATAAGTCGATGGTTGCGTTCGCTGTATGGCACGTAGCGCCATCCTGTTGAAACCACATCTCGTCCGGATCAATGTCATCCATATTTTCAAACAAAAATTCATTGATCATGGTGCGGTAACGATCTCCATTGACCGTAACGCGAGCTCCGGCCTCATTTTTGAAGAAATAAGGTCCGATGATGCCACTAGCGTGAAAACCGCACCAAACGGTGCATTTTTCTGGATGTAATGGAGTCTGTAGGGTCTGTTGTGGATTGGTCTCACTCCATATGCGGCAATTTTGCTTATTAACAAACCCGTTAAGCCAAAAATGCGCCTCATCGCTGAACACGTAGTGGACGGACAGAGCCCCAATTCCTGCGACCGACGACGAATTGATAAATTTGGATCTTCTTCCACACTTTCGTTTACAGCGGCGATATTCTCTTCAGTACGCACATTACTTCGACGTGTTGGTGTTATTGCGTCCTCTAGAGAGTATGTAGTACGAAATCTATCGACAGTTCGACGAATGGCTTGTTCAGATGTACGATTATGTACGCCATAAAAATGACGAAGTCGTCTATAAGTTGCGCGAATCGACGACTGATTTTCAAAGTAAATTTGGATAATTTCGTAGCGTTGTTCAAGCGAGAGTCTATTCATGATGATTTGTCAGAGTATACTGAAACAAATAAAAAAAAATGTTTCATCAAAATTTCATGTTTTGTGTTACTTTTTACAATTTAAAGTTCTATCTAGCTTAAAAAAACACCTTTTATGATATCAAACTTGTTACTTTTGTTGTCGGTGATAAGTTCTCCAGATTTATAAAAAGTTTTCGTAGGAACCGCACCATATGAGTTGTTGCGGATGAGATTTCATCAAACCCGTTCAAGATTAATTCATCAGTACCGCAAGACTCCGTTCTTTCTCTCACCCTATTTCTTATTTTTCTAAATAACCATATTTGTTAGACTTTCAACCCTATATACTCTTTCGAAGATGACAGTACAATTTGCCATTCGTAATTATTTAGTAATAGACCGAACCAGTTGGAGGTGAGTTCCAAAAGGCGGAATGTGAATAATATGCTCAATCACGATCTGGCAACCATCTCAGAATGGACTCGTGCGAAAAGAGTCGATTTTAATGCCCCCAAGACGCAATATTATATGCTAACGGTGTAAGAAATACTTCGCACCAAGTACCCAAAAATGAAATACAACTCTCATTTATGAGCCGTCTCCCCAAATTCTATTTTGAAGTTGCTCGACCGCGTACCGAAAAGGGCCAAGAAACTCATTGGAGATAGTAGGGTATGATTCTCTAGAGCGTCGACGCAATGCGACATGTATTTCACTATTTTATCGTTATTACAGTGGTAAATGTTCCAATATAATTAAAACACCGTTACTCACACGTTTGTGGGTTTAACGTGATTTTCATTGAGAACGCATCCATTTGTGGCTAATTGGCCAGTGAATCGCACTACGCATTACAGGAAAATTCGTGTTTTAGCAGAACAGTCCATATATACAATAAACTCCATCCATAGGAATTTCCTGTCACTTTCAATTTAAGAAAGTTCAAATCTAACTTTCGCAAACACTGCTCCCTCTTTTCTCCTCCCATTGCATAATGCCCTTGTTCTGGCACAATGCATTGCATGTGTAGGCGTAATCCCCTGAGAGCTGGTCCAAAAAAAAAAAAAATTTGTTAAGGTAATAGACCAGGGTAGTTTTCTTAATTCTTGTTGTGTTGTCCTATTAACTCGGCTATACTGGTCGATCATTAGAGTAAGAAGAAGCCGGGAAATACCGGCGAAACGTAGGAGGAAAAAAAGATTTAAATTTGTTTCAATCTTACTCTAATCATCACCCCCCGGGGGCACATTATAGTCTTTTTGGAAGCTACTATTCCATTTAGATTTGTGTCTTGCGGGGTAAAAGGGAGCCCAGGCCGCTCAAAGGCTAGTAGGAGTCAACTGGACCATCCACATATTTCCACGGGAAATCAGTTGCCCCAGAGTACAATATTTGCTCTCTTTAGACAAAAAATGTGCTCTGACTGGTTATTGAGGTTGGTCCCTATATGGGAGTATCGTGGTGGTTGTGGTTTCGGACCCTCGTGAGAGTTTGTGGGTCGGACCATTCAAATTAACACAATGAATGGTTCAGGTTCAGTGAGTATGAATGCTGTCGTGTTCTTGGGAAATAAGAGCTTCATGCGTTCTGGACCAGGAGTTGGAAAGTCTCCAACTCCTCAGCAAGGAGTGAGGGCACGGCCTACTCCGGACTTTCTAAATTGCTACTAGAAGTGACTGGAGGATATACGTATCTGAAGGCCTTCTAGGGCGTAGTTGGTGTCCAATCAACTAAGTGGTTTAACTACCATCTGATTATGACCTCGTGGTCGGTGCAGATGTAAAACAAATCACATATTACTCTAATCATCGACCAGTATAGCCGAGTTAATAGGACAACACAACAATAAATAAATTTAATTAAATCATTAATTCAAGCAATCAAAGTTTCTCCCGTAAAATAAAGTCTCTCTGTTTTGGAGATCCGCGTTATTGTAATAATAATAATTTAATGATACAATAATCCTCAAAATGACCTTGTGAACACAATTTATAATATACGCAATGCAGGTTTGTATGTGCTAATTTATGGTTTACCACGAATATAGGAATCGGAAGATTAAGAAGTTTTCTCCCAGCTGTAAATCCTTAACTCATTTCTTGCCACACTTTTATAACAATGTACAATAAAAATGACAGGATTAAACACTGTTTATGAATTATTTTGTTAGAAATATACATATATATGTATAGGAATTATCTAATTATACATATTGTAAAACTGTTTACGGAGTCAAAATTTTCTGCTGCGTCTTTAACAATCAATAAATAGCAAATGTCCCTTAATTAGTCACCAATAAACATGCAAGTGGAAAGCCCAAAAATGTGTGTGTTGCCGTTGTCTTGCCACATAAAGACTTGCCGTTAACACTGTTGTCGAATTTATAAAATGAATATCCTTTTAAGGGACATTGTCACCTTTACACCGTTTAAAGTTATATTACCGCAATGGACTAAAAACTACAAAAACATAAACTTTTTTAAAACTTTTTTATCTTTTGTGATTAGCACGTATTGTTTTACCTTTTTAACTATTCGCTGCTATTTGTTGTTTGAAAAGTTTTTCTAACCAAAAAACAAGACAAAGTAAGAAATTTAAAACCCAACAGAAATACTTAAAAGGACTTGTATGATGTATGTGGCATGCAACAGCGACATCATTACACTTACTTTGTCATCTTAACGAATTGTACACATTCACATTAAAAACAGAAATTAAATAAAAAATAAAATCTCCACATTAAACTGTTTATTTGAGTTGGTTCCTTTGCAAGTAGTTCGGCTGCTGGTTGCTTACTTAGTTAGTTAGTTAGTTAGTTAGCTAGTTTGGTTAATTGTAATCAACACAACATGACAATGACATGCCATAACATAAAACCAAGATTTTAAACATTTATTATCTCACAAAAATACTCGTACTAGTTGCTTGTACTTGAACTAATGTAGTCTTTCCCAACAGCCACTAAACTATTCATTACTCAAACTTACGAATAGTTCAAGCGTATAGACTTTAAAAGTGGATAATAAAAATTAAAATCGGTCAATGGTTGCTTTTTTATCTCTTTGCTATTCTCTTCTGTTTTAATGCTTAACGACGAAATGCGTTATATATATATATTGTAAAGACAATAAGTAGGCTGATTTGAAATTATCTTAAATTTATACAAAAACGCAGAAGCTCAATTAAATTAAATTATTTTGCATACTCGTTCTATAAGAAATCTTTTTTTTTTTTAATTCCTATGTCTGCCATGCCTACTATTAGAAAAAGTCAAAAGGTTTCTATGAAAAGAGGAAAGATATAGAACACTCTGCTCATTATTTTATATTTTTTTATATTCATAAAAATTAAGCAATTTTGCGCAGTATGTATTCTTTGACAAAAGACAAGTAATTAGAAACTGTAACAACTTTTTTTTTTAATATAAATATGAAATACACTCTCGTCACATGAACCATAGCACTCCAACTGTTTTTAGAGGCGAGATTTTATGAAATCAATATTACCTTCGAAAATAACACGATGTTAGGATTAAAGAAATATCAAAAACATAGTTCGTCGCTGCAGTATTTTAAAATCGGTTTTCTCTTTTTTATTTAAATTATTATATCGATAGAAAATTTGATTTTTCTCAGAATAATTAATACTCAGTTTATCGATAACATTTGCTACTCTTTAATAGTGAATACCTTACAGTTTAAATTAACAGCAGTTTTTATTGAAGCATAAAGTGACTTCAAATTATCCAAACAAATCTCATTCCAATAGTGTAATTGCACTATTATTTTTAATAACACTGTTACGCAAAAATAAAAGGTGGCGATCTCAAACCTTACTGTGTGATTTTAACGACTATTGTTGAATCTAAATCTGTTCAAAGATTTTTTCTTACATCTGTTTCTGGGATGTTGTTATTTCAATAAAATTTTATATTAGAATTCTGATATTAAAATGTTTCATATGTATTTTTTAAAACAAAAGCAAATAATCTCACACCTAAATGACTTATTTTGCATAAATTAAAACTTAATTGAAATTTAATATTATTATAATTCTCAAAATGAATTATTTTTTGGTAGATCGTTTTCTTTTAGAAGCATTAGCTGCTGTTTCACGATTGTTTTCCCAGCAGAAATCAACTAAGATTTCTGGAGACTGATGGAATATTTCACTATGCTTATCAGTGTCCCCTCTGGGTAAAAATCTAAATGTGAATGTAAAAAGTGTATTTTTAATGACATGTGGCATCCGAGTTGGTGAAATGAAAAAAAAAATTTTTTAATTTCCAGTTCTTCTCTTTTCAAGAAAGTCCTTACATATTTTTCGAAAGCTTTCCCTGTTCTCCTTTTTTTATCGACCAACTTAGATTTGAATAATTGATCTTTAAAGACTTCTCTTCTTTGGGGACAAATATGCTTTCCTTCAATTTGGGCTCCCTTACGCGTGGAGCATTTTTCAAGTGTTTTAATTCTTCTCCATCTATATTCATATCTTTTACCAAATTGGTTATGATGCCTAATTTGATATGTAGTGCTGGCAAAAATATTTCCTGTTTGTCTACTAAATGCTCATTTGCAATGTTTTTACTTCCCCGGAATCCCATGTGGTCTTAATAACCATTTTTTTTTTGTAGGAAGTGGCACTCTTTTGCTCTGCTGTCCCATTCACATAAAAAGCAATAATATTTTGTGTATGCTTGTTGTAATACCGCTACTTCAGCCACTACTTTTAAATCGGTACAAATAGCGATTGTAAAACATGAAATTATTACTCAATAGAGTTACTGTTGAGTAATAATCTCATATTTTCTTATGTCTCTAGCATACTTACAGCATGAGCTAAAGCTAAAAATGGATATTGATTTGCATTATGTGGCAACCTTACTTTCAAGGTGAGTTTGAATGCTACAATGACAGTCTTCAAGCCATTGGATCGCCAGGTAACTGTAGTTTCTGAAGAAGTCGGTGCAATAATATAAATTTGGTTCTTTGGAAAACACTTCAGAGAATTGAGATAATTGATGTTTGTCAAAGTGGGTATCTGCGGTTAAATGTGAATAAAATCGCCGTTTGTGCATCGATTTTCGTAATTTATGGCTTATTTTATTCCCAATATCGCTAGCTTTCCGACATAGCGACATAATGTTAAATATTTGCCGTTTTAAGTTTTTCGCGAGTTATTAAAGACAAAACAATAGTTTTTCATTAAAAATATTTTTTTTCCGCCAGTTTTGAATAACGCTGCAATATTTGAAAGTGGAAAAAAAGTATGAAAGGTTAACTTAAGAGTAATTTTATCCTGCATTTTTTGTTGTTTTAATTATTTAAATCGAACAAGGCATTAAAGAGTTATATTGAAATACATTAGCGTGGTCGCTTTGTATAGACGAAAATATTAGTCATGCCCATAAAAAAGCGAATTTGTATTTAACGAGTGGAAATCACTATATTCCATATATTTATGTTCAGAGATAAATTTCTACGCACACCAGTGTAATTATTTTGTTTTGTTTACTTTAATTTAAAACAAGTTGAGTTGTATGTAAAAACAAAAAGTTGTGTTGAGAAAATTAAAAAAAAGTAATCGCATCTCTGCAAAAAAAAAAATCCAGGCTTTTCTTATTGTTATATTCCATACGTGCAAACTGGAGTAAATAACTTAATGTATTTAAAATGACAATACTCATATAAAAATAGTTTTTTTAATAACTTTTTATAGTTTTTAAACGATCTTTTTTTACCTTTAATAAATATGTTTTTTCTTTTTTAAGATCTTTTTTTATATATATTTTTCTCTTTTCAATATTTCGCTTTCCTTTGGAAAGCTTCTTCAGGAAAAAAATTTTTTATATATTTTTGAAAACAAAACAAAATTATTAACAAATTGAAAAAAAAAAAAAAAATATATAAAAAATTTTTTCCTGAAGAAGCTTTCCAAAGGAAAGCGAAATATTGAAAAGAGAAAAATATATATAAAAAAAGATCTTAAAAAAGAAAAAACATATTTATTTTTTTAATAACTTAATAATTCTGCTTTATTTTCTTTTCATTTACTTATCGACTTTGTGGCAATACAAAAATAAAATTGTCATTAACATTAAACTAAGGTTAATGAATCACCAAATTGCAAATGCAAATAGTAAAAAATATCGTTAGTGTATTACACCACAGGACTTAATGATTTGTATGGCTGATTGCCTATTACCGAATTATTTCTTTCGTCATAACTCAAGGATTTATACCGAAAATTTAGAAAATGTTATTTCAGAGTTAGAGTTGTTATTTCTATAATAACTTTTGCACTTTAGGGTTCATAATCGATTATGTCGCAAAAGTCCTAGTCCATGACTCTATCCTGCATTCTCTACTCTCCCTTTCCAAAAAGACACCAACAAATAAAGCATGAACTTTTAAATGTACAATGACCCATTACTCAAAAGTAAATTATTCATTTTCTAAACTAAGATGTTCACGACCTATAATCCCTCTTTTTATTGACACACAAGAGCTACAAGAAAAGGGTTTAATTTAATGTAAAACATTTTCGCTGTTCACTTTTCCATAGCTTTCAATAGCTTTAATGTATTTGAGCACTGCTTTTGAATTCGCCCAATTTTCTCTGTAATAACATGATTGAAATATCATTGTAAAGAACTTTGGTCCACTATATCTGTTTTCGTTTAAGAAACTTTTCTTGCCTAGTTTGATCATGTAAATAAAAAAGGGACTTTAAAATACTGTTCAAACAAATATCAGTATATACATTTCAATGATGCTGATAGAAATGATGAAACACACAAAATTATAAAAGTCATACTAATAAAAAATAAAGAAAGTATGAACATTATCCTATCCTTCGTAAAGATGAAAAGGCGAGTTTAATGAAGCTAAAACACAAAAGGGATAAACTAGATCGCTTTTAGTTTCAGTAGTCGTATAATTTTTGCATTGTTAACTAGACTTACGATTGAAATAACCCTAAAGTTAAATACGTAAATTAATGTTTGTATATATTCTAAACTCTTTATAAACAATTTGCATACCCGAAGGTTGGCTGAAATATATAGTCTAAAGTCCAGAAGCTTATATTTATTAATGATGCTTATGATATCTGTCAAATTTTAAATAAATACCAATTGGCCCTCCTGTCAGGCGTGAATTAATCAATTTATATGGCCAGCAAAAGGGGAAATAAAAACTATATACAGACATAACATACATATATATGTGTGTGTGTGTAACCATGTACCATGGTATAAGTGTGAACATAATTTTACTATTTCTTCAATTACAAATAATCCACGAATGTTAAACTATTTGTCTGGCTATTTGTCTGTCCGTATTTTTACTATTATTACTATGCATTGGTAGCTTTGGCACCAACTCCAATTAAAGCATTTGTCGCTTGTTGTTTATTTAAGCAACTTTGTTCTCAAGAAAAATAATATTTAAAAAAAAAGCTAATGAAAATCCGCAGAAAAGTTTTCATTAAATACAATCACATTCATTGCAAATGGTATGTGTTAAAATTGGGTGTGTGTGTGTGTTTAAGCGGATACAAATAAACACATTAGTACCATCATGAGCGTATGTGCTGTGCATGAGTATTTAAGAGATGTATTGTTTCGTTGCTACGTACGTATGCCCATATGCACGTATGTTTTGTTGCCATGTTAGTTTTGTTGATATTGCTTAGTTGTCGCCAATGCTATTTGTTGTTATTGTTGCTGCAGTTGTCATTGTTTATTCGCACCTTTGTAAAGCACTAACTAATTAAAGGTAGTCGTGTTCAATTCCACTGGCTTTTAGCTGGCTGTTATTGCAAATTACCCCCTTTGCATCACTTTTAATGTTTTTGTAAATCCAACACTCGCTGTTGCCTGCTATTGGGTTTTATAAACTCAAGTGCTTAAATCTTGTTCATGTTCATTTAACAAAATTTGCATTCCTTATTTTTGGTTTTTTAGATAGTTTCCACATTTCGCCTTTTTTAACAGAATTTTTTTTTACTTTTAATTTTAGGTTTTAAATCGTGTTGATAAGAAATTCGTAATGTTTTGAGGTTCATAGTTTTATTTACGAAATTAAATTAACACTTTAATTTTTGAACAACTTTAGTGGTTGGCATGCAATGGTTAAAATTATTACCTTCCACAATTTTATTGGAAAAGTTTTATTTTTTTATTACAGCAGAAAGTTAAACAAATTTTTAACAGAAAGTTAAACTATTTTTTTAAATAGATTTAGGTCTAGTGACAGCTTAACAAAAAAAAACAAGATATTTTTATATTACATTCTACAAAATATACCCGACGTAATACACAAGACCATCTCGAAAAACTTAAAGACATCAAGATAACCGAAAACACGCGACTAGTATCCCTTGTCATCAAGGATCTATATACCTTAGTACCGATACAGGATACCTTAGTTATCCTACGCGACACATTAGACAATTTATACGACATCCAACACATCACCGACATTTTAGATCTCGCAAGGACAATGATAAAACATAATTACTTTAGATTTAATAACCACTTTTACAAATTACCTGCCGTATATGGCACAGGAGACCCAACATCTCGAATTACTAGATAGAAAGGCACTAATTGAAAAGCACAGAATAACTCATTTCTGCAGATACATCTAGATGACATCTTATGCACCCTCAAGACAACGCCGATTAAACTCTAACAGACTTAACACAAACCATAATAACATTATATACACAATAGAAAAAGAACACGACATTAATTTACACAATAATATAAGGAACTGGCTGTTTAACATTTGTCATCTATAGAAAATCAATTACGACGGACACTACTATCCACATCATCTACTATCCCAACATAAACTAGCAGCATTTAGACATATGATTCACAAACTTAAGATTACCCTACTTACTCCAAATAAGTACAACAAAGAACTCGAACACATTTTATACCACAGCTAGAAATAACGGCTACAAGTCCACGATTATCGACAAACTTTTTAGGTAATACAACACTAAAAACAGCAAGAAGACACAGAGATAGCCGATACAAGACGATAGCACACTTTAACTACACAGGACCAGAAATATATAGATTGACTAACCTTTTTAACAAAGAAGGTTTACTCACAGCATTAAAACCAGCAATACTCTGAGACATAATCTCAGAACGTCGACAGAAACAAGTGACAAATTTAGTTCCAAATAAACGGACGAACACTTGTAGCAAGATTTACAGAACACAAGACTAGACATTCTTGAAAACATAAATATCTCAAAACAAAAACTTTTAACAGTGACATTATAAACGAACGGGTAGACACGACCACAGACATAATTTTCACACCACTAAAACTACTCACACACTCGAGCAAATGAAAAATACCCACAGACGGACACACGGGCCTAAATAATAAAAAAAGACGGAAATTAGCTCTGCATAAAATGTCAGGTGGCGGGCATTTTACCAACATGAGTAGATACGACCTTAATAAAAGAAGAATAGGGCTTGAGAATGATGTCTTCACATCGAAAGAGCTCATTGTTCATACCGAACAAACAGCCGGAAAGGAATTGGAACATTTATAACAAACTTTGCATATCATAACTTCTATAAATTGTCTAGAACATCATTATTTTCATACGAGTGACAAGTAACCAGTGAGAAATTTTCTACAAACACTAGTACTATATTTTATCAATGCTTTTTCTTCACTGCTCCCAAGTTACGACCTTAAGAAAGGTTTGATCTGTTGAACATTTTAAATACGCCGTTCGTTCTTTATTTATATGTCATTCATCTTGGATAGAAACTCAAAACTTCAAGACTTTATTAATTTCGGTTAATATCATTGAATCATTATTTTAAGCGTTTAATTGACATAAAGGCCTTAGCTGAGCAAGTATGTACAGCCAGAATACATTTCCTAAAATGATAATCAAACATCAACTAGTAGATTCGGATTTTTGCGTAAAAATTACGGGCCTCATATTTGCGTGGAAATTGTCATAATTGGGGTAAGTGTGATTACTCAAAAATAAAAAAAAAATTAAAAACATATCACTATGATGTAGATGTACGGCTGAAGGCATTACTCAATCACAATTCATTTAAATTAAGCTCATCGGGCAATGAATGTAAATGGATCTCATGCCAATTCTAAAAATAAAAGTAGAAAAATATATTCTGAATCTGTATCATACTGTAGACTGTAGGCAACAAACCTTTGTGGTGCCACATAATTATTATAGATAATTTTTTTTAATATAATCGTTCACTGTAGCCCACGGTATACAGAGTAATCTAACAAACTTGCACCAAAAAACCCATTAGTTGGCACTACTTGACATTTGTTATCTGAGCGCGGGTATTTTCGCACAACCACCATTAGCCGTGATTTTAAAATACAATAATAAAGCGATATGCTCTTGTTTTTAGTGTTATCTTTATAAATATGAGAGATAAGTGTTTGAATTTTATTGTAAAATTTTTCCATTTGGTAATTTTTTTTTGTTTTTTTTTTTGCAAATGAGGAGTGTTGCTCGTAAGTTACATCAGGTAAAGAGAAATGATTTTTTTTTTAACTGTAGTTTTGTTGATTATTGTTTTTTATGTTTAATTTTGATTATTTCTTGATTCAGTATGTCTCGTAAACGCCCACTAACTGACGAAAACAGTACTGCTACTCTGAGCGAGCTTACAGATAGTGAAAATGGCATAAATATTGATGCCGATAGAGGTGGCGATCCTGATTTTACTGTTGACTTGAAAACTTTTGAAGATGAAGTTCCAGAAATAGATTTTGAAAAGAGTCGCGAAAACATTGATGAGACATCCTCCTGTAGCACTGAAAATATGCTGCCACGCGAACGCACTTTTGAAGCTTCCAGTGTTAAGAAACCAAGAAAGAATACTAAGGAGATAGGTGTCTTCTCTGAATTTACTGAATTTAGGTTAGAAGAATAAAAATCCTGAGTTTAATTCAGAACAGCTCAGGTTTATTGGAAGAAAACTCTTAGACCCCAAAACCTCTTCAGTAGAAACTCCCGAACAATTTTTCGTTTAACTCTTTCCAACTCAACTAATCACAAAAATTGTTAAGCAGACCAATTTGTATTAAGTGCAGACAGACCTAAATAGCAGAGGATGTCAAATAATTTATAGTTGTAATCTATCTAATGTCTCTCATTTAACCACCTACAGTTACTAACCACTGGAGTCCAGTACTTGGAATACCGATAATACAGGAAATAATGCCTCTAAATAAATGTGAAAAATCGCCAAACATTGTACTTCAATGACAATAGCAAGGTCCTTCCTAGGAGCAATCCCGAGTGTGATCGGCTGTACAAAATACGTCTAGTAGTGGACTTCTTGAATGAGTCATTTAGCAAAATTCCAATGGAAAAGCACGTCTGTGTGGACGAGCAAATGTGCTCCACTAAAGCACGGAATTCTTTGAAGAGGTATAATCCTAATAAACCTCATAAGTAAGGATACAAAATATTTGCATCGAGTGGTGTTTCTGGTTTTGCCTACAGAACAGAAATCGAAACGTTAGGAAAATATTGTCTTCCAAGGGGAACCAGATTTAGGTGCCTCATCCAATGTCGTCATGAGACTAGCGCGATTGATTCCAAGAAACCAGAATTTCAAAACTCTATTTTGATAATTACTACACTTCCCTTCATCTATTGGAGAATCTGGCCAAAGAAGGCATCCTCATTCTTGGTATTGTTAGAAGAAATAGAATACATGATTGTTAGCTGTCGTCGGAAAAAAAATTAAAAAAAAGAACGAGGCTATCTAGAAGAATACGTAGTTGACGTCAATGAGATTGATGTCTCAACTATTGCATGGAAGGACAAAAGAATCATCAATCTAGCTTCCACCTTTGAAGCTGATGTGAGAAGATGGAATAAACAACACTTAAAATAGTGGACTAATGTGGTCGGAGACTACAGTCGCCAATTGGTTGGCGTTGATCTCCTTGACAGCATCATATAAAGAGAGATGGCCCATGCGGGCAAGAGATGGCCCATGCGAGTTTCTTATCACAATGGCCAATGCATGGATACTTAATAAAAGAGTTACTGAATACCGAGGTATTTCATCAAACCGCTTATCATCAGCAGATTTTCGTCAGCAGGTTGCTGTGTCCCTTTGCAAAATGGGTGTAAAAGTTACTTTTTCTGGTCGACGGTCGTTACAAAGCGACATTGATGCAAAAAAGCACAAAGGACCTGCTCAGCATTACACTGGCCGCAATGGTCTGGTAAGAAAATCAAATATAAGTTTCCGAAGTGTATCGGATTTAGCCATACTGTGTGCAAAAAGTGCGGTATAGCCTTAAGTTTAACTAAAATCCAAAATTGTTTCAGGAACTTTCGACTTTCTTAGCAATATAAGTTTTGACTACTAAGCTCAGTGTTGCCTGAAAGCAATAAATATTTTTTTCTAAGTTTCGACAACTCACCTCAATGTTACCTACAAGCAGCATGCCCTTATTTATCGTTTTTCCCTTAAATAATAAAAATAAAAAAATCAGTTAAATCGGAGTTCCTGTGTAATAAAGGGTTAACTAAATTAAACAACCTACAAATTTCAATGATATATTTGCTCTCGTTATGGTCATTATATCTCAGACTTCCTGGTGCGGATATTTGATATCATTTGTGAATTTCTCCTGAAGTCAAAACATTTGAACCCGAACATTGACAATACACACACACACATATATATATATATATATATATATATATATAACTGTAACTAACCTTTTTCACAAAGAAGGAATACTCACAGCATTAAAAGTGGAAACACCCTCAGACACTATCTCAGAACAATGACAGAAACAACTGACAAATTTAATTCCAGCGGGGTATACAGACTTACCTGTACCTAGAGTTGGGTATTTCCCGAGAAAATCCCAATCTCGAGAATCGGGATTTCCCGAAATAACAAAAATTTCAATTCTCGAGATGCGGGATTTCCCGAAAATTATTTTTGAGATTTCTTGAGAATTCTCGAGAATTTGGGAAAAATTACAAAAAAATTAAAAAAAAAAATCTAAAACCAGTGAAACAAAAATAATTACAAAAAAATTTAAAACAAAAATAATTCAAGATTATACTTATTAAAATAGGGGAAAAAAGTGATTGTAAACATTATTTCCCAAAATGGTGTTTTAAAAAACACAGACTGTCAATGGCTTCGTCTGACAATCGCGTACGATTTTTGGACACAAAATTACCCGCTGTAGAAAAATTCCTCTCATTTTGAGTCGATGTTGGCTTAACAGTGTTAAAAGCCCCGATCAGTCTTTCAACATTTTGTGTTTTCTCTCCAGTTTTTTCATATAGTTTTAGCTCGTTTCTTAGCGACGAAAACATCTGGTTCGCCGCATGTTGCGCAATGTCTGCTTTCGGTTTTGAGCATTGCTGAACGTATTTTTCAAGCTGTTTCGCCATATCTTCTTCATCGACGTTGTTGGTTGCAAATACGTCATCATCGTCAGAACTAGACACTGCTTGCTCTTCTTGAATGCTCGTAGAAAATAGACGAACCAAGTAGTTTTTGGCTTCTTTTATCAATTTTGTTTTAGAACAGGTGTGGAAAAATTCAGATTTGTCACTAGAGCTGTTAACTGGATCGTGTAGATATTTAAAGGCCGCTAACAAACGGCTAAATCTACGAGCTGTTAAGTTTTTTTTTGGGCTGGATAAGAATTCATTGCCCAATTCTGTGTGCTGATTCTCCAATTTTGTGAACAAAAATTTGAGAATAGAATCCGCAGCAAGTAAGTTCACATTTTTGCGACTAAGTGCTTCTACAGCAACACGTATAGGTTTAAGAGCATTTATGATATCCTCGCAATACTTTTCTTCTGCGTCAATAGTGGCCATAAAATTTAAATTAAGAGTGTCGAGCGCCTTACGAACATACTTGCTTATGCGAATGTATCTGGCCAGCATAGTTTCCAGGCTATTCCAACGTGTTTTGCAATCAAACAGCAAGAAAAGCTCTTTCTTCTCGACCTCTTAAACATAATTCTGCAAGATGGCATTCCGTACAGGCGAGTTCTTGAATTTCAAAACTATCCTGCGAACCTTTTTTACGATTTCAAATGCAGATTTTATAGTGACCGTCTTATCAGCAACAAATACGATATTGTCGTCCTCGTCATCGAAAGCGTTTTCCGCATTAATGTCGGAAAATGAAGTACTGGCTGCATTGTTTTCATTTTCATCGGAGCCTTTATCATTCGAATCGTCTCCATCGCTTACGTCACTATCGTATATCCTGTTTGCGACTTTTCGTTTCTGGTACATTACCTCCATGACCGCCAAATGTTTGCCGTGATTGTAGCAAATCTGTTGATGCGCTGGTGATAGTCTCCCAAATTTGATCATGACACTGGCACCATCACTTGTAATAGCCACGATGTCGGACTGTAGTTTTATATTGAAGTCTGAAAGCTTTGCATTTACGAGCTCATATACTTTTTCAGCGGTACATGATTCCTGAATGCGAACCAGGCCAAGGTTGTCAGATTGTCCATCATCATAATATATATATTTGACAACAAAAATTTAAAAAAAATGGATTTCTCGAGAAATTTTAAAACATTCTCGAGATTCGGGATTTCCCGAAATGCTAAAAATTTCAATTCTCGAGATTCGGGATGGAAAAATATCGAGAATTTCTCGAGAATTCCCGTCGGGAAATTCCCGAAACCCAACTCTACCTGTACCTGCAAACGAACCTATATAGGGCAAATTGGACGAACACTAAAAACAAGGTTTACAGAACACATACGCTCATACAAACGGAAAAGAGAAGATTCAAACTTTGCATTACACCTTGACACTCACGAACACACACCAAGGGAAATAGATGAGTGTATGACATTATTACATCCTAGCAAAAAAGGACGAAGACTAGACATTCTTGAAAATATGGAAATCTACAAGACAAAAACATTCAACAACGACATTATAAACGAACAGGTAAACACGACCTTAGACACAATTTTCACACCATTAAAACTACTCATGCAAACGGGCAAACGGAAAACACCCTCAGACGGATACACGTACCTACATAATAGTAAAAGACCAGGTGGCCGGTATTCTGCTTACCTGAATATATACGGACCTAATAACAGAACTACCTGAACGCCAACACTGACTCACCAGTACAAACTAAAACGCGGCTTGAGAATGATGCATTCGCCTCGAAAGCGTTCGCCATCGAATACAAATCAGCCAGTTAGGACGGAAAATGGCAATATTATTTCATCTACTGGCGGAGGACAACCAAACAACATAGTATGGCTATTGTTCAAATAACTACTTTTCTAAAATACTCTTTAGAAAAGTAGTAGTCTTTGCTTTCTTTTATAAAATATATTCGTAAATCTCCTAACTATCATGTGTAAAAATTACAGCTGGAAAAGAAAGTGTATTTCAATCGCTTTAAAATTTCAATATAGTCGTGATGTCAATAACTGATAAACTGAATCTTGTCTGCGGATAGGATATTTGAATTTTAATTAGTTTTAATGTTTTGAAATTTGATTATTATTCCAATAAATGTATTAGTATTATGACACGAAAAATATTGCTTAACATGAGAATGTCTAAATGATAACTCCTTAAAACTCCTTAATATAAAAATTTAAAATAATTAATATAAATAATTAATATTAAATAATAATGTATATAAAAAGTTTAAGTTATCGTAGAGGCTTAGATTCAATGGTGCATAGTAAAGATTTTATGACAGAAAGTTGAAAGGTTTCAAGCACCAAATGTTAAAAGCTTTGTTATTAAAATCTAATTTTTTTATAGTAAACTAGCTTGCCCGTGACAGCTTTACAAGTCATTTGTGGTTTGTTTTTAATCTGCTGCGTTCTTTTTTGTGTGCGCCAAAAAATTCAATCATTCAAGAAATATTTTTGTATAAAATACATATATATTTTTATATAAAACGTCTTATTCTATTGAAAAGCTTTTACATATACATACGACATTCTTCGATTGATTTTGGTTCGCGGTATAGACAAACAAAGCAGTTGGTTTATTAACACGTTAATATGATACATTTAATTGACCGTGCGGAAAACAGGGATCATTGCAGGAGCAACACGTATGGGGAACTGAAGCTGCTTAAAATCAAACGGAAAATCTAAAGAAATCATAGGAATGCGTGGTGTCAACACATCCTCGCCTTTATATTTTCCTTTTAAAATTTTTGCTTGAATCACATTTTTCATGACTTTTTTGACTACTAAACGTGTGCCATTGCTAAGTCGTGGCTGGCAGATATTTCTAAGCAAAATAATTGGTACACCAACTTTCACTTGCATGCGGTGCGGTGGCAGTCCAGGTAACTCAAGCGAACTTTAAAATTCGACTGGATAATTTACAACATCGTCTTGATTAGTAACAGAGTCAGCCGATTTGTAGGTAAAAATTTCCTCGGGTGTCATTCAAAATTGTCACATTGATATCCGAAACATCTGCATTTTTTGCAGCTAAGATAGCTCTTTCCCTCAACCAATTACGGTTTCTAAAATTTATGGCAATTCCGGGAAATACGTTTGTGATCAATTTTTGTTTTGATTGTACAAAGTGGCAAAAATTACCTGGGAGCGCAATCATTTTTGTGGTGGGGTGAGTTGGAATTGCGTCATTCCCAATATGTAACAATTGCTTTGAAAAACGTTCGGCTGATGGATCATTTTGCAATTGAAGATGTAAATCACACACACATACATATAAAATTCAACGGAATATAGAAAACAAAATTCTCTATTTGTTTGCACATCCACTTGCTATCAACATGAGCATATTTCGATTTTTATTGCCGTCGCATTCTGTGGAAGCACACACACACAGCCACGTTCAAACGAAAGCACACATTTCATTTGATACAAAACATTAAGCCGAAGTATTCAATGGAAAAAAAATCATGATGTTTTTTTTGTAAATTTGTCTCGTTTCAAACGCGCACTGTGCGTACGCACTATTGTGCGTAAAAGCATGAAACAAATATACAAACTAGCGAACGACCATTACGAAGGTACTGTAAAAATTTGGTGTAAATCCGACGGCGCATCTCGTTAAACACTGGCAACCCACGGACACCTATTTTGGGCTTAATTTTTATATATATAGAAGATCATTTTTTCAATCTAAATTAACAAATTTGAGCATATTCAGGACAAAAGTTTTAAAAAATCATAGCAGTTTTTCAACAGCGCCCAATGCTTTGAAAACGTTTTTTGGAAATAATTCGGCAGCTCATGAAACACTTAAGATATGCTATTGAAATTTCACGTAGGCTAAGGAACGGTATTTCTGTGTGATGTTACGAACGATCGAACCTTTAGAGTTAAGGGAGTCTTTGGGTGTGCCCCCAAAGTTGGGTAGTGCAGACATAACATTTTTTGGAAATCTTATTAAAAATTATTTAATAATTTTTGAATTTAAATAGACCTTCAAAATATCTACATAAAAATGTGTGTACATGTCTATGCTATCTCTTTTGGTTTGAGAGAAAATCGGGCTAAAATTTTTTTTTTAATTTTTGACGACCTTAACTAAGTATTTTCAACGTAGTATACTTATTCTAAGATATTGACTATATTATTAATACAATTTGTAATAACACAATAGTAAGTGGTTATGATAGCATGTTTTGTTAAAAACTTAAAAGTTTCTAAATTGGAAAAACGTAAAAACTGCGGCTTTTGTGTAGGATTTTCCCCAAAAAGGTGGTATGGCTTTTTTGCTGATATAATTGAAACTTACTTCGGTACCAGTAATTTTTTTTACTACTTTAAAGACAATCTTTAGCAAACGCGAATAAAAGAATAATAGAGACAAAATTACATTAAAATTACTCGGAGTGCAAAACATCGATTGAAAAAAGTAAACAGATTATTAAAGTTACATGTCCTGGTTACATAAAACCAGAAAAAGGATTTCACAGTCCCGTCGTTAACAAAGCCAGAGCCAGTTTTATAAAAAAAAATAATTTTTCCCCGTTTAAGGAATTTTGGTGTTAAAATAAAAAAAATATGTTATTTTACCATTTGAATAAGGGCTCTTTTATATTGTATGATTCAAAATTGTGTAAGAATATATCGATCAGTGTACATTTTGTGGCAATTTAAATTCCAATATTTCATTCTTTCGAACAACCACTGATAGTGCGACACGTAAAAAATGTGAATTATCTAGAAGTCGTAAGCATTGCTCTGATAGCATATACTTGTATAAAGATTACATACTTAAGTTGTAATAGCTTCGCACACCTCGCCTTCTAATGAAGTGTTTCTCGTTTTTATATGTAAAACTAAAAATGTGTATGAACATAACATAGATATTTTTCATACAATATTACGTTTTCAATTTTGCACAAAATTATTTAAAATTTTTGAACCACTTGCATCGTTTTAGGAGCTAGTGTGAACTCTACTTCATTTACCAACAAGTAATGTTTGTATGGAAAAAGAGTTTACGGCAACGAACTAATTCATTAAGACTAAAATAAGGAATTAAATGATAATTAATACCTTCTATATATAGTTTAGCATAGCTTACATAGTTCTGCAAAAGGCTTGTTTCATCTCCAGTAATGTAATGTTTTCACTAATTTAATCTAGCAAAATATATCAAACAATTGATTGAGGTAAAGAGATTGAAGATTTGGGAGAAATACTTTATTACCTGGTTAACCAACTTAGTTTCTGTACCTCGTGTGAAGTGTATGTAGATATATCGCATGTGGATAAAAGAAGTTTACGTACGGTAATACTGTCAATGATTTTATTCATTTCAGGGAAATTCATATGGATAAAAATAAACCTTTGGTGATTTAGAAGGAAACAATTTTAATTTCCGGATTCCACATGAGAATAATGTGGAAGCACTATAAAAAAAATAGAGGTTTGTTTACATTTACAATACTGTTACGTTTATGCCTTTTATAAACGTATTGTTGTGAGTTCTTTATTAAAAAATAAATAACACAAGGATTTAGAGTTTTTAAATTATTAACAAATTTATTTACTTTAACTACACAAAGTTGAGACTACAGAACAATTTAGTTAAGATGCACCTCTTTACTTCACCAGATTTAATTTTACACTGATGCACTATCCACTCAGACGATGCCCTTTTATATTTGTCCATTAAAAGTCTAGAAAATTTTGGAATCTTCTACTCCCTTTGTATCACATTTTGTAGTTGTATGTTGTTTATTCAATGTATAGGCGACAGTATATCTGTGTGTATTTTTGTTTTTATATGATAAAGTTTCTTCTTGGAATTTATTTTAATATAGTTGTTGTTGTCTTTTGTAGAAAAGGTTTCTTAGAAAACTACGCAGATGGTAAACAGCACACATATTTGTTGTTGTCTTGCGCGTATAAAATTTCTACGCAGTTAGTAAACAGCATAAAAAATTGTTATTGTTTGCGTTTATAAAATTACTACGTAGTTTGTAACTAGAAATTTTGTTGCTGTACCATAAGTTTTCTTTGCAAACCACGCAGCCAGCCGCGCAGTTCATAAACAACATACCCAGTCGTTCGCTTTATTGCTTAATTATTTTATTTTATTATATTTTAAAACTTAAGCAAGACACATCCGTAACAATACATTTAAATATTATTTTTATTATTGCAGAACTCCAATCCGCAAATATAACTTACACAAAATGAATACTGTTTTATTGATATCAATAAAAACAACACAACTATATATTTTTCTTTACATAGATATTTGTATATATGTATATCTTTTCACCAATTGAATATATTGGATACCTGAATAGTTAAAAATAAAAACGCCATTGCATTTTCAAATAGTCTAAGTATAAACTACAGTTAACAATTCTAAATAATTAATTAAACGACATTAATGACATAAATTCTGCACATAATAAACTAAACAATAAATTGTATAAAATTTAATTTTAATAAACAAAACAACGATTTTATTATAAAAATTTATAATAGACCATTAAATATATTTTACGGATTTTGTGCGATTTTAAAATTCGTTAAAAACCACGTTATTTAAAACCACTAAAACAATTTAAAAAAAATCACAATGTTATTAAAAAAGGTCAATTCCTCTATACATAAATTAACTAAAAATTATAAAATAAAGTGGCAAAATATTTAGGCTTCCACAAACACACCAACGTGTTCATGCTAGTACTTAAATAATTTCTAATTGTTGTTACTTAAGCTTATATCTGTATATTCAATTTAATTGTATATGAATGCGAAATAAAATTATATAGACCAACAAAATGTGGAATTTTAAATGTTTTAATTTGTACTATCTTCGTTAACATTTTATCTAATAGAAGCTCCTAGTTAAAACGTTTCATGTTTTAACTAAACCATAATCATAATTCCTTAACAAAAATAGAATAAATTTTATTCACCTTAAAAAAAGAAAATGCTCCTGTACATTTCTCCTTTTAGCTAAACTTTATTGAAACTATTGAAACTATTAGTATCTTTCTTAGCAAAATTTATTTGTTTATTTTAGTTTAGTTGAAATGTTTGCTGGACTTAGTGTTAATATATTTGATCTGTAGTGCATTCTACTTAATAAATAATTACAATTATTACCTTATGAAACTCCACAAAATATTTGTTTTTATCAAATTTACATTAGCAGAGACGCCCAAAATTACAAATATTTAATAATTTGTTTTCTTTTCAAATAAAACAAATACAGAGCGCCTCTGATATTTTAATGTAAAATTTTTAATTATCATTATTATTATTATTATTATTATTGTGGTTATTGGTAACAAATCCATTTTCAATTATTATTTTATATATATTAGGCGTTGCGGTATACATATGATGTAGGATGTTCATTTACACAAAATTTACATTAAGTATAAAATTTATAAACATTTTTACTGTATTAAATTAAATATATACAAAATCTCTATAAATTTTAAACTAAGGGAATTTTTGAAAGTGTTTTAAGCTAATTAATCAAAAAATCTTAGTTTCTATTTATTTTTACAATTAATTTAATTTATTATAAAATATGTAAATGGCAAGACTAGTGAGGGGTAATGGGAGCGTTGAAATATGATTTATCTCGAAGATTTATATATTTTATTCGATATATTTTAAAAGTGTAGTTTTATTTTTTTTTTAATTATTACTAAATTATTTTTTTTAAATTATTACAATTCGACTTAACCCAAAAATGATAAGGATATATGCAAAAAATCTTAGTGCTATAAGTTTGCTTCCAAATATTAACAACATTTTCGAAGTCTGCATTAACAAAATAATAACAAAATTTTGTAAAAAAAAAAAACACTTAAATAGAGAGAGACAATTCGGGTTTAAATACACACATTCAACAATTCACCCAACACTTGCACAACTTGCTTGTTTCAAACATTCAAAGGAATTTGAATAAATTCTGTTGTACAGGTGCATGTCTAATAGACTTTGAAAAGTTTTTAGATATTATATGGATACCACGCCTTATTTACAAGTTATTAAACTATAAAAAATCAATATTCTTAATTATACTGTTATACAATCTGTTGGAAAACAAATCTTTTTGTAATGGAAAGCACATGAGTACTAAAAAAAATTTTAATAGTGAATGGTCTCCAACAAGGAACACTAAATTCTCCAATTCTATTTAATTTATTTTTGCATGATTTATTACTAAAAGTAGAAAATATCATTACATTTGCAGATGATATTATAATATATCACGCTGATAACAAAATTGAAAATATAAATATTGTACTGCAAAAATATTTAAGAATCGTGGAAAAATACGCGTTAGATTGGAATATGAAAATTAATTTCGACAAATGTGAAACCATTCTATTCCGCCCTCCAGTAGTAAAATGTAATTACAATGTGAAAACCAAGTGGAGGATATAAGAAATCGACCAATAATATATGTATTCCAAACAAAAAATTGTTAAATACTTGGGAATTAACCTAGATACAATTTTATAAAGGGTCCGCTTTTTTTTTCTTGATTGATCTATAATTAACTCTCAAACATGAGTTAATTATAGATCAACCAAACAAGGATCAGGCAATACAAACGATGCAATACGGCAAGAAGATTATTTTTGGATCCCGAAACTACATCTGGTATAACAGGTGATGATATAGATGTTATTTCAAAATTTAAAACAATTACTGAAGTACTTGCGTGGAATGAAGAAATTAATGCAAGAAAATTTGCTGACTATGCCAAGGAAACCGTTGCTATATATACATCCAAATACAATTATAGAAATATATCAACAACAGTGCACAAAGTTCTTTATCATGGAGAAGATGTCATTAAGCTCCATTTATTGCCAATTGGAGATTTATCAGAGCAAGTTAGGAAAAAAGAAATAAGGATTACAGATTTTACAGAGAACATAACACCACACCAGAAAAATGTCACGAAGTTCAACAAATGAAGATTTATTTTATATATTATAAGCAACGTCAGATACCTTCACCTCGAGCATTCGAAGTCAATTGAAAGTGAATCATTCGGATCTACATGCCGAAGCTAAGGCATTGCTACAGGACAGAAATAATACAGAGCAGAATATAGAATATTTGCAGGAAATATTCCAGCAAAATGAATAATAATTATGATTTGCATTTAGTATTTGAATGAAATAAAGTATACAAATATTATTATTAAATATTTATTTATTTACAAACTATTTATGACTATAAATAAATATATAATTATAAATAAATATATAATTAAAAAAAACTAGAAAATATGTATGCATTGTTAAGCATAATTTTAAGTGCAGCGCGCTGTACCGACCTTAATAAAACCTAAACTCGATAAAAGCTTAAGATGTTATCTATTGACTAAAAAAATTCTAAAAAAATCTTTGTTAATTAAAAAGTTACAGAGTTTTGGCCAATGAAATACGATTCTGAGCCACTGTGCGTCGTTCTCAACAATTGAACACTTCAGAGACATCATTGAGACAAGTTTTGCATAAAGACCTTGGGATAACGCCATACAAAGTCCAATTGGTTCAGGAGTTGAAGCCACTATCCAATGCGTTTTCGCTTCGCTAAGTGGGCCTGCGATCGACTTACAGAAGATTTTGCAAAAAAAAACAAGCAAAATTGACGCATTTGGGACACAGAAAACCCGCACGCATACATTGAAAAGCCGACGCACCCAAAACGAGTCACAGTTTGGTGCGGATTTTCATGTAAAAGAGAAGTAGCACTTCAGGCAACAATGCCTATTTAGTCAAGTACCGTGCTACCTTCTTTAGGAAAGGGATAGAGAAGAGATGAATAAGGTGGTGAAAGTAGAAGGATAGTCGGAAATTAACTGCCGTATAAAGACAGCAACAGCGACCAGTGACTATGCCTTCATCGCTGAGCAGCTCCACCGACAGTCAATTTTTATCTTTTGTAGTGAAAAAAACCAAGGTCTTCGTTGGGAATCGAACCCACAACCCCCATATTTACAAGCTAGTACACTACCTACTAGCCTACAGGGGCACCTAATTTTGGTCCAGAGGCATAGTTGGGCCATTTTTACTCGAAAATGAGCAAGGAGTAGCCGTTACAATCAATGGCGAATGAATTTTTGTTCACAAAAATTGAAGAGGAGGATATTGGCAACATGTGGTTTCAACAGGACGGCGCTACGTGCCACACAGCCGAAGCTACACTCAATGTTTTGGGCTCTATTTTGGAAGATCGCAATATCAGCCGCAGAGCTGATGTCGTTTGGCCACCTCGGAGCTGCGATTTAACACCGTTGGACTATTATTTGTGGGATGCTGTCAAAGATAAGTGTTACGCTTCAAAAATAAGCAGAATAGATAATTTTGTTATACATCTTATTAGATATCATATTGTTAAAAGCTCGGCGTGCTATGAAAATAACTTGATTATGGCACCATATTATAGAACCGAAGAATTCTGACCATTCAAACTGGTTATGTACCATCTGAGACTTTTACGTATCTCGACAACGAAGAATTTATCGAAAATGAGTTCGGCATACCTGTACAGTCAGAATATAGTTTATTATTGTGTTGTACTTCACACATACTACAGAATTTATAGAATGTTGTGAATGCAGGCGTTTAAATTCCTGGTTAAAACACTTTCCAATATATCTATGTTTTTTCATTTAAACATTTGTCTCTCAATATGAATAGAATTGTTTATGTACCTACATTCTGTTATAACGGGACTGCATTCCTAATATTCCTTAAATTCTGTAGCTCTAAAACGTTTGTACAGTTTTTTCGTAGTCAGTAGTAGTTGGCAGTTCTTGGTAAAGTTCGGATCTCGATGTGATACGGTGTTAACAACCAATAATTAAAAAAGTAGAAAATACAAGGTTTTTTTGAAGGCTAACAAATGTTTTGTAATAATATAATAATTATAATAAAAGTAATATATAATAAAATCAAATTAAAATAAATAAAAGGAAAAACATAAATTTTAAATTAAGTTCTTTGTGTTTTAATCAAACAATACCTATATTTTACCATATATTCAGAAGGGCCAATAATAAAGCTATTAATTGCAATCAAATTGAAATTAATAATAATAATAAAACATTTCATACAAATATTTATAAAAACAATAAAAATATAAGGCCAAACATAAACAAAATTAAATTTTTCTTTTTCTTACCCCTTGACATATTTTTTATGTAACAAATATTGAAGTATCTTTTTTCGCATTTTTTTGCTAATTCAAAGTATTTATATTGCATTATAATGTTTATGTTTAATTACGTAAAGTAATAATGAAAATAATATATGAGAGCCCTCTTGTGGGACTATGTATGTAATATTAATTATGATTATTTGGTTATTTATATATATTGCTTGTAAGTGTGTTTTAAACAGAGTAGCGAAGTGTTCACTCACTGTTCATACATGTATGAATATGTACATTTCAGTTTTTAGCCGTTTCTTCTCATACATGTGTGAGAGACTAAAAAATATTTTGCGTTTTCTCATTTATGAATGCGTCGATTTAATATTTTCTTTCTATTCATAAGTGAAAAAATGAGAAACACACAAGTGTGCATTTTTGAATATGTACAATTTTGATAATTTTTCATATATGAAAAGATCGTAAAAATATGTGCGTTAAGCATTCGCGTACATAAACGCACATATTTGATAATGCGCAATTGGCGGCGTATGTAGGAAAAAAAATGTTTATTTTTATTTCTTTTAGAATATATTGCAATATTGTATTTTGTGTTAATATGTACCCATGTGTTTTTACTACATTTTACGGTAAATTGCTATCGTAGGTAGAAAATTTTTTCACATTCATTTATGAGAAATTTTATAAAAGTTCAACGTTCATAAATGAACATGTACATTTATGAAAAAGAACATTAATGATAAGTAGATGATTTATCATTTATCACATATGAATAAGACTAATAATTCTTGTTGTGCGCATTCATGTATGAACATAAGCAGAACATTTTTTCTTGTTCGTTTATGCGAGTTACAATACCAAATACCAAAAACAACAACTAACATACACAAATAAGATATAAGTAATATAGTAATAAAGTAATAAAACAATAAAATAATTAGTAAGTAAGATATAAGTAATATAGTAATAAAGTAATATAGATAACAATATAGAGAATAAGACATAAAGCAATAAAGTAATAAAACAATAAAATAATTAGTAAAATACAAAATAGGATACTAACATAGAAAATAAGAGATAAGGAAATAGTATTTAAGCAGACGAACATAAAGAATAAGGATCAATATAAAATTGTCACTAGAAAGAGAAAGTTGGAAAAAATAAAATAAATAATTTAAACTTAAAAAGTGTGTTTTCTTTAAATTATAAAGAAGACAACATAACTGGCGCAGTTGAGTAGTTCCTGAAGTTCCTGTTACAAAAACGGCGGTTCATCGTTTAAAATACAAGGAGCTAACATTGTGGAACAGAACCAACAACCAACAGCGACGGATCATCGCAAGAACAACATAAAGTGACGGATCATCACAAAAACAACAGCGACGGATCATCGCAAAAACAACACAAAGCGACAGATCATCACAAAAACAACAGCGACGGATCATCGCAAAAACAACGTAAAACGACGGATCATCGTAAAAACAACATAAAGTGAAGGATCATCACTTTAATGCAGGCTAAAATTATCCTAGCGTAAGTCAAATATTGAACTAAAATAGAAATAAAAAAAAAAAAAAAAATAATAGTAATAATAGAAAATAAAAACAAACATATAATTAAGGAAAACAAAATATATCAATAAAAGTGAAAGTAATTTAGAGTGAACTTCCTTTGTAAAATATTAAATAGTTTACCTGTTAAAGATAATTATATCTTCATAAAATATACAAATTTATATGTTTTTAAAGAGCAGCGATTCTTACTAGACCCTCCTGCGAACTTTATAAATATATAATTTGAATTATCAAAATTAGAATTCGCCCCTATCCCCACAGAACCTTAATTCCTATTCCCGAAATGAATCAGAACAGTGAAGGTAATAGTGCAATGAATTCCAACGTAAGCGGAATCTCAGTAGTTAAAAGTGTACTGGAATCATTAAAAATCCCAGATGCAGTAAAAGATTTGCCAAAATTCAATGGTAATCCTAGATTACTGTTTGACTTTATTAATAATGTGGAAGAAATACTTTCGATTTTAACCCCAATAGATGGCACCCCCTTTGCCAAAATGATTTTGAGAGCTATACGCAATAAAATCGAAGGGGAAGCTAACGAAATACTTAACATGTACAGTACCAACTTAAATTGGGTCAGTATTAAAAATAACCTTATACTTCATTATTCGGACAAAAGAAACGAGACATCATTGATTCGTGATTTACATTTATTAAAACAAAACAATAAATCCATTGAAGAATTTTATAGTTCTGTTGTAGAAATACAAGCAACAATAAACAATCACTTGATGATTCATGAAACAGATGCAAACATCATAGTAGCAAAACGAGAGTTATTTGCAAAAATGTGCCTTAACACATTTTTATCCGGCCTTAGAGAACCACTTGGTTCATCTATTAGAGCTATGAAACCGGAAACATTACCAATAGCATTTTCGTATTGCGTAACAGAACAAAATATGTTCTATATTAAGCAAGAAAACAAATTCTTAGAAAGGAAATACGATCCTAGACAAACTACACCTCAACATTACCAAAAACAATTTACACCAAGGTCGCAACAAATGAATAGTTATAGACCACAACAATATATGCACCACAATCTTCCAACAACAACAAATGAACAAAATTTATTTAATAACATAAAACCTCCACATCTGAACACTATGATAAACCAACAAACACCAGAACCTATGGACACTAGTTCAGGATATACACACACTAGCGGACAAACTAGAAGATTTCCAAAGGAAATGCATTGCATTAACCACAACTCAGAAGACTTAAACACTTTTACTAATTTTGAGGACCATAAGATCCCAAGCTATCTTCCTAATATGGACGGCTATAACGAAATTGAAGATGTCGGAAATTTTCATTTAAAATGCCTCGAAGAACCAGAAGAATACGACTATGAAATAATTTACAAAAAAGGGAAATTAAACACAAATGCAGACGCTCTTAGCCGTATTAAAATTGAATCACACGATTTAAAAAATATCAATACATTTGATTCACTGCAGGGAGCCACTGCAGGGAGCACCATACATTCAGCGGAAGAAAACTATGATGATGGTATACCCATTTCAGAGAAAGCAATAAATGAATTTAATTTACAAGTTATTTTTAAGAAGGGAAACTCTAATTCTCACAATAAAATTGAAGTAATTTTCAAAAATAAACATAGAAAAACCTTTACATATCCCCAATATTCAGAAGCAATTATAATAGAAATCTTAAAAAATCATCTTGCCACAAACAAAACTACAGCTATATTGTGTGATAACGATACATTTAACCTAATACAAAAAGTATATTCAGCACATTTTGCACAAAACAAGATTTTTCGATTACTGAGATGTACTACCATGGTAACCGATATAAAAGAAAACGATATTCAAGATAAAGTTATTGCCGATTACCACAATAATAATAACCACAGAGGAATTCAAGAAACATTAAATCATTTAAAACGTGATTATTATTTCCCATATATGAAATCAAAAATAAGCGAAACAATAAATAACTGCCTTACATGTCAAAGATTAAACTATGACAGAAATCCACCAAAAATTAAATTTGAAAAACCTCCTACACCAATAAACTATAAAGAAAATGACTATATTTTAAGAAAAGAATTTAAAAGGAACAAAATTACACCAAGATTCTCTAAACATCGAATAAAACAAAATAAGAAAAATACATTATTAACAACACAAAATAAGAAATTGCATAAGTCAAAAATAAGAAAAAACAACATTTTAACAAAATAAAACTAGGGCCATGTTACAAGTATTTCTGAAGCAATGACCCTATCCAAGCTTAATGTCACACCAAAAATGATATTAAATATGGAGGAATTAAAAGACAGAATTTTGAGCATCAACCCATTAAATTAAACACTGTAGAACATTTGTATTAGCTACTAGAGTTGCAAGCTTACTACAATAACACAAATATTATCTTCAATGTTCCTATCCCTCATATCCCAACAAACCAATACTCAATTTCTCATATAATTCCTATACCTATAAATGAAATAATAATTAAACCATATGCCATTTATAATCATGAAAAAAAATTCAATATTTTGACGAGTTGTGCAAGGAAATTGAAAACCTCCATTATTGTAAAGAAAGCTTACTCCAAGAGACATAGAAAAATCTTCATGTTTTGGGAAAATTCTTCGTCACACAGAAGCCAGTTGTAAACTCAACGATGTTGGTCAAATAATAAAAATTTCACAACCCGAACAAGGACTTTTATTGGTAATAAATATTCCACCAACAAAAATAAAGACATCATGCGATTTGGAAGAGCATATGATAGAAGCGTACACTATATTTTCATAGCCGTAATAATTGGCATGATAGTAGCGGAAAATTGAATACAAAATAAAAAAATTTCCCTATAACTACTCACATCGCTCCTGACCAAAAAAATCTTTGGCCATCGCTCCATGCTAAGGGGGGAGGAGTTACAATACCAAATACCAAAAACAACAACTAACATACACAAATAAGATATAAGTAATATAGTAATAAAGTAATAAAACAATAAAATAATTAGTAAGTAAGCTATAAGTAATATAGTAATAAAGTAATATAGATAACAATATAGAGAATAAGACATAAAGCAATAAAGTAATAAAACAATAAAATAATTAGTAAAATACAAAATAGGATACTAACATAGAAAATAAGAGATAAGGAAATAGTATTTAAGCAGACGAACATAAAGAATAAGGATCAATATAAAATTGTCACTAGAAAGAGAAAGTTGGAAAAAATAAAATAAATAATTTAAACTTAAAAAGTGTGTTTTCTTTAAATTATAAAGAAGACAACATAACTTGCGCGTGAAAAATAAATATAAAATTTTAGATTTCTCATTTATAAAAAATATCATGAATGTTGATTTTTGAATGTTCATAAATGAAAAATTCTGAACCCTGGTTTTAAATTCGTATTTTTTGTTTGCCTAAATAAACACTTAAAAATAAACAAAAAAGAAAAAACAATTCGACTCAAGTTCAAGTAGACTTAAATTTTTAAATAAATGTAGAATGAAAACATTTTTATTTTTTAGCAAAAGTAGATACCAGCAGAAAGTAATGCAAAATTTTGAG
This sequence comes from Trichopoda pennipes, assembly GCA_030448955.1. Lineage (NCBI taxonomy): Eukaryota > Metazoa > Arthropoda > Insecta > Diptera > Tachinidae > Trichopoda > Trichopoda pennipes. Next base: position 569,096 of record JASKUP010000010.1, on the reverse strand, counting down.
AATCTGGATTTATTGTACATTCTACTGGTGTTTAATTTTTCTTGTTTTTTGATAAAATATTAAGCCAACTGGTTAAAAATTATTTTCTAAAATCTGTTTTATAAGATTGAAGTAATGAAATGGTGTATAATATTTAATAGGTTAAATAATAATACAAGGAGCGGGAACCACGCACCGTTTTTATAATCACTATGCATACATTATACATACATTTTTAACAATAAAGCTGAGATTTTGACTAACAAAAGTTTAGCAAGAATGCCATCACAAATCGTCTGATTTTAAAAAATTTTGTGAAGTTCTGGAATAGTCACATAATTGAGGAAAATCTTAAAAAACTACAAAGTCTTGAACAATTTTAAATTATGTCACATTTAAACTTTGAATTTGCTTTTATTTGCGCTCGAGGTCAATTCTTTCTATTTTAATAAAACTCTCTTTTTGTTTTATTAAATATTTTTTTTAAGTTTTTTTTTCGCCCGGGCCAGCACTCAGGGGATGACCCCTACTAATGCAACGAATTGTACCAGAACTAAATAATTTGGTTAAGATGAAGAGGAAAGAGGGAGTAGTGTTTGTGGACATTCGATTTGAACTTCCCTACGTTGAAATTAACAGGAAAGACCTCTGGAGGGAGTTTATTACACATACAACTGTTCCCTATAAAACGAATTCTCTCAATAATGCGTAGTGCGATTCACAGGCCAATTGACCACAAATAGATGTACTCTCAAGGAAAATTGCGTTAAACGCAAAAACGCGCAAGTTTCGGGAACAAGTTCCCTGATTTCGTTAGACCACTTACCATTGTAGTAACAATAAAATAGTGAAATACAACCTACATTGTGTCGATGCTCCAGAGAAACAATAGAATTAGATACCTTACCGTCTCCAATTAGCCTGTTGGCCCTCTCCTGTACTCGGTCGAGCAACTACAAATTAGATTTTTGGGGCACCGGCCCTTACAAAAGAGTTGTATTCCATCTTTGGACAGATATAGGGGTTATAAATAGTACGAAGATCAGATGGAGTGAGGTATTTTTTACACCATTTTAGAAAGCCTTGAAGGTTCTTTAGAAACCTGAAAAATGTGTTAAGTCATGCCAAGATCATCTAGAGATTCTGATTCCTTAATACTTATATCACACATAGTAACAGATGCAGCACTATTTTTAAACACAGATGTGTGCGTAAGCATGCGATATTGCGTTTTGCTGGCATTAAAATCGACTCTATTCGCACGATCCCATTCGGAGATCGTTGCGACATCACGATTGAGCATATCATTCATGTTCCGCCTTTTGGTACTCACTTCCAGCTGGTTCGGACTTTTACCAAGTGAACACGAATGACAAATGGTGCTGTCATCGGTGAAAGAGTAAATAGGGTTGAAAGTTTGACAAAGAATGTCATTTAGAAAAATAAAAAATAGAGTAGGATAAACAACGAAGCTTTGCGGTATCCCTGAATTGATTTTGAACTCGTCGGGTGAAATCGTATCTATAACAGCTCGTATAGCGCGATTCCTGAGAGTTTAGAAAGTGCATAAAAAATTGCAAGTGGGCGGTAATTTTCTCAGTGCTTAGCCTTACCCTTCTTGGTGATTGGCGTTACATTACCAAACTCTTAATACTTGGGAAATTCACCGGCATAATACAACTTGCTGAAAAAGGTTGCTAACGGATGCGCTAGCATCGAAGAGCACTGATTCAAGACTAGTGCTGATACCCCATCTGGCCCATGAGACTTGTTGACGTTGAGATCAGCTAAAACCTTTTTAACCGCTCGAACTGGAAAGAATATTTTCGGCATAGTAATGGGTACTCTGTCGAACTCGGGTGGTGGTGCAAATATACCAGCCGAAAGGTTAGCCAGGTTAACCGGGTTAATGAATATTTGATCATTTTTTGAACGAGTCGGAATAGAAGAAAAGGCATTATGTTTTATTCTATTAACAAATGACCTCTAGCAGTAGCAAGAACCTTAGTATGAAGACGCTCCTCTTTTAGATTTTTTCGCGCCGTAGTACATTGGCACACGAAAATCTCGCCCTTTTGCGTAGCGTATCAGTTTCTGCGTTTTTGTTGCTACGCCTAATACTAAGCGCTTCCTCTCTTGATCTGAGGCTTGTATCCTTTTCACAAAACATGCCATCAGAACCAAGCTTACCGCTGTTATATTCCAAGTTTTATAAGGAATATAGCCAATATCCTAGATTAATAATCCAAAGAGGTAACCAACTTTGGAGACATAACCGCCTTGAGCCTTTACCCGATCATCTGTAACTTCAATTACAAATACCTCTTCTTAGCCTCTGTCGTTCATGAGCTAATGAATTATTTACAAAGCAAAACGTTTTCAAACCACTGTGACAGGGTACACGACACTGCATGTGTAGCTCGATCACATACTCGAAATATTTTTCTGCTATTTATTTCCATAAATTATAGTAAATAAGCTGTTGTGATAAAAAAAGGCTATTAATTATTTTAAAAAATATACACTAAAACTCGTTAGATTGTAAAGCGCTGGTATGCTTATATAAAATGAAATTAAAAAAAAAATTAAATAAAAATAATAACATATACTGGATTAAAATATACGGGCATGTTCTCAAAACTGCAAAACGCTTAAAATTGGTGTTCTAAAAAACGCAAATAATATCTTGTGTTTTGAAGATACAAAATAAGTGTTCTGACAAACGCCAAACGCTTAATATTTTCGATTTCAACTCGCAAGCATTTGCTGGAGTGAACTGATTGAGTTTGCTTATACAAAACATTCAAGATAAAATAAAATGGTTCACAAATAAATTTTAATATGTTTTCTTTTTATTTCAATAAAAATTTAAAACAATCTTACACTATTTAAATAAAAAATACCAATTTTAAAATTGCTCTTTTTTTGTTTAGTTCCTTTGTCAATTGTTTGCTTTAAAATGGCGATTTGAACAAACAGTGATCAAAAGATCAAAAAGAAAAACAAATCGCCAGCAAAACGTACGATTTACAAAACATCTAAAATTGAAATTAGCGTTTTTAAGTCGCCTGGCGATTTGAAAACCTTGCAATTGTGAGAACATGCCCGATAGATATAGCTCATAAAAACAAGAAATTTTAATTCGGCTAAAAATTCTACAATATTGTATTTTAGCATGTAGCTATCAATTTTTCTATAACGTTAAATTTAAAGTTGTATTAATCAAGTATATTCTCTAGAGGTTCATTCATCTTAGAAAGCGGGTAACATGGTAATAAATGACAAATATTAGCGATTATATCACACCAGAGACATTTCGATGAATTGGAGTTTTTTCTCTATAAATTTTTTAATTCAAGGGTCTAACTACACTTAAAATACTAACACCTAAAAGCAAATAACATACAACACAATTTCATTGCAAATTTGCAAACTTTATGTACCTTAACAAGCCTAATCCCAGATTATGCCTGCCAGTTTAGTGTCAAATTTTTAAATATCTTCTTTAACTTCTAGTAAAAAAATACCAGGAACAAAGAAATTATTTGCTCAAATCAAAAATGCCATGATGGATTTATCTACGCAATGTTTTATTACTTGGTACAAAACCCATACAAAATCCATACAAAATCAATACTAAATCTGACACATAAAGGCGTCAAGTTCTTTAAATTGGAAAAAATGAAAATTGTTAATACTGAACGTGTGTTGTGTGATGCACAATCTATAGAAAAGTTTATTTAAATTATTTTTCTTATAAATTTCTTGTAAGTGTGTTTTATAGGCGTTAAAAGAATATCTAATCTGATTTTTTTTTTCAGAGAACAAAAATAAGTGCGCAATATTGTGTTTATGTATTTTATGATAATGTTCCTTGTGTGTAAGAAGATACCTTCAAAAATCTCCGTTTGATTGTATGCAGTAATAGTGAATACTCACATCTACGCACAACACCTTTAATATTTATTTAAGAAAGAAGAAGAAAAATCTTACAATAATATTTTTTTTGTTTAAATTAACCTATATTTCCTAGAAGCCGTTATGTAAGAGTGTTCAATCTTAGTTTTTACGAAAAACTAAAATACAAAAAAACATTATTTTTAGTTTAATGGCAATCCATAGCCTTGTAGCATAGTTGCTTAATGTTAAGCTTTAATTTATATGTTCGTCATTAACATTTTATTAGAAGTTTTTTCATTTCTGCGAATCATTAAAGCACAAAAATTAATTAATCAGAGTATATCTAAGAAGCAGCTATTTTATTTATGGTAAATGATTCACAAATTTAGGGTTTAGAAATTATTTTTTTTTTTTTTTATAAAGAGAAGTAGCACTCAGGCAGCAACAATGCCTATTTAGTCAAGTACCGTGCTACATTCTTTAGGAAAGGGATAGAGAATATATGAAACAGGTGGTGAAAGTAAAAGGATAGTCGGAAATTAACTGCCGTATATAAGACAGCACAGCGACCAGTGACTATGCCTTCATCGCTGAGCAGTCTCACCGACAGAAAATTTTTATTTTTGTAGTGAAAAAAACCAAGGTCTTCGTTGAGAATCGAACCCACAACCCCCACATTTACAAGCTAGTACACTACCTACTAGCCTTCAGGGGCACCTATTGAGAAAGCAAGGGACAGGTTAATTTTGTTTTCCTTAAAACATTTTGCAGAAATGAAATTTATAAATTTTGTAACGTTTTAGATTATTCTGTTAGGTTCAGGAAAAACAATTTATATACAAATGAGAAATCACATTTATTATTTGAAATTTTCCTAGTATGTATCTATCATTATCTCTACTTCAAGCCGACAGCTAGTAAATTATTAGTTTCTTATAATACTTTACTCGAAATAATAATATGTCACCACAAGATTGTTTAGAGATTGATCGATACTCATACATATACAAACGCATAAGTGGTGAAGCCATATATCAAAAAAAAATTCTTAATAATAAGAAAGCTGAGCTTTAAATTTATGTTGCCCAAGTTAGGTTTATCATGTGACATATCTTTTTTTTAAGATAATTATTTACGATAATCGTTTGTGTAAGAACCACTTTTCAAGAATAATAGGTAAAACAATATTTAGTGTATCATACGATACCTGAATTTACTATAACGTTGCATCTAGCAGCTGACAAAGATGATAATATTTTATAGTTTTGTCAACCCTGGATGTTGATTTAAACATAGCGGGGGCAAACAGTCAAGATGCATTTCTTTCCCATCTTGACATGTGCTGTCGGCGGTAAAAGGTGGCAAGCCGCTCAGGCTAGGAGGAGCCTGAAACTGGAAGAGAAATTAATGCCACTCGAAAGTTGACCAGTGTCTGATATACACTGGCTCCACGGGGACCAATTGCTCGCAGGACTACGGCACTGTACTGGTTATTGGTGATGCCCTTCAAGGAATAACATGGTGGGTGTGGTTTAAACACAATTGGGTTCGGTTGGATTTTTAAAGATTCCGAAGAGCTATTGCAGATGTAACAGTCATTGTTTACTAAGCCACGACAATAAGTTTGGTTGACGTCGGTTCTCAAGCAAAGAGTGCTTTTGAAATTACAAACTAAGATAGATAGTGTGATTCGTTTTACATCCGCCCCTGGCTATGTAGCCTTAATCAGATGGTGGACAAACCACAATTGTTTAATTTGGATAGTCATACATGCGTCCTAGGAAGCCGAAGACATAATTCTAAGCAACAGTACCACCTAGTTGCAACTTTAATGATTCCAGGGCAGGGCTGCAAACCATCACACCTTGCTAAAGAGTTAGAGACTTTCCTACTCCTGACTGGATCATTCACTTTGCGTGTCATTATTAGTGAGATGATCCTGGCCACCATAATAACCGTTATACTGTTATGGGGCCGCGAAACCACAACCACCACGATACTCCCATATAGGGGCCAACCTCAATGATCAGTCAGAGAACTATTAAATATCTAAAGAGACAAATAATGAACTCTGCGGCTCACTGATCCCCGTGGAAATAAAGTAGAGCTTCCAGTTGACTCTCTGCCTGTCTTCAGGGGACTGGGCTCCCTTTTTCCCCCAATTGCACAGATCTAGATAGCTGTTACGTACTATAAAGACTATAAATGTGCCCCCGGGGGGGATTACAAACTAAGATATGTATGCACCTTAGAGCGCTGGTAGATGCATTGTTTTCACCTAGTGGTAACATCACCATCAGATTAAGGCCAACTGGCCAGGCGCTGATGTGAATCTGTATCACAAAACATTTTCTTCTATGGGATCTAAGCTACAACGTCTGTGACGAAAGGACAGAATAGTATATTTAATTAAATGATTTCCAAGGCTACAGATCCCAGTTTCTAAATCAAGTATAGTATTTTGGAACTTATAGGCAAGATTTTATGCTTCAAGTTTAATTAAAGTCGGTTCAAACAAATAAGTATGCACTAATACCTCTTTTCTTTACTCTTGTTCTTACTTTTAAAAAAGACTCCGTCTTGAATTCGACACTAAAATCCATTTAGCCTTTATTTCCCTCTAGGCTGGTGTTCTTAAAATACTTATCTTATTTCACTCTCAATATTACATGTTTCTGATTTAGAATCTATTTTATTCTGGCTTGTAGCGTTTAGCTTTTATTTAAAAAATATTTACATTGTTTTATTTTTATTAATTTGTTATTCGAACTATATTTAATATTAGAACGTAATAAATAATTATAATTCGGCTTAAGTTCACATTATTTAAAAGTCAAATTTCTAATTCTAACTATGAAAAAATATTTATAAATCTCATTAAACATAGTTCTAATAAAGATATATTTTTGTCGTTGATATCTTCAATAATTGTAGTCACCTACAAACTTCGAAAAAAGAAACTTGAGCTTATGGGACTTACGAAAAATTGCCTTATGTGACTTAATTAATATTTATTGAATAGAATTAAACACTTTCGTTTTAATACGAAATAACTTTAATTTCATCTGCTGTGCCGCAAGAAATCCACCTAGGTCCTTTACTATTTCTTTTGTTCATTAATGATCAGCCCAAAACCATTAAATACTCAAATGTTCCATTATAAGCAGACGACGTAAAGATACTTTAAACATGCCATATTCTCCGTAAAAAGGACTTAGATGCATTTAGTTCCTGGTATAACATTAACGTTATGGAGTTGAGCCTTAAAAAGTTCAAATACATATGTTTCTTCTGAAGATGTCATTTTGGTATTTTATATTTTATTTTATATATAACACAAAACATTTTTACACTTCTCTTGTCAGAATTATTTTGGAATACGACTCAATAATATGATATCCATTTTATAAAGTTCATAGTAGTAACATTGAATTGGTGCAAAAACAGTTGTTATGTTATCTTATGTCTTCGAGGTTTACAATGGAATCTCTTAAATCTACCATCTTACACTAGTAGTTTTGCTATAATAAAGCTGCCGACTCTAAAAAGCCTAAAAATAATGTCAAATGTCCACTTTGTTTTAAATTTAATTAAAGGAAATGTCTGTTTAGATTTTTTGAAAAACAATATTTCTTGTAATGTTCTTTTAATGTTCTAAGCGCTGTTTTAATTCATTGGTTATTAAAGTATTCAAATTAAATTATACTAACTTTGACCCGTTTTTATGAATTTGTACAAAGTGTAATAAATTTTATAAAAATATTAATTTTTCATTAAAAGTTAATGCTCTTAAATGTTAACTTATTTTGTATTTAAATAACTAAATTTAAGTTTTATGTTCTATTATTGTTATTTACTGCCTGTAAGGATATTGAATCCATAGATTCAAAATATGTAAAGAAATAAATAAAAAATAAATGTATAAATTGTAACACGTATGCTACTTTTTGCTTTCTGCAACAATCAGTTAAATAATAATACAATCCGAAGAGATGCACTCATCAGCATTTTTTAAAGGTTCATAAATAATCTAAAAAATTTAACTTATAATTTTTACGTAAAATGTTCATAAATCCAGTCTTCCCCAATTAGTTCCTGCTCATCATGTCTGGTTTGAAATTGTCACAGTATTTGTTTTTTTAATATTGAACCCATAACTAAAATTTTTTCTGCATAATTTTAATTAATATTTTAAAATTTTATGTAATTAATTAACTTCATTTGAATAAAAATTCTTTTGTATGACCGTGGCAAGGAAAAAGGTTCAATATAAATAGTGAGTGCTTTAATCAACGAACTTTGATAATAGTTTCCTCAATATAGATGTTGTTTATTTAATTTATAATTTATTATAAGCCAAAAATATTTTTTTATCACAAATATTATTAAGTGTCGAAAAACAAGAAATTAGAAAAAGCTTCTTCATCTGCCTATTCAATTTTAGATATTAAGATAATTATTAATTAATCAAAAATTACAAAGTAATATTAAATTTCTGACAATTTCTCCAAAAATATATATTAGGGCTGATAATAATAATAATTAATCTGGCAATAGGAAACATAATGGCGAAAAGCATTAAAGTGATGTGCTTTGCGAGTTACTTGAATTTTTGATATTGTTAGGCGAACTATTTTTAGTTCTAAAACAAATGCATAATTTTAATTCGGCTGAATTTCAATTATAATTCAATATCTAATTTTATTAAGAAAGAAAAATTAATTAAAAATTTTTGTGTTGATATTTAAAGCAAAGAGGGAAAGTTGCCACCAACATAATCCAATTAAATGAATATTAATTAATTATTTTTTATTTGCCAAAACCCTGTTGGCGATTTCTACTATTTATATTCCCGATTTTATTTTTTATATTCCCGCGTCAGTTTAAGCAAACTTTGTTCAAATCAAATTTTTTTTTGAATTTATTATAATAGTAAAGTTTTCGTAATTTTGCAAAGTTAAAAAAAATCGCGCCTTAGGAACTAATTTAGGACCATCGAGCTTGCTCATTATTTTGAAATTGTAACCGAAATGTATAATTCATACCTTTAAAGTATGTCAACAATTCAATAAAAAATTTTTCTAGGATTTATGTTTTTTTAGGAAGCGTATTAGTGAAAGCAATAAGACACAGAACAAAGATAGAAAAAAAAGAGTGTGGAACACAAAACAAAATCCTCAATAAATTTGTTGAAATTTAAAACTACACGTCCACCAGTACAATGAACAATATGCCATTCCAAGGTTTTCCTAATTTTTTTCTCTCAGTTTCTTATTTATTTTTCTGCTTGTTTGCATTCTATTGCTTACATTTTTCTTTTTGTTGTTGTAATGATGAAGTTTAAGGTGCGATTACACTTTCCGTGCGATTTGTTTTAATTCTTTATAATTTTTTTAGCAGCTCTTGTTATGTATTTTATGTTGCAGCAGTGTTATGCTATAACTTTTCAAGCAGAAATAAAAATTTGGAAGCACACAAAAAATATCAAGTTAAAATTTATATCTGTGGGTATAACTAAAAGGCAGTGATTCTTAAATATGCGAAATTGTTAAAGGACCGTGGGAAAAAATCTCCAAGCTGGAGGATCTGTCAAATTAAAGAGATTTTCTTTTGGAACACAATGGAGGTAGAAGTTTAAGATTTGTTTAATAAACTATTTTTTATGTTATGTTTTATTGATAACTATGTGGTCAGCCTTGTCTGTATCTAATTTTGGTATCTCTTTAGACTAGATAATTAGATTTTTTTAATTAAAATTGTGGAGAGAATATATTAAAAATGTCTTGAGTGGATCAGCTCCTGACCCTATCACGGCCATTCTCTCACATTTGTGGACAAAAAGCAAATATAAATAATATGCTCAAATGTAGTATAAAAAATATTTTCATCTTGTTTTTTATAATTTTTGGTTCTTTAAGTTGAACTCATTTACAAACGATTTTTATTCTGAATCTTCACACATGTGAAGATATATGTTTATTGAACTGATTTAGTGTCACAAAATGTACCTATCTGTATTATATTTTAAGACAAGCTTTTACCACAGGTATTGACTGAAAATACGTCCTATATAACACTGGTCTGCAAAAATACTGGCCCTTAAATATAAATATGTGGAATATAGCAATCTCGGCTCGCTAAGTTTACATCCTCTTGCAGTTTTCGCGTATCACGTACAGATTTTGTTATAGGCAGGGCTACTATTCTCCCTGAACAAGGCCCACGCCAACTTATTAAAATATAGCTTGTACGATTTGAATAATCGAAAGACCTGGATAAAATTACCTTTAAGCCAACTTTACAAACCTTTGATCATTTTTAACTGTTTCAGAGTTGTTCAGAAAGTGGAGGCGAAATAAATATTTTTGATGAAAAACATTTTATTTTTCTTCAAACGCTCACTAAAAATTTAAAACGGCAAATATTTTACATTTTTGCCCTAATTTGGAAAGCCAAGTATGTGCAAATTTTAATCATGATTAAGTGCAGGTGCTCTCGTTGACAAACAGTATGTAACACATCAGGAAGAGATATTCTCAATTCTCTGAACTATTTTCCAAAGAACTAGATGTAGTTTATTGCACCGTCCCTCAAAAACTGCTTTTAAAATTAAAGCTAGCTAACGATCTAATGGCTGGGACACTGTTTATTGAATCATCCAAACCCAACCTGAACGCAGTGTTCTGCATAATGCAGCTCAATATCCGTTCTTATATTTAGCTCATGCTGAAGTGTGAAAGAGACATAAGAAAACATGAAATTATTACTAAATAGAAGTCAGAAAAATCGCTATCTGTGAAATATATGTGCCGTTTTAAAAGTAGCGGCTATACTAGCGGGATTACAAGGAGGATGCACAAAATATTGTTGCTTTTTATATGAGTAATATAGCAAAGTAAAAGAGTGCCACTTTATACAATAAAATTGACCATTAAAATCACATGCGTTGCCGAGAAGCGAAAAACATTGCAAATGAGTCCTCAATAAACAAAAGCATATAGTTTTGCCAGCGTAGGCTTAATAAAAATTTTGGTGAAAGCTATGAATAGAGATGGAGAAGTAGTTAAAAGTATACTTCCACGCGTAAGCGAAGGACCGCTTATTATTTAATCCATAAATGAAACAAATCTTTAAGGACAAATTATTAAAAACTTAGTTGCTCGATAAAGAAAGGAAGCCCTAGAAAATATAAGTCACAACTTTGTTGGAAACAGAAGAGTTGCAAATTACAAAGAACTGGTGCAAGAACCTCTTTTTCAAATTATTAACTCGGATGCAACAACATGTCGTTAAAAACATACTTTTTGGATTTCGATTTTTTCCCAGAGACGAGACTAGAAAGCCATAAAGAAATATTCCATAAAGATATTGCGCACATGAAAAAATGATAAATGCTGCGAAATAAATCGAGAAACAGCAGATAATAATGATAAAATGAAGCGGTCTAACAAATAATTGTTAATTTTAAATATTATAACAATATTAAATTTAATTTAATATTTTAGTTTATACAAAAGAATAATAATATTTATTAAATAAATATAATAAATAATAAATACTTATTAAATATTTAAATATTGGTATTTTATTGAAATAAGATTATCTCAAAACTACACGTGATAGAATTATCTGCAAACAGATATGGATTTAGCACGCTTAAAGCAATATAAATATCACATAACAAAGTTCTCGGCATCCTGCCAACCATTGTTATTATAATGAGGAAGTATTTAATGCTCCAATATTGAAATCACAATATCTCATAAAACTAGATGTGATAAAAAGAATCTGTGAACAGAATTGGATTCAGCACACAAAAGTGCACTATTTTTTTGCCAACCAGTGTAATTTTTAGAATTTTTGAAATCAATATATACAAAAGAATTTTGGGGTGTCTTTTTTCTGTTTTCACATTTACGCTGATTACAAAGATTCTGGAATCGAAAATAGCACATCGGAAATTATAGATCTATTTGCTTTTTGAATTGCATTAAAATCATTAACAACGCCTCAGCTCCATTTTTTCCACTCCTGGTCCACTTTAAGTATATAAAAATCTTTGAAAATCTAAAATTTACGTTAAAAAAAACACCAATTACCTTAGGATCTAGTATCTTTAGTACGCTTGAGTATAATTAGAAAAAACAAAAACTTTTTTTATCTTTAAGAATCACTTTTATTATTACATTTAGCTAACCTATTATTTTTCTTAAAATCCTTGTTAACTTTGGCTCAATGTTTGTTAGCAGCATTTACATTTAAAATATTTCACTATTTGCATTTGTTCGTACTAAAATTTTGGGAAAGTGTGAGTGCAGGTTATGTGGTACTTTTTCCCCTTTTAAATCAAACGAATAAGAAGGAAAACAAAACGATTTTGAAAAATTACTATGTACAATTCGTTTACATTTCTTTTATTCTTTTTGCTTGTGTCATTTTGTCAAAAGAAAGCAAAGACGACTCAGAACGTCCATCAAAAAAAGTCCTCGTATATTTATATTTTTCATTTTTTCGCTGTCCTCTTTAAAACTGTTTTAGCATCATGAAAATAGCAAAAAGGTGTTGGCGTTGTAGTTGACATAAAAAATATATTTATTTTGTATTTTTTGTCCTGTTTACTTGAATTTTTTTTTTCCTTTTTTATTTTGCTTTGAGTGCGAGAAATATATTTATCGCTTCATTTACGTTATCAACGAACTAGAAGAATTTAATAGAAATATTTTTTTATGATATTTTTCTGCCTTTTTTCATATTTCTTAGAATAGCAAAATAGCAGAAAAGTTTGAGTTTGCGTTATATATACATACATATATTATTCCTTTGTAATAAATATCTTGCAACTTGTCTTGAACGAGGTTAGTCAGTAAAGATTTTATTATACCTTTTTTATATTGTTTTCTTGTTTTATATTTTTAACTTTATAATTTTTGTGTAGTAAAATGTGAAATATTAAGCTTTCTTTATCTAAAGGGAATTAAGACCAAAATTTACGGTGGAAAGTATGAGTAGCGACTGATATTTGTACATATATCAAAGGTTTTCCAGTAAGAGCATTAAATGAATTGCTTCTATCGACTAAAAAAAAGGTAAATTCGACCTCAGAAACTATTTTTACACCACTAAAACGTACAAAATAAACAGCGAGTAACGACAGTTTGCCAAGAAAAACCAGAAAATTTATACTTTTAAATTGTGAAATTAGGAAAAAATACTTGTAAGAATAATTTGTTTATTAATCTATGACAATCAGTTGAAAAACACCCAATAAAAGGTGTTATTGTCCACTTAAAAGTAGGCATGGGTCTTAGAAATTAATCGAAGTTAAGGCAAAACTGAACTGAAGCTTCTCAAAACTCACCGCCGTCATAAAATAATAAGAAAAATACATGTCCTATCACGCACACAGTAAAACAACCGATAATGACTTTAAGCCGCGCCGAAACTATGAAAACATATTTTCACCCTATAATTAATAAAAAGTTATTAATAGAAAGTTTAATTTTTAAAGAGTTAGTTTTTCATCTGGTTCGATCCTTCGAAGCAAAGCAAACTTAGTTTTTTAAATGCTGACCTTTTCACTCCATTGTCAGATATTTTTGAAATAAAATTATTAAAAAATGGACGTCTGTTAAACCTCTTGGTTTCCATTCCTTTTGACGGTTTCAGACTCAATGAGCAAAAACGTAACCCAATTGTTTACGCTAAAATTTGTGTCGATCTTTTAAAGCTGTGGGTTACTACGGGAAGTATAAAAAAATAACATCAAAATTTAATAATAACATAACTTATACAAAGCTTAGTTTTAGTTGATATTGTCTTCTTACGGGCTTATTTATTTATTATCTTAGTTTATAGATGCATCTCTTACTTAATACTACAACTAGTCGTTCAAATAAACAATTATATTATTCTTTCCAACATCAAATGATAGAGAATAATCAATAAATCTATATAGACTATTAAAATCTTTACAAATTCTTCGAATTAGATCGGCATTTCAATAATTATTTCAGAAGAAGTGTAAGAACAGTGGTTGCTAACACCGAGTTATATGAAAGAGATATTAGCAATCAGGAAAATTAAACTAATTGCCAACGATACATTAATCATTGTTCTGCGGCTTTTCAGCGTTGGCAATCTGATTAATCTTAGCCTGCAAAGATATGAAGTAAGATGAACTCCAGACTAACATATTAAACCTCGTAAGCATAAAATTAGAAATTATTTTTGAACCGCTTTAATATGGTTACTATGCACTTTAATTTGTGGGTCCCATATTACCGTGCCATATTCTAAAATTGGTGGTTACAGATGATGTGTATAACTGTTTCGTTATGTACGGGTCAGTGAAATCTTTAGCCCGCCTTTTAATGAAAGCAATTACACGTCTAGCCTTATTAACGGTCACGTAAATATAAGATTTGGTGTCCATCGAAATCCAGAAATCCGAAATGTTATCCACCAATTAAAACTGATGCTTCTGTAAAAAGTAGTGAGTATCACACATTTTTTTCTCGAGAAACAAATACACTTGCATTTGGTAGGTTTAGTTCCATTAAGTTTATATCGATTCAACTTTGAAAGCTACTCAAGTCAGATTGAAACAATGATTGATTCGACAGATTAATATAACTGAAGAAAACGTTCCGCGTACATCAAAATTTTAGAGAACTGGATAACGGTTGGGAGATGATTAATAAAAAGGGAAAATAAAATTTTCCCAAGATGAGAAAGGGGTACTCCAGATAAAACTGAGATATCTTTCGAGGTGTTGTTTTTAAATACGAAACGTTGTTTCCGATCAAACAAATGTGATGAAATCAATTTAAGGGCATTCGTAGTAAAATCCAGCAAGCTCAATTTATGCAAAAGAAGTTTATGATTAACTTTGATGGAATGCTTTACCAATGTCCATGTAAACAGTATCAATTGGCTCACCTTTGACGAAATCCTGATTACTTTTTGTAGTAAAATGTAATGTCATAGTTGAACAGTTTTTACCATGTTAATAAGGCGTCAAAACCGAGGGTGTGTGATGACGGAAATAATTCAATGCAAGTTTTTTGAAGAGCTTTGGTATTATGTTCGCTTTGCTTTGCTATTCCTCTATAACTTGCTACCAGATTTAAAAAGTGGAATATTATATGATTCTCTTCCAACTTTAGGAAAATATCCATATTTTAGGGAAATATTGTACAAAGCTGCCAACGGAGTTGATAAGCTTTTAGAACAATTAATTAATATACAGCTTGGAATACCTATGAACATTTTTGCTATGACAGCAACTGGTGCCAATAATCCAATAGGATCGAAGACCCTTGCGAGGTCTTAAGACGCAGTGCGTTTTGTAACTGCCTATTTTTGAGTTAATTTAGCCTTAATTCTCAAATAATCTGATTTCGGATGCCATTAGAGTCCTAACGGTTTTTTGCTTCACAGTTATTGTTGGTGAAATCAAGGTTTACCTACTGATCACCTAATATAATTTTCTTTACCAATAGTGGATGGTTTGCACACCATTTTTTTAACTGAAGACCGTGAGTTTTTAGTATTGTTATGAGCTCATCCTGAATTTAATGGCAGATGGTCTAAATCACCCAATCCATCGTTAACATAAAAATTATCTTTTAGAAATTGTGCTCCGAAAGGATAGTTGACCGTGTTTTCATCTGCAATTCTTTACAAGCACCTTGTTGCGAGGTACACTGCTGCTCTTGTCCCATATGTTACCGTACTTAATTTGAAGCAACTTATGGGAGTTTTGGGTTATCTCTCCAAATAATTAGTTGATATTGATGATCATCAGAGTTCACTAATATCTGTCTGTACATTTTCCCGATGTCAGCAATATCGAAAATAGCTCACTCTGCACCGTTGGGCCAGCGTACATTTAATCATTCAAGAAGTAACCTGATGATGTTTTTGCTGATGCGTTGAATACAACTCTTAATTTCGTTGCAGTACTATTGCGTTTTAGGACACAGTGATGTGGAATGAAATATCTAGGATATTCGATGGCATCAATGTTTACTTTTTGCATCTGTCCAAGTCCCTCATATTCGTTCATAAACTGTACATATTGGGATTGGATCTGTTTGTTCTTTCAGAGTCGCCGCTCCAGTGCCAAAAATCTGTTGTAGACGGCTGTGTGCGAGTCCCCTAATACTGAAGGGTTTTCACTAAATGGAATGCGGACTACAAAGCGACCTTCCTGATAAATATGCCCATGCTGATTAAAATGTAGTTCACACAGCTTGTCTGTAGGTGAAAGTAATTTTTTATCAGTTTGAACTTAATCTAACTTCCAGAGTTGTTCCATGGTCTCTTCCAACGAAGCGGTGTGGTTGAATATTGCGCACGTTAACTCACGTTTTTTTTGAAGACTTGGATAGTTTTTTATTGTACCATCCACAATTCAACCAACAACTGTATTCTTTAATGTAGGTAGATTGTTCCTTAACCCTATGGTTCCACTTTGCACAAATCAATAAAAGAATTCCGCTCCTAGAAGATCATCTATATTTTCCTGTTTGTGAAATTGTGGATCTGCCAATGGGATATTGCTTGGAATATTTCATGTAGATATGTCAATATCTTGATCTGGTTGTGTAGGTATAATGCTTGGAAGGACATATGCTTCAAAGTTTGTTGGAAAACTAGAATTCTTGAACATCATTTTGAGATTCATACGATAATGAGATCTTTTTTGTGTTTTACCAATACCATCAATGCAGTGTGACGCTTCTGTTGGAGAAATTTATAGGTTTTGAATAACACCATTTGGAGCATTGATGATTACTTTTGTTGTTGCTAAAAGTTCTGGCGACGACCTGATTGATTGGTAGCTGCTGATGATATTGCCGCTGTATTACTAAAGGAGGTAGGTAGCGTAAAAAAAATGTGAACGATTTCGGATGCACGTTATTAGTTCTGGTATTGCCCTTCTTTACTAAGTGAAGTAAAGTGTTGTGTTTTTTCTCACATTTTCTACAGCTACTTGCAGTGCAGGTTTTCGAACCGTCATCAGTTCCGAAGCAATTCACACATAAACCTTGACGTTGTACCCAGCGTTCTCGTTTGACTTTTGAGAGTTGCAAGAAGTTGCTGCAGTGATATAGTTTGTGGTCACTATAATGTTGTCAATAATTTAAGGACGATTTTTTACAATTTTTAATCGACGAAAAACATCGTCAGCAGAAATAGGCGGAGACAAAATTGATTGAATGGCTTACAGTGAATATGTTGAAGCAAGAAATCGGCAATAAGGCCAGCACTGTCCCCCGATTCAGAATTAACTAATTTCATAACCGAAGGAAATTCTGTCGATCTTCTTTTAGAATTTAAAAATTGATAAAACATTTAAAATTTAATTTCATTGTGTATAAGTAAACAAGGTACAATAAAAAGTAAAGTTTATTATATTTAGCGCGGCAGATAGAATAGTTTCCATAATCAATAAGTGGCGGAGATTTTTTTGTATATCTTAAAGAACTTGTTATATTTTTGGTTTTGTATTGAGTTTTATTTTTCAGAAAATACTACATCGAAATATTGTCCATGTTTTAATCCTGCTTCTCATTTATAATACAACAAAATATTACAAGAAAAAAAATAACATCAAGTGTGGTGTAGCTTTTATTTAAAACAAAAACTCGTTTCTATTTTTGTAATTTTCTTCAACAAACTTATTTCTTTTAATTTTATACGCTGTTTATTTTTATAGTTGTTTTTAATTTTATACATTTATTTTGCAACTTGTATAACTATTGCATTTTCGTATTTTTTTACCAGTAATTGTTACACTGGTATTATTGGCTCATTTATATTAACAACAAATTGGAAAACTATTAAGCCACTTGTGTTTGGTGTTTAAGTCACGTTTTCTCTATGCATTGTGGACCATAATTTTTGTTTTTATTAGAAGACTTGGTGCAACAATGTCAGTCAATTGTTGTCGTTGCCGCCGTTGTTGCATATACACAAATAATTGTTAGCATTTGTATGGTTTAAAGCCACTTCGAAATCACTTAATTGCTTGTATTTGTTTATGATCGCTCCTTCCTTTTTTTCAAGTCTTTAAGCCAATATTTCTTAAGTGGGTCTAGTTTGTTAAATATTATCTTTTTCATTATAATTTAGTTTAAATTCGCACGAATTTTGTTATTATTACTGTTGCTGTTATTGTTGTTTTGCGTTATATTTGCCATTATTGTGATTGACACTATTTAATGCTAACTTTCTTATTTACACCTTTGAATCAAATTTATTTAACGTGCTTAGTTAAATTGTTATTAAAAAGACAGGAGTTAAAATTAGAGTAGAGGCTTATGAAAAACTACAAATAAAATTTGGAGTCGTAGAAGAATGAAGGAAAAAAATGTGTTGTTTATTTTTGTATTGAGGCAATTTCTCGTTGTTTATATAAAAAATAATATACTCACAAATTGGTATTTTGCAAGAATATATATTATTTGATACTACCCGATTATCTGGCGAACTCGGCATGGGAAATCCAACAACAACACAATAACAGGAGGAACTGAATGTGAAACATGTGAGAAACCCAACAACTATAACGGGCAATACCATCCACATTACCTCAAACTATATAATGCACAGACTTAAGATAATTCAACTTACTCCAGATAAGTACAACAAAGAACTCGACACAATTTAGACCATACAAACCCACTACTATCGACAAACTTCTTAAACAATACAACACTAAAAACAAGAATAAAAAAGACAAAGAGACAGCTGGTACAACACGACATCACACTTTTGCTTACACTGGACCAGAAATATATAGACTAACTAACCTTCTTATCACAAAGAAGGTTTACTCACAGCATTAAAACCCAGCAACACTCTGAGATTGAGAAACAACTGAGTATACCGACTTACTTGTACCTGCAAACTGGACGAACACTAAAAACAATGTTTACAGAATACATGCACTCATATAAAAAAAAAGAGAAGACCCCAACTTTTTATAACACCGTGACACTCACGGATACCCACCAAGGAAAATAGATAGATATATGACATTACTACATCCCAACAGAAAGGGACGAAAATAAGACATTTTTAAAAACACGGAAATTATAAAACAAAAACCGTTAACAGTGTTATTATAAATGAACAGGTAAACATGACACAATTTTCACACTACTTAAAGTACTCATACAGTCGAAAAAACGAAAAACACCCTGAGATGGATATACGTATCTTGATAATAATAAAATTTAGCCCCGCATAAATACGACACTAAACAGAACACCGACTCACCAGTACAGTTTAAAACACGGCTTGAGAATGATGTCTTTGTGGTTTATGACCCATAGTTTGTTCAAGAACTTATGTTTGTGTTCTCGATAAGTTTCCTAACGCAAGGCAAATTAATAACATTTTTTTACAAACTGTTACTGTGAGTGGTCAGTAAGCGTTTGTTTCACGATTGCTGAAATTGATTCGATAACGCGTCAAACATTCCTACTAATCTTCAAATAAATCTCCATAAATGTGAATATGTTTAACATTAAATGATCATTAAAAAGACAAAATTAAACAAAATTACATCATGGCTATTCGAGTTTTCAAGATAATGTTAAATGAAATATTTTATGTTGTTTTAATTATATTAGATAATCAATGTAATAATTTATCAATAAAATAAACAATTTGGAGTGTTTTGATTAGTGGTCTACGGAAAGAGAAATCTAAACTGAAGTATAAGCTTTAAATTTTTCAAATATTTAAGTTTCCAAGCTTATTTTACACAGCCTAATTTTTTTGAAGTTACTTGGCTCTACTTTTAATGCCTTTCTCTAACCAGTGGCTCCACTTCAAATTCAATATAAAATTTTTTTTTTAAATCTAATAAAGTAATTTCACAGTTAAAATGTTTACAGTCTCGGAAATGAAGTTTGTGAATAATTTATACTCCGACTACACAACTTTACATAGAAGAAGCTTTTATAAAGTTTGGCAACCGTAATTGAGATTTGTATACCTTTTAAAAGAAAAATGCCAAGCTGTAACAAAATTGTTGGCTCTACTCCGACTTTTCTAGTCGAAAAAGTTTTATTTTGTATAAACTTATGGAGTAAATATATATGGAATACGCAACTTTACATAAAAGAAGCTTTTATAATGTTTGGCAATCCTAGTCAATATAAGCTTTGCATACATTTTTAAGTGAACAATGCTAAGTTGTAACACAATTATTGTCCCTACTTCGGCTTTTTTCATCTCGATAAGTATATTTTGTGAGAATTTATGGAATAACATAGACTACAGCTGACATATTTTGATTGGTATGGCTAAGCAATTTGTCTTACCCTAAGAACTATTACCGGATAATTCAAGACTGCATGTATATATTGTAGTTATATATATATATATATATATATATATATATATATATATATATATATATATATATATATATATATATATATATATATATATATATATATATATATATATATATATATTATATATATATATATATTATATATCTTTAATAAATATCTTTTTTCTTTTTTAAGATCTTTTTTATATATTTTTTCTTCTCGATATTTCGCTTTCCTTTAGAAAGCTTCTTCAGGAAAAAATTTTATATTTTTGAAAACAAAAAATTATTTAATTATTTAATTGTTTAATTTTTTTATTTGCTTAAGCGATTAACCCAGCAAAATAGTTTTGTCCTTCTTATGACATAATTTTACTTTTCGGCACCCTAAAAATCGGAAATTACATTTATTTTTAAGCGGTTATGCATGTCATGTCCTCACTCATCAAAAGAGACGGTTAAATTTGCAAGGTCAAATAAATTGTTATGATTAATTAAGAAACCATTTTTAGTATTGTATTTTAATTTTTTTTAGTGTAAATAGCAGACATATTTTTTTGGAATTTTTTAAAAACTGCAATTAAATATTTCAGTAACTATCTTAAAGATTTCTAACAACAAGAAGATCATTTGTAAAAATTACGATAATTTTGATAAGAACATTATTTTATAAAACATTTTATTTTTTTTTATTTATTTATTTAATTATTTATAGGTTAAATAAAAATCATATAGAGAATTTTTACTTCAGTATATTCAACATTTATAGTCAAAATTGGAACCTGAAATCATTTTGTCCGAAAGTCTTTCTTTTATGTTATTTTTTTTAAATTTATACATTTTACCTGTATGGAAATATCATACACTGTTTAAATACATAAAAATATCTCACCTTAGCTGTTATTAGCCATTTACATGCATAAACATAAGTTGTACATTCAGTATATAAGTGTGAATATGTGTGTATTTCTATGAAAATACAGCAACACTTTAGAAGTATTTGTATCTTATTGTAAATATTTCTGTAAATGCAAATTCCTCACGCGATTCTCTCATCAAACCTTTGTTTACTGGCTGTTTGTCGTATTTGCACATTAACAAGAATCTTGTTTGCCACCTCTTGCCATATTATCGTTTGCTTTTGGATATTGTTAATAGTTTACACACAGATCAAGAAACATATTTGTTTTTTGCTTTCTCAACTGTTGTTGGCCATTAAAACATTTAATTACTAACTAGTGTAGAGTGAAAATATTTCTGTGTGCTTTTGTTGATTTCTTTTGTATTGTATTTTAGTATTATTCGATTTTCGTTAGCAGACTAATATGCGAATTTTTTAACAAATGATCATTTTTATTTATTTAATTTATTAGTTTTTCTTGTTTTCAATTAGTGCATTTATTGTTGACTGTATGACATTAAATGCTAATGAGAAATAAAATAGATTTTATTTAATGTTTTATTTTTGAGTTAATGGGAAATTTAAATTAGAAAAGACTAAAACAATAGTTATAAAAAATTTGTAAATTTTCTGTCTATTTAATCAGACTCACGAGTTAAATTCGTTTATATTTATAAAACATTATTGACTATAAAGAATGTTGCCATTACAAAGATATTATCGTACATGAAAGTGTTATTTCTTTTATTCAATACAATAATGTGAGATATTTTTTATATGCAATGCAAATTGATGCTTAAAGCCTTTTAATCTTTATGGTACAGGGATGCAACAACAATTAATTATTTTGATAATTTTTGAGTAAGAAGTCAAATAAAAGTTAAGAATATGATATATTTCATCAAGAATGGCATAAACAAAGTCTGAGTAATAACGTAACCTTTTCTATCTGTCGTAGGCATCTAGAACCCGCTTGAAATTTTGACAGTAGTACTCTTTTTATGGATACTAGTTTAACAAATAACGTAAGGATCTCAAAAGCTAAATATTTTTCTTGGAAGAATTTTCATTTGTACATAAAACTAAATAAAATATATAAATAACTAGCTGACCCGAAATAATAAATTCTATTTTAATACCGTTATCAGGAGAAGACATAAAAGATTTCTAATTTGTGGTTTGTATGGGGTCCACTACGCCCCTTTGTCCAATTGAACCGAATCGTAAATCTAAACCACCCGGGGTGCCACCCAAACGCATACAAAAAATGCATGCAAAGCGGTCCAGCCGTTTAGGAGGAGTTCAGTCACAACACACGTGCAGTAGAATTAGATATATAAAGATAAATAAAATATAAACAATAAATAAAATAAATAAATAAATAATAAATTAGATCCGTTCTTTTCCTTTTATTTTTTTAAATGACCTTCTTTGTCAAACTCTCAACCCTATATAGTCTTTCGCAGATGACGGCACTATTTCTCATTAGTATTCATTCAGTAATAGACCGAACCAATTGGAGGTGAGCTCCAAAAGTCAAAATATGAATGATACGCTCAATCACAATCTCCCGACAATCTCCGAATGGGTTCGTATGAATAGAGTCGGTTTTAATGCCCGTAAGACTCAATTTTGCATGCTTACGCAAAGGTGTGCGTTTGTAAAAGATGATATAGGTATTAACGAATCAGACGCTCTTGCTGTTCTTGTCATAAAAGTATATTGAAGAAGCTTTCAAGTGCCTCGATTTTCTAAAACGGTGTAAAAGATGGTTCACTCCATCCGATCTTCGTACTATTTATGCTATGACGTGATAAGATTTACATCTGCACCTGGCCGTGGGCCTTAATCAGATAGCGGTCAAACCACTGTGAGTTAACAGCAGCGCCCTAGGAGGCCGAAGACTAATTCTAGAAACAGGTCCTTCCTAGTTGCAATTTCAGCGGTTCAAGAGCAACCCACTGCTCCTTGCTGAAGAGCTGAAGACTATCCAACTCCTGTCCAGAACACATGACTAGCATGCTCACTGGATCTGGATCATTCACCAGTGGGTGTTATTAAAGGCGAGATGATCCTGGCCACCATAAAACAATATCTGTATGGGGCCGCAAAACCATAACCACCACGATACTCCCGAACCACCACGATACTAACCTCAATAATCAGTCAGAGAAACAGCTAAATGCCTAAAGAGACAAATAGCGGAAACTCTGCGGGCTACTGATTTCCGTGGAAATAACGTGGAGCTTCCAGTTGACGCCTGCTGCCTTTAGGGGACTGAGCTTCCTTATACCCCCAGCAGCACAGGTCTAGATAGTCAAGTATTCTACAAAGACCGATAAATGTGCCCCCGCGGGGACTATTTATGCTATGACGTGATAAGGTTTACATCTGTACCTGACCGTGAGCCCTAACCAGATGGTGGCCATTACCACTGTGGATGGTATGTAGCGCCATCCTCGCCCTAGAAGGCCTTCGAATACGTATATCCTCCGGTCACTCCTAGTTGCACTCCTTGCTGAAGAGTTGGAGACTATCCAACTCCTGGTCCAGAACGCATGATGCTTAATATAATTAAGAACACGACGGCATTCATACTCAGTGGACCTGGACCATTCATTGTGTTCATTGTGAATGATCCGACCCACAAACTCAAACGAGGGCCTTGAAACACACAGCCACCACGATACTCCCGTAGGGCCTGCCTCAATAATCAGTCTGAGAACAGCTAAATGCCTAAAGAGCCAAATAGCGGAACTCTGCGGGCTATTGATTCTCGTGGAAATATAGTGGATTTTCCAGTTGGCTCATACTAGCCTAAGGCGACTGGGCTTCCTTTTATCTCCACAAGACAGAAGTCTAAATAGCTCCCGGGGAGCTATTTATACTATATCTATATCCGTCCAAAAATGGAATACAACTCTGATGTATAGGTCAAAATATATTTTGAAGTTGCACGACCGCGTATTAGAGAGAGCCAAGATGCCCATTAGGGACAACAGGGTATTCAACTCTATTGAGCACAGACGCAATGTCGGTTGTATTTCACTGTTTTATCGTTACTACAATGGTTAGTGCTCTAATAAATATTAGAGAACCCGTTCCGTATACTCGTACTTTTTTTCGCTTAGTACGCTTTTCGTTGAGGGCGCATCCATTTGTAGTTGATTGGCCGATGAATAACAGGAAATATTTGTTTTTACAGTACGTACGTAGAATAAACTCCCACTTCAATGTAGGAAAATTCAAATCAAAAGTCCACAAACACTACTCTCTCTCTCTCTATCCTCCCAATAACCTAATTTCCAAATCTGACACAATGCCTTGCATGAGTAAAGGTTTTCCCCTGGGTGCTTTTTAGACAAAAAAAACTAAATATTAAAGGTGTTTCAAACAAGAGTGATGCTGTGCCTGTTGTTTTACGAAAAAGCGCAAGAAATAAAATTAAAATATTAAGAATTAAACTTTTAAGCTTTAAAATTTAAATAGTGTATGTGTGTGTTAAACTACCTTTGACATTAATATTAACAAACATACGGTTTAAATTTGAAGAATAATCTTTTTATATGAAGGGACTGTTAGATGCAAAATAAGGAAATTTTTTAAATCAAACCCATTTCTTAGAATTGTATTAGCTTTATTTTCGTTATCATACATTAAGTGCAATTTCGTAAAGTTTGAGTATTTTGCTTTGAATGCAGGGTACCGTAAAGTTCATGAGTTTTTAAATGATTTCAAACTAAAGCTGTAGCTCAAAAAAAAAAAAAAAGAAATTCAAGCCAAGTTATGTGTGTGTGTTCTCATGTTGTTGTTCGAGGATTAATTAAAAATAAAAAAAGTTATAATTTGCATTTAAATTGATTTGCACTTTTTTGCCATCATGCATATTATAACCAAGCGAACTCCTCGCAACCTTTAAAAAACTTAAGAAAAAGTAAAGACCAAGCCCTTCTTTGAAGTTTGTTTCTTTAACTTTAGTGTTTGTAGTTCAGAGAGTGTGGTTAGTGTGGCAGTTAGCGAGTTTATTACATATGGGTGAATGAATGGCTGTTTGCATTTTGTTGGAAAATGGTTATGGGTATCGTAAGCATCCTCCGCATATATGACTTTTTTTCTTGCCTGATGCAGTTTTTATAATTTCAATATTGTTCTCAGGTGTATATATCCTAAAAAAAATACAAACGAGTCTTTATGTGGCAGCTAACAACTTTTGCATTTTGTGAGGCAAAAGCATTTAGTTCGTCTTTGCGAGATTATCATTAAATTGAATCTGGAAATCGTAGCTTGATTGTTTAATCGGTGTCTAATCTGCATTGCTTATGTTTTGTCGCGTTGATTGCACAGTATAAATTAAATTAAATTGTGCCTAAATACAATTTTTACAACCCGCGCAAATGCATTATTAAGCCAGGTCTTCTTTTGATTGCAACTTATTCTTAGTTTTTATTGTTCTTTAATTTAAATTTTCATTTCGTTTATTTTCTGCTTTTTTATTTGGATTTTTTGAACCTTTAGCTGAATATCAGCTATCAGCTGGTTTATCGTTGGCGTGCAGTTAAAAAGAATTATGGGTTCTCTGGCTGGCTAAAATGAGTCAACTTGGTCAAAAGGTGTTTAGACTATGTGTCGTCATCTCGTTTTATCTTAATCATTTTGTCTGTTCTGTTCGCTTACTTTGCTTGAACGTATTCTTGCTTTAGAAAAATAAAAATCAACTTAATTTGCATATTTTTTTGTAGTTTTTTTTTAGCACTGAAACACATTAAATTGTTTTTTAGCAATGTGTGGTAAAATGAAATTATATATAAATAATTACGGGGGAATTTGTTTGTGTGTGAAAAAGCCTAAAACGGTTTTTAAGGAAAACAAATAAATGCGTAGGAGTTTTAAATTAAGAATTGCTAAAACTTTTTTTTTTATTTTTATTATAATAAATACTTGATGTCACCGTGAGTTGCTTTTAGTTTTATTTAAAAAGCACTTATTCACTCATGCTTCCAATTGTTTACATTACTCTCCTAAGATGGTGATGAAGTTCTGAAAAGTAGAAAAATATCCAAACGAACGAGATCTTCTTATTGGAAAATGAATGCATTTTGTCATAAAAATAGTAATTTTTGTATGAAGACATTTGCTTATTCGCGCTAATTTAGTTACCTTTTATTTTCTTTAACTTGGCACTAGTTTTGAAAAAGTGTTTTTGAAAATGTTTGCTGTGTTTTGTGAAAGAATTTGTGTTAATCAATTTGGATTGAGATATAAGACAATTCGAGTTTTCCATAAAGAATTATTCTATATAAAATTAAATTAACTATTGTAAACCGTCATTGCTCGCTGTTTGTGCAGTATGATCGGCGAGTACTTTCGAAGTGAGAACATCATTATCAAGCCGTGTTCGTATTCGGGTTTAGGTTATTTTTTCGTAAGGGTCATATCTATTCATGTATATAAATTGCCCGCCACCTATCATTTTATGCGGAGCTAATCTAATTAATACTTCCGTTTATAACTATCATCCAGGTAGGTGTGGCTACCTGTGGGTACTTTCCTTTTGATAGAGTGTATGAGTTGTTTTAGTGGTGTGAAACTTTTGTCTGAGGTCGAGTTTAATAGTTCGTAATATCACTGTTCAAGTTTTAGTTTTGTAGATTTCTATGTTTTTAGGAAAGTTTAGCCTTCTTCCGTTTTTGCGAAGGTATTACCACAGAATAATGTCATATGCATCTATTTTCCTTGGTGTATATCCGTGAGTGTTAAGGTAATGCAAAGTTGGAGTCTTCTCTTTTTCGTTTGCATGAGCGTATGTGTTCTATAAATCTTGTTTTCAGTGTTCGTCCAGTTTGTCCTATGTAAGTATAATTACAAGCACAAGTAAATCTATATACTTCGCTAGAATTAGAATTGTCAGCTGTTTCTGTCAATATCCTGAGATGGTGTTGCTGAATTTTAATGTTGTGAGTAAGTATTATTTATGAAAAAGGTTATTTAATCTATATATTTCTGATCCTACGTAAATAAAGACATGTCGTCGTGTTATATCAGTTATCAGTTGTCTTTTTATCTTCTTTATTCCTGTTTTAGTGATGTATTGTCTGGAGTAAATGGGATTATCTTAGGTATATGTATCATATGTCTAAATGCTGGTAGTTTATGCTGGGTAAGGTGATTCGAGGTGATGTGGATAGTAGTGTCCGTTGTAGATGGTTTTCTATAATACGAAATATAAAACAGTCAGTTTCTCCTGTTTTTGTGATGTCAAAATAATGCCAAAGACTGTTTTGTTCTTTTTCCATTGTGTACGTAATGTTATTGTAGATTGTGTTTAAGTCTGCTGGAATTTGTTCGGCGATGTGTCGTTTGAGGATGATTTACGATGTCCTCTACGTATCTACAGTAATGCGTTATTCTGTGTTTTTCCATTTGCGTCTTTATGTGCAGTGAATCGAGATTTTGAGATTCCATTGAGATTCCAAAAGTTGGGTGTATCATGCCGAGCCCATCAGCTAATTTATAAAAGTCGTTATTAAATCTAATATAGTTCTGTTTTATTATCGTCTTTACTTCGTTAATGTATTGGTTGTCATATAAAATGTTTAGTGTGTTGCGTAGGATAACTAAATTGTCTTGTGTTGATATTAAGGTAATAGATCCTTGGTGTCAAAGGAAACGAGTCACCTGTTTTCGGTTATCTTGATATCTTTAAGTTTTTCGATAAGGTTTTATGTATATACGTATAGTATATATATATATATATATATATATATATATATATATTGAAAATTTATCTTTATGTTAAGTAGTCCGGTGATTTGTTTAATCAGGTGAAATATTGGCACAGGTCTGTAGTTTACAATAGGTCTCATTGGTATGTTTTCTTAGTATATTTTTGATTTTGCTTTAAGTGTTGGTGGTCCTGGTTTCAGTTGGTTTATAAAATAACTCAATGTGTTTTTTTGTGTTTCTGTTTTTGTATTTAGTAGGCCATTATCCCGCAGCTTTGCCCTTATTTTTTTAGTAGTTTTTTGTTTGTTGGGATTTGTCTTTGTATTATTGTGTTCTTTTATCGTTTTTTCGAGTACGTCGGCTACTTTGAGTTGTTATCGGTCGGTTGGTAAATGCTCCGGCCTCTACAATTTGGTTTCAATTTTTTTGAAACAACTTAATACCTAACGTAGATTATCTGAACACATCAACGATTTAAAGGTTTGCAGATGTTAATGAACTGTTTTATGTTCAGCAACAGAGAGAGAGAGAGAGAGAGAGAGAGAGAGAGAGAGATGGATTCTACTTTCTAAAACTGACTTACTTTCGTCCAGAACTTTAACCACAACCACAATTTTATTCTATCTAAAAAATTTATCTGCGAAGGCCATTCAGTCCGAGTACTGAACATTTAGTAATCCCCCATTTAAGTTATGTTTCTTCATCGATTTCATATATGATTTTGAATAAGATATAATAGGCCATTTATAATGTTCTCCCAATTGGCTGTGTTAAAAACGTTTTTTTTTACAACTTAAGTAATAAGCATGTATGTATATTCATGTATATGTGCATGTATGTATGCATATACTTATGTGTATAAAATTGAACTGCAATTTAGTGTAATTTAGTTAAGTGTAATTTTAGTTAATGTTTACATCTAAATAGCTTTTAGAGTTATCTTTATGCTTTTATTTTATAACAATTAAACTCTGAATATCGTTATTACCTTCTATACCACACAAATGCTTTTCTAGTAATAGATACGAGAGAAAAATAAACTTTCCCATTTTAAATGATTTTGGATATTTTGGTTAATAAGTCTCTTGTTATGCCTTTAGTATAAAACAACTTTATAATATACAATACGAGGGTAAGTCAATAAGTGCTAGAACATTTTAATAAAATATATACTATACAAATGAAATCGGCTTAAGTTTATTTTTTTTTAATTTCCATATTTTGATTACAAAAGAAAAAATATGAGGGCGTCTTATTTTTCTTAAGAAAATATTAATTAATACGGCACTAGAACAATGTAATGTGGTTTTTTCTGGATAGCTGCATCCATTATTAACATATTTTGTATCTACGTACCTCTGGTTACATTCGCTGTAAACACCATCTATTTAACAACCAAATAATGAATTTGGAACATAAAGAATATTCATAATCTGTTAATATTAATTTGATTGGAACGAAACTAAACAAAACGCTTTCTTGGCGTTGTTCTCTTTATAAATCGTCACATGTATTTGCTCTTGTATTCTGTTAATTTTTGTGTTTTATTTTCTCATACCTTTTTCTTAACAACATAAATTAAAAAAAAAAACCAAAAACAAACGAGTAATAAATCCCAACTATAACTGCTCTCTCCTGATGAATTATTTTGCCATATTCTGTTTTTAATTCATTTGCTCGTAACACCCTTAAGACATTTTTTTTATTTCCTAGGTACAGATACCTATTTTAAGAAGATAAAAATAATGCAGCAGCCAAGTCGCATGCATAAAATGTATGACGATTGAACATATCGCCTTTCCGATCAATATAATGACTTCATATCTGCATGATTTTTGTGAAATCCATTTAAATTTTAAATTTATTAAGTGGTTTATAGCCTACAAAATGTGGTTTGATTTTACAAACGATATATTGTCGATTATTAAGAGAAAATGGGAAAAATAGTCGAAATAAATTATTGTATAACAAAATAATAATAATAAAAGTTTCGCATTCTTATTTCTGGACTGATAAAAATTTCATTCTGTAACTAAAGGAAATCTTCTTTACAGAAAGATAACGTAAACAAGTTAATGAAACTATAAGCCTAATTTAGCTTTGGACGAAAAATAACATTTATTTTATAGCTTAAAAAAACTAGTTTGAAGACAAAGCAAAATAGATATTAAGCATTTAAACGGTTTTACAAAAACCCTCGCACAATTTTCAAAGACTACAGTAAAATAATAAATTAAGCTTTAAATGTACAATTCGAAATGTGAGCAAAACTTAATTTCAGGACTTCTTACAGTGTTTCTAGTGATGAGCAAAAAGTTCATTTTTTCCTTTGCCTTTAATTCCCATCCATGTATCTTACAAACATTGATACTCACAATAATACATCGATCAATTTTAATTAGTATTTAGCAAAATTTATCGGTTGTTGTCGCAACTCAAAATGGAACCAATAATTTTACGGAAAAAAATTGTTGCTGGGAAAATTATGATCGTTATTGTGACACAAAGTAAATTGAAAAGAAACTACTTTCAAACTAAACACAAAAATCATGAAACTTTAAACGTTATTTGTTGCAAAATAAAACGATTTTTTTTGTGTTTAATTCATAGTCTGCTGCTGTTATTGAAAATATTGTTGTAACTTGTTGTTGTTTTTTCTTTTGGTTTGGTGTATTTGCTGTAGTATATTTTGCCGCTAAAGTTTAGCTGCTGATAAATGATAATGGTTATGAGCATAAATCTCTATCCTAATTTCCTACTATTTTACGGGTTAAATATGTTCACTAGCGTTCAAGTTAATAACTACTTTATTTTACAACAATAAAGGCAATAGTACGAAAATTCTTTGTAGGCAATCAAAGAAAAACTTTTTATAGTTCCTCGATGATGTCTGCTTGTTTTAATGCCAGTTACCGAAACAGCCAGCATATTGGCCAGCATGCCTACCTACTCGTTTGGCAGCTCGAGCTGACGATGTTGATGGCTTTCTTGGACTTGTATGTTTTTATTGTTGTTATGTACACATTGCACATGTCAATCACGATTGTTGTTGATGCATTTTTATTGTTATTGCTACAAAAGACTTGAGCTAAAACAAAAATCTAATTGAAACTATTTACTATGGCTACTGTTTATTTGATTTTTCTTCAAAATAAAAAATGTTCGTAAAAATTTGCACTTCACAGTATCTGGTAGTTCGCCAAAATTAAAGAAGATATACATGAGTTTGTGATGCGGTTTGTAATATCTGCAATATTTATTTGCAACTCGATTAAGTATATTTAATCTGTGTTTTTTTCGGAAAATAACGGGTTGGTTGAGCAAATAAATTTATCGAGTTCTTAAAATAACTTATTGGAGTTCTAAGTGCTCTGAAGAGTTTAAAATTTGTAGACACCAGAAATTTTGTTAAAATATAGAAAGGACTTTTATCTATCACATGGGCTTTCAATTCTATTGCTGTTAGTTATTATTTTTTTAAACACAAATACAATAAAATTATTTCTATTTTTACTTATTGGTTATTAAATATAAATATAAAATTACCATTCTAATAATCGCCTCAGCACCCTGTGGGCATTTCTGGAGTAGCTTGGAAGTCTTATAAACAAGTTTGCACAAAATTTAACTTATTAATATTTCAAATTATTAATAATAATAATTAAAATATGTTGAAAATTAAAAGTGTTTTTGTTTTCGAAATGTTTCTTTTGTTTTCCTATAGAAGTCTTTTATAAGTTTTATTGTCTGTTTGCTTTTTAGCTTAAGATATAAAGCTCTTGAATTTTCTATACAAAATTTGGTGTAAAATCCACTGATGAGTTATGTGAGCAGTAGTGAAATGGCCATATGAATATGCTTTCCCCGACAGTAATACATTTCAAATTTATTATTTTTTAAATAATAATTATTTTATAAAAATATCATAAAATATTTAAATTTAAAGAAATCTAGCACAAATTAACATAGATTATAATATGTTATATTAATCTTATGAAATTTCAAATATTTTACTAAACTTACAGAAGCATTTCACTTTTATTTAGCAAGTATTCTCCACAAATAGATTTAAATATTGATACTCTATTTATTAATTTCAAGTAGGCAGATAAGTGACTAAATTTCATAATTCCAAAAAAATTTACAGGGTTTTTTCAAATTCCTTCTCTTGGTACTCTTCAGTTGTCCGATTTTCTGGTATTTATATGAGACTGACTATTTTTAAGGCTTGTGACTGAATAGTCGATGTTATGCAAGGACTTGAAGGCATATTTCATAACCTGGTATTCGTAAATCCCATACAAATATCCCTATAGTATTTAATAAATTCTGGGATATGACGTTTTTAAATTATAAACTATTTTTAGAGCCTTATTTTGCATACGTTCAAGAGATTTCAACTATATGCGCATAATGTGCATAGTGTACATTATGCGCATATAGGGGTGCATTAATACCAATATGCAAATGTTTCAGATACTGATTAGTTTTAAGGCTGTTTATTTTTGAACTTGTATAATACACCAATCTCTGAAGCTATTCGCCTTTTAAGATGTGTTATTTACAAATCCCACGAAAGGTTACATTGCAGATACCTAACTGAAGATGTCTCTGCCATCAATTTGAACTGTAAAAATATTCGATTGCAAGGAGTTCGGTTGAAACATACAAGTTTTGTTTTGCTTGGATTAAGCGCGAGACTATTTATGCGCACATATCAAAAAATCATTGTTATATCCCGTTCAATAGGCATACATCATCCGCAAACATAATAATTTTACCCGAAAGGTTAAGGTGATTCATGTCATTTATATATATAGAAAATAGAAATGCACCTAACTCAACTTCTGTGAGGCAACCTATATTTTACAGCACTAATAAAACTACTCACACCATTCATTTGAAGATATTGTTTCCTATTTGAAAAATAACATTTAAACAGCTGCAATTCATTGTCTTTAATTCCAACAACATTGTCTTTAATATCAACAATTTGTCGAATAGTAGTTGATAATCAGCAATATCAAACGCTTTTGTAAAATAATAAACAGTAGTTATTTTCTGTATACTCAATATTCTAATGGGATCTGAACTCATTAGACCACCATTATTATTGCTTAAATGTAATGTTGAAAATATCAACTAAATATTTGCTATAACACTTATAATGTCCACTAAATGTGGTAGGAGGCAAATGGGTTAAAATTAAGGCTTATTTGATTTATATATTTTTATTAAAATCCTATTGCTTTTATGCTTAAAATTTATGTGTCTGTAAAAATTTAACGTATTAAGTGTATTCACAATAAATCTCAATGTATTTAAAACAACATACAATTTAGAGTTCCTTGCACCTGACTTCATCTAGCTGGCTTTCTGAATTAAGGTGCGACTCTGCCATTGACGAATCTCGCAGCGCATGAGCTTGTTTTCCCAAGGTGTTTATACTCCGAAACTAAATACAAGCATTTGGGGAAAAGGAGTTACAAAGGATCTGAAGACATGATTTCCTAATGAAAAATATGATGTATTGCTATCGGGTATCAATTTCTAGAATATTTCTCCTAGAGTTATAATTATGTGATTTAAGTGCTTCCTCCGACGAAAACAATTGTTCCAGCTATGAAAACAAATTCTTCTATTGCATAACCATGAAATAAGAGTGCAAAGTTTTCTCTTATTTTTTCTTTCTTGCATTTATTTATGACTTCTTTAAACGGGTTTCCGTGACTGGATATGGCAGATCCCTATTAAAATGCTTTATAACGATGGGACGAAAGTCACATCTAAAGAAATATTCTTCTAGCTTGAACGGCGGCCTAACTCGAAAAGTTTGTGCCCTTTTGTCGTTAGAATATTTATAAAAAATACGAACAGATTGCTTAAGTCGTTTGCAATAGTTAGCTGAACAAGAATCCAATCTTAACAAAAACATATGTTATTTTGTTGTTTTCAATTAATTAAATATTTTACAGCTCGCTCCTTTTAAAGCATATTTAAATTGTAAAAAAATCTTTAGACAAAAATTGGCAGTTTTAAAATACTGGAGATAGCAGCACACAAAGGATTCAGCCTAAGGCCGATAAATTTCTATTTAACATTCCAATGGAACATGGCAATTGAAGAAAATTTTTAAATAATAAATGCAAAATAAAATATGTAATAAAAACTGGATTTCTTTACTAAAACGTTTTACATCAACTAAACAAACATTTTAAATTGTTTATTATTTATTATTTTAGTTCTACCAAAACAAAATTTAAATCTTTATTTTTTTTTGACAATTATTTAAAATACTATTACTATTGCTATTTACGCGTAGTCACAATAAAAGCTAATTGTTTTCTAAATATTTACCAAGGCTTAAGCAGGTATTGAAAAATGAACAGAACCCAATTATTGGGCTGGTATTTGGGGCCATAGCACGCCAAAAAATATTATTATTTTATAACATTTTGTAAGGAAAATTGAACTAAATGCACAATACTTAATTACACAAAAATAAAAATATGTTTGAGGTATTGGAACTAAAACATAGCGCCTTTACTAAAAAGTTAATATATCGCAGAAAATCCGGATATTAAAAAATAAAAACAAGAAATACATTTGTCTGATAAATTTCTTCAATCACTAAAGTAAAGGGTACATAAGATTCGGCAAGGACAAGGATAGCATTGTGTGGTGTTTTGTGTCATTTATTATTTTGACTGTAGTTGTAGTTGCGATTTTCTTAAATGCTTTTTTAACCACATCATCATCAGTAGTATCGTCATTATCAATGTCTTTTGTAAAGTCCTCATCATAAGGTAGTAAGAATCAAGCCAATAAACTTCATAGTTTGAGCTACTGATTATCTTGTGATTTATTTGATTTTCTGCCAAATTTAGGGATTTGATGCTGCAAACTAACAAGCATTCCGTCTCTTAGTTATTAAGTTTAAGCGTATATATATTTTGCTGTAATCTACCAACTATTGTTATTAATGTTTCTGCTACCGCAACTTCAGCGGCATCAGCGACACAGATGTTTATGTTATTTCGTACAATCACTATTTTTGTGTCCAGCTGATACAAAGGAAAACAAAATTGCAAGTTTATTATATTTATATTAACGGAAAATTACACAGCATCTTTACTAAAGCGTGTAATTAAAATTTAAGTTATATAAGCAAAATAAAAAAATTAATAGCAGCTAATACACAAGCAATAAAATGATTTAGTATTTAAGATTTAATTCATTGCTTATTTAATGCAAACAAATATATAAACGATTAGAAACATTTTTATACAAATTAATCGTGCAGCGTAAGAAACTAAGTGCAGAAGCAATATTAAAAATTCGAATTACATTTTCTTACAAATATTCTGGGAAAAAAATTATATTAAAACGTTTAGGTCATATTGCAAAATTTTAGGTCGAAAGATCTGACCTAAGAACAACACTTCTATAGTGATATTTCTGGTACACACAAGTGTAATTTCATATTATTTCATATTATTGTAGTTAAACCCAGAAGCTGAAAATTTTATCTGTTTTACTGTTTACCTGCTATTCACTACAAAAGATAAATTTTCTGCTATCTAAAATTACGGCAATGCATGCTAAGGATTTACTGCCTGTTTTTGATAATGCAGGGGGAAACCAGGAACTGAGCATACGTTTTCTAAATGAGCACAGCTATTAACAGATGCGTTCTTTTACGGTAGTAAAATTTACTAAATAGAATTGATGGATACCTTCCCTAATTTCAATATTCAAAATGAGATCGTGAATAACATTTTAGCCACTATCATATGCACTCACAAGAAGATCAAATTTTTTCTGTTTATCATACGTGAACTTAGTTTATTTAACAAATATTTCTAAAATTTATTTTAACATGAATGAAATTTTAAATTTAAAATAAATTTAGACTGTTCTGAACAAAAAAAAAATTCACTTCAATTGAATGTTTTAGGATATTAGTTAGTCGAGAAACCTTGCATCTCCTGATCGATATAATAATATAAAAATATGATAGAAACTACAAGTAAATAAAATGAATTAAGCGTGCTTTGGCATTTTTATAATGTCTGTATAGAAATAATAATTGTGTACACTGTACTTGTATTTAACATTGCCTGTTTCTCTTGTTCGAATTTAAGTATAATAAGGTGTATGCGAAAAAATTTACGCGAAGAGTTTTTTGGTGAAGGCGTAAATGCAGGTTTGTAGGGTAAAACTAAAATTATATCATGATTGTGCGTGCTAACGAGTGGTTTACGCTAACAATGGGGAGAGTATCAAACTCTTGTCCGAATTTGAAGCTACAATAATAATACAAATTTACCCTTAAATGTTTATTAGAACTAACAAATTAATTTGAATAAGCTAGAACTTATTTATTAAAATAACAAATTGCAATTTTTCATAGAACTCATTCAATATATTACTTACCCACACTAACACTAACACAGAGTAAAATTGAACTAAACATTCGTTGATACTGTTAAGTTGCTTTAATTGATTAGATTAGGATCTTTTATTTATTTAGCACGATTACTAAGGGATTGATTCGATTATATCTAAAAATTACCTTGGATTCTTTTTTACAGTTTTCCAAGTGCGTTGCATCCATTGTTACTAACAGATTTTTCAAGAAGAAGTTTGTTTTCTAAAACAAAATAAAACAAAAAATTTATATTAAGACGATTCAAATTTTGATTGTATTACGAAGATAAAAGTTTAGCAATTATGAATGAATAATGATATCTGTAAAATGTTCACCACGACCACACGATTGGCTGCTTGTAGACCCTGTCCTTAACATAGACCCACAAAAAATAATCCAAAGGTGTTAAATCCCACGATCCTGGCTGGTCACTTAACTGAATGTCGTAAAACTATGCGATCGGGAAATTTGGTTTGCAATATATTAATTAATAATTTATGTCTGTGTGACACTTGGCATCGTCCTGTTGAAACCACATGTCTGTGATATCCACGTCGTCAATAATAGGCTAAAATTTAGGTGTTAGCAATTTGCGATAGCGTAATCCACTGATCGTTTTTGCATTTCTAGCCTCATCTTCGAAGAAAAGCGGCCAACTCACGCCTCCAGTCTAACGCCTCCAGCGTAAGAAATAAAATGCAGAATTGATGTTAAATTTCCATTTATATTTGTTTTTGTTGTAAGGGAAAATTGATTTAAAACGTAATTAATTAATGACTTATAATGCAAACTTTAAATTCGAAATATTGCAACTCCATAATAAAAGCATATACAAAAATTTATTAAGTTCTTACAAAAAACGAAGACAGTGATTGCTGGAAAAGATCTGACGTAAGAAGACCGATATTTCTGGGATCAACAAAGGTAATTTCATATTATTGACTAACGTTAAACCTAGAAGCTGAAAATTTTTCTGTTTTGCAATTTTATTGTTATTTAAAATTAAATTTTAAATTTTCTCCTATATAAAATTAGCACAATGCATGCTAAGGGAGTATTATCTATTTTGGTAAATGCGGAGGGAAAGTAGCAACTGAGCGTAGATGAACACAAGAAGTGATGTGTTGTTATTTGACATCAGAGAAGTGAAGATCAAAATTCATACTTTAAGATAATGTAAAGTAAACGTGATAAATGTAAATATAATTTCTAATTATAAAACTATACTGAATAAATTATAATTATGAACTAAATAAATAAAGAAATATCTTTTACTTAAAACATTGATGAACAGCAAGCTAAAATCTAAAATAGTTTCGTATAAGGAATAACAAAATTATTAACCAAATAATAATAATAATAATAATAATAAATAATAATTACTTTATTAAAATATTAAAAAACTGTACCAAATAAAAACAGTTTACTTTAATAAAATATTGTGTAATAAATTATTATCGCCAGGTCAAAAATTAGGATTTCAAGGTAATAATTTAGCTTGGTATTTTTAATATAATTATAAGTAATTTTATTATTCGTGCTTGATTCCTTTAAATAAATATTTCATGATATAAAAAAATTACTTAGATTGAAAATGATTCCGATGAATAAATTACTTAATATAATTATATATTTTATTTTATTGGTTCAATCTTGAGCTCAACGAGGAGCTTAATAGGTTGGTCCTCACTTGTTGGTTCATTAATGAATAATAATAATTATTAATAGTTGCTTATATCTAATTTATGTGAAAACTTCTTGGGCGAAAAGTGTAACGCGATCTAATTGTTACTACATTCATTTTGGCATTGTTTTTGTACAAAATAAATGTGTCAATATAAATGCATCGATTAGCACATGTAGTCGGAACAACAACAACACAAAAGCAAAAGCAATGTGAAACCTTTTGTTACGACTGCATGTGTGTGTGCATATTTAATTAGGGTGATTCCGCTACAATTGGAAAAACCATTGCATTAAACTGAATATAATTAAAATATACCACCCCTAATTTGGAGATTCAAGATAGGATCGTGAATAACTTCTTACTTACTATCATATGCACTCACAAGAAGAACAAATTATTTATGTCTCTCATGTGCGATCATATTTTATTTAAAAAATCTTGCTAAACAATTTTGATACTTAATACTTAAATTTCCTAACGCAATTACATAATTCTGGAATGGTTACATTAAACTGCAGTCGCAAATCCTGCACTTATTCAAGATAAATTCATACTGTTCTGAACAAAAGTAAATAAAATATATTCGTATATTAAAAAAATCTACGTTATGAGCATCTCCTGATCGGTATAATGATATAAAAATTGGATAAAAATTGCAAATAAATAAGATGAATTAAGCGTAATTTGTCATTTCTATAAAAACTGTATACGCGATATTTGTATTTGTTGATCCTGTTCGGATTTAAGCATAATTAGGTGCTTACGGAAAAACTTTACTGGATTATTTTTTTAGTGAACGCGTTCATGCATCCCTGTGACTTTAAAGTAAAATTAAATCAAGATTGTGCGTTTTTTACGTTAATAATGGGGAAAGTATCCAACTCTTGTCAGAATTTCAAGCAGTAATAGCAACAAAAATGTACCTTCAATTGTTTATAATAATAAATATAATAAATAAGCTGGAATTTAATTAATAAAATAATAAATTACAATTATTTGTTGATCGCATAAAGAAATAACTAACCAACAGTAGAATAACAAGGATTAAAATTGTCACTGAAATTGCCACTTCTTGATATCATTATCGTTGTGATCAGTTATTAGATTAATTTTACGAAGAGTTGACTTAATTGCTTCGATTAGGATCTTTTCTTAATTACGCACGATTACTAACAAATTGTTTCGATTACTTTTAAAAATAATTTTTGATTCTTTTTGATAATCATTCATTTACTACTGCTACTATTTAAGCATGAAATGTATTAAAACAAAAGAAGGAGTAATAATTTAAAATTAACAATTTTAGTTTCAACGTAGATTAATACAAAAATTTATAGTTAAAAAGTTTTAGTTTTCCTACACAGATAATTTTTTTTTTTGTCTCTAACTCTTAATAAATTGTCAAAGTAATTAATAAATTCATTGTTATGACTTCTTATCAACAAATGATATACAATTATGTTTTTAAATGAAAGTGCTTTTTTCAACTTTACAAGAACTTTCCTTTGAAGGTAGCAATCATGTGCTTAAATAAAACTAAACACCTGTCAGAAACTTCATTCAGGTTAAAAGTCTGTCCCTTTATTTCTCTGCTTCTTTGTTGAAATGCCTCAAGCGATGAATAATTAGTTTTAAATGTATTAAAAAAAATAAATAAATTACATATAATAACGTTAGCGCGACAGAGAAAAACTCATAAAATATAAACCACATTATTTGTGTGCGGCATCAGGAGTTGGATCTTTGGTTTGACAACATTTGCAAGGACTTTATAATTATAAAATGCAAAAGTTTTATCTAAAAAACACGGAACAACCCACAATGTATTTTACATCCACTAAACAAGCAACAAAACGGTTGTAGCTTTCCCTTCCTTATCCACCCACATACGCCCAGAGCCACTTCTAACAACAATTACAAATTAAATAAACTTTTATCTATAAATGTGTTTTGTTTATTGTTGTTCTTTTTCTAATTTTATACTTGTTTTTTCCTTTACCGTTACTCACTCAAACATAAACCGATTTCAGCTTATTTTAATAAAAGCAAAACACAATATCCACATAAAATTCAAATTTGTGGACAACAATAAGTTTTGACTTGAAGTTGAGCTGTTCTTTTATTTTATTATTATTATTTTTTTGTATTTTTTTTTTATTGTAAACGTTACTCGTAATAATAATCCAACCGCATAAAACATTCAAACTAAATAAGCTTCTTGCCTTAAATAATGAGATTGCGGCCATTTCCAGATATGACAACAACAATAATTTTGTCATTCTCCTTGTAGATTTTTGAATCCTTAAAGCAAAATTGTCAACTAACAAATTATAAGTATTGTGGGATGTTTTGTTTTTCTCTGTTTGTTTTTTGTGTTTTTTTTTTGTTTTGCTTTTTGCATTGTTTTTGTCATTGTCACAAGGACAATACCGCACGCAAAAGTTATTTTCCGTTCTTGGTTCTCTATCTCATGAATTGCGTCTGACAGAATTAAAATCAAACGACCATGATTTTTAATGAAAAAATCTTTATGTATGACTTCTTATGATTCTGTTTGTTGATTTTTATGATTACGACAGAGATATTAATATTAATTGAGAATTTATAAATAGAAGTCTTTTGAATTATTCCTACTAATGAATAGAAAATTAGTTTTTAACTTAAGATTTTTTACATTTATTAGCAAAATTTAACTTTTAAACATTAACTTTTAGAGTCTTATGGGTATACGAGCACAAAAGGATCAGTTTAATCCTTTTGAGGCATACTATCACATTATTTTATTATTTATTTTGTTTATTATTAAGATTAATAATAAAAATTAAAATAATAAATAGTATTCAAAAATACTCGTAAATTAGAAAGAAAGTTTGTTGCTTGCTTTCGAATGCAGTCCTTTACCACGTCTATCTGAAGTTGTCCTGTCTTAACTTAACTTTAAATAAAATTAGGAGAAGCGCCTTAAGCAATCAAATATATTTACTTAGCTACTTTGGCTCGTAACTCCTTGTGGGTTGTAAGTAGTTTTACTCACTACTGAAAAAAAAGTGTAGACGTACAATGTTCATGCACTTTACGCTATCAAACAGCAAGTCAAGTAAAGGAAAACCTTTAATTTAATTTTACATTAATGTATTCTAACTGGCTTTAAAGGAAATGTACCGATTTCAGATACAATTTACAAATTATTAAGATTTTACTTCTCTGAAGCAGTTAAAATTTTTGGCCACAAAAGCATTGTAATTAACCAAAAATTCTAGAAATATAAAAATGTAAAACGCTGTGTGGTATCGCGTGATATTTACGAAAGGGTACAATTACAAATCTTTTGCAGTATAACAGTAAGAAAAATAAGTTCGCTACTGTTTGGCGGTTTTCTAAAGTGCTCGTATTGGTTTTTTTCATTCAGGTTCTGGATTCTTTTACCTGATTAGTTTGAGGACACTATAAAGTGATAGATAACATTATAAAAATAATATTTAGATAACATAAAAGTGTACTTAAAATTGGCTTAATTCGTAAAGTAATCGAATATATTTATATAATATATATAATATCACATATAATCACATGTATTATAAATGAATTATCATTCATTATTTACTATCGGGGTTTTCATGAAGTAGGTTGTTAGTCAATCGTGGCAAGATCAACAACATGATAGTTTTGACATTTAGTTTTTTGACGTATTGGTAGTAGATGCAATTGTTACAATGAATTCAATTTTGCACGAAAATCCCATTAAAAACTTAAAATACACTATGAATATAGTGGTTCTGTTACAATTACATTTTGTAAAATTTGTGTTATTTTCGGACAACAAAATCGTCTTTCTGAGACCGCTATTAAGAATTTGGTCGTTGAATTAGAGTCGACAGGCTCGATACAAAAGTGCGAACATCAACGCGTTTTTGAGCGGGTCGTTCAACTGAGAACATCGCAGCCGTGAGCCACAGTGTTAACGCAGAGCCAAATTTGTCAATTCCTCAACGATTGGGGTTATCTAAAACCACCACATGGCGAATATTGCGTAAGGATTTGTTCTTGTATCCTTACAAGGTTTAACTGGGGCAGGAATTGAAGAAGACTGACCATTCGCTCACTTCGTTCAGGAACAACCGGCTGGTTTTTCTGAAAAAATAATTTTTTCAGACGTAGCCCATTTTCACTTGTCAGGGTATGTCAACAAGCAAAATTGTCGCATTAAAACTTCTGAGATTCCTAGAGCCATTATTGAGAAGCCTTTGCATGTTCATCGTGTCACTATGTGGTCTGGAGGCGTGATTGGGCCGTTTTTTTTTTTCAAAGATGAGGCTGGAAATGCGGTAACGGTTAATGAATCACGCTATCGCGGGATGCTTTTTACTCAATTTTGGCCTGTTATTGATGACGTGGATATCACTGACATGTGATTTCAACGAGATGGTATCACATGTCACACAGTCCTAAGAAACGATCAATTTATTGTAAACCAAAATTCCCGATAGCATAATTTCAGGACAACCAGCAGTTAAGTGGCCAGCCAGATCATGTCATTTCACACCACTGGATTATTTTTTGTCGAGCTATGTTGAGCATAGAGTCTAAACGGAGCCAATCAAATCAATTTTGGCATTAAAACTCAAAATCCATGACGTATTTAACGAAATAGTACCGCCATTTTGCCAAAAAGGTATTAAAAACTTTAATGAAAGGATAGACATTTCCCACCATGGTCATGGTGGACATTTGTCAGATATAAATTTTTAAGTCATATTTGTCGAACTTTTTTCTCCGTAATAAAATAAAAATTTTTTTCATCTTAATAAAAATTTTTTGTTTTGTTTTAGAAAACAAACTGTGAAAAACCCTTTAGCATTATTTCCACAACAATATATTCAGTACTTTATAACCAGTGGACAATAAAGTCAGTTGATCAAGAAATACAATGGTAATTCTAAACCTTATTAAACACCTGCAGTAATTTAGCACCTGATACCTGGAGCTCGGTGATAGTAAGTTGTGTAACTTAATCATTTACAATAATTTGATGTTGGCATAGAGAGTTTAAAAGAAAGAATAAAATTCCTTTAAAAATAAGTTCAAATTAAAGAAACAAGCAATATAATGTTAAATAGCTTTTAATAAGGAAAATGCACGTTTAGCGATCAAACTAAAGTATTAAGTAAATTGCCCTCTAAATATAAAAGTATAATACTGTTTCTGAACATTTAAATCCAATCTTAGTCAAATTTTTTATTAGTTTTAAACCTGATAGTTTTGAACCTGATAAGTAACGCCTCTTTTATGATCTTTAATGTGCTATCTACGAAATTATTCTTCCGATTTAAATATATTATTTGTTATGTTTTCGACATAGAGGATATAAAATGAAGCTTATAATAGTTTCAATAGTATGAAGAAAAGTCATAAAATTAGACCCAGGCTAAATCTAATAATTTTTTGGGTGCTAAATGTACAATCAACTTATGCAAATTCAAACTTTAAGTTAGTCAAATAA
Organism: Trichopoda pennipes; assembly: GCA_030448955.1. Classification (NCBI taxonomy): domain Eukaryota; kingdom Metazoa; phylum Arthropoda; class Insecta; order Diptera; family Tachinidae; genus Trichopoda; species Trichopoda pennipes. Next base: position 525,621 of record JASKUP010000010.1, on the reverse strand, counting down.
AAGAGTTGTAGATATGGTCTCAATATAAGAATTATATAATATAAAACTGCATTCCGATTATTGCAAGAACCAATTTACCTTAAAATATATGACAATATTACTCAAAGTCGAGGCAAATGTAAATAATGTATTTACTTCTAAAAACAGCTGTCTTTACAAGTGCATATGAATATTATTTATTTAACAAAAATTTATTTTAATTTTATTTCATCTAACTATAGAACACAAAATTTTTCAATTTCAACTTTTTATAATCCCTCTCTCATTAAGCTGAACAAACAAAAACAGCTTTTTGTAATTATGATAATGATTGATCAAACAAACTATAAATCCCAAACATCTGCCCAAAGAGATTTTATGCATGAGACAATAAATAATAAATTGAACGAAGCATACAACAGTTTTTACAGAAGAAGCAATTTGTCGAAAATCTGAAATGTAATCAAATGAAACAATAGGAATTAGAATGAAAATTTTAACAAAAATGTTATTTTTGTTACAAGAACAAACAAATAGACTGACAGCTAAACAGGCCGACATAAAGATGCACACACAAAACAACTAAACCAAAAATAGCCAAATCAACCTAAAATCATTTAAGCCAAAGTTGATAGAAATACTATTGAGCAGGGTTCAAAGTTCACGCATAAGATCGATCATTTTTAATCTTTCAATGTGAATACAAACATTCAATGTGAATACTGACTGTTTATTTCACATATAGAGTTTAAGAAAAATTTATGAAAAACAAATTTGTTTGGTTATTGTTCTGTTATTGCGTACACGCTGTGTTTAAGAAATAAGTATACAAAAATATATTTCTACCTGAATATCCTTTCAATCTTTGTAATGATATATTTTTGTGGCTTATTTTTTTACTGTTACTGCATTTTTATTGCAGTTTTTACAGATGCAATAAAATACAAAAGCCCAGCTGGATATTTGTATACAGATCTTGCTTTAAGATTTACAAATTATAAGGACAATTAAACAGTTATATTTTTACACAAAATTGATTTTGTGACATCAATTTGTGAAAACAACAAACAATTACTCAATAAGATACCAAACGGTTAATAATTGATTTACCTATATAAATTCTGAAAACAAAAACTGTTTTCTTATCATTTGTATTCAAAGGCATTTAAATATTGATCCAAATTAGTAACAATTATTTTACTTGACATGCTGGAAAGTTTAAATTGTTTGTTCTAATGCGTTCAAAATAATATAAAATCTTGAATCCTGTTTAATATGTCCGGAGATTATGAACAGCTTTCAATTTTTGTAGGTATAGCGAATTTTTCTAAGCTAAAAAAGGCATTTAATATTCCAATATATTAATGTCTTCCAGGTGAAATAGGATTTATTCCACCTTAATATGTAATATTTATTAACGCTGCTGAAGAAGCCCAAATTTTAATTTTTTTATATTGAAACATTTTTTTTATTAAAAGCATTTTAGTAAATTTGCCAGTCAAAGGCATTTTTCTGTAATGGTATCGTTACCCGGACTTCTAAACATGTGTTTTCAGTGCTTCGAGTAAATTATAAATTTAAGTAAATTTGTTCGAATTAGACATAATATTGTATAATTTTTATAACAAACATTTGTATGAACTTACGTTCAACTAATTGTTTTTATATAATCTTCTTATTTTATTTTTTTTTATTTGAATACTATTTTTTTAATTTAATTTTACAACTTTTCGTACTAATATCTACTAATTGTGTGATAAATTGTTTTCCACTAAGAATATTATTTCATTTTATTTCTTCAGTAATTAAGTATGAATAGCATTTTTCTGTATATCTTTAACTTGTTCATTTTATTTATACAGGGTGCGCAATTGCATGTAAATAATGCTAAGGTGCCTTTATTTTTGTAAATTTTAAATCAGCGTAGAAAGATTAAAGGATGGCTAATTTCAAGCATTTAGTGCACCATAAATTTGTATCGTTGTCCAGCCAGACTTGTACTTAAGGCTTTAAAACTCTCATCAGATAAAAAGGCGTTTAATTGGGTACAGATAATTTGGAAATTTGAATTCAAAATATAACAAATCTTATAACAGATGGCACCACCTAGGGAAATAAACATTTGGCTGATAATATTTTTTCAACATAATGCCATCAGAACGCTGGTTTTCTTTCATTATAAGACCACGGGTAGTTCACATTATGTCATTAAAATACTTTTTACCCATCAGCAGCACCAACATTTTTTTATTATGTTGAAGATTAATTCTAGTATTGCAGAAAGAACTGATTGGAACTTATATTTTAAAGCATCGAAGGCTTACAATCGTAAAAATGACTTGATATTCGTGCTTACCCATCTTACGTATATTTTATATCGGGTGTTTTTTTAAGCCCGATAGAACTTGAAATTATAAAAAATAACACAAAAAATTAAATTGTAATCAAAATTTCTTTTTTATTCGAAGGATCAATACGTGACATTAACATTTGAAAATGATTTCGGGCATATGGGCACCGCGGCTGTTCTTGACGAAGCGCATTCTGGACGTCCAATTTTGGGCCACTTTTTCGAGCACTGCTGTGCGTATGTCACGAATAACACGAACAATGCTGTCCTCCAAGGCGTCAATCGTTGCTGGTTTATCAGCATAAACCAGTGAATTCACGTAGCCCCACAGGAAATAGTCGAGTGGTGTCAAATTGCACGACCTTGGAGGCCAATTGACAGGTCCATTTCTCGAAATCAACCTATCGCCAAATTTTGATTTCAATAAGTCGATGGTTGCGTTCGCTGTATGGCACGTAGCGCCATCCTGTTGAAACCACATCTTGTCCGGATCAATGTCATCCATATTTTCAAACAAAAAATCATTGATCATGGTGCGGTAACGATCTCCATTGACCGTAACGCGAGCTCCGGCCTCATTTTTGAAGAAATAAGGTCCGATGATGCCACCAGCGTGAAAACCGTACCAAACGGTGCATTTTTCTGGATGTAATGGAGTCTGTAGGGTCTGTTGTGGATTGGTCTCACTCCATATGCGGCAATTTTGCTTATTAACAAACCCGTTAAGCCAAAAATGCGCCTCATCGCTGAACACAATTTTGCGATAAAACAACGGGTCAGTTGCCAACTGCTCTAGAGCCCAATCGGCGAAAGAACGACGCATATAATGGTCTAGTGGCTTCAATTCCTGCACCAGCTGGATCTGATACGGGTGTAGGCCGAGATCTTTGCGCAAAATTTTCCACGTAGTGGACGGACAGAGCCCCAATTCCTGCGACCGACGACGAATTGATAAATTTGGATCTTCTTCCACACTTTCGTTTACAGCGGCGATATTCTCTTCAGTACGCACATTCCTTCGACGTGTTGGTGTTATTGCATCCTCTAGAGAGTATGTCGTACGAAATCTATTGACAGTTCGACGAATGGCTTGTTCAGATGCACGATTATGTACGCCATAAAAATGACGAAGTCGTCTATAAGTTGCGCGAATCGACGACTGATTTTCAAAGTAAATTTGAATAATTTCGTAGCGTTGTTCAAGCGAGAGTCTATTCATGATGATTTGTCAGAGTATACTGAAACAAATAAAAAAAAATGTTTCGTCAAAATTTCATTTTTTGTGTTACTTTTTACAATTTAAAGTTCTATCTAGCTTAAAAAAACACCCTTTATAATTAACTTTTGTTTTTGTTTTAAATGCTATAAACAAACCTACTGAATATTTTTTCAAATTTCTTTTTTTATTTGAACAATCCTTCCGGTTAATAATGGAATATAATTTCATTCACTTGGCTGCCTCGGCTGGCAGTAGCCTACGCGATCGGTCCTATTTTTAAGCACATTATCCATTGTGTGCAGCTGTATTTTACCAATGGCTTTACGTCCTTTAAAGCGTCAACTGTCTCTGGTTTGTCGGCGTAATACTTATCTTTGACGGCACCCCACAAATAATAGTCCACTGGTGTCAAATCGCAGCTCCGAGGTGGCCAAACGACAACAGCTCTGCGGCTGATAATGCGATCTTCAAAAATAGGGCGCAAAACATCGTATGTAGCTTCGGCTGTGTGGCACGTAGCGCTGTCCTGTTGAAACCAAATGTTGCCAATATCCTCCTCTTCAATTTTTGTGTGACACGGGTTACAATAGTCAAAAGTGCAAATAGAAAAGTTTCCCTCCAGGTACTTCAGTCGAAAATACTATCTTTGGTGGATGTCGCTGAAGAAATCTCCCTTGGCGTCCATGGAATAAGTTGAGATAGTGAATCACGGAATAATGCATCGTTTTATATTATTGTAAACATTTTTTAAAATTGAACACGCGTCGGAATGAACAACTTTACATGGATTTCCTCGATAATAAAATGAATTTCTTTTTTATTATGGTCCCTTTATAAATACGCCAAAAATTTATTTAAAACAAGTACAACTCTGAAAAATGATTTTAAAATTAAGGTAAAATATAAATACCTTGTCATAGATATTTAGCAGCTATTTACAGAATTTTATATTTAGTTCTCAAGCACTTAACTACCCACATTTGGATACCACAAAAGGCAATTAATTAATTAATTTTGCTGTAAACAAAAAGCATCACTCTCATTGTTTTGTCGTAAGGAAGCCCACTGGCTTTAAAAAGTTACAAAACTGTTGCTATCATTAAAAATGCAATTTAATTTAATTTTATTTATATTCAAATGTTTTCATACTTATATTTGAACAAAGAGTCTGCATCTTTTTTATGTTTTTCATGGATGGTTTTGTATTTAAATATACCCGCATCATTTTGTTTCTTTAAAAATTAAAAAAAAAATATTTTAAATCTCCGTTTTAACTGGTAGCAATTAAGATTGACAGCGTAAAACCAGCAATTGACCAAATAAAAATTTTTATTTATTAAATCACACACTTGCTGGGATGGTTATTAAAAATAATTGTTACTTCTTTAACTGTCTTCTATGTGATTTGAGTGCCAAGCAAATTCTAATGGTGGGTGCATAATTTGGTTTAACCCTAAAACACTAAATTGAATTCTAATTTTGCATCATTCATTACGATCGAGTGCTTGAGTAAACGCATGTAACACGGTTGTTAAACATAAAAACTTTAAAATTAAACATATTTGTACACATGTTTAATGATGAAATATTTGATTTTTAACTATTATTTTTCATTTGAGTTTTCATTATTAAATACATGGGGGCGTTATATATATAAAATATTTTATAAAAAATGTTTGAAATAGCTTCTATTGGTCATATTTTAAAATGTCGTGGGAAGAAAATGCTTAAAGCAATTTGTTATAGATACTTATTTCTTTAAAAATAAGACTTTAACTTCTTCTTAATTATCCTCGTGAGCAAAAAGAATATGCATTTTATTTAATATGTATATATATATGTCATAAAATACAAATTAATTTGTGCTTGAATTATTATTAATTCAAAAGATTTGCAAGCAAGTAATATTTACTTAAATGTCTAATAAGTAAATCTAGCTGCTTTTCGGTAACCGTATTGTGCATATATATCGCATATATTTTTACTACTAAACTACAACCTTTACATTTTGTGAATATCTTACACAGCGCTTTTTAAGAGAAAATCTATTGAAGTTTTTAAAAAGATAAAAATTACAACAGATTTTATTAATATTAAATTATTTATTTAGATTTTAAAGATTATAACTTCATTTAATGGTTGCTTAATCACTAGTTAAGAAAAGAACGAGAACAAAATATAATACCTATGATACCTTTTTCTCATATAAATTCTTAAAGAGTATATTAACGTACTTAATTGTACAAGGTTATATAAGTAATGTATGTGGAACATAGATGAGTATAGATACATATCTACTTACATATGAATATACTGCAGTTAATGTATGTGGCTGGTGTATACGTTGTTATTATGATACCCTACAATTTTAACATATGCATTAGCAAAGATTTGTACACTTCTTGCGCATTTAATTAAAGTAAATCAAATTCCTAAAAAAAATATCTATGGGAAATATTATTTGCAGTATGCAGGATATATGCAGAGATAAATGGAAGAAAGAGCTATTTAATTCCACTTAAAAATTTTTTATAACATTTTAGAGGGCAGGGTTAACTCTCAGTAAAAGCAGTCTACGATCTTTGAATCTAAGCACAGCTAAGTTGAATTCAATAGTATTGAAACCCAACTTCTGAAAGTGTTCCCTTTTCCAAATATCTGTTTTTGTGTTTTTTTTTTTTTTTTTTTTTCGGACCAGCACTCAGGGGATGACCCCTACATATGCAAAGCATTGTGCCAGAACTAGGAAATTAGGTTACGGGAAGGGGGAAAGAGGGAGTAGTGTCTGTGAACATTCAGTTTGAATTTTCCCAGATTGAAAGTGACAGGAAAGATTTCTGGAGGGATTTTATTCCACATACGGACTGTTCTGCTAAAAAACGAATTTTCCCTGTAATGCGTAGTGCGATTCACTGGCCAATCAACCACAAATGGATGTGCTCTCAACGAAAATCGTGTTAAACGCGAAAACGTGTGAGTATCGGGAACAAGTTCCCTAATTTCATTAGAGCACTTTCCATTGTAATAACGATAGAACAGTGAAATACACCCCACATTGCGTCGATGCTCTAGAGAATCAATAGAGTTGGATACCCTACCGTCCCCAATGAGCCTCTTGGCCCTCTCCTGTACGCGGTCGAGTAACTCCAAAACAGACTTTGGAGCGCCGGCCCATACATGAGAGTTGTATTCCATTTTCGGACGGATATAGGTGGTATAGATAGTACGGAGATCGGATGGAGTGAAGTATCTTTTACACCGTTTTAGAAAACCAAGGCACTTGAAAGCTTCTTTAGAAACCTGAAAAATGTGTTTAGTCCATCGAACATCGCACTGAATTTTCATGCCAAGAACATCAAGAGCTTCCGACTCCGTAATATCTATATCACCCATAGTAACAGATGCAGCACCACTACCGAACTCAGATCTATGCGTTAGCATGCAACATTGCGTCTTACGAGCATTAAAATCTACTCTATTCACACGACCCCATTCCAAGATTGTCGCGAGATCGTGATTAAGGGTATCATTCATGTTCTGCCTTTTGGAATTAACCTCCAAATGGCCTGGTCTCTTACGAAATGAATATGAGTGACAAATGGCGCTGTCATCGGCAAAAGAATATATAGGGTTGAAAGTTCGACATAGAAGGTCGTTTAGAAAAATAAAAAATAGAGTAGGAGAAAGAACGGAGCCTTGCGGTACCCCTGAATTAATCATGAACTCGTCTGATGAAATCCCATCTATAACAACTCGTATAGAGCGATTTCTGAGGAAACTAGATATAAATCTAGAGAAATTATCACCGACACCAAAAGCGGCAAGTTTTGATAGAAGTGCGTTATGCCACACTCTATCGAATGCTTTGGAGATATCTAGAGCCACCACCTTACTTTCTCCGAAGTGATGAATGGAATTACACCATTGCTCAGACAGAAAGGCCAGCAAGTCGCCCGTAGAGCGCCCCTTACGGAAACCATACTGTCGATCGCTAAGTAAGTTGTTGGACTCTAAGTACCTCACAAGATGGAAATTGACCATACTTTCAAACACTTTAGAAAGTGCAGAACAAATTGCTATTGGGCGGTAATTTTCAGGGTTGGTAGCCTCTCCCTTTTTGGGGATTGGCGTTACATTGGCAACCTTCCAGCACTTCGGAAATTGCCCAAATTGGTACAATGTGCTGAAAAGGGCTGCTAAGGGACGCGCTAGCGTCGAAGAGCACTGTTTCAAGACCAGTGCTGGTATCCCATCCGGCCCAGGGGACTTGTTGATGTTGAGATCAGCTAAAACCTTTTTAACCGCTCGAGATCGAAAAAATATCTTTGGCATAGTAACGGATACTCTTTCGAGCTCTGGCGGTGGTTGACTGCTTTCCGGCAAATAAGAATTATTTGCAAATATACCAGCTAAAAGGTTTGCTTTGTCAACCGGGTCAGTGAATATTTGATCATTCTTTAAAAGAGTCGGAATTGAAGAACTAGCATTATCCCGTATTCTTTTAACAAATGACCAAAAGTTCTTACTACCCCTAGAAGTAGCAAGAAGCTTAGTACGAAGACGCTCTTCGTATAGATGTTTTTCACGCCTTAGTACTTTGGCACACGAAGATCTCTCCCTTTTGCGTAGCGAGTCAGTATCTGCGTTTTTGTTTTTACGCCAGATATTGAATGCTTCCTCTCTTGATCTGACTGCATTTTTGCACGTCTGATTAAACCAAGATTTAGATCTGGTTTTAATCGAGATTGTTTTGGATGGAATAAAGGTTTTCATTCCAAACAAAATTATGTTTACAACCATTTCCGCCATGGCATTGACATTATTGTCTAAGAAACAAAGTTTCCAATTAAATTGTTTTTGTGTGATTTTTTAATGGAATAATTTATTAAAAAAATTGTTGATGTAGCCTTATGACATGATTAACCAAAAATATTAATTCAAAATTCTTTGATTTAAAAAAAGATTTTCCCCACTTCCTTTCATTTTTCAAAGCATTTCGTTTTTCTTATTAAATGGTTATTTATACTTTGAAATTAATTTAGTTTAAAAATCAGTAATGTGACAGTACCTAAAATCCTTTTTATTATCTTATATTTAATGCATGTTGACAGCTGGCATTAAATGGGAATTTTGAAAGCTGAGCTTAAATTTCTGAGCATTTTCTAGCAAACCTAATAAAAAGTTTATATATATTTAAATTCTAGTAATCCCTAATAAAAACCGTAGACATTTTACATTAAAGGCATTTTCAAAGGTTTATCCTTTTAATCTACAAAGAATGTTATGCCTGCCCTTATTTACGTGTTTAAATAGCACTGTTACTAGAAAAAATCCACCTTAAGAAATTTATTTTCAATGCATTCTGTCATTAGCTTAAAGATCTTTGTATTCCTACCTACGATTTCCAAAAAAAGCGGAAGAAAATGAAAGGATTAAATACACGCCCGCATCACAAATAATTTGCATTTAGTTGAATTTTCCTAGAAAAACAAAAGAGAATTCAACAGACATTAGTACATACAATATGACAAACAGATAAAATGTTAATTAAAGGATAAGAAGGCATGTTTGATATTAAATCCTTTTTTCGCTTATTTTATACAAAAGAAATTCAATGCAAAAAATCGTCTGACTAACTTGCTTGCGACTCAAAAGAAATAGAGGCAGAATTGTTAAACCTAATTAAAACAAATTGCAACTAATTTAATCCCTATGAAAATGTGCCAGCATATACACTTATTAACATAAATCCAGTGAAAGAAAATTTTCAACAGCAGCGAAAGAAAAGAGAATGAAAGAGAGAGAGAGAGAGAGCGCATGAAAACAAGGTGTTAAAATTTCTGTACATGAAATGTTTCCGGTTCAAACCAAGTGTGATTTGAAACAGAGGAACAATTCCTAGTATTTAGTACCAATACCGTATTACAGACAATAGACACACATCAGCTAAACTCAAACCATAACAGTTCTTACCCAAATATCTTTCAAATAAGTTTTAAATGCTCAATAAAACATTTTTTTTTCAATACAAAAAGATTTGTGTCCTACGAAGTTATTGTTAAAAGTGTGAGAAAATTGACGTAGTTATCAATAGGCGGGCAAATTTAATTGTATTAAGGTGAGATGCCCTGCTCCTTTAGAAAAACAAAATTACAAAAAAAAGAATAAATTTAACAATCAAACCTTTTGAACACTTTAGAAATGCGTGATTTAAAAAAAACATAAATAATAGCAGACAGATTGCAACATCCGGTTTGTATTCTCAAACTGTGAATGTGTTTTTCTTCTAAGGATTTAACTAACATTTAATTAATAAACGCAAATATCTTTAAATTTTAAGGACGACTACTTTTTGCAAGTCCATTAGTAAATTACATAAATAAATTTTTAGCTAGTTTTCTTAATTTAATGACATATCTACACTCAAACCCTACCTATTAAAATATTATGTAAGTATGTATGTATTAATGAAATAATATTTCCTGTTGTGTAAATGCACCCAAAGCCATACAAACGTAAATACTCACCAAAAATAAACAAAAAAAACATGATTTATGACTTGTGCAACTACATAACGGTGTATGGCCCAAAATATAGAGACCAATGAACCATGTATTTAGACGTTGCTTCATTTAACCATTTATTGCTTTGCCTCACATTTAAAAAAAAAATCTTGATTGTATTTTTTAATAAATACATTCCATATTTAACACTAGCACGATTATTACCAGTATGAGCATGATTTTGATAATGTTCCAACCTTTAAAAACCACAAACAAAATTGATACAATCACCCACAATAGCTACCATATATCTTCGGAGTGTAAAATGTGTCTTATCAGTGTCACCAATCAACCATTACCTCAATAAATTAAATATCTTGAAGCTATAAAACATTAGCCATTACAACTGGCATCACCACATTCAAAGTTCTATACAAAATATTCGGTCAGGCACAGACAACAGTTAAAAAAGCACAAAAACTTTGAGACGACGATGACACTTTTCATCAAAAAATGTTTTGTATCAAGCATTTAAATTTAAAGAGAAAAAAAAACGGGTGAAAACAAGGAGTGAATTGTTAAACTCAAAGTTAAAATTTTATTAAATAAATAATATTATTTATTTTTAAAATTTTGTTGAAATCCAAATGTAAATTTCCGGGTGCTAATTACGGTACAAATTTATTTCGACTGTGCGAGTTTTTCTGTTGATGGGACTCTATACATTGCGAATCGATATTTTTGTAAAGTGCTGTAAAAGATTAAAAAAAAGACTTTACCAACACTAGAAATAAGTAAACATAAAACATATGCTTACAAAAGCAAAAAACAGATGATAACAAACAGAAGTGCCAATTTCATTTTTAATTTTGAGTGTTTTTCTTTTTATTCAATCGGTGACATGGATAAATCCGAGACGCAAGTAACTCATTGGACTTACCGAATGAGTAAGTTACAGCCGCTTAATTTGTGAACATAACGTATGTACATTTATTTTTATAGGTTTAAAAAACGGTTTAGTGTATCAAAGAAAAATGAAAAGTCTTGGCAATCTGGGAAACAACAAATAATTTACGTTTCGTCAAACTTTTACATCTTTTATGGGTGGAGCAGGGAATTTTATTTGTTGGTCAAGGTTTCCCAAAGTCTATTCGCCGTAGTCTTTCCTTGACATGTATTTGGTAAAACGTCTTTTGCCAAATTGCTGTGCACAGGCATAAAACCATCAAGAATTTGTTTTTGCCTAAAATTAATTTTTGTTGTATTTTACCTAATAATTAATAAAATTAAGTTAATATGAAAAAAATATAAAAAATTTAGCCTGCATTTTCTTTTTATCCAGCGAACTATTTAAAAATAAAATTTCAACATAAAAGTTGCTGTCAAATTAAACTCGCAAAGTCGCATTCGACCGTAAGCTCACTATCGAGTGCCATCATCAGGAATAACGATACAACCTACTCGATAACGAATGGCAGAATCCCAAAAGTAAAAAAAATAGCAACTTCGACTTCATCTTGCATGAGTTCGACTGCGAGAATTAGCCCTCGGATTAAAAACGAGGATAAAATTATGCAAACTCAGCTCTTAAAATTTCTGAAATTCTTACATTGAGCCTTGTTTCTGTAAATAAACTGAGAAATTTTCTACATGAAAATATTATAGTCACCTTTCTTTTGAGCAAGAGTTATCAACTCTTTATAATATAAAATAACTAACCGAACTAGCAGTCGTGTGCTTGCATGAGACATTCACTGCACCAGACAATTCGTGAGGAAAGGAGGATTTGATCGCTACGCTGTAGCGATCGCATAAAACTGAATTGTTTAATTTTGTACGATGCAGCGCTTATAAACAAACGAAGAATATGCACTACGACGTCCAGCACTGAAAACAATTCGAATGGAAATGCTTCGCCATTTCAAATTGGTACCTCTGTAGACTAGTAGATAGTGTGCTAGCTTACATGACTGGGGGTTGTGTGTTCGATTGCCAACAAAGGCCAAAGGCCACTACAAATAAAAATTAACTGTCGGTGGGGTTGCTCAGAGATGAAGACATGGTCACTGGTCACTGATCTATCTTTTCCGACAGTTAATTTCTGTAACTGTCCTTCTACTTTCACCACCTGTCTCGTCACTTCTCTATCCCTTTCCTAAAGAATGTAGCACGGCACCTGACTAAATAGGCATTGTTGCCTGAAGTGCTACTTCTCTTTAAAAAAACTTACTCACCAATAACTAATCACTATCAAAGTCACAATCACAATTTGTTATTATTGAGCGCGGTAAAAATCACTAAATATTTTCTACTGTTGCAATATCACTGCTATTGTTGCGATATCGCTGCTATTCTAATATTTTGACAGAATCAGAATCAAAGAACTTATAGTGGCGAGTTACAGAAAAATTGATATTAAAAAAACTTTTCTACGAAAAATTACTTCTACATGTCAAGTATCATTACGATCGGTTGTGCGATGTAGAAGTTTATCACTTACTAACCAACAAACATCCATTTTAATATGCATTTATAGATAAAACGACCACAAATGACTAAAAGCACATTATGAATGCTATTTTCTAATAGCAGATTTTTCTCACTTAAATTACAGAAACGTGATAATTCCCATAAATCAAATGTATTTATGATTGAGGGTTGTTTTGCATTTGTTTTTGTCATGTCTAATGCCAATATTATCAGCTGCTTAAATTTTGAATTGCAGCATGTGCTAACATCCATCATTTTATACCGAATATGTATATATAAGTAACTCTTAAATCAAAGCATTATAAAGTTTAGAAATCCTCACTAATATTTTTGAACACTAAACACTTAGTATAGCATAGTTCGAGTTATTTCTATCACATACTTCATTTAATTTGCATTACAGAGTATTTTGTTTTGCCATCATTTGAACAAAATAAGACATATAGTCTATGCACTCGCTTCAAAGGCACTTAGACTACCATTTAGCCATAAGCCTTATTGAAAAGTCAAACAAGCTAAATAATAAATAATCGTAATCGTTTATCTCCTTTTTAAGTAAAACTACTGTTACACGGTATGCATTTTACATCTGAATTGTCAGTTTTAAAACGCAATGTCAGCTGATGTCAGACTCTTTACCAAGTCAAAGTATAAGGCGCTCTAATTAAAATTTTGATATAAGATTTTATCATTCAACTTGCCATGCTCCAAAATATTCATGTCCTATTAGATTTATAGTGGGAAATTAAGTAACATGTGGAAGCAGCCTAACTTTTTATGTTTTTAATTTGTAATTAAAAATTACAAATTTTGCACAAAATTCGGTATTGAAAATTTGGTTATTCACATCCAAAAAATATTGCAAAACTGTAGATCAGCAAACGTGCTTCAAAATGTTACAACTGCAGCATATTTCAACCAATCATTATAAAATCAAACAAACTGCCCTCGCAAATGGTCATTAAGAGAACAATCTTTTACAGCCATTCATAATACATACAAGTTTGTGTTGAGTACAATTAAATGGAAAAAAATATTCTATAGCGAATAATTTTAAATTTAAAAATTCAATTCTTTAATGCATCTGCTGTACGACTTCAGAATTAGCAACTATGTATAAGCATATGTGTATTCATTTCTGTTGCTTTATTTTATTCGCATATTATTAAACGTTTACACCATAAGTAGTGTTGCCATACATAATTACTTATTACAAGTTTCATAATTTAACCATCTTAACATGTGCTAGATTTTATGATATTCTTATAAAATATAATAGTTATAATTTTTTGACCTTTTTTAATATTTTTTAGTAATTAATTTTTAGCACTAGGTCTTATTTAAAAAAAAAATTTATAAAAAAACTTAATTTTTTATTATATTTTCGATATTTCGCCACACCGTTGGTTGGCATCATCAGGAAAAAAAATGAACAAACAAATTGAAAAAATTTTTTGAATTTGTTTGTTCATAATTTTTGTTTTTTTGCTTAAAATTAATTACTAAAAAAATTCTTATAAAATATTTATTATTAAAAAAAAATATACATATTTGAAATGTATTAATGCGGAGCAAAGCTTTTGTCAATTCCTTGGCGTTCTCCACAATTGGGGTTATCCCAAATCAGATCACGAAATTTGCGTAAAGACTTACCCGAAATGGCATCGAATATGTGTACTCCAGCCCTTACTATCTCATGTGTAATGGGCGAGCCGAACGATTTGTAGATATATTTAAGCGAAGTCTTTGCAATTTAGAATTAGAGGGGACTATTAGTCAAAATCTTTAAACATTCCTTCAAACTTATAGATCAACTCGTAATCCGAGTTCACTTCAGAACTTGTCACCAGCTGAAGTATTATTTGGCAGGAAAATTCGACTTACCTTGGACCTTATTAAACCATGCTCCAAGCAACGTGTTTACAAACGAAACACCACCATTGAAACCCAGTTTAACAGAAAACATGGTTCTTGTTTCTCTGTTCAAGTATTTGCCAGAGTATATACAAATAACAACAATACCTATTGGAAACCCGGAAACATTATTCAACGAATTGGAAGTGTCATAGACAATGTGCTTCATGCAAACCAGATAAAAAAAACACGGCAATCATAAACTCTCTTGTACTGACAAAAATTTGGATGAAGCGCTTGGATCATACAATTCACACAACAAAACTATTTTCTTGAATAATAATTCTGAAACTACGGACAATGCAAATAAAAACTTCGACATGGCGGCTCTTAGACGATCCAATAGAGAACGAAAACAAGTTGCTAGATATATTTCCGGATAGATTCCAATAAAAGAGGAGATGTTGGATGGCTTTTCTTTTCCATATGTGACAGTTTATCATAATTTTCCTTTTGCACTTACTTGTTCCTCTAGTTTTTAAGATAGACATATAAAAGAGAATTGATATACACATTTTTCAATTGAAATAATAAGGAAGAACTTGAATTTCTCTTAATTACAACAGTTTATCGGCTGTATGCATAAAAAACGCTTACTTGAGCTTTAAAGTACACGTTAGTTAACAAACATTTTAAGGCTAACAGCCGTTTGTTAAAAAATGGTATTCATAAACAGTACTTTAGCTAATGTATGCTTTAGTAAAATTACTATTTTGATTCTGGCAATGCCACTATTTTTAGTTGTCACTTTGTAGTTAACGATGTATAAAAATGTATATTATTTAGTTAGATCCACAAAAAATGTTTTTATTGTTTTCAGCAAAATCAACATATTTTTATTTTGTTTCTTTATTAATCTTTTTAATAAAAAGCAAAAAAAACCAAAAAAGGTTAATTTGCAAGACTTGCGAAGAACTTAAAAAGAATTCGTTCATATTAAAAAAGCAAGTATTCGGATAACGAGCTTTGTTTTGATTATATGTACATCAATAACAATTTTGTTTTAAATAATTAATTATAACTATATTTTTGTAAAATATAAAATAAAGATGTAAAAATGTTTTATACTGAATGGCATGTTGTTTTAGTTTTTATTATTATTTGTATACTACAGTTTATTTTTAATAAACATTTTTAAAAGTTTTTGGAATAAGAAAATACAACTGTCAATTGAGCCATTTACATTGAAAGTGACATAAGTCACAACTAAACAGTGCTTTTTTTCTTTTTTAATAAATTTGAAATTAATAAGTACTGAGATTTGTTTGAGGGGAGTGTTGATAATTAACGGTATAACAAAAATGTTTATTTTGAAAGTGGCGTAAGTCGCTGTACTCAGGAAATTAATAACCGAGCTCAGTGTGAAAGAAATGGAAACATGCAATAAGTGTGTGTGTGAAGTATTATGGTGATTATTGGATTTTTTTTTTTATTAGCACGAAAGAATAGTGCAGTTTGCTGAACTATATTATAGTGATATCTAATATACTACACATAATTAGCATTATTTTGTTATTTTTTATTCTCAGGAGGTTGCTTCGTGTTGTATAAAATATCTAAGAATGTCACAACTCAAAAGCATATTAGTGCACATATGTAAAGGACAAAATAGTAAATAGTAGTAATAATAGTAATAGCCCCCTGTTGAAAAAATCCTTCACAGTGCACAACATGGAGAATAAAGATTTTATTTCAACACAATCATTAGAAAAATCCGTTTCAAAAAGAAAACTAAATACAGACTAGTTGAAATGGCTAAAAATTAAAATGTTATATAAACTAATTGAAAATAAAAAAGATGACAATAACAAAGTAACTTATGCTACTTTTAAAATAAACGGCTCAGTTTATTGTAAAAACAATTTGTTTTGTTTTTGAACTTTCAATAATAAAGTTGAACTGTCAATTTATTGTAGGTTTAACGTAGGTTTTTCCTACTTTAAAGTTAACAAAGGCATGTTGAGATAAAAACGTTATTTGAATACAACTTTAGGAAACAGTGCTTAACAACGGCAGTTAAACCTACTTTAAGTTTTTATGCATACGGCTGTATATGTTTAACATCAATGATCAAAAAGTTCATATGTTCGCGTCATATGTAATAATTTTGAAGAAGTTAAATTGTCTTGGAGGAGACAGGGTAGTAAACTCTGTTTTTTATTTTAACCTAGCTAAAATTCAACAAATCCTTTCATTTAACGTACAGTTGATTTTACCCAGATTTTTTGGTTGAAATGTAATTTGTTAGATAAATTGCTACCATATGCTATAAGCTTGTATAATAAACATACTAAAATAAGGTTTGATATATATGCATTCATAATATAGTTATTTAATTTAAGTTAAATTAAATTTTTGTTAAATCTGGCAACTGGTCAAAGTCGTTAAGAAAGCTATGATTATTCCGCCAATTATTAAAATGAACGCATACCACCAATATAAATACTAATAAAGACATACTGTACCAGGTACTTCAGTAACATTAACATCAAAATGTTTACATATCTCTGGCAACATTTAAAATTGGAATTCATGAAATTTTGCTTGAAACTGCTTCTTGTACATGTTACAAATCGAAAAAGAAAAGAATTTTTGTTATTTGAGTTAAGTGCGTGATACATAGTAAAGAATCAGAATATATACGCATCTGTTGTCGTTAAAATTTTACGACCGATTTGCTTTTCGTGATGAGCATAATTGACTTTTACGATTGTTCATGTTAATTGTCAATCTGCATGATGATATTATTTTGTCCATGTTATTCGTTATAGTTGCTGTGGCGCACTAAAACTTAACCACGCCTTGTGGGCAAATTGTTGATGTTTGCAAGTATTCTATCATAATTTTTTTTATGACTTTATATTGTTTGCTACTTGATGCTATGCAATATTAAATATGAAATATATTTTTAGAAATGTTCTTTAGAAAAACTTAATTTTGGTTTTTTCATCTTTCTTTTATATTTTGTTGTTGTTATTAATAATAAAATTTTATAACGATGGCGCTTTAATTTTTTATGGTTTTAATGTTTTGCAATATAACTTGTTGAAGTTATTGCAAACATGTGCGTTTTAAATTTAACTAAAACTTTGTTTAAGGATTTTACTTAATCTGTTTAAAACAGTTTTCAAAATTATGATTTTCTAGTTGAATTGAAATGGATGCCTATATTTCCAAAAAATTGGCTTATTTTGTAAAGGCTGTCATTTGATTAATCTAAAAATGACCAAGAAGATATAAATTCTTGCAGTGTCGAACTAACTTTTGTAAAAACTGGAATTATTGTTAATCACCGATATTTGATTCGGTACATATTTTATTACATAGTGTTGGACTAGCGTTCGCAAATATTGAAATTAGTTTCAATCGCCACCATTTCTTTGAACATGAAATCTCTAATGAAAACCACCATCTTTAAAAATGTTATGGCATTATAATAAGATAATTGTAAGTATTAAAAACTAAAAGTATTAAAGCTGCATGCGAAATTTTACAAGTTTAGTTATACATAGCATTGAAATTTGGTTATTCTCCGAAAATATTTAAGGATTCTTTTATTATTCCATTATTTAAATCTGGTTGTAGGAATAGCGTTGCCAACTACAGAGGTATTGCTAAATTTATTAGCGCTATACCTAAACTTTTTGATACTAATCACCTCGTCCAAGAATTATCGTCAATATTGGCTCCTGCTCAGCATGGTTTTTGAACGTTAATCAACGAAATAATCTGATGTTGTTTCCGTTGACTTTATAAACCGTTTGATAAGATTAACCACAAACTTCTGATAAGGAAACTCGACCTTATGAGATTCACAATCAATTACTTGCTGTGAATTAATTTATATCTATCAAACAGAACATAAAACGTTCGTTCTAAAACGTTTACTTCCAAAGAAATTCTTGTTTTAGCTGGTGTGCAGCGGAGCAGCCATCTAAGTCCTTTATTATTTTCCTTGTTTATTAATGATCTACCCAATTCTATTAAATATTCAAGTGTTTTATTATATGCAGACGACGTGCAGATATTTTGTACATATAATCCTTACACTGATCATATTCTTCTGCAAAAGACTTAGATGTATTTAGTTCCTGGTGTAATATTAACCTTACGGAGTTGAACTTTCTAAAGTGCAACTACATGTGTTTCTTCCGAAGATGTTATACAAAAGTATAATATATTTTAAACGGCTACAAACTTGAGAAAATTAATATAGTTTCATATGTTAGTATTTTACTGGATGCTGAATTAAATTTTATAAATCTCGCTCAGTTCTTGGATTTATAGAGCGCTGGGCGAAGGAGTAGTAGTAAAAGTCGTGACTCATATGCCACAAAACATCTTTATACTTCTCTTGCCAAGGTTTATTATCGAATATGGCTCAATAATTCGGGTCCCATTTAATAAAGCCTATAGTAATGGAATCGGTGCACAAGCAGTTCTTGTTATTTTGTCTTCGAGATTTACATTGGAATTCTTTACTTATGCCATCCTACATTAGTAGACTTGTGTTAATAAAGCTGCCAACTTTAATAAACTGAAGAATAATGTTAGATGTCACCTTTGTTCTAAATTTAATAAAAGGAAATGTCTGTTCACAATTTTTGTTAAGTTAATATTCGAATAACTAAATTTAAGTTTTATGTACTATCCTTATTTGATGTTTTAATGTCTGTATGGACCTTGAATCCATAAACTAAAAATAGATAAAATATAATAAGACACATCATTCTTTCAATTAGTATTTCGTTTCTTTAAAACTTTTAATTGAAAATATCTTTGGTTATTATATCAGTTAAACTTTTTGTTTTTAAAATTTATTATTTTTGGCTCCCCAAATTAATGTATGTTTGTCTGGCTAAACAAAAAATGTTAACATGTGAATGTTATTGTGAATAAAATCTGTTGTCCATTAAAAAAAAATTGATTGTCAATACTTAAGATAAACAGATTACATTCGTTTTTTATTTTTCCGTAAAACTTTTTATTGAATAAAAATACAAACGAAATAAGCAATGAAAATCAGCTACTGGATATTGAAAATATTGTTTTACAATAAAATCGTGGTGTTGTGACATTGGGTTTTTTTTAATATAAGAAAAAAATATAAAGTTTTTTTTTTATTATTTTTGTGTTTTCAAATTGAAAAACGAATATATTAAACAAAAATTCCTAAAACTAAGCCGTTTCTTCTACAGAAAGAAATAAAAACTACCAAAAACAAAAAGAGATTTATTATTTCAATCCCGGATTAAATATTCGCTGGTGTTGTTTTTCTCTGTCGCTTTTATTGTCACACTTATATGTGACAGATGACTACTGCTCTTTCCATTCTTTATTGTTGCTTCTGATGCTATTATTTGAAGCAAAAGGTAAATTTGAAGTAGTCTCCGTATTCATATTTTATCTTTAACTATGAACTAATTTCGTTATATGAGGAAAATAGGTGGGCTCTTTTTCATTATTCAAAGAGCTGGCTACTTTAGCTTTGAATTTTTATAAAATGGAAATTCGATTTTATAGAAACGAGATTGTCTTGTTTCATGTAGTTGCTACTAGTGGAGCAGTAGTTTTAAAATGTGACAGTGGTTATTTTTTATCATCATTTTTATGCACGTTCTATTATCGTGGTAACCGTGTTTGGTTAATTTGCTCTTTTTTGTTTTATTTGTTATTCGGTTTGGTTATTAATATTTATTGAATTTTTTCTTTATATTCATTTGGTTTTTGTGCTACCATTGGAAACTACGCTGGCGTAACATGCCAGTTGTCATATTTGGTACATTGAAAAATAGTAGCAGGGCTACAAAATAATGATTGTGGAAATCAATTGTTCTTGGATTAAAAATTTTTCTATTACTTCTCAATGGAGCCCAAATTTTGAAGTCGCATTTCAATTTAAGTATGACAGATTAATTAAAAAAAAAGATCTCAAACAGGGACTCTAAAACTGTCAAAGGGGATTAGTTCTATCTATCTGAGGTTTCTCCTAAGGGTTATAACTTCACACAAAATTTATATTCATCATTAAAGCTTAATGCTTCTCGTTTGTTAGTCTTAACAATTTATAAAATAATATTTCAATAATTCTATACATTCGGCCTATATAAAACTGCATCTCAAGGCAAAACATGGTAACATTCAAATCATAAAAAAATTTTGCTTCCAAATATATGCTTCAATGACAGTATCATGTCTTATTGAGTGTTTAAATAAGATTTAGTTCAAACGCTGTTATTTTATTAAAAACTTTAAATTCCAAATGTTAGGTTTTTGAATTTAAATATTAAAATTGGTTCTATAAGTGATATATGAATATATGATATCTATGAAGTTATTGTAGGCGAATGAAAAATTAGTTCGATGATTTTAGTTATTTGTCAAAAATGAAACTACTAAGTAATATTAAGATTCTGATAATTTTTTTTAAATATACTGTAAGTCCACATTTTTTAAGTTAATAGGCGGCTCTCTTGTAAGTAAAGAAAAGTGAAACTTGTAAATATTTCAGTCTTGTAAAGAGTGAATGTTAGTAATATCTAAAACGCGGCTTGATAATGATGTCATCTTATCGAAGGTGCTCGCCCATCGTTCCAAACAAACAGCCAGTAACGACAGTTTTAATCGAGTATGATTAAAACATATTTGAAGCACTAACACTTCTATGCTTGTGTGTTATATACAGTATATGATTAAAATCAGGATTTGTAACTTTCTATTTCGTGTAAGTACAAGTGTAGAGTCTGAGAAGTAATGGTACTTTATTACTTCTGTCTTCATTTGAATTCTGTTTATTGTATTGAAATTTATGGAATTATTTTTTTAAGAAATTGGTTAAAGTAATAGCAGATCATGGAGAACGTAAGAAGAGTAAGTTCGATAAACTTAATTTTTGGTACTGGTCTTTACTGATTTCTTTTTGGCTTTACTCAAAATCCTATTGTACTCATGTCATAAAATAATAAAGAAAACGCTTTTTACAGATAAAACTATTAAGAAAATATTTTGGTAGTAGGAGTACAGCTGACACAATGGAGAAATTTAAATGTAATTCATATCTCCTGGACTCTTGTATAAAAAAATCCCTTTTTCACGAGTATTCTGTTCTTCTTCAAAATGGTTGGTACTCGTCTCTCCTTCAGCAAATACTCTTTGCATTCACTAAGGGTTCTAAGAGAAATACGAGGATTGGAGAAGTGTCGAATGTCTCTCATAGCGGATGCAAGCAACATTCCTCTTGCGGAAAATAGGGTAAAATTCTGGAAGGCTACTATTGTACCAAAGAACATCTAAAGCAATAAAGTTCTTAAGCCACACAGACTGACCTAACAATGCTAGATATCTTTAATTGTTAATTATATAATTAACAGAATATTTTTTGCCGATAAACTGACAAAAGAGCAGCCAATACTGCAGGATAAAAAGAGTAATATCTTCTGTAAGATTCCATCTTCAGCTTATATGAATCGTTTCGATGATAAGCAATGAGAACTGCTGAGGGTAAAATGGCTTCCAGAAAATAAATTTGTCTAGAATAATACGGTGATAAGACTTTGAAAACGTACTGTACTGCATGCTAGGTGTTGATGGGTCTCCATTAAATTTATACAACTTATGACATGACATCGGCAAAATGGCACCAAGAACTTGGTTTGATCTAGTATAATGAAGATGCTACAGGAGATAAGACTTCGGAAACGTGCTGTACTGCATGCTAGGTGCTAATGGGTCTTCATCAGGTTATATGATTATGATGATATTATTTCAATATTAAAATTATTTCTTTTTTCAAATTATTCTTATCTTATAATTAAATTTAATTTGTTTTAACAATTGTTAGTTCGGCAAGGACCGAGAAGCTAAAGACATTCTCTGCTCCTTCTCTGTGAGTAATTAACCTGTGATTTTAGTTGCTATAAATTTAAGGTGTATTAAGATCGTTATTTATATCATTCATTTCTTATACGTTGTTTTTGACAAGATGCTTGTCAATTGATAAATGATATTTCCTTTATTATTTGTCAAATTTGACAATATGGTAAGAAATATTAAAAACATAAGTAAAATAAAAAATTATTAAAAATGCAGACTTAAAATTATTGTAGATATAAAACGAGGAATTTTTTTATTGAAATTAAAACAAAAAAATTTCGAGCGACTTATTACAGATTATCTTTCATCATTTCAATGAACCCCAGTCAGGTCTTATTTGCTTTGTTTTATTTTTCATGGTGAAACGTCCCTGTTAGATGCTCACCGTTCTACAAATACATTTTCGTACCTCTGACTACTATGAGTGCGACAAATACACACACCCATCAGACATTGGCATTGGTTCCATTATTCTTTAATGAGATTAAATGTGTGGCGAATTGTGGCACAAGAATAATAATAATGGTGGCATTGTATTTATTTTATGTATTGTCATGTTACTATTGACTGTTGGACAGCCTGACTGGTGGTAGACCTGAGAAAAGTAAAGCAGGGAAATTATTCACCTCCTTTCTCAGATTATTTTTTCTTCTTATAATTTTTTATTTCTTTTTTCTTTGTGACAGACTTCCAAGCAACTTATAACACAAATGATGATCGTTAGTAATATTCATATGATGATTGTTGTTGGTTTTAAATTAAAAACTATCAGATTATTTATGAATAAAAAATTGGATGTTCTTGAGGCGTTATTATTTCTTTTTAACTTTTAAGCTGATCAATTGAGAACACTAAAACAAGTTTCCTTATATGAATATTGTTTTTAAAGTTGTGAAAATATGTATACCTGCCAACATGTACAAACAAGAACTGTTACTAAATATTATTAATACCAATTTATTATTTGTGAGAGTACAGGATTTGTAGAAAAATATCACTCAAAGCTTTGTGAAACGAATCGATTAATATCTTAAGAAATGAAAAATAATTCCATCAAAGTCACCTATTTTAAAGGTGTTTTAGTAAACATTATTCAGCTACATATTTGACGAGGTTTTTTTAATGAAGCAACACCAACAAAATTTATGTTTTTACGTAATCGTAGTAGATGCATTGGCAGTTGTTATAATAAATTCAATTTCGCTCGAAAATCGCTTTTAAATAACTAAAATCGACTATGAATATGGTGGTTCTGTTGAAGTTACATTTCGTAAAATTCGTGATATTTTCGGACAACATAATCGTTCTTCTGAGATCGCTATTAATAATTTAGTCGTTTAATTCGTCGACAGGCTGGATAAAAAATGTGCGAACAACAACGCTCGTTCAGCTAAAAACATCACAGCCGTAAGCCACAGTGTTGAAACGGATCCAATTGTCAATTCCTTAACGTTCTCAACAATTGGTGTTATCCAAAACCACCACATGGCGAATTTTGTATAAGGATTTGATTTTGAGTCCTTACAAAATTCAAATGGTGCAGAAATTAAAGAAGACAGCCCATTTACATTCCAGTAGATTCGTTCTATTCCTTTATGAACAACCGACTGGTTTTTCTGAAAAAATTATTTCTTCAGACGGAGCTAATTTTACTTGTTGGATATGTCAAAAAGAAAAATTGCCGCATTTTGGCATCTGAAAATCTTAGAGCGATTTGCATGCTCAACGTGTCATTGCATGGTTCGCCATGTGGTCTAGCGACGTGATTTGGGCCCCTTTTTCGAAGATGAGGCTGGAAATGCGGTAAAGGCCAGTGGATCATGCTATCGCGAGATGCTAACAACCCAATTTTTTGGTGATGTGATGATGTGATTAACGAAATAGGAAATAATAATGAAATAATAGACATCTGTCAGCGTGGTGGTAGTGGTATACGTGCTGAACTTTTCTCTTCGCAATGCTATCTTTAATCATCTAAATCTAAATTTTTTGTTTTATTTCATTTTAGAAAGCAAACTTCTTGTTGATAAACCATTTAATTACGAAACCAATAATTTCTCTCTAAAAACACTTTTTTAACTGTTACCGTCTCAAGGCGATATTTAACATAATATTTGGGCGGGCAATATATGTATGGCTCGAGCTCGGTGCCTTCTATTTCTGTATTTGTAATGGATTTTCTTGGCAGAAATCTAGACGCACATAATTGTGTAGAAATGACTGCGCTGTTATACAAAAGTCAATATGACCTTATTTCTTTCGCGGCAGTTAAGTTAATTACGCATGCTGGCACGTAGAAGGCTTAGTTCACTGATGGTTTAAAAGATGCGATAGGCGACACTAGCTGACCATAATATGATTAGGCATACGTACCTTTAAAGAGCCAGAGATATCGTTTGATTTAGTTGTATTTGGAAGTGTTTTAGCCATGGAGTTATGTTGAATGTTATGTTCATCTGACTGGGCATCACAAATAGCAAAAGCTGTGGACGCTTAAAAAATTGCTGTAATAATAAATCAACGAAGATATTAATATTATTTATACAAATATTTATTATTATTAATCTATTTTAGTATTATGCTCAAATTAATAATTTAAATTCGACTCATTACAACAATCTTCAGCAATATTCGCAGGTACATACGTACGTTAAGTTTTGAATATTGTAAACCTCATTAATTGAAGCATTCATTTTTATAATTAAAAATAAGAGCAATACTTATTAGCAATTAGCATTAATTTGATTAGATGCACTCATTGTTCACTGTATTCATTGCCACAGAAAGAACTGGCAATAAAGATGGTAGGAAAACCTTATTTTTTACTTTAATAGCTTTTTTGCCATTATCAACAGGAAACTCTGTGATTTTTAAGAAAATTGAGCTGTAATTTAACCTAGACTTAGAGAAGATTCAGAAGTAAGTGATCTGTTGTGCTAGATATATGCGAAGCACCAGAAAACGGTGCCTCGTTTATTTTCTTTTTGCGTACAGACATGATAACTGTCCAGAAGCAATTAATGAAATTTTATTTTGAACAATAATATTTTCGATCATATTATCTTTTATATTTCTAAATTGATATCTATCTCAGATTGGTAACCATATACATAATTTATTTTAAAATAACCTTTAAATAATTTAATTTTAACTGCAAACTGTATTATAGTTGTTTTAATCGTGTTAAAGTTTTTTCAAATAGAAAATTATTCATTTTTGTGATATCTTAAAAATTATATGACTTTGTAATCTTTTCATCTATCTTGTAATCTTCTACATTAAATATCACCGGCTTCACTCACCCACCCACTGCTCTTAATAATAGGGGTTTATGTAAAACTGACAATACCTGTGCAACACATTTCGAGGATAGTCTTTGAGAACAGCAATTATCTTAAGTGCAAATAATACCGGCTTTTCTGGTATATGGAATGCGTAGTGCATGAATGCATCATTTTGTGTATTTAAAAATAAAACTACATAAAATGCATGGCGCTTTAAAACATAATTTACTCAATTTCAAAAGCAGGTTGCATGTGACGCTTCTATTTAAAAGTCATGCTGTTTAATTATCAGTTTCAAAAGATTTTCTTATTTAGAAAATTTATCAAAATATGCTGGTGTAGTAAATGTATTCTTTGATATGTTTAACTCTCTTATCACTAAGCCAACATACAGCTGTCTTTTAAAAATAAAGAAAGAAATCACTGGAAAGATACAATTTTCAAAAAAAAAATTGATAAAAATTGCACTTGTTTAGCAATTAAAATATTTATTTATTTTAAAGTCCTTTTTCAAAATTGTAAATATATATATAAGTATATATATATATACATACATATATATGTATGCATGCATCTATACTTATATATATATGCATTTCAGATTTGCACATGTATTTATGGTCTTACTATCTTAGTTGATTGTTGTTTTTGTTTGTCATTCTCTAGGACTTGTTTTTAATAGTTGTATCACGTTTCTTGTTTCTGTTGTGCATTTATTTTTCCATTTGCAAGATAAACTTAATATTTGTTCTGTTCATATCTACATGTGCATTATTCACATTGCACATGTTGTTTTTAAAGATTGCATTTTTTATATTTTTAATTTTCTGCCCATTTCTCCGTGACCTTATTTTTTAGTCATTTTTCTGCAATGACCACAAAGTAAATACTGAGTCCATCTGTTATGAGTGATTCAACAAAATTTTTTTACTTAGTATGCAAACTCACTCATAACGCTTAAGTAGTTTATACTTTGTAAATTTTTAAAAAAAAAGAACATTTTGTTTTATTTTATTTACATTTTCCACAAATAAGAGACAAATTTTTTTGTTTATAACATATTTCGAGATTTAATTTCAAACATATTTTTTCTTCATCTTTGTTAACCATTAAAAATAAAGAAATAATTTAAACATTATACGTGCGTACCTTAACATGGCTTCAGTTTTACGTTATATAATATATATATATAATATAAAACTAAACTTTGAATGATAATTTTAACGTATAAAACAAATACATTTAGAAATTTAGAATGTTTAATTTTATAAGCTATACTGAAGGAGAAAAATTTATTTTGGGGTTTTCCACAAGAAGTTTGTTTTTTAATTGTGGCAACATTAACAACATGATAGTTTTGACACTTAGTTTTTTGACGTATTCATAGTAGATGCATTGGCAATTTTACAATGAATTCAATTTCGCACGAAAAGTCCCATTGAATAATTACAATCCACAATGAAAATGGTGGTTCTGTTAAAGTTACATTTCGTAAAATTCGTGGTACTTTCGGACAATAGTCGTCCTTCTGAGACCGCTGCTAAGAATTTGGTTGTTAAATTTGGGTCGACAGGCTAGATACAAAATGGGCGAACACCAACATGTGTTCGACCGCGTCGTTCAACTGAAAACATCACAGCCCTGAGCCACAGTGTAGAAGCAGATCCAAATTTG
Source organism: Trichopoda pennipes (assembly GCA_030448955.1). Classification (NCBI taxonomy): domain Eukaryota; kingdom Metazoa; phylum Arthropoda; class Insecta; order Diptera; family Tachinidae; genus Trichopoda; species Trichopoda pennipes. Next base: position 498,336 of record JASKUP010000010.1, on the reverse strand, counting down.
TCAATTCCTCTACGTTCTCAAAAAGTGGGATTATTCAAAACCACCACATGGCAAATTTGGCATACGGATTTGCCTTTGAAGGCTTACAAGGTTCAACTGGTGTAGGAATTGAAGCCGACCGAACATCAAATCGCTGTAGATTCACGAAAAAATAGTTTTTTTAGACAAACCTATTTTACTACCCCCCGGGGGCACATTTATCGGTCTTTATAGAATACTTGACTCTCTAGACCTGTGCAACTGGGGAAAAAAGGGAGTCCAGTCCCCTGAAGGCAGCAGGGGTCAACTGGGAACTCCACGTTATTTTCACGGGAATCAGTAGCCCGCAGAGTTTCCGCTATTTGTCTCTTTAGGTATTTAGCTGTTTCTCTGACTGATTATTGAGGTTGGCCCTTCGGCAGTATCGTGGTGGTTGTGGTTTCGCGGCGGTCAGTTTTATATGGTGGCCAGGTTCATTTCCCCTTTAATAACACCTACCTGGTGGAATGTTCCTAGATCCAGTGAGCATGCTAGACATGTGTTCTGCACAGGAGTTGGAAAGTCTCCAGCTCTGCAGCAAGGGGTGGTGGTTTGCAGCCCTGCTCTGGAATCACTAAAGTTGCAACTAGGAAAGACCTGTTGCTAGAATTAGTCTGCGGCTTCCTAGGGCGCGAATGACGATTGTCTTAAAATCATTCAAAGTGGTTTGACCACCATCTGGTTAAGGCTAACTGCCAAGTACAGATGTAAATTAAATTACGCAAAACCCATTTTACTTGTTAGGTATGTCAACAAACATAATTATCGGCTTTGGGCTTCTGAAAATCCTAGATCGATTATTGGAAGTTGCGTTATGTGGTCTGGAGGCATGATTGGGCCGATGATGATAAGGGTGGAAATGCGGTACCGGTCAACGGATTACGCTATCGCGAAACGCTAAAAACTCAATTTGGCCTATTATTAACGATGGGGATATTACTTACATATGGTTTCAATAGGACGGTGCCACATGTCACACAGTTAATGACACGATCAAATTATTTCACACCAAATTTCCCGATCGCACAATTTCTCAACAATCAGCAGTTAAGTGGCTAGCCGGATCGTATAATTTAACACCACTAGATTATTTTTTTTTTGGGGCTACATTATGGTCTATCGAATCGATTTGGGCCTTAAAACATAAAATCCCTGATGTGATTAATGAAATAGAACAGCAATTTTGCCAAAAATAATATAAAACTTTGATGAAAGAATCGATGTCAGTACATTTGTTAGATATCATTTTTCATTCATAATTGCCGAACTTTTCTATTCGTAATACAAAAAAAATTTGAATCATCTTAATCTAAATTGTTTGTTTTTTTTTTGAAGAAAACTAACTTCTTGTTGAAAAAACCATACAAAGTGCTGAAATCAACAATGGTAGAAAAACCTTTCAATTTTTATAGATTTTCCGCTATATATTTATTTTTTAGTGACAACCTAGACTTACATAAGATTGAGAACTAGGAGGGCTACTGTGCTAAATATATGGGGAAGCAACATAAAACGGAGCATTGGTTTTTTCGTTTTTCCGTACAGATGTGTTAACTGTACATGAAACACTTCAGGACAGATCGCTGCAGAAAAAAAATTTAAATGAGCCAGATATAAAGAAGGTTATCTGCGGTTATACAGTTAATAATACAGAAGAATATGGGTAAAAAATTTATAAAATTATCATAAAATTTTTAAAAGGAAACATGAAGTTGAATATGAAATATTGCACATAAGGGAAGGTGCAATACTTTCATATATCCATCAATTCTCACTTTTATGTCTTCAGCATTATATTGTATAATTGGGCTTAATTAAGCTATGCAGATATATAAATTTTAAATCTAATATCCATTATCTTGATACTCAAGAGTATAATTAAAAAGAAATAATATAATCCAACACATTAATGGCCAACAATAATTTAATTTAAAAAAATATAGTAAAATCTATTACGAAATATTCAGAACAGCGATTCACTGAACACAGAATACATTGTGATATGTTGTTTCATTTTTTAAATTACTTTTAGCAATGCTTATTCTACATGCTCTTTTGGGTTCTATTCTAGCTCTGGTATGCAGAGAAATGGAAAATTTTATTCAGACTGGATTATAGAAGAGTTTTCTGTTCATTATTATCCGATAAATAGATTTTTAGGTTTTTGTTTTAATTAAAATATGATCCCACATTTGAATATTTCCATTATTTGCTTTGTTTCAATTGTGTTCTCCATTTTTTTTTTGAGATATTTGTTAGGAATAGCTACTTAACCTTTAAACTGAATTTTATGCCTTTCAATCTGTGTTTAGGTGTATCGGTTATTTTTCTGTAAATAATTATGTTCGCTAATCAAAAAGCAATTTATTTGCGTAGAAATGAGTTTTTTGAAATATACCTTTTATCTAAACAAGACGATTTTATGTAATGATTCATAAAAAATAAAACTCGAAATGTGTTAACAAATTTGCAGTCTCTAATATTTCCTGTCACATTTTCCTAATCGAGAACTAGATAAAATCATATGTAGAATATTATGACTAATAATAATAATAATGTAAATATTGTTTTACAAAAAATAAAACCGAGACGTATAGCTTGATGCACAACGGTACCTTTAGTAGTTTATTTGAGGGGGTGCTTTAAAACCATGTGAGATAAGGCCACTCATTGGGAGGTAAAATCATATTTAAAATTTTACGAAATGAGAGATGTAGCCATATTTCTTTTCGCAAATGAGAGACAAAGCCATATTTTTCCATAATATTGTTATGCATGGTGTTTCCGGGAAAAGACATTTTTTTTTGCTTTTGTGACGCACGCAGGAAAACTTTATTCAGCGAAGCCGCCTGCCGTGTCCTACTGGAGGAGAAAAACTTAATTATAAAAATAAAAAAAAATATTAATCAATGTAAAATGCAAAAGTTCTTCAAAACTGAAATGAGAGATAAAACCATTTTCTAATATTGCTAATGTGAGCTAAGGCCATGATGGCTTTATCTCCCATTCAAATGCAAAAAAAAAATCATGGCCTTATCGGACATGGTTTTAAAGCATCCCCCGTATATTTTTCAAGTCAAGTACTTAGATCCTGATTGCATTAAACTTCTTCGTAAAAGATAAAAATAGATCTTGCGTTAACATGATGGTAATAAAAGGGGTACCATGGTGTTAACAGTGTCATCTTAAGCAATTGTAATAAAATTTGATGCAGCGGATGACCCTTATAAAGTAAGCAAGATAGGTAAAACATGTTCAGCATTTTTAATTGTAGGCGGTCTAAAAAGGTAAAACTAAATATCAGCATTAAGCTTTAATATTTAAGTAAACTACAAATAGACTTTCACTGAAACCAGTATGTTATAAAATAGGATGCATTTTATAAAAACAGTTAATAAAATTATTTTATAATAGCGAAGCTCTGATAGATCCATGGCAAACGTTGGTACCGGTTTTTAGAAAACATGTCATTATTTATTAACTACCTCCATCAGTTTGATCTAGGTTTTTGCAGTTCCAGAGGCTGTTCAATTTTTCTGATATACCTAAAAATGGTTCAATTTTACACACTCTTGTATTTAACACAATTAAAATCACTACAAAGCAAAAAAAGGAGCACGCATAAGCCCTAACTGAACTCATTATTTTTAACCATTACTTTATTACAATACAAATAATTTTGTTTGTTTAGTTTCCAAGGTCGTTTCTTGCGTCCTTATTCCAATTTTTAAAAGAACATTTCTTTGTTTGTATAATTTAAACAATTAAATGTTTTTAACACTTAACAACACTTCCCACCCAAAACTTAAGCTAGGTAAAAAAGCTATAAATGCAGACGTACATACCAACTAACTCACACATTAATCATAAAATTTTCACGTACGAATGCCATTTTTTCAATTTATTCCTCAACAAAGAATTGTTTGCATTTATGTATTTACTGCTGCTAGATGGTAGTATGTGTGTGTGTGTGTGCTATAGGTGTAATAAAATTGTTTTTATTTCATTCACAAATACAAATGCGTTTAATTCTGCATTCGCGTATTAACATCCTTTTTCTCTTTACGCTTTTCATTTCTTTGTGTTGTAGCAATTATTTTTGTTTTGTTTTTTTTTCGGTTATGTTTTAAAAGTTTATTTATTGTGCATTTGTCCTTCAAAATATACAAATAAAAAAAAGGAAATTTATTTGTACAACCAATACCAATATAAACAAGAGAAATACATACACGCACACAAAATAAATAAATATGATAAAATAAAATAATTTTTTATTCTTTATTTTTATTTTTTTTTTATTATAACAACACCTTTTTTGTTTTTATTATTGTTTATTCATCAAGGTTTTAAATTCAACACAAAGAAAACTACTGCTGAGAATTATTATAAAACGAATAATAACAAATGAATGAATTTTGAAATTTTTTGTTGTGCCTCAATATACAGCTGGTGTTTAGTGAGTGATATGAATGACAGCAATGAAAACCAAGACAGTAGAATCGGTCGAAATTAATCGTTTTAACAGTCCTACAACTACTAAGAGATAATTTATTACATAAATGTAACATATGATTTTGCTCTATTTATACGACATTATACCAATAGCCCAGTTATCAGTACCGACTTTCAACAAACTTGATATTAAATTATTTATAATCATACTTATGTCGGATTTTTCAACAAGAAGTTTGTTTTGAATTATGACAATATCAACAACATGATATTTTTACATTTATTTTATTGACGTATTCGTAGAAGATGCATTGGCAATTATTACAATAAATTCAATTTCTAACGAAAATCGCATTAACATAATTTATATCTACTAGAAGAATGGTGGTTCTGTTAAAGTTAACTTTGCAAAATTCGTGATATTTTCGGACAACAATCCTTTTCCTGAGACCGCTATTAAGATTTTTGCAGTTAAATTTGAGTCGACAGATTCGATGCAAAATATTCGAACGCCAACGTGTATTCGACTGGGTCGTTCAACTGAAAACATTGCAGCCGTGATTCACAATGTTGAAGCAGATCTAAATTTGTCAATTTCTCGACGTTCTCAATAATTGGGGTTATTTAAAAGCACCATATGGCGAATTTTGGGTAAGGATTTGAGTTTGAAGCCCTACAAGGTTCAATTGGTATAGGAATTGAAGCCGAACGACCATTAACAACGCCGTAAATTCGCTCAATTCATTCAGGAACAACCAGCTGTTTTCTCAGACTAAGCCCATTTTGACTTGCCAGGGTCGATTATGCTTAAAGTTTTATAATATGGTGCCCTGTGTAGTCTGGAGGCAAGATTGGGCCATTTTTTTTTTCGAAGATGAGGCTTTTAGTTCGGTGACAGTCAATGGATCACGCTACCGTGAGATGCTCACAACTAAATTTTGGCCTATGAAAGGATCAATTAACCGCAACCTAAATTTTCCGATCTAATAACTTCATGACAATCAGCAGTTAAGTATCCAGTCAAATCGTGCGATTTGAGATCACAGGATTATTTTTTGTGGGGCTATGTTAACGACAGGGTCTACACGAAACCTATCAAATCGTTAATCAAAATCTGTGACATGATTAACGAAATGGTATTTTACCAAAAAGTGATTAAAAACTTTAATAAACGAATCGACGTCTATCAGCGTGGTTGTAGTGGTCATTTGCCGAATATCATATTTCATTTATAATTGGCAAACTTTTCTCTTCATAATATAAAGAAAAATTGAATCATCTTAATCTAATTTTTTTGTTTTATTTTGTTTTAGAAAATAAACTTCTTGCACTATACCACAAAATATTTGCTGATATTTATATTTAAAGTGCTCCTGTAGGCTAGTAGGTAGTGTACTAGCTTGTCAGTATGGGGGTTGTGGGTTCGATTCCGAACGAAAATAAAAATTTACTGTAGGTGGGGCTGCTCAGCGATGAAGGCATAGTCAATGGTCGCTGCGCTGTCTTAAACTGATGTTGAAAATGTTAAGAACAATGATTCCAACGACTCATGAAACGCACACTGAAGAGATGATCTTATGCTTATGCTTATTAGTGCTTGAAATTAGTAAATAGTGAGCATCGTTACTGAACAGAAGAGCATATATTAATTTTCATGAAATGAACTTTTATCTAAAAGTGCGCAATTCGGAAGTGGTTTTCACTCTATTCATTATTAAATAATTACTTACGTAGAAAAGTATATTGATGTTGTTCTAAAGGTTGTGTTGAATTTCGACAACCTTTCTTACGAGACTAAAAATAAATTCTTAAAAAATTAATTAAATGAAAATAAATTCAAAGTGGTTGTTTTGAAATAGATTTGGCAAACATGTGTCAGTTTGTTCAAAACAAAAAAACCCATTGTTAGTGTTGGAGAGGTGGTGTTAGTTACTTTATACCCCGTTTGTTGAAAGCCCCGTTTACCTTAATACAAAACACAAAAATATCCGAACATAATTTTGAAACTTTATCTAAATTCTAGCGAATTGGTCCAGGATAATAATCCTTGCGAACGGTACACACGATTTTGGCTCTTTGGGCTTTTTTAAAAGTACCTTTCTTATCCATTTATTACTAATTTATAGAGAGTAATAATATTTCACTTCTTAAAATAATATAATAGTATAAAAAATCATATTAACGAAAAATATAATATTATTTTTGTATTTGTTTTAATGTTGTTGTTATTTAGTTAAAATATTTCTAAAAGGTCCTTTCGATGGTAAGAAATTTTAGCTGCCAACAAATATTTAAAAATATTTATCTATTTAAAACAGTAATTTAAGTCGTTGCAATCATTTCTGTAAAATTCACTCCGAAAATTAATTTTATTTATAATATTCTAAGAGAAATATTTGTTGAGTTGTAGGAACTTCAAAACTTCAAAACGTGTAGAGTCCTTGCACGTAACAAAATGAAAGGTAATATTTTGCATTACATTTAAAAGTAGTGACCTAAAATTAATTAAATGTCGGTTAAATTTAATTTTACAATTTCGAATATTATTCGTTAACATGCGTGCAAAACTGAATTTTTTACTCATAACAGGAGGTATCTGTCAATTTCAAATATGATTATAGTGTACATGATGTACTGCTATATGTAAGCCACCTTAAAGAAACACAAATATTATGTTATATTTTTTTCAATACTTCCTATATATATATATATGTAGGCATATGTATTTCCTCAAACAAACACATATACAGACATAAGAATTCTTTTGTTATTTATTTAATGAAAATTATGGAGAGCGTATGCGTTTGATTTTTAATTTTCCAAACAGGTACATCCAACAAGCTGATAGATTGTAAAAAATAGGAACTTGCAACAGCAACAACAATTTGTATCCTCTTACCAATGCCACACAACTATTTACGCTGACACTAACTGACAGGACCCCACGTTGTGTATTTGTACGAATATTTAGTTCTTTAAACAAAGTGCCTGTCAGCCAGTTGTAATTGTATAAATTTTTCCCTGCATAGATATGTGTCGCTGCTGTAGTTGATTTTGATGCCGCTGGCGGTGGAAATGATGATGAAGACGGGCGTTAGCATTTGATATGAGGGTTTTGTACGTGATCTTTTTAAAACCAACATGATTTATTATAATTTTTATATAATTTATAACTACCTCTATACGAGTACTAACACGTATTTCTATATTTACATATATTTACCCTTAGATGCATCTAAAGTTTTTTCTTATTTAACTCTACAACTTCATATTTGTGTTTAAGCAAGTGAGAAACTCATGCTTTTATAACTTAAACAAGAGATTTTTATCTCTTTCATAATTTTGAAATATTTTTATTTTTTGTCTTTTTTACTTTTTCCTATTTTACATTTATTTGTTTATATGATCCTAAGATAATATTATTTGAAGAGCAAGAGGTGTAAATGACAAATAGTGATTAAAGAACTGTTGTATTTAAACAATAATTTCATTATAAAAACAAGAGGTTTCGGTATCTTGTAGAGGTGTGAAGTGCAAATATTTAATAAGAATAAAATCTTTAGAACAAATGTTTTCCTTTTTAGGGTTTTGTTGTTTTTTTTTTTTTAAATGGAAAAACCTCGAAAAGTTGTCATGCCAATAAAAGTGTTTCTTAGCGATCATACCATAAGAACGGAGAACATCTTAATCGGCACGATAGAAATTATTTTACAGTGCTTATGAATATTATTATATTAGAGTTCATGGTGCGATTTATAACTTAAGGTAACTTGCGGCATTCACTTAGCAACTACTTATCAATTTTGTATAAAGTTGTGTACCACCAAATTTAATATGAAATTTTTGGATAGTTGCATTGTCACCAACGCACTTGTAGTAAAAAAAATACGCAAAAAAATATTTGGAAATTTGAAAAAGTATTTCATTAAGTTGCTAAATATAAAGGGCTTTTTAACAAGAAATTTGTTTTCTAAAATAAAATAAAACAAAAGATTTTGATTAAGGCGATTAAAATTTTTATTGTATTACGAAGAGAAGAGTTCGGCAAATATGAATGAAAAATGACATCTGGCAAATGTTCACCGCGACCACGCATACAGGTGTCGATTATTTCATCAAAGTTTCTAACCGCTTTTTGGCAGAGTGGCTCAATATAGACTATATTCCTTTATATCAAATTCCTTTTGCAGTTAATTCGGTTTTATATATTGGAGTTTTTATAGTTTTCTTTCTCTCGTTAAATACTTTCGATAATTAGGATATTAACGAGGTTTATATGTTTCTGAAGTACAACTTACCATATACACGTTCGATCACACTCATTTTGTCTTCTATTTGTAACTTTAGTCTAAACAAATCTATTGTACAAGAGCATAAGCCAGGGTGGGGTAACTTGAAGAATGGAACTTGGCCTTTAGTATGCGAACCTTGAAGACCGTCCTGAATCACTATGGCTGAAATTTTCAATACTCCTGTGAAAGATACAATAAAAATAAAACTAATATGAAGAGAAAAGAGTTTCAAGAGGTGGAGAAAAATTTTTGATAAGCAACCTATCGACGTTGTCTCTGGATGAATGGTTAGAAAAATCAAAAATAATGAAATATAAATAGCGTGGACATAATTATAGAACTATTCATATGGCATACGCGATAGGTTTATAAAGGGTCGGCAGTTACATGGACAATTTAAACAAGCCGATAAGGAAGTGGAAGAGGATTAGTATTGGTAGCTTGATTCGGTTAAAGTAAAATGAAACAAAAATAATAGTGTTGCATATAGCTTGCGTTTAGTGTGAAATTAGTGTCATGACTCACATTATAGATCAACTCTATTAGGCTATGCAACTCTTGCAAATGAGGCCACAAACCCTTGTACTTGTGCGGAACTCTGTGTTAAAACATTTTGTCGACAATTATCAGTCTAAATCCAGAAATCAGTAGTATACGAGTATAACAAAAGCCTATGAAATGACATGAACATGGTTTCATAATCACCCAACAAGTACCAACATTGATATAACTATTAGTTATAAACGAAATAATTTTAATATCAAAGTCCAGTTTATAAGTGAATAAGTAAAGACTGTTAAAACAAAATTATGGAATTGGCACAATTAATAGAAACGTTAATTGGGAATAGTGTTATGACGGGATAAGATTTACATATGTGCCTGGCCGTAAGCCGTAATCAGATGGTGGATCATTTCCACTGTGGATGAAATGTAGCGTCATTCTCGCCCTAGAAGGCCTTCGGATACGTATATCCTCCAGTTACTTCTAGTTGCAATTTTAAAAGCCCGGAGCAGGCCGCAGCCTTCACTCCTTGCTGAAGAGACTATCCAACTCCTGGTCCAGAATGCATGAAGCTTAATATAATTAAGAACACTACGGCATTTATACTCACTGGACCTGAACCATTCATTGTGTTCATTCTGAATGATCTGACCCACAAACTCAAACGAGGGCCTCGAAACACATACCCACCACGACAAATAGCGGAACTCTGGGGCTTTCGTGATTTCCGTTGAAATATAGTGGATTGTCCAGTTGGCTCCTGCTAGCCTTGAAGGACACTGGGCTCCCTTTTATCCTCGCAAGACACAAGTCTAGATAGTTGTGTTTTCCATAAAAATTTACAATGTGCCCCCGGGAGAGGGAATATTGTTATGCATTACGACAATATATGACTGACTTTGCCACTTTTTAAAAAGTACCTTGGTTTTGCACAAATATATGAATAGTTATAATAGATGCTAGCTAAGCCGCCTTGACGTTTTGACACGAATAGACATGTGCTCGCCAATTAATTTATTAGTACTTTATTGTCCGCACTTAAAGAGCAATTTCGCTCCGTACTAAGTAAAACACAAACGTAATCAAAGTTATTTTTAAAAGTAAAAATGGAAAAAAAATATGAAACTAAAATATATTGAAACAGACATTATCGTTGTAAAATGAAAAACAAAAAGAAAGTGATTCTTTCGTCGACTCATTTACACATTAAACTCGCTGTAGTTAGTTTTGATTATTAGAGCACAATATAATCACACATCATTATTTTCGCTAAAGAAAGTTGCAACGCAAGAATCTTATAGCAAACGAAAAATAGTTGAGAGCACTGACAGGAGATCAAGAAATCATAAATAAAAAATGACTGTCATAAGTAAAAATGACTGTCATTAACAAACTTCAAATTAATGAAAAAGCGCTGCGACAATGTTGCACTTATAACTTTCTGTTATGACATTTGTAAAATATATATTTTTATACTAAATTTCAAAATATAAAAGTAATAAATTAAATTTTTAATATCTTAAATTATAAAAAATATCACAAAGATTTTAAACAATAAGAATTTTAGAATGTACAATATCAATGTCGTTAACCACTTTTTTTTGGTTTGTGTAAAAAGAAACTGCTAAATTTTAGTCTGCGGCCACGTTATTTGACACTTGTTTTAATATTAAAAGAAAAAGATATTTATGTGTTAATTCATTCATTCATTATGCCAAGCACAGTTAATAAGTCTATAAAAGGAAAATTTAAAGACAATAATCTAAATACTATGAACTAGCTAACGGAACCTCAACTCAGTGGTAAATAATAATTTTATGACCCAATACACCTTTCAAATAAGAAAATATACTTTTACTCAAAGACAAAGGCATAATTTAAAAGCTATAAATTATACAGGTATCATAAACTGAAAATAAATATCTGTATAAATAAATATATAAATACTTAAATGTATACACATACACACATTATAATTCTATTTATAAATTTTATTTTATTATTGTTTAAGTTTAAACAAAAAAGAAAACAAAATGTTAAAATAAAAAATAAAATAATAAAAAGTTTTTAGTCAAGCAGCGAGGAGTAAGTCAGTTCAATATATTTTTTGTGTCACCGCATTTGCCAGCAATCAATATTTATGACCCCACTGTGGTAATAAATTTTTAACGATTTTTTTGAACTCCAACGGAATAAAATCCTAATGGAAAACAATAAAAAAAACTTTTAAATTTGAAAGTAATAAAACGTAATCAAATGCCAAACAAATAATATGATGATTTTATGAAAAGCGAAAACATTTAACTTAGATATCCTTAGAGAGCAAAACACCTCGAATCGTTTATAATTTACAAGCAACACAAACCAATTTGTGTACATAAATATAGACCAAAACTTTTCTTTATTTCTTTTATTATTATCATCTTGGATTTCAGTTCTATTGTCAAATTTTGTATTGCTGTTAAATGCCTCGTTTTTTATGTTTCTAAGTTATAGGAGCAATATTAAATATTTTTATTTATTTATTAGAATATGAACGATAAAACAGTTTTCATTGCTTAAAAGCATTTCGCCAAAGAGGTTTTATATTTAACAATATACTTTCCTGTAGAATGAAAGGTTTAAAGGTGTCCTGCACCTTTCATCGTATTGCTGCAAGCTTTAGCCAAGGCATTGTAGCAAACCAAATTATTCAAACTGAAAGTTATTTGAGTGCCCGCAAAATTTGTCCTAAAGGAAGATAATTTTTTAAATTTACTACAGGTAATTGGAACCGAAGCTGTATATGTTGTATACATCTGACTTTCTATCCAGCGTTTATGTTGAGCACATATCAACTTTTGCTTGCGCCACTGCTTTTATTAGTATTGTTACGTTTATACCTTTTATAGACGTTTTGTTGTGAGTTCTTTATTGCAAAATAAATAACACCAGATTTTACAGTTTTTAAATCAAATACAAGTTTAATACTTCTAACTACACACAAAGTTGATACTACAGAACAATTTACTTAAGATGCACGTTTTTATTTTACGAGGTTTTTTTCAACTAACCAAATATTCACACAGACGCTGCCTTTTTATATTTGTCCACTAGAAGTCTAGAAAAATTGAAAACTTCTACTCCCTTTGTATCACAGTTTGTATAGGCGCCTATATGTCAGTGTGTATTTTTGCTTTTGTTTTTATGCTGATAAAGTTTCTTCCTGAAATTTATTTTAAGATAGTTATAACTGAATAGTTATTATTGAAATCGGGATTCAAGAATATTAAAATCTCAAGAGCCTCCATTGCATTCCATTTGTGTAATATTAGTTTCACTGATCATCATCCATAGCTTAAAGACGGAAGCAAATTAGCTCCAGAATGAAACTGTCGGTAGTCACTGCAATTATTTTTTAAAAATCAAATATTTTGAAATATAACTTTTTATGTATAAAATTAAATTAATTCAAAAATCACTTTATTTATTTTAAAGTATATTAAATATGTTTTAGTGGTGAAATTTTTTAAAATCCAATTAAACACGGGAGCACGAACACTAATTAAATGCTATTGAATTTGAAATGCAAATGTATAAATAACGAATTTGATACTTAAGTGACACGATTTTTAATAAATAGTTTATTACATGAGTTAGCTCTTTGTTTCTACTGTCAATTTGTTACTCACCACTTGTTAATTATTATTTGTCAAAAGCCTGTTGGCTATTTGTGTTAAGTGTTTAAAATCATCATGCTCGACGTTCCCGCAATTCATCTCCAAGCAGAGCTAATACCCTTATATGTATTAGCTCTGCTTTGTGCCTTTGGTTTCAGTCAGTCTAAGTAAGCCTGATGTTCTGTCAGTATATGGTTAAGTAGAGGCAATGTACAGCTTCTTAGATATTATTAATGAGTTTTTGAGATCAATTTAGTTTAATGATACGTAATAGTTTAAGTGTCCCCACCTGTACTTTTTCCAATACGGAGCTTAAGGTCACTATTTGTGAACTTGAGTAGTGCAAATTTTAAAGTCGACCATTTAAATTTTTTAATAATATTTTTTAATAATATTAATATTTTTTAATAATATTATTATTAACGGGTTTTTCAACAAAAAATTTGTTTCTCAATTGTGGCAACAGCAACAATTAAATAGTTTTGACATTTACTTTTTTGACTTATTTGCAGCAGATGCATTGGCAATTGTTACAATAAATTCAATTTCGCACGAAAATCGTATTAAAATAATTAAATTTCAGTACGAAAATGGTGGCTCTGTTAAAGTTACATTCGTAATATTTTCGGACAACATAATCGTCCTTCTGAGACTGCTATTAAGAATTTGGTCGTTAAATTTGAGTCGACTGGCTCGATACAAAATGCGCGAATTTCAACGCGTATTTGATCGGGTCGTTTAACTGCAAACATCAAAGCCATGTGTTGAAGCAGATCCAAATATATCAATTTCTCTACCTTTTCAACAATTGGGCTTATCCAAAACCACCTCATGGTGAATTTTGCGTAAGAATTTGATTTTAAAGCCTTAATAGCTTCAACCGATACAGGAATTGAAGTCGAATGACCATTCCGATTGCCGTAGATTCGCTTAATTGATCCAGAGATAACCGGCTGGTTTTCTAAAAATATCATTTATTCATTCAAAGCACATTTTCACTTGTCAGAGTATGCCATCAAGCAAAATTCCCGCATTTTGGCTTTTGAAAATCCTAGAGCGATTACTAAGAAGCCTTCCTGTGCTCAACATGTCACTGTAAGATGCGCTATATGGTAGTCGTGATTGGGCAATTTTTTTGCGAAGACGAGGCTGGAAATTCGGTCACGATCATTAGATCACACAACTGCAAGATACTAACAAATCAATTTTGCCCTATTACTGACGACATGGATATCACTGACATGTGGTTACAACAGGACGGTGCCACCAAGCAAATGAAACGATCAATTTATTGCAAAAAAAATTTCTCGATTGCATAATTTCACGACAACCAGCAGTTAGTGGCTGGCCAGATTGTGTGATTTAAATCCACTGGATTATTTTTTGTGGGGCTATGTTAAGGACAGAGTCTATATGGAGCTAATTGAATCGATTTCAGTCTTAAAACAAAATCACTTTTTGCCAAAAAGTGATTAAAAACTTAGATAAAAGAATCGACATCTGTCACCGTGCTCGTGGTGGACATTTGCCAGTTATCATTTTTCATACATAATTGCCGAACTTTTCTCTTAACAATACACTAAAAATTTTAATAATTTTAATCTAAATTTTTTATTTTATTTTGTTTTAGAAAATAAATTTCTTGTTGAATAACCCTTTATTTATGAGAATATCATAAAATTTTTATTTTTAAAAGGAGTTAACGCAATTAACGTATATTATCTTAAAAATGATTTAAAATAATAAATTTGATATATTTATTTTAATAAACAAAAAACAACCCACTAATGAAGACTTAAACACTATCTAAATTCAAGTTAAATATGTCGACTATTGACTTCTTCCACCTACAGAAGTTTTTTGGTTTTTCTTAGATTATCTTTACATCGTATGTGATTATATTACTATTATTTATTTTGTTGGTGTACAACGTTTTTTATGGAAAATCTACACCAATAACAGTTTGAAATTTTTAGATTTTATATTTACTGCTCAGCTTGAAACTCTTAGTAGAATAATTATTAATTGCTAAATAGGTTTTAGAATGACAAAGTGTTATTGTAAATATTTTATTTTAAATTAAATAAATGATTCTCTAGTCGGATGTAAAATGAACTCATTTAATTAAATGAAAAACAAAACAAATAGTTTTGTAAATAAAATTAGTCCCAGAATGGTTATATCTACTGTTATTAATTTGAACAGAAATTGACATTATTTTCATTTAAGTAAAATAATTCTGTCCCAAAAATTTAATTAAATTTGCAATATTATCGATTGTAAGTACAACAATAATATTTTAATAATAGGTTTTTAATAATTAGTATTTTTAGGCTACTAAAAATGCTTTACTTGAAATATTTCTAAAACACATCCGCTGTAATATGTCTGCATTGCAAAATTGTTTATCCTAAATTAGGCATAAATTTAAATTTAAATTAAACATTTTTATTGTGAATTTTAAACGTTAAAGAAAAACAGTCAACGTGGTAAGAAGAAATTAATAAAATATGTAGCATGGTGGGAATTTTGTTATCACAGCAATTTAGCATGAATGTGATGATAACTATTAAAAGAAATAACTTTTAAATGAGTAACAAATAATCAGACTGTAGAGCAAAACTGTTGATAAGTACAAGGAAGATGTTTAAACTGCCAATTTGAATATTTGCTAAATATATATAAGAAAAATACTTGTTGACTATGGTGCACAACCACGGTTTTTTTAAAGCAAAGATAGAAAATGTTAAGAACAAAAAAAATAACTAAAAGCATTACTAACGCCCATTTCTACCACATTGTAAATTAATTTGTCTTCTTGGTATTCCTACCACAGCTACTCTTCTCTTCTATTTCGTTCCTAACAGTATCCAATCTCAACTATAAAAATAAATAAATGAATGAAAAGCCGCTACAACAGACAGATATACGAATGAATGAATAAATATTTGAGTGACGAAGGTTCATGCTTTTTTGGGATAACGCTGTAACTAGAATATTTGTGTATGTTTATGTGTTAATATAAACATTTGTTTATGTGAGTTAATGAATTTATTTGAGATTGTTAAATTAGGCAAAAATTCCACACTAATAAATTAATGAAAATGCAAATAATTTGAGAAAACAATCAAACAAACACAGAAATAATTAAACACAAAAAATCTACATAGCGGGTTTTTCAACAAGAAGTTTTGCCGAAATGTGTTTAAATAGTTTAACGCCAGACTCGACATCTATCAGTCTGGTCGTGGTAAACATTTGCTGGATATCGTTTTTCACTCATAACTGCCGAACTGCTCTCTTTGTAATACAATAAAAATTTTAATCATCTTAATTTAAATTTTTTGTCTTATTTCATTTCAAAAATTTCTTGTTGAACAACCTTGTAGATTTTTTGTGTTAAATTATTTCTGCGTTTGTTTGATTGTTTTCCCAAATTATTTGCATTTTGATTAATTTATTAGGGTCCTATTTCGTTATTCACATCACGGATTTGGAGTTTTAAGGCTGAAATCTGTTCGATTGGCTCCATATATGATGTTAAATCACACGATCTGGCTAACCAACTAACTGCTGATCGCTGTGATACTATGCAATCGGGAAATTTGGTTTGCAATAAATTGATCGCCCACAAGTGACACTGTCCTGTTGAAACCACATGTCAACAATAATAGGCTACAAAAGAGTTGACAGCATCTTACGTCTCCAGGCCGCCAGTTGCACCCTATAAGGCCTCAAAGATAAATCTTTACGCAAAATTCGCCATGTGGTGGTTTTAGATAACCCCAATTGCTGAGAATGTGAAGGAATTTAGGAGTTTGGCTCTGCTGCAATACATCGCTCACGGCTGCGTTGTATTCAGTTAAACGACCTGGTAGAACACGCGTCGGTGTTCGCACATTTTATAGCGAACCTGTCGACTCAAATTTAATAGCGGTCTCAAAAGGACGATTATGTTATCCGAAAATCTCACAAATTTCTTGAAATGTACCTTTTTTTTTTAAGAGAAGTAGCACTTCAGGCAACAATGCCTATATTTAGTCAAGTACCGTGCTACATTCTTTAGGAAAGGGATAGAGAGTAGATGAAACAGGTGGTGAAAGTAGAAGGATTGTGTGATATTAACTGCCGTATATAAGACAGCACAGCGGCCAGTGACTATGTCTTTATCGCTGAGTAGCCCCACCGACAGTCAATTTTTATTTTTGTAGCGAAAAAAAACCAAGGGCTTCGTTGGCAGTCGAACCCACAACCTCCATACTTACAGCCTAGTACACTACTAGCCTACAGGGGCGCTTTAACAGAACCACCATTTTCGTAGTTGGCTTTAATTATTTTAATGCGACTTTTGTGCGAAATTGAACTCATTGTAACAATTGCTAATGCATTTACTAAGAATACGTCAAAAAACTAAATGTCAGAGCTATCATATTGTTGGTGTTGCCATAATTGGAAAACAAATTTTTTGTGGAAAAACCCGATTCAAGCACACAGATGCGATATAAAATCGAACATATATATTTTTAGCTAATTTTTACTGCTGTAAAATAGCAATGTTTACATACTTACAAACAAATATGATAAAGTTTATTTAGGTAAAAATAAAATAAAATTATAACTTCATATCCTTAGTCTCATGCAGAAAAGCCCTCAGAGGTTAAAATATTATAGATCTTTTTTTTTAAATGTTATAACTAGAATGTAAATCCTTATAAAACTATTATATAGCATGTATTGTTTGTATGTATACATGTATTTCTGTGAAAGTTATTGGAATCAATTAATTGAGGTTTGAACTTTTTCTATGACACCAACGACGTGTATATAGTTATTTTATCTTGTTTTTACAGAAATAAATCTTAGGCCATAATTTTATTTGTTAAATGCGCAAAGTCTGTCTAATTAATTTTTTCTTAAATTGCTTTAAAAACAATTTAGCCTGCTGGTCCCACGCATTTTATACACATCATCAGCTGAACAAAGATGAAACGTTCGGTCATCAATGGAGGTCAGTTATTGTTACATGACATGATACACGACAAAAAGAGAGAGTGTTTCATGTTCCCTTAATGACTATAATCAAAGTGGCAAATTAAAAAATAACTTTATTTATTTGATTGATTTATATATTTATTTATATATTTTTCTTAATTTCAATTCAATGAGCTTTTT
Source organism: Trichopoda pennipes (assembly GCA_030448955.1). Lineage (NCBI taxonomy): Eukaryota > Metazoa > Arthropoda > Insecta > Diptera > Tachinidae > Trichopoda > Trichopoda pennipes. The sequence continues at coordinate 480,239 of JASKUP010000010.1, read as the reverse complement.
AATTGCTTTACGAAACATTCAAAGTGTGTAAGAGATGTTTTGATTGTCAGACTGAAAAAAATATGTTAGCAATTTTTAGGAGTTATTTTTTGTCATATCATCAAAAAAATATATTTTTTTTTTACTTTTGGTAAATCAGTAAAGGCATTTGCTAGTACCCATTAATTACTTTTCGGTGTTATCTATAACCTTACATAAAAAGATGCCCATGTTTAAAAAGCAATATTTTAAGGCTACAAATGTAATAAAAAAATATTATAGTTAACTTGGCCTTTTTTTCAAATGTTTCGAAACATACTATCAAAGCCAGAAATAATTGATTTGCGCAATATTCAGTAATTCTATCAGTTTCATAAGTTGTTAACTTATTTCGAATGCTTACTATAAGAAAAATAGACAATCTTTGCTTTTCAATGCTTCAGTTTTTAAATATGAATGCATGGAATTCTAATATTGTTTCAGAAAATATATTAATAAATGTAAAAGTATTAGATAAGGTGCTTCCTGGAGAACAGTATATAAATATACTTTTTTTTGAACCCAGTAAAAAAATCTGGATTTATTTTTTTTTAACTTAGTAGAAGTCTTTTTCCATCAAAAAATAATTATCATAAAAAACTTGATATATATCATTGAATAAAATGGTTTGCATAATAATGAAAGGCAATAATCATAATTAAACCCGCCGTCAATTGCTGAACAATATTTTTGAAAAATAGCACAACTGTGGTGGTCAGATCGAGCAGAGCGATAATTTAAATTAATAACATTTCCGCTCTTAATTTTTAACGTAAGATATTTTGAGTAGCTTTAGTTTAATTATAACAAATAAAATAACTTTAATTTAATTTTGCATTTAAAAAATAAAAATGGAAAGTATGATCACCCAAAATATTTCGATAATCGATAATGGGGAAATTTGTCTCTTTTGAAAGTAAAAGTACAATTAAGAGTTCGTCGGTGGCACATTGTGTTTTTCAGAAACAATTTAAGCTATAACGATTCGACTTTTATCGTGTGGCAACGCGTTGTAATAATGAAAATAGTTATTATATTATATTATCTAGATTTACTCATAAGTAAGAAGAACGTTAAACTGACCTAAGCGGCGTACGCATTTTAAATTTATATATTCTTTAGTTTTAATACAGCAAAACTTGTGATTAAGTAAACATGTTTATGATTATAGAAAAATTAATTTCTCAAAAATATCTTCTTGAGTGCCACTTGCTACGTTTCCGTACGACACCTATCCCGTCGTGGGATGCCACGTCGTAAGTTTCCGACAGTAATTGTTTATTCTCGGAGCCTATCGTTCCTTTATCAACGATACTGAGTGAAATTTCTTGTGATTTTTAAATAACGAATACCTTAGTGAACGTGTTTGCAAAAGCATTCATGAATCTAGAATGAATTTTTGATGTTTTATAAGAAAAATGGATGAAATGTATTTTTGCAACTTTTATTAAAACAAAACAAGTTAATATGATATTAAATTTTCAAAGCAACAAAGTGAGTATACATGTTACTGTTTTAGGTGGGCGAATTTTGGAAACACTGCAGATGCAAGTGGGGACATGGAAGTACTTTGGGCATTAAGTAGTCGTTTTTTTATAATTTCCGGTTCAATTGTTGCGTATGCAGTTGCATAAAAACAAGTGCTTTGTTGTTAGCATATACTTTTTAGTTGAAAGGTATTTGCTGGTGTTTACTGGTTGCAAAGAAGTCAGATCGAAGAGATCATTAGTTACATGTTGATTGAGTTTGCGGATGTTCTTCTTTGTATAAAAAAATCGCCTTCACTATTGAGAGGCCAAGTAATAATTCACTTTCTAGATGTCCAGACTAATTCAAACAGCGTTGGTTGCTACCATAGAAAGCCTTTTGTTCCTATAATCTATACCAGCTTTTCCTTTGTTTTATTCTATGATAACTAACTGTTTCTCCTTAGCTACTTTTGCGTCCTTTTTATCTACAATTTGTTGGCATATTTGATAATCTTCTCTATTTGAAGCGGATATAATCCTAATGCAAGCATTCTGACATTTGAGTTATCTTTCCATTCTACCACTATTATTTCCTTTTTATCTTAGGTCAAAAACTCACCTTCTTAAAGTGCAGAATTCAATACTTCTTTTGCAAAATATTTTTTATGTGCGAGGGGATTGCTTCACATTAAAATTTATTATTTATCATTGATCGAGCAAGTTCTTAGTTCTTCTTCTTTCAATTGAGTGATTAAATGCCTATAAAAATGTTTTGCTAAGCTCTTCCCCTAGTATACTTTCACTGAAAAAGTAAATTCTATAAGAGAGTAAAGTTTAATTTCACAGGGATATGCCTTATTGGAAATATTTTATGGAAAAAGAAGTTAGGCTCTCAAAGGTAACGAAAACGGAATTTTTGATTTTTTTGGGGAAATATTTCGCTGGTTACCAGATTTTTGAATAAATATAAATGTTTTTTAACGTGATAAATATTCAGACAAATTGACTGCGGTATTCAACATTTTCGAGTCTGCTGCTAAATTGCCTTCTTCAACTGCATCTTTCGTATCGATACCATCTTCAAACAACTTGGCATAGTTTCCCACTGGATCTACATTAGGCTCCTCTGGTATCCAATCTTCATCAAGGTTTCTGATATTTCCTTTTCGCTTAACGTCCGTTTCGACATTTCAATTATTTACTTTTTCTTTTAAGTTCAAAACCTGAGAAGTAATAACAAACTTATAAACAAACCAAAAAAAAAAAAAAAAAACAAACAAGATTAAAAACAAGAAACAAAAGCGCCGTACGTCTTTGTACAACCGCGAATTTTACAAATACATACAAGTCGTGCAGTGCCCTTCGCACACTGGGGATTTTTGTATCTAGGTGTATGGAGGAAAAAAATATTATTGTCAAAACATGTATTGATTTCATCACAAATTTAGTTTTATTTATATAGTTATACACAAAAGTAATCAAAATAAAGAAATTCAGAAAAATGTACAGAGCCATAACTAATAAAAAAATTTTAATTATTTTTTTAATTTTTAATTTATTATTTACTTTAAATCTATTTTTAATTTGTTATTCTAAAAGAGCCTTCATTTCGTTGCTTATAACACTATGCTTTTTCTGGCTAACTGCGGGCGTCAAATGTGTGATTATAGGATCTGATGTTACCATCATTCGGTGCATAATATCTTCGTTTGTGGCAATTCGACCCACCTTCTGGAGTGTCAACGGCAATATTTTTTATACTCCTTGTTACGACTTTCCTGAGCCTCTTCGAATAGTAAGCCTACAGGAAAAATACACTTTTTGATTATATCTTTTCCATGAATCAGAATTTTGGGAAGTGTAGGTGGCATATTGTACCACTCGTACAGTACAACAAACTCTTTTGCCGTCTCCGAACAAGAATCATCAAACTTTTTGGATCTACTACCTCGGTGATTGTTGTAGCATGGAGAATTAGTGCAAACCTCTAAATTATGTTTTCATCTATACCAGCGATTTCGAAAATCAAAGCAGGATTAGCAAAAAATCTTCGTGACGTATTTCCTGAATTTGTCTTACCAGAGCCTAGCTTAACAGTATCAACCTGTAGTCCTATTCTTTATTCTTTAAGTTAACGCTTTATCAAACATTTTCACTCTTCTTTAATCGAACGATTATTTGAGTCGACTCTCCCACGTTTAAATTCAATACTATAAGCTACATGCAATACTATAAGCTCTATCAGCTTAATACGCGCATGAAGTGGTGACATATTAAATTGCAGTGCTTGTTCATTTAGGGGCATAGCTTGAACTTCTTCTATTTTATTCATTTTGGATGTAGTGGCTCCATAAATAAAACAAGAAGATGCTGCTGGTGTTTCTGTTACTGATTGTGCCGTCTTACTGTCAATTCATGTTTTACTTTAAAGTTACGATTATTTACTGTTAACTCAAATTCTTTTAGTTGAGATATCTCTTCATCGACTCTTCTCTTTTCTTCTCGTATAACTTGAACTGTCTCTTTAGCGTATGCAAACTGTAGTGTTCTACAATACTATTAGGAAGGTTTATTGTTGTTTCCTGCTAATTTATTCATGTCATCACTAAATGATAATTTAAGTGGTACAACTGATGCCATATATAAATGAGGGTAAAAAATTTGATCATCTGAAAACGTTTTTTGGTATTCGCTTTGACTAGATGGCCCATCACATCCCCATTTATTGTACATTGTGAGATTTGCGCTTTCAATTTTATTTATTTCCTTTACTGACTTGGCCTCTTGGGCTTCTTTAGCAGTATGATCCCACAGATTTTGCAGAGGTACACTGCCTGAATGCGTTCATCAATTTTCATGATTTTTGTCTCATTTTATTCATAGGTTATACGACTTTACGTGAAAGTAATAGGGCTTGACACTTTTTTACCTATATATAAACAGATGAAAGTAATTGTAATTCTTGGTTTTTCTAAATTTGTTTAACCAAAATCCGACTAGTGGTTCTTGACTTATGTTAAACAAAAGAGCCTTATCAGAATTGAGTTACGAATCAATCAGCTTAAAAATGTTGTACTGTATAATGCAACAAATTGAGAGGTGGCACCTGGTGGCGCTTGAAATGGATTAAAAATGCAGGAAAGTATATAGCTAAAATTCCAGTCCAAATGTTTGGAGAAAAAAGGGATTTTTTTATATGTTCATAAAAATAAGCAAACAAAAAAACCTTAAATCTCTTATTTTTTCTATTTTATCATACTGAAATATCCTACTTTAATTAAAAAATAAAAAGAAAAACGTTAGCTTACATACTAAAATAACATTCGTTTTGAAATTCTTAGGCTTATATTAAGTTGGTTCGGTAAAACATACAAGTACTGAACTTGAGACGGCTATAAAAAACTAGCAGTCAGATCAGAGTAATTCTTTTTGATTTCATTGTTCTATTTAGTCTAAAATTTCAAAATATCACTGCACATTGCATGAAGAGTATGTTGACAATTTGACTTTTTTTTCTCGAAATTTACAGTGTGCGTCGTTTAGAAACGTACGACAGCAAAAAGCCTAGACACAATAAAATGTAAAGGGCAGAAAGGACTAGCGATATCTCAGAAAGCGTTTTTTATCACTCAAACATTCAACAACAAAAATGTTTAGCCTTCTAGAAAGTCCAACCGCTTGACACTATGCGACTCTTTTTCTTTTCTACCAAATTGTAATATTGACACGATAGTGACATCGCTCAGTAAGATCAAATAACAGGCTCAACAGTACGTAAGGCTATTAAATTTCTGCCTGAATTTAAGACCGTAAGATTTAGTGCGATTCAAGTTTTTCATGGATCAATTGTCCTATACATTTTCTGCATGAGTTTTACATCATGAGATTTATGTATCTCAACAAGCCCCTACCCATCTTTATATTGACGGACAGGATTTTACTGAAAATTACTCTATACGCGTATCCTTAACTTTACTTTTAAGTTATCATATGAAATTAAAATATCATTGGGACATTTATTTGAGTTGGCCATTTAATGTATTGTGTACAATAGCATTCTAGATGCAGTTTATGATTTTTGGCCTTTTTTAAAAAAATCGGTAATTTAAGCATTTCAAAATTTTTACAGCTTTTATATTTATTTTTATGTTTAGCTTAAATTTTGTATTAAATTATAAACCTAAGCCCATTTCTAACAATTTTCTAAGTATGGAATATTTACTTAATATTTTTATCACATTTTATTGTTTCATAAATTCATTTCAGTAAAAACTCGGCAGGAAGCAATTTAAGTTAAAGCTTTTATTCTTGTTAGTTGATCCCTTCAAGGTAACATTTACACAATTTAACATGTACATGTGTCTATGTATATGGTTATTCAAATTAAAATTCCATAGAAAAGATGGCATAAGTAATAATCCTCCTTTATAAGAATAATGTCAATCCCACAAAATGAACAATGGCCATTCTTTTACTTAAACTGCTTGTAAACTTTTAGTAAATGGAAACCTTAATTTACTTAAATCCAACAATTAAAGCCTTTACAAAATCCTCAAACAATATTAGTTGGTTTTAGAACACTTAAACATGTGTACACACACATATTTGCAACCTAACTGGGTTGGCTTAGCAGATGTAAACATAAATCACCTTAAAACTTCAATTAAATTTAAGCCTGACCACTTATACACATACAAAATTATAAACAAATACATGTATTCGCTTAGTTTATACTAGATGTGTGTGTATGTGTGTATTTGCATTTATTCTCATATCAGAATTTAGTTGTAGTATCCTTTTTATCGTTTTCTTTTAAATTACACAGCAACTTATTAAAATCTTATCCTTCTCGAAATATTGCTGTGCAAAAATTCCTACAAATAAAAACCGCATGTCTGTATTTTTAAGCATTTAATTCATGTGCTGAAAAATCCACTTCTAAGGAAAAACCTTTTTACGTGAGGTATTACCTTTTTAGAAGTACAAGAAGGAAAGTGCAGCTCTTACAGCGCAGATTTAATTGTACAACAACGCCTTATTGATCTTGAAATATTTCAATGAGAAAATTTAACCGAAATAATACGAGTTAGCACATGTTACATAAGTTAATTACATAAAAGGTGGATTTATTAAAAAAAAAAAGTATTCCAAATTTGCTACACATAAAGAAAGGATATTTCTTAAACCCTTCAAAAACTATTATGTACAGAATGTCGGTACATCAATTTACTGGAAATAATCGAGCAGGTATTATCCTCCAATAGGATGGAGTCACATAAATTGTTAACTTCTCTTAATGGTCCCACTACGTTTACATTATGAAAACATTTTTTCAGATAAAGCCCATTTTCACCTGTTAGAGTATATCAACAAGCAAAATTGTCGCATTCTGGATTTTGAAAATCCTATAGCGATTATTAAGAAGCCTTTGTATACTCAAGGTGTCACTGAATGGTGCGCTAAGTGGTCAGGAGGCGTGATTGCACGGTTTTTTTTTTTCGAAGACGAGGTTAAAAATGCAGCGGAAAATGAATCACGCTATCGCGAGATTCTAGTCAATTTTGGGCTATTCGTGACAACTTGGATAATACTGATATGTGGTTTCAACAGGACGGTACCACATGTCGCACAGCCAATGGAACGATCGAACTATTGCAAACCAAGTAGCATAATTTCAAGACAATCAGCAGTTAACGCAGGCAGATTTAACACTACTTGATAATTTTTTGTAGCGATATGTTAACGATAGTCTATACGGAACCAATCGAATCGATATCAGTCTTAAAACTCAAAAGCTCTGATGTGATTAACGAAATAGGACACCATTTTGCCGAAAAGTGATTTAAAACTTTAATCAAAGAATCGAAAACGATCGGTGTGGTCATGGTGGACATTTGCCTGATCATTTTTCATTCATAATTGCCGAACTCTTTTCATCATAATACAACTAACGGCATAAACGTATTTTTCCAATAAAGCCACATGATAATTTGTTTGGTTACAAAAATTTGCCTCTGCTTTCTTTTAATTTAAAACTGTGAAAGTTCATGAAATGTTATCTCTCAAAAATTAGTTCGGAAACATTCATGGAATTACAATTTTATTTCTCCTCAGCTTTCTCGATGAACTTTTAACAAACACATTTTAATCTAAATTTGAGGAGTGTAGAAACATAGTTATAAAATTAGAAAAAATAAATAAAATTGGAATGTATGTAGGTAAATCCTGAAGGCTGATTAGTTTGCTAAAAATGCTACTTTAAAATTATGTATGTGACAGTATGACAAAACTATACAGAAGTTATATTTTACAGAATTAATATACATACCTACACACAAGACTTTGCAGTTATCTATAAAACTTTAAGACCAAACTATGATATTTTGAGTTATTTAGTTCTTTTAAGGAGTCCTTTTGAAAACAAAGCACTAAAGTAAAATAAAGTTAATTTAAATATAATTAACGACAAATGTTCTTACTTCCATTTTGATCATATAGCCAAGCTAGCTCCTTATAAGTTGGGTAAGTAAAGTAATTTTGTTTTGAGAAAAATAAGTCTCTGGATTCAAGACATTTATAGGCATTAAAAGACCAAAACTTAAATTTAAAATGGATCCCAAATTATTGAGCCATATTCCATATTAGGTTTGACAAAAGAAGTGTAAAGAGATTTTGCGATATACAAGTCACTAAACTCCTTCACCCAGCATTTTATAAATCCAAGAACTGCAGTGGCTAACTAAATATGCTGTATATAATTTAATTTAGCATTCAGTGAAATACCAAGATCTTGAACTACATTCAGTTTCTCAAGTTCATAGCCGCTTAGAATGCACTTTTGTATGAAATCTTCCATAAGGTTAATATCACACCAGGAGCTAAATGCATCTAAAGCCTTTTGCAGAAGGATATGATCAGCGTGATCTTCACGTCGTCTGTATATAATAGAACTTTTGAGCATTTAATAGCATAGGGTAGATTATTAATAAACAAGGAAAATAATAAAGGATCTAGATGGCTACCCTGAGACACACATTAGATGAATTAACAATTTTTTTTTGCAAGTAAGTGTGTTAAAACGAACGTTTTGAGGTCTTTTTAAAGAAGTTTGTGGTTTGTGGTTTCTTAAAAGAAGTTTGTGGTTGACCTTATTAAACGCCTTACTAAAGTCGGTTTATACAACATCAGTTTAAAAGAAATATATATTAAACGAAATTTTTACACTATAGTAGAAAACGTGAAGACACTTGCACTCCTGTAAATATTTATATATTAATTAAATAATGTTTAAATATGTAATATGTCATGAATACAATAAATTTAATTAAATAAAGTTAGAAAATATACAATATATAATTGTAGCGCACATGTAAAACGAAATACTGTAGATTTCATTTTTTTTTTCATTCTTTGTTGTTGTTTTTTGTATTTTGCTTTAGCTTTAAAATTGATGTCAACATTGATAACACGGTCGAAGATTAATCGCAGGGCTGGAATTTTTTGGCATTTTAATAGGTTATCGCTTATTGCAGGCGTTAACATTACTGTCACACCCAAAAACAACAACACCAACAAAAACAACTACAATAATAGCAATTGTATATATTTGTATGTTTAAAAGATAAATATAAGCGAAAAGTTTTGTACGACTAACTGACGTCTTTTCATACATTTCAACTGATATACATTTACACAAATATATTGATTTATAAAGACCTGAACTGTTTATATTTCTTAATCTATAACAGGACATCGACATTTATCCAGCTATAACGGCTCACAAACACAAAACAAAATCAAATTCGACTACACAACATCAGTAAATAAAAACAAAAATAAGAAATTTTTTCGATAAAAATCTTTGGCAGTCAATAATCGTATCCTAATGTATTTCATTGTTTTGTACAGTGGTTTCAAAGGCAAAAAATATGTAGAATAAAAAAAATTAAAATTGTGGAAAGAAAAAAAGCAACAGAACAAATAAATAAATAAATCAATTTAACAAATTAAAATAAAAATGAATAATAATAATTAAACTTTTTAAGCCTTACATTTCTTATATAATGAAATACATTAAATATATTGTTACACCTTTGTGTAGCTTATGTATTATATTTACATTAATATGCTGAAATAACAGAATCCTAAAGCTCAAATATTAAAAAATACTAAAATTAAAAAAAGTACATATTTCAAATATCTTAAAACTTTTATTGCAATAGGATAATTGAGTTTAGAAACATTTAATATTAGCGATAACATAAACGCACTATACTTTGAATTGTGGTATTTCTGGAACATAGCACGTAAAACTTAAAAGTATGTTCTTATCACAGAAGCTACGATTTATTATTATTCTACATATAAATAAATCCATCAACAACATTTGTCAGTAGATAAGACAAATGAGCGTGCGAAAATGCAATCAGGTGAAGAGAGGAGGCTATTATATCTTCGTGTACCTATGTACACGATGTATTGAAAGGTTGCTAATGTAATGCCAATCGCCAAAAGGGAATATTTTAACAACCCTAAAAATTACCGGCCAATTTCAATTTGTTCTGCACTGTCTAAAGTGATGGAAAATAGGCTTAATTGTCTTCTTTTGAGCAACTCCATATATCAGTTCGAAAAAATTTAGGTGGTGACTCTAGATATTTCTAACGCGTTTGATTTAGTGTGGCATGATGTACTTCTGTCAAAAATTGTTGCTTTGTTGTAGGTGACAATTTCTTCAGACTTATACCGAGTTTTCTTAGGAATCACTCTATACTAGTAGTTATAGTTGGGATTTCAGCAGGCAAATTCAAGATTAATTCAGAGGTACCGTAAGGCTCCATTCTTGTCCCTACCCTATTTCTTATTTTTCTAAATGACTTTCTTTGTCAAACTTTCAATTCTATATATACTCCTTTGCAGATAACAGCACTACTTGTCATTCGTATGTATTCAGTAATAAATCGAACTCACCTCCAAAAAAGCAAAATATGAATGATACGTTCAATTAAGATCTCACAACGTTCTCCGATTATGGCCGTGTGAAAATAGTCGATTTTAGTGCCCATCGCATGCTTACGCATTGATCCGTGTTCGGAAATGGTGCTGCATTTGTTACTATGGGTGTTTTTGGCATGAAAATTCACCTCTCTAGTGCCTTGGTTTTCTAGAACGGTGTAGGAGATACTTCAGTCCATTCGATCTTTGTGCTATTTGTATTTTTTATGTCTGCCTAAAAATGAAGTACAACTTTTATTTTTGGGGACGGCGCCCCAAAGTCTATTTTGGAGTTGCTCGACTGCATGCAAAAGTGGCCCTCTCTTGTTGTGATCGAGCATACAAGTAAGGTATCCAACTCTGATTCCCTAGAGCATCGACGCAATGTGGGTTGTATTTCTGTTTTTTATCGTTACTACAACCATTGTAGCTTACCAAAGCGATGTGGAGAAATTAGGGAACTTGTTCTCGTTATTCGCACATTTTTGCGTTTAATTCGATTTTCGTTGAGAGTCCCTCCATTTTGGTTGATTGGCCAGTGAATCGTACTACGCATTACAGAGAAATTTCGTTTTTTAGCAGAACGGTTTATATGTGGAATAAACTTCTTCCTCTTTCCTGTAATTTTCTATGTAAGAAAATTCATATCGAATGTGCTCAAACACTACTCCCTCTTTTCTTCCCACATAACCTAATTTCATAGTTCAGGTATAATGCATTGCATGAGTAGGGGCCATCCTTTGTGTGCTGGTCCGAGAATAAAAAGAGTTTACGATTAATGAAATAAACTACAATTTCGTTTAATATTATTTATTTTAGGAAATTTTTCGCAGCAAAAATAAACAAATTTTATTTTTGTATATGAATAGACGTCTATAATATTTTTTCTTATGGCAAGAGTGAGGACAAAACTAACTATTCTAAAACTAACTATTCAACATTTCCAACAGTTAAAATCAACAAATTTTGATACATTTCTGCTCAGAACGAATAGTAATATCGCTTACAAAAACTTAAGTTTCTTGTTCTCTTGGCGATCTCTACTATTTAACATATTGCTGCAGGCGGGTAACAAATTAGGCTTAAGTCGAGCTATAGGTAACGGGTAACACGTTAATTCTAATATATGTTTTAGATCCAACATCCATGTGAAATTGACAAATTTAAATAAAAAAATAAACATCTGCCATGAAGTAGTGCAGCAACATCGCAACTCATCTGTATTTGCTTCGGTGTTTGTTTGATTTGTTTCTGTAAGCCTGGCACAAACAAAATTATAAAATATATTCTCTTAAACCACTATTCTTTCACGGCTTGTAATTATTTGTACCATCTGAACATGAATCAATACAACACAAGGGATTGTCTCTGTTGTAACAATTGACTTTTGTGCCAGACGACGTTCATCGTTCATTGGTTTCTGATTGTAATATTTTAACTATTCGACTTATTATATTGCTGACCTTTGCTTAGGTTTGTTTGTCGTTCGTGGATGCCTTTGATAGATGAAAGGAGAAAAAATTTAATTTGAAAATAAAGTTGACACATATTGGCACCAAGTTAAAGTGACACTTTTGTTTTCGCAAATTTCTTTCAGCCATCAATAAAGTGAAAGTAGTTCACATAAATTTAGCAACAAAAAAAAATAAGCAAACGAAAAAAAAAGATTTGAAAAACAGGAATGAAAAATTACAAAAATGTATAAATAAAAAATAAAAGTTTGATATCTTACATTTCTGTACAAAAAATAGCATAAAATTTAGAAAAACACTTGTGTATTTGTTTGATACTTATAACGTAAACTAAAATGATGTTCTTGTCGTTTCTGTTTGACAATTTGATGTGTCACATCGAAAATGAAATGAAATATTCTCAGCCGTCCGTCTTTTAGCTGTCTTGTTTTGTCTTTCCGTCTGTTTAAATTACAACAAAACCCTTTTCAATGTTATAAATGTCAATACAGTTTCATTGTTTTTTGGGTTTTCTTTGTGTTTTTGTTGTTAATTTGTCTCGCATGTTTTCAGATCGTAAACTGATTTAAAGTAACAGAATAAAAAGTAAAACCTCAAAAAAAAAGGAAAACTTAACTTGTTGTGTGTTTCTTAGAAAATTTCAAAATTAATTAACACTCCTTTATTATTGTATCATGCAGTTCCTTGGAATTAAACATTATACATAAGCAAAGAAAGATCAATACTGATTGTTCACGTCTTAGTTCCCTTCATCTTCTTTATCATGAACTTTATTTTTCTTTAACTGATTTAACTGATGGGTTGCAACAGATATCGATTATATATGGTCCATTACAGTTTAGTTGACGATTATTATTGAGATTTTGTTTTCTTTTTCCTTTTTCTACTAACGCAATACAAAAAGCAAAAATCTAATTTATATGGTAATAAAATTGTGTTTTCCTTCATAAAGGTCACAAGCAAAACCGGAGATTGATTTTTAGAAATAGTTTTAAAAAACTCATATAAATATTTAAATGACAAAGAGGGATATCACTACTCCAAATTCTTAAATTACAAACCAAATTCAAATTCTAGTTAAACTGCTGAGTTAGGCCGTTTTTTAGTATTGAAAGCTAATATGTGATTAAATTGTTTTTCTTTACCTTTGTACAAAATATTCTTAACTATCCGTGTATATCAACTGTATTAAAGTGAAACATTTAATATCAAGCGTCTTTGCAATGAAGTTATTTTTGATTAAACATGCTTTAAGACGTGCTTATAAGTGTTTTCGGCAAACATGAAGATAATTTTATGCTTAACTTTTATGATATTATCTGTAAATATAGACACTAAAAAATAAAGAATTTAAATAATTTCAAAAAGAAAACTACTACAATTATAGACATGATTCTCCGATAGTCTGTTGCGAGTCACCCTCGCATAATTGATTAAGTTTATTTAAGTTTATTATACTAATTACATTATTATTGTTTTCTTTATTATATTAATTATTATTACTAGTCAGCAAGTTTATTTAAATATATTGTACTACTTATTTTATTATTGTTTATATTATTTATTATTGGTCAGCAAATTTATTTAATTATATTGTACTACTTATATTATTATTGTTGTTTTCAAGTTTATTTTGGTTTATTGTTAATAGTATAAATAGTAAATAAGTTTTAGATTAAGCATGATTTGTGAATTATAACTGACCATAGTAGTTCGAACCCACAGCTCAATAGGAACTGTGAGACACTAGGTAGAAGTTAGGTTATAGGTAAATAAAGTAGCGGCCTGCGAATCCTACGGGACCCTCCAGGTTTGTTAGTAATTATAATTCTATAACCTTGCCTTTTATTTCTAACCCTGCGAATCCTACGGGACCCTCCAGGGTTGCTAAATAGAAAGGTAGAATTCACATTTCGACAAGTTGGTATCCCAAAAAGGATACACCAACAAGTCTAATCTGAATTTCCAATTTTCGATAACTTTTTCCAACGTTGTTGTAAATCAGCAATAAATCGTTTTGAGTTTATCGGCGTAGACTTCCCATAGAAAATAGTCCAACGGCATTCAATAGCACAATTTTGAAGGCCAGGTCAGGAGTTCGAAACGTGAATTCACATAAGTTACCAAACATTTACTTGGCAAAAGCTGTTATATGTTTCGCAGTTTGTTTTATAATCGCAGCTCCTGCACATACTGTTGTTCACTTAAGGAACAAATAAATCAGGAATCATGTCTGCAAAGCGGTCAGCATTGACTGCAACATTCTGACCAGCAACGTTTTTTAATAACTGCAGGCCAATGATTCCACAGCCCATAAAGCACACCTAACAGTTAGTTTTTCTGCATGTAACTGCATTGTAAGATACACCTGAGGACTGTTATCACAAATAAAACATCACTAAACAAAATTCGCTTATGAGATAGGAATAAGGTGTTTCGGACAAAAACATAAAAAATAATATCTGGCAAATGTCCACCATACCCACACTGACAGATTTCGCTTCTTTATTCAAAATTTTTGATCACTTTTTGGCAAAATGGAGGTTTTGTTTTGTTTATACTCTGCCCTTAACATAGCTGACAAAAAATAATCCCACTGGTGTTAAATTAAATGATCTGACTGGCCACTTAACTCCCCCCTGGGAGCACATTTATGGTCTTTATAGTACGTAACAGCTATCTAGATCTGTGCAACTGGGGGAAAAAGGGAGCCCAGTCTTCTGAAGACAGGCAGGGAGTCAACTGGAAGCTCCACTTTATTTCCACGGGGATCAGTGAGCCGCAGAGTTCATTATTTATCTTTTTAGAAATTTAATAGTTCTCTGGCTGATCATTGAGGTTGGCCCCTATATGAGAGTAACGTGGTGGTTGTGGTTTCGCGGCCCCATAACAGTATAATGGTTATTATGGTGGCCAGGATCATCTTACTGATAATGACACGCAAAGTGAATGATCCAGCCCAGTGAGCATGCTAGACATGTATTCTGGACAGGAGTTGGAAAGTCTCCACATCTTTAGCAAGGTGTGATGGTTTGCAGCCCTGCCCTGGAATCATTAAAGTTGCAACTAGGTGGTTCTGTTGCTTAGAATTATGTCTTCGGCTTCCTAGGACGCATGTATGAGGTTCCAAATTATACAATTGTGGTTTGTACGCCATCTGATTAAGGCTACATAGCCAGGTGCGGATGTAAAACGAATCACACTATCTGGCCACTTAACTGCTGATTGCCGCGAAATTATGCAATCGGGGAATTTGGTTTGCAATAATTTGATACTTTCATTGGCTGTATGACATGTGGCACTGTCCTGTTAAAACCACATGTCAGTGATGCCCACGTTGTCAATAATAGGCCAAAATTGATTTGTTAGCATCTCGCGATAGCGTGATCCATTGACTATAAGCCATATAGCGCACCATACCGTGACACGTTGGGCATGCAAAGGTTTCTCAATAATCGCGCTAGGCTTTTCATAAAACCAAACAAGTGAAATGGAAAAAATTATTTTTTCAGAAAAACCAACCGGTTATTTCTAAATGAACTGAAAGAATCTACGGCGATGTGGATGGTCGTTTGTCTTCAATTTCTGCACCAGTTCAACCTTGTTGGGCATCAAGGTCAAATCCTTACGCAAAATTCACCATGTGATGGTTTTGGATAACACCAAATTGTTAAAACCGTCGAAGAATTGAAAAATTTGAATCTGCTTAACACTTTGGCTAACGGGTGTGATGTTTTCAGCTGAAAATCCCGGCCGAACACTCGTTGGTGTTCGCACATTTTGTATCGAATCTGTCGGCGCAAATTTAACGACCAAGTTCTGAATAGTAGTCTCAGAAGGACAATTATGTTGTGCAAAAATATCACGAATTTTACTACATGTAATTTTTATAGTTGATTTTAGTTATTATAATGTGATTTTCGTGCGGAATTGAATTCATGATAACAATAACCAGTGCATCTACTACGAGGATGTAATTAAACTAAATGTGAAAACTATCATGTTGTTGGTATTTGCACAATTGAATATCAAACTTCTTGTTAAAATATACAATATTATATCGGGTGTTCGTATTAGTAGAGGCAAAAATGAACCTGGTCAGATTGAGGCAAATGGGCTAGTTAGAGATTCAAATTGTGCTCTATTTTTAGCTCTAAGTGGTCTTACTAGAGGATTCATTACAATGCTATGGGTCTCTAGGTAATTAGTAAAGTTGAGTAGTAGTCTCGATCGATAAAAGTACAGAGACGTGCTATTTATTGGTTCCTCATAATGCTACCCAATCATAGAGAGAAATATCAAATAGAGTAAGGAAATTATAATTATTCAATTTAACCAATAATATAAATAATTGGAGTTCATTGCCTTTTAAATATTTTATAATATAAAAACATACTTGAAGAAAAATTATTTATGAAATTAAACCATTCATTTAAAAAATTGCTTTAAAGAATTATAACTTTACTGCACTCTTCTTGATATTTTATAACTGCAAATATTGAAAGGATATAATAATACAAAAGTATGGTTTTTATTTCTTTTTATTAAACTATATTGTGTGTTCTGACAAATTTCAAAAATAGAACTTTGTTCTACAGCTGAAATAATTTTAAAGTTTCAAAAATTTTTAAATTAGAGAACAAAAAGTTAAAGTTAAATTGAATTATAACCTTATTAATAATAAATTTGTTAAATTTTAAAATTTGTTGTAGAACATTAATTTTTCGCCAGGCTGCAGCAAATTTATCTCATAATTGCATGCGATAAAAACTTGGGTCGTGTGTGAAATATATTTATATCACTAATTAACATGGAAATGGAAATATATTGAAAAAAGTGTATAAATTGTTCAACTTTAAAAAATTCGTCATTGCAAACCGTCATTGCTGGCTGTTTGCTTGGTGTAGTCGACGAATGCTTTCTATGTGATGACACCATCATCAAGCCATGTTCTAGGCTGTAATGGTCAGTCAGTGTGCGAGTTCAGGTAATTCTTTTAATTAGGGTACTCATGCAGGTAGATTACCGACACCTGGCGTTTTAAGCGAGGTTGTATTCAATGTTATCATCGCATTTCAGAATAGTCTTACTTAAAATAATGCTATTTTAGATTTGGATAAATACACAAATCCGCGGAAAATTAAAGAACGGAAAGAAGTAACTAGTCCAGTTCGATCGAAAACTATATTTTACAAGGATAAAATACTAATAAATTATTTTTGTTTACTTTTTCATTTTAGTAATTATTTTTCATTATTGTTTGCTTAAATTTTTTGTTAGTATAAATTCAGATTTTGAATAAAACATCCAGATGAAACTCTTTCGCTTTAGAAATATTTTTCTAAGAATAAAATTAAATTTCATTTTCCTACAACTTGGCAAAGTTTTGGAAAGTATTTGTGGTTTTACTCTCACTGAGAAATGTACAAAGTTTTCGCATAAATTTTTGTGATTTTAAAAATTTGAAATTTTATTTTTTAATGAATGCTTTTTGTTGGAAATATATTTTATCAATTTAATAAATAATAACTTAATTAATAAATTATTATTAATTGAAGAATTATTATATTTAGATCCATTTGAAGAAAGATTGCTGATTTAAATATTCAGAAAACTTTTTCCGGTAGACCCCTAGTGATAAAACAAATCAGTTTAACTTCTTTGGTAATCTGTTCCAATAACGAACACTTGTTACTAAGAGGAATCTTTCAAAAAGAACGAAAAACTTGTACATATCTAGAAAAGTGAAAAAAACTTATACGTTGAAATCAAAAGAATGATTTCGAAATAATAATAATAATACAAAAGCTCAGTAGACCCTTAATAGTTAGAAAATCATAAAAACGTAACCTATGATATCTAACCCATAACTGAAATAAAAATAACTAAAAGATAGATTCTTTGAAAACATTTTGACATGGTGCAGGTAAACACATTCAGACAGCATAAGATCTGTGGCATTAGCAACACATGATGAACTTTACACCTAACATGAAAAGAAAGGTAAATATTGAGGTAGAACAGACGACGATGAGTAAAATTTACTTAGGAAAAAACTGTATTTATATAATCCGAGTAATTAATTTTATTATCCAATACAACACCCAATATTTTCAATTTATTATCAGATTTAATTTCGGAATTACATACCGAGACCGTTATTTCCGTAGACTAGAGTGGACTAAATTTTAAAACTTTTGTCTTTGATGAACTTATTAAAGATTGTTCGATAATATCCATGTTTCGACATCATGTAGTTTACAGTTTATGGCAGTCTGCAGTTCTAGTAATGATAGATGTTGGAGAAATAATAATTGTATGTCTTCTGTAAATGTATAAGTCTTACAAAGTTATAGGTCAATAATATTCAATAAGTTATTTAGATACATTAAAAAAAAACAAGGATATAAGGACGGATCCTTGAAAGATTTTCAAGCTAACATCCAAAAAAAATGTTTGACCCCCAATCATTAATCATTGAAATAAATTGTTGTCGAACGCTTGAGTGTACAAGTAAGCATGCCATTCGCGAAAATTGAACTAGAGTCTTTTTCTTATGAACAACATGATCAAAAGCCCTAGATAGGCCCAAAAAGGCCAAAGCCCAGATCTCTTTTATTTTATTCCTTTATTTAGTGGGTCTAGAAAGTTCTTTATTAAAAAATTCATATTTAACGCCATTTTAGTTATCTGCTGTAGTAACTTTAATATATTTTCTTTAATTATAATGAAACAAAGCCTTTCAATATCTATTTCCTTTGATAAAAATTGATTATGACGGAAATGCTTAGTTGTATTCCTAAAACAAATTTTACTTCTGTTTTTATACAATGACAGCAATAGAAAATATAAAACAAAATATTCAAGGTCGCTACACTAAAATGTTACGATACTAGATGCAAACCAAAAAATGGAGCAGACTCTTTATTTAAACATCATTCCTCGTTTCACCATAATTAATCTGCAGTTTATTAATCAGTGTAGTTCACAATCTTACACCATTAAATCTCTAACAAACAGTTTTACTATCACAGTACAGCTTTTTTTAACAGCAACCAAAATTCTACAGATCAAACAAGTGTTTAAACATTTAATTCAATTGTCATAATGAATTTTGACCAAACAATTCTTCGGTGAAATTGGTTAAATTAACAATAGACAATGCAACATTGCAACAGCAGGCCAAAGTTGAAAACATTTTAACGATATAGCGTAATTGTTACAACCAGATAGCAAACACTCTAATAAAACAACTACAAGAAAAATAGGTTTCAAAATTATTTGAGCTTTGGTTAAGCTTACTTTGTGCTGAGTGCAGCATTTAATATTCATGCTCTTAGACAGGGTAGACTAAGTTTTGGATTTTATAAAAAAGTATTTTCCATTTTAGTCTTATTTTGTTAAAAATTTATTTTTATGAAGTAACAATTCTTATGGTTATTTCAATTGCCATTTTTTTCATAATGTTTAAGTTGTTCGCTTTGTGGCTTATAACGACCCACGCACCACAGGAGGTACCAAACAACCACGCTCTGCTTCTTTTTTTGTTTTTGTTATATAAATATTCGGAGTCTGGCCAATGTCTGATTGTCCGTCTGATTGTATGTAAAATAAAAAAATAAAAAAACAATAACTGTTTTGTTTTGTTCTTTTCATTAGTTATGGGAAGTTATAAATCGAATTGTTAGACCAGCGCCTCGTTTGACACAGTTGGAGTTCATAAGTTGTTTAAATAAAAATCAAGGCATGCTCGCATGCGTACCGTACGCCTCCCTCACTATGCAATTTAATTTGAAGAAATTTTTTCGTAATTGTGTTTGCAGTATTATTTTTATTTTCTTTTCAACTTTGTAACAACAACAATTATAAACCTCGTTTGTGTTGAGTATTTTGAAATGTTACAATGTAAAACTACACTTAGGAAAATTGATGAATAAACATTTTTATAATTTTAAAAATTATTGATAAAGTAAGTTGAGATGGCAAAAGTTTACTGAAATTTTTTAAACTTTATAACTTAGATATGAGGGTTGTTTATTTTAAACAAAATAAAGAATTATAGGTTTCAAATTAGTTTAAGTTCAAGTAGATTTCTTAAAAAATAATACAATTTATAGTATAATTTACAATATAATATAACGTAATTTATAATTTTGTTATTTGAAATTTTCTTTTTTTTATTAATTTATAACTTAAGTTCAATGCACATTTAAGCAATTTAAATTGTTTAAAATCCATCATATTAACAGCATTGTATTTCATATTTAACAGTTTATAAACCTAATGTGAGAATAGCTTAAAATGTTTATATTCCAAGGAATTAATTTAAATTAAATTTTTTTTTATTTTATTTTATTTATTAACTATCATAGGTACATTATCTTTAACAATATTTACAGTTTTTGAGTTTCTATCATTAAGATATATCAGCAAATTATCACATTTTCATTATTATTAAAAACTTATTAAATACATCTATTTAATAGGAAAAGATAGTAAAAACCTAAGATATAATATAAAAAAAAAACAAAAAAAAAATGGGAATGACTTGAGAAGCTTTAAGACAACACCTAATGGATACTTTACTTGAGAGCAAAATTAAAATTTAAATTAAATTTAAAAAGACCGATTCAAGTAAAAAATTTAGTATTTATTTTGTGATTTTCTTTTGGAAATTTATTCAATTAAAAACATATATTAAAAGATTTAGTCATGAAACATTCTTGCCTTTTTGCACTTCTATGATTATAAGCCGCCCTCTATTTAATTTAAATTTTTCTGGCTGACCGCTCTGCAGTTCCACATGGAACTCTTGGCCATTATTTTCTAGGTTCATGTTTACTCACAAACACTTTTCTTAGAATTGATTTTGAACTTAGATATCTATGCCCATATACGATCGTACATAAAGCAATAAATGTATTTTTACTATAGCTGTGCAATAGGGAACTGATCTTCCTGAAATATTTGGAGTTTGTTAATAGCTATCTGAATACTATACTAGGCATATATACATATGTTTTTTGGTAATTATAAGTGGGCGTGGCAGTCTTACAAAAAAAATAGCTCAAATGACATTAAAAAGTAGAAAAGCAATTCTATAACAGCTACAATAACTACAATTATAGCAGCAAGCAGGTCTATTGGTGACTCGGCAAGAACAAAAGCAGCAGGCAATGTAACAAATAATTACACAACAGCAACCAGCAGCAACAATGCAGCCGCAAGTAGCCACAACATAGTTTTAGATACAAATAGTACAACGGTGCAATTACATCAGGCTGCTCTGACTGGCATTTCCTTGAACAATAGTACCATCAATCTGACAACAGAAACCAGCAACGTCTCTAATGCCCCGCATAATTAAGAACTGCAGCAAATCTGTCCTGCCACATCAGCAACTGAGGTAGCAGTTTACAATGGATCAGCCACAAGAACTCAACATAGCGGTTCCTTAATACTGGTTAAGAAACGTACACAAATATTGCACCACATTCCGATGAACGAGGTAGCTTCCATACAAAGCACAAGAGTTATTCTAGAGTATTTAATAAAATAAATTCTATGAGGCCTTAAAATTGCTTGCATTTTCTTCAATAATTTTCTTTGGTAATAAAAATGAAGTTCGGGTTTTTCAACAAGAAGTTTTTTTTTCAATTATGGAAACACCAACACCATGATAGTTTTGACATTTAATTTTGACATATTCGCAATAGATGCTTTGGCAATTGTTACAATGAATTCAATTTCGCTCGAAAATCGCATTAAAATAATTAAAATCCACTATGAAAATGCTCATTCTGTTAAAGTTACATTTCATAAAATTCGTAATATTTTCGGACAACATAATCGTCTTTCTGAGACCACAATTAAGAATGTGGTCGTTAATACAAAATGTGCGAAGGCCTTGGTCGACCGGATGGTTCAATTGGAAACATCACAGCCGTATTTTGCATAAGGATTTGACTTTGAAGCATTACAAAGTTCAACTGGTGCAGGAATTGAATCTGACAGACCATACCATCATTGTAGATTCGCTCAATTCATTCAGGAACACCCGGCTGGTTTTTTTTTTTTAAATAATTTTTTAGACGAACCCATTTTCAGTTGACTGGAGGCGTGATTGGACCGTTTTTCGAAGATGAGGCTGGATATGCGGTAACAGTCAATGGATTACGCTATCCCGAGATGCTAACAACTCAATTTTGGCCTATTATTGACGACGTGGATATCACTTACATGTGAATGTGTTTTCAACAGCACGGTGCAACATGTCACATAGCCAATGAATTTGTAGCAAACCAAATTTCCCAGTGACCAGCCAAAGCATGTGATTTAACAGCACTGGTTTATTTTTTGTGGGGCTATGTTAAGGATAGAGCCAATCGAATCGATTTCATACTTAAAATTCAAAATACTTGATGTGATTAACAAAATAGGACCCCCATTTTTTCAAAAAGCGATTAACTACTTTGATAAAAGAATCGATATCTGTCAGCGTGATCGTGTTGGATATAAGTTTTCATTCATAATTGCTGAACTTTTCTCTTCGCAATACAATACAAATTTTAATCATCTTAGTATATATTTTTTGTTTTTGGTAACAAAATTCTTGTTGAAATACTATTGTTATTTTCCGTCTTATCTGGCTGTTTTGAAGTTGAAGGCAAGCACTTTTTGTTGAAAGTTTAAATTTTATTTATAAAATTTAATTTAGCTTATAAACTTTAATTTTGTTTATAAAACCTAAACTGGATTACAAGCTTTAAATTCTGTAGCCGCAGCTATACAAGCAATTCCAGTTTAAAAATTTTATTTTAAATTTTGAAAAAATTTAATAGAATAACAGAGTCCTTTAAAAGCAGACTTTTAACTTTTTTAAATAGTTCAATTGTTGGTTTTAATGTTCAGAGCTATTGTATAATTTTAGACATTTTTAATTCCAAAAGTAATGAATATTCGATTTTAAAACAAAATAACCAGCAAACAACAAAAAATCATAAAATCATTTAAAATTACATATTATTTCAATAAGAAGAATAAGAATGTGAGTTAACGAAAAAATATTAAGAGTGTATTATTTTTTATTTCTTTGAAAAATTATTCAACAATAAAATTGCTTAACATTTTACATCTTAAAGCTTAATTTTTTATCCTTTATTTTAACATTGTACTGATCTGCTTATTTTTTTAATTTTTTTTTTTTATTAAAGCTAAGTTATCTTATTCTTTTTGGTTTTTCTAACGCAAAATTTTACTTAATTTTATACGAAGCTATTTATTGTATGTGTATTGTATCAAGGTAAGTTTGATGGCTTTTTTGTTTTGATAAATCATTTAAGACCTGGTTTCTTTTTTAAATTAACAGTCCCAACACTTATAACACATCTTTGTTGTTTTTCTATCTGGGCATAAGTACTTCTAGCAATTTTATGTATGATTTGTTGTTTTATATTTCTTTTTGTTGTTCTGTTGTATAAAGTTTGATATAATTAATCATAAATCGTTTCATGGCTCGTGATCTCGTCTGTCGGAGTTATTCGAATTAAGTTATGCCTTGGTCTCATTAAATAAAGTTGAAAACATAAATAAATAAAAGAAACAGACCCAGCAGTAGGTCAATCACATACTAACCCTCATTAAAACGAATATGAAATACCTTCAAATTAAATATCAAAAATTAAACATAATGAAGATTTCATACGCCTCTTTATAAGCGACTGAGGTGCTGACCCGTACTACTGCCTCAACAGACAAACAAAAAGAACATTCACCAAATTATTCGCTTTTGTTAACTTGTCTGTCTATTCTGGCCTCCACCCTCTACTTAAAAATCTTTTATCACAAAAAGTTTAATATTAAAGAAGTTACAATAAAGTTAAGATCATTACCCGAATAAGATCTAGTTCATCTAATGCTACCTCAATGGCTAGAATCTAGTAATAAGTGACTGAAACATTATTAAATTCTATCATCAACAATAAATCTACAGTTATGTCTTTAGAAGTAAGTGCGTTTGAATCGTTCGACGACGTTCATCAATTGTCAATCATCCATTGATTCAATTTTATTTTTTAAAAATTCCTCATAATGAGTATTTCTTTTACTTTCGTTTGGTTTTTCTGAAGCTTTTGTCAATTTGATCTTTATTTATGAACAGCATTTGAAATATTTGTATGTGTATACATACAGTGCGAGAGTATAGAAATTTGTATGTCGTACCTTATTCAAATGTGCGGTTAAACGTTAAGACCGACCACAAATTCATCATTATAATACGTTCTGCTTTACGAGCAAAGTTATTTATTGTGGTTGATTTAAAACTTTGTAAATTTTTCGTTAACAATTGGGCGCGGCAGAAAATCAGTTAATGAATGTCTACTCAACTCTTACCCACAATATTAATCAATTGGTTGAAGTGTAACCCAATGAACAAATTAATTAGGTATTTTTTATATATAAAAATTAATTAAGATATTAAAAATATTATATTGAAATAATAAAAAGGTATTTCTGTTAATTTTAAACAGACTTCATTATGTCAATTTTTTTTTTAAGTTTGACATTATTTACATAACTTATAGTAAAGATTAATTAAACTTAAGTTATAATTAATTATAATTATAGTTTAATGACCTTTTTATTGTTTTATAATTAATTTATCTGTCACGTCCTTTTATATAAAAATTTTTAAAAATTTTATTTTTATTTTCAATATTTTGTCACACCATCGGCTGGCAAATCCAAGAACTGAAAACGAAAATGCGCAAAAAGTTTTCTTTTGATTTATTTTTTATTTAAAAAAATTATTATTATTTTTATTTGTCCTTTTTATTTCTTTTAAATATGCATTAATCTTTTCCTCTGGAAAGCTTCTCAGGAAATTAATTTTTATAAAAATTTTTAATTTTTTTAATAATTTTTGTGTTTTATAAAAATTAATTTCCTGAAAAAGTTTTCCAGAGGAAAGCGAAATATTGCAAAAAATATATTGTTAAAATTTAACTAAAAAAACCGTTAAAAAGATTAATGCATATTTAAGTTAAAAAAATGTACATATTTATAAAATATGTAAAAACCTTGTGCATAAAAAATTAATCATAAAATTATTATATTTAGTGATTGTTTGAATTTATTTAAATTTTAGCTAAGTCAATTAAATGTTTAATTTAAAAAGAGCAAAGAATTTTTTAATTTTAAATGTACAATTGAATAGATTATAGTTTAAAGGAAATATATTTATAAAGAATATCTTAATTAAGTAAATGATTGAATAAATTAAAAACGAAGAAATAAAATAAAACGTGTATGTTTATAAAATATCCTTTTGTTATATTTAAATATATAATTAACAAGCATTTTTAAATGGGAAAGAAACTATTTCAAAACGTTTTATTTCGGAAATAATTCAGTAGTTCATGAATCACTTAAGATAACGTAACGAAATTTTAAAAAGGCCAAGCAGATGTGTTTCTAAATTACCTTATGGAGAATCAGTTTCCTAGAATAAAAGGGGCTTATGGAAGTGTCCCTCAATTTGGTTTCCACGGGGATAAAATTTTTTGGAAATTACAAAAAGTTTTTTTATTACTCAAATGTTAAAGTTTTTAAAATTCATAGATCTTTCAAATATCAGCAAAAATGTATTTACATGTCTAGATAACCTCAATTGAGGGGAGAATTAATTATCTGAACCTGACGATCAAGAGGAACATAATCTCGAACAGAATCGAATATGAAATATAAAGGAAACCAACAGCAACGGACACAATAATACACAACTCATCAAATCATCCCCAGCAATACAAAAACGCAGCAATCAGGCAGTTAATAACAAGACTCGAGAGAACACCACTAACACGGCAAATGTATATGAAGGAAATGGAAACAATATACACCATAGCGGAAAACAACGGATACAAAAAGCGCCTCGTAGATAACATCAAGAAACAATTTAGAACGAACAAAGAACAGGAGAAGGAAAAGAAAAAATGGGCTACATTAACATATATGGGAAAATCAACGTACAAACTGGCGAAATTCTTTGGAAAACACAACATCAATACCGCATTCAGAACAAGAAACAACCTAGGCAGAATACTACGGAATAAAACAACCAAGGCAAATATACTAGACAAACAAGGAGTGTACAAATTAACTTGTACATGCGATTAAAGCTACATCGGGCAAACAGGACGAAAAATTAAGACCAGATTTAGGGAACACATTAGAGACTATAACAAAAAACTACGAGAACCAAAATCAACTCCAGAATCAAACTTTGCGAACCATATATTTAACAACAAATGTACACCAGGACATATAAAGACAACGTTTAAACTGTTTCACACCCAGCACAAAGGAAGGAGACTAAATGTATTAGAAAACATGGAAATATACAAACAAAAAACATTTGACGGACGAATAATAAATGAACAAATAAACACTGCTTCGGACACAATTTTTGAACCGTTGAAACATTTTTACAGGAAAACAAACACTACACCAACACAAAAACGTTACGCAGGTGCACAAGACCAAAGCAATAAAGAACATCATAAACTTACAATTACAGATTATTATGTCACATAAAAAAAAAACCCGATAGGTACACACATAAACAACAACGGACAGCAAGCATGACCGTAAAAGGATTTAGTTAGAACAAAAAAAAAAGAGACGATGAAAAAGAGATCGACAAATTAGGTAAAAAGAGACAAACGAAAAAGGAGAGATGCAGGCAAAAAAGACAGAAAGGGACGAACGCAATAACACGAAGGAAGACACGAATATATAAACACAACTGACAACAGAATGCAACTAGTACGAAGAGAACACTGAAGATGGCAAACAGCCGAAACCGGTTTGTTCACAAACCAAATTTGACGAGGGTCGACGGAAAACCGTACCCAAATAAAATCAATTGATATTCGTTGTCGATTTAATTTTTATTCCATTAAATTTGATAGAAAAAGAAAATCTATCAAATTTGAAAGCTTATAAGAAAACGATCTACCAGCCCAAATTTCATGAAAAAGGAAAAAATCTACGAAAAATGAAAAGAAACACAATCACAGAAAATTTTATCCATAAACAAAAAAATGCCCAAAGTCTTCATTTTAGAAAATTTTCAAATTCAAAATTGGAAAAACTTTCGATTATCTTTCACATCACTTTAAAATAAGATGAGACAGGATTTAATGTGTTTTATCACTATCATCATTTAACTTTTTCTTTTACGAAATAATCAATTTAAACAGCGAGGAAACTGCTTAATTGATTCGGAAATTTAATTTTATAAAATTAAAGAAAGAGACACATGTTTTAACAAGTTAATCGAATTTATATAAAATATCAATTTCATAACTTTCTATCATTAGAAAAGAAATAAACTTCCTAACATGTTTATGGGGTAGGCTTTCCTTAAACTTAATTTCTATAGCTCCTGAATCTCATATATTCATTATACTATACAACAATATAATATTACAGATGTCTGGTTTTTGGTAGAATGGGTAAATGCAATAATAATAACAATAGTTTCTATAGTGTTCTTTTTATATATACTTTACTTGTAAAATTTATATTAACTATTGTATACAAAAGAAAAACTTTAATTTTGTTAAGTCAAATTTGGTTATGTTGTGGTTTTCAGGTTTTATTTTTTTTTGTATAAATGCTGGTACACAAACCACTTGAACTAAAACCTTTAAAAAAAAAATTAAATAAACATAACAAATATGCATACAATTACTAACTAAATGCATAGTAATAAAAATTACTAATAATTTGGTATTTAAATAAAAGAAACACAAAAGCAGTTAAATGCACTCATACTAAACATACTGTACAGTTTAAATTCCCATGCCCGCAAATAAAAGAATTTTATATTCAAACAATTTTATCTACATAAGTTCAATGGTTTGACAAATGCAAAATAATAAAGTTAATATCGTTCCATTTATGGTTAGCAAAACCACAAAACAAAAAACACAATTGCGTAGCAACAATTTGAACCTAAAGATTTGGCTATTTGATATTTAAAAATAATTAAAACACACTACAGAAAAATAACACACTGGTAGGCGATCAAACACTCATGTCGATCATGACACATTGCACAGTTGCAAAACTTTTATGCATGAACAGTATGTACATACACACTATTTACATATTGTTAGATTTTACTTGTATCACACTTGGAGTTCTTTGCACAAAAAAGCTTTTCGATTTTTAATTTTCGCGTGTGAATTCTATCTGTTATTTCATTTAAGACCTTAGCCTCCAATTTTTTTTAATTTTTACAATCTGTGTATAAAGCAAAACAAACTATTCGATTCGCAAAGCCAGTCTTTAAATGATTTATGATGTCCACACATCGCTAGAATTTTTACATGTTGTTATTTGCATTTTTCTATTAGACCAGCAGCTAAACATTTTTTTATTGAAATTACTGTTTGTGGAACTTGTTAACAAAATACCCTGAGTATTGTCGTATGTCTACGAAAGACTAAAACGTTAATTTAAGCTGAACACTTGTGTTGCTTTTCATTTGCTTAACAAACTTGTATATTAACTTAATCTACAGCAGCAAAACTAGAAATAAAAGAAGCAAAATTAAATAATATTTAAATAACTTTTAATAAAATGAGCTTAATGTATCACCTAAGGCGTTAGTTAAGTGTAGTTTTTGTTAACAAATATTGTAACATATTCAAATTTATTATTGTATTATAATCAACATTAATTTTTGCTCTAAATATTGGCAATAATTAATAAAATTGTCTATTTCAAAATCTTTTTGTTAAATTTAAATATAATGAATAAACAAAATAAATTTTAATTTTAAACATGTCGCTAGTAATTTATGACATATCAGATTATAACTTGGCATAAAAACATTTTAAATGACAGAGGAAAAGATCTTAAGCAAACTTGATATACATTTTATTGTTAAGTAGGTTTATAAAATGAGCTTAAAATAAAGGCAAAAATATACGCACGAATGTATAAAAATTGGTCGCATAACATTCAGTACAGGTCATATATAAAGAATCCACATAATTAGCTTACTCAATTAAAATATTGCTAACCACACTACTCAATAAATTGGCAATAAAGAAAATTAAGTAGCATGAATATATGTGGCATGAAATGTGTGTAGGCTCGAAAATTACAAAACGTCCAGCACGTACAGATTTTTAATAAGATATAAATAAGGAAAATTGTTAACAAAAACGAAATTTTTTGCACCTTCCTTAATGTCGAACCTAACGTGATGCAATATTCTGACAGGATCGAAATTCTATAATAAATTACTCGCAAGAAATTAATATAACTTTGTTAGTTCTTTTCGTTGCTTTTTGTCGTTCAATTTTATATTAACAAAAAGCTTTACTCTTATTAATAAATATATCGTGAGTCAAAGACCAAAAAACCATTAGGGAGTCCAGAGATATATAAAATTATTTTGAATTAAGTGCAAATATACCGATAAAATTTAAGATCCATGTGAAGATCTTAAACATATATATAGTCTCACTAAACTCGAGAACGGCTAAATCGGTTTAAAAAATTATTGTTTTGAATTATCAGCGGAAGTTCAGCAAAGGCTTAAACGGTGAGAAATATAAATAATAAGTAATGCAAAATACCAGAAACCACTATCTAATTTCCCCATATAAAATGTTTCTCGCCGTGATACATTCGATGTCTCTTGTATGAAATTGCCACTTGGCTGTCAATTACTTATATGTATTTAGACGTGAAACGAGCTCAGTATTATTTTAGGTCAATAGATGTCGTTATGTTTCAATTTCAAATATTTCTTAGGTTCATCCCCCCGGGGGCACATTATAGTCTTTTTGGAACCTACTATTCCATTTAGATTTGTGTCTTGCGGGGTAAAAGGGAGCCCAGGCCCCTCAAAGGCTAGTAGGAGTCACCTGGACAATCCACATATTTCCACGGGAAATCAGTTGCCCCAGAGTACAATATTTGCTCTCTTTAGACAAAAAATGTGCTCTGACTGGTTATTGAGGTTGGCCCCTATATGGGAGTATCGTGGTGGTTGTGGTTTCGGACCCTCGTGAGAGTTTGTGGGTCGGACCATTCAAATTAACACAATGAATGGTTCAGGTCCAGTGAGTATGAATGCTGGCGTGTTCTTGATAAATAAGAGCTTCATGCGTTCTGGACCAGGAGTTGGAAAGTCTCCAACTCCTCAGCAAGGAGTGAGGGCACGGCCTACTCCGGACTTTCTAAATTGCTACTAGAAGTGACTGGAGGATATACGTATCTGAAGGCCTTCTAGGGCGTAGTTGGTGTCCAATCAACTAAGTGGTTTAACTACCATCTGATTATGACCTCGCGGTCGGTGCAGATGTAAAACGAATCACACATTTCTTAGGTTCAATCCCCCCGGGGGCACATTTATGGTCTTTATAGTACGTAACAGCTATCTAGATCTGTGCAACTGGGGGAAAAATCCCAGTCCCCTGAAGACAGGCAGGGAGTCAACTGGAAGCTCCACTTATTTCCACAGGGATCAGTGAGCCGCAGAGTTCATTATTTGTCTCTTTAGACATTTAATAGTTCTCTGACTGATCATTGAGGTTGGCCCCTATATGGGAGTAACGTGGTGGTTGTGGTTTCGCGGCCCTATAACAGTATAATGGTTATTATGGTGGCCAGGATCATCTCACTGATAATGACACGCAAAGTGAATGATCCAGTCCAGTGAGCATGCTAGACATGTGTTCTGGACAGGAGTTGAAAGTCTCCAACTCTTTAGCAAGGTGTGATGGTTTGTAGCCCTGCCCTGAACGTCCTAGGACGTTCCAAATTATACAATTGTGGTTTGTCCACCATCTGATTAAAGCTACATAGCCAGGTGCGGATGTAAAACAAATCAGACTATTTCGTAGGCTCAATCCATTTATAAATGCATTACAATTAACTTGCGCTTTTATTATCATGTCGACATGTTTCCACCCGATTCCAAAATATTTGTGTGCTATGTATAGGTATGGCATATCTAAGGATATTTTGAATCGTGTGCTCCATCAAACTTTGAATGCTACAATTTTTGGTGATCACCTTCATATTAATATTTCCATCCGCGTGTGAACAGCCAATATACTTGCCAGTAAACTTCTTTTAGCTCAATGAAAGCATAGATCATTTGGTGCAAAAAGTTTTTCTAAACATTGCACAGAACTACAAAAATCATCAGTGACTCGCATATGCGTGCTATATTTGCGACCATCCATTTAGATACTAAATTTTTGAATTCGCTAGATTTGCCAAGCTTGCCACCGTACGTTTTTACATTGAAAATTAGCATACCCATCACTCTTAATGTTTCAAACATTAATCCAGCACCACTTTGCAAAGGTACCCAGACTCTCAGTCAAGAAAATGGCAAACAATGACTGGAAAACTTAAAGGTGAAAACGTATTGTTGTCACGTATACCAATGATCTCGACGGATAGGCCGCTCAAATTCAAACGCTTGCAGTTCCTGGTGCTACTACTTACTACTAATGACTATCAGCAAAGCACAAGGACAATCGCTGTAAATCCATGAATTAAATTTTGAAAATTCATGCTTTTCACATGGGCAGCTCTATGTAGCTTGCTCACGTGTCGAAAAAAGTTTGATTTAATCGTTTACGCACGAGATAGGATTTGAAGAAAAATGCTGCAATAGACCAATTTTTTCAAAGTAAACAAATTCAATATAATGATTAAAACTGAATTAAAAATTGATTTAATGTGTTTCGTTAAAATTTATTTTAGTTAGAGGCATAGAAACTCAAGCAGGGTACAGATAATACTTCAATAAATTATAGTATTGTCTAGTAGTGTTTTTCTATCGACAAGTACCAAAAAATCAACTATAAACTTTCATTACTGCACATTTTTTTCTCTGCTTTTGAGGGACGAAATTTATATGTGATTACAGTGTGTAAGTATTGAGTTATATTCTGCAACATAGGTCGTTCTATAAATTTTTCTGAAATTCTAAACTTGTGTGGGTTTGAATTAATCTTATTTTCGAGGGAGGTTCAGCAAATAAAAATAAGTAAAAACTTTGTTTTTAACATCTTGATTATTATGATCAATCATATAAATATGACGAGAAATAAGTTAAATTTATCCTTGTAGTTGAGTTACAATATTAAGTAGCTCAAAAATATAATTAATAATTTAATTTTAATATTTCTTATTACAATCCTAATGGATATTAAGTTTTATTTGGGAGCATACTATTTATGAGGTAATAATTAACTGATAAAAATTAAATTCAAGTTTTTTCAATTATATATTTTATTAAGAAGGTAGAAACAATATTGTCCGATACATTCTACGAAATAGTAAAATACTGTCAAATTTGTAACTTAAAACGAGTAACGAGTAGTTTTTAATCAATTCAATTTCATTTATAAAGCAAGTTTTGTTTAAATGATAATCAAACCTGTAATTCGTTTTCTGTAAAATAAATTTGTCAGTACTAAGATTTCCCTGAATATTAAACACTCTGAAAATTATTTCGTTTTCTTATAAAATTATAAATAAAAACTACATGAATTACAGTTTGTAAATATTTGAATTAATTATTATTTACCATCTACATATACAATTTCCGTAATATTTTTTTGTCTTTCCAGAATTTCCTGAATCACCAGTTGGTCTAGAAAGCTGAAAATTTGTATACTTATAGTACTAACCGTGACAAACAACCTAACGAAGCTGGATTTTTGTGGTGCGTGGAAAAAATCATTTTTGAGAATTGCCAATTTTTTACCTGTCTAATGTGTTTGTCCTTCCATAACTTTTTAAGGCCAGCAGCCAGCTTAAAAAGCCGAAAATTAGCATATTTATTGAACTAACTACGCGGAAGAACGTAGCGAAGTTGGATTTTCGACACTCAGTCTGAGGGCTGAGGCACGTAACAAAAACCATTTTTGATATTTTTCAATTTTTTACAGTATTTTTTTAGCTTTCCAGAACTTTCTGAAGCCACCAGTTGGGCTAGAAAGCTGAAAATTGGCACACTTATAGTACTATAGTACTAACCCCGAGAAAGAACCTAACGAATTTTTGATATTCTGTTTGGGGGCTGCGGCACGTGGTAAGAACCATTTTTGAGATAGTGCAGTTTTTACATCTTCCTCATTCCTCATTTGTTTGCCATTCCAGAACTCTCTCTAGCCTTCCACACTGGGGATTTCGCGGAAAAGTCAAATTGTCAACATACTATTCATGCAATATGCAATGATTTATTAAAATTTTACACTAAATGGTACTATCAAATCAAAAAGAATTACTCCGATTTGACTGCTTGTTTTTTTTTTAGCCGTCTTAAGCTCAGTACCTGTATGTTTTACTGAACCAACTTAATTTAAACCAAAGTATTTAAAAACGAATATTATTTTATTATGTGAGCTAACGTTTTTCTTTTTATTTTGTATTTAAAGGATATTTCAGTATACTAAAATTGAAAAAATAAATTCTGCAGAAAAAAAATCCCTTTTTTCTCCAAACATTTGGACCTGCAATTTTAGCTTTACTTTCCTGCAGTTGGAAATCACCGCTAATACATTGCCTCATATCTCTTATTAGATTTTTAGTCAATTTCAAGTGCCACCAGGTGCCACCTATTAATTTGTTGCATTACACAGTACAACATTTTTCAGCTGTATGATTTGCAACTCAATTGTGATAAGGCTATTATGTTTAACATAACTCAAGAACCACTAGTCAGATTTTACTTAAACAAATTTAGAAAAATCAAGAATTATAAGTACTTTCATCTGTTTATATAACGTTTTGCTACATAAGCAACAGTTTCAAAGTTATAAATAAATATGTGATGAAAAGAGTTAAGTTTTTTTTTAATTCATAAAAAATCCAAAATGTTAAAAAAAGTGTTGTCCTATTACTTTCACGTAAAGTTGTATAACCTATGAACAAAATGAGACATATCTCATGAAAATCGATGAACGCGTTTCGCTTTTATGAATTCAAAAATTTGCTCGAAATATGCACAAATTTCTGACTCTCGTTTATATACGACATCAGTTGTACCACTTAAATTATCATTAGGTGATGACATAAATAAATTAGTTTTTAACAACAATTAACCTTCTTCCATACAGTATTGTACGTTAAAGAGACACCTCAAGTTATACGAGAAGAAAAAGAAGATTCGATGAGATATCTCAAGTAAAAGAATTTGAGTTAACAGTGAATAATCGCAAGTTTAGAGTAAAACATGAATTATATTTTACAATGATTAACGGCAAGACAGCACAATCACTAACAGAAACACCAGCTGCATCTTCTTGTCTCATTTGTGGAGCCACAGCATCCAAGATGAATAAAATCGAAATAGTTCAAGCTATTCCCGTAAATGTACAAGAAATTTGGTATGTTACCACTTCGTGCGAGTATTAAGCTGATGGAGTGTCTTTTGCATGTGGCTTATAATATTGAATTTAAACGTGGGACAGTCCACTCAAAAGAAGCCCAAAAATTTTTGAAAAAGCGTAAACTTAGAGAGAAAATTGAAATACAGGTTATCAACCTGTTAAGTAAGGCTCTGGTACGACAAATTCAGGAAATGCGTCATGAAGATTCTTTACGAATCTTGCATTGATTTCCGAAATCACGGGCCTAGATGAGAACATAATCAAGAGATTTTCAATAATTCTCGAAAATATAACAATCGCCAAGGTAGTAGATCCAAAATAATTTGCTGATTTTTGTTTGGAGACGGCAAAAGATTTTGTTGCAATGTACGAGTGGTACAATAACCCCCACCTACACTCCACAAAATTCTGACTCATGGCAAGGATATAATTGAAAAGGGTATTTTTCCTATAGGCCTACTATCCGAAGAGGCTTAGGAAAGTCGTAACAAAGACTATAAAAAATATCGCCTTAGGCAGTCCAGAA
The DNA here is from genome assembly GCA_030448955.1 of Trichopoda pennipes. Lineage (NCBI taxonomy): Eukaryota > Metazoa > Arthropoda > Insecta > Diptera > Tachinidae > Trichopoda > Trichopoda pennipes. Next base: position 445,324 of record JASKUP010000010.1, on the reverse strand, counting down.
AATGCAGTCGAATTGCAAAGAACGAAGATATTTTGCACAGAACGATGGTAAAATCAGATCCAATGATTTAACATATGACGCCTTCATTTAGCCAGAAAAAGCATATTATTATAAGCGATGAAGTTAAGGCTCTTTTAGAATAATAAATTAAAAATAAAAAATCATTAAATTTTTTTGTTACTTATGGCATTTTACATTGCAGGTAACATTTCTCTAACTTTTTATTTCGATTACTTTTGTGTAATACTATATAAATAAAACTAAATTTGTGATGAAATCACTACATTTCTTGACAAATATATTTTTTTCCTCATCTCCATACAAAAATCGCCAGTGTGCCATCTGTCGGTGCAGAAAACTAAAAATTGGCATATGTATAGTAGTAACCGCGACAAATAACCCAACGAAGACGCAGCCAGATTTTTTGTATTTGTATTTATTTAAATACAAAATTTTTTAGGCCTGATTAATTAATAAATATGTTTAATAAAACTGCACTAAACTTCCAAAATTTGTTTTTAATACAAGCCTTTAATTATAACTTGTTTTTATATTAAAAAAATATATATTGATGACTGTTATGGACAGGCCTATATACTAGTTTAAGTTATAAAATTGGAGAACAATTTTAAAAACATTCTCATTCACTATTGTAAGTCCTTTTTGCTTTTATACTTATTATGGAAATGCATATGCTACGTAGAATACTACTAGCTAAATCTCGGTACACCAATAAAATACCTACTACTAGTTCCCAAGTTATACGATGCAAAATATATATTAATATACATATAATAAATTTTATATTTATGATTTCAAAGTATTTTATCTTTTTGAATACGGATATGTTAATTTTACTCTTACGAGTAGGTGTAAACAAATAAGAATTTCATTTTTATGAAGACCTCTCACTGTCCTTGCATAATTTAAACTGTTAAACTAATATGTATGAACTATTATAATTGTATAACTAAAATTATTCTGTTTGTTGCGTATATTTTTCTAGATGATCATTTAAATGACACTCATTTATTTACTAACAAATACTATAATAATTTTCAAAAGTAAATATTGTCAAATTATTAAATGACAGTTGAGTAGACTGGCTATTAATTAGGCATCTGACAATATAAATTGTAAAATTAATAAAAGAAACCAAAACTATTAAATGCAAGATGACAACAATGTACTTAAGGCTGATACGAGTATAAGATGTTAAACTTTATTGTGTCAAACAATTGCCAATTATGTGGCCAATAGACGGCGTGTATGTATGTCTGGCTGTTCAATGCAAATGTATGGTAACGACAAAAAACGAATGGACAGTGGCAGATAGAACTACTTGTCTACAATTGATCACTGCAGTATTTATTGTGACATACAGTTTGTTGCATTAAAAAGTTTTTTACTATTATTATTTGGTTTTTGCTTTATAAAATTTTCCTCTTTACTTACGGTTTAAGTAACGAAATTTGTTTATTCAAAAAATAAAATATATATAAAAAGGTTATATTATTTACAAGTTGCATAAACAATTCTGCTGCTGGTAAATAATAACTGTTGGTGTAGTTATGCTTCTGCTGTTGCTGTCTACGTTCAAAAATGTTTTGTTGCAAAATCCATTGACAGTCAATTAATAAATGTTGGCAAAGGTAAATTTAATAAATTTTTCAATTGTGTTCGCCTATGAATGACAATGAATGTCACAAATCTAGCCAAACAACTCCCTAAAATTGTGTGTTTTAAAATTGATTGAACAACAATGTAAATACCGCATGACATACACAATAAAGCGTTAATTAAAGATCACATGTCGGTTCAGAAAATATGCTCCATCAACAAAACGCTGAATTACTATAAATAAATATTTTTATATATTGTCGCTAATACATATATATATTTAGTAAAATGAAAATAAACAAAAAAAAAATGCATTTTAAAAAGTTAACTGATCGATGCATTGATATTGCTGTTGTGGTGGTGTTAAACTTCTTGTTCTTGGATCTGAACCAAGCTGTATTGTGTCTAAAATAATACAAAAAAATACTGCCAGCCTACAATTATTAGTTGCCCACAATGTGTTATAAAAGATATCGAGACCAAATTGTTTGCGACGCAAATTAAAATTGAAATGGCATATAAATTGCCAACATTATTATTAACAACGACAGCCAAAATGACAACTTGTACAAAGAATGCAAAAATGCTGCAGCAAAAAAAAATAGCTACAATATCCACCAAATTATAAATGCACTCGTTTTTGCAAGTTAGATGGGAAAATAAAAAATTTCGTGTGTTTTTTTGTTAATTTTAAGATTGGAAAAAATTTTTCAAAGCCAAATCACTTTTTTTTGAAGGTTTTAAAATCATCAATACCTGAGTTATTTAAATTTATATAAATTCTTATTTGAAACTCGTGCAAAAAAAAGGTCAAATAAAGAAACACAAAAATTGTTATTTGCATTCCATATAGATTCTTTCATTATTCATCCTTAATTTTTGCATAAAATTAATATTTTCACACCGAAGAATAAAACAAATTTTACAATTAATGTCTTGTTTTGTTCGAAAATTTGATTTCACTCTCCAGATAACTTAAAATTCACTACCGGCTTATAAAAGTGCTGGCGAAATATAATGAAAAATATTTAATGAATTAAGAATTTGAATGAGTAGAAATTTTAAGAACTAAAAAGAGAATAAAGAAATAAAGAATAAAGAAAAATAAATTTCTAGTGAATATGCTGTAGACTTAAAATTTTTATTTCCATTTCCATCATCGTTCATCAAAGACTGTAAGCAATTTTTACAGATGATTTTCGCAGTAATAGAGTAAAACAGATTAACTGTCTGTAGATAGAGTTAATTTCGAGTACGTACCTATGGAAAGCTTAACTTATTTCAAACAGACGTGTTTTTTGACACAAACTCAGCACCATTTCTAAACACATATCTATGCTTAAGAATGCAACTTTGAGTCTCACGGGCATTAAAATCAAGTCTATTCAGACGACCCCAGTGGAAATTGTTGCAAGAATGTGATTGAATGTATTATTCATGTTTTGTCTCTTAGAACCCACCTCCATGAATGACAAATGGTGCTGTGATCTACGAAAGAGTATAAAGGGTTGAAAGTCTGACAAAGAAGGTCATTTAGAAAATAAGAAATGGGGTAGGAGAAAATACGTTTGAAAGCCCATCTATAACAATTCATTTAGTGCGATTCCTGATATAAATCCGGAAAAATTATCACCCACACCAAAAGCAGCAAATTTTGATCAAAATATCTAGAGCCATCTTCTAACTTTCTCCTTATAGATGTACAGAATTGCGCTATTGTTCCAAAAGGAAAGTTAGTAAGTCACCTGCAAAGCGCCTCTTACAGAAAATATACTGTTGGTCGTTAAGTACGCCTTTAGACAGCTTAGACAAGTACCTGACTAGAAGAAAATAAGTCTATCCAGACATAATTAGGACTTTCCATAACTTCAGAAAGTGCAGCCCAACTTGCAATTGGGGGGTAATTTTCAGGATTTTTATCCTGTACCTTTTTGGGGATCAGCGTTACACTAGCAACTTTCCTACATATTGGAAATCTATCATGCCGGCATAATACAACGTACCCCCGGGAGCACATTGATATGTTTTGACGGAAAGCCACCGTCGTTACATGTGTCTTCGGGGTTAGAAGGGAGCCCAGTCCCTTTCAAGGCTAGCAGGAGCCAACAGAACAATCTACTATATTTCCATGGGAATCAGTAAAGTCGTAGAGTTTAGCTATTTGTCTTTTTAGCCTTTTAGCTGTTCTCTGACTGATTATTGAGGATGGCCCTTCGGGAGTATCGTAATGGTTGTGGTTTCGAGGCCCTCGTTTGAGTTTGTGGGTCGGATCATTCACAAGAACACAATGAATGGTCGAGGTCCAGTGAGCATGAACGACGTCGTGTTCTTAAATTATATTAAGCTTCAGGCGTTCTGGACCAGGCATTGGATAGTCTCCAACTCTTCAGCAAGGAGTGAAGGCTGCGGCCTGCTTCGGGCTTTTGAAGTTGCTATTAGAAGTGACCGGAGGATATAGGTATCTGAAGGCCTTCTAGGGCGAGGATGACGCTAAAATTACCCTCAGTAGTTCGGCCACCAATCTACGATTGGTACTGGTACTGACCTACGATTGGTACTGGTGTAAACCTTATCACGCATGATACAACGTACTGAAAACGATGCTAGCGCATCCGTTAGCAGGAGTTTCAATACGTTTCAGCCAGAGCTGAAATCCTATCCTGCCCAGTAAACTTGTTGATGTTGAGACTTGCTAAAGCCTTTTTACAGGCTCGAGCTCGAAAGAATATCTTCGACATAGTAACAAAGACTCTGTGGAACTCATGCAGTGGCTGACTGCTTTCCGGCAAATAAGAATAACTTTCAAATATACTAGTCAAATGTTTGCTTCATCAAGCGGGTCAGTGAATATTTGATTAGTTTTAAAATAGTCGAAATTAAAGCATTAGCGTCATCCTTTATTCTTTCAACAGATGACCGAAATTTTGTGTTACCAGAGGAGTAGCTCTTCGTACGGATTTTTATCACTCCGTAATACTTTGATACACGAAGATCTCGTCTTTTTGAGTAGCGAATCAGTATTTGCGTTTTTTTTTCTACGCCAGATACTGAATGATTCCTATCGTAATCTGACTGCATTTTTACACGTCTTATTAAGCCAAATTTTAGATCTGGTTTAAATCGAAATTTCCCAAATCATCCCAAACAAATTGATTTTTACAACCATTTTTTGCTGAAATAGAATAAGTAATTAATTTCTTTTATTAAATGTACATTCTCGATAAACTATTTTTTTCTAGTTCTTGGCTTTTTTACGATTTCTTAAATTTATAGTGACCTACCATTTACTTGACAAAAAAAGTATTTGATGCTGAAAAATATAGCTAAAATTTATTCACAAACAAATAAACAGAATAACAAATTTCATTTAGATGTTTCAAATAACACGTTAATATTCTGTTTTACTCAACAAAAGTTTTTAGTTTTCTTCATAAAAACCGAATAAATTTTGTACCTCTCATTATATTTTTTAAGAAAAATACTTTTTCTCATATCTGTACTGATATTTAGATAATATTATCCCTACAACTGCTATATAAATTTGACTGTATTCAAAACGAATGGTTTAAATATAAGTAAAATATTTTATATATTCAGTATTTTTCCTGCCTTGGTGTTGAGACTAGTGATTGGCGGCAATCGCCAATAACAACAATCAACTGCTGAGATGATCATTTGTATAATAATTTTTATTTCTTTTTGCGATCTTTATGTCATGAATGTTACCTATGACTTGTGAAATGTGATATATGTATGAGACTAGTATGGCTCCTGCCCACTGACTGCACTTCTATTTGTTATTTATTTTTTAACATAATTTCTATCTTCTCCTGTTCGCAGTTGTTTCTATTTTGGTGTCTCAGGGTAATGGTGTCTAGAAAATTTATACTGGCTGTTCATTCGTTCGTACGGTGAGTTGGCATCTAACATTGCCAAGCAATTGTCCACCTACACAATAGCAACAATATCAGTCGTTCGCTGTAAATAATATTATGGATGTTTGCCATTGCCAGAACAGAAAATATTTGGCAGATCATGAGGACTGGTATTGATGTTGTATTGTGGTTTGTCTAATAATATTTCATTCTTTCCCTTACCACGCTGTCAATCAATGCTACTTAGAGACAGTTATTATGTCCGGTGAGAATCAAAACTCTGTTTTATGCAAAATAATAAGAAAAACAAACTTTTTTAATGAGATTTGGTGTTGGTGATAAAATAAAAAAATTAAATGTCGTAAAAGTTTTATATATACAAAACTATATATATGTATATATATATTCTGTATGTATAATAAAGAAGAAATATAAATTGATTTGGTCTTTGAATTTCCTTAAAGTGTTGATATGGTTTTTTACTCAAAAACAAACTTTAGGCCCAAGCATTCATTTTTGATTTATTTATTTAAAGTTTTGGTTATGTCTCCCGTGGTTTAAAATTTTTTATAAGTTGTTTTTAAACAAACAGCAACGAATGTGGGCAACATTGATTTAGGAAATATTTGACGATAAGAAAGCGAATATTTCAGTAATTTTTTTGATATAAACAAATTGATTACTTATTATTTTACAGAATATATCCCCAAATTTAGGCACTTACATCGCTAGGGATATAAACATCTTTATTGCACAGATCACATACAGAAAATATTGGAAATGTTGCAAATATTATTTCTTACAAACAGAATACAAAATTTTATATTTTTAAATAATAATTATAGTTAATTGACATTTTTAATATTTTATAAAAATTTTTTCAAGCACAAGATCTTTATATAAAAATGAAATAAACTTTACTTGTATTTTCCATATTTCGTAACACTATTGGGTGGCATCATCAGGAAAAGAGAGTGTATGCCATCTAATGGTGTGGCGAAAAATTATTAATTTAATTTGTATTTTAAAACTTTCACCACATCATTGGGTGGCATCCTCTAGAAAAGAACTGAAAGGTGTAAAAACAATTTATTAATTCAATAAATCGTTTAAATTGCTTATACACTTTTCTTTTCTTTCTGAAAATGGTGAAAAAATAAATAAATTTTGTTTTTATATTCGATATTTTGCCACACTATTCGGTGGCATCTTTACGAAAATAAAAGCGTATAAACAATTTAAAAATTTATTGGTTTATTTTTTTTAATTGGTTTTATTTTCCTGAGGATGCCATGCAATGGTGTGGCAAAATATCAAAAATAAAATTTATTACATTTTTTAGTAATTAATTTTAAGCACAAGGTCTTATTTAATAAAAAATTTGTTAAAAAACTTTATTTTTTATTATATTTTCGATATTTCGCCACACCGTTGCACATAGAGGTATTTCAACGATCTGGGCGGCCAAAATTATTTTTGTGCTTAAATGCACATATCTTGTCGAGTACAACAAGACTGTGTCGTTGAAATTTGCGAAACCCTCTAAAATCTTGAGTTACGGGTAAAAAACCGGGTTTTCTGCCCTTTTGCACATATAAGCTAGTAACTTTGTTGAATATCAACCGATTTAGAATTTCTCAGTGGATTTAGAAAGAAGAAACTAAGCCATTTCGAAAATATGAAAATGATACTTAAGTAATATTGAGACATCTGTGTGTATTCCTCCAGCAAACTAAGTTTTGCAAAAAAAATTGGGTATTTTTCAAGTTTGGAGATGTTTTTACACATTTTTTTATTTAGGAACCGTCTAATTTAAGACTGTAATATAAAAGTATGTTTATTTATGAGTAAAATGCAACTTTGGTTTAAAACATCCGTTAAAAATTGACTGAGTTAATGAACTTTTATTAAAACCAAAATGCTGGAATAAATACGTACTCAAAAGTAATGAATAAAAAAAAGAAATGGTATGTAAATGATGAGATACAATGATAAATAATTTCTTTTTTTCTTTAATAAAAACAATATGCACACGAACTCGACATAGACAACAACGATTTCTTTTTATTTTCAAAGTTAGTTTTATTATTTGCAAAAACTCAACTGACAGAAAACAAAAGCTTTTGAGATCCAAAATGTTTAAGGTGTCAAAAAAGTGCTTATCCGGGACTATCCGGGAGAAATTTTTTGCTACTTCAATAAAGGAAAGATTGAATAATGCTAAACAAAAAAAATATTGCTTGATCTACCTTGATAACATATCAAAAAGCATCTTGAAAAAGAAATTCAACAAAAATTTACTACAAAATTAACCTTACTTTCAACCAATAAAAAAATCAGCATTGATATGACTAATTATATGTTCTAAAATGATTTTTCATAAGTCCATTATCTGAAGTACTAGGATCCATAATTTTTTCCAGAACCCAGTTCTATTATGAGAACTCTGTGAAACACTCAACTTTCGACTGCTCGTACTTGCGCGTGATGCGCGGAAAAAAAATTTTGGTTGTTGTCTCATGTTCTTTGGAATGTCTTTTAACGCAGTGACTATTTTTTTTCAATATTATTCCTACTTTGACTTTTGGGGTTTTGGCCGTCCAGATCGTTGAAATACCTCTATGTGCGTTGGTTGGCATCTTCAGGAAAAACAAAAATAATAATGTTCATTATTCATAATAAAAAATAAAGTTTTTTAAAAATTTTTTTATTAAATAAGACCTTGTGCTTAAAATTAATTATTAAAAAATATTAAAAAAAGGTCAAAAAATTATAACTATTATATATTTTATTACATTTTTATACATATACCTTGTGTTTTAAAAAATAAATTACAAAATCTAATTAATTAGTTACAGTAACTATACTTAAATCCTTAATATAGGTGATGTTTAGAATGTTATTAAGTCCTAAGGAAATATATTTTACGGAACAAAATTTGGCAGCCCATGGTTTGTCGAACTCCTGCCAGAAGAATTAGATTCTTCGCTTAGTTGGAAAAAAAAAATTAGATATGAGAGACTTTAAATTAATGAATAACACCTGGGAGTTATTCGTACTTTTGATGGGACCTACATCAAAATAGGAAACACTGAAATGATTTCTGTCAATATTATATCAAAATAAAAAACCAAAGGAATCGATTAACTCCGTTTAAAAGATAAGATCCAATAAATACTGTTGCCATTTCTTTCGGTTTAAACCGTCATTGCTGGCTGTTTGTTCGGTACGATCGGCGAGCGCCTACGATTTTGTGGGCTGTACTGGTGAGTCGGTTTTCGGATTTAGGTAGTTCTTTCATGAGGGTCTTACATTAGGGGCTAATATAATATTTCCGTCTTAAATATTGTCCGTGTAAAGTGGTCTTTTCATATGTTAGAGTGTATGAATAGTTTTAATATCACTGTTAAAGATTTTGTTTTGTAGATATCCATGCTTTCAAGAACGTCTAGTCTCTATCCTTTTTTGCTAGGGTAATATCGCTCATATATTTCCCTTGGTGCGTGTCCGTGAGTGTCAAGGTGTAATACAAAGTTGTCCAGCTTGTCCTATATAACTATGTTTATAGGTACAAATAAGTCTGTGTACTCCACTGGTACTAAATTCGTAAGTTGGTTCCGTCGATGTCCTAAAATTATGACTCAGAGTGTTGCTGGTTTTTAATGCTGTGAATAAGCTGTGAAAAAGGTGAGTTAATCTATATTTATATCTCTTCCTGTGTAAGTAAAAGTGTATCATCGTGTTGTGTCGGTTGTCTCTTTGTCTTCTTTATTACTGCTTTTGGTGTTGTATTGTCTAAGAAGTTTGCCGATAGAAGTGGGTTTGAATTTTTTGAGAGGACTTATTTGTTTACTCAGGGTACAATTTATAGAAATATTTATTTACACTATTGTCAAACGGAATAAATTACAAAAGAAAGCAATTATCAGAAGGCTCAGATTGCTACAATAAATCAAATGGCACGTTGCTTCCGAGTTTAAAAACAGCGTTGGATTCAATGGAATTTAAATGAAAAATTATAATTTTCCTGTGCAAGAACATGAAAAGCTATTTTGTTTTTTGATGTAATATCATTTATTCCAAGTTTTCCCGTTTATTTAACGATCAATACAATGGAGTAAAAGTGGAATGTTTTAGAAAATTTTTCCAAAGATGTAAAAGGTTTATTTTTCCGTATTCTCAAGTTTTGTATTGAAGATAATAGATATTTTTGCAACATAATAAAAAGATAAAAATATTCAGCAAAAAGGACTTCCGATGGCCTCTTCAGTTTCTCCAATTGTGACAGATGTTGTATTTATAAATAGTTATAATTTTTTTTTCAATTTGTAGTTTTTGTTTGTTTTGTTTTGTTTTTTGAAAAAAGTTTTGATTATTTTGATTTTGTTTGTCCACAATTTGTTCGCTTTTGGATTAATTTGATAAATTATTTATACCCTTTTTGTTTTTCCTGAAGATGCCAACAAGTGGTTTGGCGAAATATCAACAAATAATATAAAAAATATAGAATAAACGAATTTTTTTTAAAAAAGACTTAGTGCTTTATTAATTAATTACTAATAAAAAATTACTAATAAAATTTTATAAAGAATTAAAAAAATATTTATTTACAGACTTACGAATTCAGTCAGCCGTTTTGTGTATTGCAGCAACTAAATTTAAAAAAAAGAGATACTTAGTTATTTAAGTAGCATTCGACACCTTGTGTTAATAGTTAACAATAGCCCATATTCAAAGCAAATTGGATAAATTGTTATAATTATAAATCAAAACTTTACTAAATTTTAGTGTTATTATTGAATTTCGAAGTTAGATAATACAAAGAAGATCGACTATTAATCTCTGAGATCAATTTTTTAAATGGAAATTTATTTGGAGAAAACTCACAAAAACTTATATATTTAGAGTTTTAGTAAGCGCAAAACTGTTAGATATTACTTTCACAAAATTTTAATGAATTGCATGGTCATTAATAGTCTCACCACAAGCAGGCATCCATGCCATTACGTTGCAGCTTTTTTATTATTTATTGTATGGAGACACAAATTTTGAAAAATAAAGTTTTAAGATAATTAAACTAAGAATAATATTTTTCCTCTTGTTTCTTCTGTGCACTTAAATCGTTAATATTTCTTCCAAATTCAATGGCTACTGTAAGCGAAAATAATACAAGATAAATCTGTCTAACATCATCAGATTTAATGTTTATTTATTTAGGCATTTTTAGCTTTCGCTAAAATCTTGATTTAACATTTGTTTAGTTTTCTTCCTGTTGAAATTTTATCTTAAAGTAGAGCCATCATCATCATCACCTGTTTTGAAATTAGTTTGATTGCAAGACTTTCTTATAGTGTTTTTTCATCAACAACTGTTTAACAAAAATATTTGGCTTAAATAAAGAGACTCTCATCTTCGAAAAATAACAACATTAAAAAAATACCCTACATTTTCAGTGTAAAATACACGTTACGAAATATTTCTCTTAACTTCACTTAGAGTGCACTATCCAAATTATTTCATTTGACAATCGACAATTAATAATAAATCATTTAATGGCCCCAGGTTACGACAAAAAATCCAAATTTAAAATCTGTAGAAACATATTTTCGCGCTACCGATAAATCTAATAAATAGTAACGAGAAAACGAAGTGTCTAATACTAATATTATTTTCCAGGAATAATATTATGAGTAGAACTATTGATATCAAATTGATTGTGTTTTATACTTATAGAAAGCATTAACATTAACCAAGAAGAAAACCAAACACAACTAACAAATACATTTTGTGCGATTACTTCGTGTGAATAATAAATATTTATATTCTTTCTTACACTTGGTTTCTCTCAGTGCACAAAATGCCAATGGTTAACGAAGCTCAAAACATTGAATTGAAGTTTCATTGTACTTTTTTTTTTTAATTTTCTTCTAAAATCAACAACAATCGTGTTTTGCTGATTAGGAAACAAACAATGATGGCGACTAAGCAAATTGCGTTTGTTATTCAACTTAACGAAAAGAGTTACTTTCAAAACAACAAAAATCAAGTGGATTACTAAATGACATGACAAAAAAAAACAAAATCAAAATGACATTACAAACGTTCAAAGCCAGCCAAACACAAAGAAAAAAAAGTAAAGCATCACATTTGTTATTGATTCTAATTTGCAGGTTGTCAAGTGTCTCTTGGCTATGGCACTGGCTTAAACGTTACAACAATAGTCGACTTCAAAATTGTCTCCAATTGCAGGTTGCAGTGTTATTGTGCGGGTAAACAGTAGCAATGTCTGCATTTCTTCATTATACTTTCTTTTCATTTGATTTACTTATTGTTGTTGTTGTTTTTTATATTTGCTGCTTTGTTATTTTTCGTGTATGATTTTTTCATATGATCATGTTTAGTGGTTCTGTCAATATTGACATTAACACTTTGATGCTTGCTTTCATTGTTTATACTATTTCAATACATTTTTTAAGTTTCTAACTCACGTTGGAATGCACAACGTAAACTACAAATGCAAAGAGAAATAGGGGCAAAACGTATAATGCATTTCATAACATAAGTAAACTGAAATGTTTGCATGACATGCATGTCACCGCCTGCCTTCCACAATTATCATTATTTCATAAATGTTAAAAAAAAAAGTGTTAGAATAAGATAAAAAAGTTATAACAAACAATAAAACGTGAGCTCTTGTCTCAAGCAAGATTTATCACCAGTTTTATAGTTCTACCTTTTAGCTTTTATTTTTATATAATATATTTGAAAAGTTGTCAATATTTATGTTTCGCTAATTTCACTCAAGTATAACTAATGGCTTTATCTTTTAAATTCATAAAGTAATACCCTTGAGACTTGCAAGTATAACAAAAAATATCAGTTGCTATGAATGATCTGGTTTTAACATCACCATCCTATCATTTAACCCATAAAGATAAAAACAATACGCCATATGGGATCCTTTGAGTGTGAGTTAAAATCACAATTGGCGGCTTTAAATTAAACATTCGATATTGGTGTGTACTACAGATATGCCATATGTTGGCTTCAAAGAAATGGTGTAACATTTATTTTTTTATCACAAGTCTATTAAAATCTACAAGGATTTACTTTTTCATGATGACTATTATATAACTAGTTTATAATTTTTTTATGCCCAATAAAATTTTAAATTGCACATAACTAATTATAAAAAATTATATTTTAATCAAAAACAAATTTTGGTCGAAAGATCAATACATGTTATAACATTCGAAATATTTTAATTCTTGTTAACCAATTTCCGGCAACATTGTTCTCCGAGGCGTGAAATGTTACTGTTTTATCAGTGGATGGCCCTACAGAAAATTATCGAGGATGTTAGAGTAAATGGAAACTTGTAATCCTTCTAATCTAATTATAGCAAAATTTTGATTGTAATAAACTATCGTATGATGTGTTACGCTATCCTATTGAAACCAATCATTATTCTATTATAAGGCAGTCTGTTGTGTCAGTTGTGGAGTGGTTTAACCCCAAAGTGACAATTTTGTTTATTGGGAATGCACTCATACAGTCTTAAAAAAACGAAAAACACCCTGAGACAGACACACTTACCTGGATAATAATAAAAGACGGAAATATTAGGTTAGTCCCGCATAAAATGTCAGGTGGCGAAAAATCTACCTACATGAGTAGAAACAACCACAACGAAAAAACTACTTAAAATCGATTTAATAAACAAGGTTTGATAATCATGTCATCACATCGAAAGCTCTCGTCAGTCATACTGTACACAGACCCAGCAATAACGGCTTACAATGAAAGAAATGACATCAGTCTTTCATTTACTGGTGGAACAAATCCAAAAAAAAAAATTTAATACCTTAGTGCAGCTCGTTTGACAGTTAACCTTCTTGTTAGCTCTATCCGGTTTAAGAAAACATTCATTATGTTGCAAAATAAAATAAAATTATGTCTCGCTCTTTCGTATGTTGAACCTTATAAAAAATATAACAATATCAACCTTTATTATTGGCAAGTTCTTTATAACGGGTTTTTCAACAAGAAATTTGTTTTCTAAAATGAAATAAAACAAAAAATTTAGATTAAGATGATTCAAAATTTTATTGTATTACAAAGAGAAAAGTTCGCCAATTGTGAATGAAAAATGATATCTGGCAAATGTCCACCACGAACACGCTGACAGATGTCAATGCTTTCATCAAACTTTTTGCCAAAATGGCGATCCTATTTCGTCACAGATTTTTCACGGCCCAATCATGCCTCCAAACCACGGTGCGCATGATGCAGTGACCCGTTCAGCATGCAAAGGCTTCTCAATAATCACTCTAGCATTTGCAGAAGTTCAAATGCACTTTTGCTTGCTGACATACACGGACAAGTGAAAATGGGCTACGTCTGAAAAAATCCTTACGCAAAATTCACCATGTTGTTGCTTTGGATAACCCCAATTGTTGAGAACGTCGAGGAATTAACAAATTTAAATCTGCTTTAACACAGTAGCTCACGGTTGCCATGATTTCAGTTGAACGACCCGGTCGAACACGTACATTTTGCATCGAGCCTGCCGACACAAATTTAGCGACAACATTAGTAATAGCGGTTCCTGAAGGACGATTATATTGTCTGAAAATATCACAAATTTTATGAAACGCAACTTTAACAGTACCACCATTTTCATAGTGGATTTTAATTATTTTAATGCGATTTTCGTGCGAAATTTAATTTATTGTAACAATTGCCATTGAATCTACTACGAATACGTCAAAAAACTATTAACGAACTAAAGTTGTTAGTTTTGCCACAATTAAAAACATATTTCTTGTTGTAAAGCCCGATGTATCAAAAGGCCACGTTACATTTCGTGGCACTTAAATCAGTAAGATTGCCTTATTTTACCCTCATCCCTATCTTCATCATCTAGTTCTCTTAAGTGTCATCTTAAAATCTCAAATATCATCTTAGGAACGTTCTTTCTTAGTGAACAAACGATTATATGGCTAAGCTGAAAATTCTTTAGAATACCACTCATGAAAGGTGGCTTCAAAATTTTGGTGTAAAATACATAAATATTTAAATATTGCAGTACCTATGAAATTGACAGGCTGTAGGGCAGAAAGGCCGAATAGAACACTGTATTTTTGATTTAAATAATAATTTACCTCTATTTATTCATTTATTTATTTTTCTAAATTAAAATACAATATACATTTATAAGACTTATCGCTTTTAACCAGTGAGTTTTTATAATATTTATTATATTTACATACGTAATTTTATGGCTTTGTTTCGTTACATTTTGCTACAATTTTGCCTTAAACAAAATTGTCCGTTTAATGTTGTGGGCGTCCAAGATGCTTGTTCAAAATAAGATACACTTTGCATCTTATAACTGGAAGTTATGTGCATTATTTGTTTTATATAAATGTGTTTCTTTCTGCGTTTTTTTTTTCTTTTTATTTTTTCTTCTTCTTTAGAGTTGCAGATGATCAAGACAGTGCTTTAATTCTATACGAAAATAATAATAACGTTGAAAACAAGTCTTTATATTGTGGTTGTCATTATTTTGCGATAAGAAATGGTTTTGTGGAATCTTTTAAACAGCTCAGCCTCATCATCGCCATTCAACAGCAGGAGCAGCAGAAGCAATACCATTTGTGGTTTTATTTTATTTTATTTCATTTCATTTTTTATTTTATTTTATTTTATTTTATTTCGTTTTGTTTTATTTTAGTTTTATTAGTTTTGCTTTAAATGCACACTTGGTGCTTTAGCTGCCATAAAATTTGCAGCTTCTGCGGCATTTAAATATTTTAATTTCCTTTTAAATGCATTTGTCATTCTTTAGCTTATCTTAAAAATGCCAAAATTATCAAAGGAACAATTTTAAATTACGCAAAAGCTGTTGATTAGGAGAATTCAATTGGCCATCCATAACACCATCGTCAGCCAAATTGCCTGCTGGCCAACAGTCAAGCCATCCACACTGCAATACGCTAAAGATGAGATGTAAAATAAGTTATTATTTACTCGTACTAGTATTGCCGGTTTATTGGTACGGCGGTGAGGTTTTAGTGCGTACAGGAAACAAAGTTGGTAGGAAATTTTAAAAGAATTCTTTTAATATCTTAATTTCTAATTTCGCTTGCAATATGCATGCAAAGTAAAAATGCTGCCATCGAGATTGTTGGTTAAGCTATGGGAAGAAACGCAAATGCGTTACGGGAAAGAAATATATGGTACTAATTAGTAAAATACAAAATGCTTTTTTGCTGTAACTAAACATTCTAGAACTGTTGGAGCTGGTTATTTTTGGTTGGAACTTTTATTATTTGTTTTGCTTTCCAGTATAACACACTTTTTATTTCTTTTTCCTTTGTTTTTTTTTTGTTGCTACTTTTCTTTTTAATTTCAGTATTATTTTAATTAAGTAAGTGCAGGCAAAACTAGAATCTCGATTTGTTTCTAAATGCATCTTTGCACACACAATGCATTGCAAAGTAGATGCTACATGAATTGGCAGGGATGTTGAGTTTGTCAAAGCATTAGTAACACTATTTTTGTTGCTTCTACTTAATTTCTTATTATAGTTTTACTGCTTGTATTAAAACAACAACAATTAATTATACTTAATTTTGTGTAGTTAAAAGGCAAACAACTTTTAACTGTTTAACCATAAAACTAAATAACTACAATGTTAATTACGAAATTTGTTATTTGCAATTATTTTTTGAGGTAATCTGCATTTATTCTGCTATATTTCTGTTAACATAAATATTTTTTGATATTCACATATTTTCCATTTAAAGGAATCTAGTACAATGTTAATAGTTATTTCTTTTTTAAATTCATATAAAAGACGTTGCTATTCGAATGGACGATATCTTTAGTGATAATTATGATTATATCCAATATGGTATTAGACAGAACTATTACATATTAAGATTGGAAAAAATATTTGTACCGAGTTTTTCAACAACAAGTTTGCTTTTCCATTGTGGCAACACCAACAACATGATAGTTTTGAAATTTTTTTTTTTTTACGTATTCATATTAGCTATTTTACAATGAATAAAGTTAAATTTCGTAGAATGCATGATGTTTTCGGACAACATAATCGCCCCTCTGAGATCGGTATTAAAAATTTGTACATTAAATTTGACTCAGCAGAATCAATAAAAAATGTGCGAACACCAACGCGCGTTCGATCGGGTTATTCAGCTGGATATATCGGAGCTGAGAGCCAAAGTATTGAAAAAGATCTAAATTTGTCAATTACTCGACGTTCTCAACATTTGGGGGTTATCAAAAACCACCACACGGCAAGTTTTGCATTATCAGTTGACTTTGAAGCCTTACAAGGTTCAACTGATTTGAAGTCGACCGACCATTTTTCTGGAAAAATCATTTTTTCCGCCGAATCTGGAGGCGAGATTGAGCCGTTTTTTTCGGAGATAAGGCTGCAAGTGCGGTAACAGTCAAACGAGCAATTTAATTAAATTTTGGCCTATTATTGATCATGTAGATACCCCCGGGGGCACATTTATCGGTCTTTATGGATTACTTAACCATCTAGACCTGTGCTGCTAGGGGTATAAGGGAGCCCAGTCCCTTGAAGGTAAGCTCCATGTTATTTCACGGGAATCAGTAAGCCCCAGAGTTCCACTAATTGTCTCTTTAGACTTTTAGCTGTTTCTTTGACTGATTATTGAGGTTGTCCCTTCGCATGAATTTGATTACGGGGGCCAGGATCATTTCGCCTTTAATAGCATCAAGGGGTAAATGATCCGGATCCAGTGAGCATGCTAGTCATGTGTTCTGGACCAGGAGTTGAATAGTCTCCAGCTCTTCAGCAAGGAGTAGTTGTTTGTAATCCTGCTTTGTAACCGCTAAACTTACAACTAGGAATGACCTGTTGCTAGAATTAGTTCTCGGCTTGCTAGGGCGTGAATGGCATTGCTTTTCATTCCCAGTGGTTTCATCACCATCTGATTAGAGCTTACGGCCAGGTGCAAATTTTAATCTTATCAGGAAATTACCATGTAGATACAACTGACATGTGGTTTCAACAGGACCGTGCCTTATGTCACACAGCCAATGAAACGATCAATTTATTGCAAACCCAATTTTCCGATTGGCTAATTTCAAGACAATCAGCAGTTAAGTGGGCATCCTGATAGTGTGATTTAACACCATTATTATTGTTATTTTTTGTAAGGCTATGTTAAGGACAGAGTCTATACGGAGCCAATCGAATCGAATTCAGCTTTAAAGCTCAAAATCCGTGATGTGATTAACAAAATAGGACTGCAAAAGGTGATTAAAAACTTTGAGGAAAAAGTAGAAATCTGTCAGCGTGGTCGTGGTGGACATTTGCTACATAAAATTTTTCATTTATAATTGCCGAGTTTTCGTAATACAATAAAAATTTGAATCGTATTAATCTAAATTGTTTATTTTAGACAACAAACTTCTAGCTGCAAATTTAAATAATAATTGAAAATTTTTATGTTTGTTAAATTTCCAATACAATTAAATTAAAATGATTATGTAGGTTTCGCCAGCAAATGCAATAGTATTGTTACGGTGAAAACTGTCGTTGGTGGATTAATGTTTGGTTCGACTGGTGAGCGCTTTCGATGTGATGACATCCTAGAACAGAGCTTGATAATGATGTCATTGCATCGAAAACACTCGCCATTCATATTAAACAAACAGCCGGTAACGAGGATTTTTACTGGAGATATGACACCTGTAAAATGATTATGATAATTGTTTTACCTAATATGTATAAATTAGTAAACAACTATAACTAAAGTGTTTTTAAATATTCGCCTAGATTTGCTCTTCTTTCTTTCTTTATTTACTTAAGTAACTTTTATAAGGCGTTTTGTCGCTATGTCATCTGTACCCTGTGAAATGCAGCGATAAGGCTTTAATTCTCCTACAAAATGTCTGCTATGCAAATTGTGCGAACCCAGTAATCAAAGTCATGCATTTTACTTACGATAAGCTTACGCTAAAAGCGCAAAAACTTTGTTTTTATTTTATTTGGGTCTTGTGAGATTTTTAAGTACTTTTTTAAAATTTTTTTTTTTTGATTTTTAATACGAGCTTATTTTCCGTTTAGCTGACTTTAGTCGCTGCAGCCACTTTGGCATTGGTTTTGCGTGCCATTTGCGATATAAAGCTGTCAAGGCGCGCATTTATATTTCAAGTAACTTTGATAGAATTTTACTCAAAATGTTTTATGGTCTTATCATTTGCTGTCTCAATTTTAACCATGAAATATAAGCAAAACAGAGTCTGATTTATATTAGTAACTACGGCTTGAATTACACTTAAAATAAATTTTTGTATTTTTTAGTTATTTCGTGTTCTTTTATTTTAACTGCTGTATCACACTTACTTCTTCTGGTTGCTAAATGTATGAAAAGGAAGTTCCTGTGGACACAGCATATTAAAAATGTTTGTAAATAAATGCACATGTACACATCGGATTTAATTAAGTGGTTTTTGTCAATTATTTTTTCCTGTTGTTTGCTTTACTTCCTTTAAACTAGTCAAGATCAACAGAAAATAAATGCAAGTAGTGTGTTAAAGGAATATTACTTTATGAAAATACTTCGACTAATTAGAAAACATTTTTGCTGTTCATGTTCCCAAAGTTTTTCTAACTTATCTATAGTAAATACTAGATTTTACTAATTATATTGTTAATAATATGAAACCCATTCAAATTTTCAATAAGTTGGTGTTGAATTCTACATACAAGAAGATTTTGTTTGTTTTTATTATTATATTTGTGTTTAGTTTTTACACTACTAGTCTCGCAAACCGTACGTTTTTGGGATAACGAATTTCACCGCCATTGACTAAGATGTCAAACCGTAATAAACCAGTAGCAAAACTCATATTTTCAATCGCATTTATAGTTCATCAGTGTTTATAAAATAATTCTTTGACACGATACAAGTCCAAATGCTTTTTTATTTCTTATTAGTACGGCCTAGAGACTTTTGGAAGTCTAATGTAACTTTTGCTAAGCTTATGAAACTTCGGAGAAACTAAAGGACCTTTTGTGAAACTACCGAAACTTTAGAGTTAAGCACCTCTCCAAAAAAATCTGTACGAGGAGCGCCTTAGTGCTAAACTTCTTCTCACTCCTCGGTGTAGCAAGAACTTTTGCTCACTTGGTAAAAGAGTAACGGATAATGCTAGTTTATTAATTCCGACTCTTGTAAAAAATGACCAAGTATTCACTGACCCAGTTAATAAGGCCAACGTTTTGGCTGGTATATTTGCAAAAAACTGTAATTTACCGGATAGCAGTCAACCACCGCCCGTGCTTAACAGAGTATCCATTACTATGTCGAAAATATTCTTTCGAGCTCAAGTGGTTAAAAGGTTTTTAGCAGATCTCAACATCAACAAGTCTCCTGGACCGGATGAGATTCCACTGGTCTTAAAACAGTGCTCTTCCAAGCTATCACGTTTTTTATCGCATTCTTTAGCAGCCCTTTTCAGCACGTTCTACCTTACCGGTTAATTTCTAAAGTGTTGCAAGGTCGCTAAGTTAGCGTCGATTTCGAAAAAGATGAGGCCAACAATCCTGAAAATCCTTCAAAAGCGGTGGAGAATATGATTACTTATCATCTTGTATGATACCTGGAGTAAAACATCCTACTTAGCGACCGACGGTACGTTTTCCGTAGGGGAAGCTCTACGGGTAACTTGCTGGCTTTCATATCATAACAATGGTGCAATTCTTTACATCATTTTGCAATAAGTAAGTTGGTGACTCTAAATATTTCCAAGGCATTTGATAGAGTTTGGCACTTATGTCAAAACTTGTTGCTTGTGGTGTTGGTGATAATATTTCAGTAATCGCAATATACGAGTTATTATAGAAAAGTTGTTATAGAAGAGTTCAAGAGTAATTCAGGGTTACCGCAAGGCTATGATCTTTCGCATACCGTATTTCTTTGTTTTTTGTTCGTCAGCCTTTCAACCTAATATATTCTTTCGCAAACGACCGCACCATTTATTATTCGTATTCATTCAGCAATAAATCGAACCAGTTGAAGGTTGGCTCCAAAAGGCAATATATTAATGACACGCTCAATAGTGACCTCGCAACAATCTCCAAATGGGATCGTGTGAATAGAGTCGATTTTAATGTCCATAAGACTTAATGTTGCATATTTACACATAGATGCGTGTTCGGCAATGATGCTGCATCTATTACTGAGTGATATAGGTATTAAGGAATCGGAAGCTCTCAATGTTCTTGGTCTGAAAATACAGTGTGATGTTCGATGGACTAATCACAATTATCAGATTTCTAAAGAAGCTAGCAAGTGCCGTGGTTTTCTCAAACGGTGTAGAAGATACTTCACTCCATCCGATTTTCATACGATATAAAGCACCTATATCCGTCCAGAAATGGAATACAACTGTCATTTATGTGCCGGCGCACTTAAGTCTATTTTGAAGTTGTTCGACCGCGTACAAAAAAGGGCAAAGATGCTCATTGGGGATAGTACGGTGTCCAGGTCTATTGATTTTCTAGAGCATTGACGCAACGTTGGTCGTATTTCACTGCTTTATAGTTATTGCAATGGTAAGTGCTCTAATGAAATTAGGAAACTTGTTCTCTTTACTAGCACGGTTTTGCGCTTAACACGCTTTTCGTTAAGGGCCAATCCATTTTTGAATCGCACTACGCATTACAGGAAAATTTATTTTTTAGCAGAACAGTACGCAAGAGGATTAAACTGTCTCCAGCGAACTTTCCTGTCACTTTCAATATAGACAATTTCAAATTGAATTTCCACAAACAGTACTCCCTCTTTCCTCCTCCCAATAATCTAATTTCCTAGTTCCGGCACAATGTACACTGTATGAGTAGGGGTCACCCTCTAAGTGCTGGTTCCATCTGAAATATACTCTTAGGATTATTTTTTAAATAGTAAGGGGAGATGCTAAAATAGTTATCGCATTTTGATAACCTGAAATAGTTTAACCAGGATTTTGCTACATTTTTAGATCTAAAAAATCTGCATAAACTTCGGGAATATGAAGTGAAGCTTATTTTATTACAATTTTAGTTTTTACAATCATTTTAGATTTAACCTACGCTAATTTGTGCTAGATTTCTTTAAAGATAAACATTTTAAGATATTCTCATAAAATTTTTATTATTAAAAAAAATGTATTTTAAATGTTTTACTGCGGAGGAAAGCATATCCATGTGGCCATTTCACTTCTGCTCATATAGCTCATCAGTGGATTTTACCCTAAATTTTGTATAGAAAATTCAAGAGTCTAATGTCTAAAGACAAATTGATTAAATGAGAGTTCTCAGTAAACCAACACACATCTGTTCTAGATCTACTTCTAGCTCTTATTTGTTTTGGACATAGACTAATTTACTCGAATTCTTGTGGGCACAGATATAAGTTGTGATTCTTTTCTTTTAATTATTACAAGTTTCCTTGTTTTATATATAAACATTGTAACTGAAACAATTTTTTGTAATTACATAGAATAGTGTTTTCTAAACGCTTGCTGTAATTTTTAAAAATACAGTTACAAGCTACAACTACAGGTCATCTTTTAAATTTTGTAAATGCCTTTTTATGTAAGTTTCTGTTCTTTGTCTGAAAAAAAACCCTTTAAGAAGAAAGAACAAATCTTATTTTAAGCGAGCATCGATTTCTCCCTTAAATTACAGTCATTTTGTCAATCATTTTCAGTGTTATATACACAAAATATACACATTTTCAAATTCCTTACATGCAAATCTCATTTATTTCAATCTTCATCTTTCAACACGTGTCCTAAATTTTGTGTGTAAACATCCGCTCAATATTCGTGTTCATTGTCAATTTGATTTAATTTTAATTCTTTTTATAAACATAAGTTATTTACATTTTTTTTACACTTCTCTGGCAATGTTGGTTCTAAACGAAATCTCATGTTTGTGCAACATACTATTTGTGCATGCCACAATTGGTGTTAGTGACACTATAACCACACCCTTAATGAAATACGATACATGCTCAGGCTGGCAAAAAAGAAAAGTAAATAAAAAATAATAAAATTAAACAGAGCAAAAAACCATGTTGACATAATCTTCTCAAATCAAGTACTTAACGCACTTCAATTGACCAAAAACACCAAAGACACACATGTTCAAATTTAAATATGGAAGCGGCTACATCAAGTAAAAGTTAAATTTTTATAATTCGACCTTTTTTTATAAACTCAAAAGTGTTTTCTTAAAAAAAACTACACAAAACATTCAGTTGGACAAAAACTGCTTAAAGAATTTGATATTGTTAATGTTTTATGTTCTTTACACACTTTGCCTTTTGTTGCAGGCTGTTGTTTTTGCTTATTTTTAAATGCAAGCTGAGTTGCGATTCCAAGCATGTTAAATTTTTATGGTTTTTCAAGCAAAACCGAATTAAAATCAACCTGTGTTTCTTTTGCAGATGTCCGCCAAATAAGACAAATGCTTAAAATTTCTTGATTTTGTTTTCAGAGCTAATAATAATTTTATGGATTTTATATAAGTTTATGTTTATTTTTTAATTTAACCAACACTAATGGATTAATAATTATACTGTGAGAGTTTTACGCAATATCTCATCAACATTTCTTTTTTTTATACAATTTAAAGATTGTGAACATAAGCATATTTGAAAAACTTCTGACATAAAAGAGCCGCATCAAAACGGAAGTGGAAAATGATGAGTTTACTTCCCCATATCGCAGAGTTGAAACTATAACAAAAAGACATAGATGCAGTTATTTGATATAGTAGCAGTTAAAAGAATTTTTAAATTAACATCAACCAACATATAAATTGTTTTTAGAAACTAAAAATTAACTATTTTGTTAGCCACTATTCTTGACTATTTCATTGTCATTTTAATATTACGTTGTTTTATTTTTTTATCTTATTATTTTACTTTAACTATAAAATGACTTCCGTTAATGCTTTCACATCATCTATCAAAGTGTTAATTAGGAAAAAGTGTAACTAGGCCAACAACCATTTTATTTAACTAAACCATAACTGTAGTTCATTTGAAATGGTGAGTGAGGGCTTTAATATGTCACAACTATTTTAGAAAAATGTGAATGTTGTCTAACAAAAAAAAAGGACAATTTAACGCATCAGTTAATTTAACGTACATTTTAAAAACATGACTGACAACAAGATCAATTAATGACCCAACTGTCAAACAATCAAACATTTTATGTTAGTCGAAACTATTTAACAATTCAGGAAAAAAATGGGTATTCTATTTTAATTTAAAGACAGTATGCGTAAAATAAAATTAAAGTTTTACGAAATTTTTTTTATTTTAAATATGAATTTTTTTCCAAAGCATTTAACCGGTAGATATTTTTAAAACACTTTTATAGCGGAATGTTAATTATATTAAAATGTCACTGTCTGTCCAATAATGTTACAAAAATTTATACGTTTGTATAACTAAATCTAACACAAAAATTAATATTTTTAGAATTTTTTTGTGTGGTGGTGCTACAGGCAGTTTCTGAGCCAGCTATGACATCCACATCCCGAAATTTATATATAAATTATCTCCCGAATAACGTAAATTCCATTTCAATTTAAAAGATTCAGCTTTGTTCTATTCCATTTCAATATTACATACCTCTATAAAAAACACTGATTTCAAAGAAAATATCAGATGTAAAAAATATACTTCTAGATTTTATAAAAAAGATTAAAAATTCTCCTTAAAGAAAAATGGTGTATTTACTGATAAATGTATTTGAGATGGCCTGAATTTTTTCCGGCACAACCATCTACCATTTTTTTATTTATTTGAATCAAATTTCTTATCTTAATGATAAAATCGGGATTACAGTTTATATATCTTTCTTAAAACCATAGAATTAAAATGCCTTAAAATAACTTAAATATATGTCAAAATTAGTTAACTTCTTTTCTAATTTCACCTTTTGATTACGTTACTACATAGTCAAATTGAGTAATAGAAGTGAATAAACAGAGATTGGAAAAAAAAACTCCACAATGTGAAATAGAAAAATTTTAGTTATATTAAAAAACTTGACAAACACATAAGAGAAGACTCCAACTTTGCATTATTCCTGCACCACCATATTACCTATCCAAACACCTCACCGGCTTAGTTAATTAAATAAATTTACAAAATATATATACTGTACGTAATACACAAGATCTTGTCGAAAAATTTAAAGACATTAAGATAATCTGAAATACGCGACTCGCTTCCTTTGATAACAAGGATTTATATAACTCAATGCCAACATAAGAAACCTTAGTTATACTACGCCTCACAGTAGACAATTTATACGACAACCAATACATCACCGATTAATAGAGATTGCAAAGACGATAACAAAACAGAACTACTTTGGATTTAATAAACATAGAATACCTCATTACTATAGATACGCAGATCACATCATATGCGTCCTCTAACAAGGTAACGCCGATCAAATTCTAACAGATTTCAATACAGTCCATAATAATATTACATACATAATGGAAAAAAAAAATAAAACAGAAAGCGGCATTATCTTAACATTACGATAACGAGGAATTAACTGTTTAACATTTAATATCTGTAGAAAATCAACTACGACGCACACTTACATCCACATCATCTCGAACTAATTTATCCAACATAAACTAGCAGCATTTAGACGTATGATATACAGACTTAAGATAACTACGACAAACAATTCGACACAATTTATACCACTACTATCGAAATACTTCTTAGACAATATAATACAAAAATCAGGAATAAAGATGACAAAGAGACAACCCATGCAATACAATGGCATACTTTTACTTACAAAAGACCGAAATATATGACTAACTAACCTTTTCACAAGGAAGATTTACTCACAGCTTTAAAAACCAGCAACACTCTGAGACATAATTTCAGGGCATCGACAGAAACAACTAACAAATTTAGTTCCAGCGGAGTATACAGACTTACTTCTACCTGCAAACACACTTAATAGGACAAATTGGACGAATACCGAAAAGAAGATTTACAGAACTCGTGCGTTCATAAAAACGAAAAAGAGAAGAGTCAAAGTTTGCATTAAACCTTGACGCTCATGGATACGCACCAAGGGAAATAGATGAATGTATGACATTTCTACATCTTTATAGAAAAAGGACGAAAACATGGAAATCTACAAAACAAAATCCTTTGACAGTGACATTATAAACGAGCAAGTAAGTGCGACCGCAGATACAAGTTTCGCACTACTGAAACTATTCATACACTCTAACAAACGAAAAACACCCTCAGACGGGCACACTTTCATAGCTAATAATAAGATATGAAAATATTAGATTGGCTCCGCATGGAATGCTGCGAGGCGGGCATGGAGGATTTATCTAAACCCAACATATCTAATACTCAATATCCAGTAATATCTAAAACGTGGCTTGATAATGATGTCATCGCAATGAAAGCGCTCGCCAATCGTACCAAACAAACAGCCAGTAACGACGGCTTTCAACGAAACAAAGGACAACAAATTTTTAATTTTCGTTTACAATTATCTTATTATTATTATATAAATTTCTTTAACATAGTTTCTAAGAAAATACACAATAAATAAATGGCTCTAGACATAAGATCTTCTTTAGGATTTAGTAGATAGAAATTTTAAATGTTTTGTACTTACATTCAAAACCTGGATAAGAATCGAATGCAATAAAACTTGAAATGCTATTATTTTTATACGCTCAGAAAATGTGGGGCAAGTGATTTTAAGAAATGGTATTCACATACAAAGTTCAGAATACCAACAAATCACCGTTGCAACGGTACTTTCAAGTGATACATGTTTTGTTATCTTATGATTTTTAGAAGAGGTCTTATGTTAAGGAAGAAAATATATTTATTGTAAAATAAAAATTAACTGTTAATAAACTAAAAAAATTTCTTTTTTTTTTAATTCTCCAAACATAATTTAATTTATTTCTGACAAATAATATTTACATTCATTAGATCAATAATATACATACATATATACAAAGAGTTCAAGACTATGTCTTTTCCTACTTAATCATTACTTGTAATATAACATATATAATTTCAACAACACATAAAACTACAAATAAAAGGAAAAATTGTCAACAAAACCCATTTGAAAATTCTTAAATAACTTACTCTACCTTAATTACTACCGAAACTAGCGCTAAACTATTGATATACTCATACTCTGAATTTAGACAACGGAGATAAAAGCTACGCGAAAGTCCATCTATCTTGGCCTCCACTAATTCTATATTTGCAATCTCATGAAGCCTGCGAGTAGAAAAATGCCAAGGAAGATTGAAAATCATCTTTAACAATTTATTTTGTGCAACTTGGAGCTTTGCTATGTGACAATTTGCGCACTTCCCCCAAACAGGAGATGCGTAAAACATTACCGCATGAAAAATCGATTTAAGTATAATCAACTTGTTTCTGACGCTTAGTCTCGAGTTTCTATTCATAAACGCATACAATAGACGAATAATTAGATTTATTTTATTTCTGACATATGGAATGTGATCTTTAAACTTGAGTTTAGAATCAAGTATAACTGCTAAATATTTAACTTTATTCTCCCATTGAACCAAGGAAGTGTTCAATTTAATGCTTGTTTGGGGAACAAAGCAAGGTTTCCTTTTCCTAGTGAAAAATATTGCCTGCGTTTTGTCACCATTTAACAATATTTTCCATTTATTAAAGTATGCTAAAATTTGAGATGTCGCTCTTTGCAAGTTATTAATAATGTCTACCGCAAGCACTCCAGAGCAGAGAACTGCCGTATCATCTGCAAAAACTGATAACGTGCAATAATCCATTTCAGGGAGATCATATGTGAATATATTGTATAGTATCGGCGAAAGACATGAGCCCTGAGGGCAGCCAGCAGCGACATTATAACTTACAGAACTATGAGAGCCCACATGCACTCTAAAAGTACGAGAAGAAAGAAAAGCTTGAATGATTTTAATCAAATTAACAGGAAAATTTAGTCGAATCATTTTATAAACAAGTCCATCATGCCACACTGAATCAAAGGCAGCCTTGACATCTAGCAGTACCATTCCAGTTGATTTCTGATCATTAAAATTAGATTTAACTAAATTTTTTATTCTTAGAAGAGCTTGCACTGTACTATGTCCACTACGAAACCCAAACTGAAAGGAAGGAATTATATTGTGGGAGTCAATAAAATTTATTAATTTCCCTTTAATAACTTTCTCAAGGATTTTGCTAATGGAAGACAAAAGACTTATTGGCCGGTATGAAGAAGGACTATCTGGTGGCTTATGAGGCTTTTTAATAGCAATGACTTTGGACTCTTTAAACTTATTTGGAAAATAACAAAATTTTAAGCATGCGTTAATAATAATAGTTAAATACTTGACTCCCCTCTGAGGAAGGGCTTTCAAACATCTGTTATTAACACCATCAAGTCCTGGCGACTTTCTTCGTTTTAATTTCTCTAAAATACAGGAAATATCTGAACTATTTGTGAAAGCATCATGCGAAAAGTTTGGAACTAGCGAACGGAACGATCGAATTGTATCATTAACTAACGAAACTGTACCACTGTCACTAAGATTAGCTGATACAGAATGATTCACAGCAAAGTTATCAGCTAATACCTGGCATTTTTCGGTATAAGTTGTGTAACGAATGTTATTTTGCTTCAGAGTAGGTATGTTTTGGCACCTCTTTCTTAAAATTTTTGTAAGATTCCAAAACGGAGGAGAACATGTATCTAACGTAGATAGAAGGTAATTCCATGATCTGTTTCTTAACTCGTTAACTTCTTCCCTTATTATTCCATTAAATAACTTCATTTCGAGCAGATCATGTGGGTCTCTAAATCTTTGCCAATTTCGTCGCACTCTGTTCCTTTGCTGAATTAATCTTCTCAGATACAGGGGAAAAGGTTTCCTTCTGCAAGAAGTCGCCTTTTTTGGCACAATAGCATCAATACTTTGATTTATAACATTTTTAAAATTTTCAATCATATAGTCGATTTGTTCCACACAACCAATGTCACTTTCGTTCGGCAATATTAAATGTCTATTAATAGTTCTTGAAAAAGTTCTCCAATTCGCCTTATTAAAATCGAACCTCAATAGGGGAAGTATGTTGGCATTACTAGCTACTACAACTCTCACTGGTAAGTGGTCAGAGCTTAAATCATTAATAACGACTGCTGCGGATAACATCTCAATTGTGTTCGTTAAGAAAAAGTCAATGGTAGAGCTTTGCCTATTGGGATCAGCTGGCACATAGGAGTGGTCGCTTGGATATACAATATCTATTCCATAAGCATCTAATTTTTCTAACAGGATATTACCCCAACAGTTCGCCCTATTGCAACCCCAAGACTGATGTCTGCTATTGAAATCTCCCCCAAGAATGTACTTATGATTATTGTCTGTTAACCTACGTACGTCTAAACCAAAGAGTAACTTCCTGTTACTATCCACACCAGCTAACCCCCCTGGAAAATAACATGAATAAATACAAACACTATCATTATTAGTGAATACTTTTATACCAATATTTTAAATGACGTTAGTGCTTATAATGGGAAGTAACTGATGATTAATATTTTTCCTTACAACAACAGCAACTCCTCCACCTCTTGTGTTTTCTCTGTCATTTCTATATACAAAAAATTCGCTGTGCCTAATAGAGGAACTAGATGTAAGCCAAGTTTCCGTCACCAGACAAACGTGAACATTATAAGTGAGCAGAAATTGAAAAAATTCCTGACATTTGTTCCGAATGCCTCTAGCATTCCATGTAATAATATTTAAGCGAGCCATTACGAAAGGAATTTACAAGCGAGGTTAGTTATTACCTCGAACTGGTCCGCTCTGCTCTTACAATTACGCAGATTAGTAATCAGTTCCGTAGTTAAATTCTTAATTTCTTGCAAAGTAAACAAAGAATTAGAACTACCACTGCTGCAGTTGTTGCTCACATTACTGGTGTTATTAGTTTGCCAGATGCCAACAGTATTTGGTGCTTTTTGCCTTAGCGTGTTAGGAAAGTTTCTGCCATAATCAGCCGAATTAAAAATTGCACCGTTACGAGCAGACGCACGGGGCACAGGTTGCATTCGCTGTCTTAACTGCAAATAGCCAGCTCTATTCGGACAATCATCAGAAGTGGACCTGTGAGGCCCATTACAATTTGCACATTTTATCACCGCTTCCCGACAATCAGCAGTCTTATGAGAACCCGCACAATTAGCGCAAAATGTCCTCACCTTACATCTACTCGACCCATGGCCAAACATCTGGCAGTTATAGCATTGAGTTATTTTGGATCTGTTAGGCCGTTGAAACTCCCATCTTACCTTGACATAGTCTATTATAGAATAACTACTTCTCAGCTCTCTTATAGATATCGATTGGCGTTCAAGGTATACAACGTACATAACATGCTCAGCATTATTATTGGTCTTTTTAACAACTAGCTTAACATCCAGACATTTCAACCCTAAGGCGGTTAGCTTTTTAGTAATACACTTAGGATCTAATTCTCCAAACATAAAATTTATTTATTTTTAAGTCTTTTTTTCTAACAAAACTGTAATTCGAAACGAACAAAATAAAAAAAAAATCATCAAACTATGTACTTGTGTATACTTGTCTTATAAGTGAATGAGAAAAGTTAAAGTTTCTTGTTTAAACTATTTGACTTACGAACTAACCAAAAGCGTTTTGGTAAAGCGCATAAAGCAAACCCTGCTACAATTAAATATCACTTTTCTATTTTCTTCGAGTCAATCCCTCATGCATTTTTAACATTTTAGTAAAGACTAATTTTATAATTTACATGAATAAGCCACAGCTTCTTCATCAAATAGCGTCACTTTATTTATTGTAGTTATGGATTCTTGGTAAATATTTCTTATGTATACAAAAACACAGGAAGTATTTTACTACTTAGAGTCAAATTCCATCAATAGTGACATAGAAAACCAATATTGTTATATTATCAATTTGTCGAAAATAATTATAACTTTGAGGAAGAAACACAAAAGATTAAAGAGTCTACCGAAAGTGAATTTAGGTGCATTAAATAAACCGCCTGTAAAAAAAGGCTTCTGTTCAAGTAATCAATAGCCACTTCCACCACAATTTTTATAAATGCGGTTTAAAACTGTACATATGTTGAAAATTCTATTGCGTACACTTGAGGGCGTGTTACATGCGGTAACAACCTTATTTATACCATAGTATATTTCTTTAATGGCGCTGTACTTAATACAGCATTAGATTGTGAAATACGGTTAGTGTTCAAACAAAACTCTAAAATTTCTAAACATTTAATCGCATATACACCACTAATGGCGTCAATTTTTTATTTTAGTTTTTTTTTTTGTCTTTTAAAGTTAAATACAAAGAATTCTTTTCCTTCTTTGTCTTCGAATTTGGTGTCGTCATTAAGTGCACATCATTGGCACTTTTAAGACTTCATCGCCGCCATCACCATAAAAAAAAGGAAAACGAAAAATATACCACCGTCGTACGTAGTCTTCCATTCATTGATAATACATGACAGAAGAAGAAGTTTAAAAACTATTAACCACTTGTTCACAGAGACAATTCTCTGAATGACCATTTGGTGCATGATAGGTTTTATATGTTTTTGAGTTTCTATACACATACTTCAGAAATGTATTATAAGCAGTTCCAAACATAATTTGTACACATTTTTTGCTACATCAAAATTTTTATAAAGTTAAAATATTATTTATTTTTATTATTATTTCACTTAACATTTGCTTAGTAATTTTTTTCTTATTTTTCTATTGTTACTTTTTTTGTATTATTGTATTGCCAATACACTTTAATTTTAACGTTATATCAAATTTATCTATCAATTTTGTTATACACATGTTGCGTTGTTGTTAACTTTTTGTTTTATCTGGTTTCTTTCTATTTTATTCCTTTTCCTCTTTCTCACTTTGATCTGTCAATTTAAGAGGATTGTGACTGTTTGGAATCTAACTTGCAATGTTTTACTTCTTTACTACTTGCCGCCATAGACTCAAATTTTGTTAAGATAATCAGTTATAATAGGTGTTTTAAGAGCACCATTGATTGGATTTGCAAAAATTTTGAAAATAAGAAATTAAAACAATGAATAATTTACAAAAAAACAACAACATTGAAATATTTTGGTAATGTTTGAAATTAAAGTTGTATCAAAAATATTTAATTAAAGAAATTATATTTAAATAGCTGGCTTTAAAAACCCTTGCAATGGTTAAAATATTTTGTGATCATTATATATATATATATAAATATATATATTATATATATTTTTTGTACTTGAAAAGTAATATTTTAAATTCATCATTTAGAATATTACTCTTTAAATACAAATAACACTATAACTATTGATGATAACATTATAAGGTCAACAAAAATTTTAGTTTCCAGGTAGACCACTTTATGATCCTTAATTAATTGAAAAGCACGATTACTACTTTGCTGTTTCCATTTGTTTAAATCAGTTAAATCTTTTGGTCAATAATGATGAATTTAAGACTTTAGCACGGTTATTTTGAACACAATTTTCGGAAAATGTAAAATTAGGAAAAATTTGTTTTATTCGGTGCAGCCGTTAAACCGTTCGACAGAGTATACTTTTCTATAACAAAAATATTCTAACGAGCTCGAACAGCTAAAATAGATTGAGCACCGTTCTTGAAATAGTGCTCTTCGCAGCTAGTGCGTCTGTTAGAAATCGTTTCCAGTACGTCGTATCATACCAGTGAATTTCCAAGCTATTAGAGGTTTTCTAATGTAACGTATAGTAACGTTACGTAACAACCCTGAAATTTACCGCCCAACTACAAGCCGTTTCATAGCGTGTGGCATGCTAGATGCACTATTGTCACTATTCTAGCACGGTACTTGACTAAATAGGCATTGTTGTCTGAAGTGTTCCTTCTCTTTAAAAAAAGCAAAAAAAAAACTATTATCAAAACTTGTTGCTTGTGATATCGTTGAAAATTTCTTCAGATTTACATCAAGTTTTCTCAGGAATCGCACTATAGGAGTTGTTATAAATTGGAATATGTCAAACGAGTTCAAGATTAATTCAGGGTTACCGTAAAACTTCATTCTTTCTCTTACCCTATTTTTTATTTTTCTACACGACCTTCCTTGTCCATCTTTCAATCCTACATTCTCTTTTGCAGTTGACAGCACCATTTGTCATTCGTATTCATTCAGTAATAGACCGAACCAGTTGGAGGTGGTTTTCAAAAGGCAGAACATGAATATCATGCTCAATCACGATCTCGCAACCATGTCCGAATGGGGTGGTGTGAATTGAGTCGATTTTAATGCCCGCAATACTCAATGTTGCATGCTTACGCATAGATCTGTACTCGGAAATTGTGATACATCTGTTACTATGAGTGATATATGTATTAAGGAATCGGAAGCGCTTCATGTTCTTGGCATGAAAATCAATATGATGTTCGATGAACTAAGAAGCTTTCAAGAGTCTCGGTTTTTTAAAACGCTGTAAGAGATACTTTACTCCATTCGATCTTCGTACTATGTATACCACCTTTATCCGTCCCAAAATGAAAAACAACTCTCATGTATTAGCCGGTGCCCCAAAATCTATTTTCGAGTTGCTCGACCGCGTAATAAAGAGTGGCCCTCTTTAGTATGCGGTCTCTTTTGGATTAGTAGAGTATCCAAATTCAATATGGTTTGTATTTTACTGTTTTATCGTTATTACAATAGTATGTTCCCCCGGGGGCACATTATAGGTCTTTATGGATCCTACAACCATCTGGACTTGTGTCTTAAGGGGTAAAAGGGAGCCCAATCCTCTTCAAGGCTAGTAAGAGTTAACTGGACAATCCACTACATTTTCACGGGAATCAGTAAAGCTCCAGAGTTCCGCTATTGGTCTCTTTAGGAATTCAGCTGTTCTCTGACTGATTATTGAGGTAGGCCCTTCAGGGGATTACACGAACAATGCTGTCCTCCTAGGCGTCAATTGTTGCTGGTTTATCAGCATAAAACAGTGACTTCACGTAGCCCCACAGGAAATAGTCGAGTAGTGTCAAATCGCATGACCTTGGAGGTCAATTGACAGCTCCATTTCTCGAAATCAAGTTATCGCCAAATTTTGATTTCAATAAGTCGATGGTTGCGTTCGCTGTATGGCACGTAGCGCCATCCTGTTGAAACCACATCTCGTCCGGATCAATGTCATCCATATTTTCAAACAAAAAATCATTGATCATGGTGCGGTAACGATCTCCATTGACCGTAACGCGAGCTCCGGCCTCATTTTTGAAGAAATAAGGTCCGATGATGCCACCAGCGTGAAAACCGTACCAAACGGTGCATTTTTCTGGATGTAATGGCAATTTTGCTTATTAACAAACCCGTTAAGCCAAAAATGCGCCTAATCGCTGAACACAATTTTGCGATAAAACAACGGGTCAGTTGCCAACTGCTCTAGAGCCCAATCGGTGAAGGAACGACGCATATAATGGTCTCGTGACTTCAATTCCTGCACCAGCTGGATCTTATACGGGTGTAGGCCGAGATCTTTGTGCAAAATTTTCCACGTAGTGGACGGACAGAGCTCCAATTCCTGCGACCGACGACGAATTGATAAATTTGGATCTTCTTCCACACTTTCGTTTACAGCGGCGATATTCTCTTCAGTACGCACATTCCTTTGACGTGTTGGTGTTATTGCATCCTCTAGAGAGTATGTGGTACGAAATCTATCGACAGTTCGACGAATGGCTTGTGCAGATGCACGATTATGTACGTCATAAAAATGACGAAGTCGTATATAAGTTGCGCGAATCGACGACTGATTTTCAAAGTAAATTTGGATAATTTCGTAGCGTTGTTCAAGCGAGAGTCTACTCATGATGATTTGTCAGAGTATACTGAAACAAATAAAAAAAAATGTTTCATCAAAATTTCATTTTTTGTGTTACTTTTTACAATTTAAAGTTCTATCTAGCTTAAAAAAACACCTTTTACGTATCCGAAGGCCTTTTAGGGCAAGGATGGCACTATATACCATCCACAGTGGTAATGATCCACCATCTGATTAGGGTCCACGGCCAGGTGCAGATGTAAATCTTATCACGTCATTAAAATGGTAATGTGAATCGCACTGCGCATTACAAGGAAATTCGTTTTTTAGCGGAACAGTCGTTACGTCCCTCCAGAAATTTTTCCTGTCACTTACAATGAAGGAAAATTCAAATTGAATGTCATCAAACACTCTCCTCCTCCCATTAACCTAATTTCGTAGTTTTGGTATAACTCTTTGCATAAGTGGGGATTACCGCTGAGTACTGAGCCAAAAGTAAAAAAAAAGTAATTTATGTATGTTCATTCAAAGAACATCTCTGAAAGAAACGAAAATTTTGTGTATGTAAAAAATAGTCTATGTAATAGGTAAATATGAACAAAATTTGCAAGAGTAAATCGAAAAACTATCATTACATCCTCTTGTTGCTGCAATTAGCTGGATTTAGGCAAGTGTTAAAAAAAATTTAATTTTAAATTCCAAGTTACAAATGTGAACCCATTTAAATGTAAGTTTAAGTTTAAAAAAGAAAGCAAAGTTATTTTAAACAAGTAAAGTTGATATTCTCAGTGTAAGTGATTTCAGTCTTTTCAAATTTTTGTAAATACTCATGCTTTCTAAAAGTGAATAATAAACTTAATATCACTTATTTTGGTCATATTACATGGCTAGATTCTAATTTTTCGGAAAATATTTCACGCTTACGGTGAAGGGTATTAAAAATAAGTAACAAGAATTTCAAATATTTAAATGTTCAAAATATTATGTTAATATAGCACAGAATAGTTTTTGATAAAATAAAAGTTTATTTACTGGCAAAAGAGTATTAGTAAGTATTCCTTACTGGCTTTAGCTGGATAATCAGGAAATAATTTTCCAAATTGCTTCTTTTAGTATAGAGAATTTATCGACAAAATAAGAATTAATTTTGAAGCAGATTAGAAAAATGTTAATGATTTTAGTAACAGCAAAGTTCATTTTAATAGTTTTTCTACAATCGTTTTAATATTTAAATGCATACGGATTTCAAATGTAATAAACATCATAATGTCATTCTAAACTTTTTTAATATTCATCCGTTTTCTTAAGCACTTTATGTACAACCAACCAAATAACCAAATTAAATTTTAATGTTAATTAAAAAATAACTTTTAACGAGATAAAGTGGTAGTGATTTATTTAAAAGAAGGACATTTATTTAGTAATTATGCATGACCATCAACAAAACTAAAATCTTTAAAACATTTTAATACGATTTTGTAGTCTTATCATTCGGTAGCCAAGTTAAAGAATCTCATACTTTAAAAACCATTTACATAAATCAAGCTCATTTCGATCGTAAATTCCATTATTTTACTTTTCATACGAAATTTTTATGATAAAACTATTTATTTTTTTTTATGCTTGAATAAATCTAATTTTGAACCATATTTTTCTCGTTATTCCCTTTAATCACCTAAAACATTTGTTATCTTTATTTCAAATTTTCATTTTATTACTTGTATAATTTAATTATATTCTTTTGATGATAGAAAATTTTTATTTACAAACGAAATTTTTCATTTTATTTGTAAACGCCACCCAATATTTGTAGTTTTAATAAAACGTGTCGACACGACACCACTACATTTTCTCTTCATTATCTATAACACCCAACAATGAAACAATTAACGAATTAATGAGTTTTTCAAAATTTAAAACAATAAATGTGCTTATCTAACAGTTTGTTGGGGAAATTAAAACACTGAAAATAAAAAAATCACTCAAATTCATTTGGTTTGAAAATCGATTTAATATGTACATTTATACTACACTAACAAATAACACACATGCTTACAATTCTAATATGTGTAAATGGAAATTTCAATTCAAAATAATTTTTTAATATGTGACATCAATAAATATAAAAGCTGTAGTAAAAGAAAAATTAAAAATATTCAATTAAATAAAATTTTAAGGAACATCAATTTAGATATTGGTCAAGTGCTGTTTCAGTAATTGAATAAAGAAGATTTTGGTAAATATTTAAAAATTTTATGTTAAATAAACAGATGACAGTTGTATTTGTTCTGTTATTTTGAAAAGTTAAAAATAGTTGAAAACCCGTAAACTTCATGTCTATGATATTTGCACACCAGGAGGAGGAATGCAATAAATAATTGCACTTTAGGGACTTTGTGATCAAATACATCGAATAACCACATATCGTAGGTGACATAAAGCGGGTATGCGAAAATCTGCAAAGTTAAGGAGGTGT
Source organism: Trichopoda pennipes (assembly GCA_030448955.1). Classification (NCBI taxonomy): domain Eukaryota; kingdom Metazoa; phylum Arthropoda; class Insecta; order Diptera; family Tachinidae; genus Trichopoda; species Trichopoda pennipes. Next base: position 408,392 of record JASKUP010000010.1, on the reverse strand, counting down.
TACTTGTTTTTTGTTATATTCTTGTACTAAGCCTAATAGTTTCTTAAGCCATTAACTTTTGATAAAAATAGTTTATGAATGATTTCATAACGGATTAATTTAATATCGTGCCTGAAAAGCCCTGAGCTGATAATTACCTCTTGCTTTGAACTTTAGCTTCGGCGAACGTGCCATACACAAATATTCTTTTTCGTGACGTATGTGACATTATTATGCAAATAAAAAATTACCACTAATTGAACTTTTATATTTTCTTTATCCCCACTTAAATTATTAAAAAGACTGAATTTAATATCTAGATAATCAATTGAAACAGTAGTTTTTGGTCTTTAGTATTTGTTGATATATTCATGGAGTTTCCCACATGCGTAGTAACAATTTGGCATGGGATTAAACTAACTACGGTCCCAGCCAGCGTATACACACTAGAAATGGCTATAAAATACAATTTAAATTTACGGTTTTATTCTATTATGATACAAAGTATGGCTTCTTCAGTTTTTGTTATACACTCTTTTAAACTTTTTACATAACAAAATTGTACTGACAGCTTCCAACAAAGTAAAATGGATAGACCCAAAATGTTTACCACACTTTTCGTAGGGAATAATTAAAATATTTTTTGGATTTGTTCTGCCAGTAAATAAAATACTATTTTCAATTCTTTCCGACTTTGCTGGCTGTTTGTTTGGTATGAACGGCGAGTACTTTCGATGTGAAGACATCATTTTCAAGCCGTGTTCTAAACCATACAGGATTAACTTTAACAGCAAAGACGGAAAGAAATAACAACAGCATTAAAATATTGTTACGTATATGGTTTATTAAGTTTAAAAAAAAATAATTATAAGTAAACAAGTAAACACTATGCATTTTACAAACTGCATAGATTACTAAGAAATTTTATACACACAAACCAACAACTTGCAAGAAATTCTAACAAATAAGACAAACAACAGAAAACAAAAACAACTAACACAAAACAAAACACAAAGCCACGCAGGCTTTGTGTTGTGAATGATAACAACAATATGTGGTGATGTTAACTACATTAGCTCAACTTGCTGGGCTAATTTCATTTGCATTTATGTTGAGTTATCAGTGAGTAAAGAAAGCAAAGTTACTATCGTGTTTATTTTGCGTGTATTGAAAATAAATAAATCGTTTAACTTAATTTAAAACTATGGTATTTTATTATTTTTCGTTTAAAGAACTCAAAATAATGAAATGTTTATTAAAAGGAATAAATGTAACAATATTCCTGATATTGATTTTTCATTTTGGGACAGCGCACAGTGGTTTGAAAACACTTTTTTTTAATAATTCGATAGATTAGATTTTATATTGTAGTGTATTGATTATTGTTCAGCAATAACTAGTAAATATAACATAAATACGGCTAAATTTAAACCGAATCTTTGTATGAATACCGAAAATACTTTGCCGTTGTCGTAGAGATTCCCGATCAGCGAACTAACAGAAAGGGCGGGGAAGCTAGAAATTCAGCTTTAAGACATGTTCAACTATTAAAGCTAAAAAAGTGTTCCCGAAAACCCTAAAACCAGGATCTTATGTATTTCATTTTAAAGAAAACATGGGATAACAATTTTATATTATTTTATTTATATCAAACGAAAAAGAAGAACTCACAAAAGTTATCCAGTTGTTAACTGCGAAGGTACTTTGTAAAGAAATAAAAGAGGAGAAAATAGGATACAAATGATTTTTTATAAAATAAATAACTACGAAATAGGAAAATAATAAGTCAAATCAAATCATAGGTTAAAATACAAATTTTTGGCTTAGGTGCCCTTCGTGGTAAGACTTACATCTGCACTTGGCCGTGGGCCTTAATCAAATGGTGGTCAAACCACTGTGAATGAAAAGCAACGTCATTCACATCCTAGGCAGCCGAAGACTAATTCTAGCAACAGGTTTTTCCTAGTTACAATTTCAGCGATTCCAGAGCAGGGCTGCAAACCACTACTCCTTACTGAAGAGCTGCAGACTATCCAACTACTGTCCAGAATACATGACTAGCATGCTCACTGGATCTGGATCATTCACCAGGTAGGTGTCATTAAAGGTAAGATGATCCTGGCCACCAAAAAAATTCCTGTATGGGGCCGCAAACCCACAAGCACGACGATACTCCCAAAAGGGCCAACCTTAATAATCAGCCAGGGCACAGCTAAATGCCTAAAGAGACAAATAGCGGAACTCTGGGTCTCCCTGCTTCCCGTGGAAATAACATGGAACTTCCAGTTGTACCCCTGCTGACTTCAGGGGACTGGGCTCCCTTATGCCCCCAGTAGCACAGGTCTTGATAGTAGAAGTATTCTATATAGACCGATATATGTGCCCCCGGGTGGGAAAGAAAGCGTTATTATGTATATAGGGTCCGCCAAATAGCCTTTTTTTTGTTTTAAATGCTATAAACAAAACTACACAGCTTCAGCTGTGTGGCACGTAGCGCCGTCCTGTTGAAACCAAATGTTGCCAATATCCTCCTCTTCAATTTTTGTGAACAAAAATTCGTTCAACATGGCCCGATAACGATCGCTATTGACTGTAACGGCCACTCCTGAAAAATGACCTAATAATGCCTCTGGACCAAACTGTGTGATTCGATTTACATCCGCGCCTAGCCATGAAGCCTTAATCAGATGGTGGACCAAACCACTGCATAATTTGGAACGTCATGCTCGTTCTAGGAAGCCGAAGCTATAATTCTATGCAACAGAACTTTCTAGTTGCAACTTCGATGATTCCAGAGCAGGGCTGCAAATCATCACTCCTTGCTTAAGAGTTGGAGACTTTCCAACTCCTGTCCAGAAAACATGTCTAGCATGCTCACTGGACTGGATCATTCACCTAGCGTGTCACTAACGGCGAAATGATCCTGGCCACCATATTAAACAATAGACCTGATATGGGGCCGCGAAACCACAACCACCACGATACTCCCATAAAGGGTTAACCTCAATAATCATCCAAAAAACAGTTAAGTGTCTAAAGAGACAAATAACGGAACTCTGCGGGTCACTGATTCCCGTGGAAATAAAGTGGAGTTTCCAGTTGTACCCCTGCTGACTTCAGGGGACTGGGCTCCTTTTTTCCCCCAGTTGCACAGTGTCTAGAAAGTCGAAGTACTATAAAGACCATATATATATGCCCCCGGGGGGTGCCTCTGGACCAAAATCCGCACCAAACAGAGACTCGTTTTGGGTATGCGTGCCGGCTTTCTGTGCCCCAAATGCGACAATTTTGCTTGTTTACATACCCGCCAATATCAGTGAGCTTCATATGAAAATATGATTTTTTTGCAAAATCGGCATCTTCTGTAAGTCGATCGCAGGCTCACTTAGCGAAGCGTTGTTCAACCATATATTCGTTCTCGTGTCTTATTTACAAATATAGAGAACAATGAAAATATAAAAAAGTTTTAGTTATAAATAGGAATTTTAAAACAAAGTTTAGGTGATAAATATTTAAAGCTATTTTTTACTGTAAGTTACCTTAATGACATTATTGAAAGGCAATACGAATTAGAACATTTGGTACTTCAGTAACTATATCTACAGAAAATAAATTTCAATAAGTTCTTATAAACTATACTTTTTATTTTTATTTCGTAATTCATCAGTATCATATCACGAAGTCTAACAATTGAACCTTGCGGAACACCCCTGGACACAGGCTGAGGGATTCATTTTTTATCAAGTATTTATGTATATTGAAATCTATTGGATAAATATGTTTATATGAAGTTAACAGCAGAGGATGAGAAATAGCGCAAATTATAAAGTTTGTAGCAGAGAAGATTATGCTCGACAGAGTCAAAAGCTTTAGAGTTGTTCAGAAAAACTAAAAACGTGACATTATTTTTATCAATTTGCACCCGAATATCGTCGGAAGCGAGAAAACGCGTTATCTGGTTTTACATAATTCTCTTAAAAATTTAATTTTTATAATATTGCGGGTCAGCATCTACCAGAGGAATATCCAAAAACTTCCTTTTAAGAACATTAACATTAATTATGCTAGTTACACACCTTTTCGTTTTAGCAACACCCATTTCCCGAATTGTTTGCCATGACCGAAGAGAATTTTTCTAAATATTATTTTGGGGATTTTCTTCAAATATATTTGTATGTATAAATTGTCATGGCTTTTAACTATCTAATTTAAAATTAAAAAACTTTTTAAATTTATTTTTTATTTTAAAGCAATAAGTAATGTGTTCGTAAAATGGTCTTCTAATTTTGGTTAGCATTGCAAATTATGTAAGTAAATGGATTATATTTGCATACGGCATGCTGGTCATGCCAAAATGTCATACGTCTATACCTAAATAAAAATATTATTACAAAGATATTTTGTATGAGTTTTGAAAGAAAATAATTATTACTAAAAAAGTAAACGAAATGATCTATTGTGTACTTTACAAACTGTGGAGTTTTTTAAGAAGTTTTATACACAGGAGACAACAGCAATATGTTTGCTATAAATTCTAGGAATATTTACTAATAATTTAAACAACAGCAGGTGCCAAGACAATAACAATAGGCTTGATAGTAATTCTACGAAATAACTTAAGTATATAACAGCACAGAAAAAAAGGCACCTAGCCTAGCGGGCGCCAACACTGAATGATAGTAACAATATGGGACGATGTTAAAGTAGAATATTCTTCTATATGCGAGAACCGCTTAAAATAGTTGTATAAGCGCCACTTGGTGGGCAAATGAATTAATTCAAGTTAAAACATTGCTCAGAAAAGACAACTAAATAATAAAGCATCTTTTAAGGTGGTGAAGTTACCGTTGTATTTATTTTGTGTGTATTGAAAGTAAGTAAATCGTTTAATTTAATTTAAAACTTTAAAGTGCTGTATTATCATTTTGCAATAAAAGAACCCACTATATAACAAAATTTTTATTAAAAGGAATAAAAGGAACAATATATTTTATGGGAGTAGCAACTTTCAATGAATCGTACAATAGAGTTATAGAAAGGAGGCATGCTTTTGCTATCAATATAATGATTGAACACGGCAAATATACACATGTTCTCATGGGTGGAACTACTATGGTTACAGGGACGTATACTATTGGCTGCAACAGGCATTATCCCATTGTGTACAAAGTATACAACCGATGATTTCGAGAGCAGAGAAATCAAACCCATTTTGCAATGCAAATGCAGAATTAAATAGTATGTTATTTAGTTAAATTACCTTTGAACTCCATTAGGGGGAGCTAACTTAATCGGATTAATATTTTACTTCGTAGTTTACAAAATAACGTTTCCTCCTTTTTCTCCTACTAACTATGGCAGCTACTACGGTATGTTTCCTTTTTTTGCATGTATTCAAACTTGTTAGGAAATAGTTATAAAAAACTTTACTGTTTTAAATTTGAAAGCACTTTTATTAGACTTCCTATAAATATTCCTTGTGTGGAATACAAAAATCTCGTTAAACCTTTTTTTCATTATTTTTAGATTGTTTTTGTTTTCTTCTAATTCTTACTTTATTTGTGGCAATATTTTTATTGCCTTCATTAAATTTCAATTTAATGAGCCTTTTTATATTGTCATGTGCGTTTCTCCTAAATACATTGTAAAACACTAAAATGTATAACAAGTAAAAGTAATTAAAAAAATTAATTGTCGTTCTTAAAATTTCACAACGCAATACAAGGCCGCATGGGAATATAAAATGGAAATAGGAAACTTCAAAATTATTTTATGTCGCCTAATTTTGTGCCACAAAAATATAATTGAATGAAATAACACCTTTGAGTATTGAGGGTTTTCAGAAGATCAAAAAACAAAACTAAACAACTGAAAATTTGAAGATAAAAGAAAAAAAGAAAAAGGAAATATAAAACTACACAATAGAAAACTGAAGCTCACATTGTAGAAATGTGAAACTCATTTTTATCAACGGAATAGTTTTAAATTTATTTTAAGAATTTGTAATACCACAGTTTTTTATTTTTGTTTATTTGGTTTATTTTAAATGTTACGCATAATTAACTGTTGTTACACAATTTGTTTGAAGTGTATGTAATAACAAAAGGAAATTCTCATGTTACCAGTCATGTTCATAATTATAATGGATATTGTAATAATATAGTATACAAATATCGAGACAAAATAACTCCTCTGCTTTTTGAAAAAATTATAAAGCATAACTTGTACTTTTCAGATTCTAGTCGATTGGCTTAAAATACTCGTCCATGCGATATTTATTTTAATAATTCATGAAAACTTTTTTTTCTTATTTTATACAACAACAATGCACTTTTGTTGTCACAAAAAGTTAGTTCGTATGTTTTTTTTTTTTTAATAGAACTCTTGTCAAAAAATACTTAGAATAATACACGAAAATTGGTAGACCATAACCAAGCTAAACAATGGCTTCATTCACACCATCATCCTGTTTTGTTTTATATCATTCTCATTTTTTAAGTTTTTGATTTTTTCTTTATCAAAACTTCAAGCTTAAGTACGATAAATATTTGAATTAAATAGAATTTTTAAATATATTAATGTTTATTTTATGCCCTACATAAATAATCGAGGTAACAGTTAATCATTTGAAATAAGTTTTCAAAATTTCGAACAGACATTAACGATAAAGTTTATTATAGTGACATAAATATTTAGCGGTTATAAAGTATTATCGCATACTCATTGAGTATTATACATACTCCAGCTTACTGTTGTTTTATAAATATTTACAACATTGTTATATATTGCAAGTGACTTATAACTAACATCCTTGTCTTTCTTGTAATAAAATAAATTTTAAAATGCTAATAAAATTTAATTTACGATCGGAGTTACGAGTATAGATAAACATTTACTGTTAAGTTCTAAACAATCTCCATCTCTTGCAAATAAAGCAATTTAATTGAAATTAAAAACAAATAAATGAAACTCTGATAAAAAGTACTAAAACATCTTTCAACATCACACCAATGAGCCACAGTGTTGAAGCAGATCCAACGTTTTAAATCACCACATGACGAATTTTGCGTAAGGATTTGCTTTTGAAGCTTTAATATATTCAACTGATGCAAGAATTAAAGCCCTTAAGGCTTAATTCATTCAGGAACATCCGGCTGGTTTTTCTGTGTATGTCAATAAGCAAAATTGTCGCGCTTGGGCTACTGAAAATCCTAGAGCGATTATTGGGAAGCGTTTGAATGCTCAATGTGGCACTGCATGGTTGGACTATGTAGCCTGGAGGTGTGATTAGGCCGTTTTTTTCGAAGATGAGGCTGGAAATGCGGCAACCGTAAATGGATCACGCTTTCACGACGTTGATGTCACACAGCCAATGAAATGACCAATTTATTGCAACCAAATTTCTCGATTGCTTAATGTCACGACAATTAACAGCTAAGTGGACAGCCAGATCGTGCAATTTAAAAGCGCTGAATTATCTTTTGTGGGACTATGTTTCAGCCTTACCACCATTTTGCCAAACAGTGATTAAAAACTTTGAAAGAATCGACATCTGTTAGCGTGGTTGTGGTGTACATTTGCCAGATATCATTTTTCATTCATAATTGTCGAGCTTTTCTCTTCATAATACACTAAAAATTTTAATCAACTAAATCTAAATTTTTTATTTTATTTTATATTAGAAAGCAAACTTTTTGTTGAAAAACCCTTTACAAATAAATTTAGATGTACAGTAGGAAACAAAATTTTCCCGAAATTATAACTATGTGCTTTCTTAGCGATTTTGTCAACATTTTCGGATAAATTTTATTCCAGCCTTCGATGGCGCGCTGCCATTGCTTATTTATTTTTGCAACAAAAATCTTTCTTTTTAAAATGGACCAAAGGAGGCTAATCTAAAACCTTGCTCCTATTTTCTTCAAACCACTTTTTACTTACACACACAACCCGTTAATATGTAATATTATTGTTGCAATTCCATCTTTTAAATTTTTTATGACGCTTTGTTTTAAAAGTGGTGCTTTAGCTTTGGTCATTACGGAAAAAAATTATTTAAAAAGAAATTATTCATATTTTTCATATGTTTATTTAATTTTATGTTTAAACAATTACCTACTTACTTTAAAGGAAGAAAAAATCTTACAGAAAAACCTATAGTTTATTAAAATTTTTAAAGAAAATTATGAATATTGTTCACACACATGTGGCTTTAATGTTCAGTTAGTATCAGTAAACAAAAACGAAGAAAACTTTTAAAAATTAACTGCCGTAGTCTGTGTAGTGTGTAAATAAAATTATTGTTGCCCCATAAGAGTGTAAGGGTGTTGACAACTTGAAATTTTGAAAAAATTACAACACACATCTATTTATTAAATAATATCGTGAACAATATTGTTTCTTACTGTACTAGCAAATATTTATATAGAAAATTTAAATTTCATTTTGAACTCATTGCAGTGTTCAAGAAGTAAGTGGACATACAATTGGTTGTTTATTGAATTAAAGTATCTACATGGGTTTTTTATAAGTGATATATTTCTTTTTGTTTCTGCGCTTTAATATTACGAGTGTTATAGTGTTATTCTCTATTTTCAATTTTCTTTTGTCAAATACAGCAGCAAGTATTAAAAACTAATTTTAATAATATTCTCTATAGTTGTATATATCTGAAAAGGAATTCAGCTCGACAACAATATAAAATCTCTAAGCAAAATGATGAAGCAGCCAGTCAGCACCATTTACATTCATCTGTAAACGGAAAGCCCACGTCACAGACCTAAACATAAAGCATAAAAGGTGGTTTTTCATATTGTTACGAAGATAATTTCATAAAGTTTCCAAAGAAAATAATTATCAGTAAACAAGTAAACGAAATAACCTTTTGTCTGTTTAAAAAACTGTGTAGGTTTCTTATACACACAAAATAGCATACTTTTAAGAAATTCCAAGAAATAAAATAAAGAACAGAAAACAAAAACAAAACACACAGCCAACCAGGCGCCTACACTGAATAACAATAATAATAACAATATGGGGTGATTTTAAAGTATATATTCTTGTATATGCGAGAAGCGCTTAAAACAGCTATATAAGCCGCACTTGCTGGACAAATCAAATAATTCAAGTTGAATCATGGTTGGGAAAAGACAACAAAGTTACCATCGTGTTTATTTTATCTGTATTGAAAGTATATAAATCGTTTAATTTAATTTAAAACTCTAAAGTGCTGTGTACGTTCATTAAAAAGAAAAAAACGTAACAATGTGTTCCTCTCTTCCTCATCATTGCAGCACCTGCGGTAGTTTGTTGCTGCCATTACTATCCTCTTATTCGCCAAGCCAAGAACATATTAGACCCCCGATCTATTCTGGGCCAAAAACAGTCTCTTGTTCCCTCATGCAAACTTACTCAACCTTCTCGCTTCTGTCAGATTGTAAAATGTGGCACTAGCAGGCTCCGGATGGGCTAAAACCGGATACATCGATATGACACCTATATAAAAGCAATCGTTGAAAGCGTCGACATTAAATTCAAAAATGATCAACCATTAAAGTCCTAATATGAGTTTGGCCGCCAATAATATGAATAATTCCATCATAAATTCTATAACAGCAAAGCCACTTGTTTTATCACCCGTTGTTCAGCTATAAGGATACTACATTCCTTCAATAGATTAAATAAAATTCTGATATCCATTTGGTCATATGCAAAGTATTAAGTGCTAAATTCTCCTTTCGCGGGATTCCATAAATGGTTGACACAAACCTTTTGATCGACCAGAGGGGATTTGCATTCCATAAGCTGCAGGATGTGATCTTTAACGATAATTGGTACTGCCAAATGTCTATCGACGATATTTCTCGCACATCTTAAGGTACAAACGCAACGTTAGCCAATGGCGAACGGCGAGAAATGCCTTAATAGGGGTGTGTAGTGTAGTTCAAGATTGTCACTCTGCACATAACCCTTTCAAATTAAAAGCGATTCAAAACTGCGTTAAAAATATTTTTTATAAATTATTTCACAAAGAAGAAGTTGTTTAAAAAAATGTAGCAACGCTTTTTTTAATTTGAAACAAAAATACATTATTTAACGAAAGCTAAATAAATATTAATATTTAACTTTACCATTTACTTTGTTCACTTCAATGTAGTTATTTAATTAAATTCACCAAATCGTAAGAGGGTGTTAAGGAATGAAATTCCAAAATCCTAACCTTTCTAAACGAGTCAAAACCGAAGGGTAAGTTCATACCGACTGTAATCAATTGAAATAATATGTTTTATTGTTACTTGATTCTGGTACTTTTACAAATGCTGTCAAGTGTTTGGTAGTCTGTCCGTCTATTTTCAAATATATTTTGAAAATAGCGGATTGTAATACTGAACCTCATGTGACATTAAAGCATAAGCAAACATGATACAGAGCAGTGAATATAATACAAAAAAAAATATCGCAAAAACCAAAACATTAAAAAAATGTTGGACATGTAAACAAAAACAGTAAAAAAAAAATAAATAAAAAAAAAGAAAACTTAAATGTCTTTGTATGTTTGTACACAGTTTTTACATTTATTTAAAACGTTACCCATAGTGATATTGTTTCTTACGAGCCACTATCAAAATGTTTACTTTTTGAACTTTTTGGCTTTAATATTGTCTCTTTAACAGTTCAAACATTTACTAAATTGTTATTGTAATGTTTGTTTCTTGTTGTCTCTGTTGGCATTTTTTCTTTCTTTTTTTAGCTTAAATTCAATAACGAGTGAGCGTGATATATGCCACTTAGTTAAATATTCGCTGAACCATAGTAGAAATAAATTTTTGTGTTTTTATTGTTTCTTAGCTTAGTTATTTGATTTTTTGTATTTGTGAAATCAAGTAAAGTTAGCACCTGCCTGTAGCACCTCAACATAATATTAGTTTTTTTTTGTTTTGTTATTATTGGGATGTTGTATTAACCCCAAAAATAATAACAACTACTAGAGTTAGTGCTATAAAACATGAATCTTAAAGAGTTATTTCTTTATGTAGCCTATCGATATAAATATATATGTATATACATCAGGTTTTCCAACAAGAAGGTTCTTTTTCAATTGTGGCAACACCAATAACATAATAGTTTTGGTTTTAGTTTTTAGACGTATTCGTAGTAGATGCATTGGTTATTATTACAATGAATTAAATTTCGCATAAAAATCGTATTTAAATAATTAAATCCACTATGAAAATGGTGGTTCTATTAAAGTTACTTTTCGTAAATTTCGTGATATTTTCGAACAATATAATCGATCTTCTATTAAGAACTTGATTGTTAAATTTGAGTCGGCAGGCTCCATACAAAATGTGAGGACACCAACGCGTATTCGACGGGGTTGTTCAACTGAAAATATCGCAGTCGTAACCCACAGTGTTGACTTAGATTCAAATTTATCAATTCCTCGACGTTCTAAACAACTGAAGTTATCCAAAACCATCACATGCCGAATTTCGCGAAAGGATTTGACTTCGAAGTCTTACCAGGTTCAACTGGTGCAAGAATTAAAGCCGACCAACCATTCACATTGCTATATATTCGCTCAATTCATTCAGGAACAACCGGCTGGTTTAAAAAAAAAATAATTTTTGCAGAAGAAGCCCATTTTCAGGGTATGCCAACAAGCAATATCGCCGCATTTGGGCTACTAAGCGGTTATTGAGAAGCCTTTGCACACCCAACATACACTATGTGCTCTGGAGGCGTGATAGGGCCATTTTTTTCGAAGATAAGGTTGGAAATGCGGCTAACAGCTCAATTTTTTCTATTTTTGACGACGTGGACATCACTGACATGTGATTTCAACAGAGCGATACCACATGTCACACAGCCAATGAAACGATCAATTTATTGTAGACCAAATTTCTCGATCGCATAATTGCGCGACAATCAGAAGTTAACAGTTAAGTGGTCAGCCAAGTTTTATGATTTAACACCACCGGATTATTTTTGTGGGGTTGCGTTAAAGACAGAGTCTATACGGAGCCAATCGAATCGATTCCGTGATGTAATTAAGGGAATAGGACCGCTATTTTTCCAAAAATTGGTTAAAAGCTTTGATGATATTTTGTATTCATAATTACCGAACTTTTATTGTTTACAGAAAAGAAATATTAGACACAATTATCGTGCAATGCTTCATTTTTTGGATCTCGTTATCAGCATTGTTAACATCAACTTTATTTTGGATACGTTGTATACCACTTACTTAATAAACTGTTTGGAAGAAAAATAGGAATTTATTTCAATTTGGTTATACAAAGTCAACACAAAAGCGAAAATTGTTTAGTTATTCTTCTTATTAATTGTCATAGATAATTGTTTTGCTCTCTGGATTAAATACAAATTTGCTGCAAGAAAAACTTAAGTTAAAATAAAAATTTAATTATAAGTTTTCGAAGAATTTTTTTAATTGAGAAATATTTTTCCCGACTTAATAAACATTATGTTTAATGGCAAAAAAAGGCTCAAAAATTAAAATGTTCTTATAGTATAGTAAGTATAAAATGATTGTATTATTTAAAGAATCTGTTTAAAATTAATTCAACAATTTAAATTTTTGCCTTCACTTAAGCTACTCTATATGAAAATCAATTTGCAAATAGTTCAACCATGAAATTTTACGACAATTGGGATATTGCTTCTTAACGTCTTACCACAGTCTTACATTCCTAATATTAATACAAAAATAAAAATATATATACTGAAATAATTCAATATTAAATGACAATTGTCATGAAATCCAAATAGAAGTAATAATTTGGTTGGTTTAGATATAAATTCATTCATAATTTAAATACGCTGTACTTGAGCCAAATCTTTATTATTCAACTACTTGCCTGTCGCTAGTAGTCATAACTGAAACAATAATTTGTATCGTGTTGCTTGCCTGTTGGAGAGACTCTTTAATAATATTTACAAATGACATTTTAAATACAAACAAATAAAAAATATCTATAAAGACAATACTGAAACCTTACAGGTCTTATGGAGAAGTTAGTACCAAGGCAAATCCGTGCACAATATTTTATTTGTTATATCAATGTCTTGGCAAAAGTATAAGTTATAACTTAAATAACAATGAATGACAAATAACTTCCTCAACAAATAATTTATATGTAAACAAAAGCATAAATAAAATTGTTTAATTTCATTCTAAGTTAACTAATGTTTATTGGTATTGTATTTTAAATACATATTTAGAGGTCAACCTTCCGGTGTTTTCTCTTTTTGAAACACAAAAAGAAAAAATGATCAAATAAATATTTCATAGATAAATGCTACCTACCTCTTCGACATCCCTTAAAATTATAGAAAATGTTGTAGCATAATAAATAAAGAATTTTTACAGAAACATCACTCACATTAGATACAATTGTGCGCTGGAAATAGTTTTAAATGTCGTGGCAAAATTGCTTCACCTGACAAATAATTTTAAAACTACATATATATATATATTTCTACAACCATGAGTAAGATCTTAAGTAAATGAAAAAGAAAACAGTATACATCACATGCAACACTAAAGCTGTAGTCTGCACCTGTGATTGTTTCACAAAGAAATCCTTTTTTTTTCTTATTATTATAAAATCCTTTAGATTTAAAATTTCAGTGTCAGTGATAAAAATCAAAAGTACTTTGAATACTAGTTAAAAAAAATAAATGTATACATTTTTTTCTTAAATGGAAACACCTGCCTTTTTTTGCTATTTTATTATGGAGTTTGTTTAATGTATAGCATTAAGTATTTTATTATAATATAAAACAAAAATATTTATTCCTAAAACTTCTCTTCTTTAAGCTTACATTACTTAATTACTTTTAATATTTAAATCATATTTTCCTTTTATGGTTTTATAAACGCTTAAACATTTTTGAAAACTTAAGTCTTCATATATCTTATAAATAAATATTTAAGCTAAACTTGCTAATCTGCTTCCCATAAAGTTTCAATAGTTTCATAAATTTTCCCCGGTTTATACGCGCCACTTTCTGTAAAAATGGTGTATATCCATTTCATGTTAGAATGGTTAAAAAAATATTAAATTGTTTTAATATGCAGCAATATTCTACTACAGTAAATCTTTTCCAACCATAAATAGGGAAAAATATACTTTTGATAACCTCCAACGCTCTATCTACGCAAATTTTTATTAACAAAATTATTAAAATTTTAAATCTTTTTTATTTTAGAAACTTCTAATATCTGAGAAATGCATAGCAGATTGCATTTAAAGTCATTGTTAAAAAATGTTTTATCACAAATCGACTTACACCATTTTAAAAGAAAAGTTCTTATATTAAACATAATACTTTTTATTACTTTTGGAATTTTATTTCTCATCGTATTTAAAGTTCATACGCTTCTGATAAAATTAAACAAACATCTAAAGTTTTGTTTCATTATAAATCAAATATCTTATTAAATTTATCTCAAGCATTCTTAGCACATGATTAATTTATCTTTAGATATTTAACCACTTTCTTCCTCATCAAGTTAAAGTTTGTAAAATACTACTCGGTATTGGTTTTGTACAAAACATTTTTATTTTCTTCCTTTATTTAAGTTGAGAAGTACGCGTCAATAAAGTTTATAATTAAATTTCTTGAAAAATAAAAAAAACTAAAAATTAAAGTTGCTTTAGTATATACATATACAGGAGAACTGTGCTTTATAACATGCGAGGGGGTTGTAAATAAATTTTATTATATTGTTATTTTCGCAAACTTTTTATAATTTTTTAATTTTTTTAGCCCAGCATGAAAACTTTCAAGATATTTTCTATCGTTAGCCGCTACTTTTTGCACTCTTTCTGGTAGCATATGCATTCCGCTCCATAAGAGCTGCTGTGGTTTTGACGTAGACAATGAGTCAAGCCGATTTCTAATATCCTGTCCTAAAGTGAAGCGTATTTCAATAAGAGCATTCTGCATTGATCAAAGCAAATGGTAGTCAGAAGGGGCAAAGGTCGGGGGTTATAAGGCGGGTGAACCAAAACTTCCCATCCACTGTTTTTCAAATACTTTTCACTAGTCCCGTAACATGTGGCCGAACGTTATGATGAAAGATTATGGTCTCGTATCTAGTCGATTACACTGGTCATTTTTCGTTGATTGGTCTCTTCAAAATATTCTTCAGTATAGGTTCCCTGTGATGGTCTGACCCAATTTCCAAGGCTCATATTGCACAACACCGTTCTGATCCTAACAAATACAGAGCTTTACCTTGGCGTCATGAATATTAAGGCTTTACATATGACATTTTACACTTAGGGTTATCATAATGTATTCATTTTTATCACCGGTAACAGTAAGATGAAAAAACTGCTTTTGAATGAATCCCAATGCTTCTGAACGTAGGGAAAAGGCTTATTGTGTGACACCCAATGATACACCAAGTTCTTCTTGCATTTGACAACAATCGTCATCGAGTAGTGATTGCAATTCCTTATGTTCAATATTTTTCGGAGGACCAGCCCCTTCCCGTCTTCTGAGTCGAAATCATCACTTTTGAACCGCCCAAGCTATCGTTCAAAAGTTTATTGAGTTGGTGTTTATTGATCGTAAGCTTCTACCAATAATCGATAACTTTCAACAGCTGTTTATTTCAAAGAAGGTTGTCAGACTTTCCCGCAAAACATCTTTTTTAGGCACAAAATTATTATAGCAATTGAAAATATCCGTGTTTTCACTTTGGACTCTATCGAATACTACATTATAAAAAATGTTTAACCTGCAATACACAATATTTGTAATTATTGTATGATAGTTATGCAATATGTCATCTAAGTCAATATTATTAAGTTCTACATTCAATAATTTCATTAATTTCTCTACTTGTCCAAAATAACCAACATAATGAACTAATCATGGAAAATAAATCCATTAAACAATAGCAGATATGATGCCTCAAATTTAAATATTTAATCGCGAAAGAAAAATTAAAAGCAAACTGATTAAACACTTTTATCACAAACCCCAATAAAATTGAACATTTTTTAAATTTTGAAGAATTTTTTTTAAAAAATCTTTCTTCAGTTTCAGTATTACTCTTCTACGTAAAAAATATTTACCGTTTAATGTATCCTTTAAATTGGGTATTTTGCGGCAGTTTGGGCTAACTTTTGTTAGAACATTCTTAATCTTTTTATAAAAGAAATTTTTTTATTTATATGTGTTTTAAATTTTTTACACTGTTCATTTTTCTAGTTAATGTGTGTAGGAATTTCTTGATCGTTAAGAATAATAAGTTACCCAGTCGATACCAACCAACAACTACGTTTTAATGTTTACAAATCAAGACCCAAGTTAATAGATAGAGAGAAGATACTGTGATCCTGACATTGGCTATCATTAAGTATAAAATATCGATATAATGTTAATCCAACATTTTTTTTTCTATTAGGGTACGGTTTTTCGTCGACCCTCGTCAAATTTGGTTTGTGAACAAACCGGTTTCGGCTATTTGCCATCTTTGTACAAAGAGAACACTGAAGATGGCAAATAGCCATAACCGGTTTGTTCACAAACCAAATTTGACGAGGTTCAACGGAAAACCGTACCCTAATAGAAATAAATTAAACCCCGTCGAAAAATTTACGCACATCCACCAAAATTGTTCCTTCAAACGAGTACTAAATTAGAATTAACTGAAATGATAAGAAAAAACAAACAAATTACCGCTACGGAGCTAAATTTAATAAAGGAGGGACTGATTTAGGTGATGACGTGATAAGATTTACATCTGCACCTGGCCGTGGGCTCTAAACAGATGGTGGATCATTACCAATGCGGACAAAATATAGCGTCAACCTCGCCCTGGAAGGCCTTCGGATACGTATATCCTCCGGTCACTCCTAGTTTCAACTTCAAAAGCCCGGAGTAGGCCGCAACCTTCACTCCTTACTGAAGAGTTGGAGACTATCCAACTGCTGATCCAGAACTCATGAAGCTTAATATAACTAAGAACACAACGGCATTCATACTCACTAGGACTGGACCATTTATTGTGTTCATTGTAAATGATCCGAACGACAAACTCAAACGAGGGCCTCGAAACACACAGCCACCACAATACTCCCAAAGGGTCTACCTCAATAATCAGTCAGAGAACAGCTAAATGCCTAAAGAGACAAATAGCGGAAACCTGGGCCTTTACTGATTGCCGTGAAAATGTAGTGGATTTTCCAGTTGGCTTCTACTAGCCTAAGGCGATTGGGCTCCCTTTTACCCCGCAAGACACAAGTCTAGATGGTTGTGTGATCTATAAAGACTTAAAATGTGCCCCCGGGGGGACCGATTTAGGTGATATAATTTTTAAACCAAAGAATAAAAAATACAAAATGGTACAAAGCATAATTATTAAAAGACAGTTGACACTTGTCACTTCTGCCCCTATGCAGCCAGAAATTTTCTTGAGAAAAATTTTTTAACCAGCCATCGTTACTTTACTTTGTTACTTTCTGCAGTCAAACCAAATTAAAGTTAAAAGTTTTTACTATTTCTTATAAGCACTACTATCGTTATCAAATACAGAGTTATAATCTCGATGTTGGATAGTGTGGAAAATTAATTTTAAAATATTAATTCTCTTTTGGTGCATTAAATTGTGTAGATTTTTAAAGAATATTTTAAAGGCTTGATTTTTCAATTTTCAACATAACTGTACATAACATAACATGTTTATGAAAGGTAATAAACAAAGATAAATTTTTTAAATTGACATTTTATTTACTTTATTCGAAAAATAATCTTCTAGCATTATAATTAAAATATGACTTCTGACAAATATCCGCCACCTGATTCGAACGTAATCTAACCTGAAGATCCAATTTTCGAAGAGTTGTATGTCGGCAACAACAAGGCAAATGTT
Organism: Trichopoda pennipes; assembly: GCA_030448955.1. Classification (NCBI taxonomy): domain Eukaryota; kingdom Metazoa; phylum Arthropoda; class Insecta; order Diptera; family Tachinidae; genus Trichopoda; species Trichopoda pennipes. The sequence continues at coordinate 390,505 of JASKUP010000010.1, read as the reverse complement.
GTCCTCCAAGTGGTTAATTGTTTCATGCTTATCGTCGTAAAATATCGAATTCACATATCCCCACATGAAATAGTCCAGTGACGTTAAATCGCACGATCTGTTAGTTCAATTCACAGGTCGGAAATGTGGAATTTTGCTGTTACCAAACGTTTGCTTTAATAAGTCAATTAAAGTATAAGCTATGTGACATGTTGCGCCGTCTTGTTGAAAACACACCTGTTAAACATCATTATTGTTCAATTAATGAATGCAAAGGTCAGTAATCACAGTTGTATAGTGGTTAGCGTGGTGTGTAATATTCTGACCAGCATCGTTTTCAAAAATTTACGAACCAATAATTTCAGCACAGCAAACAATCTGGATGTAATGGTTCAACATATATTTGAGTATTATCATCACACTCAATACTGTTTTGATGGATTCATTTAAACCAAGTGAGCTTGGTTGCTAAAACAACTCGCTTATGAAATCGAAAACCACTATTTCGAACATAACCATGATTTTCAAAATAAATGTGCACAATTTGAAAGCGTTATATAGACGTCCGTATACTCATGTCGAAATGCTTAACCAAACTAAACATAGATAACTTACCAGGTGATAAAATAGTCCCCAGTTAAGAAATTGTTGCCAACTTAAAATTCCATACCCCTATAAAGAACATCCTAGTTACACGACAAAGAAGAAGGTGGCAATAATAACGGATGAATTATAATCTTTATTGATTTTAAAAATTAAACGTTTTTAAAAATTTTGATTTTGTCGGAGCAACGATGGTACGTTCTTTTAATAACGTTTTTAGTAGAACAATGATGTTTTAGAAATATGGGAATAGCCTTGATGTGTTTTATGTTATTGCCGTTTTCTAAGCATTTAATATTGTATTAATTTATATCTTTGGTTAAATAAGCACAACACACTGTATTGGAACAATTCTTGCATTCTTATATGGACATAGATAAAAATATTTATCTAGTTTTTTGAGACTATTTTGATTTTTACATTAGTATGTAGTGGAAATTTTTTTGATTCGTTAATTGAAACAGATAAAAATTTACAATATTATGATGGATCTGTATATTAATATGTTACATTACTTAAAAATAAACCCTTCAAGTGCTACTACTCACGTAGAATACCGTGGAATGTTGGGTCAGTACATTATTTCTAGTCATTCACTTGATATTTTCATTACACGTCATCTATTCTTCGTATTTAAAAAATTGATCAGTTTGTAACAATAACCACTATTTCTTGTTTATTACATTCTTGGTATTATTAATGCAGAAATATATTAGTTTGGTAACGGATTTATCTGCAAAAAGTCGAGTATTTTTATCGCACAACATACTATATATTTCTCTGATATTAGATATCTTAAATAGAAATATTCTGCATTCATGCGAAGAACGTTATGAGTCATTTATATCTAATTCATCTGAAAATATATCAGTACAGATATCTCAGTTTCTCTAAGAGCCGTTTTTTACAGCGTTACTCTTACAGCATTTACTTCTAGTGACTTCTAGAACTTTATCAAAGTCGATAAATCGATTCAAGAGAGGAAGCAAATTGGCCACAAAACTTAAGTGGCAATCTCAATGTGTGAATAAATAAAACGCATTATATTGAGACAAAACTCCGCTCCGTTCTTATTATTGCTGAAATGTAAGCTTTTATAGTCTTTATTGAATTATAATTCCCGGACTCTAACTATCTTGTAATTGATGGGGTAGACATCAAAATATTATTATTAATTTACTAGTTTTCAATTAATGCTGGCTGCAGAATCATGTATCCTTTTTACGTGCTAATTCTTAACATAAAATCGCCTTCATGTGTGGAACTAATTATGCTCTCTCTCTCTCTCTTTCTCTTCAATATTTGCTTTTACCTATGAGAAAACTAAAGGGTCCGCCAAATGCCTTTTTTTTGTTTTAAATGCTATAAACAAAACTACTGAATATTTTCTCAAATTTCTTTTTTTATTTGAAAGTACAATCTTTCCGGTTAATAATGGCAAATAATTTCATTCAAATGGCTGCCTCGGCTGGCCATGCAGTAGCCTACACGATCTCTCCAATTTTTAAGCACATTATCGATTGTGTGCAGCTGTATTTCAGCAATGGCAATTTCACGAATATTGTCCTTTAAAGCGTCAATTGTCTCTGGCTTGTCGGCGTAACGCTTATTTTTGACGGCATCCCACAAATAATAGTCCAACGGTGTCAAATATTAGCTCCAAGGTGGCCAAACGACATCAGCTCTGCGGCCGATAATGCGATCTTCAAAAATAGTGTGCAAAACATCTAGTGTAGCTTCGGCTATGAGGCACGTAGCGCCGTCCTGTTGAAACCAATATCCTCCTCAAATTTTTGTGAACAAAAATTCGTTCAACATGGCCCGATAACGATCGCCATTGACTGTAACGGCCACTTCTTGCTCATTTTCGAAGAAAAATGGCCTAATTATGCTTCTGGACCAAAATCCGCACCAAACAGTGACTCGTTTTGGGTGCGTCGGCTTTTCAATGTATTTGTGCGGGTTTTCTGTGCCCCAAATGCGACAATTTTGCTTGTTTACATACCCGCCAAGATCAAAATAAGCGTCATCTGAAAAAATGATTTTTTTGCTAAATCCGCATCTTCTGTAAATCGATCGCAGGCTCACTTAACGAAGTGAAAACGCATTGGATGGTCACGCGGCTTCAGCTCCTGAACCAATTGAACTTTGTATAGTGAATTGATATTGATGGCGCTTCACGCACACTTTCTGCCACAGCAGCAATATTCTCGGGTGTACGCACTATTTTTGGCTTTTCACGCTTTGGTTTATCGATGAAGATGCCAGTTTCTTTCACTTTTTTCACAAGATAACGATTATACGGAGCTGACGGTGCTTCTCTTCTTCCAAAATCTGTACGCAATTTTCGCACACATTCTGCAACAGTACAATGATTTTCAAAGTAATGTCGCAATATTTCCCAGCCTTGTTCAAGCGTATACATAACCATATTCGTTCCACGGAAGGATAAAACTAATTATCTGTCAAATCATTCACGAAATAAGCACTAGTTAAAAAAAAAAACGTTAGATGGCGGACGCTTTATTTCATACATTTTCAAATATAAATATTAATGCTTGTGAAAGTTTTAAAAACGAATTAATTTAGTCATGGCAAAATTTTCAAATGTGTCCTAAAGTTTAACGTTTCGAGCAAAAGCGAAAATGAATAATATTATATATCCTATTACGTGGTACATTTCCTTCCATACTATTGTACCTTTAGCCATTTTTATCAAGAGAACACAACCAGTCTTCTTTGGATGAAGTACCCCTCACTTAAATTAACATGTTTTTAAAAATCTTGGCGCTTGTCTTGCTCTAACATTTTAATTTATAAAATGTAAAATTTGTTTTTGCCTGGCACGATTCGACTGTTGTTTGCCATTCACAATATGCACCTGATTGAAAGAATTTCCTTTAAATAATTAACTTAAATATAAATAAGTATCTTACAAATATTCGTGTCCCAACAGTAAATACGCATAAATTAAATAATAAAGCAAATAATAAAAAATTTATTGCGGCCCTTTTTTGTAAAAAGATACATGCCATTCCATTCAACCAACATTAACTTGGGAGCCCCCTTGTCAAAACAATTTCATAATTGATTCATTGTGTCTAAAAAAGCAAATAAGAGCAGAAAACTTTAGGAGTTGCCATATTTGCCACACTGGCAGAAACATATTTTATGTATTTTATTTCAGTTGCTGGGTGCTTAATAAGTTTAGGTACTTTGGTGTGTAGAAATATATGAGTACATATAAGCATAACTACATATATTGTAGTTGACAATAGTCGCTATATACATAAGTATATGTATGTATTCTTGCATGTTAATCAGAATTTCAAATATAAATAGGAATGTGAAAATAAAAATATTGTAAATTGTTCATTTCCATTAACATAAGCTCAAAGCACACGTATGCTAGATATGATTTTACACAATAAAAGCCAGCCGTTTTGATTATTACGAAAATGTAAATTTACCTTTCTATACATTCATGGTTTTATAGTTCAGGTGTGCGATTAATTCCCCTTCTTTAAAATGTACCTTTTATTTACAAAACTTCTTAAGAATTCGCAATAAAGAGAGAATTAAGTTTGTTTTAAAATAATCAGTGGTAAAAATTGGCGAATAACCGAGATCTGTGTTATATTATTTAAAGTATTGTTTATTTTAAACGGCGTTTTATAAATCTACAAGTTTTTATAAAAATTTCTATTGGTTTTTCATTACTAACATTGTAGTGATTGTTGAGATTAATATGAATAGAAATATATTTGTAGAGTTTTTAAAATTTAATTTTTTTTTTATATTACAATAATAATAATACGTAACACATTTTGCATCCTACACTTAATTTTATTATGATAAGAGCAAATTTGTTTGGGAACAGCATCATTTTATTTCTACACTTCATTTCTTTAATTTGTTTTTCTGGATTTTTTACCATAAAGTTTTTCATGTTAAATTATAGTGGGTTAACACAAGTACACGTTTGTTAGTGATTTTAAAAGTTTTCTACGAAAAATATACTTTTTGCAAACTATATTATTATTTAAGCATTTTTTACGTTTCATTTATTACAGCAAAAAACCTCGCGAATTAATTCACTACCAGTCACTTTTTATTGTTGTGCCAGTTTTCTTTGCAAAATTATGAACGTTAAAACGGCATAACTCGTACAGTCCTCAGCATGTTTCATCTCTTACTCCTTCTAATAGCATATGAAACCAGTGCATGCTTTATCAAGTATGAATATTTTATATTTCCTTTCAGATCATTAACAATTTTATTTCTATTGTTTTTCAATAAAAAATGTTAATTTTATTGAAAATAAGCTGGAGAAAGGAATACGCGTAATATTTTTTGAGCGTGGAAAAATGCATAATTTTACTAGCAAAAAAATCCAAAATAATATCTTCTGGGAACTACGAGCAGAATTTAAAAACTTGCAACTGTTCGACTACTATTATCATCTCTTTGTGAAATTCTTCATAACTGGGACCCTTAAAAAAATATATATATCCTCCAAATATTTCTCCCGACAAAATTATTTTGATACCAGTACTCTTTACGCATCGAGCGAATTAAAACATGGGCAGATTGCAACGTACTGTAATAATATCGTACGACTCCATGTGATAGAAATAATCACGGACACCACCAAGACATTCTTCAACAGTAAAAGAAATTTCTGTGTGTTTGCTATTGTTATGATCTGCCACCACACTGCCAACCAAAAAAAGTACGCAAACGATAGTTGGGATTTTTTCTAGCATTATTTTTGTGGCTATAGCAGTAATCAGCTTTGAGTCGATATCTAATTTTTTTCATTATTTCTACCAAAAAAGTGGGTACAAATTTTATTTCTCTTCTAGTTTTTTCAAACAACCTTTCCTTTCCTCTTTCGCTGTATTGATAAATTTTTGTAACAACAAAATTACGTTGCCAAGAAATAACGACTTTGAGATCACGACTGGTTTGATATTTATTGTATAAAACTGTTAGTGCCAAAGAGAAGCGAGTGGAATTCGTTATAGCATTGTAACTGCGTTCATAAAACTAACGATTTCTATTATGTTCCAATTTTATTGATTTGAGGTTCAAATTATTAGTAAAATAGAGTGACTATTTCTTGTTTTCTTTTTTATTTTATTTTTATATTTAGTCTATGGATTTAAGATCCCTACAGACATTAAATAAATTAATAGTAAATAATAGTTGTATACGAAGCTTAAATATAGTTATACATATATAATATTACATGACATTATATGCTTTTAACATTTATTAGACTCAGTACAAGTTCTTAAAACTGGATCACAGGTAGTGTAATTTGATCTGAATACTTCAATTGCCAGTGGATTAAAGCAGTTTTAGGATGAAATGGAATATTGCGAATTAAAAAATCTGATTAGCAATACTTGCTGTTACTAAATTAATATCAAAGGTGATATTTGACACTATTCTTCGGGTTTTTAGAGTTGGCAGCTTTATTAGAGACAGTCTACTAGGGAATGAATAAGCCTCCAAGACAAAATAACAAGAACTACTTTTTCACCGATTCCATGCCATTATTATGAACTTTATAAATTGTATCTGAAATTAGTGGGCCATATTCCAGAAAAGGTCAGACAAGAGAAGTACAAACATGTTTTGTAACAAATAGGTCTCTTAACTTATTCGCCCAGCGTTTTATAAATCCAAGAATTGCAAGTGCTTGGTTAGTGGCTAACGAAATATGCTGTATAAAATTTACTTTAGCATACAGTAAAATAAATACGTTCAGTTTCTCTTAGTAGCCGTTCAAAATATATTTCACGTTTGCGTAGCAACTTCGGTAGAAACGCATGTATTTGCACTTTTTAACCTTCAACTCAATAAGATTAATATTACACCAGGAATTAAATGCATCTAAGTTCTTTTGCAGGAGAATATAACAGAACATTATTAATGGCATTGGGTAGATTATTAAAAAACATGGTAATTATGAAACAATAATTTCTTTGGAAGTAAGACTTTTAAAACGAACTTTTTGAGTTCTGTTTGAAAGATATGAAGTAATCAACATCAGTAAATTATTTGTGGATCCCATAAGATCAAATTTCTTTTTCAGAAGTTTGTGGTTAACCTTATCAAATGCCTTACTAAAGTCGGTAGAAATAACAACAGCTTATTTTCGTTGAACCTCGATTGACTAGCCGTGTTAATTCCAAAAGATTAGTAACGGTTCAATAACCCCTTCTAAATCCATGCTAAGCAGGAGCCAATATAGACGCTACTTGATGAGAAGGATGATAAGTAACAATTTTCTCAGAAAGTTTAGGTATAGCGCTAAGTTTATCAATACCTCTATAATTAGTAACATTATTCCTACAACAAGATTAAAATAATGGAGTAGCCATTCATATTTTAGAAAAATAACCAAACTTCAATGATATGTTGAAGATTATTGTAAGAGCTTTTGCCAGTGCCATAGCACATTTGTTAATTATGCAATTTGGAATTTTAGAATTTTTTTTTATTTATAAAAAATATTATTTAAAAAAACTGTGCTAGTGTAAATAGTGTAAATTACGTTTTTAACTTCAATTTATTTTAAAAACGAAATAAGATTATTGTGCAATAAATGATGGCTCAAAATTAACACAATATCAATTTTGTGCCGTTTGTTTCCAAAAGCTACGTTAACTTTTGAAAGCGAATTTCCAGCTGATTTACGACTTAATTAATTTTGAAACATCCTTTACAAGATACGCGAACAAATATGTTATAACCTTATTGATAGCTGAGTTATCGCAACAAGTTGTTTGTTCAAAGTTCAATTGAACAATAAATAAATTCAAACTAACGAAATTTTTTCTATTTTTGTTTTATTAATAGAAAAATATTTAATAAAAAAATAATAAATAAAAAAAAAAATATTAGTTGTTAAGAATAATTCTTCCTTAATATAAAAATTTCTTAAATTTGTATGTTATTAGAAAATTGTAACGGAATTACTAAAAAAAAGCCTTTTAGTTGACACACTGTAATTTAGTACTGGTTATAATACTTGTTCTAAATTGCCGCTTAAATTTTGTGAAAAATGAAGTTAATTCAAGCAGGCTTATGAATTATTGTTCATTCATTTTTATCTTATATATGTTTGAATTTGAAATAATAAATTACCTGTGATTGAAATTCTAAATTAATTTAATAAATCTAATTAAGCTGAAATAATATAAGCTGATCGTCATTTTATTTTGCTTTGTTTAGTTCTAAGGTAAGCATAAACACTAACTTTTTAACTTGAATAAAGGAAACCTAATCCAGTTTCACATCTTCTTTTGTTCCTTCATCCCCCCCCCTCGTCCTCTTTTGGAGTAATTATAAATAATTACCTCCTTTTTACATTGATCCCAAATAATTTACTGCTGCCGCTTTTTTGCTTAATTAAAATGGGATTTAAGATTTATCCATATTTATTCACGATTTATATTTTTTAAATATACTAGTTATCGGTTCTCTCTTCATTACTGCAATTTTAAACTTTAGTGTAGGGTGTTTGCGCAGTGGAAAGATAGAATTTATAATAATTAGAACACATAATATGAAGGAACAAATTGATTCAAGCATAACATTTCTTAATTTGAGATGCATTATATTTCTTCTTTAATTCGTTTTGCGTTTTCGTTTCTTTTGTATTTCTACATAGAAACGGAAATGAATTTGCAAAAAGTTTTAAAGCGACATGCAATTTAACAACTTTAGTATGCAACAATACCCCTTAAAAATGCAAGAAAGGGTGCATAACCACGCCTATCAACTACTTACCATCAAATTGCACATTTCTACGTGTGCATACAAACAAATCAATCAAGCAAAAAAAAATATATTTTCTTTAAAGCAACCGCACCAATCCATAAGTAAGGAGTTTCAAATTTCATAAATATGAAAAAAGCAAAAAATAAAGACATGAAAACAGAGTTACGACTTTTGAAAAGTTGTTTGTAATTCAAGGAAAATATATCCCCACTACAATGTCCTCTGTCATAATTTGCCCTTATTAATGTCACCAGAACCTTATTTATGCCATTTGTATTATTTTGTTTTATATAAAACAGAAAAAAAAAAAATAAAGTAAATTATATTACAGAGGGAATGAATAAAGAACTACACTATACGACACACTATTAAAAAATAAATGTTGATTTTTTAGTCTTTTTTGTGTTTTTGCGCAAGAGTTATTGAAAGTGCCAAAGGAAGTGAATGTAAGCAGCCATATTTAAGGGTTCAATTAAAATGGCAGAACACTAATAAATAAAAAGACAAAAAGAAAAACAAGGCAAAACAAAATTAAGCCAACTCACAGGCAAACAAAACAATAAAAGGAAATAATTTATTGGTTTGTTAATTTAAAGTATAAAGAAAAGAAACTATAAGCCTCTCTCTTCTCAATTTAGAAAACCGACGGCAAATTTACTTTGTCTCTATAGTGCGTGAGAAAAGGCAAAATGCTCTAATAGCAATAAAATCCAATCTTTGTTTAGTCGCTGAAAAATTTATTTTTGAAATTAATTCAAATTTTATAATGAACGCATATTTGTCTTATTTGACAAATTATCTGTGAATTTTAAATAAGGGAGGGCCGCACAAATATTGTAGCAATAAACTGTGAATATTTTCATTTAGCTTAAATTAAAAATTTGAATTGTTAATTAACAAATAAAAGTAAAATATTATTTTGAGTAAAAAGTGTTTTTGTGAATGCTATTTTAGCTACTACAAAACAAAACAACAAAACATAACCTTCTTTTAGTTAGGCACTCTTGTTCTTCTTCAGCAAAATCAATCCAACAATAATATCTTTATGCTTACTCTTCCGTGACTTATTTCCTATGCAATATTTGATTTAATCTCGTTTTATTATACTTGATATTGGATGATGTGATAAGATTTACCTCTGCATCGGTAGTGAGCCACAATCAGATGTTGGTCGAACCACTGTGGATGGTATGTAGCGCCATCCTCACCCTAGAAGGCCTTTGGATACGTATATCCTCCGGTCACTCCTAGTTGCAACTTCGAAAGCCCGGAGTAGGCCGCAGCCCTCACTCCTTGCTGAAGACTTGGAGACTATCCAACTCCAGAACGCATGAAGCTTAATATAATTAAGAACACGACGGCAATTGTATTCACTGGACCTGGACCATTCATTGTGTTCATTGTGAATGATCCGACCCACAAACTCAAACAAGGGCTTCGAAACACATAGCCACCACGATACTCCCGAAGGGCCTATATCAATAAGAAACAAATAGCGGAACTCTGCGGGCCACAGATTCCCGTCGTGGAAATATAGTGGACTGTCCAGTTGACTCCTACTAGCCTTGAAGGGGACTGGTCTCCCTTTTACCCCGCAAGACATAAGTCTAGATGGTTGTTGTAGGATCCATAAAGACTATCATGTGACCCTGGGGGATATATAAACTCGGTTCTACGTGATTATAGGACTGATTGCATGAAAAAAAAGGAAAGATGTAGCGGCCAAACAAGAAAATTGATATACATCTATTGATCCACTAATAATTGGTAGGTGTGTAGGGTTGTATGATGATCCAGAGGCGCTCCCTAAAAAAACATATAAATCTGTATGGCATCTCTGATGGCAAAACTCCAAATATCATGTAGCGTAGTAAAAATTCTAAAAAATCTTTTCCAAAAATCCGCGGCAGAAATATAAAATTTGATGACAAAATTTTATAAAATGAATAACTACATCTTATAAGGGCTTTTTATTGATCTCAATTCGAAAACGTTTTTCCAAATTAGATAAAAATTTTAGCTGGTGAAGCTGTTTAAAATCGACTATTTTTTAATAAGCAAAAAAGGGTGACCTTGTAAAAGAAGTTATAATTTATAATTGAAGTGCCAGAAACATTGCTGTTTGATCATTGCTTTTTTTGGTATTGTTTTAAAAGTCTATTTATTTTTTATTAAAAAAAAGTAACAAAATGTTCATTGGATCTTTTCTTTTTCGGCAGTTACCGTTTTACTTAATTTTTACAGATAATATAAAGCACATCTAAAAATGGCCAAAAATGCTCCTGACCATTTTTTGTAAGCATTTTTGCTTCAGAATACTTTAAATAATTTAATTAAATTTGGGCACAGAAATATTACAAATTTTTTTTTGGAAATATGAAGAAAGCTGTTACATCTCATAGCGTAAACCAGAATAATTTTTACGCAAATAAAAATAATAAACATTATTTTGTTCTGCCGCATAACTATTAGAACTTGTTTATTTATTTAAATTTAGAAACTTTAAACTTTTTTTATACTGAGTGAAATATAAACTGCGGTTATACTTATAATTCAGTTAGTTGAGGCCTGAATTTCTGTTTCACAAAACAAAATTATTCTGCAATTGTGTAATGCATCCCGTCAAGTTTTTACTTTGTAGTAGTACCAGAACTTATACAAGTTTACATTAAAGGCCGATAAGTCATTTGAAAATTAGGAATTGTTCGAGTTGTTGAGAAAGTCCGATAATGAAAATGTATTTTAATTAGCGATTGTGAAAAAATTATCCCATTTACCAGGGTACCACGAAATGGATATTAAAATCGAAATTCGTTTTGTTTACTTGAAAATTAATAAAAAATGGCTTGCCTCAAACCGTACGATAACAACCTTTATGGAAAAGATCTCAGACTTTCTAAATGGAGTAACAACTTTTGAAAAGATCGAAGAATCACATACATCTTCTGACAATAAAAGAGGAAGAGCTGCAAAAACTATAAACGAGAATTCGGAGTACACAAAAAAACGTAAACTTTAAACTACTACAAAGGATATATCTACAACGCATCGTTCAGAAGCATTATGGATAAAGTATATAAAGATATATCAAGGTCTGACATTACAAAGGCTTTGGCACTTGCAAGCCCAGATCGACTCCTCCAAATACTTTACTTAGAAAGTATAGCATAGAATAAGCCTAAGCGTTTTTTATGTACTTGGCATTGTCAACGGTAAAATATTCTATTTAACGAAGCTCTTAAAAGAATCATAATGTATATATATTTACTGAAGACAAAAAAGTTAGATCTGCCCAAAAAGAAGTAAATACATGCCGGAATTGGGTGCGCGAGAAGGAGAATGTTTTGATAAGAATGCAACACCGAAAGAAAAACAATCTGCTTGAAAAAAAATTCTTAAGGTGCTTGGACTAAGAAAGACTGTCCAAAGCAGGGGTATGGAAATACCAACCATGGTAATATGTCTAGGGCATTTTCTGAAAATTATGAGGTAACAGCCCGAATTACTGTGGTCGACAATCATATAATAAAAAGGTTGGCGGTTATGCTAAATGTTATAAGCTCTAGAGAACTTGTAAATGGTCCAAAGTTTGATGATTGTGATTATATTAAGAATAAACTTACTCCCATGATTTATAACATTTTGGCCCATGGTAAAAATTTAATTGGATATCAACGCTTACCAATTGCAGAGTTATAAGATGAAGCCTAGAAATGCAAAAGTAAAGACTAGAAAAACTTTAGATACATGAATACTTGCAAGAATTTACTGATTAGACAGAATAACTTTCTGAACTTGTTGGCGGTCTCTTCATCACGAAGACATGGAAGATCTCGAAAGGAGTTGAAATTTATGTTAAGAGAACTGGTTAATAAAAAAATTATACTAAATAATTTGAATAAAAATATACGAAATTACATAAACTAAATAACTTAATATCCCTATATGTTACATAGCAATAATATTATAAACATATCAAAAATATTTGTTTAACAAGCTATATTAGAGTGTTTTTTTATTTTAACTCCTTATGAAAATATCATTCGAATCACAAGCTGTTGTGTTTCAAATACTTTTTAAATTTTAAAAATATAATTACTTCAAAAAATATGATTTTTGCAACGAAAAAAGTACTGCGAATTGTGCCTCTTTAGGGCTATGGCCATGCGGGATATCAATTTTTAAGCGGAATAAGTTATCTTTCAAATGCTTCATGCATTTGTAAAAAAATCTTTAAAAGTAATGATGTTTTTTTAACAAAAACAGTCAAAAACCGACCTGAGCACAGTGCCACAGCTAATCCATGACCGCGCAAATCATCTATATTGAAGCTAAAGTAGTTTTCTTTCAAAGGCTTTATAAAATTTTTAAATATCTCTAATACTTAAAAAAAGGCCCCACTGTACGCCATGTGTATAAAACGTACCACTGACTGACATGCACACATTGAGAAAATATGTGAACAAAGATTATACTCTTTAAAACATGCTATTTGTCATAAGGCACTGATAATGAGAAAGAAGGTCTGACTGAGGTCTAGACCTGTTCAGGTTCAGAGAAAAAGCTGAGTTATTGTGCTCGCCTGAGTTATCAATAAAAAGATTGATAATAGATAAAACTTAGAGAAGTTAGAAATGTTAAAGAAGGGCCACTCATAATTGGTTTTAGTTTCCAGCTATAAAATTACCATTATAATCAGCTAGCACAGCAATCTAAATAAAATTGCGTTTTTATAGGCCTTCTAGAAAAGAATCCTGTGAAAAACTTTATCTATTTCTACACAACTTTTGAAATTCTTAAATTTTTTTAGAGTATGGCAAAATGGTATATTCTACTTCCATTATAATAGTTTTTAAACATTATTTTGCTTTCATTAAGATCAAAATTTTAGCTAACAGTTTTTATTTACTGCACATTTAATTTACAACAAACAAATATTGTATATGAAGAATGTATCTACTTCTATCGAATGTTGATTGTTTTGAAAACCCATGCCAACCTTGTCCTGATTTTTGTAATCAACATTGGCTAGACAAAATAAACTTTGGTTGGCAAAAATCTACAACATAATGTTTACCTTAATTTCGTTAAAAAATATATAACGCTTTCACTTCAACTACATAATTTAAAAAAACTTCTACGCGTATTTATGTATCTAAAGCTGTAAATTTAATTAACCTGCTCAGAATACTGTGTAATATATACATTTTTTTCATTTTTTTAGCGCTTATCCAGCTATGTTAATGGATCGCCCTTTTAATAGAACAATTATATGTATATACATATCTTCTTACATAAATTTATAAATGATTAAATAATTAAAGAAATAAATTTATAAATATAGGTTTAAATATAAAAACGTAGCAAATGCAACAATAACTGCAACAAAAACCATAATTAATTAATCGCATAAATCTGCTTATTATCCATTTTACTAACAAACATAATTATGCTCAATAAACTATTGTATATTTATTCTCTTGCACAGTCACACACATTTCACATCTGTTTAAACTACAAAGAAAAGTATACAAACGTTTACGTGTGAGAGTATATAAAATAATGTTTATAGAATTTTAATACCTCACAAATCATAATTAATTAATAAATTTGCAAAAAAAAAAAAAAATAAAAATGCATCAAATGGAGAAAAAACTGATTAAAGCATGTATGAATATTCATTTGTACGTGTGTAGGTATTTTGTGTTTAACAGCATTTAGACACTGAAGTTTAATTGCATTAAGCAAAAACACAAAAGAAGGTTAACAGCAAAAAACCAGGACAAAAACAATAGCGGATCAATAATGATTAATGTTTTATAATTAATGCGACCACCTCGATTCCACTATCTTCTTAAATGATTGATATATCATATTACTTTCTTAAACAAAATGATGTTAATTAACTAATTTCAATTTAAACAATTAATAAAAAGTTTCGAAGACTTAGAAGAATTTTTGAAAGTTTTATATTTTACATTTTACCCATACTAGGAGCTAATAAATATTAAACAATATTTTCAAAATTATATAATTGTTTTATCATCGTTTAAAGTGTTAAAATAAATATAAAAATATATAATTTTTTTTGTATGTTTTAGAAAATTTAATGTCAATATAAAAATTTATCTGAAAATTTAACAGCAAACAGTATTATTATTCAGATGGTGTTTGTCCAGGAGTATTTAATTGTATAGATTGCCAGAAATATATGTAAAAAAAGGTTTTCTTAAAAGTGATCCACTGCTTTTACTTCAAACTCAAACAAGATATAAATAAATCGAAATATTTAGCAATGCATTAAAAATTTTACTAGCGAAACTTGTGAGCTATAACCTGAAATTCGTAATCCTGTACAGAACTTCTAAACTTCTTTTCTTTAGGGAGGACTGTACTCCCTATTACTGCCATATCATGTATTCAAATTTTGTGGACAGTCAACATTACGCAGTTTTCATCACGTGTGGGAAAATTTTTAATCCCGATCTTGTCTTGTCTACTTAAATTGCCTTAACGATCATTTTAAATAGTAAAATTAACTTATTGTCTATACCAACAAATTGTTTTCGTTTATTCATTTTCACCCTGAAATCCTCCTATTCCTTTTTTTCTCGTTTTTTTTTTTCATTTTTTTCTGCTTTTGCAAATTCATTTTTTTCTTTATTTGTTAAAGGCGTTCGTAAGCTAAATATAATATTTTCTTGAATAGCCCTATTCACATGTGATGCCACATATAACAAGGATTTATAATATCGTCTTAAGTCTTTAGTTCATTATATCATCATTCATTAACATAAAACAGATTATAATAAAACCTGAATGTGTTTAACAGAAGACTTATTTGGTTATCTGTGTTTTAAAATTCGGTTTTAAATCCTAGTTTATTTGCTCGTCTCATTTTAATTAAAAAGAGTGCTTTCAAACTAGTATGTGGAAGAAGAACACGTCAAAGAAAAAGACGCTTACTAAAGTGTCAAATTCTATTATAGGAAATAGAATGCCTTTTCGATAAATCTGTTCTATTTAATTAAACAGAATTCTTTTTTGATAAATCCGGATTTATATTTCCGTATAGTTATCGTTAAAAAATAATTTTGACTGAGTGATCTCGAAATAACACTTTATTTAACGCAATTCAATTGTTGCAACACCAACAATATCACAGTTGTTTGACAATTGTTAAAATGAATTCAATTTTGCACGAAAATCGCATTAAAATAATTAAAATCCACTATGAAAATGGTGGCTCTGTAAAAGCTACATTTCGTAAAATTCATGATATTTTCGGACAACATAATCGTCTTTCTGAAACCGTTAATAAGAATTTGGTCATTAAATTTGAGTCGACAGTTTCGACACAAAATGTGCGAACATCTACACGTTTTCGACCAGGTCGCTCAATTAAAAATATCGCAGCCGTGAACCACAGTGTTGAAGCAGATCCAAATTTGTCAATTCCTCGACGTTCTCTACAATTGGGGTTATCTAAAACAACCACATGGCGAATTTTGCATTAAGATTTGACTTTTAAGCTTCGCAAGGTGCAATTGTTGCAAGAATTGAAGCCGATCGACCATTCGCATCGCCGTAGATTTGATCAATTCATTCAGGAACAACAGGCAAAATTGCCACATTTGGGCTTCTGCAAATCCTAGAATGATTATTGAGAAGCCTTTGCATGCTTAACGGGTCAGTATATAGTGCGTTATGTGCTCTGGAGCCATGATTGGGACGTTTTTTTCTCCGGAGATGAGGCTGAAAATGCGGTAACGATTAATGGATCACACTATCGCCAGATGGTAATAACTCCACTTTGGCCCATTAATGACGACGGGAATATCACTGAAATGTGTTTTCAACAGGACGGTCTTACTTAAACTAAATTTCCTTATTTTCAAATAAATTTCCAGATCGCATAATTTCACGATAATCAGCAGCTAAGAGGCCAGCCAGATCGTGTGATTTAATACCACCGGATTATTTTGTATAGAAACATGTTAAAAACGGAGTCTATGCGGATGCAATCGAATCGATTTTAACCTTAAAACTTCAAATCCGTGATGTCATTAACAAAATAGGAATTTAATTTTGCCGAAAAGTTTTTAAAAACTTTGATAGAATTGACAACTGTTAGCGCGGTCGCGGTAGACATTTGCCAGATATCATTTTTTATAAATAATTGCCGAACTTTTCTCTTCGTAATACAATAAAAAATCCAATAATCTTAATCTAAATTTTTGGTTTTATTTTAAAAAGCAAACTTTTTGTTTAAAAAGCCTTTGCAATATAATTTCAGCTTTGGCTTAACTATAGTTAGGTGGATGAGCCTACATCATAGCAACGAAAAGCAAACTTGTGTCAATTGTATTGGAAATCGCAAAGGAAATAGAAATCTTGAAGGTGAAATTAAATTTGTTTAGGCACCTTTAAAATAATAACTCGATTTCGATACTTTTCAGTGGGGATCGTGGATATCTTTTTAGTTTTCTAAAATTTATTAAAGTACACGTAGAGCGAGTAAAGCGAAATACAAGACTTAAAAATAAAGCCCCGTATACATGAAAAATATTGTCCCTGCAACTTTACGACATTTAGTTGGTTGCATCAATAACTGCGTTATTAACTTAAAGCTGAATTCACGATTTATTATTGTTTTTATGCGTGAAAGAATATTTGATAATGCTGGAAATGTTGTGATTTTTAATGTTCTGTTTTTATTTGAAATCCCTCTCTTTGTAAATTTTAAGTTAATAGGATTTTAATCATGAAATGTGTGGTGATGTATGCAGTGGTATGTTTTTTTAATTACCGATATTGGCTAAAAAATACAACAATAAGCAAATACAAAACAAAAATATATATATATATATATATATATATATATATATATATATATATATATATATATATATATATATATATATATATATACTTTTTTAACAACTAAATGCAGTTATGAATAACTACAGCACACTAAAAGCCAAACAGCATAAAAAGCCAAACAGAACAGCGTAAAAACTCTTTAATATGAAATCCCTCTGCTGTGGTCATATTCAAATAAACAGAGCGATATCAACGTTAAATCATTTTGTTGCAGTTATTGGTGGTAGTGATGTTGCTATTGTTATTGTCATTGCGTTTGTTGCTTTTTGAATATATGTGTGTATGTACATGGGAATACAGATTAATCATGCCACCTAGAGTGAGAAATATTGCTTACAATAGCACAATTATAATGGAAGCATAACAAACAGAAAGGTATAAATAAATATACAGATACATATACACAAACCGCTAGACAATACTAACTGCTGATACGGTACTTAAAGCATGGACTAAGCTATTCAAGCTGTTATATTTACATTTTTGAATATACGTAAAAATTTTAATTCGTGTTCATAATCCATTATGAATTAATGTTGTGTTTCAAAAATTGATATAAACTAAATCCCATTTGAATAAACAACCTTTGCGAATAAAATTCAACAATCAGGGATTGAATTCAGCTTTACGCACCTACATAGCTAGTGCTGCCCTTTAGACAGAATGCAATTTAAAAACTGGCTTGTCTAAAAGTTAAAAGCATTATTTATAATTACAATAAATGATCTTTTCTCCACTGTTTTAAATTTTTTCTTTATAACAATAATTTTTTAATATTATAGGTGAAAGACATTAAAATAAACTTTTATCATATGTATAACACAGCACAATGTTTCTACTATAATCACAATTTGTAGGGTTAGGAAACCTAGGTTTGGCATTTTATGATGGCATACACATATATTTTAACATCCCATCATTCATTCAGTTCAATTGATGGCTGCACACGTATAAAATTCGTTTCACATATCAGAAGATTCATTTAAATCTTTGTTCGTACGTTTCTAACTTAAACCGTTTACATTTGGTACGGATGTGTAGCAGGCGTGTTTTACTTTATGCCCGTTCATCCACTTTGCTTACATTTTTTAATAATAAATTTTTAACATTGCCTTCATGTTTGCTGCGTTTGTTGCTGCATATTAATCTTACAAAATATTAGCTAAATTTTTTGTTGTTTTTTCAAAACATTTCACATTATTAGAAATCTAATTTGAATTGGTCACAGTACATATTTCGAAAAATTTAGAAGTTATTTAAGCAGAAACTGTATTCAGCGAACATTTCTATTTTGCAAACTGTAGAACAGTTGTTAGCAGCGTTAGTAAATCTTGTCTAATCAATTCGTTACACTGTAAATGTGATCAAAAAATTACGGCATTGCGTCAAAGCAGCTCATTTCTCTGTTATATTGTTTATATGCATGACTAACAAGTATTGTTTTTTAAAGGAAACCCAGCCAATAATGACAGCTTTATAAAAAAATCTGAGAATTTAATGAATGAAATGCATATACACAGGGTAAAGAGCCTTTTTAGCACCGTTTTTTATTATATGAATGAAATATTTTAATTATTATTTCTGTTACTTAATATACAAGTTGTTCTTACAACTGTGTTTTTACTACAAACGTATTGTTAACTGAAAAAAATTTTTTGACAATTTACAATTAGCTCGAGTGGACGAGCTCTGTTTACTAAACTATTCAGCCGCAAAATTATGAGCAAATTCCGAATGGTCACTTTTCGCAGCAAAGCACCTAAAGAGCATTCCGTGGTGTTCTAAAAAAAAGTAAGAGAAGAAAATTTAGTATTTCAATTGTGTCAATACCAGCAAGATGATGATTTTGACATATAGCTTTTTTTGACGTATTCGTAGTAGATTAATAAAATTATAATCTACTATGAAAAAAATGGTTCTGTTAAGTTACATTTCGTAAAATTCGTGATATTTTCAGACAACATAATCGTCCATCTATTAAGAATTTGGTCGAATCGATATAAAATGCGCGAACACCAAAGCATTTTCGACAGGGCTGTTCAATTGAAATTTGTCAATTCCTCAACGTACTCAACAATGGGTTATTCAAAGCGAACTCATGGTGAATTTTGCGTAAGGATTTGACTGTGAAGCCCTACAAGGTTCTTCTGTTGCAATAATTGAAGCCAATCGACCATTCACATTGGCGTAGACTCCCTCAATTCATTCAGAAACAATCGGCTGGTTTTTTGTTAAACCATTTTTTCAGACGGTGCCCATTTTTACTTGTCAGGGTATGTTAACAAGAAAATTGTCGCATTTGGGCTTCTGAAAATCCTAGAGCGATTATTTAAAAGCCTTTGCATGCTCAACGCTCCGTTATATGGTGCGCTATGTAATCGGAGGCTTGATTGGGCCGTTTTCTTTTTCGATGAGGCTAAAAATGCGGTAACGGTTAATGAATCACACTATCACAAGGTGCTATCAACTCATTTTTGGCCTATTATTGACGACGTGGATATTACTGACACGTGGTTTCAATAGGACGGTGCCACATGTCACATAGCCAATGACACGATCAATTTATTGCAAATTTCCCGATCGCATAATTTCACGACAAACAGCAGTTAAGTGGCCAGCTAGATCGTGTTATTTAACGCTACTAGATGCGTTTTGTGGTGCTTTGCTAAGGACAGAGTATATACGGAGCGAATCGAATTGTTTTCAGTCTTAAAACTCAAAATCCGAGATGTGATTAAAAAACTAAAATTGCCATTTTGCTAAACACTGATTGAAAACTTTGATGAAAAAATCGACATCTTTTGTCTTCGTAATACAATAAAAAAAAATTGTAGCATTTCATCGGCTTTATTTGGGTTAAATTGAACTATTAAAAGAATATAAATCTGAATAACACATAGATCTTAACTTTATTGGGCATTTGATCGTTTAAATAATTCTATTATTCTTAATTAAATATTTTAATTTCACTTGAACATCTTGTCTGTTGATGTCATCGTATCCATGTGAACGTTAACAATTTGTTTCACTTATTGGAAACCAATTACTTTTAAGATCGATTAGCTCAAGGTTGGTGAAGGGTTCAATACCTGAACTTCTTTATTTTTACAATATATAATAATGACCTTTTTAACGAAATTGATACAATTTCATTTGAAACCTTTGCATTTGCTGATGATATTCAGCTTCGGTTTTTTGAGAAACAATCATCTGATAACTTGCACACTATGGTCAATAATACTCTTTGTAGGATCGATACCTGGTTACATTCAAATTGTCTTTAGATTAATTTATCAAAAGTTGAAGCTATGGGGTTTAGTATGCCATGTCCACAAGATTTTTCTGTTTAAATTCGGGGAGAACGCATAGAGCTCGAGCATTTATAAATGTTTTAACAGATTTCAACATCAACAAGTCTCCTGGGCCGAAAGGGATTTTGAAGCAGTGCTCATGACGCTAGCGAGTCAGTTAGCCGCATTATTCAGTACGTTGTATCATGCCGGCGAATTTCTAAAGTGTTGGAAGATTGCTAATGTAACGCCAGTCCCCAAAAAGTCTACACCATACTCATTAGAAAAAAATCTAAGTGCGAATGTAAGTATATTTCTAATAACATGTTGCTTCCAAGCTGGTGAAAAATGAAGTTCTTGTACCAGCTCTTTGAACTTTCCAGGTCTTCCATTTCCAAGATATTTTCAGAAGCTGCTCCTGCTCTCCTTTCTTTATCGACTAACTTAGATTTGAACAATTGATCTTTAAAGATTTGGGGATCAACAAATATGCCTTCCTTTAATTTGGACTGACTTATGCGTGGATATATACTTTACAAGTTCACAGCTTTTACCAAATTTATTACTAAGTTTAACTTGATATATAGTGCTGGGGAAATTATTTTCTGATTGCAGTATTATTGCTTTCCGGAATCGCATGTGACATTAGGGGAAGTGACACCCTGGCCCATTCACACAAAAAGCAATAATATTTTGTGTAATCTCCAGGAAATCCCATTATTGTAGCCACTACTTTAAAATCGACACATATATATTCCATAAATAGTGATTATACTAAGTTCTATTGAGTAACAATTCCGTTTAATCGTCAGGTAGCTGTAGTTCTTGAAGTTCGGTGCAATAAACTTAATCTAGTTCTTTGGATAAAAGTTCAGAGATCTGAGCATGTCTTTTCCTAAAAAAACGAAATAGTTGTTTCTCCTTTTAATAGATTCCATTCTTGTAATCTGGAATCTGAAAGATGGGCGTTACACTGGAAAAAGCGGATGAGATCACTAAGTTCAGACTGGTTAAGTTGATGTAATTCTTCTATTACTTTAGGTGAACTGCTAGAAAAAAAAACATTTGATTTGGAGATGCTGATTAGGATTACGTGTCACTTTGAGCTTTCAAAGGAGGAACTAGTGCTGGTTGTTCTTTATAGCAAGGAATTGGCCTTTTGACCGGAGGAATATCAGAACATATTATTTTATGTTTATGTTTTCTACTTTTCCCATGTAACAATAGCAGTCACCTTAAAAAATATTTGGGTAATATATGTATGTTATAGTTTTGTGCCTGGCCTTTATGGGCAAAATGAAAGTATATTGGGCATAAATGTGTTTGCCAAAGTGGATACCTGTTATTAATTGTGAATAAAATCAACATTTGTGCATCGATTTTTATCATTGATAGCTTGGTTTTCATTAAAAATATTTCATTATCGTCACCAATTTCTGAATAACTCCGAAATAGTTAGAAATGTTAAATAATTATGTAAAGTTGACTCAAAAGTAATTTCATCTCAATTATTCAAATCAAACCGTTGAAGAAATAATTCAGCATGGCCGCCTTCTTTAGGGGAAAATATTATCCTCGCCGATAAAACAAATCTGTACGTGATAGATACACGAAAGCTCAAAGCATTCTTGAATTAAGTTAAGATCACTACTATTCCACATATTGATGTTCAGCGACCCCTCTCAGCATGCCAATGTAATAGACAGTTTCTGTAAAATAAAAGGTTCGCCATCTAACGTTTTTTTTCAACTAGTGCTTATTTCGTGAATGGTAACATTTAGCTCATGTATGATTTGACTGATAATTAGTTTTATCCTTCCGCTGAACGAATATGGTTGTGTACACGCTTGAACAACGCTGGGAAATATTGCGACATTACTTTGAAAATCATGGTAATGTTGCAGAATGTGTGCGAAAATTGCGTACGGATTTTGGAAGAAGAGAAGCACCATCAGCTCCGTATGTTCGTTATCTTGTGAAAAAAGTGAAAGAATAAACCAACGCGTGAAAAGCCAAAAACAGTGCGTACACCCGAGTATATTGCGGCTGTGCCAGAAAGTGTGCGTGAAGCGACATCAATATCAATTCACCGTCTTTCTCAACAATTGAACATTTCAGAGACATCATTGAGAGGAATTTTGCATAAAGACCTTGGTATGACGCCACTGAAAATCCAATTGGCTCAGAAGTTGAAGCCAAGTGACCATCCAATGTGTTTTCGCTTCGCTAAGTGAGCCTGCGATCGACTTATAGAAGATACCGATTTTGCACAAAAAAATCATCATTTCAGAGAAGCTCATTTTAATTTTGGGGGGCAAAATTGTCGCATTTGGGGCACAAAAAACCTGCACGCATACTTTGAAAAGCCGATGCACCCAAAACGAGTTACTGTTTGGTGCGGATTTTGGTCCAAGGGCATAATTGGGCCATTTTTCTTCGAAAATGAGCAAGGAGATCAATGGCGATCATTATCGGGCCATGTTGAACGAATTTTTGTTCACAAAATTGATGAGGAGGATATTGGCGACATTTGCTTTTAACAGGACGGCGCTACATGCCGCACAGCCGAAGCTACACTCGAAGTTTTTTTGCGTCCTATTTTTGAAGATCGCATTATCAGCCACAGGGCTGATGTCTTTTGGCCAACTCGGAGCTGGGATTTGACACCGTTAGACTATTACTTCTGGGGTGCTGTTAAAGATAACTGTTACGCCGACAAGCCAGAAACAATTGACGCTTTAAAGAATAATATTCATGAAACCATTAATGAAATACAGCTGGGCGCAATCGATAATGTGCTTAAAAATTGGGTCGATCGTGTAGGCTACTGCATGGCCAACCGAGGCAGCCATTTAAATGAAATTATTTTCCATTATTAACCGGAAGGATTGTACTTTCAAATTAATAGCATTTAAAACAAAAAAAAAATTATTTGGCGGACCCTTTATTATTGAAAACAAGATGATAACAAAATTAGTTTTTCATTAAAAATATTTCTTTTTCGTCACCAATTTCGGAATAACTCCTAAAGAGTTGAAAATGAAAAAAATTATGTAAAATTGATATGAATAAATATCTTTTTTCTTTTTTAAGATCTTTTTTTATATATTTTTTCTTTTCAATATTTCGCTTTCCTTTGGAAAGCTTCTTCAGGAAAAAATTTTTTATATTTTTGAAAACAAAAAAATTATTAACAAATTGAAAAAATGTTTCAAAACATTTGACAAAAACATATAAAATATTTTTTCATACATACATACAAAAATTTTAAATTTTCAAATATTCAAACATACAAAAACAAGGAAACAAGGAAATATTTTGAAACATTTTTTCAATTTGTTAATAATTTTTTTGTTTTCAAAAATATAAAAAATTTTTTCCTGAAGAAGCTTTCCAAAGGAAAGCGAAATATTGAAAAGAAAAAATATATAAAAAAAGATCTTAAAAAAGAAAAAAGATATTTATTCAAGATAAAAAAGATCGTTTAAAAAACTATAAAAATTGTAAAATTGATATATTATCCCGCATGTTTTGGTGTTTCAATTATTCAAATTCAGCAAGCTGTTAAAAAGTTATATTTAAATAAGTTAGTGTGGTCGGCTTGCACGTGATGCGCGAAAACTGAAAGCGAATTTGAACTTAGCGAGTTGAGGTCACTTTATTCCACACTTTGCAGGCCAGTGACGTAGACAGTTATTTAGAATATGTGACATTGAAACAAAGCAAATAAAAAATTATTACAGATACAGTCTTTCATCTGCAAGAATTTCATAACGAGTGTTTCCTCATAAAACGAGTGTTTCTTCGGAAATGAAAGGTACAATTTGCGCAATTACCATTATTTGGATTGTTTTCTTGAAAATTTTTTATTTTGTAAAATTATGACTAATTTTTAGTAAACGATTGTATTTAAAAATATGCAGACATATGAAAAACTATGACTCTTTGCCTCACCTATTAATTTTTCGTGGAATTAAAATTAAATTCCTGTTAAAATCCTGCTTAAAATGCTATTACATCAATTTGTCTTAAAAAAGAAACCAAATTGCAAAATATTTAAAACAATACAAAAAAACATTACGTAAAAAACATAAAATATTCTCTGAAATCGACTGTCAATAGATTATAATAACAATAAAACAAATACGTCTAAATGAGTATCTTTTTACTGTCCTCCTAAGCAAGCGTTTGTTTCATCCACCAAGCCAACCAGGTAGTTTAGTTTTTGTGTTGTTTTCTTCTTCGTTTTTTTTTTTTTTTTTTTTTTTTTTTTTTTTGAGAAATGCCTTAAGGTCTTTATACCATATTTAGTATATTGTTGTTTTTAATTTTTTTGTCAGTTTCAATTTTCAGTTGATGAATTTGAGAAAAACAGGTATATAAAACCCGCCTTGTTTGACTATATTCCGGTAAAAAAGAAATTGGAAACATATATTTTTTGAAAGCATATATTTTTCTAATATTATTTTTACAACTGTTGTAGACTGTTAAAACAGCAAAAATAATACACAAAAAAATTGTTTAACATATGTGAGTGCTCTTTATTCTTTTTTTGTGGAATTTCTTGATGTCATTTTGTAAATTTCTGCCAGAGCAGCATTTGCCGGTTGTAGGCGTTTTTAAACCGAATAATATTTGGTTACCATATATTCAAAGTTGTAAATATTATGTTGTGTTGCGTTGTACGTACCTCTTCATTCAAATAAACTTCTTTGGTACTTGTACAAGTCTTTAAAAAGTGTTTTATAATGACCTTCAAACTTTATGGCAGCTTTATTTAGGAAAATATAAAAACATTAAATTAGATTGCCAACATGTTTTAATAGTCTTAAATATCAAGTTTTCCAAATTGTATTTCCCCTTATATTTTCAAACACATTCGATTTTGTATGTTGCAATACAAATTATAGAGCATCTTTCTTTATGGTTGAAGTGCATACATTGTTTGCTTCCTACTTAACTAAGTTGTGTTCGATGTTCTATAATGTATGTATCTTTCAGATACATTGCTTTCAAACAAAATCGGAGTTGGTGTTCATGTTATTTCATTGTATTAACATTTGTTTAATATAATTTATTCTGTTTTATTGCAACCTGTTTGAATGCCTTTGGTATTACAACGCTTGTTTACAACTTTTTTTTACTTTTGTTGTTTATACAATAATAATCAAGTTTTTTATTTGCTTCTTGTTCGATGTTGTTAGCTGTTGTTTCTTAAGTGTAACAAATTTCCTTGTATTTTAATTTCTTTTTGATTTCTTTATTTTATTTTAGATTTTAGGTGCGTCTAATTACTTCTGTCTTAAAACTTGTTCTATTTACATTTCTTAACGCTTGCGTATTACTTTAAAATTAAATACAAAAACACGTGCTTTATTTTTTATTTTATTATAAAAAAAGTCTATACAGCAACCCCAAATGCAACATGTTACAACACTGAATTTAAAAATTTACAATTTAAGTAAAATTACTGCAAACGAATATTTGAAGGAATAAGAATTTAAAATTTATGTATAAACAAATTATTTTCAAATACATAATAAAATGGGAGATTTTATATCGGTTTTTTCGACAAGAAGTTTGTGTTTCCATTGTGGTAAAAATCGCTTTAAAATTATTAAAATCCACTATGAAAATGGTGATTCTGTTAAAATTACATTTCGCTAAATTCGTGCTATTTTCGGCCTTCTGAGATAAAATGTGCAAACACCAAAGCGTGTTCGACCGGGTCGTTCAACAGAAAACATCGCAGCCGTGATCCACAGTATTGAAACGAATCCAACTTTTTAAGTTCCGCAACGTTCTCAACACGTGAGGTGATGTAAAACCACCACATGACGAATGTTGCGGAAAGGTTTGACTTTGAATCCATACAAGGTTCAATTGGTGCAGGAATTGAAGCCGACCGATCATTCACATCGCCGCACATTCGATCAATTGGTTTAGGTACAACCGGCTGGTTTTTGTGAAAAAAAAATAATTATTTTAGACGAACCCCATTTTCCCTTGTCAGGATATGTCAACAAACGAAGTTGCCGCATTTGGGCTTCTGTCGCTGTATGGTGCGCTATGTGACCTGGAGGCGTGATTGGGCCTTTTGTTTTGAGGCCGGAAGTGCGGTAACGTTTAATGGATCAAGCTAATAACACAATTTTAGCCAAATATTGACGACGTGGATATCACTGTCTTATCAACAGATGGCACATGTTACATAGCCACAGATCGCATAATTTCACGACAATCAGCAGTTAAGTGGCCAACCAAATCGTGTGATTTAACACCACTGGAATATTTTTTGTAGGGCTATGTAAAGGACAGAGTCAATATGGGGCCAATAGAATCGATTTCAGCCCTAAAACTCAAAATCCGTGCTGTGATTAATGAAACAGGACCGCCATTTTGCCAAAAAATGATTAAAAACTTGGATGAAAGAATTGAGATCTATCAGCATGGTCACGTCGGACATTTGTAATACAATAACAATTTGAATCATCGTTATATAAGTTTTTTGTTTTATTTTGTTTTAGAAAGCTTCTGGTTAAAAAACTTATTATTAAATTTATAACCGTTATAAAAAATGTAATGTATACGTAATGTACCAAACCTAATGTAAAATAATATATAAATTTGTGCTAAAAAATGGTTTACATATTGGTTCGGCAAAGGCAGGAAATAATTAATTACCAATTAAACTAATTAAGTTTAAAAGTTATTTCATTAAATTACAATCAAAATTTTTGGAGGGTTTATTATTGTGGACACTTAAAATAGAAATGTTTCGTTTTAAAAAAATTGCATTAGAAAATTATTTGTAAATAAAATGTTCATAAATATTATTCATTTTACAATAGGCTTGCAACCTAAATTATTTTTTTATAAATATTGAAATACGTCAAAATCTTTGTGGTACGAGTTGGAACGAACCAGTTACAGCTGTCATTTGCAATATGATTTCATGCCAACACATTTACAAAAGGGGTCTTTATTTTGTGTTATTGCTTTTTCAGATAACCATAATAGCTGCTTTGGCTCTTAACAACATAATTCATTTTTTTACAACTTAACGTTTGCAACGTTTCTCTCTTTTATCTCAAACAAAGATTTGCAACAAAATATTAATGAACCTCTTTGTCTGCTTGTATTTTACTAAATTACTGTACTTCTATTTAGAACTGAAGGAAAAGTTGCAATAAGTTGGTTTTGATTTTAATGTTGTGTATGGCTTAAAATACAAAATGTTCGATGTTGTTTAAGAAAAATAATATTGTTGAGTTGTGTTAACAAAACGAATTTCAAACTTAATGTTAAAATGTTTTATCTTTACCATAGAAAAATTTAGTATTCAATAAGCCTTTGCGGATAAATGACGTGGGAACGGTAAAGAGGAATTTTTTAGTTGTTTCTCACAAACGAAATTTTTATTTAATTCTGGTGGCAGAAAAACGAATTATGAAATACTTACGTTTAACCAAAAGAGAAAATATTAATGTGCGTTTAACAAAAAGAAACTTGTACAGGAAACAAATTATTTAAAATTACAAGCAAAAAATATTTGGAATAATAATAGAAAAAATTTAAAAAGAAAACTGATAAAGAAACAAAATTTTAATAGTCTTTGAATCTAAAAAAAATTTAAGGAAACAAACAAAATAGTGTTTAAAAAAATATATATTTTTGAAAAATAATTAATTATAAAGAAAATTTTAATAAAACAAAATAAAAAGAAAATTAAAAATGCTGTATAGTGAAAATATTAATACCCAATTGATGGCATTTACCGCCATTATTTTATTTGGATTTATATCTGCTCAGGCAGTGGGATCGAAGGATCTATTTAGATGCCGTCAAAGTTGCTATCAAAAGGTAGGTTTTAAAAACTAACATATGTACTCGCGTACGACAAAAATGTATACATATATGTATATACATATGTAGGTATATGAACAACTCCCTTTCTTGTAATGCGTGGTAAACAAAAGATATTGATATTTGAATAGAGGGATTTAAATGTCTTGTGAAGATACAAGAATTAACGAGTTAAGAGAAAAAAAATTAAATTTTAAAAGCTTTTTTCTAATTTTTATATCTTAAATAAATCCAAAATAAATAAAACCTAACAAGCCCATTTAGGGGACAGACTAACTTTAATATGTTCTATTCATATGCTTATTTTAAATCTACAGAAACAAAAATATCTCCTTATGAAGCATGTATGTATGTATGTAATATGAACATGTGAGAGATTATGATCTGCACGTGACTTTAGCAACATTTTTGGGGTTATTATTAACAACATAAAAATCGACATAATAATGACTTCGAAAACATGCACAACATAACGACTACAGTTTTACATGTTTTAACAGCAGAACAACAAACAGATTTCAAGCAAAAGCTAACAAAAATATTACAATAATGTTCTACTTTTTTGTGTAATTTACTTTTTGACTTTATGATAGAATTACAATTTTGCATTAAGTCTTGTTGTAATTATTTTTTAAGGGTAATTAAATATCAAATGCTATTTCATAATTTTGTTTACTAAAGTATTTTTTATTTAATATTCTTTAATTATTATTTTCGGTTGCAGTAAAACGAAATGTAAAACCATGTATGACTGGCTAAGGCAAAAATTTCATATTACAAAAAAAAAATTGTGTAGTCAAGTTTAGCGTCATGATTGCATTACATATGACATAAATTTGAAATCCGTAGATTTTATTGTTTATGGAGTTTGCAGTATCCAATTGCCAATAAATATAGTAATTATTGCTTTTAGCCAATTGTCGTTGCATTTGCAGATTGTGAACACAAAAGATCTATATATTATGTTACTACTTAATATAAAATGACTTGGACTATAAATTTAGATAAAATAAGGATTCATCAGCAAGAAATAAGTAAAACGAATAAATATTCAATGCAGTCATCAAAGAGTGAATTCACTATAAAACTTTGATAAATTAAACCACATATAATGCTGACAAAATATTAAACTTTTGTTCTATAACTTTATAAGAATTTATGTCCCTACCTTCGGCAGTGTCATAAATAACCGCCATAAAAATTGAAACTCTTAGGTAGGCAAAATAAAATTTAATAAGTTACGATAAAATTCTACTATCATAAAGAAATTATCTCGTGTATTTATTTACGACATTTAATTTTATTTAGATGTTCAATTACTTTTTTGTTGTTTTATAATTTGTTTAGTTTTCATCAGCTTCTGATAACATTATCATTTCTTTCAACTGAAATGTTTGTTCTATTTATTTAGGTTTATTTCAATAAATCAAACAATTTATTTACTTACAAAAGCCTTCACTAATTTCGAATCAACTCATTTCCTTGTGCTAGATTTATTGACGGATATTGTCAAAAAATTTTTAGGATTATTTGTTGATTTGAAATAACACTTTAATACATTAGCATTCATGCACGCAGACTACAAAATATTAAATCAAACTAAATCTCTCAATTATACAAAAAGAGTTTGTATTGAACCGGTATTAGTTTCAGTTGTTTTTAATCGTTCCTTTCTAAATAAATATTTTATTTAAATTTCTTGTTTAAGTATTTCTTTTTTTAATTTTTAATGCTGCTGTCCAAAAAAATATGTTTATAGGAAAAACAAGCTATTAATTCAAATTGAAAATACTTTCATATTGGTGACAAAATGAAAAACACCAGCGGTGAAACAAATAACAACAAGAGCAAATATTTGTGAACTTGTATTTATTCGAATATTTTAGCAGTGTGAAGATATTGCAGTTGAAAAATTATTTATCATTTTCAATTACTAAATTATATATTTGTTTAGGCCTAAATACAATTACCACAAAGTATAATTATTTATGTCAGCAATTTTATTTACTAATAGCTGTTTTATGGCTTTAATTAAGTTAAAACAAAAGTTAAATAAATTGTGAATTTATGGTATCTCATTTAAATAAACAATAAAAAATTATAATTGTTAAATTAAGTATTTTTTCTAAAAAAAAATATATAAATTTTTGGACAGTACATTAAATTTGCATTAAATCTTTGTTAAAGTCAGACCAAGATTAATTGCTAAAGCTGTACTTTTTATTAGCGCTTATTTTGGAATTATTATTTATTATTTTTTTTTCAAACAAATACTTTGTGAATTTTTTCAAAAATTAGATCAAAATACACTAATCAGATATAAAAGCTCATTAAAAAGTTTTTATACATTAAGCCTATTTCGGTGCTCTTTTGTTTCGTATTATAGATATTTTACGAGCATAAGAATGTTGCTTACTATCAAGCACGTTTAATGTTAATTAATTCAGAAATGTTGTTAACCTTATTTTAGCGCTTTACTATACAACTGATCAATACATATTAAGTACTGTAATATCCTCTAGAAGCATTTATATATTTCGACAAAAATCGATTTATATAAAATTCTATTATAATTCAAATCTGCAAATTCTAGAACAGCAAATGATAAAACATTTAACATAAATACAGTTCGCAATCATGAATTTAGAGTTGATACTACTATTCCTAACATATACAGTAAGGAGCGGGATATGACACGTTATTGGTGAGACAGCCACCAAACCTTTTTTTTTTGCTTTTTCTTTTATAATCATTTTTATATAACCAAATATAAAGTTAATAATCATAATTTGACAAATGTATATAAGATGAGATAAGATGCTTGATTATACTGTGATAAGAAGAATTAAAAACAATCCGTTATATAATCTTAAGTATGCTAGACTGTTCGGCTATGGACAAGGGTGTATTATAAATAATATTATTATAAAATTTCTTTTTAAATATTAAATAATTTTTTTTGTTTTTTTTTTTTTGGTTGAACATGCTATTGAATGAAATTATAAATAAACGTAACATATATAAAAAACAAGTGTAATTTAATTAATGTTTTTATATTTAAAAAGCTAAAAAATAACTATAAAAATGCTGCAAAAGAATGTAGCATTCTAGCTGGTATAATTGGTCTTTTCCGCTTTCTTACGAAATTAACTCTTCATTTGATAAGTTGTAGTCATTTAAAACTGAATAAACAAACTCAAACCTGGGCTAATATTGTTTATTTATTTAAAAAAAATATAAATATCGAAAATTTATTTTATTAAAAAATAATTTTAGATAACAACTTACGGGCTATGTTATCAAATTTAAAATTTAATGATTTAGAAATTATTGAAAAAAAGAATTTTTAAAAATTTTCCAAAGAAAATTTGTTCTGGATATAAAAAAAAAACTGTAGTGCAGTGTATATAAAATCTCTTGTATACATACTATAAAAGTATTCCTGCTAATTAAAATTAGAATGTCGTGGTATTTCATAACCTACTTGCTACAGAGCTTAAGCAACTTAGAATTAAATATAAAAATTCTTAAAGGAGCCTCTCATTAAATCGAAAAAAAACTATTGGCATATTCTTAATTTTTAGTGTCTTTAATTTATTTGTTCGCTATATGTAGAGCACAATATACTGAAAAATATTTATAACTTTAAATGCTTATTTAAAATATTTTTTATTTATCCAAAACAATCTAGAAATCTAAGCAGTAAT
The DNA here is from genome assembly GCA_030448955.1 of Trichopoda pennipes. NCBI lineage: Eukaryota > Metazoa > Arthropoda > Insecta > Diptera > Tachinidae > Trichopoda > Trichopoda pennipes. The sequence continues at coordinate 358,383 of JASKUP010000010.1, read as the reverse complement.
GCGATTTATGATTTCCAAAAATCATGCTGCCAAATTTTTCTTTTATTAGTCTCCCCTTCAAAACTATTGTTTGCAAGTCCTTATGATATCAAAACTGACTGTCTGTTGTTAAACTTTATCTAACTCACAAACTGTTCTAGAATATTCCATTTAAATTATTATTATATTGAGCATGAATATGCAGAGCGAATCAAGTTGTTTGGAATTTTTGCGCCAGTAAATGAAATACTGTTGTCATTCTTTTCTGAATTTCCGGTATAAACTGCGAGCGCTTTCAATGTGAAGACATCATTTTCGAGCCGTGTACTAATCTGTAATTTGAAATTTAAACTTATTAAGATGGTAGTTGTTATTAAACAGCACTTAGCTACATGAAAATAACCAGTTTTTTTCTTTACTTTTACTTCATTGATGACAGTAGTTGTGGAATTTTCTACTTTAGATTAGTGTTTACCGATTTTTATTTACAATTAACTTATTATAATTATAATCTATGTTAATTTGTACTAGAATTCTTTAAAAAATAAATATTTTATGAGAATATATATATAAAATATTTATTTTTTATTTTAATTAATATTATTTAAAGAAAGCATGGAGAGCATATCTATATGGCCATTTCACTGTTTGTATAGAAATTTCAAAGTTTGTATAGAAAATTCAACAGTCTTTGAATATTTTGAACCAAAACAGTTAAAAGACAACAAAACTCAAAACTTCTTTTATACAAAAATACAGCAAACATTTGAAAAACAAAAATCAATTTAATCAATTTGGCTTGAGCTATAGGACTTGAATTTTCTGTACAAAATTTAGAGTAAAATTCACCGATCAGCTATACAAGCAGTAATGAAATGGCCATATCGATATATTTTTTCCCACAGTAATACATTTTAAATATATTTTTAAATAATAAATATTTAATGAGAATACTATAAAATATTTATTAAAGAAATCTAGAACAAAGTAACTTAGATTAAATTAAAAACTGATTCCAAAAAATAAAATTATTTATTATTAATATTTATTTTATATATTAAAATTAACAAAAAAAAATATTTTAAATATTTTTATTTTTTAATGTAATTTCAACATTCTATTTGTTCTTCTATAGTTGGCTTATAGTGCTCGGTTGTTATATTATTATTCATAGGTTTTTTTAGAGAGCTTATAACAATTAGTTTTTGTTAAGTTTTAGTAACATTTTCGCACATACATACAATAAATTTCTTTCTAATATTTATATATTAAAAAAAAGAAAGTACAATTTCGATTTATTTCATTGTACTTTTTTGTTTTGTTTTTGATTGTTTTAATTATTTAATTTTTTAAGCACTTTTATTTTATTTGTTAATTGTTTGATTTATTTTCTTTTACTGCGGTTGTAATCCTTTTAGCTTAATTGGTATTGAAGCACCGTAAGCTCTTTCTTTTACCTGTTCAATAATCCGTGTCTTTTTTTTTAAATTGGGAAGGGCAAAAATGGAATATTGTGTATTGTCTTCCTTTTGCATTTTTATCGGCATTGGTCCCAGATTTAAGACCTCAGGTTCTGGTTCGATGTGGCTTCCCTTCTTAAAACAGTTTTGTCCATCGTTTCTTAGCCACTTTGATATCCTTGAACAATTTTTCAAAGGTGTCTTTCATGAAAAAAGACAACAACAGCTTTTGTTTAAATTTTGTATTTGATAGATTCAGAACTAAGCATAATCAATGTATTCCTAAGATCTGTTGTAGCAGGATTGCCTTATAATGAAAGATTTTTATAATATTGTTAGTTTATTGAAAAAAACCTTTTATTACATTAAAATAAATAATATAAAATATACATTTTGGGATAATAATTTAGCCATTAGTTTACAATTAACTTTATTTTAATTTTTTAAACTAAATTTATTTAGCTTAGAAAATTCGATTATTTTTAAAATATCTAAAAACGTCTCTGCTTTTGGTTATTTTTTTTTTGGTAATCAAATGTTAGAGCCACAAAATTATTTGCTACTTAATATACCTCCTTTAATAAATAAATACCAAATATTCTTAGAATTTTAATCTTTTACCTCTTATTTAATTTATTTTGCTTTTAATTCTAATAGTTTCTTTTAATTTAAAATTCCTAATAAGTCGTTTATTTACGATCAATAATTTACCATGTGTTTTTGTTTTTGCTTGGTTTTTTTTTTGTTTGCGTATTTTTATTTTAAAAATAAAAATTATGACTGACATTTCCTTTCTTTTTATTTTGCAGCTTTTGCTCAAGAAATATAAAAATAACTAAATATTCTCATGAAATTATTGTGCTGATCATATATAAAATTGGCATTGCTAACTAAAAGTCCAAACCATAACGAATCATTATTATCATGCCCCAATACTTACGCATTTTGCATATTTAATAATCAGCAGAAGAGTCAACTAAATACAACCAGAAGGCTGGTATAGAAATTAAAATTAATTTAACTGCAACTATGTTTCTTTTTTGCACTAGGTTTTATAATATACATATTGTCATTCTTTTTAATACAACGTCAGTTTAAAGTTTAACATGTGTAAAGTAAAACTGAATATCAACATCAAAAACTGAAATGATCCAACATTTCAGCACTGTGGGAGTCTGAAAATCTAGTTAACCGAAATGCAAAGCATAAAAATAATTGTTTTTCTTCATATACATGTTAAGCAACATACTTATTAAATAAAAACAACAACGAAAACAAAAAATGCGTTCAATTATTAGTTTTGCTTTTGAGCCATAAAAAACGATTGAATTAAATTAAATTGCTTTTTTCTGCAATAAAATTTTAAAATCTATCCGGGTTATTGGCTTCAAGCTTTAGTTTGGTCTACTATTTGCTTACAGGTAGTAGAACAACAAAAACTTTTTATATATTAATAAGTAACATGCGTGCCGTTTGTTAGTAGTAACAACACAAGTCACTTGTTTTCGTTTTGTATGTAAGAAAAATTTTACACAAATATAGAGCGGACAGAAATAGCAGACAAAAAACAGAAACTCACGAATGCAATTTTCCTCTCCACTGGTGATCATTTATTTCAGTTTTTTCTTGTGAATGTTTTTTGCCCGAGTTTGTTTTTTTTATTATCTTTCAACTTAAACAAATACTTTGACTTGATCTTTTAAAACGTTTTTTTTTCTTCTAACCTAAAGATCGCTATTTACACAGGTGATGGCCATTATACAATGGACTGAAAAATTATAGTTAAATTATATTTTCTTCCCGTTTTGTTAAGTCGAGAATTAAGCCATTAAAATTAGATTTCAAATTTAATTATAATTAAATGTCTTATTTTTGCTCTGAAAATAAAGTGTTAAATTTAAGTAATGAAAAAATAAGAGTCGTTATCACCGCTATAGTTTTTAATGGCTATATTTATGCCAGAAGAGAAGAAAGGTATTGTTTTATAAAAATATCACTAATATCACTAATATCACTATTTCTTTCCATATGTCAAACACAAAATACTCTCAAGCACCATTTATCATTTATATGCATTCAGTAATAGACCGAAGCAGTTGGACTTCGATTCTAAAAAGCAAAACATGAATGCTACGCTCAATCACGATCTTGGAACAACCTCCGAATGGGGTCGTGTGAATATAGTCGATTTTAATGCCCATAAAACTCAATGTTGTATACTTACGCATAAATGTGTTTGCGGAAATTATACTGTATTTGTTATTATGGATGCGTGAGGGTCGCTCCACAGGACTTGCTAGCTTTCCTTTTGGAAGAACGGTACAACTTTGTACATCAATTTGTCATTCGTATTCATTTAGTAATAGACCAAGTCGGTTAGATTCCAAAAAGCAAAACATGAATGCTACGCTTAATCACGATCTCGGAACAATGTTCAAATAGGGTCATGTGAATAGAGTCGACTTTAAGGCCCGTAAGACATAATGTTGCATGTTTACGCATAGATCTGTGTTTAGAAATGATGCTATATCGGCTTTTATGGGTGATATAAGTACTAAGTAATCGGAAGATCTGGATGTTCTTGGTCTAAAAATCCAGTGTGATTTGCAGGTTTTCGATTTTTTAAAACGGTGTACAAAATACTTTACTTCATTCGATCTTTATACTATTTATACCAGCTATATGCGTGCAAAATTAAATACAACTCTTGTGTAACCGCCGACGCACCAAAGTTTAATTTGTAGTTTCTCGACTGCATACAAGAAAGGGACAGTATAGTATCCAACTCTATTGATTCACTAGAGCATCGATGCAATGTTGGTTGCATTTCACTGTTTTATCGTAAGTGCTCCAATGAAATTAGGGAACTTGTTCACGTATACTCACACGTTTTTGTGTTTAACACGCTTTTTGTTGAGAGCCCATCAATTTGTGATTGTTTGACCAGTGAATCACACTGTTTTTGGCAAAACAGTTCGTATGTGCAATAAACTCGTCTCAGAATTCTTTCCTGTCACTTTCAATGCAGGACAATTTTAATCACATATACACAGGCACCACTCCCTTTTTTTCTTCTCCCCATAATCTAAATACCTTGTTGTGGCACAATTCATTGCAGAAGTAGGAATCATCCCCTGAGCGCTGGTCCGAAAAAAACATTTAACTTCGATCACTAAAATTTGAACTTTTCACGTATTGGTTAGTTGGCTTAAAACAATATTATGTTTTAGTCTAATAATACTATTAATTAATACTGACCAAGTTATTTCACAAAACCACGATAAAACTATAAACGTAATAATACACTTATTAAGTCAGCCTAAGGTATACTAGAGTTATTTATATTATTAGTTGAGAATGCCTTGTACAATGCAGGTTAAATATTTTGATGCAAATTATTTGATTTTATTTTACTTACATATGACCTTTATCATCCAATATTTTCCCCAAAAATTCTTTAATATCTTTAATATCCCCTTAAATCTGTGCACTCCCTGTAACACTTTACAAACTTCAACAACATCAAAAACTATAATAGGTTTTAAGTTACTTGATTATAGTTTGTTGGTTTCTCTTTTTTTTCCAAAAGAACAACAACAGTAAAAGAAAAACAACAAAAAAAAAATGCATAGACAAAATGTAAAAAGAAAAAAATATTATCATTTATTTAATTGATTTGTCAGTATCTATTTTACCTTAATTTTAGCTTTAAGCTACAAGCATTATAATTTATATGCAATTTAGACTTCTTTTTTTCAATATTTGGCTGGTTGATTTCGATGGCTGATGGCGTTGTTGGTTTGGTGTTACCATATGTTGATTGAGATAAAATTATGTACAGATAATGGACATTTTGCGTTTTTCTATACAATAAATAATTTGTTGCTTGATTGAATTTTAATAATTTTTTGCCTGCCCAACTTGTTATTATAAAAGAAAGCAAAAAGTGGAAATAACAGGAAATTATTTTCGTTCTTTTATTTTAAAACACAATTTTTACTAGTTATAATTTAATTAAAAATGGTGACTTTGTTTTAAGAAGAAATTTTTCAGGTAAATAATTTAAGAAGCTTAGGCGTTTCTGTGGCCATACTGAATTAAGAATTACAGCACTTCCGATGCTTTCACGCGATGAGCAAGTTTTAAAAGATAATCCCAAATATTTTTTTATGTTAACACAATGATATTTCATAATTGATAATATAAAAAGACGGTGTTTTTGAAAGAGAAGAAAGAGAGAGAGAGAGAGAGAGAGCTCTTCCTTCGTGGGTTTGTGTCTTATATACTGTTTGATAACTATTTGATTTTATGTAGTTTTTCCATTTAGCACTACCGTTGCTAACCTTGCTTTTGATTTAGCTCATCTTGTAAAGTACCATATAACACAGACTTTGCGCAATTAGGAACAAAGAAATTCTTCAAGAGATCTCCCGAGCGCACGCAATTCTGATGGATATCTTTCTCATCTTGAAATGTGATTTCGGGAATAAAATGCGGCTCCAATGCAGCCCAGGCACTAGCCAGAGCCACAAACTGAAAGAGACTCTCGAAGTTCGACCAGTGAACTTAATAACCTCATACTTGCACCACAGAAACCAGTTGCCTGCAGGGTTACGGCCCTCTTCTGGTTATTGATTGAGGAGAAATGTGGTGGCTGTTGGTTTAATCGGGCTTTGTAGAAAGTTCTGAAGAGATATTAACACAGACTTAACATCTAATGCCATATACCTATTCTGGAATATGGCTCTATAATTTAAGACCCAACATACAATGTCCATATTAATAGTGTTGAATCTATTCAGAGAGAATTTTTACTCCTTTGCCTTCGTGGCCGTAACTGGAATATGCAAAATCTACCGTCTTATAACCATAGACTTTCGTTAATCAAACTTCCGACGCTTAAAAGTCGTAGAACCATGTTGAATGTTAGTTTCGTCCTTAATCTTACTAAAGCAAATGTATCCTATCAATTTTTATTAAGTAATATATGTTTTAATATTCCATCACGTCCTACACGTAATTTTATCCCGCTATCTTTACAAGTGTACAGACCGAACTATGCTAACTGGGATCCGTTATTAGGGATTTTTTCTGAATTTAATAAATATTGTAGATTTATTGGTTATTGTCGGAACATACATACAATTAAGAAAAATATTGTCTTCTTTTTGAATAATTAATCCTGTAAAAATGTATTATTTATTGTTATAGTCTGTAAGGATATTAAATCTATAAGTAAATAAAATAAATAAAAAAAAAAAATAGTTTGCGCTTACAATAGGACAAGGAGTTGGATAGTCTCCCACTCTTCAGCAGGGAGTGAAAACATACCCCTACTACCATGCACTTTAAAATTGCGTCTAAGGGCGGACGCTTTTTCTACACTCAGTGGTAGGCCTACAGTCAGATTAAGGCCAACACTGCCAGGTGCTAACGTTAACCTTATTACATACATTACGGCATATGTAGACTAGCTACTGTCTATGAGAAGCAGTTTGCCGTTTGTCAAGATGTAATTTTTAGAAGTTTCTCAATCATTTCGTTAAACCGTTTCTCTTCTAGTCGATAAATTTAAAATTATAGAATTTTAACTTATTCATCAACAACAAATCGCCACGTCTGTACTGTTTTAACTGTGTTTTGTTACATTTTCCTAAATAAACTCAAAATACACGTAACGAAGTTGCAGTCATTCGAAAGATTTGGTTTACGGCCGCAATAATTAGTAGCGCAAAGTTTTATTTTATATAATGTCAGTGTAAACACTTTGTTTAGCTTAATTACTGTAATTGTCGTATTTGATGCTTCTTTTTATTTTTTGCTTTTGCTCTTCTTTTTAAGGTAACCTACATATCTGTCAGTTGAAAAACTATATTTTCTTGTATTTTAGTACTTTGTCTTAATGTTTTTGTATGCATTTTATAATAATATTGCTAGCGTATGAAGTCGGATATTTAAAATGTGAGTACGAAACAAAAACACAACAGATACAAAACACCAACAAAAGAAAATTAGTTTTTCCATTCACAATATGGTAAATGCCATCCATATACATACAACAAAAGAACTACTTTTTGTACACACACGTCTTACTTTATAATTCGCCATTTTTACCCAACAACAACAACAAATACATTCGTGTGTTATAAGTAAAATGCTTGAAAATCTTATTAAGTTTTTCTCTAGTTGAAAAAGATTCGAATTAAAAATTAGGGAATCCAGGTATTCAAAAAAAAAAAAACAAAAACAAAAAAGGAAACAAATACACAACTTGGCAAATAATAACTTTTCCTAACCATACTATAGTTGTTAAAATAAATATATGAATGTTGTGTTTTTTGGTTGGCTGACTGGCTGACTGGCTGACTGGCTAACTGGATGGTTCGTTGGCTCTATGGGTTTTGTGAGCTGTTGGGCTGTAATTTGTGTTTGTTTTCCATGCAATAACAATAAACAACACAAAATGAAGAAGAGCTTTTTTGAACCCTTAAAACTTTAACTTAACTTTTCCAGAGGTTGGCTTATATTAGTTTTGTTTGTTTGCTTGCTTTTTTGTGGTAAAATATTTTATGCCCTAATGCTTGTGCAAAATAGTTTAGTGTTTTCTTTCTTTGTTTATATGTTATATGCTACTCTATTGTTGGATATGAATGGCAGTTAAGCTCTTTCCTTATTTTACCTTGTGGCATACGATTTAAATAAAAAAACATTATGTAAATTATCTAGTTTAGTTTTAAGAGTTATATGTAAGTATATGTAGCCATCTTATTTTCATATAAGATTTATTAACATTTAAAAGTATACAGTGGCTATATATATCAAGTGAAATCTTTTTGTTTTATAACGCTTTTACACAATTATAACCTGCGCTTGAAAATTAAAGTATATAAAGTTTTAGAAAATGTGGTTTTCAAAAAGTAATTGTTACATTTCTTCGTTGACAACTTCTAATTTTGACTAAACTAAATTAAGCGTTAGCTAGCGAACTTTAGCCCGTTTCAGTCAATTAAATGATTTAAGCTAGATATTTATTTAAAGATATATTTGTTTAAATGTAGCTCTTATTTAAATTTTATTAATTTCTTACAATATTTCAAACGCACGCTTTTATTAAATGCAACCTAAAATTAATTTTTTTGCGACTTTGCCCACGTGATAGTTTGTGATCAAGACAAATAAATTACCATCTGATAGCAAAGGCGAATTCATTGGTATACTTGTTGCTCAAAAAGCCAAACCTCATATATAAAAAAATCTGTGTAAGAATTTCGTAATGATCTTCTAAGCCATAGCGTTAATGGCTGCATTTGTCAGTGCTCTCGATTGTGACTGTAAAAATTTTATCTCTACAAGTTTCTAGTTTATAGTTTTCGTATATATATCATAATGATATTGTTTTTGTTATGATTTAACTTGTATTTGTTAATGTCTACCTTATTTTTTTATAACACAGTTTATCTTATAAAAACAACAAAATATTGAAAGAATTCCTTAATTAAACATCACCAATGTTTGCTATAGCACTGTGTGTTTGATAAAATGATTAATCAATAGACAATTCATTGAAAATTGTAGGTTGTATCAAATACAACCAGAATAGTTGTAAGCATTGGGGTCGCTTGCTAAATTAACAAATAAAATTAAATTAAATATATATGCAATGATTTTCTTTAGATAAACAATAATTAAACTTACTCTAAATAATAATGAGTACAAAAATAAATTTATACAAAAACACATTAAGTATTAAGTAACTATTTCTTAATTTTTTTAGTTAGTGGCTACCATATTTTTGTATAAAAGTTTTTGTGAGTTTTGCTAATATTGGTTGAATATAATTCCTATTTAATCAATTTAGCTTAAGATATAAGACTTTCGAATATTTGGAATAAATCAACTGATGATCTATATATAAGCACTAGTGAAATGGCCATAAGGTCATATTTTGCCCACATCTATACGTTTAAATTTTTGATAATAAATATCAAATACACTTCGTTAACATAGGGTGACTCACATATAAATTTGTATACATTTTAAACATGTTACACATTGTTTTTAATATGAAAATGTAGAAAGCAGTTTTATTGTCTATTTATTAGTTGATGAAAGAAATAATTATGTATATCAGTTAACGTAATTTTTCTAGGTGGTGGTTTTGTAAACGTTATTAAATATAGCTGCTTTTTATTGCTAATTAAGATTAGGCTCACCTTATTAAAAATGAATAAAGCGACAATTATATTTTGGTTTTAACATTTTTATTAATATTTAATTTTTATAGTTGTTTTAAAACATTTAATATTTTGAATGCTCTCGCTTCGTTGAAATAACGTCGAAAATTGGGGTACAGAGATTTTAAGTAATTTAATAAAATTTCAGACCAAGATTTTAGAGCTTCTTTTAGCTCCTCTTTTATTCAGAGTTGCCTTCCTCCTTCATAAACTTTACGTGTTAGCCATCCTCGATAATGTTTAAGTCAGGAAAATATGGTGGGCACTTTCTCTTAACTTCCTCTCCTGAAGCCATCTTTTTTACAAGTAGTATGGATAGTGGAGTTGTCGTGTTGAAAAATGAAAGAAAGGGGGCTAAAAATATTCCTAAACTCCACAGATGTTTGAAGCAAGTTTTTGTAACCGTCTCAAATCATTCGCTTATTTACAAAAGTTGAACTAGCAGCCCCATAACACATTATAGCGCCCCAGATTATTACGCCATCCTGTCTGCTATGGTGACAACATAAAATCTTTTCCTCCTTCATGATATCGTAGAAATAATAATTATATCCATCTGGGATAAAATTTTTCGTAGAAATGCAACAAAAATTAAAAGTACTGCACTGAGATTAATCTAAGTTGGCACTGAAATATTCAAATGTTTGCTGCTACTAACGAAAACAAATCGAAAAGTCCCGTTAACTTTTACTGACCCATTCAGAATTTCTGTCAATATAATAACAGAGTACCCTCTTGTTAACTACTTTAATATATATTTTCTAGTTATTAAAGAAACACCAAAATTTTTTGTATTCTTAATAATTCTGAGGCTATGTTATGTTAACGGAGTGTTTTTATATCTAACAGAATCTGGCGCAATTAACGCAATTTATGTTATCAAGCGCTATATCTTATCCTGTTGCAGTAGCTCGACTACATATGAGTGAATTTTATTGAACATTATTTGTTGTTATTGGATTATGTTGTTGATACGTTTTTGATTACCTTTTTAGTTGTCTTACCTTTTAGTTGTTTGATTTTATTTATCTGTAAATTAATTTTAGTTTAGAAAAATTTATCTTTTAAATGTTTTTTAAAGGAAATGTGTAACTGATAATAGGTGATGAAATTTTTTTATACAAAATTATATGGCTTTTTAAAAAAAATTATTACTGAGGATATTATTTTATACAAAAACCGAACGTAAAATTTTTGTGTAGAAAAAATTATGGTTGATAGAATTTTTTTACAGAAAAATTATGATTGATAAAAATTTTTTACAGAAAAATTATTATTGATGAAAATTTTTTACAGAAAATTTATGATTGATAAAAATTTTTTTTTTAAATTATGATTAATTAATTTTTTCTATAGGTAAATTATTTCTTTATAGAAAAATTATGATTGATAAAACTTTTCTACAGAGGAATTATGATTGATGAAATATTGTTAAAGGAAAATTATAACTAATAAAATATTTTTATAGAAAAATAATGATATGAAATTTCTCTACAGAAAGAATATGACATGAAATTTTTGTATAGAATAATTATGAAAATTACAAACATTTTTCTGATGAAAATTTTCTACTGAAAAACTATTTTATTAAAACTTTGAACATTTTTTTAAAGTAAAATTATACCTGATGAAAATTTTCTAAAGAAAAATTATTTTATATAAAAATGACGAGATGAAATTTCTCTACAGAAAAATTATGACTGATGAAAATTTTACAGAGACAAATTATAAAAAATGAAATTACTTCCGAAGATAAATTATAACTAATGAAAATTTTCTACAGAAAAATTATTTTTTAGAAAAATTATGATTTATTTTTAAACTCATATTGTTAGGTAACTACAATTTGTTCAACTTAACTATGTATTGTTACTCAAAATATGTTTTTCTCTGGGCATAGTTTATATATTTAATATTTAAATAAATAGCAAATTCAATTTAATTTCGTTAAAATGGGTGAACTCTGTAATTGAATACGAAAAGCTGTGCATACAATTTTTGGCATCATATTCCGGGAATTGAATGTTTAAATTTTTAATAATTTTGAAATTGAAATTGGAATTTGAAATTTCTATTACTGGTTTATGTGTTGCTATTCCTTATCCGCCAGAAGTGATAGACTTTATTTTTAACACAAACAAAACATTTGAATAACTTATGTTACCACTTCAATGAAAGCTATTAAATTAGCAAATCAAACTGTTATTTAAAGTTTAATTAGTAACATTATCCCTTATGTCCTTATCTTTTGGATGTCTGAAAATTTAAAACAAACATTTTATTACTATAAGTAATTTCATTTATTTATTTAACAAAATGCCACTATAAGTGGTTTTGAAAAAAATTTAAATGAAATTGATAGATCTATGCATTTTTATTATTTAAATTTTTAAAATCAGACCATGTAAACTCAATGACTCATTGTAAGAGTTTTTGAAATAGGTAGTATTCCAGTTTTTGATGCGCAATTCATAATTTTCCTTTGTTGTCATTTAACATTTTAGAGGAATTGTTAAAAAGATTCCTAACAGAAGAAATTGAAAGAAATGTAATTTATACCAATGTATATCATATACTTGGGTTTATAATTATAATAACCTTTAAATTAAATGCTTGTTAATGTTAAATATTTAAATACCAGTTTAGTTTTTTTTTTAAGAAAGGAATGAAACACTTAAAAGAAAAGATATCATGATACGCTTTTCTCTTTTCATTTATAAGATGACACCATGATACCTTTGAGATGGTGGTATTTTGTTTTATTTTATATAATAAATGTGATGCTTTTATATAAATAAATGCACCACCATACATCACTGCATATAGACATTAACCCCAAGCAAATTGCGTTCGTTATGCTTTCCTGTTGAAGTCAAGAAAATTAAAATTTAAGAAATTAAATTTAAGAATTTCATCAACCCAAAAAAAAAAAAGTGTGTTACAAATTTTATGGAATTCAAAGAACACTATTATAAACTGAAAGGAGCTGAAGATCATTGCAAAAGGTGTTCCAATATTTACTTAAAATTTTAATTTATGTTGGCAATCCAAAAATAAAAACAACATAACATACGACAGTTTGGGCTACAGATATGATGTCATTAGGAGAACAGCATTACATAACCCAAACGGCTACAGTTGTGATTTCATTAAGAAAATGCTGCATTCCACAGTCTTCGTGAATTTGTTGAGCTGCAGTTTTAGAATTGCATTATCTTACTCTCTCATTAAGCTATTTAGAAATGGCCTTATACATGTGACATAATAAGTGTATAACTGTATTTGATTTTACTGAGGTTGTTTGATCCAATAATGAAGCATATCAGAAAATTCAGTCCTATTTTCAAGAAATTTCAACAAGAGCTTATTTCTAGTAGCAAAGAGTTTAGAGGATATTTGCTGCATTTGCCATTCCACGTTTGTTATATTTACTTTAAAACGTAAATATTGAGCACCCTATAGTAACATGTTGTGTGGAAAGAAATATTGTTTCATTAGTTATGCAAATCTTTCAATGTAAAGAAATAACACACAGCCGTTTTTGTCTTTTCATTATTTAAAAGTTGTTCTTCTTGTTCAGCTCAAAATTTCTTCAACAAATTGCTTAACGAATTTGCATTTAATCAGTATTTTAATTTCTGTTTTCTATTTTCGAAATTAAAATTGTTGAAATTTTTCACTTTTTAAATTAAATCAGGGATGATTTCTTTGTGAGGTGGTGGAAAAATGCTCACAACTGCTTTAAATATATAATTGTGGTAGTTTTAACGGCAGCATTAAAGCTGATTATTTGTTCATATTTTGTATTTAGTTCATCATGCTGATACGAAGCTTTAAAATCATGAACATTGTCAGAGGATTTCTTTTATGTTGTTTAATAGTATTTTTAGATTTTTTGTTAATTTTGATATCATAGTATTTATTTGCAAACAAACTGTGTTATAACAAAAAAATTATGAAAAAGAAAAAGTCAGTTTAACAGGCGGTACTTGACTTCCTGTGTTTGTATACAAACAACGGAAATGAGGGAAATTCTAATACTACAAAACTTATAAATAATAAAAATAAAACACTACTATTACTGTTTTATAATACACTCGTTTCTATAATAATGGGTTGCATTACAGAAACGTGCTGATTTTTATTAAGCGAATATATACGTGTGTTTAGAGAGCGAGTTCATTTCAAACTTATTTCAATATGTGCTTTTTGCACAACCTTAGAGAAACAAGGTTGAAAAGGGTGTTTCCATTTTAGAACAGCAGCAGGCAAAAGAGTGTTAACATTAATAATCACTGTTGTTAAAGTTTTTTGCTCTTTAGAGTTAAAGAGAATAAAAATTCTGAGTATAGAAAAAAAATATCAAAATCCATAAACTGCATAGAGATATGAGCACATTATATTTTGACTACAAGAATGTGTAAATAAATGTCGAACAAATCTTGCGGATACTTTTTGTAAACAAGGTAAGGCAAAAGCAAGCGTTTTAGCCACCATTAGTATTAAGAGTGTATTTATCTTCCAAAAGTAAATTAAAATATTTTGCAAATATAACAAGTTTGGTTTTTAACGGTTGTAAATATACAATTATCATTCCAGATACTAATTCATACAATTTATAATTTTCTCTAACCTACCGTCCGTTATTTTAATATAATAAAACTAAATTATTTGTATTCATATTCCTTTTATATATCACAACATTATAATTCTAGGCACGTACTACTTAAGAGGAAAAAAATAATACAACCCCCCTACTATTTCATATTTTTTTTATGTAGACTAAATAACAACTATGAAGTATGATTGGTATTTATGAATATTTAAAAATTGCATAGTGATAAGCCTTCTTCTTACCAGTCAATCTGAATACACTAACTATCAGAATACTACTCGAACTAGTGTTAGTATTACCTATCATAACTTTATTATTTTTATTGTGTCAATTTCTATCTTATTGTAGTTAGTTAGTTTTAGTTATTTAAAATAACAAATATTGAAAGAATTCCTCAATTAAACGTCACAAATGCTTGCCATAGCCAATACGTGAGTGACAAAATGATTAATCAATAGACAAGCTATTGGGAATTTTATATAATATAACCATGAGAACTAAAAACTCTGGGGTCACTTCCTAAATTAAAAAAATTAAATTAAATATATATCCAAAGATAATAATATTATTTGCAAACACACTTTATTTTTCTTCTTTTCTTTGGATTTGGTGTTGTATCATACAGGCGCCTTATTTATCTCACTTGCTGCTGTACTATACAGCAACTTACCTGTCACCGCTGCACACAATAATCGTTTTCATTTTTCTGCTTTAGACTTTGGAAAGTGTGTAGACTTGTGTTGCTTCTTTTTAAATAATTACTATTACTAAAACCATTATTATTGTATATACACTCACACTTACAATGGGAATTGAACTCATATTCTAGTTTTAAAAAAATGCAAAACCATGTTTGTGATATGGTCATATTAATCATATTAAATTCTTCGAAACTATTATTTTGTTTCAGTGAACGAATTATTCTTATTATAAATATGGTGAACAAAATTTTATTAACAGCTAATCATAAAACGATTATTAGGATAACAAGAAACTTGTGCTAAACAGATTTGAACAGATAAAAATTAATTTATTCCAAAAAATGTAGCAGGATCGCTTTCATTTTTTTTATCGATATGTGCGTAAATTTTCCGACGGGGCTTAATTTGTACTCCAGTGCAAAGAGAACATTGAAATATTTTACAAAAAATATAGTTCGAAAAGTTAAAAACAATGCTGCTGGTATTGTAATCTATTCATTTGGCGAAAAAGTTTTCCTTTCATATTAAACCAGAGACAGCAACATGTTGCTGGAAACAATGAAAAATGATATTTTCATTGTGATGATGTTTGATTGTAAAAAATATTTAAGGTAACTTAAGATCCTAACTTATTTCAAAAGCTGCCTAATATATACCGATATGTACGAAAAGAACACTGAAGATGGCAAACAGCCGAAACCGGTTTGTTCACAAACCAAATTTGAAGAGGGTCGACGAAAAACCATACCGAAATAAAAATTTTTTTATAACGGCATTGATTGGTGATAATTTTCACGGATCTGTTGAATCGAAATAGCTTAAAAATTCAATAAAATATACCACGTCGAAGAGGTTATAAAATTGATGTGTTAAATGTTCAGTGTTCAAAAATGCAGAACTTTATTAATAAAAATGAGGTCTTAACATTCTATAATATAATACTTTTCCAATAAATTTCCCCATCCAAGGGTGCAAAAACTAATACTAATTTTCTTGTAAAACTATTAAAATTAATATTAAATTAAGGGAGTTCAAATTCATTAAAACTTCAATACATAAATTAACAATTTTTAATATATAAATTATCAAAATAATAGGATCAAACAGGCATTAAGTTATCAAAACAGAGTAAGAGATACTCTGCATCGACTGACCTTCTTCCTTTTGAATGTAGCTCTTATGTTTGAGCCGGCTAATAAAATTTATTTTGCTATAAAAAATGGCAACACTTCTAATCTGCATATGACTTACATTTTTAGTGTGGCGGTTAAATTAAAACTTGCTTCCGATATTGAAATCTTGAACAATTCATTGTATTTTATACTTCAGCATTCTATATAAAAAAAAACTACTTTAACACAAGGTACTATGTCGTCACATTTAAAATTTTAGGCAAATGTTAATTCATTTTGGTTTATTTTTTATGAGTTTATGATGCCTACCAATATGATTTTCAAGTATATGGTAGCGTTTATTATACCTACATTATGAATTATTTCCTTTTTTTTATAATTTGTTTTCATCTGGCTTGTTAAATAGACATTTTCTTAGCAGAACATATAAGAATTAAGACAGCGAAATTTATGATTGCTAATTAGTATACGAATAAAATAAAATTATAAAGGAATGAAGTGAAAACAACTTTTTAGTTTTTGTTTTTTGTAACAAATTAAGCATAATAAAAAATGAGTTATTTATTTTTTAGTTGACCATAGTGCGCCTGTTTGTACATTAACACTCTTATAGGTTTTATGACCAGAAGATCATTAATGTTAAAGCTATTTCACATCTACAAACTGACCTTATAGACTTTTTCCAAAACATAAATTTTGTTTTTATGAAAATGTTTTAAGTATACAATTTTTTTTCCTACCTAGTGAAAATATTAAAGAAGAAAAACTTTTCATATCAAAATATTTTGGTGAGTGAAGAAAACTTGCCGTTTAAAATAGATACAACCATGTGTATCATAAAACAACACTAAAAGAATAAAATAGACAAATTTATATTTAGAATTATTATCAGTGTTTGCTCTATAAGATAATTTTTATTAGGTTCATCAAGCAGCTTATTATAAATAGTTTTATAAATACCGAAAATTAACGCCCACTCTTTAATAAATTCTATTAGTTTTTTACATGTTAAAACATTATTACTTTAAGTTATAAAAATTATAATTTTTATTTATTTATTTTAATTTATTTATTATGAGTTAATGGATTCAAGCAGTAAATAATAACTGTACATTAAACTTCAATTTAGCAATTCAGCATTAGCATTTAAAGAAAACTCAATATGCTTATAAAATTTATTAAATTCATTGCAAATTGTTAAAAATATAACAGCGCGTAGGACAAAATGGAACATTAAATGATATATTGCTAATCAAAAAATCTGAACCAACATTTCCTTTTATTAAAATTAAAAAAAAGGTGTCATTTAACATTATTCTTAGGCTTTTTAGACTTGATAGCTTTCTTATAGCAAGTCTATTAGTGTAAAATAGTAAAATAAAGGGATTCCGTTTATAATTATAATATTGTTATTCTTATTTTTAATTTAATATAACGACTTGTTGCTGCTGACGTGATGTGCACGTATAAAAGTAAATATTAGGCTCTTATTTAGGTACGGTTTTCCGTCGACCCTCGTCCAATTTGGTTTGTGAGCAAACCGATTTTGGCCGTTTGCCATCTTCAGTATTCTTTTCGTACATATCGGTAAATATTAGGCAGCTTTTGAAATAAGTTAGGATCTTAAGTTACCTTAAATATTTTTTACAATCAAACATCATCACAATGAAAATATCATTTTTCATTGTTTCCAGCAACATGTTGCTGTCTCTGGTTTAATATGAAAGCAAAACATTTTCGTCAAATGAATAGATTACAATACCAACAGCATTGTTTTTAACTTTTCGAACTATATTTTTTGTAAAATATTTTGACAGTGTTTTGCATGAAAGGCAGAAGAAAATACCATACTTAAGACAGCAAATTTTGCCTTTGGATTATATTCGTAAAATCTAAAGCAATAATAAAAGTTTTAAAAATTATATTTCAATAAATCAAATTACACAAAATTTGAATTTACCGCCATATGCTAAAACAAAGTCGTTGACAAAAGGAAATACAATTGACCATAACGAGCTGTAATTAAATGCTTCAGTACAGGAGAAAATTAAATATTTTCAGAGGATTGCTAAGCAAACGTCCTTAACTAGCGGAAAATATTTTTACCTTAATGTACTTATTCGCTATACATTGTGATTTTCGGTAGCGATTTTCAGAAAACATATACATATGTAATATTGAGAGTAAAACACTTCTAAAAATTACCAATATTACTTTCTCGCTTTAAGATTATGACATCAACAATATGTGTTAGCGACACTCAATTTTAGTAATGACTACAAAGTATTAAATGAAATACTGTTGTCATAGCTTCCAGTGAAAGAGTGACACGGCTTAATAACCCAACAAATAGCCAGTAACGACCGCTTTCACTGGAAGATATGACAACAGTTTTACAAAGTATATTGAGACCTCATTACATAATATATTCTCAGTGATACACAATAGTACTCTAAATCTGGTTAATTAACACCACTGAACTTCCAGATATAACAAAAAATGTAATGTTTATATTTTAGGGCAACATGATCTGAACCAGCCATGTATGAAAGACAGAGATAAACACTGCGGCAAATAACTTAACTTGATTATATGAAAAATGGGCATGAAAACTTTGGTTAAGAGTCCACATTTGGCAATGAAACTGTTAAGGTTTTTGAGACGATTAGTATTTCAAAATGTTTTTAAAGAAGTTTAGTATTTTAATGTGGGGCGTGCATTAAAAGTTTAAATATGAATTCAATTCAACACTTAAATTTGCTGATGGATTAGGTTAAACCTGCTTAGGCAATGTATGCCTAAGCCACATTTTTTTATTTATATTTTCTAATTATCGGAATTTGCTGGAAGTATAATTGCCCAGATTATATTTATGTCTTTTTATCATCATGAAATTTTTTTTAAATCAATAAATTTGTATACTTACCCTTGCCCTAATTGACGAGTAACTAACATAAAATTTAACAATAAAAGTCACTTAAATAGTTTTTCTTCTTCAACTAGAGGCAATAATATTTCCGAGAAAAAATTAATATTATTGTTTTTATTTTTTTTTTTGTGTTTTTATTGGTTAAGTATCAATTGAAAAAAAAGAAATAAAGAAACATCCAATTGATGGTAATAATTTTTAATTTATGAACAAATAACAAATTAACATTGATTGGCTTTGCACAAAAAGAAAAAAAAATGGTTCAACTAGATGAAAGAATATTTATGAGAGATGTACAAAAGCAAATTTTTTATATTTATAACTTGAAAAAAAAAACCCATAAAGTTTTGTGAGTACACGACTCAAGTTACTATAAACAAGACAGGTCTTGTAAAATTGTGTACCACTTTCAGTACTCATATAAATACATCAGTAAATATCGTTGTATTTCATTTATGGCAACGATGTCAGCGTTAATGCATAATTATTATTTTAAACATGTTTAACCACTTGAGTATGGTAATAAGTATAAAAATTGTCATTATAATATATGAATATGTATGTACATGCATGTTTTTTTACAAGCATAAACTGTGGGGCATGCATCATTTTAATCGTTGACCATACAAACTGCCTCTATTTATAAACAAGTTTTTAACAAAGATTCAATTGAACTATAGAAATCATGAGTAATTTGTTTAAAAGAATAATAATTTTTATATTAAGAGACAAATACTGTTAATATTTAGATGCAATTTGTCTTTGTTTAAAATATTTTTTGTATGTTTTTTATTTTACTAATGAAGAGTATTTGTCTTTTTCTCTGCTCATTTTTTACAGCTTGCATTAATAATCCTCCGGTTATTGTTTTTAATATCTATTAAGAACAATAAACAAAATACAGACATAAAAAGTTATATTATTAAAAAAATTCATTTTAAAAAGTATATAAAAAAATTGACACATTAGGACACATTGAGACTATTTTATATAATAAATGATTAATTTTACGTGCAGAAAAATGTAAAAGCATAAACTTAGAAATGTTTCAAATATAAACTAAGGTGTCTGCGCTACACATTAATTAAATCTAGAACAATTAAAACAACTTTTTTCCATTAACTTGTTGGGACAAAATAGCTTATTTTCGCTATATGTATAAAATTTTAAAGTAATAATTGTTGAACTTTAGTTATTTAAGAAATTGGAACGTAGTGTAGCTAAGAAACAGTTGCTTGTTCACATTTTTATGGCAATTGTTCATTCACCCATTTACTCGTATACTTTCTAACAATTCTCCCTTCATTCATTTCACAATACCACATACAAACATATGCACATAAATTGAATAAATGGCATTTTCCACAACTACAGCCATAAGTTGCAATAGCACTTCTCTTTGCTAAAGTAAAACCAAGCCAATGAATGGTGTCTTTTTGTTTAAGCCTTTATAAAGGAAAAAGTAATAGAAAATATAATATGCGGCACAGATTTAAAACTTAGTGTGTGTGTGTTTGTGTTTTCTATTAAACATAATAAATTCAACTATTATATAACATATCCAGTAGTAAACGTACTGGTTATAACTGAAATGAAATTCAGATACGGAAATGCATTAAAATTATTAATAATAAAATAAAGACGACAAAACTATAAAAAAATACTTAGAAAACAAAAGCGTCATCAATTTCTCTATGCTGCTTAGGTTCAAATGACACGACCTACCGCATATATATATATAATCCTAAGATTTTTGTCTCTATTCTTCGCCTTCTTAAATTTTTTAAACAAAGGCATTTCTTGGTAAAATTTTTAAATCAAATTCAGGTCTTATATATTGCTGAAAAAACTATATACTCATATCTGATTTTCTCTTGTTCACTATTATTATTTTTTTATTTTTTTTTTTTTTGGAATGATAAGTCAAAAAACAATAACAAAACAAAAAGGAACCAATAATGTGTGTCATCTTAATTTTAACAACCCCTTTTTTAATTAACAGCTGTGTAACTACTTTAAAATATTCAAGGTTTAGAAACATGTTGCCTAATTTGATTTCAACTATTGCTTCGCTTTAAAAATTATGATAATTTAAATTTAAATTTTGAAGGAAAGGGTGAAAATAATTATTTAAATAATTTTGACTTTTTAGGAATGTCTTATATATGCTTTACGTATTTTCATGAAACACAATATCACTTCTTAAATTTTGCATAATTAAAAGTTTCAATTCTTTAAGAGAAAAGTGACTGGGGTGACAATATTTGAAAAGTATTTGGTAAACAATTAAAGGTAAAAGATCATTGGTGTTTTACTTATTTAAAGAATTCATAAAATAAGTGTGTTTTTATTGTCATTTGTTAAACATTTTGTTTGCACTGAATCTGCTGAATCTGAAACAGCTTTCCAAAAGTTTTTCATTGGATTGTTTTGTATCGGGGTTTTCAACAAGAAGTTTGTTTTTCAATTGCGGGAACACGAACAACATGACAAATTTGACATTTAGTTTTTTGACGTATTTGTAGCGTGCGTGCGTGTAGCGACCACGCATAATTTGGATCAAACCACTGCATAATTTGGAACGTCATGCTCGTCCTAGGAAGCCGAAGCTATAATTCTATGCAACAGAACTTTCTAGTTGCAACTTCGATTATTTCAGAGCAGGGCTGCAAAACATCACTCCTTGCTTAAGAGTTGGAGACTTTCCAACTCCTGTCCAGAACACATGTCTAGCATGCTCACTGGATATGGGAACATTTCACCAGGTTGGTGTTATTAAAGGTGAAATAAACCCGGCCACCATAGAACCATAGACTGATATGGGGCCGAGAACCACAACCACCACGATACTCCCATAAGGGCCAATCTCAATAATCAGCCAGAGAACAGTTAAGTGTCTAAAAGACAAATAACGGAACTCTGCGGGTCACTGATTCCCGTGGAAATAAAGTGGAGTTTCCAGTTGTACCCTTGCTGACTTCAGGGGACTGGGCTCCCTTTTTTCCCCAGTTACACAGGTCTAAGTTGTTGCTATCTTCAAAAACCATATATATGTTCCCCCGGGACGATTTTTACATAAGGATTTGACTTTAAAGCCTTACGAGGTTTAACTTATATAGGAATTGCGCCAACCGATCATTCACATCGCCGTAGATTTTCTAGATTCACTCAGGAATAACCGGCTGATTTTTCTGAAAAAAAATAATTTTTTCTGTTCATTTTAGGAAAAAGCATGTCATGATTTTAGGATATCTGTTTTTAACAACAATATGTTTACGGCAACAATAGTAAAATTATTTAGAAGTAAACTGTTTGTTTCCAAATCTAGGCGTTGCTACCTCTAACTGGTTGTGAAATTATTTAACTGCAAAATAATATGAACTGCACTTTTTCGGGTAGAGCCGTTGATAACAGCAAACAATATTCCCTACGTAAGAGCACTAAAAACAAAATCGTAGTAATGGCTTCATAACCTAATTGTCAGACTTTCTAAAGCAACAAATGAAGCTTCTAAACAATGTTCCCAAGTATCAAAAAGGGTATTTATCTTAAAGCTTGAAATAAAGAAAGAACTGGCAATTGTAACAGTTGAAGGATAAAGAAAAAAAAATTCTATAGCCTTTAAGTATGCAACATTGTTTGTGCTGGAAAACATTTTGGGCAAAATAATTGTTGAACTTTCTATTTAATGTTGCCTGTGCCAATTTATAGTACGGGAAATTTATGCTATAAACATTTGCAGCATTTCGAAACAACGTATAAAATAGAAATACAGAAATATTATTTATTTATTCATTTTAAACAATGCTTTTAAAAACTTTTGATAGTACTTATTAAAAAGGGGCAATGAACCAGGCTTAAGGCTTGATTTAACATTTTTTGAATCTACAACCTTTTAGAAAAATTGCATGAATCTTATTTATAATTTATGGTTATAATTTTGAAATAAGTTGTTTTGCTTTATTATTAGAAAAATTAATACGTTTTAGTAGCTTGCTTTAGCTACTTAATTGAAATCTTTAAAATAATTAAGACATAAACTTTTTATATTTATACATTTTTTATATTTCATCTTAAAATAACCCTTCACTCGTTGATCGCTTTTTAAGACAACGAATTTTATGTTTCCCTTACTTTTGCTTGTAATAAATAATGTCAACTGAAGACAACGAAACTGAAGATGCTGTTAGTTATGATACTGTATGCTAGTCTGTACTAAATAAAGGTGGTTTTAGTATCTGCACTTTGGAGTTAACACCCATCAGCTATATATACATTAGCCCTTTATTTCAAAACTAGCTAAATCTCCAGCAAAAAATATTAAAATAAGAACACAGAAAATATGAAAAAAAAGAACAAACTGAATACACTTAAAATATTTGGATCACACTCGTATATTTTTGTTTGTTTTATATATAGACAAAAATTCAGGGTGGTATTTTCAACATTGGAACAAAAAAAATTTCGCTCTCACCAATTAAAAGGCTAAATAATCACCACATTAATTTTAGCCGTAAAAAAACATCTTTAAATTTAAATAAAATGTTGTATAAATTCTTTCATCTACAAAGGGGTATATATATATACGAGTACATATATTTATATATATTTCAAACATGCATTTTTGTTTTTATTAAATGTTAGCATACTCACAAAAGGGGTGACGACAGTGGCATATGCGGGAAATAATTCAGGCATAAATATATAAATATGAAGATATTTGAAAAAACAAATTAATATTATTTATTATATATATATATTTATTATTATATGTATATAAAGGGTCCGCCAAATAACTTTAATTTTGTTTTAAATGCTATAAACAAAACTACTGAATATTTTCTCAAATTTTTTTTATTTGAAAGTACAATCCTTCCGGTAAATAATGGAAAGCAATGTCATTTAAATGGCTGCCTCGGCTGGCCATGCAGTGGCCTACATGATCGGTCCATGTAAAGCACATTATCGATTGTGTGCAGCTGTATTTCACAAATGGCTTCACGAATATTGTCCTTTAAAGCGTCAATTGTCTCTGGCTTGTCGGCGTAACACTTATCGTTGATGGCACCTCACAAATAATAGTCCAGCGGTGTCAAATCGCAGCTCCGAGGTGGCCAAACGACATCAGCTCTGCGAATGATAATGCGATCTTCAAAAATAGGGCGCAAAACATCGAGTGTAGCTTCGGCTGTGTGGCATGTAGCGCCGTCCTGTTGAAACCAAATGTTGCCAGTATCCTCCTCTTCAATTTTTGCGAACAACAATTCGTTCATTTGGCCCGACAATGATCGCCATTGACTGTAACGGCCACTCCTTGCTCATTTTCGAAGAAAAATGGCCCAATTATGCCTCTGGACCAAAATCCGCACCAAACAGTGTCTCGTTTTGGGTGCTTCGGCTTTTCAGTGTATTCGTGCGGGTTTTCTGTGCCCCAAATGAGACAATTTTGCTTGTTTATATACCCGCCAAGATCAAAATGAGCTTCAGCTGAAAAGATGATTTTTGCTGCAAAATCGGCATCTTCTGTAAGACGATTGCAGGCCCACTTAGCGAAGCGAAAACGCATTGGATGGTTGAAGCGAAGTTCAACTCCTGGACCAATTGGACTTTGTATGGCGTCATATCAAGGTTTTTATGCCAAATTCGTCTTAATGATTTCTTTGAAATGTTCAATTGTTGATAACGAAGGTGAATTGATTTTGATGGCGCTTCACGCATACGAAATGCCACAGCAGCAATATTTTTGGGTGTATGCACTGATTTTGGCTTTTCACACTTTGGTTTATCGATCAGGATGTTAATTTCTTTCACTTTTGCACAAGATAACGAACATACGGAGCAGACGGTGCTTCTCTTTTTCCAAAATCCGTACGCAATTTTTATACACAGTATGCAACATTACCATGATTTTCAATGTAATGTCGCAATATTTCCCAGCGTTGTTCAAGCGTATACACAAACATATTCGTTTAGCGGAAGGATAAAACTAATAATCTGCCAAATCAAACGTGAGCTAAGTGTTACCATTCACGAAATAAGCACCAGTTGAAAAAAAGCGTATAGCAAAATTGTAAGAAAAGTTGACCAAGAAGCTATGGGTCTAAAATCAAATTCTAGTTTCTGCCGAGAGACAGACAGGAAGGAATCTTGGAAATCGATTCTTTCCACTTTCTCGTCGTGAGGCATGCCATTAGCAATTGTTAAGATCGTATGACTTTTTGAGTAATTGAAAGCAATGGAATATTTTTTATAAGCCTTCAGTTTAGTTGTCATATAATTGTTCGCGACAATATAACATTTTCTTCGAGGCTCTTTAACGAATAGGTTTCCTTTTCACGAAAAGTATTGTGATGTTAGTCATCATTTTTGATATTCTTTTGTTTGGTTACGGTTTTCCGTCGACCCTCGTCAAATTTGGTTTGTGAACAAACCGGTTTCGGCTGTTTGCCATCTTCAGTGTTCTTTTCGTATTGATATTGTTGAAGGCAAAGAAATGGCAAAGTATAGACGTAAGAGTCTGGCGGCTTTTGTTAATCAGCAAGAATAAACATGGCATTTTTTGTAAAATGTACTAAGTTTTTTAGCAATGCTTTCAATTATTTCATTTGCAATTATCAGAGAAAATCTTGCTTACGACTGTTGTGTTTTTGATTCGTTTTTTGGCACTCATTTAAGAGAAAAAAACACATTAAATCATCATGGAGACTTGAAAAATTTAATTCTTTAAATTCACTTGGTAAACCAGCATTGTGATTAGTCAGAAAACTTCACTCGAAAATTTAATGCGTAAAGTATTTTTAAATAAATAGACAACTTTTTGAATGTTAACTAACAAGTTCAACACGGTTTCAAAAAATTTATAAACGGTTAATTTATATAATGACTTTAATTATTAATAATAATTGTTACGTTATTGTTATTTCTGTTAATAAACGTTTTGTTATATTGAGTTCTTTTATTACAAAATAATAAAATAGCACTTAAGAGTTTTAAATTGAAATTAACGATTTATTTACTTTCAATACACACAAAATAAACACGATGATAACTTCACCACCTGAAAATATGTCTTTTCTCAACAATGTTTTAAACTGAATTAATTCATTTGCCCAGCAAGTGTTTTAAACGGTTCTCGCATGCCCAGGAATACTCTATTTTAACATCAGCTCATGTTATTGTTGTTATTATCATTCAGTGTAGGCACCCCATTTAGCTGTGTGTTTTTTTTTTTCTGTTTTAGGTATTTTTGTTTTCTGTTGTTTAAGTTATTTCGTAAAATTTATAACTAGCATGTTGTTGTTGTCTTGTGTGCCTAGAAAACTAGGCAGATAGAAAAACACACAATAGATCATTTCGTTCACTTTTTACTGATAGTTATTTTTTTTTAAAACTTAAACAAATTATCTTCCTTACAATATTTAATTCTAATTCTAAACTTTCAAAGCAGATTACTTAATTATTCATTTTCAAAAATAAGAGCGGAAAATCTTTCTGGTTTTTTTGTTCGTATAATTTTGAGAATAATTTATTATTTACCTAATAATGTTTAAGAAAAGCTTGAATAAATTGATTTAAAAGAAGCAATAATATTTATGTCTTGTAATGATATACCAGAAGCTGCTAATTTTAATTTTCTTTTAATTTTAACTTCTCGGCGGGGGCTAGGTTTTCATTTTGACTCATACCTTTTGTGGGTAATTTTCTTAGAAGTTTGCGTGGATCATTTATGACGATCATAGATCATGGATCGTGGATCATATCTTTTCTAACACAACTTAATTGAATCAAAATAAAATGATTAATTTAGAAATTTAAAGAAATCAGTTTTGAAATCGTTTCTAAATTTACAAATCTACAAATATTAACATGTATAAATTTAGGAACGTCGATCATTTAGTGATGATAAAGTTGACAAATTCTGAGTTGATTAAAGGGCAATTGGTTGGGAAGCACCTCCGTTTGTATTAACACTTGCTTAAATATGAAAAATATATGGATACATTATAACGTTTGACGATCATATTGTTGTAATTTTTATTTAATTTTACAAATATATAAAATTTTTTCAAAATGAAAAAAATGTACTTGCTATATTTTAATAAAATTAATTGATGTTTTCAAAATTTGTGATTTAAAGAAAAGCTTGTCTTTGCTATTTTTGAAGTCGTTTTGTACTTTATAAACATTTCTATAATTGTCCAATTATTTCGTATTTTTGTTTAGTTGGATCTTTTCCAACATGTTTAGTTTTAAGTTAAGTAGGGTGAAATACATTTCGCATTTGCTGCTTATATAATTGGAATTTGTTTTAATGAGAAATATTATCACGCAGTTGCAATAAATTCTATATTTGACGAAAAAATTAAGATCCCACAGACAGGAAACAAGAGATTATTACCTTTATGAACCTTTATGAATTTAAGTTAATCAAGTAGAAAAATCAATACTAAAATTAAAATGTTGTTTTATTATATCGTAGCTAAAGTAGACATTCTTCAATTTTAAATATTAATTTTTTATTTTTTTTTTTTGTTTGCAGTTCGTTCAAGATTGGCATCATTGTATGGATTTTGATGATTGTAAAAATGTGAGTATTTTATTATTTCTATCTTTCGAACTGTGTTTATAATTATATTAGTTTATAAATATTTTGTTGTATTTTTCAATGTAAAATATGTCCTTAAACTATAAGCATGACATATGTTATTGTCCTAAATATAAACCTTTTAACTCCCTAACCTACACAATGACCTTTCCTAATTTTAATTAAAGTAAAATTTTCCTAAAGGCTAAAAAATATTTAAAACAAATTTTAAATATTAACATCTGTTAAAATAAATGAGATTTTTACTTCTTATTATAATAATCAATGTCACTGCACTTATTGTCAGGCTCTTATTAGACTTATGTAATATTCCACATTTCAATTACAATTTTCTGAAGACTGTAAAAATTTTAGAACGTTGGTTAACAAAAAAAAAACAAAAAATAAGAAAACTCTTTTGATTCTGTTTTATTTTTTTTACTTATTTGCTGTAAACTTTTGCCCTTATTTTGTAGTATACTGCACATACCTATAAATTATTTAATATAATGACATCCGTGATAAAAAAAAAACTTGCATACACAAAATCATAAATCCCCTCTTTGCACAATTGTTGGCCTAGCAAAAGGAAAAATTCTTTTGAAACACATTTCCTTTTCTCAAAACCGAAATAAAACAAAGTTTAAAAGAAAAAAAAAGAACCATTTATAAATGATCAAACAAGACCACCGACTGACTAGATACAATAAATACATTCGCAATTGCACTCATTCTGTTATTTTTGCCTGTTTGTTAACGAGTACCAGTTAGAGCGAGTGTGTTTGAATGAAATGTATGAATGCATTTGACGGTAAAGTCATTGTCTTTTTTTCATAATACTTCTCTTTTGGTTATGTATGTATAGTTATATGGATATTGAAATGCAATAATACAAAAAGAAAAAATATACGTATTTACAATTGTGTTACTAAAAAGCCGCCCATTGAAATTGCCATTGCGATAGCTATTGAAGTTACAACCCAAAAATATAGTTTCGTTATGAAACTATAATAAGAAAGCAAAAACGAAAAAAGTAGAAATTTTTTTTAGAAAATAATAAAAATATTTGTATTGTGTCATATAGAATTGGGTCAATTGAAAATTTATCGATAAAACCGAAAATAAAAATACAAACTATCAAATGGCATTTCAGCCTTAACATTTTTACATGCAAACTTAACAAAATCCCCCCCAAAAAAAAAAAAAAAACAGAATAGAGATGACTTTACCATGCACATAAAGAATAACAGGAAGGCCTTTTGCTCTTGCTCGTACAAAGGAAGCTATAAAATATAAAACATTTTTTTTTACCTTTTTTGTTAATATTTTTCGAGCATTATGCTCTAGTTGCTATGCAGAGCAAATAAACAAGGCAAAAAAATTTAAGCCCTAAAATACAACACAATAATAAGAAATTCGAGTTCTCTATTTGGTTATTGCGACAAAATGACACTTATGAACTGAAAAGTCATAATACGCTATATTTTAATAAAACTTCTTATTTAAAAATTATTAAAAAAGGATTTAAATTAATTGAAATGTGCGGAAAAATACTATTTATTTAAAACCACAACATTAAAAAGAAAATTAAAAAGTTCTCTTGAATTTTTTAGACTTTTTGAAATCCAGAAAAATTGATTTTTAAAGGGCTTTTTATAAAGAAATAAAAAAAAATTATTTAGTAAAAGGTCTTTTCTAAAAGAACGTGCCAAAACTATAAATATTCAGAAAAATATTTACTGGCTATTGATTTTTGTTAAATGAAAATTTTTATAAATATTACTTAAAAATAGTTTGAGGTACCAAAAAATAAAAGAGCATTTTGTGAGGATTACATTAAAGAATAATATTTAAAAAAACAAATTTAAAAAGTAGTAAAATTAAGTGTTGGTATGTAACCTTAACAAAAAATTCATAAAGGTACTTCTTTTTTAAAAGATGGTTTGTAAAATCTCTAACGTACGATAGCCTCGCTCTAAACGGTGTGTGCCTTGGAAAATATTTTATCAAAAAATCCTTGCAGAAAATTACGTTTAATAAAAATAGTTTATTTAATGACTGATTAGAAAAGTATTAGACAACTTCTTCAAAAACTTAATGTAAATATAATAATAACTATATAATGTTTAAATAAGCCAATTATCATCAAAATCTTATATCCGAAAGTAAATACAAAATATTTAACATCGAAGTAATTTTTAACCAACTCTATTTCTTAGCTAACAGATGTTAATCAATTGAAATTATTTAAAGTTATTAAAATTCCAGAATGTAATCAGTCAATTTTTTATAAAATAACACAAAAAAGCAAGAGATAGGAAAACTGAAATAATTTTTATGTTTTAGTCATCGCTGCTCAGTAACTTTTTTTATTGATGAGATGACACCTGACCTTTTGTGATGAAAATAGATCTGAATTGAAGTATTTATAGCCCTTAATGGCTTAATGTTCGTTACCTTTTTTATTTCTCTTAAACTCAACCAAATATTTCTTTTTGTTTGTTTAAAAATCATTATGAACGCTTGAGATCTATAGATTTTCTTTTGAACTCTTCTATTTACATGTTTGCATGGCTGATTGTATAAAATAACATTTCAGAAATAAAAAAGATAAAAATAATGTAAGCAGATTTTCGATTTAAAATTCTGTGATTAATCTCTGATTTACAAAACGGTCATTTTATTATCATTATCGAAAATCCATTTATATTTTAATAGATTTGTCCCTATGAAAATTTGGTTTTTCAAAGTACGATTCCTGAAGTTTCTTGTCCACTCATTGTACAGGAACCTAAATCAGTTTGAAATCATGTCATTCAAAGGCGATTGTAGATCAAATGCATGCAAAAAGAAACTTCAAATCTTAAAGCTGTACGGTCAGGTTATTGATAGTGGTTAAAAAAATCCATAGAGACGTTAATGGGTTCTAATCATTTTGCAGATTTAGATCACATGTTAGCTATAAGCAAATCTGAAATACTGTTGCCATTCGTTTCTGTAAAAACCGTCGTTACTGGCGAGCACTTCCGATCGTACCAAACAAACAACAGCTAGTAATAACGGTTTCTACTAAAAGGAATGAAAACAGCATTTCCGTTACTGGCGAAACAAATCCAAACAACTTAATGCTTAATCTGAAATACTTCATTTTTGTAGAGAAAAAATCGGAAAGTGCATTCACAGAACAAAACATTTTGCTGCCTTCAAAAACTCAGCAACCATAGCGGCTGCAGGACGACCAACGTGAACAGGTTTTTAAAAGGTTAATCGAATTGACCCCAAGTGGATCCTTTATAACACAGCAATTTCAAAATGGCTTTTGCGATCTTGATTAATCATTGTGTTTTCTCGAGTACTAAAAGGTTAAAAACATGCCAAATATTTTCAACATTTCCAGACAGGATGGCCCCATTTCTAAGTACATCTATCTATACGTTTTTTTAATTATTAACAGATGGTTTGTTTTTATAACCACTCTTTTTGCAACACTGCCATATTTCATTCTTTTTTTAAATACAACACACTGACATAACAGAGTGTGTTACGTTATGGAGGAGTGTGTTATAATATTTATTACTTTCATAACAAATCAAATATTTCCTATAAAATTTCATATTTTGTTCTGTATTCTTTTATCAATTGCCAGTATTAGTATCTATTTACTTAATTTAAACAATTGTTATATGTATTTATATATGAGTGTTATATTATATAAATACTTTTTTATTATATGACATGAATAAATATTTTATTTTGGAAACAAAAAATCAAATAAAAATATTAACTAAAGTAGACAAAAACGTTTACTTTTTATAAGTATTTCAAGCTGACTGAATATCATGTCAATATTAACACTCAATGGTTGATGTTATGAATAAATAAAAACTTTTTTGTTTGACTTTTAGCTATATTTTTATGTGTTCAAAAAAAATCCTATAAGGGGCACTAAATTGTTTGATAGCCAAACAAATCCATCATCGTTATTATAGTTATCAAAATCTATACTGTTTTCACACTTGGAAAACAATTAAGAGATTGTCTAAACAATATTTCAAAAAGACAAAAAATAGCCAAATAATTCTTATATATTTGTTAAGATATTGTAAACATAAGCTATGGGAGGTTTCTCCTTATTTAAACAAAATTAAATAATTACTCTTAGTGTTTTGCTTTTTAGAGATATTTGGTATTTTTAAAAATTACTTGTGCCGCTGATTGATTGTATATACATACATTCAAATATTTTAGACATGTCATAGATTTTTGCGTTACAAATATTAGAAGGGGCTCTTAAAATATGTATTAAAATATGTTTCAAAGAATTTTTAAGTTCTTTTTGGAAACTCTTTTATATTAAGTAGTTTTTATGTTTTCAAGTACAATTTGTTTACATAAATAAGTGTTGGGTCCCCCAATTTTTTGTAATTGTTTGTAGTCGACAAAAATGTTTGTAATATTTATGGATCCTGCAGACTAGGAGGCAGGCTAATATATTTAAATGTTCGTGTTATAAACATTTGTTCATTGTACTCTTTAATGACTTTAAACACCATGGGGAATTTAAAAATTGAGTATACAAGAACATAATGATATTCAGTTTAAATATATGTACGTATATATATATGCCTGTGAATGAATGGGTACATGTGTGTGTATTAATCACTACATACATATGTATTTCTTGCCACAAAGAATAATTGAAATCTTAATGAGCTTTTTAATGCTACTTGGGATGTTTTTCTGTATATTCTTGTTTAATATGAAGATGTCTGTCAGTTTTGAGTTATAATTGAGTGAACTTTTTAACCTTACAAAACAGTGATACAAAACAGATAGCCCAACATGTCTATCAAATGTCAATATTTTATGTTTAAAAACAATCTACATCAAACACTTTATTAAATAGAAGTATTTTCTTTATTTTTAAGATAAGGATTCTTTAGCTTAGTTCTTCATACTCCAATATTTGGTTTAATTTAATTTTCATGTTATCTTTTCTTAGCTAGAATTAGTCTTATCCCACATTTTTGTGGTTTAATAAAAATGAAGATGTCATTTAGCACTTCCAATGTACAAGTATTCAAGTAAGTACACGAAATGACAAATTGTTTGGAAAGTGGGGATATTTTAGTACTCTTTTAGGTCATAAAATTTTAACTTGGAAATACTTGCTATAAATGTTTTTTTTTCTACTTCCTTCAAGTATTATATACATATATATGTGTGCGATTTTCTTCATTTGACATACTCTTTGTTATGACTTCAGCTACATATGTAGAATGGTTTCTTATTTGCTGCGTTAATGTTATTTTCTAGTAATAAGAGATTGTAAGCATAATAGAAAAAATACATTGTATTTTAAATTTTTCAAGACAGACAAATTTATTAATACATTTATAGTTCTATTATTCGAAAAAATGCTAAAAAAAAGTTGGACTAGAACTTACCCACATGTATTTTAATTTAAATGCTTAATGAATTTTTAAATATGTTCAAAGTAAAGCTAGTTTAGTAAAGCATTTCGATATGAAAGTTAGTACTTTTCTATATAAAATTACCAGTTATAGAGAGGACATTTTTAACTTATGTAAAAGCCATAAATGTTTTTAAGAAAAAGCCTACATAAAAAATCATTTTTTAAATTAATGTTCAGTTTTTTCTCTCTTATATTCATTATGTTGTATAAGGCCAATAAGAATCAAAATCTCCTAAGGTTGATTTTAATTTATAATACTTCTTTTTCAGAATTTTTTATATTACGAATTAAAACAAAGCGAATAAAATTAAAAGAGCAATTACAATTTTGATAAATAATTATATATTTACAATATATCCTTGCAATGTAGGATAAACAGAAGTTTATTGCTTTTTAATTATCCTTTAACCTAAAAAATTTTTAAAATGTTTTAAACTTATGACAGCAAATCAAATATATCCATTTAAAGACCACATTTAAATAACAATAGTAACGAAATGCTCCACATAAATTCAAACCTAGTTTAATAATTTGTAAGATTTGAAACAGATTCTTAATTTAAGGAAACCAAGCATGTCCCTGTGTTTGAGACAAAACCTCGAAAGTGTGTTTTATTAATACACAGTTTTTTATAAAAAAAAAACTTAAGCAAAAATTATTCTTCAAGTTATGTTTTTCCAGTATGTTCATGTTGCCACAGTGAAAGGAAAATGGTTTTAAAAATTAAAACTAAATGAATGAAATTTCTTCTGTTCCAATGTCTTTTCCACTGTCTTCGTAAATTAGCGCATAAGAGACATATATATAGTTAATACCTACCGAGTATTAAAATGTTATTGCCCAATAATTAACTAAAGATCGCTGAACACTCTTTTGCTCTATTTGGACTACTAAACTGTTAATATTTGTGCCGTCGGCAAAATTGTACTAATTTATTTATAGAAAAAATATTCTGTGGCTATTAGTCCATTTTTCAATTTTTCTTATTCTATTTTTGAGTTGCATTGAATTTCAATACCTTGTCCTTATGGCCACCACTTTTTAACTGAGCAGAGATTCAATTTTAAAATTTTCCATTTAATTAGTTTAAATCTTTTCAGTTATACGTACAACTGCACTATATATTAACTTCTATTTTAAAAGATCGTATGATAAATCACCTGAAACACTTACTACAGCATGTTAATAATTTTTCTTAGTAAGACTAAAAATATGATCTTTAACACCGATGTAGGTAACTCCATTTTCTTTAAGTTTAAGTTAATTAAGATAACGTTTTACCATTTTTATAAAAATGTCTATTTTTATTGAATATTTTTATCTCTAGGTTTCTTTAATTTTATTTAGAGAAGAGATTTACTTTTATCTACAATTATTTTTGCAGCTTAACCATTATTACTCTAAATTTATTTTATATTGTCTGCTACATGTTTTAGAATAAGTAGAAGTATCAAAGCTTCAAACATTTTAAACTCATAAAAATAAAAATTTCGTAATCGAATATAACTGCGCGTTAATTTGTTAAGCTAGAGTTTAAAGAATTTTCCAAAATATATGTTTTTTTTACAACTTTTAGTTTTTTGTATGTTGATTAGTTTCATTTAATTTTTTATGATTATTTATTTTGAAAATTAAGCATTTAATGGTGCCATAAATAATATTTGTATAAATTAAAATCATCTTATACGAGTAGTTATCATCAGAAGTATAGATATATATAAACTTAATTTTGGTATGTTAATTATATACAACAAATAGCTAATATTTATTAGTTGACTAAAACTCGAAATGCTTGCTGATTTAGGAAACAATTTTGTTATTTGGACAGCAGTGGGACCAAAAACTTTATAGTACGTTATTACGAAAAAGTGCATTACAATCCCAACCAAATTTGCATAAATTAATAACTTAACCTTTATAACCCATATGATAGTCATTTAAATTTATACAGTATAATCAAATATACCAAACATATTTTAGTGGATATTAACATATTTGAAATTAAGTTAAAAAAATAAATAAATGATATTGTTAGTGTGCATTTTATTTTTCGAAAATGTTACAATTTAAGTTTAAAGTTTTTATTTTTAATGCTTAATGCTTAACTTTGTGTTGTAACTTACAAATCATCATCATTTCATTCTTAATTAGAGATTTTCTTTTTGTTATTTCTTCTTGCAGCTAAGCCATTTTCAACAGTTTATTGTAGGACATTCTAGTTTTGTGTCTTTTCTATTTGCATAAATTTTTTAAATCTAAAATATATATTTTAAACGAACAACATGTTGACATGCTGTTGAAACTATAAAATTGTTTATGCTACAAAATACAAACATATAATGTAGAAAGAAAAAAGATATTTATGAGTTCAAAAGCTTAAAATGTAAACAAAAATAATTTTTTCATAAAAAAAACGATCTCATTCTTAAAAGTGTTGTAGGTCTCTAGGGATATCGATTTTCATTTACTATCATGCCTTTGATATTAAATGTTCAGTTTGTAAAATCTTTAAAGTCATGTTTTTTATAGTAATTTATGTAAAAATACTTGTTTTAATTCACAAGAAAACATAGTAAAATATTGGTGTATTAATTTACTTTCTACTTAATACAAACGTAAATTGTAAATTTTTTAATTAATTTACCAATAAATAAAAAAAAGTAAAATTTTAAAATTTTTTCAATAAATAATTTATTAATAATCAAAATTATGTAGAATTAAAAATGACAAAGAAGAGAATAGGAAACATAAAGTTTAAATTTTTTAAACAAGCAAAAGATTAGTTAACATAATTTATTATTAATTTAAAAAGTTTAATTTTATTAATTGCAAAAAAAATATTATATTTTATATCCATAATAGTTTAAAATAAAAATGTATTTTATTTACTGAAAAAACGTCATTCATAAATTGCTGTCCACCATGTCCTTAGCTAAACAACGCATATCATATGCGCTACGCAAAAGCAAGACACGTTATTGGTGTCTTAAAAAACTGGACCGGTTTTTGTTTTTAGTGCTTATATTAAAAAAAATGGCGTTGACATTAAATAACTCAAGTGACATTATTAATTTAAGCCATGTTTATGCTAATGATTTTAAAAAATGGCTGTTAGTAATTGCAAAAACCCTTTTAATTTATACACAAAAACTTCCTGAAGAACCTATTCACTAAATGCTTTTTTATATAATGATTGCATGTCTCTGTTTGTGCCTCTTTTATTTATATTAAACAATTCTTGCAATTCTAATTTATATCTTGCACTTTATTTGTTAAATATTATTTTGTTTTTTTTTTTTTATTTTTATATTTCATAATTTTGGTTTTTTATTAATTGTTTTTGTTTGTTTTCTTTGTACATTAAAATTGTTTATACTCATTCATATCATTATAAATAATAATCTCTTGATGTGTTATTTTAATTAAGCTAGTAAAATAATATCAATTAAGCATAATTTCAATTCAAAGACAAAAACCATCTTCTCTTTTACGTTACAGATGTGCATCACGCCACCTAATATCAATAGTTATATCCCAGAAGCTTTCAGTTTTCTGGTGAGTGCAAAAAATAACCCAAAACCATTAATGCTTTTAATTTGTTCGAGTTCTTGCAAAAAAGCTTTTTATCCATCCATCGTCTTTCTCTCCTAACCATCCTTTTTAAACCTTCACTAAGATCATCCGGCCATATCTACAGCTGCTTTTTTTTATCATGTTATATTTGTGTTAAATATTAAGGGGTGGCTTTTATTTTGGCTTTCAGCTTTTTATTAAAAATAATATTAACAATTTTTTGGGCAAAATTTCTTTCTGTTATGTAATCTTAATTTTTTTAATTAACCTTTAAAAGAAAGACTTTTTATATTTTATATATTATGTAACTATTTCATTTATATAACCAATTTATATTTCAACAAAATTTAAAACAAATATTGGCTCAATTGTGTTCGTTATTATTTCTATGTAAAATGATGTTCAATGACGTTAACGATATTTACTCACAATTTTTTTAAATCTTCGGAAACTGAAAACTAAAAATTTATGTAAAAATTCCGTTAACGAAGTGCAGAATTATTTTTCAAATCATGGGCGGTTTCGTTTCTTTTTGCCAAACACTAGCATAAGTAGTAAATCAAATGATGTAAAATTTTAGTAACTTGCAACAAACACTGTTCGTGAAATCAAGGGAATAGACATCTTAAAAATTTCTCATAAATGCACTTAGAGCGTTTGATGTTGCAATTACAATCAGTGCTCTCAAATGAAAGTTAAATAATTTCATGTTATTAAATTTTGGTTGTTTGTTTATTTATTGCTCATGTTCCTATTTTTATAGTACAGGAACGTCCTGCGTTACAATCAAAATCAATATAATTTTTTTTAGAATTAAACAAGTAAAATAAAATATTTAAGAATAAAGTTAAATAAATAAAATAAAAAAAAAATATCTGAAAAAAAAGTATATAAAAACTTATTAAAGTTATTAGCGTTGCCATTAAGTTGTTGATATGGTGAAAGACTATTCCAAATGCGAACAGCATGCAAATAAAATTGCCACTCGGGTTGGGGTATTAAAATGTTTCAGTCTTTAGGTGATTAGGAAAACGTATTTTTTCAAACAAATATTTAGGGTTTGTGTAGAAAGTAAGGATCTTTATTAATCTTTCGAAGTTAACCCCGTAAAGATTATTTAAATCAGATGAAACGTTGTCAAATATACGCAAACCATAGTCATGTCTAATAATAATATTATATAGAACATTCAATTTTCTTTTACTAACGGCGTCACAGTTATCAAATAATTTACACCCGTACTTTAAAGTTAAAATCAAATATTCTTTAGCGAGCAAATCTCTTAGCCATAATGGAGGAAAATATTGTGTGGTCCAGAGCGTCTACAACTTCACATACACCTGGCCAACTAAAGCATTTACATTGTCCGACCATGTCAAGCAATTGTTGAAAATGATGCCAAAATTGTTTGCCTTATTAACAATTTCGATATTCTCGTCATTCAAAACAATGCCCCCTGAAAAAGTTGTTGCCAGACTTTTTCTGTCTATTACAATACACATGTTTATAAGGTTTCAAGCTAAGACCGTTTGCACACGCCTCCAGTGACAAACTTTCTAGCAGCATTTTCTTTTTTATATTTTTTCTTTTTTATATTAAAAATAATTGTGGTCCTAAAAAAAACCCCTATAGCACACCTTCAGTAAGTGGCAACTTATCCGACTATGAATTATTCACAAAATCCGACTGTGTACGATTCACTTTATACGAGTTAATAAGCTTGAAAATCAGATTTTCAGACACATCGCTAGAAAAACGATAAATCATGTGTTCCCACTTTCCAATTTCTGTCGTATATTCTCAATTACTTCTGCAAGAGCAGTAATACAGCTATGATTCTGATGAAAACCATATTGCATACTCGAAAATAATTTATTGCCATTTGCTGATACAAATTTTTTTCAAAAACTTTTGATAGAAAACAAAAAATGGTATTCGCCATTTGCCTTAAACAGCGGCAAATTTTACGCATGTTTCCATATCGATGGCAATGTGGATGACATGAAAATTATATTAAAAAGATATGTGAAAAGCACGTTAACATTACATCATATACATACACATTACACGTGATCAACATCTGATCAAAAACAACAACACCATCAGCCAAATTTATTAGCTTTGTGGAAAAATTAAAAAAAATTGGAATCTGATTTGAACATCGTAGCACTAGTAAAAGATTTTTGATGGTATTTGCATCGCTAATACTAACAATGTCACGCATAGTATTCCATATTTGGCGGTTGTCAATTGCAATGCCAAAGCTTTTAGAATAATACTTGTTTTTTACAAGTTTTATGTGGCTATTTACATATCGCCTACAAATTTTGTAGTTCAACGGTTCTATATCTCTTCCATATGTCATATGGTAACTCTCTTTGTTGCATTGCCGTTTTAATTAAAATTTTCGCTTAATAATAATTATTAAAAAACACTGTCTAAATTATGGTCATTGGCGCAGAGAGATCTGTTTCGGGAGAGCTAAGATACTTCCAGAAAACTTTTAGTAGCACTCCGCCCCCAATATTGCTTCCTTCTGCTGGACAAAAGTTATCTAGTTATGTCCTGATGCCTTGTTTTGTTTTAAAATTTGTCGTTTTTAAAAAATTGTTTAAGGAACAATTCAGAGTTCACACAGGGCAATTTTAGTTGCCCAACTCTTTAGCTCGTTTGAGAAAGAGGTAAGAGAAATGGAAAGGGGCACATATTTGCTCGTACTCGTTTATTTCTTTTTGCTTACCATTCGCAGTTTTCATTTCTTTTTTTGTCGCAGATCGATTTTTGACATTTTAAATCATTTTGAAAACTGTAGTTTTAAAAAAAGCTGTGTCTGTTTAAGTAAATATAAAAAGCAAAAATATAAAAATCAAAAATATCAAAATCTCTTCACGTCAAAAAATGTGTCTATCAATACCAACAAAGTAAGAAATTTAAAGACAAAGAGAGAATAAGAATTGCTGGGCCAAATTATTCGTGTCTGAACACTGCAGCAATTTTAAAAGAATATTGATGAAGAGTTGAGCAACTAAAATTGCCCTGTCTGAACCAGGTCTAAGGCATTCTGTTGTTATATAACATTTTATCAATAACTTTTAGTTGCCATATTGTTTTTGAAAAAACAAATATTTTGTTGAAAAACCTGCATTAAAATTTCATAATTTTAAATTGCATGTTATAATATTAATTAAATGAGTTCAATGAGCTACGTCAATTTATAGAATTTCTAACGATTTTGGCTGAATAAAAGCTTTAGTTAAGACATAATTTGAATGACTAAAGTCATCTCAGTTAAAAATTAAAATGACTTAATTTTGTTTTCTAACTATTTTTATCAAGTTGATGTGCATTTTCGTTTCAATGGAATTTGATAAATATTAAAAAACATTTTAATGGCTGATATTGCATAAAAATTATTTAAGTTTATTTAAATAAAACTCTTTTGTGCATAGAAACATATTTCTGTTAAGTATAAAAAATAAGAAAAACAATCTTACAACTGCATTTTAAAATAATCACAATCCTAATGGTGTCATAAAAAGTAACGAGTATGACGGATAAAAAGTTGAATACATTTTAGTAACTGTGTTGTTCAGTTTATAAGTACTTGTTTAGAATATTCGTTTGCTGTTTGCTCTCTTCTCTTTTCAATAAAAAACTTCAACGTATTCATACATACGCTTGTGGAAAGTAAATTTGTCTTTCATATTTTTGCATGATAAGGCGCCTTCTATGGCGTAAAAAAAAATCATTTTGATATTTATTTAAACTGTAGCTTCCTGAATGTTTGGGATGGGATAGTAGCATTTCGCTAAATTTACTTTGACACATGCAAGTGTTAAGCGTTAAGTTAAGTTAAGATTTTGTACAAAGTTTTGTCTCTTAACATACTGCACATGGGTAGCAAAAACTTATGCTACCACACTTAAAAAAAAGCTATTGCCAATACTAACATAATTAGTGAAATTTTATTACTGTAACATATAGATCTTTTGTTTATGCTATACGAAATCTTTTTGGATGTTTGATATTCTGTAAAAGGTACAATCCTTGTATTAAAATAGTTTATAATTTAGATATTTTGCTGTTGTCAGTGTGTCTACAGTGCTCTTACTTAAGCATGTGCCAATTAGATAACATGTATTGCCGACTCCTGCTATCTGTTGTCAGTGTATCTACAGTGCTCTTACTTAAGCATGTGCCAATTAGATAACATGTATTGCTGACTCCTGCTATCTGAGAAAGTAGTTCTATAAAAATACAACAATTTTACTTAACAAAAAAAAAAGTTATAAAAAGAACATTATTTTTATGTGCTTCACAAGAAAAAAAAAATCATTAAAACGTGTTATCTCTTTTTTACAATTAAAACACAAAAAATATATAAAAACTTACAAAAATTCTTTTATCTAGTTTTTGTTTAAAATGTTTACCACCCTTTAGCAACTGTTGTCATTCGTTAACACTCTTATGTACTTAGATGTGTGTTATATTTAATTTCCTAAAGTTGAGCATAAAAAAGAAAAACTTGTTCCATAAAACTTTGCCATTTTATTCTTTTTTGTTTAAACATAAGTGTTGCCGTTTTTTTACAATTATCTTGTTTTTGTTGTTCACTCTTCATGGCATAGGATATCAAACCAGCCTTCTTCTTTTTTATTTAAACTAAAACGTATGTCATATATTATGTAATACAATCGTTCATTTTGCAAGTATTTCACACACATAAGAAACTCATGAAATATTTATCTCTTCATGTCTTGATGAATACAGGAAAATTTATTAATTTAATTTTTAATTTAAAAATAGTTTTTTCCTAAACAAAATTTATTTTTTTTTTACGAAAACTTCATTTAAATTTAGCCGATGAATTGAAAGAAAAGAATAATTTTTTTATCAAGTCTCCATATTTTCCCTTAAAATTTTAACACACTGCATCACGAAAGATTATATTTTATGTAACTGTTTTTGAAGATTTTTTTGTTTTTGTAATTATTTTTCCCATTTGCAATTATATGTACTTAAAATGATGACAATTTTCTTTGTTCACATCTGATGATATAAGTAACGGGTGGCATAAAATTAAAGTCATAGTCAATAGGTCCCATAATATTTACTAATAATGTCAAAAGTAATTGCACATGGCCTTTATTCCTTTCAATAAACGTTTTACTATATTGAACACTTTATAATTTTAAATTAAATTAAACGATTTATTCACTTTCAAAACACAGAAAATAAACACGATGGTAATTTCGCCACTGTAACGCCTAAAATATGCTTTATAATTTTGTTTTCTTTTCTTAACGATGTTTCACTTGAATTCATTCTATATGTCCAGCATTACCGCTAAAGTATGTGGTTTATGTTCAATCTCGGTTAATTAAGTTAAAACTTTAGTGAGTAGGAGGATACAATGAAGTGTATAGAAGTGTTTGGCGTAAGCCTGCATTGGTATAGATTTTGCTGGTAATAGCAAATAATGGAATGCGACTTTAGAGGATTGAAGTGCAGAAGGGTGTCGTGTGAACAATGGTTGATCACGAGTTAGTCGGTCCTAGTTTTAAAGCGAAAACCGAAAATTTTCATAGTTGAATAATTTTGAACAAAAGGGAATACGGTTCCAATTCCGTAACCTATTGAGTATCCGTTTGTTATTAAATATAGACCTTGTGCTCATGCTGGTAATAGGAACGACCATAAAGAAAAACGACAGTCGAGAGATATTGGAAGAGTTTTATTTTGTGTTTTATAATCATACTACCATGGAAGTCTTTCGAAGAGAGATATGGTAAATGGATTAGAAGAACATGGCATTTACTGTTGTGCCGATATTTTGTCCTCGGACCTTGAAAATTTATGGCGGGAGCACGCAAAATCCTCAACAGGCTGTACCGAATTTCGCAGCTGGTCTATAATGTGAAGAAGTCGTTAGAATAATGCAGGTAAGGGAAGTCGGCAAGTTAGGTCCGTAACTTCGGCATAAGGATTGGCCCTGATGATAGAAGTATAGCTATTTTAAGTGGTTGTTGTTATTATCATTTAGTGTAAGCGCCTGCTTGGCTGCGTGTTTTTGTTCTGTGTTAGTTGTTGTTGTCTTCTGTTGTTTAAGTTATTTCGTGGAATTTTTAGTCGGCATGTTGTTGTCGTCTTGCGTTTAAAAGATTTCTTAAAAAACTACGCAGTTTGTAAAATACCTAACAGTTCATTTCGTTAAATCTTTTGGCTGATAATTATTTTCTTTTGAAACCCAAAAAAAATTAATGAAGTAATGCATACCTACAAAACCTGGCGTTAATGGTATTTGACCATTATTTCTGCTTTCGCCGTTTTAGAATCTTGAGTTCGCCTTAACAATCCAATATTTAAAGAAAAATTAAATTGTAAATTTCAGGTGGAATATTTTATAACCGTAGCTAAAATAAATTATGACATAACAAAACTTTCGCGCCACCTGTTATTTGTATAGCTAAGCCATAGTAGTGTAGTAAATAAAAGTTTTAAAAATATAGCCACCACAAAACATATAAAACTTGTTAAAAATCTCATAGAATTTTAAGTTATAAATAAGGTTTGCTTAAAATCTATAACACAAACAAAAGAAATACTTTAATTTCTTTAGCTAATGTTGTCTATGGTTGTATAATGGCCTTCTATTTGAGTGAAAGTAAAATAATAAATAATATTGAAATTATTTAAATTATCTCACTCTCAACACATCTTAGTAATAATTGCAGAGCAAAATAACAAAAAAAAAAATAATTTATGCAAAATTTAAAGCAGTTGTGACTCCCTTTTCCTTCTATTTTATGCACAACATTTTCATTACTTTTTCTTATATAATTTTAATATCTATTACCTGTTTCATAAACTTTATTAATAGACTTAACTTTTCATGCATATTTTTATTTTCAGTGTTGGAATAATTGTGATCAACAATTGGGTCCATTTCCTTTAAATATCAATTCAGCTTTACGCCAAGGTTCTTTAGTGATAACGGACATTGCATGGGATCAAGCTATCACGAATGCATCAAAGCAATGTTTAGTTACTTGGGAGGTCTCTGGAGGCGGTCTAATGGGCAACCTATTGACTGATAGTTCCACTGTTGAATTATCCCTCTGGTCAGATACAGTATATCACGTACAAGTTACGTGCAAGCATAAGGTAAGTTAAAAGAAACCAACTTAATTTCATAAGCCATTTTAACTACTATACCAGTAAGAGAACAAATAAAACACTAACAAAATTCAAACACAAATAAAGAAAAACTTAAGACGTTGCTTTGGCATTATTAAATTTATTTTTACTGTGAGCATTAAGCTAAGCGCCATCATGATTATGATGATGATGGTAATCTACTCGTGGCCAGGTCTTATTTATTTGATCTTTGTTTTGATGTTGTTGCTTATATTTGGTGATGTCGGCATCATTAGTGTTAAACATTTTTAGTTTGAATCAGTTGCTTTTTTATAATCCTATATAATATATAGTTCAATCAGTTGTTTTTTAGAATTGTGATTTATATATATAGGAAACAACAATCTATTAAAAGACACAATCAGGTTGTACATTATTCTAAGCAGTTTGGGATTATAAGCACACAACGCAAAAACACAAACAGCACAATTTTTTCTGTTTCATTTGCCTTTATTACTCTTGAGGTTCATTAAATTTCTCATAAAAGATGATCGTGATCATCATAATTTAGACATTTTCCTTTTACCTCTTTGCCAAACAAACGATCATGTTGCAACATAAAATTGGCTGTTAGAAAAAAAAATCTCCATTATTCAATTTTTATATTCAATAAAGTTTGCACGAGACCACCAATTGCTTGGCCTTTTTTTTGTTGAGTATGAATGTTTGTGTTAAAATTTCAATTTCATATTTGACCACATGCACTGGGCTTAGACCCTCTAACTCCAGAGTTTATATGGTGTAGTGTGAAAGTCGTAGTAATTGGCTAATTACATTAATGTTCTTCTAGCTGTTGACAATTTTGTTACA
This sequence comes from Trichopoda pennipes, assembly GCA_030448955.1. Classification (NCBI taxonomy): domain Eukaryota; kingdom Metazoa; phylum Arthropoda; class Insecta; order Diptera; family Tachinidae; genus Trichopoda; species Trichopoda pennipes. The sequence goes on along the minus strand of JASKUP010000010.1, from coordinate 313,692 downwards.
AACTTTGAACATGAATTTTCACAACAAAAACAACAACAACAATAATAAATAAAAACTGAAATTAAGCTTTTGCTAGAAAATGTTGCATGATGTCTTAAGTCTTCGATGTCGTCATCGTTTTTGTCCACTATATAGCGTGTCATTTTCGATGATGGCATGCAATCATATTGTATATAACAAAATCAAACATATAACACTCTTTGTATTGTTAGGTGTACTTTTTTGTTTTCACTTCTTTTTGGAGTTTAAATGTAATTTATTGTGGCTTTTATTATTTATTTTTTGTTGACTGTCTGTCTCTCTGCCGGTTTCTTCTACTGCATGTGTCAGTTTATATCAATATTGTTGAACATTTTGCGTGTCTAAGATTATTGGAGCCTACGTTTTTGACACTAACACGCAACAATTTATAAAATAATTTACTTACAACAAGTACGGTTAATACAGCAGAATAACTAACTCCATATGTACGTTCTAGAAATCCTTTTTATTAATGATATTTCTTGTTGTCTTCATACTTAAATGTCTTATGGTATTTAGTAACTGGAAATAAACATAAAAAAGTAATAATAAATTGCTGAAACATTAAGTTTGCAGGTGGTTTGTTAAACTTTTATTGACACTTGATGATAACAGCAAGTAACGATCGCTTGATCTTGCTAGTTTTTAATTGATATGTCAGCAGCAGTTAATGAAATTACAGTAGCTTCTCTATATGCTGTAAATCAAACAATAATGTTTGAACTAAATTCTTAGCAATTTTTCATCTCTCAACTTAAGTCTTAAGTTTAAAAGGTTTCTTCTTCTTCTTTGGTCAGGACAGCGAGGAGGAAAAAATCAAAACACATTTGTTAATTTATCGCAAAAAATAATGGCATTGGTGTTTGGTACTTTTGAATTAAAGTAATCAATTTGAGTTCTTCAGTCTAAACAATCTAGCCCACATAGGCTTTGCCTAAAAAAATAATTTTTCAAGAAAAACCAGACGGTTGTTACTATATGAATTGAGCGAATCTACGGCGATGTGAATGGTCGATCGGCTTCAATTCCTGCAGCAGTTGAACCTTGTAAAGCTTACGCAAAATTCGCCATGTGGTCGTTTTGGATAACCTCAATTGTCCCCACCCGGGGGCACATTTATCGGTGTTTGTGGATTACTTAACCAGCTAGACTTGTGCTGCTGGGGGTGGAAGAAACCCCCGTCCCCTGAAGGCAAGCACGGTATCAACTGAAAGCTCCACGTTATTCCCGCGGGAATCAGTAAGCCCCAGAGTTCCGCTAATTGTCTCTTTAAACTTTTAGCTGTTTCTCTGACTGATTATTGAGGTTGGCCCTTCGGGAGTATCGTGGTGTTGCGGCCCCCTATGAATTGATTTAGTGTGCCAGGATCATCTTTCCTTTAATAACACCAACGGGTGAATGATCTAGAACCAGTGAGCATGCTGGTCATGTGTTTTGGACCAGCTCTTCAGCAAGGAGTAGTGGTTTGCAAACCTGCTTTGGAAGCGCTTAAGTTGCAACTAGGAAAGAGCTGTTGCTAGAATTAGTCCTCGGCTTTCTAGGGCGTGAATGACGTTGCTTTTCATTCCCAGTGATTTGACCACCATCTGATTAAGGCTTACGGCCAGGTGCAGATGTAAATCTTATCAGGAAGTAACCTCAATTGTTTAGAACGTTAAGGAATTGAGAAATTTAGATCTGCTTCAACACTGTGACTCACGGGTGCGATGTTTTTAAATGAACGATCCACTCGAACAGGTGATGGTAGGCGCACATTTTATATGGAGCCTGTTGGCTCAAATTTAACGACCAAATTCTTAATAGCGGTATCAGAAAGACGATTATTTTGTCCGAAAATATCACGAACTTTACGAAATGTAACTTTAACAGAACCACCATTTTCATAGTGGACTTTATGTTAATGCGATTTTCGTGCGAAGTAGAATTCATTGTAAGAATTGCCAATCCATCTACTATAAAAATCTCAAAAAATGTTACAATTATATATTTTTATAGTTTTTTAAACGATCTTTTTTATCTTTAATAAATATCTTTTTTCTTTTTTTAGATCTTTTTTTATATATTTTTTCTTTTTAATATTTTGCTTTCCTTTGGAAAGCTTCTTCAGGAAAAAATTTTTTCTTTAAGAAGCTTTCGAAAGGAAAGCGAAATATTGGAAAGAAAAAATATATAAAAAAGATCTAAAAAAAGAAAAAAGATATTTGTTACAATTATATATATAAATATATACATAAACGTTTTAATATACGTCGAAAGCCAAAATCCATACCAAATACTTTTAATAAAATTCCTACCTTAAAACATTTTCTTAATTAACGATCAAATAACCCACAAAGTGAAAAGTTTAAAACAATGAAAATAAAAAAATAAAAATCGCCTTTAACAATATTTAAGTCAAAATAAACAAGTTTTTGTAAAAATGTATTATTATACGGTTATTGAACTTAATGAAAATCTAACAACACCCAAAGTTGTATAACTATACCAAAAGAGTATACAGTTATAAACATAATTTAGTTTTGGTAAACGATATATGCTCAGTAATTAAAGAAAGTAAAAAATTAAGAGTGTTTGATTTAAAAAAATATTTTGATTTTGCCCTTTAAAGAATGCTTTTTCATAGTTTACAACCAAAAGATTTTGTTTCTTGTGTAATTATTTTATTAATTTTAAAAAATTTCTTAATTTATCTAACCCAACTATTTTTGTTTTAATTTTGTTTAATTTTAGGAAACTGGCGGCATGCGTAGATCTTTCAAATTAATTGTGGACACACATAAATTAGGTGACAGTTCAGCTACTGGCATGCAAGCTATTGCTATGGATTCAGCGTTTGATGGCAAAAATTTACAACACATTTATAATGCCGAAACGATGCCTACTTCGTCTGGTGAATCTGACTCTAGAATGCGTATCTTAAAGGATAGTTCCAAAGATTTCTTAACACCCTACAATCCAAATATAAATACAAAAACTGTGACTAGCCAACCTACTATCAGTACAAGTGCAACAAACAAAGTAAAATCATTTAATGCCCCTAAAAATGAGGTAGCACCCAATTTAATTGTCAAACGTACAAAACTTTCTGGCCTGTCACAAGTTAATGAGCCTACAAGTTTTCTAACCCAATCAATGGTGTTTGCTGTTGTAGGCTCAATTGTATTATTTTTGGGCATCATTATTTTGTACCTCATTATGCGTCCCACACGCAAACAAATTTCGGTCGTAGATAAGCAGGTGTTAATACAAACCGAGGTGCTGCCCAGCCAATTACCCTTTAATCCTGCGTCAGCTCAGAGTTCGTCAACATCATCACCACTAAATGATCAACGTGCTACCTTACATGTGTAAATTTAGAAACGATTTCAAAAGTAATTTTTGTAAATTTGTAAATATTTTAGGGATTTTTTTATTTCCTCACTTTTCTTAAGTGTATGTGATCGTGTAAATACAATATAGTAAGAAATAATTCTAATTAAAATAGTTGTAATAGTACGATAGCATTTATTTAATAGTGTAAATATTTATTTTGCTTAAATTCCATTGTTAGACGCTTAAGTAATTGCATGTGTGTATGTGTGGGTGGGTGTGTGGATGTGTGTGTGTGTGTGTGTGTGAGTAAAGTGTGTGAATGGATTGTGTTAACAAATTAGCATTTAACTGAAGTTTTGCAAATAAGTCAAAATAGGAAACAAGCGATTTGGCCAAATTTACCTGACAATGTTAATTTTTTATTTAAATTTCAAAAATATTTTTGTTGATTTATTTTTTAAGTCTAAAGACATATAAATATAAAGTTAAATAATAAAAAACAAAGGTCAAATCGTTTTAATACATAAACAACAAGATAAACAAAAATTAAATGCTTCAGCTAATTAATTAATTTTTGAAGAATATTTATTTAAGAATAAAAACAAATAAATAAGTTTAAAGCCCAAACTACAATAGAACCTAAACAATAGCATCAACCGATACAGTTGCTGCTTAACCAAACTCTTTATTTTGGCTTTAAATGAATGAGATTTGAGAAATGTAATGAAATAGTAGCATGTAAGAGGTCTAGTCGTTTTGTTTAAGAACAACTGAGCGATTCCAATGAATGATTGTATGAATGATTTTAAAAGTTATATTTTTTTTATTTAAAAATAGTTAAAATCGAAAAACAAGCGCTCTTTTTCATATTAAAAAAATAGAGTTTTATAACTTTTTAAGACACGCTTGCAGAAAAACTCCCAGTGTAAAACACCTTTTTTATTTTTAATCCATTTTAAGTTGCCAATATTTTGTTGTTTTGCAATGAAGGGGGATTTTGTTTTATTTTATTTTTTTCTAAGCTTTTTTGTTAGAATTGTATAAAATTATCAAGAAAACATGAAAGAAATCAAAAATATCTTCCAGTCAAATGCAAATTGAAGAATATTGTAAAATAAGCCAACTGTCTAGAGATATGAATGAAATCCAAACAAACAAAAAAAAATTAATTTAGCATAAAATTTATAACAGTTTACATAAATATTTAACGTTATATTAAAAATAAGTAAAAATTATTTTTAATCATGTATATATCAGCCATACAAAACAAACGGTAAAATGCAACTCTTTTGTAACAAAAAATACAAATTAGTATAAAACTTTAAATACTTAATAAATATATGAAAATAAATAAAATATAAACAAAAAAGAAGAAAACTGATAACAAAAAGCATTAATTAATTTAAACAATGTCTGCGTGTGTTTCAAACAAAGTCAAGCAATCATCACCGAAAAAAAAAATAAAAAAATAATAAAACTCAATAAAATATGATTAACTTTAAACAAAAAGAAAAACTTCAGCAACATAAACTTTAAAACTTACTTAATATGCTAAATTCCTTAAACAACGAACATCTTTTTTGTTTATACATTTTTTTTTTATTTATTCTACTACAATTTAAAAAGGAAGCACACGTTTAAAGACTGATATCCTTTACAATTAAATATTATTACTTGTTTTTCTTAATAAATTTTATATTACAAATATTTTTTAATCTGTACTATTATTTGTTTATTCTTATCTTAATTGTTTACAATAAATATTTCATATTTGAATTTGATTTATTTTGCAAAATTTTTTTTGTTATTTTGCTTCCTGGCTTAATTTTTTACACTTTTCTATTATAAAAGTTTGAAAAACACTAACACAAAAACAAAATGAATATTTTAATAAAACAAAATAAAATAAATCTTAATTCATGTTTCATCAGCAAACAAAACAACTGTAATTAGTAGTTATATTATAAATATAAAAAAGAACAAAATGAATAAAAAAGAAAATAATAAAAATATAAAAGAACAATAAAACAAAACAAAATTATAAAAATTTATTTAATGGAGATTTTAAAATAGATTTCTGTCCAAGGTGAGTAAGATCGTAGATTTAAGGATCTTCAGTCCAGAAAATTATAAGAATTCTCTGCAAAAAATAAGCCAGGCATGATTTTTATACGCACTCAAAGACAGTGATAAAATTTTTAGCATTATAGCAATTTTTAAAATAAAATATTTATTTTTAAAGGAATCTAGCACAAATTAACGTAGATTATTTTTTTAAAATAGTTACGAAAATTTGATTTATCTTTACTATCGGGAGGAGCCTCCAATCCTATATTACTCCACATTAAAGTCAGTCAAATATCAAAATATTTTTAGAAAATGTGATACCAAATGTTGCATACTCATTAAAAACAAATGATACGGAAATGAGTTCGTCTTTCCATGGCAAAATAAAATAAAAACTTTAGATTAGGATGATTCAAAGTTTTATTGTATTACGAAGACAAAAGTTTAGCAATTATAAATGGAAAATAATATTTGATAACTGTCCACCACGACCATGCTGACAGATGTCGATTCTTTAATCAAAGTTTTTAATCACTTTTTTGCAAAATGGCGGTCCTATTTCGTTAATTATATCACGGATTTTAAGTTTTAGGGCTGAAATCAATTCGATTTGCTCCATATAGATTCTGTCCTTAACATATCCCCACCAAAAATAATCCTGTGGTATTAAATCACACGATCTGGCTGGCCACTTAACTGCTGCTTGACGTGAAATTACGTGTTTGGGAAATTTGGTTTGCAATAAATTGATCGTTTCATTAGCTGTACGACATGTGGCGTCGTCCTGTAGAAACCACGTCTCACTGATATCCACGTCGTCAATAATAGGCCAAACTTGAATTGTTAGCATCTCGCGATAACGTGATCCATTGGCCACATTTCGAAAAAATGGCCCAATCACGTCTCCAAACCACATAGCGCACCATAAAATTACACGATGAGCATGCAAAGGCTTGTCAATAGCCGAACTAGGATTTTTCAGAAGCTCAAATTGGGAAATGTTGATTGTTGACATACTCTGACAAGAGATAATGGGCATCGTCTGAAAAGCCACCCAGTTGTTCCTAAATGGATTGAGCGATACCACGTCAACGTAAATGGGTTCAATTCCTGCAACATTTAAACCTTGCACGGCTTCAAAGTCAAATCCTTATGCAAAATTCGCTATGTGGTGGTTTTGGATAACCCCAATTGTTAAGATCATTGAGGAATTGACAAAGTTGGGTCTGCTACGGCTGCGTTTAAGCAAAAAAATTTAGTTTTGAATTAAGTCGATTTAGTCTATTATTTTGAGAAGAATTTAATTAATTACAATTTAAGGTGGAAAAAATGTGATTTTAATGAAAACCTAGTTTTTAAAGCCATTTGCTTTATACAATAAATTATTTGGTTCAACTCATTTATGGGTTTGTTAACTACTGCTTGTACACAATTCGATGTCGCCGGATTAAAACATATTGTGTAAAATGTAAAACGTTTCCTTTGCCACAATCAGTGCCACTAAGCGATAAAATCAGCTTTTAAAAATTCCAAAACAATAGTATTGTTACTGTTTAAGATTTAAAAGAAAATATTTATCAGTGAAGTAAGCAAACGAAAAGACCTATATTATACACTGCATATATAGCAACAACATGATTATTATAAATTCCACGAAATAACTTAAACAACAGAAAATAAAAAGAACTAACACAGCAAAAAGGGATTCAAAGTCAAGCAGGCGTCTACATTAAATAATAATAACAACAACAACAATATAATGTTAAAGTAGAATATTCTCGTATATGTGAGAACCGGCTATATAACAACACTTGCTGGGCAAATAAGTTGAATTAAAGCTGAAACGTTGTTCAGTAAAGACAACAAAAAAATAAAATATATTTTGGGCGTTACAGTGATGAAGTTGTCATCGTGTTTATTTTGTGTGTATTGAAATTGAATAAATTTTTTAATCTAAAACTCCAAAATAATAACACATATTTTGCAATAGAAGAGCTCAATACAATAAAATATTTATTATTTATTTTATAATAGTAAATTATCATTTCGGGTTTAAAGGTACTGTCATTAATTTCAGCACCAATATGCAGTTGTCTCAGTGTCCGAACAAACTTGATTTATCTGTTCGACGTTGTGTCTTTGTAAATTGCTTACGTAATTTTTTCTTATTGTTTCTATTGTGCCATAGTCAATATCCAACAATGGAATACTAGTGAAAAAATTATTATATACCGAGCACAAAATTATTATAAGCGAGCACATTCGCTTAGCTGGAAGTGTAAAACATTTGGGTATCCGCCAAGGCGTAAATATTGATACCAATAGTGCCTGACACTACAATAGTCTCTTAAAGCCTCCTACTTTCCGTTGATAAAAACAAACTGACACAAACTGTAATATTTTTGAAATGTTGCTAAAACACCTTCACATAACTCTCTAATGGGGGCCAGTTTATCAACAGTAGCCCGCGTGCCTTTAGAATCAAATAGAATCAATTCCAGCTCATGGTGGGTTGAAATATCTTCGGATACGTACCATCTGCAAATGCAACAGCATTATTTTAGGAGGGATATTTGGGGATGAAATGAAGTGGAATGGGGATTTTTGTCGATGAAAGCTATTAATTAGGGGATCAGACTTAAACTGTGGAACTGTCTGTTAACGACATTATAAATTATCCTAGCTTACGATTTTAAACGATTTTGCAAACAAAATTTTAAATTAATAATATTTTTTAATTAAAAACATATAAATTTAGATTAGGTTTTCACTCATTAGATTAATCGTTTGCAAACACTTACAGTAATAAAAACAATTATTCGCTGGAACGTATCATTAATTTTAGCTCTTACTTTCATAGATACTGCAAAGAAAAATGTAGAATAAGTCCCTCTCCGTCCGTTAATCGCAAACTTCTGTTGAGGAAACTTGACCTTATGGACTTCAGAAAAAATTTATTTATGTGGATTAATTCATCTTTCAAACACAAAGTTCGTTTGAACACGCTTACTTCCAAAGAAATTATTGTTTCATCTGGTGTGCCGCAGGGTATCCATCTGGCTTATTTATTATGTTCCTGGTTTTGAACATATAATCCTCACGCTGATCATATTCTCTTGCAAAAGAACTTAGACACATTTAATTCCTGGTGTCATATTAATCTTATGGAGTTGAGCCTTACAAAGTGCAAATACAAGTGTTTTTTTCGAAAATGTCATACAAACGGTTAATGTATTTTAAACGGCTATGGACTTGAGAAATTGGATGCTAAATGAAATTTTATACATCCATTAATAAAGCACATGCAGTTTTTGGATTTATAAAACGCTGGGCGGAGTAATTTAGTGACTCTTATGGCACAAAACATTTTTATGCTTCTCTTGTTAGACTTATTCTTGCGTATGACTCAGTAATTTCGAATTTATCTTCGAGGCTTACAATAGAATCCCTTAATGCTACCATCCTACTCTAGTAAACTTGCTCTAATAAAGTTTTTTGTTTTAAATTTGATAAAAGGATAAGCATATTGACTATCCTTTAAATGTTAATATTCGTAAATGTTATTTTCCTTTATATTTAAATAACTAAATTTAAGTTTTATGTACAATTATTATTTATTATTTTAATGTCTGTACGGGGATCTTAAATCCATAGAATAAATATAAAATATATAAATAAATATAGAAAGAAGCCAGTTTTTTTCAATAGAGTGAGATTTTTGTGATCTATAATCATGTCTTATTTGTGATAATTAAAACCTTATTATACAAAATGTAAAAAAAATGTTTAAAAAGCAATTAACGCAATTTCATTGACAAGTGACGAGAAGGAAAAAATTGAGAAAAAAGTTATGGAAAAATTCGTTTGCAGGGCAAGCTAAATGACAATAAAAAGATACGATATTTAACTGGATGCAACATTAGCGTGTTTGCAATTGCAAATTATATTTATGTACACGACGTTAAGCTACAGCGATATTATTGTATAACATTTCTTGTTCGTATAGTTATCGTTGACATTACCAACGTTTATGTTTATGCTAACGTTAGTATACATTTTACTGTGGCAGTTTGAGGACTATTTTTCTTTAATTTAAATTTGTTTTTATTATTTTTTGAAAAAAAAACACTTCAACACTTCAGCATTAATTCTACCGTTAATGTTTTTTGTAAACCTCCAAACCATCATCAAAAACAGCGTTAAAAAAATAAATTTTAAAATATAAAATATGTGTGCTTTCACAAATTCGATGATGACTCTGATTATGTCAGGGGATTCAGTCTTTTATTTATACAGTTTTACAGTCTTTTTCACTCACCGCTTTTAAGCTTGTATTTCAGTACTGGCCCTTGAGGTATTTTCCAGGATTTTGCATTTGAATAAATCGACAAGGCGCATCCGAAACAATAAAACAAACAGAATTTAAGTAGCACTAATACAAAAAATAAATAAAAATAAAAAAGGGAAAGCAAATTTATATGGCCCGAAATGTTGAAAACAGGGAACTGTAGCATGAGTACAGAAATAAAAACTTTGCAAATTGAAAAGAAAAAAACGGCCTTAATACCAACCACAGCAACCTCAATACCATGAAATCTGTCGTTGCGTCTATTATTTCACTAAATGGAAACAACTACAAAAGTTAACAAAAAAAAGAAAACAAAAATGTCTGCGAAAAAGAATTTAAAATAAATAAATGACGAAACGAAAACAATTTGCCTATTTCATATGCCAGTGGGGTAAATGAAAAAATAAAAATTGTTTCCAGGTCCACTATTAGACAGCAAAATGAATACGAGCATAGGTAGTAAAAACTATATTCCCTAAACACATTCACACATACGAACACGCGCAATTTAGACAAGCATAGTGCTCATACAAAAAATACAACAATAATAAAATCAAGGCTGTTGACGGTTGATAAGAACCAAAAACTCCATGTACATGTAAATGAAACAACATTGCCGTAAACGTGAAGTAACAAATATTTCAAATTCGATATGTAAAATAGTTAATATCCGCTAGTTTTTAAGGACATAACAAAAAGTATAAACATTTTGTATTCCGCTTGCATTTGCCAATCTGCACAATGGTGTTACACAACCCCCACAACTCTTTTCGCTAATAAAGATTATACACCCTAAAATCTGCCTGTACATATGTATGTGTATACGAAATATCCAAGCATTTTTACAATATTTTTTTCACAGCTTTTTGTTAACTTATACAGCCAAAATAACAAACAAAATTTTACGAGTGCTAAAACTGTTCAAAGAATTGGTTTTTGTCAATCATACAAAACTGGACAATTGCAAATTGCATCTACACAGATAAGAGTATTAATCGTAAAACCTCAAAAAAAATTTGAGTATCATGCATACAAAATAGATTACAATAAAAATGAAAAAAAAAAATAATACAAATTTCAATTTAAGCAAACAATAACTATACATAGAATATCTAAACAAAGCAAAAGGGATTGAATTTATAATTAAAAATAAAAAAATGATTCTAAATAAATAAAAAACTAAATTTTTTTTTTTTTTTTTTTTATACTTTATCTTTATTTACAATCTATTTTTACAATATTAAGTAAATATTATAACAAAGTGAGTACTTAACCTATGTTATTAAATTTCAGTAAACCCAATAACCTATAACCTATATATATACACTATATACATTATTCACAAAACTACTACAATAACTATTTCATTTTCTGTAAGGTAAATCTAGAATATGTAATCTTTTCAGTCTTTTAATCTCCTCTGTTTCATCCAACAACGAAATGGCCAAAGGATTTGGATGGCTACTAAGCCTTTCTAGATAGCGAGAACTAAACCTGTTAATTTCATCAGCCACATATGGAATATCTACATCGTTGTGAATTTGTTTGTTTGTTACATACCAAGGCGCTTTAACAATTTGTCTCAAAGCTTTCGACTGGTACCGTTGCAGGATCTCTATGTTCGAATTACTTGCAGTTCCCCATAACTGTATACCATATGTCCAAACTGGTTTTAATACAGTTTTATAAAGTATGATCTTATTCTCAAGACTTAGTTCAGACTTAGGTCCTAACAGCCAATGTAGTTTTCTTGTCTTTACATTTAAATGCTCCCTTTTCTTTTTAATGTGATCTTTCCACGTGAGTCTTCTATCAAAATACATTCCTAAGTATTTCACACTATTTGAGGTAGGTATTTGACATCCATTAATATAAATCGAAGGACTATCATCTTTCCTTAACGTGAAAGTTATATGTACTGATTTGTCCGCATTGATACAAATTTTCCATTTCTTAAGCCAATTTTCTAACAAGTTAAGTTGACTCTGCACTTTGGTTGATGCAATTATAGGAGACACATCCGACGATATAATAGCTGTATCATCAGCGTACGTCGCTATGGTTACATCAGCCGTTACAGGCATATCTGATGTATATAACGTATATAATATAGGGCCTAAAACACTGCCTTGAGGTACTCCTGAGTTCATTTGACAAATTTCAGACATTTCATCATCCACCTTGACATAAAATGTTCTTTCCTGTAAATAAGACTTAAGTATTAAGTATACTGGCGTTGATAGAAATGATTTGAGCTTAAACAAGAGACCTTCATGCCAAACCCTATCAAATGCCTGTTTAACATCTAAAAATGCAGCGCAGCTGTACATTTTTCTTTCAAGAGCATTCGCAATTATATCAACAACTCTATGGCATTGTTCTGGAGTTCCGTGTTTATGGCGAAATCCAAATTGGTGGTCCGGAATTATGTTTTCCTTACCCAAAAGTGGTAGCAAACGATAAGACAATAATCTTTCAAATACTTTTGAAAACGTTGGCAGCAAACTTATTGGCCTGTATGAAGTTATCTGATTTTCTGGCTTATTGGGCTTGTGAACCATAATAATTTCCGCACACTTCCATTGTAAGGGAAAATAAGATAATCTCATTACGGAATTAAAAATAAGAGTCAAATACAATATAGATTTCCTAGACAAATGCTTAGCTACCAACGAGTCAATTTTATCATAACCTGGCGATTTGCAGTTGTTTAATTTAAGAATTTCGTTTTTTACTTCTGACGGAGAGTATGATTTAATCGGAAGATCCATTTGACATGGAGAATCTAAAAAGTTAAAAATTTTTCTTTCGTCATCTGAATTTGTAGTTGGGAATGATTGGAATGTTTTTTCTAAATGTTTTGAGAAAGCACAACTTTTACTTTTGGATGATTTACACCAAGAGCCATTTTCATCTCTTATTGGGACATTCCTCTTAGCTGGCCTTTTCAAAAATTTAGTTGCTTTCCATAGACTGTGTTCATTATTATTATTATATGTATTAAGTTTTTTTAAAAAGTTAGCAAGTTCCTCATTCTTATGCTCAGCTATACATTTTTTGAGACCATTAGCAGCACGATTATAGTTAGTTTTATCTAATGGATTTCTGCTTAATTGCCAGATTCTTCTTAGCCGTCTTTTGTTTCTTATTAGCTCTCTAATCTCCATTGATACTAATAATTGATTACCATTTGATTGATCCATTTGCGGCGTTGAAAGAAAAGCAGCTTCGTGAATAAGGTTTGTAAAGTTGTCTACAGCACAATCAATTTCTTCACCAGAATTCAGAGATATATTTAAATTTAAGTTTCTATCCATCCAATATTGAAACGAATCCATGTCGGTTTTCTTGGACAGCAATTTCAAATTTCTGCACATAGTTTGCAGCGATGTATTGTAGTTCAATATTATTGGCGTGTGATCTGAATTCATATCATCACTATCTTTTATGTCAAATAAATGACATGATATACCAGAGGTAACGAAGAAATCAAGTAAATCAGGTATTTTATTTGTATCACTTGGCCAAAAAGTAGGCCTACCAGTAGATATTGCCTTAAAATTATTTGCATTAATACATTTATACAACTCTCCTCCTTTTGGATTAATAAGTCTTGATCCCCACCAAGTATGCTTCGCATTAAAGTCGCCCCCAACAATAAATCGGCGCCCCAAGGTTTTAAAAAAGCTATCATAATCTTGCTGCGTTATTTTATGTCTTGGCGGAGAGTATAGAGCATAAATTGCCACGTCGACATTGTCACAAGTGATTTGAATACCACTAGCTTGTATTGTAGGTTTCTTTACTGCGTCTGAAATTTGATATTTAATGCTTGACTTAACTAACACAGCAGATCCTGCATGCGCTTTTCCATCTGGATGATTTGCCTCAATAAGATCATAACCAAAAATTTTAAAATAAGTTTCTGCCGTAAAATGAGTTTCTGAGATCAACAGTATATCTATAAAATTTAATTTAAGAAAAATTTCAATTTCCTTTACATGACTGGAAGCCCCATTGGCATTCCATGTTGCGATTCTTAAATTTATTTGCATAGCTTGTTATAAGTACTGTCATTAAATTCATTAACTTATCAAGCATCGCTTCTAATCTAACCATGACATTATTACCAGTATTACCATTACTATGATTTCCTGAGACAGCTTGCGAGTATGTCATATTTCCGAATTCATTACCAGGGTTTCTATTATTAGTTGTAGGATTTGTTTGAGAGAAATCCAGATTTTGATTATTTTCCCGATTTCGCAATGTTAAATTAATATTTCTCTTATTACGAACAAGCTCCTGATATATTCTACATCCCTTATAATTAGCTGGGTGATTTTGCAAACAATGTGCACATTTTGGTGGGGTACTGGAGTTCTTGGTACAATCTGCTGTTCTATGATCACATCCACACTTTACACATTTATACGGCTTTTTACAATAAGTTTTGGTGTGTCCAAATTCCTGACAACGGTAGCATTGAACAAGATCGCCTGTTCTTTTGGGTGGTTCAATATTTACTAAAGCATTATTTAAGTGACGTATATTGTAAATATCTTTATTATTTAGGTTTGGGTCTAGATCCACAAAGAACATGGAAAGAGGTTGCCTTGTGATACGGCTATTGATATTAAAAACATCTCTCACCTGATGGCCTAGTCCTACCAATTCTGCCTTTATATCAGCAACTGGGGTTTTATGGTGAATACCCTTAATTACTACTCTGTATGCTCGTTCCTGTTTTAGCTGATAAGTATGAAAGGAAATATTTTTGGAATCAAGGTGCTTAACTACCTTTCTATACGACTCAACATTCTTAACCATCAACCTAATCTGATTATCCCTCATAGACTTATAATTAAAATCATTATTAGGAATAACCTTAGATATAAACTTAACCATAGCATTAATATTTTCAACAAACGGTATATAAATCGGAGGGGGTTTTGGTGATTTTTCTTCTTCGTCTTCTTGAATGGGATTTTTGTTATCATCTTCGTTAAGAATAGCAAACTTATTTACATTAGATGTACTAGGCTCCGTAGTCAGATTTGCTTTCTTATGCAAATGCATATTGGGTGAATGTGCCAACCTACGCTTGTTTTTGTTTTCTGGTATTTGCTGCCAAGGACCATCATTTTCATCACTATCATCATCTCCACTCATCGTAGCCATATTTTCAATATGCTTATGTCTATTCACAAGCACTGTTGAATAAAGACTCGCCTCTGCAGATTGAATCAGTTTTCGCCTTTTAATTTAAATCCGGAAGAAATAAAAAGTTTAAAAGTTTAGTTTTTTTTTCCTTTTTATTTTAATTTTTTGATTTATTTTTCAAAGCACTTTTTTTTTTTTTTTTTGTTTTACGTCCGTTACGTTTCACAGCAAAAACAAAACGATATTACAAGATTGAATAAATAAATAAAAAAAAAAATAACTAAATAAAAAAAAATAAAATAAAATGATAGCACGTAATATAGGGACACAACATAAAAATTCTAACATATTGTTACGAATATGTTTTGTTTAAGAAAATAATTATTAATAAAAAGTAAACGAAATGACTTATGGTGTCCTTTACAAACTACGCAGTTTCCTTAAAAAATCGTATACACACAAGACAAAAACAACATGTTTATGAAAAATTCTGGGAAATAAAATAAACAACAGCAAACAAAAACAACTAACATAAAAAAAGACACAGCCAAGCAGGGGACTACACGGAATAATGATAACAGCAACATATACGATGATGTAAAGTAGAATTTTGTTGTATAAGTTAAGCCAATTAATCAAAAATATTTTAAGTGTTCATTTATTTTCTTTGGCCCACTGTAGCAAATTCTCCTTTTATGTTTTTTGTAAATGTTTTTTTTTATTAATCTTAAATTAAACAAAAAAAAAACAAAAACTGGAAGAAGTGTTGCAAATTCTGTTACTAAGCCGCAGGAGATAAAGATCGTATGATTATGAAAAGCACTGCTGTGCATGAAATGTAAAAAAGCTAAGTTTACAATTTTACATAGTAGAAGAGCTTAAGCTAATTTACATTCCATTAAAAACCATTACTTTTCATTTGTCTGCAGAGAAAGAAGCAAAGAAGGTGATAAAAATTAAATTTAATAAATTAAATTAAAAATTCCACATAAACAACCATAAATTTAATAAAATTTTAAATATTAACTAAATAAAAATATTAATAAAAAAAAAATAAATAATATGTGAGAACCGCTTAAAACGAATATATAAGCGCCATCTGCTGCTGGAAATTCAAGTTGAGTTATCATTGAGTAAAGACAACAAAGTTGCCAACGTGTTTATTTTGTGTGTATTGAAAGTAAATAAATCGCTTAATTTAATTTAAAACTACAAAGTGATGCGTTGTTATGTTAATTAAGTGCCTAGAAAGGGCCTAATATTAAACACGGGCAACGCCTAGTACAATAACACAATAATTATAATTTTTAAATTATCTTTCCTTTGGAAAGCGAAATATCGAAAAAAATATATAAAAAAGATCGTTAAAAAGGAAAAAAGATATTTGTTAGAGATAAATGAGAAAAGATCGTTTTAAAAAAAACTATAAAAATTATCAAATTTTTAAATTATATCTGCTTACTACAGCAAAATGTGAAGAAAATTTATATCAGCTTCTGATTAAAAAATTGTACCGAAAAGGGCAAAGTAATAACCAACGCGAAAAAAGGTACTGGATCAGATAAATAATGGACAAGCTTTAAACATATTCCATGCCAATATTATTACCATAAATATATTTTTAAGCAAATGTAAGTAGAAACAGGGTATACGCAAATCACTTTTATTTAAGTTATGGTGTGACCAACCTTTCAGCTACAGTTTTAATGTTTCTCTTACAACTTTTCACTGTATAGTAGATGTTTGGCTGTAATACCCGAACGTTACTGCAATGTATCGTAGCAAATGTAATTTTTTTCGGACCAGCACTCAGGGAAAGACCCCTGCATGTGCAATGCATTGTGCCAGAACTATCAAATTAGGTGATGTGGAGGAGGGAGTAGTGTTTGTGGACAATCGATTTTAATTTTCCTACATTAACTTGAAATACCTCTGGATGGAGTTTATTCCACATACGTACTGTTCTGCTAAAAACAGAATTTTCCGTGTAGCGCCTAGTGCGATTCATTACGCAATCAACCACAGATTAATGGACATTTAACGAAAAACGTGTTAAACGCAAAAACGTCAGAGTAATGAGAACAATTTCTCTAATTTCATTAGAGCATTTACCATTTTAGTAAAGATAAAATAGTGAAGCACAACCCACATTACCTCGTTGTTCTAAAGAATCAATTGAACTTTATCGCTTCTTATTCTCCTCTTGGCCCCCTCTTGTAAGCGGTCGAGCAACATATAGGTAGTATAAATAATACGAATATTGGATAGAGTGAAGTATCTTTTGTACAGTTTTCGAAAACCGAGGCACTTCAAAGCTTCTTTGGAAATCTAAAAAATGTGCTTAGTCCATCGAACATCGCACAGGATTTTCATGCCAAGAACATCCAAAGCACCCGATTCCTTAGTACTAATATCACACGTGGTAACAGATGCAGCACCATTTCGAAACACATATCTATGGAAAAGCATGCAACATTGAGTCTTACGGGCATTGAAACCGACTCTATTGGGAGATTGTAACCCTGTATTAATCTTGGATTCGTTTTAAGAAATCGCATCTATAATTGCTCGTATAGTGTGATTCCTGAAAAAACTCGATATAAATCTGGGTGAATTATTTCCGACCCCAAAAGCAACAAGTTTTGACAGAAGTGCATCATGCCACACTCTATAAAAAGAAAAGCAAGTAATCCACCTGTAGAACACCCCGTTTACGGAAATCCTACTGTAATCTGTTGGACGCCAGGTACCTGATAAGTGCAGAACAAATTGCAATTGTAAGGTAATTCGCAGGGTTATTAGCCTCATCCTTTTTGAGTGTCGGCGTCAATAACCTTCCAGTATTTTGGAAATTCACTGTTATGAAAAGCAGCTGCGTTAAAAAGCACTATTTCAATACCAAGCTTGTTACCCCATCCCTCCCAGGAGACTTGCTGATGCTGAGAACTGTTAAAATCTTTTTGAGCTCGAAAGTATATTTTCGGCACTCTGTTGAGTTCGTTTGATGGTTGACTGCTTTCCGACAAAAAATAATTAATCAAAAGGTTAGGTTAACCCTCTCATGCGTGATAAGATTTACGTTAGTACCTAGCTGTGTAAGCCATAACCTGACGATATCTAATACCAGTGTGGATGAATTGTAGCATCACCCACGCCCCAGGAAGTCTTCAGATATGCCGCAAAACCACAACCACCGCAATACTCCCGAAGGGCCAACCTTAATAATCAGTCAGAGAACAGCTAAAGAGACAAATAGCTGAAATCTGGGGCTTTACTGATTCCCGTGGAAATATAGTGGAATTGTCTGGTTGGCTCCTGCTAGCCTTGAAGTGGACTGGACACCCTTTTACTCCCGTTGCACGTGTAATGACGGTGAGATGCCGTCAAAATCTATCAATGTGCCTCCGGTAGGGATCAACCCGGTCAACGTGTGATTAGGTTTACATCCGCGCCTGGCTATAAAGCCTTAATCAGATGGTGGTTCAAACCTTTGCATAATTTGGAACGTCATGCTCGTCCTAGGAAGCCGAAGCTATAACTTTATGCAACAGAACTTTCTAGTTGCAACTTCGATGATTCCAGAGCAGGGCTGCAAATCATCACTTCTTGCCTAAGAGTTGAAGACTTTCCAACTCCTGTCCAGAACACATGTCTAGCATGCTCACTGGATCTGAGAAAATTTCACCAGGTAGGTGTTATTAAAGGTGAAATGAACCCGGCCACCATAGAACCATAGACTGATATGGGGCCGCGAAACCACAACGATACTCCCATATAGGGGCCAACCTGAATGATCAGCCAGAGAACTATTAAATGTCTAAAGAGACAAATAATGAACTCTGCGGGTCACTGATCCCCGTGGAAATAAAGTGGAGTTTCCAGTTGTATCCCTGCTGACTTCAGGTGAGTGGGCTCCCTTTTTCCACCAGTTGCACAGGTCTAAGTTGTTGCTATCTCCAAAGACCATATATATGTACCCCCGGGGGGTGAATCAACCCGGTCAGAGTGTGTGATTTGTTTTACATCCGCACCTGACTATGTTGTAGTCTTAATCAGATGGTGGACAAACCACTATTGTATAATTTGGAACGTCATTTATGCGTCCTAGATAGCCGAAGCCATAATTCTATGCAACAGAACCACCTAGTTGCAACTTTAATGATTTCAGTACAGGTCTGCAAATCATCACTCCTTGCTTAAGAGTTGGAGACTTTCCAACTCCTGCCCAGAACACATGTCAAGCATGCTCACTGGACTGAATCATTCACTTTGCATGTCATTATTAGTGAGATGATCCTGGCCACCATAGAACCATAGACTGTTATGGGGCCTAGAAACCACAACCACCACGATGCTCCCATATAGGGGCCAACCTCAATTATCAGCCAGAGAACTATTAAATGTCTAAAGAGACAAATAATGAACTCTGCGGGTCACTGATCCCCGTGGAAATAAAGTGGAGCTTCCAGTTGTCTCCCTGTCTGACTTCAGGTGACTGGACTCCCTTTTCCCCCAGTTGCACTGTGTCTGAATAGTGGAATATCTATAAAAACCATATTTATATGCCCCTGGGGGGAAATCAACCCGGTCAGTGAATATTTGGTAATTTTTGTCGGAATTAAAGAACTAGCATTATCTTTTACTCTATTAACAAATGAACAAAAGTTCTTGCTATGCCGAAGAGCAGCAAGAACTTCTCGCGCATTTTCAGATTAGCACACGAAGATCTCGCCCTTTTGTTTCTATGACAGGTAGTGAATGCTTCCTCTCTTGAACTGAAATTGTTTTTTTTGTGATTCTTTTGCTCTTTTTGCTTTGTTTAGTAGCGCAACATTAAAATATATGCCAAAAAAATTTCTTACGGATTAAATTAAGAATAAAAACGAACTAACAACAAGAATAATAAACGTGTGTTAATTTTCAGCTCTTAGCTTCAGGCACCACAAGGCCTCAATTTTTTCCTGATTTAGTTCTATTTCAATTGATACTATAGATATTTATAAAAAGGACGAAAAATAATTTTAATTTATATTAGTTTCAATTAAAACATAAATTATAGAAAAATTTATTATAATAAATTTATTATAATAAATTTGTATGCCAACTAAGCAAATGTTGTAACAGCCTTCTATAAATCTTCCTAATAATATCTTTCGTTGATTTTATAAATCATATAAATCAATTTACAGAATAAAAACCAACTTGATAAACGGCAACATCTCCACAATTGTTCACTAAAATAAGAATAAAATAAAAAATATTTTTAAACAACTATTGTTAACATTATCAACAAATAGCACGAGCAGAATTTGTAACAAAACAAAAAAGCCGAATTTGCACTTTTACAACATAAATTTTGAAAAGAAAACTGCTACTTTAGAAATTTTTTGAAGATATAAAAAAATAATAAAAAAATTAAAAATGATATTTAATGCAATGCTGGCAATTACTTTTCTCGTTATTTTTTTATAGTAAAGTGTATTATGCTTAGAATTATCCTGATTTAAACAGAAAAATTGCCGACTCTCTTCACTTAGATTTATTTTTTTTTTTTTTTTTGTAAATTGTCGTAAACTAAATTATGACAAATTGTTTTCGGAGAAGGATTTTGTATTGTGTTTGCAGTTGTATGTTTCACTTTTGTATTTGTATCTATGCAATACTTATTGTATGTTGTTTATTGTGAAATTGTCCTGTCGACAATATGGGTTGGTTGGTCAGTAAAGGCAAGAAAACTTTTGTTGGCTTTATTATGTTTCGTATTGTAGTGTTGTGCTGACTAAAAATGAACTTTCCGTTTCCGGTTGATAAATGGAAATAAAATTATGTACATCTTTTTTCTAACTTCATTACAGTGATACAATATAAAAGACCCAACCATAAATAAAAGTTTTTATACTACTATTATGATTTGTAAAGGAAATTCAGTGGCGTATCAACAACATTTTCATACAGTTCTTATCACTCATTAAGAAAGAATTAGAGCTAAAGCTAATTAAAACTAATTTTTAGTTATTCCTACAGAAAAAAGAACTTTTGGGATTTAAAAATTAAACAAAACCTTATCTCAGTTTCCCTGTTGGATTAAGTAACCTTAAGTTTGTGTTTTGGACACCTTTCCTGTTTTAATAACTTTTTTTTTAAATTTATGTACACTCATGAACGAGAAACATTATGTTGTTACGTTTATTCCTTTAATAAACGTTTATTGTATTGAGAGTTCCTTTATTGCAAAGTAATTACGCACAGGACTTTAAAGTTTTTCATTTCAATTAAATAGTAATAATAATAAAACATCCACTTTTTACACACACACAAATACACGATGTTAACCTATCATTTTAGCTCCTAAAGCCTGCGATAACACCTTTATATCTTTATGCGACGTTGTTTTTACTACAACTAACTTTACTGCCCCATATACATATATATTCTGTTTTGGGCGGTTCTCGTATATTCAAGAAAATTCTACCTCACTATCATCACGTATCACATATCTGTGATACATCTTCTAGCTTAATTGACTTAATGTGTGTCAACCAGGGACCTAAGTTTCTCTTATATGATCAACTCTCAGCTTCAGTGTTATCCAGACACGACATCCTCTTAAGACTTATGTAAGATCCGAATAAGACCCATGCTACTTATTCGGGATTTGCTGAAAAAGATTTAAAACAGATGATCTAAAGGCGTTGTATACGAATATGCGTAGGGAAGTAACGAAGCGAACTTAGGCTGCAAAACGTGCTTTTTACCAAGAACGATTCTCATCCGCCGTAGGTCTAAAGGAAGGGAAATTCGGAGTATTGGTGTCGGTCGAATTAACATGTCTCAATATGATCGCAATGTGAAGCTTCTTAATAGTAATTTTATTAATATTTATATCCTATCTCCGGCAAATAATTGTTACAATAATTTATTATTTTCAGTTTCATTCGACCTTTTTTATTTTTATTAAATACGTACTAATCTTTTAAATGGTCTTTTTTTAATTTAAATTTTAACGATTTGAAAAAATAAAATAAAAATAAATCGTTAAAATTTAATTTAAAAAGACCATTTAAAAGATTAGTACATATTACAATAATTTATGTTATATACCAGTAGGTCCCTCCCAGGGCCCTGCGGGAGTATTCTGGTGGCTGTGTGTTTCGAGTCCCTCGTTTGAGTTTATGGGTCGGATCATTCACAATGAACACAATGAATGGTCCAGGTCCAGTGAGTATGATTGCCGTCGTGTTCTTAATTATATTAAGCTTAATGCTTTCTGGACCAGGAGTTGGATAGTCTCTAACTCTTCAGCAAGGAGTGAAAGCTGCGGCCTGCTGCGGGCTTTTGAAGTTGCAACTAGGAGTGACCGGAGGATATACGTACCCGAAAGCCTTCTGGGGCTTGGATGACGATACATTTCATCCACAGTGGAAACGATACACCATCTGATATTAGCTCGCACGGCTAGGTGTAGATGTACATCTTATAACGCATATCTCAGTAGGTAATCCTTTTAGTTTCCGTTGTGTGGATCAACTTGAGGTTCTGGAAAGTTTTTCTGCTGTCAGATATAAAGCAATCAGTATGGACAATATGGATTTCAGGTTTGTAAGAATATTGATCCCGAAGCTCTTACCTAACTTAACTTACTTGTTCAGCTTTATCCTCTCGAAATCTATTTTTCCTAGACAATGGAGATCTTCGAGGATCATTCCTGTACCCAAAACTAATGTCAAATTTCGACCAATAGTTATCCAACCGTTTTTATTTCAGGTATTTGAGAATATAAAAGAGTACATATCACGAAATGAATTTTTATCTCATGAGCAATCCGGCTTTATTTGGGGCAGAAGCTGTACAACAACTTTAGTGGACATAATTGAGAGCCTCAGATCTGAACTCGACGATAACATGGTGGCTTTATTAATTATTCTGAATCAGAGTAAGGCGTTCGATACGGTGGATCACTTGATCGTGGTAGAAAAACTACGAAAATTATTTCATTTCTCAAACTCAACCTGCAACCTTATATCCCACTACCTCGCTGACCGATCTCAGGTAGTATGTGATCCACTTATGGTTAATACAGGAATACCACAGGGTTCTATTTTGGGACCACTTCTTTTCTGTTTTTACATAAATGACTTACCTGATGTTGCTATCAGCAGTAAAATGCATACATATGCTAATGATGTGTAGATTTACAATAGCATAAATGATGTTTCCATCTATGTGGGAAGAATAATCGACGATTTGAAGATGATTAACTGCGGGGCAATGAAAAATGGCTTGTATATCAATGCTTCAAAGTCGAAATGTATTCTCCTCTCAAAATCTTGGAAAAGTTTTGATAATATTCATGCACAAATAGGCGGCCATATTATTGAGTTCCTGAACTCTGCGTCTAACTCCCTTTGTTATACGCATGCTATTAGCATGCTTGGCGGCTGTGAAATTTATACTAATTATGACAGTACGAACTAGCGCAAATTGATAGTGGTATACACAACAACATTGCTCGCTATATACTTTAGAAGCACCGCCGCTATTATATCTCAACCTACTCTAAACTTATTTTTGAAATAGCATTCAAAGATCTCCTCCAGTTGCCTAATTTGCTTGCACAGGATCATAGTTTACCAACAATCGACATATTTATATGATAGAATAGTTCTTGGAAAATCACAACGTAACAGAAATTTAACCCAGAGGAAATACAAGAGTGTGCTAGCTCAACGTCACTTTTACATTTATGCAACCAGTTATTGGAATTCTTTTCCATACCATATTCAGAAACTTGGCAACGCTTGTTAATTTAAAAAGCATCTACTAAAATTATTTTACTAAATTATTTAATGAACACTATCTTGTATTTAATTTTGATTTAATTTTATTATTGATGGTAATATTGACTATACAAATATGTTTTTATAATATTACCACCATAATTGGTTCTGCAAACATTTTGTTTCATTAAAGTTATATATGTTTTCTTTATATCATGATTAGCTTTAAAATATTACTGGCACTGTAATTTATAAGATATTCATCTTGCAGTGCTAGTTGACTAATAAATAAAATAAATGAAAATAGATGGTATAGTTGTTGTTATCATTATACAATGTAGAGGCCTTTTTAGCTCTGTGTTGTTTTGTTCTGTGCTAGTGGTTTCTGTTTTCTGTTAAAGTTAATATAATTTCGTGGAATTGTTAATAAGCATGTTGTTGTTTTCTTGGGTTCATAAGATTTCTTAGAATCTACGTAACTTGTCATTTCATTTGCATTTTCAGTGGCAATTATTTTTTTGTTTTTAAACTTAAACTTAGTTTAAATATAAGAAACTGATGCTTGCAAGGAAAATTAAATTCCTTTTGTTTGGGTACGGTTTTCCGTCGACCCTCGTCAAATTTGGTTTGTGAACAAACCGGTTTCGGCTGTTTGCCATCTTCAGTGTTCCCTCCGTACTAGTTGCGTTCTATCGTCAGTTGTGTCCATATAGTTCGTGTCTCCCTTCATGTTATTGCGTTCGTCCCTTTCTGTCTTTTTTGCCTACATCCCTCTCTCCTTTTTTGTTTGTCTCTTTTTACCTAATTTGTCGCTCCCTTTCCCATTCGTCCTCCTCCCTACCTAAATTCCCTTACGATCACGCCTGTTGTCCGTTTTTGTTCATGTGTGAACCCATTGGGTCTTTTCCCCTTTCCCCTCCCCCCTCTCCCATGTGACATAATAATCTGTAATTGTACGTTTATGATGTCCTTTATTGCCTTGGTCTTGCGCACCTGCGTAACGTTTCTGTGCTGGTGTAGTGTTCGTTTTCCTGTAAAAATGTTTCAACGGTTCAAATATTGTGTCCGAAGCAGTGTTTATTTGTCCATTTATTATTCGTCCGTCAAACGTTTTTTGTTCGTATATTTCCATGTTTTCCAATACATTTAGTCTCCTTCCTTTGTGCTGTGTGTGAAGCAGTTTAACCGTTGTCTTAATATGTCCTGGTGTACATTTGTTGTCAAATATATGGTTCGCGAAGTTTGATTCTGGAGTCGATTTTGGTTCTCGTAGTCTTTTGTTATAGTCTCTAATGTGTTCCCTAAATCTGGTCTTAATTTTTCGTCCTGTTTGCCCGATGTAGCTATAATGGCATGTACAAGTTAATTTGTACACTCCTTGTTTGTCTAGTATATTTTCCTCGGTTGTTTTATTCCGTAGTATTTTCCCTAGGTTGTTTTTTGTTCTGAATGCGGTATTGATGTTGTGTTTTCCAAAGAACTTCGCCAGTTTGTACGTTGATTTTCCCATATATGTTAATGTAGCCCATTTTTTTCTTTCCTTCTCCTGTTCTTTGTTCGTTCCAATTTGTTTCTTGATGTTATCTACGAGGCGCTTTTTGTATCCGTTGTTTTCCGCTATGGTGTATATTGTTTCCATTTCCTTCATATACATTTGCCGTGTTAGTGGTGTTCTTTCGAGTCTTGTTATTAGCTGCCTGATTGCCGCGTTTTTGTGTTGCTGGGGATGATTTGATGAGTTGTGTATTATTGTGTCCGTTGCTGTTGGTTTCCTGTATATTTCATATTCGATTCTGTTCGAGATTATATTCCTCTTGATCGTTAGGTCCAGATAATTGATTCTCCCCTCCTCTTCCTTTTCCATTGTAAATTTTATGTCCTTGTGTCTTCCATTCAAGTAATCCAGAATTTGTCCCTCGTTATTTCCTTCTAGTACACATATGATGTCGTCGACATATCTTGCGTAGAATATTACTCCGAAGTTGGTTTCCAATTCCCCTACGTACTCCTCCTCCAAGTTCTGCATAAATACCTCCATGAGGGTGGCAGATGTTGGATTTCCCATCCCTAGTCCTGTTATCTGTCTATATATATTGTTGTTAAATTTAAAGTAATTCTGTTCTAGTGTCGCTTTTAGTGTGCCTGTAAGTTGTATTGCCAGTTCCCTGTTCTCCGTTCTGTCCTCTACTGTCCTATGAACAATGTCCAATGTATCCATCACCGGAATTGATGGATTTTGACGTGGAGGACTTGTATCCATCAATTCCGGTGATGGATACATTGGATGTAAGTTGTATTGCCAGTTCCCTGTTCTCCGTTCTGTCCTCTACTGTCCTATGAACAATGTCCAATGTATCCATCACCGGAATTGATGGATTTTGACGTGGAGGACTTGTATCCATCAATTCCGGTGATGGATACATTGGACATTGTTCATAGGACAGTAGGGGACAGAACGGGGGACAGGGAACTGGCAATACAACTTACAGGCACACTAAAAGCGACACTAGAACAGAATTACTTTAAATTTAACAACAATATATATAGACAGATAACAGGACTAGGGATGGGAAATCCAACATCTGCCACCCTCATGGAGGTATTTATGCAGAACTTGGAGGAGGAGTACGTAGGGGAATTGGAAACCAACTTCGGAGTAATATTCTACGCAAGATATGTCGACGACATCATATGTGTACTAGAAGGAAATAACGAGGGACAAATTCTGGATTACTTGAATGGAAGACACAAGGACATAAAATTTACAATGGAAAAGGAAGAGGAGGGGAGAATCAATTATCTGGACCTAACGATCAAGAGGAATATAATCTCGAACAGAATCGAATATGAAATATACAGGAAACCAACAGCAACGGACACAATAATACACAACTCATCAAATCATCCCCAGCAACACAAAAACGCGGCAATCAGGCAGCTAATAACAAGACTCGAAAGAACACCACTAACACGGCAAATGTATATGAAGGAAATGGAAACAATATACACCATAGCGGAAAACAACGGATACAAAAAGCGCCTCGTAGATAACATCAAGAAACAAATTGGAACGAACAAAGAACAGGAGAAGGAAAGAAAAAAATGGGCTACATTAACATATATGGGAAAATCAACGTACAAACTGGCGAAGTTCTTTGGAAAACACAACATCAATACCGCATTCAGAACAAAAAACAACCTAGGGAAAATACTACGGAATAAAACAACCGAGGAAAATATACTAGACAAACAAGGAGTGTACAAATTAACTTGTACATGCCATTATAGCTACATCGGGCAAACAGGACGAAAAATTAAGACCAGATTTAGGGAACACATTAGAGACTATAACAAAAGACTACGAGAACCAAAATCGACTCCAGAATCAAACTTCGCGAACCATATATTTGACAACAAATGTACACCAGGACATATTAAGACAACGGTTAAACTGCTTCACACACAGCACAAAGGAAGGAGACTAAATGTATTGGAAAACATGGAAATATACGAACAAAAAACGTTTGACGGACGAATAATAAATGGACAAATAAACACTGCTTCGGACACAATATTTGAACCGTTGAAACATTTTTACAGGAAAACGAACACTACACCAGCACAGAAACGTTACGCAGGTGCGCAAGACCAAGGCAATAAAGGACATCATAAACGTACAATTACAGATTATTATGTCACATGGGAGAGGGGGGAGGGGAAAGGGGAAAAGACCCAATGGGTTCACACATGAACAAAAACGGACAACAGGCGTGATCGTAAGGGAATTTAGGTAGGGAGGAGGACGAATGGGAAAGGGAGCGACAAATTAGGTAAAAAGAGACAAACAAAAAAGGAGAGAGGGATGTAGGCAAAAAAGACAGAAAGGGACGAACGCAATAACATGAAGGGAGACACGAACTATATGGACACAACTGACGATAGAACGCAACTAGTACGGAGGGAACACTGAAGATGGCAAACAGCCGAAACCGGTTTGTTCACAAACCAAATTTGACGAGGGTCGACGGAAAACCGTACCCAAACAAAAGAAATTTTTACCCCGTCGGAGAATCCAAGCACATATCGAAAATTAAATTTTTTAAATAATTTTTTTCTTAATTATAAGTTTTAAATAAAAATAGTTCATTAGATAATACAATCGAAGGCGCCTTGAGAAAGGTTAAAAAACTAACCGCTGGGATAGCAAATATGTAAAATTCAAGAACGAGTGATAAAAAGTAGAACAGAAATTTAGAAAAACGAAAGTGAGATATTAAAGAAAACAATTGAATTAGTCAGCAAAATATCACAAATTTTTCTCAAAATTGATGCTGATTCAATTTATGCTTCAAAGGTTTCGATGAACTTTTTCCTTCTAAGATATCTCTCATCTAACTACGCTCCTTTCTTATTTCCAGCTTATATCCCACACATAGCATTTGAAATGTTATTTTAGAATCTTCTTTGAAATTGAAATAAAATGTTGGTAGCTTTTAGAGACTATTAACGCAAATGAATATTAATTTCAAATCCTTCCGACATACTTGAAATGTAATTTTCTTTAAGATAAATTGTGCGGTTAAGAAAATGTTGTATTTAAAGTGGCGCAAGAACCCCTTTCATTTAATAATTTCATTTGTTAAGAAAATTCATTCCATACTAAAAGTATGTTTATAACACTATAAATGATAATAAATTGCTTTATATAAGTATGTAAAGTATTTTTTCTTCCCTTTTAAAAAGAAAATGAAAATGAGGTATGCATGCAATAGAGGAAATGATCTTTATATAAAACGAAGTCAAGTAAATTGATGTTGATTTGAGTTTATATAAAATATGGGTATATACTATTTCAAATATATCTTAAAATAAGATTTATTTTGAATAGTAACAAATTTATACCATCTTTTGTCAGGTACTTGTTAGAAAAATACCAAACGAGGGAGGAAAGGCTAAGTTCACCATTTCTATGAGAGTTTTAAAATCTATTACATGTTAAACAAAAAATTATATATTTAGTAAAAAACATTAGCTTAAATTAATAAAAATATAGTATAATATAGCACAAGTATAATATAACGTCAACGTAATCAGGAAATTTCTCATATATATTTAAGCAAACTAAGGATTGTTGGCCAATTAAATTCACTAAATTAGAATAATATGAAAAGTACAAAGAAAGTTTAAAAAAAAGAAACAATAACAAACGAAAAATTATAATGTTTTCTGCAGAGCACCGATTTTTTTTTTCTGCAGTTAAAATGCAATAAAAAATAAAACAAACAAAAACTCCCAAAACATGATCATAATTTCTTTTATTTAAACTATCGTCAATTTAAAAATTCATAATTATTTTATTGCTCGTCTTCGGCACAGAGTCTAAAACTTTTTCGGTAGTCTTACTTATACAGAGAAAATATTTTAGTAATTTATATATCGGCTTATCCTTATAACAAATCTTTATAAATCTAACAGGCAAGACGAATTTTTACTGTATTACAGACTCATGAAAAACTCTCAATGAAAAACTTACCATTTCAAAGAAAAGCAGTATTTTAAAAATTATAAAAGTTTTAGTTTAAAGTTGACACTAATATATTAACATATACTTTATTTATTTATAATATTGTTGCAAAGATGATTTATTATGTTTTAAAAGAAAATAATTAAAAATAAAAAAGTAACGATCCACTGTGTATTTTGCAAACTGCATAGCTTTCTTAGAAATCATAAAATGGTAAAATGATACCCAAATAAATCTTATACACACAGGATAACAAAACATGCTTATTAGAAATTCTAACAAATAAGTAAACGACAGAAAACAAAAACAACTGGCAGAACAAAACAAAACGCACAGTTAAGCAGGCGCCTTAACTGAATGATTACAACAACAACAAAAGTGATATTAAAGTAAAATTATCTTTGTAAGTGCGAGTGCCATTTAAAACAACTATATAAACACCACTTGCTATTCAATTAAATTAATGACCTGACGGAATCTATCACAGGCCCTCTTGTAGTTCGATATATGGAGCAATAGCCTTCGATAGAATCGATGCTCATATGATGGCATCGTGTCTGAAATTTGTCGGGAGAGCTCGTTTCCGGGCAGTACTTTCAAGTGGCTAACAGTTTACATAACATTCGGGTGTCAAAGTATATATCTTCAGTAGACCTACTCACCTTACATGGAGCTGGCCTCCTTTACGAGAATGCAAATCTCTTATATTATCATAGCAGAATTAACTCAATGAATATAGGTAACACGGTGTATATCACCGCTCAATAGGCCATAGGCCTAATAGGTTATTAAATTTTCCACTCTTTATATTTTCTTCCTTTTCCTTTTCTTTTGTAATTAATCCCTTTCATTATTTAAAGATTATTCTAAGATTTAGTATGAAGTACAAATGCCTCCGTTTTTAAATTTTTTGGGGGAAATTATTGACTGAAATTGTTTAGTATAAAATTATCTTAAATAGCTTGTAAGCAGTCATTCTGTGGCATTTAAATAAAATAATATATGACAAGTCCTTGAAGAATACAATAGTATGTAAGGAACAATAATCTAATCAATGTTAGTTTTAAGTGAACATGTAAATATTGAATTTTTGACAATAAATAAATAAATAATAAATAATCAAATAAATAAATCCAAGTCGAGTCATCAGCGAGTAAAGACAACAAAGTTATTTTGTGTGTATTGAAAGTAAATAAGTTGCTTAACTTAATTTAACACTCTTAAGTACTGTGTTATTATTTTTCAATAACGAAAACTCAAAATAACAAAACGCTTATTAAAAGGAGTAAACATAACAATATTAATTGATTTACATGCATACCTACCACCCAAACATTTGATATCAGATGTTTCTATTATTTTGAAAAATTATGTTTCTTCGATAATACTGGCACCTAAAGTTTGGACGAATGAGTCGACCGCGTAACACACAATTACACAAATATTTCCTTTTTTATTTTTAAATATTACAATGTTACTTTCTGTTTACAAACCGACACAAATTCTTGGCAGGGATCAAGACCACCAGACTGCTGTACTATGCAGATGGACAAGTATTTCCTAATAATGTTAATAATATAAAATCAGCAATTGTATTTATTCGTACAGCTAATCTGGTTGGTCAAATTATACCTAATCGTTTTACTACATACTATAAATGGTATCAAAATTTATGGGATCTTTAGGGAAATAAATGACTAAATAATGTTGAGTATTGTTAAATCATTCATCTATTATAAAAGCTAATCATAGTGGTTAAGGTAATGGAAGAGTTAAAGTTAAAGTTTAAATAAAATTATGGCAGATAATGAAATGAAATTAATGTTGATTTATTAGCTTTTAAAGCTTCCATGAGTAAAGATATCCAACAACCCAATTTATTTCAATATTTTATTTATAAAGGTTTTTGTTTTAAATTCAAAACTAAAGTACTGTCTAAAAATGATTAATAAAACATATAATCTTATCATAACATCCTTGTCTAGCACTGGAAATAGTGTTTATGTAAACAGTATTATTTTAATATTTTTTCTTGTCATTATTTTTTTAACAATTTTTCTTGAGATGCCTAACGCGTGTCGCTCATTTCCGTTGGCATTTTTCATAGCACAATCTTACGAATACAAAACTGCCTTAAAAATGTCCAAAAATGCTTTTTCAAAATGCAAAAGAAAATCATGTAGTAGAGCGTTACGAAATATGGCCAGGAGAAAAAGAACAATAAACATAATCTTGACAATGTAATGCAAACCAAGCTGCTTAGAGAGCCCAAGTAAAAGTCACACAAACTATTAAAAAGCAAATGGAAGAAGATAAAAAGAACAGCCGGAAAGCAGTCATGTCTTTTTAATATATGCAACAAAATTTCATTTTAGTATTCATATCAAGGAAGAAAAACGCAAAAATCAAATTTTCTACTTCAAGAAAATGGAAAAAATCTACACGACATGATAAATAGCCATACTTTGTTCATTCGCTCATTTTTCGTTCGTTCTTAAGCATTTTAAGTTAAAATAACATAAAAGACATTACAGCAACATACACAGGATAATGTCAGCAGCACAGATTTTTTTATTCCTTTATTCCTTTATTTTTTTTCAACGTAATATTAGACAGTTGGTTTATCAAAATACTATCTGATTTGAGAAAAAATCCTGGTGCTAATATAATTTCTATTTTGTATATATAATTTTTGTATATGTTAAAGGCGTTTTAGTATTTTTTAAATTTTTCCTTCTATTTTCTTTAACTTAACGAATAAAAACATGTTTGACATAAAAATCTACTTCAATTTCTTTAACAATAAGAGTTTTGTTAAAAAAAACGGGGGCAGATATAAATAATATTAAATTGGCAAAATAACTTTTGCATACATTATGAAGCATAATAATACAAGTACATGATAATATTCTTCCTTGGGAAAACGCTCATCTTAAGAATACTGGATAGATATTGAATCTACTAGACAAACGTAATATTGTTTTCGTTTAGAAGAATAGCAAAACTTTAATTCGTTTTCGAAGGCCGCTTTTCTATAACCGCAAGTCATAAGTCCTTAAGGAGTTGTCAATAAAATAAAATTTTTATTGCAGCTTTTGCTGCTAGTTTATTAAGTTCATTAATATGACTGACTAAAATTAATTTTCAAATGATATTTATTAACTAAAAGGTCTTATTCTATTCTATTAACATAGCTTACTAAAATTAAGAGTGCTTATTTTACTTTCTTTTATTAGCACAATTTTTTAAAATTAAAAGTGATTTTTTTATTTTATTGAATTGGATTAAACTACAAACTGTTAAATTGACATAATCCAACATAGTTGGGTTATCGTCCTGTTATTATTTTCGTAAAAAGTTTTGTGGAAAGAATAGTGGAAGTTGAAGCTGCCTCTGACGTAACTCACGTGGTGGTTTGGAGAAAGAACCTTTGAGTTTTGATTATTAAGATGAAAAGGACAATGTGGGGGAAGATCTTATTTGGGCAGAAGAAGAACTTTATACCAAGCAGGAAGATAACGAAAAAGGATATGAAGAAGAATTGGAGGTAGAAAATCGTCAAAGCTCCGAACAGTTTTAGCTAAAGAAAGATAGACACACTAAATGAAATAAAGACTTACCGATCATGTAAGATAACTTGATCGAAATATTGTCACTTAACTTCCAGGACCTAGCAAAGAAGCCAAAAACTTAAAGGAAATAGACGAGATATTTTTTTTAAATTGTACCTTAATGTGCACTAATGAACAGATATATCGCATAATGTCTAATTCTATAAAGGAAAGAATCTGTGTCGATACCATAACATAGAAATCGAGGCACTTTTAAGACTTTTACTATTTGCAGGAGTCAGAGGAAATAATCGCTTGATTGCTAAAGATGGTTCGTTTCTGGAGATATTTCGATTGACTATAAGCTGGAATCGATTCTATTTCTTAAGGCGTTACCTCAGATTGGACCATAAAGCCACGCAAGCTAAAAAGAGTTATTGTTAATAAACTAGCTCCCATTAGAGAGTTAACTGAAGGAGTTGTAGCAAAATTCCAAAAATATTAGAGTTTGTCACTATTGACGAAAAGTTAGAGGCTTTTAGAGGTTGTTGTAGTTTCAGGCAGTACATATCGTCAAAACCCAATAAATATGATACCAAAATTTATGCCTTGACAGATACCTTCGGCTAAGTGAATGTTTTAACAATAGTTGTCGAAATATCCAAATTTTTTGATAATTTATTTATTAATATTCCTTCTATTGTTAGATAAACTTTAATTCAAGCACAAACCAACCTGAACTCTGTTGTAGCAATATTCCAAAAATATTATAGTTTGACACACTTTGTTATTATCGACGAGAAGTTAGAGGTTTCTAGAAGTGGTTGTAGTTTCAGCGATTACATCCCATCAAAACCAAAAAATACGGTATCAAATTCTACGCCTTGATGGACATCAAAATTTTTTACACCTCCGCCTAAGCGAATGTATTCACATGCGGAATATCATGATTTTCTGGACATTTTTTCGCTAGTATGCAATTGCTGGATGTTGAACACGATTGACACATTAAGAAAATATAAGAAAATCTGTGGGTAACATGTTGAAAAAGGGTATTTTTTAAGACGTAAAATTTATTTTTTGTATTAAAAAGTAACAAATTTCTTAAGTTCTGTTTTTAGTATCTAAGAAAAGGAAAGCCCTATTTTAAAGGATGTTTGTTGCATACTGTTGTGTGTCATGAATTTTATTTTGAGGCTGATCACTAAAGCAACCTTTGATTTATATATTGCAAAGATTGCAAAATTTAATTTTTGTTTTTATAGTACAGCATCGCTTTTGAGGGGTGTTTTGCATAGGACTGATAATCAATAAAATAAATGAAATTAAATTTAATGCATAGTTTAATTTTTTAGGGTATCTTTAAGTTTAAAAAAAATGTTATCTGTGGGTATATTTTTTAAAAAAAATGGCGCGGGTGTAGCAACGTTAAGAACATAACATCGGGAACTCGATCGCAGTTTTACGTTTTCCTCTTTCTATAATAATTTATTCATTTTTAATTTTTTCTTATTGAAAAAGTATTTTGGGAATAATTTATTTACTTAGTTTA
Source organism: Trichopoda pennipes (assembly GCA_030448955.1). NCBI lineage: Eukaryota > Metazoa > Arthropoda > Insecta > Diptera > Tachinidae > Trichopoda > Trichopoda pennipes. Next base: position 279,377 of record JASKUP010000010.1, on the reverse strand, counting down.
GTAGTATTTATTGTCTCTTTCGCTTTTTCTGTCTCTTTTTACCAACATGTGTTAAGATACAAAAACAAGACCTTATTCTTAGCGGCTATCTAAGTTTATTCCTAAAATTACTATTTTACTTTTATTATTTAACAAACATGCTCCGAAAAATGCGCGCAGCCAACTAGCTACTCTGTCATAATTATGAGACTCGAACTCACAATTTTCATTCGCATCCTTCTAAACAAGGAACTGCAACTGCTGTACACTTTTGTTATGTTGATTCTTTTTTTCATTTAACTAACCAACCTGCTATTCTAGAGCATTCGCCCACTGATCTCTGCAGCAAGTGCACAACATTATTTTCCTATTTTACCTCTTACTCCATCAACCACTGCTATTTATCATAATATATCATAAGAAAAGAAATGACCAAAACAAATATAATCATAATTTTGCACTAACCCATTTGCAACAATTTTATATTATACGACGTTACTTTTCTAGCTGTAGGTGCTAAATTGGAAGGATTTGTAGTAAGTAAACTTTTGTTTGTAAATAATTAAAGTTGTTCCAAAATAAGCCTACACTTAGGAAAAATTTTTAATATAAATTTTGGTAAATTTGTAGGGAGTTGTGAAAGTTATTCTTACAAAAAAAAGAATAAAGGAAAAACCTTTTGCCTACTGCAAGGCTACCTCACACATATACAAACATCTAAAAGAGCCTCTGTTCTATCCAAATGGCCGGCATTTCGATGAATAACACAGGTTACCAAGTCTGTTCCGCTTAGGGTGTTAACTAACTTCTACTTTTATACTTTTATAGTATACTTTTAGAAGTAACAATTCATTCATTCTGCATCTCTATAAAGAACAGTTTAATATTAACGGGCAACAAATGCCTTTGCTGCAACAGCTCTCTAAATGTTGCTTAATCTTATTTTTGCAATACATATCTTCGTGTAAAAAATAACTGTTGTAAAGGAATTGTAAACATATAAAACTTAATTCTTCTAATTTTAAGTTTGCTTTGAATCTGACTAAATATCTTCTGTCACTGTTACACATTCTAGAATTGAACAAACAAGCAAGCAAACAAACAAACAAACTGTTAATGCAGCATTAAACATGTGGTAGCTTAGACAATATCTCCTTTTGTCGCCATAAAGGCAATTTATTTTTCCTTTACAAACTAAATTAATCAGCTGAATTGTCTTCAGGGATAGATAAAAAGGATACAAAAATCATATAACACGATAGAAGAAATAAAGTTATTTTTTAATTTTTTTTAAATAAAATTAATTCCCCAGATGAATATACGAATATTTCATTTTGATTTTGATGTATTCAACTCTCTACTCCCCCGATGGTGTTTTAGATACTCTTTTCGTTGTAGACAACAATTGGAAAGGGTGAAAAACAATACATTCATAAATATAAAAGTGCAATACTCTTATTATCTGGATATTTTTATATACTATAATATCAGTTTATAATAATCATAAACTTACTATAGAAACTTTTGAATGGAAGATGTTTAAAGGTGGTTGATAGCAGACTACCAATTTATGATCAACTTTTATACAAAGTTGTAACTAACTTTTAAAGCCTTCTTTTCGTTATTTTATTATCTTTTTACAACTTTGCTTGTTATTTGTTTCCAAAAGCAATATTTCCCTTTCAAAAAATTACTACCCTATTTCAAAATCAGGCTTTATGTTCTTTTTGCTATTTAATATTGAAATACATATCTTGTACATTTCATTTTTGGTGTTAATAATGCGAATTTTCACGTTTAAGTTCCTCTTGACATATTTGATTTATGGTATAGTAGCTTCATTATCTACTTTATAATGGCTTTCGGATAGCAAATATGTTTATGAATTTCTGTGTCCATATTTTACAGAGTCAATTATAAGTTATAAAAGTAAAAAAGCACAAATCACAATAAAGTTAAGAAAGCCAAATTGCACAATGGGTCAAGAAGCATAAATTACATACTAACGTTTTGTTACTTTAGTCTTAATAACTTTTGTAATCTTATTAAGGTCTAAATAAAAAAAAATGTGGAACTAAAACTAATTTTATGATAATTTGGTTTAAAAAAAACATCCATGTTGGATCAGGTGTAAGCAAAATTGATTTTAAACAAATCCAACTTTTTTCCGCATCGCTGCAAAATTTTTCTGCAATCTTTTTCCAGAAATATCTATCATAAACTTTTTCAAGTTTAGAAATCGAAGGTATCTTATGTTGTATTTTTATCGAAATTTAATTTAATATATCACACAGTGATGAAAAGGTTAAAAGAACCATAATTATTTTAGTCTAGTTTGATATTCAAAAATTACCGTCGTACTCCCCTGCTACCTTAATTTTACTATGGTATGATCAAAGCTCTTTTACTAAGCAGCAAACATATTAAAATCACAAGGTTTGGTTGAAAAAATCAACATAATTTAGGAATGTTTTGACACAAAACTGTCACAAAAGTGAAGTTAAAATATCGGGTTTTACAACAATTTGTTTTTCAATTGTGGCAACACCAACAACACGATAGTATTGGCAATTGTTACAATGAATTCAATTTCGCATTAAAATATTTAAAATCCACTATGAAAAATTATGGTTCTGTTAAAGTTACATTTCGTTAAATTCGTGATATTTTTGGACAATACAATCGTCCTTCTGAGACCGGTATTAAAAATTTGAACGCTTGAGTCGATAGGCTCGATACAAAATATCGCAGCCATGAGCTACAGCAGGTTCAAATTTGTCAATTCCTCGGCGTTTTGAGCAGTTGGTGTTATTGCCTAAGGATTTGACTTTGAAGCCTTACAAGGTTCAACTGGTGCAAGAATTAAAGCCGATCACCATTCACATTGCCGTAGGTTCGCTAGAAATGCGGTAACGGTCAATGGATCGCGCTATCGCGAGATGTTAACACTTTCACTGTTTTATCGTTACTACAATGCTGTAAAGAAATTAGGGAACTTGTTCCCGAAATTGGCGCATCCATTTGTGGTCGATTGGCGAGTGAATCGCACTTCATTTTTAGGCAGAATAGTTCGTATGTGGAATAAGCTCCTCCAGATGTCTTTCATGTCACTTTCAGTGTAGGAAAATTCAAATCTGATATCCACAAACAATTTCTTCTTTCTTCCTCCTCATAACTAATTTCCTAGTTCTGGTACAATGCATTGCATGAGCACGGTTATCCCCTGAGTGCTGGTCCGAAAGGAAAAGCGTGTCACTGTATAGTACGCTATGTGGTCTAGAGGCTTGATTTTACCGTTTTTCTTTTTTTTTTGTTTAAGTGAGGCTAATACGGTAATGGTCAATGAATCACGCTATCGCCATATGCTGACAACTCAATTTTTGCCTATTCCTGACGACGTGGATATCACTGACATGTGGTTTTAGCAGAATGGTACCTCATGTCAAACAGCCAATGAAACGATCAATTTATTGCAAACTTAATATCCCGATCGCATAATTTCACAAAAATCTGCAGTTAAGCGGCCAGCCAGATCGTGTGATTAACACTACTGGTTTAATTTTTGTGGGGCTATGTTAGAGAAGAAGCCAATCAAATCAATTTCAGCCTTAAAATTCAATATCTGTAAAGTAATGAACAAAATATAAGAGTCATTTTGCCAAAAGCTGACTTAAAGCTTTGATGAAAGAATCGGCATCTGTCAGCGTGGTCGTGGTATACATTTGTCAGCTATCATTTTCATTCATAATTGTCATACAATAAAAATTTGATCATCTTAATCTAAATTTTTTAATTTATTTTGTTTTAGAAAACAAACTACTTGTTGAAAACCCCTTTATTAAAAATATTATATAATGTTTCAAATGAAAAACTCATTCGAATCTCTCCTCTTGTTTAGTAAATACTAAGAAAGTGTATTGATATAAAAATATTGTGAAAATTATGAAATTCAAACGCTAAAAACGTATAAACATTTCTAACATTTCTTTAGAGAATTTACTGAAATCATTTCAGTCAGATGATTAGAACAGCTTAAAGTTACATTTTTAATAGTTCATATCTGTTTCGTTAACAATTACTCGGCATTATATTTTTTATTAGTTAAGGATCTGTACATTTAAAATTGTTTTAAACCAAATATTTCAGCGTAATACTAATAGCTTTAATTTTTAAATTATAAAATAATTCAAAATCCAAATAGATGCAAAACATGGACGCATAAGTTAAATAAACAAACTCTTAAAATATTCATCTAACTTAAAATCATTCATTTCGTTATGACGCCGCAAGAGGTCAACTAAAATGAAAAATATCACAGCATTATTGGTTTGTACTGGGTAGCTAAAATTCCTAATATTTTAGGTCTGATATCGCTGTTGGTTAAAAATTTAGACTGATATTTAAAATTGATTCTTTGCGAAACCAATTTACTGAGAAAATAGATTTTTGGTATTATGTTGTTTATTTCTCCTCCGCCAGTAAATGAAATAATATTGCTATTTTCTGTCCTAACTGGCTGGTTTGTAGTCTGAGGTTTGTACTCAATTGGAGTACAAACTACTTGAGAATGATGCATTCGCGTCGAAAGCGCTCGCCTTCGGCTACAAACCAGCCAGTTAGGACAGAAAATAGCAATATTAAATAGATTTTTATTTGTTTTTAGAATTTCGTGGAGTAACTTGAATTTCGTATCAAATAGCAGGCTATCAATTTTCTTGAAACCCTTATTTTGCTGAAAATGTTTTTAAATTTTTATACACACCATTTTGAAGTTAATCATTTACCAATTCCACACCATAGTGCATTGGCAATAAACAAACAAACACAATTTACTATGGACATATTTTACATATACAGAAACCTAAAAAAGGACCAGTTTCTCTTTGCTTATATTTACAATAATTTTTGCCTCTTTAGAATTAAATGAAGTATTCACAGAGTCAATCTCTTTATTCTTGCAACATTTTGACCCAAGCAAACTTGCGATTCTATGAAAATACATTTATTTGAATATTTTTACATTTAGCAAACCAAAAATTTGTGTTTGTATAAGAAGTTTTTGTGACCAAATCATAACATGGCCCTTTGTACTTCACACTCCAGCTTTGGAGCAACCGAATTATATTGAAAATGAAAAATATTTTATAAATGAGCAATCTACTAACTGACAAATATATTGTAAAGCACTTTTAGCTGGGGCGCTTTTTTCTGTTTGTTTTCAATATAACATTTCCTATGAAAAATGATTAATTAACTTAACTCTTAAGAAAATGAACTTAAGCTAAAGTTCATAATAGTAATGACGACAGAACTGATGGTATGAGGACTTGTTAAAATATTAGACAAAATATGCACACAAAAAGTGGTGAGTGGTGAAGATATTTTGTCATTAAGAAAATTTAAAATTTTGATTTATGATCACGAGAATATAAATGAAACATTATGTATAAACTTGTTTGTAAAATTTTAACGCAAACTAGTCAAAAAGTTTATTTAAAGTTAATTAAACTGATTTGCAATAGACAATATGCAATAATAATAAATTTTTAAAAACCTGAGTAAATTAGTATTACAAAAAAGTCAAGGTATAGTTTGTGGAGAAAGCTATTCCTCACTGTTCATATAGCTCAACAATGGATGCTAAAAGAATCGTTAAAAAAAACAAAGCACTTTGAGATGAATGAGGAACTAAGATCGATCAGGTCGAATATGAAATATTATTCAAAATTTGGCAAACGCTTCACTGGCCAATTAAGTGCTGCATAAAACTATTTGCAAGAAACAACTGCTTTATCGTTAATTGTGTACCAAGGCTGCTAATAAGACAATGCCAACGTAAAGTAAATAAATAATTATTTTTTATACTTATATTACACTTTTTTGTACTGCAAACATAATTATGGTTGTACTTTACAATGTTATTATTATTATATTATTATTATTTATTATGTGTGACAAAGCAATTAATTTTACTACAGTCAAGCCTAGGTTGGCAATTTTATTATGTAGTTATGTGTTTCTAAGAACAAAATGTAGTTCCGCATTATATTTACAATATTTAAGAACTACCGGCTGTCTAAATTTATCGAGTTTTTGTTTATTGTTCAACGCATTCTGTGTACGTATTAATTTGTATAGAATCTTAAGTTATAATTGCAAAGAACCGATATTTGGCGAAATTTTTACAACAAGTAATGAAATAAACATTTTTGTTACAGTGACTTATGTATAACTTTATAAGTAAGAATTTGCTCTAATAAGAATATTGTTACGGATATATCTTGCTTAAGTTTTAAAATAAAATAATTAGGCAATAAAGCGAACTACTGGTTACAACCAGCGTAGAAATTTATACACACACAACAACAAATTGTATGCTCTTTACTAGCTGCCTGGCATGCAACACAAAAACACACAAAAAATTTGACAACAACATGCATGCTGTTTACCATCTGCGTAGTTTTCTAAGAAAGCTTTTTTTAGAAAATAAACCTTTTCTAAGAAAAGACAACAACAAATATTTTGAAATAAAGCCCAAACAGAAACCTTATCAGCATAAAAACAAAAACGAAAACATACACAAACATACAGGCGCCTATATATCGAATAAACAACATACAACAACGAAATGTGATACAAAGGGAGTAAATGATTCTTAAATTTTCAAGACTTTAAATGGACAAATATAAATAGGCCAGGTTCTGAGTGGATAGTCAATCAGTGTAAAATTAAACCTCATCAAGTAAAGACGTGCATTTTAAGTAAATTGTTCTGAAACGTCAACTTTGTGTAGTTAAAGTAAATAAAATTGTTATAAATTTAAAAATTCTAAAAATTTATGTTATTTATTTTGTAATAAAGAACTCACAACAAAACGTTTATTAAAGGTATAAACGTAACAATGTGTTTAAACAATACTAAAGTTCTAATAGAAACAATATGCCTATTATTATTAATTTCATTTGAATAGCATACTGAATACAGTACTATATAAGTTGTAAATATATTGATTTTTATTTAATTTGATTGACTGTATAAGAATTTTATGGAAACATATTATAAAGTTAAATTATTAACAAAATATGTTTACAATAATGCTAAGTTATTCAGGGAAGCAGTTTTTAAGTAACAATAATCTTAACGTAAATACTCGTATTTATAAGCAAAAATTATTTTTGTTAAATGGGTATCAGTTGGGGTACAAATTACGGCTACCAAATCAATCACCAAATCGCATGATTAGTTGTCTAAGCATCAGTATTAAAATATTCTGTTGCTGTAGCTTGTAATATTAAATATTTGTTTTGTTTAAAGTTTAAGAGTTTCCTTTCACTTCTCTCCCAACTAAATCATGTAAATTATCTTAGTTAAAACTTACGATTTGCCATTTATGTACTTGTTTTGATGGCTGTATAACATGTTTTGCGGTTTCATTATTTGTGGTTTTAGAGATAGAAATTACCGATAATATATTGTGCGGTTTAATGTGAACACTAAAGGTTATGGAACGAATAATTTATATGGTGACGATAAAAAATTCCTTGTTCAATGAGCACTACTCCACTTTATTCTATTTGTACAAGTTTACTTGCATTAATAATTTTCTTATTCTCTAAGGGAAAAATTTTAATTGACTTATTCATAAGCTATACTATCCAATACAGCATTTAATTTCATGTTCTGATAGGGTATAGCAATAAAAAGGATGGCACAATATGGCCTACAATACAGAAGAAAAATATTTAGTTAAGACTTATGCATGATTATACAAATTAATCAATATCAAAGTTAGAAACCAAAATTATAAATCTCTACATACAAATATAATTGTGCATAAAACAAGTGCACTTGTAAAGAACTACACATGTATGTAAGCAAATAGAAATACATATATGCCTTTAAACTATACCAATAAGCATTTGTATTGCATTAACATAAATATATGGAGAGATACAATTATTGGGATATGGTGTTAAAGTACTTGTATTTGTATTTTTTGCTACATACTTCCAGATGGTCAAAATGCAGTGTTCATTTCATACAAATGCAATACCAAACAAGTCATTGGTAACCTAAGCCTATATATAAAATTTATGTTTATAGCATTATTAACTAGTTTGTTATATAAAATGCCTAAAGGTTAAAAAGCGCAAATTGCAAAATGTTACCAAAAGTATATCAATTCAACATGGTCATACTGAAGTACATGTGAGTACAAACGAAAATAAATAAACTAAATGCACTTATGCATTATAGTATTTTCGAAATATTATAACGAAATATTATTACTTAAATGTACATCTTCCCTCATATTTCTATGGGCCTGAAGATAAATCGTTTTCACTTTATTTCTAATCATAAGTGCAATTAGTGCAATACATTCGTAACATAAGCATTAAAATGCAATACGTATAGCTTATGCATACACATATTAGTCGAACCTTTGTAGATTGCGTCCTTTTTAATTTATGTATAGTATAATGTATTAATATTTGTAAAATAAGATATTTTAATATTTCAATAATCAGATATATGTTACCCGTCCCAAGTACTTTCCATTATTTGTCCAAAATTTATAAAATGGTTAAAATCAGAACATTAAAGGTATAGCTCCCATTTTTGTTAATATTTTATTGATAACTGTTATCATAGCTAGCCGCAATAACAGTTACTTGTAATTATAGCTACCTGTAATTATCATGCGACTTATGCCCATTTGGCATATCAATTTTTATCACTTTAATATTCTTTCTTCGCACTTTTATCTAACTTATTAACATAAAATTTTAATTATCTAATTATTTAGAATTTTTAGGAACACATGGAGATAAGTTCCCATTTCAATTCCTTAGTTGTGTCTTCTCCGTTATTTAATTAATAGAACTTAAACTTATCACATTTTTTTAATTTTTTATTACTATTATTTCTATGAAATTTCCTATCAGTGTTTGTTACTTCAGCATAAATATGATCCTTCTTGACATATATAAAAAGGATAAATTTTGCCACTAGGATCTTTTATTCTCATTCTATAATTAATTAAACAATCCGTAATTATACTTTCGTCATGGTCAAAAGCGAACGTTCAGCAAAATTATAAAATAAGCAGTTTGGCAGCGAGGTTTGATATATTTTAAAAATTTCCAATAACCCAACACTTACATTGTCAGTGACAAGAGCATGTCAACACTAATTACCAGTTATTAGATATTATTGTATAAAGCATAATTGACAAGTCTTTTGAATAATTCCTTATTTAAGTGCTTAAATAAAATAGTAGAGGGTTAATGAAGAAAAAATCATAAATTCGGGAAGAAGGCCAAATTTATGCAAAATAAAAATTAATTACTAAATAATTGTTTATTAATATTGTGAGCTTTTAATTTGATGATGAGGAAAAATTTTATTTTTTTTTAACAAATTATTTTTAACCAAATGATTAATATATAATAGTTATAATTTTTTGACCTTTTTTAATATTTTTTAGTGATTAATTTTAAGCCTGCTATAATTTTCTTGTTATTAAGAAAAAAATAGTTGTCACCAAATTTTAATTTCTAATTTTTTTATGAAAACAGGAAAATAAATACCAACACCCAGTTTGCCCAAACTTTTAAAACCGCTTTAGACTTCTATATTAATCAAAACTGGAATTTCCAGTACACTGATGAATCAAAATCTTAAAAGTTTTACACCCTGTGCAGCTGTCCAAGGTAAACTTATTAATTGTGGACATATCATCGAAAACCACTGTTCTAATTTCATAGCTGAAGCACTGGCAGATTTTAGTGCGACCCAAGTTGCAATGAGAGATAATGCAAAATATATAATTTATATACACAACCTCTTGACTAATAGCGCTACTCAGAGCACTAAAAATAATTTACCATTAACTAACAGCATTCGTAATACTTCCATTGCGAATTAAAATAAGATTAAATTAATGTGGGTTTCATCGTACTTAGATATACCAGTAAATGAGTATGCTCATGCTACTGTGTATGAAGCTAAAAATAGACCACTTATTAATTTTGCGACATGGGAATTTAGAGATATTATCAAAGCTATTTATGCCCATTTGAAAATATATCGAAAAACAAATCGTTAGGGATTTAAACGATAATACCCTGTCTTGCTTAAATCTAAAACCCTATACCATTACTAACCTTAGTATAGATCACAGCAAACTTTCACATCAACACCTTTCAGACAACAAACCCGCTCCACAATGTTCCACACAGCTTAGTATTAGTCATGTGCTAAATATTTGCACTGCCTATTCTTCTTTTGAAAACCGAATATTTGGATTGCTGAAAAGCTTATCTGACGATAATATTAATCAAATTATTTGCAAATTTTTGTTTTCATATAATTTAGGAATCTACTTGATTTGAAAATGGAGTTGAAAGCCAACGGAGCTATTATTTGTTTTCCGCAGTAGTGAAATGACTATCTGGATCTGCTTTCGCCACAATTCCTTAATAATAAATATTTTAAGAGAATATTAAAAAATATTTTTATTTAAAGGAATCTCACACAATTAACATAGATTAATTAACATAACTGTATTATGTAATTAAATTTTAATAAATAAAATAATAAATAAATACTAACAGAATTTAACGTTGCATTTTATACGTGACAGGATTTATTGCATCTATTGTGTATCATCTATTCAAAAATTCAATCCAAGTAATCAGTATGCGAGGAATACTCCTAAAAGCTATGGTACATTATTCAAATTACTCATTCGATCTGTCAAAAATAGCTTATGGGTTCTAATATTTGGATAGTGTATATTAAAATATTACTAATCTTTTTTTAATCCAACATTTATAATTGCATCTTACTTTTGTTTCTTTTTTTTGGACCAGCACTCAGGAGATGACCACTACATAGCCAATGCATTGTGCCAAAACTAAGAAATTAGGTTGTGGGGAGGAAGAAAGAAGGAGTAGTGTTTGTGAACATTTCATTTAAACTTTTCTAAGTTGCAAGTGACAGGAAAGATCTCTGGATGGAGTTTATTCCCCATACGGACTATTCTTTTTAAAAACGAATTTTCCCTGTAATGGGCAGTATAATTCACTGGATGCGCTCTCAAAGAAAATCGAGTTACACGGAAAAGCGTGCGAGTAACGGGAACAAGTTCTCTTATTTCATTAGAGCACTTACCATTGTAGTAACGACAAAACAGTGAAATATAACCCACATTGCCTCGATGATCTAGAGAATCAATAGAGTTGGATACCCTACTGTCCCTAATGAACCTCTTGGCCCCCTCTTGTACGCAATCGAACAACTCTAAAATATACTATAGTGCGCCGGCCCATACATTAGAGTTTTCCATTTTTGGACGGCTATAGGTGGTATAAATAGTGCGAAGATCAGTTAGACTGAAGTATCTCTTACACCATTTTAGAAAACCGAAGCTTCTTTAGAAACCTGAACAATGTGCATTTAGTCCATCAAACATTACCCTGATGCCTTAATCTTTATAACACCATTTCCGAACACAGATCTATATTACACTGTGGCACCTAAAAACCTCTTTCTTGCGAAAGTAATCAATCACGGTCGGTTAAAATTAGGTCTACTCAAGCTTTTTCTGTGGTTCTATTTATCAGTCGTCACAAACAGTTATTCTTGTTTTTTGCCAAAAAAAAATTTTTGAAATAAGATTGATTAAAAATCTCTATTTGATTGTAATACTAAAATAGTACTTTTATTTTAAAAATTAGGAATTCATTTTTTATAATTCTATGTTCTCTTGTTTTCAATTTTTTATATACATTTTTTGTTAGAATTTTTATTTAGTTCTTCTTTTACTATGAAAAATATTTTTATAAAGTATTTTTTATATAAAAAAGATAGATTAGATATGCAATATTTTATAAAGAAAAACCTGAGTATTATATTGTTCAAAAAACTAGTGTAAAATCCCTATGCCCCGTACAAATTTGGTTTGCGATATAAATGGCGTTCTGCCAAAACTAAACATAAAACCCTTTAAAGTATCTGCAATCTAGACCATTTATAATTAATACTTATTCGGAATAGCATCGCAGACCACAGACTATATTTTTAACATAATTCTAAATTTAATTGAATGTATTCTTATATGTGAATAAATAAGGTGGTAGGTAAAGGTACTCGTACATTGATTATAAGTATATGAACAAATGTATGAATATGTTTATATGTTTAATACTTATAAGGGTTTATTAAAATTAAAATATCACAAAACATATGTAACCACGAATATAAGTTTATGCCTTTGAGCTTAATTTTTATATGCATACAAATGAATGTATGCTGTAAGGTACGCACATTCATACAAATATTTATACATATTGTATACATTAAATATACTTACATACAATAGCATGTAGAAAAATATAAATCTTCAATTTTGTATGTATTTTACTAATATTGAAATTTACATAATCACAGGTGCAAAGTAAAGCATATGCTTCTGGCTATTTTATGAGTCTATGCGGATAAATCTTTTGTGGCATCACTGAATCTATGATCCTAAGAATGAGTGTTAATGATATTTAGTTAAACAATTTATTATTACGATTAGTTTATGATTTGGTGGCCATTAACACTCACAAAAACTATAAGTAATTTGTCATTATAGTGTTGTGTTTAAACCCTTAACACATTTAATACTGCAATGATTAAATATCTGATTTAAAAAAAAGGTCGTCATGCTTTTATATATGCAATATAAAATAAAATAATTAAAAATAAACTGAAAATTATTCTGAAATTTTATTTGTGTATTTAAATTCAAAAATTAAATGCGGCGAATTGTATGCGTCAGGAAAACACCAAAAGTAATGGCAACATTTTCAGGGTCTTATTTTTTGCTTATATTATTTTTTGTTTATAAATATTGTTACGTTTATACCTTTTATAAACGTTTTGTTGTGAGTTCTTTATTGCAAAATAAATAACACCAGTTTTTTAGAGTTTTAAAATTAATAACAATTTTATTTACTTTAACTACACAAAGTTGACACTTTAGAACAATTTACTTAAAATGCACGTCTTTACTTGATGAGGTTTAATTTTGCACTGACTGATTATCCACTCAGACGCTGCCCTATTTATATTAGTCCATTTAAAGTCTACAAGATTTAAGAATCTTCTACTCCCTTTGTATCATATTTTGTTGCTGTATGTTTTTTATTCGATGTTTAGGCGCCTGCATGGCTGTGTGTATTTTTATTTTTGTTTTTATGCTGATAAGGTTTCTGCTTGGAATTTATTTCAAAATTTTTGTTATTGTCTTTTCTAAGAAAAGGTTTCTTAGAAAACTACACACATAGTAAATAGCATACATTTTTGTTGTTGTCAAATTTGTTTTTATCTTGCGCGTTTAGATGGTAAACGCCATACATGTTTTTTTTTGACTTGCATGCCAGGCAGTTGGTAAACAGCATATCAAATTGTTGTTGTGTATGTATAAGATTTCTACGCAGTTTGTAACCAGTAGTTTGCTTTATTGCTTACTTATTTTATTTTAAAACTTAAAAAAGACAAATTCGTAACAATATTTTAAAATTAATACATCAAAGGCGTAAGCTACAGCATAGAATATAGGGTTGTAACATATAAAATTTATAACTTTAAAATTCTAAAAAATTATCATAATTGTTTAAGATTTTGTGTTAGGAATTTTTTATACTTCCTAAATATTTTTTTTTGAGTTGTTGTCATAGATATAATTGATACATGCAAGTCTGAAAAACCTTAAAGATGTCAGATTAAACTTGTTTATGCTCTACCAGAGCAATCAGATGCTAGAAAAGGCAACACCTACTATTTTGACTGTAGCAATGAAATATTATCATTAAATTCAGTCGGCAGGCTCGATGCAAAGTGTACGAACATCAACGCGAGTTCGACCGGGTCGTTCAACTCAAAACATCGCACCTGTGAGCCACAGTGTTTAAGCAGATCCAAATTTGTCAATTCCTCAACGTTGTCAACAATTGCGGTTATCCAAAACCGCCGAAACCGACGAATTTTTCGTAAGGATTTCACTTTGAACTCTTACAAGGTTCAAATAATGCAGGTGTTGAAGCCGACCGCCCATGCAGAAGAGAAACAACCGGCTTGTTTTTCTGAAAAAAATCATTCTTTCAGACAAAGACAAGTGAAAATGTCAGGGTATGTCAACAAGCAAAATTGCCGCAATTGGGTTTCTAAAAATCCCAGAGAGATTACTGAGAAACCTTTGCATGCTCAACGTGTCACTGTGATCTGGAGGCGCGATTGGGTCTTTTGTTTCGAGGATTAGGCTGGAAGTGGGGTTACGGTCAATAGATCACGCTATCGTGATATGCTAACAATTCAGTTTAGACCTTTTATTGATGATGTGGATAGCATTGACATGTGGTTTCAACACGACGGCGCGACATGCCACATGGCCAATGAAAAGAACAATTTATAGTAAACCAAATTTTCCTTGCATACTTTCACGACAATCAGCAATTAAGTGACTAGCCAGATCGTGTGATTTAACACCACTGGATTATTTTTTGTGGGACTATGTTAAGGACAGAGTCTTTACGGAGCCAAACGAATCAATTTCAGCCTTAAAACTGAAAATTCATGATGTGATAAAAGAATCAACATCTGTTAGCGTGGTCGTTATAGATATTTGCTAAATATCATTTTTCATTCGTAATTACTTTCCTTCGTGTTACAATAAAAATTTTAATCATCTTAATAAAAATTTGTTGTTTTATTAAAAATAAATAAATTAAAAATTAAAAATAAAACAAACCGATTATTTTTTACATACATTATAATTAAATATATTAAATACTTTTTAACAGTTAAAAAAGTGATTTGATTTAAAACCTACAAATTTGCGGGCTCTAGCGGAATATTAATAAGTAAATGAGAGCAAAATTTTTTTATCAATTAATAAAAGTGGTTCCATTAAAAACTTACATATGTATATACTATATATATAAAACAAATATAATTACTTCAAGAGTAAATAATAAATTAGCATAAGTCATTAAAAGTGGCACATATCCTCAGCAAATCAACATAGGCAAAATTCATATGGGAACTTATAATTGTCAGGGGATGAAAGTAACGTGTCGGTCGATGTGGAATATTAAAATATATACTATGTAAAATTTATTGAAAAACCCGAAATTAAGCCATTTCAGTGCTTCCAACTTATAGTTAACAGAGGTATATCTATTAAGTTTTAATACTATTCGCATTGATTTATTTTGTAATTTTTGTAGTTTTTCAAGTTGTTTTTGCGGTGTAATATA
Source organism: Trichopoda pennipes (assembly GCA_030448955.1). Classification (NCBI taxonomy): domain Eukaryota; kingdom Metazoa; phylum Arthropoda; class Insecta; order Diptera; family Tachinidae; genus Trichopoda; species Trichopoda pennipes. The sequence continues at coordinate 264,090 of JASKUP010000010.1, read as the reverse complement.
AGTGTAAAAAAGTCGAGCAGAATTCATAAAGAGGTTTTATCATTATATTACAAATATTAATTGCAGTTATAATCGATATTTGTTTTCTTATTCGTTTGCAAGAACTATTACTTTTACCGATTTTATTACATATATCATCAATATGATTATAAAATTTTATTCTTTATCAATAATGAAATTCAAATATTTTTTTTCTATTAATTCATTGTTTATTTTGAATATTTTGTTGGTGTTAGCGTTTATTTCGTTCTAGATTCATTTAATTTAAGTTTCTTTATATTCAGCCATATGGTAATTTGTTTCATATCGTGAATTATATTGTCATAGCATTGTTTAACTGAATCTACTCCTATAAATATAATTGTATCAACTGCGTATAATACAATTCACAGTTTTCACCATGCTTGACAAACATAAAATATTAATACTATTGTCATTTTCCGTCCTATCTGGCTTCTGTTCTCTTGAAATTAAAGGTGAGCGCTTTCGATGTGAAAACATCATTGTCAAGCCGCGGTGTAATTAGTACTAGTGAGTCAGTGTTTGCGTTCAGATAGTTGTGTCATTATTATAATGAACATTAGAATACATAAGATCAACCTTTGCGGTACTCGATAATCATTATTAGTTATCAAGGATTTCTTCTTGTTTACCTTTGTAACTTGTGTTCTATTTGATAAGTAATACTGAAACTAATTTATTTCGGTTTTCATGATGCCATATTTACACAGATGCATACCTATGTCGACCGTCTAAAAAGCTCTATTTAAATCAAGAGAGAGTGACACTATTTTTTATTCCTTTCAATTTTCTTCCATCTGCTTAGTAAGTAATTAACGGCCGCTTCGCATGAAACTTTCTTCCTTCTTCTTGATATTTTGTCAACAGTTACAGAATGACTACAAAATACTCCCCTGCTGAACATAGATATAATGAATTGCCTATACTAACTTCTAATATGGCAGACTAGTGCAATGAATTTAAGCTTCAAATATAAAGTAATTCACTTTTTTTAGAATAATGTCAACATGATCAAATCCCACATAACTTTTTCTAGTATATTTTTGCATGTCTGCAAAGTGTTAATAGGACGAAACTCTTATTATTTTCTTGTTTTTGCGATCTTTTCTATTGGAGGTTTTTCAACTCTCAGGGAATACTCCTGCCCTCATTCGAAGTATAATTGCTATTAATCCAAAATCAAATAATAATAATTACGCCCCTCAAAGAAATTATACAAACATATTGAAATACATGCTTGTGATGATTCTCTTTTGAAAAATGAATTTTTATAATAAAAAATGTTACTTTCATAAGTATACTAACAATATTGCACATACTTAATGCATGAAGAAATATCTTTATGACATTATGTGTTTTTAACTTTGCTGATTACATAAAGTGCATCAAATTAAAATGATTTTAATTTTTTTTTCTTTTTACCTCAAATAGGTTAAAAGAAAATTTCCTTTATTTCTACCACTAAAAAGATGAAAAGATGAATTAAATTTCTGAATGCATCTAAGAAAAAATTCGGCTGGAAAATAAATAAATTTTGGAGATTTTGCCAACCAGCAGCAACAGCCAGGCAACCAAGCAAACAACCAACCAAATTACCGCTTTTGTTGACTTTTATTTGACAAAATGTGATTACATTAAAAATTCAACACTCCTTATGTTTTCAATTTTTAACTCATTTTTAGCAAGCAGACGAGAAGAAACATAAAAACAAAATTTACATACGAAATTACTTTTCTCCTCTACACGACCTCAAACTCAAACCTCTACTGTATAGAACTCTTAACTTAAGTCATATCTTTAAGTTGTTGTTTTTTTGTTTAAATGATTTAACTTCCTTTGCCAGTAACTATGCTGCTAGTCCAAATAAAAAGAACGCAACATTAACTACATTTTGTGTTACATAGGTAAAAAGGATATGAATGTATTTCATTACATATTGGGTGCTTTTTTATAAGTGCAATTTGTGTTTTATACTACAAGTTCTTACGTATCTTATGTATTTAAAATTTTTTTTGTTTATTCTTTATTTTTGAAAGCGCAAAACTTTTACGGTTTGGAAAAAATACTTAGGTGTATTACTGAAGGCATTACTAGGGGTATATAATTTTATTTTCATAATATGTTATTGTATCTTTAGAGTTTTGAACTAACAATAAGTGCTCATATCTTAAAACTAAATTAAAAAAAAAACTTGTAAAGTCCAGGCAGTGCGAGACAATAAGATTGTATATTATACGTTTGCTGATATTGCATGAGAGCTATTCTTCTGATGCCCGGCTAATAGAAGCATACTTTGTCCTTGTTGGCCGAATGTAACCACTATCGTTAAAGGTGTTGCGAGCCAACGAGTTTGGGTACGTTCTTCACTTTTTCAAATACGATGCCGCATGTTTCGCCATTTCATCAGAAATTATTGGAATATTAAAATCTTTATGGATATTACAGTTTTTGGATACCACTGTCACCATCCGTAAAATCTTATTTTAGAGCCTTTGATTTTTTTCAAAATTTAAAGCTGAGGCAGTGCTCCATCAATGAATTCCATAATACCACATAAGTTTGAGAATTGATTTGTTCAATAAAAGTTTACAATCTAGGCAAGGGTAGAATTTCTACCAATTATATAATTAATTTTCATTCCTTTTAACTTCGTCTATATCAATTTTGCTTGAATTTGGCTTTTCCAGTTTAAGCGTCGTTCAAGATGTATGTCAAAGTATTTAACCTGTAAATGGTGAGGTATAGTTTGATTATTTACACCAATAGAAGGGCAGAAGTCTCTATGCACCGCGAATATTGTGTGGGTTCATTTTTGTTCATTTATATTAACTCTTCAATTTTTTAACCACACCTCTAAATGATGTATATGATTCTAAAGGTAACTGCATGCTACATGGGGGGCTTTCGTAGTCTAAAAATATATCAATTTATGGCAGAAACTTACGCTTTATGCAGTGTTATCAAGTTATTGACAATAACAATATCATGATGACGTCAATTTCTTTTCTTATAAACAAAACATAAATTATAGCTGAACGCATCGTTCATGTAATAATTATTCTTATGCTTATAAAAAAATGCAAAGGGCAACCCCCAGAAGTGAAGCACTTTGCATTCGTTTTTGATGGTGTGTGAGTTTGCTTTTTATGCATTTGTAATTGTTAAAAATTTATGACAGTTGATTGTTTGCTGGCTAATTAAGCTAATTTATTTATATTTCCTTTAACCCTATTCGGTTTTATTTAAAATTATAATAAGTTAACGTTGCAGTTACATTTTACTCTTCTTATTTAGGTTGGTCTACTACAGAGATAAATTTTTTGTTAATATAAACATACGTTCAGGCCCCTATGTTGTTTTCTTAGAAGTTATTGCCAGAAATTTGAAATTTAGTTGACCATTGTCTTCCGCACTATTATTTTATATCTGATTTGTTATATCATGCTTCGACTGTTTTTTTTCTTGTATATGGACTGTTTCTTGGAAAAATAAAAACCGGTGTAACTCTTTCCGAAATAAGTACTATCTGGAACTATTTATAGCTTTTTACAGCACTAAAGAACAAGAATTTAATTAAAACTTATCTAAATATTAATTGTTCCGCCAGTAAATGAAATGGTGTTGTCATAACATTCGGTGTATACTGTGATTGCTGGCTGTTTGTTTGATTACATCATTATCAAACCGTGCTCTAGACTGGTTCTGGTTTAATTAGTTCTTTTGTTAGGGTCGTATCATGTAGGTAGATTATCCGCCACCTGGCATTTTATGCTGGGCTAATCAAATATTTCCGTCTTTTATTATTTTTCAGTTAAGTGCGCCCATCTGAGGGTGCTTTTCTTTTGTTAGATTGTATAGTAAATAGTTTTTGTGGGTTGAAATATTGTGTCCGAGTTCATGTTTACTTCTTCGTTTATAATGCCACTATTGAAAGTTTTTGTTTTGTAGATTTCCATGTTTTCATGAATTTCTAGTCTTCGTCCTTTTTTACTTGGATGCAGTAATGTCATACACTCTCCTATTTCCATTGATGCATGTGCGTGAGTGTCAAGGTGTAATGCAAACTTAGAGTCATCTCTTTTTCGTTTATACGGGCGTATGTGTTCTGTAAATCCTTTTCTCAGTGTTCGTCCAGTTTGTCCTATATCCGTATGTTAACAAATACAGGTAAGTCTGTATTATTTGAACTGAGTTTGCCAGTTGTTTCTGTCGATGTCCTGAGATTATGTCTCAGAGCGTTGCTTTAAAATTATCCAAAGACTGTTTTTATTAAAATATTTCAGAAAGAAATGGAAAAATATTTAGTATAGTAGTGAATGAATTCTACTCTATAGGAATTAAAAGATCATATATAGTGCCATGAAAATGGCTATATATAGATATAACTTTAAAAAATGAATCCACATTATCTTTACTGCTAACAAATATTTTCTTGTCTTATTAAACGTTTGTATTCATTGATGTTACTTTTGCTCTTTTTAAGGTTGTGTCAAAGACAGTGGTACAGGTATTAAGCACAGAGTACGGACTATAAATTTCAAACTTATACCTGTTCAAAAGATAAGTTTAAATATATAAAGGTCTCATCTAATAAAGGGCACCCTTTAGTTAATAACTTTATGTTTTTCTATTTTTTTAAAGGACATAACATTAAATAGTCTGTATAAAATTTTAATAGTGGTACAGATATTAAGCAAAACTAGGTATTTCGTGATAAAATTTACATTTGCACCTGGCCGTAAGCCTTAATCAGATATGAATGAAAAGCAACGTCATTCACACCCTAGGAAGCCGAAGACTTGGAAGAATTTCAGCGAATTGGAATTTCAGCGATTCCAAAGCAGGGTTGCAAACCACTACTCCTTGCTAAAGAGCTAGAGACTATCCAACTCCTGGTCCAGAACGCATGAAACTTAATATAATTAAGAACACGATCCGACCCACAGACCCAAACGAGGGCTTCGAAACACACAGCCAACACGATACTCCCAAAGGGCCAACCTCAATAACAGCTAAAATGCTAAAAAGACAATTAGCGGAACTTAGGGGCTTTACTGATTCCCGTGGAAATATAGTGGATTTTCCAGTTAGCTCCTTGCTAGCCTATTAAGGGAATCAGCTCCCTTTTACTCCCGCAAGACACAAGTCTAGATGGTTGTGTAATCCTTAAAGACTTTTAAATGTGACCCCGGGGGAGAGCAAAACTAGATATAATTAAATAGAGGACAAACAAATTTTAATAAATATTATAGATTTTAGTTTTGGAGACAAATTTTATACTTTATATTGCCAAACATCGCTTGATACCTTATACACTAGCCACCGCTTGTGTTAAAGCAAAATCCAGAACTTACAGAAGATGAGGACGAAAAGGTTTAACCAGCTCGATTTAATCACTAGAATATCAAGCCAATATTAAAATTAGTTTCATACTCTTGGAATCAGTAAACTTTTCAATGATAAGGCGCAGTGTTCCATATAGCATCCCTATATGTTTTATATGTTTTAAGTTTTAAAAATTCCATAAATAGTTATCTTCCATTAAGAGGGTCATGGCAAGCTTCAAAATACGTCCCTTTAACAAAATCGACATTAAAAATTAATGTCACCATTCCACAGTTAATAAATGCAAACTGTAGTTTCAAGATTTTTTCGTATCCCAAAGGTAGTTCTATATACCCCAAAAATTTGCTTCTTTTCCCTCAAAATATACATTTTTTTTTTGTTATTTGCATTCTTGAAAATGAAATGCTTGTTTTTTATATAAAGAGCCGTAAGCAAATAATGCATTATGCAGGAATATTTTTTTCTTATATTTTAACTTTTTATTTCATATTCATGTTTGCTATTTTTTTCTCGTAACTATAAGAATTTAATAAGTGAATAAAAAGTAACTGTAAGTATATGTCTGTTTAAGAATCTTTTTTCTTTTACATAAAAAATATGTTATCCATTATGAGCATAAACTTAGTGGATAAAAGATTTTTTGTTATGCGAATATGGAAAAAGTGCTATAAAATATATCAAATATTCTTAAGTCTTTCCTAGAGTCGAAGTTTTGTGCAGTGAGAAAAATGTGTTGTTAAGTTCAAATTCAATTTATATAAGCTAAACGATAATTTTTCAAGCAACATAAAAAACAGAGCTTATATCGGGTACGAAATATTAATAAAGAAGACTATAAATATTTATTATTTTATTTATTTTCTTTTTTTGCTGACCTCTACCTTATTATTATTAGTTGAATGTTATCGCTTCTTTATGCTGCTTTGCATGATCTATACATGAGTACTCTTTCCATTCTGGATTTTGGCTGGAGTTGACATTTTTCGATTTTTCCAAATTATCTCCCTTCTCTAACAGAAATTACTGCTTGAAAAATAAACATTAACTGTTAAATTGCAAGTTTTTGCTTATCAATGATGTTTTTGATAGTTTAGTTTATATAATGTTAGCTTTGTATTAAAATATGCAAGAAATTAGATTGTAAAATGTTCAATCGTTTTTTGCTGATCGCTAAGAGTTCGGAATTTGGAATCTAATTTTAAGGGAAATAATCTAGGATCACTTTTGAAAATCGAAACACAGATCATTAGCGTATCACGTCATAAGCATATTCAACTGAGGCTAGTACTCTTTCATATATTTTTTTATATCCTTAGATATATTATATCCTTAGATATAAAAATTAAGAAATTCAAGAGGAGTTAATCCTGCACAGCTACAATTATAAAATATCAGATATCATCCCGAAATACTAAATACGGAGTTTCCGCAGTTATCGTTAGTAGTGATAGAAAAAGTTGTAAATTCTCTTTCTTCTTATTTTAGCAACTTCAGCTCATTCTTATGCAAAATTTGTCTGTTAAAATTACCCCCAATTACTTGATCCTCTAATGGATTCTGGAAGTCACTGAAAATAAAAAAAATTTGGGCAACCCAACAAGATAAAACACGAAGCAAAGGTTTTTAGTCATTTTTATTAAATGATGATTATCAGTTCATTAACGTTTTAATGAAAGACCATAAAGAACCATGTCAAGACGGTATTTCAATAGAGCTTCTTAAGTTTGAATTTTTGAACAGAAGGCTTTAATTCAGTCCCTGGGTAACTGCAGAAAAAAGACGAGACGCTGTCATTATAAAGCGAATATTAAGTAAGGTCTTTGCCTTGTAGTCAAATGGGAAGTTAGGTAGTTATCAACTGCATGAAATCACCTCATGCAATTCGATTCACGAGATACTTTGTATAAAACGCCGTATTGTTACATACGTGCAGCATAGAGGCTATGCAAGCCTTTCATGCTTTGGAATTTTTATGCCACTTTTCAAAAAGATAATAAGAGAACATTCTGATATATCTATATTACTAGTGAATTTCTGTGGGAACTTAGCGACTCTATTCAAATAAATTCTCTTGAAGGAAGAAAGAAACAATATCCAATTTTCTATATCTATATAAATTAATAGGGCACACCAGCCTGTTCTGTCCTGGTGACTTCCAATTGGACTTTGAACAAAACACACAAAGCTTCTTCGGCAAATATTGAAAATGTTTATAAAAATATTTATAAATAATTATATAATTATAATAATTGTATTAACCACATACTTTTTGGTATGGAAAATACCAAAAATAATACGTACGGATATGTATTTTGTTTTAAATTGAATTTAGCTCTGCGTACGAGCAACTTAATTTCTGTGATTCTGAATTAAAAGTGGCAGAAATTAAAGCGCATGTACAGAAGTTAAGTTAAGTTTTGTTAAGTTTATTACAAACATTTTTCTATTACAATTTAATTAATTTTAATGATGCCAGATTAATTCTGGTTACGTTGCCAACAATATATATATGTATGGTTCAATGTAGGAATGTTCAAATTGAATGTCCAAAAACACTTCTCCCTCCTTCCTCCTCCAAATAACCTAATTTCCTACTTTTGGCACAATACATGCTTAAGTGGGGTCGTCCCATGGGTGGAGGCCCGAAAAAAAATTTTACTTTAAATAACAAACAATTCATCGTAAAATCTATCGGAAAATTGTGTTTTTCATCAGCTTGAAAATGCATAGGTACCTAATTTCATATGTCTGTCAAAATTGGTTTTTTTTACAGACAACTTATATTTTTAATTCAAAATAGCTGCTGTCAGGTGCATTATCAGATAAAAATATAATTCGCTCGTATTGAAATTGTTTATCAGATGACTTTAACATCATTTGCTTAGAGGCCATTAATGTGTTTGATAGCATGAAATTTCATAAGTCATATTTAAAAGCAGTTTATGTAATTTATTTAATTAAAAAAATATTTTAAACCATAATATATATATGTGGGTGTATGCAAATAGCAGTTGCATTTACTAATACTGAGAAGCAGGAAGAAGCAAAACAACAACAAAATATTTTTTAATTAAAAAATAACGAAGCAGCTAATAGCACAAAAATATATCTGTTAAAATCAAAATTAAAGATCAGTGGCACAATATTGCCACTTTAGGGCGCTTTTATATCACTTTTATAATTCACAAATTTTTCTATTCTAAGCAAGAATAGATGAATTTAAAATTCGAATTTATATTTAAAATTTTTCTTAGTGTGTTAAAGTTTTAAGAAAATAACGAGAATAAACGAGTAATTTAACATTCTATAAGTAAAAAATAAACGAAAAGAAGTTAAGTATATTCAAACGAACATAGTGTTGTAAAAACTTTATGAGATTTACGTCGTCATATCGTTGTAGTTAATGTTTACACATTCTGGTTCTATACTTTATGTTTTTTTCTATAATATTTATGTATTTATTTTTTTATTTACCGATTTGTGTATATAAAGTTTGGTTCAATTTTTTACTGATAATAATGTTCAAAATTGTTGCTGACTATGTGTGCGTGTGTGTGCATGAAGTTAAGATGCATCCGATGGGTGTCAGTGTGTTAGGTTGCAATATTAATTTTTTCCTATATACAAGTGTATTAAATATAACGACATGAATATGTATAAAGTTGCTTATTTATATTCATGTTATGTCAATAATAACAAATAAAAAATAATATTAAAATATTGTGATCTTAGACTAGGGGTAACAAGATCTAGTGATATAATATTAATTTTATTCGTTGGTTATAAACAGTTTTAATTTTATTTCCTTTTCCTTTTTTTGGTTTAAGTCCATTAACTTTCGCTAACTAGTTGACACAAATATTGCCACACATAAATTTATATATTCGCTGTAATTTTCAATATATTTCAAATAACATGTTTTATAACACTGAGCCCCCCTAAGGCAAACTGGCAATAATCGCCAAATGGTTTTCGGGGCGTCTACAGGATACACAAGATGCTTACACGTTTATTTTTGATATCACTGGAACTCTTTTTGTACTTTTTAACATTAAGGAACATATATCAATAGCGTAATATTTATACCATAAATAAGATAGTTTTTGAGAATAACAATCGATAAAAATATTTATAATAGTAAACAAACGTGCACAAGTGTTCGCTAAAAATTGAGATGAATGAAGTGAGGGAATTAGAAAAATATTCTTTAAAAATCAATTTCCAATCTTTCAAAAATCTTAAATATTGTTTGCCGCAATAACAACAATTTAACACTTAATAATTAAGCTGGCTTGCTTTTTAGGTCTCTCATAGGATACTGGCTAATTAATTTGTATGAAAGAAATGGCCTCTATATAATTATGACCAGTATACGCCAAGTCAAGTCAAGGTGAAGGTAAAGTGCTTGCTGGAGTGTGGTGGCTGTACAGGTGAATTACTAGTTTCCCTTTCGGAACATTTGTGCATCCCCATAAATCAATTTCAAAAAAGTAAGGTGGGATCTTAGATTTTTCCAAGACGTTTGACAGAGTGTGGCATGCTGATAATTTATTAGGAATCGCACTATACAAGTTGTCATAGATGGGATTTCATCAAAGGAGTTCAAGATTCTCTACACAAAAGGGAGAGATTTCATTTGCCCATCAACTAAGGCGCGAAAAAAATCTATACGAAGAAAGCCTTCGTGCAAAGATTCTTACTACTAGAGTTAGTAAGAACTTCTGTTCATTTGTTAAAAGATAATGGATAAGGGATAATGCTAGTTCTTCAATTCCGACTCTTTTAAACAATGATCAAATATTCACTAACACGGTTGATAAAGCTAACTTTTAGCTGGTATATTTGCAATTAATTCTTTAATGCCGAAAACCAGTCAACCACTGTCGACAGGGTATTCGTTACTACGCCGAAGATGTTTTTTCGAACTCGAACGATTAAAAGATTTTTAGCTGATCTCAACATCAACAAGTCGCCTGGGACGTATGGGATACCAGCACTGGTCTTGAATCAGTGCACTTTGAAGCTAGCTTGTCCGTTAGCAGCCCGTTTCAGAACATTGTACCATGTCGGAGAATTTCCGAAAAACTGGAAGGTTGCTAATATACCGTCGAACTCCAAAAAGGGGGAACTAACAATCCTTAAAATTACCGCCCAATCGCACCTTCTATAGTGTTTGAAAATATGATTAATTTTCATTTTGTGAGGTGCCTCGAGTTCAACAGCTTACTTAGCGATCGAGAGTATGGTATCTGTAAGGGGCTCTCTAAGGGCGACTTGCTAGCCTTCCTGTCGGAGAAAGTAAGGTGGTAGGTATTTCCAAAGCATTCGATGGAGTGTGGCATGATGCACTTCTATCAAAATTTACTGCTTTTGGTGTCAGTGAAAATTTCTCCAGATTTATATCTATTTTCGCACTACACGAGTTGTTGTAGATGGGATTTCATCAGACGAGTTCATGATGATTTCGGGGTTACCGCAAGGCTCCTTTCTTTCTCCTACTCTATTTCTTATTTTTCTAAATGACCATATTTGTCAAACTTTCTAACCTATATATTCTTTTGCAGATGACAGCGCCATTTTTCATACGTATTCATTTGATAATAGACCAGGCCAGTTGGCAAAACATGAATGATACGCTTAATCATGATCTCGCCACAATCTTGGAATGGGGTCCTGTGAATAGAGTAGATTTAAATGCCCGTAAGACGTAATGTTGCATCTGTTACTATGGGCGATATAGGTATTACAGAATCGAAAGCACTTCTGTTCTTGGCATGAAAATTCAGTGTGATGTTTGATGGACTAAGCACATATTTCAGGTTTCCAAAGAGGGTGTCAAGCGCCTTCGATTTCTAAAACTGTGTAAAATTTACTTCAGGCCACCCGATCTTCGCACTTCGAGTTTATATCACCTATATTTGGCCAAAAATGAAATACAACACTCGTTGCTGGGCCGCCCCAAAGTTTAATTTGGAGGTGCTGGACCGCGTACAAGAGCTCATTGGGAACAGTAGGGTATCTAGCTCTCTTCTTTCTATAGAGCATCGATGCAGTGTGGGATGTATTTCATTGTTCTATCGCTACTACAATGGTAAGGGCTCTAATGAAATTAGGGAACTTGTTCCCGATACTCGCGTTTAATTCGATTTTCGTTGAGACCGCATCCACATTGGCTTTCTAAAAATGTTGTTAAGTTAATAGAAAATATTTTTGAAAATGGAAAACTCTTCAAAAAAAATTCCGGAATGTTAATGTATTTACCCAGGCCGAGATAGAAGAGTTTAGTCGAATCCATTAGCGGATACGAAACCGGTCCTAAAGATTTAGAGATCTTAGGTTACGTAATTTAAATCACAAGGAAATAAATAGAAAATAATAAATAATAAAACCGTCAAGAGGTTGAAACTTAAAATCGTCAAAATAAAATGCAAAATATTACAGCAGTAATTTCAAGCCTTTTTATTGCTTTTATTTATTAATTGCATAAATTTTTTATTTTAATTTTTATATTCCCAATATTCTATAAATTTTGTTTATATATACATACCTTTGAGAAAACATATCAGCCGCCGTGATGTAAAAGTTTTTGCTTTGAGGAGCAAAACATGTAAGGAATAAAAAGCTAAATGTCAAAAAGAAATACATCAAAAAAACGGTTAAAAAATATTTTAAATCTCAACACAAATGCATTGAAGATTTTTAAAATTTATTATTTATATAAAATCTACTCAAGTAACTTGTAATGTGAGTGTTTGCATAACACTGAATATACAGCATCCCTTCATTTTAGCTGCATTTATTATTGCACTCTGCACAAGCAGCTTTAAAAGTTGAAGAAAAGCATTTTGTATAATATAATTATGGCCTTACTTAAAGAAAATATATACAAATAAACGTTTTCTAACGATAAAAAGTTTGTAAAATAATGTTGAGAAGAGAGACTTTTATTTTTGTTATAAAATAACTATTAAATATTTTATGCTTTTAAAGAGCAAAATATATGAAAACCAGCTTTTGTTTTTGAAGAATAAATTGAATTGAAAATTTTTCCTTTTTAGAAATGTGAACTTAAGAAACAAATATAATAATTTATATGTTTTCTTTTAATTTTCAAATTTTGTTTGTATTTATTTAGCACGACATAAATCAAACTCTTAATAATGCAGGTTATATTTTCTACGTTTATTTATATTTAGTTTTTGTATTTGTTTTTAAATTTTGTTGTTAAAGGTTAAATATTATAATGAATTTATATGTTTAAACAACATTTTTATACAACCGAGTTGCCATGATATTGATGTACTTATAATATTGAGTACAAAACAAGTAGAAATTAGTTTGGAAAGACTGACTGACTGTTGCCGGTGCTTAATACCGTATAAGGATAAAAGAGTTTTTTCAGCCTCGTTTAGAAGTTGTGGTGTACATTGGAGAAAAGTTGATTCCTCCAAAACACATTTTCTGGTCGTACATGCTTTGGGGCTGAAATTTTAGAACGACTTAAAAATAAATATAAAATTGTATAGTTTGTGGTTATAATTCCAGCACAAGCCTAGTTGGGATTATGTGCAAATTTATTTCGAAATTATTACCACAACATTATTTTATTTTACTTAAAAAATATAAAAAACAACAATCTGCTGCGCTAAAAATCAACACTGAAAACAGTTTTGTTTTCTATTGTTTAAATTCTGTGGGGATATATAAATTTTTTTACTGCTTTATCTTTTGCTTTAACACTAAATAGATGTAATAGACTCTTTGTCAAAAAACCTATTTAGAAAAAATTGTTTACATTCCCCAAAATATAAGAACAATTACTTTTCGAATTATACATTTAACATAAGAAACTATACCTATTGTTTACTACATTCGTTGTCAAGAATTGTATTTTACAATTTTTTAATCGTAAGATTTATATGTTCTCTACATCATCGTGCAATCATGGCCAGTTGGGTAGTTAATAATTGTACAAACATTATATACGATAGCAACAGTTTCAACTTTGTTATAAGAGTTGCCAGATATTAAGAATTTTAACTTCGATAATTCATTGTTTAAGCTTTACCTATCTATAAAATAAATATAAAACTTAAATTTAATATATACATAAATAACCGCAATGTTCCAAAGATAAAATAAGTTTAAAAAGTAAATTGATTTAATCTACATTAATTGTGCTAAACTCCTTTAAACAGAAATATATTATGATATTCTCATAAAATATTTATTATTCAAAAATGGAAATGTATTACTTTGGGGGAAGCATTTCCATATGCCAATTTCACTACCGCTCATCAGTGGATTGTACCCCAAATTTTTTTGTAAAATATTTTTTTACCAATATGTTTTGGTCTCTATTTTCAAAATTATGTATATATTGCTTCCAATGCTTATATAAAAAAATATAAAAAATATTTCCTAATAGATTACTTCATTTTTATATAAAATTTTATTTTGAGCTTTTTTATTTTTTGCTGTGTTGCTTGAATATAATTCTTATTTGATCAATTTGCCTTGAGCTACATGACCTTCAGATCATACAGTTAAGGATAGAGGCTTACAAAAGTCATCAAAGGTGAGCAGGTTAAGTAAATAAAATGAAGCCAGCATCAGCACTTTCATTTTTTAGTATAAATAAACAGCACTATAACACTGGCGATGAAAATTTTAATAAAAATGTTACCCGACTTAAAATAAATTTAACACTAGAAATGATAGAACTTTTCTAAATATTGTTAAGTTAAGATCTTTTGGGAGCAACAAAATAAAAGTTTTAAAAATTACTTTTAAAAAATTAAATTATTATTACTTTTTATATTACCTATATTTTCACCAAATTCCACACCATAACGGTTAAAAAGTTTTGAAACCAAATGAATTATTTAATTTTCTTTTAAATAATAAATATTGTATAGGTTATGCTAAGCAACTAAACTAAGAATGAAAATTTTACTCTACTGTAACTGAGAAATTTTAGAGTCTTTCCAACATAATCAAAACACTTATCTTTTAATCTATTGATATTGCCTCTCGATAACGTTTTAAAAAAAGAAAAATTATTAAAAAATTCATTTTAATATTAATCAATTGCCAATTTAATTACAATTTTCTTCCAGCAAAAAAGTTATTATTTATTATATTGTTACGAAGATGATATGTTAAGTTTTAAACAAAAAATAATTATCAGTAAAAAAGTAAACGTAATGACCCACTGTGAATTTTACAAACTGCGTCGTTTTCTAAGAAATCTTTACCAAAGAGCCAACAACAACTTACTTTTAAGAAATTTCACCAAATAAGCTAAACAACAGAAAACAAAAACAACTAAAATAGAACGAAAACAAAATACACCTAAATGATAATAACAACAAAAATATGAGGTAATGTTAAAGTAGATTATACTTGTATATGCCAGAATTGTTTATATAAGCATCATTTTCTGGCAAATTAATTAATTTAAGTTGAGTCATCAGTGAGTACAGATAACAAGGTTACCATATTTTTATTTTGTGTGAACTGAAAGTAAATAATTCGTTTAACGTAATTTAAAATTATAAACTACTGTTTTTGCATAAAAGAACTCAATACAACAAAACGGTTATTAAAAGGAGTAACTGTAACAATATTAACTATATTATTCAACGTAGAATTGTTTTAGTTTTCAGTTAAAAATAAAATTATTATTAGAGAAAATTAAATCACGCCGAATAATTTTCAAAATTTAATAAGAAAAAAGCTATTTTTAAAATTGAACACTAATTTATAATTTATTCATGAATTTCCTCTTTATAAAAATGCATGGTTGCTTTAAATTAATTGGTAATTCATTTTAAAAAGTATTTTTTTTTTATTTTTTGAAAATTTAAAATGTAATTTTTTGTATTGTATATAATTCGATTTTATTTCTGTATTAAAATCTATATTAAAAGTCTAATATCAAAACGCGATTTTACCTATATCTTAAGCTTCTATGTAAAAACAATTCAAGTCGGAAATAATGGTTTCATGTTAAGTAAAAAATAAATTTACAAACATTGAAAAATATTATCGTTTTAAAAAAATTTTATTTATTTCTAAAAAAAAACTAATTTAAGAAATACTTTTTCTGACAGTATTTTTTTTTATTTTATACTCATCCTATTTCTTGTTTGCTGTCGTGTTATTTCTGTTCAAAATAACAGGCGATTCCTCAGAAATAGCTAAAGGCATTTTTCTTGCATCAGTTGGTTGCTTGGTTTTATGTTCACAATTTTCAACTTTTCACTACAAATTTCTACTTCGCGATTCTAACAACTGACATACTCACTGAAAGAGCTTTGCTCCTGTTTCATTTACTGCACTACGTGTATGTGTGTATCAGTTCTTGTAAGCAAAGAAAGGAGTTAAAAGAGAGTTATTTCTATGTACAATCTGTTTGATAGCTGTGATTTTTTGTTTTTCTTTTTTTTTTCTTTCCCAATTTTTATTTATTTATTTTTCTTGTTGGTATTTAATTTTGTTTAGCCAAAAAAAAAAAACAAAAATTAAAAACAAAGTATATGAAAAATACATGAGCAGAAAACAGAAAACATAAAAATGATGGTAAAAATACATTTTATATTTTATTTACATTACAGTAAAAAATAAACTCGTTGAAGTACAAGTACTACATGGAATAGTTGTTAAAAAAGGAAAGTTTAGAGAAACACAATTTTAAGTCAACATTAAGGTGAAAGAAAACAAATATTTGATGCCAGAAAGTTCGTAATATATTCATTCGATGCAGCGATGCAATTTTGTTTGTAACAAGGTACTAGTTATCAAACAGGAACAAAATTTTTCAAATTATCTAAAATTTAATATTGTTACATTTATTCCTTTTAATAAAGGTTTTGTTATGCGAAATAATAACACAGCACTTTATAGTTTTCAATTAAATTAAATGATTTATTTACTTTCAATACACAAAAAAAACACGATAGTAAATTGGTTGTCTTTACTCACTGATGGCTCAACTTGAATTTTTTCGTTTGCCCTGCAAATGGTGCTTATCATGTTGTTTTAAGCAGTTTTTGCATATACAAGAATATTCTCCTTTAACGTCACCCCATACTGTGAATGATAAATTCACTTTAGACGCCTACTTGGTTGTGTATTTTGTTTGTTTTTGTTTTCTGTTGTTAATCTTATTTCATAGAATTTCTTTTACGGATGTTGTTTGTCTTGCGTGTACAAAGGTTCTAGAAAACTACACAGTTTTTAAAATATACAATAGGTCATTTCGTTTACATCTTAACGATAATTATTTTTTTTTAAAACTTAGCAAATCATCTTTGTAGCAATATTTTTATTTTAAGTTCATTATACTTTTTATGCCAATCAATGTTATTCACATCCAATAGAAGAAAAAAATTCTTAATGTAAATTTGTCAGAAATTTTTGTTTTAAATAATTTTAGTTTTTTTTATTTTAAATTAAAGAATTTACTAAAAATATTGACGATTGAATTATTCTACAAAAATGTCAACTCAACCTTGAAAATCGAAAGCTAAGATACATAAAACTCCAAAAAAATGTTATACAAAAATACTGTAATCGTTAGAATCTAGCACAATTCACATATGTGAACTTAAAAATAATTCCAAATAATAAATTTTATATAAAGGAAGTAAGTTATTTTAAAAAAATTCATTTAATTTAGCTATTTTCAATTCATTATTGATAAGTAGCAAAATGATGAAAATTTAGAAAAATTGAATAAAATAATATAATCTCAAAACAAAACACCAAAAATCTTTAAATATCTTTAATTTGTTAAAAATAAAATAATTTGAAAATATTTATATATTATATTTTATTATATATATTTAAATTTAATGAAATTTCTTTACTTTTACCAAATATTTTTGATTTTTATTATTTTATTAAAATTTAATAAACGAAAATTTAGCCACATTACGAATATACTTTAAATAAAATATTACAAATAATTTGTATTATATTGGGTGCCAGCTTAAGTTACTCTCTTAACTTTAAAATATACGTGTTTTGATTAGCGACATTTAATGTTGAAAGTATTACACATAATAAAGGCACTACTACTATTTGAATAAACTTCAAAGCTCAGATGGAAAATGTTTGTTGTAATTAAAGATATTTAATAAATAAAAGTAAAAATAAGAAAATTAATATTAATTTAGTACGTGAATGACAACTACGAGTAGTGGAGACAAAATTGCTTTCCTTAAAAAGGGGATTGTTGTAACAATAAGAGCCCCAACACACTTCCCTGAAGTAGTCCAGACTTAACGTTTCTGATTACCCCCTTGGTGTCTTAGATATAATTCCTTGCCCCTCACACATTAAAATATTATGTTTTTTGCCATTATTGAGGAAAAAAAAAGCTTTAGAAAAATCATAAAATAGACCCTCAAATCCACTAAAACCTCTCTCCAAGTCATCGCAGATATAGTTGATATAGTTGTTATTGCAAATTTAGATTTACATCTGCACCTGGCCGTAAGCCGTAATCAGATGGTGGTCAAACCACTGACTATCCAACTCCTAGTCCAGAACACATGACTAGCATGCTCACTGGATCCGGATCAGGATCATTCACTGTTAGTGTTATTAAAGGCGAGAAGATCCTGGCCCCCATAATCAATTTCATGCAGGGGCCGCAAAATCAGGGGCTGCAATGATCAGTCAGAGAAATAGCTAAAAGTCTAAAGAGACAATTAGCGGAACTCTGGGGCTTACTGATTCCCATGGAAATAGCGTGGGGCTTCCAGTTAACCCCTACTCCCTTAAAGGGTCTGGGCCCCCTTGTACCCCCAGCAGCACAGGTATAGATGGTTAAGTAATCCATAAAGACCGATAAATGTGCCCCCGGTGGGGCTGGGGTTCATAATAATCTCATGAATTTTGAGTGTTTCCGGATATATTGCTCAATCAACTAAAGAATTAAAATTTTTACTAAAAAAAAAAATTATAATTTCGCAAAATACACTTTGAGCTAATACCAACCAACGCTACCAGGAATTTTATTTAAATCTAAAAGTGTTATCAAATTGTGAACTTAATTTTATATACTGCAGTTTATACGAAATTCTTTGCGGGTGTACTTTACTGATCGGAAAGCATTATACTGATCATCAGCAATTGAGCTGCTTGCACTATTGAAGTTTATTTACAAAAATGTTTAAAAATGTCAGCTTTTTCACTGTCACATTCAACAAGTTTTGCATTGAATAATTATAATCCACTAAAAAATGGTGGATCGGATAAAGTTACATTTCGTAAAATTCGTGATATTTTTGACAACATAATCATCCTTCTGAGATGAGTCGTCAGGCTCGATATGAAATGTGCGAAAACCAACTGAAAACATCGCAGCCTTAAGTTACAGTGTTAAAATAGATCTTAATTTGTCAAATCCTCGACGTTCTCAACAATCGGGGTTATCCAAAACCACCACATGGCGAATTTTTCATACGGATTTGACTTTGAAGCCTTACAAAGTATATGTGGTGCAGGAATTGAAGCCGACCGACCATTCAAATCGCTTGATTCATTCAGGAACAACCGGCTGGTTTTTCTAAAAAAAAAATATGTTTTTACTTGTCAGGGTATGTCAACAAGCAAAATTGCCGCATTTGAGCTTCTGAAAATCTTAAAGCGATTATTGAGAAGCCTTTGCGTGCTCAACGTGTCAATGTATGGTCTACTGTGTGCTCTGGAATGGTTTTTGGACCGTTTTTTCGAAAATGAGGCTGAAAATGCGGTAACGGTCAATTTCAGCCTTAAAACTCAAAATCCGTGATGTGACTAATTTGGCCATTTTGCCAATAAGTGATTAAAAACTTTAATAAAAGAATCGACATCTGTCAGTGTGGTCGTAGTGTTCATTTTCCAAATATCATTTTTCATTTATAATTGCTAAACTTTTCTCTTCGTAATTCAATAAAATTTTGAATCATCTTAATCTTATTAATTTGCTTTATTTTGTTTTAGAAAACAAACTTCATGTTGAAAACTCTTTACTTATTATACAAATTAAAAATGCATTACATTTTGAGTTATCTTTTTGTCATATTTGTTAATGTTGATTTATACGTGTCTTTTTATATTTATTTAGTTATTCGTAACCCTTATGTTAGAAATTTTATTTTTATCTTCTATTATCCATTTTGATGTTAAAATTTTTCACTCAATAAAATTAATTTAATGTCATCATTTAAAAATATTTTCTTAAATTAAAATTAAAAGTTCCTATAACATTTTAACATTAAAAATGTAAATTTAATTTATATTTTTTAAAGCACTTAACTAAGTTTTCAGCCAATAAATAAACATCCGATACGTACATATGCATACAAGTGTGCATAACTATTCTTGTGTTTATTTATATAAAATAAGCCGCCCACTAACTTTCACACTATGAGTGTCACATTTTAGTGAATATTTAAGTAGAATATTATGTGGGTGTTAAGCAATGAGCATGCGTGTCTAACTTTTTAAAGAAAGGAAACTAAAAATAAGATAAGAAAAAAAATTTATTTTTATTTTTGCATACAGCATGCAACACAGCACATGTATTTTAACTCTCATATATTTGATTGTAATTTAGTTTGTTTAACAAATGTTAACGTAGAAAATAGAATTGTATTAAATTTTTAAAAATTTAAAACGAAAAAAGTAAATACGATATATGACTGCTATGCAAAGGAACGTAAACTACGTGAAATTATACGTGAGCTTAGATGTTGCAAGCAATTTCACAGAACAACAATTGTTTGCAAGTCAAATATAGGCTTAAATGAAAACTTTTTCCTTGTTCTTGTAATTTGAAAAGGCAAAAATAAATTTATAAAAAATGAAGTATCTAAAAAACAAAATACTATAACAAATAAAGTTGTTATTTAGCGATTTCATTTTTTTTTTGTGTTATTTCTGTTGTTGTGGCATCTACACAATGCTACACAATTTATTGTAAAATAGAAATAACTATTTTACAAGTATGGGTTACAATTTAAATGTCTATTATTGTGTCCCAGAACTAGAAGATAAGGTTTTTGCTTTGTTTTTGAAATATTTAACATTTAGGAGTAGCTTTTTATTTTGTACCCTACTATCAACCTAGCTGATAGTGTGACTCGCTGTAGTTAGTAAATTGAGAGTAAATAAAATACACTCAGTATGGAAATAAAACCATTGTTTTCTAAAAACGAGGTAATTTTTTAATTTCGGGTTGATAAAAAAAGTCTGTCGTCGAGGTCTACATACAATGCAATAGTTCAGACTTGTCAGCTTCAATCCGCTACATTGACTGTTAAAGAGAAAAAGTTATGCATCTTTGATAACTAAAATCATTAAATGTTATTGTTTTAATATGTCTTATTAGCTTTACGTTTCAGTCTTAAAAAAATTACACGCGCAGCTTTCTAAATTTAAAAAAAATTTACCCCTGTAATATCTGTTTTAGATTTTCGTGCCTTTAGCGTGCATATTGTTCTTACCAAAATCTCCGTTCTTGTACCACATGCCTCAATCCCTGGGACCCACATTAGCTAGGCACGAAGCTTTTAAAGATAGTAAAGATTGTAAAATCAAGTTAAAACTTAACTTTTGGACAATAACGTCAGTATTTAGCGTAAAAACAAAACCACAGAAACTGATTCGCTACGCAAAGGGGTGAGATTTTCGTGTACCAATGTACTAACGCACGAAAAATCTGTACGAGGATCATCTTCGTGCTACAGTTCTTGCTACTCCTTGAGGTAGCAAGAGCTTTTGGTAATTTGTTAAGAGAGTAAAGGACAACGTTAGTTCTTAAATTCCGACTCTTTTAAAAACTGACCAAATATTAACTGATCTGCTTGATAAAGCTAACCTTTCGACTGGAATATTTTCAAGTAGATATTCTTTCGCACTCGAGCAGTTAAAAAATTTTTAGCAGATCTCAACATCAGTCTCGTTTGCCGGATGTGATTTCAGCACTGGTGTTGAAACAGTTCTCTTCGACGCTGGCGCGTCCGTTAATAGCAGTTTTAAGCACGTTGTATTATGTCCGTGAATTTCCAATGTGTCGCAAGGTTGCTAATGTTACGTCGATACCCAAAAAAAGTGAGGCTAGCAAGCCTGAAAATGACCGCCCAATTGCACTTTGTGCTATACTTTTTAAAGTGTTAGAAAGTATGATTAATTTTTATCTTCTGAGGTATATGAATTTTAACAGCTTACTTACGGACCGATGGTATGGTTTCTAAACGGACGCTCTAAAGGAGACTTTCTAGATTTCCTTTCGGAAAAATGGTGCAATTCCATACATCAATTTGGAGAAAGTAAGGTGGTGGCTAAAATATTTCCAAAGCATTTGATAGAGTGTGACATGAGGCACTTCTGTCAAAACTCGCTGCTTTTGGTGTCAGTGCTCCAGATTTTTAGCGAGTTTTCTCAAAAATACCATTATACGAGTTGTTATAGAGGGGATTTCATCAAACTAGTTTAATATTAATTCGGAAGTCCCGCAACGCTCTACTTCGTTCTCCTACTTTATTACTTAGTTTTCTAAATGACATTCTATTGCAGACAACAGCACCATTTATCGTTCATATTCATTCAGTACTAGAGCGAACCAGTTGGAGGTGGGTTTCAAGATGCAAAACATAAATAATACGCTCAATCACGATCTGTTTCTGTTCTCCAAATGGACTCATGTAAATAGAGTCGATTTTAATGCGGCATAATTACGCATAGATGTGTATTGATGCTGCATCATCTATTATGATTCATATAAGTATTAAGCAATCGGAAGCTCCTGAAATGAAAATCCAGTGAGATGCTCGATGGACTGGGCACATTTCTCAGGTTTCTAAAGAAGCTTTCAAGTTTCTCGGCTTTCTAGAACCTAATATTTACACCAACGATATCCGTCCAAAAATGAAATATAACTCTCATGTCTATTTTGGAGTTTTTTGACCGCATAGAAGAGAAGGCCAAGATGCCCAATGAGCTTAATTACCCTACTACTCTACTAAAGTTGCATTTCACTGTTTTATCGTAACTACAATGATAAGAGCTATAATGAAATTAGAGAAATTGTTACCATTACTAGTACGTTCTTACTTTTAGCATGCTTTTCGTTGGGAGCACATCCATTTGTGGTTGGTTGACCAGAAAATTGCACCACGTATTACAGATTTCTTTCCTGTCACTTTCAATATAGGAAAAGTCAAATCGAATGTACATAAACACTCCTTCCTCTTTCTTCCTCTCTATAACCTAATTTCTTAGTTCTGACACAATGTACATTGCATGAGTAGGGGCTGGTCCGAAAAGATAGCTTAAGTGGTGACGCTGTAGGTCCGTAAAAGACAGACACTGAGTTTGTACCCTTAATAGTAACAAGTCCTAAAATATAAAAACCCTTAACTTACCTTTTAGCTTACCATTGGCACTTATTATTTTCAAGGCAAATAGTAAAAACATAAAATGTGACTCCCTAGGATATCGAAGCAATTATTTATGAGTTCAATTAGTGTTAAACTGATGTGATTTATTTCAGTTGTAAACGTTTCATCTAATTGCGAATTTTAAGAGTTTTTAGTTCAAAATTCTACATGATTAAATATATTGAATTAATTTCTTTTGAACAAACAAAGGCCCAGCGCCAATTGTTGATAGTGAAATGAGAAATCGAATTTTCTATAAAGTAATACTCTAACAAAATTTGTGCTATGCAACGTATATATGATCGAAAGCAGATCAGGTTGTAATATATGTATATTTCGACTTCAGCGGTCTTACCAATCAGTTGAAAATGTAGCATGTAATATTTTCGGCTTGTCATCACCAACAAATTTATTTAAAATATTTTTATATAACAAATGCTGCCATCGCTGTGAAAATTAAAGAAGGAGTAAATTTTTTATATCTCTAGACATTTACGTATCCCAACAAAATGTTACTGTTGCCAATCCATACAAATAGACATACCTAAGCACACATGAGACAACTGTAACTCGAAAAACCCGAATAAAATATTTCAGAGAGAACTGTTGCAAATTTGAAAATGTATTTACTTACGTCTATATCAGCATTTTAGCAATTTGCATATTTACAATATTTTAATTCCCCTTGGAGACCTTTTGTTAGGAAATTATTATAAAATATACAAAATTTAACGGTTGCCACATTTAATGTTGCCAAGGCAAAAAATAAAAAACGAAAGGAAAGGAAACGAAAAGAAAAGAACACTCCAGTTAGTTTAGCATCGCTACAAAAGGAATCAGCTTAAATTAAATAAAGAAAACAAAAAGTATTTACATTTTTTTTTATTTCAATTCCTATTGTGGTAGCTTTTTGTTTCTTTATTGCAAATTTGAGACATTTTCTTAATATACTCATATGGGTTATTTAGTTTATTTTAGTTTTCGATACATTGTTGTTAATAATGTTGTTGGTCGTAAGCTACCTACGATCGTTAAACACAACCTCTTTGAAATATTAGGCAACAACAGCGGCAGTAGCAGCAATACATAATTTCAAAGCCTTTTGGCAATGGTTTTGGCACAGCCTCAAAACAAAAGCATAAAACCTTCATTGTACCTTCGCTCGTTAGTCGTCAGTCTTTGCTCCAGTGATGCAATAAATTTTTTCCCTAATGCGATTGTGCCATAAAATTTATAAAAAAAAAATCCATCAACAAAATATTAGCGTTGCTTTTTTCCAGCTAGATTTGCATTATGATCCTGATACCTCCCCCAAAAATCAGTATTTTTTTTTTTTTGTTTCATAAAGAACTTCTTTCGTGATATGTCTAAAATAAATATATAACTCAGATATTAATACATAAAAATATTTATATATTTTTTTGTGTTTATTTTAAAGCAAAATAACTGAAAAAAACTGAATTAATAATAATATTTTATATAAATGAAACTTTTCATTCAGCAGAAAGCTAAAAAAGGATAATTCGTTTGGCTTACGCAAACATTTCAGTGGTCAAACAATAAAAATGCAAATTTCAATAAATGTTCATTCGTTTTAGTTTTTGTACAGCAATAAACATTTGAAAAATATTTTATATCCGAAATATTGGTTTGGATTTAAAAATAATTTGATATGTAATTTACATTTTTTTTGTGTTTGTAGAAATAAAATTTTATTATTGCAATTATGTACACTGCAAAGGGCAAAATTATAGCAACAAATAGTAATAAAACTCTTGTCCAACCTAATGTTTGAACACATGATTTTTGATAGAGTTACTAATTACTAATTACATTTCCTTTACTTATTTATATTTACCTTTGAATTGTTAACGATAACGATAAGTATACGAATCTTTATTATTATTGTGAATTAAATTTGCTTTAGTACTTAACGTAAGAAAGTGGAGAGTTGTCCACATGTTTTGAATGATAAAAAAAAAGATTTCCGTTTTTGAAATAGAATTCGTATCATCGCTCGCATCACACACGAGTTTTTCTCCTAATCAAGAAATTAAACTGAAAATTGGTTGTATAATTTTATTAAATATTAAATTGTTTATATCAAGAGCATATAAACACGGCGGACAGGTTCCACAACTAGTAAGTATAGTACGAACTAGTACGGGTAAACTAGTAAAAAAGAACTAGTAAAATAGTTTGTATGCAGGAGGAAAGAGGGAGTAGTGTTTGTGGACATTTGATAGGATTTTTCCTACTTTGAAGTTGACAGTAAAAACCTCTGGAGGAAATTTATTCCACATATGACTGTTCTGCTAAAAACCAATATTCCATGTAATGCGGTCAATAAACCATAAACGGAAGCGCTTTCAACGAAAATTGAGTTAAACGCAAAAACGCGGAAGAAAAGGAAACACATTGCGACAATGCTCTAGAGAATTAATAGAGTTAGATACTATCCCCAAAGAGACTCTTAGCCCTCTCCTGTACGCGATCGAGCAAATCCAAAATAGATTTCGAAGTGCCGGCCCTTACAGGAGAGCTGTATTCTATTTTTGGACGGATGTAGGTGCTATAAATAGTACGAAAATCGAATGGTGTGAAGTATATCTTACACCGTTGAAGAAAATCGAGGCATTTGAAAGTTTACATAGTCTATTGAACATCACACTGATTTTTCATGCCAAGAACATCAAGAGCTTCAGATTCCGCAATACTTATACCACCCATAGTAACAGAGGCAGTATATTTTTCGAACACAGATCGATGCGTAAGCATGCAAAATTGCGTCTATTCACACGAGCCCATTTCGAGATTGTTGCGAGATCATGATGGAGCTTCTTCACCTCTCACCTTCGGTCTATTAATAAATGAATATTATTGACAAATGGTTGACAGGGCCATTTTCAGGGTTGTTAGCCCCACCCTCTATGGGGATCGGCGTTACATTAGCTTTCTTCTAACACTTTGGAAATTCGGCGACATGATACAGCGTGTTTAAAATGGGCACTAACGGATGCGCTAGCATTGAAGAGTACTGTTTCAAGACCAGTGCTGGGCGACCATTATAAGTCTTTATGGATCACACAACCATTTAGAATTGTGTCTTGCGGGGTAAAGGGGAGCCCAGTCCCCTTCAAGGCTAGTAGGAGTCAACTGGATAATCCACTATATTTTAATCATTGAGCCCAGAGTTCCGCTTGTCTCTTTAGGCATTTAGCTGTTCTTTGTCTGATAGTAGGTCTCAGGTAAGCCCTTCGAGAGTATCGTGGTTGGTGTGTATTTTGATGCCCTCGTTTGAGTTTGTGGGTCGGATCATTCACAGTGAACATAATGAATGGCCCAGTTCCAGTGAGTATGAATGCCGTCGTGTTCTTAATTATATTAAGCTTCATGCGTTCTGGACCACAAGTTGTATAGTCTCCGACTCTTCAGCAAGAAGTGAAGGCTTCGGCCTACCCCGGGTTTTTGAAGTTGCAACTAAGAGTGACCGGAGGATACTCGTATCCGAAGACCTTATAGGGCGAGGATGACGCTACATTTCATCCATCATCTGATTAAGACCCACGGCCAGGTGCAGATGTTAATCTTATCCCATCAATCAGTCCAGTAGACTTGTTAATGAGATCTGCTAAAATCTTTTTAACCACTCGAGTTTGAAAGAATATCTTCAGAAACTCTGTCCAGCTCGGGCGATGGTTAAAGGCTTTCCGGCAAACATGAATTATTTGCCAATATACCAGCCAAAAGGTCAACTCTATCAACCGGGTCATTGAATATTTGGTCATTCTTTAAAAGAGTCGGAATTGGAGAACTAGAATTATCCCCTACTCTTTTAACAAATGATCAAAAACTCTTGCTATCCCGAGCGTTAGCAAAAACTATAGCGCGAAGGCGCTTATCGTACAGATTTTTTCACGCCATTGTACGTTGGCACATGAATATTTTGCACTTTTGCGTAGCGAATCGGTATTTTTGTTTCTACGCTTCCTCTCTTGATCTGACTACATATTAGTACGTCGGAATCAACCAAGATTTCGCTCTCATTTTAAACGAAAGTTTTTTGGATGGAATAAAAGTTTTTAGTACAAACAAAATGATGTTTGCAACCATTTCCGCTATGACATTAACATTTTTGTTCAAGAAACATAATTTCCAATTAAATTGTCTAAAGAATTCGTTTGTCTCATCCCTAGAAGACTTCTCATAAATAGATTTTAAACTGTTGTTTATTGCCAGTTGTTTAAAGCCACTTACCTTGTTCATATGCTACTAAACCAATATTTATAGTAATTAAGTTCTAAAAACGAATGACATAATAAAGTCATTAGTTTTATAGGCTGTAATCAGCTCTTTAACGGTTTCCTGGTAACTTATAGCTTCCTTGTTCTACAAATAACTGTAACATATATTATATTGTGCTATAATTTCTGACATCTCTTTCAGTATTTCATTTATTATCTGTATTTATCTTGAGCCTTTCTATATATTTATACGCACTCATACAATATTTTTATACCAGAACACATATATATTTTATAAAAAATGCATATGTGTGTATTTGATTTTCATTACTATTATCTTTTAGCCTATTGCTATACATATTTATTATATTTATTTTTAAAAGCACAATAAACATTGTAATCTGAGCCAGGATCCTTTAGGATAATATCTTATTGTTGGATTACAAATAAAGATAAACATGAATTGTAGTTTATATATTTTAAAAGCTAATGTTCTTTTAATGCAAATGTGCTGAAAATGTTACGAAATATTGTTATAAAGACTTAACTTATAAAAAGCATGAAAGCATAAAAGTAAAAAACAAGTGGTACGAGAGGCAGTCAACAAATTATATATTTCAGGTATTTGCCAAAATAAAACATGGTGGCACTAAAGAAAAAGATAGACTCATTTGAATTAAATCATTTTCTAACTAGTCTTTTTCTATATAAATATAGAATGGCTAGTAGTAACAACTAAAGAGAAATGTGAGAGCGTGAATAAAATATATTGCTACATCAGTGTTGCTGCTGTATATTTTCGGCGATACTCGATGTTTATGTAAACAAATAAGAGCCTTTAATTCCCGCAGCCAGCCACAGTACGGCCAAGTATCCTAATGAAATTTCATAGGTCAACCAGATCTATTTCTGAGTGAAACTGCAGAAAATCGAGTCCTTAGAGTAAAGGGGTGCTCCAGATTTCGCTGTTGTTTTTATTTTATGGTTGAGACTGATAAAAACACTTTTCGTTTCATTCTGCTGTACTGTTCGGTGCTTTGCAGAAGGATACACTCTTATGGAAATACACTTTTTAATCCTTTCTGCTGCACTATTGAGGGCTTTTCAGAAGGATACACTCTCATGAAAATACACTTTTTAGTCCTTTCTGCTGCACTAAATTAGGGCTTTTTGCAGAAGGACACGCGTACTAATCAGATTTCACTGTTGTTTTTGTGGTTGAGATCGACGAGGACACTTTTTTTAAGCCTTTCTGCTACACTACTTTAGGGCTTTTTTCCAGAAAGATACTTTTTTACTCCTTTCTCCTGCACTACTTTAGGGTTTTATTTTTCAGAAGGATACTTTTTAAGCCTTTCTGCTTCACTATTTTAGGGCTTTTTGCAGAACAACACTCACACGGACCGTTATATAAATTTTGCTCGGGCGCACACTGGGGATTTCGCGGAAAAAAATTTAATTGTCAGCATACTCTTCATGCAATATTCAATGATATTCTGAAATTTTAGACTAAATGGTACAATCAAATCAAAAAGAATTACTTCGATCTGACTGCTAGTTTTTATTTATAGCCGTCCCAACTCAGTTCTTGTCTGTTGTACTGAACCAACTTAATTTAAATCTAAGAATTTTAAAACGAATATTATTTTATTATGCGAACTAATGTTTTTCTTTTTATTTTTTATTTAAAGTAGGATATTTCAGTGTACTAAAATTGAAAAAATAAACTCTGCAGAGACTTAAGTTTTTTTTGTTTGCTTATTTTTATGAATAAGCAAACATCTGGACCTGCAATTTTAGCTTTACTTTCCTGAAGTTGAAAATCACCGCTTATATATTGCCTCATATCTCTTTTTAAATTTTTAGTCAATTTCAAGTGCCACCAGGTGCCACATTTTAATTTGTTGCATTGCACAGTACAACATTTTTAAGCTGATTGCTTCGCGACTCAATTCTGATAAGGCCTTTTCGTTTAACATACTTAAACAAATTTAGAAAAATTAGGAGTTACAAGTACTTTCATCTGTTTATATAACGTTTCGCTACCTAAGCAATAGTTTCGAAGTTATAAATAAATGGATAAAGAAAAAAAATATATTTTTTGCCTAAAAAGTTAGTCTTTTTTTTTAATTCATAAAAAATCCAAACTGGTAAAAAAAGTGTTAAGTCCTATTACTTTCACGTTAAGTCGTATAACCTATGAACAAAATGAGACATAACTCATGAAAATCAATGAACGCGTTTCGCTTTTATGCACAATTAAGTAAAGGTATAAATTTACGAAATTCATGCGCGTATTAAGCTGATAGAGGATCTTTTGCATGTAGCTTATAATATTAAATTTAAACGTGAGAGAGCAGACTCAAATACTCGTCCGACAAAAGAAGCCTAAAAATGTTTGGTATAGCGTGAACTTAAAGAGAAAATAGGGATACATATTGATACTGTTAAACAAGGCTCTGGTACGACAAATTCAGGAAATATGTCACGAAGATTCTTTGCTAATCCTGTTTTGATTTCCAAAATAACGGGTCGAGATGAAAACATAATCAAGACGTTCCCAATAATTCTCAAAGCTATAAAAATCACCGAGGTAGTAGATCCAAAAAAATTTGGTGTTTTTTGTTTGGAGACGGCAAAAGAGTTTGTTGCAGTGTACGAGTGGTACAATATGACACCTGCACTTCACAAAATTCTGATTCATGGAAAAGACATAATTGAAAAGTGTATTTTTCCTATAGACCGACTATCCGAAGAGGCTCGGAAAGTCTTAACAAAGACTGTAAAAAATATCGCCTTAGACACTCTAGAAAATGCCTCAAATCGAATTGCCACGAACGAAGATATTATGCACCGAATGATGGTAACAACAGATGCCATGATTTCACATTTGACGCCTTTATTTAGGCAGAAAAAGCATAGTGTTATAAGCGACGAAGTTAAGGATCTTTTAGGATAATTAATTAAATTAATTATTAATTAAAAATAGATTTAAAATAAATATTAATTAAAAATTAAAAAAAAATCATTTATATTTTTTTGTTGGTTGTGGCTTTTTACATTGCAGGTAACGATCGACATTTCTCCAACTTTCTTTATTTTGATTACTTTTGTGTATTACTATATAAATAAAACTAAATTTGTGATGAAATCACTACAGTTTTTGACAAATATATTTTTTTCCCCACCTCCACCTTTATTTTTTTATGATCTATAAACTTTTTTATTAAAATCTTTTTTTGAACTGAAAATAAGTTTACAATTTTGTGCCTTTATACTATTGCAAATGATCTGATTATAATTGTGGCGTGAATATTATTTAGACTAAATTGCAAGATCAACGTTTGCAATTAATTAATAAAAATTACAATGTTTTAATTATTGTTTGTTGATTTTTATTTTAATCTAATTTTAAATTATTTTTTTTAAATAAAGTTGCTTATTGATTTTTACTTTAAACTTGTTTTTATTTTATTTCCTTATAACTAAATTTTGCAAGTCTCCAGTTGTTTTTAATTTTAGTATTAATTTTTATTTTAATGTTAACTCTTATGTTAACTTATACAAGAATATTATACTTTAATATCGCTCCAGATTGTTATTGTTATTATCACTCAGTGTAGGCGCCTGCTTGCCTATGTATTTTGTTTTTGTTCTGTGTTACTTATTTATATTTTCTGTTGTTTAGCTTATTTCCTGAAATTTCTTAAAAGCATGTTGTTGTTTTCTCGTGTTCTTAGAAAACTACGCACTTTCTAAGTTATTTCGTTTACTTTTTTACGGATAATTATTTTCTTTGAAAACTTAAAAAAATCATGTTCCTAACAATATCTTTATTTGTATTTGATATTAAGATACTTGCATACAAACATCTCCTCAGCAAGAGTTAGTAAATGAATAGATATTTTTTGTAACTTCTTCAGTAAGTGAACTTTTTATACAAATAAAGAATGATTTCCTAAAAACGAGTAAAAAGTTTTAAATAAGTATCTTGTGGTTTACCAGCTACAAGTAAAGCAAAAATGACAGTTTCTCAAGTCATATGTATTGATATAATTTATTTAATTTGCATATATTTTTCATGCTGAAAAATATCTAAACATTTAAAGTAGTTGCACCTGAAAAACGAATTGTTTTATTGCAAAAATTTACGAATATTTTATTTAAAAAAGTTTTAAAAGTACTTAAGAACTAAAGGCTTTGTAGAGTATGAGTCTGGAATAAAAATTGTTACATGTGTAATTCAAAAGTTTTGAGAAAAATCACATATCACTTTCTGCAGATACAAATTTCCTCAAATATGTCAATTTTACTTTAACTGGAAATGAAAAACGTTTTAGCAATCATTGAATGAAATAAGTTTTTATCACGTCGTTTGCAGCAAGTGACTAACAAACTAAATGAATCTTCTAACTTGAAGTTTTCTACACATTTCTTAACTACTCAACACAAACTAACAGCATCTATTTAACATCGCAAGTTAAAATTGGTTCGAAAAATGTACTGATGTGAAAAATTGGATAAAATGTTGAAAAAAATGTAGAAAATAAAATAAATAAAATTATTAAGGATATCTTAACGAATAAGTATTTATAATTCTTATATATATAAAATTGAACTCCAATATAGGTACGTTGTTTAGTACGAAAATGTTGTTAAGTATCTAAATGCATGCTATGATTTGTGTATTGTATTTGTATTTTTAGCTTTCCAGTTTAAAAAATAAAGTTAAACAAATCAAATGTTTAACTTTAATTCGAGTGCTGCTATCGCTGTAGTCAGCGATAAACCATTTTACTAGCCATGTCCTTGTCAGCTTAAGGAATCGCAATATTGTACCTTCTTCTATTGTTAAAACATTTTGCACAAAACTTTGCTTCTTCTTGCAAGTCCGTTGAGTTTTTGAACAACTGACACGTGGCCAAAATGTTCATCTAGCCAAGAGAAAAAGAAAGAAAATAAAACAATGTACTACATGTTAACGAACGTGTCAAAGAACTTTTGTAAACCAAAAAAGGCAAAACAAGAAATTAAAACACAAATTTTTTATGTTTTTCTTTGCGAAACATGTTGGAAATTGTTAAGATTAATGCAAAATACAGATAAGTCACGTGGCTCTATGTATCAACAATTTCGTTAATTTTTGGGTTAAGAAATAACGATAAAGCAAATACCCCCAAAGGCCAGATAATGGTAACTAGCAAAAGAAAGAAGGTTTTCCCACAAATGATTAAACGAAAGAAACAGCGTAGGCTTCTAATTGTGAGTAAAAGTTCATTAGAGTTAATTAATGACTATTGGACGTTTTTCTTCTAAATACATTTTTTTACAAATGATGTTAATTACAGTTTATATTTTCCTTTTTCACTTTGTGCTTAATACACAAAAGTATGTATAAATAAATGAACAACAAACACATTCTGTATTCTGCTCATTAATAAAATAAGCGCTTGATTAGGCTTCCTTCATTTAAGTTCAAAATGAAGACAAAAGATTTAAGAAAAGCGAAAACTGTAAAAACAAGAATGCAAAAAATTCAATTTCTCAAATTGTTAATTCCTTAGTACTGGCCTAATCAGAAAACATTATAAAATTAAAAAAATTGTGAATTTTGTAACAAGTAATATGAACTAATCGCAAACATTATTTTTAAAAATAGATTCTTATTATATACGAAAATTGTTCATATTTCAAAAGTTTATATTCCACATTTCATCAACACCTTGTATAGCTTAAATAGACTCTTGAGAATCTTGTTCCAACTTTAAAATAAATTTTCGTATCATTTGACTCTCTGTCCTTAGACAAATTTGCTTTAACTATTGAGTATTCTGCAATTGAAACACACCAAAATGTGTTTTTCGACAAGCACATATTTTCATGAACTTTAGCGAAAATATATCACACAGTTTTTAAGTAATTTAAGGAACCTGATTACAATTTTATCCCCTGTTCAATAAATTTCCTCTAGGCTTTCTCTAAAGTGTGTCTATTTTTTAATAATAAATTTGATATATAGAATTTAGGGTGGTTATAGTATAGCTTGAGAAAAATTTGTCCGATATGAGTTTAAAAATCCGGGAGATTTATTTCTATATTAGTTTCAAAGAGTTATAGGCCATTACAGTCTTGGAATATTATGTTTGGCAGGAAAGTTCTTAAAGAAGAAAAGGGGGAACTTGAAACTATAACAATCATTTTCCATAAATGTCTGAGACTACAAGCCTTGACCTTGTTGCTTGAGATGATGTTGGGTTAGGTGATATGGCAAGTTATGAGTTTAATCATATGGTGGATTTCATCATACAATGAGCTGAGTTAATGATAGCTAGAAGAAGATTGCTCGAGACTAACAGCTGGGCATTATGTTCGACAAACTCAGAAAGAATTGATAAAGTAGGTGTCTAGATGATAGAACACTTTTTTAATAGGAAAATGAAGTTAATAATTTACGGTTTTATAGATTTATAGTTTTGAAAGGTGCCCCTGTAGGCTAGGAGGTAGTGTACTAGCTTGTAAATATGGGGGTTGTGGGTTCGATTCCCAACGAAGACCTTGGTTTTTTTCACTACAAAAGATAAAAATTGACTGTCGGTGGAGCTGCTCAGCGATGAAGGCATAGTCACTGGTCGCTGTTGCTGTCTTTATACGGCAGTTAATTTCCGACTAGCCTTCTGCTTTCACCACCTGTTTCATTTCTTCTTTATCCCTTTCCTAAAGAAGGTAGCACGGTACTTGACTAAATAGGCATTGTTGCCTGAAGTGCTACAAAAAAAAAAATGAAGTTAGTATTTTTGCTGCAGATGCAGGTGTATACGCGACAGATATGAGCCTACTTTTTTCTTAAAGTCTAGAGAAGTGCTATTCTGTTTAGCAGGCATAGATTCTGGTCATCGGACTGCTACGTATGTAAAATATTCTGTTACAGGGTCCAATTTAATGAAGGCAAATTTTAATAGCATTGAACAGCCAGTATGTGATTAAATGCGTGCCAAAAATGAGCGTGTACTCAACTTCGACACGCATGCAAGTTTAATGAATCATAATCCCAATAAGCTTTAAGCAAGAGTTTACTAAAAACCGACAAATATGAGCCCACTATTTTTTTATAGTCTGGAGGAGTGCTATTCTGTTTATGAGGCATAGATTCTATTAATAAAACTTATACTTAAGTAAGATATTTTACTGCAGGGTTCGCTTTAATGAAAGAAAATTTTAATAGCGTTGAACAGCCAGTATGTGATTAATGCATGGCGAAAAGAAGCGCGTACTCCAGTTTGACATGGGTGTAAGTTTTTTGAATCATAATCCATACAAACTTTAAACAAGGATTAAAAAAATCCAATCAAATAGCAGGAAATAACTACATACAGCCTTGAATTCAACTCCACCAGTTCTCATCAATAACTCTTTCAACCTGAGCTAGAGTTTGACAGTGATTTTTCAATAGATGAAAAGCGAATTTGATTGAATTGAAGGGAGTATCATATTTTATTTATTTATGTGTACATAATTCGCCTTCTGTTTACAACAAAACTTTTGACAATATTCATGTTCAAATTGCTGGTAATATTATTGAGTTCGTGAACTCTGCCTCTAACTTTGTTGTAGTTTTCAATTGTAAACTAACGTGGATTGATCACATCTGGCAAAGTTTACGGAAAGCTTCTTTATGGCTGTGAAATTTATGCTAATTCTGACAGCACGGACCGACAAAAATGTATGGTGGTATATAACAATATTACTCGCTATATATTTCAGAAGGACCACCTCGATTATATCTTAATCTGCTCTAAACCTATTTCTGAAATAGCATTCGACGATATCCTGAAATGCAGGTGCCTCATTTTCTTGCACAGGAGCATAGTTTCCCAACAACCGAAGTACTTATACGATATAATAGCTTTTGCGAGTTCATAACGTGGCACAAATCTAATCCAGAAGAATTACAGAGTCTGCTATTTCAACGACAGTTGTTTGTTTAAAAGGGAACAATTTAAATTATTTAAATTATTTTAAATTATTTTAGTGTACAAAATTTTTTATTTAATTAGAACTTAATTTATCTTGGTGGCTGTATTAACCATGGAAATATGTTATTTATTATAGTGTTACCATCATAGGATTTTTGTTTTTCATTGGACTTGTATATCTTTTCTCTGCGTTATAATTAGTTTTACAATACACTAGAATTCTGGGAATTTCAAAGGACCCTTTGACGACTAAAAAGAAAACCTAATTAGTGTTTATAAATAATAGAAAAAACGTTTGAGTTAGAAGGTTTATGGTGACATATAGAAAGCATCAATTGCTAGTACTTTAATATCAAAACAGAAAATTTTTGTAATATTCTTTTCATGTTTATATTACTTTTTTATTTTCTATTTGCATAACATTAATATTATTTTAATTATTGTAACTAGTATTTTAATAAAATGAAAATCCCAGTACTGGTTCTATGCTGCAGGCTTTCTTGTATCATCTTAATACTCTATTTATTATTGTTTGTTTGTGCTTAGGAAAGCACTCGAGCCGATCTGTTTTAGGCCTATACTAGTACACTTGGACCCTATTGGGTGCTTCAAAATCAGTTGACCACTTCTGCATTACTATCATCGTAGTTTGAACCCGATTGAAAAAAATTAGTTAACAAAAATAATTTTAAATGGTTTTACATATCTAATAACTAAAATACAAAAGATTGACCTAGATTAACTGAAAACAGATTTTTACTGGGTTTAAATTGATTTTAGTAAAACGTAATAATGAAATAATTTTAGCGTAAAAAACACAAAATACTTGATTTTTCTTGTATGCTATTTTTTTGATTTTATTAATAAATTTTGGTTTAAGGTAAGCTGTGGTAATTTCAGATTCTTCTGACAGTAGTTTTGTGATGATGACCTGAAGATATTTTCCTGCAAAAGAGTTTAATGTATTCAATTCCTTGTGAAAAATTAATCTTTGGAATTTTAACCTTAAGAACGGCAAATATATGTGTTTCTTCCGAAGATATCTTAAACGGCTACGAATTTGTAGAAACTGCATGTAGTTTTAGATTTTGGAATTTTATTAGATGCTTAATTAAATTTTATACAGCATATTTCCTTAGTCGCTAACAAAGCCCAAGCAGCTCTTGGATTTATAAAATGCTGGACAAAGGAGATTGTAAGACATATTCTGGAGTATGACTCTTTATCATCCAATTTATAAATTCCATAGTAATAGCATGGAATTAGGGCAAAAGTACTTCTTGTTAATTTGCCTTGGAGGCTAAAAATCCTATACTATTAGACTTGCTTAAATAAAATTACCAACTCTAAAAAGCCGAAGAGTAATGTTAAATGTCATCTTTGTTTTAAATTTCATGAAGGGCAATGTCTATTCAGATGTTTTGATTAGCAATATTTCAGTCAACGTCCCATTTCGTCCTGTGCGCTATTTTAATCCACTGGTAAATAAAGTATATTCAGATCAAATTATGCTTACTCTGAGTTTAATAAATCTAATAAGCATATTGGATCTTTCTGTAAATGTTAATGCTGTTTTATATTTTTATTTATTTTTTATTATTTACTATTTTAATGTCTGTAGGGATCGTGAATCCATACACGAAATATAATATAAATAAATAATTAAAACATAGTGAATTAATATTTTGAACCATAATACTTTTTATCAAAACACAAATACCCGAATTACCTGTTCTATTACACAAATGCTTTATGTGTCTGCAGGTGGTGTTCTAGAACTACTTCAAAGAAAAGTAATTATAAGCACTAACATTTTTCAATAAAAACTCCAAACCAGTTTGCACTAGCGTTTGGCATTTTAGTAATTGCAGTAGCAGCTTCTAGACAATTAACACTTAACCTCCTGCAGGGATAGTTTAAAAGCAGCATGTTCAATTAAAACTTCAAAATGCAGTCTGAATCTAATAGATTATACTTTTGCAAGCAGCTCATTAATTTTTCTTTCGAAGCGTAATTTGCTGTGCGCTCTTATTAGGCGATATTAGCACATTGATTTTACAATAGTAAAAGACTGCAATAACAGCGGCCGTCATGAATATGCCAAAACGTTCATAATAGAGCTCAGCCGAAAATGTAGTCTTATGCGATTTTAGTTTAGCAATAGAAAGTTAATTGTTATAATCGTGAATATTTTGATATGCATATAGAAAATATATATTTCTTATCCCCTGTGATATGCCGCTTTAATGGGTTAAAACAACATTCATTACAAACTTTGAGAAAATATTATAAAGAGCAAAACCAACTCTAAAATAAGTAACAAGGGATTTAAAAATGCTATTCGTGGTATCCATATTTACCAATTTCCTTATCATTCTGTATTTAATATCCTTCATTAGTTTGTTTTGTTTTTTTTTTCTTTTTTCTTAATTTGAAACAACGGAGCATTTCGTTTTATTTAATTAACCAGATTCGAGAACCTTAAATTTTTCAACTAGAGTCAAATAGTTTTCTACTATTTGGAAGCAAAAATTTAACGAAGGGCAAAAAGTGGATGGAAATTTTATTAAATCAATTCATTAATATTATATCTAACCACATTTACATTATTTAACCCTAACTGACCTGAAATTTCATAAACATAAATAATAAAATATAAATGAAAATATAGAAGAGAATTAGGATGAAATTGTAAAAGCATGTTATCTACATACTTACAAAGAATATATATTTGAAAAGTCTTAAAAGCAGCCCATAGTATTAGACATACAATGGCGTTTGTAGCTTATTTTTCAATTACCTTTTATAAGGATAACAGCAGCAACATCAACGAAATTGAAAGAAAGCGAAGGTCTAATTAAATTTTACCGGACTTAGCCAACTTTGTGATATTATAACCTTTTCATTCATAAGTTCTTGGTAAATGAATATTTAACTTTAAAAAGCACTCAACCTTGCCTAAGCCAATTTTATCTATTCCCTTGCTTTCATTACATTTTTATATTTCTTTTTTTATACTTTTTCCTATTTGTTTAATCTTAAAGTTTTTGTTAAATAAAGTCGGCGCGATGAAAGATGTTGTTTGTTTAGTTTTACCTTTTTGAGCCTTTCTAAATTAAAATTAGTCTTATTGCTTTATTTGTCATTAATAGTTGAACTTGAATTTCCTTTGTTTTAATTTTATTTTGCCGCCACCTCAACGATAGACAAAAACGTTTAAGGGCAACACTTTTGTAGTATTTTGTCAGGGATCGTTAAGGTAACAAAATAATAAAAAGTAATGCAGACATTGACTTTCAAGAGTAATAAATGTAATCTCAACTGATAAAAATATTTTTCATGATAATATTATGGTTAATAACAGTAATGAACAACATAACCTGTGTTGTTTTTTAGGAACCACACTGAAAATAAAAATAATTTTTATTGTGGAACTATTTTTAAAGAAGCTATTGACCTAACTGATAATCTCTTAATTATTTTTGCTTCTGAAACCAAGATAATAAGCAGACATTAAATTAAGGTACAAACATAATGATCTTTTAAATTCGTAAGTTATTTTTGAAAATTTCAGTTTTTTAAAATAAACAGGAGGCAGTGACACACTACAGCACATTTATTAAAATAAAAGGTTTTTCAACAAGAATTTCTTTTTCTAAAACAAAGTACAATAAAAAATTTTAATTACGACGATTCAACTTCGTTAATCACATCACTCATTTTAAGTTTTAAAGCTGAAATCGGTTCGATTGGCTCTGTATAGACTCTGTTCTTAAAATAGCCCCGCAAAAAGTAATCTACATAGTCGTGAAACTATGCGATCGGGATATTTGGTTTGCAATAAATTGATCGTTTCATTGGTTGTGTGACATGTAGCATCATCCTGTTGAACCCACATGTAAGTGATATCCACTTCGTCAATAATACGTTAAAATTGAGTTGTTAGCATCTGGCGATAGCGTGATTCATTGACCATTACCGCATTTTTAGTCTCACTTAAACAAAAAAAAAAGAAAAACGGTAAAATCAAGCCTCCAGACCACTTAGCGTACCATACAGCGACACGTTGGGTATGCGAGGGCTTCAGAAAACCAAACAAGTGAAATTCGGCTTCGTCTGAAAAGATTATTTTCTCAAAAAAACCTTGTTGTTCCTGAATGAATTGAGCGAATCTACGGCAACGTAAATGGTCGGTCGGATTCAATTCCTACACTAGTTGAACCTTGTAAGGCTTCAAGTCAAAGTTTATGCCAAATTCGCCATGTGGTGGTTTTGGATAACCCCAATTGTTGAGATCGTCGACGAATTAAAAAATTGGAATTTACTTTAACACTGTGGCTCACAGCTGTGACGTTTTGAGTTGAACAGCCCGAAGGCGTTGGTGTTCGCACATTTTGTATTAACCCTATCGACTCAAATTTAATGACCAAAATCCCAATAGTGGTCGTAAGAGGACGATTATGTTGTCCGAAAATATAACGAATTTTACGAAATGTAAATTCAACAGAACCACCATTTTCTTAGTGGATTTGAATTATTTTAGTATGATTTTTAGGCGAAATTGAATTCATTGCAACAATGCATTTACTACGAATACATCAAAAAACAAAATGTAATCAGGATTGCAAACGAACTTCTTGTTGATCTGAATTCACTTGCATTTGCGGTAATCGTACTGGAAAAGTCAAGTGCTATTAAAAAAGAAAAAGCGAGACTGTTTCTAAAATAAACTTAAAGTTCAGAATTCAGTCATTGAAAAGTTTGTTTTCGATTTAAGAAGATCTGTAATTACCATACCTTCGGCACCGCTCCCAATAGTTTTAAGAGCTCAGATTTTCCTAAAACAAATCTCTAAATATATTCGTATTTTTTGACCGTAAATTTTTAAAATTAATTTTTGAGCAGCTATTAAATAAATTTTAATTTTATTACAGTATTTTGATTGTTATTTATTTTTTTTTTTGTTTTAAGAGAAATAGCACTTCAGGCAACTATGCCTATTTGGTTAAGTACGGTGCTACATTCTTTAGAAAAGAGATAGAGAAGAGATGAAACAGGTGGTGAAAGTAGAAGGATAGTCGGAAATTAACTGTCGTATAAGACAGCACAGCGACCAGTGACCATACCTTCACCACTGAGCAGCCCCACCGACAGTCAATTTTTATTATTGGTATTCGTTGGGAATCGAGCCCACAACCCCCAGACTGACAAGCTAGTACACTACTAGCTTACAGGGGAATCAATTTGATTATTGATGGGATTTTAATTATTGATGACAATTACTGCACTTTTTTATTAAAATTTTTTATTTCAAAATGCAATTTGTAATAAAATATCGTAAGGATATTTTTGGTTATTTATCCTTTTATATACTAAAGTAACATAAAAGTGAAAGTAGTAGTAGTAGACATAATAGTGAAAAATCTACGAGATAACATTGCACAAAAATTTCTTCGAAAAATTAAGTGCCTGCTTCTTTAATGGGTTCTGGAACCGCCTAGTAAATATTTTATTTTTTCAGGATGTGTACATCAATTTTCTCCAATACATGTATATTTTCTTTCTTTTTTGTTAACAAAAGGGGACAAAATGACCTTTGAATAAATACCTAACGATTTACTCCATTTCATATAGATTCTAGTGTGAACCTCCTACACACTTATGCTCATAACTTGACTTAAGCAGGAAAATTAAAAAAAATAAACCAAAAAAAATATGTTAAAACGTTAATTTTGCGAGAGTTAATTGTGCATTTTTTTTTCAAAAAAACGTGTAACGAAAATTTAAATTACTGCAAGTTATTAATTTCATTTAGCTCTGAGAAGTTCTATATATATATTATATCGTCATAGAAAAATCTCGAGATAGAGACGGTGTTTTCGAATTAGGCGACTTGTTCCCAAGTCGCCCCCAGGTGCCCATGTAGGCTAGTAGGTGGTGTGGTAGCTTACATGACTGAGGGTTGTGGGTTCGATTCCCAACAAAGGCCTTGGTTTTTTCTACTACAAATAAAAAACTGACTGTCGGTGGGGCTGCTCAGTGATGAAGGCATGAACATTGGTCACTGAGCTGCCTTATACGAGAGTTCATTTCCGTAACTATCATTCTACTTTCATCACCTGTCGCATCTCTTCTCTATCCCTTTCCCAAAGAATGTAGCATGGTACTTGACTAAATAGGCATTTTTGCCTGAAGTGCTACTTCTCTTTATAAAAACAAAAGTGATTTTTTTTCTAACCATGAAATTAAAAAACTCTGTTTAAAGATTATGTTATTCTATAGTGTAAATTTAAATGATTATTGAAATGATTTTATTCCAATGCTTTAGTTTTTTATCAACAATTCTTTCGGAAAGACAACAGAATAAAAATGTATAAGTGATTCCATAGATTCAGGTTATTATTTACAGGAAGAAACTATTTATAGTTTCAATTTTGTCGTCAAAAGTGAAGAAGATATGATTTTTCGTTGATTTCGTTCGTTATAATAAATGCCAAAACGATTTCCAAAAAATTTTATTTTCAAACTTATTTTTTCATAGCCTATATAAATAGTCAGGCTCAAAATAAATTTTCCAATCCAATCAAAAAATATTTTGAGCAAATTATTTAATAACTGCTTATTCATATAAAGATGACGCTGAAGTAGGAATGATTGATATTAACTTTACGTTGATTATCTATGAAAAATATTTATTTAAAATGGTTTCTTCCGACAATGAATGCATATAAATAACAAAATGTGAATTAGTACAGACTTCGAAAATTCACAAATTATCCTTTTCAGCTTAACATTTCGAAATATGGCGATGAAGGCTCTCAAGTAGAGAATTTCAATAGAAAAAAAATGTAGTATTTCTGATAGAGACGAATGAATATTGATGCTTTCATAGCATGAATAGAATAACAAAATAGTAATAACATCAATATTATATTGAATTTTTAAAAATACCTCAAAATAAGATATTTTTTAAATTTATATATTATCAAACAATAAATTTATATAATTTCCGGCAAAATCCTGCCGCTCAATGATTCATTAGTTTTGATATTGCAATATTTAATTATATAAGAAAAGACTACAAAATATTTTTTAAAGTATATCGAATATATTATATCAGTTATATTATATTAAATTGTTCATATTCGTTAGGTTTAGGCACTAAATTTTGGCTATAATTAAAATTCTATAAGTAAAAATCGGCAGACGTCCACTCTTTTCATACAATTTTGTATCAAATTATGCAACAAAGCTTCGCTTATCTTATTAATGCCGAAATCATCTTTCGTGTTGTCGGTTGTTTGTAGGTTGTAGGTTAAAAGAACGCGTAAAATAACGCGACAGGGAAATTTTTCACGAAATAACTGAATAGTTTGGGTGGCTGCGTGACGCCGTTTTCCTGAAATTGTCCAATTATGACCACAAAAAATTGATTATCATGAAAAGCAGAAATACAC
Source organism: Trichopoda pennipes (assembly GCA_030448955.1). NCBI lineage: Eukaryota > Metazoa > Arthropoda > Insecta > Diptera > Tachinidae > Trichopoda > Trichopoda pennipes. The sequence continues at coordinate 221,614 of JASKUP010000010.1, read as the reverse complement.
GGTGATGGCGTTTCCTTGCTCATTTCCGAGCAAATACGGGCCGATGATTTCGTCTGACCACAAACCGCACCATACGACCACTTTCTTTGGACGTATTAGTTTTGCTTATATAATCAACTCATCACTAAATTTTTTTTTTAATGCGTTGTTTCCGGATTTCAAACAGCCTATTCACAAACTTTAATACTTTAATGAGTTGAGTCCTATAAGCAAGAAGATGAAGATCATTTTACAAAATGTTGCGCAAAGTGACTCCAGTGATGCCCAGTTGTTGTGAACTTTGACGAGTTGGTGTTTCAGGCTCCTTCTCATCACTATGTTGTAAACGACTATATTTGTCCGTGGTTTCAGAAGGCGCCTGATTATGAGGAAATGCAGCCCGAAGTTATACAGTGAAATTTTCACCGTTTTGGTAGTAAATTTTTACATCAGCACATGATACTAATGTTAATAAGGGCAATTAATATAAAACATAAGTCCGAATTACTTCAACTTTACAAAGAGTTAAAAATTGGTTAAATAAACAATTTCAATTAATTCCAGCAATTAACTTTAATATTATATTTATAATACTTTACTTAAATCAAGAGCTTATGTTGATACAATCAATCAAAATTCGTGACTTTCAACAAAACAGAAAATTTTACCAATAAAAGTCAAAGCACTGGCAGGATGACATTTTATCTTTGCGATATTTTTTAATAGGTTAACCTGTAATATCACGAATAAATATGAACATAACAAAAATATTAAAACAACTGATACAAAATAAATAAATAAACGTATGTGTAAAGTGTGAGTTTCATTTGACAGTTCAAATTTGATGATACCGAGATCTTGATACTTGATACACTTGAATTTGTTGAAAGTATTTACACACATATTTATGATGTTCTTACACTCACACATATATACATTTATGCTGTTATACTATGAATATAATATTTGGAATTTTTGTTATTTTTAAATCGATTTCTCTTTATCGTTATTAAAAAGGTTAAGGTTGTTTTCTTTTAAATTTCCATCAACATTTTGGTATCTATATATATTATCATCTTCCTACTAGCACCAATAATGTAACTCCCACTATTTCTGTACTCTGTTGTCTTTTTGTATTTGCTGAATACTCTGTCTTCTTTTGGAAGTGTACATAAATATTTTTAAATTAAAAAATTATTTGAAAATGCATAAGCAGCGTAAAATTGTTTCACGTTTTGTTGGTAATTTAGCAGACAATTTAATGCTTAATCGAAATTATTGTCATTTTTCATGATGCCATACTCAGTTTTGAAATCATATCTTCACCGTCTTTGTACAAAATTCTAAAAATAAGAAAAGAGAGGTGTGAATCAGAGCTGGAACACTTCAGTATTTTGTACGTTTTTTATTATTTTTTTTTTTTGCAATAAAAATAGTATTGTGTTATTGGATAGCCTATGATTATTACGTCTTCGGAAACAGTATCGACAGTGTGAATTTCAAAATTTTGTTTACACTTAGAATAGAATAAAATCGAAATTTCTAATGTAGTAATTACTCTTATTTCAAATTGACTAATGAAATAATATCTAACGCTTATATTTCTTCACGAGCAGCCAGTGCTACATAGTTTTATTTAGACCACGATGTAGTACCTCTTACGGTCGTTTTATATGTGGCGAGATTGGAAAGCATTTCAAATTTCTTTAGATGAGCTGTTTTACGATTTTTGTCCATATTTTGTAAATGTGCGAATTGCTGATCTGAATTTTATTACACGACAAGCAAAATTTTTGAACTCCAAGTTGAACTGTCGAATTTCTGGCAATGATCTTATTTGTGCTGCTCTTAATTTGTTGGAGTGATGATAATTCTTAAATATATGCTGAGACATCATTACATCCAGAAAACCTGACTATTTGCTGTGTTTTATAGACTGGTGGAACCATTAGTTCTACCTTTTCTAAAAACTATGCTTGTCAGAACGTTACACTCAAGGGTGACCGCTATAGAACCATGCTTACTGACTTGTTTATTCATCAATTGAACAGCCATGATGTACAGCTGTGGCTTAAATAAGACAGCGCAAAATGTCCACAACTGGCGCCAGCGCCACATTTGACTAATTGGAGGGAACGTTTTTGTAGTACGATTAACGCCTTTAGAGTTTTTTCTGTGTATCCATCGGTCTACGCCGCTAAGAGCGAAACGATTGGGCACTTGAAGGACAACATTCGCCGTGTTATTACCAATATGATGCTACAAATTTTGAAACAAGTCAGCGAAAATTAACCTCCAACTTAGACTACGTCCGGTCATATGCCAGAAGTAATACTTAAATTATAAAGCCAGAAGACTAACTTTCGAATAATGTAAATTTTATGTCAAAATTGATCTTTGTTCAAAATCATTTCACAATTTTATATCTCTATGTAAATATTCTTTATACATATATATTGGAATGATATTTGGAAGCTTTCGCGAATACTTAGAAAAGCTCATAGCTTGATAACTTGATAATTTATAGTTATTTTCTGAGCTACTTCATACATTCTTCTTGGGGTTTCTTATATCGAAAATATATTTAGATTTATACCTTAATTTATGCCTGGCAATGCATTTTCAACAGTACATTTACAAAAATTTTTTTTAATCCAAATTTTCATTCAGCTCTGTTTTCCACTGATAGGTGAATATATTTGTTATTAGTGTAGTGATAACAATATAACATTACAATAAAAATAACAACAACAATTTATTGTCTTAAGACAGGGAGTTATAAAAGTAAAATAACGTTTATAATAAAAAAATATAAAAATGTTCCAATTTATTTTCCATGATAGAAAAAAAAATAGTGAATGAATACGTATTTTTCGTGAGCGGTGTTAAACATGAACGAGGGGTGTAATGCCATAAAATAAATAAACACATATTCGCATGCCTTCATGACTGCAGTTGTTATAAATTATAAACTGTTAATATTATAGCAGATACCAACAAAGACTCAACTAAATAAAATAGTATAAAAAGAAAAACTCCTGGAATTGACTGTCATTTGTGTGCGTGTGTGTGTGTCAGTTTGTGTATTCACATTGCTTGTAAATAGCTTTATATAACACTGTTTTCTTTAAAAGCTTAGGTATCTTCATTGCCTTATAAAAAATAAGCCATAATACTCTACCGCCCTTTGAAAAATCTACTCATTTATCCATTCAATCTTTTTTCCAGTTTTCTTTCCTCATCCACTCAATTTATTTGGTTTGCATTTACCGTGTGTTTTAATATAAATTTAGCGATAAACCAATGAAAAGCAGTACGTTGATGTTGTTGTTGTTGTTGTTTTCCTATATACATTTTTGCTTTTGTTAAAAGACAAATTGTAATTTTTCTCTGAAATTAGCTTCAATTAATTAATGTCTCTGCTGTCATTTTGCTTTATTTATAACTAGAAACACTTGACAAATGTTTGCAATTTATATCTAAATTAATCTTTTTTTGTTACATATTTCTAATTAAAATAAAATTTTAATATCCATTTATACTTAAATTAAAGAGCCTTTAATAAATGTAATTTCACTTAAGAAATGTTAAAAAGTTAGATAATGCATAACAGAGAATAAACAGAAATGGTTACATTAGCAGAAAGGAAACTATGTCATCTTTTTTGCTCATGATTAAAACTTGTTAACAGTTTAAAAATATTTAGAACACTTTTGTCAACATAGCGGGGAAAAAAAAGAACTGAAATCATCGGATTGCACCCCTTTATAAATTCCCACGAGTATGAAATACTTAAATCCAATTTAAATATAATATAGCTAATACAAACTAAGTAAAAGGTGTTTTTTTAAGCTAGATAGAACTTTAAATTGTAAAAAGTAACACAAAAAATGAAATTTTGATGAAACATTTTTTTTTATTTGTTTCAGTATACTCTGAAAAATCATCATGAATAGACTCTCGCTTGAACAACGCTACGAAATTATCCAAATTTACTTTGAAAATCAGTCGTCGATTCGCGCCACTTATAGACGACTTCGTCATTTTTATGGCGTACATAATCGTGCATCTGAACAAGCCATTCGTCGAACTGTCGATAGATTTCGTACCACATACTCTCTAGAGGATGCAATAACATCAACATGTCGAAGGAATGTGCGTACTGAAGAGAATATCGCCGCTGTAAACGAAAGTGTGGAAGAAGATCCAAACTTATCAATTCGTCGTCGGTCGCAGGAATTTGGGGCTCTGTCCGTCCACTACGTGGAAAATTTTGCGCAAAGATCTCGGCCTACACCCGTATAAGATCCAGCTGGTGCAGGAATTGAAGCCACGAGACCATTATATGCGTCGTTCTTTCGCCGATTGGGCTCTAAAGCAGTTGGCAACTGACCCGTTGTTTTATCGCAAAATTGTGTTCAGCGATGAGGCGCATTTTTGGCTTAACGGGTTTGTTAATAAGCAAAATTGCCACATATGGAGTGGCACCAATCCACAACAGACCCTACAGACTCCATTACATCCAGAAAAATGCACCGTTTGGTGCGGTTTTCACGCTGGTGGCATCATCGGACCTTATTTCTTCAAAAATGAAGCCGGAGCTCGCGTTACGGTCAATGGAGATCGTTACCGCACCATGATCAATGATTTTTTGTTTGAAAATATGGATGACATTGATCCGGACGAGATGTGGTTTCAACATGATGGCGCTACATGCCATACAGCGAACGCAACCATCGACTTATTGAAATTTGGCAATAAGTTGATTTCGAGAAATGGACCTGTTAATTGGCCTCCAAGGTCGTGCGATTTGACACCACCCGACTATTTCCTGTGGGGCTACGTGAAGTCACTGGTTTATGCTGATAAACCAGCAACAATTGACGCCTTGGAGGACAGCATTGTTCGTGTTATTCGTGACATACGCCCAGCAGTGCTCGAAAAAGTGGCCCAAAATTGGACGTCCAGAATGCGCTTCGTCAAGAACAGCCGCGGTGCCCATATGCCCGAAATCATTTTCAAATGTTAATGTCACGTATTTATCCTTCGAATAAAAAAGAAATTTTGATTACAATTTAATTTTTTGTGTTATTTTTTACAATTTCAAGTTCTATCGGGCTTAAAAAAACACCCTTTATAATAAAGATTTAAGTCATTGTAGGCGATTACTTTAAAAGCCTATATAAAGCTAAACCATCTATTTAAGACAAGTGGTGTTTATGAAACTGATTAGTTGGAAATTTTGAAAATAGTTTAGTGAAATATGTGAAAGCGTTCAAAAAGTTTGGCGGATTAAAATTACTTCATTTCTCATTGCCGCATTAAATACCGAAGCCACCACTAGCTCATGAAAAACTCAACCTTTCAATCTTTTCTGTAGTGATAATTCGTAGCATTAAATATATTATGTGCCCCTGTAGGCTAGTAGGTGGTGTACTAGCGTATAAAAATGGGAGTTGTGACTTCGATTCCCAACGTAGACCTTGGTTTATTTCACTACAAAAATAAAAATTAACTGTCGGTGGGGCTGCTCAGTGATGAAGGTGCCATTTGGTCATTTGTTTCAATGAAATTCAGGAGTCTTTGCGGACATAATACTTTTTTATTAATCTTAATTACCCACATCTTTAATCACCGTTCCTACTCAAGCATAACTGGAGCTTTCTTGTATTCATAAAAAACTCTTGTCGTCAGCCAGTGTCGATGTGCAGAAACATGTGCTATTGGACAAGATAAAAACTCTTCTCAAAATATTTTCTTGGGAAAATTGAGCTTGAGTTTTTTGGAATCTAAGTAATTTTTTCAAATAGAAGTGGTACACTTTTAGTCCTTCCCGTACTTTACTTACTTAAATTGGCTGGTGTGATAGATAATATTGCTAAGAAGATGATTTATTAAGTTGTAAAAGAAAATAATTAGTAATAAATTAATAAGTAATTTAGATTTATTATTCGGAATCATTTACAATATAAGCAATTTTATTTCGTGCTTGATTCCTTTAAATAAATATTTCATGATATTCTCACAAAATATTTATTACAAAAATTTTTATTAAAAAATAAACATCTTATGATATTCTCATAAAACATTTATTCAAATAAAAATAATAATATTTGAAATGTATTGTAATGGGAGAGAGCATATCCATATTGCAATTTCACTATTGCTCAAATAGCTATACAATATTGGGGTAAAATTCACTGATGAGCATGAAATATTTATTTAAAGGAATCAAGCACGAAATAAAATTGTAATTAATTAATTAAATTTTACAAACTGTAAAGTTTTCTAAGAAATCTTGCAACAACAACATGGTTATAAAATATTCTACCAAATAAGATAAACAACAGAAAACAAAAAAAAAACTAATACGGAATAAGAATAAAACGCTATTGTTATTTCCCGTCTTATCTCGCTGTTGTTCTCTTGAAGTTAATTGTGAGCGCTTTCGATGTGAAAACATCATTGTCTAGCCGCCATATAATTCGTACAAACTAAGCACACAGCCAAGCAGGCGCTTACATTGAATCATAATAACAACAACAATATGGGGTAATGTTATATTCTTGTATATGCGAGAACCGTTTAAAATAGCTGTATTAGCACCACTTGCTGGGCGAGTTAATCAATTTAAGTTTAGTTATCAGTAAGTAAAGACAACAAAGTTACCATCGTGTTTATTTTGTTTGGGTTGAAAGTAAATAAATCGTTAAACTGAATTCGGAACTCTAAAGTACTGTGTTACAGTTTTGCAATAAAATAACTCAAAGTAAAAAACGTTTACTAAGAGATATGTGCTTGGATTATCCGACGGGGTTAAAATTACATTTATTTGGGTACGGTTTTCCGTCGACCCTCGTCAAATTTGGTTTGTGAAAAAACCGGTTTCGGCCGATTGCCATCTTCAGTGTTCTTTTCGTACTAGTTGCGTTCTACTGTCAGAGAATTAATGTACCAATATAAAAAACGTAAGGGAGATAGATACCCAAGAAAAAACTGGTGAATAAATTTTGATTTAATAAATGCTTAAAGATTGTATTGAATTGTTCTACATTAACTAGAGGGTGTTGCTCACGACACAAAAGAAAATATTAAATAATAAGAAAATAAAAGTTTATTTTGCGTCTGAGCCATCTTGGGGATACTTTAACCCTGTTTTAAAGCTGCAGAATGATGGCTAACTTATTTATGAATTGAATTTTCACGAAATTTTTAAAGATTTTTATTGCTTTATGTTACTTGAAATTCTCGTTTTCAGAATATTATAACAAAATCTATAGTCTTATTAAATTTGTATTTATTCCGCTTAGTTTTAAAAGTTTTTTTACACATTTTACAACGAAATGACATTATATCGATCGTATTTAACATTATAAATAGCCATGGTAGCAAATATTAATCCTGTAGTAATTTGTAGTAATAAAAAATAAATTAAATATAATTAGATAATAAAAACCTTTTTTTGAATTATAATTAAACGAAATTGACAAATAAAAAATTTAAAGTATTAGCTTTCGAAGTCAAATAATAAACAAAATTCAAAGGGATATTAAAATATTAAGGAATTACATAATAAATAGCAATGTTACTTTTTATAGCCGGTGCCAACTGTATATTTTTAGAGCATCTTCGTTTACAATACTGGTAGTTTTCCTTAATTGGTTTTTAAAAATTTCCGACCAGCAATTTAAAAGTTGTTCAGCTATTGAGATCCATTTTGTGATCGAGCTCACTGTAAATAGTTAATATGTTAAATCAACTGTGATTTGTACTATCAGTTTCAGTAAACTGGCAAAATAATATTCTGAACAACATAAGAATAACAATCAATTAACAAATCATGTAATTGGGTCGAGAACTAAGTGATTTTATCGCATTTTTAATGGCAAGGAATTTTACCAAGCCGTATTATACGAGTTTGCATTGCATTTTATTAATAGCGGCATAACTATAATGTCAAACATGCACAAATTCACACAATAAGGTCAGCTTTAAAAACTATAAGCTTAAGTATACATACACACATATACATTTAGTGGTATGTGTAAAATTCTAATTTTACATGCACTCGTAAAGTAAAGTAGAGGATTTAGCAATTATTTGATCGGGCACAAATTTTTATAATAAACAACTTTATTGTTTGTCCGGCTTGTCCATTGTTTTGTATGCTGATACATATGTGTGTGTGTGTGTGTGTGTGTGTAGAGCCAAGTTTATTTAGCATATTTTGCCATGTATCCTTAACATTGTACTACTCGTTTAGTGCCATGCAATGAAAATAATATAAAGTTTAAATTTTCCCTACATTTTACTTGTGTTTTAGCAAGTATTTTTTTCTTGTATGTTAGTTTGTGTATCACAGAGAACAGTTCCTTTTTCGGCCATTTTAAAATTTGCATAACCAGTAGCAACCAAAGCCTACATGCAACCAAAAAAACAAAAACTCCTATAATACATAATTTAGTTGTCATTATTTCTTTTCCATATAGACCATCTTCATGAGTTGTGACGCATTGTGAAACTGGGTCAGCTGCATACATATCCAAATATTACATGTTTATATACAATGTTTCTTCATGGTATTAGTGATAAGTTAAGCCTTTGTAAATATGGAAATTAAAAAAAAATATTCTTCTGCTAACTAGTGGCATAATGTAGCCACTTATTCATACCAATCACTGCAGTCTCATATATTGAATTCACGTAAACATATGTAAATAAAAGCAACTTGATATGTGGGTATATTTAGTATAAAAAGAACATTGAAGATGGCAAATAGCCGAAACCGGTTTGTTCACAAATCAAATTTGACGCGGGTTGACGTAAAATCATACCCAACAAAAGCAACTTCGCTAATACACTGATAAAAATGAATAGGATTGCACTCAGTGGAGCTTAGCTAGGATGAGCAACGATGATGCGTGATTTAGAGTACTGTGTAGGGCATATTACTATTTCTTATTTTTACATATTGGTAGCAACTTTAACAGATGGATATGATGGTATTAAGTCGTTTGGCTGTTTGTTCGATGTGACCAGCGAGCACTTTCGATATGATAAATCAATATCAAGCCTTGTTCTGCACTGTATTTTTGGCTTAGTATTCGTTCGGATTTAGATAGTTTTTCATTAGGGTAGTGTCTACTCATGTAGACAGATTGTTCGGAATCTGGCATTTTATGCGGGGCTAATCTGATATTTCCGTCTTTTATTATTATTAAGGTAAGTGTCTCCATCTAAAATTGTTTTTCGTTTGTTAGAGTGTATTAGTAGTTCTTGTGGTGTGAAAATTGTATTTGAGGTCGCATTTACCTGTTCGTTTATAATGTCGCTGTTGAAAGTTTTTGTTTTGTAGATTTCCATGTTTTCAAGAATGTCTAGTTTTCTTTCTTTCTTGCTAGGATGCAGTGCTATCATACCCTCATCTATTTCCCTTGGTGCGTGTCCGTAAGTGTCAAGGTGTACTGCAAAATTGGACTCCCTTCTTTTTCGTTTGCATTAGCATAAATGTTCTATAAATTCGTGTTCGACCAGTTTGTCCTATAGAAGTATGTTTGTTACTCCACTGTACGTCTGTGTACTCTGCTGGAACTAATTTTGTCAATTGTTTCTGTTGATGTCCTGAGATTATGTCTCCGAGTATTACTTGTTTTTAATACTGTGACTGAACCTTCTTTGTAAATGTAAATTGTGTCGAGCATAATAGAGAATGTATTAATTAACCTTTGTCGTCTTGATCCTATTATTTTATGCTTTAAGAACTATTAATGGTAGATAACGCTTGTTTTGAGCTGATCGAAAGAATATTTTTTTTAAAAAAAAAGGTTATTAATAGCATTTGTCCTAAAAATGCAAATAATCCTTTGTTATATAAAACCTTGCATATTATAACTATATACAAATATATATTCATATAGACAAAGGTCTTTCTAGTAGGTCTTTCTAATCATTGATTAAATATGCGTTATTGCCTTTGTATGCTCCATAAAGCATAGATACTTTTAGGAATCGAAGAAATACAATGAAACCAGTTGGTCGCTTTTTGAGATTAACATGAGTCATTTTTCCATGTTAAGTTTTGTAATTCAGCAAGCTATCTATGTTTCAGATACACTACAAACTAGTAAAATAATACTCGTTACTTCCTATCAGGGTGCGAGTTTTGAAAACATTGTAATCTTTTATGTATAATTCGAATATCTGTTCAAGTTTGTTTTACCTTAAATTCTGGATTTAATTTTATTTTAAATAAAGTTACTGTTAAGCTTTTTCAAGTGTATATCAGTTTACTACCCTACAAGGCATCAGTTTGGAATATGTAAGTTAAAAGGGATAAATTACGTAAACGACATTATCCTAACAGCGAACATTCTACTAAATATAACAGAATAATAACAGTAGAATTGAAAGAAAAGTTATAAATTGTAAATCATATATTCTTCTGATTTGTATGGCATAGTCCTTTAGAACTTACATTTATATAGTAAAGGTCGCTTTCACTATATATCGATGATGCCACCCAAACTGACAAGCTAAGGGCAGACGAAGTAGTATTCTAGTGTTAAAAATATTCCATTGCAATTCCTAAAAAAAAGAACGTATATAAAAACACAACAATAAAAGATTATTGTAAAAAATATTTGAGCTGTGGTTTGTTCACGTTTCAAACAAATTTTTAGTTATCTACAAAGCATAATAACACACACATTCAACTTCTTGGCTCTTCTTACATTTGTATACAGTGACAGTACTCACTATTCAACATAATATTTATTTATTTTGGCATTAAAATATTTAAAAAAAAAAAAAGAAAACGAAAATAAAAATTTAAACAAGAGCACAAGATTTTAATATATGTACACTTCCATACATTCATATCTGCATGCATGAAAAGCAATGAATATTGTAGAAAGTAAAAGATGAAGTCAGTAACAATTTTTCATTGAAAAACTGTTGTCAGAATCAACATAAAATTGCACATACGAGTACAAAAGGCATTTAATATTCTGTTGAGCGCCCTTAAGAGCACTTATGTGCGAAATCTTAAAAAGAAACAAAACACCATTTTTATTTAGCACTTACACATGCTCAACTCCTCATCCGGTTAAATACATACACAATAGTAACAAACAGGAAATAAACAACCGTATGAAATAAAGACAAAAAAAACGGTAAAAAATAAAAATATAAAACATACATATACATATATACAAGTATAGTTAAAAACTATTTATTTCACATACGTATGTTTAATGTATCGGCAAAAATTGGAAATAAAATAGTTTCTTGGTACTTTTTTTACTTTGTCTTTTATGCCTTTTTTAGCAACAATATCTTCAAAAAACTTTTTTATGTCATTAATTTTCTTTTAAATGCTACAAATAATTTCAAGACAATAGTTCCAATTACATTTTAGCAACTTTGCTGCCCCTAATCAGCAAGCTTTGCACGGATTCAAAATTTTGTAAACTTAGTTAGCAATCAGGTAAATTAGGATTAAACAATTTTATGAACTAGCTGAAGAAATCTTCCAATACAAAGTGTGTTAGAATCTTCTATATAATATAATATAATTTAGTATTTTTTCAATTTTACATTTATGAATTCTAATTTGAAAAAGTACTAATTTTTATATGCAAATACGTGTTTCATACCATTCCTCATCTAGAAGTTATATTTGTTTATACTTATTCTTCTACAATTTAAAGAGCCACAGTTGCCTAACTAAACATGTAATTACCCATACATGTGCATATGTGTGTACGTATGAGATGCATTAGTTATTAATATTTTTAAATAACATCTATTTTGTTTTTGTTGAAATTTAAATTCTAAAGGTTTTTTATACTTGCTTAAGTAATATATGTTTTAGCAGTTTTTTCTCTCTTTCTCTTTCTCCTTTTTTTAATTTACGTATGTTGTAGATTTATTATGCTAAAAATTACTTTTAACGCTTTGTGTATATGTATGTAAACGTTTACTATATGGTTGTAAGTGTTCATCTATTTAGATATTTGAAGTCCCTGTTAAACCGCTTATTCTTACGTTTTTAGTCAATTTCACAGCTTATAAGTATAAGCTGCAATAGCAAAAGACCAGACTGCTATACATATGCCAAAATATTATAAATAAAAATGTAACTACCGTGGCATGAATCTGAGTAAAATTAGGTTTAGTTTAACAGTTATTATTTTTATATCATCAAATTATTATAATATTATTTATTAAATATTTATTTCTATTATATATCCCTTACTTATAGTTTTATTAGTTTTAGCAATTAAAAGGGTTAAGGTTGAAAGAGAAATCAATTTAACAATAATAAATTACTATCTAATAGTTTTAATTTTTGAATTTATTAGTAGGTAGATGTTAGTAGTATATTTCAAGTATATTTTATTCTATCTTTATTTAGAAAGTAAAAATATTTTAAAAGTTTTTGTAAATTGGCCCAGAAAAGAAAAAAAAATAGGCACTAACATTATCAGAATTGAAACAAATTCTTTTAAAGAGTTCATTTTTGTCATAATTGCAATGAAATTATATAAGGAATAGTGGCTTAAAGATGCCAAGTTTATACTTAATTGGACAAAGAAAAAGTTTCAAACGTAAGTTACAAAGATATTATCAGTCTACCGAGAGGCCACGTATTTTAAGTATATTAAATCAATTGAATATACTGATAACCCAAAACATTTCCATCGACAGAAATAAAGAGTGGAATAGTTTTTTGCAAACATTACCACATGGTCAACAAAAATTTTGTTACATCACAATTGCAATCAAAGGAAAAAATAACACCATAAGTAGTTTGTCAGTTGACGGAAACATAGTATGTAATAACACAGAAAAGGCGAACCTCATTGCCGACGTTTTTGAGCACTCTCATTCAATAACAATCAGTTTGATCTCAACTGTTGATAAAGACGTAGACAAACACATAAGGTGGATACATTTGCAGCAGATAAACAATATCGATAATTACTTAACTAGCAAAGAAGAGTTAAAATTTTTAACGAAAACCATGAAAAATAGAAAAGCTCCGGGAAAAGATGGCATCAAGCCGATTATATTAAAAAAAATGCCTGATAAATTTTTCGAAATTCTTTGCAAAATTTTTAACTGGTAACTGCTTAATGGATATTTATTTATTATTAATGGATTTTAAAGCCTGGTAAAGACAAAAATCTATACCAAAGCTATCGTCCAATTAGCATGCTGAATGTTCTCGACAAAATATTCGAAAAAATGATATTGAGTAGATTGCAAGACTTCACTGAAAGACACGAGATTTTAAATATTTAGTTATTTGGTTTTAGGAAAGATCACTCAACAATTCATCAGGTCAAAAGAGTTTTAAATATAATTAATAGAAAAAAGATTTCCCGAAAGAGTACCAGGATAATTTTTTTAGATATTGAAAAAGCTTTTGATTCTATCTGGCATAATGGTTTAATATACAGGCTAAATAAATTATATTACCCCATATATCTACAAAATTTTATAAGGAGCTTTCTATCTGATAGATTATTTGAAGTTCGAAGTCTCTACCCAGAGATATATTCTGGCCGGTGTACCGCAAGGCTCAATATTATCGCCAACATTATTGTCAATTTTTATTTCTAATTTTGAAAATACCAAGAGAACAGTCCGTTATATTTATTGCCTCTGGAAAAGTGCCTAAAAAAGTTCACAAAAATATTTCAGCAAATGGAAAATGAAAATCAACCATCATAAAACACAGGCAATTCTATTTCCATTTAATAAATCACCGAAAAGAGTTCTCTTACTGCTCAAGGAAACACTATCCCGTTGCAAGACCGTGTTAAGTACCCAGGTGTCATATTGGATAAAAAATTAACATTTCAAAAGCATATCTTTAGTACATGCGACAAGGCCTTAAGATGCGGTAGAGCATTTTTGCGGCTTTTAAACAGAAAGTCAAAACTCGATTCTAAAAACAAACTGCTATTGTACGAAATGTGTATTGTTTCCATAATGACATACGGATGTGAAGTTTGATATCCTAATAGTGGCAAAAGCAATATATTTTTTTATGTAAAAGACAGGAAGCATTAGTTTCATACATCATAGAATAGAAATTAAATAATAAGATATCGGCGCAAACCCTATCAAAACGGGTAAGATTTTGTTTATTTTTCATTCCTTCTTCAACTACTCTTGAATGTGATTGATTGCAACTCATTTTTATTTCATTCATTTGAATTGCAATTCATTGTTTGAACGAATTTAAAATCTATTGTGTTCAAACGGATTGGATATGAATTGCAATAAACTTTAACAAATTCACTTGATTTTGGAAACAAATTTCATTTCATTTTACAGATTAATTTTCATTGAAAATGGCTTCCAATTCCAACTGAACAATTGGACGATACACGCACACCCTTTTTTATTTTCACTTTAATTTATTGGTATAAAAAATTTTTAATTCACAATTCGTATTCTACAATTAATTCACTATAATTCAAAAAATTCAAATATAGTTGTTTATGTAGCTAAACATGAGTTTAGACATGGCACCGGCCTTGCTGTTAGGCAACAGATGTCGCGGTATCCGAGGCGCAAAGGACATTTGCCAAGGACCTGATTGCCTCTGCCATTACTTTGGTGTCTGGAGTGGCTGATTCCGAAGACTTCTGCGGTTTTTTCAGCTGCTCTGAGGTTGATTCTGCTCTCTTTCGTTGATGTTTACGCTTGGGTGTAGGAACTCTAGGCTTCTTGGGAGGCAGACTTCGGTTATGTAGCAGCGTGTGGTGCAACTCGTCGCACTTTTTGCACGTCTCCTTTGAGGTGCAACTCCTCAGGTCATGGCTTTTGGCTAAGCAGTTTAAACAGTATCTGTGTTCTTCCACCACGTCTTCTCATTCTTGAATCGCCATTGCAAGGAATTTTCTGCAAAATCTTCATTTCTCTCTAATTTGTAATTCATTTCCGCCTAATGTGTATGGTGTTCCTAGTCAGCGTGTTGTATAATGGAGTATATTAATCAAAGCATCAAACTTTCGCAATGTTAATTTTATTAATTTTTGAAATAATATTAGCAGCGTTGGAAAACACTTGAGAACAAAAAATTTCTTAAAAAAAACCTAAATTAAAAATATATTTTTAAAATATTTTAGAATATAAAGATATAATTTAAAAACTTGCACTTAATAATTAATATTATTGGCTTTAAAGAAAGCTAGAAAAACATTGTTTTTTTTAAAGGTTTGCATATTTTTAAGACCACTGTGCAATATTTTACATGTTCATCTTTGTAATTTTGTACACATATTAAATTTTATATGTGAGCATGTACATGTGTTGGTGATTCATGGAAGTAGTTTAATGAATAAATGTTTTGCGGTATATATAACTCATGTGAACCGACGTGATCCAATCTATGAAATCTCCACTTAGGGACCAATGAACACCATCAACATGCAAACTTAATGCAACTGACCCAAAACTCAGCCCAGCCAAAACAAAGCAACACCACATACAACTAGAAAGTGTTAAAAGCAGCAGTGGAGCAAAAAAAAGTAAGAATAAAACCACAAATGATATTCGTAGCCAAACAGAGTTTGGAGCATGAGAGATATTAAATTAATGCGGTACTTTTAATAATTACACATATGAAAATTCATCAAACAGGGCTTTAATTTCAGAAGAGTGTGTTCTATGTAAATAATTGGATAAAAGTTTATGCTATAGTTGCCACCTGCCACCACCACAGCTACTTGGGCATCATCTTGCAAATCTCTGACTTAAACTATACAATTTAGTTGTTTAAAAAAATAGAGGAAGTTTTGGTAGAAAAGTAATTTTTAGTATGAGTGTATGTGTACCATGTTAAGTGTTCTAGTTGTGGTTAAGAATGCAATTGTGTGAAAATTTGTTAAATTATGGTGCTGGGTTGTTTGTCGTTTATTATATTCTTTTTTCCTGTTTTTCGTTTACAGTATCACACTCAAAGTCTGTAAATGAAAAACGTATGTTTAAAAGCAATTCAAAGTTGGCACGTATCACAGCTTTGTCCGTTGAAAATTATGTTGTTTTCACATGCCACTGACCACACAACTCAAAGTTTCATATAAACTTACATTTATTTATTTATACAAAATATATAACAATCTCATATTTTATACGAATGAAACAATGTACGAGTGAGAAACTTTAATATTTTGACTCTTATTAGAACTAGAAATTGTGTGTGTTTTTAATATTTTTCCAGTGCACAAAAATTTATAGCTTTAATTCGAATGCATTCTAAACTCAATGCTTTCGCCCACCATAAGGTCGCTCGGAAAATCAATTCTTTTATATTTGCAATACTCAATATTTTCTTACTATTTAATTCCAACAATATTTAAATTTATTTATTCGCTGTGGAATATCACTACTGTTAATGAAATGTATTACCTTTCGAAAACATCGTTTGAGTATATAAATATGAAAAATGTCAAAAAATACATTTTTATACCTTTTTAATTAGTTTCATAATGATAATTGTTAATGCCTAACTAAAACCATTATTTACATATTTTTTTCCATCTGAAAATAAAAACAAAAAATAAAAACTTTTCTTAAAATTTTAAAATAATGTTGAATCTAGGTTTTTTGACAATTTTTGTTTTAATAACTTTAAAATCGCTTGTTATGACAATCACAACTTTCAAAATCTAAATTCTTACATATAGAGTCGAGGACAAGGCTCTCTTGGGCGCGTTGAAATGGAATTTCCAGTCAGAAGTTTGTTTCTAAAACAAAATAAAAAAAGTATTTGAATTAAGATGATTCAATTTTTTATTTTACTTAAATTTATTGTAAACTTATTATCCACCACGACCACGGTGAAAGATTTAGATTCTTTCATCAAAGTTTTTAGTTACTTTATCTATTGAAATCATATGTCATTGATATCCACGTCGTCCACAATAGGTCAGTATTGAGTTAGTAGCGTGATCCATTGACTGTTACCACATTTCCAGCCTCAACTTTGAAGGAAGTGGTTTAATTACGCCTCCAGACCACATAGCACACCAATATAGTGGAAGGTTTAATATGCAAAGGCTTCTCAATAATCACGCTAGGATTTTCAGAAGCCCATATGCGAAAATTTTGCTTGTTGGCATACCCTGACAAGCGAAAATGGGATTTGTCTGAAGAAAAGATTTTTTCAGAAAAACCAGCCAGTTGTTTCTGAATGAATTGAGCGAACCTACGGCGATGTGAATAGTCGGTCGGCTTTAATTTTTGCACTAATTAAACTTTATACAGTTTCAAAGTCTAACTCCTACTCAAAATTCGCCATGTGGTGGAACAACCCCAATTGTTGTGAACCTTGAGAAAAAAATTTGCATCTGCTTCAACACTTTAGCTCGCGGCTACGATGTTTTCAGTTGAACAACCGGTCGAATACGCGTCGGTGTTCGCACATTTTGTAATGAACCTGTCGACACAAATTTAATAACCAAATTCTTAATAGCGGTCTCAGAAGGACGATTACGTTGTGCGAAAATATAATGAATTTTACGAAAGATAAATTTAACAGAACCACCATTTTCAAAATGGATTTTAATTATTTTAGTGCGGTTTTCGTGCGAAATTAAATTCATTGTAACAATTGCCAATGCAACTAATACGAATACGTCAAAAAACGAAATCTCAAAACTATCATGTTGTTGGTGTTGCAACAATTGAGGAACAAATTTCTTGTTGAAAAACCCGATAAAATAAATAAAAAAAACTGTCACTCAGATTTCAAAGTTTAATGTCACAGCTGAATGAAATGGTGAGATCTACAGGAATGTGAAAACCAAAATTCTCGTATTTCAAAGACTTTTTTTAACAAGCTGATAATAAGACACCATAAAACATTCGTTCAAAAGTTGCAATCAAGTTATACTTCGCAATCATATTTTATATATAATTGTGATATTATATGTCTTAGGGAGCAGCAGCGTTTACCTAATTAAGTAAAGTATTGCTTCTTCTACAGATTTGGCATAATATGTATTTCGTTTGATATAAAAAAGATGATTTGACCAAATTTATGATTGATGATTATGCCAAATTTACAATTTCCAAATTATTTTAATTCATTGTGTATAAATTTAGCATTTTCACACAATCGCCATACACCAAACAATAGTACGTACCAAGCAGGTAATTGTAGTGCTAATGATGCAGCTTATTCAAAATAAGACATTAGTCAACTAACAATTGCCTATTAACAGAAGCAGTTTTGCCACTTTTATTATTATCACCATATATGTATACTTTACTAAATGATAGCTAATAGGTAACATAGTGGACCTATCGTGGCAACTGTAGGCACTCTATTAAAGAGATGTAAAAATACGGAAACATAAATAGTATGTTCTAATGGAACATTGTTTTTAACTTCATACAGAAGACATTGTAATTCACCATAAATGCTTTCATTCCCAGTTAAATAATTCATTTTGTTTTCACTGATATATCTATCAAGGCAGTAGCAAGACAGTGTTGTGGCCAAAGTCAACTTGTCTTTTACCGAAAATTTCGTTCTCATCAACAAATGTATTTTACAAATACTTTTAAACAGTACGGATATAAGTATTGCAATGTGAATGTATGAAAGACTGATAAATCTTCAGTTTGGTTTTTATGCTGAATTTATTTTGAACTTCTATAACTTATGCAATTTTCCTTTTAAGATCTATTATGTACAACTGAAAAAGGTTCCGCCAATGCTAGTGTGCCTTTAATTTGTATCGTGAAAATGTTGAATGCAAAGAGTTCGTTCTAAGACGCACAAATTTTGTCTTGCCTGAACTGAATACAAGACGATTTATGCGCGAATATTCTAAAACCATTGTTATATTTCGTTCAACTAGCGCTCTTAAAGTAAAATGTTTCTTCTATGGATAGAACAAGCACGCATCAACCGCAATCAAAAATATTTTCACCGCAAATTCCTTTATGTCATTAACATATATAAAAAATAAAAGTGAACCTAGCCCACATCCTTGAGGAATATCTACATTTAAAAAAAAAATTTAAAACTGCATAAAAAATTGCATTTGGTAGCTTAAAAATTTACAAAGAAATAGGAAAAGAAAACTATAATTCTGCGTACATCACAAGCTAGACTAAAATGATGGAAATTTTGATTTTTCTAATGCCTTCTATACAAAATTAAATGTAGTTTGTATTTATTTTTCAGACGTTGGAATTGTTATAAGAACTGTCATAAGAATATTGATATGCCAGAATAATCGATCAACAAAAAATACACAAATTTATTTTATTAGTCAATAATTTTGTCATCTGCTATAGGATCTAAGAAAACATAAAAAAGTAAAAAAGTTTTTAATAAACGCAATGCTGTCCCAGTAAGTCAGCATATCAGCACACAAAGTCAATTAAAATTTCCACTGCCAACCATTTTTAACTTTAGTTGTACTACTCAACAGGAAATTTTTTAGGAAGACACTCTCAGATCTGTTGTCTTCTATTTTTTTATTTCTTGTATATTTAATAATGTAATGAAACAATAAATACCAAACAGTCCTATATGCTTATAACAAAAACAGTGTTGTGTTGAAATCTCTTCTTTGTATGCAAAATAATGCTCTAAATTAATTTATAATTTACCATCGTTATATGCTAAAATTTGTTTATATAGGGGCAATGTATAAAAAAATTTTGCCCATTTATGGAACTCACGAAGGTTCCCAAATGTGTCGTTGCATAACATTGGCCATCAAATTATAAGCTTTATAGATAATTGATCTCATACTAATACGAAAAATTCCGATAATTTAAGAGTTCCAGAAAATAGAATAAAAAAAACTAAACAACGTGAATAGAATATTTATATTTAAATCGACTTTTAAGGAACACTTAATAAAATTGAAAGGCTCCTGTTAGTTTAGTAAAATATATAAAATCTTAAACGATAGAAATATTATTAAATAAAGATTGTGCTTCACCAATGCTTTTGGGGCGCTGCATAGTGTTGTAAGCGTGGCCATATATAGAAAAATTCAATTATGGAAATTAAAAAAAAATGTCTAATGGCGTTTAATAAAAGACACTTTTACTAATAAGCGTAAAAAATCTGATTAAAATAATATTTTTTTCTAAAGATATGGCTCTTCAAAATTGTGGTTTGAAATAACTGCAATTTTGTATAAAAAAGGAATAAAAACGAGCATGAACTTTATGGGGTTAAATAATTGAATTTAGTTGGCAAATAAACAAATGATTAGTTGTTGTATTATGTTTTAAGTATATAAAGATATTTATAAGAGTGATATTAATAAAACAAGATAAAACGTGTGATAAACAAACATATAATAGTGAAGAAAAAAAATTTTCACGTATTACCGGGGTATTTTTTCTTTCATTTTATAACAAAAAGTATATTAATTTATAAAAATAAAAATTTAGTTGCGCTTAAGTGCGCCAATTTAAATAATTGCTATTTTTTTAGTGTCGACTTAAATGAAAATGCGAAAAGATTTTAATTCTTGGATTGAGTTAAAGGAAAACAAGGATGTAGTTAAAAAATTATCAGGATATATATAATATATAATTTAAATATAGAATTAAATCGGATGTGGTCCGATTGCAACCGAAAAAGGGACCGGTTCGAGTGTAAGTTCTATGACTGGCTAAATACTGATTTGCCAATACACAAAATAAAACGAGTGATATTTGTATTTTTTTTTAATTACTGTATTGTGAGTGCTTTTAATAGATTTTATTATTTTTCGCTTTTGCTTTCTAGAACCCTAGTACTAGCCATGCTCGTGGTAGATCTTCAAATGTCTCTTGAGTGTTTACTTTACATTGGGTATAAGCTCCCATTAAAGATGTAACTATATAACTTTATGAAAATATTGGTCCCAAAATGTGGAGGATATCTCTTGAAACTGTAACACTGCATACTGAATATATAGTATAGTTTAAGTGAATCGTAAAGTTATAATAAATCTGTTAATTAATTTAGATTTTTATGAAATAAAAATTTATGATTTTTTTTACAAAATTGAAATTTCACTAATTTAAGTTTCACTATAGAATACTACTCCAGATTTAATATCATGAAAAATATTACTTAATAAGTAACTTGTATTTACATATTTCATAATAAGAGTCTAGTTTCTAAAATCTCGAATATATTCCACATAGATACATATATATGTTTATACTTAAGTTTAAGAATATATTGAAGGTAAGCGCGTCCATTCATCTAATTGAAAAAATATATATGTTGTCTTCGGAATTAATTTAAAAAAAATTATTTAACTTTTAATTTTTTTATTTAATATTTTGAAAAAATATATTTTTCAGCTTAATGTGGGCCTTGTCTGAGTTAAATCAAATTTGGTCAAATCATTAAAAATATCATATATAAGTACTGAAAAATTATTTCATAAAGTTTTTTCTAGTTTTTCTAACTTTCATGACACTTTTAAATTTCAGGATATACGGGAAGACCATAAATCCTTGCTCCGAATTTTTTTAAATTTTAAATTTTGTTACGTTTTACCAACCTAAAAATGTGTGCCAAATTGCAGCTATTTACAATAACTTCTTCTATTTATGGCCACTCGTTATATGAAGTCGCGACACTGTGCACTGGCACTATTAGAATGAATATTATATGTTCTACCTTGATATATTAAGTTTTCATTAATCTTATGTATTTTAAAACTAAATCTAAAGTTTTGAAGAAGTGTTCTTAATTTATATTTTTTTTTCGAGAAAGTTTGTTTATATTTTTTGAGACTTCTTATTGCGATTTAAATATTATTGTGAAAATTTATTTAATCATCATTATTTTCAAAATAAAAATAAATTAAGACTTTTAGAATAATTTATTTTCTGTTTATTGGTGAAATAAAATTATTCATTATAGTTTGTCCAGTCCGAAATTATATGCCTAGTTATGACGAAAGGCGATGAAAAATTGAAAATAACATTTTAGTGAAAATAACATATTACTGAATTTAACATATGTTTAAAGTCTTCAAATTATTTTTAGCTGTGGTTAAATAATGAATGCGAAGTTATTCATTGCCTCAGTTTAGTTAGGTTATATATTGAATACTAAGCCCAACTAGGCATCAACATTTGGAATATTCATTGTTTTTATGCTTTTCTTCTAAAGAAAATATTTATTACAAAGAAAATATTGAATAACAAAATATTACGCTACCATATATTAAACGTGCTTTTAATTAATACAAACTGCTTGAATCTGCTTTTAATCCCTATTCAAAATAGCACCACCAAGAATAGTGATATGATAACTGAAGGTTTTAACAACAAATCATATTTGTATATGAATCAATGTAATCCTAAAAGCTTCAAATTGTAACCTACCGGTTCACCATGGAACACTAAGTATCTGATTCAAGCTAAAAATAAGAAACACAAGTTATACAAAAGGTATAAAAAGTCTGGTTTATTAATTGACTACGCTAAGTATCCTGTTAGTCGTGCTCAATTTAATTTAATCAATCAATTGTGTTACTATGCTTACTTGAATAAAATTCGAAACAATTTTAAATCGAATCTAAGAGCTTTCTACAAGTTTGTCGATCCCAAAAAAAGATGCCAAATAGATGACAATATGTAATTTCTTTGCAGGTTTCTTTTCTACCACCTATTCTGATAAAAATTTTTATGAATGCAGCTCTTGCTAACTAACAGAAGTGCCCCTTCGATCTAAATCAATTCCATTTCTTAATGAATTAACAGTTTTGAGCTTTATAAAAGATATTAACTTTTTTTTATAAATATTCCACGAATGGTATTCCGAATTGAATTCTTAGCAAAAGTGCTATGGCAATGGCAAAACCCTGCACAATAATGTTCAATATATCATTGAAATTTGGTTACTTTCCTAAAATATTATATTAAATATGGTTGTAGGAATAATGTTGCCAGCTACAGAAGCATTGCTAAACTTAGCGCTATAGCTAAACTTTAAAAAAAATTCTTACTGATCACCTGCCACATCAAGTATCGTCTATATTGTTTCCTGCTCACCATGGTTTTAGAAGGGGTTGTTCAACTGAATTTTGGAATTAGCAACGCTAGTCAATCGGGGATTTGTCCCCCCAAAATAATGTTATAAGCACCGGCTTTAGTAAGGCATTTAATAAGGTCAACCACAAACTTCTGATAAGGAAACTTGACCTTATGGGATTCATAAATAATTTACTTATGCGGATTAATTCATATCTGTAAAACAGAAATCAAAAAATTAGTTTTAGCACTCTTACTTTCAAAGAAATTTTTGTTTTATCTGGTGTGCCGCAGGACAGTCATTAATGATGCTATTAAATACTCAAACATTTTATTATGTGCAGACGACGTGACGATATTTCAAACGTATAATCGTCATGCTGATCATATTCTCTTGCAGAAGGACTTAGATGTATTTGGTAGTTGGTGTAATATTAACCTTAAGGAGTTGAAGCGCAAACACATATGTTTCTTCTGAATTTGTCATAAAAACGTGCAATATATTTTAAATGGCTACGAATTTGAGAAACTGAATGAAGTTTCAGATCTTGATATTTTGTTGGATGTTAAATTAAATTTTATACAGCATATTTCGTTAGCCACTAACGCTGGACGAAGCAGTAGTAGAAGTAGTGACCCGTATATCACAAAACATCTTTATACTTCCCTTGTCAGAACTATTATAGAATATGGCTCAATACTTTGAGATCCAATAACATGGAATCGGTTTTTGTTACTTTTTCTTCAAGGCTTACAATGGAATAATTCTACCATTCTACACTAATAGCGACCATCTTTAAAAAGCCGAAGTATATTGTTGAATGTCACCTTTGTTTAAAATTTAACAAAAGGAAATATCGATTCAGATTTTTTTAAATAGCAATATTTCATTTTACCCTGCACGCTATTTTAATCCACTGCTCATTAAAGTATACGGATGAAATACCTATTTTTAAGAATTTATACTGAGTTTAATGAATTTTATATGTCTATTGATTTCTCTTTACTTGAATAACTAAATTAAAGTTGTTTGTACTTTTTTATGATTTTAATCTCTGTAGAGATTTTGAATCCATTACCTAAATACACGGCTGTCTATATTCTTCCCGTCAAATAGTTAAAAATTTGTAAACGTCAGATCTGTAGTCGTCTATAATCAACCGATTTTTATAAAACAATGAAGAGATTTGTAGATTTGCAGATTTGTACTTACCACACTTGATATAAAATATAATTTTTAAGTGCTAGTTCTCTTTTTCATTACTCATATTTCAAATGTATATTTGATATATATATAATTAATTTGAAATGTACATGTGTGTTTCTGGCATTTAAATAATTATTTTATCTTTTAAGTTTAATTTTATACTTCTGTGCGGGAACGCAAACCTATCAAATGCACATACACACAGATATTAAACACTTACAACCAGAAG
The DNA here is from genome assembly GCA_030448955.1 of Trichopoda pennipes. Taxonomy (NCBI): domain Eukaryota; kingdom Metazoa; phylum Arthropoda; class Insecta; order Diptera; family Tachinidae; genus Trichopoda; species Trichopoda pennipes. Next base: position 197,168 of record JASKUP010000010.1, on the reverse strand, counting down.
AAATAAAAAGCAAAATTCCATTAAAAATATTTCAATAAAGTACAAACATACATGTACATATACATATGTCATTTAACAATACTTTTATGTGCAGACAAAAATTTTCCATACAACCACAAATACAAACTTTGCATTTTATAGAATTATTTACTCCCCAAAAAACGTTTATATAGACACAAAAATTCAGAAACATACCAAAAAAAAAATCATCATTTGAATTTTGTGTTAAGAAAAAAAGGACAAGTGTACAACGACATTCCAATTTCTTATTATAATCTGTTTAGTTCATTGTGTCTACATCACCTGTCGTAACACTTACATACACGCTCCAACATAATTCTTTTTGTACAACAAAAAAGAATTCGATCTGCCAACTTATATCCGTTCGCTTATTCCTTTAAACATTTTAACAAAAATAGTTCAGCACATATACACTCCTACTAACAATCTATTGAATTTAAGAAACGATTGAATTCATTGTCATTGTTAGTGGTATCTTCAAAATTCCATACTAGTCTTTTCTTAACCCTAAGGAAATAACAACACATACAGATATATTTTAACTCATATATAAAAATTAAAATGAATAGAAGGTTGAGTTATTGCTATATCCAGATGAAAATCATTCTATTATCTTTTTTTTTGCAAATACAATTCAATTTCAATAAGAATTAAAATCAATTCTTAGCATTAAAAGAAAATTTTTGCTGACAAATGTCAAGAAATTATGTTTGCCAGTATCCGGTGATTTTTTCTCTTTGTGTGGCTCATACATTAATTTAAGGAATTTATACGTTTTGCAAAACTATGAAAATTTGAATTAATTTATATTTAATATAAATTTTATATATTGTCTATTAGTAATTTGAGCATAACTAATTTAATTTTTTGCTTATTCAGCTGTATAAATTACGAAAACACGTTAAGGTTTGAAAGATTTTTAATAAAAAACAAAATAAAATAATAAATCACAATAAAACTATAAAATTATATTTGCTATAATAAAGGACATGCTTATCCTGTGAGTGTAAATTCAATAAAAATGACATGCTAAAAAATAATACCTGGACTAAATACAAAGCACACACAATTTAAATTATGCTACATATAATAAAGCCATCAACAAGGTTATACTCGTATTATACAATGCAAAACAATAAAAGTCTATTAAAAATATTACGTAAAATATATACTACTCTTCGTGAATTCGTGATATGTGAATTCTGGAAAATATATGACCTTTTATGGCATGACATGGCGCAATAAAGTAGAAGTCAATACTGTTAATAATTCTTGGGACTTGATTTCACAAATGGAGTTTAACTAAGTTCAGGACGGCAAGAAAAACTTACATGAATTAAATAAAAATTATGGTGAATACAAAGAGATTTTGTGGCCCGTCTAATGCATAATTTAAGATAGTTTTCGTATTACAATACCCCAACGCATTATTATTTTAGATTTGGGGGTATAACAATAGGGTAAACACCAAAAACGCCTTCTAAATAAATTTCTCATTATTGGTAGTCTTTTGTTAACAGTTTTTTTACTCGAACTTATCTCTGCGTTAACCATATTGTTAGGAGCCTCAAACGTCACCGCGGTAGTGTCACCAGCTAATTCAATCCGCAACAACAGCGAGGGCTGCAACCTAACCGCTGCACAGAAAAAAGCACAAATAAAAAGAGAGAAAAACTAAAAGAGACTACCAATGACAATAAAAAACTTTCGAAGGTATCCCTGACATAAATTACTCCATTTTATATGTTATCGTTTCCCCCAAGATCCTCACACACACACACTTTAAAATCAAAATTTTCCTTACATCAACTTTTCGCATTAGTGAAGTTATTATTTTTAATTGCCCAACAATTTCTCTTATGTATACATATAAATATCTAGATAACGACTTAGTTATGTTAGTTAGTTAGTTACTTACAAACTCTATGGCTTTATCTCTTTTAATAAAAGGAGAACTTTCACTTTTTGATTTACTTATAATAGCTTTTACTTAAAATATATAGTATATCCATCGAATATGATTTTATTGTATTTATATCGGGTGGCTGATTGATTTTTCTACATTAAGAAACTCTAATAACTTTTTGTAAAGTTTATGTAATTTTTCTTTAGAAATTTATTTGCAAAATAATGAATTTATATTAAAGTAATTCAGGAAGTTTTGAAAATAATTGAATTCAAATATTCTCCACCCTCGGTGACACATGTGCGACATCTTATCAAAAAGTTATTTATTACTGCCTGGAGTGTTGCAGCGGGAATTGCCTCAATAGCCGTTCGAATGGATTGCTTTAAATCAGATTAAAGGCCGTTTCCTTCGAAAAAGTAAGGCCCGATAATGAACCTTGAAGAAACGGCACACCACACTGTGACGCGAAGAGGATACAATCTCATGGAGTATCTGTGGGTTAGAATTACTCCATATTCGACAATTTTGTTTGTTCACATTGCCGTTTGAATCAAAATGTTCCTCGTCAGAGAAAAAAATACAGTTCAAGACGTTTAAATGATCTTCTCACAAAATTCCAAGCGATCGGGAAGCCTCTTGGGTTCAGTTTATTGTTAATTGAATCATATGGAAATAACTTTAAATCTTGGTGCAAAATTGTCTGCAGTGACTGTCTGCTGACACCCATTTGAGCAGATAAACTCCTTGTCGAAACTCGAGGATTGGATTGTATGGCAGCAGATAAAGCAGCCATAGTTTCCTTCACCCGAACTGAGGGATCTTTATGATAAGGCCTTCTTGCGATTGTGCCATGCTCGGCAAAATTCTTCACTAGTCTCCTCCTAGTCCATCTCTTAGGAGGAGTGCCACCAAACGGTCGCCTATATTCTGTTTGTACGCAAACTACGGACTCTTAAGAGTGAAAGCATTGCACTATCTAAATTCTTGTTTCGTTGTCCCATTTTAGTTAAATTTATAGATCCATAAATAAAATAAAATAAAATAAAAATGGAATAGGTTGATTACACAGAAAATAAGTTATAACTTTGTTTTTTTGGTAGCAGCTTTCATCAGCCATCCTGTTTTATAAACTATAGCCAATTGTATACGGCGAATGATGTGATAAGGTTAACATCTGCACCGGCAGTGAGCCATAATCAGATGGTGGCTATTACCACTGTGAATGGTATGTAGCGCCATTCTCGCCATAGAAGGCCTTCGAATCCGTGCATTCTCCGGTCACTCCTAGTTGCAATTTCAAAAGCTCGCAGTAGGTCGCAGCCTTTACTCCTTGGAGACCATCCAACTCCTGGCTCAGAACGATTTTTATACTCACTGCACGTGAACCATTCATTGTGTTCATTTTGAATGATCCGACCCACAAACTCTCACGAGGGCCTTGAAACCACAACCACCACGATACTCCCATATAGGGACCAACCTCAATAACCAGCCAGTTGTTAAACTGGTCAAATCGAATCGATAAAAAAAATCAAGGAAATATTGCCGCAACTCTTCAGATGTTGAACATCAGTATAGAAAGTTCCCGCTCTTTTCTTCTTCTTATTATAGTGGTTACTGGAATGACTTGTCTAAGGTATTCATGATTTCGTGCATATATGCACAAGCAGCAGTACGTACGCTGTTCAGTAAATAAAATCTATATATTTTAATTTGAATAATATTTATATTTTAATATTTAAAAAATTAAAATTTGGGCCGATTTTGAAATTAAATCTGAAAATAAAATGAAAATCTTGGATGTTGTATTGGATGATAAGCGATAAGCAATACAGTTTGTTCTTTGCTCTCCCTTATCTGCATTCTCTCAATATTTAATTTCTAATAACGCAACCCATGAGCGTCAAGCGGTATTTACAGAATCCACCTCTTCCTTAATAAAATAATAAGATTTGTATTTCAGCTAAGGATCAGAGGTGATATTTCGATATGTGTACAACTATTTCTAAAACGTTTCTTCTATGATTTTCTAAATGTTAAGTTTCTGTTGAGCTTTTACACTATTGTTAAAAACTCAAAACCATCCTTCTTATATAAAACAAAAGTTTAAGTCATTCTTCTGGAAAGATAGTAGGATTTATTACTATAACAAATAATTAACTCTTTAAAACATTTTTCTTAGTTATAATTGCCCGTTATGAGGGCAGATTATCAAGGAAGTTACCGCAAGAAGATCACTGAATCTTTGAATCAATAAACTTTACCCAAATGTATCTAAATGCTTTTAATGATCATTGCTGAATTAATATTCATTCTTGCAATTACATGCTTTGAGCTTCATTAACATATGGTATCAACAAGACGGTGGCCACATCGCATGCTGGCAGGATTACAATGGAATTACTGTGAAATTAATGAAATACGGCGTGAAATGTGTGAGCATGTAATGAAAAATGTGCTTAAAAGGACTTGCATTTGTGAGGCTACAGCAGGTGGATATTTATTCCATACATAACTGCCGACATTAAATAAAACATTTATCAATATAAGATGCATTCTCTTTCATTTAATCAAAAATTATAAAATTTATAAAAAAATGTATAAAAAATATATTTTGGCCATTAGAAGGATTTTGTTATTATCATTATTATTATTATTATTATATAAATAAATAAATTTTTTTGCGGAGTATCTGGAAGTTCAGATCGTTTTGATTCATAAAGGTACCATTTACCAAATACCAGGACCTTATACTGTTTTACCTTATATTGAGATGCCAATTTTATGACTTTGCCTATTTAGTTAGCAACTAGTGGGGGTATTCACGAGCTGATCAGGCCTCCAGGCATTGCTTTATAAAAAAGAAATGGATAATAAATGGCCTTGTACCTAGAATCTGCATTTCATATTCAGATTTCAGATTTCAATTTTCTGCCTAGTTTAATATTTTAAGTGTTTCTGATTAGAACAAGCAAATACCAAAAAGGTCGAAACTATTTCTGTAGCATAATAATACGAAAAGTGCGAATTAGCAAAATTTTAAATTTAGTAAATCTTTATTAGGAATTTCATAAGCAAAATGATTTTTAATTAATTTATTTGAATTATAATTTTGTTTTATAACAGCTATCAAGAATTCTTTAGTTATCTAGATATGTTGAAGTTATAATTTAATTAGTTTACTAACCCTATTTGAAAATTTACTACAAAAAAAACTTTAATATTTAGACATTAATATATTTATTTACACAAAAGCAAAGTTCAAAAGTCTTTACGTAAATTTAATTAAAGTTACCAATACATTAAATTTTAGTATATTGTATAAAGTTAAATTTAATGAATTATTAATTTTACAATTAAATGAAATAAATGCAAATTGGTTCTTCTTTATATACAACAACATACATAAAGGAAAATTAAAATTATTTCTTTGCTGAAACGACAAAACATGTAAGTGGATATGGATTGTGGTAAAACTTATTTGGTCATTTAATTTAATTAACAAATTCTTAAAGATTCAGATAACTTGTAAACTAAATTCTTTTTAATTGAAAAAAAAAATCATATTTTTATATCGAAAACCTAATCACAATTTGGCAACAGTTTATGTCCAATTTTGTGTACACTCAATAAAATAAAACATAGCTTTAAGGGAAATGAACATCTAAATTGACTACCATTTTGTAGTATCAAAAATATTAACGCTTATTTTAGAAAAAACACAATTGAAGTTGTAGATGCGGTAATTACTGTCCGATGTAATGCTAGCATAAAGCCGTCTTGAACTATTGTTCTAAAAATATCTGACTGCAAATTGTTGATATTGTCTTCGGTGTTGATCTGAACTTTTGCAAGGTTGTGCTGCATTATAACTTCTAGATCTTAAAGATTTGCATTCTGTTGAAACCCACCAACAATACTCGAAACCTATTTCACAGACTTGTGCAACTGCGAAGCACTGCAGCTTTAGCATCCTGAAAAAATATTAGCCCAACAAAACAGGTCACTGCAAATGCTAACCAAACAAAAAAGGGATGACGTGAAAAGATTTACATATGCACCTGGTCGTAAGCCCTAATCAAATGGTGGACCGTTACCACTGTGGGTGAAATGTAGCGTCATCCTCGGCCTAAAAGGCTAAGGATACGTGTATACTCCGGCCACTCCTAGTTGCAACTTCAAAAGCCCGGAGTAGGCCGCAGCCTTTAGTCCTTTTTAAAGAGTTGGAGACTATTCAAGTCCTGGTCCAGAACGCATGAAGCTTAATATAATTAAAAGCACAGCGGCATTCATACTCATTGGATCTGGACCATTCATTGTGTTCAATGCGTTCATTGTAAATGCTCCGACCCACAAACTCAAACGGAGGCCTCGAAACACACAGCCACCACGATACTCCCGAAGGGCCTACCTCAATAATCAATCAAAAAACAGCTAAATGCCTAAAGAGATAAATAGCGGAACTCTGGGGCTTTACTAATTCCCGTGGAAATATAGTGGATTGTCCAGTTGGCTCCTACTAGCCTTGAAGAGGATTGGGCTCCCTTTTACCCCCGCAAGACACAAGTTTAGATGGTTGTGTGATCCATAAAGACTTATAATGTGCCCCCGGGGAGGACAAAAAGGGATAACGATTTCATTTGTAAAAGAGCCCGTAATTAGAAATATAATTCGTCGTTCATTTAATATACGAAATTATGGTTTTTTTACACCAAGCTGAAGAAATTCAAAGAGTAAGTTACCTTCAATGGTAGATGGCGATTCTCTTTGTATGTTTTATGAGTATATCTTCAATTTGTTCACTAAAGTTTGTTGAAAAAAACTTCTACTGTTGTCTAATGGTGTTCACTATCGCTTCGTTATTCTTAAAGATTTTTCTGTCATATGCTGGGCACCAGCTTCTTTAGATTTTTCCAAGGTAAAATAAAATCACCAATTGGTTCTTCAATCAGCGCTGCATAATTTTGTATTTTTTAAAAATCCACAAACTTTACTAGCAAAGTAGGCTATAACTTGTATTATGGAAGAGAAACGTCTAGATTTTTCTAATATAGAAAGATCTGGCAGATTGTTCTTGCTATTAACATTATTATATTTATGAACGGTGCGTTTAAACCAATCAAGTCATTGGCAACTGAAAGAAACTTATTTTCCATTTTCAGATAACTGGAAAATTAGAAAAGTTATCTTTATTCCTAAAACTAAAACACCTCATCTCTTTTCTGATTTACGTTCCAATACAATTTTCCAAAATACTAGACATATTATTAAAACAACAGCTTTTAGAGTATCTATCATCAGGTAGTTATTTAAATCAATATCAATCGGGCTCAGGAAGCATGATAGTAGTACCAGTTTCATGCTAGATGTCAATGTTAGAAGTAATCTCGACCAGAAATTAAAGACAGTGTTCATATTTATAGAATTTAGCAAAGCATTTGATTCGTTATATCATGGCATACTTAGTTATAAATTTTTATCGCAAATAGGCTTTGATCCATCAGCTTGGAAATTAGTGTTGTCTTTTCATAGTAAAAGGCACAAATACACCATACAACTTACTTCAAAGGTCTCATTATCAGAGTACTATTTTAAAACCATTTTTGTTTATGAATTATATAAATGATTTATACCATAAGATTAAATTTTGTAGGTCTATATGCTGATGATCCGATCCAGGGTCACGCAATCTTGGTGGAACTTTCCCCATCCTGACAAGTGCTCTCGGGGGTAAAAGGCAATACCAGAAGCCTGGGCAAGCAGGAGTCCCAAACTGGTAACGACATAGGACTCTCATAGTCCGGGCAGTGGCTTTGTACACTGGTACCAAGAGAACCACTTGCCCGCAGGGCTAAGGCCCTATTCTGGTTATTGGTTAGGCCCCTCGAAGAGTTACGTGGTGGCTGTAGGTATATATTGCTTTATTATAAAAAGCTTCCGAAGACATGTCAGCGCAGTTTTAATATCCAATGCTTGTGCTAGCAGCAGGAGAAGAAGCTAGGTAATCTCCAACTCTTCAGCAAGAAGTGGAACATGGTTGTGAGTTTTTAGAGCAGAAAGTTAACACAGACTTTCATCGAATAGTGAATTGGTCGAAAGAAAACTTTCTTAGTTTAAATCTCTCAAATACTCAATGCATGCCGTTTTCGCAGATTTCTGCTAAACCTGACTTTCAGCAATGAAAAAGATCACTTTGTATCATATAAGAAGATATCAAAATTATACTTAGATAGCAACTTTTTTTAAATAAATATGTTATCTCTAAGATTAGTTTTATTCTGAGAAAATTATACATCATAGATTTGTTTTTACCAAGCAAAAGTAAAAGCGTGTGTTATCATGTAATTATATATTCCACTCTAAATTGATTCAAATAGAATCTATAGAACTGCTCGTAACACATTTGGACCAAAATTTAAATCACATAGAGACTTGACTTCGTACACTATTTAACTTTTGTAATGAGACTTTAACAGCGTAATTCAATTAAGCCTAATGCTTCAATTTTATAAGTTTCTCACTCTTTAAGAACTAGAATTTTAATAATACCTTTCCTAATCATATCTAGATCATTTGTAGTCAGAGTTTCAAAACTATGGAATTACTTTTTAACCTTAGACCAACGACATTTTTCTAATGCCTACGAAATTCTCATCGTTTATATTTTTATATAATTTAACATTTGTATAGCAGAGGCCGTATATTTAAACTGGATTTCAATCAATATTAAATAAATAAATAAAATAAAAAACCAAAAAAATGTGCTTGTATAGAAGCAGATTTAAATTCCCTATAATATTAGGTTTCAGATAAAGGACTATTGTAAAAACAGAATCGCGTTTTTCAACAATTGTGGCTGTTAGGTCATCATATAACCAATATTTTTTGTTATTAATTTCACCTATTTTTACCTTTTAAAAATTGTTAACCGTTTTGCTTGACCAGACCCAATGTAATTTGGCATAATGTTATACAATCTAAGCCCAATGTACTTTTAATATTTGTTTCTACCTTAAATATATCTCGCATGCAAGCCCACTGTACTTTAAATATTTGTTTCTACCTTAAATATATCTCGCATGCATATTTTTGTCATAGAACGGAATGCAATTTATTTTTCTTGTTGGTGCAGTAACATTTTAAGGCTGTTTCATTGGAGGTAAGAATCGGATACTAGAACAACAACATACATATGTATATTTGCGATGTTTAGGCTTAACACATTATTTAATTGGAAATCGAGCGAGCAACAACTTCTTCTCGCAGGTTGAGGAAATTACTGCCCGAAGAAGCTTTCAGGAGCAATATAGATAACAATTTAAAACCCAGTGGAGAAGATCCTCTCCATCCTACAGTGGCATCACCATAAACATGATACTTCTGACATATAGTTTTTTGACATATTCGCAGTAGATGCATTGGCATTTGTTGCAATGACTTCAATTTCGCACAAAAATCGCCTTAAAATAATAAAAATAAACTTCTCTTTGTAAATGGTGGTTCTGTTAAAGTCACATCTCTTAAAATTCGTGATATTTTCGGACAACATTAGAACAATTTTCTTCTGAGAACCAACAGGCTCGATATAAAATGTGCTAACCCCAATGCATGTTCCGCCAGGTTGGGGCTATGTTAAGAACAGAGTCTTTATGCAGCGAATCGAATTGATTTCAGCCTTAAAACTCAAAAACCGTGATGTGATTACAGAAATATAACCGCCAATTTCCCAAAAAGTGATTAAAAACTTCAATGAAAATGGTGGTTCTGTTAAAGTCACATCTCGTAAAATTCGTGATATTTTCGACTTCCTTCTGAGAAGCGACAGGCTCGACACAAAAAGTGCGAACCACAACGCATGTTCCGCCGGGTGGGGCTATGTTCTTTGTGGAGCCAATCGAATCCATTTCAGTCTTAACACTCAAAAACCATGATGTGATTAATGATATATAACCGCCATTTTTTCAAAAAGTGATTAAAAACTCTGATGAATGAATCGACATCTGTCAGCATGGTCGTAGTAGGGATTTGCCAGATATCATTTTTCATACAAAATTGCCGTAATACAATAAAAATTTGAAACATCTTAATTTAAATATTTTGTTTTATTTTGTTTTAGAAAACAAACTTCTTGTTGAAAAACCCAGTATTTTTCATACAAACTCGCATTTCATATAAATAAATTATAAATTATGTTATGGGATTGTACATAATATTACTAATTTTTATTTATGGAAAAAATACCTTTTTGAAATAAACTATCGTATTGATTAAAATTAGTTTTAACTTTGATATGGGAAGATTATTGTTTATGTGTAAATTATATAATAAATATGGTAAATTTATGAGCAAAATATAATAGGATAGTGCTTAAGCTTAATGCACATAAAATTGAAGATTGAAAGTGTTTCTAAAATATCTTGCAAACAATTAAAATAACCACGTTTATTGAAAATGTACGGGTAATGTTAAAAGAACTATCGAGAACTCGACTTGTGCGTCTTGTTAACCTTTTCCAAAAATTAGCAAAAAAAAATATATTTTAAAAGTACTTGACTTTATACGCTTCCAACTTATATTTGAGATTAAATTTTGTTTTCCTTGGGATAACCTTACGTATATAAATTATTTTTGGCATATATTTTTTAAACAATATTTATTTGAAATGCCAATTTAAAACTTAACGTTCTCAAATTCCATAAAAAGTTTAATACAAAAATTTGTTAATTTTATAAAAATTATTAAGTATGTAATTTTGATAATTGTAATTTTGTAAAAATATTATTTAACAATTTTTTGAACACACTAATAAATAGCTATTGTGTATAAGAAAGGAATTGAATACGACATAAATTAATAAACATACCAAAATTTCTACTAAACTACAATATGCCGTCCAACGAAAGTAGTAACAATATCAAACTACATTATCAACATGAATGCTTGAACAAAATGTAGTGTATACAAAGTAATTGCTTTTAAAATAGCTGCCCCCAAACCGAAAATAATTTTGCTTTAATACTTATTTTAAGAATTTATTGTTTGAATTTATTAGAAAAATTAAGACTGGAGAATATTTTTTATACAAAAATGTTTGTTTGTTATTATATGAGGTACATCTACATTACACAAACAATTATATAACATTTAGAGACATAATTAGACATTTAGTATATAATATCTAGCTTAAACTGCCATAGGATAGCCACTAATGTTCAATGTTAAACACAAATGATTCTTTCTCATATTTTTGCATATTTTAATTTAATTTTAATATAATTTACATATTTTAATTTAATTAATTAATTTAATTTTAATAGCATGTTTTGGTATTTTTTAATATCTTTTCAGTATAATTTAAATATATTTTAATATATTTTAGTATATTTTTATATATTTGTGTTTTTTTCCTCAAATATCTTTATTGAATCTTCAATTATTTAGAATTCAACTAACATAGAATGTACGAATTTGAAATCTAACAATTTTTTCTTTAAATCTAACTGGTGCTAGACAAAAAATAAATTTTGCATGCATACTGCTAACAGGTATACTACTGTCACGAAGATGATTTGTTAAGTTTTAGTAGAACAGAAATAGTAAACGAAACGACCCACTGTGCATTTTACAAACTGCATAGTTTTCTAAGAAATCTTATTCGCACAAAGCAACAGTAATATGCTTAAAAGAAATTCTACGAAATAAGATAAACAACAGAAAACAAAAACAACTAACATAAAATAAAACCAAAACACACAGCCTAGCAGGAGCCTGAACAATATGGGAGGATGTTAGAGTATAATATTCCTGTATATACGAAAACCGCTTAAAACAACTATTTAAGCACCACATGCGGGGCAAACGAATTAAAGCAAATAGTTGAGTAAAAACAACAAAGTAACCATGGTGTTTATTTTGTGTTTGTTGAAAGTTAATAAATAGTTTAATGCAGTTTACATCTAAAGTGCTGTGTTATTATTTTGCAATAAGAAACTCATTATAACAAAGTATTTATTCAAGCAAGGTAATGAGTTAGTTCTTTTCTTCTTAGAGTCAGATATTACCACGTCTGGATTCTTTTTTAGATTTACCAAATAAAATTTTACATATTTCGGGATTTGCGCTGCAACCAAGGGCACATTGGTCTTTATCATTCGTAGTAAATTTTTGAGCCTCTAAATTGTTTCCCTAGAACAATATTGGCCTAAGAATCGCATTACAAAGAAGAAGTTTGGAGTTTAGAATTAGCGTAGAGTATTTGCCCTTCAGCCGGTTCATTTGACTTGCTTTTCAATTCTTCTCCCTTAATTTTACATCTTTATGGCTTTTCCACGTCAAACGTGTATTAATTTAGGTTAAGGTGTAAACTAAAGTATTTGACTTATGTGAGTTGATGTAGAATTTGGTTATTTACTTTAATAAGAGAATCAGTGTTTTTGCGCAAGGGAAATATTACGTGCACATATTATTTTTCATTAATCTCAATTCTTCCTTCTTTCTTTACCCACCTCTCCAAATCAAGTATATAAATTGATGCTTATGTGGACAGATACTGCCTTGAGGTCAATTCTCTTCAATTGAATGAACTGAAGCTCAGTACTAGTGATAAGTTGTAGGAACTATCCTATGGCCAGTAGGATTTTTAACACTTTGCATAACTTAACTTAGAGTAAATAAAAACTAAAGGTTGGTCTTTTATCTATACTTTGATATTTGTGTTTATTAATTTCTATTCCTACTTCTCAGTTGTTCAATTAAACAGTTAAATATAGATTCTCAATTATTTTTTTTAATGCTATAAATAAAACTCGGCTGTGTTACACGTAGCGCCGTCCTGTTGAAACCAAATGTTGCCAATATCCTACTTTTCAATTTTTGTGAACAAAAATTCATTCAACAGGGCCCGATAACGATCGCCATTTAGTGTAACGGCCACTCCTGAAAAATGGCCCAATAATGCTTCTGGACCAAAATCCGTACCAAACAGTGACTCGTTTTGAGTGCGTCGACTTTTCAATGTATGCGTGCGGATTTTCTGTGCCCCAAATGCGACAATTTTGCTTGTTTACATACCCGCCAAGATCAATAACCTTCATCTGGAAAGATGATTTTTTTTTTGCAAAATCGGCATCTTCTGCGACTCGATCGCAGGCCCACTTAGCGAAGCGTGGCCGGGTTCATTGCATCTTTAATAATACCTACCTGGTGAAATGTTCCCAGATCCAGTGAGTATGCTAGACATGTGTTCTGGACAGGAGTTGGAAAGTCTCAAACTCTTAAGCAAGGAGTGATGATTTGCAGCCCTGCTCTGAAATCTTCGAAGTTGCAACTAGAAAGTTCTGTTGCATAGAATTATGAGCATGACGTTCCAAATTATGCAGTGGTTTGGTTCACCATCTGATTAAGGCTTCATGGCCAGGCGCAGATGTAAATCTAAACACACAGTTGTTACCACTCACGAAATAAGCACTCGTTGAAAAAAAAACGTTTATGTCAGCTAAGCAATTAACAAAAGAGCCACAACAGTTCTATTCCTATATTACTTTTTCCACCAATAATAGTATTTAGAGAATTTATTTTGGAATATTAAGCCTTTGGATTATTTAAATTGTAAAAGTGTTTTTAAGCAGGCCTAATGTTTATAAAATTTTCCTACATACCGTAAGAGTAAACTTATAAATTTCCATGTTTTTTTTTCTATAAGTACACACGTACATAAGAGTTTAATTTGAATTTTGGGAACCCATTTTTTTGTAAAGTTTACAGTCTTCCCTGAATGAGAATGTGAGTATGTAAGAATTTTGGTCTAAAATTAAAACACTGCAATAGATTGCAAATTTAACCACAGTAGACAGCAGATTTTAAAAGAATTTTATATCTGTTAAGTATTTGGATTTGCACAAATACTGCTACTGCTATTCTCTAAAGAAAATAAATTTTTATCTGATATATAAAGAATAGAAAATATATCCTAGAATATTTGAGAATAAACTTCACCCGAAATTTAAGTAACCATTCAAAATTGTAGCAAAAAAATTTTATAACTAATTTTTGTCTGAAAACAAAGGGTTTTTCACCATGAAGTTTGTTTTTTGATTGTGGGAACACCAGCAACATGATAGTTTTCACATTCAAATTTTAACGTGTTCGTAGTAAATGCATTGGTAATTGCTACAATAAATTCAATTTCGCACGAAAATCGTATTAAAATAATTTAAATACACGGTATGATGTGCTATATGGTCTGGTCAATTGATTGCAAACCAAATTTTCCGATCGCATAATTTCATTAAAATCAGCAATTGAATGGCCAGCAAGATCATATAATTTAACACCACTGAATCATTTTTTGTGGGGCTTTGTTAAGGACAACCAAATCGATTTCAGCCTTAAAATTTAAAATCCATGATGTGAGTAACGAAATAGGACCATCATTTTGCCAAAAAAGTGATTAAAAACTTTGATAAAGACTAGACATCCATCAGCATGGTCATGGTGGACATTTGCCATTCATAATTGCTAAACTTGTCACTTCGTAATACAATAAAAATTTGAATCATCTTAATCTAAAATTTTGGTTCATTTTTTTTTTGGAAACCAAACTTTTTGTCGTAATACCCTTTATAGACATGCAATAAATTTGAAATGGCTTCATATTGGAACTCTGTAGATAGAAAACAATTATTAGTTACTGTTTACGAGTTCCCCTTCCTCATACCTCCATATGCTTGAGAACACGCTTTATTCTTACCGGTTCTTTTAACAATTTTAGAGAATGACACTATTTTAGTTTTAGGTATAGAATAATGAATAATTACTTCTTATGATCATAGTTACCACTTAGCATAAATTTTACTTTGATTTACATTAATTAAAAAATATAAGAAATAGCTCTGAAACGAAATATTTTCGCAGTTGGTACCTTTTACGTTTTATTCAAAAGTGAAACTCAAATTTCTCACGCAATTTATAAATATGCATATTATTCTATATATGTCTCATCATATAATTAAATTAGTACAATTTATTCACGCAATGAATAAGTACATTGTGTGGCATTTGCATCGTCTTTTTGAAACTATATCTCCTGCACTTCATAATTGTTTAATTGATAAACCAACAAGTCAGAAATTTATAGAGCAATGGTCTCCCAATATACGCCTTTAATGGCACAAATGCCGAAAAACTTAAAAACCTCAAGGTAAGCGAAAACACGCAACTTATTTCCTTTGACATCAAAGATTAAAATACCTCGACACCAACACAAGAAACGTTAGTTATACTACACGACACTTTAGATAATTTATAGGTCAGTCGATACATCGCCCGCATTATAAATATTACAAAGACGATAATAAAGCAGAATCACTTAAGATTTAATAACCACTTCTACGAATAACCTGACGAATTCGGCATGGAGAACGCTACTTCAGCTATCTGCATCGAAATTTTCATGCAACAATTCGAATGACTACAGATAAAGACACTAATGAAAAAACACAGAATAACTCATTACTATAGATAGGTAGATGACATCAAATGTATCCTCGAACAAAACAACGCTGAATAAATTCTTGCAGCATAGCTAAACAAACAGCTACAAAAATATATAGATTAACTAATCTTTTTAACAAAAAAGGTTTCTCACGGCATTAAAAATCGGCAACACTATTAGACATAATCTCAAGACATCGACATAAACCACTGATAAATTTAGTTCCAGCAGAGACTTAGTTGTGCCTCTAAACATACTGACATACTTTTAGGTGCCCCTGTAGACTAGTAGGTAGTGTACTATCTTGTCAGTATAGGGGTTGTGGGTTCGATTCCCAACGAAGACCTTTTTTTTGCACTAAAAAAATAAAAAATTAACTGTCAGTGTGGCTGCTTAGCGATGAGGGCATAGTCACTGGTCGCTGTGCTGTCTTATATACGGCAGTTAATTTACGACTATCCTTCTACTTTCACCACCTGTATTATCTATTCTCTATAGCTTTCCTAAAGAATATAGCACGGCATTGTTGCCTGAAGTGCTACTTCTCTTTAAAAAAAAATTTATAGGACAAACTGAACGAACACTAAAAACAAGATTTAGAGAACACATGCGCTCGTAAAAACGAAAGGACAAAGACTAGACATTCTTGAAATCATGGAAATCTATATACAAAACAAAAACTTTTAACAGTGACATTAAAAACAAACAGGAACACACGACCTCAGACACAATTTCTACATCTACTAATAATACAACACTCGAATAAATGGAAAACAACCCAACATACTACCTAATGAGTAGATAAGACCATTACAAAAGAACTACCTATACCCGAACACAGATTCAACAGTACAGTTTGTGGATGATATCTTCATATCGAAAGCGCTCATCGTTCGTACCGAATAAACAGCCAGCAAAGACGGAAAGAAATCACAACAGAATATTTTTCAATTAAATTTAAAATAACGTTTTTATTTCTATACTATTTTTTTACTGTAGTTTTAATCTTTAACAAAATTGATAATATTCAGTTAATAAATTCCTTTAAAGCTATGCTTACTAATAAAAGTCTAAAATCATGTTTTTACTAAAGTAAGTAAGTAAGTTTGTATGTGTTTAGAACATGACAAAAATTTGTCTATTTTACTAAAATTGAACTTTAGACCTTCTACAGTTAACAGCAAAATGTTCATAGATGCTACTTGTGCGACTTGTATTCACTAAACGAAATCAACAAAATTATATATAACGTATCGTATGGTACAAAAGCATTTAATAGTTGGAGAAAATGCCAAGTCAAGTTTAAAATGGCAAAGAAACACTCACACATACAAAGTTTAAAACGTTGTCACAAAAAGGTGTCATTTGACTCAAAGAGAATATAATATGAAAACGAATAAAGAATTAACAAGAGCAAGAAAACGAAACATGTTCAATTTAGTTAGATGTTGTAGCTATTACACAAACAGGAGAATAAAGTATATGAAATATTTCTACTTGTATGTTAGTGTCAGTGATTCCCAGTATAGAGTTTGAGGCTGCGTCTTAGTATATGAATGACACTTGAATAGCTTGTGTAACATTATGTCATTAAGTTAATTTGATATGTCAGTATCCATGTGTTGCCACTATTTTAACAAGACTGCACAACTACTTTTACACTTACAAATTGTGGGAGATGTCATTTCGGGCGGCTTTCGAAATATTCATGATGTCCTTGTTTGCTAAATTTATTTTATTTATTACTATTGGCGTTTCTTCTTCTTTTTTGCTGGCTGTATCTTTTTTGTTTTGTTTCTGTCTGCCCAAAACTCATTACAACTTATAAGTGTAAAAGTTGTCCGGAACTCAACAAGTCAATTTTAAGAGGTGTAAATTGTTAACATTAACAAATCTGCCATAACATTTAAATCAACATACACATGTGGTTAAACAAATATTCGAAAAAAAAATAAATAAATAAAAGAAACATAGTACAAAAAGTAAGTTTGCATTTTATATGGAAGTGAGATATGCCTTGATAAACCGAAATATGATCTTCAATAAAGGTAAAGTTTATAAAAGGATAAACAAACTCAGAACATGAAAAGTACTTTAAACTATTAGTTTTTTACGGAACATTTGCATATTTATGTTGTAAAGAGATGATGATGA
The DNA here is from genome assembly GCA_030448955.1 of Trichopoda pennipes. Lineage (NCBI taxonomy): Eukaryota > Metazoa > Arthropoda > Insecta > Diptera > Tachinidae > Trichopoda > Trichopoda pennipes. The sequence goes on along the minus strand of JASKUP010000010.1, from coordinate 179,592 downwards.
TGATGATGAGATACAAATAAAAAAGCCGATCTTGCATATTGTTTTCTTAAAGAACACGTGCTCATAAAATATATCATAATGTACTTTCTTATTGCTTACGAAAAAATGGTACTTGAATATTAAATCAATAAAATGGTACTAAAATCAGCTACGCATTAATATGCCTGTTAAGCAGTTTATAAAAAAGCTAACTATTTTCGGTAGAACTTTGAAGTAAAATTACGTTAAAATAGCATTGATAACTTGGTTTATATAATGGAATATAACATACGATAAACCATTCGTTTGTTTTTTGCAACGTTATGTACTTAGAAATCAATAACTTTATCTTAAGCTTTTTGGACGTTACCAATCTCTCGCTAATCGAATGTTTTTTTATTGTTTTTTGTTTTTGTTTAATATTTATTGCAATAAATGTGTGTAAAGCAGTGGAAATAATATTCCATTTTTGCTTCAATGTATCCATAGGGAAGTTAGCTTTTGAAAATTGGTATTCCAGTTAAGTAAGTAGTTAGAAGATACTGTAAGTTAGTACTAATAAATGTGCTGTGTTATTCTAGGTTCATAACCAGTAAAATAGCAGTTTTCTTTCGCGGTGGCAGTTAGTTAGGAAGGATATCAATTAAATGTAGTCAGTTTTCCACTCAATATATCTGGCTGGCTCTTCTTATTATTAAAAAACATGCCTAATATGTGTTAAGGCTATTATATTTTTTTTTCTAATTCAATTCACTTGAATTAAAATGCCTCATTGCAGAATTTCATAACATTGCTTAAAAAAAATCTTCTCAATCCACGGTAAAAATATTGATATTCAACTACAAAACACCGAGTTCATTCTATTAAGCACAGTTATATTCCCACGAAAAAATTGCAATTTGTTTGTAATTGGCAATCAATGGACTACCACAATCATATCCATTTTTATAACCAGTGCATATCATTCCTCTTGTGATTAACCATCCATTTGGTGATTGCAAGTTGCTTGACTTACATTACCGGACGAACTCGCCTTGGGAAACAAAATTTTCACAATCTGCATGGAAATTTTTATACAACATCTCGAACTACTACACCAAAAGACATTAATGAAAAAACACAAAATAACTCATTATTATAGATAGATAGATAGATGACATCATATGCATCCTCGAACAATACAACGTCGAAAATATTCTACCAAATTTAAACACACTCCACAATAATATTATAAACCAATGGAAAAAGAACAAGATATGCATCACAATAATACGAGGAAATGACTGTTTAACATTTGACATTTATAGAAAACCAACTACGATGGACTACACCATCCACATCACTTCGAACCACCATACCCAATATAAATTAGCAGCATTTAGACATATGATACACAGACTAAAGATAATCCCACTCCAGCTAAGTACAACAAAAAACCCGACACAATATACTCCGTGGGCTTCAAACCCACTGCCATCGACAAATTTCTTAGACAATACAATACCATTTTCATCAATATTCCAGTCAAAATTTCCGACAATTTCATGAATAGTATTCCATGTTTCGCAGTTGTCAGTGCCAAACTTTTAGAATAATGCTTGCTTTTTGCAAGTTTACATTTCGCCTAGCAATTTTGTATTGAATATTTAGTTCAACGGTATATACTCCCGTATAATTAAATTGTATTATTAACTGCAAAGAAGGTAACATTTTTGTTTATAACAGCACAACACTAAAATCACAGACGTCAAATTGTCTTACACAATACCAAACATGTATTACCAGTCATCGTTAAGTGGCAATATTGCCAACGAGAAACGGATTTACATCAAACGATAAAAAACGACGTCGTCTTATATTGCCGTCGCCAAACAGAATAAGGGTGCATATGTAATTAGAAAAATGATTAAAACACAGCAGCTTGTGAACATTGAACATGAAATAAGATTTAAAACGCAGCATGAAAAATTTTGGTTTTCATTTATAATCAACTTAACTAGGCAAGATTTTGATTAATTACCACTAGATTTCTCTTTTCAAATAACAACAAAAACAATGGCATAACCCTTCATTTTCGTTTTTCTTCTCTTTAACACTTTTTAGAGTGCGATTAGCAGTAAAAAATTAGAAGATTAATATTTTCAAATTAATTTGCAGGAAAAGAAATTAACTGACGTTGCTATGCTGGTCGTATAACAAGGAAAAATTTTATAAATTTTATTAGAAAAGAAATAAAATCTAAAAAACAAAATAATGGGAGTCATATCATTAAAATAAAATACTTTGTTTATTAACTTCCCAAGAACAGTAATTAATAAAATGAAAGAATTCAAAATTTATATATTTTACTCTTCGCTTAATGCACAAGGGTTTCGTATAAAAATTAAAAAGATTTGTATGTTTTTCTCGATTTAAGAAAAGTATTTAAATAATCAGTTAGTGGATTAAACAAGAGAGAAATTAAGATATTTAATAACGGTTCATTCAGACAGATTTTTATATGTAATGATAACAGGTATAAAGTTCTATAGACTGTTAAACTGCACTTTGCTAGTGTCTTCTTTAAAAGTAAACACACAATTTTGTAAAAATAACTTTTCTTTCTTTATAAATTTAGTTATTGAAATATATGTGTTCTAGAGCCAAATTAATAATTATTATTTTTAAATGTTTAAATTTTTACGGTGATACTTAAAAAAAGTCTTACTTTAAGCATAACAAAACTTTTGGAAAATCATTTATGCGAAAGCAGTACTTTAACTAATAATTGATTTAGCAAATTTAATATTTTAATTCTGGCAATGCCACTATTTTTAGTTGTCCATAATCCATAAAAAATGTTTTTATTGTTTTCAGTAAAATTAACATATTTTTTATGTTTTTGTTATTAATCTTTTTAATAAACAAAAAAATAAAAAACACACAAAAAAATAAATTTGCAAGATGTACGAAAAATTTACAAAGAATATTTGAAATACTAAACTAATTATTCGGATAACCAGCTTTGCTTTGATTAATGTACATCAAATAATTTTTTAAAATAATTAATTTTTTTATGTTATTTAATAGTATATTTTTCTTTTAAACATATACATACACCTCAACTTGTTATTTTTCTTTTTTTTTTGTGTTGTATTAATGGATTCCAACACGATATGTGAATTTTTTATTATATCTAATTAACTTATTGGCCTTAAGTGAACAGATTGTAAATAAAGAACAATTATTAAAAAAAAAAAATAATTAATTTAAATATTTTTGAAAATTTTTTAAAATATAATACAAAGATATAAACAATTTTTATAATGAATTTTTATACTACAATTTGTTTTCATTAAAAATTTGTTAAAATTTTTTGGATAAAAAATTGAGCCGCTTATTTTTAAAGTGGAGTAAGTCACTTTTTCAAATACATCGAGTTAAGGACAACAGTCGTATTGAACAGTATCTTTGCATTTTTAAAACATTTGCAATCAATAACTTGAGTTGAAGTTCGGTATAACAAAAATGTGTATTTTGAGAGTGACATAAGTCGCTGTACTCAGGCAATTAGTTACGGGACTTAGTGTGAAAGAAATAGAAATATGTAATAATAATAAGTATATATTGACTTATTTTGATAAGTGGAGTCCTTTAGATTGTATTATAGTAATATCTAATATAGTACACATAACTTCCATTATTTTATTAAAATTGCTTTTACGAATACTAGAACTCAAAATCATAATGTTGCATATAGTGACTCATGTGCAGGACAAAATAGGAACATAAAGCTGGAGTTAATTTGGATGAAGATTGTTCAGTTTTCAAAAAACGATATTGAAATTCTAGATCAAAAATTTTTAATATTAATCCATAATTATCAAATGCTCGAGACTTTGGTATAATAGAAACGGCCTTGCAAAAAAACAAATGTTTTATACATTCTAAATGATTACTATACCATGGCAGAAAAAGATTTTATTTCAACACAATCATTAGAAAAATCTGTTTAAAGAAGAAAAGTAAATACAAACCAAAACAACGGATACGATTTCACCATAATATTCCCCATAATATGTTTTATAAACTAACTTTAGATGGAAAATATGAATTTCTGACTTTCGATGTGTCATCACAAACAGGAAGACCTAGGCGTTCTTCAGTTCTTCACAAATAACGGTTGATCTACAGTACGATGAATCTAATCATGTATCTTCAGCAATATGAAATGATATGATGGACTTTCATAATTATAATACAAAACAGTTATTTTAAACATTTTAAACAAAACACGATTTTTAAGAAATTAGTCATTTCTATTGATGACGAAAATTAAACAAATGTATTTTCATATAAATTACTTACACTTACATATTACGTTACCTTTTATAAACTTTTTGTAGTGAGTTCTTTATTGCAAAATAAATAACACCAGATTTTACAGTTTTTAAATTAATTACAAGTTTATTTATTTTAACTGGAAAAAGTTGACACCACAGAACAATTTACTTAAGATGCAGGTCTTTACTTCATGAGGTTTATTTTTACACTGACTTTTTATCCAATCAGACGCTGCCTTTTAATATTTCTCCATTAAAAGTCTAGAAAAATTAAGAATCTTCTACGCCCTTTGCATCACATTTTGTTGTTGTATGTTGTTTATTTAATGTATAGGCGCCTGTATGTTTGTGAGTATTTTTGTTTTTGTTTTTATGCTGATAAAGTTTCTTCCTTCCTATTTTAAAATATTTGTTGTTGTCTTGTGTAGATAAGTTTTTTTTAGAAAACTAAGCAGTTAGTAAACAGGATACCAATTTGTTGTTATCTTGCGTGTTTCGACGTAGTTAGTAAACAGACATTTGTTGTTGTTTTGTGTGTATAAAATTTCTACGCACTTTGTAACTATAAATTTGTTGTTGTCTTGCGTGCATAAGTTTTCTTAGCAAGTCACGCAGTTAGTAAACAACATGTCCAGTAGTTTACTTTATTGCTTAATTATTATCTTTTAAAACTACAGCAAGACATATCCGTAACAATATGTTTAAAAATTAACTTATTATTTTTGTATTTTATGAATATTAAAATGATTAAGTATTTTTCATTTTAATATTTATAAAATACAAAAATAATTAGTTCATTTTGAAACATATGTCCAATGTTTATATTAAATATGTTGATGGTATAAATAATTATTATGTATATAATTAATGCAACATATTTAGCAAATCACGAACGACATTAATATATGTCAGTTACTATTCTAAACGATTTATTGTGAAAGTGAAAAGTAGTGATTTTTTAGTGTTTATAGGAATTCATTTATACTGAGAAAAATATCAGTATCATGAGATAACAAATACTAGTAGATGTTCTCGAAAGTTAGTTACATATTTTTAAATTAAAAATATTATTAAAACGGAAATTTCTGGGTTTAAAAACAAAGTGACTAATGCCACTTTCAAAATAAACAGTTAAATTTATTTTAGCTTTAAAGAATGGTTTCTTAAAACTGCTTTAAGTTTTTATGCATACGGTTGTTAGCTTTTTAGACATTTATTCCGATCTGGTTTTTTTAATTTACTACACTGAAGCACTTTACTCGATCCTACTTGAAATATAATGTGAATTAAAATATATTATTAGCTATCTAAATCACAACACAATTTCTGGTAGATATTTCTAAGCAAAATAATTGGTATATCAACTTTCACTTGTAGGCGGTGAAGCGACAGTCCAGGTAACTCAAGCGACTGGATAATTTACTACATCGTCGTGATTGGTAACAGAGTCAACAGATTTGAAGGTAAAACTTTCCCGGGAATGTCATTCAAAATTTTCATATTGATATCCGAAACATCTGCATTTTTCGCAGCTAAGATAGCTCTTTCTCCCAACCATGGTTTCTAAAATTTTGTGCAATACCAGGAAATACATTTATGACCAATTCTTGTTTTGATTGTTCAAAGTGGCAAAAATTATCTGGAAGCGTAATCATTTTTGTGGTTAGGTCAATTGGAATTGCGCTATTCCCAATATCTAACAATTGCTTTGAAAAGCGTTCGGCTGATGGATCATTTTGAACAAACAAATTACACACACACTAAATGCAACAGAATATGGAAAACAAAATTCTCTATTTGTTTCTACTTCCACTTGCTATGAACATGAGAATATTTCGATTTGTATTGCCGTCGCATTCTGTGCAAGCACACACACACAGCAACGTACAAATGAAAACACACATCTCATTTGATACAAAACATTGAGTCGAAGTATTCAGTGGAAAAAAACTTTAATTTTTTTGAAAAATTAGTCCTGTTTCAAACACGCACTGTGGACGCACTATTGTGCGAGAACGCAGGAAACAAAGACAAAAACCAGCGAACGACCATTGCGAAGGTACTGTGAAAATTTGGTGGCAAACCGACGGCGCATCTCGTCAAACATTGGCAACCAACGGACCCCTATTATGGACTTAATTTTTATATATATAGATATGTAAAAACTTATTTACGTATTCTTTCTTCACTTTTTAGTTAAGGAGATCTTAAACACCTTTTCTAAAAGGGTTCTGGGTTTAACTATTATTTTAATAATGTCATTATTTTCACTGACGGGTTGCGCGCGGCATACATTTACATGTACATATTCAGCAAGCAACGCAATATTTCACTATCGACTAAGTTGTTCATCCCAGACGTGCCTTAATATGTCATATGTTGATAGATGTATTCAATAACGTTTTAAAGGAAATATATAACGTAAGAGGCAAATGAAGCATCTTACCTTTGTAGAAATTGATCTCACCAATCGGCTATCCCAACACCGCTCCTATTGCAGCAAATCAATATTGAATAAAAGCTTAAATAAATTATAATTATAAAAATCATGCGGAATATGGAACGCAACAAAAAGTGTAATAAAAAAATCCTTATTTTAATGTTATAGGATTATTCGTGTTAGCTTTTAAATATTTATTTAAATATTTTATTCTAAAATCACCATATCTATTCAACTCAATATCTAACAATTGTCATTGGAGTCAAATCTAATTTAGCATGTTAAGATCATAAAGGCCCATGAACTCAAACACTCAAAAAGATATAAAAAACAAAATCAATAAATTTTAAAAATTTTACTGTAAAATTTCCAGCAATAAAAGTGACCATACGAATATAGTAGCGAAATAACAATATAACATCAGAAGCATCAGCAGCATTTGCAACAGCATCAGCAGCAGTTTACAATCATAAATTTACAGTAAATATGCACGTACTGGTACAATTCAAACAAATGACAACAAACAAAAAAATCACTATTTAAACCCATAAAAACTCATTCAGCAGCAATAAAAGTGAAAATAATTTACAAACAAAACAAAAATATAGCAATGAAAACAACAACAACAACAGCAACAACAACAACAATAAAGAACAAAAGTTAAACGACATTAATTTCCATGAATTACGTTGCAAACGTATTTTAAACTCTTGTCTGAATATGGAATATGGACTAGGAGATGCATAAACAAAAAATACCAGAAAGTAATAAACACAATGAAAACGAGTCACCATGAGTACTCGTATAACTTGAATGCAGTATTTCAAAAGTATAGTAAAACTTTATGAAATAAAAATAATTTTTTAATTTTCAATTGTTATATGTAAATATAGTAGATTTACGAAAATTTTAATTACCCTTGGTTGGCTTATAAACTTATCTTTTTTAAGTGTAAAGGCGATAACTACATAAAGCCTCTAAATAAATACAGAGTCTTAGTAGTAGCAGTTATCAAAATCTTCGTATTTGCAAACAAATGTATAAAATTTAAGATTTTACTTTCTCACAGCTTATTTTAGCCGCTGCTGAAATGGAGAACCATTTGGTTATATTCGCAACGAAGCAGAAAAAGGTGATTCCAACCTAAAAAGTTTGTGACCGCAACGATAACTATTATCGTTGACATTTGTTGAACACTTGTGGCGAATAGCATCAAGGAGATTAACACATTGACATTTGATTTTTATAAACAAATTATCCATTTTTCCCACTATGAATTCGAGTTTCCAAATTTGACATGGTATAATATAACTTAGCTGTAAGCACACAAAGCACGACATTTCTCCTTTCTCTAATTTGTAACATGGATAAATTTAATTAAAACTGGCACAGCCGCATATAATTACTCATCCATCCCCTTATCAAGTCTTTGTGTGTCTTTTTAAATATGATAGATCCTATTACATCTTTGTGGTGAGGATCTAACTATGCTTCGAATTTCACAAAAATTGTTGATCTGTATAATCTGATCTATGCCATAGAATTGGCACAAAAATATCAAGAAAAGAAATCGATTAATATAATATACAGAAATTAAAGAAGTAACACAAGTTGCTCAGATTGAGTGTGGAAAATAGTGAGCACCAATCCAGTATATTTATGTGGTGCTTATCCACCTGTATATAACTCAAACAGCTAAGAAAGGTTTGTTGTAAGCTTTCGGAAACCTAGCCTCTTAATCAATGTTCGGAATTCTCATTTATAGATTATGCAATCCTAAACGTTATTTAAAATTAAACTTTTACTTAAAGTTTGTACAACAAGTTGTTTGAACTGCAAGCCAAAAACATTTTTAGAACTGATTTCCTTGTGTCCCTCTGTTTTATTCGTTGTATAAATTCAATTAAAATAGTTAGAACCCGGTATTGCCGAAAATGAATAATTTTCTACTTTTGGGGTGTTAGTTTTGCAAAACAATAGATACGATCCAACTTAGTCCTCTTTAAAACCATTTAATTAAATACTATAGCATAACTATCTCGTTCTAGACAAATATAAATCAACGTCTTCGTTTCTTTGATGTGTGCTATTATATCGGGTTTTTCAACAGGAAGCTTATTTTCATTTATGGCAACACCAACAACATTATCCTTTTGACATTTAGATTTTTGACATATTCATAGCAGAGTCATTGGCAATGGTTACAATAAATTCAGTTTCGCACGAAAATCGCATTAAAATAATTAAAATCCACTATGAAAATAGTGGTTCTGTTAAAGTTGCATTTCGAAAAATTCGTCTTATTTTCGGAAAACATAATCAACTTTCTGAGCCTGCTATTAAGAATTTGGTCATTAAATTTGAGTTAGCAGGCTCGATAAGAAATGTGCGAACACCAGCGCATGTTCGATCGGGTCGTTCAAATGAAAACATTGCAGCCGTGAGCCACAGTGTTGATGCAGATGCAAATTAGTCAATTCCTCTACGTTTACAACAATTGGGGCTATCCAAAATCATGATATGGTGAATTTTGCTTAAGGATTTTACTTTGAAGCCTTACAAGGTTCAACTGGTGCAGGAATTGAAGTTGACTGACGGTTCAAATCGCCATAGATTCAAACAATTCATTCCGGAACAACCGGCTGGTCTTTCTGAATTATTGTTTCAGACGAAACCCATTTTCACTTAGCAGGGTATGTCAACAAGCAAAATTACGATTCATAAATTTACGGTTTTATAACTTTATAGTTTTGTAAGAGACCCCTGTGCCCCTGTAGGCTAGTAGGTAGTGTACTAGCTTGTCAGTATGGCGGTTGCGGTTTGATTCCCTACGAAAACCTTAGTTTTTTTTCACTACAAAAATAAAAATTGACTGTCGGTGGGGCTGCTCAGCAAGGCATAGTCACTAGTCACTGTGCTGTTTTATACGCCAGTTAATTTCCGACTATCCCTCTACTTTCACCACCTGTTTCATCTCATCTCTTTCTCTTTTCTAAAGAATGTAGCACGATACAGGCATTGTTGCCTGAAGTGCTACTTCTTTAAAAAAAAAACAAAAACAAAAAACAAAAAAACAGAAAATTGCCGCATAGGAGCTTCGGCAATTCTACAACCAGCCTTTTTATGCTTAACGTGTTACTATATGGTGCGCTATGTGGTCTGAAGACGTGATTAAGCCATTTCTTTTTTTAAAATGAGGCTGGATATGCGGTAGCGGTCAATGGATCAATGGATCAATCTATCGCGGGATACTAACAATGTTGGCCTTTTATTGACGACGTATACATCACTGACATGTGGTTTCAACAGGACGGTGCCACATGTCACGCAGCCAAACCATATTTCCCGATAGCATAATTTAACGACAATCAGCCAGATCGTATGATTTAACATTACTGGATTTGTATTTTGTGGGGCTATGTTAAGGACAGAGTTCATACAGAGTCAAGCGAATCGATTTTATCTTTAAAACTCAAAATCCGTAATGTGATTAACGAAATAGGACTGCCATTTTACCAAAAGTTGGCTAAAAAGTTTTATGAAGGAATCGACATATGTCAGCGTGATTGTGTTGGATATAGTCATAATTGCCGAGCTTTTCTCTTCGTAATAAAATAAAAATTCAAATCATCTTAATCTAAATGTTTTGTTGTAGAAAACAAACTTTTTGTGGAAAAATCCTTTATAAGTTATACTATGTTATAGTATGTTATAATATGTTATAATATGTTTTTTTTTAATTTACATATATAAATACATACACATGTATAATTTACATATATAATTTACATATATATAATGTGTGTGTGTTTTTTTTTTTTGCCTAGAAATTTTTATAATAAAAACAAAGATATAGTCCCAATTAAGACATCTTTACTATTTAACTGTGTGCTTCCTTATATCCTCAGCATCCTACTAACATTGAATTGGATAAAATATATTTAGATGAAAGTTTCACTGAAAAATTGTTTTTGTACTAATTAGTATAAAAATATGAATAAATATTAAAAATTCGTAAAAACAATTTCATTTTATATGGACAAATAAAATTTTCTGAAAAAAAAATGTTAAAAGCGATTTCTCCATTATGGAGCTCTTACATATCTATTATGGATTCATGTCAAAAAATATGAAATTGTTTATATAAATAATAAAAATACTTAAAGCTGACGTTTATATTATCAGAAATTACATTTGTTGGTGAATTATGATAACTAGAGGTATTTTCGAAATATGGACTTAAAAAGACCTCTACATTTAGTAGATCAATTGCCTCAAAATTTTAGAGAAATTTTAAGTGTTAAATTATTTTTTTTTTTTGTAAAATATTATTATTAATTAAATATATCAATGCAAAATCACTATATTTCCAAATTTATTTTTTTAATACCGATAATATATATACTTTTAAAATCATTTTTCAAACAAATATAACTTTAATAATACTTAATTTTAAAGTTAATAGATTAAATTGAAGCTTAAGATGCCTCCTATCCAACAAAAAATATTTCATTAAAATATTCTAATCCAGTAAAAAGTTGTAGAATTTTTATCGCCAATTCACAAAATATACCACTGTTCGGTGGCTGTAGAGCATTTAATATAGAAATAACGGTAAAACTTTGAACATCTGCTTATTGAAATAAAAAGAATTCTATGCTATGACTGGGAAACCAGTACAGGGTGTGTATGAATTTCAGAATTGTCTTTCATTTGTTGGAGTTGGAAGACACGTATAATAAAATGAAGTGGGTAGTTAATGAGAGAGGATGTAGAATAATATATGGCCATTGTGTTCCCAGGAAGGTGCGCAATTTGACAACCGATCCTCTTCAGTAGCAAGTAACAAGTGATGTAATCGATGCAATTTCTATCACGTTTTTGATTTTTTAGAACATTTTTATAATTTTAAATTTTAAATAATATTCTTTCAAAGTTCTGATTAAAACTACAAACAAATAGATAAGGATGCAACCGGACCATATTTTGGAAAGAAAACTGAAGGCATTTGCAATACAGAAAAAAATCTCATACCATAAATTGAATCAAGTAAAAACTGTATAAATTATATATACAAACTGTAAACCTGTTTGGAAACATATAAACACACGCAAATACTACCAAGTGAAAATTAATATTTACTGTACATTGTAAATAACACCAAGACAGTTTTATCCACCTTCCAACACCACAGCTACAAAAGTCACACATATGTATATATAAACACTATAAACAACACATTTGTGACTTTCGACTCTTGCTACAACAAAAGACATAAACATGAATTATATTTGAATTATGAGCCACCCCCTCGTGTATTAATCTGTCACCAAATTATTGTTATGGTCCCACAACGTTTTGCAAAAAAAGAGCAGAATTTTTTTTTATGAACAACAGCAAATAAACAAATAAACAACGTGGAATGAACATACTGGTGGGCGGGAATACTTACAAACCAACAACAAATAAACGAAAAGTTAATAAAGATTATTTGTGTTCACAACGCTGGCAGATCATGCATGCAAAATATATTTAAAGCAATTGCATAAATTACGCGAACAAAAAAAAAAAACAGCAACAACTAGCACAAGAACAATAAAATAACGAGTTAAAAGTTTTGACAATAAGTACAACAAAGGCAATAACAATTATGGAATTTTATTTACTCTTGAATTAATATAATAATACTGATGCGACCATTTATGTTAATTAACAAATAATAAAAACGTGTAGCACAAGTAAAGGGTGAGTTTTATACAGGAATAGAACTTTGAAATTTCGTGATAAGATTTACATCTGCACCTGGCTGTAAGCCTTAATCAGCTGGTGGTCAAACCACTGGGAATGAAAAGTAAAGTCATTCACGCCCTAGGAAGCCGGGGACTAATTCTAGCAACAGTTCTTTTCTAGTTGCAATTTCAGCGGTTACAAAGCAGGGTTGCAAACCACTACTTCTTGCGGAAGAGCTAGAGACTATCAAACTCCTGGTCCAGAACACATGACTAGCATGCTCACTGGATCCGGATCATTAACCCGTTGGTGTTATTAAAGGCGAGATGATACTGGCCCACTTAATCAATTCATGCTGGGGCCGCAAAACCACAACCACCAAGATACTCCTGAAGGACCAACCTCAATAATCAGTCAAAGAGCAGCTAAAATTCTAAAGAGACAATTAGCGGAACTCTGGGGCTTACTGATTTCCGTGGAAATAACGTGGAGCTTCCAGTTGACACCCTGCTTGATTCAGGGGACTGGGATCCCTTATACCCCCAGCAGCACAGGTCTAGATGGTCAAGTATTCCATAAAGACCGATAAATATGCCTCCGGGAGGAGAGAACTTTGAAATGGAATAAAACAAAATTTTTTTTAATTGTTATTGGAAAAATTTTTGTTGGACATTATAATTAAAATATAACTTCTGATATATGACCGCCAGGGTCGGCTTCGACGTAGCGTAAACTGAGGTCCAATTTTCAATAACATCTTCCAACATTAGTGGCAGTATACCGGCAACAACACCACGGTGAATGTTTTCCTCTAAGTTATGAATCGTTTCAGTTTTTCTGAATATAACGATATCTCAACATAGACTAGAGGATGCTCATTAGAGCACAAAGAGAACACTGAAGATGGCAAACAGCCGAAACCAAATTTGACGAGGGTCGACGGAAAACCGTACCTAAATAAAAAAAAAAGATTATCATCAATCTAAATATGACAGTTTTGTTTATTGACGTATCGTTTTAAACAAAAGTGAGCTCTCAACGCCAAACTAAATTCGCAAGGATATTTTGTGCTCAATTTACACAATTTGGAAGCATTGCATATTCATGTAGGAATGTCCATACAAACTAAACATAAATCACTTGACAGCTGTCAAAATGGCCACCAGTTAAAAAGTGTTGCTAACCTAAAGTTTTATATATCTTATATCGCTATTAAATTATTTTTCATATTTCTTTATTAATAAAAATATTGCTGTTTAAATATTGTAAATATTTGTATATCCTCACTCTTCGCAGCCCGATAGTAGACAGATGTGAAGTTTCATTTAGTTAGTTTAGTTTAGTTCTTCGATGTTAGCTATAAAAAAGATATGAAATAAGTATAATACAGTAGTGAGTAGTCGATTATATTTGTGGATAAAAACTACAGCATAGTTGACTAAGGGTTCCTACTATTCAAAGAACATAAAGTCTAAATTTATTTTATCGTTTATGTAGACTAACGCATACAAAACCGGTTCATAAGATGAAGAACTAATAAGCACAAACACTACGATAACGTAGAATATTTTTCCTTTGGTGTACATAAGTGTTCTTCAAGTCTAAGTATACTGATCTTAAGAACTTTAGGTTTGAGTGATCTTTAGCGTAATTATTAGTGATCTTTAGTGTTAATTGCCGTGAATAATGTTGCCAAATTTCTTTCGCAGAAACAATTTTTTTCTGCAATGAAATCACTTTAGGCAACATTCACAAAAACAAATAAATTATTCAATTCGTTAAGAATAATATCTTGATCACCAAAATAGGAATATCTATCTAACAGGAGAAAATTATGAAATGTTAACAATTAAAAATTCCAGAAATTGTAAGCATAATGTGAGAAAATTTCGAAAATTTTGATTTTATACTTTAGATAAAAAGTATATGAAATATTTTGAAAATAACTTTTAACAAAGTAATATGCCAGCTTTTAAATATATCGCAAAAGCAATAAAGCTTTAGTTATAATATACAATTTTATTTTAATTGCAAAAAAATGCTATTCTCCATACTTTCCCACCACTGATGGATACTTAACTTGGATGAAGGCAATGCATTTATGTATTAATATTATTTAAAGTGTTCATGTTTATTTTTAAACCTTAAAACATTTCAATTTATTCTCGCACTGCAATAAGGCAAATAATAATTAACGACATAATAACGTGCAAATAAACTGCCACAAGTTTGACAAACGAAACGGGATACACAAAAAAATATAAAAATATGATATTCGAACTCGCACACAGTATGTGACCGCTTGGTGCCATTTTAATAGAGTCTAGTCAGAAACTTTGCATTTGAAACTGCTGTATTATAAGGTTGTTGCCTCAGGCTAAATATACCTACTCGAATAACGCCAACACAAAACTAAACTTTACACGTTTATATTTTTTTTATGTATTGAAAGTATTTAAAATATTAGGTACATTTTAAATGAGAAGGATTTAGTTCGAGAGAATATAGGCAACATGTAGAGAAAAAATTAATTATCAGAAAATTATATTTTAAATTAGGTTTAGCTGAATTTTAAATTAATAAAGGTTACCAGCAAGTCTTTAAGTGTTATATTGTATGTGTTTGTGTTAAAAAAATAACACCAAAAAAATAATACCTAAATAAGAAAATATAATGCCCCCAAAAAAATTGTCAATAAAGCTTTTTTGTAAAGGGGTTTTCAAAAAGAAGTTTATTTTCAAAAAAAATTAAACAAAAATTTTAAATTAAAATTATTCAAATTTTTATTGTATTACTAAGAGAAGAGATCGGCAATTATGAATGAAAAAGTATATCTGGCAAATGTCCATTACCACCACGCTTACAGATGTCGATTCTTTCATCAAAGTTTCTAATCGCCTTTTGGTAAAATCGCGGTTCTATATCGTTAAATCGATTCGATTGGCTGCGTATAGATTCTGTAATTAACGAGCCCCCACACAAAATATTTCAGTGATGTTAAATCACTTGATCTGGCTGGGTACTTAACTGCTGATTGTTGTAAAATTATGCGATCGGGATATTTGGTTTTGGCAATAAATTTATCGTTTCGTTAGCTGTGTGACATGTGGTACCATCCTGTTGAAATGCTAGCATCTCGCGAGAGTGCTATCCATTGATCATTATCACATTTCTAGTTTCATCTTCAAAAAAAGCACGGCCTAATCATTCCTCCAGACTACACAGCGCACCAGTGACACATTGAGCTTCTCAATAATCACTCTAGGATTTTCAGAAGCCCAAATGCGGTAATTGTGCTTGTTGACATAATCTGAAATGTGAAAATGAAATGAAAATAATTTTTTCAGAAAAACTAAATAGGTCGTCTCTACGGCGATATAAATGGTCGGTTGGATTCAATTCCTTGTAAGACTTCAATGTCAAATCGTTATGCAAAATTCGTTATTTGGATAACCCCAAATGTTAAGAATGACAAGGAATTGGCGATTTTGGATTGCTTTAACACTATGACTTTGATGATGAAGGACCCGATTGAGCACGCGTTGGTGTTATCAGATTTTCTATCGCGCCTGTCCAATCAAATTTAACGATCAAATTCTTAATAGCGGTCTCAGAGGGACGATTATTTTGTAACTTTAGCAGCACCACAATTTTCATTTTCATAGTGGATTTAATTATTTTTATACGATTTTCGTGCGAAATTTAATTCATTGTAACAATTGTCAATGCATCTACTACGAACACGTAGAAAAACTAAATGTCAAATGTTGCCAATAATGTTGTTAATAATATTGATTTTTTTTTCTTGAAAAATGCATTTATTCATCTTTCTGCTGGTATATGGTCTCCGCGCCAAAAGAACTGCCCTGGAAAACCCCGATATTAAATTTAAGGGTTAAAAACTTGACCTTATTTATTTTTTTCTTTTCAATGCAATTTCTCTCCATCTGTAGTAGGTGCTTTTTATATATGAAACAAAAATAACCAGACTTTAGATAGCATTTATAATATTAATTATTGAATTCCGTGTTAGAAAGCTATGTCCACTAGTTACAAGTCAAAAGAAGATATTCTAGGATTGTCCAGTAGTAATGGGATTTGCAGCTATAAGAACGAATGGAATTTATTGACGTGTGTTCACGTGGTGATATGACTGAAAATTTATTGTCTACATCATTAGTTTAGTTTATCAAATATAGTAGGCAGATATTTTGAATTCACATAGATATGTCCGGTATAAAAATAAATGTAAACAATATTTTTAAAAATGGAAAGGTGTTTTCATAGACGCCCTGATTTGAACGAATATGCCTGAATCATTTAAATCCTTATAGGCAGATACATTACCTTTTTAAAAATAATAATAATAATAATAATAATAATAATAATAATAATAATAATAATAATAATAATAAATATTACACAATTGTATTTTTTAGAGTCATTTTTTAATTTAATCTACATTAATTTGTGTATGATATTTTATGATATTCTCATAAAATATTTAGTTTTAAAAAAAATATATATTTGAAAATTATTACTCCATTCATATGTAATTTGAAAAATAAAGAACAAAAGATGTTTGTAAACAAATTTTACAAAAACGCAACGAGCACATACAATGGAATCAAGCACAAATTTACGTAAATTAAAAAATTGATTACAAAAAATAAAATAATTATTTGACGAATATATTATAACAAAATATATTATATAGCGATTAAAATTCTTTTAATTATCCTTTGTTGCAAAAATAGCTTTTGGCTGACAAATTATTTCGCTTACAAAAAATACCAAGCTCTCATAGCCATAGCTATTTTGTTTATTTAATGCAATTTTAAGTCGTCTACACTTGTTAAATTTTTAAGTTTTTGCTATTGTTTTTATTTATTTATGCATATTACGTTAGTTATTGTGCGACAATATTTATAAAACCATATATTAGACCAATTGACAGAATGGCATTTGCTATTTTCGCAAATATGTGGTGCCATTGATTGCATGATTTCTATTACTGGCTTTTTGTAGCAGCAAGAGAAACACAAAGGAAAAATATTAACACTTAGTCTGGCTGTTAGTTAAATAGTCGTTTATCTCAATTATTGAGCAGTAATGTTGCCACAAACTAAAGGGTTATTGGAAAAATATTAAATATCAATATAAATAAATCAATTTAATTTAGACAAATAAATTTTATAAATGGTCACACAACATTAAAACTGGTTTCTAACTTCTTATTTTAAATGTATATTACAAAATCTTAATTTAAATATAAATGCAAGAATTCGATTAATTAAATTTTTTTTTAATTGTTAAAAAATTGAGAACACAAAATTCTTTACGCTTTTAAATAATTATTGTTTTAAGAATTTGTAACAAATTAATTAATAATTTCTAAATTTGTTTAGAAAGGTTTTATTAGGTAAAAACTGTATATAACCCTTTTGCTTAATACATAAAAGTATTATGATATCATATCAAGCAGATTTATTTTTAGTTTCTCCTTTTTTTTTATTTCTTTAAGATCACAAATGCCGTATTAAAATTTATAATTTATTTAGTAACGCCTCTGTCTAGGACATTGTAATTGTCTCCAAGTGTTAAGTGGTTGTTTTAGGTTGGCTGAATTTAAGGTTTGGTTTATCACTTGTGATATCTTAATAAGAAGGTGTAATACCATGCACTTATAATTATTATTTTAGTTAACATAAAAGCACGATTAATCAAACAAAGAGAAGTTTTATCTCAAAGTTATAATTATAAGAAGCAATAAATTTTTCTTTTATGATCGATGCCATAATTAGTAGCATATGGCATTTATGGTTTTATTCAATCATTCATTAAAACTTAAATACTACGCTATTTTTTAATCTGTATAATTACTTTTAGCAGATAAGATTTTCGTAATTTAAGTTCAAATGATAAACTCAATATTAGGACTGCTGTCATTCCCTTTGGCGAAAATCGTCGTTACTAGCTGTTTGTTTGATACGATCAGCGAACGCTTCCGATGCTTTGACATAATAATCAAGCAGCCTTTTGTGTATTACTGGAGAATTAGTATTGGGTCTGTTAATATAAACAGTGTTGGGTTTTAGGCCGTTCTTTCGTTGAGATCGCATCTATTCATGCAGGTAAATTCTGCCGCCACCTAACATTTTATACGGAGCTAATTAAATATTTCCGTCTTTTATTATTTTCCAGGTAAGAATGTCCGCAGAATTCCACATAATTTAATATAATGTTTTTTTTTTCGAACCAGCATTCAGGGGATGACCCCTACATATGCAATGCATTGTGCCAGAACTAAGAAATTAGGTTACGGGAAGGAGGAAAGTGTGTGTAGTGTCTGTGGACGTTCGATTTGAACTTTTGCAGATTGAAAGTGACAGGAAAGACCTCCGGAAGTATTTTATTCCAAATACCAACTGTTCTGCTGAAAAACGAATTTTCCCTGCGTAGTGCGATTCACTGGCCAATCAGCCAGAAATGGATGTGCTCTCATCGAAGATCGAGTTAAACGTGAAAACGTGCGAGTATCAGGAGCAAGTTCCCCAATTTCATTAGAGCGTCGATGCTCTAGAGAATCAATAAAGTTGGATACCCTACCTTATAGACTTAACGCAAAAAAAGAGAGAGGGAATCAGAATAAATTTAATAAAAATGGGCCTATTAAAATTATTTAAATACAATAAAATGTGGAATTTCTAAACATGTGTTATAAAAATTTTGAAAAGAACAAAACCAAAATTAACAATTTTCCTTAAACTGTCTGCAAGTTTTACACAAACTATTGACATAACGACAGCTAAATCATACAGTCATGCTTTAGCCAGAAAAAATTGGTATAATAATTTTTTCAGATTATTTATTAGAACTACAAACAACATGTTTTAAAATCGTAAATCTTTTAAATTTTAAATGATTCTTGTTTAAGTGCGGCAAAAACTTGATAAGAAGTTATTTTTCGTGGTATCTGTATCAGTAGTTTTTATTTCTTTGGTATTCTTTTAAAGACAAATTATTTTTATTTTCTATATTAGTAACAAAACCAGCATTCAGGCGGTAAGCCCTACTTATGCAATTCATTATTGGCCAATCGACCAGAAAAGAATGTGCGCTTGATGAAGAATATTTTGTGCACACAACATTACGGTTTTCTAGAATAAATTCCCTTATATTATTAAAGCATATTTTGTTGTAGTAGCGATAAAACAATGAAACACTTTCTGTATTGTATTAATGCTATATCGTTTCAATAGGCTACCTTCCTTTTAGACGCGATCGAATAATTCCGAAATAGTTTTTGAAACACCCGCTCATATGTGAGAATTGTACAGCTTTTTCGGTATACAATACAAGCAATACTCTTAAGTGAAAAACTATTTGATCCATATAATTGAGGATTCAGGGTAAACAGAGACATCTTCGGCTAATTTTTTTGGCAGAAATTAAAATGTACACAAAAAGATGGTATGGTCTCTTAAATTTATTGTTGTAAAAATTTAGAAAGCTTTGTGTAAGATACAGCTCCACATTGTAACGAAAAGTTTTCGCAATACTTTGGGCTAGAGCTCGCGACGTCCAGGGTTCGTTACATAAATTATTTTCTTTTCCAATAACACGAGTGACACTTTGGTTTTTCTTTTTTTTACTAATAATTTTTATTGAAGTTCACTCTCAAATTTATCTTAAAATTATACTACTGCACTATTGAGCACGCCAACGACGATGCACCGTTTCGCGGTCTTCAAGAGTTCTCGCAGGTCGATACCTACTCTCCACCGATAGGCTTACTGCTTCTCACACTGAAGCGAATAAGATTCTGGTCCAGTCCGAGCAGAACAGTTTGCCTGTCCACCAATTTTCGACTAGTTGCGGTTGTCATGGATAAACTTCTGAGACAACCTTTCGACGCCTAAATTGGTGTTAGCCTTTTCCACGACTTTGTGCCGTCCTGTTTAGCTAGGGCGAATTAAATTCTGGTTTGGCTAAACAACGCGGCCTTGTTCACTCCTCCGCTACCTTAAATTCTGACCAAGTGAAGCAGCGACAGAACTATCTTTGCGGTAAACCCTAGCTATACTCGATTAATTCGAAGTCGAATAAAATTCTGACTGTTATTAGCTGAGCTGAACCTATTCCCAAGACTATTTTAATTAAGTTGAATTAAATTCTAACTTATTTAAAAGAAGAAGAAGAAGTATTAAAAATAATAACATTATAATATAATAACATTATAACTTCAAGTATTTTACTCACTAATAACATTAAAAAATAAACAATAAATGTAATTATAAAAATATGAAACGTATAAAATTCATTTAACAATAATAAAAAAAACTTTAAAAATGTGAAAGATGTATAATGACATTTAATAATATTGTTTCTCAAAAAATATTATGCAATTCATTAAACAATAGAAATTAAGAAATGTGAAAAATGATACAGTTTAATTGATTGTCTTATGCGGTCTAAAAACAAGCCAGCCGATTTTGGTCGTCACAACATACAACTTTTAAATTTAAGAGGTTAGATGCAAAGTAGCGGATCTTATACAGCCTAAACGTGTTTACCTGCAGCACTACGTCACGTTATAGATTACTAAGGGAGTTGAAGTTTTCCGTTTTATCATCAGTCGTCTACTGAAAAAAGTTGACTGAATATCTAAATCAGTAAACGTTATTCAAACCTATCTAAATAGTGTATGAGTTAAAAATGCATTAAATGATCATAGCTGATCTGCTTTTATTTCTATTCTTGCTCTTTTGTACGTTTTATTGGGGAATTTTAATTCAATATAATTTTTAGTACATTTTATTTTAGAATTACATCTTTTGCTATTACAAAAATTTAATAAAAATATATAATATTAGTGTTTAAATGATTGAAAGTTTTTTTAAAAATATTTGTGGTCTCAAACTCACCCAAACAAAGGAAACAAATACTACAATGGAAATTATTAATATTCAAAAATATCAGTTCATTACCTTCATCCAGTTTCGTGTTTGAATTTTAGCTTCGTTGTTCTTATCCGCATGCTCAAAAACCAAAATTTCATTTCGTATTATTATGCTGAATATAGAAATAATAAAACACACAAAGTTTATAAAGTCATTGAGACATATTTTTATGAGGATTCAGGATCCTTTTTTCCGACATAATTTTTCTGGTCCGAAATTAAGATCGAGGAAGTTGTTTGAAAATCTGATTCGGTATTTTGCAACAACTAGAGATCTTAAGAAATTCAGAGTTTTATATTTCTTAATACCCTGTCTCATTTTTGGAATCTACTTTACCCCATCTACAAAGTGTAAAATACTTCGATTTAAAATACAAGCTGGAGAGTTCCTCTTGAAATTGCCGCAAATTTAAAAATATTTAAAATCCACTGTGCTTACCAAACAGCCAATACTGAATTCAATCGAAATTGTGATCGTATGTGTGTGCAAAATTAGCTAGTTGATTTAACTAAATATTTAGTAGCCAACAAGATACGCTTTTTAATGTCATTTTTACAGGCAGATCTTTATTTTTATTTATTTTTCTTGTTGTTAAATCCAACGATTTAATGAGCATTTTTTGCCTGAAAAGAAGAACCTATAACTGTATGTATGTATGTATGTATTGGAAATCATCATTTTTATTTTTATTTCCAATGTTCTTAAATTTTTTTCAAATTTATTTCATAGTAAAATGAATTTTTATATTTTATAGATTGTCTGCCCAGTTTGGTCTGCCACACTGTTGGCTAAAAGTGAGGCTGGTGGGTTAAATAGGTTGCTACCATGATTTATTTAGACAAGCTATAAATTTTTTGTATGAATGTGTATGTATGTATGTCAGTATACACATACACAAATATATACAACTACCTGGTAATCAAATCTAGTATGCTTAATCCTTTTTTCAATTTTTATTCTTTCTTATAACATGTTGCTGTTGTTCCATTATGTCGATGTAAAACCCATAACCAAATATTCGTTGCATCCTTTTGATATCATTATACAAAAAATAAGATGAAAAAATAATAAATGAAACTAATTTCGGTGGCCACCCGTTGATTTTATTAATCATTTGGCTTGTTTTTCTTTCCTCTTAGTTCAAGCCGATATCTTTTTGGCATTATTTAATGTTTTTGTGTTGTTTGTCTGCATGCAGTGCTCCAAGCTTAATAATGTAGGATGCTGTGAAATATGGCCGATATAAAATTGTTACATATGGATACATTTGTTGAAAATAATATTAAAAAATAAATAAACTACGTGATTGCAAGTAAATATTAAAACAATAAAATCAATTTTCAAAAGATTTTTTTGCAATTTAATTCAGGCAAATTTTAAATCCGAAGTTAAAAAGCAGGAATAAAGATGAGTCTTATAAATTAGGAACCTGTTGGGAATTTTAAAGACTTTTTTATTAAAGAAATTTTTATTAAAAAAATTGCAAATTTTTTAAAGGGCACGTTTTAGAGTACAATGAAACTAATTTAAATGTTACACAAAAATATTCTTCATTCAATTTTACTATAACAGTTTGAAAACATTAAAGCTGAAAATTCAACATAAAACAACTCACACCACATTACTTAGACTTGGCGCTAAATTTCCCAATAAAATCAAATTTTATTGCGCTTAATTTGTAAGTAATTAAATTCACTTTATCTACTAAGATCCGTAGCAAAATTGCAAAAAATTTTGAAAACCGAAATAAAAATTAATTCCATTATTCCCTGTTATTGAGACGTGCAATATTTTAGGCGTTTAATGAAAATAAACTTTTATTTAACTTCCTAATAGCATGACATTGAGTACGGAAATACGTTGCTGGATTATATATTAATCAGCGGACTATAGCGAATCACGTGTAAAATACAAAAAAAATTTTCATATATCCTATGGAACTTCCACCTTTTATTTGTTGTTGCAACAAACTTTCATATATAAATTTTGTGAAAAAAAAAATATATTTAATCGAATAACACGTTAAAGCCGCCACAGCATAACTTTTCCTTCCACCTGATATACAGACTTCAAGTGTCCTTCCATGAAGATTAAGAAAACTAGGCCATATGTTTCATAATAACGTCTTGCATGGTAACCACCTAAGTTTTTTTATACACATACTGTTGTGGTGACTGTATACAATTTGTACACATCGTCTATTACGTTTTGTAATTAAAACTTCAACGATAACTCGTTCACTATCAGTTGTTTCCTTTGGAAACACTATTTATCTTATGTCAAGAACACTACGATATAGTATTTTATCCGCTAAGTTGCCTTCGGACTTATTGATTCTTTATTCACTTCAATTTTGTATTAATTTAATAGCATTTTCAGACAACATAATGGTCCTTGGTCGTTAAATTTGAGTCGACAAGCTCGACACGAACGCCAACGCTTGTTCGACCATATCATTCAATTGAAAGCATCGCAGCCGTGAACCACAAAGTTGAAACAAATTCAAATTTGCCAATTACCGAACGATCTCAACAATTACTGTTATCCAAAACAACCACATGGCAATTTTTCCATTTGGATTTGGGAGCCTTACAACAAGCAACTAGTGCAAAAATTGAAGCCAATCGACCATTCACATCGCCATATATTCGCTCAAAACCGGCTAGGTTTTCTAAAAAAATAATTTTTTCAGACGAAGCCCATATTCACTTGTCAGAGTATATCAATACACAACAATGCCGCATTTCGATTTCCGAAGATCCTAGAGCGATTATTGAGAAGCCTTTACTTGCTCAACGTTTTACTGCATGGTGCACTGGTCTGAAGACGTGCTTCGACCATGTATTTTCGATGAGACTGGAAATGACGTAACGGTCAACGGATCACGCTATCGCGAGATAATAACAACTCAATTTAGCCTATTATTGACGAAGTGGATATAACTGTGGTATCAACCATACCACATGTCACACAGCCAAGGAAACGATGAATTTATTGCAAACCAAATTTCCAGATCGCATAATTTCACGACAATCGGCAGTTAAGTGTCCAGCCAGATCGATTGATTTAACACTACTGCATTATTTTTTGTGGGGGCTTTAAAACTCAAAATCCGTTAATTGGTTAACGAAATAGGAGTACATTTTCTCAAAAATTGAATAAAAACTTCGATGAAAGAATCGAAATCAGTTAGCATTTGGCAGATATCATATTTCATTCATAATTGCCGAACTTTTCTTAATCTAAATTTTTAGTGTTATTTTGTTTTAAAACTTCTTATTGAAAAACCCTTAACAATTATATCAGTTCTTCAACCGTTTCTGTATTATAAATTATAAAACTATTTTATTTTTGCAATTATCTTTAATTGCATAATTAATAATATTTAACGTATTTTATTAAATACGCAAAACAAATATTTTTTGGGTAACTTCATTTAAAATCTTGTTTTCAGTTTTTAATCAAATAAACGAATTTGTGGATTTATATTGTGTAATATATTTTCTATTCAAATCAAAATTCGTTCTAAACTATGTACCAAATTATTATAATAATCTTTCTACCGTTCTCTTAGAATTTCTTTAGTAATGCCTAAAATTTCTCGTTATTACTCTGCAATGGCTTTACTTATTCATGGCCATTAGAAGTTCTATCAACTTTTTAAATTAATGACCTGTTGGGAGCCCCTGAAACTTTTAATTTTGTCGATGAAGTAGCTTAATTTGGTAAAATGTAATTTTATTGCCTTTCATTATAAGGAACAATCATAACACATGCAGTATCGATGCTAATTATGTCTGCCAATAACGCTTCAAAATATACGAACAAGTCCCACTTATATTCACACACCCTTTAAGTTTAATTTCATTAACTTCGTTTTACAATGGAACAAATCTGTAAACACAGTCTGTGTAACTTAAACTTAAAACATCTGTTCAAAAATGACGAAAATTTTAAGTGAATATTTTACATAGAAAAAAACACACAAATTGATAGTCTCCAAATTTATTCCCGTGTATACTGTAGTTCTCACATGATTAACTATTAAGCAAACTATCATATTGAGCTTAGGTTTTTACATGATTGGTGTACTCTGGCAAATCATTATTTATAATGACAACCCAATTGCTCAAACTCTGTCAACTATTAATTTATCAAATAATCCCAAATATTGTTCAGCTTGCGTCTTTGTTTTTTGTTCTAACAAGTTTGTCAAAATGAAAAGTGTGGAGGACAGTGCCAGTACTAATGTCTTAAAAACAAACCGTTTTACAGACTGCTCGGGTTATGGCCGATAAAAATGTTTATTAGTTTTTCAAACTACTTTAAATGAAAATAATGTATAATTATTATCACATAGCAAGAGTAATAAAATACCAGAGCAACAAATAAATTATGCGAAATAATCAGTTTTGTAAAAGGTTTTTCAACAAAAATTTAGATTACAATTTTTATTGTGTTACGAAGACAAGAGTTTGGCAATTATGAATGAAAAATGATATCTCACAAATGTCCACCACGACCATGCTGATAGATGTCGATTCTTTCATCAAAGTTTTTAATCAGTTTCCTATTCCTATTTCGTTGATCACATTACGGATTTTGAGTTTTAAGGTTGAAATCGATTTTATTGGCTCCCTTACCATAGTCCTACAAAAAATTATCTAGTGGTCTTAAATCACACGATCTGGCTGGCCACTGTACTGCTGATTGTCGTGAAATTATGCGATCAGGAAATTTGGTTTGCAATGATTGATCGTTTCATTGCATGTGGTACCGTGCTGTTTAAACTACATATCAGTGATATCCACGTCATTAATAATAGGCCAAAGTTGAGTTGTTAGCATTTTGGAATAGCTTGATCCATAGACTGTTACCACATTTCCAGCCTCATCTTGAAAAAAGGCCCAATCATAACTTCAGAACACATAGCGCACCATACAGTGACATTTTGAGCATGCAAATGCTTCTCAACAATCGCACTAGGATTTTCGGAAGCTCAAATCCGGCAATTTTGGTTGTTGACATACCCTGAAAATGGGCTTCGTCTGAAAAGCACATTTTTCCAGAAAAACCAGCCGGTTGTGCCTGAATGAGTTGAGGAAATAAATAAATAAATGGTTGATCGGCCTCAATTCCTACACTAATTGAATCTTGCAAGTCTTGAAAGTCAAAGCCTTTCGTAAAATTCACCATGTGGTGGTTTTGCATAACACCAATTTTTCATAGTGGCGAAGAATTGACGAATTTGAATTTGCTTCAAAACTGTGTCTCACGGCTGCGATGTTTTCAGTTGATCGACCCTGTCGAACCTTTTTCTGAAGTGAGGGTGTACTGTACCGATCGAAACCAATGATAATTGGAATGGACATGGCCATTCGGTCTTGCAGTATGTGGCCAAGCGCTGTCAAGATGGAAGAGGGTGTCCTTGTATCTGGTCGAATATTCTAGTCATATATCATTAATTGGCCTCTTCGAACGAATCAACTGTCTTCAGTACAGTTCGCCTGTAATCGATTTCAATAGCTCATAATAAAAAGTACTCCTTTGAACCGACTAAATACAGAGTATTACCTTGGCGTCATGGATTTTTAGCTTCGGCATTGATTTAGCTTGTTGGGCAGGCTTCACTGGCTTCATTATTATATATAGTTTTATCGATCGATTGAAGATAAAAATATGAATCCATTGTGCAATAGTTTATTTTAGGAATGACATTGGTTTTTATCGAAGATACGAAATAAATAACAAAATCTTTGGGTAAAAGTAAATGAGTGTAGTGAGTTTTGAAACAACATACCCGCCAATTTTGTTTTATTTTTTTTGTAGCAAAAATCAATCTGCCACCAAGTTTAATACTTTAAACATTATAGTTTTACTAAAACCGATGTACTATAAAGGAATGTCCCTTATTTTATTTGGCTTTCAGAAGCTGCTTTTTGCAAATGAAACAATGCTCCTAGACTTCCCTGCAAAACATCCCGTTTAGGCACAAAATTCCTCATTATTGTAGCGATTTAAAAAATTTATGTTTAATCTTTGCTAAATAGCATATTTTTTTTTATTATTGACAGGAATCATAGGTGATAGTTATGTCATATGTTGTCCAAATCGACATTATTAAAAAACCAAGCCTTAAAAAGCTCCACAAAATTTATTTTTCTAACCTAATTTTTTTAATACATTTATAAATGAATAATAAAACGTGAACGTTTCTAAACAACTAAATTCTTGATTAAAAAAACTAAATACGATACATTTATTGTGTATGCCACTCATAAAAAAATATTCTACAGAAAAGGCCATAAATAGAAATCGTATACGAAATTTCATTTTCTTTTCATTTTCTGTTATTTACAAAATAAGCAAGACGACATGGTTTGTAACATTTTTGTTATTTTCACAACATCCCATTGTTACAAAAAATTTTGATGAGGCATAAATTATTTAAGCTTTCTTGTGTCCGTAATTTACAATTGTATAACTCATTTTTATTGCTTCTTAACGTGAAAATAAAAAAGAAAATAAAAATTATTTTTATATTCGTATAAAAATTCTTCATTACATTTAAATCATTTGATACTTTTTTTCTCGATCTATTCTTTCTAGCTGCATTTCATTTCTTGTTTGCCTTTTATTTTACTGTAAAAAGGTTTGTAGAATAAAGGCAACAACCAATAGTATAAGCACTGCTGTGGTATTAACAATTTTCTAATTAAAACTGAAACAAGCGTGTTAAATGAAAGCTCGATTTTCCAACTCAACTCCTGTCTTGTATTATAATCTTGATTTATTTCATTGTGCTTCTAGCACAAACATTTTTAAATAAAAAATATAGTGAAATGGAAATAAAAGAAGTAAGGGATAGCAGCCCTTTTTCATTGTACAGATTTTTATATACCCTTCACTTAAAATAAAAATAAAATAAAAAAAGTCTTGTGATTATTACGGTGGCAATTAAATTTTATTTTCATTATTTTTACTTCTTATTATGCTCGTAACAGCACATTGTTTCTATATCAGCCATTTATGAACTAAAATACGCTATTAAAAATCAATTCTTAAACGTAAAATTTATTTGGGGTCTCTGCAAAATCCATTTCCGCAATAATAAAATTGCTTCCACAGCAAAAAATGCCTGCACTAAACTCTACAGAATATCTTATTGTTACGAAAATTACAGTTAAAATTAAAATATTTCTTTAACAGATCTAGAAGCTATTAATGTCGGTAATAAAGTTGGATTGTGCTTAAACAAAAAGACATAATTAAGCTGTGTTATTTTCTATAATTAGCAAATATATGTAAGCTGCTCCCAGTGAATGAGTTTGCTTCAGGGGCGCCTAAGACAAAAAGACTTGATTAAGTTGTGTTATTTCCTATGATTAGCAAATATGTAAAAGCTGGTCCCAGTAAAATTTGCTTAATGGTCGCCTATGATATACACATCAGCTAGAGATTTCTAAGTTTAGCGGAGATTTATGTAAAAAGAAAATTAGTTGGTAGATATTTGGTGGAGGTGTATATTTGCTACACAACAATGTTTTAAAATTCACCTCAGAATGTTGTGGTAAAGAAAGTTTACACTTACGTTTTTCACCCGTGGAAAAATTAAAAAAAAAATCCAAAATATACTGGTGTAGTTTTCGCTTTATAAACAAGCTTCTGAAAGAGTGTCGTTAATATTTAACGTAAGTTATTAATTTATGAGAGCTATAGTAATAGCTGTAGATTCTTAGAAATAAGTATACTTTTATTACAGATAATTTTCAAAAACATGCACTCTACTGTATGAACTGTAAAATGGTGAGCGAATAATAAACAACATGGGGCTTCAAAAATAAGAAATGCTATTGATAAAGTTTCTAGGCTTTTATATATTTCAAAAAATTAATAAAAGTTTTTTGACGAGCTGGATTAAGCAGCCACTGAACCACCAATAAATAAATTAGCATAAGAATTTTTCAACATCTGATATTTTTCCCATACATATGGAATCCCCCGGGGCCATTCTATTTCTCTTCCCCATCTTGACACATGCTTTCGGGGGTAAAAGGCGGCACCAGTCGCCTAGGATAGCAGAAGCCTGAAATTGAAAGGGAACTTGACGTTTGACGTCCTAATAGTGACTAACCAAACTGGTACCACGAGACTCTGTGGCCACGTACTGTTTATTGGTGAGACCCTTCGGGGAGCAACTGTGGTTTAAATCCAAACTGCGGAAAGATCGGTTTTTTCATAACGACATATATATAAAGAAAATAAAAGATTAATTTAACTTGGGTATAATTTTACGTCAACCCGCGTCAAATTTGGTTTGTGAACATACCGGTTTCGGCTATATGCCATCTTCAGTGTTCTTTTTTCTTTATTTAACTCCACATGTTTTCGAAAACTACTAATAATTTCTATTTCTATTCCATTCAGTTTCAGCAAACCGAACTTGTTATATCACCAAACCCTTTGTAAAATTCGCGATATTATTCGACTACTAACTATTGAGGTTTTATTTTATGCAAGAAAATGTTCAAGGAAAACTTTTATTAAAATTATAATTAAATATATAAATAAGACTTTTCAATAATTTTTTTTTCTGCATGTACGCAGACATTCACAACCCAGACACATTTTAACAATTATCTAACGCTATGTGGCAGTGTGTCGCCGGCCCGGGGACGAAAAGGAGTTTAGATAGTTTTTGGTTCTAGAGTAAAAGTGGGGACACGACA
Organism: Trichopoda pennipes; assembly: GCA_030448955.1. Lineage (NCBI taxonomy): Eukaryota > Metazoa > Arthropoda > Insecta > Diptera > Tachinidae > Trichopoda > Trichopoda pennipes. The sequence continues at coordinate 149,429 of JASKUP010000010.1, read as the reverse complement.
CTGCTCGCTGTGCTCTTGAAATTGCTAGCTGAGCTGAGTATACGCCTTCGGGACGTTGTCAGATGCTTTGTTTTCACCCAGTGATAAAACCGCCGTTAAATTAAGGCCAAATTACCAGGTGGAATATTAACTGATTGTGTGATTTTCGTGCTCCCTCAATAATCTGGCTACATTCCACAATAGCAAATTTCTAAATTAGTTACCCTACACTATTGAGTTGAGTAAGAAAATTTTACTTAATTTAACTGAAAATTTTAACTTAAAGAAACAAAAAAGGAAAGTTAAGTTGTGACGCTTAGTATAACTTCACAAGTAGTATTAGAAATTATTGCAATTAAGCTGAAAATAAAATGGTAACACAAAAAAATCACACGCATAAAAAGAAAGTATATTTTTTTAACAAAAAATCTAAAAAGAAAAATAGAAGCGCCAGTCAAATACAGCAACAACGTTATTCTGTCACAGACGGCACCACATTTTCACATAAACTCCAACTGGGCACCAGTACCGCACAACTTTGCAAGCAAAAAAGACACATAAATATTATTTTCTACACTGAGAAAACACATTTCTTATATGTAGTTAATCTATAGCAAATCAAATTTTTCCCCCTTCAAACTTAATAGAATGAAATCTTTGTTTCAAACTTCTTATATTATTATTCGTGGATAGGTAATAATACATAATATAAATTTGAGATATCGCATGCGATTTTCTTTGAAAAAAGCATACTGTTTGTGATAATTAAAAATTTGAGAATGATAAAGTGGTGGCTAGAAGTATTTGATATAAACACAAATACCTGCTTCATGAATTTTGAAACAATTGAACAAGTGAATAAAATATTTCTTAGTCCTACACGACTAAGAGACTCTCATCAATTGTTCGTCCTAACATCGCTGATTATATTTGTATGCTGTTATTTTAAGACATATATTTAAAGAAAATAAAGCTAAACAATAAAACCAAGCAGTACACAAAGATCCAAAACAAAACATTTTTACTAAACTTCACATTTAATGTAAATAGAACTAATAGGCTCAGCGCAACAGGGTTCTAAATAAAATCAAATAAAGATTTATTTAACTTGGTATGATTTTACGTCAACCCGCGTCAAATTTGGTTTGTGAACATACCGGGTTCGGCTATATGCCATCTTCAGTGTTCTTTTTTCTTTATTTAACTGCACATGTTTTCGAGTAATACTAATAATTTCTGTTTCTATTCCATTCAGTTTCAGCAAACCGAACTTGTTATATCATTAAACCCTTTGTAAAATTCGCGATATTATTCGACTACTAACTATTGAGGTTTTATTAAAATTATAATTAAATAAATAAATAACACTTTTCAATAGATTTTTTTTCTGCATGTACGCAGGCATTCACAACCCAGACACATTTTAACAATTATCTAACGCTATGTGGCAGTATGACAAGATGATGAAGTTGAAGTTTGGGTTACCACCACGACGCACAAGAAAGTTGTTGCAAATAGTGAGTATTTCGTTACATTTTCTGTGTATGTGTTTCAACACTTGAAGTTGAGGTGTTCGCGCAAATTAATTGGTGAAATATTATTTCTCTCTTCCCTTACAATTAAACACCTAGATAACACAATATTTCCACAGCCTGATATTTTATTATAAAGCGATATACTCGTGTATACATATTTTGTGTCTGGAGTAATTTTTTTTCTTTTGTGTTTTTCTATTAATTTTCTTTTTTTTTTTAATTTTATGTGAAACAAAAAATTATCCCAAGTTTGAATTATAAATGGAATCTTTCACGTAGGTATAAATAAATGCTGTTAGTTATTCTAGATTCTCTAAAAAAAGGGAAAATGTCAGTTGAGTAGCAGCAAGTAGTAAACAATTTGAAAGTAGCAACAGCACAGTGGCAGTGGCATAATTTAATGATAACAGTTATTTTGAGAAAATTAATTAACATAATGCTAATTTGTTTTATTTGTCACGCGGGAGCATATAAATTAGTCTTTATGGTTGGAAAAATTACAAAAACAATGCAGAAGATGAAGAAACCGAACAAAGAATGACATTTTCCCAGAAGTAGAAGACATACAAAAAACGTTAGCATTATTTCTTATTAGAATATTTTAGTGTTTTAACTTGAAGATATGTTATGTAAGATAATAAAGTTTCTTTGGTTAGAAAAATATTTTGCAACTTTGTTTTTTTGTTGTTCGTTACATTGAGAAAACTTAAATAAAAGTGTTGCGTTTTAAATTTAAATTAAATTGATTGTATAAACAATAGAATAAATTATATATCTCAAATTTTGGCATCATTTAATATTTATTTTTCTTAAATTAATATCACTACCATCATTTTGTTCCATTTTTCAAAAATAGTTCAGTAGCCATTTTATGCTATTTACCTAAGGCTTTTGAAAAAATTCTTCATAATTTACTACCAAATTATTATTAAAAACAACACTTTGTTGTTTGACAGGCAGTCAGGCTTTCGCCAAAATCATGGCTGTAACTGAGAACATAGAACATAAACTTGATGAAGGAAAAATAAATTCCCTTGTAGTTCTTGATCACTCTAAGGCCTTTGACACGGTTGATCATGACACTCTTTGAATAAAACTTTGACACTTTTTTTAACTTCTCTTTACCCTTGACGCGAATGTTATCTTCATACCTCTGTAGTCATTGGTAGTTTGTATTGTCAAACAATCTTCAATCTTTGGTGTTTCATTTATCCAGCGGAGTATCTCAAGGATCAATCTTTGAACTACTCCTTTTTTCTGTTTATGCTAACGATTTACCCAAACAGTTTTTGTACTGCAAAATATAAAATACATATGTACATATACCATGTGCTGCTCCTATCCATTGCTAAAAATGTTTCAAGACTAAATGAGGATCTGTATAAAATTTATTGCTTTGCAAATGAATTTTGTTTAAATCCTCATAAGCTTAAGTGTATTATAATTCGTAAAAAGCTATTAATCATATTACCGATGTTGATATTTTAATAAATGGAGAAAAACTCTCTATTGTAAAAGCTGCCAAAAACCACGGTATAATAATCAATAACATTCTTACTTGGATAAACAATGTTAACTCACTTGTAGGTATAATTTACACAAAGCTTAGGTGTCTTTGGTAGTCACATCACTATACACCTTTTAATATAAGACAACTCCTTGCAAAATCTTGTATTGTACCACGGTTAATTGACTGTTGGGAATCTTTTGGAGAAGGTTACTCTGCTAGTAAAAGAACAATTTCATTATATAGGTTTTCGGATTGAGACGATGTTTCCCAATTTTCTTCGATACTATATGTAGTTTTATTCTACAACCTCCTTAATAGCAGTGTGCTTCTATTTCTTCATAAAATAATTTTTTTAGGTCTGTTAGATCAGTTAGGGGAAAAGAAATTTTAATTCCTCTACACCTTTCTCTTAAATATGAATGGTATTTTTTCATAAATACAACGCGCTTCTGGCATGTTCTTCGTCGAGCAGAACACCCTAAGGTTTTTAAACTTTAAGAGGTATAGAGTTAATGTTATTATGGACAATATATACCACAATTTTTACAAAAAGCAATACATTACCGACATAAAGATATTGCAAAGACGAAAAGCACATAACGATAACAGACTGAAACACAATCCATAATAACATTATATATACAATGGGAAAAGAACTAGACAAAAATTTGTATTATCTAGACATCACAATAATACGTGGAACCGACATTTAATATTTGACATTTATAGAAAACCAACTACGATAGACACTACCACCTACATTACTTCGAACCATTCTATCCAACATAAACTGATAGACTTAAGATAATCCGAATTACTCCAGATAACTACAACAAAGAACTCGACACAATATATACCACAGCTAACAAAAACTTCTACAATCGATAAACTTTTTAGAAAATACCACACTAACAATAGGAATAAAAAAGATAAAGAGATTTTACCTACACAGGACCAGAAATATATATTAGATTAACTAACCTTTTTCACAAAGAAGATTTATTTACGACATTAAAAACCATCAATGTTTTGAGAAATTATCTCAGGCCATCAAAAGAAATAACTGATAAATTTAGTTCGAGTGGAGTATAAAGATTTATATTTACTTGTAAATATACTTATATAGGAGAATCTAAACGAGCAACAAAAATAAGAGTTACAAAACACATACCCTCATACAAACGAAAAAGACAAGACTCCAAATTTGCATTACACCTTTAAACTCACGGACAAACACCAAGGGAAACAGATGAGTGTATGGCATTACTACATTCTAGCAAAAAAGGATGAAAGCTGGACATATTTGAAAACATGGAATTCAACAAAACAAAAACGTTTGAAAGCGACATTATAAATGAACGGGTAACACGATCTCGGCAGAATTTTCACACCACTAAAACTATTTATACACTCCAACAAAGAAAAAAGCACCCTCAGACGAAAACACTTACCTCGATAATAATAAAAGAAAAAAATATTAGACTAAATTGCCAGGTGGCGGGCAATCTATAGGGTCTGCCATCTAACGCTTTTTAATCAACAAGTGCTTATTTCGTGAGTGGTAACACTTAGCTCATGTTAGATTTGACAGCGATTTAGTTAGAGAAATAATTAGTTTTATCCTTCCGCTGAATGCATATGGTTGTGTATACGTTTGAACAATGCTTCGCTGCGTTCGACTTACAGAAGAAAACGATTTTGCAAAAAAAAAATCATCTTTTCAGATGAAGCTCATTGATATTGGCGGGTATGTTAACAAGCAAAATTGTCGCATTTGGGTCACGGAAAGCCCGCTCGCATACATTGAAAAGCCGACGCACCCAAAACGAGTCACTGTTTGGTGCGGATTTTGGTCCAGAGGAATAATTGGACCATTTTTCAGCGATCGTTCATGTTGAACAAATTTTTGTTCACAAAAAATTGAAGAGGAGGACATTGGCAACATTTTATTTCAACAGTACGGCGCTACGTGCCACACAGCCGAAGCTGTGTAGTTTTGTTTAAACTTAAAAAAAAAAGTTATTAGGCGGATCCTATACTTATATGAGTGGACACAAGCCTAATGTAAGAACTATCTTGTGTGATTTCTTTAATAAATTTTTGCAAGATTTCGATTCTTTTCGTGACGATTAATATAAAACGATGTTTTTGGTTAACACTATGATTAATACTAATAATTCACAAGAATGTTTCAAACCGGAATTTTTCTTGCAAAGGGATTAACTAAAAACTTAACGAAGATATTTTAAGAAATGAAAGAGACGTGGAGGAATAATAAATGATATTCAATAGGGACAAAGTTTTAAAAATTTTATTATAAAATAGCAAAAAGCTATAAATAAGGGTAAATAATCCTTTATAAAATTTTTAATTAGACATCAGCATACCTAAGCCCTAACGAACACTGACTCGCCAATGCAGTCCAGAACACGGCTTGACAATATTTTTATCACGTCGAAAGTGTTCGCCGGTAACACCGAACAAACAGCCAGCAATGACAACAGTATTTCATTTTTTGACGGAACAAATCGAAACAACTTAATATCTATTATTTGAGTTTATTTTGTATAACTTTTATAATTTTGAGAAGAAGTAACTTGAAAAGCAAAAACAAATGCTTTAAAATTGTGTTTTTTATATTGAGAAAACTTGACTAATATCTTTCAAAATTTTCAGTTCTTTAATGTTTATAACTCGATCACTATACACTATAATGTTACTACTTATTCGGAATTTTGAAGACCTTTTAAAAAACTTAGGAGCTGGAGAAATTTTGTAATGCTAAAAGAAATTGCAAACTTCTTATACATTTAAAATATTTGAGATCAAGTATAAATTTGAACACACTGCTCTATGCTCTACTAAAGCATATGATATTTTGTTTTGTTTAATCAGTCTAGTCGCTTGGAAGTTTCTGACTTATTTTTTTATTTTCTCATTATTTATGTGTTTTCTGGTTGCGAAATTAAACTAACTATAAACAAAAAACAGATATGATTTGTTATGCATATTCGAATTTCCCAGTGAAAATATTTAACAATTCAGACAGTCACGTCTTCAAAAGCTGCAAATTTTACGGTCATTGAAGAAATGAAAACAACTAAGAAATTAAAAATAATTATGAGAATGTGTTTGCAGAAAAGCAATTTATTTTAAGTCTGCTGTTAGAGCACTTTATAAAAATATAGTTGTTACTATAATTACTGCCTGTTTATTTGGTACTATCGGCGAGTGCTTTCGATGCGATGACATCATTATGAAGCCACGTTTTATATAAAACTAGATAGTTAGTATTAGGTTCGTTTTATAAATAGTATTGGGTTAAGGTTGTTTTTTCATTAGGGTCGTATCTAGTTATGCACGTAAATTGACCCACCACTTGGTATTTTATGCGGATTTAATATTTCTTTTTTTATATTATTGTCTAAGTGTGTCCGTCTGAGGATGTTTTTCGTTTGTTAGAGTGTATGTATCAATTGCTTCTGAGGTCGGGTTAACCGGTTATAATATAGTTATTTTGTTTGTTATTAATTTTGGTAAGTCTAAACTAAATGATATTAAGTGTAGAATAGTTGTTTTGCTAACGAATAAGCTTACTGTTGATCTATTTTTACGGTCTGTTCCACATTGTCAAAAAAATGGCATTTAAAGCAAGAATAAATACTAAAAAATTGCTGTTTATTTTAAATGTAATTAGCGAGCGAACCAAATATTTTGGCATTGCGGAATAGGCACATATGTGAGTAGTGATACATGAGTACAAATAATCCGCATAATTTTTATAGTAATCATTTTGCAAAACAAGTTGTTAAAATTTGAAAATATTTTAGCTAATATATTTTTTATAAATAATTTGTTTCCTTCAAGCACAAGGTCCTTAAAATAAAAATTAAGCAAATTTTTATTTTTATTTTCGATATTTCACCACACTGTTGAGTGGCAAGTTCAGGAAAAGAATATAATCAATTTAACAAATCATTCAATAAATAACAAATTGTTGTCAAACAAATTCCAAATAATTCAGAAATTAAAAAAAAAACAAGGACTGCAAATTGAAAAAATATTGTAACTAAACTTACATACACACGATTTTCTAATACTAAAAAACTTTTCAAGTATCTACGAATTAATTCAAATTCATTTACTTACCAATAATATTTTTGCTTAAGTGTGTAAAATACAAGTATAAGTGTTCAAGTAATTTCTTTTTCAACTTAATAATATTTTTTTAATTACAAGATCTCTAAATACATATTACATAATTTATATTGAAGAAGAAAGTTGTGCAAAACACCTAATTTTTTTTTGTAAAAGAGAAGTAGCACTTCAGACAACAATGCCTATTTAGTCAAGTACCGTGCTACATTCTTTAGGAAAGGATGAAATAGGTGGTGAAAGTATAAGGATAGTCGGAAATTAACTGCCGTATATAAGACAGCACAGCGACCAGTGACTATGCCTTCATCGATGAGCAGCCCCATCGACAGTCAATTTTTATTTTTGTATTGAAAACAAAACCAAAGTCTTCGTTGGGAATCGAACCTACAACCCCCATATTCACAAGCTAGTACACTACCTACTAGCCCCTGTAGGCTAGTAGGTATACCTATTTAATTTCTTTTTAAAACTACTTACCTCTTGACTAGATTTATATGCATTTAAACATTTCGTATTGAAATTTTTCGTAAGTCTGTCCTGTCTAGAAATAATTCCAAATCCGCAATATCATGGAGATGTGTAGTTTTAAAGCTACCAAAGCAGGTTTGCAATTTTTTAATGTCACAATAAGAGCTGATAGACCAAACGGGGACTGCACAAAATATTACAGCATGAAGAATGGACTTTAGAATGAGTTTTTTATTAGCAATGCTAAAATTGGATTTACAATTAATAAAGGATTGAGAATATTTCCCAGGAAAGTTTACGTTCTGTTCCCATTGTATAGAATTATTGTTTATAGTCATATTTTTCTATGGTGTACAACATTACCTTTCCTTTTCCTACGAAAGTAAATAGCTTGAGTTTTTTCGTAATTTAAAATAACTTTCCATTTACTGAAATACAATAAACCTCCGATAACCCTCTGTCTAAGTTTGCTATTATATCAACAGCTAGGATTTCAAACCTTAATATCGATGTGTCACCTGCAAATATGGGTAAGGTGCAATACTCAACTTGGAGAAAACGAGATGTGTATAAATTATAAAGGACAGAAGATAGACATCAATCTTGTTATGGCGGCCAATATGAACTTTTAAATTACGAGCGGTGAGAAAACTTTAAATTATTTGAATGCGGCTTTGACAGCCAAAAGTACCCTACCAGAAGATGAAGGCGCTAAAGTACATTTTAACTAAATTCCAAATTCTTATTAGTGGATGGACTGTACCATGTTCTCTGCGAAAACCAAATTGATATTGCGGAAGAATATTATTCACTTTCAAAAAATTAGTCAATTTAATTTTAATGACTTTTTCACTTTGTTTACACTTGACAATAAGTAAAAGCTTTTCAAATAAATGCTTATTTTAAAAACAACAATTTTACAACACAATATTATTTTACATATCCATTCAATCATAAATTTTAGGTATTGTTATGTTTATTCTTTTTAATAAACATTTTGTTATTTTGAATTTTTTTATTGCAAAATAATAACACAATATTTTAGAATTTTAAATTATGTTAAACATTTTATTTACTTTTAATGCACTTAAAATAAACACGATTAGAAACTTCGTTGTCTTTACTTGGTGCTTATATAGTTGTTTTAAGTGGTTCTCGCATATACAAAAATATTCTACTCCAACATCACCCAATATTGTTGTTGCTACTATCATTAAGTTTAGGCGCCTGCTTGGCTGTGTATTGTATTTTGTTCTGTGTTAGTTGTTTTGTTTTTTGTTGTTTACTTATTTGGAAGAATTTCTTATAAGCATGTTGTTGTTGTGTTTATAAAATTTCTTCAAAAACTACGCAGTTTGTAAAACAATCAATAGGCCATTTCATTTACTTTTTTTAACTGATAATTATTTAATTTAAAATCTTCACATATCATCTTCGTAACAGTAGTAATAAATTGTGATAGCAGATACAGAGCTTTGCTTTATAGTTTTATGCGATATCGTATCTACTTAAGGTTTATTCTTTTTTTTTTTTTTTTTTGATGCACTTTTATTATTTGTAACATTTCGAACTTAAACTGACGTTTAAAGTTGTTTTCTAAATTTAAAATTGATATATTTTCAAAGTTGTTATAGTGATTAACTTTAACAATGTGAAGATGATGCCATTTGTTGTGCACCAGATTTGTCCCTGTATTTTCGATCTCACATGTATTCTGCTATTCTATTTTGTTTTTTCTTTTGCGACTTACATAAACTTTATAACAATTCATTTTATCATTACCGTTACAAGGTATATTGATTATTATTTTTATATTATCTTCTGTTTCACTAAACAACCTAGTTAATGAGTTTCTAGGTTTATATGCCATCTGGCATTTATTGGTACTAAAAATTTTTGATTTTTCTAATCTGTTAGATGAAGTTGTAGGTTTTATAAAATAAAATAAAAACGTTGGGAAGAACCGAAGTATAACACGTAAAAACTCCAAAACTAATATTAAAGTATTACCCGTTTTTCGCATTTAATATTTGTACATTACAGCTTGGACTTAGTGTTTGAATCAATGCATTTAATTTAAAGCAGACTAAATTAATAAAGGCGAATACACATTGTTGCTAAAGTTTTTCACTCGATTTAGCCTGGAAAATTTACATACCCATCTTATTTTGTTAACAAAAATAAAAAACTTCATTTCAATATGTATGCAAAACTTAAAGGAATTAATTGTTTTGTAGTTAAAATTGAATTTTATTAAGCTTCTGAAAAAATGTTTAATAGTTAAATTGAGTGAATGAAGTGAAGTTTTTTAAAAAAAACTTTAGTTTTTGATATAAAAAAATTTAGTTTTGAAGATAAAAATAAATTTCTAGTTTCCTTCTCTCCACAACACCACAATGCATTGCATGATTAGGTGTCATCCCCCTGAAAGCTGATTCGAAAAAAACTTTCACTTATCCTAAAAAAGTAAAAAAATAGTTTTTTTCTAATTTTTTCAAAACTAATTTCCAATAATTCTGATTTTAAGAATTTTATTAAATTATATAAAATTAATTTTATATAAATCGAACCTGACAAATTCTACGACATAAACTTAAAATAAAAATGTTTAGAAATTAAAGAGAAATTAGGAACTAAAACCTTATGACTTTTATTCTCTTATACACGATTTAAGTCCTTTAAATTACTATAACTTCTCATTTTCATTTTACTCTCTTTCCTTTTATTTGGCGAAATGAAAATTCCAAAAATAAAATAAAACTAAGTGAAAGAAGAAGAAAATAAAAGAAAAACTTCAAGATTTTCGTTTCTCAATGCAATTAATTTGAATTTTAATCTCACTAGAATTTTTTATTTTGTTTTGTGCTCAGAAGACGAACAACTGTGACAACTAGACAATTAAACTACCCGAGACTCGACAAATCGTTTTAGATAAAAAAAAACAAAGAACAGACAGAAAAAGAGCTTAAGTTTGAGCTATTTTTTAAAGGGATTGTTTTAAGTAAGTTGGAACAAAGTTTTCTTGTTCATTGGACGAGTTTTATCTTTATACCACTATGACATAAGGGTATTAATTCCCTTTTAACATGAACTAAGGTATCTTTGTGCTTCTCTATTTATTTTTATTTTCTATATAATTTTTTTGTTTTTCATTTAAAGCAAACGAATTAAAATAAAATCGTAATTCCACATTTTTCAATGGCTTAAAATTTTTAATTTGATATCACATGAGAGGAATGTTAATGTAAAGACCATTTTGTTATATTTGGCGTTTCGCACTAATTGGAGGAAATAAGTCCTAAATCAGACTTTAAAATATTTTAATCACAATTTTTCTAGTCTTAAAAATTATTCTGCCTTTTATAATTTAGAATAAAAATATATATACTAATATACTGTTACGAATATGTCTTGTTTAAGTTTTAAAATAAAATAATTAAGCAATAAAGCAAACTAATGGTTACAAACTGCGTAGAAGTTTATACACACAACTACAATTTGATATGCTATTTACTAACTGCCTGGCATGCAAGATAAAAACAAATTTGACAACAACATGCATGCTGTTTACCATCTGCGCGGTTTTCTAAGAAACCCTTTTCTACAAAGTACAACAACAAATGTATTGAAATAAACCCCAAGCAGAAACCTTATCAGCATAAAAACAAAAACAACTAAAGACACAGTATTACAGGCGCCTATACATCGAATAAACAACATACAACAACAAATTGCGATACAAAGGGAGTGGAAGATTCTTAAATCTTCTACACTTTAAACGGACAAGTATAAATAGGGAAGCGTCTGAGTGGATAGTCAATCAGTGTAAAATTAAACCTCATCGAGTAAAGACGTGCATTTTAAGTAAATTGTTCTGAAGTGTCAACTTTGTGTAGTTAAAGTAAATAAAATTGTTATAAATTTAAAAGTTCTAAAACTGGTGTTATTTATTTTGCAATAAAGAACTCACAACAAAACGTTTATAAAATGTATAAACCTAACAATACGTATGTTCTTCGGTATTGAAATATGCAAAGTTGGTTCCCTCAGCCAACACATTTCATTATATTCGCTCTTGGCCGAATGACCATACAACTCGTATTTCTCCTCGGTGGTACGCATGGATCTTTCCACCATCTTGTGATGTGCTTTTGGGGTAAAATGCGGCTACGGCCCTGATTTGGTAAGGTCCCTAAGCCAGTTACGTGCTGGCTGCTTTGAAAAAAGATTCCGAAGAGATATTAACGCACGCTTAACATCCAATATCCTTAAACAAGGAGTTGGATAGTCTCCAACTCTTCAGCAGGGAGTGGAGGCACGGGTCTGCTACCTTGCACTCGAAGATTGTGACTAAGGCCTACACTCAGTTTTAAAACTACTACCAAATTAAGGTCAAACGGTCAGGTGCTGACATGAAACTTATCACATACAACTGGTATTGAACTGGGCAGATTTGAACTTTCAATATAAAATATAATGGAGCAGGATTTTGGGGGTGGCATTTTTATGTCCAGATTCTAAGCTGGGCTGTGCCATGCCAGAAGGTTCAAACTTACATGGAAAAAAAAAGTGTGCGAAAAAGCCAGCATAAGAAGCTCCTTTCCTCTTCCTTAATATTATTTTTAAATAAGATTACTTGAATTGATTATTGATACTAAAGCTAGTTTCCATAGACATTTTGATGATTGTTCAACTGAGGTCATCCGTAGCTAATTATTCCCAACCAAACATTCTATAAAATTTATATTTATAATAATTAATTAATTTAATTCAACCTATTAATGTGTAAACGGGTAAACGAACTGCAAATCATCAAAATGCAGAAACTTATTCTTGTTCGGGACATAAAAAGCATTTTTGTAATTAAAATTATTAACCGCACTGTTTTGGAATAGTGCTCTTGACTTGCATTTGTTTACAGAGTTTTTAATTTATCCGGTTTTCTTATAGGTTCTTAAAAGTGAACAAAACACAATTGTCACATCGATCATAAATAAATTCAAAAGTATTTACAAAGCTTAGCGCTTTAATTGGAAATATCTTATTTCAGTCAGTACTTTTGTTGTTTGATATTAGCATGGAGTTATTAAATTCATTTTAATTTGCCTTCAACAAAAAAATACTAAAGCATGCATTACTTCGCCATTCTGTCAAAATCCTGCTCAAATCAAATCATTTATACTTCAGTAAAGAAACGAATACAAATTAGACAAAAACAACTATCAACTGTTAAAGTATTATTCTAAAACTTTCATGCAGCCGTTTGCCATAAGTACAACTGCTGGAAGTTGAAGTAAAAGTAAATGACTGAACTAATCCAGCTTATCCTTAACCACAAACTAAAAGCAGACCAGATTTGGCTGAAAAGTTGCTACAATTGGGAATGTAAAAGTACTTATTTAACACTCAGAAAAATATAACCACTCTTTTAGGTACTTTTTGTAATTTCAGGAGATTTTGTTTTTGAGTATATTAAAAGTTACAGGAAATATTCAATAATTAAAAAAATATTTTTTTTAATCAATTTTAATGGAAATATTTTGAAAAACAAATTATTTTACTTGAATATCGAGTGGTAATTGTTGGTTTTTTTAATATAATTAAAGCTCTCTTTCGATTAATTTATATATAATATTTTTATTTACAATATAATAACTTCCCATTAAAAAACAATTTTGTTTTTAATCTGCCAAGCTTTTTCTCTTAATGTTATACATCAGAAAAATGTCAAATGAAAAGGACCTTTAAGTTATGATTAGTTGAGATCTCTAAAGGCAATGACTCTTTAAAAGAAAACTATATTCGGGTAGTGGAAGCAAATATAACAAATTGAAGTAACAAAGAAATTACAATTAGATATTTTAAACCATTTGATAAAGCTTCAGGATCTATCTAGTAAATATTTATGTGTTAATTTGTGGTGCCCAATTGTCATTCTATAATAGTTTGGTAGTGGTAGTAATTTAGTCGTTTTCCACTTGGATTTAAATTTTTGTAGGCATGCGGGTTGTTGGAACATTGCGTATTCTAAAATTAAATTTAAAAAATCATGATTTTCATAAGTCTGGACACAGTGTAAAGGCATCTTGCGCAGCTGCGACGTAAACCATAAAAATGTGCCATGTTGTGTTTTTCTATTCTTAAGTTATCCAAATTTGAGTTCCACCATACCACAACGCGTTTGTGTTTCCTGGGATTAAGCTAAGAGATTGAGATATTGGCTACCATTTTAATACATTTGACCACGAAAGCTGCTTGTTTGTTTGGATAACAGCAGAGAATGGAAGCTCTTACATTTTGATCACAGATATTTTAAAACATTAACCAATTCGCGAGTAAAATTTTATTAATATATAATAAATATAGTTATTTGACCTGTTTTAATATTTTTTAGTAGTTTATTATTAAGTACTAGGTCATTATTAAAAAAAATTAAAAAAAAAAAAATAAAAACAAAAATAAAAAAATAAAGTTTTAAAATTTTTTATTAAATAATGATCAAGCACTAGGACATAAACTACTTAAAAATTAATTAATTATAATTTTAAATTTTATTTTGAAAATAATTTAAAGAAAAAATTTTGTACAACACTGCGAAAAACGCAATGCAATGAATGAATATTTTTTTGAAAAATACACGCACTCTCGGTTCTACCGTCAAAAGGTGGTAAAATCCGGTACAAGAATTTGTGATTTTAGTGACAATTTGTTTTTTATTTTAAATATCATATGGACGGTAATTAGCTTTATCCAGCAGCTGTAAAATTAAGTGATATCGCTTAAAAATAATTGGAAATCGTAAAATTAGTCAAAAGCACCCTGAGTGTTAGATCATGAATATTTAAAATTTACATAGTTAACTAGATAACCATTTATCTGTTATGTTATATTATTTATTTAGTTTAATTTAATGATTCTTAAAACCTTAAATATATTAAAAAATTTTCCTATGATCAGCGGAACACTCGTAATACTCCAATATTGCTGGTAAACGAAGGTCTGAGATTCCTTGTCTTTGCCAACAGAGAGAAGTCTGCACTTAATTATATTTTTTTCCCACAAAATTTCAAGGTTTATCGTCAATATATAGAAAATGAAGTGGGTATTACTTGTTTGTAAATATTTTCTAAAAGTAAAGTGAAAAATCATTTTTATCACTTAAGTGATATTCTTATTTTTTGGAGCCTATAGATTTAAAAAAGCTTTAGAAGCCAGGTTTATTAGCTGTGATTTTGTTTAAATGTTGCACTGTTTCTTATATTTTCTATAGTAAAATAAGAATTAAGCCTTTCCTTTAAATAAAAAATAATAATTTCTCCATGCACCTCATGGATTTGAAACCCTTTTGGTACCTAAAAATTCTAATTATAATCAAAGATTAGTTGCAGAGAAAAGTAAGAAAAGATGTTTTGCAACGCAGAAACAGCATACCATGCTCGATTATCTTATTTTGAGTCTACACTGAGTTATTAGCAGCCCTAAACTTAATTAATAAACCATGAATATGCTAAAATTAACAGTCACCAGACTTTACTTTGAAATTGGTACAATTTTTAAATTTTATTTAGCAGCCCTGATTGTATGTGTCTAGCAAGCACAATTTACTCAATAGCCTTTTTCTATTCTACTCCACTTTGTCATTCTTACGATACTTTGAGCATTCAACTGCGTCTATGAATGGATGGGCTTGTGTTAGTTGAAGTGTATGTGAGTGTTTTTAGTTGGCGTCTTGATAAATATGTAGGATTCTTAGTGATTTCATTTGTCATCGTGGCATGAGTCCATTAATCATCGACAAGCGCGCATTTAGCCGTTGTTGTCACAGGATTGCATATTCTGATATCGCCACTGATAATAGTAACTCACTGTGACTGTTTTTGCTTCTCATATCGTATCACTGCGTATCGTATTGTACTAAGACTGTACGGCTTTGGTTTTATTATAAGAGTGTGAGTTTGTAGGTTGGTTGCTTAAGTGATTTGGTTAAATATTTTGGTGTAAAGCAAAGTAAGTTGTGGTGGTTGTATGTTACGCAGCATGCGTTTTGTAGTTGTCTAGTTCGCTGGTTGGGCGACTGGTTAGATATTTACTTTTCTGGCTTAATGACAGATTGTTTGAAAGTTTAGAAAAATAAAAACGACTGTTGTCACAACGGTAGCCTAATCTACAAGAGTGTTAAGCTCAGCAGAGACAAATAATATAAGAACCTAAAACTTTTGTTTTGCTTAATGATCAAATTATTCTTGCAGTTGTAATTTAGTAGTGCTCTTACTGTGAGCATGTGAGCGCACAACATTAATGAAGAACAAGAGGAAATCATTTTTAAACTGGAAGGAATAGTTTTATTAATTAGAGAATAGAGATAAAAAAAGGTTGGTGACACGATTGAAAAGGAAGCTATGTAGTTGATGCTTCTAATAATGATTATCTTGTCTGTGATGTTTGAAGCTACAGGAAATAATCTTCAATAAAACCATAGCAGCTTAATTGAAAAAAATCGCAGTTGTAATCGTTAAATACTACGCTTGAGTACATAGATGATTATCAAGTATAATGAATTCAAATCAGTATGCCGCTGTGTTTAGTTTTGGACAAAATGTCTGCATTGTAACAACAGAGATTGGTAAAGAATCTTGCTTTTTTAAGTGCAAGGTGTTAGATTTTGTTTATAAAAAATATAGCAGCAGTTTTTGTGTTAATTGCTTCAGTTATATTTTATTTTCTTTGTTCTAAAAGAAATACTAACTTCAGCTGATCAACAATAGGTAACATTAAATTCAAATGCCCAGGCTGTCAATATGAACTCTAAAGTAAGTTAACTTTTGTAGAACTACAAATCCGATAAGTAATATTTTTTGTTGTTGCAAGTATTTATGTGCACTCATATTGAGGAACCGAATACTCGTTTTTTGTGAACTTTCAACTCAGTTATTAAATCACTAATACGAATTTATGTCGGGAAGGTATACTACTTTGTTTGTTTATGCTTTTTGATTAAATGAAAAAAAAAAATGGATCTTATATTGATAAATGTTCTATTTAATGTCGGCAATTATGTATGAAATATAATATCAGATAAATGTCCGCTTCTATTAGCCTCAAAAATGCGAGCCCATTTAAACATGTTTTTCATTTCATTCTTACGCATTTACACGGTTTTCATTAATTTTATCGCTAATATTTTGTTTGAGTTGCTCAATCGTTTCTGGTATGTTTGCATAAACTTTGCTCTTCAGATATCCCTACAAAAAGACGTCCACAGCAGTCAAATCAGACGACCATGGAGGCCAATCAACATCACCATTTCTAGAAATGACTTGTTGTCGAAAGAGGTCTCGTTGTATTCCTGGCTGTATGCACTGTCTTGTTGATACCACATGTTAATCAAGCGCAAAGCAAGCAGTTGTGGGGTTAAAAAGATTTCAATCGTATCACGATATCGCTTCCCATTCGCAGTTACCGTTACGCCATTTTCATTTCCAAAGAAGTAAGTAACAATCAAAGGCCCTAATCAAATTACGCACCAGACTGTCACTTTTAATGGTTTCAAAGGAGAGTATTGAATAATTTGAAGATTTTCTATTCCTTACCACCGGCTATTCTGTTTATTCACATATATATTCGCCAAATTATGAATTTTTCATGAAAATTGGTGCGGTCATGAGTGAGCTGCAAGATCCTATTGGCATATGTATAGCGGCGTAAATGGTCTTGTAGAAGAAGCTCTTGTTACAACTGAATCTTATATGGAAACAAATGCAAATTCAAGGTGCAAGATTGTGGCCAAAGTTTCTTTTTTTGACCACATGGCGTCGAATTTAGGTTGATGGATTGTTTTGAGCATTTTCTTGAACAGCAGTAATGTTTTAATATGTGCTTGGCTTTTCCGACGGGGTTAATTTCAATTTTATTTGGGTACGGTTTTCCGTCGACCCTCGTCAAATTTGGTTTGTGAACAAACCGGTTTCGGCTGTTTGCCATCTTCAGTGTTCTTTTCGTACTAGTTGCGTTCTATTGTTAGTTGTGTTTATATAGTTCGTGTCTCCCTTCGTGTTATTGCGTTCGTCACTTACTGTCTTTTTTGCCTGCATCTCTCTCTCTCCTTTTTCATTTGTCTCTTTTTACCTAATTTGTCGTCCTTTTTCATTCGTCTTCTTTCCTAACTAAATCCTTTTACGATCATGCTTGTTGTCCGTTTTTGTTCATGTGTGAACCTATTGGGTTTTTTCTTTTTTCTTCATGTGACATAATAATCTGTAATTGTACGTTTATGATGTTCTCTATTGCTTTGGTCTTCTTTCCTAACTAAATTCTTTTACGATCATGCTTGTTGTCCGTTTCTGTCTATGTGTGAACCTATTGGGTTTTTTTCTTTCTTCCCCTTTTTATGTGACATAATAATCTGTAATTGTACGTTTATGATGTTCCTTATTGCCCTGGTCTTGCGCACCTGCGTAACGTTTTTGTGCTGGTGTAGTGTTTGTTTTCCTGTAAAAATGTTTCAACGGAGCAAATTCTGGATTACTTGAATGGAAGACACAAGGACATAGAATTTACAATGGAAAAGGAAGAGGAGGGGAGAATTAATTATCTGGACCTAACGATCAAGAGGAACATAATCTCGAACAGAATCGAATATGAAATATACAGGAAACCAACAGCAACGGACACAATAATACACAACTCATCAAATCATCCCCAGCAACACAAAAACGCAGCAATCAGGCAGTTAATAACAAGACTCGAGAGAACACCACTAACACGGCAAATGTATATGAAGGAAATGGAAACAATATACACCATAGCGGAAAACAACGGATACAAAAAGCGCCTCGTAGATAACATCAAGAAACAAATTGGAACGAACAAAGAACAGGAGAAGGAAGGGAAAAAGTGGGCTACATTAACATATATGGGAACATCAACGTACAAACTGGCGAAATTCTTTGGAAAACACAACATCAATACCGCATTCAGAACAAGAAACAACCTAGGCAGAATACTACGGAATGAAACAACCGAGGCGAATATACTTGACAAACAAGGAGTGTACAAATTAACTTGTACATGCCATTATAGCTACATCGGGCAAACAGGACGAAAAATTAAGACCAGATTTAGGGAACACATCAGAGACTATAACAAGAAACTACGAGAACCAAAATCGACTCCAGAATCAAACTTCGCGAACCATATATTTAACAACAAATGTACACCAGGACATATTAAGACAACGGTTAAACTGCTCCACACACAGCACAAAGGAAGGAGACTAAATGTATTAGAAAACATGGAAATATACAAACAAAAAACATTTGACGGACGAATAATAAATGAACAAATAAACACTGCTTCGGACACAATATTTGAACCGTTGAAACATTTTTACAGGAAAACAAACACTACACCAGCACAAAAACGTTACGCAGGTGCGCAAGACCAGGGCAATAAGGAACATCATAAACGTACAATTACAGATTATTATGTCACATAAAAAGGGGAAGAAAGAAAAAAACCCAATAGGTTCACACATAGACAGAAACGGACAACAAGCATGATCGTAAAAGAAT
Organism: Trichopoda pennipes; assembly: GCA_030448955.1. Taxonomy (NCBI): domain Eukaryota; kingdom Metazoa; phylum Arthropoda; class Insecta; order Diptera; family Tachinidae; genus Trichopoda; species Trichopoda pennipes. The sequence goes on along the minus strand of JASKUP010000010.1, from coordinate 130,209 downwards.
TTAGTTAGGAAAGAAGACCAAAGCAATAGAGAACATCATAAACGTACAATTACAGATTATTATGTCACATGAAGAAAAAAGAAAAAACCCAATAGGTTCACACATGAACAAAAACGGACAACAAGCATGATCGTAAAAGGATTTAGTTAGGAAAGAAGACGAATGAAAAAGGACGACAAATTAGGTAAAAAGAGACAAATGAAAAAGGAGAGAGAGAGATGCAGGCAAAAAAGACAGTAAGTGACGAACGCAATAACACGAAGGGAGACACGAACTATATAAACACAACTAACAATAGAACGCAACTAGTACGAAAAGAACACTGAAGATGGCAAACAGCCGAAACCGGTTTGTTCACAAACCAAATTTGACGAGGGTCGACGGAAAACCGTACCCAAATAAAATAGTAATGTTTTAAGCCAATCTTGCAGTATATTCTGGTGCATACTTGGGCCTATCAGCTACACCCCACACCCTTTTCTTCGAAATCATTCACTACACAAAAAATAGTGCGTTTTGTTGACACGTTGTTTCTCTCAAAAATTTTACATAACTTCCTCATCGTCACAGTAATCGATGATTGATTTTGATAACGTAAAATATGTTGGTTTATCGAATATTTTTCGATAATAAATTTGCCATCTATCTACTTCATAACTGCCAAATATGAACTCTAGAAACTAATGTTTACCATAAAGGCGTACACCTTGTATTACCAAATGTAAAAAAAATGAGTTGGTTTGACTCTAATACTCAAAAATTTGGAAACTCTTCTTTTTAGCGAAAGTTGATAATTTAAATAAAGTTAAAAGTTATTTATTTTAATAAATTTAAGTAAAATTTTAAATTACATCGAAAATTTATTAATTAAAAAAAACAATTTTCAATTTTGATTAATTATTTATATATTCTTCTTTTTTGTTTATCCTGATGATGCCAACCAATGGTTTGGCGAAATATTGAAAAAATAATAAAAATAAAGTTTTTAAAAATTTTTTATTAAATAAAACATAGGAAAAAATAATAATAATAATAATAATGGATTAAACACAAAGTCGAATAAAGAAAGTACCAATTGGTTATGGGTCAGCGAAATGAAAATTAAACACATTGTTGAAAAGACGTTAATTAATTAGACAAAAAAATTGCGTTTTTTTTAAATTTTAAAAAAAATAAAAAAAAGACTTTTATAGAAAAACAAAATTAGTTTGGGTATAATTTTAGGTCTCTATATATAGAGAGAAAACTGAAGATGCACAAATTTGACGCGGGTTGACGTGAAATCATACCCAAATAAATTAAACCCCGGCGGAGAATACACGCACATATCAATAAAATTAGTTGTATTGAATACAAATACACTGTGTTATCAATATCAGCAATTTGAAAGTTTTACCAAAATGTCACAAAAGAATATAAATCTGAGTCCTAAGCAAATAGACGAGTGTTATTAATTGATAATTAATTAATTGGCTATAGCTTAAGTTGTAAATATTGATTTTGCAAGCCAATTGAAATTATTATGCTTATTTGAAAATTAAAATATTTAGTTTTTTATTTATTTTACGGGTTTATTTAGTTTTATAAAAAACAAAACTATTATATTAAATTTATAAGGAAAAATAAAAAAATTAAAAATTTTACAAAATTTTGGTAAAAGAAAGTATGCCTTTTATGCAAAGATTATAAATTTTTTTCTCAGGGAATAACCTCTACTCATGTAGTGCATTGTACTAGAACTATAAAAATAGGTTATAGGAAGGAGGAGAGAGGGAGTAGTGTTTGTGGACATTCGATTTGAATTTGAAATGAGAAAGTTTATTGCACATACCAACTGTTCTCTTACAACACGAATTTTCCCTGTAATTCGCGCGATCCACTGGCCATTCGACCACAAACGTTATTACACGCAAAAATATCCTCTAAGCATTGTACCTGTATCCAAAAATTCTATATTGTAGAAATTTAATATTGGTAAAAAGGCTCCCTTTCTCAAAAAGGTATTGTTTATGAATAGATGCTTCTAATGGAAATTTTCCTTATATTATTATAGTCCTTTTATGGCAAAAAGGCACTTTTCGCACAGTATATTTTGTCCCAAAAGGCAATACACTTTTTGCTTAAAAGTGCCATTTTACAAAAATTAACTTTTAAAAACTTTTTTGCAAAAAAATAATCTCTCTATCAAACTTTGTTTATTTTGCTTTTCGTAAATATCCCCAACAAGAAAGTACATTTTCAAGGGCTTAAATATTTACAGAAAGATAGCACTTCAAAAAATATTAAATTGTTAAATACTTTCTCAGCAACTTAGAAAAACATTTTGTGTTCAAAGGCATAATACGTAAGAGCTTTTGCAAAAACGAATGTATGCCAGTATTATTTTTTTGTACTATCCTAGGAGATGCTATTTAACAAAAAGTACTTTTTTTCAGCAAATCATCTTATGTGAAAGATTCTTTTTATACGGTTATTACGTACAAAGTCGTTCGTTTACATAAATATTTTTTTTCAAAATACAAATACTTTTCACCGATAAAAAACTTTTTGTAAAGATATTAAAAAAGTACTTTTTGCAAATAAGCCTACCTTATAAAAAAATTAATTAGTTTACTCTTTTAAAATGCGATCTAAAATGTGCTTTTTTTTTTTAAAGAGAAGTAGCACTTCAGACAACAATGCCTATTTATTTAAGTACCGTGCTACATTCTTTAGGAAAGGGATAGAGAAGAGATGAAACAGGTGGTGAAAGTAAAAGGATAGTCGGAAATTAACTGCCGTATAAAGACAGCACAGCGACCAGTGACTATGCCTTCATCGCTGATTAACCCCACCGACAGTCAATTTTTATTTTTGTAGTGAAAAAACCAAGGTCTTCGTTGGGAATCGAACCCACAACCCCCATACTGACATGCTAGTACGCTACCTACTAGCCTACAGGGGCATCTTGTTTTTTCTCTATGTTTGTTATGTTATTGATAAATGGATTGTTGACTGGGGCACTTATTTGTTATCAAATCAATCTGTGATCTATACCAAAATCAATGCACTTAGTGTTTGTCTAAGAGGTAAAAAATTGTTACATTCCGTTTATTTCAAATTGGGCACGGTTGAAAATATAAAATAATATAATAATATAATATATCATAAAATAATTATAACGGTAATTAAACTACAAAAGTGTTAGTATTTTGTTAATTTTTAAAAATTTCTCTATTTTTTTTAATTAGTATTTCAAAAATATTCTTGAAATAATATTTTCCTTCTTTTTGACTAACTAACTCTGAAAATATTAATTGTAAATATTAGCATAAGACCTGCTTAAATTAACTTAATTACACTAGTCCCTTAAAAGTCATATATAAAATTGAATTTATAATTTTTACTGCTATAAATTATAAAAAGATTTTTTGACATTTTTTACAAGACGTATTTTCAGTTCTTCTAAACCGGATGATTTTTCCGAAAATCAAGATTGTCCGTAAATGAATTGAGCGAATCTACGGCGATGTAAATGAGGGTCGGCTTCAATTTCTGTACCAGTTGAACCTTGTAAAGCTTCAAAATCAAAGTCGTCATGTGGTGATTTTGAATAACCCCAATTGTTGCGATATTTTCGGTTGAACAACCCTATCGAACATGCGTTGGAGTTTGCGCATTTTGTTTCGAGCCTGTCGACTCAAACTTAACGATCAAATTCTTAATAGCGGTCCCAAAAACACGATTATGTTGTCCAAAAATATCACGAATTTTACGAAATGTAACTTTAACAGAATCACCATTCATGCGATTTGCATGTGAAATTGAATTTATTGTACCAAGTGTCCGTGCATCTACTACCAATAGGTCAAAAAACTAAATGTCATTAACTATCGTCAACACTGCTGAAAATGCGGTTCAAAACTGTACAGCCTTGAGCACGGCTTGACAATGGCGTCATCACATCGAAAGCGCTTGCCGTTCATACTGAAGAAACAGCAAGCAATGACGTTTTATACCGAAGGAAATGGCAACAGAATTTTATTTCTACTTTACGACAGCGGGATAGAATTTTGGTTATAATATATTTTCAGTTCTTAAGTTTTTTAACAGACAATAATTTCATTAAATTTTAAAGCAAAATTTAAATATTTCTGTATCTTTAATAAATGCCCTACAGGAAAATTTTGTCATTTCTTGCATTTTATGATACAGCTTAAAAAAACTCCAAGTGATATGCATGAATTATTTACAACGCACCGGTAAAAAAGTATGTAAAAATATTTAAAACAACAATAATAATAATAACAACACCAACAACAACAACAACAATAAGAACATTTAAAAAATATATTTAACTAAAATTACTTATATTAAGCATACGAAGGGTACAACCTTTCGTTGCACAGCTCCTGTCTTCTGCCTCGTCGGTGATTGAAACAAGAAAATTTATGATGTGCTTTCAAATATTTCATAAATAATTCATTGCACTGCGTGATTTGCATAATTTTCGTCAAAATGAAACATGATGTACTTGTTAAAAAAATACAACAGAAATGAATCAAAACGTTTTCGTTGTTGTATTGCTTGGCAAAACATGTAGTCGTATGTTTGTTCCACATTTTTTGGGGCCAACTTCACCAGTAAGAGTAAATAAATAATTGAACGTAGAAGGGATTGTGTACCTTCAAAGTGAACTACTACTACTACTGAAAATGCTACTCTTTCGCTTCATATTCATTCTCATTATTCTGTGTGCATTAACCAACCTTTATGGTTTCTTTTACCTTTTTGGATTTTCTGCCTTTCCAGGTATATGTTTGGTTAAATGTATGAACGCCAAAGCATTGATGTATGTTACAAACACATCAATTATCCATTTATACGCATGCGTAAAGTTCATCCTCCATTCATTAGCTGAGGAAGAGATCTTAAGGCCTCTTTCTGTTGTGGTTATTTTGCGCACTATGTAAGAATTTGTTTTGATTGGCATAATGTGACCAAAGTTGTTATTTTTTATGTCTAAAAAGAGTTCTGGTTCTCAATTTTATTCAATAAAATTTAAATAATTGCACGAGATTGAATATGACTTAATATAAGAAATTTTGAAGTAAAGTAATTATCCATTTTACACAATATCAACAAAAATTATACTGCGAATAGATTTAATATAATCAAATGTTCAGATCAGAAAAAATATATCAAACGCAAAGGTATCCGTTTCAGAAAAAAGATTGGCCCCTCTTAGCTGTCTTTGGAAATCTACAAACGCAAAAAATACAGTATTTCGTCAAAGTTTTTTATAGTTCCCTCAATCAATGATTTATTAATTGAACCTTAAGCAACAATCCGATAATAACTCCAATTGCGAAATGACAGTAATATCGTAGCTGAAATTTCGACCTACATCATCACGAACTGTAATTTAAAAAAAACGTCGCCAAATTTGTATTTTTGCTCACTTTAATGCAGCTTTTTGTTTGCAATAAAACGAAAATTCCTCTGAAAATTCTTCTCTTAAATTTATTAATTATTAAAGTTTTATTTGTTATTGATTAGAGTTTCTAAGTAAAAATGGACCCAATTTTATTTTAGTCTTTCAGAAAGTTCTTAAGGAACATTACAAAATGTTTATGTTATTTTGATGAACATTTTTATAAAAAATATTACAAAGGTTTTTTCAAAAGAAATTATTTTTCTATAACAAAGTAAAATAGTTTGGCAATTATGAATGAAAAATGATATCTGGCAAATATCCACCACGATCATGCAGATAGATGTCGATTCTTTCTTCAAAGTTTCTAGTCACTTTTTTGTAAAATGACAGTCCCATTTCGTTAATCACATCACGGATTATGAATTTTCAAGCTGAAATCCATCCTTTAACATGCCCCACAAAAAAAAAACAATCCAGTGATGTTAAATTAAACAATGTGGCTGGCCACTTAACTGCTAATTGTCGTAACATTATGCGACTGAGATCGGGAAATTTCGTTTGCAAGAAATTTATCGTTTCACTGAGCTGTATGACAAGTGGCACCGTTCTGTTGAAACCACATGCCAGTGATATCCACGACGTCAATAATAGGCCAAAATTAAATTGTTAGCATCTCGCGATAGCGTGATCCATTGACCGTTACCGCATTTCCAGCCTCGAAAAAAAATGCCTCCAGTCAGCATAGCGCACCATACAGTGACACGTTAAGCGTGTAAATGCTTTTAATCAATCGCTCTAGGATTTCCAAAAGCCACAAAGCGGCAATTTTGCTTGTTAGCATACAGTGACATTTAGAAATGGGATTCGTCTGAAAAAATGATTTTTTAGAAAAACCAGCCGGTTGTTACTGAATAAATTGAGCGAATCTACGAAGATGTAAATGGTGATCGGCTTCAATTGCTGCATCAACTTGAATCCAGTAAGACTTCAAAATCATATCCTTATGCAAAATTCGCCATAAGGTGGATTTGGATAACCCCGATTTTTGAGAACGTCGTGGAATTGAAAAATTTGGATCTGCTTCAACAATACGGCTCACGACTATGATGTTTTCAGTTGAACGACCCGGTCACCCATGCATTGGAGTTTACATATTTTTCATTGAGCTTTTTGACTCAAATCTAACGACCAAATTCATAATAGCGGTTTTAGAAGGATGTTTATGTTGTCCGAAAATATCACGGATTTTATGAAATGCAACTTTAACAGAACCACCATTTTCATAGTGGATTTTAATTAATTCAATGCGATTTTCGTGTGAAATTGAATTCATTGTAACAATTGCCAATGCAACGAATACGTCAAGTAACATTTCCTTTACGGGGCCGGTCACATTAATGTTTAGCAAAGAAACTTTTAAAGCTTATAGTCTCTTTTTTTTATCCTCGTAGGAAAAAAAATAAAATAAAAGAATAAAGAAATATGCCTATAATTAATGTTGGGTGGACATTTTACAACAATAAAATTGTTAGTTACTTCTTACAAAACAGACAACAACAGAGAACAAGCCAGGATTATAGAAGCAATACGCGAAGACAAATATCGCATATGATATACATGGACCTTAAAAACAAGAAGGACTATAAATATACATAAATACTCGAATGTACGTTGATATCTGCCATGTGTGTAGCCCTTTCGATTGTATTGAACCAGCGTTCAGACTGATTATTAAATTAATGCCTTATAATTAACGATAATAATTTTCTTTTAGATCGATGTAAAAATTGATTCCTATCATAACTTATGTAAATTATTATCAACCAAGACAACAACATCAAATTTATCAAAAACATAATTCATTTTGTTGTTTTAAAACAAAAACAAGAAGAAAAAAACGTCAATCTTTCAAAGAATTAAATGTAGTGCAAACACTATAATAAAAGAAAGGTAACTAAAACTTTCTTTTCCTCAACGTACATGTAAAGTACGTGTATATCCTACACAAATGTAGGTAATTGGGTAAAACGGTAAGTAAACATTTCAGCTTTTACAATTTAAGCCAAACATTTATTTACTTTATCTTAGAGCAACTACTGATTGCAATCAACCATCGATCGATCGTTGACGATGAGAATAACGATGATTGTTTGATTGACTGATTGATTTATACGTATGTTTTGTGTATAAAATCTTATACAGGCAAATATTATTGGAAACATACTAATTTAAGATCATTAAATCTGCTGGAAACACTTAATGACAAACATTTTTACTCGTCAACAAAAACATGATTTTTATTTGGTTTCTTTTGTTTTTTTGTTCTTTTGCTGTCTTCTTTATTAAAACAATTTTGTTATGGCAATTATTTCCTTTTACTTGTTGTGTTTTGCTGACAAAAGATTAATGACTTGAAATTTAAGAACACACACAACATTTTTGCGTTCAATGATTGTTAAATGCACTAAAGAGCAACAACAATACATTTTTTAAATAAAAACCTTTAGTTGGAACATGCAGTTTTAATTGACCAAATTGTATGCAATTACATGGAATTAACGTTTTCTGCAAACTGTAGCAACAATTACCATGATATGGTCTATAATTAATCCTAAAACTTAAAACATAAAACAAATCGTTTTACAGTCTTACCTGGAAGCCTAAACAAATATTTTATTTAATGGAGGATCAGAAAGAATGTTTAACATTTTGTTCGTTCAAATAATTAATTTAACTGAAACTCTTGGGTTTTTTTATTTTATATTTCTTTTACTGCACTAAAGAGAGATATTTTTCTTTTCTTTTCAAATTGCTTAAATTTATTATTTTTGGTCTTTATCGGCATCGTGATATAAAATGATGCTTAAAAATATGGTGATGTATTTTTAAGACCGATAGAGCTTACAAACTGTCAAAAAACTATCATATTAGTCTCAATTTTAAATATTTATGATAATTTTACTTTGAAAAAATCTGGACAACACTTGAAAAAAATTACCAAATTATGCAGATTTTATTTCAAAATTTGCAAAATTCGACCTCAGTTTTTCTAAAAAATAAGCCAAAACTCGTGAAACAATCGATGAAGATCCCTACCGTAAGATAGGGAAAATTGGCGACAATTTAAACATCCTGCGATTTAAAACCTTTCATGCCACATGAAGGCACTGACAAAACTTTATCACTTACAGTGGCAAAACAAAACAAAACCAAAATGGACATCCGTAAAGTAATTTTCCAGGAATAGCCGTAGTGCCCACATGGTCGAAATCAGTTGTGAATTTATTGTCAAGTGTTAACCTTTCGCATAAAAATTTTTATTGTTAAAATTTAATTTCTTGTATTATTTTGTACAATTTAAAATTTTATTTAAGAAAACCAGGCAAACCTGTTGGCAGTACATTCCTTTAGACCCATAAGTTTCCTCCCCACTTTAAGCAAACTTCTCGAAAAAGTTATTAAAGAGAAAATTATTGAATTTATAGACTCACAAAACGTTTTACCAACACAACAGAATAAAAAAAACATCGTAAACTCTAATTTCCTCTGTAAAAATCAACAGGAATGGTCCTGCTGGATATTTAAGCCGCTTTCGTCTCCGTTGGGTATAATGCGCTAATTTATACAATGATAAGCTTAAGTTTTCCTTTAGTGTTAGTTAAAATTGTCGCTAATTCTATTGCTGGGAGAAGCTTTACCGTCTCTACTGGCTTAATTAGTTCTTCAGATCAGGAAATAAAAGCTGGCTGCCTTCAAGGATCCTGCCTCTCACCCGTGTTATGTAAAATATTACTTCAGATTACCAGTTTTAAATATTTGCAGACGTTGCTGCTATTCTCAGGTCTGGAATTTTTTCATGCGATGTTCTTACAAATTGCTTTATCTATTTCGAATGAATATTTTTAAAAATTACTTTTCTAGAAGTATAAAATCATATTATCTACCTAAAAGTAATTTAACCATAGACAACATTTATATGCCTTGGTTTGGAAAGCTTTAAATTTAACCATAATATACCGATAAGGTTAATAAATTGACTAGATTGCTCTACTCTTTATTAAACAGGAATTCCAAATTCAACATTGATAATAAGAATCTGATATACAAATCTACATTTCAAACACTAATTTTCTATGCGGTTCCAGTTTGGCCTATATCAACAGATTATTACATTAAACAGATACAAGTTGGGCAAAATAAATTGTTAAAAATATTTTAAATTTACCTTCTCATTAGTCTCGCTCTTGTTCAAAACAGAATAAGAAAACTCACTTCCAACTTCAATTCCAGATGTTTGCTTTCTGAGTATACACACATCAAGGAGCTCGCTTCTTTATAATTTTAACCTTAGTTTTAGTTTTATTCATACACCCTTTTTCCTACATTTTGCTTCACTTTATTATATATTTCGTAATCTATATTATTAGATTATTTTATTTTTTTATATTGAAGTAGTAAAGTAACTCTTTTAAATAAATAAAATAATATTAATAAGTAAATAAAAGAAATTTTATCAGGCTGATGGAAAATAAAATTTCAAAACTAAATATTTCCACGTATTTATGTTTCAATTTTTAGTAAACAAATATAAATAAAAAATATAAACCTTCATGTTAAATATTCGAATACATTTTACTATATATCAATTTTCCGCAAAAAAAAATTTCATATTCTTTATTCTTCCATTAATCGAGTAAAATAAGATTTTATTCTATTGAATAAAGTTTAAAGAAAATACATTTAATATCAAAATAGTTTTTATTAAGAATCAAGTGATTAAATAATTTATCATTTAAAGCTAAATTGCTTTTGTAACGTTTTTTTCTTTTCCCATTTACTCGAATGATGTTATACACCAGAAATCTCACATTCAGGTAAAATGGTCAAAAATATCAAATAATTTGGAATTATCAGCTGAACAAAAACTAAGTAGGTTAATGACATATGCCCTAACCTTGTTATAAGCCTTAAATTACGTATTTCGAATTAACATTAGGATAGCAAATAATGAGTTTTATTAACTGAAACTTTCTCGCGTTGGTGGTTTAAATTTTTTGTGCGAAAAACTACAGATACATTTGGTTCTCATTAATTATAAAATGCGTTGACATATTTGTAGTCGTACTACTTTAACGAGACGCTGTTTCAGTTACACCTCAATGTTATCTAACAGGCTATTCATAGCATAATTTTGCAATCTTCACTAAGCTAAGTGATATTGCAAAGTGATTGCATTAATGATCTTAAAATTTGCAGCCTCAATCAATATCAGTGATAGTGACTAAAAAACTTTTTACACTTAAATTTAATTGATTTGATTTAAAAAAAAACTACCTGCAATATAGTGCAACTTTTCTTTCTTCACAATTTTAAGTGCAACGTAGAAATATTGCATTCAATTTCAAGCTCAATTTGAATTATTATTTTAAAACGAATTTTTCATACAATATTTATATGAAAAATTTGTTTTAAAATAAATTTTAAATATCATTTATTACTTATAAAAATTGATGTAGCTTTATTAGAAATTCTAAGCAATTTTATTTCGTACTTGATTCCTTCAAATAAATACTTCGTAATATTCTCACAAAATATTTATTACAAAAATATTTATTAAAAAATAAACATTTTATGATATTCTCAGTAAATATTTATTCCACCGCAGTAATACATTTCAAATATTTCTTTAGAATAAATGTTTTATGAGAATATCATAAAATGTTTATTTTTTAATAAATATTTTTGTAATAAATATTTTGTGAGAATATCACGAAATATTTATTTGAAGGAATCAAGCACGAAACAAAAATTGCTTAAATTGAAAATGATTCCGATGAATTATAAATTACTTATCTTTTAGAAATTAAAACAAACAGATAAACATATTTAAGTTCTAAGAACTAATTGCTTTAAGCAAAATAAGCATTTCAAAACTGATATCACTATATTTGTTTCTTCTAAGAGCGCCTAGCATTCCACTAAAGAAAAGCTCCACAGAAGCAGAAGATGACAGGGGCGTGTTTAATTTTAAAAACATTTATCTTATTACCGGATATTTGCTTAGACAATCAATTTAGTCTCAGAATCTAACAGAAAAGTATGTAATATCTATCTTTTTGAACTAGTATTGAAGGTCCTAATATAACACATAAGTATTAGAAGGCTAGTTAGTTTTCCAATCCTTTTATTTTAATTGACTTAAATTTCACCAAATACTAGGAATTCTAATTAATTTATTTACGGGCATATTGAAGCGCTCTCAGCTGCTTTAACGAGTTTTCAGTCAAATAGGGAGCCGTTTGCTTTAAAATTAGTGAAAACCGTAGTTTGATGCCTGGATAACACATTCCTGCAAGCAAGGCCAATTCCGCTTCTCTACCTACTTCATGATTTTTTTATCTACTGTATATTTCATAGTGTCACATGAATTTGTTCTTCTCATTATTATTCTCCTGTTTATTTAAATGGCACAGCTATAGCGAACTGCAATACTGTAAAATATTTAGGCCTTCATCTTGATCGAAGACTTACTTGGAAGGAGCATGTCAAAAAGAATCGTGAGCAATCGTGAGTTATTGGGTCCAAGATCAAGCTTAATCTTGGAAAATAAGGTTCTCTTACATTACACAATACTAAAACCTATATGGTCATACGGCATCTAACTTTGGGGGACGGCAAGTAGTTCGGACGTTGAGATATTACAGAGATACCAGTTAGAAACACTTAGACTTTTAGCAAATGTGCCATGCAACAAAAACATACAGCGAATTCTTCGAATTTTAATGGTAAAAGATGAGATCAGTAACTTGAGTGAAATATACCTTAATAGACTAAGTAATCATCCCAATGTGTTAGCAATAAATCTGTTAGATGATAGCAATTATATCCAGAGACTTGAAATGGTTCATGTTCTCGACCTTCCCTTCGAAAAATAGAAAAATTCTAATTTGTCAAATCCTATTTAAATTACAAAAGAAAATTTTCTTTTCTTTTTTTTCTGAATTTTAAGTAAAACTCATGTATGTTATTTAAAAGTCATGAAATTTGCTTATTATTTTAATTGTAAAACAGATTGCAAATAAAACAATAAGAAATAAAAATTAATATTCAAATATTAAGTATTAAATATTTTAATTTTATCCGTCTGTATTTGTTTTCTTTTTTACTCTCTTTCGTATGTATGTATGTATGTTTATTACAAAATTTTTTTATTGCATGAACATAAATTTTTGAAAGTTAAGAGGGAGTGTGATTAAATTAAACGGAATCATTCATTCAGGGAACGATCCCTACACATGCAATGCACTGTCCACATCATGGAAATTAGGTTATGTGGAGGAGAAAAAAATAAATAGTGTTTGTGGACATTTGATTTGAATTTTTCTACATTGAAATTTGCAGCAAAGAGCTCTGGAGGGAGTTTATCCACATATGAACTATTCTGTTTAAAAATGAAGTTTCCCTGTAATACGTAGTACGATTAATGGACCAATTAACCACAAATGAATAGGCGTGTAAAATGCAAAAAAAAACGAATAATGGGAACAACTTTCCTAATTTCATTAGAGTACTTACCATTGTAGTAACGAAAAAATAGTAAAATACAATCCACATTGCGTTAATGCTAGAGAGAATCAATAGAGTTGGATACCCGACTGTCCCAATGAGTCACTTGGCTCCCTCTTGTACGCGGTCAAGCAACCATAAATAGACTTGGGGCGCCGTCCGATTTTTGACCGATACAGGTGGTATAGTGAAGTATCTTTTACACCGCTGTGAAAACCGCGGCCCTTGAAAGCTTCTTTTCCAACCTGAAAAATGTGTTTAGTCATCAATCAACACAATGGATTTTCATGCCAATTACATCAAGAGCTTGCGATTCCATAATACTTATATCACCCATAATAACAGATGCTGCACACATCTATACGTATGCGTAAGCATGCAACATTGAGTCTTGTGGGCATTAAAATCGACTCTATTTACACCACTCCATTTGGCGATTGTTGAGAGGTCATGATTATGCGTTAGATTCATATATTTTACATTTTGGAACCTACTTCCAAGCGGTTCGGTCTATTACTGAATGAATGCGAATGACAAATGGGGCTGTCATCTGCGAAACAGGCTATAGGGTTTAAAATTTTACAAAGAAGATTACTTAATAAATAATTATTATTCTTATTAATGGTCTTTTTAAAAAAATTTAACACGTGTATTTTCAATAGTTCGCTTTTCCTTGGAAAGCTTTTTCAGGAAATTAATTATTAACAAATTAAAAAAAAATTTTGAAAACAAGAAAAGACGAATAAAAATAATAATCAAAGAAGATTATTCAGCTAATAATAAAAAGGATAGAAAAAAGAACGGAGCCTTGCAGGTCTTCTGGAACTTCTTTGATAAAATCCCATCCCATCCCATCTACAACAACTCGTTTCGTGCGATTCCTTAGAAAACTCAATATACATCAGAAGAAATTATCATCGACACCAAAAGCAACAAGTTTGCAATAAAAATGTTTTACTAAATTAGTGAGTGACGAATTTTTGCACTAAATCTGAGTTTAGTGGCAGCGAAAACTGCTTCTGAATGTTAGTGACGATAAATAGTATAAGAATTTTTTGCAATTTTATCATAGTGTTATAAATACGTTGACAATTTCCACTATTTCATACCATAAAAAATGCAGCTTAGGCCTAAAGACTACTGCCGCATTAAAAAATAAAAAATAGCTAGCAAATGAAAAAATTTCGTGGTAAATCAAAATAACGAAGAGAAAAATTTAAATAGTTTAAAATTTTTTTATTGGCTGTAAATAAAGTAAATAAAAAATAAAAAACATTTAAATAAAAATACAGAGATCACTTCTAATTACTTGTCTAATAATGAAAATTTCTTTTCATATTTGACTTCATGAATGCTGTTTTTATTTGCTATCTTTGACTTTATTGACATTACAAGACGTGATATATAAAACGAATAAATACAAATGCCAGTTGTTATGTTCTTATTACATTCACGGTCTAAAGATGGAAATAAAAAACTTCGTCTTTTTTGTTCGTATGAACAGCAGTTTGTCAATTTTAAAGTTTTAAAAAAAATGTAAGAATTTGTCTCCTGAAAAATCAAAATATTTGAGTTATGACGAAATATCATTTGCAAGTGGGCGTAAATTTATTTATAAACATTGTTAAAATAAATCATTATTTTAAAGAAGGTCACAAAAATGTGGTTACGTTATTCGATTACTATGAAGCCATTCAAAAATGCACAGTGGGATATTTAGGCAAAAAAAATGAAAACAAATTTCTAAGGTGAGGTATTGAAAAATGGCCGCACAACCTTCCAACCTTAAAACCGTTGTCATATATTCTGCTATGCTTTTTAGTTTAGTTTTTTATAATTTGAGACTTCTTATTTATTATTTCTTATTTTTATTAAAAAAAAAATTATAGAATCATTTTTAACTTAGCCTATGTTAATTATTAAATAATTATTAAATATTTATTTTTATGTTTAAAATAATCTAGCATAATTAACCTAGATTAAGAAAAAATGAATCCAAATAATAAATTTTTAAATTCTATTACATGTGCACATTACCATTTTGTCACACTTTTAACAAATATTTTATTTTCTATCAAATTTTAATCTTTTTACACGGTCCTTTAATTATAGCTTCTTCAGGAAATTATTTTTTATATTTTCAAAAACAAAAATTATAACAATTTGACAAGAAAAAATTTTTGAAAAACATTTGACAAAACAAATAAAATTATTTTCTTCATACATACAAACATACATATTGAGAGAAAAAAAGAAAAATAAATCGTTATAATTTAAAGGACCGTGTAAAAAGATTAAAATTTAATAGAAATTAAAAAAAAGGTCGAATAAAACTGAAAATAATAATCAAATATTTTATTTTATTTATTTTATTTTTTAAATTACATGTAAACGACATCCAATAGAAACCCTTATGTAAATAACAGAAAACTGAAGAAGTAGTTTCGTAATGCTTGCTGCGCTTTTATATGAAATATTTTTGAATTTTCCTGCCTTTTTGTAGTGTTGGTGGAATATAATTCCCATTCAATCAATTAAGCTTGCTGTACAAGACTCTTGAGTTTTCTATACAAAATTCAAGGTAAGATCCACTAATGATCTATACGAGCAGTAGAAAACTGACCATATGGATATGCTTTCTCCGTTTAAATTTTTTAATAAAATAATTTTATGAGAATATCATAAAATGTTTATTTTTACTTTTATTTAATTAAAAACGAAAATGTTTTAAAAGAAAACAATCTCGAGCTGATTGTTTATAGCGATTACCTTCGCCATATCTTCATCAGTATTCTTCGCATCTATCGTAATTGATATACGAATACGAAAAGTGTTTCGTTTTTTACTGAGTTAGTAAAAATAATTTTGCATATTGAATAAACCCTGACTTATTAATTATAACACACATTTGTTTTGTTTTTAAACCAAACCTCGTGTCAGCTGGTAATATTTTATTATCATTTCCTCCAATTCCAATTACATTATCAAAGTAATTTTTACATAGCAGGTATGTTTAAGCGGTACCCAATAGTTAATCTAAAATTTTATTTTAAACTAACTAGATATTGAAATATTTTATACATGTAACACTAAACGACGAATTTATTAAAACCTCAAAAGCTTTTCTGGAAATTCCAGGATAAATTTTAACATTTTTAGTTTTTCTAATTACAGTTTAAAAAAGGGGAATTAGGGCTACCTCTTGTTTGTTGAGTTTAAAATTAAGTAATTAAAAAATAGGGCTAACCAAATTATTGAAAATTTTTCTTAAATAGTTGTTAAAGTTCGACTTATATAAGTTCGACTTATGGGCCTCTTTTTAAATAAATTAAAAAACTCCTTTTGTTGTTTTTTTTTTAAATAAAGAATTTTGTTCCTATTTTTCAACACTTCGAATTACTTTGTTGGTCATCTTCAGGAAAATTCAGAATTACGTCTTGATGTTTACGCTGTTAAGTCGTCATCTACATATAAAACACAGTAACTTTTGTTTTAGAAAAGACTAGAAAACTGATAATCATGCACATCTTTCGTAATTATTGCAATAATGATAATTTAGGAGTTTAATCATGATATCAGTAGCAGCTTTTTCCCTGCCCTCCTTTACATTGTCGCAGTGCCAAAAATCTAAGCACTATAAATACCGAACATCTAAAACTCTGATTTACAACTATTATAGCTTTATAATGCCTTAATGTCTGAATGCAAATTAACTTCTCCACATTTCCCACTGTGCAACGATACCCCTTTAACTCTTTTTATTAACGAAAAACATCTTATTTCTTTTTAATTAAAATAAAAACTTAAGAATGCCAAAGCTTGCCACTTCTAGTTATTTAGAGCGGAATAAATGAATGCAGAAAGTAGTTAAATCAAAATATATTTTTCTATTTTGTAAAATTCCAAGTTTGTTAAACTTTTCTGTTTCCAAAATATTTTTGCTTTAACCCCCTTTCAATTATTTTTAATTAAGTAAAAGTAGTAAAACATTATTAAAACAAAAAACTAAAATATATATTTTGTAACTATAGAGGTAAATAAAAATTTAACTAATTGCATTTTAAAAAATTAAGGAATGAATTTTAAGATTAAATTAGAGAACCGCTTATGAATACGGCAATTAAAAATTTTGTTTTTTTTATTTAATAGAATTTGAAAAAAAAAATATCATAAAAGAAAATTCGTTTGACATTTCTTAATTCATTTTTATCACTTTTCTCACATCAAATCAAATTCGAAAAAAAACGCGTTGTATTAAAATGAAGACGAGAAAAGTAAATTAATGAGCAACATTAAGAAAAGAAATTGAAAAATGTTAAAATCTTGAATTGTTGAAAGAAATTAAAAATTTTTTTATTTATTTTTTTTTTTATTTTACTTCTTGTTGATGTTTTCGTATCTTACAATGATTCTAATTTAACATTATTTAGACAACAGCAGAAAAATTATCTATGTAATGCCTTTTCAAAAATGTGGGCTTGAATAAAGAACTGGCTGCATAAATTGGAAAATGAAAGAAAAAAGAATGTTACATGTCAAGAACATTTGAAATAATCAACTTGACAAATTATAGAACAATTCAATGATAGAAAATATATTTAAAATGGGATTTTCATTTATTATTTGAAAGTTGAAAAATGTCTCCAAAAAATTCTAAGCCACCTTATCGTTTTCATTACTAAGGGTACGTTGCGAGGGTAATCGAAAAATTAATCAAAATAGCAAGAAAATTTATTAATTCTAAAACATACTACTGTTGCCATGGACCCTTATTTTTATGTACAAATGTGGAGACATTTTATCTTTATTTGTAGAAAGAACTGTCGTAAAATCAGACTATAATAAAATCAGTACATGGAAATGCATTTGAATAAATTTGATTTTATTTGTCAGCAAACTACATTTTCATATTCAATTTAATATAATTAATTTGTTTGATGATCTCCTAGCAAGTTAAATCAAGATTTATTGGGGTAAAGCTACGATAGCACAACCCTACGGTAGAATTAATAAGACCACCAGCTTCATTAGCCATGCGCCACTCCAGAATGTAGAATCATTTATATATTGCCACGAAATGGAGTCCTAAAAATAGTCTTATTATTACTGGCAATAAGATTAAAGTTAAGCAAATAAAGACGACTCATCTGATCGACATAAATATTAAGTTGCAGTTTAACAACCCAAAACGTCTTCACGTAATACAATAAATATCAGGCTGACAGCTGACAGTACACCTTGGTGTATTTATTGACAGAAATTTCAATGGAAAACTAACATTATAAAGACTACAAAGGAAACTGAGAAAATCGTCACACATGCTACACTACTTAAGCAACTGTGCGACGTATAAAGTTCTGTGTCAAACATACTTTGCATTAGCGAAATCTTATATCCGGCTTTACCCCGCTTGGGGTAGTGCTAAATACAGCAGTATTCTGAAAAAAACTAAAACCAGCTATTAAAAATTTTCGAAAAAAAACGCAAATCGAAACCAAAATCAACAATAATCGTGAATATAAAATAAACATAAAGGCAAACATACGCAACACAACAAGAAACAGCAACTACTCTATCAACAGGATGTACAACCTTAGTAATCTTATCTTACAATCTATTTTTACAATATTAAGTTAATATTATAACAAAGTGAGTACTTAACCTATGTTATTAAATTTCAGTAAACCCAATAACCTATAACCTATGTACATACACTATATACATTATTCACAAAACTACTACAATAACTATTTCATTTTCTGTAAGGTAAATCTAGAATATGTAATTTTTTCAGTCTTTTAATCTCCTCTGTTTCATCCAACAACGAAATGGCCAAAGGATTTGGATGGCTACTAAGCCTTCCTAGATAGCGAGAACTAAACCTGTTAATTTCACCAGCCACATATGGAATATCTACATCGTTGTGAATTTGTTTGTTTGTTACATACCAAGGCGCTTTAACAATTTGTCTCAAAGCTTTCGACTGGTACCGTTGCAGGATCTCTATGTTCGAATTACTTGCAGTTCCCCATAACTGTATACCATATGTCCAAACTGGTTTTAGTACAGTTTTATAAAGTATGATCTTATTCTCAAGACTTAGTTCAGACTTTGGTCCTAACAGCCAATGTAGTTTTCTTGTCTTTTTATTTAAATGCTCCCTTTTCTTTTTAATGTGATCTGTCCACCTGAGTCTTCTATCAAAATACATTCCTAAGTATTTCACACTATTTGAGGTAGGTATTTGACATCCATTAATATAAATCGAAGGACTATCATCTTTCCTTAACGTGAAAGTTATATGTACTGATTTGTCCGCATTGATAAAAATTTTCCATTTCTTAAGCCAATTTTCCAACACGTTAAGTTGACTCTGCACTTTAGTTAATGCAATTATAGGAGACACATCCGACGATATAATAGCTGTATCATCAGCGTACGTCGCTATGGCTACATCAGCCGTTACAGGCATATCTGATGTATATAACGTATATAATATAGGGCCTAAAACACTGCCTTGAGGTACTCCTGAGTTCATTTGACAAATTTCAGACATTTCATCATCCACCTTGACATCAAATGTTCTTTCCTGTAAATAAGACTTAAGTATTAAGTATACTGGCGTTGATAGAAATGATTTGAGCTTAAACAAGAGACATTCATGCCAAACCCTATCAAATGCCTGTTTAACATCTAAAAATGCAGCGCAGCTGTACATTTTTCTTTCAAGAGCATTCGCAATTATATCAACAACTCTATGGCATTGTTCTGGAGTTCCGTGTTTATGGCGAAATCCAAATTGGTGGTTCGGAATTATGTTTTCCTTACCCAAAAGTGGTAGCAAACGATAAGACAATAATCTTTCAAATACTTTTGAAAACGTTGGCAGTAAACTTATTGGTCTGTCTGAAGTTATCTGATTTTCTGGCTTATTGGGCTTGTGAACAATAATAATTTCCGCACACTTCCATTGTAAGGGAAATTAAAAATACGAGTCAAATACAATATAGATTTCAATTAACAATGAAACTAAAAACAACGTTGTAACAGCA
Source organism: Trichopoda pennipes (assembly GCA_030448955.1). Lineage (NCBI taxonomy): Eukaryota > Metazoa > Arthropoda > Insecta > Diptera > Tachinidae > Trichopoda > Trichopoda pennipes. Next base: position 110,175 of record JASKUP010000010.1, on the reverse strand, counting down.
AAAACAAACAATTTTTTTTTACAAAATAACATAACAGAAAATAATATCACCGATTCTTTTAACTTTTCAAGCAATAACCTTCAAAGTACAATAAACAATAATAAATCAAATAAAAATTTAACAACTCTCAACAACCAAGTGTTAGTAAGCCCTGCCAAAATCTCTCATGTTCTTAACGTTTAAAATCACATACTACAATTTGTGCCACCATAGCTAAAGAATTCTACAATGCTGGTAGATATTAAAAGCCGATTGACCATAACCACAATATACGGAAACGAGTGCAAGGAAGATTTAAAGTGAAACGATTTACAAACGAGTTTGGAAACAGTTCGCTAAACATTCCCAGCAATTTTAAACAAAATACCAATTAAAATCATCAAAAAAGCGCACGAACAAATATTTTATAAAAGAACACTCCATAAACTTTTAATAACTAAAACTTCTTGATACATAACTTCAAATTTATAATTAAAAAAACTGTAAAATATAATTTGCAAAAATTAATTTCATTATGCCTGAATTTATTAATTTTTTAATTGTAATATACTGCAGACCAGCATAAAATCTTTGCGGGTTTAGAATAATGAAGATAAATTTGTACAAATTATAAAATAATAATGAATTAAATTAAAAAGTAGCTAGTTTTACTGCCATCCCTAAACAAAGACGGAAAGCGGTTTTTTAGCTGTCAAAAGTTCTCATGCCCATACATTTTGTATGGAGCGGCGGCAACGCGACGGTAACGCTTTGCAATTGGAAAATACGATTTTGATAGCGCGTTTTTTAATGAAGTTAGTTGAAGAAGAAAATAGCTGTAAAAAAGAAAAAGTAAATAACATATAAAAAATATATATATTTGAAATTAGAGAATGGAGGTAACTAAATATTTGCAATCAGATATAGATAATATATTTTTTGTTTTAATTTTCATTGTTAATTTAGAATAAAAACGAAGATATTATAAAGCTAGTTCATCAGAAACCATGCTTGTACAACAAAAGAGATGGCAAGTAAAAAGAGGTGAAATACAAAGAAAAGATTTGAAAGGATCTTGCAAAGCAAGCAAGTTTGACTAGTAGTAAAAATCAAACGTTGTTATCTTCAAAATAGTTTATATGTTTTATTTTAAATTCATTTAGCCAAAGAATGTAAAGTAAAATGGAAAAGCTTGCTTGAGCTGTCGCTTTCCTCTGTGATTGCTGAGGAAATTGTGGAGCACTACTGTTGCAAAATACGATCTAATAAAGTAAAACAGTATTTTTTGTTTTTTATTAATATTTAGTAAACATTTCGCACTGCTGCCTCTAAAGAGCTTCAATTCAAAATTTTTCAATTTTCGCTTTTAAATTGATGTATAGTGGTCATATCTTCGCACTGTATAAATCGTTTTTTTTTAAATAGATGTGTGTTTTTGTCAGTAAGGATATTAATATTAATGCCAGTAGAATAAAATCCGTATGAATACCCGCTTCTAAAAACTTTTCGATTTCCTTGCCTTCGGTTTGACTTCATCCTTAACACCAATAAATTTTGTAAATCCTCCAATTCGTCCAAATAACTAATTTTTTAAAACTTTAATAATTTCAAGCTGTTAAAATAATCAGGGTCGCTATAATAAATTGTTTGATAACCCTGTTTTTATCCTTTTGACATAACGTTGCCGCTTTTGTTTGGGTATGGCATTTCAGCGGCAAAGCTCAGCGGAAAAAAACGTTCCGCTTTCCGTTCTTGTTTAGGGATGGCAGTTAAAATCAATACTACTTCACTTGACTACTGCAAAGGAAATATAAATTTTGCTTTATTTACTAACCTTTGTAACTCTTAAACCTGTGTTTAATACATTAACAAAATTCACCACGAACACAGTACTAAAAATGCCGCTAGCTTTATTTATCGCTACTTAATTATTTTAAACCGTGCGATTACCGTTGTGACGTTGCGACGGTAGCCTTCTATAGCGAAAGTATAATGATATGAGTAGTCAGATTACGAAAATTAAGTAAATTTTTTCAAAAAAACTCGTCAGGCATTATTCTAAAATATTAAAAAATTATTTTTATTATAATTTCTTTCTTTTCAACAGCATATGTTCGTAGGCATTGATTTCGTCAGCAATTACTTAATTTTCGAATAGTTCTAGCTTTAATTAAATTTGTTTATTTTTAATTAAATTTATTTAAACGGTTATGATGTGTGTTAAATATATGTTGTAATTTTTCAATCAAACATTGCATTAAAGCCGCAAGGATTTAATTTATCCACTTTTTTATTTGAGGAAAATTTTCAGGATATTAAATATTTAATTTTAATATCCTGAAGACAATCATAAAGGCTTAGAATAATGAAAATACATTTGTATAAATTATAATATAACAATAATGAATAAAATTTAATTAGTAGCAAGTTTTAAAATTAATATCAATATGAGCCACTTCCTGTTCTAATGTGAAAGCCTTTATCAATAAGCAAACTAGCTAATATACCTTTTTCGCACTTCCAGTAGCTTGTTTAAATTTCAAGAGTATTTATTTTCAAGTTTCAGGTTCCTTTCGTAATACGCTTCAAAAAATGCCTTCGGCTGTAAAAGTTTTCTGCATTCTGCATTCAACACTATATTCTTAAACTTTAATCTAAGATAATAAATAACGGATATTTTTCCAGCCTTCTAATTTGGACATTTTTTGAACCGCTCTCGTTAATGTATGATTCACACAAACACATCGCAGAGTTACTTGATTAATTCGATAATATAATAAAAAAAAAAAAGTAATTCCTTAAAGAATTTATTTTGTTTGTTGTATTTTAAGCATGTGTTGTCATTTGATTAATTGGTTAAATATTATAAATTTAACAGCTCTTTTCGTTTCGGGCATTTTATTAAAATATTTCAAAGTAATATTATAAAGTGACACTCATTAAAATACACGTTCCAATCTTTCTTAAAAAAAATGTTATTAAATAAATGGCGGAAATAATTTAAATAACAACCGCTTCAACAACCAGTAATTATAGCATTTATGTCGTGTTCTTTTAATTTTTTTTTTATATTATTATTATCATTCTAAACATTTTTAATAAAACCACATAAATGTAAAACATTTCTCTTAAGATGCAAAATTTACAGACGTTAAATAAAATTAATAATGCCTTAAGGACATTCCTATCTTTATTAAAGTAAGTACAAGTAAGTTATATTATAGAAATATATACACACAGTATATATTTCTTTAACAGCAGAAAGATAAAATTCTTTTTTTCTTCAAATACTGCTATTTGTTTATTTGTTGGGTTGATATAATTTTGAATTTAGTTATATAGTTATCACTAAGGAAAAATATGTCTCGTCTTTTGTAACGAGAAAAAGAAATAAATTAAAGATACCGAAAACAACACAAAAAAATATTTCATATTTTTTAACGGGAATAGGAGAAAAATGCATTAAATACATATCGAATTATTATTATGGTGTTAGACACTATTAAGCGGTATTTCAAGCATTTCGCAAACATAAATTCAATTAAAATTTGACATACCAATTATATCTTTTCCATTTCTATAAGCAATTTTAAAATTGCAAGTTATTTAATAAAAAAAAAACTGAAAAACTGTTAACTAACAATAACAAAAGCGATAAAAAATAAACTTTATAAATAATTTTAGTTTTTTGAATTATTTTTAATTTAATCTACATTAATTTGTGCTAGATTCCTTTAAAAATAAACATTTTATAAAAAGATAAATATCTGTTATTCTTTTCAACGGTCTTTTTTAATTAATTTAGCAAAATATATATTTTTTTCGATATTTCGCTTTCCTATGGGAAGCTTCTTCAGGAAAAAATAAATTTTTAACAACAAACATTATTAACAAATTGAAAAAATTTTTGAAAACATTTGACAAAAACATATAGAAAAATTTTTTTCATATATACATACGAAATTAAAAATTTCAAATACTTAAACACACAAAAACAAGGAAACGAAAATTAAATAACAAATTCTCTCTTATGAAATAATTATAACAAATTATGTGTCTTTTGAATTAAATACCTATAATTCTGCGCTAAATTGTCAGTGTCTGTCTTGAAATTTATTCTCCTTACATTTGGTACATTAACAATTTCTAACATTTCTAACATATAACGTCTCTTATAGTTTTTATCTACATCTATTATTGATGCTTCCTCAAACTTTGGATAATAATTATATTTCTTACAATGTGAAGATAAGGATGCCTTCTGTGTTGAAATATTCCTGTATTTTTGGTCACATCTGTGACCAGCTAATCTTGTTTTAATTTTTTTTTTTTTTTTTGTTGTCCCAATATAAAATTTGTCACAGTTCACCTAGTCATTTCCTCCACATGGTATCCTGTACACTACATCAGATATTTCCATTTTCCATATATTATCCTACTGCTAAATAATTTATTAAATGTGTTATATGTTTTGTGTATAATTATATATCTATCTGTGTCATATATTTAAGACTTTCTTAATCTTTCTGATATTCCAGGAATATAAGTCAATGATTTATAAATTTTTGGTTCTGTCATAGTATTTCCTAAATTATGCCTATAACTACCATTTTGTCTAATTAATCTGTTAGTTAATTCTACTGGAAAATCATTTTTATTAAGTATATCTCTTATTGTATCCTTATTCTTCAAATGAAATTCTCTACCACTTTTAGTCAATATTCTGTTTATCGTATTTTTTGCTGTGTTAATTATCATTTTTCTCGGATGTTTTGAAAAAAATTAATAATTCTTCCTGAAGATGTTGGTTTCTTATACCAATCAAATACTAACTTATTTCTCTTTCTTATTATCAGTATATCTAAATATGGATGTCTAGATTCTAACTCTCTTTCAATCGTAAATTTAATATCCGGATGAAAACTATTCAATTCTGTCAAAATATCATCCACTGCATCTTCCGAAGTTATACAAAATAAATCATCTACATATTTTGTGATAATCTTCGGTTTAATATGCATTTTACTAATACATGAATTTAGTAATTCCTCCATCACAATATCAGCTATAATTAGAGATGCTGGAGAGCCCATAGGGAGGCCCTCCTCCTGTTGGTATATCCTATTATCAAATTGAAAATACGTGTTGTCTTCAATGCAAAACTTAAGAATACGTAAAAATAATTCCTTCTCAATATTCGTATTTTGTTCTATTATCTGCCATTTTTCCTCTATAATTCTCAAAGCTAAACTTATAGAAATACTTGGAAAAAGTGAAACTACATCAAATGAAAATAATCTATCATTATCTTGTATATTTATTCCCTTGGTTTTATCCTTAAATTCCAATGAATTTCAAATATTATATATTGATTGTTCTGTTATTAGCTTAAGAATATTTGTTATATGCTTGCACAGTCCGTAGGCCGGGGAATTAATGCAAGAGCAAATAGGCCTTAAAGGAAAATTCTGTTTATGGATCTTAGGTACTCCATATAGCTTTGGAGAATTTGATACATTAGTCTTAAGTCTATTTCTCTCCATTACTGAAATGGAAACAAAAAATTGAAAAATTTTTTTTCAATTTGTTAATAATTTTTGTTGTTAAAAATTTAGTTTTTCCTGAAGAAGTTTTCTATAGGAAAGCGAAATATCGAAAAAATATATATTGTTAAATTAATAAAAAAAGACCATTAAAAAGAATAACAAATATTTATTTAAAATATAAAAAGGTCGATTAAAAAAATTAAAAAAAAAAACATTTTATAAAAAAAATATTGTTTCTTTCAATTGCATGTACAACGTGTACGTTTTTGTAAAATTCTTTACAAATATGTTTTGTTATCTTTGTTTTCCATTTTCATATTTACATATGAGGCTTCCAAAAGAAAATCTTATATTTTTCGAGTTAAAATTATAGTTTAAGTTGTAGTATAACATGAGCTTTTGCGCGGAGACTACAAGCAAAGCTCAACTTTAAATGACGACAGTATACTTTGCATTATTGTATTGTTTTATTTATTCTAATCCTTGCTCGCATCTCAATTTCTAAAATGAGAAAGGGAAAGTTTCCCTAAATAAAAAAGTGGATAATTAAAATCCTTTTGGCTTAAATGTAAACAGGCATCACAATCGTTTAATTAAATTTAATTAAAAACTCATAGAACTATTCGAAAATTAAGCAATTATTTACGATATCAATACCCACAAACATATGCTGTTGAAATGAAATCATAATAAAAAGAATGATTTATTTTATAATTTGAAGAATGTACGTAAAATGTCTGACAAATTTTTAGTGTTGTGGCATTAGAAACATTTACTTAATATTTCTTATCTGCCTTTTTATACCATTATACATTACAAATAATTAAGTAGCGGCAAATAAAGCTAGCGGCGTTTTTAGTCTTGCCTTCGTGTAACCTTCCGTTTGAATGTGGTTAATGTATTAAACACAGGGTTAAGTTTAGAAAGGTTAATAAATGAAGCCAAATTTATTTTTGCTGTGGAGTAGTCAAGTGCATTAGTATTGATTCTAAAATTAGCTATTTTTTCATTTTATTATTTTATGGTTTGTACAAAATTATCTTCGTTATTCTGAACCCGTAAAGCTTTTATGCTTGAATGCAGGATATAAAATCTAAGAAATAAATAAGTTGACGCATAATAAAATAAATTTTTTTTAAATCATGTTTCGCAGTGTGTACAATTATAAATTTTGAATTATGTGTCAAGAAGCTTTATTAATTACAAGCTTATCGAGTATCCTTTTATAAGTTTATTCCATTTTGGTTTGTGCACTGTGTTGATGATTACAATTAGTATTTTGTTAAAAATGCTGGCAATGCTACGGGAAAGGAATATTTTCCATACTGGTTTGTGAATCGTTCCACTTTAAATTTTCCTTGCACTCATCTTCATGTATTGTGGGCATGGTGTATCGGTTTGTATAATTTTTTGGCTAAGGTTGTATAGTATATGTTTTTAACGCTAAGGACATGATAGTTTTTGGCAAGGCTTACCGATACTCGGTTATTGAGATTTGTTAAATTTCCATTTGATTCATTGTTGTCTTATGTACTTTTAAGGATATTGTATAAAACGTTGAAAGTATTGATGATATTATTTTCTCTTATGTTGTTTTGTTTGTTATCATGTTTACAACGTTGTTGTTATTTTGATTGTGAAGTGTGTTGGTTTCAATTATATTGAATAGTAAGGTTATATATCCTGTTGATAAAGCAGTTATTGTGTCTTTTGTGTTGCGTATATTTGTTTTTATGTTATGTTATATTCATGATTATTATTGTTTTTGGTTCTGCGTTGGTTTTCTTTCTTATGTAAAATTTTTAATATCTGATTTTGTGTATTTTGAAGAGTACTGCTGTTGTTTGCACTACCCAAAGAAGTACCTTCTTGTCAGATATTTAGACTCCGCTAATGTGAATAATGCTTGACACAGAACTTCATACATAGTTCTGTAAAACTTTGCAGTTATGTACGCAGCGAGCATATTAGATTTGCAATTTCAGATTCCCGTCTTCTCAAGTAAAAGAGGAAATTTTGCTTAGTCATGCCTAATGTATGATTCTGTAAGTAATGATCATATCTTATGGCTGCAGTGTTTTTATTATGTACAAAGAATATTTGTTTCCTTTACTGGCTCCTTAAAAAATAACTTTATTATGTTTATTATAAACTTCTTCGTTGGAAACATCTTTGCAGTACAAATGTACTGCAAAACAGCAAAAAAGTTCACAACAAAAGATTTTGTTATATTTAGAAAATGGCTGATAGAATGGCTGGATAATAATGACCCGAAGTCTTTTATTGTTCAACATCGAGTAATAAAAATAAATAAAATTCTTTTCTTATTGGTCCACCAAAAAATTTGCTTTCACTACATCTTTTTTTTAATCACCAGTTTTCTTGGTATTTACTTAAAGAAAAAGAGCGGAAGAAAAGAAAACATTCACAAAAATGGAGACAACAAAACCTTGGGAAAATAGAAAAAAGAAAAATTTTATATAAAAGAAAACATATTCTTAAGTGGAAATGAAGTTAATGATTTCCGAACAGTCCATTGACACTATCTTTGTCAAAAAATAGTTAGGAGGGTGCCTTGATTCACATAGCCAGCCAGCCAGTTAGCCAGTCAACCATTGAAAAAATAAGTGGTAAAAAAAATTGCCAGTTAAGGTGGTGGTACAACGACAAACTCACTGCTAATACTTATGTAATGACTTTAGTTTCATTAAATATGTAGTTGCAAAGTATGCGACAATTTTATAGATACATAAGTGGCTAAAGGAGATCATTTTTAAATTGGTGTTAGAGGTAATAATGGTACCATTAAAAGTATTGGTTGTGGTAATACAAAATAATTTGATGTTATTATATTCCAACAAAAGAATTTGTGATAAGCCAAGTAAAATTGCAAGGCAATAGAAAAAATCACTTTTGTACTTTCTTCTTAAAAGGATAATAATAAAATAAAATAAATTTGTGTCAGAGTAAAACAAGTAGTGACCTACAGTAAGCTTATTTTATAGGTAAACAAATTAAAATCTCTATTTATAATAGCAACGAATTTCCTGTCGTACGTAAATAAAAATTAAATTAATTTGATATTGTAAAGACTAGAATACCAATAATACGGGCTTTATTGTAGAGATAACTACATGCTTTTAATATTTATCAAACACTTTAAATATGCGCTCGCAATTCTAAATATCATGTACTTTTAGCAGCAAGTACCATCTTTTTTCGCCAATAACTCACCTTTTTGTTCTATTACAAACATATTTGATTTATTATCAAAAAGTAAGCTGTAATCACAGAATCCTGTTCAACAAATATCTAGACTTTTACCTTAAATTAATCTTGCATATGGCTTTGCGTACTTCTTAGTAATACCTATGCTTATCAACTCAGTATAAAAAAAGTTCCTTATCGTTTTTAAAGATATATATTTTGCATGTATACTTACGTATAAGTTTTACTTTTCATTATTACTTGAAAATTTTCGGCTTTCGCCTTGGACTTGAGGCCGACTAACTAGTGATCGACTACTGTTCACCCGATACCCTTCTCCACTTCAGTCCTTCAAGGTCTTTTTTGATTATTTGCTACTACTACCAAGATCTGTAACAATGGTGGCTCCATGTAAGCTAACGTCAAACCCTTCTATACACATCGTTGTACCCTCCTAGTGACTAAAAAATTGAAAGTTTACTAGTTCTACCGAGATTGAACATAAGCCATCTACTTTAGCAGTAATGTATAGGTATACAACTTAAGCACCATCCATTTTAAGGGCTAGTTGCTTCAACAGGTGAGTTGTTAAACATTCGTTAGTGGATTATGACTTTCATGTCCACCTTACTGCTGTTTTAAGGAACCAATGCCTTTCATGGTAATTTGGGCACCATTATATTATGTTTGGTTCATCCAACAGCGCCACTTTTGCTTACTAAAAGTGGCCTACTGGGCACATTATATCATAACTAAAATCTTCAAACGAAGAAAGGTGAGGTTTTTACCCATTTAAAGTTTGAGAATAGGTTAAGGTCATGTCAACCCTAAGGCCTCCTAACATTCGCCAGATACCAGATAAGATTATTTTATATAATTTTTAAATGAACCAGCTATCCTGAGGGAAACTTCTGAGGGAGCCATATACTAGATGATTCGATTGGTCTTTCGCCCCTATACGCAACTCTAAAAATAGATTTGCAAATCACAATTATTTTTGTCTTCCGATAGTCGAGTTTTAGTTTTTAATTCAAACTTTATTCTGCTTAGGGAGGCAAGTGCCATGAATATACTCTTCTTTGAAAAATTAAAAATTGTCTTTATTTGCCTGGTTTTTTTGATTTTACCTCAACCAAAAATCTTAGGATTTTCTCAAATTTATTTCCTAAAAAATCAAAGGCTCTAAAAATATAGAAGAAATAATTTAAAGTGTAAAAGGCAAATTTTTGTAAATGTTTTCGAAAAATAACGAGTTCTTTTTTCAAAAGTTTTCATTAAGCTATACAATTACCAAAGGAAGATATTTTAGTTTGACATAATCCTAATAAATTCATATGACTTACTTTAATAAAAGTAAATGCTTTAGCGCTTGAATTTCGATTATTCTATAGATTATTGTTCAGAAATATTAAAAAAAAAACATAAAGGTTCGTTGATGCTGAAACTTTTAGTCCTTTTTTGTCTCTTACTTTCTTTATATTTTCTTTCAACTACTCCCATCCATCCAAATGTTAAATGTATGTGTACTGCAGCTGGTGTAAGTGCATTATTAAATAGCTCTTTTAATAGTTTTTGTTGTAAACTTATTTTTTTAATTTTATATTTCAAGAAAGCTATTCTTTGGAAGGACATTAAATTTTGTTGAAAAAAAAGGTGCTTCAGTAAGATCTGCTTCTTTACAAACAACAAATTATTTTGTTATAAGAGCAAAAAGAAGAAAATATAAGTAAAAAATAAAGAAATTTTTATAATAGAAAATTTATTTAATTATTTGTTATAAACAACATATTTTTTTCAATTATTTTTTAATAAATTTGTTAACATTTTCGTGGGTAATGTTTAGGTAAACCTGCAGATTTGCTTGCTAAAATGATTAATTAGAAATATTTCCTTTGCTGTTATATTTGCTGAACGGAACAATTCTAACCAGAAATTGAGCCTTCCAGTAGCAAAAAATGTAGTTTGGATCTCATGTTGGGTGCAAATTAATTTGGCTAAAAATACGAGAATATGAAATAAAAATAGGATTGGAGAGAAGATACGTCATGTAGATGGTTTCAAAGTGCTTGAAAAAAGGCTGCAGGATCTCGATTTTGTAAACAGTCTAAATAAAATTAGAAATAGAAATTAGAAATAAAATTTTGACATACTTGTAAGTATATGGCCTTATTTTCAGCATAAAACTAAAACCTAAAACGTTTGTGATTTATGTACTTTTCCTTCAAACCTTAAGAGTGAGCCTTTTGGAAATATATGCGAAGTCCATGTTACTATGATATTATTGAGGTAGTTTTGAAAATGTACTCGTATGCTTACAGATTGTTGGAATTTATCAATAACCCTCTACGTATTTGTTTTTTCTTAAATTAATTAGATTGCCAAAGTTAAAAAGCCACAGAACAATGCTTAATATATCTGTTGTAATCAATTTAATTAATGGAAAAATTACAGCCGACATGCTGATTTCTAATAACTATTTCAATGTTTCATTTTGTTTATCCCGATGTTATCAGCCACTGTTCTTACAGTCCTTCCAAAGTAATTATTCAAGCGTAAATTCAATTGGAAAAAGTTGTTGATATTGACATTATATAATAATTTATTGATTATTCTTATAATTAGACGTTGTAAAGAGTAATAAAATTATTGATTTGAACAACTAATTGTATTTTTATGTTATACTCTATAAGGATTATAGCTATAGACTTAATAAATAAATAAAAAATAAACAAAAGTTTCTAGTTAAATTCGTTATTATGTCAGCTCTCGTCAATAATAATGGCAGACTAAAGTAATAGACCAAAGCCGTATAAGGTATATGAATTACAAGGGTCGCCTTCATTCAAGAACCAGTATTTAAGTTTAGACTTAAACTAAAACACTGGTACCTTTATAGGCTAGGTAGAGCAACTAGATGGATAAATCCGTTTTTCAATTAAGCATTCGATTTCACTGAAAGCACTGAGTAAGTGTATACTTCGTTATGTCCGTTAATGCTTTACGATAGAAACAAACACAATCAGGCTTCACACAGACTAATATTAATGTTGCTTATTTTCAAAGGCAACTTTAAAACTTCTGATCCTTTAGAACATATAAACGGTTTCCTCCTCTCTTATTTTAAATATATTTCACTATTGCTTGGTTCTAAATAACTTTAATACAAGTAAAATATCTCGAAAATTTATGCAGAACTCCCAACCAAAGCATTCCTTCACTTTGGTATTATTTCATGCAACAATAAACTTTTACTTCAGGGTTGGTTGGACTGCAAAAGGTTTTGTGAGCAGTTAAATATTATTTTTTTTTGCCGTTTCAGTAAATAGTTTTTATCATTTATCACTTTGCTTTAATAACCGTCATTTAAAAGTTTATGACAATTTCCACAGCGATTCATTTTCAAAGAAAAAGTAACAATATTCATGATATTTTGTTATGACTGCTTAAAACTGTTAAAATGAAATAAAAATACGCAAATGAATAAAAGTGCAAACAAACTGTATGAAATATTTTGCTTACAAAAAATTTTGTAAATGTAATATTTTCTATATTTCTTTTTTTTTTATTTACTAAATAATTGTTTTAAAATGACCTGGATATAAAAAACCGAGAAGCTTTAGCAGAACTATTCACAAAAGAAATTGTATAAAAATACAGCAAGGAGCGTATAAAGCCTTTTTAAATGGATATTTTGTCTATGGAAATAGTTTTCAGATTCACATGTACAACAACCAGCCACCATAAAATCCTTTAGTAACTGTATTAAAATAACTCCAAACTAAAAAAAAAAAACGAACAAACAAAAAAATAAAAAAAGTGTGTCCAATTTTATATTGGATGAAAAAACGAATGATCCCACAAGCATGGAATACATATAGTAAACAAGAGAATTTTTTACTTTGTGGATTAGATTCATATATAAATGAATGTTATGCCTGAAAATATACAAATGCATATTTATACTCGCAGGTATGTTAGTGTGATTTTGTATAATGGAAATGTTTGGCATTTGTTTGTTTTCTGTAAGAAAAATGTGGAAAACGTTCAAATCCATTCCAGCAGGCATTAAGGTAACCAACATCAATCACTATGTTCATTAAAAAATTATTCACAATTTAAATGTAAATGTGTCAAATCGTTCACTGCTGATGTTAATGAAAATTTTCGTTCGAAAGTGAACTCGAATTCTATTCAATCATATTTTTTTTTTCACATATTAGCACGAACATAATCCTCTGCAGTCTGTTATATGCCAAGAAAATTCCTTGCCATTCTATATGCCGAAATTAGCATTTTTGACGAAATGATTTTGTTATTTTCTTTGCAGGAGCTGTATCTAAATTATTCAGTTTTATTAATGTTCTTCTTTTAGATTGTGCAAGCATTGCTTTGATATCATTCGCGTTTCTGATAGGTACAGTAGACTAAAATAATGTACAAAGCAGCTAAGTGAGCTTTTGGAACTTCAAAGGATTTCATATCTAAAGAAATATCTAAAAGACTTTGATATAGCTCCACAATCATATTATTCATTATTATGCAGCTACAAATCTCAGGAGGTCGGATGTTCCTAAGTCCCGAATACGAAACTCAATCTAAAATTGGGCATGAAATTATGCCGAGAGAAGAAATTTATTAGTTAGTCATCTCAAAAACATATTCAGCCCAAACTTTTCTCTGGATGCATCTAAACTGCCACCCACCACCTATATTGGTGCTATAGTTCTATAGTTCCTTTTAGACTTAATTTTCAAGACTATTATCGATTTTGTTCCCAAGGAAGCGCCTGGTATAGATAAAATCAGTAACCAAATGATTTTAGAATTACAAACAATAGCTGCAAGAACAATTATTTTCATTTCAAATGTTTTTTTACATCTGGAGTGGTTTCCCAGCAAATGAAAGGTTTCACTCATTAAAAGGTTACCCAAGACAGGCCAATAAGTCTACTACTCATATTGCTTAAGCCTTCAGAAAAGCTGCTGATGACTAAGCAGATGTATCCTTATCCCTAACAATCATTTTTAATGCAGAAGAAAATATAGTACTATCAAATAAACGCATAAACTAGTACAAGCCCCATAAAACATACTTTCGAAGAAAAGAAATATTGCTGAACCCTATTAGTAAACGTCTCGCAAACTTTCGACAAAATCTGGCACGAAGGTTTAATGCCTAATCTGAAACAACACCTACGATTTAATACTCATAGGCTATTGGAAAGCTATATTACCGGCCGAAAATTCATCATTAAGTTATGCCAAGCCAATTGCTTATAAATACTTCTGAAATATAAACTAATAACAATATTCATACGAAAAAATTCGCAAAGAATACAGCTTTTTTAAGCATCCACAATAATTGCCCGAAAACTTCCCGACAGTTACAAAACCGCATAACAAAACTAGAAAGGTGAGTAAAGCAATGGAAAATTAAGGCAAATGAAGGAAAATGTGTCCATGTTACTTTCTCATTACGCAAAATATCGTGACCTATGATTCAAATTTATAACCAAGTGCTTTCTCAACAGACCGTAGTAAAATAATTGGACGCACCATACAGATGCTAAGTTGACTCAATTGAAATTAAAAGTAGCGCAGATACACCAGCTAATTGTAAGGAACTCTGTTCTTAAATTATACTCCTAATTACTAATATATAATTCCATCTTTAAACCAATATAGTGTTATAATATTCAGTTGTGAGGCACTGCTTTAGCCTCGAATATTGAAAAAATGGTTAACGCCAAAATAAAATTCTCCGCATGATTACAGCTCCTCCCTGGTATATCAAAAATTCGCACATTCACAACGATCTAAACATGCCTATGGTAAGAACATATATTTTAAAGCATGTGATGTTATGCATATTAACTGATCGTGAGCACACTAGACTAAAAAGGACAGACACTCTTGTCCTCAACCGTATCTAAGCGGTTGAGCGCGAATTGAAGCAGCTATAGTGGGTAATGAATTTTGTGTCTGGCATTGGTTGGACTTAAGAAAATAATACTAAAATTTTAAATTTAAGATTTTAGTACATATTTTTAGCTTATAATATAATTAACTCCCAATAAAGAAATAAGCGCAAAAAAGCAAAATTACCGTTCCCCAGTAACAGTCAGTCGCCTGCCATTGTCTTTAAGCTGTCTTTCCATACAAAAGTTTTTTAAGTGAAGTAAAAGAAATATTCAAGAGATCGATGTTTATTAAGTCGTATAATTAACTAAGCCTATAATAATTGGTTTCAAATATAAATCGTAAAGGGCTTTGGTTTATTTTTAGCAGAAGTAACATTAAATAAATAATTATTCTTTGGAATTATTTTTAAGTTAATGACATAAAGAATTAACCTAAAAAAGGCATTTTTCTTTTAACAACAATTTACAACTCTGTATTTAGACTTAATCACTTCCCAACAATAATGTTTCATAAGCCTTCTAAGCCTAAATGTTACAGACCAATAAGCCTTTTGCCTACAATCTCAAAAATTTTTGAAAACTTGTTTTTTCGTAGCGGGCAGCCGGTCTTAAACATCAAGAATGTTATTCCTGAGCATCAATTTGGATTCCGCCACAAGCACGGTACACCTGAACAATGTCAGCGAGTCTAGAAATGAGACAAGAGTATAGTATCTAGATCTTTTGAATAAACTAAAACTGGTTATCCCGCATTATTCTTTGCTCCTTAAATTCTACCTACAAAATCGTTATTTCTACGTAAAAATAAATGATGAAACTTCCAATATATGTGACATAAAAGCTGGTATTCCTCAGGGAAGAGTTCTGGGCCTGGTTCTATATATGTTATATACGTACTATATGGCGTCAAATTAAAATATACTATTGCAACATATGCGGATGATGCAGCCTTAATGGCGAGTAATATTTTTGCATTAGAGGCCTAAAACCAGGTTCAAAATTACCTTGACAATATGGCCAACTGGTTTAAAAGATGGAATATTTTTTTTTTAGTACCAGCTTTCATCAGCCACCCTGTAGAAAAGCACAAAGGGATTACCTGCTGGGACAAAAACCAAAACTTAATTTAGAAAACAAAGTACTTCTACGGAAAACTATTTTAAAACCGATATGTATATACGGAATTCAACTGTGGGGCACTGCTACTCTAATATAGAAATACTTCAACGATATCAATCAAAAACTCTTAGAATAATAGTAGATGCTCTATGGTTTGTGACATCTGAGACGATTCATAGAGATTTATATATATATAAAAGATCGAAAATGAAATAAACGTTTACAGCTCAAGGTAGCTTGAAAGACTTAGCAAACATTCCAACTCGCTTGCTATTATTTTACTAGATGATAGCGAGGAAGTATATACATAGGCTAAAAAGGCTTCATGTGCTTGACCTTCCGTTCAAAAAATAAGGATGTAAATATTTAAAATAGTCATTGCAAATACGTAAATATAAAAAAAATTAGTTCGTGTATATATAAATAATTGCATACTTTTAATTGTACTCATTTGAAAGAATTATATTGTTATCAATGTGTCTTGCTTAAGTTTTAAAAGAAAATTATTAAGCAATAAAGTGGGCTGCTGGGTATCTTGTTTACGAACTGTGAGGCTTGCTAAGAAAATTTATGGTACAACAACAAATTTCTAGTTACAAACTGCATAAAAATTTTATACACGCGAACAACAACAATTTGATATGCTGTTTACTAACTGCATGGCATGCAAGACAAAAAAAAATTTCCTTTTACTAACTGCGTAGAAAATTTATACGCGCAAGACAACAACAAACATGTATACTGTTTACCAACTGCCTAATTTTCTAAGAAACCTTTTCTACAAAAGACAACAACAAATGTCTTAAAATAAATTCCAAGAAGAAATTTTATCAGTCTACAAAACAATAACAAAAATACAAACAGGCAAAAATACAGACAGGCGCCTATACATTGGATAAACAACATACAACAACAAAATGTGATACAAAGGGAGTAGAAGATTCTTAAATTTTCTAGACTTTGAATGGACAAATATAAAAAGGGCAGCGTCTAAGTGGATAGTCAACCACTGTAAAATTAGACCTCATAAAGTAAAGACGTGCATTTTAAGTAAATTCTTGTGTAGTGTCAACTTTGTGTAGTTAAAGTAAATAAAATTGTTATTAATTTAAAAACTCTAAAAAAATGGTGTTATTTATTTTGCAATAAAGAACTCACAACAAAACTTTTATAAAAGGTATAAACGTAACAATATGTTTTTAGCCTTAATATATGTAGGTTAAGGCTCATGGTAACATTTATTTTTTTAATTAATTTACCTATTATTTAAAAATATAATGCAAATAAAAACATAAACAAAATTTTTAAATTAATCTAAGAGCATTGTGATAGATTCCTTTAAACATAAATATTTTTTGGTATTCCCAAAAAATCAAAATATATTACTGTGAGGATAGTATATCCATATGTCTATTTCACTACTGCTCATATAACGCATCAATGGATTTTATGCAAGATTTTTGAGTTTTGGTTGAATGTAATTTAAATTTAATTAATTTTGCCTAAAATATAAGACTCTTATTTTTTCCATGCTAAATTTGTGGTAAAATCCACAGATGATCTATATGAACAGTAGCGAAATGGCCATATAGATGTGCTTTCCCCACAGTAACATATTTTAATTTTTGAATAATAAATATTTTGTGAGTATAAGTAACACAATGTAATAATGGTGTAATAAAAATCAAGGTCTATTAAATTTATAATAAATTTTTTTTTAAAGTTTTTTGGTTATGGAAGGGTATAAAAAATAGTTGACTTTATAAGCATTTGATAGTATCATAAGTTTTTTTCAATACCCTAAAGTTTATTTCTCAAGTAAACATTACTTTTTGAGTTCAAAAGAGAAAGAAATTTAATACATAAAAAGGTTTTTTAGCGATATATTATTTTCCATTTATGAAGCAAAACTTGTGGTCATCTCATATATAAAATGCCGAGTATTGTCATCTTTGTGAATAATTTCTACCATTTCGTTACTTCCTTATTTATAGTTTCTCTAGTAGATCTAATAAAGCTAACGCCAGAAGTATAAGTGTTTTGACTAGTTAAGAATAATTAGTTCAAGGTTTTTTTCACCCGAGATTTAAAATTTGTTTTTATTACTTATTTTGTTTTTGTTGTTTTTTTTAAAGAGAAGTAGCACTTCAGGCAACAATGTCTTTTAGTCAAGTACCGTGCTACATTTCGTAGTAAAGGGATACAGAAGAGATGAATCAGGTGGTGAAAGTAGAAAGATAGTCGGAAATTAACTGCCGTATAAAGACAGCACAGCGACCAGTGACTATGCCTTCATCACTGAGCAGCCCCACCGACAGTCAATTTTTATTTTTGTAGTGAAAAGAAACCAAGGCCTTTGTTGGGAATCGAACCCACAACCCCCATACTGATAAGCTAGTACACTACCTACAACTTATTGCCCAACATTAAACAATTCAAATAGCTGATCTTATCGCTTAAAAAAAGTTTTTTTTTATTTTTATTTGTGTCAGAATAATGTGTTGAAACTTTTGTTAAGGTTGTAAAATAATTAGTGGTATTATACCATATATTTGGATAATAATTTATGTATAATTTCCTAAATCTACCGTAATGTAGACATTTTAAAATTAAGAAACAAAACTTAGAATATTCCTTCTTTCGGCAAATTGCTTTTTGATCGATTTACATTTGGATATCTAAAAATTGTACCTGTTGAATTTTTATAAAAGAAAGCGAGCCTTAAATTTAAAAAATATTATAATTACGAAAATTTTGTATTCTATAAACAATAGTTGTAGATGTTGATCTATTGATTGATCTATTGATTTCTTCATCTATATGACATTTTATCAATCATTAGTATTTAAAGCTGCACAAATGTATGAAAAAGATATTTACTTTATAATTATGATTATTGTTCTAAAATAATAGTCATAGGTTATTGACACTTTTAATATTTTATAAATAATTTTTACTCCAAGCAGAACATGGCTTGAGAATGATGTCATCACATTGAAAGCACCCACCGTTCATACCGAACAAACAGCCAGCAAAAACGGAAAGAAATGACAACCGTATTTCATTTACTTGTATAATAAATCCAAACAACTTAATCCCGACTTAAATTATCTTTAAACTCAAAAAGTTTAAAACTAAGCTGCTAACAATTGTAGGTTTTTAATAGTTAAAATATAAGCACATATTTTTCTAAATTACAATTTAAATGTATATTTATTACAAATAATTAAAAATATTTTTATATACAACTGTTTTCACTCTACAAGAGCTTTTAAGAGACTTGAAACATAAAACTTCGAAAACTAGTTGGTCACATTATGATAAGCTAGTCAATTCATAATTCGAATGGTTAACATATCTCCTCGTTATGTCATTTGATATATAAAAAAGAAAATAATCGTAAGAAAAAACTCAAACGGAAGCAACAGGAGTTGCAGTGGCCGAGGCTATAGCAATGGAAAGAATGAACAATACCACAACATTTACCTTAACCTGTGGTGATACATAAAAGTTAAACACATTTTTTTTTCATTTTATAGTTTTCTTTTTTCCACTTTTATTGTGAGAAAAATCCATAATAATCCTTAGTGGAGAGAAAAAAAGGGAAAATGTTAAAAATAATCATGTTTTGTGCACCTGCAGTAGCTGTAGCAGTGTTTGGCCCAATAGTAATAAGTGAGTTAAATTCAAAAAGATAAAAAACAAAACGACAGCACAAACCATGAATGGAACGCTTAAAATTTTCATTTAAGTAAAAAAAAGAGACATACAGATGAAACAAATCCACCATATACTCAAGATAAAAACTAGGAAAACTAACAGAGAAAAAAATAATAATAATCGTTACAATAAAGGAAAGAATGTAACAAATATTATTGTAAAGGTATAACTTTGTTACATAGCAGGAAAGCACAGCAATGGAAGTGGAAAAAGAAAACTGAAAAGGACAATGACCAAACAATTTATGGCTTCTCGCGTTACTAAAAGGTGGTACTAAAATGCTAAATAGTAGAATATCTAAAGAATAATGACATAATACTGAAAGACGACAAAAAATAAAATTAAAAAAAATATAAAATGTATAGAATACATTCATGGGTGGCCACTAGCAATGTTTGAAAGAACAACAAGAGCACCGCAAGTAACGAAAGACAGTAGTAATGAAAAACGGAGTTATCAGAAACTGACTACTGATACCTTTCGTAAAGGTGTTGATAAAGGAAGATGACATTATTAAAAGTCATTGTCGTATACACTTTAAAAAATGTACGATTAAGAAAAAGTAGATTTAATGAACAACCGCTGTTTAATTTCGAAAACCAATAAAGAAACAGGTGATTATGATTATTTAAATTAATTTTTATAAACCCATCGATTAAATCTATTGAATCATTTACTTGAGTATTGATTGGGTTTTTTATTATGCCGGTTGGTATTTTAGTCTTAAATACGTTAACATATTTAAAGCAAAAATATATCATGTCTGGTTTCATTTAAACACATATAAAATAACAAATATTAAAGAAAGGCGACATAAATTATGTCCAATACAAACATTTAATTCAATGCCTCAATTTAAAAAATCTCAAACTTTTGAATGTTTACAAACTATTTGAATTCCAATATAAATAACTTAATTGAATTTATACTTTTGAACCGTATTTTTAAGAGTCATATAAGCAATTTTCTTTAATATTATAGGGCAGTTTACATAACTAGCAGTCGAAGGAGGGCCATTATTTATTAACTGTTACTAAAACAAGCAAAAATGCCAGTGTTAGTAATTTAAGAGGCTATGCAAAATGCAATAAAATAAAAAAATATTAAAGTCTTGTTGTACTATAAATTACTTTCAATAATGTTGCAATATAATTTTAAAAAAGTTTGTGCAACATTGATTTTGAAATGCATATAATTGCTGTAGGCTTCTTCAACAGCCCACACATGATCTTGACGGCATTGATCTCTAGATTTTAAAACTGTATGGTTACTAAGTCTGTCAGCTCAATTGGCTAAGTCTAGTATAACTTTATGCAGTACGTAGAAGTGTCTTGAGCTTTTGGGAAATGAAGGCAGTAATTTCTGGATTTTCAAATTGAAATTACAAATAAGTTTTGCCAGCAGTATTGAAGCTTATTTTCCCGTCTAAATCAGTATTTGATCAGAATGCCATTCAAAAAGTTAAAATAAATTTCAAACATTTCAAAACCTTCAACTTTCATCCTTTCTTTCGTATCAAATTATTCGACATTAAAAACTAAGACTAGTTCGTATGAAGAATAGCTGCGCATAATTTTTTTCTCGGACCAGCACTTAGACAATTACCCCTACACATGCAATGTATTGTGCCAGACCTAGGAAATTAGGTTATGGTGAGGAGGAAAGAGAGAATAGTATTTGTGGACATTCAATTTGAACTTTCCCATATTGAAAATGACAGGAAAAACCTCTAGAGGAAGTTTATTACACACTCGAACTGTTCTGCTAAAAAAAACAAATTTTCTCTGTAATGCGCAGTACGATGTACTGAAAAATCAACGACAAATGGATGCGCTTTCAATGAAAATCGAGTTAACCCCGAAAACGTTCAAGTAACGGGTACAAGTTCCCTAATTTAATTTTTGGTCGAATATAGGTGGTATAAATAGTACGAAGAATGGATGGAGTAAAGTATCTCTTATATTTTCTTAGAAAATCGAGGTACTTGAAAGCTTCTTTAGAAACTTTAAACATGTGTTTAGTCCATCGAACATCACACTGCATTTTCATGCCAACAATATTAAGAGCGTTTGATTCCGTAATAGATGCAGCACCATTTTGTAACACAAATCTACGCATAAGCATGCAACGTTGCATTTTACGGGCATTCAAATCAACTCCACACGACTGCACTCCGAGATTGTTGCGAGATGGTGCTTGAGCGTATCATTCTTTATCTGCCTTTTGGGACTCGCCTTCACCTGGTTCGATCTATTACCAAATGAATACAAATGACAAATGTTGCTGTCATCTGCGAAAGAGTATCTAGGTTTGAAAATTTTACAAAGAAGGTGATTTGAAATAAGAAAAAAGGGTAAAACAAAGAACGAAGTCATGCCGTATCCCTGAATTAATTTTGAATTCATCTTATGAAATCCCATCTATAACTACTCGCATAGTGCGATTTCTGAGAATACTCGATATAAATCTAGAGAAATATTCACCGACACCAAATGCAACAAGTTTTGACAGTAGTCCATCATACCACACTCTATCAAATGCCTTACTCTACTCGAAATGATGTATGGAGTTGCACCATTGTTCCCATAGGAAAGCTGGTGTTATTCGTACAGCGCCCCCTATAGAAACCATACTGTCGGTCGCTAAGTAAGCTGTTGGGCTCCAGGTACCTCACAAGATGAAAATTAATCATACTTTCCAGTATTTTAGAAAGTGCAGAACAAATTGCAATTGGGTGGTAATTTTAAGGGTTGTTAGCCTCATCCTTTTTGAGGATCGGTGTTATATTAGCAACTTACCAACACTTTGGGCTGTTAATGGATGTGCTCGATGATCACTCTTTCATTACCAGTGCTGGAATCCCATCCGGCTCAGGAGACTTCTTGATATTGAGATCTGTTAAAATATTTTCAACCGCACGAGCTTGAAAAAAAAAATATCTTCGGCATAGTAACGGATACCCTGTCGGTGGTTAATTACAAATTATTGCAACTATACCAGCCAAAAGGTAAGCTTTATGAATATTTGGTTATCCTTTAAAAGAGTCGGAATATTCCTTTAAAAGAGTCGGAATATTCGGACGAAATCACCTCTAACGTTTTCGTTTTTTTGCCAGATACTGAATGCTGCCTCACTTGATCTGACTGCATTTTTTGCACGACTCATTAAACCAAGATTTTGATTTGATTTTCATCGAAACTTTTAGGATGGAAACTTTTAGTTTTTATTCCAAAAAAAATGATATTTGCAACCGTTTCCGCTATGGCATCGACGTTATTGTCCAATAAACATAGTTCCCAATTAAATTGCCTAAAAAATACATGGGGTTCATCCCAACGACCTTTATCATAACTATACTTTAAATGTTTAGAAGTTAATTTTAAAACGTTGTGAAATTCTGAATATGAAAAGGAGGCGGAGATGATGCAGTGATCGATATTGCCCAGAGATGCGCAAACACTAACTTCATAGTTTTGGGAAAGTGAAGTTAGGAAAAGATCCAGCTTACTACTGTGATACCCTTCAGCACAAGGAATGGATGTTGGCTCATTCACTAATTGCACAAGGTGGTTATGCGCGGCAAATAACTCAACATATTGGCCTTTTGTAGTTGTATGGCTTGAATGGAAAAGCCAAGAACAGTTGTGGACATTAAAACCATCAGCAACAACAATATTAATGTTCGGGCAACTATCGAGAATCTTCGATGTGGAGTCGGAAAGAGAATTGAAGCCAGCTAAGATTTCATCCCTTCCCGCGTTTGAATTTCTGAATTTAACTCAGGCGCAGCTAAATTCAGGGTCATATGTATCTTGTGATTGCTGGCACTAGTAAATAACTTCATTGCGTATATACAATGCAAGGTCCCGATTGAAATTAAAAAACGACTGTAGGTGGTACCCAAGTAAGTGACAACCCTGTGGATCAGCATTTTCATTACCCTGAGTCTCACATAAGGCTAAAATATCCAGCCGATGGAGACAAGTGTGAGCATATACACAGAAAAGATTCGCCCTTACCCTGCGCTTATAGCAATCCGTTGTGCCATCACTTTATTTCTCCTTTTTGTTTATACGTCGGTTTTGTTTGTTGTCTATAAGCCGTTTTTTTTTAAATTGCAATATAAGATTCATATCTTTTTAACTATATTGTTACTTAGAGAATTTGTTTGTTTTCATAGAAAACTACGCTGTGTATACAATTCACAATAGGTCATTTCGTTTACTCTTCTACTGATAATTATTTTGTTGGAAAACTTAAACAAATTATATTTGCAACAATATGATATGAATATCACGAATTTTACGAAATGTAACTTTAACAGGTACACCATTTTAATAGTGGATTTTAATAAGTTTAATGCCATTTGCGTGCGAAATTGAATTTATTGTAACATTTGCCAATCCGTCTGCTATGAATACGTCAAAAAAGTTAAATGTCAAAACGAATATTATGTTGTTGGTGTTGCCACTATGGAAAATCAAGCGTCTTGTTGAAAACACCGATATTATTTATTCTTCCTTTGTAGAGAAACAAATAAAAATATTTAAAATCATAAGCAAAATGAATTTTGAATAAATCTTAAATATAATTCAGTCACAATTTAACTAAAAGTGATTTACTCAACACAGTAGAATTCAGTGACATACTTTTCCAAATACTCGTAATAGTGACTACTTTCCATAGCTAATATTATTTATTTTATTTGTTATATGTTTAGTGAACAATTATCATATTTTACTGTTGACAAAAAGACCAAATGTATTGCTACACAAACACCGAAATTCCAAATAACTTAATTAGAATTAAAAGTCTCAGAAAAAGAAACTTTATAAAACAACTTAACCGTAAAAATGCAGACGATTTTTATTACGGCGGCACTTTTGTGTTTGTTCTTTGACAAGTGATGTTAATTTTTCGTTTGAAGTTAAATGGTTTTTTTTTCGGCTCGTGTGTGTTCCTGTTTTAGTGTCGCTTCTAAACCTACCGCAGTCTTAATTTTTTTACTTTTTCAAAAACAAAAATAACAAATAAATGGAATTAATTGAAATGAGTTAAAAGCATTAAATGAATAAAGCAAAAGAAAAGAAAGCGATGAAAAAATGTATGAACGTCAAAAAGAAAAGGAATGTTGCATTTAATCTGATTTCCTAAAGTTATAGCGTGTAGCGCTACAACGCTAGTTATTTAAGTTTTGTGCGAGTTTGCTAACTTTTACGTATTATTCGCTTTTAAATATACGAAACACTATACTCCGGTGTGTAATATAGTCATGGAATCATGTGGGAAAAATGTAAATTGTTTTATCCGGCCATAAATAAGATTGAAATCTGTTTTGAAATTATATTTCTATGATTGCTATAGAGCTAACATTTTTCTAGTTTCTGCCCAATTAGCAAATATTAATCCGGGAGAATGTTATTCCTTAAAATCTCTGCTGTGTTAAAATTAAAGTTCTAAAGTTGATAAACGCACCTTTAGAAGATGCAGTATAAAATTAATAGCTTTTTCCTTGGATTCTACATAATTTACAAACTAATTAACTGTTTAAGGCAACGCCTTTACCCAAGGAATACTGGATTCTTACAAATACCTTTTTGGATTATAAGATCTGAAGTTTATTATCCTCTTGTTAAGTCAATTTTCTCTTAACTTAGTGTTTATCTGAGTGCAGGATATAATACATATATTTCAATAAATTACATCTAATATTTTTATAATGAATTAACAAAATTTCAATACAATTACAACGGTTGTTCTTAAGTCGTTCTTATACTGATGATAATTTGATCTGTACTGTATTCTATTAAAATTATTAAATTAATTATTTTTAATATTGATTTTTCTTATAAGAATTGTTTTTATTTTCTTATAAACAATATAATTTGTATAGTAAATGTAGAAAGAAAAAGGAAGATGAGAAGACTTGATCTTACAACATTTACATTGATTAAATAAAACCGCTTTTATTATTAAAATTTTTATATTCTAACAATGGTGTGCATTTTTTAAGGAGCTTTATTAGTATATTCAGTGAAAAATTACTTTCTGAATTCAGGTATTTTGTCTTACTTCAAAATATACTGCTAAAGCAGAACGAAATTTTATGCCACCCTTTGAAAGCGTTCCGTAATAACTTAATTAGAAATGGCTTATTTTTTGTGTTAAAATCTACATAGAAAAATACAAGTATAAACAATATTCAATCAATACACATTTTAACAAAATTATCTAAGGTCTTGTTAAATTAATGTTGCTAAATTTCAGTACAACAATATCAGGAGCACAATATCATAAACTGTATTAAGCTAATTCTTATTATCCAAAAGAAATTGTCTGGTGATACCAGATCTTGATAAAACTGTACATTGTTTACATCCGTAGTAGTTGACGGATGTGAATGGATTCTTAAATCTTAGCTAGCTATGGTTTGACTAACCTCATTTTTTATATAGAATTGCTTTAACCTTAATAGTCCCATAAAAAAAGTCCAGAGGTATTAAATCGTACTTTCTGGCTGGCCACTTAACTGATTGTCGTGAAATTATGCGATCGGTAAAATTGATTTGAAATAAATTATTGGTTTCATTGGCTGTGTGATATTTTCAGCCTCTTCAAAAAAAAAGCAGACTTATCGCACCTACAGACCACGCAAAGGCTTTTCAATAATCGTTCTAGGATTTTCAGCAACCCAAATCTGGCAATTTTGTTTCTTGATATACCTTGTCAAATGAAAATTGGCTTGGTCTAAAAAAAATTATTTTTTCGAAAAAGCAGCCATGTTGTTCCTGAATAAATTAAGCGAATCTACGGCGATGTGAATGATCGATCGGCTTCAACTTCTGTACCAATTAACACTTGTACGGCTTCAAATACAAATCCTTCTTCATGTCGTATTTTTGGATAACTCCAATTGTTGAGAACGTCAAAGAATTGACAGATTTGGATCTGCCTCATAGATGTAGCCTACGGCTGTGATGTTTTCAGTTGATGTTTGCACATTCTGTATCAAGCCTGTTGACTCAAATTTTACGACCAATTTTTTAATAGCGGGTTTCCTTTATTATTTTTTCAGAAATACCATCTGAGTGTTCATGAATGAATTTAGGGAATCTACAGCGATGTAATTGCTAGATCGGCTTCAATCCCTGCACCAGTTAAATCTTATAAGGCTTTAAAGTCAAATGCTTAAGCAAAATTCGCCAATGTGGTGGTTTTGGATAATGCGTCTTGTTGAAAACGTCGAGGAATTGACAAAGTTGGTTCTGCTTCACCACTGGGATCACGGCTGTGAAGTTTGCACGCGTCGGTGTTTGCATATTCTTAATAGCGGTCTCAGCAGGACGATTATGTTGTTACGAAATGGAACTTAAACAGAACTACCATTTTCATAGTAGATTTTAATTTATTTTAATACGTTTTTGTGCGAAATTGAATTAATTGTAACAACCGCCAATGCATCTATTACGAATACGTCAAAAACCATATGTTACAACTATCATATTGTTGGTGTTGCCACATTTGTAAAAAACAAACTTCTTGTTGAAAGGCCCGGTAATGCAGTGACATGAGTTATGAGTTCAAAAAATTAAATAATCTCTCCGACAGATGCAAATCGAGCCGAGTGAAAAAAATATCTGTTTTATAAACAGTGTCTCGTCTATAAAACAATGTAAGTTAGGCTTCTTCTGCGAAAAGAAAATTGTATTCGACTCTGTAGAGCATTTTCATTGCTTTTCCGGCATTTTAAGAAAATAAGATATCTGAGTGTGTAGAAGTTGCAGATATGAAATATTTGTTTGTATAGAGGGCTCAGCTGATTAACAAATTTAGCCTATTTAATAAAAAAAAATTACAGGGCTTTCAAGCATATCTTTCCCAAAATAATGTCTTTTGGCGGATTTATAAAAAAGGTTATTTGTGACCTTTTGTGATAGGAATTGGGAACCAATATTTTTAGTTTTTGAAGTAGTCGGCTACTTCTGATTATAGAATGATAAAGATCAAAAACACTTTTAAATAATAACGAAAATTAAATTTCTGATAAACCAATTCAATTTTCTTGATATTCCGTCTTCTGGGAAGAATATGCCTTCAGCGTCTCTAAAATCAAATCGTGATTACAACGGGCTGTCTACTTAAAATATCTACAATTTTATGTGTCCTAGAGCGCTGAAAGCCCAAAATAAGCTCTTCACACTGACATGTTAATGATGTATTTGTTTTTTTTTTTTTTTTTTTTTTGAGTTTACAGAGGTGACCTTCATCTCGATAACATTTAAGGGAAATAGCCAAAATGCAGCTAGAAAAATCAGGATTGTTGATATTCAAAAATCCATTCCACAAATTCAGTAGGTTTTAATATCTGTGTCCTGTAGCCGATAGTCTTCGTTACTAGTTCTTAAGATTTAATATAATTTTAATTATAATAGATGAAAAAATAAACAAATAATATATAAATAAATAATAAATCTCTGTATCCCTTGCACTTTATGGATATAGAGATATGGAACGATCCCCTCGCTAACGCAATTTGCCCTAAATAACTTCCAAATTAAGATGACCTTTTACCGCCAATGTTTTAGCACCATCAACTTATTCAGATTCTTGAATTGGATTAATTTAAGCATTCATCATACTAGTAAACATTTACAAATTTTAATATCTTTAAATCTTATAGAAATAAGATATGTCCAAGTATAGTTTAGCTTTTCCTTGCTTTTTTTAGATTAACTTTGTATATCTAATAATTGAAATGTTTTCAGGCGTGGCATATACTAAAAACAGTTTAAGCCATTTTTTCTCAAGTACAATATTTCACAAACAAACTATTATTTTAATTTTACGTTACTTATTATTCCATAAAATTATGTGGTCGAATGGTAAAACTGACGAAAGTACAATAGAATTGAGATCCAGCAAAATATAAGGACAAGAAAAAAGAAAAGAAACTAATAAATTTATAATCTCTATTATCATTAAATATATTGCTGGCACGGATATTAATATTTAGGTTCATGTTTGTTCATTATTTTATTATTCACAAAATAAAATAAAATATCTCGCAAATGAAATGGAAAAATATCAAAATAAAATTTTTTTTTGCTCAATTTGATGGCTGCAACATGACAGCTTTACTTGATTATTGACGTAATTATTCACATTTATTGCATGAATGCCATTAACTTTATGTTAACTACTTAATCATCTTTCTTTCTGGCGCTCTTCTTTTGTAATATCCAGGAATGCTGTCTTGCTGGTGATGTTTCTAAGCTTTATACAGTTGTTATTGTTGTTGCCATTTATTTATTGTCCTTTTTCATATTTTTTAAAAGTTAATATTTTATTTTGTGCTGATTTAAGTAAAATGCTGCTGGCCGTAATGCCTTCATTTATTGTGCTCGATTTATTTAAGCAAAGGGGCAGTTATACTGCCCCCAGGAGCCTTGTGTAATTAGAGAAATTTATGCATTCATTAATCGGCTAAGTTTGAAAATTAGTTTTATATGCGTATGACTTTGGTAAGCATACAATTTTATCATCTCTAGCTCATTTTTATTTTTGCTTTTTGTTTTGTGTGGATTTTTTGATGTTTTTTAGTACTTGTACATTAATTATAAGGAACTAAGAAATGCCTGCATTACAAAGTAGGAGTGGTGAATTTAGCTCAATATACACAGTATTTCAAATGATGCTTTAATAAAATTTTATTATATCGTCATCGCCTTTTTGCTGGGTACAATTTGAAGTATATTTTTGTGACATAAAATTGATCAATTATTTCAAGATGGTAAGGAAATGGTGTTAAAATTATCAATCATGCAATAATAGGATGTAAACTCATACCGCTTTTTAAAACAGAACACCTATAATCAATATTTCCCAGAAGAGGTTTGCTACTACTTTAGGAAGAAAAATACATATCCAACATAAAAAATAATTTCTTTCAATAAGAACCTTGTTCTTTAAATCAATATAAAACAAATTTATACTACGATGATAAAAATTTTTGTTATATTACGAAGAGAAAAGTTTGGTATCTATGAATAGAAAATCATAACTGGCAAATGTCCACCACCATCATGCTGATATATTTCGATTTTTCATTTGGCTCATTATAGACTCTGTCCTTAACATAGCCCCACAAAAAATAATCACACAGTCAGGTTGGCTACTTAACTGTAGATTGTCATGAAATTATGCGATCAAGAAATTTGGTTTATATTGGCTGTGTGACATATGGGATCATCCTGTTGAAACCATATATCAATGATATCCACGTCGTCAATTTTAGGCCAAAATTGAGTTCTTAGCTTCTCGCGATAGCGCAATCCATCAAGCCTTACCGCATTTTCAGCCTCATCGTCGAAAACAACGGCCCAATCACGCTCTACGCTCACCACAGAATGCATTAAACAGTGACACGTTGAGCATGCAAAGGCTTCTCAATATTTGCTCTAGGATTTTCAAAAGCCCAAATGTGGTAATTTTGCTTGTTGACATACCCTGACAAGTGAAAATAGGTTTCGTCTGAAAAGATGAATTTTTTCAGAAAAACTAGCCGGTTGTTCCTGAATAAATTAACCTTATCGACGGCAATGTGAATGGTCGGTCCGCTTCAATTCCTGCACCAGTTGAATCTTGTAAGGCTTCAAAGTCAAATCCTTACGCAAAATTCGTTATGGTTTTGAATAACCGCAACTGTCGAGGAATTAACAAATTTGGATCTGCTTCAACACTACGGCTTACGGCTGCGATGTTTTCAGTTAAACAGCCCGGTCGAACACACGTTGTTGTCCGCACATTTTGTACCGAGCCTATTGACTAAAATATAGACTAATTGTTTAATAGCGGCGAAATTCTTAATGCGATTGAATTCATTGTAACAATTGCCAATGCATCTACTACGAATACGGCAACAAACTAAATGCCAAAACTATCATATTATTGATGTTGTTACAGTTTAAAAAGAAACTTCTTGCTGAAAACCCCGATACGCAACAACAAACATACATGTTGTTAACCATCTGTCCAGTTTTCTAAGAAACCCTTTTCTATAAAAAAACAACAACAAATGTATTGAAATAAATCCCAATCAGAAACCTTATCAGCATAAAAACAAAAACAACTATACACACAGACATACGGGCGCCTATACATCGAATAAACAACATACAACAACAAAATGTGATACAAAGGGAGTAAAAGATTCTTAAATCTTCTAGACTTTAAATGGACAAGAATAAACAGGGAACGTCTGAGTGGATAATCAATCAGTGTAAAATTAAACCTCATCAAGTAAAGACGTGCATTTTAAGTAAATTGTTCTGAAGTGTCAACTTTGTGTAGTTAAAGTAAATAAAATTGTTATAAACTTAAAAATTCTAAAAACTGGTGTTATTTATTTTGCAATAAAGAACTCACAACAAAACGTTTAAAAAAGGTATAAACGGTATAAAGTATAAAAGGTATAAATAATAGTATAATATGGAGCAAACAATAATCGAATGATTTAGAAATATATATTAAGGGGTAACAGTTTTTTACGACTCAACTAACTCTTAAAATAAATCGAACTTACAAGAAAACGGGATAGATAATATTCTGTTTAGGTGCGACTATGCCAAACAAGAAAGGCAGGCTATGTCGAAAAATATACAATATATTTTATTTGGATATACACTTTAATTCCATCTACAAGCCATGTTGTGTGTTATTTATATTTAATTTTTCTTTAATTTTAATACATAAAAATTTCCAAAATAAATTAGCAAAAAATTTTTTTATTTTTCAATAAGAAATCACGCAACTTTCCCAAGTTATTTGAACTTAGAATACATCAAAATGATGTTGTTTGAAAAGCATCTTTATGGCTGCCTTATTTAGTTGCACAAACCACTGTACATCGTTTTGTTCGTTAAAAGAAAGATGGTGTTATGCTTAACTAAACATTGATTAAAACTTTTGTTACCTGTTTTTACTGTCGCATATTTATTTTCATTATGTTTTTGTTTTTTCCTTTTTGTTTTAACCAAAAAAAAAGAAGAAAAACTAAAAAAAGAACATTTGAAACCAATGCACACTCAGCTAAAGCCTTGAAATCTTAAGATAAAAAATTATTTCCCTAACAACAGGCACAATATTTCGTGTTTGTTGCTATGAGTGGAATCAGCAGAGAGGCATAAAAAGAGGGGGAAAAAATAAAAATAAATAAATATTACAAAATAAGAGTCAAAAATAAAATAAAACATTGGTAATTCACAGGAGATTAATGCTAGACATTTGTAAATTCAAGTAGATGCCATCAGAGAATTACACGCTAAATTAAAGCATCGAACATTAATTTTACTTTCGTTCAAATGTCCATACAATAAAAAATAAATAAAACAATATTTATGGAGTTCTGTAAGGCAAATTTTTCAATGGGAAATTTACTTTAAATTTAGAATTAATTTTACAAAATTTATATTTTGAAGTTACAAAATTAATCACACAGACATTTTCAACTTTGCATATGCAATTTAAAGACTGACTGACTAACGTCTGCGTAAATTTATTTAGTTTCAATTATTATTAATGAGAACTTGATGTAGAACAAAAGTCGGTAGGTAAATTATCTAAAAGATTGTTTTATAAGTAAAAACTAATTAAAAACAAATACTTTAACAAGTTTAATCATATTGCCACCATTTGGGGTTTTTATGGTTCTTACAGAAATTTTGTCCTATTTTAATTGATGTTGTAAAACTGAATTTTGAAAAATATTTTATTCGACTCCATATTAGGATCTGTCGAATTATATCTCTTCATTTCATATGTTATCTTTTTTATTTAGTTGCAGTTAAAGTTTTTCGTATTTTCTTGACGTGTTTAAATTTAAATACGATTAATGGGATTCTGTAACCAGGCTAATTAGGCATTAAATACAAGCTAGCAATTAATTTTCCTATGAACAGTGATTTATCACATTCAGCTTAATGTGCAATCACCAATTTCTTTTGAGCTGTTTTTAGCTTTTTAGTTAGCATTTAACCTAATGCGAAAAATACATTTTGTAGAGCTATATTTTAAAGTTAATATCAGGTCAATTTAATTGAACCGAAAAGTTTATTAGTTCGCAATACCACAGTAAAAAATATTGAAAAAAACATTAGTTGCAGCAATCCACTTAAATTATATATTAATTTTTGCTGTCGTCATACCTTCCAGTAAAAACCTTCGTCACTGGCTGTTTGTTTGGTATGTTGTCAAAATCCATCTGCAAAATCCAAATCAAATGAAGTTTTGCCTAGCAGTTCACCTAAAGTAATAGAAAAAGCACATCAACCTAACCAATCACAACTTAATAATCTAGTTCGCGATTTCCAGTTCTCAAAATCTCAGGCCCATCTTCAGATTTAGTTTATTGCACCTGTAAGACTTCTTCAAGAATTATTGCGACGTGACAATCCAAAAGCTTGTAAAGTGTTCATTGATTCATCCAAACTCAAAATGAAAGCAGTGTTGCTGCATAATGGAAATCAATATCCGTCCATACCATTATCCCATGCTATAAATATGAAAGAGATATACTAAAACATGAAATTATTACTCAATATGTTTGCAATACAATCGCTTGTTTTAAAATATATGCTGATTTTTAAGCAGCTTAATTACAAGGACTATACACAAAATATTGTTGCTTTTATTTAAGTGAGATAGCGGAGGAAATGGCCGTTAAGATCACATGCCTTTGTACAGAAACATCATGTTGACAGTGTAACGCGCATACATAGTCTCTTGTCCCGGTACAACTGTGTGATTAGATTTACATCCGCGCCTGGCCATGAAGCCTTAATCAGATGGTGGACCAAACCACTGCATAATTTGGAACGTCATACTCGTCCTAAGAAGCCGAAGCTATAATTCTATGCAGCAGAACTTTCTAGTTGCAACTTCGATGATTCCATAGCAGGGCTGCAAATCATCACTTCTTGCTTAAGAGTTGGAGACTTTTCAACTCCTGTCCAGAATACATGTTTAGCATGCTCACTGGATCTGAGAACATTTCACCAGGTAGGTGTTATTAAAGGTGAAATGAACCCGGCCACCATAGAACCATAGACTGATATGGGGCCGCGAAACCACAACCACCACGATACCCTCGTAAAGGGCCAACCTCAATAATCAGCCAGAGAACTGTTCTTAAGAGACAAATAAAGAAACTCTGCGGGTCACTGATTCCCGTGGAAATAAAGTGGAGTTTCAAGTTGTACCCCTGCTGACTTCAGGGGACTGGGCTCCCATTTTCCCCCAGTTGCACAGGTCTACATAGTAGCTCTCCATTAAGACCATATATGTACACCCGGAGGGTACCTGTCCTGGTACAGTGTAGTGTGAGTTGATTGCCGTGATTGCCTATACAATCATCAATTAAACTGTTTACGAGGCATCTAAATACCTCACACTAGCCGCGATCACTAACAATGTATTTCCTGCACATTAACCGTATTTCCTGCTCACTAAACAGCAAATTTACAGCCGGAAAGTAAAGAGCTGTTGTTTCATTAATATTACAAAAGATACCACCATCAATCAATAGCGATCAATCGCGATTTTCCAATTAACAATTAATTTTTATTTTAATATTAAATTTAATTTGACCTTAGTTTTCAACAAGATGTTTGTTTCTCAATTTTTCACATTTACTTTCTTGACGAATTCGTAGTAGATGCATTGGCAAGTGTTACAGTGAATTCAATTTCCGATTAAAATCACCTTAAAATGTTTAAAATCCACTATGAAAATAGTGTTTCTGGTAAAGTTACATTTCGTAAATTTCGTGGTATTTTCGATACTTCTGAGATCGCTTTTAAGAATTTGGTTATTAAATTTGAGACGACAGGCTCGAAAAAAAATGTGCGAACACCAACGCGTGCTTGAACGGTTTGTTCAACTGAAAACGTCACAGATATTTGCCATAGTGTTGAAGCAGATCCAAATTTCCTCGACGTTGTCAACAATTAGAGATATCCAAACCACATGGCGAATTTTGTGTAAAGATTTGACTTAAAGACTTAAGTTCACCGAACATTCACATCGCTCAATTCACTCAGGAGCAAGCAGCTAGTTTTTCTGAGAAAATAATTTTTTCCGACGAAACCCATTATCAATTTTCAGAGTATGTCAACAAACAAAATTACTGCATTTGGCCTTCTGAAAATCCTAGAGCGACTGAATGATTTTTGAAAAGCCGTTATATGCTCAACGTATCACTGTATGCTACGCTATGTAGTCTGCAGGCGTAATTGGGCCGATTTTTTTTTCAAAGATGAGTCTGGAAATGCGCTAATGATCAACTCAATTTTGGCCTATTGTTGACGATGTTGATATCACTGGGGGTTTCAACAGGGCGGTACCACATATCACACAGCCATTAAAATGATCATTTTATTAAAAACCAAATTTCCCGATCGCATAATTTTAGGACAATCAGCACTTAAGTGACCAGCCAGAGCATGTGATTTAATACCACTGGAATTTTTCTTGTGGGGCTATGTTAAGGATAAAATTTATACGGAGCCAAGCAAATCGATTTTAACCTTAAAGGCAAAAAGTGATTAAAATCTTTGATACAAGGATCGTCGTGGTGGACATTTGCCAGATATCATTTTTCATTCAGAATTGCCGAACTTTTCTCTTCGTAATCCAATAAAAATTTGAATTATCTAAATCTAAATTTTTCTTTTATTTTGTTTTAGAAAAAAACTAATTGTTAAAAAACCCTTTACAATAGAAATCATTAGGTGTAAAATTATTTAATTTTAATCTACGTTAATTTGTGCTTGATTCCTTTAAAAAATAATTTATGATATTTTCATAAAATTTTTACTATTAAAAAAACATATTTGAATTATATTACTGCTTTAATAGATCTTCAATGGATTTTACCCTAAATTTTGTATAGAAAATTCAAGAGTCTTATATCTTAAACCAAATTGATCATATAAGAATTCTCATTTAAATAACACAGCAAACGAAAAAACTCAAAAACACTTCTATACAAACACACAGCAAATATTTCAAAAACAAGAAATAAAAAGTGTTTTTCTTTTCGTGTGAACAAGGCACATCTAAGGGCTTATTTTTGTATTATTTTAACTTTGTATTTAACTCTTCCTCTATTAATATAATAATTTTGTTTTTTTTTTTTGCTTAGCAAAATTTTTATCGAACTTAATTTTGCGTTAAAAATTGAAATAAATTAGTTTCGCAGTCAACATGTTAAAAATTCCAAAATTTAAAAATATTAAACAAAAAAATGTTCAATAACTTGATTAAAGCTAAAGAATTTATCTTTTCGCTGTTACATGAATATCTAAGGGCAACAGAAAAAAAAATAAGACAAAATTTAATTAAATAAAATTGCAGGATTTAATAATTATTATTAATTAAGTTACTAACTTCACCGAGACTACGCCATCATTAACACATTTATTTTAAATGTTGTTAAGCAAGTTTGTCATTTTATATTTTGAGGTGTTCTGGCATTTATCGCTTTAATGATAATCGAATAAATATCTCATTAAATCTGAAAATTATCAATTTAATTAATTTAACACACTTTTTAAAATAAATAAAATAAAATACTAATGAGAATTTTGTTTGTAAAACCATCAGCTAAGATATTAGAAACTGAACTTTTTACAATTATTCTAAGTGTGTGTTTATGTAGTAAAAGTACAAAAAAATTTATTGGAAATGGGAAACATATGTTATACACATTCATATATTTAAGTTTATCCAATGTATAGCAAGCAGTTTCCCCCTACGATACATGCAGTAAAACTGAAACTCATTAGTGCAACAACTTTACTTATTATGAATCCACTGTTTAAGCTCTTTTTTGTTTGTTTGTAATTTTTACTTTTCATTAATGTTTCTGTTGGTGGGGTGGCATGGCAAGCTGGTGGATTTTAGCGTTCTTTACAATTGCGAGTGTTATTAAACTTTAGTTTGAATTTTTTGTTTTCATTAATTTTTGTATTTTGGTGGCAAAAGTATGCTCGTCAACACGATTGTTGTTTGCATATGCAACTATATTATTGTTTAGATGTTAACTCGAAAAAATTACATCACTGTTAGATTTAACCATAAAATGTTTGCTAAACTGCTAATCGCGTTATAAAGCGAAAGTTTTTTAATAATAAAAATTTGAGGCAAATCGAACCTAATTGAAGGCTATGGCATTCTTTTTTGTACAGATGCTTCTATAGTATATTCAGCATACCCAAGAGTAGCATGTTTTTATTTAATTGTTTTTGTTATTATGATACCAATGTAAATGGGGGTTTTCTGGTTAAAATATCTGTATCATGCTACATAGTCCAAGTTTCTATTTATTTTGTCTTTTGTTTTTGCTTGCGCTATTAGTTTCTTGCTACTGAAGGGGAATACGACCTACTTTTTGGAATGACCGACTTTACTGCAATTGAAGCATTTTGCTGTTCGTTTAATAGTTAATAAGAGTTTTTTTTTTTATTTTATCATCGACTGAATTTTCGGACTTTATAATTTCAAATAGCAATATTTTGAGCTTTTTCATTCGCATCAAACTATTAGTGCCTCTATTGCTTAAACGAAAAATTATTTCAATTTTCTTTAGGTAGCGATTTCTTAAACAAACAAAACCAACTAGAAGCCAAAACACTCCATCATTATTTCTTTCATTTAAAACGTAAAAAATAGACAATAGCAGGGCACAAAACAAAATAAAAACTTGTCAACTCTTATGGAAATTACACGTCTTCTTGAAGCTTCAGCTCCTAAATACAGAACGAACAAATTAACAAGAAAAGGTAGAAATAGAAAAAAAAAAAATAGCAAAAAATGAGGGATATGTTAACACTTGGCAGTTTTATCTTCAACTGAAAGCTTTAAACCAGCACGATTTACCACCATGTGAATATAAAACACGTATATGCATACAGTGGCGGCCTTTAAACGTTTTAACATTTTATTTAGATGGGGTATATTAGTTAACTTCTGATTTGATTTTCTTTTTATTTTATTTATGCTTTCAACTAAACCACACAAACATCGTACAACTCAAACCCCTCCAGATTACAACTTAAAGGAAAAAATTCTTTAACAAATTTGCAAAAAAACAGAAAAAATTGAAAAATAAAACATACAAAAAAAAAAGGAATTATAATAAAAATAAAAACAAATCCGTAGTTGAGTTCGACGTCTTTTGAAGAGAATCATCTACTACAACTCTTGTTTAGCGTCACGGAAAAGTGAAAATAAAACACAACAAAAAATCCTAAATGTAAAGCATGTCAACAAATGCAAAATAAAATAGAAAACAAAAACAGTACAAGAAAAGAAAAGAAACAAAACCAAAAAATGCACAAGTGGAAAAACGTAAAATAAAAGTTCCCCTTCTACTTAATGCAAGTATTTATTTTTCTCTATATTTCTGGGAAAATGATGTTTAAGCTTTAACAACTACATACAAAATACTGAAAAGCTACAAAAAATTCAAGAATAAAAATTACATAAGGATGTAAAAAAGAATATAAAATGTTTCATAAAAGAATACACACATAGAAAAAGCAACCATAGGCTCGTACATGATGTGTAAAAAGTGTTTTAACAGATTTGAAAATATTTTTCTATATCGATCGTCTGTAAATTTTGTCATAGCTTAATGATAAACTAGAATAAAAATAGACTATATTTTCGAACAGCTCTGAGGTACTTATACTCTTAAAAATACTACCCTTACTTGCCATAATATTCATTAAGATGAGCGCTTTCGAGTTAAGATTTGGCGATATATGTATATAGTGGGGATAATTTATTGTACTATATCTATATATAGTATATTATACTGTATCTTTAGTAGTCCGCCAAATAACTTTTTTTTTTTTAAATGTTATAAACAAAATACTGAATATTTTCTCAAATTTCTTTTTTTATTTGAAAGTACAATCTTTCCGGTTAATAATGGAAAATAATTTCGTTCAAATGGCTGTCTCGGCTGGCCATGCAGTAGCCTACACGATTGGTCCAATTTTTAAGCACATTATCGATTGTGTGCAGATGTATTTCACCAATGGCTTCACGAAAATTGTCCTCTAAAGCGTCATTTGTCTCTGGCTTGTCGGCGTAACACTTATCTTTGACGCACCTCACAAATAATAGTACAGCGGTGTTAAATCGCAGCTCCGAGGTAGCCAAACGACATCAGCTCTGCGGCTGATAATGCGATCATCAAAAATAGGGCAAAATGTTGTCAATATCCTTCTCTTCAATTTTTGTGAACAAAAATTCGTTCAACCCGATAGCGATCGCTATTGACTGTAACGGCCACTCCCTGCTAATTTTCGAAGAAAAATGGTCAATTATGCCTCTGGAACAAAATCCACACCAAACAGTGACTCGTTTTGGGTGCGTCGGCTTTTCAATGAATGCTTTATTTTGTTTGTCTACATACCCGCCAAGATAAATATCAGATTCATCTGAAAAGATGATTTTTTCTGCAAAATTGGCATCTTCTGTAAGTCGATCGCAGGCCCACTTAGCGAAGCAAAAACACGTTGGATGGTCACTTGGCT
The DNA here is from genome assembly GCA_030448955.1 of Trichopoda pennipes. NCBI lineage: Eukaryota > Metazoa > Arthropoda > Insecta > Diptera > Tachinidae > Trichopoda > Trichopoda pennipes. The sequence continues at coordinate 71,083 of JASKUP010000010.1, read as the reverse complement.
TCAACTCCTGCACCAGTTGGACTTTGTATGGCGTCATACTAACGTCTTTATGCAAAATTCGTCTCAATGATGTGTCTGAAATGTTCATTTATTGAGAACGGCGGAGAATTGTTGTTGATGGCGCTTCCCGCACACTCTCTGCCACAGCGGGAATAATCTCGGGTATAGGCAGTTTTTGGCTTTTCACGCTTTAGTTTATCGATGAGGATGCCAGTTTCTTTTACTTTTTTCACAAGATAACGAACATACGGAGCTGAAGGTGGTTCTCTTCTTCCAAAATCCGTACGCAATTATCGCACACATTCTGCAACATTACCATGATTTTCAAAGTAATGTCGCGTTGTTCAAGCGAATACACAACCATATTCGTTCAGCGGAAGGATACAACTAATTATCTGTCCAATCAAACATGAGCTAAGTGTTGCCATTCCCGAAATAAGCACTAGTTGAAAATATGGCGTTAGATGGCGGACCCTTTATATATATATATATATATATATATATATATATATATATATGTGTGTGTGTGTGTGTAGAAAATTAAAACATTAAACTACAAAGCTTTGATATATAATGACTGGTTTCTACCGTCTAATCAATTAGTCTACGATATTAAATTGTTTGGATTTGTTCAACAGATCAACTGCACTAAATTTAACAATAACCCAATTGAGTCTTTGCAAAGCAAAATACGCAGCTTATTAAAATGCTGCCAATCGTTTAGTGAAGCAAAAGTATACATTAACATGAATCCGGAACCATCAACACTGAAAGCAAAACTGAAAATACACAAAGAGCACATACCAATGAGTTTCATTGTAAACCTGCACCAGCATATCACTGGACTAAACACCTCACTGGCCTACTTAAAGAAAAGATACATCTACAAAATACATATACGGTACGTAATACACAAGACTTTGCTGAAAAACTTAAACACATCAAGATAACCCAAAATACGCGACTTGTTTCTTCTAACTTCAAGGATCTATATACCTCAATATCAACAGAAGAAACCGTAGTTATCCTTAGTTATCCTAACACACCAGACGATTTATTCAACAACCAATATATCACCAGCATTATAGATATTGCAAAGACGATAATGAAACAGAACTACCTCGGAAATAATAACTACTTTTATAAATTACCTGAAGGACTCGGCTTGGGAAACCCAATTTCAACATGTCGAATAACATAAAGACTCTAATGAAAAAGCGCAGAATAACTCAACACCATAGATACAAATTCTAACAAACTTAAACACAATACATTATAACATTACATCCACAATGGAAAAAGAACAAGATAGAAGATTGAAATCACAATAACACGGGGAAGTGACTGTTTGACATTTGACATCTATAGAAAACCAACTTCTACCAAATCACCGCGAACCACCAACATCAAACACAAACTTGCAGCATTTAGACATATAATACATTTACTTAAATTAATCCCACTTACTCAACACAATACACACCATAGCCAAAAGTAACGGCTACAAAACCACTACTCACAACAAGCTTAGACAATGCAATACTAAAAACAGCATATAAGAAGACTTAAAGACAACCGATAGCTACAACACGACGGCACACTTTGACTTACAATGGACCAGAAATATATAAATGAACGAACGTTTTTCACAAAGAAAGTTTACTCACGGCATTAAAAACCAGCAACACCCTGAGACATAATCTTAGGTCATCGATAGAAATAACTGACAAATTTAGTTCCAGCCGAGTATACAGACTGAAAACATACTTATATAGGACAAACTCGACGAACATACATACATACATACATACATACGCCCGTACAAACGAAAAAGAGAACTCTGCTAACTCTGCATTACATCTAGCTACTAAAGGACACACACCAAGGAAAATAGATAAATGTATGACAGTACTACATCTAGCAAAAAAGAACGAAGACTAGACATTCTTGAAAATAGGGAAATCCACAAAATAATAACTTTTAACAGTGACGTTATAAATGAGCAGGTCACACCTCAGGTACAATTTTTTAACCACTAAAACTACTCATACACTCGAACAAACGAAAAACATCCTCAGACGGACACATGCACCTGAATTACAATAAAATTCGGAAATATTAAAAATTATCCGCGCGTTAAATACCAGATGGCGGGCATTCTATTTAAATGAGTAATTACGACCTTAATAAGAGAACTACCTAAGTCCGAACACTGACTCACCAGTACTGTTTAAAACACGGCTTGACTATGATGTCATCGCATCTAAAGCGTTCGCCGTTCATAGTGAAACAGCCAGCAAAAACGGAAACCCAAGTTTACGACACTTTGATACTCTTAGTATAATTTTTATGTTATTTTCTACTTAATGGTATGGCTATATGACCGTCCAAGTTTGGACTTGGCGCAAATACTTGTTTGATTTTTTACATCTGCAATTGCTAGAAATATGGTCAGTTAATTAATGAATGCAGAGATAATAATATGTGCAATTTCACACCATTTATGTTATGCTTACTATGTTGCTTCCCGTGTTGTATCATTTTTTCATCTAGAGTTTCACTTCCTTACTTCCTTCTTGCTTAATAAAATTTCACAATATTAGGCCAGCCCTTAACGAAAATCACTAGCAGATCTTAAAAAATTTAACATATACATATGATCGTATCCATTGCATTAAATGCGAAAGCAGTCAAGGAAAAGTAGCAACTTAGAAAAATAAAATTTAAAAGGTCCTTTGGAGTGCAGAAATTTTGTTCCTTCTTTTCTGAGTTGAATTGTTGCCAAGTAGAAAAGAAAAATTAATTATCATTAGGATAATAATAATAAATGAAAAAATATTGTGCGGCAAAAATTAATTAAAAGATATTAATTTAAGTCAACGAGATACAAAATTGACATTTTGTTAATTGAAATTAAAAATATAAGAAATTAGAAAGAAAATAATAAAAATGTTTGTGGTGAGCTTAGATAGGTTTCTGATTCTGTATATTATATTTTTATAAATAGAATAAAAATTTAAAATAAATTTTCCTTTCTAATCTAGATACAGTTCTAAATTTTAATCAAGCATGGCTGTGGGCTTGTTTATGGAGATTTTTAAATAATCTAATCTGTGCAAACATCGAAGTTTATTCGCGGTTCCTATTCGATAAACCTCAGTAGATCCTTAATGTCTGAGAAGCTAAGCGTTTCTAGATTTTCACTAGAACTATGTTAATGATGTCGAAACCTCGGTGCCATTAAATAGTTTATATAAACTTTGAATAAAAACATTCCTGAATACTTTTGGTTTTAATTGATAACGCAAAGATCACGAAGCAAAGCACACAAATATTAGACAAAGCGTGATTTGATTTACATCTGCACCGACTATATAGTCATAATCAGATGGTGATCAAACCACATGGTTGATTGGACATCAACCACGCCCTAGAAGGCCATCGAATACGTATATCCTCCGGTCACTTCTAGTAGCAATTTCGAAAGCCCGAAGTAGGCCGCAGCATTCGCTCCTTGCTAAAGAGTTGGAGACTTTCCAACTCCTGGTCCAGAACGCATGAAGCTCTTTTTTATCAAGAACACGACAGCATTCATACTCACTGGACCTGAACCAATCTTTGTGTTAATTTTAATGGTCCGACCCACAAACTCTCACGAGGGTCCGAAACCACAACCACCACGATACTCTCATATAGGGGCCAACCTCAATAACCAGTCAGAGCACATCATTGTCTAAAGAGAACAAATAGTGTACTCTAGGGCAACTGAATCCCGTGGAAATATGTGGATTGTCCAGGTGACTCCTACTAGCCTTTGAGGGGCTTGGGCTCCCTTTTACCTCGCAAGACACCAGTCTAAATGGAATAGTAGGTTCCAAAAAAACTATCATGTGCCCCCGGGGGGAATAAATATTAGACAGCGTGATTTTGATACCTGTTACTGGAACGGAATAAAATTTCCATTTTTTTTCAAGTGCTTCAAAAACAATTATGAAAAATTATCGCCACATGCTCTGCTATCTTACTTTAATCTTTGTCTACAAATCAAACTAATTAAGATTAATTAAATGATATATCATTAAAAACTTCATTTCCGAATATCTACTAGTAAATGTAGGGCATTTTCTGAAGCTGTTTTGATTCCGATGCATTTATGAAAATTGAGCCCTACAGAAACTCAGAATAAATTTGTTAAGGAAACATCTGAACATACTGTGAACAAACTAAAGCGAACTTTCTTTTATTTTCTATTGTACATGTGAATGTTAGCAAAAAATAAAGAAAGTAAAATTTGCGGCAAGTACGTATCATGTACTTCACATATACTGTATATGTATACGGTTTAAGAATGCATATAAACTGACGGTTGCTATACAAATACAGTTTTCTACATATTATTTTCTATTCAAATAAATATATATGTATGTACGTATGTATATATATATATACATACCTATATATATACGAAATGTACATAGGTATATAAAATACATAAATGGCATACATATGCATTTATATACATATAATGAATTTTATAACAATGACATATCCAATGGAGGCTCTGTTAGAGGCTGTTTGTTGTATGTGTTGTCATTATTGTGCTTTTTTAATTTGGAAATTAAACCAAGAAAAACAAAACACCAAACTCGTAAATACGTATCTAATTACTCAGTCAATAATAGGTTAGGACTTTTAGGGTATTATTATAACTAGTGCGGTATAAACGTCTTCTAGTTATACTTACTTCCTTAAACGCTGTTTATACTACATATTACTTTTTAAGTTTTTTTTTTTTTTGTTATAAATAACAATTATTAATTTTTGCAGAGACTAAAAAAATATATTAATTGTAAGATTTAATGTATTAAAAATATTATTTTTCATTTTTACTTTTAAAAGGATATTTTCATTATATTAAGAAAAAACGTAAGGGAAGCTTCAAACTAAATTATAATTCCAATAAACGCAAGGTCTGATTTGTTAAATGCGTTATCATATTGAAGGAAAATCTAAACAAAGCAAAATAAAAACCAACCTGCTGCAGTGTTCTACATCCCTACTACCGGATCAAAACCGGACTAGAAAGTTGAAGACGTCTTTCTGTCTAGATTTTGAACAAGGCTGCAGCGTCGCTTTAATTTAACCTAGATTGAGATTTTAGTCAAAGGAGTTTTATCGGGCTGAAAAATAATATACTAGAAGTATATCCGAATACTAACCGACAGCTTGGCTCCAATATATTCTTTAATAGGTGCGTATATGACATCCAGATTGGTTTTTAGTGGATGACATTTCTCTTAATGAAGTTGCGAGCTAAGAACTGTTTTCGGCGGCGCTTAAAAGCAGGGAGGTATACCTCGAATTCCCCACCGGGGCAGATTTATATGTCTTGACGGAATCTCTTCGTCATTATATGTGTCACTGATTATAAAAGGGAGCCCAATTCCCTAAAGGATGGCAGGGAGCCAAGTGGACAACTCCACGTTGTTTCCACGGGCATTAGTACAGCTTTTTGGCTTTTTAGCTTTTTGCTGTTCTCTGACTGATTTTTGAGTTTGGCCCTTCGGGAGCATCGTGGTGGTTGTGGTTTCGCAGACCCTCATGAATTTTAAGTAAGGGGCCAGGTTCATCTCCCCTCTACTGAGAACAAAGAGTGAATGATACGGATGAAGTGTTCTGGACCAGAAGTTGGATAGTCTCCGACTCTTCATCAAGGAGTGGGAGTTGCTCCGAAACTTCCGAAATTGCAACTAGAAATAACCTGTTGCTATAATTATGTCTTCGGCTTCATAGAGCATGGGTCCACGCCACATATCACCCAAGTGGTTTGATCCACCGTCGAGTTATGGTATACACAGCTCGGCACCGATGTGAGTCTTATCACGCATATTTCTAATTTGCTATAAGCAGAACTTTTAGCGTGAATTACTTGCACAGACCAAATATATGCACGAGGTAATCTATATTGCGTCAAGGCTTTTCTGGGCGTATTACAAATAATAATTCATACATTACAAATTATTATATAAGATCTGAAAATCTACAGGATGTCGCATATCATTAGTGTGAGTTTAATAATTTTTATTAAGATACTAAGATATATTCTAGTCTTTTTTATTTAGCTTGAAATATTTTTTAGTAATTAACTAGCACTAGGTCATTATTTAATAAAAAATTAAAAAAAAAACTATATTTGCTTTCTTTGAAAAATAATAAAAAATAAATAGTTTTTTTTAATTTTTAATTAAATAAAATATTTATATTTTATTTAAAAAATTATAAAAAATAAATATTTTTTTTTTTAATTTTTTATTAAATAATGACCTAGTGCTTAATAATTAACTACTAAAAATATTAAAAAGGAAAAAAAATGATTATTATTAGCTTGAAGTATTTAATTACACGAATACTTATATATTTTCATTAATTTCAAAAGTGATATAAGAAACAGACAGAAAGATCAAATCTACAATATCTCATAACGTAAATAATTTAAAAAAGTTGCGTGTACTAAGCAAAACGGAATAGTAGAACGAATTTACCAGAATTCGGTTGAAATTGCTTTCGCTTACTTTAAAAACTGTGGAAAGGAACAGAACTGCACCTGGCACACACCAAATGAAAATGAAGCTTCAGATCATTTATAAAAAAACTCTACAATAATGGCGTTATATAAATAACAAAACGAGGCTAGTGCTACACTCGCCTAAAATAAAACAGATCGAAAAACATGCAAAGAAATATTGAAGTCAAACTACTTGAAAATTCGTAGATTTTCCCAGAGTCAGAAAGGCAAAGTTTGCAAGTGGGTTTTTAAAACTAAGTATGCACCAAATGGTTAAATATATAAAGAAACAGTCCGCATATTAATCAAATAACATTCAGCTGAAGCAATCGAAAGACAAACTCCCACACATTTCTTATATGTGTGAACTTGCTGTTGGAAAAGATCCAAGATTCCGTCAATTGATATATCTGCGGTTTTTATTAAATAAAATTTGAAATGGACACATTTTTGTGTCAAAGTCTGAAGGTATTATTAACGGCATGAATAAAATAAAAAGTATGTTTACCAAAAGTATATTAATATACGATCTTAAACCATACTTTGTTCAATGAAGAGAGGCGCAGACCCAGTTATAGTGGGATTATATGTTGACGATATCTTTATTGGTAGTATCAATAAAAAAGTCAGACATAGTTCAATAAGCACATTCACTATCTTGTCATTGCATAGAAGATGCTATTAAAAATGATGAAGTTAGGGAAGAGTTCTTGCCATTATCATTTTATTAGATATTGAAAATGGTGAAGTAAAGATAGACTGCCTACCGACAGGCAAAATGATTACTAACGTGAGGACAAAATCATTACCCTAAATAACACATCGGTTCTTAATTAAAGCAGTGGGACTGGTGCAAAATTAAATACAAATAACATTTTATACTCATGCAGTTTTTGCTCATGTAAATTATTTATTTTCTCAAGTCCTTTTAATTTATGTTGTTAATTCAACCAACTGCAAGACTGTTTAAAATATGTTTTTTGTTGTAATTATATATACATACACACACACACACACACACATATATATATATATATATATATATATATATATATATATATATATATATATATATATATATATATATATATAGATTACATACTCGCCCTTTAAAGGTATAAACTCTACAAATATAAAGGATTTAATTCAATTTAAAAGGAAAACTAAAAGCCATCGTTAAAAATTAATTTATTTTGATATACCGGGTTTTTACAAAAAAAAATTTTTTTTTAATTGTCGCAACACCAATAACACGATAGTTTTGATATTTAGTTTTTTGATGTATTCGTAGTAGATGAGTTGGCAATTGTTACAAATTCACTAATAAAATGGTAGTTGTCTTAAAGTTCGTGATATGATTGGACAAAACAATCGTCTTTCTGAGACCGCTATTAGGAATTTTATCGTTAAGTTTGAGTCGACGTTTTTAACAAATATTGCATACAGATTTGACTTTGAAACCTCAAACTGGTAGATTCGCTCAATTCAAAACAATCGGCTGGTTTTTTTTAAATCATTTTTTCAGACGAAGCACTCTTTCACTTGTCAGGATATGTAAACAAGCGATTATTGAGAAGCATGCTCACCAGGTCTATGTGTGATAAGGAATGTGGTTTGGAGACATGATTTGGCCTTATTTTTCGAAGATGAGGCTAGAAATGTGGTAGCGGTCAATGGATCACGCTATCGTGAGTTGCTAACAAATTAATTTTGGCCTATTATTGCCGATGCGGATATCACTGACATATGGTTTCAATAGCACGGTACCACATGTCACATAGCCAATAAAACTAAGAAATCATTGCAAATCAAATTTCCTGAAATTTCACGACAATCAGCAGTTAGATTATTTTTTGTGAAACTATATTAAGAACAGAGTCTATACGGAGTCAATCAAATCAATTTTGGCCTTAAAACTCAAAATGAGTGATGTGATTAACGAAATAGGAGCGGCATTTTACCAAAAAGATTCGAAAACTGTCAGACTAGTCGTAGTGGACATTTGCCAGATATAATTTTTCATTCATAACTACCAAACTTTTCTCTTCGGAATGCAATAAAAATTTGAATTATTTTAATCCAAATTTTTTAATTTATTTTTTTTTTTTTAGACAACAAACTACTTGTTGAAAAACCCTTTATTTGTAGTTTGCATTTTTTGTTTACTTTTTAGATTTATTTTTTGGTTGTTGCTTTTATTGTTTTGTTTTGCTTTGTTTTTTTTTTTGTGACTGATTTGTTAAATTGTTTATAGATTTTTCTTTTCCTAAAGATGCCACCCAATTGTGTAGCGAAATATGAAAATCAAAAATAAAAATTTACTTAGTTTTTATAAAAAGATACAATGCTTAAAGATGCAATCATTTAATATTTAAATATTTATTTAATATATGTTAAGCTTATTAGCAAACATGATAAATATTATTTTTTCATATAGACATTCATGCATATGCATGTGTGAGTGTGTCAAAACTAAATTGAAAAAAATTATTGTAAAAAATATAAAAAAGTTCAATAGCTTGTCGACTCCCCCATACATGTGTCTAAAAAGGAATTATGATAAATTATAAATAAATTAACATTATTTTCTACTTAACACAATGAGAAAGTTCTGTAAATTTATTCAAACAGAAAATCAAGAGCATAAAACCCACACACACACACACGCACACACACTTATATGCAGATTGCTCGTAAACTTAATTGTGAAAAAAAGCATTAAACAATTGTAACAGATTGTTGAATAAAGAATTGTGAAAAGAAATAAAAAAAACAGCAACTTAAAATAAAATGTGCAACACTTTCCTTCAACGCCCAGAACATTTTTAAGAGGCATTACCACATGCACAACGGTGCTTAACACATTCACATTTATAATACGCACTCACACACACACACACACACACACACACATGAAATTAAAATATACGCATGCATACATATGTGTAAATATAAATTTACATATTCACATGGAGTTCTATCCACATTTTACATCAGATTTAAAGTAACAATGTCTATGTACGTAAAAATGGCAGAATGTCAAAGGGATAAAATTTACATTGAAACGAATAAAAAAAATTATAAAAATTTTAAATAACCACGCAAAGCTTTTGATTATTATATCAAAACAATAAAACAAAATGCTTTAAACTACAGTGACCTCAATTCTGCAAAGAAGTTCTACTAAAACAAAAACTAAACATTTTTGGGAATAGAAAAGAAATATCAAATGTTGTCATTTAAATTTAGTTTATTGAAGTTTTCGCGCCTTATTTATTTTTTATTACCAAATTAATAATTTGCATACGGCTTTAGTTCATCAACATATTAATTTCTGAATTTATAGAGAAAAAATAAAAAAAATTTTAAAGAAAATAGTTTCCTCTATTTACCACACAAATTTTTTGCTGGGTTACTGCAGGAAAAAAAAACGAGTTCAACGGAGTGCAACTTTAAGGAGAAATTAATATCCTTTAAACTCCCTTGACTGATTTATTACATGAACGTTTACAAAACCATTATCATGCACAGAATGAGTAGAATAAAAAATAAAAATGTAATACGAATTCATAGTGCTACATGCCACAATAAAACTACAAACAAGCTGACAGACATTAAAAGAGTCAATTATTTTTTTAAACATTCTTAAATTTTTAATTGAAGCTTCGCAGCAGATTCAATTAAATTAACCCAAAAGTTATTTTTATTTGTTTGTTGTCAAGCAGATGTAAGAAAGTTATGCTAAAGTTCTGATCACACACATAGCTAAAGGATCCTCTATCTTTATCGCCCAGAACTCTGATAATAGATATGATAATACTACAAATTTTATATAAAAACATAAAACTCTCTATCATCTCTGCCTTTGCGCATGCAATATTGCTCGTGATTGCTAAAGGACTAAAACAAAAATAACGAAAATAGAACAATGAATGGGTTAAACAAGAACATGTGTGTTTGCAAAGTACCATCACATTAAGAAACATATTTGCACAAACACAAACACATTCACACACACACCCACAAACTGTTGAAAGGCAAACACATGCTTAAAAACGTATTTATGTAGAAAACTGTTAAAGGATTCACATTTGAATGTCAAATTTCGAAAACAGGGTGTATCAGATAACTTTAAAACCTTTTTGCTAGACCTTTACGAAATTATGCAGCATAAAGAGCAAATAGCAGCATATAGACAAAGAAAAAAACTCATAGTTATAGAAGCACAGTGTAATAATCTAAAAACTATTTTTGGCTATCTTTAAACAAATAATGGCCTTTGAAAACATTTTACAAGCAAAAAAAAATGTGAGCTATTTTTATTAAAATGAATAATAAAATTTTGCTTAAGCAATCCGCTTCGTAAATGTTTTTAAAGCCATACTAAATTTTAATTCCTTAAGAATAAAATACGAAAGAAAGTCAATTAGCGTTTGTGGAAAAGAAGTCGTGGTTCGTATTGTGTTTGAGCTATTTCTCAAAGCCTCCTCTTAATGAATGCTCTTAAGACCCAACTAAATTCCAATTCCTATGATGAAACATGAAGTGTACAGTGAAATTTACGATTATGGAAAATAAGCTGTGTTCGCTACTCAAATATTAAATCTAAAAAAAATTCTCTCTTTCAAACCCTTTTATTTTTTATTTAAGTTTTTTATAATAAATAATAGAAACAAATTTATGTAAAAGTGAGTGGAAAGTGCTAGGCGCACCTTAATTAAAATTAAGAAAAAAAAGCAATACAAATCTGTGCAAAGTTAAATGGATATATACCGGAAATGAGCATAAATAGTTCTTCTACATATTTGTGTTTCTTTATCCATACTTTTCTTGCTGAACGTAATTTATTACTAAACAGTTGTCACTTCATTGTCAAGTTCTATGTGAACATGACTGTTAACAACATATTTCTAGCATTATCCATTACAAATATTTTTTATTTCAAATTTTTAAAAATTAATTCTGTTGCTTTACTTTCTGTTATTTGCGTTGATACATGTTTGACTGTGTATGCATGAGCCTGCGTATGTATTTTTACTAGGAAAAAATTGTTTAACTTCAGCTTTACATGCCACAACTCTGATACATTCACATTTGTCGCACGAAAACTTCGTTAATATACCCAGTGAATAGTTCCCTTTTGCCTTTCGTTTTTCTTAACTCCCACTAAATTTTCAACGATTTTCATAGTTTTTAACATTCAGCAAGCCTTATCATTTATAGTATGTTATCGTTTTGCATAAGGGTGTGCAATTAAAAAAGAGTTGCTTTGTAAAAGTTTTTGTGGAAGTTCAACAGAAATTAAATAAATCGATTGTATTGCATGGCGATAGCTAAAAACCTTCCACGAATCTTTGAGTATAAAATGTGACTGTCACTTAGATATAAACAGTTTTCCTCCTTGTTAGAGTTACTTTAATGTTTTATCACTATCAAAGGACTGCAAACTATACTTTAAGCACTTTTGCATAAAAGAACTAAAGTCAAGTAAGGCTAACTAAAGCCGCATTGAAGCATAGCGTAGCTCATACCTTCATTTAGCGGCAACTTGATATGTAGTAAATAAATAAACAGAATGCAGAAATCCTTAAGAAATTCATTTTACATACGTGAAACCATTTCCCCCCGGGGGCACATGATAGTCTTTTTGGAATCTACTATTTTCCATTTAGACTGGTGTCTTGCGGGGTAAAAGGGAGCCCAGGCCCCTCAAAGGCTAGTAGGAGTCACCTGGACAATCCACATATTTCCACGGGAATCAGTACGCCCCAGAGTTCACTATTTATCTCTTGAGACAATTAGCTGTTCTCTGACTGGTTATTGAGGTTGGCCCCTATATGGGAGTATCGTGGTAGTTGTGGTTTCGAGACCCTCGTGAGAGTTTGTGGGTCGGATCATTCAAATTGAACACAATGAATGGTTCAGGTCCAGTGAGTATGAATGCCGTCGTGTTCTTAATTATATTAAGCTTCATGCGTTCTGGACCAGGAGTTGGAAAGTCTTCAACTCTTTAACAAGGAGTGAAGGCTGCGGCCTACTTCGGGCTTTCGAAATTGCTACTAGAAGTGACCGGAGGATATACGTATTCGATGGCCTTCTAGGGCGTGGTTGATGTCCAATCAACCATGTGGTTTGATCACCATCTGATTATGACTACCTAGTCGGTGCAGATGTAAATCAAATCACATCATACGCGAGACCATGTTTAGTTAAATAAAGCATAATCTCTAGCATATGAATTTTACCTAGTTTCGTTCAAAGGTAAAAAAGAATTATAACAGCATCTAATACTTTTCGAAAGCCAAAGAAAAATTAGCAAAATGGAGGAAATTACCACAGAAGGTATAGGGTGACCACAACTTAACTTCGAGGCAGTTTTCACAAGCAGTTTTCTCTTGTGGTTTTGTGAACACAGAAATCTGTTTAGGTAATTACGTGATAAGATTTACATATGGTGGTCATGCCACTGTGAGTGAGAAAAGCAGCGCCACTCACGCCCTAGGAGGCTGAAGTCTAATTCTAGCAACAGGTCCTTTATAGTACCAATTTCAATGTTATGGGGCCGCGAAACCACAACCTCAATAATCAGCCAGAGAACAGCTAAATGTCTAAAAAGACAAATAGCAGAACTCTGCGAGCTCACTGATTCCCGTGGAAATAACGTGGAGCTTCCAGTTGTACCCCTGCTGACTTCAGGGGACTGGGCTCCCTTATACCCCCAGTTGCACAGGTCTAGATAGTCGAAGTTCAATAAAGACCGATAAATGTGACCCCGGGGTGGGGGGGGGGGGGGGTCCATTTAGGTAATGCATGGTTTAGGACTACATGAACATGCGGCGATGGCAGTATAGCTCCATGCATACAATTTTGAGTAGCTGTTGAGTATAGCTTTTAGGCTAGAAATCTCAACAAGCCTTTAGGCGGGAGATCTAGATAACATAGCAATTGCAGTTTAACATAAGCTGATTCATAGAAACTACTAATGTTTTTTTTTTAGCACATAAAATCAAACTACGTACTGACCAACGGAACTCCCTTTGGCGAGGATGTGAGCCTATAAAGTACAAAAGCTTACGTATAGTATTATTATAAATATTATTTCATAAGGAGTTGTTGATATCAACCGAATATTGTATAAATTTACCTTACATGTATAACCCAAATGTGGCAATCACTGTAAATAATTAGAATAATACTATTTAATGGTTAATGGAAAATTAAATACTTATATCGAAAGATATATACAACTTGTCATTTTTATATATAAACCATGGTATTCACTACTGTGAAATAATGCAATATATTCTACATTATATTCTAATTTTTTTAGCCATTTTCAATTTTAAAGTTCATTTGAATACCCTATTTTAACATTAACGTTCATATGAATGTAAAACTTTAGCTTTCCGACTAGTAGGTTGTCAGATATTTTTAATATGTCTAGGCCTGTTTATTAAGCATTTTTGTTGCAAAGGGAAGTTACCAATTGTATGGAAATTTAGCACGAATATGTTTGTTAAGAGTTTTTCTATACGAAGTTTGTTTTTAGAAAACAAATTTGGATTAAGATGATTCAAATTTTTATTGTATTATGAAAAGAAAAGTTCGGCAATTATGAATGAAAAATGATACCTGTCCACCACGACCACGTGGACAGATGTCACGGATTTTAAGTTTTATGGGTGAAATCGATTCGATTGGCTTCGTTTAGACCTTGTTCTTAACATAGCCTAACAAAAATTATCCAGTGGAGTTAAAGCACATGATCTGGCAGGCCACTTAACGGCTAATTGTCGTGAAATTATGCGATCGGGAAATTTGATTTTTAATAAAATGATAATTTCAATGACTGTGTGATATGTGGTACCGTCCTGTTGAAATAAAAAGTCGCCATGTGATGGTTTTGGATAACTCCAATTTTTTAAAACGTCGAGGAATTGACAAATTTAGATCTGTTTCAACACTGTGGCTCACGGCTACGATGTTTTCAGTTGAGCGATCCGATCGAACACACGCTGGTGTTCACATATTTTAAATCGAGCCTGTCGACTCAAATTTAATGACCAAATTCTTAATAGCGTTCTCAGAAGGACGATTATGTTGTCCGAAAATATCACGAATTTTACGAAATGTACATTTAACAGAACCACCATTTTCATAGTGCATTTTAACTATTTTAATGCGATTTTCGTGCGATATTGAATTCATTGCAACAACTGTCAAAACATCTAAAAGGTGTTTTTTAAGCTAGATAGAACTTTAAATTGTAAAAAGTAACACAAAAAATGAAATTTTGATGAAACATTTTTTTTTATTTGTTTCAGTATACTCTGACAAATCATCATGAATAGACTCTCGCTTGAACAACGCTACGAAATTATCCAAATTTACTTTAAAAATCAGTCGTCGATTCGCGCAACTTATGGACGACTTCGTCATTTTTATGGCATACATAATCGTGCATCTGAACAAGCCATTCGTCGAACTGTCGATAGATTTCGTACCACATACTCTCTAGAGGATGCAATAAGACTAACGCGTCGAAGGAATGTGCGTACTGAAGAGAATATCGCCGCTGTAAACGAAAGTGTGGAAGAAGATCCAAATTTATAAATTCGTCGTCGGTCGCAGGAATTGGGGCTCTGTCCGTCCACTACGTGGAAAATTTTGCGCAAAGATCTCGGCCTACACCCGTATAAGATCCAGCTGGTGCAGAAATTGAAGCCACGAGACCATTATATGCGTCGTTCTTTCGCCGATTGGGCTCTAGAGCAGTTGGCAACTGACCCGTTGTTTTATCGCAAAATTGTGTTCAGCGATGAGGCGCATTTTTGGCTTAACGGGTTTGTTAATAAGCATATGGAGTGAAACCAATCCACAACAGACCCTTCAGACTCCATTACATCCAGAAAAATGCACCGTTTGGTGCGGTTTTCACGCTGGTGGCATCATCGGACCTTATTTCTTAAAAAATGAGGCCGGAGCTCGCGTTACGGTCAATGGAGATCGTTACCGCACCATGATCAATGATTTTTTGTTTGAAAATATGGATGACATTGATCCGGACGAGATGTGGTTTCAACAGGATGGTGCTACGTGCCATACAGCGAACGCAACCATCGACTTATTGAAATCAAAATTTGGCGATAAGTTGATTTCGAGAAATGGACCTGTCAATTGGCCTCCAAGGTCGTGCGATTTGACACCACTCGACTATTTCCTGTGGGGCTACGTGAAGTCACTGGTTTATGCTGATAAACCAGCAACAATTGACGCCTTGGAGGACAGCATTGTTTGTGTTATTCGTGACATACGCCCAGCAGTGCTCGAAAAAGTGGCCCAAAATTGGACGTCCAGAATGCGCTTCGTCAAGAACAGCCGCGGTGCCCATATGCCCGAAATCATTTTCAAATGTTAATGTCACGTATTGATCCTTCGAATAAAAAAGAAATTTTGATTACAATTTAATTTTTTGTGTTATTTTTTACAATTTCAAGTTCTATCGGGCTTAAAAAAACACCCCTTATTACGAATTCGTCAAAAATCTAAATGTTGAAACTATCATGGTGTTAGTGTTCCCACCATTGAAAAAACAAGCTTCTTGTTGAAAAACCCAATACAATCAAAATGGGTGACCAATTGGTGAAATAAAGCCAAACGTATAGTCGTTTGTTGTATGTTAAAGTGTATTCTTTTTAATGGAAGCGTATGAATATTTTATTGCAGTCAACACAATGGCAATAATTTTCAGAAAAATAATATATACAACTTTTTGGTTTTCTGCTGATTGTTCAACAATTCATCATGTAAGAGTTTTTTTTTCTTTTTTGTTTGTTTGTTTCTTTTATATTTCGCAACAGCTATCCCTTAACTTTGTTCATTTTTAATATCCGAAAAAAAACACACAGCAACAAAATTTACAGCAACCCATGAAAACAAAACCAAAGCCAGAATGACAGTATAAGAAAAATATTCTTAAACAAACTTCAAATGGCCATTTATGGTTGTTGCAACATATTTCCATGACACCAATACCTTATGCCAACAAAGATGGAGCATTTTTATAAAACATTAGTGCTGTGTCAAGTTCGTTAATAATTTTTTCCTGTTCTTATCCTGAAGTCCCAGTTAACTAAAGTGTAAAACTAAAGTCTGGTGCGTAATGTTTAACCAACACAAGTACATACAGCAGGCATAAAACTACTCTGTATACAATCAAATATATTTTTTGGTGCACAGGACTTTAACAATTCTTTGTTGATATTTTTGACATAAATTTTCCTATACATATATTTTGTTGCTGTCATAGGAATACAGACAGTTATTGCAATGTGTAAAAATACTGCAGAGTATTCTAAACAACTAAATGCATCTACACTCACACATTTAGATTTTATTAAAATTGTATAAAAAAGGTTTAGAATATATTTTCCTAGACACTAACACTCGTTCGTAGATGCAGTGGCAATGATAATTACGGCATGTAGAAGTATAAGATAGAGAAAAAATTTCAGTTCATAATTGCTATCATCGCACACTCAAATAGTAAATATTTTAAAAATATTATCATGAACTTTGGCAAACGATATAAAAAAATTTATGTCTTAATTTATTCTTTTCATTTTACATTCATTTTTTTATATTTTTGTTGATATTTTTAAAATTATTCATTTTGCAAAAATAAGATAATTTTGTAAAATGTTTTAATAATTTTAACATCATTTCGAATTTGAAAAATTACATAAGAATTTAGAAAAATAAAGTAAAATAAAATAGAAAAAAAAATAGCATTTAAATAAATCTGCCAAGTGCATAATGAAATTACAGGCACGGGGTGCGTGCAAGGCAATTTTTGTTTCCTCTTTTTATTATTTTTTGTTACAAATTTAAAGTGTCTGCCTTTTATTTTATAATTAGCTATAAGGAATCCCTTTAATTTAATTTTAATAAGGGTGTTTTCAACAAGAAGATTGTTTTCTAAAACAAAGTAAAACAAAAAATTTAGACTAAGATTATTCTAATTTTTATTGTATTATGAAGTGAAAAATGATACCTGTCAAATGTCCACCATGACTACGTTAACAGATGTTGATTCTTTCATCAAAGTTATTAACCACTTATTGGCAATTGAGTTTTAAGGCTGATATCCATTCGATTTTCTCCGTATAGACTCTGTCCTTAACATAGCTCCACAAAAAATTTTCCAATGGTGTTAAATCACACGATCTGGCTGGCTATTGTCGTAAAATTATGCGATTGGGAAATTTGGTTTGGAATACATTGTTTCATAAGAGTATGGCGTGTGGCACCGTCCTGTTAAAACCACATGTTAGTAATATCCATGACGTCAATAATTGGCCTAATCTGAGTTGTTAGCTTCTCGTGATAGCGTGATCCATTAAGCGTTACCACCTTTCCAGCCTCACCTTAAAAAAAATGGCCCAATTGCGCACCATACAATAATACGTTGAGCATGCAAGGGCTTCTTAATAATCTCTAGGATTTTCAGAAGCACAATTGCCGCAATTTTGCTTATTGACATATCCTGAGCAGTGAAATTGGCCTTTCTCTGAAAAAAATTTTTTTTTCAGAAAATCCAGCTGGTTCTTCCAAAATTTGCTATGTGGTAGTTTTGGATAACCGTTGCTGAGAACATCGGGAATTGAAAAATTTGTATCTGCTGCTTCAACACTATGGCTCACGGCTACGACCTTTTCATTCGAACGACCCGCTCTAACAGGCGTTGGTGCTTGCACATTTTGTATCGAACTTGTCAACTGAATTTTAACAAGCAAAATCGTAATAGCGGTATCAGATTGTCCGAAAATTTCACGTATTTATCGTAATGTAACTTTAACAGAACCACCATTTTCATATATTTTTTGTTACTGATATAAGGACTATAGTCCCCTTCCCCCACGGGGGCACATTTTAAGTCTTTATGGATCACACAACCATCTAGACTTGTGTCTTGCGGAGGTAAAAAGGAATCCAGTCCCCTTCAAGGCTAGCAGCAGCCAACTGATCCACTATATTTCCACGGGAATCAGTAAAGCCCCAGATTTCCGCTATTTGCCTTTTTAGCCTTTTAGCTGTTTCTCTGGCTGATTATTGAGGTAGGCCCTTCGGGAGTATCGTGGTGGATGTGTGTTTCAAGGTCCTCGTTTGAGTTTGTGGGTCGGATCATTCACAATGAACACAATGAATGGTCCAGGTCCAGTGAGTATGAATGCCGTCGTGTTCTTAATTATATTAAGCTTCATGCGTTCTGGACCAGGAGTTGTATAGTCTACGACTCTTCAGCAAGGAGTGAAGGCTGCGGCCTGCTTCGGGCTTTTGAAGTTGCACCTAGATGTGACCGGAGGATATATGTATCTGAAGGCCTTCTAGGGAAAGGATGACTGACGCTACATTTCATTTACAGTGGTAATGATCCACCATCTGATAAGGGCCCACGGCCAGGTGCAGATGCAGATGTAAATCTTATCACGTCATAAGGACTATAGTAATACACATACTGTGAAAATTTGAAGAATATACACATTACAGTCCCAAAGATAGCAAGCTGTGATAAATGTACAAATGCCGTAACGTTTTCACCGTTGGACAAACATAAACAAATTATTTCAGTCGTCAATTCTATACCTGGGGTTCCACAACATGACGATTACACCTTATGAACACCCATTCAATTTGGTTCTATTAATAAGCAGTTAAAGCATGAAGGTGACATGGCAAGTAATATTCGATTGAGTCCAAGAATATATCGGAAGTAGCTTCAGGCAACAATGCCTATTTAGCCAAGTACCGTGCTACATTCTTTAGGAAAGGGATAGAGGAGAGATGCGACAGTTGGTGAAAATAGAAGGATAGTTACGGAAATTAACTGTCGTATAAGACAGTTCAGTGACCAGTGACTATGCCTTCATCACTGAGCAGCCCCACCGATAGTCAATTTTTATTTGTAGTAAAAAAAACCAAGGTCCTTGTTGGAAATGGAACCCACAACCCCCAGTCATATAAGCTAGCATACTACCTACTAGCCTACAGGGGTACGTAACTAAAGGTCAATTGTTTGCCACAGCACACAATTGGAGTTTGAAGAAAGCACATAATTAAAACGAAAAAAAAACTCAAATTTTGCGAACATAATATTAAGGCTTTTACATAAGTGGCTATAATCCTTAAATGCAAACATAAAAAAACAAATATCCCAAAATAAATTCGTTCCTAATGAAATGACTGCAGATTATTTAGCGTTTTAAGAAGAAAATGCAAAAAAATGAAATTTTGTGCCGCCGATTGGTCTCCGAAAAATAGTTTTATTTATCTTTTGGAATGTTCGGGCTAAACTGTGCTATTACTAATAGCAGATCTTATTATATGTTTTTGGGATGTAATAAATGTAATACTAAGCAGTGATCTATTTGACTCGCTTACAACCTCAAATGCGCCTAATTCAATACAATTCACATTTCCATTTTTGGTTTTTGATTTTAGGTTAATAATGCATCATTATGTTAAGTTAAAGCTGTTAATTAACCATAAATAAACTTTACATAGTATTTCTTACGATATTCTCTAAAGCATATAGATCAATGTTTAAACATGGTAGAAATGAACAATTTTATACTGAACTTAAAAATTCTTATTTGGGTACGGTTTTACGTCAAATTTGGTTTGTGAACCGGTTTGTGCTATTTCCCATCTTGAGTGTTCTCTTTATACTAGAACTTAAAAATCGTCTAGGTAGTAGCCAATGAATTTCTGTAAAGTCTGTTAAAACTATTTTAATGGAAATACAAAACGCAAGACGAAACTTGAAGAGGTTGTTAATTTTTATTTATATCAATAAATTATTTGTTTTCCGATAAACACCTATCCTTTTTTTAATAAATAAATAAATAAAATATATATCGGTTTTAAATCACTGCACTAAAAGTTCAATGTTATGCATTTAAATTAAACCTAAATTTGTTTTAAATATGTTTATTCGTATCTTTATATTTTTATAAATGTTATTAAATTTATTATATTATTTTATCGTTAAATCATGTCGACCACTTAATAAAATTGGCGATTATTTAACGCTTCAGCTAACATTACAACATTTACCATAAAACTACAAGTATGTACAACAATTTATATTTACTACAAATATAGTTAAAAAAAAATATAAAATAAAAATGGCAGTGACAGAGAGAGAGAGAGAGAGAGAGAGAGAGAAAAAGATAGTAGAATTATTATAGAGAAGAAACAGTTAGACAAACAGACGTACAAAAACTGGACTTTATTTACTGAAAGACAGATTTATGGCCAAAGCAAAATAATTGCCAATTGCACGACAAACTTTCCAAATGAATGCCCCTGTACTGGTTGGTTAGTATGTCCGTCTATACATTTGTTTTGTTATAGACACTTATACTTGATGCAAACATTTTGACATTCTATGGTCCATATACAAAAATAGTATATGCAAACATACATAGACAATTATTTACTAACATATAAATACTTGTGTTAACTATAGCAACTAGTTTCTAATGCAACTATAACTTTAAACTACTAATATACTAATACCATTGCATGTGTGTAAGTGTAGTTAGCTGTGCTAATACAAAACCAAAACCGTCTGACCAAAGGATATTTTCAACGGTTACAAAATTTAAACAAAAATATTTACATGCACTGAACTATTATTACAACTACTTGTACAATATCTGCTTAAGCACACAACTCTTATTGAGCAAACTAATCTCTATTAATAAAGAGAACGCCAGCCTTTAAATGAGTGCCAGTTTCCATTAGCGAAAATATATATATATATATCGATTTTGTTAACTAAAGAAATCTTTCCGCAAATACTTGTTCCTTATAAGAAAAGATATTTCTCAGAAAAATATTTTGGAAAACTCTGCTCATTCGATAACAATTTGAAGACCAACTAAAGAGTTATTATAAATATTCGAATATCGCGACATGAATTGCTCTGTGCAGAACTATGCTTTTCTTAGTCATATAAAAGTTCTAAAACCTTTAATGAATCCAAATGCAGGAGAAAAACAATTTTGTATATGAATTTAAAAAGGATTTTGTTTGATTTTGCAATAAAAAAAAATTTTTATTAATGTGCTTTTTTAATAAGATTAAAAAATGATTTGCCAAAAAATGATTTGATAAAGCCATTTGAATATCGAATACTCAAACATGAATCTATTGTATAAGTGAATAAGTTAAAAATATCAATTACAGAGAAAACATTGTTTGCATCTATTAAAATATTTCACTTTGCATCTATTAAATGCTTTCACTTTTTAATTTTAAATATGATTTAATTTCTTAGTTAAAAATAAAAATATTTTTCTTATTTAAAAAATAAAACAAACAATTAAGTTAATTATAATTTTATTGGTTAAGAAATATTTTCAATTATACAATAAGTATTTTTTTTTCTTCATTCGGACCAGCACTTCCTAGTCATGCAATGCATTGTAGCAGAACTAGGAAATTAGTTTATGGGGAGGAAGAAAGAGGGAGTAGTGTTTGTGGACATTTTATTTGAAAGTGACAGGAAAGGCCTATGGATGAAGTTTATTCCACGTACAAAGTATTCTGCTAAAAAATAATTCTTCCTGTAGTGAGTAGTGTGATTCACTGGACAATCAACCACAAATAGATGCGTTCTCAAGAAAAATCGAGTCAAACGCAAAAATGTAAGAGTTTCGGAAACAAGTTCCCTAATTTCGTTAAAGCACTTACCACTGTAGTAACGATAAAACAGTGAAATAAAACCTACATTGCATCGATTCTCTAGGGAAACAATAGAGTTGGATATAATACCGTCCCCAATAAACCTTTTAGTCTTTGAGGTCAAGCACCTCCAAAACAGACTTTGAGGCACCGTCCCATACATGAGAATTATAGGTGGTATAGATAACACGAAGATCGGATGGAATGAAGTATCTCTTACACCGTTTTAGAAAACCGAGGTACTTGAAAGTTTCTTCGGAAACCTAAAAATGTGTTTAGACCTTCGTCCATCACACAAAATTTTCATACCAAGAACATCAAGAGCTTCCAATTCTGTAACACCTATATCACCCATAGTAACTGGTGCAGCGCCAATTCCGAACACAGATCTATCCGTAAGTGTGCAACATTTCATTTTACGGGCATTAAAATCGATTCTATTTACACGGCCCCATTCAAACATTATCAGGAGATCATGATTGAGCGTATCATTCATGTTTCGCTTTTTTAAACTCACCTCCAACTGGTTCGGTTTATTGCCAAATGAACACGAATGACAAATGATGCCGTCATCTGCGAAAGAGTAAATAGGTTGAAAGTACAAAAAAAATCATTTAGAAAAATAAGAAATAGGATAGGAGAAAGAACAGAGGCTTGCAGTACCCCTAATTTAGTCTTGATTTCGTCTAATGAAATCCCATCTATATGAAATCGTATAGTGCGATTCCTGAGAAAACTCGATATAAATCTAGAGAAAAGCAGCAGCAAATTTTGACAGAAGTGCATCATCTATGGAGTTACACCATTGTTCAGATAGGAAAGACAATAAGTCGCCCCTACGGAAAGCATACTGACGGTCGCTAATTAAGCTGTTGGACTCCAAGTACCTCACAAGATGAAAGTTAATCATACTTCCCATCACTTTGAAAAGTGCAGAACAAATTTCAAATGGGCGATAGTTTTCAGAGTTATTAGCCTTCGACATAGTAAGGGATACTCTGTCGAGCTCCGGCGGTGATTAGAAACAAAGAATTATTTGTAAATATACCAGCCAGAGGTCAGTTTTATTAACCGAGTCAGTGAATATTTGGTTATTCTTTAAAAGAGTAGTAATTAAAGAACTAAAATAAGTTTTTATTCTGTTAACAAATAATCAAAAGCTCTCGCTATCCCTCGGAATAGCGCTCACCATACAGATTTTTCTCAGCCGCTCATGGTACAGATTTTTTTCTCGCCTTAGTACATTGGCAAATCAGTATGTTCGTTTTTGTTTCTACACCAGATACAGAATGCTTCCTCTCTTGATCTAACTGCATTCTTGCACGTCTGATTAAACCAGGACTTCGATCTGGTTTTAAATTCATAAGCAAAATATGAACTTCAATTCAAAAATTCAATTAAATCTTCATCTTAATTCAGATAAAACATGAAGAATTTAATTAATTCAATTATTTATTTTAATCAACATAATACCAAACACCCTTCTAATCCCGGCAAATACAGAGCATTACCTTGGCATAATGGATATGCGGCTTCGTTTTTGATTTCTTCGGTTGCTCGGGCTTTACTTAATTTTTAAAAATATTTTAAAACTAGTTACGATGGATAGCGGATAAAAATATTAATCCATTGTGATATATTTTATTTCTGGAAAAACTTTACATTTGCTTGCACCAAAGATATTAAATAAAAACCAAAACCGTTGAGGAAAAAGTACAGCATAAATATTTTAGTTACATTTCCTATAGTTAAATACAACGCACTTGCGCGCCAATTTTGTTTTTGCTTAACTAAAATCACTCTTACCCGCAAATTTTGTACTTAAAAAATATATTTTCACTAAAATCGATATATTATAAAAGACAATAATAAATTTGATATGTGTTTTTAAATCATCGTGTTTATGACAGTCATTTACTCCAAAATTTTTCCAACAAGGATGGTCTTAGACTTCACCGCTAAATATCTTTTTTTAGGCCCAAAATTCGATTGGCGGTTTTCGAATACTAAATTATAGTGACAGATGTTTAATATAAAGTTATAATTTTTGTTTAGATAAAAATTGAATTAAAATTTTAAACCATTCAATTAATTATTTGATTAGCACACATATAATTGACTTAATTATGACAAATTTTATATATATTTTTTAATTAAATATATATTAAAGTTTTTAATTTGAGTTAAGTAGGCGTATTGCACTGCACACTGAATTCCATATTATTGTACATTCAAACTTAAAGTTTTTGACACTTTCTAATTATAATTTCATTGCAATGTCGTTTTTCATCTTTTTAATAGTCATTTTATATTTGTATTTCAAACACCTGGCAGCACTGGCAATATACTTACTATTTTTGTAAACATTCTACAATTGGCATTGACAGCTTTCATTATAATGCTTTTAAATAACACAAATATATTTAAAATTATCAGTTTGTTTGAACTCAGGATACTACATTCTTTCACATACCTGTCAACAGCGGCCATATAACAAGGATTTTCTAATTTATTTGATGCCCTACAGTTGTAGTTTGTTGAGTTTAAATACAAAATTTTATTAAAATCCACTGCTATTATTTGCAAACTATCTAAGTTGTGTCAGTCGTTGCTGTTGTTGTTACGTTAGCAGTAGAAACACAAACATTGAATTAAGATAACATAGCAGGAAGGGGATAGTGATGGAGATTACAACCGCTATTTTTTTTAAACTCCCAACTTGTATTGTTTTAGTAAATTATAGAAAATATTATTGTTGTCGTTGTACTATTACCACTGCCACTGGACACAAATGCAAAATGTCCTGGTTTATGACGTTTACCACTGAAGCGAATTAAATATTGTACAAACAGATGTGACATCATTATAATGTAACATTATTATTGTTGTAGATAAACACAAGCAGACATACATTTGCGACTACTTACTAAGTATTTGTATAGCACTGTTACCATTTTTTTCCCCCTGCAACTATTACCACTGTGGCAAGTGGTTATTTTATGTATTTACTTAAATGGAATAACAACTTTGTGTAGGAAAAAGCACAGGCAAACTAAAGATAAAATTTAAATGAAAAGGGGGAAATACTATAAAAATAAACTTGATATAATAGGTATTCCTTTATTGTATTTTGCCATAATTGTCAACCAATCAGAATTGTTACAGCCGGTTTGTAATTTTATAGAATTCAATTTAAAATGAAGTATTCAATCTACCTTTATATTAAGCATTTTTACAGGAAATAAAATTAGTTCAAAATTAATTATATTTCCGTAATGGATTAAGAAGAATTGAAATAAAAAATTTATCTCTCAGCAAACATATAGACAAAAACGTAGCGTATTCAATAGGAAAATTAAAATAAAATTATATTATTATATTTTTATTTTATTTCTTTTTTAATTCAATACTTTAATAAAGTAGAATATCCTGCTAACCCAATTTAGTGGAAAATGAAAAGCAAACCAATTTTTTATATATTTAAAAGGTACAATAGTATGAAAGAATTTCAATTCTACAAACGGAACTTTATATCTAGTATTGTATTGATAAGACAAAATCATTTATTGATAATATAACAAATCCGCCAAGTGTAAATTGAGTTTTACTACAAATTTTTATTTTTTTTTTTTTTATTTGAAAATTTCAAGTGTTGAGACTCCAAGGAGAATTACGTATCTACGCCGTTACTCTAAAATTTTTACTTTTTTTTAACCTGTCGTCATACCAGATAAAGGGCTGCATACTCTTCTAAAATTTCAAGTACCTTGAAATCACTCTTTAATTTTTAAATTTATTTTGCACCATTATATATGTATAGCGGATCTGTCTGCTACTGGTGAAAAACTAAACGTGAATCACTTCAATAACAGCCTTTATATATAAAAGTTGATATGAAAATACTAAAGTCTTACAGTTAAAAAACAAAGTCATCTACCTTTCTATAGTGGTCATATTTTTAAATACACTGAACATAGCACTATATTGGGATCACGATAAAACGAGAAATGACTTCTAACCATTTGGCATCTACAGAAAACCAACTACGATGAACACTATCATCTACATCACCTCGAACCACTCTAGCCAACATAAACTAGCAGCATTTAGACATATGAGACACAGACTTAGATATATCCACTTACTGCAGATAAGACGTGTATAGATCATATTTTTAGTAATATATCCACTAAACTTTATGTAGATTCTATAGAATGTAACCTGTCTGATCACAACATGTTATCATGCAAAATTCAGAATGCATTTAAAAGTTGTAAGTTTATTGAAATAGTAAAAACTTATTGTGATTATAATAGAGCAAGGGAACATTTACGGAGCATTCTACCTAGTAATTGTTCAACTCTTGGCGTATCTGATTGGACGGAAGTGTTGATATCTTGCATTCAGTCAGCTATTAATGTATCGACTATTGAAAATAAGATAAAGAAACCTTTAAATTTTGAACTAACACCATGGATAAACACAAATCTTCAGAAACTAATATTTTACAAACACAAATTGTTAAAAAAACGGCGTAGATCAAAAAATAGGGCAAACATAGATATTATTTTGAAGAGAATAAGTAAAGTTATAAAAGTAGCTGCAAAAGAATGTAGGGAAAATTATTATACTAAAAACTTACAGAAGGCCGGAAATAATATAAAGAAGTGCTGGAAATTTATTAATACTACACTTGGACGTTCTAAAGCTAGTACTCTTAAACTTATAGATTCACAAGGAAAGGCCATATTTTATGATCAAACGAAAGCTAATTGTTTAAATAATTATTTTCTTTCTGTGTTGAGGGAACTTAAGCAGGGAATTGAAATATTAGCAGGAGACTCATTTGATTCTTTATGGACAATTAGAAGAACACATTCTCGCTTTAATTTGGATGCAATAGATGCGGAAATTGTTTCGGATATTGTTATGAGAATGGAAATTGATAAGGCTCCGGGATTTGATAATATATCTATAAAGTTTGTTAAAGAGTGTTTTAATGAAATTTCGGAAATATTAGTTTCTATTTTCAACAAAATGATAACTTCTGAGTATCCCGATATTTTAAAAACTCACAAAATTACTCCAATTCCAAAAGTTGGACATGCTAGTACTGTAGATAAATATAGACCAATATCCGTGCTCTCTACTATTGATAAAATTTTTGAGAAAATATTGTATAATAGGCTTTTATTGTATTTAGAACAAAACAATATGCTATAAAGCTATCAATTTGGATTTAGTAAGGGCATTGGTACGCAGGATGCTGTTCTAAATGTAATAAGGTATATCTGCAAAGACTTGGATGAAGGCTACAGTGGAGTTGCAGGAATAATTTTTGATTTTTCAAGGGCTATCGATCTTGTGGATCATGATATAATAATAGAAAAGTTAGGTTGTTATGGTATTCAAGGTAGGGAGCTTTTATTGTTTAAGAACTATTTTATATGGTGTACCACAAGGAAGTGCACTTAGTCCCTTATTGTTTTCAATTTATATTAATGATATAAAAAATTTGGGTCTTGATGGCCAGCTATACATGTTTGCTGATGACATATGTTTGTTTTACCCCTATAAATTTGATTTAGTCCTAAAAACATATATTGAAAGAGATGCAGCATTAATTGTAGAGTTTGCTCGCTTAAACCGCTTATTAATAAATTCTAATAAAACCAAGTTGGTTCGTTTCAGACCTCATTCGGCGAGTATGAACCAGAATTTTTCTGTATATGTTGATGGTACATCTATATGTGAGACTAATTCTATAAAGTATGTAGGGGTTACACTACAAAGCACTCTTAGTTGGGATCTGCATATTAATGATATCAAGAGTAAAATATCTCCAGCCATTGGGATTTTATATAAGTTTAAAAATAAATTAAATGAGAAGGCAAAGTTAATGATATATAATGGGTTAATACAACCACATTTAAATTACATGGCATATGTATATGCATTCAACAAGAATAATACGTGTCAAAAATCTCTACAACGTTTGCAGAATAAAGCACTAAAAATAGTATATAATTTACCAAGAACTTATCCTACAGTATTGCTATATAAAGAAATTAGTAGATCGGTACTACCATTATATGGGTTACATATGTATCAAGTTTTAATGTATGTTTTTAAAAGCATACATAACGTAACAGAACCCACAATTTCATTTTTACAAAACCAATTAAATTTTAATACTCGCAACGTACCTAATCTTAGAATTCCAAGGTGTAGATTGGAAAGAACTAAACAACGTATTGACGTTACGGGCGGCACTATGTATAATAATTTACCATCAAGCTTAAGATTGATACAACAATTATCAATGTTTAAACTATTGTGTAAGAATTATTTACATAATATAGTTGAAACGCATCTTCTGTAATTAATTTTTTATTTTATTTTTTTATTATATTATTATTTTATTTTTATGCAATTATAAAATGATTTAAGTACATACTATACATTTAGTTGCCAAGTTGCCTCAAAAATGCCTTTATTTAATATTGTATGCATATTTTTTTGAAAATAAAATAAAAAAAAAAAGTGCAACAATGATTTCGACACCAAATACACCATAGCTAAAAATAATGGCAACAAACTTCTTAGACAATACAACACTAAAAACAGGAATAAAGAAGACAAATATATAACCGATACATTACGACGGCACACTTTTATTTACACGAGACCAGAAATATATAGATTAACTAACCTTTTTCACAAAGAAAGCTTACTCACGGCATTAGAAACCGGCAACACTCTAAAACATAATCTCAGGACATCGACAGCAACAACTGACAAAATTTAGTTCCAGCGAAGTATACAGACTTACTTGCACCTGAAAACATACTTATATAGGACAAACTAGACAAAGACTAAAAACCAGATTTACAGAACCTATACGCTCATACAAACGAAAAAGAGAAGCACACCTTGGCACTCACGGACACACACCAAGGGTAAAAGATGAATGTATGACATTACTGTCTTCAAACAAAAAAGTACGAAGACTTGACATTCTTAAAAATATCAGAATCTACAAACCAAAAACTTTTAACAGTGACGTTATAAACGAACAGGCAAACACGACCAAAGGCACAATTTTTACATCACTAAAACTACTTATACACTCGAACAAGCGAAAAAACCAAATTAAATACGGAAAAATTGAAAGCCCCAAATCCAAACACTGACTCATCAGTACACGGCTTGAGAATGATGTCTTCATATCGAAAGCGATCGCGATTCATACCGAACAAAGTCGGAAAGAAATGAAAACACTGTACAAATTTGACGTCACGGCCCAACGCAGTTAACATATACCCAATATTTTTTACAAAAATCAAGTCACTATTTTTACTACCTGTCATTAAAGTGTCCATAATAACACAACTACTGCGAAAATTTGAAGAATAATATAATTTTTCACACTATCTTTTGTTCATTTTACGCGATTTTTTTATACGTAAAACACTTGTATAATTTTAAAATAAAAAATTCAAGTCCAATACCGCACAGTGCTTTGTCACCATATAATGAATTAGCAAAACAACAGGAGTTATTGTTGAAAGATTAAATTTCTTATATTATTATGTGATTGTTTTAAACTAAGATGAATTTGAAAGTTTAACAAAATCACTGCAAAGATATTCTTATCTGTGATATATCCTGAACAATAAATTTTTACATTTTGTCAGATAAACCGAATATTATACTTAGTTTATAAAAAATTGAATAAACAGTTTAATTAAATACAATTAAATGGGATATATTGTAGAAGTGAAGAAAATGATGTTATGATACAAGTTAGAAAATTTTTATTAATTTTATTGATTTTCGAACATAATGAAATTTCTTCAGAATGACTATTTTTACTTCCGTAGTTATTACGCTGTAAATAATACAAATACTAAGTTAGTTTTAAGTATAACCTGACTTATGAAAATGAAAAATATATTTCATTTTTTTCATTTTATTTCATATTTCAATGTCACTTACAGTTACATATTTGTCAAGAGGTTTTGGTTAAATGATTTTGTGACATTGATTTTGAAAATATTGTTATTTCCAATGGTTAATAGTTTATTTATTTAATACCTTTATGTCTTTAACGTTTACAAAAGTACATAACAAACGCACAAAATATTTAAATTACTTCAAAGGCGACTTTAATTGCATGAAAGAAAGACAGTAAATCCTTTTTCTTCATTACATGTCTCCTATTAAAGTTATTTTTATTAATTTTTAAGTAAATAAGTTAAATGCAACAAAATTTCTTCAACTTTACAGGATTTTATTTATTCAACTTCAAAAACTATGTTAAATTTTACTACAACAAATAAGTCGAAGAAAACTTCCTTAAGTCAACATAACAACATTTAATAAAATAATAGAAAATTTACTTAAATCAATGGATAAGTCGTCTTTAACTTCTTTTTAGAAAATAAGTTTACTAACTAATCTCAAATAACATTATTTTATTATAAACAATATCATTTCCTGGAATCATGTTTTAATTTATTATAATTTGTGATAGATTCTTTTGATAAATATTTAATGATTTCCAATAAAATATTTATTATTCACAAAATATATTTTAAATATATTACTGCTGGGGAAAGCATATCCCAAGGACCATTTCACTATAGCTCATCAGTAAATTTTACGCCAAAAAATTAATCTGCAATTAAAAATAAAGTGTGTTTCTTTTGGAAATGTTTGCTGTCTTTTTGCTATGTTGCTTCAATAAAAACTCTCATTTAATCAATTTAGCTTGAGATATAAAACTTGAATTTTCTATACAAAATTTGGCGTAAAATCCACTGATAAGCTGTATAAGTACTATTGAAATGGCCGTATGGATATGCTTTCCACCGCAGTAATATATTTTAAACATATTTTTTGAATAATAAATATTTTATGCTATCCTCATATGATATGATATTCCCATAAAATATTTATTTTTTTAAAAGGAATCTAGCACAAGTTAACGTAGATTAAATTTTTTATTTTAACAGAATTTTACTTAAGTTCTTAAAGGTTTTTTTTAAATAACATTTTGAAATAAAAAAATCATTTTAACAAAAATATGTCTATTGAATTTATTAGGTATACAAGTTAATAATGTCGACATGGCATAACTATTACATGTTGTTTCTGTCAATAATAAAAATACGGTATTTTGGAGTGTATACATCAATCATTATAATTCAGTATTCAATAGACACCAAAGTGTAAACACACATTTTGTTCAATCGCTATAATATTGCCGAATTTGGTAAATTAAAAAAGATGTTTTTAGGGGTCGTCTGATAACCTTCTTTCAGTAGGTAGGAGTTTACGGTCAATATGCACTAACTCAAAATACTTGTAAACGATGGTTTGCGCAACTCAAAGACGGTGATCTCAACTCCGAAGACGGGAGGCCTGATCAGCATAAAAAGTTTGAAGATAATTAATTGGAAGCAATACTTGACGAAAATTATTGTCAAATGCAAAAATAACTTGCAATATCATTGGAAGTCTAATAACAAGCCATTGTAAGCCTATGTTTAAAAACATTTAGATTCATTAAACAGCAAGCAAATTGGGTCACATATGAATTAAAAACGAAAGACGCTGAAAGGCAATTTTGCTTATCGAAAATGATGCTTGAACACTACAAAACAAAGTCATTTTATCATCGTATTGTTGCTGGTGGTAAAATGGATACATTACGATGGCCCCAAGCACATGGCCCCTGTGGCATAGACAGCTGATTCATTTGAAGAGATTGATCAACGAAAAATGACCAGAATATCCATATTCTATTGTCATGACAATGCTCGGCTACATGTTGCAAGATCAGTCAAACACTATTTGGAAAACAGTGGATGGGAAGTTTCGACTCACCTGCCTTATAATTCAGTCCTAGACCCTTCTGACTACCATTTGTTTTAATCAATAGAAAACTCGTTTCAGAACACATTATCAGAAATTATGGATAACGATGGACAATATTTTGAATTATATATCAGCTCATTTTGTTTTCATATTAAATGTATTTTTGAAGCAAGAAAACGACATTATTAACTTGTATAACTGTTATAAAATTGATTAATTTAACTCAATTGTATGTAGATTGAAAATTTACTTCAGTTTAACATTTTTATCGTTGATTGTATTTTACGCACAACGTTAAAAATAATTCATATACGTGAACTGAAACCTGACTAAAAATTTTGCTTTTACCAAGTTACCAGTACATTCTGAATAAAAATTTGTTTTCTCCTAAATAATTTAAAACAAAAAGTTTACAGTCCAAACGAGATTTGATGGAAATAACTAATCGTCTAACTACAAGCATTAAACGTAACTTGTCAGTAAATTGCGTAACTCTGCATAATCAAATGACCTCTTGCAATGACTGGACCACAAGCAACAAACCACAACGTCTAAAAAAAAGGAAACATGAAACAAACACAAAAAAGAAACTCATAAAAAATGAATTCATATAACAACAACAAAAATGCGTACATAATTGAAAGATGAGCCCACATGTGAATTTCTTGGAATATAAATGATGAATTATTTTATGCATCACACCATCATACAATCAACAGCCTATAGTGCAAAAAAAGTGTCCATAAAATTGAATACACATACAAATCCGCAATATGACGACAAGAATAACATCAACTACGGCAAGATGATGCGTGGCCATTGCTCTTAATAAAGCTGAAGTAAGTACCTCCAATTGTAAATTTTTTTGTTCATCAAATGATACATACAACAAAAACAAAAAGGCAAACAAGAAGGTAGTTGGTATGACATTTTGAAAAAGAGGGGAGCAAACACAACACTTTATTGTACTTACATATGTGTGTAAGTTAGTTGTTGTTCTTGTAATGTTGTATCGCAACTGCATTCTATCATGTGTGTACAACATGCAATGTTGGTTGTTTTTTTGTTTTGCTTTATTTTATAAAATTTCTTTCTGCATTCTTGCTGTTTTGTAGGCTTCCCGCTGTCAGCCATTACAAGTGTTTTGTTCCACATTATAACGACAACAACAAGACTATAGAAACATAATTCAATCATCAACTCCATTAACCACGCCCACCGTAATTGAGAGACAACTCTTTTCTTATTTACAAAAGCTGTCTAAAGAATAAAGGGAAATATATTAAAGTCAATTTTATTTAATGAATAAAATGGTATAAGAGAAATATTTATTAACAATGATTTTTCTTGGTTTTCCTTTATATTGGAGAAAGAAAAAAATATTATGAATAAAGTACCCTATTTATGTACGTGATATTGGGGTGAAAAGATTTATATAATAAAAATTATATTGTTTTAATTATTTAAGTTTCTTGCTTTTTAAGAATGAAAAAGTTGAGCTAAAACAGCTGAGAATGTTATTAATAATAATACTTGAATAGCCAACAAAGAAAAAAGGATTAGCTGAACTTTGTATATTAGATAAATTTAGTATAATTTACATTATTTATGCTACATTACTTTAAACATAAATATTTTATGATATGGAAGAACATATCCATTTGGCCATTTCACTAGTGCTCATATAGCTCACTAGTGGATTTTAACTCAAATTTTGTAAAGAAAACACAATTTTTTAATAATAAATATCTTATAAAAATATCATAAAATATTTTATGAGAATACAAGGAATTAAGGAATCTAGCACAATTAACGTAGGTACCTCTGTAGGCTAGTAGGTAGTGTACTAGCTTGTAAATATGGGGGTCGTGGGTTCGATTCCCAACGAAGACCTTGGTTTTTTTCACTACAAAAATAAAAATTGACTGTCGGTGGGGCTGCTCAGCGATGAAGGCATAGTCACAGGTTGCTGTGCTGCCTTATATACGGCAGTTAATTTCCGATTATCCTTCTACTTTCACCACCTGTTTCATCTATTCTCTATCCCTTTCCTAAAGAATGTAGCACGGTACTTGACTAAATAGGCATTGTTGCCTGAAGAACTACTTCTCTTTAAAAAAAAAAAAAATTAAGTTAAAAATGATTCCAAATAATGAACTTCTTATTTACATTTAATATAATTACATAGAACACAGAGATATTCATCTTACTACATATACAGGAAGGTAAGAATGGAATACTGACACGCCTAACGTCATATCTCAAAGTGCAATTACCTTTAGACATCAAAGGTAAGGCTAGAACACGTTCATAAAGCAGCGCTACTATGCATCCAGAATTACATTCTTCTTACAATCATTCAAACTAACAATTTTGATTTCGGTTTTCAGTGATCAAAGGAATCACACATAATAAAATTCAAACATCATTAGAGGTATTAATATAATAATAATTAAATTTTTTATTACATTTTAATAATATATATATATATTCGACTACCTGTCTATTTTCGTCATGTTTTATTTCAAAATTGACTTGAAACTAACCGAAATATAAATAATTTTTTACTAAATATTCGCAACTGTTATTGTAAACAATGTTACCGTTGTAGCGCTTTTGGCACCAAATAGGATTAAAAATCTATATGTACGTTGAAACTAAATGGTTGCTAAATTTGTTTTCAGCGATCAAGATAAATATTTTCCCAATTTCACTGGTCTGCAAAAAAATTAGTCCTCGAACATAAATATCTGGAATATAAGGGGTTTTTCGGCAAGAACTTTGTCTTCTAAAACAAAATTAAGCCAAAAATCATGTTGATGATTCGAAATTTTATTGTATTACGAAGAGAAAAGTTCGGCAATTATGAATGAAAAATTATATATGGCACATGTCCACCATAACCACGCTGACAGATATTGATTCTTTCGTTAAAATTTAATTACTCTTGTCAAAATGGCGGTCCTATTTTATTAATCACATCACGGACGTTAAGTTTTGAGGATGAAGCCCATTCGATTGGCACACGATCTGGCTGGCCACTTAACTGCTGATTGCCATGAAATTAGGCGATCGGGAAATGTGGTTTATAATAAAATGATCTTTTCATTGGTTGTGTGACATTCACGTCGTCAATAATAGGCCAATATTGAGTTGTTAGCATCTCGCAATAGCGTGTTCCATTGGCCATTACCGCAATTCCAGTCTCACCTTTGAAAAATCACGGCCCAATCACGCCTCTAGACCACATAGCGCACCATACAGTGACACTTTGAGCATGCAAACGCTTCTCAATAATCACTCTAGAATTTTCAGAATTCCAAATGCGACAATTTTGCTTGTTAACATACCCTGACATGTGCAAATGGGTTTTCTAGGAAAAAATGATTTTTTTATAAAAACCAGTTGGTTGTTCCTGAATGAATTGAGTGAATCTAGGGCAATGTTAATGGACGGTCGGCTTCAATTACTGCACCAGTCGAACCTTGTAAGGCTTCAAGGACATGTGCTTACGCAAAATTCGCCATGTCGTGGTTTTGGATAATCCCATTCGTTGAGAACGTCGAGAAATTGCCAAATTTGGATTTGCATCAACACTATGGCTCACCGCTGCAATTTTTTCAATTTAACGACCTGGTCGAACACGCACATTTTGTATCGAGCGTATCGCCCCAAATTTTACGACCAAATTCTTAATAGCAGCCTCAGAGGGACGATTATGTTGTCCGAAAATATCACAAATTTTACGAAATGTAACTTTAACAGAACCAATATTTTCATACTGGATTTTAAATCTTTTAATGCGATTTTCGTGCGAAATGGAATTTATTGTAACAATTGAACAATTGCATCTACTAAATGTCAAAACTACCACGTTTTTGGTGTTGCCACAAAAAAACAAACTTCTGGTTGAAAAACCCGATATAACATTTTAATTATTACAACAATAATTTTTTTTTTGCCACTGGAAATTAATGAACACTTTTTCTTCGCAAAAATGAAATATATAACAACACCGTTAAGTCAGTTCGCCGATGACCCTTAAATAGCAGCAAATTTCTTGCAATAGGATTGGAATGAGTTGTAAGATTCACCATATAGGATGTTGTTGCTTTCTTTATTTCCTCACTGATAGTGGGAGTATATAGATTCTTATAGATGTTATTGTTTCTGATGCACCATTATTGCTCTTTACAGTTTTTACTGCCTTCTCTGCAATTTTTCAAAGTTCGATTGCTTGGCTGTACCCCATAACTGGATGCCATATATCCAGAGAAGACCGTAGTCCAATAAGCCAGTGAAGTTGCGCGGCTTTCAATTTTAACTGGGTTATTTTTCATGCGATGTGATAGGCCCATGTAAGACTTCGATAGAGGTGGATACCGAGGAACCTTCCATGATTATCTTCTGAAATTCTTACGCTATTTCTGGTTAAAGGAGGCCAATTTTCTCTCCTCATAGTGAACACATTTGCTGTCATAAGCCGTATCTTCCATTTGCTTAGCCATTTTTCGAAATCACTCATGTGTGATTTAAGTCATGTGGATGCAACTATTGGTTTCTCGTGAATGCCCATTAAGGGTTTATCATCTGCAAAAGTAAATGTATGTGTGAAAGAAGTTGTGAGCATGTCTGCAGTAAACAAAATATATAGGAATGGTCCTAAGAAACTTCCCTGTAGTACTCCAGCAGAAATCATTTTTTGGGAAGAGATGACAGCCGTAGATTTTATTACAAAAGATCTATTTTCCAATTTACTTCTAAGTAGCTTGTGGACGTTAGCAGGTAAAATTCTTATAATTTTGTATAGCAAGCCATCAATGCCAGACATTGGTAAATGATTGAGAAATATCATTAAAAACGCGCAACAGTAGGGCTTTTTTTCAAAAGCTTCTCGGATCAGATTTGTTATCCTATAAACTTATTCCGTGGTGCTGTGTTCCCTTCTAAAACCAAATTGATGATTGGGAATGAACGTACTAGAATACAAATTCTGCAATAGGTGGTCAAGAAACATTCTTTCAAAGAGTTTTGATAAGATAGACAACAAACTTTTTGGGCAGTACGATGTTACCTGCGATATATCTTTGTGTGGTTTGGGAATCTTTATTATTATCGATAGTTTCCATGATGCCGCAAATGAACCAATACGAAGAATAGAGTTAAATATAAATAAAATATTTCGTATAGCCGAATGGTTAAGCTTTAATCATAGTTGTGGTGATTTTGTCGTATCCAGAAGCCTTTTTCGCATTTAAATTTTTAATAGCCATTTTAGGAACAAGAGTTAGAATTTTAGTGGTCGTTGTACTTTTTCTTGAATTTTTATGGGATTTTTGCACGAGCTCGTATTATTGAGAGAAAATATGCAATCTAAATGACTTCAATGGCTTCAACTTTTTGCTTTGCGTTTCTTGCCCATTTGCCGCTCTGTAACCTTATAGCAGCATCGTGCACGGTAGGTCTGCGCATATTTTTAACGGCCTTCTATGAACTATAGTCCGTCTTTAAATTTAAATAAATATTTTATTGGTTCTAACTTTCATACTCTTGGGAAATACATCTTTAGAAATCTTAATTTCTTACAACGTATGTCGGAAATGTTGACTGAAGTATTTACTCCTAAGCGCGTTTTTAACAATAACATTATATTTAGCAATATAATATTCCTTTATATTGTTTATTTAATTATTTTCTTATTCGCTGATATCTTACTCATAGCGCTTTCGTAGTTTTAACTTTAATAAAAAATTTAATTTTGTTTACGATAAAAGAAAAACGTTATCACAGATTTTTATGGCAGACTACTTTTATAACAAACAATATTGTTTTAATAATAATATGAACCGTTCTTTGTAGTGGTGAAATAAAATAATGTTTTAATGAATTGAACCTTTTTAAATAAAACGCCCGCCTAAAACTCCTTCATTAAACTGTACATAAAAAAATCTGCAGAAATATACTTTTGAAAATTATACCACTGATTTTGTTAATTGAACTATAATGTCAATTAACTCTTAAACAAAAAGCATGCATTCAAAAAACGAAAAGTTGGACAAACTAAATTAGTTCTTTTTAATAGAAGAAAAGAAATCAATAAAATTTATAATAACAAAAAAACTTAATCAAGACAAATCCTCAATCAAACTTTTGTTGAACTGGCGGAAATTTGATGACAGTTGGGCATTGTGCACATTGTGTTTTTTTGTTTTATTTTCAATACGTTTGCATTAATTGCCCTCTTAATCAGTTCAATCTGAACACAAATTGGATATCTTGGGAGTTTTTTTTTTCAGCATGAGTACTTTGAAGGTTTAAAAGTATTTACCGAAATTAGGTTGAGCACAAACTGAAATGTTTGCCTGATAAAGTGGTTTTGTTCTTTTTATTGTTGTTTGTTGTTTGTGTGTTTGTATACTTATGTATTTGTCTGAAAATCTTAATATTTTTAATATCCGTTAAAATAGCTAATATGCAGGCGTGTGTCTGCTGGAGTGTTTGTTGTGATGTGACGTGCGTTAGTGGCATGTTACTACTGTTAGTTGCAGCTAATTGTTCCTGCTCTAAGGCCACATACAGTCGATAATAATGATCCCGTATATGACACACGCTTATTATTTGGCCATTTCCCAACAAGTCTTAAGTGAAACAAAAATTTTTTGCTTTTTTCACAATTAAAATTTCTTAATTAATGTTTTTCTCATCATGAGTGTGTTCTAAATCGATATTTTCTATTAATCATTGTTGAGTAGATTGGAGATTTTAAAGAAAATTTCTTAATCATGTAATTTTAAATAAAATTTTGTAGCTTAAATGACCGGCCATAATGAACTGCGGGTCAGAGGGAAATCCAACACGATGCGTATGTAATTAAATTTAAAAAAAAAATATATTTTTTTCATATGTCGTAATTTCGCTTACTTTAGTAAACAAAAATCTTCCCCAAATGTAATTCCGCTAGATCCTGTATGTATACTTTTGCTGTAGAAAAATTCGCCTCAGTCGTTTGAATCTTGTTTCGGCCAAAATATCTCTTTAAGTTTAGAAAAACGGGGCTAAAATCAAAGATCGGAAAACCTCGCTTTTCCATTGAACCTGAAGCTACAATGTAACAATTCTTCGAAAAATGTGTAACAATCGATTATTTTGTATCAATTAACGATTTAATTGTATTACAGTCTCATGCGAATAATCGAGAAAAACGGGGCTAAAATCGAAGACCGGAAAAGTGAAGTTCCATTAAAATTGAAGCTACAAAAGTGTGACAATGTAACAATATTTGAAAAATGTGTTACAATCGATTATTTTGTTTCAATTAACTATTTAATTGTATTAAAGTCTCATACAAATAATCGAGTTATAAATCGATATTTTGTGTAGACGCCATAAAAATCGGAGTGCAATATGCAATTCCTTCTATTACCTGCCTGACCAGTTTATCAGATTAATTTAACATATCAAGCAATTTATAAAAAAAATATTGTGATACAATAGCCATAATAACAATAGATATAACGTTGAATTTATTTAAATTTTAATTCGTTGAAATGAATTCATCTTAAATTGTCATTAATTTTGTTATAAAATGACTGCATTCAATATTTTTTAATGTAAATAAACTATCGAGTTATCAAAATACACAGAAGGAATTATTGGCCGCTTTATTCAAAAAACGAATTGTTCGTTCACGCCCTTTAGTGAAAGCGATTAATGGGACAAGTCCTAAGCCCATTAACAAAAGTAATAAACGGTTCAAGAAATCCCCAAGAAGGATAAAGCTTTTTCCTTCACGCTCCAGTTCTGTAGTTATAACGTGGGATAAAGTAAAAATAGTCTACAATTGTAGTCGCATCGCTAAAAATCAATAGGACTGGCTACACTTATGGCAGCTTCTTATATTAATAATTCCGAATAAATGGAAAACAATTTAAATTATTTTTCGAAAAAAACTAAATAATTATTTCTTTCTTTAGGTATCTAAATTTCGTTGTTCTTTGTGCAACTTATCACAGTTTATAAGAAATTTGGGCCAAAACTTAAAACTATAATTCGTTAAAAAAAATAAATTTTATAAATTAAAGTATTTAGGTTTAAACTTTTTACAGAAAGCCCACTTCGTTTCAATTCTTAGAATAATTATCTGTATTGTTAAGTTTTATGATCAAAGCTTTAAAAAGTCATTTGACTATACAAAAAATTTTCACTAATTTACACTATCTTGTATTGAAGGAATGTATTTAATTGAACTTTTGGCAAATCTCTAATTTAAAACTAAGAAAAAATATCAAGAGCCTTTCGATTTCTTTTTTTAGCAAATTACATTCTTGAATATGTTCTCTTTAGTGAGAATTCACCGGACACTTCATCTCACGCGTAAAAGTTTGCCACCAATATTTTACGATTTGATACTTCTTTGCAGTTTTTTGCGATCTTTCACAAAGTGATTCTTCCAAGATAAAGAAGCAAAGGATTTTATTGAAAAATTACCCTTTAATTACTCATTCCGAATCTGAATTACTTGTTTAATATTTGTTTTATTTTATTTAATTTTTCAATAACAACATTATGAAACCAATTTTAGTTTAAAATTGTGATGTGAATATTTTAATTTAAAAAACGAAATAAAAATTTTTATTCAACAGACTTCACATTGCTATTTCAACAACTTCCTTTTAATTTATTTATTTATTTTTTTTCTTATTTTAAAAGTAAAACTTTTACATTTTTATTTATTTAACAATCCCTTAAGGAATATTTGATTACAAAACCTAAAAGTTTGTTTAGGTCAACGAAGAAAACTAACTTGGACCTAAAAAGTTTAAGCATAAATTAAATGTCACAGAATTGGAAAGACAAAACTAATCAGCCAAAGTACAATTATATTCCCCATACAAATCGAAAGAATATTTAATAAAAATATTTTGCTAAGAAATCATCATCGTTGCATTATGAACATCTACAATTTAGTTCCTTCAAGCCACGATTCACTTAGCAAATACACCAAAGGAATCTAAAATAGCATCAAAAAGACATAGTGGATTTTAAAAAGAGTGTCAGAAAATTCATGCAAGTTTGATATATTATCGATTATATTTTCCATCAGACTTTAGTTTATTAATTTTTCTTTAAAAATATTTAAATATGTATTTAGAAAGTACCGGAAAATATCAGAATGCAATGCATTTTCTTTATCGCTATATCCACTGTGACGATACGTTTTCCTGGTAGCTGAGGTATGCTCAGCAGCGTCCAGGGTCGTGTTGTGTCGATTTAAGGAAAAAAACCCCAATTGTGGTTGTTAGTTTGTCCTCTGTTACGGTCGGAATCGCCCTAATCCTAGTTGTCTGCATGGCTGCAGCTCGGGCTTAAAATGAAACGGCACGATTCCTCTGGATCGTGCTGTGCTGATCCAGAAAAATACAAAACTGCGATTGTTAGTTTGTCCTTTATTTAGGACGGGATCGCCTTAATCCTAGTTGGCTACAGCTCGGGCTTCAATCTTGTGCACTGGTGTGTGTGCGGGCGGCTGAGGTAAATTGCTCCTACGTCATTGTCTAGGTCGACTGCGAGCACATACTCGGCTGGGTATTACCACGGCTCTGCCTGTGATCGCTCCGTCCGGTTTTGTCTATACGCCGCAGAGCAAAGGCACTGTAGGCTGGGCATTACCACGGCACAACCGTTCACTGCCTGGTCACTGTCGGTGGCGACTGCGAACACAAACTCGGCTGAATATAACCACGGCTCTGTTTGTGATCGCTACGTCGCAGTTTTGTCCTGTCTCAGGCTCCATCTATACCCTGACTACCAGTCCTAAAGTAACACAAAAAGTGGATATTTACCTTTGACACTGCCGGTTGCACACCAATTGCTTTGTTCTGATTGATGTTAGCGCTTTTATACTCTTTTTTCCCCACACACAAATGCACAAACCCACCTACCTCATTTCGGCAGTAGGTACACCACAGCCGACGGCTGTTTTCACCACAGAGCTGCAGCCAAGTTTACAATGTAATTCTAAATACTAAAATTATCGTATGCCTTCGTTTATAATTATTACAACAATAATAAATCACTATAACTAAATCTTACTTTATTACTTAACAAAACTTCTTATTCTAGATTTCATATGTTGTAGAAAATTTAAGTAGCAAATTCAAATTAATTAAGTAATTCAATTAAATAACAAAATAATAGAAAAAGTGTAAATATTGATAAATTACTGTCGAGCGACAGGTCGCGGTGTGACCAAAAACGACTCCGGACATTTGGTCGTTATACCACTACATCCATTACAGCACGTAGAAAATATGCTTTTAACTATTGATCAACATGAAAGCCTGCAGACTGTGAACCTAAATAAAATTTATATGTCTGTAGCCTAAACTTTCTGTTATTTGAAGGATTTTTATGTTTACAATTTGTTTCATATTAAACTGCTCCTTTCAAATAAATCATGTCCTGTGAATATAAAAAATCATAATATAACAAACCTTTCTTTCCTTTTCTTTTCGATCATTATTTCAATCAAAGCTAAAATCAAATCAAGACCTGACTAAGCACAGTTTTGTAAGACTGTTTTCAGGAATTGGAAATACTATCAATATTGAATATATTTAATAAATGCACGTGTTGCATAAAGAAAATATTTAACGTTTCATCTTATTTTTAAACATAATCTTGCGAGGATTCTCGTATTAATTTTATTAAAGTTTAAATTTTTGCGGACTTGTGCAGGGAAACATAATAAATTAGAATGCGAAGAAGCAGTTTGGTACGTCATTGATTTTTGAAAGTCTGAGGCAAGACCGAATACTGGTTGTTTTGAAGACACTTTTTTATAACATAATAGAACCAGATGTTAGCCTTAAATAAAACCAAAAGAAAAATGCAATGGTTTGCCAAGGTTTTTCTTCTTTTAATGGGATTTTTGCAGTCTAATAACTTATTATGGATGACGCTTAAAGTACATTACTAGGATGAACTAGCAATATCCTGATTGAAAGGAAAAAAAATAGTGGAAAATAGAACTTGATGTATGTGCCAAACTTTGCTGGAAGAACGTATGCCTAAAAGCTGGAATCTCTGTATAAAAAATATCATGTATATCATCCTTACGAA
The DNA here is from genome assembly GCA_030448955.1 of Trichopoda pennipes. Classification (NCBI taxonomy): domain Eukaryota; kingdom Metazoa; phylum Arthropoda; class Insecta; order Diptera; family Tachinidae; genus Trichopoda; species Trichopoda pennipes. The sequence goes on along the minus strand of JASKUP010000010.1, from coordinate 27,765 downwards.
TAAGGTATTATATCCATAGAGAATAAGTCTCTTTCACTTTACATACACAATCTATCGTGCGCATTAAATCACAGCATCAAATATGAAATCAAGTAAAGTCGAAATACATCATTTCGACTTTACTTCTGATAAATCCATCATAAAGCAGATATTTATACAACGCCAAATTCAGTAGAACAGCAAACGAAATCAAATCGATACATGCAAAGAGCTCTAAGCCTCCGATTAAGCATTCCTTTACAGCTGATAACATTAAGCAGAATGACCTTAGGTGGCAAAATATGTTCAGTTAAAATTTGAAAAATATCTTCAAATTAAAAAATCGTGTATGAAGCAGCTGTAAATATTATGGCTGCAGTTAATAGAGATAAGTCCTGTAAGACTAGAACAATGTGGGAAAGTCGATGATTAGATATCCGAGGTATAAAATACGTTTGTCTACCTCATCACTGTCATAAAATTATTTAACATTTCATTTCATTTTAGAAGAAACACTACCTTTTATCAGTCAAAAATTATACATTATGAGATACATAAGACCTAGAATCTTGTAGGTGTCAAAAAATGTGTTGGAAAAAAATAATTTTTAGGGTATATGGAGGAATCTGAGTTAAAGGGAAATATTGACATTGTGTTAACAATAACTATATAACGTCATAATATAGTAAAATGCATCACACTCTAAGGAAAGCATGTGGCATAGAAATTTCAATGTATGAAAAAGATTGTTGAATTCTGATCCCATAAAAATATACCGAATGAGAAAAATAAAATAACAAATCATATCGAGAATAATACTTAAAATAATTAAATCTATGCAAGGAGGGCAGAAGATATTTAATTGTTTTTTTTAACAAAGTAGCTCATATTAATTATAATAAAAGTTGAAGATTAAAATAAGTTTTGTAAAACCCTTTTTTATAGATATTTCTGGTAAATAAAATATTCTTACGAATATAAGAGTGAGTATTTGGAAAAAAAAATTAACTTTTCTTGTACATTCATTTTAAATTTATTCGATTTTAATATTCAATTGAGTTTTGTCGAATAGCAAGCAAAAGATTGAATGAAAATATCGTAAATGGAGTAAAAGCAAATAATGAATATAAAATACATAAAAAATTGAAAAAAGGAAATAATAGAAGAACAAACATAAAGAGTTGGTTTTTCCCTGTTATTTGTTCTTATAACTGGAATAAAAAATTTATTTTAACAAAAATGTTAGACAAGTAAATTTGTTTTCGGAATATTTTGAACGTTGTAAAATGGAACTTCAATTGACGAATAAAATTTCCTTTAGTTTATTCTATGAATCAGTGATTCCTTTCACATATTCATTCAATCCATCGTAGTATCATACTATTTCAACAACATTCAGCAATAATTCAGTCGCCAGTTTGTCAGTTTTGCAGTGAGCACTAGCTGTATTTACTCGTAAAGTTGTTGTTTTTTTTACTGATTTAAAGGCTTTTGTACTTTCATATATTTTTTTTATTATTTTATAAAGTAAATAATGAATAAGTATTTACTTTCGGAAACATTTTCAAAGCTTAAACAAAAATCTTAAAAAAAAAATTAATAAAAGAAATGAAACGGAGTTAAAGAAAAGAAGAAATATATTTTTTTATTCTGCAAATAAATCTACCGGGCGATACAATTGACTTTCTTGGAATTTTTAGCGCTTCCTAAAATCAAACTGCTTACTTAAGTTGGCCGAAAGTTGAAAACGAACAAAAACAAAAAGCATATAGAAGTTCCAAACGAACAAGAATAAAATCAAAACTAAAATACATGTTACTTTTTTCTGTTCACCAGCAGTGGAAGTTAAATTATTCAATTATTAGGGGTAGAAACTTTAAGAGAAATATCAAGACAATATATGAAACATATATTTTAGAAAATAAAGGTTATGTCCTTAGTATAAGCAATCGAATTATCATTTTTGTTTTTTAAGTTACTTTATAATAAAAAAATTTTAACAAAAATAGTTGTTGGGATTTTGTTACATACATTTTACAAAATATGGGTAAAGTCTTTAATTTAGGGTGTCCACAGGTTAGTTTATAATTTTTGAATAAATAAGAGAATGACTCTTATATTGTTAAATGTTTTATTTAATACATATACAATATTAGATAAATGTCCGCCTCTGTTAGCTTCACAAATGCGAGCCCTTTTGAGAACATTTTTCATTAAATTCTCACACATTTCACGGGTATTTAATTCATTTCATCACGAATATTTTGTTTGAATTGCTCAAGTGTTTCTGGGTTATTTTCATAAACATTGCTTTTCAGATATACCCACAAAAATAAGTCTGGAGCTGTCATATCAGGCGAACGTGGGGGTCACTCAAAATCACCATTTATTGAAATAACTTGTTGTGGAAAGAGGTTTTGCAGCAATTCCATTGTAACCCTGGCCGTCTTGGTGATACTACATGTTAATCAAGCCTAAATAATGCAGTTGTGGCGTTAAAAGGTTTTCAATCATATCACGATATCGCTTCCCATTCACATCTACCAATACGCCGTTTTCATTTTTAAAGAAGTAAGGTCCAATGATTCCTCTTGACCAAATTTTCTTTTCCCCAGAACCGACTATTCTGTTTATTGACATATCCATTTAAACGAAAATGTGCCTCGTCACTCATTATGATTTTTTCATGAAAATCGGAGTTTCATGGGCGAGCTGTAACATCCTTTTGACATATGTACGGCGGCGTAAATAGTCTTGTGGAAGAAGCTCTTGTGTCAACTGAATCCTATATATAAACAAGTGCAAAAGCTACTGCAAAATTAAGGCCAAAGTTGTTCTTTGAAGACCCAACTCCTAAGCGCGACGTCGAATTGAGGTTGATGTATTGTTTTTAACATTGTGTTGAGCAGCAGTAATGTTTTTAGCCGATCTTGCAGCACGTTGAGGTCTATGCTTGGGCCTATCACCTACAGACCCTCTTCTCCGAAATCATTCACTACACGATAAGTAGTGCGCTCTATTGATACTCTGTTTCTCGCAAAAATTTCACGTAACTTTCTCATCGTCACAGCAATCGATGATTGATTTTGATAAAATATTTTAACGATTAAAACACGGATATTTGTCATTAACAAATTTTGTACGTGTCTCCTTCGCGACTGCTATAGACTAATGTTTACCAATGTTTGTCAAGACTAGTGCTTACCCTGCGAACATCCTGCATAACCGATCGATTTATATGAATTTATTTGAAAAGCACTCAATTTTTTAAATGATTTAGAAATTTACCATATGAACTGTTTGCGTGGCAAACAAGCAGCGGCATATATGTATCCACAAATAGCGGTTATCAAACTATATAAATGTTAATTAACAAATCGAATGTTTAGCAAAATTAGCTAGAACTTAAATCAATAAAGAGGTGTGTTCCTTTATTTATTTTTTCTAAAATCCAGTCAAATCTAAGTAAAGGCTAAGTAACTAAGTATGCTTCGAAAAGCTTTTAATGAAAAATACTACTAACTTTCTTCATACACAATCAATGTCCTTTACTTTTGGTATTTATTTATTTTATTTATAAAAAACACAGAAAAGTTTCAAAGTGTACATAAATTTTTCTTTAAACGCAAAAGGTGAAAAAATTTTGAATTCTGCAAAGAACCACAGTTATCCCCAGAACAACTGCATAGATTTTTTTAGGAATGTAATGAATGTTGTGCCTCTAATATTCTTCTTTTAGGATATGCAAGCATTGTTTGAACATAATTTACAGCTTTCAAGTAAGAGTCATTTCATGCCAGTTTTATTTAAAACAATTTAATGTTAATTTTTGAACAGAACTTACTGCATTTTGTTCGTCTATTATTCTTCTGCTAGGAAATGTAAGCATAGTTTGACATACAGCTTTCAAGTAAAAGTGACGTTCATATTTTCGTATTGTTAGGCCATTTTTATTCAAATAATTTCATGTCACAGATTCCTAAAAAAAGGGACATTAATGTTTATAAATCCCTGAGTTATTGTATTAGACATAATTTCGAATAAAAGTCACTTTCATGCCATTTTTAATGAAATAAAATACTTGTTAATATTTTAACATAACGTCAGCTATCTCTAAAACATCTGCAGAATGTATAATGTTCTTCTTTATAATTTTCCAGTAAAAGTCACTTTCATGTCATTTTCATACCATTTTAATGAAATCAATTTCATGTTAATTTTTCAACAGAAACTTAGTTATCTCCAGAAAAACTATAACATAGTTTGACATAATATACATTTTTCAAGTAAAAGTCACTTTCATGCCATTTTCAAGCCATTTATAATAAAAGCAATTTCATATCATAAGTTCCGAAAAAAGAGATATTAATGTTTATAAATCTTTGCATTATTCTATATTAACGAATCTGTAATCCCTCCGCATCCGTCTGTTTAAATTGTCCCATTTATTTTAATTTTATTCGAATTCGTTTTTAATTTTGTGATTAAATTTATTTATTTAATGGTAATTTTTTTTTTAATTGGACTAATGAGTACCCAGAACTCAATGTCTGTACAATTTTATAAAAAAAAGAAATAAATATAAAAGTTTCAGTAAAATGAAAATCGTTGATGTTTAAGCAAAGTGATTACGGCGGTCTTAAATTAAGACTTTAGTTTTAATAGTTCGGCTGTTAGTTTCCACTTTTAACTTCTTATTTTTATTATAATTTTTTTTTTGTTATTATTTTTACTAGATTTTACTGGCAAAATTTTGTCCAGGTAAAAACCTGTAAATATCCAGTCGAGGGCTATTAATTTACTCTCTTAAATTTTGTGCACATTTAATTATGTAAACCAACTCGTTCAGGTAAAATCCAGGCAAAACTACTATTGATAAATTAAATTAAGACGGCAAGTATGCACGCTACACATATTCTGTAAAAATTAGCTGAAAATTAATTAAATAATATCACAAGTCTTTATAATTTATTATTGAGCATAAAAATTAAATAAAAACTGTTCAAAACATTTTGCATTGCTATTAGGTGTTGTGCTTGAGGAAGGACATTCCAAAGAGGTGATGTATGAAACAATGACATTCAGATACAAGACAATGGTGTAAAGGATCCCTTTTCCCCTAACTGGTCTGACAAACCTGATTTTATTAATAAGATATTGTGGCATTTCTGAAAAAATTTTTTTGTGAAGAAATAAAATCAAGCGAACATTAAGGAGGTTGTTAAATGAAACTCCATATAGCTTATTTTCTCAATTCGTAAACATATATACTGACATTGTTATGTAAGGCATTCAGCTTTCCTTTACTATTAGTGTTGCATCCTGCAAAAAGTTCATACCCTAGATTAACCCAGGAACAAAATAAAATTTTGCAAGAAGTTGCCTTATAATAAAACGTGTATAGTGATGTGACTATCAAAGATATCTCATCTTAGTATAAGTCCGACCCATAAGAGAGTTAACATGGTTTGTCCAAGTTAGGCTGTTTTTAATTATTATTCCGAGGTTCTTGGCAGCATTTACAATAGTGATTTTTTCGCCATTAATAAAACATCAACATAGGTAACATGATTAATAGTATTCTTACGAATTGTAATACACTTTGACTTATGAGGGTTTAAATAAAATTCATAAGCAGTTGTCCAGCCAAAAATTTTATTCAATTCCTCATCCAGTCTTAAAATGTTTTCATTATTAAAAGTGTTAAATAAATGTGTTATATATATAGCAAGATTACAGACAACAATATCTATACAAATTTCGGGTTTAGGTTATAAGAGCCCACTGCATTCTACTTGATCAAACTTAAGCCTTTGCTTATGCAAGCAAATTGAAATGCATTGTATACATTGTCGTAAAAAGTCTGATTTATTGGATATTTAGGTATATTTGTAAAAGTTCTATTAAGCTCTTCCACATTAACTTGGCATCTGCTTCAGCTCTCTTTTCTACCAACCTCAATTTTAACATTGTATCTACAAGTTTGTCTGGAGTCTATTGCAGATTTGCAGCGTCAACAATAATACTCAATTTTTGTCTGTCTAATAATAATATTAACGTTTTTGCTCTCCGTCTTAAATTCATTCTTTGAGCCTGATATTGATAGAAATCCAAGGTTTTTCTCTACAAGATATTCTTTTGGACTTTAGTGGAACCGTTCCATCGAATAGGCGTGGAATGTTTTATTAAAAATTTACAATTAATTGTTTAAATAAACAATTATGTTAATCTTTCAAACATCTTGTCCAAACTAGCTTTGGACACACATTTATACCATCTGGCAGCACGAAAATTTAGTACTGACAAGAAAAGGAAAAGGGAAATTTATTCCGTAAAAAAGAAAAATGGCAGAAAAAGTTTCCATTTTTTATTCAATTGGTTGCCGAATCTTCTAGAGTAACGTGGTTTAAAGAATAAGAAACATACGTAACTTAAATTTACAAAAAAAAATTACTTACAAAAAAATAACCTAAACTAAACGCTTAAAATAACCTTCCTGAATTACTTACCTTAAAACTTTTAATTAATCAACCTGAATACTTTACGTAAAGGAAAATTAAATGTAAACGCATACTTACCCAATTTAATTATAAATCCATTAATCAACCAAAAAATAAAGAAGAAATTTATATCTAAACCTGCTGGTCATTTATTTAAAATCATCGAGCAAAAAGGTGAGAATTAAGGTTTCCACTTATTCTACAACAAGGAAAAGAAATTAATCACAAATATTATTCCAACTTCCCCAATTATAATTGCTCTAACCGAGCAATTGTAAAAACAGAAATCTCCCTTACAGATTGGCCCCAGCTGGAAGTGAAGTTCCCAACTTTGCCTACTCTAGAGCGCGGGAATAATTATTAATACAACTAAAGTGACGTATTCACATCTAATGATAAAGAATAATCACTAAATTGATATAAATTATTAAAATCGTTACTAATTTTTCGAATTGGATCCGCATTTGAATTATTAGGAATCAGGAACCCGGCCGCAATTTTTCCATTAATTAAATTGATTGGAAAACATACACTAAGAATTGTTCTGCGGCTTTTCAGCATCTAGAACGATAAGATGGAAAATAAACTCCAGACTGCCACGTTAAACGTAGCAAGCAGAAAATTAGAAATTGTTTCTGAACCGATGTATATAACTGTTTTGTTATATACAGATCAGTGTTTTGCTTGTTATGGTGTTAAGTTTTTTCTTAGTATGTGAGGGTATCGCATTGAAAATTTTCTTCACAAGCTTAGTGTTCGTTTAAACATTCCAAAGAACTTAATAATCCATCATTTTAATAAATTTTTGCACGAAACTGAATTCAGCATGAAATATATTTTTCCAACTCTGGCAAGTTTGTTGCTGGCAGAAAATATCTAAATTTTCTAAAGATTTCTCAGAGAAAGAAGTACATTTTCAAGCGAAAGCATGTGGTGTGGTTACAATGCTTAAATGCCTATATATAGTTTAAATTTTCGAGAGCCTTAGATAGCAAATCGGTGAGGTTAAGGGTACCTCCCATATAAAGTAAAATAATAGTTTTTGTTACAAGTACTATAAAACTAAGTCATCAAGTTTTGTAAAGATTTCTGTGGAGGACAAATTCTCAAGTTACAAATATTTTTCTTCTATTACATTTGTAGTTTTTTGTAATTTCATCTATCTCTTCAAAGTTTCTATACTTTCTTTTGGCGAATTTTCTATTTTATAAACCTGCAGGGGTTTCTGAATTTTCAAACGAAATATTTTTGTTTTGCTGAATTCGTAAATTTTGTGCAAATTAAAAAAAAATATTTCTTGAATGAAATATTGATTCCCCCTAAGAAATTTGTTAAAGCAACAAGCCGAATCCAAAAAGCACTATGAAGAAATAAAAACACAACTTAAATAAAAATGCATAGTTCATTCATATTTAGAAAAACAACCAAAATTGCCAAGAACGAAAGTCAATTTGGGAATAATTTATTGAATTTTAAAAAGGGATTCAACATTTTATACTTTACAACAATACAACTACAAATTAGAGTTTATATTACTCCTCTTATCCTTCTACAGGAATAGGATCCTTCTTTGGCACAATAAAAAATAACAACTAAAATAAATAAAAGCAGCATGAAACTAAACTAAATTCTATGCTGCAGGCAGAATAACTCAGGGAGGTTTTGATTTTTTGCACAAATGCTAAAAGTAAGCAGTCCATCGTAAATTTATACGAATTCCCAACGTCGCGTTTCGTTTATTGGATTTTGATTGTAAATAAATGGAAGTTGGTAACAGAATTAACAACCAAAAAAAAGAACATTAAAAAATGAAAATTTTATTTATAAATTTAAGTGCATGGATTTCAACAATTTCTAGCAGACGGAAATATAAAAACAAGCGTTGATTCTCACACATTCAATTGTGCTTTTGTACTTACGATACGCTAAAGCAAATATTTAAAACACACACACACATACAAAACCATTCCACAAGGATATTTACGACGACAAACAATTGTTTATTGATATTGTGCAACAGCAAGCAGCTTCATCACAATTTCTTTTTCACACACTTTTCCCAAAATTACAAAAGGATTTAAACATTAGGGCGGGTCATAGTTCAAATATGTACAAAAGGGTTTTTTTTTGTGGAGTATTTTAACAAAGATTTATTTTTAAACTCTATTAGTAAAAGGATATCCGACATACATAAGTATGTTTATACGTTCTCAGACTTTTTATTACTTTTTGAAATTTATTGTCTCATAAACATTTGACAGCTGATTCAGTTTGAAGCATTTAATGAAAAATATAAATATCTTGTGTTAATTTCAATTTATACTTAATCATTATTTATTTGGAATTATGGACAATTTCTTTAGCTTTCATTACCTTTCATTGCTCTTATTATTGTTAAATAAACATATATCTTTTTTTTTTTGTATAAGAGAAAAATTTTGCAGTTGTGTGCATAAAATCCCATATTGCCATAGTAAATTAAAATGCTACAAAAAGCTTTTGGCAAATTTTAAGCAAAATTATTTTCACAAACGAAATACTTATTTAATATTCTATTTAAATATTTAAAATTGTTGATAAAATATTTCTTTCTTATTTAATTTTAATGAAAAATTATAGATTTTCTTCTTCAATATTTAATTAAATGAAAAACTAATTCGCATAAAAATAAAATTAAGTTAAAAAATTAAGATTCTAAAAACAAGAAAATTGTTATAAAGCGAAAAATAACCAGTATTATTAAAATATTTTATTCTTTGCAAAAAAAAGTTAAATGGAGAATTAGAATTTATAAAAGGTTGTCATTTGTCTTCTGAATGGTTCAATAAATCTTTTTAATTAACCTTTCTTATCGATTTTGCCTTAACTTCTCCGGATTCTAATCGATTGTGTTAATTGCTAAAAATATTGAATCTTCAGTTTTTAATTTGAATATTGGGAATATTGCGCACACCAAAAAAACTAATGTGGCTAATATAAATAAAAAAATTTGAAAGAAAATATATTACACTTTAAAATTTAAAATACATTTAATTCCGCAATAAATTTTTCGCTTTTTGAACAACAAATATGCGAAATTGAAATATGTTTTCATATAAAATATCCCCAAACTATTATGTCTCCGCCGCCATATATAACAGTCAGCTTCACATGATATCTGTGAACTCATTTCCCAGGTCTACGCCAGCATTATTGCTTTCTATTCATAACTGAAAACAATTATACTTGAACCAATCAGACCAGTAGTGCGATTCACTATTTAATTCGAAGGACCAGAGAGTTGTTTAACTAAATTAACAACAAAGTGAGAGATTTTGCTATTCTGTAACGCTTTTTAACAACATTTGATGTTGTTTACAAACCGTTGTTTTTTTTAACAAGTTGGTTATTGTTAATTTAACGCCAAATATTTTTGTGTCGTTTAGTTAAGGTAAAAGGAAAAAATAAAAATTTAGATTTTGTTTTAATGGCTTTTGCATATTAAGTATATAGTTTGTCACTGCATGAGCAAAATTTTAATACCCCAATGAATCGACGCTATCTTCGAGACGTAGATAATGCAATTTATTTGCCAGCCACCGAATTTCGGAAAATATACCGGCTTACTCCAGACTTGGAAGAAGACTTAATTTCAGAGCTTCAAAGTTAGTTACTTTTCGGCTAAAAAACAGGTACGTCAAATCATTTCTAAATCCTTTTATTTAAATGTAAAAATCGTTCCTAGTTTTTACTGCTTCCCCCGACACTGTTAGGCAGTGTCGCTAGCTCGCCCCTCTTGTTATTTTCTTGCTTTATTGTTCTTAAATTTTCTTAAAAATTTCTTTTCATATGATTTTGGCGAATTTTAGGCAATATACATCTTCTACTATTTAATTTTTTTTTGATTTACTTAAGAGCTAGAGACAATACTTTACTTTACTGAAACTTATCTGCCTGTCCAACGATGTTACAGATGTGATGCAGATTAACGTCAATACCTAGCCGTGAAGGCCACAAACTGACAATGGTTCTACCACCGACGCCCCCATGTGCAAACCATGAGTACCAATTCGATGCCTTGTTTTTGGCCATGACATCCCCCAATGATGTTACATTGCGTGATATGATTTATAGCTGCGCCTGGCTATGGAGCCTTAATCAGATGGTGGTCAAATCGCTTTGCATAAATAGGAACGTCATGCTCGTCCTAGGAAGCCGAAGATTAATTCCAGCAACAGGTTTTTCCTAGTTGCAACTTTAATGATTCCAGAGCAGGGCTGCAAATCATCACTCCTTGCTGAAGAGTTGAAGACTTTCCAACTCCTGTCCAGAACACATGTCTAGCATGCTCACTAGAATGGATCATTCACCTAGCGCGTCATTAACAGCGAAATGATCCTGGCCACCATATTAAACAAAAGACCTGATATGGGGCCGAGAAACCACAACCACCACGATACTCCCACATAGGGGACAACCTCAATAATCAGCCAGAGAACAGTTAAATGTCTAAAGAGACAAATAACGGAACTCTAGGGCTTACTGATTCCTGTGGAAATGACGTGGAGTTCCCAGTTAACCCCTGCTGCCTTCAGGGGACGGGACTCCCTTTTTCCCCCAGTTGCACAGGTCTAGATAGTTAAGTATTCTATAAAGACCGATAAATGTGCCCCCCGGGGGTCCCCCAACGATGTTACAAAAAGTTCGATCGTTTTCACAACGACATAAAAAACCAAAAAAATTAACTTTAAAAAGGTTATTTTTTATTTCTTATTGTCCGCCATGGAATACTATCTTATTAGAGAAAGTCTGGTTCGTTTATCGACTACACCAAGTATTCTGTTAGTCGTGCTCAATGTAATTTGATTAATCCATTGTATTAACCTGCTTACTTAAGTAAAATTTCAAACAATTTGAAATCGAATCCAAAAGCTTTCCACAATTTTGTCAACTCCAAATGGCATTTCCCTCTGTATACAAATTTTGAATCTTATGATGAGCTGACGATAAGTAATTTGTTTGTAGATTTCTTTTCTACCACCTATTCTCATAAAAATGTTATTAAATCCAGCTCTCATCAACTATCACAGGTGTCATATTGGGTTATATTAATTCAAATTCTTAATGAATTAACAGTTTTGAACTGTTAAAGAAAACTTAGATTTTCATATAAATATGGTCCGGATGGTATTTCGAGTTACATACTTAGCAAATGTGCTATGGCAGTGGCAAAGCCTCTTACAATAATCTTCAACATAACATTGAAATTTAGTTACTTTCCTAAGATATAAAGGATTCTTTTATTATTCCATTATTAAAATCTGGTTGTAGGAATAATGTTGCTAACTACACAGGTATCGCCAAACTTAGCGCTATATTTAAACTTTTTGAGAAAATTGTTACTGATCTATTTTCCCACTAAGTATCGTCTATATTGGTTTCTGCTCAGCATGGTTTTAGAAGGGGTTGTTCAATCATTACTAATCTTTTGGAATTAAATACGCTAGAGAATCGGGGATTTGTTAAACGTAAACAAACTCATGTTGTTTGCACCGACTTCAGTAAGGCCTTTGATAAGGTTAAATATAAATTAATGATTAGGAACTTGACCTAATGGGATTCACAAACATTTTACTTATGTAGATTAATTCATATCTTCCAAACAGAGCCCAAAAAGTTCGTTTGAACACGCTTACTTCCAAGGAAATTACTGTTTCATTTGCTGTGCCACAGGTTAGCCTTGACTATTTACATTGTTTACTAATGATCTAACCAATGTCATTAAATAGTTTATTTAATGACATTAGCTAGATCATTAGTGCTATAATATGCAGACGACGTGAATATACGTCGGGGATATAATCATCACGCTGATCATATTCTCCTGCAAAAGGACTTAGATGCATATAATTCCTGATCTTATGGAGTTGAATCTTAAAAAGTGCAAATATTTGTGTTTCTCTCGAAGATGTCATGCAACCGTACAATATATTTTAAACGGCTACGAACTTCAGAAGCTGAATATAGTTGCAGAGCTTGATATTTTACTGTATGCCATATTAAATTTTATACCGTATATTTCATTAGCCAATAACAAGGAGGTGCAGTTCTTGGTGTTATAAAACGTTGGACGAAGGAGTTTAGTGTCCCATATACCACAAAACATCTTTATACTTCTTTTGTCAGACCTATTCTGGAATATGGCTCAATAATTTGAGGTCCAATTTATAAAGTTTGTAGTATAAAAATGGAATCGGTGCAAAGAATCGGTGCAGTTCTTGTTATTTTGCCTTCGCGGCTACAACGGAATCCCTTTAAATCTACCTTCCTACACTGGTAGACTTGCTCTCATAAAGCCGCCAACTTTAAAAAGCCGAAGAACAATGTTAAATGTCACCTTTGTTTTAAATTTAATAAAATGAAATATCTGTTGAGATATTTTGATTAGCAATATTTCATTGAATATTCCATTTCGTCCTACACGCTATTTTAAGGCACTTGTAATTAAAGTATATCGATCAAATTATGCTAACTCTTTCCCGTTTTTTTTTTTTTTATAAAGAGAAGTAGCACTTCAGATAACAATGACTATTTTGTCAAGTACCGTGCTAGATTCTTTATTAAAGGGAAAGAGAAGAAATGAAACAGGTGGTGAAAGTAGAAGGATAGTCGGAAGTTAACTGCCGTATAAGACAGCACAGCGATCAGTGACTATGCCTTCATCGCTGACCAGCCCCACCGACAGTCAATTTTTATTTTTGTAGTGAAAAAAAAACCAAGGTCTTCGTTGGGAATCGAACCCACAACCCCCATACTGACAAGCTAGAACACTACCTACTAGCCTACAGATGCAATTAACGTAACTGAAGAAAGTTTCGACATCATCTGCGTATATCAGAATATTAGAGAGTTGGATAATAATTAGAAAATCATTAATAAAAAAGGGAAACTAAAATTGTCCCAAAATTACTGCCTTAGGGTACTCCAGATAAAACAGAGATCTATCTAAAGGTGTTGTTTCCGATTAAACAGATATGATGAAATCTATTTAAATGTATTTGTAGGAAAATCCACCCATTTGTACAAAAGAAGTTTATTGCTAACTTTGTTTAATGCTTTGCTAAAGTCCGTCTAAACTGCATCAGGTTGCTCATCTGTGAATGATGGCAGATATAACCTAATACAAATTTTTTCGAAGAGCTTTGGTATTATTAAATGTCGGATTTGCTACCAGATTTAAAATGTGAAATGACATATCGCACCCTAAATACAAAAAGGTCACAATTTAAAATTTTCTAAAACTGACTTTTTTTCCATAACTTAATTCCGAGTACACATCTCTAACTACTGGAATAATTTCTTTCACATCACTATCTTCTTTAACTGGAAAAATACAGTTATGTCTACATTTGTTATGTACGTTGCTTCTAAACGATGAACTAAACAGTTTTTTGTCTCTCCTAAAAATTTTAGTATTTTGTATTAAGGATGCAATATGATTCTTCTCAAAATTTAGGAAAAACAAGGTCGAATTAAAAATAATAAGGAAAATATATATGTTTTTCGGAAATATTGACGATTTAAAACAACTACGTTATTCTAATATAAAAACATCTGGCAGCTTGGTAAAGCTGCCTTCTTATTTACACAATTTTTTAAATATGAGTCAAAAGAATTCTTAATATTAGAGGCATTGATCCCCAAAATGGCGACTTTTTTTTTTTGAAATAGTGATACAAAATTTTGGTTTGGGGATCTTTTTGGGGAAATTTAAAAATTTTTAAGGGTTTTACAGTGATCTGTCTCTTTTTAATTATTTTTGCAGTGTGTGATTACCATGCTAGTAATTTTATTTGGCAATCCTTTCTATATGTAAATCATTAATTTTGATTTATCGTACTTATCTATCGATTAAATGTAGAAATGTTAAGATTGTTAAGAAAAATTAAACGTTTCCCTTCGAATCTCAGATATATGCCATATAACAAATAATTCTACATATCTATGTCAAAAGATGTCGCTGAATCGAAACAAAATTGCTAAAGCAATTTTTTCTACAATGAACATAAGAAACAAAATAAGAAACAAAATTATAATTGGGAGGTAAAAAGGATTAGAATGTAAACTTTTTGATTTTATAAATAAAGTCATAAGTCGCAGAATGGAATATTCTTACTAATGAAAGTAATTGCAAAGCAAATAAAGGTTTATTTATGTCAATGAATTAAGGTGTTTTAAATAAAAAAGTATTATTTTTATGTTGATTTTAAGGAAATTTGCGAGGAATTTTCGTGTTGTATTGTAGGGATTCGATTCGAATAATCCGGAAACCCTAATGCCAAGTAAAAGCATGACTCTATTTTTTCAATTTAGCTTTGCTTGATACTTGTGCTACTTTACTACAAATGTCAAATTTCATGTTCCAATAGAGAAAACCTATTTAATTTCTTTTTAATTTTTCTATTGCATAATAAAAATTTATTAAAGAATCATTTTAAGAATATTATGCAGTTCTTTGATTTTTTTTTCAAATTAAAAATTTATTGAAAATAATTCTTATGCCTTGTAAAAAATATTCATCATAATATTTGAAGTTATTTGTTTTTATCTAAATTGCAAAATACTTTATTTATGAAAAACTATTTTCATAAAAGAATACAGAATATTCACACATACAAAAAATAACTTTTTAAACTAAAATACACCGAAGGAATATAAATTAAATATTTTCTTAAATATTCTAATAATTTCCTGCTGCATTAAATGTGTAGTTAGAAATGTTAAAAAAATAAATAACTGCAAAATAAAAGATAAAATATATTTTTCAACATTTATAAAAAATGTATGCGTGAATTTGTATCCTGTTTTAAACGTTCGAACAATCAATATAACACTTAAAAAATTAAAAAGCCTCAGAAACAAGATAAAAAAGGAAGAAAACATAAGTTAAATAATAAATAAATGTTGAAATCTGTTGGTTTTGTTGTTTAGTTTAGTAGAAACCTTATAAAATAAAATATTTAAAAGCACAAATTAAGAATTCTTGTTCATAAAAGGACGAAGCTAACTTAAATTGTGGAAGGTTTTGAATTTTATGAATATTTTGAAAGCAGTACTAAATAAATTCCATATTTGTACAAGTTTTTCCGTAAACATCTGTAGCCCAAGAGGAATGTTCGAATGATTTGTATAGCACATATTAGTTATTTCTCCATAAAATTGTACATATTATTCTGATGTTTTCTGAAGAAAATAAACTACATAATGCAACAAAAGATATATCTAAATCGCATTATGTCTTCAGTATGTAAAAAACAAAGATGAATCAAGGTCTGACATTACAAAAGCTGTGGCACTTGCTAGCCCAGATCGACTACAGAGGATTCAAAATTAATTACTTAAAATAAGATAATAATTTAAGAATATTGTTACCAAGAAGATTAAGTTTTAAAAGAAAATAATTATCAGTAAAAAAAAAATTAAAATAACCACTGTGCATTTTATATACTGCGTAGTTTTCTATGAAATCTTAAGCACACAAGACAACAGCAACATGCTTGTAAGAAATTCTACCAAATATGTAAACAAAAGAAAATAACTTACACAGAATAAAAGAAAGACACGTCCACACAGGCACCTAAATTTAATGATATTAACATCAACAATATGGGGTGATGTTGAAATAGAATATTCTTATATGTGCGAGAACCGCTTATGTTATTTTTGTAATTTTGTTGCTCCTCCACGTACAGGAGAGGGCCAAGAGCCTCATTAGGGACAGTAGCGTATCCAACTCTATTGATTCTGTAGGGCATCGATGCAATGTGGGATGTATTTCACTGTTTTATCGTTACTATAATGGTGCGCATTCATTTTTGGTTAATTGGACAGTGAATCGCACTACTCATTACAGAGAAAATTCTTTGTTTAGCATAACAGTCTGTGTGTGGAATAAACTCCTTCCATAGGTCTTTTCTGTCACTTTCAATGTAGGAAAATTCAAATCGAATGTGCACAGTCACTACTCGCTCTTTTCTCCTTTCCATAACCTAATTTCCTATTTCTGGCACAATACACTGCATGTGTAGGGTTCATCCTCTGAGTGTATAGAAGGTATAGAAATCTTACATACCCGTAATAGAAATACTTATTCGCCGATAGGTCATGGGAAGAAAGAACATAACTGCTTGTTGTCTTCGTCGTATTTAAGTTGGTTGGGCGCCAGTTTGCATAACTTGCGTGATTGCAACTGGAGTATGCGTTTCGTCACAAACACAGAATATTGTTGTTAGAAAGGATGTATGGTAAAGACATATGTATGTTTACCAATATAAATATCTTTAAAATAGATAACTATAGATTAGTTTCTATTGGGAATAAAAAGCATCGGCTCTCTTGGGAAAACACCTAAATATTTATAAAGTGAAACTTTAGAGAAAGAGGGTATATTCTCCTTTTTATCAAATAATGCTTGTTTGAGTAAAATCTATAAAATGACTCAAATCGAATTTTTGTGTACTAAAGTTTAACTCGGCTTAGTGCTTATTTAATGTAGATACTTCTATTTGACCACACTAACCACTACTTGAACCGTAATAAAGCATTCAATACTTCTAATATAATATTGCAGAAAAGCATAAACTATAATTGTATACGAACCAACATAAAAAATAAAATATATTAAAATCCAAAACTTGAAGCTTGGATATACTTAGTTTATCTTAAGTTTACTTCTTAAACCATTTCCTATTTCTTTGAGTAACTACTATTCCATATAAATACCCGAAAGTCTTTTAAAATATTTTATTTATTATTTTGTTGCACTCTAGAAATTATAAATGTTTGTGTTTTTCTTTAATGCTTGTTTTTTTAATAATGCAAAAGGAAAAATTTTTAAATAAAAATGAAAATTAAAAAGTTTAAGAAATATAAAAACAAACATTTAAAATAAACAAAACTAATACTATGCATGACTTAATCGATTAAAACAAAAATTTGCATAGAAAAATAAAGTAGTTTCAGAACTATTTAGCAAATCTTGTTACAGTATTGATGAAAAGTATAATTTTTATTATCTACCATGCATAATTATAGTGCCTTCTTCTCCCGTTAAGACTTAGTTAAATTAAAGTTATAATTACCATACTTAAGAAATTTAACTAAAGTGATATCACGCTTAAGTCCAGTTACCAAATAGATATAAGCAATTCCATTTTGTAGAAATTGGCCGAATTGTGGAGACCAGCGTAATATCTAATATCACTATGCTGCATTGATATATCGAAGCAGATCATGTAGCCAACTTTCTGTATTTCAGGCAGGTCTTCCAGTATACTTTTCCGAAGAACCAGTATCTCGCTGTAATAAAACCCGGATCTTCACATAGAAGTTAAACAAAATGTTTCCCGTTTTTTAGAGTCTCTGCTTATGCAACAAAGTATGTTGCGGGAAAGCGGGAAAGGCAAAGAAGAAATTATGGCTAAGTGAAAGCAAAATTCAAGTAGTCGCGCTTCGAACTTAAAACAAAATATTAAATATCGGTTTTTTTAAAGATAGTTATTTTATACGGATCTATACATTCTGTAAGAACTGTTGTTATTTCTCTCCGTCCTTTCTGGCTGTTGTTCCTTTAATGTAAACGGCGAGCACTTTCGATGTGAAGACATCATTATCAAGTCGTGACTCAAATTCTGTGGAAACTGTTTACATTTCGAAAAGGACAGGAAAAAATAAATAGTCTTCATGCTTTTGCTAACACATACACTCTCTTGTGCCTAACTTTTACATAAATAAATACTGTACACAGACTAAAAAATTGCCTAATAGAATCAAGAAGATTTTTAGGCTAAGGAATGTCCCAGCAAAAAGAAAAGAAGATATTTTTAGATAGTTTCATCTGCGCTAATTTATGTTAGAGTCCTTTAAAAAATATATTTCAAATGTATTACTGTGGGTCAAAGCTTATCCATATGGCCATTTCACTACTGCTCATATATAGGCTGTCCGCCGGAAAGGTGTGGTACTATGTTTTGCCGCCATTTTGGTAAACATTTTTCTTGACAGTTCATATTCGGCAGTCGTGAAGTATGCACGTATCAAATTTATTATGGAAAAATATTCGATAAACCAACGGTTTAATCGTTAAAACATTTTATCAAATTCAATCATCAATTACTGTGACGATGAGGAGTTACGTGAAATTTTTGAGAGAAGCAACTATTTATCGTAAAGTAAATGATTTCGAAGAAAAAGGGCCTATAGGTCATAAGCCCAAGCTTGGACCACAACATACTGTAAGATTGGCTGAAAACATTACTGCTGATCAACAAAGTGTTAAAAACAATCCATCATCAAACTAAATTCGACGCTGTGCTCAGGAGCTTGCTCTTCAAAGAGCAAATTTGGTCCCAATTTTGCACAAGGATTTGAATTTGTTTCCACAAGAGCTTCTTCTTTCGTCCTCATATTCCATGATAACCACGCCCATGATAACCTCGATTTTCATGAAAAAATCATAATAAGTTGCGAGGCACCTATTCATTGCATGATTATGTGAATAAGCAGAATAGTAGGTTCTGGGGAATGGAAACCCTCAAATTATTCAACAGTTACTTTTGCATCGATTTAAAGTGACAGTCTGATGTGCAGTTTGGTAAGAAGAAATCATTGGACCATAATTCTTTGAAAAGTCAAACGGCGTAACGATAACTTTGAATGGAGAGCGATATCATGATATAATTGAAAACTTTTTAACGCCACAACTGCATGATTTGGGCTTGATTAATATGTGGTATCAACAAGACGGTACTACATCGCACACAGCCAGGATTATAATGGAATTAGTGCAGACTTCTTTCCACTACAAATTATTGCAAGAAATAGTGATCTTGATTGGCCTCTACGGTTGACTGATTTGACTGCTACGGACTTCTTTATGCAAACAAACCAGAAACGATTCAGCAACTCAAATTTAATATTCGTGAAACGTGTGAAAATGTAATGAAAAATGCTTGGGTTTGATTTTACGTCAACCCGAGTCAAATTTCGTTTGTGGACAAACCAGTTTCGGCTATTTTCCATCTTCAGCATTCTCTCTATCCATAGTGTATCTCTATCTCATAGATAAAACACTGAAGATGGCAAATAGCCGACGTAAAATTCAACCCACATTAATTAAACCCCGTCGGACAATATACGCACATATCAATGAAAAATATGCTCAAAAGGGTTCGCATTTGTGAAGCTAACAGAGGCGGACATTTATCTGATATTGTATTCCATACACAATTGCCGACATTAAGTAAAACATTTATCAATAAAAGATCCATTCTCTTATTTTTTAATCAAAAATTATAAACAAATAAAGTAGTATACCTCCATGGCGAACATTCTGTAGCTTATCAGCGCACTTTACCCCAATTTTGTATAGAAAATTCAAGTCTTATAACTCAAACCAAATTGATTGAATCAGAGCTTTTGTTGAACCACAATGCACTGCATGTGTATTGGTCATCCCCTAGCGCTGCTCTGAAAAAATAAAAAACAAAGCTAGCCTAATGAAATCAAGAAGAAAACCTAACAAAAACCATAAGTGTTATTCCTGATTTTTCTTGAAAAGAAAAAGAAGAGAAAAACACATTATCGGTATATTATTGATTTTATTCTATTTATGCGGTATTTATTAAATACTGTTTTTTCTGTATCTAAAATTTTCTTATTGATTTTGTTGTGAGTCGTTTTCTTTCATTGCGTAGTAAGTCCATTATGATAAAATATGATAGATATGAACACAATTTTATGTAAACCTCTTTGAAAAAATTTGTTTTAATTTTTATAGTTTTAGCCATTACATAATTTCATTGTTAATACTGTTGCTCTTAAAATGTATTAAGTCCACTTTCCACAATCACACGCTCTATTAATTTTAAAATTGTTTTACATAATTTTGTATGTGCATTTGTGTGGGTGTTATGGAAATAATATGATATAAATAATTTGTGGGAGTTTTTCCCATCTATAAACAAAAGAGTAAAAATATTCAAGAAAAATATCACAATTTTAGTTAAAAATAAAAAAAATGACAACTGTTTATAGCCCCTAAATTAAGAAGGGATTTTTAATAAAGGATCTTTCAACAAGAAGTTTGTTATCTGAAACAAAAAATGTAGATTAAGATGATTAAAATTTTTATTGCATTACGAAGAATGAATGAAAAATGATATCTGCCAAATGTCCACCATGAACACGGTGACAGATGTCGATTCTTTAATCAAAGTCTTTAATCATCTTTTAGTCAAAGTGTTTAATCATTCATTTAACGTTACCGCATTCCCAACCTGATAATCGAAAAAAACGGCCTCCAGGACGTATAGTACACCGTACAGTAACACGTTGAGCATACAAAGGCTTCTCAATAAACGCTCTAGAATTTTCAGAAGTGACAAGTGAAAATGTGCTTCGTCTGAAAAATGATTTTTCAGAAAAACCAGCCGGTTTTTCCTGAATGGCCAGTTGAATCTTGCAAGGCTTCAAAGTCAAACCGTTACGCAAAAATTTGCAATGTGGTGGTTTTGAATAGTCCGGATGGTTATACCCCCCGGGCGCACATATATATGGTCTTTGGAGAAAGCAACAACTTAGACCTGTGCAACTGGGGGAAAAAGGGAGTCAAGTTCTCTGAAGTCAGCAGGGGTACAACTGGAAACTCCACTTTATTTCCACGGGAATCAGTGACCCGCAGAGTTTCGTTATTTATCTCTTTAGACACTTAACTATTCTCTGGCTGGTTATAGAGGTTGGCCCTTTATGGGTGTATCGTGGTGATTGTGGTTTCGCGGCTTAATGACTGTGGCTCTTGGTTGCGATATATTCACTTAAACGATCCGGTCGAGAACATGTTGGTATTCGCAAATTTTTTTATCGAGCCTGTCGACTCAAATTTAACGATCAAATTCTTAAATGTATTTTCAGAAGGACGATTATGTTGTCCGAAAATATCACAAATTTTACTAAACACAACTACCATTTTCATAGTGAATTTTAATTATTTTAATGCGATTTTCATGCCAAATTGAATTCATTGTACCAATTACCAATTGCCAAAACTATCATGTTGTTGATGTTTCCACAATTTAAAAACCCGATATTTAAAACAAAAAAAAAAAAAAAAAAAACATATTTATACTTATAAAAGCATCTGCTTATGGTTGTCCCCGTATACATTTTTAGTTCCAGATAATGATGCATAAATTAAAGAACTAATCAAAAAGATCGAATACTTTGACTTTGACCAAAAATAAAAAAAGTTTTTTACCGCTTTTTTATTTCTTTGTAAAATTTCAAGATGTTAACGACTAACTTTAGTTAAAAATTGAACTCTGTTATATGCACTATTGTTTCTAACCTAAATGGTCAGGTTAACAGATGTATAATTTTGCTTTTTTTACGTCAAAAAATATTGCTTTAAGCCTGCAAGCAGCCATGATTAAGACTAAACAAGGAAATATTTTTGGAACACTATATTTTATACACCAAGTAAATGCTTTGGTTAAATGATTTTAGGAGAGATTAGGGAAGATTCTCAAAAACCTATTTCAGCTATGAAAGCATACAGTTTTAAATTCAGGGTTTTTCGATTAGAAATTACCGCACAGAAAATGTAACTCAGTAAATAAAGCTTCCGTTTTAGTAAGTTATCGTATTTAAGCATCACATAAATTGAATACGGTAATAACTTGCTCAAAAAAAATTAAAGAAGTTTTGATTTATATACATTTTTTATATATTCTACTTGTGCAACAATAAATAACTTATTAAAATTTTGAATTTTTCAGAGAAAGTAAAAAAATTTTGCAATTTACTACGAAGGCAAATGGAATTTAAAATTGAAATGAAATATTTTTTACACAAAATATCTTTTACACTTTATTTTAGAATGAATTAATATGAATATTTAATATTGAATAATGTGGAAGTGATACAAATATATAAAAGCACTTTCCATAATAAATAATTTAAAAATTAATACACTATATAGAAAGCTTCCATTAACAAATTAAATTTGTTGTTATATTTAATCTTGTAAATAATGGTTCTATTGTTTTAACATCACCATAGCAAATGACACATCGCTTTTAAAACAAACCAAATCTTATTAGACTAATTATTAAAGTCCTTGCAATTTTAGAAATGAAAAATGTATAGAAAAACAATAAAAATTAAATTAAGTGAAACACCAAACACATGGTTAACCGCAAAAAACCCCAATCACCAAAAATTAAATCTTATGAAATTATAAGACTGATTTTTGTAGGAACATAGCATCGTATATATGTAACTACAAAACAATACAAGTGATAATAAAATAAAATAAAAGAAAATAAAATAAAATAAATGTTTTTGTTAGAAAATGCTGGTAAGCTATCACAAACAACACTAACAACCCTCTTTTATTTCAGTTGGTGTTTAAAGGACATCTATTACAAGTACCACTCGTTAGTAGTACTAGCACTCCTACAAAAACTATGGCCAGGCGTTACTAAAGCAATTATCATCACAACAACATTTAATACCATTTATTTGTTTGTTTTTGTTGCTTTTAATAATGGCCAGGATATTCAAAGAATACATTACTGGAAGTAGCAGTGGTCGTAGCAATATACAAAATCTTTAATAGGAAATTACTAAAATAAAGAAGAGACAATACAGCAGTAAATACTTTTACGAAACAGTAGAGGATCCTGCAATAATATAAAGTTATATAATTTCTTTCGAGAAAATTAAATTCATTCCACCACTTGTAATAGTAGGAGAAGAGGTGACTAGATGTTATACGATTCATTATTTATCAGTTAGCTTAAAATGACCTCTTAAAATTCTTTTAATTAAATTAAATTTTTAAACAGAACAACTATTAACCTTAGATACAAGGTGGAACAAAAGTTATCACCCTATATTAGATGCGCCTTTAGGCTAGTAGGTAGTGTACTAGCTTGTCAGTGTGGCGGTTGTAGGTTCGATTCCCAACGAAGACCATGGTTTTTTCGCTACAAAAATAAAAATTGACTGTCGGTTGGGCTGCTCAGCGACGAAGGCATAGTCACTGGTCGCTGTGCTGTCTTATACGGCAGGTAATTTCCGACTATCCTTCTACTTTCACCACCTGTTTCATCTCATCTCTATCCCTTTCCTAAAAGAATGCAACACGGTACTTGAATAAATCGCCATTGTGGCCTGAAGTGCTACTTCTCTTTAACAAAAAATTACTAAAAAAAAACATGCTTTAAGTTTGGGCAATGCTTGTGCAAATAAAACGTTTGCGCTATACTCCGCAGGAACGAAACATAATGGTTTCGATGCCCTGACGGAGTAATTTGCACGTAGTACTAACCTGATTCCGTCTAGGCAACATATCTTTATTAACGGGATGTACTGAGACTAAACGATGGATAAAAATAACAAAATAGAGCAATGGCTAAAGCTGCACGGGCCAGAATACAAATACAGCACTACACAGGGCTTTTAAAAGAGCCAAGTCTATGTCGAGTCGATATACTTCATGCTATTAAACCCACCAAGAAGAATATTAGTCAGAAATACGAGAATCTATCGCCGAAATTTTGCAAACAAAAAATGCAAAAATCATTAACGTGTGGTTATCTTTTTTATGACATCGTAAACGCTGTCAATTTCGCGACTTCAAAAAACAGAAACACAAGACTTTAAATAAGAATAATCCAAAAGCAGAACTAAGCGTTTTTAACTCCAAAAATGATTGCAGCCAGAAAAACATAGGATTCAAAAATTTAATCGGAATTGGTACATAGATTGGCCATTTCGTTCAATTTTATTTATAAAGGTTTTCGATTAAATGAGAATTGCAATACCAAATACATAATTTTTAAGTTTTGTAATAATTTTTTGCAATAATAAAATATGTTATTCCATTTTGTTTAAGAGGGCAAATTGCAGAAAAATAGAAAGAAGAAAGAAAATTATTTTCCAAAAACTCTAAATCATTAAATAGTTTTCTATAGCACGTGTACTTTTAAACCTGCCTTGGTGTATTCATTTCACTTCAACTCACTATTTCTGTCGTTACACCCTACAGGACAATGTGAACTTATTTGTATATTATCAATTGAGTAATGATCTTTTAAATGATAAATGCGTACATATTGATGATCAGCAATATTCTGAGAAGTTTTCTCTTCAAGTTTTTGCTCTTTTTAATCTTAAACTTTATAGTCTATACGTTTGGCGTTACTTTATGCGACATGGACTACAGTACAAGTTAAATACACTACAAATGTAAAATATGGCATAATTAGTTTTATAATTTGGCCATTATATTTTAACCAGAGTACGTATTACTCTGTTCCTTCATTTTCAATATTCATGAGGAGACTATTGATTTTCTTTTTAGTTTTTCATTGTTCACGAAAGAAATTTCTTTTTGCTTTTACTTTTTACCGCACACAAATGAGTTCCACACACACACGTTTTTTGTCTTCATGAATGTTTGTTGTTTGGTGAAAAATTTTTGAAACAATTTTTTGCTTCCTTCATGAGCGATGAAAAATAAAGAAGCTAAAGAAAAATTACTTAACGAACTATGGGTTGTGACTAGTTTGAAGATGAGAAATGTGTGTGTGCGTAACTCATTTGTGTGCAATGAAAAAGCAAAAGCACATTTTCATTCATTAAAAATGATAAGAGAAAGAACAAAAATGTGCTATTCCTGGTGAACAATGATTTTAACAGTAATGACGTAATGGTTGCATGAACCATTATTTGCATCAGGTCGAAAAATTATAGTTTTTATAAAGCACTTTAAAATTTTATGAGTTACCTCTTTTAAAATATTGATCCTTCGGATAACACGCCTATGCATAAATAATTTTATTCTCGTGTCTAAAGCTACTAAGCCTGGCTTTTATTTATGCCTTTTGTTATATCGTTCTTAATTGACCCATTCAAAATGGTATTTTGTGACAATTATTTACGTATTTCTAACAAAGAAATATAATTAAAATCTAAAGAAAAGTTATATTTTCTTGCTAGATTTTAATGGTTTTAACAATCACCAACAACTTAAATAACAACATTGACCCGATTGTCTTAGTTTGCACATAAAAAGAAATACAAACACACACAGATACGTTATATAAATACATACTTCAAATGTATGGGTAGATAAAAAGGTGTAGATTTTTTTCTCTATTTAAGTAAAATAATCCTATTTTAGTCTCATAAATACTAAACAAAAAGACACACATTCATTCTGTGTTAATGGCCAGCAAAGCATTTTGTAATGATATTTAAGAGGAATAACAATTTTAACAACAACAAAAACACTGGCACCAATGATAACAACAGAAACAGCAAGTTTGAAAACAACACCAACGTATAGTCAGCAACAATAACAGTAAAATAGAAGCATAAATATTAAGTAAAGTGCAAAACTAAAGTGGAGATAATAACAGTGCTAAACAGCTAAAGAAATAATAGGCTTTTAAGTTTATTTATGCGAGGAGTGTTTAAATATTTATTTTTAACGAAAATTGAAACATAATGTATTTTCGTGTATTTCTCATTTCATGTACAGCACCAACATAAAGCTTAGAGACTTTCTTTAAAGCCTTATTAAAACGAAAGCATCGGTAGTGTATACATTGGTAGTAAAAATCGACACGGTTTTCTTTAATAGATTTGGCTGTTGTAAATGTCTTACAGTGACAGCTAATTGCTGTGACTTTTGAAAGATTTTATATCTATGCAAAAGACTTATTATTTATTACATTGAAAATATTAGTTTGCAAGACTATGCTAGGCAAAGCGTTCAGGAAAAATGACTGAGAGTGAGATAAGAAGCTGTTTAAATACTACTTAAATCTATAGAAAAGATTTGAAACGCAGCTGCAGGCAAAAAGAAAGATTTTTTATTATCAAAAATTGGGAATAAAGACGATTTTATCTACTTAACCGTTAAATCAACCACAAATTTACTTAGTTATACTAAAAAGATCATGTTTTGTATAAAGCGGCTTCAAAGAGATGTTGGATGTTATGACATGCCGGCCGAATAATATTATTAAGATCAAGCAGAACAGTCTGCAACTAATTGGTTGGATTCAGGAATTATGACAAAAAAAATTACAGCACAATGGTAAACAAGGCCAGATAGTGCTTGGTCTCATCTGGTATGAGTCGTTAAAGTTACGTAAGAAGTAGTTAAAGTGCAAGTTTGCAATCTGTTTAAATAACATTTGTCCGACCAGTTGCGTCATTAAAGTTACGTAAGAAGTGGTCAAAGTTTAAGTTTGCAATTTACAGTTCCTCACTTTATTATAGTTTTAAATTTTCCGCACCAGCTAAACATCTCGATAGCATTTGTTCGACCAGCAGATTTACTCTTAACTCAGAAAATCTTGGATATCTAAAGAAAACTTTAACTGAAATTGATTTTGGGGAATAACATATACAATTTCCTTTGTCTTACCGCATACATTTATTGTTATTCTTTTAATATCCGCTCTAGTACCGTGCTTTCGCAGTAGATGTAGAATATTGCTTCTTTCATAACCGATGGGCACATTTGAGTTTAAGAAGTAGATTGGTTGATAGGTTGATACCAATGTAAAGTAAAAATAATGGAATATGTTGACAGATAAATATCCACCTCAACCATATTTCAGACGTCTCCCCTTTTAACATAATTTTTAAGCACATTTTGCGACAAAGCTTCGTTTATCTCCTCAAAGCAACACCAAATTTTATTTTTCAGGGCGTCAGTTATTTTTCGAACAACAAACCTTCGACGCATAAAATGGTCGGTTGGCTTTAATAATTTAACTAGTTAAACTTTATAAGTATATAGATAAAGATCTTAATGCAAAATGTTGCGCAAAATGCCACTAGTAATGTCCAGTTGTTGAGAACGTCATTAATTTCACAGGCTCATTCTCAATACTTGGCTGTACAGCGGCTATGTTTGTATCGCTACTGTCGCACAAGCATATTGTTCTCTATACCGTGGAACTTAGTGATTAAATTATGCACAGCAGTCTCAGAAGGTGCCTGATTAGGAGGAAAAACTGTTCGAATTTTACGAAGTAATATTCCTTTCCGAAACCTAAATAAATGTCAAAGGACTCTTGACATTTCTTTACTTTGGAACAGCACTCAAGGAATAACCCCTGCACATGCAAGGCATTGTGCCAGAACTAACTTATGGGGAGGTGGAAAGAGGGTATAGTGTTTGTGGATATTCTATTTGTACTTTCCTACATTGATACTGCCAGGAAAG